>CM060939.1:55420524-58206822 GCA_030765085.1 Allium cepa
GAATCCATTCTCCAATACGAGCCATTGTAGTTTTAGTTATAGAATTTAACATGCTGGAGTTTAATTAATGTAACAATTTTGACTAAGATTATATATATTTATTTGAAAGAGTTTTCAAAGAATGTCATTAAAAATCATATCTCAGATCTTGCGTAGCAAACTGTTTGGTATCATAAGGTAAAAACTCATCCATGCTTATGTGCATCATGGTCTTATGAGATAACCTTTGTCTTTAAAAACCCATGTATTTAAGTTTTCTCACACCAATCTCATGACCGACCCAGAGTTTATTTTCATTTTCCCTTAAACTCTGGTGCCTTATTTTTTTGGACAGTCAAGTAGTTAGGTAGCTTGGAGCATTTTAGAGGAGCTTTGAGCGAGAGCTGGAATTTCCTCTGTAGATGGTTATCCATTTCCATTTTTGCTGCATTTGTTACTATTTGTATTCAACACCAGTACGGATAGGGATTTATAATTGTCTGGGCTAAGATTAGGGTAGACTATGATGTATATATTTAAAATTTCCATTGTAAAGATTATATATTGAAATAGTATATGTTATTTCATTCATGTAAGATCTTTTTTTGTCTTTATTTTTCTTTTTACCCTTAACAATCCATCTTTTTGGTACATTGATTTGCCGAGTGCGAATACCATGGACATATTAGTGTCGATTTCTAAGGGTTGAAAAGAGGGTTCATCACAGGAAGCACCACAGCAGTAGGACTTGGCGGTTGAGCCAAATTTGACTGTATTGAGGTAGCCTATTCATATGTTGATAGAGATACAATGCAATTGAAAGGTTGTAATGCTAGTCACGATATAATAGATTAAGGATGCTCGGGATTATACGTGGAAGACTGAGGATAATTTGAAGGAGTCCAATCCGGATTTGTTCTTGGACTAGAGTTTTCTTATCCTAGTGGAATTTGGGTTGCAATTTAGTTTGTATATAGTTTCAAAAGTAAGCTATAAACATGTCTTGTTCTTCTATCTTCTTTGATTATCGTTTTTGTTGAATTTTGAGCACGAAATGTTCCAGTGGCGGAGAATATAGCAACCTTGAAATTCGAACACCTCATCTTTGACTATCAAAACATTTTGAAATATAATTAAGTGTTAAAAATTTAATTTTACAACCTTGTTAAGCATCATTTAATTAATAGAAAATTATAATAATTTTTTTTGAAAATTGTTTTAAAAAATATATTCTTTGGAAAAATATCGATAATGTGATCGAAAATCATTTTATCGATAAACAGCGTTTTAACCATCAGAAGTTTTTTTAATGTTTTTACATACACTTATTTTCTTAAAAAATAAATTTAATGAAATAATAACTTTTTGACGTTTATGGAAATACAATTTATGGACTATGTCATGGGTGATGTCATCTTAGATATCTAGGAAATGAGCAAATATAGAAATACTTAAAAGTTAAGCTATGTGGTGTAAAGTAGACATAATAGAAGTAATTAATGTTAGAAGGGTTTTGAGGTGTTTTTGGTCACTCCCTATCACATTCCTAAGCCTATACGAGGAGGGTGCACCCTTAGGGAAAAATTAAAAATATTTACAAAGCTTAGAATTCAAAATCAATGTCATATTCTTCTTCTTCATCTTAAAATTCCTAAAGAAAATTATTTGCAAATCAATTCCAATTCTCCTCAAATTTGGAGTAAGACCTTACTACCACATATTAAAATCTTCTATCAAGTTAGAAGTTGACAAAGCAAAGTCGTCCTCTTCTCCCACCTTTAGGCCATGCGCATTAAGAGTGGAAAGCAGATGAAAGCAAGTGCAAAAGCAAGAAAGAGAAAGAGGGAAAGGAGGTTGCTAGCTTGGGTTTGGAGATGGTTTCTTTGATCTTAGTTATATATTAGTTTAAAGGTGGGCTGACAAACCGTTTTTGTTGGGAAATATCACATATATATGATGTTGTTTGATTATATTAATGTTGTTAAATTAATATGGTCGTATGTGAAAATACTGATTTTCATTCTTGCTTTGAAAGCAAGTGACATATGTATGGATTTGAATGGAATTATATGACATATAGCAATGTCTTGGAACAACGGATATAGTTTGTAGTTGAACATAGGTTTGATTATAAATTGGATTTGAAACTCCACTTATAGCGATAGTCGTTATAGATGCAGTTCGAAATCGCCTACTTTTTGACAATTTCTATGGAACTACATAGAGAGATCCTTAGGGGTTTTTCACCATATTTATAATGTCTTATATGTATATTTATTGATATAAAAAGTTTGAATAGTAAAATTGTAAACAACATCTCGAAAAGTGGTCAAAACATCACTTATGCAAACCTGTCCCGTTTAGACTTTAAAAGGTTTGAAAGATATTTATATTTAAGTATTTGTAACGACCCAGAAATTCTACCTCCTTGATTTTTGAATATTTAATAAGCTTTAAATATTAAAATATAGGATTTTATAACTAAAATAAAACTCTTTTGGATAATAACAAATGATGGTAAAATAGATTTGTAGCGATCCAGAATTTTGCCACTTTGAAATGGGCTAATTGAATATATTTTATATAATCAATAAATGGATTTTTATTAAAAAATATACCTATTTTCATTATTTATTAATAATGATAAAATAGTCTTCAAAAATTTGTTCACCAAAATGGATAGTTCATAGAAAAATAGAAAATGTGGCCTAAGAACGTTTTTCGAAATTTTGACTTTTCGACACCCGAGAGTCGTAAGGAACGTTGTGCACCCTTGATGCAACATGCACACATTTATATATGTTAGGATAGTATTAATTACGCATACTTATGTCTACTAACTCATATATATATATATATATATATATATATATATATATTTATGTTAAGCTTGGATGTGGCAAGTTATGTTATAAAAGGCATATATTTACATATAAACACACTTATATATATATATATATATATATATATATATAAATCGTATGTCATACCTTAAGGACCCTACAACATAACCTGGGGGTAATGTGTATAAGAGAAAGAGAGGGAAGGCATGGGGGTGCATGCATGTGTATATATTTAATTATAATCACTTTATATATTTTAATAATTTTTCAAAGCCTATATATACCACTTCCCTTTCATAATTTTCATTTTAAAATCTCCATCTTCATTCTAATTTCCTAAGAGCTTGAGAATGCATCCATGTTTTCTCTTCATAAGTTTTAAAATAAGAAAAATCACCTTTTTTACTCCAAATCTCCTCTTTAGTCCACTAAACCACTTTTACATATACTAAAACACCTCCTCTTCCAAATTACAAGCCTATCCACTCTAAAACATGCATAGTATAGCACAAGCAGATGCATGGCCGAGCCTAATTTAGGTGTAAAAGCATCCAAGTCTTCTCATTTGCATGTTAATACCAAGAATTAGGTTGAACTTAAGTTTTAGTGTAAGTTTGGTGAGTGATGTTCATGTTTTAAACTCAAGTTACTAACTTTTTTTAAAGTTGTAAAATTTATGAGTTAAAATGTTACTGAAGTATATGGTAACATTATATGTTCTGTATGCATGCATATACGTTGATTTGCAGTTTATTGCTAATGCCGAAGTTTTTATAGGAGATAAAGATTATACCTTGAATACTGGAAAAATTGGTTGGTTTTTGTGAAGTAATATTCTTGCTTATGATTATACTATAATGTTACGGTGTGGTATTGTGATTGAATGTTATATATGTTGCATGTGGATTCATGACACAAAGTTAGCGATTCGCTAAACAAAAGCGACGCAGAAATCCTCTTTTTGTCACAAGTTTAATTTTTGTTTCAAAGTGAAAAGTTTTCAATTTTAAAACTTTGATCTGGTTTCAAGATTTATTTTCATGTTTTAAAGAAGTCAAGAGTTGAAAGTTGAAGTTTTAAAAGTTAGAAAAATCTAAATTTCAAGTTTTGAAAATTACCGGTCCGTGTAGCGGTAGCCGTTGTAACATTCCCGATTTTTAAGCTAAATTAATTTAGTAATTAATTTGATTATTAGATTAAATTAAGAATTAATTTGGTAATTAATATAAATTTTTGGGGTGAGTTGTGAATTAATTTGAAAATTTTGGAAATAAATATATATAAAAGTAGATTTTAAAATAAAGTTGATTTGAAAATTTGGGAATGAAAAAAATATATATAAGGAGATTTCAAATAGAATCTCGGTTTTGAAATTCAAAAAAAATATCTTATAAATAAAATTTGATTTATTAACTTTATATTTTGAAAAAACTAATATATATATATACATATATGTATGTATGTGTATATGTATAAGATTATTTATTGTGAATAATTAGATATTTAAATCATTTTCATTAAAAAGGTTAAATAAATATAATAAGTATGATTACTTACTTAAGTCCAAAATGAAAATTATAAAATAAGTATTTATTAATAAGTTTAATGTCTTAAGTTTAGAATTTAAATGAGACTTAATAAAAATTTATAACACATTTTCTCTTAAAAATGAATATAAATATAATACTTATATAAAAATTTATACATATGTAAATATATAATCTATATAAATAAATAAACCTAAAAAAGGTTTAAAGCATGAATTATAAATTAATTAAGATAAAGGACTAAACATAATTTATAAACAAAGGGGTTTAGGCATAAAAGTACATATTTGTGACAAATGTTTAATAAGTAACAACATTAATTAACAAGTGTAACAAAATTTACAAGTGGCAATTTGATTTTCTATTAACAATTTAAATACAACAACATGCTTTAAGAATGATAACACCTGTTCATTTATTTTCAGTTCAAAATCTTCTAAATCCTTTTCCTCTCCTACTTCTGAACAAAAGAAAAAAAAAACATAAAATAGTTCAAAAGAAAATCTAAAACAAAATGAAACTACAGATCAAAGAAAATCAAAATAAAATCAAAGCAGAAGACAAAAGATACAGGCAAAGTCATCTCAGCAATCAAACAAGGCCAGGTTAGTTTTTAAGTTCAAATCTGGAAATCAAATCATGCATCAGACATTAAATTGAAATTTGAAAATCCTGAAGCAATTGATTCAACTCAGGGTTCTCTGTTCTTCACTGACAGGTGAGTAAACAATTATTCAAAAAGTTTTAATCTAGTTTTTAACTTGAATATATATGATGAAATCTTGTAAAAATGTAGTGTAAATTGTTTTGTGAATGCATGGTGGTAAAAAATAAAACGTCTGTGTATATATGTTCTCTGTGTGTGTATATATATGTATCTTCTCTGTTAAATAAACAGACTCCAAATCCTTAAATAATTCATATCTTCTAAACAAATTGATTTTATACCTTGATCTTAAAAAAGAAAATGATTGAACCTTGTGAATTCATTTTTAAAAATTGTTCCAAATACAAATAATTAGCAAAATTTTTGAAAAAAAAGAATTACAGTGAAAATTTAAAATGGGTCAAAAATCGATCATCCCTATATCAAGTTCAGATCATTGAGACTGGTTCATATTTGAAAATCTTGATTTTTGAAAAGCATTTCACAATTTTAGGATTGGAGTTATCGGAAATTCGTGAGTTGAACGTTTTTGGTATTTTCGTCAATCACCAGTGATCGGCGTGGTGATGTTTGTCGAGTTTTGGCCTGGAAGTGGCTAGAGTATCGTAGATCATTGGATAAATGGGTGGTGAATTTTCTGATGGTCGAGGTGGCTCATTGGAGTTGATTTAGGGTTTGATGGAGGGTTTTGGTCGTGGTGTCTGACGAGGTTCCTAGGTCGTCGATGATGCTTCGTGTTCGATCGCGAGGGGAGGATTAGTAACATGGTGATGTGGTGTTGCTTTGGACGTAGTGGCATGAGTCCTGGTGGTCCATTTCATCGTCGGCGAGAGGTTGTGTCGTATGGTTTGCTTTCTGATGTTCGTTCGAGTGGTCGAATTTCGTTTTGCTTTCGAATTTTGATATCTGGGTTGACGTGTTGACTGTCGAAGTCATTGGTAGTTTGGTGCAGACCGAAGAGATGGTCGGAGTCGCTTATTTTCACCGTGCATGTATACGGTGCACTTCTATGCACCTGGATGTTGTAAGGTTTTGGGGATGATGTATTGCTTGGGGCAATTATCGTGCTGTTTGCGTGAGTGACTCGAAGCAGAAGGATGCAAGAGAGTGAATCGCGAGATACTCGAGTTTGAGCTCGGGAATCTGGAGTTTTGTCTCGGGTTGTTCTTTTTATTCTTGACTTTTAATAATGTGTGTAGTATTTGTGTTATCAGGTTTCAAATTTTTAAAAGGAAATCAAGTTTAGGATTTTAAAAGTAAAAGTAAGTTAATTTAATCAAGTTTCCAAGAAAATGTTAGCCAAGTTTAAATTATATATTTAAATGTTTTTGCTTCAAAAGAAATGTTACTATGTTTTTAAAGGTGTATTTAAAGTAAAATGTTTTGTTTTAAGATAAATTATATATATTCTTAAGTATATAATTGATTTCTAAATGGTTTCTAATGAAGTATTTAAATTAAAATAAAGAACTTATCTTTATTTAATTAAGATTGTGATTTATTAAGTGTAATCAATTAGTAAAATAAATTTAAAGTTAATCACTTATTGTGATTAAGGATAATTACTTAATGAAGTAATTAGTGAATAGTTAGTGTATGCAATCGAGGGAAAAGTCATTAACTAGTGATTAAGTGATAATTTATTTATTTAATCAATGTAACTAAATTAAGTTAATTAATTAGTTTAATAATTAAAGATAACCACTTAATGTAACTGATTAAGTATAATTACTTAGTGTGAGAAATTAATGGATAATTACTGAATATAATTAAATAAAGAGGATAATTACTTATGGATGTAATTAAATGGAGGTAATTAAGGATTAATTACTTTGTGTAACTAATAAGAAGGGTAATTACTTAGTGAAAGCAATTAAGGATTAATTACTTAATGAGGGATAATCACTTATTAATTAAAGATGATTAATTAAATGACAATTAATTAAAGGTTAATTAATTGATGTAATTGATGTATTGATTAATTAAAGAATAATTAAATAATTAGAGGTTAATTATTTAATGATTGAAGGTTGCTTTATTTATTAATTAAGGTTGATTAATTAATGTTTAAAGGTTAATTAATTTATTACTAAATGTTAATTAATTAAAATAATTTGTAATCAATTAACGTTAATTAACCAGGATTAGTGATTAATCTGATTTAAATTAATCAGATGATTAATAAATCTTACTTATGGATGTTTGGAATGTGTTGAATGCTTATCTCTGATCTGTAATATTGTGTGATGCAAATTGTGTGAATTGAGCTGTGTGTAAACTATTTATCTGTGTTGAATTTATATTTAGTCTGTGAATCTGTGAATGAAGATAAGCATTATAGGATTATACGGCCTATCGATATTGCTGTGTTTGGACTATGATGATTGATGATGTTGCACTATTGTGTAAAACTCCTGGACTACACCACACACACAAAAATATGGATTGCACAAGGAAATTGGTTAAGCCACAAATATTTGAATTTAATATTATGAATTTTTTAAAGTTGAGTTTGAATCCAAATGGTTTTGGAAATGGAATTGGATTTAATATGAAAAGCTTTTGAAAGGAGTTTGAAGATGGAAATTATTTTGAATAACTGATAAAGTTTTGAAATTTAAATAGTTGATTTGAATTTGAATTAAAGATTTTGAAGTTATATACATATATATGTATATTTATTTGAAAATTATGGTTTAAAATGGTTATACAAGTTATATAATGTATATAGATTTTAAACCATTTTGAAGTGTATTAAATAAATTGTTTTGGGGAATATTGGATTTAATTCAAATAGAACTTGTTGATGATATGGTTGTTCGCTGATTTTCTGGTTTACACTTTAAAGGCTATAACTTGAGCAAATGTAATCGGATTTTCGAGAGAAAAAAGCTCTTTGTTTTCAAATAATAATAGCTTTCAAATAAATAAAGGATTTCCAGTTTTTGTTGAAAGGGGTTTCAAATTGGAAATGGAATTGTTTTGAAAGCTATAAATGAATCTTTATTAAAGGTTGGTGAACTTTGTTTTCAAACTGAAGAGCATCTTAAAGGTGTATCTTTTGTAAAAGATTTGAAATGGAAATTGTTTTGGAAGCTACGAATTAATCTTTGTGAAAGGCTGGTGAACTTTGTAAAGTGAATCTTTTTGTGTAAAAGATTTGAAATGGAAATTGTTCAAACCATTTGAAAGAAAGGTTTTGGGCTTTAAGTTTTGAATTAACTGAGATCCCAATATCCATATGTTTTTAAATATTGCGTTCATTATTCGGTTTAGCCGAGAGAGGATTTTGTGTCATATAACCCATTCCGAATAGTGATACGACGTAAATAGATAGCATTTAAAGACCGGATATTTTCGAGAACGAAAGGATTACCCGTCGAATGACTCTACACTGAGTTGCGTCGGTATAGAGATCTCCATACGTGATGGGGAGTCCGATCGATATTGTGAATACTCGGATTGCAAGGGCTTCTTTTGAAGTGCCTTTGGTTCTGTTGGAACCCGGAACAGACTTGTAGGATGTAAGTCTGACATTACACTTTGAGATGTAGAGGTGGTTTCTATCAAATACATTACTTTTTGGTGGAGGAGAATTTATTCTATTAGCTTAACACCCTTCTTTGAGACGTACGAGTTCAGAGGTTATGTAGTTGATATTTACTAGTGATACATTCCCAATTTGGTAATGTGGCATACGAAGTGCTGCTGATCATGTATTGTTCGAAGCATGGCTTTTGCATAAAGCGTAGCTTTGTGGACGAGACCTCATCAGACCTCACAACTTGGAAACGGTCGAAATAGGAAAGATGCGGCAAGGTTATCGGAGGTCGCGCCCCTTAGGGTATGTCCATTTCCTTCTAGATAAAGGGTGGTATCATGGTATGGAGCGCAGATATTTAACCTATGTGGTTACTGCAAATTTGTGCTTTGTGGTTATTGGTGTTGAGAGCTCTTAAATAAAGGTCGATAATGACTGGGGAGTGGCATACTATATTGTAGTTACCTTGTTACAGAGGTAACCCGGCCTTGTGTTGGTAGAGATCCGGTTAGGTTCTTGGGGCATCCCTCCAGAGGCGTACCATGTGGCAATGGAAAGTTCCTTAGCCTGACCATTTGTTGGAAATCCAAAGAAACAATACGTGCCTTGTACGGTTTTAGTTGTATAACCTGCCATGGAATGTGGTGGTAACCTGCTGTTGAACATGGTAGCTATAATAAGCATACTACGTAATGTGTTTGCTGGCTAAGATTAATATTATACTTTCGAAATGTTTTCTGCACTATACACTAATAATAATATTGAAAGGATGTTCGTGTATCAAGCATGTTTGACTATCATAAGGAAAAATCTCCTCCAATTGTGCGCTTGCATTGTGTGTGTGGCGGGAGGCCTTATGGTAGTTTCATTTTCCAAAAAAAGCATTGCGAATTTCAAATTCTTTTTATTTGTTTTGTTCAAATAAACTATTTTCGTTTGCTCACACCAGTCCCTTGACTGACCTGTAGTTTATTGTTCCATTTCTAAACTCTAGGTGCCCACAATTTTCCACACGGGAAGCCTAGAGTGAGTTTTTCAGATAATCAAATAGTAGGTGAAGATTTGATACCATCCAGCCTTTGGATTTTGGCGATCGCATTTATTTCTCTGGGATTGGAGTTGCTTAACTTCAGCTGGATGGTGGTTCGAGCTTATTGGAATGGAGATCTTTAGAGCATTGGATTGGAATGCAGTTTTGGATTCTATCTTTCTCTCTACCCTTTGGACGACCATTT
Organism: Allium cepa; assembly: GCA_030765085.1. NCBI lineage: Eukaryota > Viridiplantae > Streptophyta > Magnoliopsida > Asparagales > Amaryllidaceae > Allium > Allium cepa. The sequence goes on from CM060939.1 coordinate 55,430,337, forward strand.
GGTCCGCTACTGTTCTTTCCGCTATTGTATAAATCTCTGTTGTTGCTCATTCTGTTGTATCATTGTTGTAATCAATTATTATGTATCAATGATATTATTCATTTTTCTTCCACTGTGTTGTTATACTTAATGTGTTATAAGCTCCAGCGCGAATCGGATGTCAACGGTTGAATCTGCGGCATTCGAAAACGGTTGAAGTATGGATGTCGATTTTCAAACGCTGAAATTCGGGTCGTGACAACGTCGTATCATAGCTGAAGGTTAAGTAAAAACTTTAGCTCAGAAGTATAACACATTAGGTAACTCGCTAGAGATAGGGTTACAAATGCCCTAGAATGGAGTATATCCCTAAGATATCCGTCTGTATGCCTCAGTAAATTCTCTTACTGTCCACTGATGGTGATTATGAGTGCAAGAAGAGGACGAGGTAGAGGACAGGGAAATACCACTACATATGGTCGATACCCTGCAACAACGGAAACAACTTTCTCTATCAATCTCGTTTGATCATCCAATTTCAATTCTTTGACGGCTCCGTGGCAGCTACAAGAAGGAGTTTTGGTATGACGGTGGCATTGGGAATCGTTGTTGATAAGTTCCTGTTTCATCGGTTTCTATCAACTTTTTGCTTCTAAACGAATTTGAAATTTTATTTGAAATAAATTGGTTAATAAAATAAGAATCTGAATTGAATTGTATCCATTTGTCTATTCTATGGGGTCCAGATATGTTCTACGAACGGTTAGTTATCCCTTCAGACTAACCAGTGCCCCTGCATAATTCGTAGACCAGAATACCCGAGTATCTTGTGAAGTATTGAACAAGTTGTTCTCATAATTATTGATAAGATTCTAATTTGGTAAGCCAAATGCATAATAGATATTCAATTTGATCTGGTAAAACATTTTCCATCTATTCTTTGTTGGTCTCCCTGTCTAGCAAATTTCGGGGACGAAATTTTCTTAAAGGGGGGAAACTGTAACATTCCCGGTTTTTAAGCCAAATCAATTTAGTAATTAATTTGATTATTGGATTAAATTAAGAATTAATTTGGTAATTAATATAAATTTTTGGGGTTAATTGTGAATTAATTTGAAAATTTTAGAAATAAATATATATAGAAGTAGATTTTAAAATAAAGTTGATTTGGAAATTTGGGAATGAATATATATATATATAAGGAGATTTCAAATAGAATCTTGGTTTTCAAATTCAAAACAAAATATCTTATAAATAAAATTTGATTTATTAGCTTTATATTTTGAAAAAACTAATATATATATATATACATGTATATGTATATATAAGATTATTTATTGTGTATAATTAGATATTTAAATCATTTTCTTTAAAAAGGTTAAATAAATATAATAAGTATGATTACTTAAGTTTAAAATGAAAATTATAAAATAAGTATTAATTAATAAGTTTAATATCTTAAGTTTAGAATTTAAATGAGACTTGATAAAAATTTAAAATACATTTTCTCTTAAAAATGAATATAAACATAATACCTATATAAAAATTTATACATATGTAAATAGATAATCTATATAAATAAATAAAACTAAACAAAGGTTTAAAGCATGAATTATAAATTAATTAAGATAAAGGACTAAACATAATTTATAAACAAAGGAGTCTAGGCATAAAAGTACATATTTGTGACAAATGTTTAATAAGTAACAACATTAAATAACAAGTGCAACAAAATTTTCAAGTGGCAATTTTATTTTCTTTTAAAAATTTAACTACAACAACATGTTTTAAGAATGAGAAAACCTGTTTATTTATTTTCAATTCAAAATCTTCTCAATCCTTTTCCTCTCCTACTTCTTAACAAAAGGAAAAAAATACGTAAAATAGTTCAAAAGAAAATCTGAAACAAAATGAAACTATAGATCAAAGAAAGTCAAAATAAAATCAAAATAGAAGACAACAAATACAAGCAAAGTCATCTCAGCAATCAAACAAGGCCAGATCAGTTTTTAAGTTCAAATATGAAAATCAAAGCATGCATCAGACATCAAATTCAAATTTGAAAATCCTGAAGCAACTATTTCAACTCAGGATCCACTGTTCTTCACTGACAGGTGAGTAAACAATTGTTTAAAAAGTTTTAATTTGGTTTTTAACTTGAATATATATGATGAAATCTTGTAGCAATGTAGTGTAAATTGTTTTGTGAATGAATGTAGGTAAAATATGATATGTCTATGTATATATGTTCTCTGTGTGTGTGTGTATCTTCTCCGCTAAATAAACAGACTCCAAATCCTTAAATAATTCATATCTTCTAAACAAATTGATTTTAGACCTTGATCTTAAAAAAGAAAATGATTGTAACCTTGTGAGTTCATTTTTAAAAATTGTTCCAAGTACAAATAATTAGCAAAATTTCTGGAAAAAAAAGAATTACGGTGAAAATTTAAAATGGATCAAAAATCGATTATCTCTATATCAAGTTCAGATCATAGAGACTGATTTGTATTTGAAAATCTTGATTTTTGATAAGCATTTCACAATTTTTAGGATTGGAATTATCGGGAATTCGTGAGTTGAACTTTTTGGTATTTTCATCAATCACCAGCGATCTGCGTGGTGATGTTTGTCGAGTTTTGGCCTGGAAGTGGCTGGAGTATCGTAGATCATAGGAAAAATGGGTGGTAAATTTTTTGATGGTCGGGGCGGCTCATTGGAGTTGATTTAGGGTTTGATGGAGGGTTTTGGTTATGGTGTCTGACAAGATTCCTAGTTGGTCGATAATGCTTCGTGTTCGATCGCGAGAGGAGGATTAGTAATGTGGGGAAGTGGTGCTGCTCTGGACGTAATGGCATGAGTCTTGGTGGTCCGATTCATCATCGGCGAGAGGTTGTGTCGTATGGTTTGGTTTCTGATGTTCGTTCGAGTGCTCGAATTTCGTTTTGCTTTTGAATTTCGATATCTGGGTTAACATGTTGACTGTCGAGGTCGTCGGTAGTTTGGTGAAGACCGAAGAGATGGTCAGAGTCGTTTATTTCGCGGTGCATGTGTACGGTGCACTTCTGTGCACCTAGGTGTTGTAAGGTTTTGGGGATGATGTATTGCTCGGGGAGATTATCGTGTTGTTTGCGTGAGTGTCTCGAAGCAGAAAGATGGAAGAGAGTGAATCGCGAGATACTCGAGTTTGAGCTCGGGAATCTGGAGTTTTGTCTCGGGTAGTTCTTTTTGTTCTCGATTTTTAATAGCATGTGTAGTATTTGTGTTATCGAGTTTCAAATTCTTAAAAGGAAATCAAGTTTAGGATTTTAAAATTAAAAGTAAGTTAATTTAATCAAGTTTCCAAGAAAATGTTAGCCAAGTTTAAATTATATATTTTGATGTTTTTGTTTCAAAAGAAATGTTACTAAGTTTTTAAAGGTGTATTTAAAGTAAATTGTTTTGTTTTAAGATAAGTTATATATATCCTTAAGTATATAATTGATTTGAAATGGTTTCTAATGAAGTTTTTAAATTAAAATAAAGAACTTATCTTTATTTAATTAAGATTGTGATTTATCAAGTGTAATCAATTAGTAAAATAAATTTATAGTTAATCACTTATGGTGATTAAGGATAATTACTTAATGAAGTAATTAGTGAATAGTTAATGAATCTAATTCAGGGAAAAAGCATTAACTAGTGATTAAGTGATAATTTATTTATTTAATCAATGTAATTAAATTAAGTTAATTGATAAGTTTAATTAATTAAAGATAATCACTTAATGTAACTGATTAAGTATTATTACTTAGTGTGAGAAATTAATGGATAATTACTGAATGAATTAAATAAAGAGGATAATTACTTATGGATGTAATTAAATAGAGGTAACTAAGGATTAATTACTTTGTGTAAATAATAAGAAGGGTAATTACTTAGTGGAAGTAATTAAGGATTAATTACTTAATGAGGGATAATCACTTATTAATTAAAGATGATTAATTAAATGACAATTAATTAAGGGTTAATTAATTGATGTAATTAATGTGATTGATTAATTAAAGAATAATTAAACAATTAGGTTAATTATTTAATGATTAAAGGTTGTTTTATTTATTAATTAAGGTTGATTAATTAATGTTTAAAGGTTAATTAATTTATTATTAAAGGTTAATTAATTAAAATAATTTGTAATCAATTAATGTTAATTAACCAGGATTTGTGATTAATCTAATTTAAATTAATCAGATGATTAATCAATCTTACTTATGAATGTTTGGAATGTGTTGAATGCTTGACTTGATTGTTATCTCTGATCTGTAATATTCTGTGATGCAAATTGTGTGAATTGAGCTGTGTGTAAACTATTTATCTGTGTTGAATTTATATTTAATATGTGAATTTGTGAATGAAGATAAGCGTTATAGGTTTATACCGCTTATCAATATTGCTGTGCTCGGATTGTGATGATTGATGATGTCGCACTATTGTGTAAAATCCCTGGACTACACCACACACACACAAATATGAATTGCACGAGGAAATTGGTTAAGTCGCAGATATTTGAATTTAATATTATGAAATGGTTTGTAAAGTTGAGTTTGAATCCAAATGGTTTTGGAAATGGAATTGGATTTAATATGAAAGGCTTTTGAAAGGAGTTTGAAGATTGAAATTATTATGAATAACTTGATAAAGTTTTGAAATTTAAATAGTTGATTTGAATTTGAATTCAAGATTTTGAAGTTATATAAATATATATGTATGTTTATTTGAAAATTATGGTTTAAAATGGTTATACAAGTTATATAATGTATATATATATATATATATATATATTTTAAACCATTTTGAAGTGTATTAAATAATTTTTTTTGGGAAATATTGGATTTAACTCAAATAGAACTTGCCGATGATACGGCTGTTCGCTGATTTTCTGGTTTATACTTTAAAGGCTATAACTTAAGCAAATGTAATCGGATTTTCCCAAAACAAAAAAACTCTTTGTTTTCATAATAATAGCTTTCAAATAAAGATACGATTTCCAGTTTTTGTTGATAGGGGTTTCAAATTTGAAATGGAATTATTTTGAAAGCTATAAATGAATCTTTGTTAAAGGTTGGTGAACTTTGTTTTCAAGTTAAGGAGGATCTTAAAGGTGTATTTTTTGTAAAAGATTTGAAATGAAAATTGTTTTGAAAGCTATGAATTAATCTTTGTGAAAGATTGGTGAACTTTGTAAAGTGAATCTTTTTTTGTAAAAGATTTGAAATGGAAATTGTTCAAACCATTTGAAAGAAAGGTTTTGGGATTTAAGTTGTGACTTAAATGAGATCCCAATATCCATATGTTTTTAAATATTGCGCTCATTATTCGGTTTAGCCGGGAGAGGACTTTGTGTCATATAACCCATTTCGAATAGTGATACGACGTAAATGGATAGCATTTGAGGACCAGTGGTGAAGACCGGGTATTTTCAAGAACGAAAGGAATACCCATCGAATGTCTCTGCACTGAGTCGTGCCGGTATAGAGATCTCTGTTTGTGATGGGAGTCTGATCGGGATTGTGAATACCTGGATTGCGAGGGCTTCTTTTGAGGTGCCTTCGGTTTTGTTCGAACCCGGAACAGACTTGTATTGATGTATGTTTGACGTTACACTTTGAGATGTAGAGCTGGTATCTATCAAATACATTTCTTTTTGGTGGCGGAGAATTTATTCTCTTAGCTTAACACCCTTCTCTGAGACATACGAGCTCGGAGGTTATGTAGTTGATATTTACTAGTGATACATTCCCAATTTGGTAATGTGGCATACGAAGTGCTGCTGATCTTGTGTTGATCGAAGCATGGCTTTTGTATAAAGTGTAGCTTTGTCGACGAGACATCGTCGGACCTCATAACCCGGAAATGATCGAAGCAGAAAAGATGTGGCAAGGTTATCGGGGGTTGCGCCCTTAGGGTATGTCCATTTCCTTCTGGATAAAGGTGGTATCATGTTATGGATCCCAGATATTTAACTTATGTTTACTGCAAATTTGTGCTTTGCGGTTATTGGTGTTGAGAGCTCTCGGGTAAAGGTCAGTAATGACCGGGGAGTGGCATACTTGTGTCAGTAGTTACCTAGTTACGGAGGTAACCAAGCCTTGTGTTGGCAGAGATCCAGTTAGGTTCTTGGGGCGTCCCTCCAGAGGCATACCCATGTGGTAATAGGAAGTTCCGTAGCCTGGCCATTTGTTGGAAATCCAAAGAAACAATACGCGCCCTGTACGGTTTTAGTTGTATAACCTGCCATGGAATGTGGTGGTAACCTTCTATTGAACACGGTAGCTATAGTAGGCATACTACGAAATGTGTATGCTGGCTAAGATTAATATTATACTTTCGAAATGTTTTCTGCACTATGCACTAATAATAATATTAAAAGCATTTTCACGTATCAAGCATGTTTGACTATCATAAGAAGAAATCTCCTCCAATTGTGCACTTGCATTGTGTGTGTGACGGAAGGCCTTATCGTAGTTTCAATTTCCAAAAAAACATTGCGGATTTCAAATTCTTTTTATTTGTTTTGTTCAAATAACTATTTTCGTTTGCTCACACCAGTCCCATGACTGACCTGGAGTTTATTGTTCCCTTTCTAAACTTTGGGTGCCCACGATTTTCCGCACGGGCAGCCTAGATTCAGTTTTTCAGATAATCAAATAGTAGGTGTAGATTCGATAGCATCTAGCCTTTGGATTTTGGCGATCGCATTTGTTTCTCTGGGATTGGAGTTGCTTAACTTCAGCTTCATGGTGGTTCGAGCTTATTGGAATAGAGATCTTTGGAGCATTGGATTGGAATGCAGTTTTGGATTCTATCTTTCTCTCTATCCTTTGGAAGACCATTTGGTGCTATCTTTTCCGCTACTGTTCTTTCCGCTATTGTATAAATCTCTTTTGTTGCTCATTCTGTTGTATCATTGTTGTAATCAATTGTTATGTATCAATGATATCATTCATTTTTCTTCTGTTGTGTTGTTATACTTATTGTGTTATAAGCTTCGGCGCGAAACGGAATTCAACGATTGAATCTGCGGCATTCGAATACGGGTGAAGTATGGATGTCGATTTTCGAATGCTGAAATTCGGGTCGTGACAGCCGCTATACGCGCAGCTCAGAAAATCTAACTATTCTTCTAATCTAAACTTATTTTAACATAAAAAAATTTAGAAAATATTTCCTAACTTTAATTTAGTAACTATAGAACAATTATTCAATTATTTGGCTATTTATTTATTTAATGATTGTTTAATTAATTAATAAAGGTAATTAGTTCTTGATCATTTGTTAATAATGGTTTTTAAACTTAAATGTTAATCAATTAAGTTAATCATGATTTTTTATTTAATTAAAGTTAACTTTCATTTAATTATTAATTACGTATTAATTAATTATTTAATTATTTATTGAAGATAATTATTAATTATTTAATATTTTAAAAAGGGGTTTTATTTAATTAATCCTTGATTAAAGTTCAATTATTTTTTAATAAGGTTTAATTATGGTTTAATTACTTTTAATTAGTGTTTAGTAACTATTTAAAAAAGATTTGATTCAAATTAATAAGATTTTAATTGTTTTAAAATTGCTTTGAGTTTAAGCAATCAGTTTTGTTTTAAACTGTTTTCTTCTCAAATTTGTTTTAAGTTAAGAAATTTCTGGGTCGCTTACCCTTAAGTAACCCCATATGATTAGGAAAACTAAACGACATCTATTAGCAAAACAATACACCATTCTGCTATCGCAATTAACTTAGACAATTACTTATGTTGGTTAATTGTTATGTGTTGATCCCTTATATACCTATTGTTATGTGATGCCGTGTTAGACTGGATAAGTAAAACCAAATTAAAAGCACTATTATGGTCATTAAACCTCCATTTGATTTTGTAAGGATAAATATTTCATTTTCTTTTTGAAATGGCTTCAACTTTATTACATTTTGAACAAGATATTTTAAGAATGATTTGACAAATGGTTTTATTAAAGATGGTTTTAACTAATAGAAATGGTTTTTAATGCTAGAAAATGAAGTTTTTATAAAGAGATTTATAAAGGAAAGTGTAAATTTACAAGGTGCTTTGGGTTAATGGATTTGAGTTTTTAAGCACAGAAGATTTCATAATAAGGGAGATTTATAAAATGAATTTGCTTACTAACATAAGCAAATTTGATTTAAGGATATTTAAGAAGTTATTTAAACAAGAAAGGTTCATAAAGAATTTTTATAAATGATTTTGGGGTATTTATAAAAGAAGTTTTAGAAAATGATTTGAACCTTCATAAAGGGAGTTTATAAAATGGTTTGGATATTTATAAGAAATTTATATAAAAAGTTTGGATATTTATAAAAGCCATTTATATAAATGGTTTTGAAAATTTATAAAAGGTTTTTATAAATGAATTTGGAATTTTGGAAAGTATTTTGAAATGGATATGGATTTCAAGTAAAAGAGATTTCATGAATCAAATAGATTTGATTAAAAAGGATCTATCGAAAGAAGATTAAAAGAATTTGAAATCGGGGTTTCTCTAAACTGATCTTTTAAAAATTGCGGTACGGAATATCCGTTCCATACTTAACACCGAGGGAATAGTGTTTAGGGTTATCCTTACCTCCAATCTAAACAACATTGTTTAACCCTTTTTAACTTGATTTGGAAGTAAGAAGTTACACGCAAATGTATTATGAATATTTAACGACCTGGTATTTCTAACCTTTCGAATCGACAATCATCCACTCATGTCAGACTTGAATTGCTCAAAACAACAGATTGTTAATTTATATTTGGCAAAACTTAACATAAATAGTAAATAAAATCAATCACAGAATCACAGACACAAAGTAATATAATAACCAGCAGCGGAATAGATAAATAGTAGTTCATGAAGCTATTATATAAACATCAGAGTTTACGGTAAAATACAATAGATATCTCAAATACAGAGTAGTATCTAATACAGAAACAAATGACAAGTCTAAACAAATCAACCTGAAACAACTAAGAAGATGAATAGATAAAGACTGATCTTCAAGCATAGCTCCAAGCTCTAAAGGTAAGTCTCAAATGCTGTGACACTCGGTCTGACTCGAGCATAAAGCAAAACACAAACACTCGAGTCAGGATTAAAATTCTTATACTAGTAAATCAACTCGAGTGAAATTTCCAAATGAAATACAATATAACTTAAGGGTGTCTGGGATTTCCATCCTCTAAGGATCTGTGGTACTATCTACTATGTATAATATACGTTATTATAATATGCCTACCAGTAAAATAGAGTATTAAAATAGCGTTAAGGCATTATCCATATCCCATTAACACATTTTATATATTCTCATAGTCTATGCAGTACCCCAAGCTCTACTAAACCAATGGTTCACTCAGAGGGCACTCCGTAGGTACGGTACATACCAAACTCGTAGAAGGCGTGATAGGGCACGTGAACATGGCACGCAAGGCAACACAACCTATCGTTTTACGGATCCAGGCTGGTGGTAATGCATAATCCTACTACCGCGCACCTCGACACACACTTCCAAATCAATAGGTGCACCCAATCAAATCATAAAGTAATAGAATGGTGTTGAAGAAATGTGCCCGATAAGAGGAATGACCTCACTTGGCTCGGCATGGCTCCTATTTTAATCACATCTAAGCTGACTCATGGGAGTCAGGGCTACGTAAATACCTCATACAGAATCGTATACCAAACCATCCTACTTCGTTCTGGAGTCTTCACCAAGTACACAGCTGTTAAAGTGGTTTTTGGTATCGACAGAGAGTATGACAATATCCGATCTCGCTCTCTTTAATAATGAAACATTTATTTCATACCGTGATCATTTATATTTCAAACAGTTTGTGCTACATATCAAATTATCATATCCATTTCAGAATCATATCACTTTCGAAGTTATATTCATTTTCGAAATCATATCACTTTCGAAATCATACTTAGTTTCGAAATCATAACCACAAAATAGTTTAAACAATCATACAAAATATTCGCATTTAAATCCATTAAATTTTGAATCATAATAGTTCAAGCTTAAACAGTTTAAATATCGAAAAATAGTTTATATATATTGAAATAGTTATAAATTAAAAACGGTTTATATGTTTAAATAGTTTGTAGATTAAAATAATTTATATTTTAAAAATAGTATATGTTGAAATAGTTTCAAATAAGAATCGTTTCTTCCAATTTCACAAATCAATCAAATCAACTTTTAGTTCCAAATTCAATTCAAATCCATCTCAATTTCAAATTCTCAGTAAAACCATTTTCATCTATTTATTTCAAATCCAAATTTGAACTATACATTTAAACCACTTTCAATTCAATAGGTTCCGAAGTTAAATATTCAAACAAATTACAGTTACTCAATTTGATAAATCTCATTTATATTTCAAAATTCAATTGTATTTAAATTTGAAAATATTCACTAAATCATGTTGATAACATTTAAATGAAATCTCAAATTATAAATTTAAATAAAATCAATAATTAAATATCTAACTTCAATTATATTAAATTCTAAAATATTCACCTAATCACTTTTATAATCGTATAAATAAAACTTCAAGTTACAAATTTAAATCAGAAATTAATATTAAATTTTATTTAAATTTGAAAATATTCGTTTGATCGCCTTTAAATAAATAAAGTTATAAAATCATACCCTTCAAAATCTCAAAATCAATGGGTTTCCAATCGATTCTTATTTAAACTCAAATTAGTAACCAATTTAAATTCCAAGTCAACATTAATTTATCTCCAACCTTTTAAAATATATTTTTAAAATATAAATATAAATTTTAATAAATACTTAAAAATATTATATGCTAACTAAATTAAATTTTATTAAATTAAATCTTATTATTAAATTTATTTTATATTAAATCTTATTTTATATATTTTTAAACTAATCAAACTATAAGCAAAATCTTAAAAATTAAAATTTCAAACTAACTTATAAATTTAAAATTTCCAAAACATATAATAAAAAATTTAAATTTTTACACATATATAAAAATTATTGAGACTTGGTTTTAATTCATGACATAAAGCTATCGCTACGACATTCAGATTTGATGACTGCTACGACAAAAAAGAGACATATACTACATAGAGTCAAGACATGAAAACCGATGCACCAATTACATTATTCTTATTTTTGAGTCGTAGATCAATTTTTTTAAAATCTCTCCTCGTTTACGTATATATTAGCTTATATATTTAATCTTCTTATTTCCAAATGATTTATACATATATAAGCATATAAAATATATATATTATAAAAGTTTTAAAAGTTATAATCATTATATAATATATATATCTGTGTGTGTGTGTATTATTATACCTGTGTAAACTGTGCAAATTGCACAGATATTACCAGGTAAGTCGACTGACCCAGAGGCTCAGTCGACTGACCCGGAGGCTCAGTCGGCTGACCCAGAAATTTTTGTGCACCATGCACATGTGCACAAATATAAAATATATATTTAAAAAATCATTTGAATATTCAGTCGACTGACCCAGAGGTCCAATTGACTGAATTTCTACAACAGCTACTTTTTGAAAAGATGCGACTATTTGTGAAGAGTTATGAAACTCTACGAAAAGATTTGGACACAACACTTCAACCCGAACTCTTCATCAACAGTCGCTGCTTTCTAACATCTATAAATACATACTCTAACTTGATTCCAAATCACCGAATTTTCTTATTTTTCTAATCTAACACTCTTGAATCTACTTGCAACTATACTTTCAAATATTCTGCATTAAAGCAATATTATACCTTTCTATTCTTCATAAACTTCAAATATATATATTTATACTTGAGGAGAAGATTATAGGAAGGGTGCACTACAAGTGATAAATCTGTGTTATTAGAACACACAAAGTAAAAAAAATATTTTTTATTTGTTGAAGTCCTATTCTACTGCTCAGGCGTGTGAAGTCCTCTACGGCTGCTCAGGTCCTTGTTCGGTTACTCAAGGGTTGTATAGACCTGTACCTCCGGGTCAAGTGGGGGTTATTGTTTTAGTGAAATTCCAGAAGGAGTCTGGGACTGGGCGTAGGACGGAGCTCTGAACCAGTATAAAATTCTCCTGGTGTTATTTTTATTATACTACTTTTATATTCCACACTATTTACTGTATAGCTATCATCACTACACTCTGTATTATAGTATATGCATATTACACGATCCACGGCACACTTTCATTTGGTATCGGAGCAATGTCATCATATAACCGTGACATAGTTATTTGATAATCTAATAATATGGAATCTAACATTAGCACTAGCATTAACACTAGCTCTATTGATGGACAATCCACTGCACGTCCACCACTATTTAATGGAATGAATTATAACTATTAGGCCACGCGAATGAGAATATATAAGCAAGAAAATGGTTTTGATTCATGGAATATACCTCATACATAATATATTATTCCTACTAAAGAGTAATCTGTTTGGACAAATACACAGAAATTAGATGCCACAGCAAATGCAAAATCCATGAATATGTTGTTTTGTGCCTTAGATAAAAACGAGTTTAACCATATTAGCATGTGCAATACTACATATGAAATATGGCGTACACTCAAAGTTACACACGACGGAATTAACAAGGTTAAACAAAGCAAAATATCCATGCTCAAAAGTCAGTTTCAAAACTTTAGGATGAAAGAAAATGAATCTACAAAAAAAAAATATTCAAGATTTCAGGATATCTACCATTCATTAGTAGGACTAGGAGAAAAATATTCACACTTTGATATTGTACCCAAAATCCTTAACTCTTTAATGGAAGAATGTGAAAGAAAAGTTCTCGCTATTGAAGAAGAGAGATATTTCCAAATAACTCCGAAAGAGTTAATAGAAAATCTAATGTCCTATGAAGTGAATTTGCAGGCTAAACGAGTTCAAGCTCAAGATAAAAAGAATATAGCATTTCATGTAGAACAAGAGAATCAGATTCAGACAAAGACGAACTAGACTTTATTGCCAAAAACTTCAAGAAATTCTCGAAGTATAGAAAAAGAAACAGAAATAATGGCAAGAGAAGCTCAAACAGCAATAAACCATCGTCTTCATCAGTTATTGAGTACTTTAACTGTCACAAAAAGGGGCATATACAGGGGGACTGTCTGGATCAAAAGAAAGAATATCGCAATAAAAGAAAGGAAAAATTCAAAAGGAAAGCTTTCGCAGATACATGGGATGATTTAGACTCTTCTTCTTCTTATGAAAGTGAAAGTGACAGTGATAATGAACAAGCCAACGTATGCTTGGTGGTCTAAGATAATGAGGTCCCACTCAAGAAAAGTGGAAAATGGATACTCGACAGTGGTTGCTCAAAATACATGATAGGGGAAAAAGATATGCTGATAAACATTACATACTCAGACGGATGTTCTGTCACTTTTAGACATAATTCCAAGGGCTATAACATCGGCAAAGGCGACGTGAGCAATTACGGTACATCTAATTTACCTCTTATTACAAACATTTTATTAGATAAAAATCTAAAACGTAATCTATTAAGTATAAGTCATTTATGCAATAAAGGTTTTAAAATATTCTTCTCTGAAAATAAATGTAGTATCTTTGATCAAAATAAAAATCTTATTTCCGAAGGAAATAGAGATAAAAAAAATTACGTTCTGAATATGAAAGTTAATCATAACTCGGACATGTATTTGATAGCCAAAGAAAGTGATCCTTGGATATGGCACAAACAATTATGTCATGCACAAACGATTCTGTCATATCAATTTCAAAATATAAATAAAATTTCTAAAACTAAACTCGTAAAAGGATTACCAAAGATGAGTTTTAAAGTTAATAATATATATGATTCGTGTCAATTAGGTAAATTAACTAAATCTTCGTTTAAATATAAGAAATTCATTTCGACATTTCAACCACTTGAATTACTTCATATGGATTTATTTGGACCTACCCAAGTTCAATCCATAAATCACTCTAGAACTAAACACATAGATATTAGACATTACTTTCTACATGATAATATAGAAAAAGATGAGATAAATTTGGACTACTTTCCATCTGAAAATCAATTAATTGATATTTTTACAAAACCTTTGTTGGAAAACACTTTTATAAAACTACGTCGAAAACTCGGTATAACGTCAATTAAAGATATATAAATTATAAATCACAAAATTTTGACTAAAAACTCAAAAATAAATTTTTTTTGACAAAAATTCATTTTTGTGACCATGCTGAGACTCAAACCTATGACCTGCTGTGAGTAGCCCAGATGTCTTAACCACCTGAGCTATTGATTATTTTCATTACAGTCTAGGTCAGGGACTTTATTATATGGTGACAACTATAAATTATATTATGTGTAATACTTACTTTTTTAAATATTTTTTTCTTCTGCATATTACATTTACATAGATAAATCACAATAACATAAACCAACGAAATAGCAACTAACATTCCTAAGTAACATTTTTTTTAGCTAAATCAAGACAAACCATTCACTTGATTCTTCTTATTCTCAACATCAGTCTATAAATAGGTAAATTTATTTTATGTTATTCAACAAACAAATAGAAATATAAACTAACTATCAAAATGTCAACTTCTTCATCAATTGACTCCACTGAAATTTTAGCCTCTATCAAATCACCAAAAACTCTTGTCCACCATATCACACCATCTTCTACCTCTCATGATCATACCGGATATACTTCAAAGAAAAAGAAAGGGAAGAAGATGATGGTTGACGTCTCTCCATACACTAAACAAAAAATAAATGATTTGCATCACTATCAAGAAGAATCGATAATGCTTCAACGTGAAATATATTACCAGCAAAAGATCAACTCGGACATCTAGGAATCATAGAACACATTGGTATGAAATTTTGTGGTGCTTCATCCCATTCAATAGACGAACACACCATTTCGCCTATTCGACGACCTTCTACTTCATCCCCGCCATGACCATCGGCCTCACCAAATTCATGGGATCGAAATGAAGCATCAAATGTTCGTCACAAACCGCTACAAGGCTACAAAACTCCTAGCCCTTCAAAATAAAAGTAGTTGTTATTATTTGTTATTTTTTTGAATCATTTAACAAAGTATGTACATATTTTTTTGGAATAATTCATTTCTTCTCCTTCGTCTTTTAAACACATATACTACTTCTAATATTCAAAAATGAATTTACAACGTTCATAAGTATGAAAATATATAAAATATT
The DNA here is from genome assembly GCA_030765085.1 of Allium cepa. Lineage (NCBI taxonomy): Eukaryota > Viridiplantae > Streptophyta > Magnoliopsida > Asparagales > Amaryllidaceae > Allium > Allium cepa. The sequence continues at coordinate 55,445,604 of CM060939.1, forward strand.
ACTCAAGAAAAATTGATTGGGAAAATTTACCCAGGTCAGTCAATTGCACCAGGGTACCAGTCGACTGATACTGAAGTAGAATTTCTTTAAAAAGCAGGGTCAGTTGACTGTCACAATGGCTTAGTCAATTGGACCCGAAGACAAAATATATATAACTCAGATTCAGTCAACTGAATCAGGCATTCAGTTGACTGAACTAGAAGTTCGAAAATTTCGATTTTCAGGTTCAATCGACTGAATCACTGATTTAGTCGGCCGATTCGTGGATCTAAGTAAAGTTACTGCTGCTACCCACTCACTTTTCACCTTTTAACCTTCACTTTCCCCTTCTCTCTTCACTATCATTTTAGATTTACAAGTTTTCTAAAACCCTAGATCTTCAAAACTCAATTTTTAACCTCCAAACAATCAAATTAGTGGCTCCTAAGAGAAAAGAACAAGCAACTTCATCCTCCCAACCTCCTTCCAATAAGCAAATCCAACAATGGCTATTCGATGATACCGTAATTAGAAGATGGAGGAGAATGCAAGATTCTTGCATCTTTGAAGGTTCGTTTGTAAAGTCTGCCAATTTTTCTCCATACCATATACAAGAATTGGCTCGTAGAAGAAATTTGGCATCTTTATTCAATATTGATGAAAATAAGCATAAAATTAACCAAATTATTATCAAGCTATTCTATGCTAATATTAACTTGGGTCACCAAAACGTTCAAAACCAAAAAAATTGTGTATGGAGTTTAGTTTGTGGAAAATTGTATTTTTCTCGTTAGATTGAATAGCTCACCCGTGCGTTAATGAAAACCATAACTCCACGAACCGGGAGTTATGAACTTGTTTATGAACATAACTTTAAAGCCTTGTACGCTATCTTCGGAAATATCAAAGTCAATTGGCTACGATTAATTCTTGATGAATTCTTAAGCTTCAACAATGGTCGAATGAATAACATCTACTATAGTGAGTATATTATGTGATTGCTAAAAGCATGTGAGATTCCGGAACCTGACTCACCGGTTTCTACCGTCGGGTACTTAAACTCTCATACTTTAGCATTAATGAAGCTACCGGTTGCTCGACCGCCTCTTATCATTGCTTTTAAGGAATAGACACAACGCCAATTATCTCAAGATCAACCACAACAACAACAAGGCGAAGCATCTCACCGTCCAACTCACCAAAGATCAACTAGTCGTCAATAAGATGAAATTTTGATTCCTAATCCGGGTCTTCCACCACATGAATCAGTTTCCATGATATGCCGTAACCAACAAATACTTCAATCCCATCTCACTAAAGTTGATAAAAAGCTTGATAAAGTTAAAGGAATTTTTATAAAATTATGGCAAGCTATCTCGTGTTCATCCGGCACTTCCACGGCTACACTAGGTGATCCAGTAAGCAACCCGTTTTCAATTAGTCTTCCTCTTCTGATGATCAAGCGAGTAGTAGCGACAATGGTGGAGATGAAGGCGAAAGTGGTGGTCAAATATCGTATGATGATAGGGGTAAGCATAGGATGGTGTAAGTAGTTATTTTATATTATGAAAACATTAGTCTTTATTTCACAACATTATGGCTTGTATTAAATAGCCACTCTTTTTCGTATTATTTCAAGACTCTTGTTTATGGTAAATGTATGAATGATCGGTTCCTTCATAATACCTATCAACGCTTCATACTTTTATATTTCTTATTCCTTTTTGTCGATGACAAAGGAGGAGAAATTTATTACTAACATTAAGAATGCAGGATATAGAGCGTCAAAGATTCAGAAGGAGTAAGTATTCATATATACAGTCAAAATCTATATCTATTTACAGGCTGTCATCAATCAAAAAGGGGGAGAATGTTGAGACTTGGTTTTGATTCATGACACAAAGCTATCACCACGACATACAGATTTGACGACTGTTAGACAAAAAGAGAATATATACTACATGGAGACAAGACATCAAAATCAGTGCATCAATTATACTATTCTTATTTTTGAGTCTTAGGTCAATTTTGTTAAAATCTCTCCTCATTTACATATATATTAGTTTATATATTTAATCTTCTTATTTCCAAATGATTTATACATATATAAGCATATAAAATATATATGTATTATAAAAGTTTTTAAAGTTGATCATTATATATATATTATACCTGTGCAAACTGTTCAAATTGCACGGATATTACCGGTCAGTCGACTGACCCAGAGGCTCGGTCGACTGACCAGGAAATTTCTGTGCACCATGCACAGATGCACAAATATACAAATATATATTTTAAAAAAATTCGTTTGAATATTTAATCGACTGACCCAGAGGTTCAGTTGACTGAATTTCTACAATAGCTACTTCTTGAAAAGACATGACTATTTGTGAACAGTTACGAACCTCTACGAAAAGATTGGATGGAACACTTCAACCAGAACTCTTCATCAACAGTCGTTGCTTTCTAACATCTATAAATATATAATCTAACTTGATTCTAAATCATCGAATTTTCTTATATTTCTAATCTAACACTCTTGAATCTATTTGCAACTGTACTTTCAAATATTCTGCATTAAAGCAATATTACCTTCTATTCTTCATAAACTTCATATATATATACACACACACTTGAGGAGAAGATTATAGGAAGGATGTACTACAAGTGACAAATCCATGTTATTAGAACACACGAAGTCAAAACAATCTTTTATATTTGTTGAAGTCCTGTTCTGCTACTTAGGCGTGTGAATTCCTCTTAGGCTGCTGAGGCAAAATCCCGTTCTGTTGCTCAGGTCCTTGTTCGGCTGCTCAAGGGTCGTATAGACCGATTCCTCGAGTTAAGTGAGGGTTACTGTTTTAGTGAAATTCCAGAAGGAGTCTGGGACTGTACGTAGGACGAAGCTACGAACCAATATAAAAATCTCCTGGTGTTATTTTTATTATACCGCTTTTATATTCCGCACTATTTACTGTATAGCTATGATCACTACACTCTATATTATAGTACATCCATATTACATGATCCACAGCACACTTTCAAAAATAACATTTACATATTATTTTTTAAATCCAATATTTATTAAAACCCATAAATTTCCTTTTAAACTTTGGAAATCATTTCAAAAATAGACCAACGGTGCCTGTATATAATTTTCTATCCTATGGTCAAGTGATACGGATGTCTATCATCTCAATCCATAATAATTTAATATTTATGGGTATATATTATTTCAACCCACAATCCTTAAATTCAAAATCAATGAAAATAGCTTGGGTTTATCATTTCAACCCATAACGATTCTTCCTAATCTATAAGATCGTTTGGGTATGTATCATTTCAACCCACTGGAATTCCTAACCATATGGAACTTACAAAGTGAGAACAAATAAAATAATAATATAACATATCAACAATAGGCATATATCATCAGTAACAAATTTAAAAATAATATATACAACTGGTAATTGTGTCATATGTCATGGGTAAATATTTGCAAATAATGACGTATCATATTTAACAATTAAATAACTTAAAAATTCAAATTTACCATCATATTTCAACCATCATTTCATGTGAATTAAATCTACTGAATATAAGACTGTTAATCATGAGTGATTTCTCACCTTTTCAGGCAAGAGATCTGAACGAGAATGAAAGCGAATGGACATGGACAAGCACATGGGACGGACATGAGGAAAGCAAAAAGCTGCTGCGACCAATTGTTAACAGCGCAAGACAAAAGCAAGCACGATGAACTAGATTTGATGAAGATTAATTATATAAGTGAACTTATATATATATATAAACTATATATATAAAATAAAACTCTAATTTAATTTAAACATATATTAAACGATATATATATATATATTTCAAAAATCATTGTTTAACCTAAAACACATATTAAATTTTAACATAAACCCATGCATTATATTTGAAAACCAAAACTCATGTATATACTTATATGTATAAATTAACAGATCATATATAACTTATATAAACCCATACACTTATATAAACCCATACATATATACAAACAAAACATATACCACTTATACATTATCAACAACTTATATATTATATATAGAATTTAAAAATCAATATTTAATAAACAAATAGATTATCTTTCAAAAAATTCATATAATATGTGCAGCCAACATATGTGCGAAAACAAATATAAATGCGGCTACTTAACAAACATATGCAGTCTATATACACATGCAAGCCAATATATATAACATATGTAGACTATTTGTATATGAAAACAAACATATATACATAAAAAAAAATGCAGACCGCCTTCAAATGCAGACCATCTGCAATATATGCATGCTTTAAAATTATATGCAGACCAGCTAATATACATATATATAACTTGCTTCTATAATTAAACAAATATACAAACTGGCTTCTCAGGCAACATAGAAAAAAAACCATGATAATGTCACAGGCGAAATCTAAGTAACAATATATGAACTCATATATACATATGTTTGTATATGTGTGTGTATATATATATAAACTAATTTATAAACACATATATAACCTTACATATAATTTCAAATGAATGAGCACATGAACAGTGGAAGGTGGAAGCAAGCTAGGTGTTTTCGGAGTGGATGTGGGTGGCCTTGGAGGCTGTGCACGTGGGCATGCTCGAGGTTTGCAGGCGGATGGATAAATGTAGGCGAGCTGGAAGGAGATGGACTGGTGGCGTCTGATCTGTTGATGGATGGACTTGGACGATGGAGCATGGTGGAAATGGCTGCTGCTATAGGCGAGGTCAAAGGAGGGGTAAGGTGAAAGGCGGAGCAGCGTAGGTTAGTCAAAGGGTGGTGGAAGCGGTTAGGGAAAAGAAGAGAGGATGGGTCGGCGGTCGCATGGAGTTCTGTGGCGGAGCTACTGGGCTGCCGAGGGAAGGAGGAAAGCATGAGAGAGGGAAGTGGAGAGAGTTGTTATGTCGGGCGAGTTTTAGCGTTAGGCTGGGGGAAGATGGGTGGAAGGTGGCAAGTTTTATGGTGGCAAGGCGGAGAGAGGGAGGTTGTCACAGCAACAATGAAGAGAGAGGCGACAAGCAAGATTAGGCAATGGAAAGAAAAGGAAAAAAAAATTAAGCACGAGCAGGTCTTCAAAAGAAAGGGACGCAAGCTTTCAAAAGAAAGAAGATGAGCATGCACAACTTTCTCTAATACAAACTTAGTCATATATATATATATATATATATATATATATATATATAACTTTATAGAATGACAGAAAAAAATGGCAGTGAAGCAAGAAAAATAGAAACGAACCAAAATTATATTGGAAAGGCAGAATAGTAAAAGCCAAATGAATTGAATTCAAAAAAAATAATAAAATCTAGATGGCTGTTGGGTTTATATGGTGGAAAATTGAATGGTCATGGGAAACAAATACGCTCGAACGGGTACCGATACGGCGAACTGTTTCGCAGATTTCACCGAGTACCGAACTCTGAAATGCACGAATGAATATACTATAGAGATCAGCACGACGAGACAAACAGAATGGTACATAGATATCAGCAATACGATTATTCTTTCAAAAGTCAATATTTCGTTGCTAAATTGCTGCAAATTCGTCAATAATAAGATAAATGGGGCTATAGAAGTCCAAATTTGGCGAAACAAAATATGACGCCTCGCTTATAAAATGGTTTACATTTTTATTACATAAAAATATTCAGATTTCGAAAACATTTTATTTTCATCAATTTAACTGATTTTAAAATGAAATTGAAAATTACACAACAGAACTAAGTTTCATATTCTCCAATGAAAATCTACCACTTGCTATGCTTCAATGGACGCATACCAAATATTAAATTTTCATCGTCAAATTTAATTTTTTATTTTCAAGAAAAAATTCAGTTAATTACGTTATAAAAACCATTAAAATTTACGGGTCGTTATAGAATATACTTATGTCAAGGAGATATGTATATGAATGTTATAGGCAAACATTTTGAAAAGATATTTATTAATTAATTTTTTTTTGAGGCTTAGTGGTTGCTATGGATAAATATATCTTAAATGGAATTGATTGTTGTTTGTTTACTCAATAGTTAAATAACAGACTATCTAATTTGGAACCAAAACGTAACTTTGGAAATATCTAGGAGAAACACGTGAGTTATATGGAATAGTCATCCCCAATGATGGTGTATTGTGCATATAAATCTCATTTCATTCTCATAGGACAAATTATATTTGTCTATTAGTGGTTAGGAGGTGATCTCCGCTCTTATCTTCGACTGCTTATTTTCTGAAGAACCGAAGTTGAGTTTACCGAAAACTATTGTATGTTGTTTCGAAGAGAATAGGATCGGATATGTTATCTGAAAACCACTTCAATCCAACTCAAGCATTTCAAAGTGAAGACATCTTGAAGATGATGGAATTGAAGACGGAGCTCTTTGAAGTGCAAGGGCTGCTTATTGCTAATCCTGAGGGTGATTCCAAAATAATGTAGTAGAAGTAGTATCCTTGGTTCAATCATATCCTAAAAAACTTGTATGGATGAATGCTGACATTGAGTCATCGACTGGAAGGCAATGTAGTATTCCAAATAGGAAGTGCTATATAAAGGTAAAACGTATCCTCAAGCCTCATCAACCAGGAGATGACAAAAATCAGGCATGCAGCAAGGACCTATGGGTCGCTCCCATCAGGTATGGTCATCCCAAATCTAGATCAATTACTACAATTATGTGTGATTCAGGGCCCAAAGTGGGGTCATTGTATTTGGTACTACTAGTCAAGTGGTAGGCTAGTCCTGTGTGGTAGGGGTACAAGATGTTCTTGTCAAATATCGGTGCATTTATATCTAGAGATGTACCATCGGAAGATAGTTTCTTACCGGTCACAGATGTACGATCGATTTCACCCTAAAAGGAGTAAATAGGGTGATACTAATAATAATAAAAATTAATGTGGAAATATATAAAATAATTGCAGCAGAATAAAAGCAGAAATTGAACAACATAGATTTACCCAGCTTCGGCAAAACCTTACCTACATACTGCCCCCAAGGTTTCTACTAGAAACTAAGTAGTCAGATGCTTACACATGTGAACTCGTGACACCCTCTATTGACTAACCTAACTCTACGCTAAAAACCCAGCAACAACTCAGCCATTGAGTTGCGAATTCTCGAACTACACCACCGTAGTTCGTACCCTAGTAACACGACTAGAATTTTATAAAATTTAAAATAAATTACAAAATAAAAACAAATCAAAAAATATTCCTAATTTTAAAAATATAAGCCCAATATAATTTACAAAATCCGGCCCATAACATAGTGATAAAATATGTCCCCTTTTCTTTTTTATATTATCGGCCACTTTCTTTGCTTTGTGAAAATGGCAGTGTTTGTTCTTCTTCAAGAAATTAGGGCTTTGGAATTTGGAGTAGCCGCCTTGAATGTAATCGAATTGAGTGCTCCACGCTTGTTGGAAATGATGCTCGAATCTTCTATTGCTTTCATTCCTTCACGACTACTTCTTGATAGAGTTCGAATCGAATAATACTGGTATGCAATTTTGCTTTGTTATTCTTGTTGATATGCTTGAACTCGATGATCCTAATTGCCGATGATGTTAATGGTTTTAAATAGGGAATAAAACCCTAAATTATCATTCAAATATTTCGTTTGAATTCATCTGCTAAGTTTGCTTGGCCGTTGATTTTTAATCGAATGTTGGTGATGTTTTTTAACTTTTTCAATTCGTATATTTTCCTGTTATTCTTGCTTGGTCACCACAGCTTGCATTTGTTTTGGATTTGGTTCCGTTCTTTTCTCTATTGACATCTTTGATTTTTACACTTAACTTGATCATTGTACTTGCAATATTATCTAGACTTGTTCAATTCGTGCTATCACCTGGCTTTTACTCTGACTTGTTCGAATTCTACCTTGTTCACTATGATTTTGATTCAAATTTTTGTCGACCGCTGTTCTTTCATTTTCTTTCGAATCTTGACTTTGTTACTGCAACTGGTTATGTGTGTGTGTGTGTATAAGTATATACGTATACATGTGTTTTCATGGAGCCTGGTTTCATATGGAGCTGTGCAGTTTGATTGCACTCTGATTTTCTGATTATTTATGCTGGTGCTTTTGTATTCTTTGAACTCCCTTGAGTTTGCACAAGGTTTTGTTCCACATACTTGAATCGATGTTGTATTAGGTCTTTTTGTAGCTTGCTTGTGCACACTTGAGTTTGTATTATCTCATCTGTTTTATGTAGCTTGTCTGCATTGTTGTCATATATGTGAGTGCACTTTGTTTCACTGGCTTGCTTGGTTCACTGGAAATTTGGTCTAGTCTAATTCTTGTTTGGTTGCCACTGTTACTTGAAGTGGTCTTGGTTGAGGTATCACTTGCATGCTTTGACTGGTCTTTGTTGGTTATGTATGAACTATGTATATACATGTGTGAACATACATGTATATATGTATGTTGTATATGTGGGTCTGATCTTGTTTCACTTATTTGGTTTAGCTGCATTCCACTCATGTAAATGTTGAGGCTTGAAATGTATGTATGTTGTCACATGTATGCATTCATGTATACAGTTATTGTCGAGTTGCATGCATGTGCACCAGTACTGTTCCATATGAATTCTTCATTATTTATGCCTTTGGTCATTGCATTCATGTTGCCAAGTCTGGTTGCATTTGCTTCCTTTCACTATTCACTAATCCAGATACATTTTGTTGTTTGCTGGTCTTCATGTATACTTGAATCTTGTTGTAGCCTTTTGTACATGTTGCACTGCCCTGGTGCCATTGTTATTTGAGTTCATTTGTGTAACAACCCTGGTTTTGGAGATTACCTGTAAATATTAAATTATAACGGTAGTTATGATTTAATATTGTGAACTAAAACAAGATTTAGAGATTTTAAATTGCCTATTTGGAATAAACAATGAATTTTTGGGAAATAAAATGTGAAAATAAATTTTAAAAGCTTTCTTTTGTTTGTTTCAGTTAATAATGAGTGGAAAATAATTTTTATTTAGAGAAATTGCAATAATTTTATTAATTATTGCCAATTACTTCTTTTAATAAATTTTTAAGGAAAGTATTTGATTTTTAAGGTTGTTAATTGAAATAAAAGGTGAAAATCGGGTTAAAAATAAGTTTTGGCTACAAATAATGTTTTGACATAGTTTGAAATATTTTTACAAGTGTTAAAATAAATTTTTTGGAATTATAGGAGTTAAAAACATTGTTTTATTCATTTATTTGAGTAAATAGTGCATTTTGTTAAATAAAGGGATTTAATAATAAAAAATATTTCAAAAATAAAAATTAATCTTTTTATATGATAGAAAATATTTTATTTTGTATGTATACAAGTTTTCATATTTTTCTTATGTGTATATATCGAGAAAATGCATTTTGTATGTTGTATATGTACATAAGTTAATATATTAGTTAATTGTGAATTAATTCATTTAGCCTAATTTATTTTCTCTAATTCCACTTTGGGTCCAAAAGCCCATTGGTGCACTAAAGTCAGAAATAAAAAAGAAGTGAGAAACAATTACTGTACGTACTCTAGAAACCTTCTTCTTTCAGAAACTTGAGAAAACTAAGAAACTCATTTCTTCTTCAACCCTAGCTCAAAAATTCTCCTAATTAATCAAATTATTGTTGTTTTCAATCAAATAAAAATATATTTCTCAGGTAATCACCATGAAAACCATTTCTATTTCATCAAAATCATATTTTTTGTGGAAATTGTTTGTTAACAATGAATATCTTCTTTGCATGCATATTTTCCTCTTTCTATAGGTTCTTGAAGGCAAAACTTGCAAAAAGCTCCCGTCTTTCAGCTTAAAATTAGATTTTTGCACTTCTTAAGCAAGGTGAATTGTTGCTCGCATAATGCTAGCTGAAGCAGAGCTTAAAATTCAAAAAATATATGCATAAATTGCTTGAAAATATTGATTTTGTTGATGTTTTTGGTTTCTATAAAAACTGAGTTTGGATGTCACTTTGCATGAAATTTTCTCTCAATTCCGGCAAATAAATGCTGGCGGATTTTCTTCTATTGATAGTTCATATGTTGTAGTATATATCTGCATAATTTCAGAGCAAAACTCCTTCGTCTGATACTTGAAATCCTCGCTGCATAATCAATGCACAGCCTGAAATTTACCTGTACATTTTGTCCCGAGTTGCTGCAAACATGGCCTAAGCTCATGTTTGCGATGGCATAACTCTTTCATTTCTTATTGAAATTCTGTGATTCTTTTTTTGTTCGAAATACAGAATTTTCTGCTATACACATACCAAATTTCAGGTCATTTTGACTTAGTAGCTTATAGAAATATGCTTCTAAACATTGACCTGGAGCATGTTTTTACCCAGATTTTTGCAGTGAAAATACTATCTGGGTTCAATTTTGAGACACCATAACTTTCTCATATTTTATTCAAATTGCATGATTCTTTTTTTTTGTTTCAAAGATGAAGTTTTCTGCTACATGAAAACTAATTTTGAGATCAATCCGATACAATTTGATCCTCGGTTTCATGCCTGAAAGTTGAACCCAGAGTGGATTTTAAGCCTGGGCACATTCTTGTTGAACTGTTACAAACATGGTCTGAGTTCATGTTTGTGACAGCATTACTTTTCCACTTGCTTTTCGAATTCATTGATTCTTTTTTTGGTTGAAAGATGAAGTTTTGTACTTTATGAAAACTAATTTTCAATTGAATCGAAAATCGTTCGGCCGTCTGTTTTATGTCTGCAAGTTGAACCCAGAAAAGATTTTTAGACCTGGGTATTATTTGGCTAAGTGTTTTTATGTCCTTTTTCCGTCGGATTTTTGACATTTACTTCTATTTTTGTGATATATTTGAAGTATTTTGAGGGCTATGATGCCTACCAATAGGTTAGCCCAGTTTTGATGAATTCAAAATTCAAATTTTGAATTATTTGAATTTAATTTGAATTTAAATTTGAATTTCGGTTAGAGTGGAATTTTGCTTTTTTTGGGTCGTTTTCGTGCACGGTTTTCTCTAGTTCTTTTTGAAATGATTTTTAAAATTCAGGGGATTTAAAAATAATTATTATGTAAAATTTTAAAGTATTTTTCAAGTATAAAACCTATTTAATCTTTATAATAAGGGAAATTTTCAAATATGGTTTCTAAATGGTTTTCGAAATCGATTTTCAAAGCTTATTTTCAAGGTAAATTATTTTCTATAAAAATTACACGTTTTTGCACTGTCGAACGAAAGAGAAGGAGAGTTAAACGATTGGGTAAAACGCGTAGTATGGGATACGTGCGTTTATCCTTTAGGTTAATTCCTGACTTGTCCGTTTGATCGTTTTGACCTTCGAGTCGAGTTTACCGATGATATGTGGTGAACCTTTTACTGCTTAGAGTGTGAAATTTACTAGCAGTTAGTAAACCGTTTAGTGTGAATGGGTGGTATGGGACACACGTTAACACTTTTCGGGTTCCTTTCCGAGAGTTTGTGACACATTTGCCTGTTGGCGTGCCAGTATTGGACCTTCGGGTCATTTTCCATTGCGGCATATTTGTCTTCGGACGTTTGCCATTGCGGCGTATTTGTCTTCGGACATTTTCCATTATGGCGTATTTGTCTTCTGACGTTTTACATTGCGGCGTATTTGCCATTACGGCGTATTTGTCTTTTGAAGTTTCCCTTTGGATAAGATACCTATTATGTGAAACAATACTCGGCAAAAATAGCACGTACAAAACCTTTTTGAGATGATTTTTACCCTTGTATGTCATCATTTTGGAATAGGTCCTTTGAACCATTCGATGGCAATTACTTCGGGATTTTGGAATTTTGGGAGTTCTTTTGAGATTTTCATTGCCTACACTGGCATGTTGTGATTTGCCTTTTGGCGTATATATATATATTGAGATTGCCTATTGGTGCTATTTATGAGATTTGCCTTTTGGCGTTGTATGAGATTTTTATCTCTTTGTTGACATTTGCCTTATGGCTTATGTCGAGATGGCTTTTGCTTATGTTTTCCTTGGAGTTGCCGATATGGCGGGTTTGGGAATTACTCTTTTAGGAGTTTACATTTTACTATTCCCTAAGCCATTCTTATTGATTTATGATTGCCGATGAGATGAGGCATGCTACATTTTAGCAACTCATGAGACTTCTCGTCTCCTTTGTGTTTTATGCTTATTGAAGCAATAGTGTTCTATCTCCTAGTGTAACCATATGTGCCATACATGTTATGTATCCTCCATATGACTATGGTTAGCTTTCTTGTGGTTTCTTCTTGTTTAAGAAGAATATCACTATGCTCTTATGCTCTATTATTCTACTATCACCTTTTACTGATTCATTTAGCTAGACTGACCCATGTATTTTATACTCGGGTCAGACCGAGATGTTTCAGGTTAGGTACTTTTGGACTTAGCCTATTCTGCTTCTGCATGGACTATTCTGGTAGCTCTTTTTGTTACCGCTTTTTGTGTAGTCCTTTTTGGTTTTCTACTCTGATATGTATATTCTTTTGACTCGTGTTTGTATTGTGGTCGTCATACCACATATGTGACGTATCATTTTGTATACTTTGTGATGTATCTGTGTATGTGTGTATCTATGGGATTATCTGCTGTTATGTGATGTATTTTACATTTGACTTGTTGTATTTTGTTCTGATAGATCCTATAGCCACCTATGGCTTTGTATTAAGTATTTATTGGATATGTCAATCTAATTGAATCAGGAAAAAAATGGCATTGTCGACATATTCAATAGATATTTAAGATAAGGCTATAGATGGTCGCTCCTATCCAGCCCTATTCTCTGCATTAGCAGACAGTATTACCCAGTAATACTCTTTGTTATTATGGATCTCGGGGTGGGGCGTCACAGCTTGGTATCAGAGCTGAGTTTAGAACAAAATATGATAAACACTAAACAGAAACACATATTACGGTACATCAAAGTGTAATACAAATGTTACGAATCCCTGAATAATCATGCTTTTGTTCTTTTCGTGTCCTTTGGGATAGATATAATTTTGAGAATATGTTTAAGAATGCATTTTAATTCCGTAGTATTCCATATTTGAATTAATGATATCTGCCATATGAATAATCTTTATCTTATCTTAACTTTCAGTTATGACTGGAAGAGGCAGAGAAACACGTTCGGATACGGGGCAGTCCAGTGGCTCCCATCTGGATGGAGTATATATGTCTACCGATCAGTTTATGGAGTTATTTAGGAGCACCCAGCCTCCAGCTCCCACTCCAGCTTCTCCTTCGCGCAAGTCTCCTTTCGCGTGCATGTGTAGTGTTTTTGCACATCTCGGAGGCAAGCCATTCAAAGGCTCCGGGTCTGTTTTGGAGGTTCAGGCTTGGATTCGTTCTTGCGAGCGGATATTTTCTCGCATGAATCTTTCGGATTATCATAGGGTTCTTGTAGCATCCAGCGTGTTACAAGACCATGCGCTTGATTGGTACGAGTTATTCACTGTCGAGCTCGATAAGTCTACTCTTACATGGACTCAGTTTCGGGAACGGTTCGAGCTTAAATTCGTTCCTGAGTCCAAGAAAGCATCTCTTGCCTGTCGTTTCCACGAGATGAAGTAAGGAAAATCTTCTGTTTCTGACTATGTGTCTTCTTTGGAGACTCTTTCTAAATCTGGCCTTGAGTATATTAGCAGTCCATACAAGAAGAACCTCAAGTTCGTTTCCAGCCTTAAGAAGTATTTGAAGAAATCTGAGGAGCTAGTTGACTCGGCACTTCATCTTGAAGCCGTCGAGAAGGAGATCAATAGTGGTGATGATGTTGAGGTTCGCAAGAACTCCAACAAGAAGTTGTTTCCTTTTCAGAAATTCAAGTCCTTTCCATCAAAGAAGAAGAAGCCGGTTGGTTCTACTTCTCAGCCTCAGTCTCGGCCTCATTCTCAGCCTCGGTCTATTGGAGCACCTCCCTCTCACAAGGGATGTTTCAATTGTGGTTCACCCGACCATATGATTCAGGAGTGTCCTAAGCCTCTCTTTTATCGAGTTTGCAAGAAAGAGGGCCATCGTATTTCCACTTGTCCTATTGCTCTGAATAATGCCAAATCTGGAAAACCAAATGTAGCGGATGCTTCTAGAGGTTCTTCTCGGTGCAAAGGTACCTCTCCTTCTATCTTGAAGGTTCATCGTCGTTTCGTGATCGTTCTATTCGGGTACTCTTTGATAGGAGTGCTTCGCATTCATTCGTATCGAGAAGCTCGTCGATGATTTTTCGTTGGATGTTTCTTGTATGATTACTTCATTGAGGATTGCGAATCCTATAGGGGGATCCACAATCCTTAGCATGCTTTGTGATGATGTTGATATTGTTTTATGTGGCTTTTCTTTCCGTGCGAATCTGCACGTTATTTCTTATTTAGGATTTGATATGATTTTTGGTATGGACTGGCTAGTGCGATATGATGCCAGGATTGTTGGTGCTCAGCGGATTTTTTATCTTCGACATCCAGATTCATCTACTCAGCTATCACTTGTTCTTTGGAATGTGGATAATTCCGAAGAGGCTTTATATTCTCTTGACTCACAAGATGATGATGATATATCTCATATTCCTATTGTTTGTGACTTCTCCGATGTATTCGAGCCCATTTTGGTTTTGCCACCCAAGCGGACGATTGAGTTCCATATTGATCTCATTCCAAGCGCGCAGCCAGTTAGTCGTCCTCCTACGAGGATGTCCACAAAAGAAAATGAGGAACTTAAGAAGCAGCTTATAGAGCTTGAGTCCAAGAAGTTGATTCAGTCTAGTTCTTCACCGTAGGGTGCCGCGGTCGTCTTTGTAAAGAAGTCTGATGGAACTCTTAGGCTTTGCATCGACTATCGTAAGATTAACGAGTTGACCACCAAGAATAGATATCCATTACCTAGGATCAACGATACATTCGATCAATTGAGTGGCGGTAAGGTCTTCTCTCAACTCGACCTTTGCCACTGGTTTTCATCAACTCCGAGTCGCGGAAAATAGCATACCTCTTACAACTTTCCACGCTCGATATGGATCTTACGAGTGGCTTGTTATGCCATTCAGTTTGACGAATGCTCCTGCTTTCTTTGTTGACCTTATGAATCGAGTATTCTAGGAATATCTCGATAAGTTTGTCCTTGTGTTTATGGATGACATCCTTGTTTATTCGATATCTGTAGCCGAGCATGCTAATCACTTGAGAATTGTGTTGAGTACTCTTCGTCACCGTAAGCTTAAAGCCAAATTGTCCAAGTGCCATTTCTAGGAGAATAAGGTTAAGTTCTTAGGCCACATTGCTTCTTCCGAAGGCATTTCGGTCGATCCTTCGAAGATCGAATCTTTCCAGAATTGGAAGAGGCCTAAGAATGTTCATGAGATTCGTAGTTTCCTTGGGTTTGCAGGTTATTACCGCCGGTTCATTAAGGATTTCTCTCGTATTGTGCTTCCTCTCACCAGCCTTACTCGGAAAGGCATTCGATTTATTTGGTCTGACAAGTGCGAAGCTTCTTTTCAGCAGTTGAAGGAGCTTCTTACTAATGCTCCTATTCTAGTGGTTCTCGAAGGGAATCAAGATCTTGTTGTCTATATCGATGCTAGTAGATGTGGCCTCGGTGTTGTGCTTATGCAGAAGGATTAGGTAGTTGCTTATGCTTCTAGGCAACCGCGACCGAATGAAGTACGCTATGCCACTCATGACCTTGAGTTATCCGCCATTGTCTTCGCCTTGAAGATCTGACGCCATTATTTATTAGGCGAGCACTTCATTCTACACACCGATCACAAGTCCTTAAAATATCTATTCACACAGAAGGACCTCAACATGAGGCAATAGCGTTGGCTCGAGTTCCTTGCTTCCTGTGACTTCGATATCCAGTATACCCCTGGTAAGGGTAATCGTGTTGCTGATGCGCTTAGTCGTAAACATTCAGTTGTTGTTCCTATGATGCTAGCCGAGCGGGATGTTCAAAAGACCTTATCCCTTTGTGATATTCATGATCGGGCTCCATCTTCTGCTTCTCCTATCTTATTATTTAGTTTGGAAGCTCGACACATCTTATTGCATCGTATTGCCGATGCTCAACGGCGTGAACCCGATCTTGTGCACCTTATTCAAATTTGTGAGTCTGAGTCCCGCGATGAGGAGTTGAGGGATTTCAGCATTGATTATCATGGGTGTCTTCGTAAGAAGAACCGTCTTGTTGTGCCTTCTAATTCTGCACTTAGGCATGACATTCTCGATGACTGTCATCGTTCTAAGTATACCATTTACCCTGGCAGTAGTAAGATGTATGCCGATATGCATCGCCTTTATTATTGGGAAGGCATGAAGCGCGACGTGGCGAGTTATGTGAGTAATTGCATGACTTTTCAACGTATCAAAGCCGAACATTAGCGCCTTTCTCATCTCCTTCAGCCTCTAGAGATTCCATTGTGGAAATGGGATAGGATTTCGATGGATTTTATCGACAACCTACCTCGTTCGAGATCGGGGCATTCTAGCAATTGGGTTATTGTTGATCGCCTCACCAAATTAGCTCATTTCATTCCTATTAAGTCTAATAGGAGTGCTTCTCATTTGGCCAAGTTATATGTCAAGGACATTGTGAGACTTCACGGTGTTCCTAATTCGATTGTTTGTGACCGTGACCTGCTATTCACGAGTCATTTCTGGCAGAGACTTCAGCAAGCTTTGGGAACAAAGCTTAATTTCAGCACAGCATATCATCCGTAGTTTAATGGACAGACTGAACGGGTGTATCGTATCCTCAAGGATCTTCTCCGTGCTTGCATTCTAGATTTTTGTGGTAGTTGGGTGGATCACCTACCTTTTGTGGAATTCTCCTACAACAATAGTTTTCGGTCCAATATCTGTATGGCTCCTTTCGAAGCCTTATACGGAAGGCCGTGTCGATCACCTTCTTGTTGGTTGGAATCTGGTGAGAAGCTTATTCTTGGCCCAGATTCTGTTCTTGATTCTTCTGAGAAGATTGATCTTATTCGTCAGAGAATGAAAGAGGAACAGAGCCACCAGAAATCCTACACGGACAACCGTAGGAAGCCTCTCGAGTTCTCAGTTGGTGATCTTATCTTTATTCGTGTTTCTCCTCTAAAAGGGGTTATGCGCTTCAGTACGATTGGGAAATTGGCTACTCGCTTTATAGGACCATTTTCTATTACTGAACGTATTGGCCATGTGGCTTATAGAGTTTCACTTCCAGCTCATCTATTTGGCATTCATGACGTGTTTAACATCTCTCATCTTCGAAAGTGTCTTCGAGAGTCGGATTCTATCATCTACTTTCCTGATTTGCAAGAGCTTGAGATCTCACCAGACCTATATGCTGTGCAGCAGCCTATTTGCGTACTTACTTCGGAGGTGAGACGCCTTCGAAACAAGGATGTGCCGTTTATTAAAGTTCAATGGTCCGCTAATCCCAATGACTGCACTTGGAAAACCAGAGGGTTGATCGAGCGATCCTACCCTGGTTTTCTTTCTTCGCATAGCGATGGTGAGAATCTTTTTATCTCAAGCTTATTTTTTTTGAGTGATCAAATAAGTGTGTTGAATACAAATTTTTCTCTACAAATTGCGAGGACGCAATTTTGTTAAGGGAAGGAGTCTGTAACAACCCTGGTTTTGGAGATTACATGTAAATATTAAATTATAACAGTAGTTATGATTTAATATTGTGAACTAAAACAAGATTTAGAGATTTTAAATTGCTTATTTGGAATAAACAATAAATTTTTGGGAAATAAAATGTGAAAATAAAGTTTAAAAGCTTACTTTTGTTTATTTCGGTTAATAATGAGTGGAAAACAATTTTTATTTAGATAAATTACAATAATTTTATTAATTATTGCCAATTACTTCTTTTAATAAATTTTTAAGGGAAGTATTTGATTTTTAATGTTGTTTACTGAAATAAAAGGTAGAAATTGGGTTGAAAATAAGTTTTGGCTATAAATAATGTTTTGAAATGGTTTGAAATATTTTTACAAGTGTTAAAATAAATTTTTTGGAGTTTTAGGAGTTAAAAACATTGTTTTATTCATTTATTTGAGTAAATAGTGCATTTTGTTAAATAAAGGAATTTAATAATAAAAAATATTTCAAAAATAAAAATTAATCTTTTTATATGATAGAAAATGTCTTATTTCGTATGTATACAAGTTTTCATATTTTTCTTATGTGTATTTATGGAGAAAATGCATTTTGTATGTTGTATTTGTACATAAGTTAATATGTTAGTTAAGTGTGAATTAATTCATTTAGCCTAATTTATTTTCTCTAATTCCACTTTGGGTCCAAAAGCCCATTAGTGCCCTAAAGTCAGAAATAATGAAGAAGTGAGAAACAATTACTGTACGTACTCTAGAAACCTTCTTCTTCCAGAAACTTGAGAAAACTAAGAAACCCATTTCTCCTTCAACCCTAGCTCAAAAATTCTCCTAATTAATCCAATTATTGTTGTTTTCAATCAAATTAAAACTATTTTTCTCAGGTAATCACTATATAAACCATTTCTATTTCATCAAAATCATAATTTTTGTGGAAATTGTTTGTTAATAATGAAGTTCTTCTTTGCATGCATGTGTTTCCTCTTTCTATAGGTTCTTGAAGGCAAAACTTGCAAAAAACTCCCGTCTTTCAGCTCAATATCAGATTTTTGCACTTCTTAAGCAAGGTGAGTTGCTGCTTACATAATGCTAGCTGAAGTAAAGCTACAAATTCCAAAAATATGTGCATAAATTGCTTGAAAATATTGATTTTGTTAATGTTTTTGGTTTCTATAAAAACTGAGTTTGGATGTCACCGTGCATGAAATTTTCTCTCAATTCCGGCAACGAAATGCTGTCGGATTTTCTTCTATTGATTATTCATATGTTGTAGTATATATCTACAAAATTTCATAACAAAACACCTTCGTTTGATACTTGAAATCATTGTTGCAAAATCAATGCACAGCCTGAAATTTACCTGTACATTTTGTGTTCTGAGTTGCTGCAAACATGGCCTGAGCCCATGTTTGCGATGGCATAACTCTTTCATTTCTTATTGAAATTCTGTGATTCTTTTTATGTTTGAAAGATAGAGTTTTCTATTATACGCTCACCAAATTTCAGGTCATTTTGACTTTGATAGCTTATAGAAATATGCTTCTAAATATTGACCTGGAGCATGTTTTTACCCAGATTTTTACAGTGCAAACAGTGTCTGGGTTCAATTTTGAGACACTATAACTTTCTCATATTTTATTCAGATTGCATAATTCTTTTTTTGTTTCAAATAAGAAGATTTCTACTACGAGAAAACCAATTATGAGCTCAATCCGATACAATTTGATCCTCGGTTTCATGCCTGGAAGTTGAACCCAGAGTGGATTTTTAAGCCTGGGCACATTCTTGTTGAACTGTTACAAACAGGTCTGAGTCCATGTTTGTGACAGCACAACTTTTCCATTTTCTTTTCGAATTCATTGATTCTTTTTTGGTTGAAAGATGAAGTTTTCTACTTTATGCAAATTAATTTTCAGTTGAATCAAAGATCATTCGGCCACCTGTTTTATGTCCGGAAGTTGAACCCAGAAAAGATTTTAGACCTTGGTATTATTTGGCTTAAGTGTTTGTCATTTTTCCGTCCGATTTTTGACATTTACTTCTGTTTTTGTGATATTTTTGAAGTATTTTGAGGGCTATGATTTCTACCAATAGGTTAGCCAAGTTTTGATGAATTCAAAATTCAAATTTTGAATTATTTGAATTTAAATTTGAATTTCAGTTAGAGTAAAATTTTACTTGTTTTTTGTCGTTTTCGAGCACAATTTTCTCCAGTTCTTTTTGAAATGATTTTTAAAATTTAGGCGATTTAAAAATAATTATTATGTAAAATTTTAAAGTATTCAAATATAAAACCTATTTAATCTTTATAATAAGGGAAATTTTCAAATATGGTTTCCAAATGGTTTTCGAAATCGGTTTTCAAAGCTTATTTTCAAGGTAAATTATTTTCTATAAAAATTACACATTTTTGCACTGTCGAAAGAATGAGAAGGAGAGTTAAACGATCGGGTAAAATGCGTAGTATGGGATACGTGCGTTTATCTTTTCGGTTAATTCATGACTTGTCCATTTGATTGTTTTGACATTCGAGTCGAGTTTACCGATGATATGAGGTGAACCTTTTATTGCTTTGAGTGTGAAATTTACTAGCGGTTAGTAAACCATTTAGTGCGAAAGGACGGTATGGGACACACGTTAACACTTTTCGAGAGTTTGTGACACATTTGCCAGTTGGCGTGCCAGTACTGGACCTTCGGGTCATTTTCCATTGCGGCATATTTGTCTTCGGACGTTTGCCATTGCGGCGTATTTGTTTTTGGATGTTTGCCATTATGGCGTATTTGTCTTCGGACGTTTTCCATTGCGGCGTATTTGCCATTGTGGCGTATTTGTCTTTTGAGCTTGCCTTTGGGCGAGGTACCTATTATGTGAAACAATACCCGACAAAAATAGCACGTGCAAAACCATTTTGAGATGATTTTTACCCTTGAATGTCATCATTTTGGAATATGTCATTTGAACCATGCGATGGCGATTACTTTGGGATTTTGGACTCTTGGGAGTTCTTATGAGATTTTCATTGCCTAAAATGGCATGTTGTGATTTGCCTTTTGGCATGTATGTGTGTGTCTATATATATATATATATATATATATATATATATATATATATATATAGAGAGAGAGAGAGAGAGAGAGAGAGATTGCCTACTGGTGCTATTTGTGTGATTTTCCTTTTGGCATTGTATGTGATTTTTATCTCTTTGTTGACATTTGTCTTATAGCTTATGTCGAGATGGCTTTTGCTTATGTTTTCCTGGGAGTTGCCGATATGGCGGGTTTGGGAATTACTCTTTTAGGAGTTTACATTTTACTATTTGCTAAACCATTCTTACTGATTTATGATTGCCGATGAGATGAGGCATGCAACATTTTAGCGATTTATGAGATTTCTCCTCTCCTTTGTGTTTTATGCTTATTGAAGCAATAGTTTTCTATCACCTAGTGTAACCATATATGTCATACATGATCTGTATCCTCCATATGACTATGGTTAGCTTTCTTATGGTTTCTTCTTGTTTAAGAAGAATATTACTATGCTCTTATGCTCTATTATTCTACTATCACCTTTTACTGATTCGTTTAGCTAGACTGACCCCTGTATTTTATACCCGGGTCAGACCGAGGTGTTTCAGGTTAGGTACTTTTGAACTTAGCCTATTCTGTTTCTGCATGGACTATTCTACTAGCTCTTTTTGTTATTGCTTTTTGTGTAGTCCTTTTTGGTTTGCTACTCTGATATGTATATTCTTTTGACTCATGTTTGTATTGTGGTCGTCATATCACATATGTGATGTATCAATTTGTATACTTTGTGATGTATCTGTGTATCTGTGTATCTATAGGATTATCTGCTGTTCTGTGATGTGTTTTACATTTGAGTTGTTGTATTTTGTTCTGATAGATCCTATAGCCACCTATGACTTTGTATTAAGTATTAATTGGATATGTCGATCCACTTGAATCAAGAAAAAAATGGCATTGTCGACATATTCAATAGATATTTAAGACAAAGTTATAGATGGTCGCTCCTATCCAGCCCTATTCTCTGCATTAGCAGACAGCATTACCCAGTAATACTCTTTGTTAATGTGGATCTCGGGGTGGGGCGTCACAGCTTGGTATCAGAGCTGAGTTTAGAACAAATTATGATAAACACTGAACGGAAACACATATTACGGTACATCAAAGTGTAATATAAATGTTACGAATCCCTGAATCATCATGCTTTTGTTCTTTTCGTGTCCTTTGTGGTAGATATAATTTTGGGAATATGTTTAGGAACGCATTTTAATTTCGTAGTATTCCATATTTGAATTAATGATATCTGCCATGTGAATAATCTTTATCTTATGTTAACTTTCAGTTATGGCTGGAAGAGGCAGAGGATGACGTTCGGATGCGGGGCAGTACAGTGGCTCCCATCCGGATGGAGTATATATGTTTGCCGATCGGTTTATGGACTTATTTAGGGGCACCCAGCCTCCAGCTCCTAATCCAACTTCTCCTTCGCGCAAGTCTCCTTTCGCGCGCATGTGTAGTGATTTTGCACATCTCGAAGGCAAGCCATTCAAAGGCTCCGAGTCTGTTTTGGAGGTTCAGGCTTGGATTAGTTCTTGCGAGCGGATATCGTGCACGATCAATGTGTCGAAGATTGCTAAAGTCCGGTATCTTCATGATCAACGGATTTGGGCCTTACGGTATTCTTAAATTCATCGATTTATCAACGATTCACCGATTATTTCCGCTAATCGTGTGAGATCATGGACGGATTCGATTTACATCGTCGAATTCGCTTTCCGCGCTGCGTCAGTTTGGTATCAGAGCAAGATAGCAAGGAGTTTGCGTCATTTGAAGTTTGTATCGTTTGGAGAATTGGGATTCGAGAATTTGTAGTTTGCAAATCGAATGTGCAATTATTGAGAAGTTTGGTTTTCATCGTGTTCATCGTGAAGTTGCAACAAGTTTGGAGGTTTCGATCCATATCATTTTCGATCAAAGTCCAGAAAGTGTTTGAAGTTGAGCCATGCATCACTTTTAAGTGTTCAAGGCCGAGAGCCAAGTGTTGAAGTAAGCCGTGACTTGTTTGTTCAAGTTTGAGTTGAAGTTTTGAAGATTGTTGATTTGTTGAAGTTCAATCATGCCACGGAGACGAGCTCAACGTCATCGTAATATTAATGCTTTGTATGGAAGAGAAGAGGCCGATGAAATGGAGAAACAAATCAATGAGAGTTTCACCGAGAAGTTGAATGAAGGGATTGGTCGATTAGAGAGAATGATGCTTGAAATGAATCAAAGTCGAAGAAGGGTTTCACCTGAATCGAGTCATGGGGAAATAGAGTTTCACCACATTCATATCGGGAGAGAAGAGAAGATCATGATCGTAGAAATGTTGACGATCATGATAGAAATGTTGATGAACGAAATCGGAGAGATGTGGATTATTGTGATCGGAGGAATGTAGATAGAAGAAATGTTGGTGGTAGAAATGGTGGTAGAGATGTTGGTGGTCATGATCCACAACGATATGCATCAGATTTTGATGAGGACTTTGATGGTGGTAGTGTTCATAGTCGAAATCGAAGCAAGGAAGAAATAATTCAGAGTATGATCACAAATGGGAGTCTGGAATGAAAATTGAAATTCTAGAGTTTAAGGGTAGTATGAAAGCTGAAGAATTTCTAGATTTGTTATCTAATGTTGAAGAGATCTTTGATTTCAAGGAGGTTTCGGAAGAACGTAGAGTGAAGTTGATTGCTACTCGTTTAAGAGGGAGAGCCATGGAGTGGTGGCAACAGACAAAACTTACACAAGAACGGATGGGGAAGTCAAAGATTGTTTCATGGGGGAAGATGAAGAAGTTAATGAAAGCTACTTTATTACCTTACAGTTATCAATCTCTTATGTATCAACGCTTACAAAATCTAAGGCAGGGGACAAAGACTGTTAATGATTATGCTGATGAGTTTTATCAACTGATTGCTCAAAATGACATCATGGAGACGGAAGAACAGTTGACCGCTAGGTTTGTTGGAGGGTTGAGAATGCAGATTCAAGATATGGTAAATATGTTTGATCCGAGATCTGTTGCAGAAGCACACCAGAAGGCGTTGGCTTGGGAGAAGCAAGGCAGAAGAGGAGGTGGTGTGTTTAAAATTCCAATAATCAAGTGAAGGGAACTAGTGGCAATACTACTATTTCAAAAGCTGTTACTAAACCGGTTGTCAATGATGTTGTAAAGACCAAAGTCAACAATAGTATCAAGTGTTTTAATTGTCAAGAATTTTGTCACAACAGCAATGAATGTCTAAAGCCAAAGAAGCGGGCGATGATTGCTGAGATTGAAGATGAGGATGCAGAAGCTGAATGTTCCAATTCACCTATGTTGAGGAGGAAGAAGAATTGTCGGGAGATGAGGGATGTAATTTGATGATGAGGAGGTCGTGTTTGACACCAAAGCAAGAGGATGATTCAAATTGGTTGAGGAGTAATATTTTACAGTTAACGTGCACTATTCTGGGAAAGGTTTGCAAGTTTGTTATAGATGCGGCCAGTTGTGATAATATTATTTCTACAGAGCCTGTGAAGAAGTTAGCATTGAAAACAGAGAAGCATCCAAAACCTTACAAGTCAGCTTGGTTGAGGAAGGGTGGTGAAGTGAAGGTTTGTTGAAGGGATTGTGTGAATTTTTCGATTGGGAAGAAATACAAAGATGAGATTTGGTGCGATGTTGTGGATATGGATGTATGTCTTCTATTGCTGGGAAGACCATGGCAGTATGATAGAGTTGTGCAACATGATGGTTGTACCAATAGCTACAGTTTCATGTTCAAAGGAACGAAAATCATTTTAGTTCCTAAGAAGCGACAACAAGAAGGAAGCAAGTTGGAGGAGATTGAAGAACTAAAGACTTTGTTGTCTCTGAAGGAATTTGTCAAGGAAGTGGAGGATGAACCTGAAGTGTTTTTGTTGATTGGACGTGAGAGTAGTGAAGTGGTGGAAGTTCCTGAAGAAGTAAAGCCAGTGCTGGAAGAATTTGAAGATGTATTCCCTGAAGAGCTGCCAAAAGAATTACCACCATTAAGGGATATACAGCATCAGATTGATCCTGTGCCAGGGTCAGTATTAACTCACAGGCCACATTACAGGATGAGTCCTAAAGAGCATGAAGAACTGGGAAGGCAGGTGGAGGAGTTGTTAAAACATTGGCGTATTCAGGAGAGTTTGAGTCCTTGTGTCGTGCCAGCCTTATTGGTACCGAAGAAGGATGGTTCATGGAGGATGTGTACGGACAGTCGGGCTCTAAATAAGATCACTGTGAGATACAGATTTCCTATGCCAAGGTTCGACGATTTGATTGATCAGTTGAGTGGGCTGCTGTGTTTTCAAAGATTGACTTGAAGAGTGGATACCATCAGATTCGTATTAGACCTGGTGATGAGTGGAAGACTGCTTTTAAAACTAGGAAGGGTCTATACGAATGGCTGGTGATGCCGTTTGGCTTGTCAAATGCTCCTAGTACTTTTATGAGAGTGATGAACCAGATTTTCAGACCATTCATTGGGAAATTCGTAGTAGTTTACTTTGACGATATTTTGATCTATAGTAGGAGTATGGAAGAGCATATCCAGCATTTGCGAGAAGTGCTGTTGATTCTACGACAGGAGCAATTTTATGCTGCTACAAAGAAGTGCGTATTCATGACACACAGTATTTTGTTTCTGGTGTATATTCTATCGAAGGAGGGTATTCAAGTGGATGAAAGCAAAGTGGAAGCTGTCAGGAGTTGGCCACAACCCGAGACAATTACTGAAGTGAGGAGCTTCCATGGGTTGGTATCTTTTTATCGAAGATTTATTCCACATTTTAGCAGTGTGATGGCACCTGTAACTGATTGCATGAAAGGAAAGAAGTTTGAGTGGTCAGAGGAAGCAGGGGTTGCTTTTGAGAAGATCAAAACACTGTTGACGACAGCACCAATTCTAGTATTGTCGGATTTTCAGTTCTTGTTTGAATTATATACTGATGCGTCGAAGGTTGGGATTTGTGGAGTATTGACTCAGAGTGGAAGACCAGTTACTTATTTCAGTGAGAAATTGTCTGGAGCCATGTTGAGATATAGTACTTATGACGTGGAATTTTATGCCATCGTGCAAGCTGTGAAACACTGGAGACATTATTTGTTCCATAAGGAGTTTGTTTTATATACTGATCACGAAGCTTTGAAGCATTTGCAAGGGAAGGAGAAAATTTCAGCTAGGCATGCATCGTGGATTGCATACTTGCAGCAATTTACATTTGTTGTGAAACATAAGTCGGGAATTACGAATCGTGTGGCAGATGCATTAAGCAGGAGGAATCATTTGTTGACTATAATGAAAGTTGAAGTGACGGGGTTTGATGTGTTGCAAGAATTATTTGTGGATGATCCTTACTTTGCCAAGGTTGTAGATGAAATAGAGAAGGGAAAGACGGATGAATACGTGTTAGTGGATGGTTTTCTATTTAAAGGAACTCGATTGTGTGTACCAGATTGCAGTTTACGGATGAAAATTGTGAAGGAATTACATGAGGAAGGCCATGTGGGTAGAGATCGTACATTGCAATTGATTTCTCAATCTTATTTTTGGTCGTCAATGAGGAAAGAGGTAGAAAGATTTGTGGAGAGATGTCATATCTGTCAGGTTTCGAAGGGAACAACGACGAATGCGGGATTATACATGCCATTACCCCTACCAACTAAACCATGGGTTGATATCAGCATGGATTTAGTTTTGGGTTTGCCTAGAACTCAAAGGGGGAATGATTCTATATTTTTTGTGGTGGATAGGTTTTCGAAGATGGCACATTTCATAGCCTGTAAGAAGACCGCTGATGCAGTCCGAGTTGCTCAGTTATTCTTTAAAGAGATTTATTGATTGCATGAGTTACCTGAGACCATTGTTTCTGATAGGGACACTCGATTTCTAAGCCACTTTTGGTTGAGTTTGTGGAAGATGGTTGGAACGAAGCTGAATTTTAGTAGCGCCTATCATCCACAAACGGATGGTCAAACGGAGGTAGTGAATAGATCATTGGGAAACTTGCTGAGATGTCTTGTAAAAGATAATTTGAAGAGCTAGGATTTGAAGTTGTGTCAAGCTGAGTTCGCACACAATCACGCAGTTAACCGGAGTACAGGTTTTAGTCCATTTCAAATTGTATATTCAAGTTTGCCAAAGGGGCCGTTGGATTTAACGATAGTGTCACAACCGAAGGGGACAGTTAAGCGGGCTGCTGATTTTGTTAATGGGTTGACAGAATGCCATAGAATCGTTTAGGAACGATTGGAGAAGACAAATAAGAGGTATAAACAACTGACGGATAAGAAACGAAGAAGTGTTGTCTTCAAAGAAGGAGATTTTGTATATGCAGTATTGACCAAGGATCGATTTCCTGTTGGTACATACAACAAACTAGCTGCTAGAGAGATTGGTCCGGTAGAAATCTTGAAGAAGATCAATGATAATGCGTATCGGTTAAGGTTGCCGGAAGAGATTCATACTACTGATGTTTTCAATGTCAAATACTTAATTCCGTATTATGGGGAGGAACTTGTCAAAGATGACGAGAGTGTGAATTCGAGGACGAATTCCTTCCAACAAGGGGAGGATGATGAAGCATCATCGCGTACCTCGAATCGCACCACATCCACAAGCCGCGACCTAATCCCCATCCATGACCTTCGCCATAGCCGCGACCTGACCCCACATCCACGATCAAACCTTCATACGCGACCTAACCCCATCACTGTATGCAGCGACCTAACCTCACCTAACCCCATCACTGTATGCCGCGACCTAACCCCATCACCGCATGCCATCGCCAACCCTAAGTCACGAACATCTTCACTCTAGTCCACCTCGCGAACGAACTACCTATCACCGCGAGCTAACCCTAAGTTGTGGACAACAAGAGGAAGAAGGTCGCGCGCGACATAGTATAGGTTGCGAGAAATAAGTCGCTGCCGAGCTTCCCTAAATCACGAACGAACAGAGTAATTTTTAGGTCGCGAGATCGAATCCTAGATCGTATCCGTTTAAGTCGCTAGTCCAGAACACTTACGTCGCTGTGTAAAATGTATTTGTTATGTCGTTCTGTGGTTGAGTCGTTTGACTGATAAGTCGTCTTGTATTTGTTAGGTCGTTAACGACCTATGTTAAGTCGGTCATGTGTAAATATGTTAGGTCGTGATGGCTTTGTAATGTGTTTTGTTGTAAGCCTATAAAAAGACGAGTCGTGTCATTTGTAAAGGTTGTTGAATTTTAAACAAAAATTTGGTTTGTGCTTTGTGCCTCCATTTAAATTGGTAGTTGAGTGTTATCTCCTATCTCCACTTTCGGATATTCGAGTGCGCTCGAATCAACGACTGTTGAAGCCAATTCACGGAATCAAGTGCGCTTGATCAACGTTCGAAGAATGGAAGATCTTCTCTCATGGTATCGTGCACGATCAACATGTTGAAGATTGCTAAAGTCCGGTATCTTCGTGATCAACGGATTTGGGCCTTACGGTATTCTTAAATTCATCGATTTATCAACGATTCACCGATTATTTCTGCTAATCGTGTGAGATCCTGGACGGATTCGATTTACATCGTCGAATTCGCTTCCCGCGCTGCGTCAGACATCCAGATTCATCTACTCAGCTATCACTTGTTCTTCGGAATGTGGGTAATTTCGAAGTGGCTTTATATTCTCTTGACCCACAAGATAATGATGATATATCTCATATTCCTATTGTTTGTGACTTCTCTGATGTATTCGAGCCTATTTCGGGTTTGCCACCCAAGCGGACGATTGAGTTCCATATTGATCTCATTCCAGGCGTGCAGCCAATTAGTCGTCCTCCTACGAGAATGTCTACAAAAGAAAATGAGGAACTCAAGAAGCAGCTTTTAGAGCTTGAGTCCAAGCAGTTGATTCAGTTTAGTTCTTCACCGTGGGATGCCGTAGTCGTCTTTGTGAAGAAGTCTGATGGAACTCTTAGGCTTTGCATCGACTATCGCAAGCTTAACGAGTTGACCATCAAGAGTAGATATCCATTACCTAGGATCGACGATATGTTCGATCAATTGAGTGGCGCTAAGGTCTTCTCTCAACTCGACCTTGCCACTGGTTTTCATCAGCTCCGAATTGCGGAAGATAGCATACCTCTTACAGCTTTCCACACTCGATATGGATCTTACGAGTGGCTCGTTATGCCATTCAATTTAACAAACACTCCTGCTTTCTTTGTTGACCTTATGAATCGAGTATTCCGGGAATATCTCGATAAGTTCGTCCTTGTGTTCATCGATGACATCCTTGTTTATTCAAAATCTGATGCCGAGCATGCTAATCACTTGAGAATTGTCTTGAGTACTCTTCGTCACCATAAGCTTAAAGCCAAATTCTCCAAGTTCCATTTCTGGGAGAATAAGGTTAAGTTCTTAGGCCATGTTTCTTCTTTCGAAGGCATTTCGGTCGATCCTTCGAAGATCGAATCTATCCAGAATTGGAAGAGGCCTGAGAATGTTCATGAGATTCGTAGTTTCCTTGGATTTGCGGGTTATTACCGCCGGTTCATTAAGGATTTCTCTCGTATTGTGCTTCCTCTCACCAGCCTTACTCGGAAAGGCATTCGATTTATTTGGTCCAACAAGTGTGAAGCTTCTTTTCAGCAGTTGAAGGAGCTTCTTATTAATGCTCCTATTCTAGTGGTTCTCGAAGGGAATCAAGATCTTGTTGTCTATATCGATGCTAGTAGATGTGGCCTCGGTGTTGTGCTTATGCAGAAGGATTAGGTAGTTGCTTATGCTTCTAGGCAACCGCGACCGAATGAAGTACGCTATGCCACTCATGACCTTGAGTTAGCCACCATTGTCTTCGCCTCGAAGATCTGGCGCCATTATTTATTAGGCGAGCACTTCATTCTATACACCGATCACAAGTCCTTGAAATATCTATTCACACAGAAGGAGATCAACATGAGGCAACAACATTGGCTCGAGTTCCTTGCTTCCTATGACTTCGATATCTAGTATACCCCTGGTAAGGGTAATCGTGTTGTTGATGCGCTTAGTCGTAAACATTCGGCTGTTGTTTCTATGATGCTAGCTGAGTAGGATGTTCTAGAGACCTTATCCCTTTGTGATATTCATGATCAAGCTCCATCTTCTGATTCTCCTATCTTATTATTCAGTTTGGAAGCTCAACCCAGCTTATTGGATCGTATTGCTGATGCTCAACGGCGTGATCCCGATCTTGTGCACCTTATTCAGATTTGTGAGTCTGAGTCCCGTGATGAGGAGTTGAGGGATTTCAGCATTGATATATGTATATATATCATTGTTTTTCATGATGCTTCAAGCCAGTTCATGTTTTCATTGGACTTGTGAGTCTGGCCATTTGAGGTTTTGTTTGTTTTTAAAGTCCCCACTGTTGACATGTGCATTTTGGTTTCACTTGAACTTCATCTTCATTTTGGAATTTGTCTGCACTTTTGGTTGATGGTCTCCATACACACACAGACACACACACACACACACACACACACACACATATATATACATACACATATATGTATGTATATATGTGTGTGAGATTAGCATCAATTCTAGTTTCAAGTTGTTTCATGACTCAACTGTCGAGTTTGTTCTCATGTGTACACATTTGTGCACTTGTTAGCATGGTCTGGTTTTGGATTCTTGTTGCATGAGAACTTATATCCGACAATTTGTGATGCTTTTGTATTGCACCTGCATTGAATCCAACCTCTACTCAGGTTTGACCTTGTGCTCACATGTCCCTGCAGTTTTATCAAGTGTGTATCGATGTCTATGGCCTTGTGGCATGTACAGTAATATACTGTGCATGTCACAAGTTGTTCTATCGATGAATTCAAAAATAAATGATGACGAACAATCCAAATAACTGAGGCAAATAATATTTTGAAAAACATGTTTATTTTACACTGCAAAAATATATTTTTTCAATTTTACTACGTTGGTCTTTATTTTGCAAATAATTCAGATGTTGGATTCAATCTAGAGTAGAGTTCAAGATTAGATTCGAGTGAACAAGTGATATGTAATTGGATGCAAATTAATATAACAATTGTATAGTAAAAAATCGTGTTGTAATTTGAAATTGTATTGAAATTGAAATTTTGTGTATATATAGTGAGAGCTCAAATTTGTATTATTCAAAATTTTGATAAAATATTTGTTTGAATAAAATATATGTTTGAATTTAAATTCTGTATTATGTATTTTATTCAGCAAATATTTATTTAATTATGTGAAAAATAAAATAATACAATAATAAATACATTTTAATTAATATATATATATGTGTTTATTAGCATCAAACACAAATCATATACTAGCATATTCAACAATATTATGGAATCCAATCTCTAATACGTGCCTTTACGGTTTTGATTGTAGAACCTAATATGTTGGAATTTAATAGATGTAATAATTTCGGCTATGATTAATAAGTATTTTATCCTAGACATTATTATAATTATCACTGGATCTTCTATAGATAATATTTTGGTTATAGTAAGGTAAAAAACCCCATTTGTTTTTATGTGCAGCGTGGTCTTACGAGATGCCTTTGATTTAAAAAAATTTCTTATAAAGTTAAAGATTTATGCTTTACTCATACCAGACCGATGTCTGATTTGAAGTTTATTTTTCCTTTTTCTACTCAAATTTGAATGGGCAACCAAGTAGTTCAGGTTTTCCACAGATTTATCTTGGAGGAGCTTGGAGCAGGTGACTTTATCGATAGCTAGTTATTTTTCTTTATTTCTGTTGTATTATATGTACTGTATCAGTTAGGTAGGGACAGATTGTTATAACTGTCATAGGCTAGGATTTGTATTAGTATGACTCTGATGTAACATTTTGAAATGACTTTGTAATATAATACGTTGGGTAATATATATTGTTCCGTTGCATTGTGAGATTCTCTGTTGTTTAGTTCTTCTCTTCTATCTTTTCTTTCTTTCACCCCTAATGGCTCGTCTTTCGAAGTAAGAAAGTCGGTTTGTTACATTTAGTATCAGAGCTAGGTTAAGCGAACACCTAGGTTTTGGTAGGGTAAACTCATTATAGATAGGGTCAGTAGTGCCCTAGAATGAGTCTAAGTGTAATATATATATGTGTGTGTGTGTGTATTTGTTGGTGAACAAAAATGTTTTATATTGTGTCGTTTGACATGTTGAGCAGCTTAAGAATTTCGATCAATGTGTCTGATCAACGTTATCGATAGGAATTTCCTAAACACTTGAACAAGTCCAATGGACATAATATTATTTCAAATTTGGTAAATGAAATAATTTTATCTAGGAATATATTTACCATATATAAAAGGGATGATTTTCAAAATTTATGTAGTTATCTATGAGGAGACTGGGTTAGGAGTTAATAATATTTAAATTATTAGAATTTAAGGTTTAGCTAGTCATGCTCATCCAGTTATGAGCATTGACTATTGTTAGATTTAATATTAGATTTCCATTTTCCATCATGGACTGGGTAGATAGAATTTTTCAGGAACATTGGTCAAACATCTTATGAATTAAGTTTCACAGTTTGACTATAAGGCGTTCGATGATATGCGGGTTAAAAAATGAATTTTAATAAAGGTGTTTATTAAAAGAAAAACTTCAGATAGTTTTATAAGATGAATTAAGAGAGATGGTTTTACAAATAAGATTTATTAAACGTGTTTTAAAAATGAAAAGATTTTTGAGAATGTTTAATCCGGGTGGCTTTGATAAATTCCAAATGATTTTGGGAAAATAATAGTAATCTTTGTTAAATATATTTTAAGATATAGTTATTTTAAAATAAAGTTAGAGAGTAAGGTTTTCTATGGATAGTTCGGGAATAAGCCTTGATCTGTTTTGTAATGATCAAGATAATGTTCTAAGTGACAATCGAATGTTTGCTTAGGCGGATATGTTAGTGCACATAGTAAATTATCCTTTTTGTCATTGAACAATCGAGACGAGTTAAAATCCGAATGAATCCAAAGTAAGTGGATGATTTTTGTTAAAAACTACTTGTCTATAAATAGTATTGTTTCGAGAAGAAATTTGAAAAAAAAAATATTTTTATTAACTGGTTCGAGTGTCTCAGAAATGACTAAAAATGAGTAAGTGATGTGTTCGGATGGCAAACACTTCTCTTGAGTATTGCTCTCCTTAGTAAAGGACTATATGATACTATTTGGTAGCACCTAGTTCCTTGACGTTGTCTTGGAGTTACACGCGCTATATGTATGTTTTCAAAAGGATTTTGAAGTAAAATTCGATAATGTGTTTTTGGATCCTTTAAAAGGAAGAGTTTTCAAAATAAAAGGATACTTTGATTAAAAAGGCATATTAATAAATGATAGGTTAAATTCAATAAGGGGATTGATACACCTTTTTTATTTTAACTGTGCCTTATAATTTTAACGTCCAGGATGTGAAGAATTATTTGATGTTATTAGGCCGGCTAATAGACATTTCTACCATAGTAGTGTTTGGAAAAAAGTAGAATCTAGGATGGAATTTGGATTCCAGCATACTACTCTTCTTATCTACTTACCAGACCAATTAGGGTAAAGAGGTTAATTTGGTCGACTTAGTTTCAAGACCCAAATTATTTTTGCCAGCATCTAATAGATAAAATTAAATGGAATTAAAAATCAAATGTTTTTATATACTGTTAGGAGGTAGAAGAGTATTATATAAGTTAATAAATTTAAAAATTGATTCTTATAAAGCATTGAGGGAGGGTAGAAAGTAATTAAATAGTGAGAATCATTAGATCAGTACGTAGGTTGTATCAAGATCATTTCTTCTTTTCACATAATTCTCGATCTTAGATTCAAGTATATGACTAGAGGTGTTTTACACCGTTCCGAATAAGGATTTATCATTTTATTTTTGACGGCGAGCATTGGTGAGGGTTCTTATGTGGAATCATCAGTTGTCTACCATAGTTTATGGCTTTGCAAGGAGGACAAAGGTTTATAATTAAGAGGCCAGATCAAAGTCCGCACTAGGAAGTCGGGTGAGCAATACTAGTTCGAAAGTAAAGTTATGTGTTCGAGTGAATGATCAAATCAAATTTTTCATAGGAATGATTTATGTGCATCATACGACTGATGAATAGTTTAAGTGTTTCTGGGAATTAGGGTTGTGGTACAATTTCAAGGACGAAATTCGTTTAAGGGGGGAAGAATATAACGACCTGAAATTTTACCACCTTGATTTGCGAACATTTAATAAATTTTAAATATTAAAATAATGAGTTTTGTAACTAAAAAATAATTCTTTTAAATAATAATAAATGATAATAAAATAGATTTGAAATGACCTGGGATTTTTCCACTCTGAAATGGGCTATTTAAATATATTTTATATAATCAATAAATGGATTTTTATTACCAAATAAACCTTTTCTTATTATTTAATAATGATGATAAAATACTTTTCAAAAATTTGTTTTAATTCATAGAAAAATAGAAAATATGACCAAAGAACATTTTCCAAAATTTCAACACCCAAAAATCATCAGGAACTTTGTCCACACTTGGTACAACATGCATACATTTATATATATTAGTGTTATTATTAATTAAGCATATTTATGTATATTAACTCATACACATACACACACACACACCCCTAAGCTTGGAGTAACAAATTATGTTATTAAAGGCATATTTATACATAGAAACACACTTACACACACACACACACACACACATCCTATGTCATAGCTTAAGTACCTTACAACATGGCTTGAGAGTGGGGTAATGTGCACAAGAGAGAGAGGGGGGTATGGGGGCGCATGTATGTGTATATATTTAATTATAACCACTTTATATACTTTAATAAATTTCCTAAGCCTATATATCCACTTTCCTTTCATAATTTTCATTTTACTTCTCCATCTTCATTCTAATTTCCTAAAAGCTTGAGAATACATCCATGGGTTCTCTTCATAAATTTTAAAGTAAGAAAAATCATTTCTTTTTACTCAATTCTCCTTATTAGTCCACTAAACCACTTTTACATATACTACAACACCTCCTTTTCCAAGTTTCAAGCCCATCCACTTTAAAACATCCATGGCCGAGCCCAAACACATGCATGGTCGAGCCTAATTTGGGTATAAAAGTGTCCAAAGTCTTCTCATTTACAAGTTAACACCAAGATCTTGGTCGAATTTGAGTTTTAATGAAAGTTTGGTGAATAAAGTTCATGTTTTAAACTCAAGTTGATAATTTTTTTAAGTTTTCAAATTTGTGAGTTAAAATGTTGCTTAAGTATGTGATAATGTTATATGTTGTGTATGCATGCATATATGTTAATCTGGAGTTGATTGCTAATGCCGAAGTGAAGTAGGCGATAAAGATTACACCTTGAATACTGGAAAAGTTGGTTAGTATTAGTGAAGTAACATTCTTCGTTATGATTGTGCTATACTGTTATGATGTGGTATTGTGATTGAATGTCGTTTGTGTTGTATGTGGGTTTATAACACAAACGTAGCGATTCGCTAACCAAAAGCGACGTAGACATCCGCTTTTTGTCGAAAGTTTGATTGTTTTTCAAAGTGAAAAGTTTTCAAGTTTAAAACTTTGATTTTGATTTCAAAATTTTATTTTCATGTTTTAAAGAAGACAAGAATTCAAAGTTGAAGTTTTAAAAGTTAGAAAATCAAAATTTTAAGTTTCATAAATTATGGATTGGATAGTCATTATACGCATAGTTCGGAAAATCCAATAATTTTTCCTAATCTAAACTTGTTTTAACTTAAATCTTTTTAGAAAATGTTTTCTAACTTTAATTTAGTAACTGGAGAATGATTATTTAATTATTTATTTATTTAATTATTATTTAATTAATTATTAATTAATAACGGTAAGTAGTACTTAATCATTTATTAATAATGGTTTTAAACCTAAACGTTAATCAATAAAGTTAATCATGATTTATTACTTAATTAAAGTTAATTTTTATTTAATTATTAATTAAGGATTGATTAATTATTTAATTATTAACTAATTATTCTTTCAAAAGGGGGTTTTATTTAATTAATCCTTGATTAAAGTTTAATTTTGTTTTAATAAGGTTTAATTAAGGTTTAATTACTTTTAGTTAGAGTTTATTACTGTTTAACAAGGATTTGATTCAAATTAATAAGATTTTAATTGTTTTAAAATCGTTTTGAGTTTCGGTAATCAGTTTTGTTTTAAACTGTTTTCTTTTCAAATTGTTTCAAATCAAGGGATTTCTGCGTCGCTTTCCCTTAAGTAACCCTATATTATTAGAAAAACCAAATGACATCTATTAGAAGAACAAACCACCATTCTGCTATCACAATTAACTTGGACATTTACTTAAGTTGGTTGATTGTTATGTGTTGATCCCTTATATACATGTTGTTGTGTGATGTCATGTTAGACTGGATAAGTAAAACCAAATTAAAAGAACCATTGTGGTCATTAAGCCTTCATTTGATTTTTCAAGGATAAATATTTCATTTTTTTTGAAATGTCTTCAAGTTATTGCATTTTGAACAAGATATTTAAAGAATGATTTGACAATTGGATGTATTAAAGATGTTTTTAACTAATGGGAATGGTTTTAATGTTATAAAAAGAAGTTTTTATAAAGAGCGCTATAAAGGAAAGTGGAAATTTATAAGGTGCTTTGGGTAAATGGATTTGAGTTTTTAAGCAAAGAAGATTTTATAAATAAATGAGATTTATAAAATGGATTTGCTTATTAAAAGAATAAAATTTGATTTAAGAATATTTAAGAAGTTACTTGTTCGGGGACGGAAATTCTATCGGTTTAGAAAACTGTCGAACGAATTTTGAAATAAAAATAACCGCAAGCGCACGGTGTACGAATGTAGCACGTGGCGAATACGGGTCGATCCACAGGGAATTGATGATTTTAAAATTTCCTACTCAATCAAATTATACCAAAGTCGAGAGTGTGTTTAAGCTAGAAAATGAGAAAATGAACTAACTAACAAAAAGAAAAGAAATGCAAATATGAGAGTTAAATGACAATTTAGAGAATAAGTCCACTCTCTAGATCATGTAGTTCAACACATGAAATCATGATCTCTCTTTTATGGTCATTAGTGTTTTAATTGATGTGTTTATCATAAGTATGACATATTTGAGCTATTAATTAGCCAACATAAGTCATCAAACTATAAAACACCCCTTAAAACACTTACTAACTTTCATGAAACTTGACAAAGAAAATGAAAATGAAATCTACTTTAAGTATGGCCTATTAACTATTGATTAGAAACATAGACCATCAAATTTTAATTTCAAATCACTTTCTTATGCCATAATCATATATTGATGAAGAGGCATTTGTGTTAGTGATTGTTTAAGCATAGCATATTTGGTGTCAACAATATAGACTATCAAATTCAAGGCAAAAACAACAAATAAAACCACTTCTATCATCATCATTAAGCACAAAAAAAGAGCATGAATTAACAAAATGTTGAAGCTACATTAATTAGAGAGCTTCGTTACCCCTAATTGAAGGGGTTTAGCTTCTCATATTTGTCATTTTATTAACAAATGTAGCTAACAACATGAAAGCAAAATGAAGAGGAAAAAGAGAGAAAAATGAAAAGATAAGCTAATTAACTTGCATAAAAGAAAAGAGATCTACACTACAACATAAAAAAGAGGCATGTAAAAGGAAAGAGCATGTATTAATAACATAAAAAAAGGAAAATTACATGAAAATAAAAATGGCTAAGTAGCCATGAAAAGAAAAAGAGGAGCTTTCATTTTATTTTTTGATCTAAACTAAAGAGAAGGCCTAAGAGAGACTAAGAGAAGAGATAGATTACATGAAACATATGGGTATTTATACATGTATGAAACCCTAATTCATATTTTTGGGGAATGCCCAAAATGCTCATGAGGTAGTGTGGCCACCAAGTAATCATTAATATGTCATAATCCCCTATTAAGTGTACATGAAGCCATTAACTCCAAAAGCATGTGCATTAGCCTTTAATTTGTACATTAAGGTAGGTAGGTAGGTGGGGTCCTCCATGATCTTCACTTTGAATTATTTCCATCTTCATTCCTTTATATCCATTTTGTGCATGCATGTTTCTTCATGATCCCACTAATATGAGAAGCTAATTTCCTACAAAATATTATAGAAATTTTCAATTAAATTCTCTCCAATTAATATACACGCACAAATGGCCATTTTGCCCTTATATGAAGATGAATATGTGAAAATTTGGAATTAATATGAATTTTGGTTAAAACAAGTTAAAATACCCAATATGATCATTTATTTAATTTAAATAGAATAAATATGGTGGTAAAAATATGCACATTTACGTGCATATCATTACTTAAACTGGAAAGGTTTATAAAGAAGTTTTAATTATTTTGGGGTAGTTATAAAAGAAGTTTTCGAAAATGGTTTGGATATTCATAAAGGGAGTTTATAAAAAGGTTTGGATATTTATAAGAAATTTATACAAAAATTTTGGATATTTATAAAAGTTTTATAATATATTTAAATAAGATAAATGAATATGCTAGTGGTTAGGGACAGTATTGTAATTTCCAATAGATTTGGGGTCTATAAATATAGAACTCATTTGTATTATAAATATATCTGATGTGAATAATAAAATGTCTTCTCCTTTAATGTCTTCTGTTCTCTTTATTTTATAACACGTTATCAACACGAGATGCTCTTATGTTATCAGGTTCGATTATTATTCCTTTTACCAACTTTTTTATGTGAAATGTTTTTATCATTTACGTAATCAATTCATTCATTTACTTAACATACTCGGAACTTTATTCTTGTTGCCAAAGCTCTGCAAATTTTTGTTTTTGTTTTTCAAACTTTGTTCATGTTTAGATATTTACCTTCAACGGGTACATGGTTATTTTATTTTACCTGGTCAAATGGCCAGCTATTATCTCTAGCTAATAATTAGTCATTACCTATTCTCTAGCCATAACTCAGCAATCAACCTATTCTCTAGCCATAACTCAGCAATATATATCTACTGAAAACCATCTTTTCTTCAACAAAAAAACACAAAAACTACTCGCCTTATTTTCTTTCACAACAGACAAGTACTCGTATATATTTGTTCTCTAGTGCTCGCAAATTACGAAATATTTTGTTTGTTTCATTTTATATATAACTCATATACAGCTAAAACGCCTTCGCAGGCTAAAAAAACCCTTTTTGTATGCATTGAAAGCTTTTGATTCATGGAATGTGTATCTCATTCATTGCTTTATCAAGTACTAAAACTCTTTTTATATGTAAACTAGTCTGACTATATCATGTACTTAACTTTGTTGTTCATTAAAATTATTAAATAATGTATGTATCTTGTGTTGTTATCAGCAAAATAGTGCGCCCACATTATTTTATTAGATCTATACAATATTACTTTATACAATGGTTTCGTTTTATTTATTCTTTTGTTGTTTCATTTTTTTTTAAAACAAGAGTAGAGAATTGTACCTAAAACAACCGTTCTTTCATAATTACTTTACTGTAATATCTTAGGTTGATGTGATGTCGTAACATCAAGCACGTGGTAGTAAAAAAACTTCATTTTATTAAATATATGTCAATTCAAATTTTCATTGACATGTTACTTTTTCGCAATTAGTTTGCACATATTCTTGTTTTGTTGTTTATACATCAAAATCCATGTACAAATCCATGGCTTTTCTGGTATAAAATAGCCATATCCTATTGCATTTTGGCCTTACCGATATTGCACCCAAAGTAAAGTTTTCGTATGATTACTTAAGCGAAGGAGCATTATTATATATTTTTTTTTTCTTTTTTTGATTACTAGTGTTGATGCTCATTACTAGCCATTTTTGATCAGCAATGGCTTACTGTGAATGTTTTTTAGTGGTATATTGAATAATGACTTGGTAAAATAATGAATCAAGTATTGCTATATGATCAGGGTATTATAGTAATGCTGATGCTGAATGCAAAGGTAATACTATTGGTTGAACTATAAAAAGATGCCTAATATAAGAAACTAAAAGTGTGTTGCAACTAACAAATGTTGGAACATTATATGAAGTTACTGTTGAAATTAGTATTGTTGAGTCTGTTGACAAAAATATGTTTCTTTATTTTTTTTAGTTTTTTACTCACATTTCTTCCAAACAATGTTTAATGCTTATTATATCTACTGTAATAAAAATTTTCCTCTTCTTTCTCATTAACAGTTCATAGCATGTCAAACATAGCTAAGCTTGAATTTAAAGCATTGGACATATCTGGAGACAACTATTTATCATGGATACTGGATGCTGAGATCCATTTGTAATCTCAATGCTTAGAAAATGCCATTAAAAATGTTAATAATATATCCCAGCAAGACGAAGAAAAGGCTTTGATATTTTTAAGATGTCACATCCACGATGATCTAAAAACAGAATATTTAATGGAAAAGGATCCTCTCCACTTGTGGAACTCCTTGAAGGAGCGGTATGACCACCAGAAGACGGTCATACTTCCAAATACTAGGCAAGAATGTTTGAATCTAAGATTTCAAGACTTCAAATCTACAAGAGAATATAATTCTGCTATTTTTAGAATTACTTCTAAACTGAAATTATGTGGAGAAAAAGTAGATGATCACAAATGCTTGAAAAGACATTTTCAACGTTTCATTCCTCAAACATACTCCTTCGCAGCAACATTGAGAGCGTCATTTTACAAAATATTTTGAACTCATAGAATGTTTATTAGTTGCTAAGAAAAACAATGAATTGCTTATTAAAAATCACTCCCTAAGGCCAATTGGTTTGGCTGCATTACCAGAAGTTAATGCTAATGTTGCCCACTCCAGTAGAGGCAGAAGTTGAGGTAGAGGACAAGGTCTTGGTCATAGACGTGGATATAACTCGAGCAAAGGTGGTTATGGTTGTTTTAAAGCCAACAAAACTACCAACTTTAAAAAGCAACAAAAGAAAAATGAGCCTGAAAAGACTAATGATTTTACTTCTGTTAATTAGTAAAGTATCAAATATTTGTAAGAACAGACATAAAGGAGAAAGCAGCTTATTTTATTTATTCCATACAATTGATTTACAAGAAGAGGTGTTTATATATCACACCAAATAGTTAAACCAGGAAAGTTTATAATAGAAAAGTTAATAAAAAGGAAATAATTACACCCTACATTTAACACTCCCCCTCAAGTTGGGCCAAGTTGGAGCATAGATGTTAATCATGCCCAACTTGTTACACAAGTAATTAATTCTGACTCCATTCAAAGCTTTGGTAAAGATATCTGCAATCTTCTCTTCAGTCTCCATATACTCTATAGATATTAAACCATCTTGTATTTTATCTCGAACAAAATGACAGTCAATCTCTATGTGTTTGGTTCGTTCATGGAACACAGGATTAGATGTGATATAAATAGCAGCTTTGTTATCACACCATAATTTAGCTGGAATAATAGTTTTCAGTCCTATTTCATTCATGAGTTGATATATCTAAACTATCTCACATACAGATTTTGCTATAGCTCGATACTCTGATTCTGCATTTGAATGTGAGACAACATTTTGCTTCTTACTTTTCCATGAAATTAAGTTTCCTCCAACAAAAACACAAAACCATGTTGTAGATCTTCTATCTATCTTAGAACCTGCCCAATCAGCATCTGAAAAGCATTCAACCTGGTTATGTCCATGATTTGTATATACAATACCAAGCCCAACTGTTCCTTTTAAGCAGCATAAGATCTGTTCTAAAGCATTCCAATGATGAACTGTTGGGGATGACATGAATTGACTTACAACACTAACAGAATATGCAATGTCTGGACGAGTAACAGTAAGATAATTCAATTTTCCAACCAATCTTCTATACATTTCTGGATTTTCAAATAATTTTCCTTCTTTTGTAGTTGCATATTTGGAATCATTGGAGTACTACATGGTTTTGATCCTAGCTTTCCTGTTTCGTTTAGTAAGTCAAGCACATACTTTCTTTGAGATGAGAGAATATCTTTGTTACTCCTTAAGACCTCAACACCTAAAAAATATTTTAGTTCTCCCAAATCAGTTGTGTGAAACTGAGTGTGAATAAATTATTTAAGAGACTCAATCCCTACTTTGTTGCTTCTTGCAATAACAATATCATCCACATAGACAACTAGCAAAATAATTCCATTTTCTGAATTTTTATAGAATACTAAGTGATCTGCTTTTCTTTTCTTCAAATCAAAATTCTCAATAGCTTGACTAAACTTTCCAAACCAAGCATGAGGACTTTGATTTAGTCCATATAAAGTTTTTTTAAGGCGGCATACTAAACTATTCTCCCCCTGAGCAACGAAGCCAGGTGGTTGCTCCATATATACTTCTTCTTTAAGGTCGCATGAAGAAAAGCATTTTTAATATCAAGTTGATGTAAAGACCAGTCATATGTAGCAGCAAGCGAAATAAATAATCGTATTGTCGTTAATTTTGCAACTGGAGAAAATGTTTCAGAATAATCCACTCCATAAGTTTAAGCAAATCCTTTCGCAACTAATCGAGCTTTTAAACGAGCAACTGATCCGTTTGGATTAATTTTCACAGAGAATACCCATTTGCATCCTATAGCTTTTTTACCAATAGGTAATTTTACTAAATCCCATGTATTATTAAACTCCAAAGCATTCATTTCATCAATCATTGCTTTTCGACAACCAAGAATAGATAGGGCTTTAGTAACATATTTGGGAATTGAAATTGAGTCAAGAGAAGTGATGAATAAATATGAAGAAGTGGATAAGTTATTATATGAGACAAACGATGAGATAGGGAAATTACAGTTACGTTTCCCCTTTCTTAAAGCAATTGGGATATCTAAATCAGAGGAAATTATTATATTTTGTTCAGTAATAGGATCAACTGGAGAAGACATATTAGGTATATCGGTATTTTGGTCAGAAGATGTTTCAAAGTTTTGAATGGATGGGTCGGTAGGAACAGTGTGAGTAAGATATATAAGAAAATCATCACTGTCTTGAATAGTAGAGGCAGTGGTAGAATCATATTTTGAAAAGAAAGGTATATTTTCGAACAAATTGGCATCAATGGAGACTATATATTTATTAAGGCTAGGACAAAAACAACGATATCCTTTTTGAAGTCGTGAATATCGAACAAAAATACATTTCAAAGATTTTGGATCAAGTTTAGTTATTTGTGGCCTTACATCTCTAATAAAGCAAGTACTACCAAAAAATTTAGGACTAACAGAGGATAAAGGTTTGTTGGGGAACAAAACTTTATATGGAATTTCCTAATTAAGTATAGAAGATGGCGTACGATTGATGAGAAAGCAGGCTGTAGAAACTGCATTGGCCCAGAAATTTTTAGGAACATTCACTGAAAATAAAAGAGCTCGTGCAGTTTCAAGAAGATGTCTATTTTTTCTTTCTGCCACACCATTTCGTGATGGAGTGTCAACACACGATGTTTCATGAAGTATTCCATGCCGAGTCATATAAGAGTGAAATACAGCGGATGCATATTCTTTAGCATTATCACTTCGTAATGTACGAATGCAAGTATTAAATTGGTTTTTGATTTCAGCGCAGAAGCCAAAGAATATAGAAAATAATTCAGATCGATTTTTCATAAGACAAAGCCAAGTTGTACAAGAATAATCGTCTGCAAATGTAACAAAATATTTGAATCCAGATTTAGACAAAATTGAACAAGGGCCCCAAATATCAGAATGTACAAGTTCAAAAGGAGCACTAGCCCGTTTATTAATTCTAAGACTTGTACTGTGATGATGATATTTAGCAAACTGACATGCTTCACAATCTAGTGTAGACAAAGAACTATATTGAGGACAAAACTTCTTGAGGAGAGAAAGAGATGGGTGGCCTAACTGGTAATGAATCTTGAGGGCAGAGGTGATACTTGAACAAGTTATGGAAGGTGACGAATCAAGAATATACAGCCCTCCAGACTCATGCCCCTTACCAATAATCTACTTTGTCGTTAGGTCCTGAAAAATACAAAGAGTCGGAAAAAAGGATACAGAACAATTTAAATTGCGAGTGATCTGACTAAAAAAAGTAAATTAAAAGATAATGATGGAAAATGTAGGACAGAGGGTAAAGAGAGGGTAGGAGTAGGGTTAACAACCCCAGTTCCTTGGACATGAGAGAGAGATCCATCGGCTAAAATAACTGGGAGATTGGAAGCGTTTAAATGATAGTTCGAAAAAAGTGAGGAGTTACCTGACATATGTTCAGTTGCACATGAATCAATGACCCACCT
This sequence comes from Allium cepa, assembly GCA_030765085.1. Taxonomy (NCBI): domain Eukaryota; kingdom Viridiplantae; phylum Streptophyta; class Magnoliopsida; order Asparagales; family Amaryllidaceae; genus Allium; species Allium cepa. Next base: position 55,489,637 of record CM060939.1, read on the forward strand.
ATTGCCTGAATTAGCTAGAGCAGTTACTGATGTAGAGTCCTTAGAAGTTACCTGATGTTTTAGGAATTTAGCAAATTCATCGACGTAATCATGCACTGTCTTGTTACCAGATGTTCCAAGGATATGATCATTAGTTCCTAAAGTTTGACTGGCCCCAATATTTGTTTGTCCAGTATTCACCTGATCCAAGTTATTACCACCAGCAAAATTCGAATTTGCAAGTTGCCTATTACCTCCAAACTGCCCTGTTCCAAACTGACTCGAGCCAGTGCCGATACCAGATTGCCTCTGCATATTTTTATATTGAAGTTTTCTGGATTCTGACTTAGTATGCCCAGGTTTCTTACAGTAGTTGCATACAACATTTCGAGAATCAGATTTGCCTACGTTTTGATTTTTCCAGTTTATATTCCTAGAGACAAGTGCATTGTTGTACACAGAGCTATTACCTGAAGAAGCCATGTTTTCTGCTCGAAGAAGTCGACTAAACACATCCTGTAATGAAGACATGTCAGTTCCAGACAGGATTTGTGTTTTAGCCGAATCAAACTCAGTAGGCAATCCACCAAGAAAACTCATTATCGCCATCTGCTCGCGCTGTTTTTGTTGAACCTTTACATCTGGACTTAAGGGCAGCAGCAAATTAAATTCTTCATAGGTCCTTTTGAAATTCATGAAGTAGGTTACCAACGATTTTTCATTCTTCTCAACCCGATAAAAGGATTTACAGACCTCATACATTCGAGACAAATTTCCTTTTCCAGAGTAAAAATTCTAGATAATCTAATAGTTCTTTAATAAATTCACAGTGGTTGATTAAGCCAATTACCTCATTATCAATCGAATTTAGAATTTGAAGGAAGAGGCGAGCATCATCACGAAGCCAATTCAGGTGGGCTTTCTTAGTTGAATCTGGTGGCGGTAGGTTGTCGCTTAGATGATTATCTTTCTCAATGCTCCTGAGATAGATGCGCACAGTTTGCTCCAGTCTAGGTAGTTGGCTCCGCTCAACTTGTGGTCGGTGATTTTTGATAATATCGGCACGACGTCTACCATAGTTGATATCTTTTCTTAACCCATTTGATCCAAGAAGAATACTTGATACGAAATCCTCAAAATTGACGCAGAGGAGATGTCCAAGATTTCAAAAACAATCTTCGAATTTTCTGAGAGGGGGCTTTGGATAATTTTGGAGCAAGTTGAAATTGAATTTTCAGAAACAAAGATCGAATTTTTTTTAACACGAGATTTAACGAAGGGAAGGAGATAACTTTCCGATTTAAAGAGGGGAAGGAACATGAAATTGAATATTCTGATTTTCTGAAATCGAGATATAATGGTTTGATTAATTGCTGATTTGAGATACGAGATTGAATAATACCTAACTTTGAATTGATTTAGGATAATTTTCTGAGATAGCTCTGATACCATGTTAATTAGTAAAGTATCAAATATTTGTAAGAACGGACATAAAGGAGAAAGTAGCTTATTTTATTTATTCCATACAATTGATTTACAAGAAGAGGTGTTTATATATCACACCAAATAGTTAAACCAGGAGAGTTTATAATAAGAAAGTTAATAAAAAGGAAATAATAAAAAGGAAATAATTACACCCTATATTTAACAACTTCAAAAAATAGAAAGCATTATGAGAAAGTCTGTTACAGATGTGGACGCTCTGGTCATTGGTCGCGCACATGTAGATCATCAAAGAAAATAGTTAAAGAATACCAATGTTCAAAGAATATTGAAAAAATAACACTGAAGGATTGTTCGATAACACTAACTTGAAGTTAGATGATTTATTCGAAGATAATGATGAAAATTTCATAAATGACGAAAATCTTAATGTAATGATTAATGATATGACCGATCTGATCAACTAGAAGTAGCCTGAAGCTTGTTGCTTGGTTTTTCCATTTTTTTTAGTTAGTTTGAATTTGATTTTTGTTTGTTTTATTTTTCTAGAACTAGTTGAAATAATGTGCACCGGTGGATATTGATTTGATTGATAGTTTTCTTTATTTATTTATTTAAGTTCAGAATTATTTCAATAATTGACTATTTGTATTGCCTCTAATTCTTAAGGTATGGACCATCAATACTTGAATTACGATATATGCCTACTAAACAGTGCAACTACTCATACGATTTTGAAAAACCAGAAGTTTCTCTTTGAATTATCTGAAAAGATTTCAGCTAAAGTTTCCACCATAGCTGGATCTGCCAATATAATTGAAGGGTCCGGAAGAGCCCATATAGTATTACCAAATGGTACACAGATCTTCATTCAAAATGCATTATACTCAAGAAATTATAAAAGAAATCAGCTAACTTCAAGGATATAAGAATGAATGGTTATCATATTGAAACTATAAATGAAAACAATAAAGAATATCTTTGTATTATTTCTAAAATTGAAAGCCAGAAGCTTATTTAGACAAATCTGGAACAATTTCGACTGGATTATATTTCATGAAAATTGGAATATTTGAATCTCATTCTATAAAGATGATCCAAAAGCTCACAAATACAAAGACATTGATTCTTTGGCATGATCGATTGGGTCATCCTGGGTCAACCATGATGCGTAAAATCGCTAAAAATTCAAATGGGAATGATTTATCAAACCATTTGAATTTACCAAGTGATTAGTTATGTGCTCCATGTGCGCAAGGAAAGTTAATCACACGATCTTCATATGGTAAAATCACTTCTGAATCTCCAACATTTCTACAAAGAATTCAAGGCGATATATGTGGCCCAATCCATCTAGAATGTGGACCATTCAAATATTTTATGGTATTAATTGATGCATCAACTCGTTGGTCACATGTATGTTTGCTTTCTATAAGAAACATGGAATTTGCCAAATTACTTGCTCAAGTAATGAAATTAAGAGTGCACTTCCCTGAGTATCATATTAAATCAATTCGACTAGATAATGCAGGAGAGTTTACTCCTCAAGTATTTGATGATTACTGTCTATCATTAGGAATTGAAATTGAACATCTAGTAGCTCATGTTCATACTCAAAATGGTCTGGCAGAATCGTTAATTAAGCATTTGCAACTTATTGCAAGACCATTTCTTATGCAATCGAAGCTAGCTGTTTCAGCTTGAGGACATGCAATTCTATATGCATCAAAACTGATTAAAATTAGACCAACGGCTTGTCATCAATTTTCACCACCATAGCTTTTAACCAGATCCCAACCAAATATTTCACATTTACGAAAATTTGGTTGCACTATGCATGTGCCAATTAGTCCCCCACTTCGTACTAAAATAGGTCCTCAACATAGGTTGGAAATTTATGTGGGATTTGATTCACCATCGTTATCTTGAACCTCTCATGGGTGATGTCTTCACTACAAGATTTTCAGACTGTAAATTTGATGAGACAATCTTTCCGCCGTTAGAGAGAGGAAAGACCGTTCCAGTAGAACGACATGAAATATCATGGAATAATCCATCAATGTCTCATTTAGATCCACGTACCAAATAATGCCAATATGAAGTACAAAGGATTTTGCATCTTCAGAATAACGCAAATCACATGCCTGATGCATTCAGTGATGTTGCAAAAATAACTAGATCTCACATTCCAGTAGCAAATGCACCAGTTAGAATTGAAATTCTAGAAGAACCAAAAATAGCAAATGAATCTAAAGCAAGGCAAAAACGTGGAAGATCAATTGGTTCAAAATACTTGGCGCCTAGAAAAAGAAAGTCTAAAGAAAAATCATCAATTGATAAACCTTCAGAAGAGGTTATAAATGATCTAAAAGACGACTTAATTGAAAATCCCAATTCTCCTAAGAATGCCGAAGAAACTATTATCTCAGAAGAAATAATAGAAATTTCCAAAAATAAAATGGTACCTAACAATAGCGAGATCTCAATATTTTATACAAACTATGGAGAAATGTGGGATCGAAGTAAAATAATAATTAATGATGTATTCTCATTTGCAGTGGCTACTGAAATAAATAAAAGTCATGACTATAATGAGAATAATGATAATGAACCAACTAGCATAAATGAATGTCGAAGAAGACATGATTGGCCAAAATGGAAAGATGTTATCCAAGTTGAGCTAGATTCACTTCAAAAACATGATATGTTTGGACCAATAGAGAAAACACCAGAAAATGTTAAACCGGTAGGTTATAAATGGGTATTCGTTAGAAAATGAAATGATAAAAATGAAGTTGTGAGATACAAAGCATGACTTGTCGCACTAGGTTTTCTACAGAGACCAGGTTTTGATTTTAAAGAAACATATTCTCCTGTTATGGATGTTATAACATTTCGAGACTTGATAAGCCTTTTAGTTTTTGAAAAACTAGATATAAGATTAACCGTTATTTTGACAGCTTATCTTTATGGTGAATTAGATGCAAGTATTTACATGAAGATCCCAGATGGATATAGGTTGCCTAAAGAAAAATCAAAGTCGATGTACTCATTAAAACTGAGACGATCACTATATGGTTTGAAACAATATGGAAAAATGTGGTATGACCGTCTTAGTGAATATTTGGTAAAAGTTGGATATAAAAACAATCCATTTGTCCTTGTGTCTTTATAAAGAAATCGATAAAGGGATTTGCTATTTTAACAGTTTATGTTGATGATATAAATTTGATTGGAACTCCATAAGAGATTGATGAAACAATAAATCACTTAAAGAAAGAATATGAAATGAAAGATCTTGGCAAAACTAAATATTGTCTCGGTCTACAAATCGAGCATAATACTAATGGCATACTGATTCATCAGTCAAATTATATTGAGAAAATTCTGAAGCATTTCCAAATGGATAAAGCATATCCACTTAGTACACCTATGGTTGTTAGATCTTTGGATATTAAAAAGGATCCTTACCATCCTAAAGAAGATGATGAAAGTGTGCTTGGTCCACAAGTACCATATCTCAGTGCCATGTGTGCATTATCATATTTAGCCCAATGCACGAGACCAAATATTGCATTCTCGGTAAATCTTCTAGCAAGATACAGTTCAGCACCAAAAAAAAGACACTGGAACGGTATAGAACATATCATGAGATATCTTAGTGGAACGACAAATTTAGGCTTATTTTATTATAACATAGGTAATAACCTAAATCTAGTTGTCTATGCTGATGCAGGTTATCTTTTCGATCCACATAAAGCAAGATCACAAACCGAATATGTGATTAGTAACATTAATGCAGCTATTTCATGGCGATCTACAAAGCAAACGTTGGTAGCAACATCATCCAATCACTCTGAAATACCAGCACTACATGAAGCAAGTCAAGAATGTATTTGGTTAAGATCATTAATTGAGCATATTCGAGATATATGTCAGCTCCCTTCAGCTACAGAAGGATCAACAATTATTTATGAAGACAATGCAACTTGCGTAGCTCGGATTCAGGCAGGTTACATCAATAGAGTGATAGGATAAAAATCATTTCTCCTAAGTTTTTATACACACACAAACTACAAAAGTACAAAACAGAAGATGGTGTATAAAATTGGTATGCGTCGGATGCATTCACAAACTAACTGAATAATGCATTACAAATCAGGGGGAGTATTCAAATGTATGCTATGATGTACTCTTTTTCCTTCACTAATATTTTTTCCACTGGGTTTTTGTTAGTAAGGTTTTAATGAGGCATTATATTGATCCAGAAGTATCAACCTAATAATGACATAAGTTTTTAATGAGGCTATTATTATTATCAAGCGCATATTCAATTGGAAGTGTTATAATATATTTAAATAAGATAGGTGAATATGCTAATGGCCAGGGACAGTATTGTAATTTCCAATAGATTTGGAGTCTATAAATATAACTCATTTGTATTATAAATGTATCTGATGTGGATAATAAATTGTCTTCTCCTTTAGTGTCTTCGGTTCTCTTTATTTTATAACAAAAAGAAATTTATATAAATGATTTTGAAATTTTATAAAATGTCTTATAAATGAATTTGGAAGTTTGGAAAGTATTTTGAAATGGATATGGATTTCAAGTAAAAGAGGTTTCATGAATGAAATAGATTTAATTAAAAAGGATTTATCGAAAGAGGTATAGAAAGAATTTGAGATCAGAGTTTCTCTAAACTGATCTTTTAAAAATAGCGGTATGGAACATCCACACTTAACACCGAGGGAATAGTTTTTAGGGTTGTCCTTACCTCCAATTTAAACAAAATTTGTTTAATCCTTTTTAACATGATTTGGAAGTAAGAAGTTACTCGCAAATGTTTTGTGAATATACTTATGTCAGGGAGATAAGTATGTGAATGTTATAGACAAACGGTTTGAAAAGAGATTTATTAAATAAAGATTTGTTTTGAGGCTTAGTAGTTGCTATGGATAAATATGTCTCGGGTGGTTGGTTGTTGTTTGTTTACTCGATAGTCAAATAACCAACTATTGAATTTGGACCAAAACGTAACTTTAAAAATATTTAGAAGAAATATGTGAGTTATATGGCACAGTCATTCCCGATGATGCTACCATGCATATAAATATCATTTCTTTCTCCTAGGAAAAATGATAAAGAAATCCATCCACTAATGGTTAGGAGGTGTTCTCTGCTCTTATCTTTGATTGCTTATTTCATAAAGAACATGGGTTGAGTTTATTGAAAACTATCAAATGTTGTTTCGAAGAGATTGGAATTAGATATGTTATCTAAAAACCACTTTGATTCCACTCATGCATTTCGAAGTAAAGACGTCTTGAAGATGATGGAATTGAAGACGGAGCTCGTTGAAGTGCAAGGGTTGCATGCTGCTAATCCTGAGGGTGATTCCAAAATGGATGTAGTAGAAGTAGTGCCTTCGATTCATCATCTCCTTAACGACTTGAATGGATGAATGCTGACATTGAGTCATCGACAAGAAGACAATGTAGTATTCCATGTGGGAAGTGCTATCTATAAAGGTAAAACGTAGTCTCAAGCCTCATCAATTAGGAAATGATAGAAATTGGGTATGCAGCAGGGCCACGTGGGTTGCTCCCATTAGGGTATGATCTTCCCAAATGTAGATTGATTGCTATCTACTTAAGTATGCTTCGGGACTCAAAATGGGGTGATCATATTGGGTACTACCAGTTAAGTGGTAGACCAGTCATGTATGGAAAGGGTACAAAATGTTCTTGTCAGACCCCGATGCATTTTATCTAGAGATGTACCATCAGAAGGTAGTTCCTTACCTTATCATAGTATGGAATCCATTATCCAATACGTGCCTTTACGGTTTTGATTGTAGAACCTAATGTGCTGGAATTTAATTAATGTAATAATTTCGGCTATGATTAATAAGTATTTGTACTATAGACATTATTATAATATCAATGGATTTTCTATAGAAACGTTCTAATTATCGTACGGTAAAAACCCGCCGCGTTTATGGGCGGCGTGGTCTTATGAGATGCCTTTTGTTTAAAGGTTTTCATTAAGTTAAAGAATTATGCTTTACTCACCCTGGACCTATGTGTGACCTAGAGTTTGTTTTTCTTTTTCCTAAACTATTAGGTGCTCAAATTTGAATGGGCAGCCAAGTAGTTCAGGTTTTCCATGGATTCATCTTGGAGGAGCTTAGAGCAGGTAGCTTCATCTTGTTTCTGATGTATTATATGTACTATATCAGTTAGGTAGGGACATGCTATTATAAATATACTAAGCTAGGATTTGTATTAGTATGACTCTGATGTAACATTTTTGAAATGACTTTGTAATATATTATGTTGGGTAATATATATTATTACATTGTATTGTGAGATTCTGTGTTGTTTTGTTCTTCTCTTCTATCTTTTCTTTCTTTCACCCCTAGTGGCTCGTCTTTTGGAGTAAGAAGGGCGGTTCGTTATGATATTTTACTTCATTTTTTTCACAAGCGTTTACTAATTATTATTAGATTGGTTTAAAAGTAATTTGAGATATTTATGTATTTTTAAGAGTTAAATTGTGAATTTTTAAAGAAGAAATATTTTGTTTAAAACATGTCGTTCTCAAGTTTTGAGGAAAATTGTGAAGTTGTTATTTTCTAGTACCATTTTGGATAAATTTTTTAAAACCTATTATAATTATTTTCAAATATTTTAAAAGTATATACAAACTTTTTTGAAAAGGAGTTAAGAATTACTTGGTGGCCAAATGGTTAATTTTTTAAATTACTTGTTTGAAAAGTAATTAATTATGCTTAATGCTAAAAGCCGACGAAGTAAGGCTTATCTATTTGTAAGAGTTAAGATTGATATTGATAAGGACAGAGCAATAGAGCTCTAACCTACTGGGCTTCCCTCTTAAACAAGGAATAGTAAATCAAAAAATGTCAAAAATTAAATATGTTAATCGTGTTGATTTCTTACTTGTTTATGGAAATCATTAATACCATACTTAATATTAAAATCCGACGAGGTAGATTTATCTATTTCTGAGATTCAAGAATGAAGTGTCTGCGCAAGACTTGATGCAACCAATGCTCAAACTTACCTAGATTCACTCTTGCACAAGGAATAGTTGAGTTGGAATGTCGAAAACGAGTTAAGCATATGAATCGTGATTTGTATAAATAATTGTTCTGACTACATAATTGATTAGTCAATTATCGAACTTGGCCTAATTTGACTTAAGAAGTTATCGAAATGCTTTGTGATTTCCTATCAATAGAAACCCAAGGAAGGAGCACTGGTACGAAACGTATTTTGCTTTCACTTACTTTTGAAAGAAGGGGATCTAAGTTAGCCGGAGACTCATCGAATTAGTTTTAAAGAGATTGAGATCGGTCAAAGTTTTACTTATTGAATACCACTTCAAAACTAGTATACAAGTTCTATGTTTTGGAAGCGGTTGGAAAGTGAAATGTTATAGAGTTGAACTGTCAATCCTAAGGTTAGTCCAAGGAAGAGATAAGCGTTAACATTTCAAACGATGCTACCGTATGAGACTTTCTATCTCGAGGAGCATTCCAAGAGAGATAATAGCTTTAGTATTCGTCAAAGGACTTATGCGGAGAATCTATGTAGGGATTCGAAAACTGTTCGAGATGCTCGAACATTATCTGTTCGAGATATCGGAATCTATTTGGGGATTCAAATTCTATTCGAGTAATGAAGACTCGTGTAAGAGATGTCGAACGTAGCCTCGACATCGAAAATGATAGAAAACAAAGTAGGGGGATGGTTCAGGGTTCTGTAAACCCACGACATGATATATCAACTCTATATCTAGAGTGCTTAATGATGTTGTTAGCGAGAGTTGATGATATTTGGAATCATATGTTAGGGCATGGACAGGCTATGTTTTCCCTTGAGGTATATTTTTATTTAGAGATATACGATGCTCGAAGGTAGTTTCTGACCCTTGCGCATGAGATAGGATTCGGCATCGGCTGAAGAGATCTCCGTAGAAATATCCATAATGCAAATGTACCTTTGCAGTTTTAAATATAACCTAAATATGTTGTGGTATGGCCACTGTAAGCACCATAGCTATTTGATATGATTTAGCTTCTACACTTTAGACATAATCTATCATATCACTATATTTAACTTAATAAATGGTTAGTTTCTTTTGAAGGGAAAAATTGTTATGAAAATCTATACGATCTCAATAGTTACTGTTACATGCATGTATCTAGAGTTTTCTCATACCAAACTTATATATGATGCTTGATTTTTTTCCCTTAAAATCCTCACATACTGCATCGAGTAGGCTGAGTATGACAGGTTTTAACTTGGACACTTCAGAGTTCAGAAGACGAGCTAGAGGCTTCCATTATTTATCTATTTCTATTTCTACTGTTCCATTTTAGCTATGTACATATATCAGCGTTATGAGGACATGCAGTTATAATTGTCGAAGCTGGTGATAGTACTTAGGTTTTTATAACTCTGAAATTCCTGTATTCGAGATAACCATTTGTATTGTTCATTTGATATTATATATTATCGTTCCGTGTGAGATTCTAATGTTGTATTCTTCCTTTCTTATTCTATTTCTTTTTCTTTTTCTTTTATCCTAACTTTCTGTCTTTCCGACACTTAGATGTTCGACACACGAATACCGTGGATGTATTAGCATCGACATTCGAAGGTCGAAAAGTCATGTCGTTCCACTGATGGTATTAGTGATTTTATCAGGAAGCTTCCCGAAAAGGAGAGGTATAAAAAGCATAGGTCTATTTTTTTAAATTTAATTTTGATTTCGATATACAATATTACAACATGACTAAGTGTGAATTTGAGTTTTAATTCAGAAAATTCTAAGAAAAAAGGAGACGAAGATACATTATTTTAGCTTTTATGAAATATAAAATAGATTTTAAAACATTGAATGGCTTAATTAAGAGAAATATAATTTACGAAGATATATATAAAATATTAAATACATGTTTTTAAAAAAAACCATGAAGAATATGTATTTAAAATGTTCTTGTGATACCGTGATGAACGTTGATAGTTAAATAAATATGATTTCAAATATATGTTTGCAAAACAATCTCGTAGAGAATATATACTAAAATAAAATCTTGTGTACTAAAATTACAAAACTAATCAAATAAAAACATATGAAAAGAAATATGCTTTTCATTAAATTTGATTGGCCTTACAAACATAAAAATGTCCGTTTATCAAGAATGAGGTTAGAATTCATAATCTCATAGGCAAGTTCAAAATATTATACCCAAAAAAAAAGTAGGCGTCAAAGGTACAACTACTATTAATAAAGAAAATATTTTAGTTATTATTTTAAATATTATTATTTATTAATACATCATTAGTTAAATATATTTTATTAACCTATTAACATTAATAATTAAGAGAACTCTATAAAATAATCAAAATCTCACATCCAAAGTGGCAACCTCTCATTAAAAAAAAAACACACACACAATGTGTTTTGTTGTCATAATTAACTATCAATATAAAGCAATAAAACAAAGTGCCTACTTCCACCAGTTTTATCTACAAGATCCAGTTTGATTCACATTGCAAACTAATAGCCTGAAAAGGCTTCAGATAACCAACACGGTGAAAAGTAATTAGAGCATTGATTTATTTCAACTAATGCTCATAGAAAATAAATCATCGAAATAGATATATAGTCCAAAAAATCATCCAAATATTGTGAACAGACATAAAGATTCGTAAACCAAATAATTGAATCCAGTTATTAAAAGCATAAAACAAAAATTGAAACACGAGAAGCAGCTTTTTGATAGGACTTTCGGGTTCTTCTGCCAGTAGTCTCTATGTGTCATTAATCCCTTCTATCCAGCTAATGATTCCTGGATATTTCAAAATTAAAAATGTGAAGAAAACTTCAATTGGTACAAAATATAATTATGGTCAAGAGAATAATATGTACGGACCATATGACCACATACATGTATATCTATACACATACACACTTATATGCACACAAGCATAGTGTTATCATACCATTCACATGTTCACGTTACCTCGTTTATGATGTTTAGGATATCAACAAATATATTGAGGCATAATACTCCAATTATAGACACAAGATCCCAAGCAATGCTATATAGTAAAAAAGTTACACGTCCTTTTTTTTCTACTGTTATTATAAGAAAAGTACTTGCAGTAATGAATATGTAATTTATGTCTTAATTTTTTAAAAACAGTAAGTGCAAGGTGATTTGCACTTTTTGGATTAAAAAAGCAAGTTGATTTTTGCTTTCCAAGGAAAAAATTGAAATTCTATAAAATGTAATGGTGAAAAAATGTAGTTATTTAATAAAATGTATTTAAATAACGTCATAACTGCTTGCAAATAAAGAAATTCGATTTTTTAATTTTTGAAAATACTTTTCGACAAGTGAAAGTTCACTTAGTACCGTAAAAGTGCAAACTAGTTTGCGCTTTTTATTTTATGAAAATATGGATCCTAATTTACAAAATCATTGATATATGAATTTTACTTATAACTTCATCAGAAATAAAGAAATGATGTGCAAAGACCTATTATTAAAGCGTAAAATAAGAATGTGGAAAATGATAAAAACAACACCTATGTAGACAGATTTAGCGATCTCAAAGCAAGAAACATGGATCAACATGAAACTCTAATAAGTGGATTTAATATCCACGGAAGTTTTTTATATGTTATTTTTGCAGTGATAGCTTAATTTGAATATGCTATTTGGGATTGATCTATTAGGAATAGGCTACATCGTTATGGTTCGTTCACACAAAATCCAACTGAATTGCAAGAATTCAATGCGGAAGCGGAACAAGTAAATTCAACGCGGAAGCGGAATAAGTAAAGACGTATATAATGAAAAATAAAAAACATACATGATCTGTTAGCATGCTATTAGGAGCACTTTCAAAAACCTTGGCACCAATTAAACACTGATAATAGCTTTAGTAGATTAATTATCCATTATAAAAGATATTTTGATCACTAGGTTATTGCACAAAAGAATGCATTAAAAAAGTTACTGTTTCAAATATACATGATCAATTGCCTGAAAAATACAGTGAACAGGCAGAACACAGGATCAAACAATATTGCATGAATTAGAAAAGCGTACATGACCACCTAGTACAAGCTCATGTACTGTAATCAACTTCGTTATGTGCTTCCAAAGCTTCAAAAGATACATTGTTTAATACAGTAGGGACATTAATATGCGAGCCATGCATAGATTCTAATGAATGATGCAAGGAAGTCAATTCTCAAAATGGCGGAATAAACTATACAAACTGGACACTAAAAGACAATTTAGACACTTCTAATTGGGACTAAAATTTGAATAACGACGTTACTAGAGTTCCTTTTACAACTATGGCCAGCCGTGAGCACAAGCAACGTAATAAGCTGAATACTTAAACAAAAATTAGGACTGCTACCCTCATGCTTTCAAAGAAGAGTGAGCACACACTCTAAGTTTATTGGTGGAAACTAATGGAACGAAGTACGTACTTAGTATTTAAAATATACAAACGGGGTATATTTGATTATTTGAGCAGAGCGTCTCTCCCCACACTCCTTTGCAAATTTGAAGTTAGCATTCTTGTACAAAAATTGTACATCGTTAATCCTAACTTAAATACACACGATTTTACCACAAACGATATGTTACCACACATCTACATCACAAAACCAAATACTAACACCGAACAAAGTCCAAATAAAACATATGCACGCGTGTGTGCATCAAAGTTTTAAATCTCCTCCATACTGAAGTTGATTTTGGCCAAGATTTCGTTTCGAGAGTTGGACGATTTGAAACAAAGAACTTCACTATGATCTTGTTTCATTTAAATATCGGTTAAGATTCTCAAACTTCGAATGAAATCTCCATCGAGCTCTCAACCGCTTTAATTTTTTTTCATTTTATTATCTAATGGGCTCGGATCATTAATTAAATTCACATTTTCAAATTTTATGTGCTTTAAGTTTATTTTTTTTTTAACCTTTCTAGCCATATTTCTTATTGGAAAGGAGCTTAGTTCATCAACAAATTCGAGTTGAGTCGGCTTACTTCCATACTATTCGGTTCTATTTCATGATTTGATTTAATTTAGATGTGATTCGTTTTGTTTTGTCCAACTCTAGTTACGCTCAACTTTGAGTTTTTTATTTCAGTTAAATCAAATTTTGAATCAATCAATATTTAATTTGTTTTCTGATTTTGTTTGATCTATATAATTCATTTTATGATTGTATATACAAACTAATTTACTACTTCAATCATTATTTGCAAAAAATAGTATTTTGTAATACTAAATAATGTATCTTTAAAGGTGAAACCTAGTGCACGAGGCTCCCGCATGAAAGCTGGATCTGGGGATGTTGATAATGTAGGCAGCCTTTCCCACGCATTGCGAAGATGCTGTTTCTGAACTCGAACATGGGCAAGCATATCACCATGCGGATGATCTAACCATTGCGCATAAGCTCCACCTCTTAAATAAATAATGTATCTTTATTGTTATAAATTCAATAGGAGTAGTATATGCATATGCAAATTGGTCTCTTACGACATGAAGGAAATAAAGATGACTAAGTTTGGTTAGTTTTACATTGATTGTTTTAGTTAATTATATGCATTTGCACATAGATTTGGAAATTAAAACAACATGTTCTCGCTCAAACATTCCATTTTTAGTACTGAAATTTGATGACAAGAACAAAAACAAATACTAGCAAACACGTTGTACATCACATTCCAAGCTTTTCCAGAATTTCATTTCATTTGCATGCAAATGAAACAAGTCTTGTGGTATAAGTAAATTTGGAATTTATATTCTTAAGAATGCAAGAGTTTTCAAATTTAATCGTTTTCCATAGTATTTGGCATTACTCATTGTAATATTATAACCTATGTTCTTAAAAACTTTATTGTTTATTTGCATTACATGGTTTGAATGTTTTTTCTAGCTATTAATGACAATTGTGTTAGTAGTGCAAATCAATTAAATTATTTTTTTAGTAATTAGTACTTATAAATGCAGTTGTAAGCAAATCGAAATCAAATATAACACGTATTCCAATAGTACCCCGAGATGAACTTTAGGATCCGAGATGGACATTCAATGCACATTTACATTCATCCGAGATTTAGTTACGAGACGGACATACATATATGTATCTGTGTGAGTATGTATATATGCACGTATGTATATATGTGTCTAAGCCTCTGCGTGTGTAGACACACACTCTCTCATGCATGTATTTATGTGTGTAAGCTTGTATATATTTAGGTATAAATATGCATGTACATACTCATGCATGTTTATGCACATATGTATTTAGGTGTGTAAGCTTGTATATATTTAGGGGGGGGGGGGTGGGGGTGTGTGTGTGTGTATGCATGTATATGCACATATGTACTTATGTGTGTAAGCTTGAATATAATTAGGTATATATATACATGTATATACTTATGCATGTATGTATTTATGTGTGTAAGCATGTATATAGGGGGGTGTATGTATATACTTATGCATGTATATGCATGTATGTGTATATATGTATGGATAAAGAAATCATACCTATTGCACGTCGACATTACCAAAACACCCAACATCCACCCCATCACCACCGCCACAAACAAATCCACCCTTCGACCCGTTGCTTGAACTCCCCATACACTGCACATTCCCAATCTCACAAGGCACACACCCTTGCGAATTTACCCTCAAATCCTCACATAATCCCATAACATGTGCCCCACCACTACCACCAACACCTCCATTCATTCTCCCACTCCCTTTCTGATATGGAAATGTCCCGATCTCTCCCTCTATCCTCCCTCTTATATCCACCAACAAACACCTCAACCTCACCACCTCAGCCTCCAATGCCGCCTGCCCTTGCAATCTTTTCACTAGTTGTTGATTCACTGCACGTAGATGAGCGACTTCTTCCTCCAAGGAAGCGGTGCGTGCTTTTTTCTTTTCACGATACTTTTTAACTGCCACTCGATTTCCATTGCCGCGTTTTTTGGCTGTGGTCTTATCGGTGTCTTCGTCTGTAGGGGAGGAAAATATCTTGTGGTGGACGTGGTAGCAAGTGTGGGTGTGGGGTAGGTCTGTGCTTTTGGGTGGGTTGCAGATGTGGGTGTGGGTGCAGCCTTCTGTGTCTTTAAGGAGGTCGTCAAATATACTGTCCGAGAAGGTATCTGGGTATAAGAAATCTATGTCTCCTTCTTCCATTCTGTGTTTTAGATTAAGCATGATTGTAAATTAAATGAAGGTGAAAGTTGGAAAAGGCCAATGGAAAAACAATTCAAACTTAGAGCAAGTTTAGCTTTAGTTCCAATAGTAGAAAATTAGCTTATAAGTTACTTCTGTAAGTTTCAAAAGTGTTTTGACAGCAACTTAATTTTGTTTATGATTTATTTCATGTTTTGCCGCTAGGTTGTTTCAAAATTCAACCTACCTATCCAAACACTCAAAACAGCTGCTTTATACATTCACTCAAAACCACTTAAAATTACAACTCAAAATTAAAGTGTTTTCAAAAACAGTTATCGCCAAATGAGCTCTGAAGAAATATGATCAAAATTAAGTTCCAGAATGTGATGAACGACTTTTATATTTCTATTATAATCAAAGAACAGAGTCGTATTAATGAATTTGGCTGAGAACAGAGACGAACATTCAGGAATTTAAAATATACATACAAATATCCAGAATTCAATATCTATCGCCACAGATCCTCCTTAAACTTATTTATTCTGTGGTACGCATTTTTTTCAGCTATAAAAAAGATTATTACAAATGATAGACTGAACAACAGAATCAGATAAAAATAACTTCGTAAGTGACATTGATGAGTTTTTAAATGAATTTGATGAACTTGTTGGCTAAAATCTCATTAGCTCAGCATAGGCACAGTTTTACCATCCTGAATGTGAAGACCAAACCAAGAACACCCAATTCAGAAAAACCCTAATTTGTTAAGGATTTTATTTCCTCTTCGATTAATATAATCTAACCTGAGATTGATCGGATTCGACGTCTGTCCTCTTTCGATCGGAGAGAAACTACCAAGCAATTGTTGTTTTATGACAAATGATATTTAGATTTTCTAAGAGACGGCTGACATGAAAGCAAAATTTGAGAATTTACCACTGCAGGGTTTTCTTGGAGCATCCGTATTTATACATGAACAGCTTCAATAATGTTTGGCATTTGAAAAATCATATTACTTTTTTTTTGTAAGAAGGCCCAGGCTATTTGTGCATAACGTGGGGATTGCATAATTTTGGGAGAAAAAGCATGAAATGATAACGTCATAGAAGTTTGAATGTAAGAGATTTAAAAATAGGAAAGAACAAAATGAAAAACGGAAAAGATTTAAGAATACGTGTTAAAACATTTCTTTTCGGATTTACTACATTTTGGTTTGGGAAACCTATAGACAAATCAGGTTTGACAAACCGTGGTTATCACCATCAAAACGTGAATTGAACTACGAAGCTTCATGGTTTGAGATTCCGACAGTCCAACCGATCGGACCGCGAGAACCGTGCAAATCTTTATATACTAACTCATACGCTTTTAGATGTAAATTAAATAAACTTAAGCAGATATTACATGGTATAAATTATTATATTAATGTGTAAGGATAATTATAATATATATTGTTGCATGAGCAAAATTAACATACATTAAGTATCAAATATTACTATCGTATTGTGTAAACTATAATATTACTACGTAAAGTACAATAATGGTTTGTAATAGGAATAACAATGGGGCGGGTTTTTGTGCTCCAACGCCGTCCTAGTTTTTTATAAACCTCGTGCTAGACCCGTTCCGTAAACTCGTTGCAGGTCTTAATTTTCGCCCCGACCCCAAAACCATATGCTTAGAGTAAACCCGCCTGCCCTAAGACCAGGTTATGCTTTATATATCCATTCAAAATTGTGTGCTAATGTATATATAGTTTTTTTTTGTTTGTAAGAGGGATTGTCACTGAATGGTATATTAAATACAAATAACAAAGTATTTACAATGATAATGAAAGATAATAAAAATGAGGTGTACAATAACAATTCAAAAAATATGCATATGTTAATGTATAATTATCAATGACATAACTTAATTCTATAAAAATCTTATAACTTTTTAAATGAAACTTTATAATATCCATGTTATAATCACTTATGCCTAAAATGATTTATAAATCACCATTACAGTAATAAATCGATTTTGTAAGATCCCGATGGTGCAGGTCGGGTTGGAGCGGGTCAATCGAGCCCAGATCCTACCCTAGATCCAGAGCTTTCAAGAGCGAGTCATGGGATAATCCACCCAATGACATAATGAGGCGGGTCTTGGCAGGTCAAAGCAGAAGCGGGTTTAGACCTAAGACCTACCTGATAATGACCTGCCTTTTCGACCCCCAAATGTCGACATTAATATATCCATTGTATTCGCGTGCCAAGCACTCAAGTGCCAAAAATCTGAATTGTTAAAGTAAAATAAAAAAGAATAGGGAAGGAGAGAACATAACATCAGAACCTCACAATGAAACGATAACATGTAACATCAAAACACAGTACAAACTGTCACTCTAAGATACATAACATTTCAGAATTACAATCATAAGTACTATCATCATCCTAAATAGTTATAATAACATATCCTCACATATGCTAACATATACAATGTAGTAATGCAACAGAAATAAGAATACTATGGCATGTGAATGGAAGCATCCAGCTCGTCTCTAGAAGCTCCAAAAAACATCAAAGAAAACATGTCTTTCTTAGACTACTCGAAAGAGCTTCCATGGAAATAAGGGAAATAAAACCAGGAGTCGGACATAAGCTAGTGTGAGGAACTCAAGAAATATGATGCATCATATAACAGTACTTTTGAGACCGCATGAAATACCATAGTGGTTATCCCCTCAAAAGTGTCAACCATATATTAAGTACATATTTTGATATTATAGATAATGTCTATGGTGTAGAAATAAGTAAGAAATAGCTATGGTACGTGTGCACTACAATAATAAATAGGTATGCAATCAAGAACAACTAAGGCGCCTTCGCATAATTGTGTAGGATTTCCATGGAGATCTCTCCAGTTAAGCTGAATCCGACCTTCTGCACAAGGATCATAGATATCCTTCTGAGCGTCATATATCTCTAGATAAAATATATCATATGGTAAGCCATAGCTGGTCAATACATGGAGATGTTACACCAAATATCATCAAATCCTGCTAGCAATATCGATGGCATCTCTAGATCTGGAGTTTATATACCCTATTAGGCTTGCAAAACCCTTCACGACTAAGAATTCTACTCTGGTTTTAGCCATTTACCAATGTCGAGGCCGCATTCGACATCTCTCCCATAAGTCTTCATCATTCGAACAGAACACGGATCCCTAAATTGATTCCAGCATCTTGAACAGATCAGAACCTATACATGGTTTCGAGCATCCTAAACAGATCTCGAATCTCCACATAGATTCCAACATTAGTCGATTGATAAATGCTAAAACTAACCTCTCTCTTGGGATTAACCTTAGGATAGACATGCCAACTTTACAACATTGTTCTAAAATGTTAACGCTCACATCTTCCTTGCACTTAACCTTGTGATAGTAGTTCAACTCTATAACATTTCACTTCACAACCACGTCTAGAATATAAATCGTGTATATGGTTTTGAAGTGGTTGCGATTTTGAGTCACCTCATATAAGTTTACTCTTCTGCTTATCGGATGCTCCAAAACCAATCGATGAATTTCCAGGTAACTTAACCTCGGTTATTTTATAAATAAATAGACAATACATAAGGGTGGAGATTATCTCCTATCTGATAGATTTCCTTATCATTTATCCTAGAAGAGTAAGACGATTTTATGCATACATAATATTACCGAAGATAATTATAACCCTTGTGTTTCTTTTAGATATCTCTTAAGTTATTTTGGTTAATTTCGATAGTCAACTGATCGACGATCAAATACTTGCTAGATGATCATAAATGGAAACCAAGTTTCGTATACTTATCACATTTTCGATATTTTCAACTCACATTATCCCTCGCTAGATTAGAGCACTTTGCTTCTATACCCTACTCGAACATCATTCTTAACTCTCATAGATAGGCAAGCCTACTCTATTGGATTTTAGTTCTTAGTATACGACAAAATACTTTTCATAAACAGACAAACAAATAAAGCACGATTAATTCATACAAAGCATGATTAAGCTACTTAAGCAACTTCGAATCCCTTCTATTTAACTGATTCTTTTATTAATTAAAAATTCCCTGGTAAATACTTATATATATATATATATACATTTAAATACCTTTACAAAAAAATATATACATGCATACTACTATTCACCATTCATTTCTATTATTTTCACTACTTAGAAATGTATTCATATTCTTATCCCAAATGGTACAAGAATAATCATAAATCTTAAACAATATTTCACATTTGCACAAGCATATTTTGATGGGTTAAAAACAATTGTTATCAAAACATCGTTACAACAAATCCAAAACCATTCCATTTGTAAATTATCTTTAAAACAACCTTTTTAAAGATCTAATTTCTTTAATAATTATAATGAAAAAGGGTTAACGACCAATGTTATTAACACATTATCACAACAAACCCAAAACCAATTTTATACTTGTTAATATTTTTAAAACATTCATTTAAAGATCAAAGTTAATATGTAGTCAAGTTTAGTATTTGACTAGTTAATCATCAAGTTCTAAAGACAATTGCTTATAAAAATCAAGGTTCGTATACTTATTATGTTTTGAACTGCTCAACTTATATTATCCCTCGGTCAAGAGTGAATCCAGGTAAGTTAGAGCATTGGTTGCATATCAAAGCATTGTCTAGACATTTCGTTCTTGACTCTCATAGATAGACAACTCTACTTAATCAGTATTTAGTGTCGATTATACTAGTAAATAATTTCCATCAACGAGTAAGTAAACAACATGATTTACGTATTTCCGACATTCCCAACTTAACCAATCCTTGATCAAGAGTGAAGCTAGTAGGTTATAGCACTATTGCTTCTAAACCTTATTTGAACAATAATCTTAACTCTCACAAGTAGATAAGTCTACTTCATCGGCTTTTAGTGTTAAGTATAGTCAAGTACTTTTCAAACAAGTAATTAAACAAACATGATTTAGCCACTAAGCAATTCCTTAACCTTTGTTAAATCCCATATTTACCCTTTTAGAAATAATATATATATAAGTATAGTAAATATTTAATAAACAATTTAAAAAATATTATATTACATAAGATATTTATAGTTTAATAAAATAGTCAACACATTTTATACAAACTATATATACTTAAAAATACTTTTAAAATGCTTTTAAAATATTTAAAATACATTTTAAAACATTCTTTAAAATATTACTTGAAAATAACAAGTTTATAATTTACTTGAGTACTTGAAAAAACCATGTTTCCTTTATATTTAAATGTAAACCATCTTCTTTAAAAATTCATAACTAATTCTGTAAAACACATAAAAATTTCAAACCACTTTTAAAATACTCTAATAATAGTTAGTAAACACTTGTAAAAAATAATGAAATAAAATACTTAAATTTAAAGTCCATTCCAACCATTTGAAGTTCAAGAACAAAGGCTAAACGAGACAGTTTTGCACAAGTACAAGTTTGACCACTTTTCAATATGTTGCATAACTTTTTATCGTCGAATCTTTTTATAACAGTAATCCTATGTAATATACGTCACAATATGGTAAGAAACCCCTAAGGATCTCTCTACAAAGTTTCTTAGAAATTGCCGAACACAAGGCAATTCTTAAGTGCATCTATAGCGACTATCGCTATATGAGCACTTTCAAATCCAAGTCTAATGTAAACCAAAGTCCAACTACAACCTATATGCTTTATTTAAAGGCTATTTAAAGTCATAACAAGTCCATTCCAATCCATACATATGGATTTTCCATTTTCTTTCAAAGCAAGAATCAAATCGATATTACAACATATATCAATATCCATTCAAGTAACACATAAGCAATCAATCACAAGCACATATACACAATATATTTTCATTCGAGATAGTGAATTAGCTCGCCCTTAACAAACTAAATAAGCATGTCCAAGAATCCACTTCCTACCTTAACCTTTCAACACCTAACTTTCTACCACTTCCATTGCTTCAGCACTTGCCTAAGGTAACATACACTATAATGCTTATGGCCTCAAGTTGAAATGGGGGTGTGCTTCACTTCTTCAAGGTTTAAGTTGATGGAAGGAGTTGTGATGATTTCCTAAGGTCCTTGGCCAAGTTTGAGTTGATTTGGAGTTATTTTGAAATTATACTACTTTAGGAAATTATGAAAAGAAAGAGACGAAGTGTGTTGAATTTATTTTCTAAATTTGCAAAAGTGATTCAAGAGCCAAGCACCTTCCTTTTAGGCTTCAAATGGGTGTTGCCCAGCCTTCCTCTCACCCCCATTATGCCATGGAAGGCTCACCCTAGGCTCAGCCTCCACATGCCCTAGAAGGCTCACCGTTCCATATGCCCATCACTTCCACATGCCCTGGAAGGCTCACCATTCTATATGTCCATCGCTTCTCCTTTACACCTCCTTATTTAGAAAATTACCTTTATACCCTTTACATGACATATCTCTTATCCCTTAGAAGCTTCTAGAATATTCCATTTACTTTATCGAACAACTTATATCGATTAAAAAACTGTTTATCAGTACATGGATTTCAGTCACATTATCGATATTTGTTTGAAGTATTTATTTTTGTAAACAAATTTCAGAAACAAATTTACCATCAATTATTATTGTTGAAAGGAGGTTAAAAGGTCTATTAAATCAATTAAATCACATTTAATCCAAGATTCAAATATTTAAATAATTCGGACGTTTTAAAATATGATGTGTTAGAAATTCCAGATTTTTATACTCTCCCTCACTCAGAATATTTCATCCTCGAAATTCCAACACGAGCAACCAAAATAACAATCAAACATCAATATTAATAGTATTATATTTACTAGCAAACAAAGCTTACTATTTGCCCAGGTTCAAAAACCCACTCATTACATAAGAATGATAAATAACCTACTAAGCGTACCTTACACTCAACAGCCTTAGGTTGTTACTTAGATGATTATTCATGCTACCTTATAACAAATTGAAGAGTCATTCCCAAAAATCTCCATATGCCAACAAAACCTAATATGCAAATATCAAAGCTCGTTCGATGCATATGGATCATCCGTAAGCAGTATCTGATATTGTCACTTGCTCAATCATATAAATTTCACTTCCAAACTAGTATAGATCACTTGACCTCTCTAGTGTAGACTTCTATTTGGTTCCCTGATTAGAAACCTTCATTCCTCTTACAAAGCCATATACCATGATAGATAACCTCGAGATCATACCAAGAATATGTATCAAGTATTCGCTGTTAAGAATCGAGTGGAAAATCCTTGTTTTGATCGGTTTAAGCCACCGTAGAACCATGTACTCAAATCCTAGATCAAGAAAAGTCATGCAAATAAAATGATCTATGTACAACTTATGTACTTATCCTATTATTATTAACTATACCAATATCCTTTAAATCACATTTATTTACACTAGTAGCATAAGCATACGTCTTTTAATGCTAAAATCATTTATGAAGCATTTCATAAAACATAACTTCAAAGTTCATACTCATATAATAATTCGCTGCATCCTGAAGTATATACAAATATTAATTTCATTTTACTTAACAAGTATGTTCAACAATTTAAACTTATTTTAATTCTACTATCTTCTAAATTCAAGTATTATATAAATTCATCTTTTATTTTTTTCATAAAAACACTTACTTCAAGTTCTATGACGATTCAGAAGTTGTTGACTGTCCAAAATCATCTAAAATTCCATTTCATTGTAGTAAATGAAAACTACCAAAAAACATATCATACCACGATGCACATACTATACCATCCCGATGCATAGGGTACATGTGCCTATAAATTAATTTAACAACATTCCAATTTGTTAAAGAAAAACTTTAGAACCAAACACCTGGTTTTATTTCAATTCATTTTGAAATAATAAAATATACATATATCTTTTATATATCAAATCATACTTTTAGGAACAAATCAAAAGCTGTTTTACAAAAACAACTTTGTAGCAAACTATTATTGTAGCATTCCTCATATAGACGCCCAAAAATGAATGCCGATGATGTTATGGTCATCACTAGAATTATTTTCAAGTGATAGAAAAGAGTCTATTACATCCAAACCATACTTTTAGGATTTATCAAAAATCATTTCCAAGCGGTATCAAATACTTCATAAATATTACTAATTACAATGATCTCAATTTCATAAACCAATTTTACAGATATTTACTTTTAAACAATACCATTATTATTTTCTCCAAAATCTTGAAAAACTTTTTCAAAGACACCGGGATTTAAGTTCTCAAAATATCAGTATAAATTCTCTTTGTTTATAAACCATATTTTTTAAAACCATACTTATATATAATCACTGCCTTATATAAATCATTTTACAAATATTTATTCTAAAATATCTTACTTTTATTTAGACTATAATAAACATCTTTTATTAAATTTAACTTTTAACCCATCGTTGTCACCGAACGCCTTATAGTCAAACTATAAAAACAAATTCATAAGGTATTCCTTTCAATGTACCTACAATTACTGTCTTCCCAATCCATGGTGTAAAAAGATAAAACCGACTCATAAATTGGTCAAGCACAAACCAATAATCAACAAGCAATAGTCGATGCTCAAGAACCGACCGAGCATAAGTAAGCTAATAATTCTACAAATGATAATAATGCTCATAAACTGGTCAAGCATATCAAACATCCTATAAAGGATAGAAATTCTTATAAATTGGTTGAGCATGGCTAAGCTAATCAACGAGGGATAATATATAAACATCGTTA
The DNA here is from genome assembly GCA_030765085.1 of Allium cepa. NCBI lineage: Eukaryota > Viridiplantae > Streptophyta > Magnoliopsida > Asparagales > Amaryllidaceae > Allium > Allium cepa. Next base: position 55,514,120 of record CM060939.1, read on the forward strand.
ATCCCTATACAAATTAGACTGACTTTCAACTTACTTATAACTAATATATGACAATTACACGTGCTCTCTCATATATATAATACATTCACGCTAGGGCATTCCATTACCCTATCTCTTAATGAGTCATACCCAACTAAAGCCAAGATTCTCGCTTAACCTGCATCTCTGATAGCAAATGTAATGATCTGCCTTTTCGACCCTCAAATGTCAATATTAATAAATCCACGGTATTCATGTATCGAGCACTCAAGTGCCGGAAAGTTGAATTACTAGGGTGAAATAAAAGAAAGGAAATAGAACAGGGAAGAACAGATCATAGCATCAGAATCTCACAACAGAATGATAACATAATATCAAAAGATAGTACAAACTGTCAAAGTAAGATACATAGCATTTCAGAGTTTCAATCATAAGTACTATCATTAGCCTGGACAATTATAACAACTTGTCCTCACATATGTTGATGTATATAATGTAGTAATGCAGTGGAAATAAGAATACTAGGATAGGTGAATGAAAGCATCCAGCTCGACTCTAAAAGCTTCAAAGAACATCAACGAAAACTTGGCTTTCTCAGACTACTCGTAACGACCCGCCTTTTTGGACAGTTTAAACTGACGATCAAATACATATGCCGGTTCCAAACCATTCAAAAGGGCAGATGGTTATTGGGGTAATTTAGAAAAGAAAAGAAAGAGAAATAAAGGAAATGAAACAACACAGAGTCTCGCAGCGGAACGATAAAATATAATAGTCAAATAAACAGTTCATGAAGCTGTTTACTATACTTTGACAATTATTTATACAACATTTATCAGAGTTATACATATACAACAGAACAATTAAAATAATGCAGCAGATAACATGATGTAAGGGTAATAATAGTAATAGTATACCAAATCTTCGTCTTCATCCTCCAGAATAGATCTTCAAAAATCTGAAAAACTCAGGACTGACCCGAGCGAAATGAAAAGACAAAACACTCGAGTCAGGACTAAAATATCCTTATGAAAGTTAAATCAATCGTAAATAAATATGAGTGTAACGGCGTCAGAGATGTTTACGGGGTTTGACATCTCATATCCAGTGTCAACGTGCGTGCAATAACTCAAGAGATGTTACAGGATTTCCATCTCTTAAGGATCCGTTAAACTATCTACTATGTAGTAATGTACGCTAAGTAGATAATGCCTATCAGTAATATAAAGTATCAAAATAGTGTTAAGGCGTTACCATAATCCCCCTTAACACATTTTTATAATGCCATAGTCTATACAGCACCGTAAGCCCCACCGTAAACTGGTGGTTATCAGAGGATACCCCATAGGTATAACACAAAACATAACGTAGTGGTCGCGAATAGGATAATCAGTATGACAAGGTACATGAGGCGATACCAACTAGGATACTAGTAGTTGCGTGATCCGGACTGATGTTGAGCATAGCCAGCAGCTACCCCAACACCGCGAAACAACACTCCCAAATCAAGGGGTGCACCCAAATCGAATCACAAATGCAATAGATATGGTATCGAAGAAGTGTGTCCGCTAGAGGTGGCGAACCTCAATGGCCCGACGAGGCTCCTGTTTTAGTCATGTCAAGGGTCATCCAATATCGTTCTCTTTCTTCAGTCAACGCGTTCACCAAACCATCCACTTCATTCTGGATCAACACTCCGCGTATAATAGTTATTAAAGTGGTTTTCGGTATCGACAGAGAGTATGTCCATATCTGATCCCGGTCTCTTTAATAACTGCGTATTATTACACCGTTGGCTCTTTTACATTTTAAATCGATTCATAATTAATATCAAAATATCATATTCGCTTCAAAAATCAAACCCATTTCAAATATCATCGTATCTTGTCAAATGAAAGATTCCGTTTCAAAAATCATTTTTCGCATCAATATCCCATTTCGATTTCAAGATCATTTCGAATTTCAATTTAGGTTGCAACTTCATTTAATTCAATTCGTATTTAAATTCAAGATTTAAATATAAACAATCCACTTTATTGACCAGCTTAGAATTTTAGAAAATAGTTTTAAGTAATTTAAAAGTAGTTTTAAATAATTAAAATAGTTAAAATACTTAAAATCTTAAAATGGATTTGAAATAGATAAATTCGGTTTAAAATAATTTAAATTGGGTTAAGTAGATTTAAAATAGATTAAAACAGTTTAAGTATTCAAACTGGTTTATATAACCGAGTACTTTGGAAAACAAAATAAAACAGCTTCAAAACCAATCCATTTCAATTATACCTTCCCAATTCAAATCAATTTCAATTTCCATTCTACCGATTCAATTTCGATTTCGATTCAAATCAATGTCAACTTTTACTTCAAATTAATTCAATTTTTCATTCACCTTTAATTTATTCAATTTCAATTTATATCGATTTGGAGCTTGATGTTCAAAATACCAATTTACACCACTTAACACAATTATCCGTCAAAATTAAATCTAAATCCAAATTTCAAATATGATTCAATTTCAAGCTCAATTTCAAAATATCATTTTTATATCACTTTCACTTAGTAATATTCAAAGCTCGGGTTTAGGTTCAATCTTTAAAACAAATTAATTTTCGAAATTCAATCATATCCAAATTTTAAATTTCAAAGTCTCAACTTAAATTATTTAACAATTTCTTTTAATCAAAATTTATTTCAACATTCCAAACTCAATTTTTCGATAAATTCGATTTCTATAAATTAATTCCTATTTATAACTTTTAAATCCAAACATTTAAATAAATTTCAAATCAACGATTTTAAAAGTTATTAATTTAGCCAATCCGGTGTCCGTATATAATTTTCTATCCTATGGCCAAGTAATTATTTATTTCAATTAAATGTCAGGGATGAATATATATCACTTAAATCAAATCATAGTGTTATATGTATGCATAATAGGTTATATATGTATAAGCAAATAAACATCCAAACATTTAAATATCAACCAATAGCACCCATCGAAATAAATCATCCAATAGACAATACAATTCATGGCAATTTCATAGTTATCAATGTCAGTTAATATAATCGTAATTCAATTTTAATTTCAATTTAACTGTCAAATTAAATTTTTCAACGGTGAATTCAAATGACAATTAAATTTTATCAAACAACGACAAATAAAATTCATAACACTTCATAATGTCAAATTTAACTAGCATAAAGATATTCAGTACGTTGTGAGCGTTATAAAACACTCACATTGATTTCAATGTAGTTCCAGCGTTTTATTTCGAATAGAATTAAACGAGCATTTAATTTTACCCGAAATTTCCATTAGATCCAGACGATTCCAATCTAGCTCCATAGCGTAGTGCTCGACATTACAAACGCAATGCAACTTGTTTCGTCCGATTCCGACCTCGTACGAACAAGATATGATATTTTAAAGGTTACACGAATTTATAATATAATTAAATTACAATTTTAAACCCTACTACAAATCTCAGCCGTCCATTCCAAAGCAACCAGATCCAGGCCGCTACCCCTTTCTTCCTCACGCGTCTTGCTCCAGTAAAACGCACGCATACACGAACCCAAGGCCGCCCAAAAACCCTAATACTCGCACCCAATACAAACATCTTCAACTTGATCAGGATACACCACTTCGAAGCCAACGTCGAATGCTATCATTGGCCAGAGCACGGCCAGGCTCGGTCCTCCCTGGAGCACACAATACGAGGCCGAACGGCCATGGTTCCCGCCCCTATTGTCGTTGATTCTTTGCTCCATTCACGATCATTACCGTTGGATATGTAGTTCGTGATGTGCTCTACACTTTACTAGTTGAAGGTTTCGCGAATCTCTTTGTGGATGAGGAGATCGGAGGGGGAGAACGAGGCTAAATTCTGGCCGTGAATATGATAATGGCGGCTGCGTATTTGAAACCCTAGTTTTTTTTATTTTTTGCAAAAGAATGAAATAAAGGGCTTATTTATAGAAATTTATCGAACACTATACATCCCGGGTTTTCCGAACTCCGAATTACGCACGACGACCGACGTTTCTAGGGTTTATCCCGCGTTCCGGACACAATGGAATAGGTTTTGGGAGCTAATTCGATCATTTGTGCGAGTTGGCAATAAACGTTCGATTTTAAATTAAATCGATTAAACCGATTTCTATGCGTTTTGGCTCGCCCCGGACAAACCGTAAATCCGATTGAGACGAAAATTTAAACCTTACAATAATATAACATTACGGATCCGATGAAACTGGTTTCGTCGAAATCCAAGACTGTTTGAAAAATGGCTATTTTAACTCGTCAAATTAATATTAAAACAATTTCGATGTGTTTCGAGCTGCCACGGTCAAAGGAAAACTCCGATTGCTACGAAAATTGAAATCCTATAATAACAAACTATTACGGATCCAATGGAACTAATTTCGTCCAATTCTGAGACTGTTCGAAAATTGGCTATTTTTCAGTCGATAATTAAATATTAAAATATTCAATTTTCACAAATTTACTTTTAATTCAATTTTAAAAGTTCTACAACATCATTCTTACTTTAATATGATAAAATAAAATTTTACAAATCATTTTTAATCATATTAAACCCGTTATTCAATTATCCAGTAATTTCCAATTTTAAAATCTTATTAACTCTATTATAATCCCAATATAACTTATATTCACTTTGGAAACCGATCTGAATCATATTAAATCAAATTTCAATTATTCACTCTATTTTCATATATTAAATTTCAATATCAAATTGATCATATCAAATTCGGAATTTAATTATTCAAACATCTGTAATATTAAATTTAAACAATTTGATTATTCTTAAATCACTATCTTTTGAGATATTCAAGACGAACTTAAAAATATAACAAATTCAAATTATAGAACAACCATTTCCATTATACGGTTATCCAATTCCCATTATTAAATTATTCAATAAATTCCAAATATTAAATTTAAACAATTTCGATTATCCAATTATTCATTATCTTTTGAAATATTGAAATTGAACTTATAAGAATCAACTTTTAAAACCAATTCACAATTTAGAACACTATTTTCATTTTACAGTTATTCAATTATTCAATAAGTTTTAAATATTTAATTTAAACAATTTACCTATTCAATATTCAATATTTGATTTTTAAATAAATTTTACTTATCAATCAATTACTCTATTATACCCAATGAATTCAACATTTATTATGCTATTCAACTTTTCATTGCAAAGGCATTCACTAAGTAGCTTTTATTTTCATTACTTGGATAATTATTGTCGCAATTCATTCCAGTTATTATTATTCCAAACGAATTACAAATTTTTTTTCTAACATTAAATTACGAAATCTTTTAAATTAGCTATTTTAGTTATCGAAAATTTACGGGTCGTTACACTCTCCCCCACTCAAAACTTTTCGTCCCCGAAAAGGAAAAAAAGGAAAAAGGAACTAAGTATAGAATTCAACATTAGATATATTTTATTCAAAGTTACCAACTTATAAACAATGAAATTCCATTTATAAAGTCATTACTACACTTTTACTAAGTTATTCCAAACGGCTTTCTAACTTTAAAAGTTAGTTATCAAAACAAGTTATAAAAACATTTAAAACTTGAAAAATTTTCTAACACCCGGATTTTACGGAAAATTTCGGCAGAGTCTCCTTTGCGCGGCTCGATCGGAAAAAAATGACAGTATATATATCACAAATATACATCTAATCAAGTGATGAGGCATCCCGCAGGGAAAAAGTGTAAAAGTACTGTATGTAATCCGAGATATGTACCTTATATATTATTAGCGAGCATATACGGCTAATATAGCACGAAAGCGAGCTCCAAATGCGAAGCAAGCGCAATCCGTACCTACTAAACACTCAACAAACCATGAGAAACATGCATATATGAAAATAATATCAATATACACCATATAGCAACATAACAACTACATGTGCCAACATAGCAAATACAACAAAACAACAAATGCATCCACCAATCAACTATCATCCAACTATCATCCAACAAATCCACAATCAATCAATATAAATTCACTTCTCATTCATATTTATTCACTTGGTTTTCAATTTTAATCACAGTTGATTCATTAACGTTGGATTTTACTAACATTCATTCACAATTCAATTAGTTAATATTCACTAATTTATATTTACATTAGTTCACTTCCAATTTGAATCAAATTAAATTCTATTTAAATTCATTTAACTTCCAATTTGATTTCAATGATTTATAGTTTTCAATTTCATTAATCACTTAATGAATTATATACAATCAACTAACAATCATATAACAACCAAATCATACCCAACATAACCAAATTATTAATTTTACATTCAATTTGGTTTATCTCTTTCAATTCCAATTTATTCTTAGCCATACCAGATTCTTTTGTTTACATTCACTTCATATTCAGTTTCAGTTAATAACCAATTTATTTGCGGAACATTTTATTAATGCAGAACATTTTATTAGTCATCACTTTAATTTACAGTCATTCCATAAAAGTCTAACTTCTTATATATGACTTTTCTTAGTTGATAGTTATCTCAAAAGTTGCAAATTTATCTTCACATATTTGGCATCTTAAATTTCCAATATTCTTTAATTAAGTCCGTAAGCTGTACATATATCATCCGTGAGCAACATCAATCTAATCGCTTATTCAATCACACAATTTCACTTCCAAACTAGTATCGTTCACACGACTCTCTAGTGCGGACTCAGATTTGGTTCCTTGATTGGAAACTGTTACTCTCCTTGCATAGCCATATACTATGATAGAGAATTCCAGAATCAAATTAAAAATCCATATCCAGGGTTCGCCGTCGAAAATCGAGTGAAAAATCCTAACTTGGATCGATATAAATCATCTCGAAATTTTATGCTCGAATTTGGATCAAATCGTTATGCGAATAAAATAATATACGTACAATCTCACGTATTACCTTCCAATGGATTTCTATCGAATTTATCTATACTAAATTATTTTATTGGCTTTTATTTTTTTTCAATTAATTATTCACAATCTATTATTCAGTTAGTATATTCATTTCTTTACATAGCATGTTCTTTAACATTATCTTTTCTTAAACATCATATCATAGAATTTGCCTACTCAAGTTCATTTTAAACATTCTATATAATTTAATTAAATCCAATTTCATTTTCCAATTGATTCTTAGCTATAAGAAATTCCTTTGTTTACATTTATTGCATTTTCATAATTTCAGTTAATAATGAATTCATTTGTGGAACATTTTATCAACCGGTACTCTAGTTTATTAATCATCCTATAAAAGTCTAACCTCTCATAAATGACTTTTCTTAGTTTACAGTTATCTTAAAGGTTACAAATTCAGAAAAAATTTACAACCCCTTTGTAATTTATATTTATTTTCTATAACCAATTTACAAAGATATAATACGATTCATTTATCTTCTTTCTTAAGTTCACTTACTTGTTCCATTTATCCGTTCATCATTCCATGCTATATTTAAGTATATAACATTTTTATCACAACCAAAATTTTCATTTATATACATTTTAATTCCTTTTGAGTTTTCCTTACTTGTATACTTCAATTATTTTCAGGTTCTGTTTATTTGTACAACATCTCATTACATATCCAAAACATCATTTCAACTTCTTAATATTTGGTAAGTCATATTATATGTTATTAGAATGCAAATTTGGTATTATACAAATTTATAGAACTTCCTTTTACTTAAATAGAATGTTCACAAATTTGATTTATTTAAATCCTCTTTACCTTTCAACTTTAAAGTTTTCCCAAACAATAGCTTAGATATCTTAATCCTCTTATTTTATAAATTCTGTTATTCGCATTTCATTCAAATAATTTGAAAATTATTAATCAACAGAACATAGAAATTTAAATGCCCGGTTTTTTCAAATCGTTTGAAATAAACATACACACCTATATCTTTAATACATATCAAATCATACCTTTGGAGTTTAAAGCGAAACCCATTTGCCCAAAATAATTTCGAAGAAAAGCAAAGCTTCTTAGAAGTCTTCCCCACTTTGAGACTCGAAAATGAACGTCGATGATGCTGCGCAGTCATCACCGAAATTATTTTCCAGCGACATAAGAGAGGAGTACTGAATTCATTCCTTCTTAAAAATCCTTTCAAAATATTTCCATAAACATTTTCCAAATAATATTACTATATATTTCTTTAGAGCTTTGCGAACCATTTTCAAAATCCCGGGTCTTAAATTCAATATTTTCCAATTTATATCTATTTTAATTCATAAGTCACCTTTATAAAATATTCTTATAGGATTTTCTTTCTTAAAACATTCCGCAAGTGTTTTATCATTGTTCATTTTGTAATTCACCTTCTTTATTAAGTTACAATATCAAATTAATGATAATAACTAATATTTTAATTCCTAACAGCCAGGTAAGCTAGATAAGTCACAATAAATTTTGAAAATATATTCTTTATACACGAAATATAATTAGGGGAAAATTATTTCATTTACCCAATTTCAAAACAATACTATGTCGAATTGTTCTGTTTAAGTGTTTAGAGATCCCTATCAATGACGTTAATTACTCGTATTGACCAGAATCCATAAGCCACTCAACAAATCAACCGACACAATATAAAACATTTTATATCACTAACAAATACGCTCTCTCATATATATATATATTCACTCAGCGACTCATCATAGGGTATTACTACCCTCTTTATAAAGAGTCAGACCCCACAAAGCTAAGGTTATCGCTAAACCAAAGCTCTGATACCAACTGTAACGACCCGCCTTTTTGGACAGTTTAAACTGACGATCAAATACATATGCCGGTTCCAAACCATTCAAAAGGGCAGATGGTTATTGGGGTAATTTAGAAAAGAAAAGAAAGATAAATAAAGGAAATGAAACAACACAGAGTCTCGCAGCGGAACGATAAAATATAATAGTCAAATAAACAGTTCATGAAGCTGTTTACTATACTTTGACAATTATTTATACAACATTTATCAGAGTTATACATATACAACAGAACAATTAAAATAATGCAGCAGATAACATGATGTAAGGGTAATAATAGTAATAGTATACCAAATCTTCGTCTTCATCCTCCAGAATAGATCTTCAAAAATCTGAAAAACTCAGGACTGACCCGAGCGAAATGAAAAGACAAAACACTCGAGTCAGGACTAAAATATCCTTATGAAAGTTAAATCAATCATAAATAAATATGAGTGTAACGGCGTCAGAGATGTTTACGGGGTTTGACATCTCATATCCAGTGTCAACGTGCGTGCAATAACTCAAGAGATGTTACGGGATTTCCATCTCCTAAGGATCCGTTAAACTATCTACTATGTAGTAATGTACGCTAAGTAGATAATGCCTATCAGTAATATAAAGTATCAAAATAGCGTTAAGGCGTTACCATAATCCCCCTTAACACATTTTTATAATGCCATAGTCTATACAGCACCGTAAGCCCCACCGTAAACCGGTGGTTATCAGAGGATACCCCATAGGTATAACACAAAACATAACGTAGTGGTCGCGAATAGGATAATCAGTATGACAAGGTACATGAGGCGATACCAACTAGGATACTAGTAGTTGCGTGATCCAGACTGATGTTGAGTATAGCCAGCAGCTACCCCCACACCACGAAACAACACTCCCAAATCAAGGGGTGCACCCAAATCGAATCACAAATGTAATAGATATGGTATCGAAGAAGTGTGTCCGCTAGAGGTGGCGAACCTCAATGGCCCGGCGCGACTCCTGTTTTAGTCATGTCAAGGGTCATCCAACATCGTTCTCTTTCTTCAGTCAACGCGTTCACCAAACCATCTACTTCATTCTGGATCAACACTCCGCGTATAATAGTTATTAAAGTGGTTTTCGGTATCGACAGAGAGTATGCCCATATCCGATCCCGGTCTCTTTAATAACTGTGTATTATTACACCGTTGGCTCTTTTACATTTTAAATCGATTCATAACTGATATCAAAATATCATATTCGCTTCAAAAATCAAATCCATTTCAAATATCATCGTATCTTGTCATATGTAAGATTCCATTTCAAAAATCATTTTTCGCATCAATATCCCATTTCGATTTCAAGATCATTTCGAATTTCAATTTAGGTTGCAACTTCATTTAATTCAATTCGTATTTAAATTCAAGATTTAAATATAAACAATCCACTTTATTGACCAGCTTAGAATTTTAGAAAATAGTTTTAAGTAATTTAAAAGTAGTTTTAAATAATTAAAATACTTAAAATACTTAAAATCTTAAAATGGATTTGAAATAGATAAATTCAGTTTAAAATAATTTAAATTGGGTTAAGTAGATTTAAAATAGATTAAAACAGTTTAAGTATTCAAACTGGTTTATATAACCGAGTAATTTGGAAAACAAAATAAAACAGCTTCAAAACCAATCCATTTCAATTATAACTTCCCAATTCAAATCAATTTCAATTTCCATTCTACCGATTTGATTTCGATTTCGATTCAAATCAATGTCAACTTTTACTTCAAATTAATTCAATTTTTCATTCACCTTTAATTTATTCAATTTCAATTTATATCGATTTGGAGCTTGATGTTCAAAATTCCAATTTACACCACTTAACACAATTATCCGTCAAAATTAAATCTAAATCCAAATTTCAAATACGATTCAATTTCAAGCTCAATTTCAAAATATCATTTTTATATCACTTTCACTTAGTAATATTCAAAGCTCAAGTTTAGGTTCAATCTTTAAAACAAATTAATTTTCGAAATTCAATCATATCCAAATTTTAAATTTCAAAGTCTCAACTTAAATTATTTAACAATTTCTTTTAATCAAAATTTATTTCAACATTCCAAACTCAATTTTTCGATAAATTCAATTTCTATAAATTAATTCCTATTTATAACTTTTAAATCCAAACATTTAAATAAATTTCAAATCAACGATTTTAAAAATTATTAATTTAGCCAATCCGGTGTCCGTACATAATTTTCTATCCTATGGCCAAGTAATTATTTATTTCAATTAAATGTCAAGGATGAATATATATCACTTAAATCAAATCACAGTGTCATATGTATGCATAACAGGTTATATATATAAGCAAATAAACATCCAAACATTTAAATATCAACCAATAGCACCCATCGAAATAAATCATCCAATAGACAATACAATTCATGGCAATGTCATAGTTATCAATGTCAGTTAATATAATCGCAATTCAAATTTAATTTCAATTTAACTGTCAAATTAAATTTTTCAACGGTGAATTCAAATGACAATTAAATTTTATCAAACAACGACAAATAAAATTCATAACACTTCATAATGTCAAATTTAACTAGCATAAAGATATTCAGTACGTTGTGAGCGTTATAAAACACTCTCCTTGATTTCAATGCAGTTCCAGCGTTTTATTTCGAATAAAATTAAACGAGCGTTTAATTTTACCTGAAATTTCCACTTGCTCCAAATGATTCCAATCCATCTCCATAGCGTAGTGCTCGACAATACGAACGCAATGCAACTTGTTTCGTCCGATTCCGACCTCGTACGAACAAGATATGATATTTTAAAGGTTACACGAATTTATAATATAATTAAATTACAATTTTAAACCCTACTGCAAATCTCAGCCGTCCATTCCAAAGCAACCAGATCCAGGCCTCTACCCCTTTCTTCTTCACGCGTCTTGCTCCAGTAAAACGCACGCATACACGAACCCAAGGCCGCCCAAAAACCCTAATACTCGCACCCAATACAAACATCTTCAACTTGATCAGGATACACCACTTCGAAGCCAACGTCGAATGCTATCCTCGGCCAGAGCACGGGCAGGATCGGTCCTCCCTGGAGCACGCAATTCGAGGCCGAACGGCCATGGTTCCCTCCCCTATTGTCGTTGATTCTTTGCTCCATTCACGATCATTACCATTGGATATGTAGTTCGTGATGTGCTGCTCTACACTTTACTAGTTGAAGGTTTCGCGAATCGCTTTGTGGATGAGGTGATCGGAGGGGGAGAACGAGGCTAAATTATGGCCGTGAATATGATAATGGCGGCTGCGTATTTGAAACCCTAGTTTTTTTTTTATTTTTTGCAAAAGAATGAAATAAAGGGCTTATTTATAGAAATTTATCGAACACTATACATCCCGGGTTTTCCGAACTCCGAATTACGCACGGTGACCGGCGTTTCTAGGATTTATCCCGCGTTCCGGACACAATGGAATAGGTTTCGGGAGCTAATTCGATCATCTGTGCGAGTTATGGCAATAAACGTTCGATTTTAAATTAAATCGATTAAACCGATTTCTACGCGTTTTGGCTCGCCCTGGACAAACGGTAAATCCGATTGACATGAAAATTTAAAACTTACAATAATATAACATTACGGATCCGATGAAACTTGTTTCGTCGAAATCCGAGACTGTTTGAAAAATGGCTATTTTAACTCGTCAAATTAATATTAAAACAATTTCGATGCGTTTCGAGCTGCCACGGTCAAACGAAAACTCCGATTGCTACGAAAATTGAAACCCGATATTAACAAACTATTACGGATCCAATGGAACTAGTTTCATCCAATTCTGAGACTGTTCGAAAATTGGCTATTTTTCAGTCGATAATTAAATATTAAAATATTCAATTTTCACAAATTTACTTTTAATTCAATTTTAAAAGTTCTACAACATCATTCTTACTTTAATATGATATAATAAAATTTTACAAATCATTTTTAATCATATTAAACCCGTTATTCAATTATCCAATAATTTCCAATTTTAAAATCTTATTAACTCTATTATAATCCCAATGTAACTTATATTCACTTTGGAAACCAATCTGAATCATATTAAATCAAATTTCAATTATTTACTCTATTTTCATATATTAAATTTCAATATCAAATTGATCATATCAAATTCGGAATTTAATTATTCAAACATCTGTAATATTAAATTTAAACAATTTGATTATTCTTAAATCACTATCTTTTGAGATATTCAAGACGAACTTAAAAATATAACAAATTCAAATTATAGAACAACCATTTCCATTATACGGTTATCCAATTCCCATTATTAAATTATTCAATAAATTTCAAATATTAAATTTAAACAATTTCGATTATCCAATTATTCATTATCTTTTGAAATATTGAAATTGAACTTATAAGAATCAACTTTTAAAACCAATTCACAATTTAGAACACTATTTTCATTTTACAGTTATTCAATTATTCAATAAGTTTTAAATATTTAATTTAAACAATTTGCCTATTCAATATTCAATATTTGATTTTTAAATAAATTTTACTTATCAATTAATTACTCTATTATACCCAATGAATTCAACATTTATTATGCTATTCAACTTTTGATTGCAAAGGCATTCACTAAGTAGCTTTTATTTTCATTACTTGGATAATTATTGTTGCAATTCATTCCAGTTATTATTATTCCAAACGAATTACAAAAAAATTTTCTAACATTAAATCACGAAATCTTTTAAATTAGCTATTTTAATTATCGAAAATTTATGGGTCGTTACACTACTCGAAAGAGCACCCATGGAAATAATGGAAATATAAAACTATGAGTCAGATATAAGTCTTGTATATGAAACTCAAGAAATATGACGTGTCATATAATAATACTTTTGAGACTGCATGGAATACCATAATGATAATCCCCCTCAAAAGTGCCAACGATCTATTATGTACATATTCTGATAAGTAGATAATGTATAGGATGTAGAATATAAGTAAGAAATAGCTGTGGTATGTGTACACCACATAATAACTAAGAATACAATCAAGAACCACTAAGGCATGTTCGCATAATTATATAGGATTTCTATGGAGATCTCTCCAGTCAAGCCGAATCTGACCTCCTTTGTAAGGATCATAGATATTCTTTCAAGCATCGTATATCTCTGGATAAAATGCACTATAAGGTATTCCATTGAATATAATTGACTCCCACTAGCAGTATCGATATCATCTCTAGATCTGGAGTTGATATCCCCTATTGGGCTTGCAAAACCCTTCACGGCTAGGCATCCTACTCTAGTTTTAGTCATTTAGCAATGTTGAGGCTATGTTCGGCATCTGTCACATGAGTCTTAATCACTTGAACAAAACAAAAATCCCCAAATGTATTTTAGCATCTCGAAAAGATCACGAACCTCTACCGGTTTCAAGCATCTCGAATCTCCATATAGATTCCAACATAAGTCGAACGAAAATGCTAAAACTAATCTCTCCCTTAGACTTAACATTAGGATAGACAGTTCAACTCTATAGCATTAGTCTAAAATGTTGACGCCGACCTCTCCTTTGGACTTAACATTTGGATAGACAGTTCAACTCTATAATATTTCACTTCACAATCGCTTCCAAAATAGAGATCGCGTATATGGTTTTGAAGCAGTTATGTTTTTTAATCATCTCATATAAGTACACTACACCACTTATCAGACGATCGAAAACCAATTGATGAATTTCTAGTTAACTTAACCCTAGTTCTTTTAGAAATAAATAGACAATACATAAGGGTGGAGACCATCTCTTATGCGGATGGATTTCCTTATCATTTGTTCTAGAAGAACAAGATGAGTTTATATGTACAGTATAGCATCACCGAAGATAACTGTACCATATAACCCTTGTGTTTCTTCTATATATTTCTTATGTTATTTTGGTAAATTTTGATAGTCGACAAATTTACTATCAAGTATAAGATAGATGATCGTAAATGGAAACCAAGTCTCGTATACTTATCATATTTTCAATCATTTCAATTCACACTATCCCTCGGTCTAGAGTGGAGTTTGTAAGTTAGAGCACTATTACTTCTACACCCTACTTGAACATCATTCTTAACTCTCACAGATAAACAAGCCTACTTCATCGGCTTTTAGTGCTAAGTACATGACTAAATACTTTGCATAAACAAACAAATAAAGCATGATTTAGTCATACAAAGCGCGATTAAGCTACTTAAGCAACTCTTAATCCTTTCTATTTAATTAATCCCTTTATTAATTAAAAACTCCTTTGTAATACTTATGTGTGTGTGTGTGTATTTATTTAAAATACCTTTACAAAAGATATATCATTTCTATTCTTTTCAATACTTAGAAATGTATTCATATATTCTTATCGTAAATGGTTTAAGAACATTCATAAATCTTAAAAAATATTTTACATATGCACAAGTACGCTTTGATGGGTTAAAAATAATTGTTATCAAAGCATCGTTACTACAAACCCAAAACCATTCCATATGTAATTATCTTTAAAACATCCTTTTTAATGATCTAATTACTCTACTAAGTATAATCAAAAAGGGTTCAAGACTAATGTTATTAACACTTTGTTAAAATAATCCTAAGACCAATTTTATACTTGTTAGTATCTTTAAAAACATTCATTTAAGGATATAAATTAATATTTGGTCAAGTTCGGTATTTGACTAGTTAACCATCAAGATCTAAAGATGATGCTTATAGAAATCAAGGTTTGTATACTTATCACATTTCCAAACTTCTGAACTTATATTATCCCTCCATCAAGAGTGAAATTGAGTAAGTCAGAGCAATGGTTTCATATCAAAGCCTTGCCTAAAAACTTCATTCTTGACTCTCATGGATAGACAACTCTACTTAGTCTGCTTTTAGTGCTAAGTACACGACTAAATAATTTCCATCGACGAGTAAGTAAAACAACCCAACTTACAAATTTCTAATATTCCTAACTTAACTAGTCTTAGATCAAGAGTGAAGCTGGTAGGTTTGAGCATTATTGCTTCTATACCCTGCTCGAACAGCAGTCTTAACTCTCACAAATAAATAAGTCTACTTCGTCGACTTTTAGTGTTAAACATAATTGATTACTTTTCAGCAAGTAATCAAACAAAACACAATGTAGCCACTAAGAAATTCCTAACCCCTTTCTAAGTCCTTTTTTTATAATTTAATTTTTTTATATAAATGATATATCTATATAAGTATAGTAATTTATTTACAAAACTAGATATTTAATAAAACAATTTAAAAGATATTATATTACATAAGATATTATACTTTTATAAAATAGTCAAGACATTTTCTTAAAACTGTATATACTTTAAAATTAAAACATTCATCCAAAATATTACGTGCAAATTACAAGTTTATAAGTTACTTAAAAACTTGGAAAAACCATGTTTCCTTTATATTTAAAAATAAATCCTCTTCTTTAAAAATTCATAAATAATTATTAAAAACACATAAAAATCTCAAAACACTTTTAAAATACTCTAAAAAGCATTACTAAACATTTGTAAAAAGAATGAACTAAAATACTTAAAGTCCTTTCAATCATTTGAAGTTCAAAAATAAAGGGTAAACGAGGCAATTTTGCACATGTACAAGTTTAGCCACTTTTTGACATGTTACTTAACTTTTTATCATCTAATATTTTTATAACAACAAGCATATGTAATATAGATCACAAATTAGTGAGAAACCTCTAAGTATCTCTCTACAAATTTCCTTAGAAATTGTCGAATGAAAGACAATACTTAAGTGCATCTATAACGACTATCGCTATAAGAGCACTTATAAATCTAAGTCCAATCTAGGCCAAAGTCCAACTACAACCTATATGCTGTGTTTCAAGGTACACTTCAAGTCATAACAAATCCATTCAAGTCAATACATATGTATTATATATGTCATTTTCTTTCAAAGCAAGAATTAAATCAATATTACAACATATATCAATATCCATTCAAGTAACACATAAGAATCAATCAGAAGCACATATACACAGTATATTTTCATTCAAGGTGGTGAGTTAGCTCACCCTTAACAAAGTAAACAAGCAAGTCCAATCATCCACTTCCTACCTCAACCTTTCAACACCTGACTTCCTACCACTTCCATTGCTTTTGCACTTGCCTAGGGTAAAATACCCTATAATGCTTACGGCCTCAAGTTGTAAAAGAGGGTGTGCTTCACTTCTTCAAGGTCTAAGTTGATGGAAGGTGCTGTGATGTGTCCTAAGGTCCTTGGCCAAGTTTGAGTTGATTTGAAGTTGTTCTAAAATTATTTTGTTTTAGGAAATTATGAAGAGAAAGAGATGAAGTGTGTTGATTTTATTTTCTAAACTTGCAAAAGTGATTCAAGAGCTAAGAAACTTCTATTATAGGCTTCAAATGGATATTGCCTACCCATCCTCTCACTCGCCATCATGCGATGGAAGGCTTACCCTTCAACATGCCTTCCACTTCTCCTTACACCTCCTTTTTTTAGCAAATTACCTTTGTACCCCTTACATGAAATATCTCATATCCGTTAGAAGCTTTTAGAACATTCCACTTACTTTATGAAGCAAAGTGTATTAATTAGTCCCTAATGTTTTCATATGTTCATTAACTTAGTACAAAAGAGTTGTATAACTTATATTGATTAAAAGGTTGTTTATCGATAAACCGATTTTCGGCTGCACTATTAACATTTCTTTGAAGTATTTATTTTTGTTGAAATATTTCAAAAATAAGTTTACCATCATTGTTTATTATTAAAAAAAGCGTTCAAAAGGTTATTAAATTAATTTAATCACATTTAATACAAGGTTCAAATATTTAAATAATTCAGTTTTTTAAATACGAATGTCCAAATTCTGGATCGTTACACACCCCATTGTTATCCCTCGTTTGTAAGCATCAGTAGTAACAATTGTGGCCAATGATAGTCTAAATGTTAGGTTGTTGTTTTTCATAAGTGTTATAATCTTAGAAATCAAAGTCCCACATTGCCAAATTTAGTAAAAGTAAATGGAATTACCTATATAAAATATCGTTCCTACACTCCATCTAATATAGCGCTGCTTAAACGGTGTAATTATTGACCATGGGCCCATTAAAGTGGTTCTATGTTTGTTCAAATTAAACATATGTAATGTTTAATCGTGGTTTTGTGAAGGTTAAACCATGATTTTAAAGGTTTTTTTTGGTTTGCCGTAATAATAGGCTCAATATCATTCCGAGCCATGCAGGGTAGCGGCCAATGGTACTGTGGTTCAATTGTGGTCTGGTCTTGATTACTATGCTACAAACATAGTTATTACTAACTTTTTTTCCCTTTTTCTCGTTAGGCTCCCCTTGGTTACTGGTTTTGATGGCTTAATATTTCAAATGTCATAATCTTTGTACATGATTTTTTTCCATCAATTCTTATTAGTTATAAGACAAAAACTAGTGAAATGTAATTTTGATGGAAATTCTTGACCTATCAATTGTAAGTATTTTGGGATTTCTATTTTTTTTCAATTACATTTGTAGTATTTATATTGATTAATTAATATTCATATTCAAAACTTAATTAGAGAATAAATGCAAGGTTTTATATGTAATGCTGTTTTTTATGGAAAAATCTCCAAACCAGTGTATATTAAACTCTTAAGCATATATTGGTCGGTTATAACAACACTTCGTATTAAAAAATAAAATTATAATAATCACTAACGATCAAAATTAATGCTCTCAAAATCTCTCATAATTGGTACTAGCTTTACTATAAAGAGAGCCCTTTTACTTTTAAAGATGATGCAACCTGCACATTTAAAAATTCCAGGACTTGATTTACAATTTTATTCCTTTTCATTCTCTCTCTCTTTCTCTTTCAATTCTAACCCTAGATCCATTTTCTCGTGTTCCTTCAAATCGTTACTTAATCTCTTCATCTCACTTTGGTCCTATTTTCTATATTTGGGATATGGCTTTTGAAATAAAAATTTAAAAGGAGAAATGAGTCAAATTGATGAGTAAAATAGGAAATTGATGGCATATTAACATGGATTCAAGTGAAATTGAGGTAGAGATAAAATAGATATCAATTTGGATGAGAAGAGTGGGATTGAAGATAAGTAATTGTAGAGGGAAGAAGAAGGTTTATTGGAGCAGACTCGCATGAAAATTGTATAGTTCTTTATTAGGATCCACTTGCATTTTGTATCAGCGTAACCTTAATTTTATTGTTTTATCAATATTTAGTTGCATCGTACATTGTGGATGACAATTTCAATAGTAACTTAACATGATTTGTTTGCATTTTATATTACACAAGCCAATTTTTTATACTTTAACAGTATTGGTTACATTATAATAAAAATCAATTTAAATATATAATGATTTAACATAGTACAGAGTAAGTAAATCTATTGCAACAAAATTTAGTTTGATCATATTTGATAAGATGGTAGAAATAAATAGTGATTATTAGCAGAGAAAACAATATAAGGGTATTTTGATTATTTTTTTTCGATTTTAGGACTAAGTAATATTTTAAAAAGTAACGTGTCATTTTTTTTCATTTCATTTGTTTATACAGAAGTGAAACAGAAGTCCCCTACCATCATCTTTAGGGAAGGATTTTTTCCCCGCTTTATTACTCAAGATCTTATTTAAATTTAATTTAAATGGTAAGGTCATATAATAAATTTTGATTCCATATATTCCAAATATTTCCTCAATCTGGTAAATGTGATAATATAATGTTTTACTATAGTGGTTTGATTTGAATAAGAATTTATTGCTCGATTTTTCGCAAAAATACCAACCCGCCAGGATTTCAACACTCTCGCTCCACAATACATGACCTTGACAGCATACTACCAGGCTACCATCCATGCAAATGCCTCATGTACCAGCCAACTTAGCAGGAATCCCATCATTTTGTAAGTCTATGTATTGGTTTGGCCATTTGTTACTACCAAGGTGCCTCATCAAATAGCCTGTCCATAACATGAAGGTCTGCATCCGCTCGCCTTTCTATGCTCCCTGATCGTATTAAGTAATTGATACTATAGCCCTTGCAGTGATAGTAGAGTGGATATGCACTGATGTGCACGTAAATGTGCATATTTTTACCACCATATTTAATCTATTTGAATTAAATAAATGATCATATCGGGTATTTTAACTTGTTTAAACCAAAAATTCAAATTATTCCAAATTGTCACATATTCATCTTCATATATGGGCAAAACGGTCATTTGTGTGCATATATTTTTTTGAGAAAAATTAATTGAAAATTTGTATATATTTTTGTAGGAATTTGATCTCAAATAGAAGTGGTTTCATGAAGATATGCATGCACAAAATTAATACAAAGGAATGAAGATGGAAATAATTCAAAGTGACGAACATGGAGGACCCCACCTACCCACCTACCTTAATGTACAAATTAAAGGCTAAAGTACATGCTTTTGGAGTTAATGGCTTCATGTACACTTAATGGGGGATTAAGACATGTTAATGATTACTTGGCCTCCACACTTCCTAAGGGGCATTTTTGGCATTCCCCAAAAAAATGAATTAGGGTTTTAACACTTGTATAAATACCCCTTATGTTTCATGTAACATCATCTCTCTTAGTTTCTCTTAGGCCTCCTTCTCTTTAGTTTAGTTTAGATCAAAAATAAAAGAAAAGCTCCTCTTTCTCTTTTCATGGCTACTTAGCCATTTTTATTTTATGTAATCTTTTTTATTTTATGCAACTTAATACATGCTCTTTCCTTTTCATGTTCATTTGCTTTCATGTTGTAGTGTAGATCTCTTCTCTTTTATGCAAGTAGAATAATTTTTCCTTTCATTTTGCTCTCTTTTTCCTCTTCTTTTTATTCAATGTTGTTTGCTACATTTGTTCATATGATGACAAATATGAGAGGCTAAACCCCTTCAATTTAGGGGTAATGAAGCTCTCTAATTAATGTAGCTTCAACATTTTGTCAATTCATGCTCTCTTTTTGTGCTTACTGATAATGATTGAAGTGGTTTAATTTGTTGTCTTTGCTTTGAATTTGATAGTCTATATTGTTGACAACAAATAGGCTATGCTTAAACAATCACTAACACAAATGCCTCTTCATGAATATATGATTATGGCATAAGAAAGTGATTTGAAATTAAAATTTGATGGTCTATATTTCTAATCAATAGTTAGTAGGCCATACTTAAAATAGATTTCATTTTCAGTTTCTTTGTCAAGTTTCATGAAAGTTAGTAAGTGTTTTAAGGGGTGTGTTATAGTCTGATGGCTTATGTTGGCTAATCAATAGCTCAAATATGCCATACTTATGATAAACACATCAATTAAAACACTAATGACCATAAAAGAGAGATCGTGATTTCATGTGTTGAACTACATCATCTAGAGAGTGGATTTATTCTCTAAATTGTCATTTAACTCTCATATTTGTATTTCTTTTCTTTTTGTTAGTTAGTTCATTTTCTAGCTTAAACACACTCTCGACTTTGGTATAATTTGATTGAGTAGAAAATTTAAATCAACAATTCCCTGTGGATCGACTCATATTCGCCCCGTACTACAAGTGTACGCCGTGCGCTTGCGGATATTTTTATTTCAATTCGTTCGACGGTTTTCTAAACCGATAGAATTTCCGTCGACGAACAAGTTTTTGGAGCCGTTGCCGGGGAGTTGTTTTGATTTTGATTTTCTATTCTTCGAATTATTTTCGTTTGATTTTTGTGTGTGCATTTGTTTGAGTGTTTATTGCTTATTTTCTAGTCTCATTTTGCATTGCATTTCCAAAAAAAATTTACAATTCCAATTGGAAAAAAAAATTCCATTTCTTTTTCACATTTTATGTTTTACATTGTCATACATATTTTCATCTGTACATACATTTTTCTCCTCTCTTCACTGTTACAACTTTTCTCTCTGTTTGCATTTTCTGTTCACATTCCCCTGAAACAACCCTTGTCCATACCAACGACTTCACCACCAAGTCACTGACCTGTTTGCCTCTGCCTTCCACAGCAACAACAAACTTCCCACTGTTCAATACAACTGCTCTACACACTTAATCCCATACAACACTCTATTACAACCCTACTCATCAACTATAGCCGATCTCCATCTCCCCAGCCTCACATACCAGTGCACCACAAACTTCTCTACCATTGCCAACAACCATAATCTCGGCCACATTCACATTCAACAGCAACCATCTCATTCAAACAACTCTAATCACAGCTGTATACTACATCTCTGCTCCTCCCTTACTTCATCCCTGTACAGTGCCAAACCACCATCGTTTACTCACAACTACTTCAACCACGACCAACTTCCGCACCACCAACTGACAGCCCATTCACCACAGTCCATCTTCTAGCCACAACAATCCCCTGACCACAAATCCTCCTACAACAAGTTGTGCACCTCTAACTACTCCACTCTTCTACCTGACCGCAAGCAACAACTCCTCCTCCACGTCTTCGCAACCCCAAACCCTGCCTTAGCCCTTTCACAATCTCCTCTGAAACACATCGCAACTTCCACTGACCTAGAGCAAACCACATCCATCCTCGACCTTCACTGCAGTCGAACTCACAAAATCATCAAGAACTTGACCACCTCACATCCAAATCGAGAATCGCCATCCCCAATCACCACCTTCAACATCACTGCGACTTCGATCGCCCACAGCAACCTAACCAGTTGCAATCCCACTAAGGCCTGAACTAACCATCGCCTTCACGCCCAAACTCCAACACGTCACATCGTTCAATTCGACAAACACCAAAAGCCAAAAAAAAACCAAATCGAATTACAAAATCACCAACCACCTTGGACCTGACATCTCCAGCCACAACCTCCTAAGCCTTCGCAATCGAACCCGCCGCAGCATACATTTCGATCACCAGAACTTGCCTCACTTCACCGTTGCAATCGAATCTACATCTCCTCAGACCAAAGCAACCCTAATTCTTCGAATCAACACTCCACCGCATCACGAAATCATCGCGATCCCTTAACAAAGACCCTCGATGTTGAAAACACTATCATGCAAACGAGAACTACTGATTTGATTAAGATTTTGAGTGGGAAGTTAAAGTGGAATTTCTGTAGTTTAATCGCGATTTTTAAATTGAGATTTTGGGTGACATTTCCGTTCTTCTTGGAATTGAGATAGTGAGTGATATTTGTGTGGGCCGAGTTTATGGTTGTGGCCTGGTTCATAACGTGAAATGTACTTTGTTTTTTCTATTAGTTTTAATTTTAAGTTATTTTTTTGATCTATTTAAAAAAACAAAAAAAGGTGTTCAAGTTGTTTATCGGGCTGGGCTTGTAGGCTCAAATTCGATTTTCTTTCTTTCCTTTTTTTAGTTTGTTCTAATTTATTTAGTTTTCAAATTCAAAAAAAAGGAGGAATCCAATAAGTTGTTTTCAATTGTTTTAGTTTCTTATTGTTTTTCATTTGTTTTAAGCTTCATTCTCTTTTTATTTACAAAAAAAATTGTATATACATCTTTGTTTTATTTTCAGGTTGCCATAGTAGGAAATCCAGAAGTAGAAGAGTTGCTTGCTTCGCTCTACCCGCCAAAAAAAAAACTGCTTGCCCTATTTATTGTTTTTATTTGCCTTGCATTGTTGTTTTCTTGTATTTTAAAAAAAAAATTAAAAAAAAAAATTCAAAATCAAAAACAAAATCCATTTGTAGTTACATTGTCAACACACATTTAATTTCTGTTTTGCATTTCATCCTAGATTTTGACTAATAAAAACGGTTAGACATCGATAACACTAAATTGTATATTGACAATTTGTCTTCTTTGAACAATTTAATTTCTTGGTGTCTAGGCTACGGCAGAGTAATAACCATTTATAAATATTACGGTGATTCGTAAAGATTATAGTGGTTGTTCCTCTGAAGGTACTTAAACCTTCGGTTGCATTGCTACGGTGATTCGTAGTGCACCGATAACTCCTGTCCGTTACCTGGCTGAGAACTATCTTGTTTATCTAAGACAATGTGTGAGTATACAATTTTGGGTTAACTTAGGATAAATCATTTGCAATTAACCCTTGCATTCATTTAGTTGCATTAGTTCATGCATATTTAAAAAAAACAAAAAAAATTCAAAATCCAAAACTAAAAAAATTGTAAATATTCCATTTCCTTTGAAAATTTTAAATTCTTTTCCTTTGAAATTTCAAAAATTGAAAAAAAAATTTAGAAAAACAAAAATCCAAACAAAAAATTATATAAAATCTTTTTAAAAGCAAAAAAAAATTGAAAATCCAAAAACAAAACAAAAATCAAATTTCCATTTTAAAAAATAAATTCTATTTGTAAATATTTTTCCTTTACAAAAAAAAAAGAAACCAAAAATATTCTTGAAAATGTCCGACTTTCCCCACCTACGTGAATTTTACAATAGTTGTGAAAATCAATATAATCCATATGATTTCACTCCAAATTCGTATGGATATTTTAATGACAGCTATTCTATAAACAATTTGAATTTCGAACAACAAAGTTTTCAAAATTACGAACAACCCTCAAATCTCGAAAATAGCATTTCATTTTTACTTGAATTCTCCACACAACAAAATCAAGAGATAAATGATTTGTGTAATTCATATTTTTCCAATAACTCAAGTCAAAATTTTCAAAATAATCAAAATTTGAATTCACTTCAAAATTCAATTAACTTCGAGTATAGCCCATGCCAATTCAATTTTTAACTCCAAAATAAATTTCAAAATCAAAATAAAAATGGAAACAACTTTTCAAATGAATTTGGCAATGGGAATAATCTTAATATCAATTACGATACGAGTGAAATTTTTTGTTCTGAACAAATCCAAATTGAAAATTCTCAAGTTAATAGCTATAAATTGGATTTTGTTGAGCAAATGAATGAAATTTATGATGAGCACACGAATTCATTGTTTGAAACATATATGAAACAACGTGAACAACAAAATCAAATTCCAATGTGTGACGAGTCAAACGATAATCTATCTTTTACCCAAATTGACGATTTTCAAGTAACAACTTTTGAAATGGGAAATAACAATCTTAATGAAGTTGCTGAAAACACCGTAATTGAGTTGGATTTCAATTCTTTTGAGGTGAGAAACTCGATTCAAATTTCGATCTTCCTTTTTCTGAAAATTTGAATACAGCAACTTTGGATTTTGAAATGGATATATGCGATGAAGTTGTTGATAATCCAACGAAGAAAGATGAATTTAACGAACACGAGTTTTGTGGACTTTTCGAAAATGAGTCATTAAATTCTCATGGGGAAGATTGCGATCACAATTTTGACTTTAAAATCGATAATTTGGAAGAAGTTTTCAATGATAAACTTGAATTTCAATTTGGTGAAAATAAATGTGAATTTCAATCAATTATTTTATCAACCCCAATAATCATCGAAAATAAAACTACTCATACGATTTTCAATTAAACGACATTCGTTTTTCCAAATCAACATTCAATTTTGATATTTTTTACGATTTGGTTTTCTACGCTTAAGCTGTGTCTCGCATTCTTGAGGAGACAAATGAATCGGTCTTTGGAAGACCGTTTCATTTACTTTTTGACGATATACTTTCTTATCTTGTGTAAAAACCATTAATTTTCATTTAAATAAATGTCATGTTTTTATTTTTATTTTTCTCTTTCCACTTGGGTTGATTGTGGGGACACAGTCAAAATCAAGTGTGGGGGGAGACTCATCTTTATTTTTTTTCATGGTTTATTTTTGCCGTTTTCTTTTAAAATTTAAAAAAAAAATCCCAAAAACAATTTTTCTTATGATTTATTTTTAAAGAAACACTATAGGAAAAATATATGGTTTTGGTTTACTAAATTGAAATTTTTGAAAATTTATTCGTCTTAAAAAAAATGAAGTTTTATTACAAATAATAATGGTTTAACTGGTATATAGGAAGACTCATACATGTTAATTATGAAGTACGTCCTAATTGAAAATCTTCGTTTTAAAAAGTGGTTGATTTAAAGTAAAGGATATAACATTTTTTTGTCTTCTAAGTTAAATGGTGCTAAGATGATTTTGCCAACCTCTCTCTCTTTTAGAAAATATAAATAAAAAAAAACATTCAAAGTATTCACTCTCATTTAAAATCCTCACGGTTATGCATGGGTGAATTACTTGGAATATTTGATTATGTGCTTTCATACTCATTTAAAAGTCCTCACGGTTATGCATATATGGAACACATGTAAAAAAGAAGAAGAGACTTAATAAAAACCACCTACGGTCGATAGGTGTATGCACGAAAGTGTGTGCACTCACCATGCTATGTACTCCCCTCACATAAGCCCGAAAGGCAGTGCATGAGTGGTATATCTGGCCTCAGTTTACCTGAGCTAGGTGTGTAATTTTTCTTGCAAATAATGAGAGAGCAAGCAATTGAAATCCTAGCACTATTTTTACTTATTTGATTTGATTTGTTATTGAAAAGAAATGAAAATACCACTTTGATAAACTTTGATAATCAACTAAGGATCCATTTTATAATTAGACTTTGTTATCAACCGAAACAACAAGTTAAACTATAATCTATTTGTTATGATAACTTGATTTTTGTTGGAAATTTTGACGAGTAAATGTCATAAATTTTCAAGATAATAACCGAAACCTATATTTAACTTATTCATGTCAAATTAAAAATAAATCCTTCATTTATAAATATTTTCAAAAATTTACATTCATCTCTTTGTAAATAAATCTTGCATTTTGTAAATATTTTCATCCTGCATTTGGATTTTGTGGGTAGTATCCGCTGAAAACCCTCACGAGACAACACTCGTCCTACTGGGGACACCCAGAGGTTTAACAGCTTGTTGCATATGCTCAATGCAATCGTGCTCCCTACGAAAAATGGATTTATCTTGGTTTTCCTTTATTCGAGGACGAATAAAAAGATAAGTGTGGGGGTATTTGATGTGCACGTAAATGTGCATATTTTTACCACCATATTTAATCTATTTGAATTAAATAAATGATCATATCGGTTATTTTAACTTGTTTAAATCAAAAATTTAAATTATTCCAAATTGTTACATATTCATCTTCATATATGGGCAAAACGGTCATTTGTGTGCGTATATTTCTTTGAGAAAAATTAATTGAAAATTTGTATATATTTTTGTAGGAATTTGATCTCAAGTAGAAGTGGTTTCATGAAGATATGCATGCACAAAATTAATTCAAAGGAATGAAGATGGAAATAATTCAAAGTGAAGAACATGGAGGACTCCACCTACCCACCTACCTTAATGTACAAATTAAAGGCTAATGCACATGCTTTTGGAGTTAATGGCTTCATGTACACTTAATGGGGGATTAAGACATGTTAATGATTACTTGGCCTCCACACTTCCTAAGGGGCATTTTTGGCATTCCCCAAAAAAATTAATTAGGGTTTTAACACTTGTATAAATACCCCTTATGTTTCATAAAACATCATCTCTCTTAGTTTCTCTTAGGCCTCCTTCTCTTTAGTTTAGTTTAGATCAAAAATAAAAGAAAAGCTCCTCTTTATCTTTTCATGGCTACTTAGCCATTTTTATTTTATGTAATCTTTTTTATTTTATGCAATTTAATACATGCTCTTTCCTTTTCATGTTCATTTACTTTCATGTTGTAGTGTAGATCTCTTCTCTTTTATGCAAGTAGAATAATTTTTCCTTTCATTTTGCTCTCTTTTTACTCTTCTTTTTATTCAATGTTGCTTGCTATATTTTTTCATATGATGACAAATATGAGAGGCTAAACCCCTTCAATTTAGGGGTAATGAAGCTCTCTAATTAATGTCGCTTCAACATTTTGTCAATTCATGCTCTCGTTTTGTGCTTAATGAGAATGATTGAAGTGGTTTAATTTGTTGTCTTTGCTTTGAATTTGATAGTCTATATTGTTGACACCAAATATGCTATGCTTAAACAATCACTAACACAAATGCCTCTTCATGAATATATGATTATGGCATAAGAAAGTGATTTGAAATTAAAATTTGATGGTCTATATTTCTAATCAATAGTTAATAGGCCATACTTAAAATAGATTTCATTTTCTTTGTCAAGTTTCATGAAAGTTAGTTAGTGTTTTAAGGGGTGTGTTATAGTTTGATGGCTTATGTTGGCTAATCAATAGCTCAAATATGCCATACTTATGATAAACACGTCAATTAAAACACTAATGACCATAAAAGAGAGATCGTGATTTCATGTGTTGAACTACATGATTTAGAGAGTGGATTTATTCTCTAAATTGTCATTTAACTCTCATATTTGCATTTCTTTTCTTTTTGTTAGTTAGTTCATTTTCTCATTTTCTAGCTTAAACACACTCTCGACTTTGGTATAATTTGATTGAGTAGGAAATTTAAATCAACAATTCCCTGTGGATCGACTCGTATTCGCCCCGTACTACAAGTGTACGCAGTGCGCTTGCGGTTATTTTTATTTCTAAATTCGTTCGACTGTTTTCTAAACTGATAGAATTTCCGTCGACGAACATGCACATGCTATGATGCATATCAAACCAATTATAATAGAATTTGAGTAGAATTTGATAGATCTTTTTCATCGATTTCTAAAAATAAAATCTTACAGAGCTTTTGAGAGTAAGAACATATATTTGATCAAGGAAGTTGTTAATGAAATCCCAGATATTACAGGTTCAATAATAGTGATTACATCCTACGAAAAAGCCAAATTTCTTTAAAAAGTGAAGTATAGAAGAAGGGCCACAAAGGGACATGAAGAACTGGTAAAAAAATTAGTTTTAAACACAAGATGATATCACAATACCATAGAAGTTGACTTGTGCTTTTTATAACAGTCGATCGATCAATGCTATGGAATGTCTTATCAATCACAACACGTAGAATTTTGCATTTTATTAACACTTTTCACGCCTTTCTCGTATTCAATAATCTACAAAAACTTGAAAATTCCTAAAATCTAGGATGATATTGCAGCTGTTAGTCAAAGTTTGGAGTGATTTGGATTTTTGGGATTTAAGACTTAGTGAGTTGATATAAACTCAATAATGACAAACATGATTTTTGTGCTTGTTTGTTTATTTTGAATGTGACATTCTTATGCTCTAATAGATTTAGAAACTCTATTTATCAACCATGAAAGCTCGTAACCTCCATCATGATTTTGTTTGCATCATTCTATATTTAGGTATATGTGTATATCATTATTGACCTGCACACATAGCTTTAAAGTTTGTCAATACATATTTTGGCTCCATAAGGCTTACTATTGATCAGTAAAACTCCTTAAACACATTAGTAGTTTTGTAGTATGGTTGTTATCATCAAAAATACCAAAATCATGATTTTTACATTCTCTCCTTTTTTGATGATGACAACAACACAAGTATATAAAATACAAATTTTATCCCTTAAAACTATAAACTCCCTTTATCTATATGCCAGTTTTTTCTCCCCCTTTGTCGTTGACAAAAAAGGTTGAAAACATATAAACATGAGTTATTTATAGCTCTAATATATTCAAAAACAAAATTTTCTTTTTAGGAATACTAAACCATTCTAAACTTAACGGGTATATTGGTCAATACTAGTCAATGGACTACCTGAGCACAGAAATGTGGTCTAAATTCCAAAGAAAAATTAGTTCAAAAATACCCTTGTCCTGTCAATTGTTCACAGTGTTCAACTGACTGTTTTTGGAGTCAATCTTCTATTCTGCTTGACTAGTTGATCGACCTCTATGAAATTTGCTTGTAAACTATTTTTTGAAAAGGGAAGCACTTTTTATTAACTATGAGTACCTGCAAAAAAAATCATAGAGAACATTAGTGCTCATAAATTTTACTCGTCCTTAAGAATTATTTAGGTAAAAATACCCAAGTGAGTGCGATGTAACCTTTAAAAAATTCTATTATTGTAGGCTAATTTTATAAGATCATTCATTTAACTCTCTCTTGTTTGTGAATTACTAGTAATAGGTAAGCATAAGCATACCTCAATAAATCTATCACAATTATTCCTACGAACGGGTAATAAATGATTATTCCTGATATCACAATTTTGTGGCTAATACCTATTTTTTCTTTATGACTCATATAGCATGTCCCTTTCTAGGACCTTGAAAATTATAGCATTTTTTTTAAATTTTCTTCTTTTATTAAATTTGAAAATGTTGCTCATAAGGTCATCAAATTTTAATTTAAGATTATCCAAATCTTTTTCAAGAGATTCTATAAAGGGTTTCATATCACAACATTCTTTAGATATTTCGTCATTCTCATCTCAAAAGATTTTAATATCATAGTTATGCATGGATATTTAAGAAGTTAAATTATCCAAGAGAGTTATGATTTTTGCAGTTCCTCCTCGAGAGTCATTTTTTCATTTCTATGTGAATCTATTTCTAATTTTTTTCTTTCAATTTCACTAATGTTTTCTTATGAGCTTTTTTTACTAACTTTATATTTATCTATCAAATTCATATTGATTCCAAATTTTTCATCAACTCAAAATGGAAATATACCTTATCTTGTTGTCATATAACACAAGTGAGCTTACTCATTATTGCTCTTAATATTTGATGAAGATGAATCATCCTATTACTTACATGGCTTTTTTCTTTTGTTTATTGGCTCTCAATCTCCAGGGCTTCTTTTTTCCTTATTATGTTTTTGGTGATCTCTTCATAGATGTCCTTTTTTTGCATTCGTAGCATTTGAGATTTAATCCAATTTTGGTAGAATTTCCGTAACTCCACTTTTTAATTGCTCCTTTTACAAAATTATTTGAAATCTTTTAACAACATGAGTAATTCTTTTTCATCAATATTTGAGTCATTTCCTATCTCAACCTCGAATGCTAAAATCTTTTCTTGATTACTTTCCCTTTTCGATTGCGTTTCTACTTCATAAGACATTAGATTACCTATAAAATCATTTATTTGAGTTTGGAAAGGTCATTTGACTCTTTAATAGACAAAGTTATCCTTTCGAAAAAGCACTTCTTATTCACATAGTGCATGTGTAATATCTTACAAGCGAGAGTACATCTTATTAGCAGACTCATCTTGCTTCATTTTAAAAACTTGAAAATGATTCCTCAAACACTAAAATTCTAGTTTATTATACTTTGGTCGTACACCAACAATTAGGCATGGAAATGGCAAATTTAGAATCTAAACCCAATATACCCACCCTATTTTGGCCTACCAAACCAGCCCCAACAATTCATCGAGGTAGGTAGATCCATGACCTTCTCTAGAGAACATCGAGAGTAGGATCAACTTAGGGCTTGACATAGATAGACCAACCTAACTTGGATTTTTGGATCTCATAATATCAGTTAATTATAACTATGGTGATTATTGATTTGTTTGACTTAAAGTGTCTACCATACACATTGTGATGTTTTACTGAATAAATTTATCGATTTGATAATACTTT
The DNA here is from genome assembly GCA_030765085.1 of Allium cepa. NCBI lineage: Eukaryota > Viridiplantae > Streptophyta > Magnoliopsida > Asparagales > Amaryllidaceae > Allium > Allium cepa. The sequence continues at coordinate 55,545,440 of CM060939.1, forward strand.
TAAGGATCAATGTAAATTTTATTAGGAAATCAACATATTTTTTTAATTTTGATCAAACACTTAATTTTTATTATTTTCCTTATCATTGTATACTCATTATTATTCATATTTTATATGCTACATAATATTTATATTAATAACACATAAAAATATAAGTATTTACCAATTAGGAGATAATTTTTAAGAGAATATACAAAGTACATGGGGTCTTGGAGGGGATCAGGTCTTATCTTGACATCTAGGAGTTCTAGGTTGGGGAAAAAATCTTGACTCGCACTGGGTCTACGAGCAAGGTTTGAGGGTAGGGTTTAACAACCCCAAGGTTGGCCTAGAGGACAAAAATCCCATCCAAACTCGTCCCATTGTCATTCCCACTCATGATAAAAAAACATTGGGTACAATATTACTTATGGCATTTAGAGGAAACTTAGTTATGTATTGATAGTATTTGGATAATTATGGAATGACTCATGCAAGAGTTTCCCATTGGTTAATAACAAATAGGTCGAATGAGAAATCTCAAAGTGGTAATATTACATTGTTCTCTCGACTTGAGAATAATATGGAACTTCGATGTGAATTCTCCACTTTAATTATAATTAAATCATGTCATGACATCCATCGAATGACTATAGTTGGGTTTGTACTGAAGCATTGGAAGTGAAACACTATTCAGTTGAGAATTCATCTTCTTAATTGTATGAGGTTAGCATCTTGGTTAACAATAGTCAACTCAAAGTCAAAATCTCTAGTCGGAGTAGTACAATTAATAATAAATGTTATATTGAACCAAGGACTTTATTTATGGAGTAACCAAGTTGAATGTGGATGATATTGGAATTTTGACCAAAATTAAATTTCATAGTTCCTAATGTGCTAGCGTTGATGAAAAGAATTAATGAAATATGATTTTAGTAAATGGTCTATAGGTAATGAATTTAGCCAAACTGTCACATACTAGCTAAGGTTACATTAATATTTGAATTATTCGATACGAATTACTACTAAATTCACACCACCTAGTCATAGAACTATATTTACGAATTCTTCAAAAATACATAATTTAACTAATTTATATAATGCCGTAGATTAACTAATATTTGAGAAGTATTGATTATTATTTAATTTATTTGATGTTTTGGTCTTGTTAGTAATTATTTGGATATATATAAGTTATATAAGTGTGCAAAGATATATGATATTGGTGTATATTTGAACAAGTTTTAAATATAGTTAATTGCTTAATAATCCTTTTGTATCACCTCGAAAATTTATTAAGAATTTGATTAGAAAATTAAATTAAATTAAACAAGGACTAAAAAGAAAATTTTCACAAACATCCGTATTTGGCTATGAGACCTAAGCCATCGTGTTTGTAGCAAACAATTTTCATATATAACATTTTGAAATCAGAGTCCGTATAGAGAAGTTACAGATTAATATTCCTATGAATGGTGTGTTCAATCCTTAAGGGTCGAAGGTTGACTGGTTTTGATCGTTTGACGAATGACCATGAGCTGTGTAAAACTGACTATGAGCTATGTAAAATTAGACATTTTGGATTTATTTTGACGTGTTGAAACGGTTTTGATCGGTTGCTTTGCAGCCAAGGCATGACGAATGAATGTGATGATTGAAAAATATATGCTAACCTAAGTTTGACCTCTAAATAATCTGCAAACCTTATAAATTCTACTCTATTCTAATCCTAATTCCTCATAACACTTTACTGTAATAAATACTGCAAAAATTCAACCTTTCCGCTAACTCCAAATCTTCTTCAAATATCAAATTAAAATCAACCTAGAAGGATACAAGTAAGTGGATCTAGACAAAGCAAACTAAGCTAGCATACAGAGAGGCGACTTTTCAAGTAAAGCAAATAGGAAGATCTTAGGCTTGAGGTGAGTGGGACTAATTTATAATAAGATGATTGTTACAGATAGTTTAATCCATTTAATTGGTTTAGGGTGTTAGAAATTGAATATGTTGAATTTAAGTTGAATATGCTGAAATCCTAGATTTGAATCTAAAAACCTAGAATTGGAATTATAATAATAGTTAACTTAGAATTTACATCTATGTCTCTTTTGCGGTTAGATTTGAAATCCCAGACCAAAAAATCCTTAATTTAATTGTAAACTGATGTTTAAAACTAGAATTAGAATCTCAATTTACTATTATAACTTGGATTAAAGTATACAAACAATCGACAATAAAACCTATAAAAAACCTGGATTCAAAATGCTAACAGTTAATCTGGAACCCCCAGTGGTCGATTGATAGTGATTGACCGTTCAAGTCTAATGGTCGACCTTTCAGAACGAAATTTGAACCTCGGACTAGGGCCAGGGTTTATAATAAAATTTACATTGTTAAATTTGAAGAGTATATAAATAATAATGAATTATCGGGGCCTATTTAAGGGCAATTATTGGTGAAATGTTAGGACATGTAAGGAAGCTTGTTACTTAAGAGTGAACATTGGGTTATGATGGTATAGGATAAATACCGTTTACCCAATTTAAAATGAAGTAGCAGACATGAAGATATATATTTTTGCAAGTGACTATAAGAGGTTCCAATGGTGAGCGTTCAGCTAGCGTGCCTAATGGAGTAGGTCAAGCATAACGGGAGGTCTTGGTACATTAGGCATCCCGCCAAGCTACGATCGAGAGGTGAAATCGAATGCAGATGATGAGATATTGTAGTAGTTAGAATCTCGGGTTCTTCCTCTCCAGACATGGTGAAAAGGGAATTTGTTTCCCAATAGCCTAGTAGTAGTGATAGTACTGGAAATTTAGGCCCATGGTAGCCTAGTGGTTGTGTTTCATGATTAGTAGCCAAGGGGGTGTTTTTTCCATGTTTTGTAGCATTGTAGCAGTGTTTACATCTTTTAGTAGCGTAGCAGCATAGTTTACATGGAGTATCTCTAGGAGTGTGTGGCCGATCGTTTGATATGAGGTTTGATCCTTGGTTTGATCCCTTGTGTTATCCTGCAACAATTGTAGCATAGAAATGTGTTAGACAAGAACCCTTAGGTAATAGACCTTAGGAATTCATGGAAACTTGTATCACTCATTGTCATCTAGAGTAGTATTGAAGTAATTGAATATAATCATCACATATTAAACTTGTACTCATTCACCAGACTTTCGTCAGGCCCACTCCTTCCTTTCCATTTTCCCCCACCACAGGATGACAGGTTTGCGGTTAGTTGGGCATAGTACATGAAGAAAGTAGATTCATGCTGGAGTTCTCATATTCTTTACGGTCCATTATGTAGTTATTTATTGTATTAAAAGTGTGTAAAATATATATTGTACTTTGGAGCAGTGTAAATGGTAAATAAAGTATTTTGTAGAAATGTCTATTTTTAAGTAGTTATATTTTAATTCCTTCCACTATGAGATTTGAAAGTCTAGAATGTATTAAAACTTACCCTTATAATTATGAACTAATGTTTTATAAATCCAATAGCTCGTATTTCTTCGCATGACTCAAGTCCGAAAGTAACATTAGGCTTTAGATTGGTGTAACGGGAAGTGTGGGTTGTTACATTTGGTTTCAGAGCTAGGTTTAGGATCCCCTAGGACTTAGCCACGTATTGAGCATACTTGAAAAGTTTTTGAACAAAAAAGCAGTTTTCAAAAATATTTTCTAAAAAGTTTTTAAAATGAGTTTTGAAGATATATGTATATATGTATAGATAAAGGTTTTCAAAGAGATTTCCAAAGGTTTAATCTATATATCGAAATTTCTTTTATTCGTGCCTATACTATCTATGCAAAGTTGAAAATAATTTTCAATCACATATAATGAGAATAGTAAAGTCTTAGAGGAATGACTTTAGAGAGGCAGCTAGGATTCTGAGCGTGTACATCCTAATATGGTTCCGTCAGTATCTAAAGCGAGGAAACAAAAATGAACCTAACTCTCTTAAGGGTGTGAAATTATAATTATCTAATATGTGTATTAATACACAATAACCTTTATATTTTGACTCACAAGGTAGTTATGGTCTTATTCCTTATAAAAGCAGACAATTATGGGGTCAAAATAAGTGTTAATGTTATAACAGTTTTGATGAAAAATAAGCTTTTCATATTTATTGGAGTTTACCCATAAAGAAAGTCTAATGGAAGGCTTCTAAAACAAACTAGCAGTAGCAAGTAAATTAGGGATTTAAGGATGAATGAGAAAGATTAGTACGAAGAGACCCATATAGTAGGAATATGACATTGATAGCATGAAGGAGGACTTTACAAATTAAAGGCTAATTTCCCAATTAAAGTAGAAACCCTATTCTCATATTAGTAGTAGTAATAAGGACTCCTGTTCATATAAAGGCATGGTTGGAATATTTCTATGATGAAGTTGGACACTTTATTAGAAAAGAAATTGAGCCAGCCATCTTTGAAAAGAAGAACGAAAAGCTTATGCACTTGAAGCATTGTTAGGTATAAGTGGGCTTAAGGAATTAGGATTGCTATTATCTACTCCAAAATAAGCGATAAACCTATGCAAATGTTTCTAAAGTTAGAAAAAATAGATGTCTGATACTTTAATAGAAAAGAAGTTGATTTATGATTTTGTATAAAATAATCAGACAAAATTTAAGGAATTTGTGTAGAAAGTAAAATTTGAGAATTTGATAAAAAATGATTTACCAATAACTGTTTTTAAAGCTTTTTTTATTAATTTTAGGCGCATTGATATACTTATCATCAATGTGCACTTTGCTTTTGATAATAGAACATTTAGAAAAAAAATTGAGAAATGTGTAAGATGAACCTTTGAACTCCTTTTATAAGTAAAAAATGGTTAGCACTTGAAAGTGTCTTTTATCTATGTTTTCGCTAAAACTTCATAATAAAAATAGTATAAGTTAAAAATAGCACATTTTCTTTAAAAATTAATTTGAATGAAATTTCTTTTTTTATGAAAGAGATTTTAGATGGTGTGTTTTATGTACGTTTGGCTAAGATGAGCTCAACCATTTCTAATAATTTAATTAAAAAAGAAAACACTTGTTAAATTGAAAAAAGAGTTTTATAGTTCTAAAATTTACTAATTTTGAGGAGATAAAGTTAAAAACCAAAGGTTTTGATTTAAAATGGTAAAATGAAAGTATTTTGACTATCACCAAACTTTAAAAAAAGGAATATATTAGAGTTAGATTGATAGGATTAAGCAGTCCATTAGGACAGAATCGACTACGGAATTTAGAAGCCTTGAAATGGTTGGGATAGAGATACGAGGTAACATGAAAATTTAATTTTCTTTTCAATCAATGGTTAAAATTGGACGAATATATTGCTAATTCAAACTTTCTGAAATAGTAAAGAGTAAACACCACCATGTACCTTTTTGCCTAAGAATGATTTGAATCATAGAATCTTGGTGTGAGGAAGTTTGGCAAGAACCATTTGGATAATACATATTCTTGAACAAGGAAAGAGTAAGCGCGGACATTTTATTTTATCGCAGGGTGCTATATAGGCAAAGAGTTTTATTCGGTTTAAAGTGTAGAAGGGCCAAGTGGGGTCTACTTCAGTTCTTATATAGTAAGTTATGTGATAAAGGGGCGACCCATATATCGGTTGGTACTATATAGGTAAGGGAAGGTATCTACAGGCTGTAGTTGGTTCAGGTATTGTGTTGTTTTACTGGAGGCCATAGACAAACTAGATTGACATGAGCGGAAAACCGTATTATTGGGAGAGAAGTCCCCACATTAGAATTATGCGATGGTATTAGTGGAAATTGGATTCCATAGTAGTCTACAACCAGTGTTACCTTACTAGGTTCTATCAGTGTAGATGTGTTCCAAGTATGCCTAAGTAAACCTTGGAATTGTATGGTTAGAAATTTGCACATATTTGAATTTGAAAAATGTTGGGTAGTAATTGTCCCTGAACTTATAAATCATGTGATAGTTCCAGATTTATAGATTTAAAGGACATGTGCAAGCAAAATGCAAATTAAGTTATTGTGGTAAATTGTTGGGATTTAGGTGATCTCGGATTTTGTTAGATAACTAATATGGGTTAGTACACATAACCGGAAGTAATGATAAAATAGGAATTGGATTTAAGCAGTATTTTAATTCATTGGAATATAGAGGGTTGTAGTATAAATTCCTATAGATTATCAAGTTCGTATTTATAAATAAAAGTGTGCCGTTTGAAATGACAAGGAGTACATCCAAAAGAAAGAGATGTACAAAATAGGTATATTTATCGCATATGTACCGTCTATTTTAATAACTCAGAAAAAGATAATTTCTTGTAATTTTAAATGTGACACTAACTCTCCTTTTGGATAAGACATAGAATTTACAATGTTAACATTTCCTTTGTGAGATGTAAGTCCCAATGCATTAAAATATAAAAATCCCTAAGTATAAATCAAAGTATTGGTTACCTTGTTTATCGGATTAAAATAGCAAAGCATCATTTCATATTGAGTTATCTCAATCGTGAAATAATTAGAACAAAGTGATAAGAGGTTATGTCTAGTTAAAACGCACCATTTATGGTAGAGTTGGAAGTTCAAACCACGAAAAGTATTCTAGATGAGATTATAGTCAAATTTTGTAAAGGATAGTTAATTCAAGAATTTGGTCTCTATCAAGAAAAGATGTTGACATTTGCACGCATTGGAAATGCGAAAGTGATATTTAATAGAAAACTAGATCAGGGAATTTTGATAAGATTTGAATAAAGTGATAAAAAGGATTCTTCTCAATCGTTCCTTATATTGGAAGAAGAATATTAATTTAAGGTAATTCATGAAAGACTAGCTTAAAATATACAGTTGTGTGCATAGTAGTCGCATGCGAACAAAGTACCATTTAGGTGATTTTTGCAAATTATAGAGTGATTTTAAGTTATGACTTCAATTAATTTTGGGACTTTTATTATTAAGGTTGAATGAGAAGATATACAAAATTTTCACTTGTAGAACTTAAGACGGTTCCCTTTAGATGCTAAATATCATAATTAGATACCATGATTTTTAAAGGACGGAAGAAAAAATCAGAAGTAAAATGAGAATTTTTTAAATTGAATCGAATTGGAAAAGAAATTTTGCTATTTTCAGATTTTGAAATCAACAAGGTATTGGATATCTTTGGGCAAAGTGGAGAAATAGCAAAGGGCTAAATGGAAAGTACGATGGAAAGGAGAGACCATCAAAATTCGAGTTGTCCCATTTTGGTATCTAAAAGTTAAGGCGATTAGGTATACCACTGGATGAGTTGAGACAGTATGTTGTGCACCGAGGATTTCATAAGGCCACAGTTTCGTAGGAGCATACAAATGCTCAAGTTATTTAGCGTAGTGCATGTCAACACCATTTGAGTTAGTAGCAAGGTTTGTAGGGAATTGCCTATTCACGTACATTTAGATTATAGGATTATGCTAGTGGTAAAAGATGAGGAATACAGTTGAAAAATATGGATAGATTTATTTCATAGAGGGATAAGGATGCATAAAGTAAGAAGGGAAGCAAGTACTAATAGGAGACATATAAGGGAGTCCAACGAGCTAAGTCCTCTATAGTCTGTGGAGCTGAGTCCATAATTAGAAAGTAGACGAGTAGAAAATCCCCAAGGCAAGATAGAAAATGACTAATTATTGAGGAACAGCCAATAGGTACTTGTAGAAGATCTATCCAATGTAGTTACCAAGATCAAGCTGTGTCATTTAGAGAAGTTAAAAAGGATAGTAGGGAGACGATTCTATTACGAGTACATGGAAGCTTAAGGAGAGAGTCTGATCTACCCATACAGAGCTCTTTTCTAGTACATTTCCATTTTAGTCAAATAAGTACAAATTACTTTTATGTTTAGGTTCTAGCTTAGATAGAGACCATCAAATGGTAGGAATGATTGCAGCATTTCAGTAGGACATATTATGGATGATGGATGCTAATGGATGTATTGTTTAGATTGTACTCTTCTACATGCTTAGGAATGTATATCCTCTATGCAGTTTACACACATTCACATTACCTATTATATAGATGTTAGATATGGTACACATGAATGTTTGATGATTATTGTGCTAATAGATGTTATGCATATAATTACTACATATAAGCTGTATGATTGCGCATACATATAGAATTGCAAATAAATATCTACTTATGATATTGCATACATTTGGATGCATAACATGAGAATTTCCACGATGGAAGGTCGACTGAATCAATAGATTGCCAACTCTTTTGCGTTAGTATAGATTCACGTGCATTTCATGTTGCGTACATATATGTATATGATGTATTAGAAATTTTTTAAGGACAACGATTGCTTGTGGATGATGGATAAATAGATGATTGTAGCTATTTGTTGCTGTGTGTATGAGTTATATTTGTTATCCTTAGAGATTTTGAGGATGAAATCCTTTAAAAGGAATGTAACACCCTGAAAATTTAACAAGAATTTGATAAGAAAATTAAACTAAAAAAAATAAGGAGTAAAAAGAATTTTTTTTATAAACGTTCGAATTTGATTACGAAACCTTCACCGTTGTATTTGTAGTGATTTTCTAGAAGATTTTCATATAATACTTTGAAACCGAAGTTCATGTGGAGAAGCTACGGGTGTTAAAAGAATTAAAAATAAATATTCCGATGAATAGTGCGATCAACCCATGATGGTCGAAGGTCGACCGATACCGGTCGACCATGAGCTATGTAAAATTAGGAATTTTGGATTTCCTATGATATGTTCAAACGGTTCAGATCAGTTGCTTAACGACCATGGCTTAATGGATGAACTTTATGACTAGAAAAGGTAAACCTAAATCTAATGCTTTAAATTAATTTGCAACCCTATAAATTCTATTCTAATCTAACCCTAATTCCCTCATAACACTTTACATTAATGAAATGCTGCAAAAATCCAACCTCTCCTCTAACCCCGAATCTTCTTCAAAAATCAAAATAAAATCAACCTAGAAGAATACAAGTAATTGAATCTTGACGAAGCAGGCGAATGTAGCATACGGAGTGGCGATTCTCAGGCAAAGCAAATAGGAAGAATTTAGACTTAAGGTGGGTGATAACAATTTTAATAAGAAGATTATTACAATTAGTTTAATCTACTTTAATTGATTTAGAGTGTTTGAAATTGAATATGTTAAATTTGAATTGAATATGTCAAAATCCTAGATTTGAATCCAAAACCCAAGAATTGGAATTATAGTAAACTATTAACTTGGAATTTACATCTTTAGCTTCTTTGTAGTTAAATTTGAAAACTTGGATCAACAAATCCTTAATTAAATTGTAAATTAATGTTACTTGAATTTTGGATCTCAAATTTACTTTTATAACTTAGATTAAAATATACAAACAATCGACATTCAAAACTTATAGAAACCCCGAATTCAGAACGCGAATGGTCAACTTGGAACCACCAATAGTTGAATGGTAGCGGTCGACCGCTTAGGACTAACGGTCGACCATTGAGAACTAAAATTGCAGAATCTGAACCTTGGCCAAAGGCCCTGGTTTGTAACAAAATTTATATAGTTAAATTTGAAGATTATATAAATAATGATGAATTCTCGAGGCCTATTTAAGCGCAATTATTAGAGGAATGTAAGGATCCCTAAGAGAGAATGTTAGGTTATTTGGTGTTTGATAAATATCATTTTACCTAATTTAAAATGAAATAGTCGACATGATGGACAATCATCTCATTCTTTCTCTTTGTACACTGTCTTTTCTCCTTCTCATCTTGTCATGGTTAAAATTCATCATCCCTTTTCCAAAATATTTTTTTACTCTAAATAAACATGAGAGCATCAAATGAAATAAATATAAGTGGTTCATCCATCTCTTGCAATGGTTTAGTGTGGATCTTGGAGATCTAAGGAGAAATCTCAAATCAAGGCATTACTTTTGGCTAGATCTAAAAAATATTTTCTAATTTAATTGTTTTATTAAATAAAATACAATCATCATAAACTTGTCTGTAGATTACCTCATTTTGATTGAAATTATTTATGTAATTTGAACTATTTATTGAAAGAATTGATTTGGCATTAATTTGATAAATGAAAAAAGAAACTTTTATACATTTAAAAACATTGTTTTAGCTATAGATCCATGTTTTAATATCAGTGCAATTTTTTCCATATTTGAAAGTTTATATGTATATATTATTTTCATTAGTATGTAAATAGAAATTTGTATGCACATGCTGTTACTTCACCTTGAATTGTAGACAATCAAGCAATTTGAATACTTTGTTGAATGAATTGATTTTTTCTTAATCTAATAAATTTGAAACATAAGTTTAGAAACGATTAAAGCAATGTTTTAGTTATGAATCTAAGTTTTAAAATTAATTACAATAATTTTCTAATTATGTTATGCAATTTAATGTTTCAAATGTCCTTATTTGCATATTTTAAAAGATTGTTAATATCTTATTTAATTTGTTGTGTTCAACTTTGGTTTTACGATATTAAATAAAACTAAATTTCATTTGGGTTGAACCTTTTAACTTATATGTATATATGCATTTTGTCAATTAGTTCAAGCATATATGTTTTCAAATACATCAGAAAATTTTAATGTAGTATGGAAGAATTAATTGGAAAGTTTTGGATTAATCATTATATATATGTATGTATGTGTGTGTGTATTTGTTGTGTAAACATTTAGTATTTGTATTGCTAAGGCATGTTTAAAAAACTTTTTCAGTTTTATCAAACAATTTAAATTTGAGGCAATAATATATACATATTAATTATTGTTTGCTGTTTATGTCATCAATTGTATCATAACACCTCTCGCATGTTAAGTATATGTTGTATTAATTAAATTTGCTAAAGATGAAAGATGGAATCGATCAAGGATACCACCTTTCATATCCTTCCATATTAGACCTGGCTGTGATTATATCCAGGTTAAAATTTATTTATTCTTATCTATTGCCACCTGTTAATTATGCTTTACGTTTAAAATTTTTGACGGACAATTTAAATTATGAATATATCAGATATATTCAAAACCTTTTCAAATCTCACACTTAAATAATTTTGAATTAATTAATAAGATAAAGACAATGTTAATAAAATATGATTTTATCAAAATAACTAGATTGGATTTAGTGAAACCCTTTAGACTTCAAAGGCTCATTATGATGCAAATAGTTACTTTTTTGAAATCCACTTAATTCACTCACTGTAGACCGACCCAGTTCCTTCAATGAGATCAGAGCCTAAATGATCCATGTGGTCTAGTTAGCTACTTTAGGGCTAACTAATTAAGCTACATATGTGATGGACGTTTAGAAAAGTAGTGTCTAGGCTTGTGATTGAATAATCAAAATTCTAACTTCCTTAACTTCTAACCTAATCCAATAGGTGGAGTAAGTCCAAAAAGCTGAGGTCAATGTAAGGGCCCAAACTAATTTGAGCTTCGGGCTAATTTTCAAATCAAGTTTGAAAATCTGAAATATACTTTAAATTTAAAAGTTAAGCTTAAAGTATAAAAGGAAAACTTTGTGTAAAGGTTATAAAATGAATTCAAATATGCCAAAATTATTTAAGTAAATTAAAATAATAATTTCAAGATCTTAATATGTTTGGTCAATTTGACTAATCGAATTAAATTAAATAGTCAATTATAACTTAATTAATTGATATATATATATATATATATATATATATATATATATTGATAAGCGTATATATTGATACACGTATGTAATTATAACTGTTATAAATATATATTTGTTTCAAATTTTTTTGTCGTTTAAAATAAAAAATTTAATTAATTTAAGCATTTAATTAAATTTATAACTAAATAAATAAATTTGTTTAATAAAATTAGTTAAATGTTAATTAATTAATATGTATACATATTTTGATATGTATATATGAACAAACATAGTTACTTATTTATCTTAAATAGTTTAAGATAAATAATATTTAGAAATTTTATACAAAATAAAATAAATTAATTAAATATGATTTAACTAATAAAATTAAAATTAATTATATATGATTTGATTAATAAGAATTAATTAAATATATTTAATTAATAAGATGCATATGTATACATATACATATATATGTATATGTATGTATGTATATATGTATAATATATTTTAATTACACTATAATTATGAATAAACTAAAACTTATATAATTATACACACATACAAACATAAGTGGAACTTTAAGAAATCCAACCTGGATTTATGGATGAGCATATATGCGTTGTACGTATACCTTGATTTCAGACGTGTCCAACACTTGAATCACATGGGATTATAACGATCCACCTTTCGTACTCCGAAAGATGAGCCATTAAGGGTAAAAGAAAAGGAAAGATAAGATAGAAGAGAAAAAAACAACAACATAGAATCTCACAACGTAATGGAACAATATATATTACCCAACATAATATGTTACTAAGTCGCTTCAAAAATGTTGTATCAGAGTCATTCTAATACAAATTCTAGCCTAGGACAGGTATAACAGCCTGTCCCAACCAAACAGATATAATATACATATAATACAGCATAAAACAAGGTAATAACTAGCTATTGATGAAGCCACCTACTCCAAGCTCCTCCAAGATGAATCTGCGGAAAAACTAAACTATTTGGCCGCCCGTCCAAATCTGAGCACCCAATAGTTTAGGAAAAGAAAATAAACTATAGGTCAGACATGGGTCTGGTATTAGTAAAGCATAAGTCTTTAACTTTATAAAAACCTTTAAATCAAAGGCATCTCTTAAGACTACACCGCAAATAAACATGGTCGGGTTTTTTACTTATGATATCCAAAGCATTTTCTATAGAAATACATTGATATTATAATAATGTCTAGGGGTTAAAGTAAAATATGAATATAGCTGAACTGCTTGCATCTCACATTTCAAATAGTTGGGCACAACTAAGTCTGTACGGTGCTTATTGGAGAATGGATTTCATATAGTGAATGGACTACAAGGGTACCGCCCATTATGGTGCATTTCTAAATAAAATAATACCGAGGAACTCGTGGAGATCCCCTGCCAACACAAAACCAACACACTATTGACTAGTAGTACCAAATATGATCACCCCACTTTAGGCCCTTAAGCATGCAAATTAGAGATAATATCGACTCTTGATATGGGAGCAACCCATTTAGCCCACTGCATCCTTCCTGTTTTAGTCATTCCTGATTGATGAGGCTTGAAGCTACATTTTACTTTTCATATAGCACTTCCTACTTGGAACGCTAACACTGCCCTCCAAGCAGCAACGCAATGCTAGCATTCATCCATACAAGTCATCCAGGAGATGGACAAACCAAAGGCGCTACCTTTACTACATATATTTTGGAATCTTCCTCAGAATTAGTAGCAGGCATCCCTTGCACATCAAGAGCTCCATCTTCAATTCCATCATCTTCAAATTTCTTCACTCTAAAACACTTGAGTTAGTCAAAGTGGTTTTCGGATAGCATATCTGATCCCAGTCTCTTTGAAACAACATTCAATAGTTTTCAGTAAAGTTAACCTCGGTTCTTTAGGAAATAAACAATCAAAGATAAGAGCGAAGATCACCTCCTAACCATTAATGGACAGATTTCTTTACATTTTTCCTAGAAGAATGAAACGAGATTTATATGCACAGTACAACATCATTGGAGATGACTGTGCCGTATAACTCAAGTGTTTCTCCTAGATATTTCCAAAGTCACGTTTTGGGTTTATATTTGATAGTCGGTTATTTAATTCCAAATAAACGAACGATAACCAATTCCATTTGAGATTTATTAATCCCTAGCAACCACTAAGCCTAAAAAATCTTTATTTAATAAATCTCTTTCCGAAACTTTTGTGTAAAACATTCATATATTTATCTCTCTGACATAACTATACTCATAAAGCATTTGTGAATAACTTCTTACTTCCAAACCTTGTTAAAAAGGATTAATAAATGCTGTTCAAATTTGAGGTAAGGACAACCCTAAACGCTATCCTCGTGGTGTTAAGTGTGGAATGGATGTTCCATACCACCAGTTTAAAGAGTCAGTTTAGAGAAATAAAGATCTTAAGTTCTTTTTGTACTTCTTTCGACAAATCCTTTTTTAGTCAATTCTATTTCATTCATGAAATCTCTTTTACTTGAAATCAAATCCATTACAAAATACTTTCCGAACTTCCAAATTCGTTTATAAAACCCTTACATAAATATTCAAAATAATTTATAAAAATTGCTTTTATAAATATCCAAACTTTTTACAAGGTTTCTTTATGAATATCCAAATCACTTTCAAAAATTCTTTGTAAACCTTTCATGTTTGGATAACTTCTTAAATAACCTTAAATCAAATTAGCGTACTTTAATAAACAAATCTGTTTTATAAATCTCCTTTATCTATGAAATCTTCCTTGCTTAAAAGGTCAAATCCATTTACCTAAAACACCTTATAAATTTCCAAATTCTTTTATAAAACTCTTATAAAAACTTCTTTATACAACATGAAAAACCATTCCTATTAGTTAAAAACATCTTTAATAAAACCATTTGCCAACTCATCTTTTAAATATCTTGTTCAAAATGCAATAACTTCAAAACCATTTCAAAAAGAAAATGAAATACTTACCTTTAGAAAATCAATGGAGGCACAACGACCACAATGGTTCTTTTAATTTGATTTCACCTATCTAGTTTAATATGGCATCACATAACAATATGTATATAAGGAATCAACACATAACAATCAATCAACTTAAGTAAATGTCCAAGTTAATTGTAATAGCAGAATATCATTTTTTTTACTAATAGATGTCATTTAGTTTTCCTTACTATATGGATCACTTAAGGGTAAGCGACACAGAAATCCTTGATTTAAAACAAACTTGAAAAGAAAATAGTTTAAAACAATATAGATTACTTAAATCCAAAGCAATTTTATAATAAATTGAAAATCTTGTAAATGAGAATCAAATCCTTATTAAATATTAATTAAACTATAATTAAATTTTTTTTAACCTTAATTAAACCTTATTAAAACATAATTAAATTTTAATCAAGGACTAATCAAATAAAACCCATTTTTAAAATAATAGTTAATTAATAATTGTCTTAATAATAATTAATTAATCCTTAATTAATAATTAAATAATAATTAACTTTAATTAAGCAACTAATTATGTTTAACTTAATTGATTAACACTTAATTATAAACATCCTTTGTTAATTAGCGATTAAGTGCTAATTACCTTAATTAGTAAATTAATTAATTAATTAATCATTAAATAAGTGATGAATCAAATTATTAATTAAGTGTCTCTTATTTACTTAATTAAATTTAGAAATCCTCTTCTAAAAATATTTTAAGTCAAATCGAGTTTAGATTGAAAAATGGTTAACTATTTTTTCGAACTACGCACGTAAAGACTATCGATACATGATTTGTAATTTCAAAACCTGATTGTTAAGCAAATTAACTTCAAAACTATATTTTACACTTTCAAACTTATAACAAAGTTGGGAAATACATTTCGAAAAGTTTGTAGTTGAAAACAAGTTTCAGATTTGGAAATAGTTTGGTTTTTACGGACTACACGTATAGTGCCTATCGCTATACGGACCCATACTTTCAAAAACTTGAAACTTCCTTTTCTAACTTTTAAAATTTCCCTTTTAAACTCGTATCCTCTTTGAAATATGAAAATAAACTTTTGAAAACCAAATCAAAGTTTTGATAAAAAGCGGATTTCTACGTCACTTTTGGTTATCGAATCGCTACCTTTGTGTCATGAACCCACATACAACAAATACAACATTCCAACATAATATCACATCATAACATTATAGCACCATCATAGACAAAGTATTACTTCACAATACTAACTAACTTTTTCAATATTCAAGTTATAATCTTTATCACCTACTCAAACATCGGCGCAAGCAATTGACACCAATTCATCATATGTGTATGTATACACAACACATAATATTACTACATACTTAAGCAATATTTTAACTCATAAATTTTACAGCTTTATAAAATTAGTAACCTGGTTTTAAAACATGAACTTTACTCACCAAACTTTCACTAAATTAAGCTAAACTTGCTCTCAAACTAGATCACTTGCTCTTAGCTCAACAAAGTGAAGATGTGGACCTTTGGAAGGCTATATGGGCTCGGCCTTGGACTAATTTGGCTCAGCCATGGCTAGAACAAGGCTCAGCCTTGGTAGTATTGGTGGATATGGGTTTTTTTGGTAGAGAATGGATTTGGAAGTGAAATGGAGGAGTTTAGTTATATATTTACACTATTTTCTCTATCTTTTCTTTTAGGAATTTAAAGATGAAAGGCATTGAAATACATGAAGATAAGAAGAAGATTTTGACATGAGAATGTAAATGAAAACGAAATAGAGGATGTAGGAATGAGAAGGGTATTTATAGACTTAGGAATTTATTAAAATATGTGAAGTGGCTTAATAAAATAATTCATACATGCATAAATGCACCCATACCTTCCCTCTCCCTCACATGTACATGTTACACCCCTCCCATAGGCCATGTTATAGGATACTTAAGGTATGGCATGGTATTTGTATTTATATAAGTGTATTTATATGCATATATATGCCTTTTATGACATAATTTGTCACATCCACTTTTATGCTTAATTAAATATGTGTTAGTATATAAATAAAAGTATTTTATTATTACAAATCCTATCATATATATATCTATGTATGTGTGTGCATGCTACACCAAGTTTGCATAATATTCCCGATGACATTCGGTATCGAAAAGTCAAAATTTCAGAAAACATTCTTCGGTCATATTTTCTATTTTTATTTAAACTATCTATATTTGTAAGCAAATTTTGAAAACTATTTTATCATCCTTATTAAATAATTAAAATAGGTTTACTTGTTAATAAAAATCCATTTATTGATTATATAAAATATATTTAAATAGCCTATATCAAAATGGCAAAATCCTAGGTCACTCCAAATCTATTTTACCATTATTTGTTATTATGTTAAAGAGTTATATTTTAGTTATAAAATCGATTAATTTGAATATTTAAAATTATTAAATATTCACAAATCAAGGCGGTAAAATTCTGGGTCATTACAAGTATTTTCATAAGAAATATATTGTTCCCTAAATTGACATCATTCAATATTTATTTATATTAAAGATTTTAAATCCTTGATATATAAGTTATTCTTTACCAATTAAATGTCAGTAAATTACTTACGTACTCTTTAGTTTTTGAGCTTCCTCATGCTAGAAATGTCGTGTGTGGTATTATTAATACATTAACTAAATGAGATAAGATCTTATCTATGCACATATTTGCCGAGCTTTCTTTAAGCTATGTACGTTATACTTAGGCCATTGTGAAATGGTAGGTATGAGTGAATAATCTCTTTTGATTTATTGAGCTTTCCTGAAGATCAAGGTGAGATTGGGACAAAGACCACGTATTAAGAGTTATATGTGATACAAACGACAATGTGTTATATATTGCATGTAGGCCTATCATTTGTTGAGCTATCCTCATAGTTAGAATCCCAAGGAAAGTGATTTCTAACACCCACCAGAGACGAAAGATTTCTATGTTTTCTCTTAGGGTTTTGAGAAACATAAAAGTCTAGTGTGAGCATTATTAGAAAAATGATATGATAATATTTAACCTTTCTAATATTATAAGAATATATGCTTTACAAGTCGAAATAATCTAATTCGATAAATTTGTGCAACTAATATAATTCATAAAATGTTTATAAGTTAAAATATACAAATGAAATGAATTAAGATAGACTTAGAAATATAAAATATACTTACCAATAGATCTTTTAGCATGTTGTAAGTTCAGAAAAATGTAAGATCCAATTTATACAACCACTAAAAAATTTGTTCCTCGATCGCTTAACTGTTATTTATATCAGACTATTATGTCTTCTATGAGTTCCAACCTCTTAATAAATAAAAGAATTATGGATATTTGATCCATATTCGATCACATATAAATGTGATATGGTAAAATGTCATGATTCATAATGTACGAAATTTGATGAAATTACTTCATTCGAAATAAGAAAATAAACCAGACCGCGAGATCATGTATTCAATACGATTGTTTACAACATTGATCTAGTTTTGTTATATGTGCACTAAACCAAGAGCTACAAATCATACCTAGGAATTCGATCACTAAAATTTTAGCTTGATCAGTTTACATAAGGTGCAACTTATTTGATATCCTTAACTGTTAAGGATGACCAAATGCATTTTTATAAAGATCGATGTGGTCGTTCTATAAGAGTTTCCTTTAAATGGTTTGACCATTTTTAAAAAGAAAGCGAATGTAGGAGAGTGGATGTGACTTAGGCATGGTTCGGTTGAAGAGTGTGAATGGCATGCTCTACTTCATGAAGAGACATCGAAGACGAGAATTGTATAAAATAAAGTAGATACTTAACATGGAATGAAAAATATGAATTCTATTCCAAAACATATATTCATATAGTTAATTATTTCCTATGAGATTTATTTCTTTAAGTTTAAGATATTTGATCTAAAACTCTTAACTGTAAGCTAGTTACAAAAAGTGAATAATTAGCTCATATCAAGTGGTTGAATGGAGCTTCGTCTTTTGTATGCTTTTATAGTAGTGGAAGAAATAGTGGGAACATACCATGTAACACTTCTTAGTGGACCCATCAAGTTATGAAAATTATTTTTGTAAATATACAAAATATTATTATTGAAATTATAACTAGTTTCAACATTGATTGGAAACAGATATGGTTTTTTTGGGTATGAATATTCATTATAAGATAAAACTATAATGTCGATATTTGTTTTCATAATAAAGGTGATGCACTAGAAAATATAGGAGTGTTTGAAAATTTAACGGTTATTTTAGAATTATGGACTAAGTCATTTCTTTGGAATTAAGTCAACAGTCATATGATTATGACATATGACATTGATGAATTGTATCTCAAAAGATTAAGGGCAAAACATCCATTCAATAAGAGCAACAAAAGAGTTAATAAACTCTTTAGATTGTTACATACATATGTATTCGGTTCAAATTTTAATGATACCAAAATGGATCCACATACTTTGTTAAATTCACAAACGAATTATCATAAAAATGAACATGTTTATATGATACATAGTAGTGTATTTATATAAGTTCCATGAATATAAAATGGACTGCATAAAATGAAAGAAAATAAATATCTGATTTGATTGAATAGGTTATTGTATTGGAAAGGATTCCAAAAGTACCTAAAATAAAATAAGATTCAATCTTAAAAGTCACTCCTCCCTATGATACATAATGATGTATCAATAAGGATTAATCGGACTTTATCGAACAATGTATGAATGATATGAGTAGAGTTGAGTTAACTTCTTTCTTTAAGGTCCTATACGTAAGAGTAAGTACATCAGGTTAAAATTAATTTCATCTAAAACATAGTTTATGAGATCATACAAGATAAGGGTTGGTAACGAACCCATATATATTATAGGTCAAGGATATGACAAGATGTGTGAGTCGAGAGGCTGCATGTAATACTTGCTGGTAAGGAATTTGTGTGGATCTCTCAAAGGATTTAAGGACTGACCAACATTGGTTGACTGATTTATGTTATGAACATAAATTTCTATACACTTAAAAGTAAACCAGTTCTATACATATGCAAAGGCAGTTAATAAAATGTTTATGAATATTTTTTCCATTATATCGAGAAACAACTGTTGTTTGAAGAAATGCCAACTTTATGATGAATGAATTTATTTTAGAAATATTAGTAGTAAAATGGATTTGAATATGATCCATAGATAAAATTGATTACGTACGATGAAATGAAATCAACTAAGCTTAAACAGACACACCACATTGGTGTTAGCGCCAAAATTGGGCACTAACACCCAAATCCAGATGAAAGCAC
Organism: Allium cepa; assembly: GCA_030765085.1. Classification (NCBI taxonomy): domain Eukaryota; kingdom Viridiplantae; phylum Streptophyta; class Magnoliopsida; order Asparagales; family Amaryllidaceae; genus Allium; species Allium cepa. The sequence goes on from CM060939.1 coordinate 55,565,408, forward strand.
CAATTAACAGTCAAAGATAACAGATAGAACATATGTAGAGGATATCAATATGAAGAATAACAAAAATTAATATGCAAGCATTAAAGACACAAAATTTATAGTGGTTCGGCTAACTCCGGTCTACGTCCACTCTAGAAATTTCCTTTTTATTGCTGTAATAATCGATTACAGTTACAAAATAGTAGACTAGCCTTAGCCTTTAGAATGTAGAAAGTCAGAGAGCCAAAGAGAAGAATATCCCTTTTCTAAACTCCTACACGCTGTATTTATAGACACGTCCAGGTAGTTGTTGGGCTTTCTGAATAACCCGAGCCCACTAAGGCCGAACGGCCTATGCCGAACCACCATGCTAAGCCACACCTGCCTCTCTCCAATGCCGAGCCACATCTGCCTTTCACCAATGCCGAGCCACACTGATGCCAAACGACACATCACGCCGAACGACCCAACATGACGAATGACCCATCACGCCGAATGACCCTACATGCCGAACGACTCATCACGGAACGATCGATCTTGTTGAACGACCCATCATGTCGAATGACCCATCATATCGAACAATCCATCATGCCGAACGACCCATTATGCCGAACGATGTCCAATGCTGAGCGACCCATGATGCCGAGCGATGTTCAATGCCGAACGACGTCTAATGCCGAGCGAGGTCCAATGCCGAGTGACCCCTGATGCCGAGCGATGTTCAATGTCGAACGACGTCCAATGCCGAACGAGGTGTGATGCCGAACGACGTTTAATGCCGAGCGACCCATAATGCCGAGCGACAATGCTGACCCACAATCAAACGACCTTCCTGAACTTCCATACCTCCACCGGATATTGCCATGCCGAACGGCAAAACCACAAGGTCGAACCCCAAACACTTCAAACCACTTCATTCCGACCGAATAACCTATGTTCTATCCAAGAAACCATCATCCATTTAAACCGAATCCATCATATTTCATCCTCGATAGTCGTGAAGTTGTTTTAGTTAACTCCGCTTGTCTGTGGCCTTGTAAAAAGACAGGTTAACACTTGCCCCCCAAAACATGCCTTGCTGTTGGAAGGTGTGTTTTGAATAGCCTCAAATCCGATACCCAAAGTCCATATCCCTTTCATAACATAGCCGCATTACTTTGAGTTCTATTACTTATTCAAAACCATAAATTTGTTCAGTTGATAACGAGCTGACGTTGCTCAGGTCCAGTGCCATCTCCGTTCGAGGTAGGCGGTGGTCGCTCCTGTCCCACTACCACAGCTCGGTTCCTGACGTACTACTGTAGATGACCATTCCTTAAATGCTCCTCAATGATATCCCTTAAATGCCTGCAGTCGTTTTCGTTGTGCCCGTCTAGCTCATGGAATAGGCAATGCTTCCCTGATGCCCGCTCATATTCAGAAGGCTCTCTCTTTGTCGGCCTTCGATATTGGAGTCGCCCTCGAGTGTCCAAGTAAATCCTTTCTAGAGTATCAGTTAAATCTGTGTAAGAAGAAAACTTTGACTCCTTTTGAGGCCTCTTCGAAGTGCCACCGTTGCCATTTGTTCTCCTTTTTCCTTTATCGTCTTTATTTGGATCCTCCTAAGATGGACCTCCACCTTTACTACATAAGCCTCAGCCTCTCTCCCCTCTCTCTCAACCTGCACATCCTCTTGTCTCAGGAACCTTTCTGCCTCATGGTAGAACTCCCCAAGGTCCCTCGGTGGGTCCCTTTCCAATGATATCTTGAAATCCGAATTATCTACGATTCCCGAGACCGCTGCCATCAAAACCATTGACGGATCGGGTCGATCCACTGAGGCTACTGCTGCGTCAAATCTGGTTAAGAAGTTCCTGAGTGACTTTCCCTTCCATCGCTTCATCGATGTCAAGGTCATTACATTCTTGGGTCTGACTATATGGACCTGAAACTGTCTCATAAATCTTTCAATCAGCTCCGTCCATGTGCCGATAGAACTACTCTCCAGCTGTCTGAACCACATAACTATGATATCCATCAAAAACAATGGAAAGCATCGAGCCATGACCTCGTCCAATGCCCCCAATACCTCCATATGCCTCATGTACCTCGTCAGGTGAACGATGAGATCCGTTCTCCCATCATACATATCCAACATTTGATAGCTTAAAGTCCGGTGGATTCCTAGCTTGCCTGATTGTAGGAGTAAAGGGACTCCTATTCACATTCTCCAAGTCTCTATTTACCAATCCACCTCTCATAGCCCGTCTGACCATTTCCGCTAATCTGTCGTTGTCGCCAAGCTGTAATCCTTATTCATTGCCTCTGGTATGCTCCCCGAGTTCATGAGGAAATTCAGGCACATACTCCTCATCTCGTACTCCTGCACTCCTGTTGGTGTTGGGTTGCACAGCGTCATACGGTATGCCTCCATGGATTGGTCCAGCATTTCCTGGTGGTATGCCCCCGAGTCTAGGTCCATCTAGATTATTAGCCGTCTACTGATCAGGGGCTGTCCCTTGCTGGGCCATTCCCTCTGCTTGATGGTTGAGCACTTCTGATCCAGCTCCATGGATCTGAGCTCCTGCATTTCCTGCTTGTGCAAATTGTCTGAGAAAAGCCTGCATTATCTCCTCTTGCCTTTTCAACATCGCTTTCATCTCATCTCTAGTGATGTAGATGGATGCTTGACTTGCTCCAGCTCCAGAGGAAGCCTCTTGACTTCCCTCCTGTTTACTCCTTTCTATCACTTGCTACCTTGCTGATGGTCTAGCAATCGCTCCTTAGAATCCAAGTTCTCAAGCTTCTGAATCCAAAATCCAAGCTTCAAAATTCCCGAGTGCTAGCTTTCTCGGTGAAAGCACCAAAATGTTAGCGCCAAAATTGGACATTAACACCCAAATCCAGATGAAAGCACCAACTAACAGTCACAGATAATAGATAGAATGTATGTAGAGGATACCAATATGAAGAATAACAAAAAATAATATGAAAGCAGTAAAGACATAGATTTTATAGTGGTTCGGCTAACTTCGGCCTATGTCCACTCCAGAAATTTCCTTTTTATTGCTGTAATAATCGATTACAGTTACAAAATAGTAGACTAGCCTTAGCCTTTAGAAAGTAGAAAGTCAGAGAGTCGAAGAGAAGAAAATCCCTTTTTTGAACTCCCATGCGCTGTATTTATAGACACGTCCACGTAGTTGTTGGGCTTTCTGAATAAGCCGGACCCATTAAGGCCGAATGGCCTATGCCGAACCACCATGCCAAGCCACACCTGCCTCTCCCTAATGCCGAGCCACACCTGCCTTTCACTAATGCCGAGCCACACCTGATGCCAAATGACACATCACGTCGAACGACCCAATATGCCGAACGACCCATCACGCCGATCGACCTAACATGCCGAACGACTCATCATGCCAAATGATCCATCATGCCGGACGACCCATCAAGCCAAACGACCCATCATGCCAAACGATCCATCATGCCGAACGACCCATCATGTCGAATGACCCATCATGCCAAACGATGTCCAATGCCAAACGACCCATGATGCCGAGCGATGTTCAATGCCGAATGACGTCCAATGCCGAGCGAGGTCCAATGCCGAGCGACCCATGATGCCGAGCGATGTTCAATGTCGAACGACGTCCAACGCCGAATGAGGTGTGATGCCAACGACGTCTAATGCCGAGCGACCCATGATGCTGAGCGACAATGCCGACCCATAATCAAATGACCTTCCTGAACTTCTATACCTCCACCGGATATTGCCATGCCGAACGGCTAAACCACAAGGTCGAACCCCAAACACTTCGAACCACTTCATTCCGACCGAACGACCTATCATCTATCCAAGCGACCATCATCCATTTAAACCGAATCCATCATATTTCAGCCTCGATAGTCGTGAAGTTGTTTTAGTTAACTCCGCTTGTCCGTGGCCTTGTAAAAAGGTGGGTTAACAATTAGCATGTCTAATAAACATCCTCGCATATTAAAGATAAACTATGATTTTTTAACCGATGTCGAGAAATGAATATATTTAGTTGTCAATAAGCCTTAAAGAGAATTGACTCAACCATATGAAACGATGTGCCAATCCAGAATCGATTCAAATTACATTAACAAAATATGTTTTTGATGAGCTTAACTAAAAGGATATGATTCGTCGAATGAAAAGGAGTTTTTGAGAAAAAGACCAATGCCTTTGGAATATAACAAGCTACACTGATAAGAATACCAATGTAAATTTCAATTATTTATAGATTCATTATTGAACATACTTAAGTTAATTTAGATTTTACTTGCAAAATTATCACTTGATATGACTTTGAATTTTGATACATATATATATATATATTAAAACTGAAATTAAAATAATAATCAAGAATAATATATTTGCATATAACAATTAAAGTGTCTCGAAGTCAATGAGAGTGATACTCATTTTGTGGGTTTCAGATAGGATCCAAGAATTGATATGAATGTACCGTTTAACAAGCATCAGAGTTGAGAAAATATTTTGATAGAAAAATAAATAATTTGAATTTAAATCAAAATGTAGAGAAAGCATGTAACGACCCTATTTTAACTATAGGATATTTAAATCAATGATTTAAATATTGAATCATTTATTAATCATAGGTCTAAAAATATGGTTTTTCGTATACGATTGAATTTGGACTCAAGACACTACCGTTGAATCCAGAGCGAAGTTGCAAATTAAAATATGTATAAGCATCGCTAAATTTGGAGATTGGTGAATCGAATGGTCAAAAAGATCTCGAAATGAGCGAAATTATAATCCTGGAAGGCTATCTTGGATAGGGATGAAATTTATACCATTAGGACCAAAAAAATAAGGTGATGTTCACCGACAAGTTTCATTATGATTGGACGTGCCATGTGATTGCATGAGCTTGAAACGTGCAATGGTTTATTTGAGAAATCAAATAAATATTATTATTATATTAATATATATAATCAGTGAACCCTTTCTCCCTCTCAACCCTTTACTGTTCCATTGCTTGGAACACAAAAACATGGTCGCCTCTTTTCAAACCATTCCAAAAATTAAATCATGCAATTTACTCAATGAAAATTGATGAAATGGGGTTCATTGAACTCGTATTGGAGATAACTTCGCGTATTTGGGGTCAATATTTGGTGTGGCAGTAACTAGCAACATCGACCTTCTTACGGTGTTGATCAGGGTTAGGTATTGCGATTTATTAAAGCAGAATTAGGTGATTGGGACGACACTGTTGGACTCTTCTTCGCGACATGCTCCTTTCCATCAAATTTCATAAGCTTGGTGCTTCCAGGCAAATCATGACCATGTGGTACAGGGAGGGGTTGGCTACAAGTCGTGATACAGGGGAGATGGTCGAGCTTTACTTCGTTGAGTACGCCGCATCCCGCATGTATAGAGGAGTTCGTCGGAACAAACGACGTTCGATTTAATGGAGTGAAGCTCCGTTTCATTGTGAAAGAGCACACTAGGGGATGGGTTACGGTATACTTGTGCATAACATCGAGAAATAGAAGAAGAAGGATTAGCTAAATTACGATAATTAGTATTTTAATTAGTGAATTAATTATTTTACTAATCATGATTTGTATTTAATTATATCTTTTGCATACGAGGATGGTTTTGAACGTTGTTTCTTGCGTTGTGCTCATGATGGATAACTCTATGAATTGAATTTAGGTTGGCTAACTTTTGTTGAGGTAAGTGATATTGCCTCTCACCATACTCTGATTATTAGCATAGTATTAAAATGATGTTTTGAAATGATTTCTAACTTTAAAAAGTGATTTTTTTAATATATTTAAACCTACATCTTGTTTTACAAAAGAATTAAAAGTGTTTAAAATGATTTTAAATCAAATATCATATTTTTCTTATTAACATACCATATTGACAAAATTGCTAGACTTAGGCTATTTTTGACATTTATCCCACATTGGTTGCTTTACGTGTATTGTATGCATTATATGTGTGTTATTATAGATGTTTGTATGCTCTTTGGTTGCATGTATTCTTGTTCGCTTAGTTTAGTTGAAAACGCCAATCGAGGCGATATAGGGTTAGGAAATATCCCATAAGATATAGTTTCCAGCATACCGACTGATCAGAAGACAAAAGAAGAAGGACTTGGGTAAATGATTCGGACTTTAGGATAAACGCCAAACGTTTTCATTTTGTTTGTACGTAGGAATTTTCGGTTTGACTAAAGTGGTTGTTATCGACTATTCCAAAGTGGTCGGTATCTACCATTATTAATGATGGATGATTTGGCCAATTTTGACGTGGACGATTGAGAGGCTTTGAGAAGCATGATGCAATAGTTCATTCATTCGTTCAACGTTTGATTTTAGCATTACAGGTCTTTGACGAGTGGTTTTGGCAGTAAAGCAAAGATGTGATGCTTCAAAGTGATGACTTCATGATTTGACAATGATGATTCTGTGATCAATGATTTCAACATTAGATATCTATACCTTGGGATGTAGGGTAGTCGGATTGAAGGGACTATAGAGGAAGGTTACGGGACACATGATGACATTCCATGAATAATGATGGTTGTCTAGAATAGTTCCTAACTGTGATGACTTTGGGTGGAAGTTGTAAGGTAGTTCTAGAATAAGCACTACTACGGATGATGTGATACTCGAGGGTTTTATTATTGCACTCCTAAAGCAAGGGTATTTGAGCTGGTATCCGTTTAGAATACGATGATCCCTAGATACTTCACTTAGGGATACAATGACCCTTGGACCGCATGATATTTAGATCTGTTGTACTCTAGATTGCATAAGATGCACATTCTAGTTTCCTAGCTAGTCGATTGGCATGGATTCGAGTATTGAGAAACCTTGATGTTGTAGTCCTAAGATCATACGATGGGGTCGATCGAGCTATCATATATCCAGTGCATTGAGTGTGAGGATGGTTGATCGATGTCATGTGTGCTTTGGTTGCTTATCACCTTAGGGATGTCACACTATAGAGATATCGTCGATGTAGATGTTTAAACACCTATTTGTACTTTGAAGTATAGAACACCGATGATGACTATGATATAGAGTAGCATATACCCTATGTTATGTGATAACTCTTTGGATGCAATGACAGATCCGATATGATTCTCCATACCCTCTATTCCATATACTGCACCGACTTTTATAGTGTTTTGAGATTGTTTATCAGTCGCACCGAACTGTTGTTTGACTCGAGGTTTTATGCTTTGCTTCTTATTTCCTTAGATACTCTTAAATGAATAAAATAGAAAGCATTTGTAAATGGTACATGAAGTTCTATAGATGGCCTAGCTAGAGATGATGCTTTCTCATATTTATATCTAGGCTTATTATTGCATATTTTGTTGTGTGACATGCCTTGACAGTGTTGAGTTAATATTACTAGAGGTAGTTTATCAGTGAGTTTATTTATCATTTGTATAAACTTTATCACTATTTTGTATAATTGTATGAACATGTATACTCTGATTCTGGGGTTTATGTATTTATTGTTGTCTCGTCTATTTTACATTTGTGACGATTGTTATATTTTATTTAATTCTCTGTGAGATATACCACAACTTCTCTGATTTTTTAATGTTTCCTTTCTCTTTTCTTCTATTCTATTTATCTTCTTTCCTTTCCCTTAACAATCATCCTACATCGACCAGATGCTTCAGTAGTGCATTATTTGATTATATGAGCATCAGAGGTGTAGAGTGGTCGTCTCATTTGGTATTAGAGCTTAGGTTACATGATTAACCTAAGCTGATACTATGATCCAGTAGAGATAGCAAAGGAGTTGTCACCTTAGGCTAGATTGAGAGTATACCTATATACGAGAGAGTGCTTATTTGTTAAATATTTTGTTTTTCAAAACTATATAGTAGTATAGTATATGAGTTATATTGCACATACAAGTACCATTGATATAGTTTTTCCTTATGAGAGACTGAACATCCTTATTATAAATTAGGAATGATCTGACATACGAGAAATGTTATTATTGACTTCATCGCCAAAGTTGAGGAGTGGCGGGATAGGGACTACTAACACTGATTAACAAAATGTGTTCGTTGGGATAGTGTGAAACATTATCTGGAATGCCCCGGTTTATCTAGATCATTATGGTGCTCAAGTTTTAATGCCTATAGTCGACTTTTCTAAGCTATATAAAGACTTTATGGGTCTAAGAGGCAAAGCGTTCCTTGGAATAGAGTCGGCTGCAAAGGTGAAAGACGGGATGGATACTTGTAAGAGGATCTTTGATGAATTAGAGTTAGACAATCCAATGAGGTAGAAGTTGACCTCTAGATAGCTCTAGGACGAACAATAAATTGGTGGAGTTCCCTTATATGTTTGATTCCCAAAGGTCATTTTACTTGGGATCAATTCATAGTTTGAATCAGGGAGATTTATCTCGACTTCTCAAAAGTTGGTGTTGTTTAGGAAGTTCACCGACTTGAAGTAAGGTGATATGTCTGTGTTGGAGTATATGGCCAAATACAATGTGTTGTCGAAGTACGGTCTGTCTTTCATTGATATTCCACTCATAATGAATCAAATATTTATCTTTGGGTAGAGTGATCATCTGGGGAATCGATTGATTAGTCATATTGGCTGGAGCTTCGAGAAGTTGATTGAGAAGGCTATACGATGTAAGAGCCTATACCCAGTGTAGAAGGACTATCCTAAACTAGTTAAGTAAGGGTAGATAATGGAAGTATACGTGTTAAATTCCATTTCGATTTTGTCGAGTGCTCCACTGATGAAAGAGAAGGGAAAGGGTAGCACCATCTAGGGTATGCTTTCCATTTATGGTGTTACATACGTATTTTATTCGACGTCGAAGTTTCATTTTCCTTTATCTCTAATGATTTGATAGATAGATTGGGATTGAGACCAAAAATTATTGATTGACTTTTAAATTATGAGGAACCTTGTTGGTGGCTCAACCAACCTATACATGGTTTGTGGAGACTTAGCCTTATCGAGCATGGATGTTTGTTTGTTATTGGTTTGTTTTAGGTTTAATAGGATTCAGTACTATAGTCTAAGAATGGACTGGCTGAGAAGGTACATAATAGTGGTGGATTATGAGATTCCGTTGCTGACAATAGGGGTAGATGATGGGTGGACGATAGTGCTACACTGCTTACCAGACAATGATAGGACGGTTAGTTTTCTATATTTGCTTGATGCCCCTCTTGACTAGTTGTCATTAGTGCCTATTGATAGGAAGTATCAGAACGTATCCAATGAGGTGTCCAGATTACCACCACATATGGATATAGAATTCTGTATGCAGGTGATAAACTAGCAGTTATGTCTTTTAGGCATATACCGCTAAAAGAGCGGAGGGAACTAAATGTGTGAGAGGATGGCCTATTGAGATAAGGGTTTTTTCGTAGGAGCATATTTAAATAACTTGCACCTATATGTTAGCCACAAGGCGGATGGCTCTTTGAGGTTGTAGGTTAATTGCCGTAAGCGGAACAAGATGACAAATAAGTAGCCTCTCCCACTTATTTATGGTTTGTTTGATCAACTCTATCGGGCGAACGTGTTCTCCTAGTTAACCTTGCAATAATGTTTCATCCACTGAGAGTAGCTAAGAAGAGTGTGCCGATCATGGTGTTTTATATGCTACCTTGATTTTTGATTAGTTGGTTATGCCGCTTAGGCCAACCAATGAGTTCCCATGCTTTTTTGATCTCATGAACCATGTTTTGAGGGGTCACTTAAGTGAGTCTGTGCTTGCATTTGTTGATGATGCTTTCATCTACCCATGGACGAAAAAAGAGCACAGGATATGATTGCTTATTGTATTGTAGATGTTGAGAAAGCACTAACTGATGATGAGATTTTTTAAGTATCACTTCTGGTGGAGGAAAGTGAGATGCTTGGATCATGTTGTTTTGGAGTAGGACATTATTATAGCTCCTGCGAAGGTTATGACAATCCATGATTGGAATAGACCAAGAGTGTAATGGATGGAATGAGTTTTCTTGGATTAGTGAGATACTAAAGACGTTTTACCAATAAATTCTCTACCGTTAACCGACTTGATGAGAAGAATTAGGTTATTATTTGGGATGCAAGGTGTGGACATGTGTTAATGAGTCTGATAGAAAGGTTGGTGAGTGCATTGATATTATTTTTTTGAGTGGGAATGGGGATTTGATAGTGCATACATATGCTTGTGGTACGTGACTAGGTGCTGTATTGATGTAGAAAGGTAAGGTTGTCACATATGCTAGCTGCCAACTGAAACCGCATGAATGGAAGTACTCGACTCTTGATTTGGAGTTTGCAGCTATAGTATTTACTTTGGGAATTTGGAGGCTCTATCTATTAGAAGAGGGGTTTGTGTTGTTCGCTAATCCCATATCACTAAAGAGTCTTTTCTCCGAGATGGATCTTATCCTTTGCCAGCAGCGATGGTTAGAGTTCTTAGTCTTCTACGACTTTGACATTTCCTATACACCCATAAGGGAAATGTTGTCTTTGATGCTTTGAGTGGAAGACATACCAATTTCGGAGCGGTGTTCCTAGAGTTGACGCAACTCGAGCTTATCACTGGTTATGACTTTAGAACTCGATATGAGCTATGGCCAAAGATGATAGCTATTTTGACTATCAGACCTACTTGGATTTAGCATTTTAATACTAGTTAGATGCGTGAAGTTAAACTAACAGAGATCATGGGTAAATTAGAGGAATGAGTAGTGTCTGTAAAGGTGATGCAGTGTAGACTCGACCGAGACTGTTAGCTCCATAAGGATGAAATATCGTTTGTTGTCAATGTCATTGGGTCAAGAGATGAGGCATCATAAAAGTGCTCTCATTCGAGATTGACTCACGATGATAATAAAACGCATTGTGATATGAGGTTGCCATTTTATTGGAACGGGATAAAGGATGTCGTGGCTTTCGAGATGAATGAATTATCAGCTAGTAAATGTTGAACAGAAGAAGCCAAGTGGTTGCTACAACCACTTGAGATTCCCAGGTGGAAATGGGAATGAATATCATTGAACTTCATCGGTGGATTACCAAGGACTAGAGGAGAGTATGACAGCACTCAGGTTATAGTCGATAGATTGATGAGGAATTCTAGATTATATTCATTAAGTCCAGTAGAATAACATCCAATTAGTCAAGTTATATGTGAAGTGGATTATTCGATTGCGGTGTGCCAAAGTCCATTCTAAGTGGTCGAAAACCACTGTTCACTAGTGGATTTTGATGAAAACTTACAAGAGGCGTTGGGAAAAAATTAAGCACCAAATCAACTAGATGACATCGAGACTAAACTTAAATCTTCGAGGCCTTGTTGGCCTATTCATACCGATAGACGTGATAAGAAACAGGTTAGGAGGAAGGCGATGGAGTAGTACTGGTTCAATAGAATAAAAGGAAAGGCAATAACATATGGTAGATCGAGAAGAGCATAAGGACTGGTTACTCAGAGCTCTTCACTTGGCGAGATTTCATTTTTTGTCAACTTGCGTATTGGATATCATGTATGATGCCTTATACTAGATAGTGTAGTATCCTACATGCTAGGATGGGAATGAATGTTGCATTTTGATGTTTGATCTTATATGTGCCTATTTGATGTTTGATTGTTGGCATTAGATATAATTACTTTTGCTTATATGGTTGTTAGGTATGCAGGATAGTTGTGGTTTGATATAGCAGATTTATTTGAGACGATTACTATATATATATGATATGCTTAGATACATGATGATGTTGCATTTGCATTTGATCCTCTTTGTTGAGAATATATCCATGCCCTTGGAAGCGAAAGTTGGTCATTTAGGTTCTTACTCACTTTTATTTGCATCTAAATGGTATGCCCTTGCTATAAAAGAGTTATATGTTAACAAGAGTTCCTGTTAACATCCCCGATGCTTTTTATAGAATTATTTTATATGTGTTCGACCTTTTGGTTGAGTGGATTTACATTTCTGAATGAAACGGCTGGGTCGGAAGGTTTTAGGGTCTTAATTTAAATTCTAAAAAGAGGGGATTGATACCAGAGGTTATAAGAGATTGTTCATCTCACTTTGGGATTTGAGTGAAGAACTATCTTCCTTTCGATCCCACCGAAAGGATTAAGTATGGTCCAAGCATTACGGTTGAAAGGAATCATCAGTATTGCTTAACCTTTCGGTAGTCTGGAAGGTTTAAGAAGCCATTTAACCACTACCAAACGGTTTAAACATAGCTTAAACCTTGCAATTTGACTAAGTCGATGGTCTTGTTAAACCTCTTGCTTGGTCGGAGGGTTTGAGAAACCATTTAGACCCTTTAGTCAACTCTTCATGCTATATGACCTTCGTCCATATAATTTCATTAAGTTCTATCTCCCTTGGAAACCGAAAGTGTTTCACATCTCCTTTGAATCTCTTCGGAAGGTTAAGAATCCTTCGGTGGTATCAAATGGTGAGATTGCTTTATTTACCACTCCATTAATACTTTCGGCTTCCTAGATTGATATTCCACTTGTGAAAACCTTTTGAAAAGAATGCATGATCCAAACATATTTAGATAATAATAAGAGCTGATTTAATATGCCATGAGACTTATATTTGGGACTAATTCACAAGTTATGTTTTCCCTTCTTGCAGTTGATATTAAGTAGGGAAGAAGGAAACTCATAAGGTTATCCGAAGATAGTTTCATGGCATATACTCGAAATAAACAAAGAATATAAGAAATAAATCATAAATGATTAGTCGTTAATACTGAATTAACGCCTAATCATGATTATCCTCCAAATTCTGTGTCGATCGCAAGCCACGATCCTCTTTATTTCTTCATAATGGAATCTGATACAAAATTTAAGAAATTTGCCCCCAATCTTGATTTCTAAATTAGGGTTACAATGTATTAAGCGAGAGAAATGGTGGTTGTTGAGTAGAAGAATGGGAATAAAATCGGATCCCGGAACCTGACCCCTTGGGTCTTATTTATAGACACAGGCGGCCCCCTTCCAGCCTTATGCCTTCATCAGGGATGAAAGGCTGCTTCTCATACGTTGTTATAAACCTTTTGGTTTGACGAAAGGTTGCTTCTCATACAATGTTATAGACCTTTGCTTCCTGACGGAAGTGGTTTGTTCATTGCTTCTTATCACGGACTGTTGGCAGCTGTCAAAGGGTTAATAATTCTCAATGTATTTATGGATTTCTCGTCTCTTCTGTTGGGTTGGTTTCTTATAAGGTGTTGTGAACTCTTCGACCTTGTCGGAGGGTTGTTTCTTTACTCGATTACCGCCGAGATCTGCATTCTTTAATGCTTTCAAAAGGTGGTCTTCTGTTGAATTATGTACGCTTCCATTGTTTAAACCTTTTGATATTGTCCAAAGATGTTGGATATGTACTTTAGCCAGTTCGAAAGGCTTATTATGCTTCTGAAGGGTTGTCAATTGAGTCACTCATTCTGGCCCTATCCTCTCTACCCTTCTCGGAAGACGCCTATTTGAGTGACGGATGATGAATCCCTTCGCCTCCCCCAAAGGGTTCATATCTACTGCAAATTTATTACCCACATTCCTTCCTTCCTATCAAAAAGACTTGGGGAGCTCTTCTTTTCCCTACTTTTTGCGTTACATTAGGTGGCCTTGTAATCATCTTCCCTTTCATGCTTGCGAAAGCTTTTCCCTGAAGCTACCATGTGCTTCTTCTTCTCTGGTGTCATACAACCCTTTCGGGGTTATGGAAAGGTAACTTCTTCTGATACACTTTACCTATGTGGAAGGTCTTTGAAACGCCTTCTTTATCTTCACTTATATTTTATGGTTACACAACAAACCTTCCGAACATATTTAAGAAAAATACCAGATACCTTTTTGACAATACCGAAAGGTTTACAAAGGAGACAAAGATCATTAATCAGCACCAAACAAGGAAGCAACGTACCGATAAGATCGAAAGGTTCACGACAATACATGAAAGAAAACCCTTCGGCTGTATCGAAAGGTTTGCATCGCGCATAAAAAGTAACAATTTGGCTCAGTCGAAGACATAAGGCCAAAAGGAGGGCTGCCTATGTCTATAAATAGGACCCAAGAGCCCGATTTTGAGGGGAATTTTTTCTCTCTTGCCTCATTCTTGTAATATATAAAGAAATGTGATGTAACCCTAATAAAGAATGGATTTGGGGATCTGTAAAAGATAAAATTGAATCATAAAAGGGGAAGTTTCCCATTTTATTAAATCTCTTATTATCTAATTTAATTCTTCATTATGTTGATTCATATTTTTAGGATTAACTCAATTAAGAGGCTTAGGCTGACAGGGTCAGAAATTTAATTGATTAGGTTGTAGTTTCGACCCTCAGAAGTCATAAAATTTTCTACTCTAACCTTCCAGCGAAGACTACAGCTGATCTAAATTAATAAGAGTGGTAACCCTTCGGAGTCATTAGTTTTCAAGGCTGGATTCTTCAACTAAGTTGGTAGGTCCTTCTATATATGCAATACCAAAACCTTCCACCGATGTTACCTGAGTGATCAAACCTTTCGATGAAGTTTGAATTCAGAAGAATAAAGTTTAATCCAACAGTAGACAGTCACATACCTTTTAGCAAATCTAAACCAGTCTTCGAGTAGGAAGTTAAACCTTTCAATAAGTGCGAAAGCACTTATACGTCATCCAAGGACTTTATTTATACTACCGCTAATAAGGTCAATCATCCCAAACCTTTCGAAGCATTTAAGATCAACTCGAAAGGGATCAGACTGGTAAGTAGTAATATGCAACACAAAGGAAAGCTTTATATGACACCTTGAAAGATCTTTCGAAGTTAAAAGTTCTTTATCTAGAATACCAGTTTTACCAACTACACCGAAAGGTTTAGATCGAAAATCAGCAATTATTGAATTGAAGTATCTTTCAGGGTGGTAACCATAAATTTGGCTAACAGTATGTGACTTCTATTGTGTAGATTTGGGTGTATATGCATAATTATCCTCGAAAACAAGATGCCACAGATATGCGATGCCTCATTTAACGACCTGTATTTTTAATGAATAGATATTTAAATAATCAATTTTAATATTAAATCGTTAACCAAAATGAAGGTCTAAAAATGTTACTTTTCCCATATGGCCGAATCAGGAATCAAGACAACTCTATTGAGTTTGTATTGGTGTTGTGAATTAAAATGAGTATAAGGATCGCTATATTTGGAGATCGGACGATCAAATGGCTAAAATGATCTTGAACTACGCAAAATTGGCATCCTAGGGCGCAATCTTAGATAGTGACGAGATTTTTGAGAAAATAAATAAATGGAGTATTATAATATTATAATTGTCACCCAAATCATTCCTTTCCCTAATTCATTTATCTGGTTACTGTTCCATCCATAATCCATGGCCGCTTCCCTCTTTTTTATTAAAAAATAAATTCGACCAATCCACTCAATGGTAAATTACGAAACCAGGTCCATTGAGATAGTATGAACAAGAGCTTTGCAATGATCATGATAGAATTTCAATCGATGGTGATTAGAAATGATGGCACTTCATGGTTGGAACAAGCGTTTGAGATGGCTGGAGCTAAGGTCGACGATATGAGAAACAGAGATTGCCGTTGAATTACCTTTGCGAATAGCACCTACTTACAAAATCTTATAGGATTCAATCGAGCAAATTGAAATGCATCCTTTCCTTGGCCGTGATGCGCACTTCTAGGTCCTATCAGGTTAGGTTATTAACGGTTGATTGAGCATATCCTTTTCGGCTCTAGGGTGAAGAGATCGCGAAAAGGGACACGTTGCATTCGTCGGTTATCTATTTCATTGAGTATTCGTTAGGAAATCGAAGAGAGAAGGAAGTGGAATTTGTTGTACAAGTCTCAATGCATGTACATGGATTTTGTGATGTTGAGGAAGAAGGATTAAAGGCTCATTAAGGTAACTAAGGGTTTAATTACCATTATTTAATTAATCGATAATCTCTTTTCTTTTATTGGCCATATATTTTGCATATGAGATCCGTTTTAGATGCAGTTTCTTGTGTTGGGCTCATGATGGAGAGATCTATATTTTAGCAAAATTTTATAGAGGTGAGTGATATTGTCTCTCACTGTACTATGATTGGTTGTATAGTAGTAGATCCTCATTCTAGAATGATTTTTGGTTTTAAAATATGATTTTCTTATGGTAGATTTATATAAAATAAAATAAAATTATTTTATAATGATTTACATCAAATATCACATATTTTCCTTTGACATACCATTTTTACGAAATTATTAGATTTTTGGGATACTTTTGATATGATTTTCCCATTGGTTAATATGGATGTATTATACATGTTATGTGTATGCTGTTTTGGATGTGTGTATGGTTGTTGGTTGCACGGTTGCTTGTTTGGTTGTTTTCGGTTGAAAACGCTGATTTAGCGAAAATCGGGTGTTAGATAATATCTTATGTGTTGGGATTTCATACACGTGAAAGTCCAACTAATAAGGCAGGTTGTAAAGGAGGGTTAGGATATGTGCCGATGGATCTGAAGGTAGAAAATGAAGCTTCAGACTTCAGTATGGATGTTAGACATTTCCATTTGTTTTGTACTTATATGTTTTGGTTAAGTACAAGACCAAAATGGTAGGTATTGACCACTATAGAGTAGTCAATGTCCATCACTATTGTTGATTGGCGATTTGGCTGATCTTTGGCTCAAATATTGAGGTGATTTCATGGTTCATGATTATATGGTTTGTTCATGGGACCGAATTAGAGTCTTGATGTAAATACTCTATGACGAGTGATTAAATTGTGAGGCGATGATGTGATGCTTCGACATGAGAGTTGGTACTTCGGATTATGACTCGATAGTGTATGCAGTAGGTTTCGAGGTTGATAGCTTCAGGACTTTATAGATCATGTTGGAGGCGTCGGCTCGTATGCATCATAGGAGGATGACGATGTACAACATGATGAAAAGCCTTGTATCTTTGGTTTATGACTCATGGGGGTAGTAGGCACCGAAGAGTAGACACTCTGTATCTTCGGTTTGTGACTCTAGTAGGGAATATGTACTTAAGAGGTTCATAATGGGAGTCATGGAGTGAAGGAACATGGTGGGTTCCAGATAGTGGAAATTCTGTTAAGCTAGTAGGGCACATATGTATGTGCATATGCCAAGGGATCATTGATGACTCGAAGTGTTTTCTGTTGTACCCGAAACAAGGGTGTTGTATAGTAAGGCCGCCCATGGGTTGGTAGTGAGGATCGGTATACCCTAGACCTATGGCTTTAGTTCTAGTGTTCGGCTTTAGGCTGTGATATACGTATCCAACATTATAATGCAAGATACGAGAGTACGATAGGAACCAGGACTTCCAGAAGTCTCTCATATGGGGGTCGTACGAGTTATCATATATCTAAAGCATTGGTGGTAGTTAGTATTATTTGATGGATGCTTTGTTTATTATGGTTGCTTCACTAGCCACCTTTTATCCTAGGGACGTCACATAAGGTAGGTATTGAGTATAGAAATACCTAGACCCGACAATTTACTTAGTATAGAGTAGGTATTGTGGATGGAGTTACCTAGGCACCCCAATAGTTTACTATGTATGGAGTTCCCTTTTTGTGATGTTGCCGGGTAGTATATTATCTGTGTTATATGTTAACTCTTTGGTTGTGGGACATGTTAGATATGATTCATATACCTTCTGTTCTATATACTATATCGATTTTTATAGTATTTTGGGAATGTTTATCGCTCACACCAAACTATTGTCTGGTCCGAGGTTTTATGCTTTGCTTCTTACTATCTCTGGTACTCTTAAATGAGTAGGCTAGAGAGTAGGTGTGGATGACATATGGAGTTTTGCAGAAGGATTAGGTAACATTTACCCATACTTATATTTGATTTTTTTATTGTATGTTTTGATGTGTGACACTGTGGTGCTTAACAGTGTTTGAATTACTGTTATTAGAGATAATTTATCAACTGAGTTTATGTATTAGTTGTATAAACTCTTTTACTGTATTGTATAACTCGATGGATAACAGTGTTTCCTTTTTCTTCTTTTGCATTATCTTCTCTTTTATTTCCTCTTCTTTACTTCTTTTCTTTTCTTTTCTAACCGTTCTTCATTGTAGGTATAGGGAGGTCGTTACATTTGGTATCGCAGCTTAGGTTGCATGATTAACCTGAGTTGACACCGCAGTTCAGTGGAGATAGGATAAGAGTTATTTCCTTAGACTAGATTTAGTGTGTTTGTATACAAGAGAGTTTGTATTTTTATATATTTTTGTTTTCAAAATATATAGTAGTATATATAGTATATAAGCTGTATTGTACTCAAGAGCACTATTGATATAATTTTCTTTGTGAGGGACTGATCATCCTTATTATAGAGTAGGAATGATCTGGCATGTAAAAAACACTGATATTGGCTCCATCTTTAGAGTTGAGAATTGGGAAGAATCGGGGTCACAAACCCCGATGGATATGATATTTTTGTAGAATGGTGCGAATAATTTACTGGAATACCTAATTTGTTTTGGATAGTTATGGTGCTCAAGTGCAAATATCTAGTGTCGACTTTGCCGAGTTGTATGTAGACTACGAGAGTCTAGGAGGCAGACCGTTCCTTGGAATTGAGTCGGCTATTGAAAGGCAAGATTGGATGGTTATTTGCAAGAGGATCTTCGATGACTTGGAGTTAGATGACGCAGTGAGGTAGAAGTTAACCTAGGTACACTAGGGATAAACAATGAACTAGTGAAGTGCCTCTGTAGCTTCAATTCTCTAGAATCACTTTACTTGGGATTAGTTCATAGTTAGGTTTGAAGAAGAATTATCACGACTTTTCCAAAGTTGGTGTTTGTTTGAGAGTTTGCTAAGTTGAAGTAATGTGATATGCCTATGTCAGGGTATATGGTCGAATTCGATGCGCTATCGAAGTATGGTCTATTTTTCATTGATACCCCACGCAAAAAGAATGGAGAGTTTAACATTGGGTTGAGTGATCATCTTGGGAAGTGATTGATTTATCATACTGAGAGGGCTTCGAGAAGATGATCGAGCAGACTTTATGATGAGAGAGCCTATACCCTTGTAAAAGGGTTGTCCCAAACCGGCTAAGTAGGGACAAATATGGAAGCATAATGCATTGATTGATTTTTTGATTTTTTTTCAAGTGCTTTAATGACGAAAAAGAAGGGAAATGGCATTACCATTTGATGCATGCTTCCCACCCATGGCCTTTCCCATATGTGTTTTATTTGACATTGAGGTTTATATTCCTTTATATCTATATTTGATGGAGATATTGGGATTGAGACTCAAGATGGTTAACCGACCTTTGATTGTGACAGACCTAGTTTGAGGCTCAGCCAGCCTTTACATGGTTTTTTGAGACGTTGCCTTATTAAGTCATGGATGTTTGTTAGTTTGCTATTGATTTGTTTTGGGGTTTGATTTGGTTCAGTATTTTAGGTTGGGAATGGAGTGGCTAAAGGGGATACAGAATAGTGGTGGACAATGAGAGGCTGTTGGTGACGATTGGAGTTGTGAAGGAGCGAATAGTATTGATTGACTACCTGTAGAGGATGAGGTTATGGTTAGTTTTCTATATTTGCTCGATATTTCATATGATGAGTTATCATCTATACGTAAAGCTTGAGGGTATTCGGACATATTCGATGAGGTGATCATATTGCCACCTTATAGGGATAGAGTTCTGTATCAATCTGGTTAAAGGTGTTCGACCAATATTTATGCGTTTAAGGCATATGATGCCCAAAGAGTAGGGGAAGTTAAGATGATAGAAGATGACTATTGAGATGATGGTTCATTCGTAGGAGCATTTTTGGATAGGATGCACCTATAGTTTTCACCACTAGGGCGGATGGCTCTTTAAGGACGTTTGTTGGTTAACATGGGCTGAATGAGATGACGAACAAGTTTCTACTCCTGCTTATTTATAGCTTGTTCGATCAGCTCTATAGTGCGAGGCATTTCTCTTAGTTGTTGGACCTTCCAATGAAATTTCACCAACGGATGGTATTTAGAGAGAGTATGCCACTTATACTTTTTTGTACGTTACCTTGATTTTTGATTGGTTGGTTATGTTGTTCGGGCTAACCAATGTGTCGACATGCCTTTTTGATCACATGGACCGTGTTTCAAAGGGTCACTTGAGTGAGTTGTGCTTGTGCTTATTGTTGATATTTTCGTCTACTCATGGATAGAAGAAGAGCATAAGGTGCGATTGATGATTGTGTTGTAGGTGTCGAGAAGTCGTCGAATGATGAAAGGATTTTGGAGTATCACTTTTGAAGGAGGGAAGTGAGATTCTTGGGTCTAGAGTAGGACATCACTATAGATCATGTGGTCATGGAACTCTAGAATTTGAATAGATCCAAGACAACATCATCGTTTTCCTTTTTGATGATAGAGGATCAGAATTTTATTAGAGATGCAAGGTGTGGACATGCATTAGTGTGTCTGACCAAGAGGTTGACGGGTGCACTGATATTACTCATTCTGAGCGGGATGAGGAGGTAATAGTACACACATGCCTGTAGTACTTAATTGGATGTTGTATTGATACCGAAAGGTAAGGTTGCCACGTGCTAGCCGACAATTGAAACCCTACGAGAGAAAGTATCCAACTCTTTATTTGGAGTTGGCGGCGATAGAGTTCTCTTTGAGAATTCGGAGGCATTGTATATTAAGAGAGGTTAGAGCTGTTCAGTGATACCACATCATTGGAGTATCTCTTCTCCGAAAGGGGTCTTGACCTTCACCAGCAACGATGGTTATAGTTATTAGCCTCCTATAAATCTGACATTTCCAATATGTCTATAAGGGAAATGTAGTTGTTGATACTTCGAGGGGAAGACACACCAGCTTGGGAGCAATATTCCTAGAGCAGGCATTGCTCAAGTTTATTACTAGTTATGACTTCAGAACTTGATAAGCTATGGCCAAGGGTAATGGCTAGTTAGACCATTAGATCTACTTTGATTTAGCAAATCGATACTAGTCTGAGGTGTGAGGCTAAACTAGTGGAGATCATGGCTAAATTACAAGAATGAGTAGTGTTTATAGAGGTGATGCAGCATGGACCCGACCGAGATTGTTGGTTTCGTATGATGACAGATTGTTTGTTCTCAAGTAGTGGGAACATATATTTATAGACTGCATCAATGTATTGTCAATGATGGAGGAATGTATGATAGCATCTGAGTCACAGTCGATTTATTGACGAATAATGCTAGATTCATATTCCCTAAGTCTATTAGAACAATATCCATATTTGTTGAGTTATATGTAGGATGGATAATATGATAAGAGCATTGGAGTAGTAGAGGCGTTTGGGAATTAGGCACTGAATCATATGGTATTGAGACCGAATCATACACTTTGAGACCTCGTAGGCTTATTCGTACCAATAGACGTGATACAAAACAGGCTAAGAGGATGGCAGTGGAGTAGTAGAGGTTTAGTGGAATGAAAGCGAAGGCTATAAGATAAGGAAAACTGAGAAGAGCATAAGGACCGTTTATCCGAAGCTCTTCACTTGGTGAGATTTCATTTTTATTGTTATCTTTCATATTGGATATCATATTCGATATTTCATACTAGATAGCTTAGTATCCTTTATGATAAGATTGGCATGGATGTTACTTTTGATGTTTTATATTTTGTATGCATGTTTGATGTTGGATTGTTAGCTTTTGATATAATAGCCTATGCTTGTATGGTTGTTAGGCATGCAAGATAGTTATGGTTTGATATAACGTACTTATTTTAGATGATTTCTATATATGATCTAGTATGTTTAAATATACGATGTATATATATCTTTAATGTATTGGGATTTTTTTACCGGACCTAACCATGCAAATTAGGTTCTATCGATTTTTTTCAAAATCTGAGAGGCTTTTGAGGGCCTATGGGATATGGGAGTTATATTTGCTTTGTGATTTCAGGGACGAAATCCTGTAAGGAGGGGACAATGTAATGACCCGTAACGATCAAATATTTTAATAATTGATTTAAATAGTTGTTAATTAAATGAAGGCCCAAAATTATGATTTTTTGCATATGGCTAAATCAGGACTCGAGACCACTTCTGTTGAGTTCCCATTGGTGTTGTGAATTAAAATGAGTATGGGATAGCTATATTGAAGATCATACAATTCGATGGTTGAGACAATCTCGAAATGCAAGAAATTAGCATCCTCATGCATGATCTCACATAGCGACAAGATTTATACCATTGAATCCATAAAAATGAGGTGATGTACGTATACGAATTTCGTTGCGATTAGACGTGTCATGTGATCGTACATAATCAAATCGTATGACCATTTATTTTGAGAGTATAAATAATGGAATATTATAATAATATAAATATCACTAAAATCTTTCCCTTTCTCTAATACAATTATTTGATTACTATTCCATCCAAATCCATGGCCGACCCCTCTTTTCATTCAAAAAATAAATTTAACCAATCCGCTCAATAATAAATTGCGAAACCAGATCTGTTAAGTTGTATGAACAAGAGCTTTGCCTTGGCATAATTTTGATTGATCGTTGTAACGAACCGTAAATTTCGACAATTAAAGTTGTTATTAAATAGGATTTTTGTAATTAATTTTTTTATAGAAATATAATTGTTATAACTGGTAACGAAGTAAATGTTAATAATTAACCTATGAAATATTACATTGGTTGTAATAGACTTAATTATAAAAATTTGAATTTAATAAACCATATTCATTTGGAACCTTGTTTATTGATATGAAAAAGTATAATAAATGAGTCATTACAAGAGATTGAAATTTAAGTAGAATTCTAATGAATGAATAGTGGAAAGGATTATACAGGTGTATAATTTAATACGAGAAAGGAAAGTGTAATAAAAACATTGTAACGGTAATTGGAATAAATTAAGGAATATGTTAGTATAAGTTAATTATTAATGACTTGAAAGGAAATCCAACCAATTCAAGTTAAAAGTTACACTTGGTTATAAATATAATATAAGTGAATAATAAATTTTGGAATAGTTTGTAATAAATGTTATTTGAGTAAAACCAGTGTTATGTAAGTAATTACAATATTGAGGTGTAATTAATGAACCTCTAAAAGTGTAATTAAGAGTAAATGACAATATCTATTGTAAGTTACTTATTGGTTAGGGTGTTAAGTTAATTTGTAATCAATTTCAATTAATTCACTACTTTGTCGTTATTGATTACAAGCGTTACTTTAATAATTATGATTAATTGTGAAATTAATATGGGAAGATGTAAAGTAATAACTAGGGAAGTAATACATTATAAATTAAATATAACCTAAACTTATGTGTAAGGTTGAAATTGACTAATCCGTTTAATTGGAAACTTATTAAAATAAATTGGATTCAAAGTGTAATAAAAGGATTATTTTAAGAAATTGAAATAAATACTATAATTGGTGAAATAATTTACACTTAAAAATTTGAGATGGGAATTTGTTTAAGGAATTATGAATTAATAAGAAATACAAGATGAAAAGATTTATTGAATTTTAGAATTTGAATTTTTAATAGTGAGTTAATTGATTTAATTTATAATAATTGGATATATTGAAAATGAATAAAAATCAAATATATAATTAGTACGTTAATTTAAAAATTAAGTTGAAAACTTGAAATATTTATGTAATAATTTTAAATCCAATGGTAAACCATTATATTTGAAATTAATGAATGGAATAAATAAAGGCTAATTCAATTAAAAGGAAATTTTGGAAATTTATCTAAAATTTTGAATTTTATGCAATCGAAAATTTATATTGATTTAATCTTTAATAAATTGACATTTAAAAACTGGTAAATCATTTTTTAATGTTTGAGAATTTTTAAGTGATAAAAAAAATTTCCAATTCTAAAACTGAAATATAAAAATTAGATTTATTTACTGATTTTTAATTTATTTAATTAATATAAAAATAGCCGTTTTGGCCACTGACTCGGATTTCGACGAAACCAGATTCATCGGATCCGTAACAGTGAATTATAATAGTGTTTCAAGTTTCGTAGCGATCGGACTTGTCGTTTGATCGTACGGACTCGAAACGCCTTGAAATTTATGCAATTGAAATCAATTGAAATCAATTTGAAAACATTGATTTCAGCATAACTTCTTCATACGATGGAATTTGGACGTGAAACTTTTTCCATCGCGTTCAGAATATTTTAATCACCTATTTCGATATGTGGGTTTACCCAATTTCGTTTCAGGGTCAGAACAGGCTTTTTGGGCCACGTTAGCGGTAGCACGTTTGCTTATCGGACCCATCTACTCTATCTCTAACCTACCTATATAAACCCAGTTATGAACCCTAGCCTCTATCTATTCTCATTTGTTTGTGTGTTCACTTCCTCAGCTACTCCTCTTCCCAATGGCTGAAAACCCTAGATCTAAATTCAAATTTCGAAAATCAAATCCAAAGCCAAAAATTCAAAGTGCTCGAAAAAATTTAAAAAAATTATATGCTGTAGATTTCATCGATACGAATCTGCACGTAGTTTCTGTTTTTGCAATCGATGCACGAATCATCCTGAAAACTCAGTCAATGGTCAAAATTTCGAAACCCATATGGTGATTTGGGCGTTTTTGTTTCGGGAAGCAATCGAGAAATTCCTTTCTGCGTATCGAAGAGCTCGACAAGGGGAAGCTAACGCTAGTAGTCGGGAGGGCTAATTCGATCGGAGGCGCTCGCATTTGGCGATTTAGGGTTTCGAAAACCCTAAACGGCGGCGGCGGCGGCGACCTGGGGCGCCGCGGTGGTGTCGGTCGGTAGAGGGGGAGATCGAGGTCTTATCGATGGCGGCGGCTCGTTGATAAGTGGTCGGAGGTTCGTCGAAATCTCGGTCAAAGATTGGTCAAGGCATGCGTATTGGGTTCGTAGGGTACGTTGCATGTTGTAAACGTGTGCGTTTATTTCTGGAAGATGAGGATGATAGTGGTGACGTGGCATATGTTGAAGGTGAAATGTGTTCCATTATTTTATTTTATTTTTTTATGATTTCAATCACAAAAATCGTTATAACTCTTGCATACGAACTCCGTTTCACGCGTGCTTTTTTTTGTTAGGATCGTAATAGAATTCCAGACTTGATGACGCTTTTTTGAACGAATTCTTAGACCGTCGAATTTTTGGGTTTAAATTGGCTTTGAATTCAATTTAAATCTCAAAGGTGAGTGTTTTAACCCACTCACAACTTCTAAATTTTCTTATGTTTGTTAAATTAATTTTTGATATGAGTAGAAATTCATTTATGACTATTTGGCACGTTTTATTCATTATCCCTGTTAAATCACATTTATTTAATTCAACTATTAATTAATTTTATGATTGTATATAAATTGACAGTTAAATTTTATTATTTGCATATAAACTGATATTTAAACAGTTAATAAATTTATTTTGAATATAAACTGTTAGTTAATAACTGTTATTCATTTCTTGTTATGTTTTATATGCTATATATTGATGGTTCTTTAAATTAACGATGATTGAAATAAATTGGTGAATGTTTGATATTGGATGAATGGATGATGTGTCCTATCGTATATAAACTACATGTTATCATGCATTTTCATTTCATTCGGGATTGCGGTTTGAAATGATATACAACCGCATTTTATTTTTAAATTGCGGATTGAAATGATAAATATCCGTATCACTTGACCATAGGATAGAAAATTATATACAGGCTCCGCGGTGTGTGTGTATATATATATATATATAATTATTTTGAAATGATTTTATGGTTTGGATATGATACGGTTTAATAAATATTAAATTTGGATATGGTATAAATATATTTTATATATATACATAAAAAGTTAAATTGTTGAATTTAAGCTATGTATAAATCTGCTAAATAAAATGAATAATTTGAAAAATGGCATTTGATAATTTATATTATACGATTTAGTATGAGTTTAAGTTCTTATATATATATAGAGTTATAAATGATTCAAATAAATTAAGATTGAAAGATAAACTGGAGATTTAGTTGGAATTGAGCTTATTTGAAAATTTAACTCCATAAGTTGATGTAAACTTATAAAAAATGGAAATTTTAAAGGTATGATATTTATAACTGGATTTAATAAATAATTCTAGTATAAATAAATGAAAGGAAATTTTAGTGTTAATAAATTTAGTTTATTTTAAATGGTTATGGATTTATCATATAAACCTTTCAAACTAAATAATAGGAAAATGAATTGTTGTTTTGAAATTTCCAACCTTAGTTTTGAAATTCATTAAATTCTCGAAGTTTTGAAATATTGAAATCGAAGTGTTTTATTTAAACTGAAAGTGAATCTAAAAGTTATGGGTTTAGATTGAATTTAAAGTGAATAAAAATGTGAAGGTGTGGAAATTATTTACTTTTAGAGAAATTTTAAATTCAACTGTTTTATTTTATATACTGTTGAATATCCAAACCATTTAAGTTGAAAGTTATGGTTTTAAAACTATGGATTTCGAAGTATTATGTTGAAAGTTAAAATTCAAATATTTGGTTTTGAGGTATTATAAATTTTAAAGTGGCATGATTTTGGAAAAGAAATATATTTGAAATAAAATGATATCATGTTTATTTGGGTTTTTAAAAGGAAATGATATCGTATTTATGGGTTTTAAAAATGGATAATTATAATCTGGTTTTAAAAGTATAATTATGTTTAAAATGACCGCGGTGTTATAATAACGTTTGGTTGTTGAAGAGACCGGGATCGGAAGTTGTCATACTCTCTGCCAACTCCGAAAACCACTTTAACAACCATGTACGCGGTGGAGATTCCAGAATGAAGTAGGATGGTGGCAGCGTTTCATTTGAGGTAAATACGTAGAGCCAACTCCCGTGAGTTGGCATAAGGTGGCTAAAACATGAGCGATTCTCCGGCCAATGAGGTCATTCCTCTGATCGGACGCACTCCTTCGATATTATACTCTGACTTTTGGATTTGGATTCGGTGGCCACTTTTATTTTGATTTGGGGGTGTTGTTCGAGGTGGGTGGTAGCTGCGCGCTGCGCGTTTCCACCAGCCCGGATGCATAATTGGTATATCTACCCTGGCATTGCCTAGCTGTGCCGTGTCACCTACCCTATCGCGACTTGTACGAGTTCGGATTTCTCCCGTAGCCCGTGTGGTATCCTCTGGTGGCTTCCCGATCAGGAGGGACTATGATATTGGATGGACTACTGGGACTATTATGTGTTAAGGGCTATATGGGTAACCCCTTAATGCTAAGAAAAAAAGTAAGTTTATTTTACAATTAGACACTATTATAATAGCGCAATATACTACATAGTAAACAGTTTAACGGATCCTTAAGAGATGTAAATCCCAAGCATCTCTTGAGTTACTGCACTCATATTTATTTCTGTTGATTTAACTTACATAAGATCTTTTAGTTCTGACTCGAGTGTTTTGTCTTTTCAATTCGCTCGGGTCAGTCCGAGCGTTTCAGGATTTGAAGTTTTAGCTCTGGAGGACGAAGACGAAGATTTGTGTTACTATTATCTACTATTATTCCACTACACCATTTAATTCCGCTGCATTGATATTTATTGGTATGTGAACTCTGATATTTATTGTATAAAATAGAAGCAAATGTTTGTAAACAGTTTTATGAACTATATATTGATTATTATATTTCATCCTTCCGCCGTGAGATTCTGTTTTATTTTATTTCTTCTCTATTTTTCTTATTTACCCCATAACAATCCGCCTTCCGTATGGTTTGAATTGGCTCGTGTGTCGATTTGAAGCGTGCGAAAGGCGGGACGTTACAGTTGGTATCAGAGCTTTGGTTTAGCGATAAACCTTAGCTTTGTGGGGTTTGACTCTTTACTAATAGGGTAGTAATACCCTATGCGAGTCACTGAGTGTATATATATGAGAGAGCGTATTTGTTAGTGTTATAAAAAGATTTTAATATTGTGTTAATCTATTCCGTTTTGTATTTCTAAGTTCTGGTTGATGCATGGGACGCTGTGACATCAATAGGGATTTATAAACACTTAATAGGACAGACCGACATAATATTTGTTTTATATAGGTGAATGAAATAATTTTTCCTATTATATTTTCTATATATAAAATAATTTTTTTTCAAATGATATCTATATTTGGCTGCAATAGTTTGGTTGTTAGGTGATAAAGAGTATAGATAATAATAGAAATAAGATTTAAAAATAAAATAATTGAAATTTGGAAATTTAGAACTTAAGTTCCGGGGTTTTTTAAACTATTTCGAATAAATTTTGGAATATAATAATATTGTTTATAAGTATTTTCTGATATAAATATTTCGATATAATTCGGAAGAATTGTTTTAAAGAAGATTTGGAGAAAATAAGTTTTGTACTTTCCTATCTGTCGCTGGAAAATAATTTCGGTGATGACGGCCGCATCTTCGACCTTCATTTTCGAGCATTGAAGGGGGAAGGCCACTGTAGTAGTTTTACTACAGACTCATTTTGATAGAAAAATATAAATTTTGAATTGTTTTAAATATAATTAGAGATATATTAGTTGTAAGAATATATTTATCTATTATTTTAAAATAATTTGAAATTTAACCCGATATTTAATTCTTAAATTCCCGTTAATTAATTGGTTAATTATTGTAGTGAAATGAAAGGTAAGTAATTAATAATTGAAACCTCTAATTTGGGTAAGAGATTTAATGCTAAGTTATAAAGTAAATAAAGAGGAAGTTGAAATAGTAACTTATAAGACAAAGGGTAATTTTTTTATTGAACAATGAATTAACTAAAAGAAATGAGAAACTTGTATAACTTTCAATTACACCCTTAAATAACATATATAACTTACCAAATATTAAAAGTTGAAATGTTTAATAAGAGATTGTAATAGAATATTATACAAGTAGAAATTTGAAATAATGAAAGTATTCAATGAAATCACTATTAAATGAGAATTTAATGTCATAAACTTAAGTTATAATTGAAATTTTACCAAGTAAATATAATTAAAGGTAAGTATGACAAATAGATGATTATAAACTTAAGTAATTAAAGTGTAAATAGATGAGGTCATGCAATTATAAATGAATGTAATATAACAAAGAGAAATTGTAAACTTAAGTAAAAGGGTTGAAGTTATTTCTAAATAAATTGAAAGAAATAAATGAAAATAAAAAGAATAAACCGTTATATGAATGAAAGAATCAAACAACAAAAGTATGAATGGAATAAATAAGAATAGACTAAATCTATTGCTGAAATTGTTGTTTGTCGCGGTTTGGGGTTGTTGGGTAAGGAAACTTCAATTTTGTTGGGATGGATGAATAATCCATTGTGTTTAATTTAAAACTGTTGAGTAAATGATGCACTTGATGGTTTATTCTTCATTCCGTACAATTTAAAAGTTTTGAACCCAAACAACTATTTGTTTGTTTGATTGTATGGTTGTTTTGTATTTGTTGTGTATGCTGTTTGTTGAAATTGATGGTTGTTGTATTGATTTGATGTTAGTGATTGAAACCACTTAAATATTTCACTTTATATAAATTGTTAACCCTTTGGATTTTATAAGTGAAATGCAGGTTAAGGAAGCAATTGCTTTTGCTTTACGTCCCATAAATTAAGCGTAAATTGCCCAACAAATAGGTACATTTCGGATTACGGTTTATAGCGCTATTTTATATACTTTTCCGGGTTGGGATATAATATTTTGGATAATATAGGTTATATAATTGTTATATTTTGACATTATATTTTCTCCCGAGCCTCTCCGTACAAGGGAGAATCTACCAAAAATTTTTGAAAATTTTTGGACATAGAAATTATTTTGAAATGTTTTTCCAAACTTTATTTATTTAAGTATAAAAAGATATAATGATTATAAACGGGTATATTTTATTTAAGGTAATAAATTTAGTAAATTATTGTTTATAAGTTAATATTTTGAATAAGATGTATTGTTTATTTAATTCTTCCTTCTCCCTTCTTTTTCCTTTTCGGGGATGAAAAGTTTTGGGTGGGGGAGAGTGTAACGACCCGTAAATTTCGACAATTAAAGTTGTTTATTAAATAGGATTTTTGTAATTAATTTTTTTTATAGAAATATAATTGTTATAACTAGTAACGAAGTAGATGTTAATAATTAACCTATGAAATATTACATTGGTTGTAATAGAATTAATTATAAAAATTTGAATTTAATAAACCATATTCATTTGGAACCTTGTTTATTGATATGCAAAAGTATAATAAATGAGTTATTACAAGAGATTGAAATTTAAGTAGAATTCTAATGAATGAATAGTGGAAAGGATTATACAGGTGTATAATTTAATACGAGAAAGGAAAGTGTAATAAAAACATTGTAACGGTAATTGGAATAAATTAAGGAATATGTTAGTATAAGTTAATTATTAATGACTTGAAAGGAAATCCAACCAATTCAAGTTAAAAGTTACACTTGGTTATAAATATAATATAAGAGAATAATAAATTTTGGAATAGTTTGTAATAAATGTTATTTGAGTAAAACCAGTGTTATGCAAGTAATTACAATATTGAGGTGTAATTAATGAACCTCTAAAAGTGTAATTAAGAGTAAATGACAATATCTATTGTACGTTACTTATTGGTTAGGGTGTTAAGTTAATTTGTAATCAATTTCAATTAATTCACTAATTATCGTTATTGGTTACAAGCGTTACTTTAATAATTGTGAAATTAATACGGGAAGATGTAAAGTAATAACTAGGGAAGTAATACGTTACAAATTAAATATAACCTAAACTTATGTGTAAGGTTGAAATTGACTAATCCGTTTAATTGGAAACTTACTAAAATAAATTGGATTCAAAGTGTAATAAAAGGATTATTTTAAGAAATTGAAATAAATACTATAATTGGTGAAATAATTTACACTTAAAAATTTGAGATGGGAATTTGTTTAAGGAATTATGAATTAATAAGAAATACAAGATGAAAAGATTTATTGAATTTTAGAATTTGAATTTTTAATAGTGAGTTAATTGATTTAATTTATAATAATTGGATTTACTAAAAATGAATAAAAATCAAATATATAATTAGTACGTTAATTTAAAATTTAAGTTGAAAACTGAAAATATTTATGTAATAATTTTAAATCCAATGGTAAACCATTATATTTGAAATTAATGAATGGAATAAATATAGGTTAATTCAATTAAAAGGAAATTTTGGAAATTTATCTAAAATTTTGAATTTTATGCAATCGAAAATTTATATTGATTTAATCTTTAATAAATTGACATTTAAAAACTGGTAAATCATTTTTAAATGTTTGAGAATTTTTAAGTGATAAAAAAATTTCCAATTCTAAAACTGAAATATAAAAATTGGATTTATTTACTGATTTTTAATTTATTTAATTAATATAAAAATAGCCATTTTGGCCACTGAATCAGATTTCGACGAAACCAGATTCATCGGATCCGTAACAGTGAACTATAATAGTGTTTCAAGTTTCGTAGCAATCAGACTTGTCGTTTGATCGTACGGATTCGAAACGCCTTGAAATTTATGCAATTGAAATCAATTGAAATCAATTTGAAAACATTGATTTCAGCATAACTTCTTCATACGATGGAATTTGGACGTGAAACTTTTTCCATCGCGTTCAGAATATTTTAATCACCTATTTCGATATGTGGGTTTACCCAATTTCATTCCGGGGTCAGAACGGGCTTTTTGGGCCACGTTAGCGGTAGCACGTTTGTTTATCGGATCCATCTACTCTATCTCTAACCTACCTATATAAACCCAGTTATGAACCCTAGCCTCTATCTATTCTCATTTGTTTGTGCCTTCATTTCCTCAGCTCCTCCTCTTCCCAATGGCTGAAAACCCTAGATCTAAATTCAAATTTCAAAAATCAAATCCAAAGCCAAAAATTCAAAGTGCTCGAAAAAATTTAAAAAAATTATATGATGTAGATTTCATCGATACGAATCTGCACGTAGTTTCTGTTTTTGCAATCGATGCACGAATCATCCTGAAAACTCAGTCAAAGGTCAAAATTTTGAAACCCATATGGTGATTTGGGCGTTTTTGTTTCGGGAAGCAATCGAGAAATTCCTTTCTGGGTATCGAAGAGCTCGACAAAGGGAAGCTAACGCTGGTAGTCGGGAGGGCTAATTCGATCGGAGGCGCTCGAATTTGACGATTTAGGGTTTCGAAAACCCTAAACGGCGGCGGCGGCGGCGACCTGGGGCACTGCGGTGGTGTCGGTCGGTAGAGGGGGAGATGGAGGTCTTGTCGATGGCGGTGGCTCGTTGATAAGTGGTCGGAGGTTCGTCGAAATCTCAGTCGAAGATTGGTCAAGGCACGCGTATTAGGTTCGTAGGGTACGTCGCCTGTTGTAAATGTGTGCGTTTGTTTCTGGAAGATGAGGATGATAGTGGTGACGTGGCATATGTTGAAGGTGAAATGTGTTCCATTATTTTATTTTATTGTTTTATGATTTCAATCACAAAAATCGCTATAACTCTTGCATACGAACTCCGTTTCACGCGCGGTTTTTTTTGTTAGGATCGTAATAAAATTCCGGACTTGATGATGCTTGTTTGAACGAATTCTGAGACCGCCGAATTTTTGGGTTTAAATTGGCTTTGAATTCAATTTAAATCCCAAATGTGAGTGTTTTAACCCACTCACAAATTCTAAATTTTCTTATATTTGTTAAATTGATTTATGATATGAGTAGAAATTCATTTGTGAGTGTTTGGCATGTTTTATTCATCATCCCTGTTAAATCACATTTATTTAATTCAACTGTTAATTAATTTTATGATTGTATATAAATTGACAGTTAAATTTTATTATTTGCATAAAAACCGATAGTCAAACAGTTAATAAATTTATTTTGAATATAAACTGTTAGTTAATAACTGTTATTCATTTCCTGTTATATTTTATATGCTATATATTGATGGTTGTTTAAATTAATGATGATTGAAATAAATTGGTGGATGTTTGATATGGATGAATGGATGATGTGTCCTATCGTATATAAACTGCAAGTTATCATGCATTTTCATTTCATTCGGGATTGCGGTTTGAAATGATATACAACCGCATTTTATTTTTAAATTGCGGATTGAAATGATAAATATCCGTATCACTTGACCATAGGATAGAAAATTATATACAGGCACTGCGGTATATATATATATATTTTGAAATGATTTTATGGTTTGGATATGATACGGTTAATAAATATTAAATTTGGATATGATATAAATATATTTTATATATATACATACAAAGTTAAATTGTTGAATTTAAGCTATGTATAAATCTGCTAAATAAAATGAATAAGTTGAAAAATGGCATTTGATAATTTATATTATACGATTTAGTATGTGTTTAAGTTCTTGTATATGTATAGAGTTATAAATGATTCAAATAAATTAAGATTGAAAGATAAACTGGAGATTTAGTTGGAATTGAGCTTATTTGAAAATTTAACTC
The DNA here is from genome assembly GCA_030765085.1 of Allium cepa. Taxonomy (NCBI): domain Eukaryota; kingdom Viridiplantae; phylum Streptophyta; class Magnoliopsida; order Asparagales; family Amaryllidaceae; genus Allium; species Allium cepa. Next base: position 55,598,953 of record CM060939.1, read on the forward strand.
CATAAGTTGATGTAAACTTATAAAAATTGAAAATTTTAAAGGTATGATATTTATAACTGGATTTAATAAATAATTCTAGTATAAATAAATGAAAGGAAATTTTAGTGTTAATAAATTTAGTTTATTTTAAATGGTTATGGATTTATCATATAAACCTTTCAAACTAAATAATAGGAAAATGAATTGTTGTTTTGAAATTTCCAATCTTAATTTTGAAATTCATTAAATTCTCGAAGTTTTGAAATATTGAAATCGAAGTGTTTTATTTAAACTGAAAGTGAATCTAAAAGTTATGGGTTTAGACTGAATTTAAAGTGAATAAAAATGTGAAGGTGTGGAAATTATTTACTTTTAAAGAAATTTTAAATTCAACCGTTTTATTTTATATACTGTTGAATATCCAAACCATTTAAGTTGAAAGTTATGGTTTTAAAACTATGGATTTCGAAGTATTATGTTGAAAGTTAAAATTCAAATATTTGGTTTCGAGGTATTATAAATTTTAAAGTGGCATGATTTTGGAAAAGAAATATATTTGAAATAAAATGATGTCATGTTTATTTGGGTTTTTAAAAGGAAATGATATCGTATTTATGGGTTTTAAAAATGGATAATTATAATCTGGTTTTGAAAGTATAATTATTTTTAAAATGACCGCGGTGTTATAATAACGTTTGGTTGTTGAAGAGACCGGGATCGGAAGTTGTCATGCTCTCTGCCAACTCCGAAAACCACTTTAACAACCGTGTACGCGGTGGAGATTCCAGAATGAAGTAGGATGGTGGCAACGTTTCATTTGAGGTAAATACGTGGACCCAACTCCCGTGAGTTGGCATAAGGTGGCTAAAACAGGAGCGATTCTCCGGCCAATGAGGTCATTCCTCTGATCGGACGCACTCCTTCGATATTATACTATGACTTTTGGATTTGGATTCGGTGGCCACTTTTATTTTGATTTGGGGGTGTTGTTCGAGGTAGGCGGTAGCTGCGCGCTGCGCGTTTCCACCAGCCCGGATGCGTAATTGGTATATCTACCCTGGCATTGCCTAGCTGTGCCGTGTCACCTACCCTATCGCGACTTGTACAAGTTTGGATTTCTCCCGTAGCCCGTGTGGTATCCTCTGGTGGCTTCCCGATCAGGAGGGACTATGATATTGGATGGACTATTGAGACTATTACGTGTTAAGGGCTATATGGGTAACCGCTTAATGCTAAGAAAAAAAGTAAGTTTATTTTACAATTAGACACTATTATAATAGCGCAATATACTACATAGTAAATAGTTTAACGGATCCTTAGGAGATGTAAATCCCGAGCATCTCTTGGTTACTGCACTCATATTTATTTCTGTTGATTTAACTTACATAAGATCTTTTAGTTCCGACTCGAGTGTTTTGTCTTTTCAATCCGCTTGGGTCAGTCCGAGTGTTTCAGGATTTGAAGTTTTAGCTCTGGAGGACGAAGATGAAGATTTGTATTACTATTATCTACTATTATTCCACTACACCATTTAATTCCGTTGCATTGATATTTATTGGTATGTGAACTCTGATATTCATTATATAAAGTAGAAGCAAATGTTTGTAAACAGTTTTATGAACTATATATTGATTATTATATTTTATCCTTCCGCTGTGAGATTCTGTTTTATTTTATTTCTTCTCTGTTTTTCTTATTTACCCCATAACGATCCGCCTTTCGTATGGTTTGAATTGGCACGTGTGTCGATTTGAAGCGTGCGAAAGGCGGGACGTTACAATGGTGATTGGCAATAACGACCTAGACATGGTCGGATCTAGGGTTTGAGATGGCCGAAACTACGATCAATGATAGGCGAATAGATACCGCCACTGGATTTCTCTTTGCAAATAGCACCTACTTGTAAAATCTCATCCGATCTGGTTGAGCAAATCGAAATGTGTCCTAACCTTGGCCAAGATGCATGCTCCAAGGTCCTACTAGGTCGTGATTGTTAATAGTAGATCGAGCATCTCCTTTTCGGGTCTGATGAAGAGATCGCGAAGAGGGGCATTCATCGGTTGTCAATTTTGTCGAGTGTTTATCCTGAAATCAGAGAGAGAAGGAAGAGGAATTGGGTATGCATGTCTCTGTGCACATACAGGGCATTTGAGATGTCGAGGAAGAAGGATTAGAGACTAATTAAGGTAATATGTTTAATTACTATTATTTAATTAATCGATAATCTCTTTTCTTATATTGGCCATATCTTTTGCATATGAGGTCCATTTTGGATGCGGTTTTTTGCATTGTACTCATGATGGAGAGATCTACGCTTTGGTGCTAGTTTGGATAGATTTTATAAAGACGAGTGGTATATTCTTTGACCCTACTGTGATTGGTTATATAGTATTAGATCAATGTTCTAGAATGATTTTTGGTTCCAAAGTGTTCCTATACTTATATACTAATTAGATTTTTATAAAGAAACCAAAAGTATTTTTAAATGATTTATATTGAATATCATATTTTTTTCATCGACAGCCCATTTTTAGGGAATTACTAGATTTGGGCTATTTTTGATATGGTTTCCTGATTGGTTGATATGGATGTATTAAACATGATATGTGTATGTTGTTTTGGATGTATGTGTGATTATTGGTTGCATGGTTGCTTGCTTGTTTGTTTGGTCCATTCGACTATTTTTGGTTAAAAACGCCGATTTTGTAGTGATTGAGTGTTAGGCATGTTGGAATTTCATACACATGTAAGTCTAATGAACGAGATAAATTGTAGAGGAGGGTTAGGATACGTGCCAATGGATCTAAGGGGGGAAGATGAGACTTCAGACTTTAGGATGGATGCCAGACATCCATTGGTTTGTACCTATCCATTTTGGTTAAGTACAAGAAAAAATTTCTTGGTATTGACCATTATAGAGTGGTCAATGTTCATCACTATTATTCATTGGCGATTTGGTCGATCTTTGGCTTGGACGTTGAGGAGATTACATGGTGTGCGATTTGATGGTGTGTGCCAACTTATAGTCTTGATGTGATTGCTCTACGATGAGCGATTTAGATGGCAAGGCGATGATGTGGCAATTCAAAATAAGAGTTGGTACTTCGGATAATGACTCGATGGTGTATGGAGTAGGTTTCCAGGATGATATTTTCAAAACTTTGTAGATCATGCTGGAGGTGTTGGCTCGTTCTCATCATGGGAGAAAGGCGATATATAACATAATGAAATGCCTTGTATCTTCGGTTCGTGACTTGTGCGGGGGTAGCAGGACCGAAGATTAGACACTCTGTATCTTTGGTTTGTGACTCGAGTTGGGAATTGGTACCAAAGAGACTCATGGTGGGAGTCATGGAGTGGAGGAATGTGGTGGGTTCTAGATAGTGGAAAATGTGTTGAGCTAGTAGGGCTTAGATGGTTGTGCATGTGCGAAGGCATCATTGATGACATGGAGTTTTTTGTTGTACTCGATGTAGGGGTATAATATAGTGGAGATGTCCACGGATTGGTTGTGAGGATCCATATACCCTGGATATATGGCTTTGGGTGTAGTGTCAAGCTTTAAACTGTGAGACACATATCCAGCTTTGGGCTGTGAGATATGAGTAAGATGGAGAATTGGGATTTCCACTAGTCCCTACAATAGACGCCATACGAGTTATCATATATCTAGAGCACACTGGATGGTAGTTTGTATTGTTTGATGGATGTTATGTTTGTTAGGGTTGCTTCACTAGCCACATATCACCGTAGGGATGTAACACGAGGTAGGTATTATGAATAGGAGTACCTAGACAACCCCATAGTTTACTTAGTATGGAGTAGGTAATGTGGATGGAGTTACCTAGGAACCCCGGTAGTTTCAAAGTATACAGTACCCTTTTTGTGATATTGTAGAGTAGCATATTGTCTATGTTATGTGCTGACCCTTTGGTTATAGGGACTGGTCATGTATGATTTGTATACCCTCTATTCCATATACTATACCACTTTTGTAGTATTTTGAGATTGTTTATTGCTCACAACGGACTGTTGTCTGACCTGAGGTTTTATGCATTGCTTCGTATTATCTCGGGCACTGTTAAATGAGTAGGCTAGAGAGCAGGTTTGGATGACATATGGGGTTCTGCAGGTGGACTAGCAGGTGATGACATTTACTATCTCGTCTGTTTTTATATCTAAAATGTTTGCTATTATATTTTATTCTATGCACTGTGGGATGTACGACAAGTTCTGTGTTGTTTATTTACTTTACAACCATTGATGATCATCCTGCATCGACCGAGCATCACTACAGAGCACTATATATGTTCATTGGGTGTCGGTGGTGTAGGACGATCGTCTTACACCCCACCTCTGTATCCGTATTACCCAAGAGTATTGCTAAGTGATATTGTCGAGTAACAAGGAGACTGAGGTGACATATGTGAAACATATAAATATTCCTTTTGACCAACACCAAACACGTCTTATAATATATAAAAAATGCACCCTCGACGTAAACAGTCTCAATACAAAGCAACAAATACGTGTGGTTCCTGAGGATAGAGTAATACATAATATAAATAAATCACACAGAACAAAAAGTAACAAAGCGATAAAAAAATAATACATCACATAAGTCTGAGTGGAATACAATAAGTCGAATGTTTACTACCATCAAAATATACATAACATATTCTATATATACATCTCGACAATAAATGAATACATGTTGATACAAACATACAAACTATATACAAATATCATACCCTCTATACATGCCTAACATACACAAATTGGTCAACTCGTCCTCGAACCTAAAATGTCTTGGACTGACCCGAGTATTATGTAAATAATAAACAGGTCAGACTATGTCTAGATTTAATGGTAAGAATGTAAACGATATCTCAAGGAATAACTATACCTAACATAATAAAGAAATCCAACCAAAATAATAATAAAACATCTATAACACCTCGAACAACACCAATAACACATCAAACATCAAAACATAGACCATAAACATAATCACACTAGTCATATAACACACATCAAGCGTCCATCGCATACGTCACACCACACACAACGCACACATCGTACACATCAATCCATTCATATTTATTTAGTAGTATTAGATTTATTCATTTTTATTCTTTATTTGTATTTTCATTACTGCTACTGCTATAACTACTGCTACTGCTACTTTTAATGTACCGCCTGAAGCCGAGTCTACACCTAAGCCTCACTGCTTCTCAAATGTAAAGGGTGATCCTACCCGTAAATTTTTGTGAGCGGCATTATCGGTCTTTAACTGCATAATAAATACCCTTTGCTTCCTTATTTCCTCATACCTTGCTTTCCATCTTTAACCACCTCAATTTGTTCTATATAATAAATTTGTTTCACATGTTAAGTCAGAAATCCAAATTATATCGATTAACGTTCGTGTATGATATAGAATAATTTACTGTTATCTGAGTATTAAATACATGGTTTTCAACGAATTACCTGACATTATACTTGTGTTTAGTAAATAAATATACCCCATACGACATCCCATGTCGTCCGAAGAAATACAATTATGTCCACAACACCTATAATTAGTCAACACTAAATAAATTTCCGCTTCTCTTTTTAAATTGCTCGTCATTTACTTTTTACATCAATTAATTATTCTTTTATTTTCACTACTTTATAATTCAACACAACAAGTAATTTAGACAAGCACCTTTGTCCAAGTGGTTAATTGATTCGACTTTGGTGCAGTATGTCACAAGTTTGAAACCTGCTTTCGAACGTTTATTTGATATGAGATATGTTGTCCCAATGATTTGTTGTATATGAAGTACCAGTTCCAAAAAAAAAGTAATTTAACTTCATCACGCTAGTAGCAAACAAATTAATAATCATTCATATGCACACCAATATAATATTCAATCAGTGATTAATGAGATGAAGGGTTTTATTTAATATGTTTCATTTCATTGTTCCTTCTTTTTTAAAAATGTTTCAATTTAATTTAACTGCAAAACGTCTCTTTTTATTTTTATAGAACTACTTTAATTAATTTAACAAGTAACACTTTTACTTATTTTCCTCTTTTCTGTAAAATAAATGTTAATTCTCAAAACCCCATATTTTAAAATTACGTATTTATTTGAACTTTATTCAAACCCATTAATGAATTAAAAACACCAAAATCCTTTCATCTCAAACTTCTTCTTCAGTAATAATATATTATATAAATACTACAAAAAAGTTCATATTTTCAAATACGTCTAAAAACTTCAAAACCAAAAGATTATTCTCAATCTACAAATATTTTCAAACTCAAGTATATAATTACAAAATCATCATTTAAAATTCTCATTTATTTTCCAAACCTCTTTAAAACTATTATTTTATAAACTTCAATAAATAAAACTAACTCCCCATTTTAAAATATAGATTTCATAAATATCCTCTATATACTTTTATAATCATCGGTAAATATAAATATTAATCTTCGAAATCCACTTATTTAATAAAATCCCAGAACTGATCATTTATCAAATAATTTCTATTCACAAAATCTTTAAAACTATTCCACTTATATATTTTTCCAAAATCATCCCCTCTTTCAAATTTCCATCAAATGCAAATAATCTCGATATTAAGTAAGAACATCATTCTTATTTATCACCAAAATAATTTATTTATTTCAAATCTTCATCTTTTAATTGATTTACCTTATTTCCTATCGGTTTCAAATATCTTTCAATTATTTGCAAACATATAATTACCTCTCAAACATCACAAATCAACAATCAAATAATAATTATCGCAGTAACAAATAAATCATAGTTCACCACAAAATTCCAACCGATTCAAACTATATCGACCATCAGTCATCATTAAAGAATTAATTTCATCTAATATACAACCAATCTATTCAGCCAAACAAATCAAAAGAACATATATATGGGATGATATAGACATAGCTGTGAGTGAGAGAACTCACCAAAATTCCAAGCATAGACTTTTACTGCCATAAACTCGACATTATCACCCTCAACCACTATCTTCAAGTCCATCCGCAAACTACAAAATTGACTCCGCTCAACTCAGGTTGCAGCTGTCCAAGAAACCCACTGCAGCCATAATCGTGATGCTGCACCACTGCCATCACGAATAGCAATTCATGCACCAGCATCACCATTGCCAGCATCAGATCGATGCCACCATCTCATCACGACAACATCCATCCTCCATCGCAATATCCTAAATCCACATTTCAAATAGCCATTATCAAAAAATCATGCATGTCTTCAAGCCGTGCTCACGTTGATCCTTCCCTTACTCAATCATATAGTCGTGCCTCCCTCCCTAGCACATCCACACTAAGTTCCGCCTCCTCCCAAAAATTTATGCATCATCCCCAGGTCGCATTGCACCCGTCATGAATGCGTGTAACCTCGTCCACGTTGAACCCATTCACACCCTCACTATCGATTGCCTCCCACTGTTGTGGCTATCGTCTAATACGTCACGCTACATCCTCTCGGTTGAGTAGTTTTTTAGGTTGCGATTTCTTAATTGGGAAATTAGGGCAAGGCCGGCAAATAAGGGTTCGGCTTGAATCAGGAAGCAAGGAGAAATTTCCAGAAGAATGGAGATAACAAAAATAGGTTTGGGCTTGGGCCAAATTAGTTTTGGGCCTAATCTCTATTAAATTAAATTTCTAATTTAATCAAATTTTTACTTTCTTTCCCATTCAAATTTAAATATTAATTTCTGATATTTATTTATAAATATTTATTTATAAATATGTTGTAGTCTAGTTTAAACTGATTCACGCTTCCTTCCATAAATTATATTTTGATAATCAGACAATTTTATTCAATTTCAATAAAGTATCCAATAAGAATTTTTTTTAATTTAATTCAATTTATTAAGTCATAATCTTATATAATATAGAATTTAATTAACTAAAAATTTAGTGTCAAAATATAATCATCACAACTCAAATTCAAACACCATTGTTTTAATTAAATTTATCTACTTATACGGCATAGAAAATAGGGCTATTACATAACTCGCAGCATCCAGAGTCATGACTCCCACTCATTCCGACTCTACTCCTATTTAATAAACAAATTAAATCAAATAACTTATAAACATCACCCTATGAAGGAATGCGATATCGTGCACTAACACCGGTTGACGCTTAAGCTAAGGTTCGCCTTCTACCCCTTCACTCATGCCAAACATACTCAAGGAATCTGGTGCGAGCCTTTAGTTAATTATATATTATAGACTATATTAGGTCTAGGTTCATGTAATGACTCTAATTTTGATTAACATTATTTAGGATATTTAATTAGATAAATAAAATAAAATAATGTAAATGCTTAAGGGATTGAGATTTGAATGATCATAGGGTAGCCATGCCTAATCAATCTAAAGCCAAAGAGAGTTAAAATGAAGTAAGTAAAGGCAATAATATAAGAGCAAAATAGGAATATGTTATATTCTTACACCCTAAACGCTTAATCCAATTTTTTTTTTACAATATTCACAAACTAAAACTAAACCAAGAGGTTTGGCCGGCCACCATTAGAAGAAGACAAAGAGAAGTTAAGAAAGGATTCAAGTAGGAAGCTTAATAAGATCAATTCAAGAGCAAATCTCAACCTTCTTAACAATCAAGGTAAGGTGAATAATAGATTACAACTAATTTTTATTGCTTTCGGTTTCTAGATTAGATCCGAATTTATTTTGTAGGAGTACTGTCAGTTTTGATTGTTTAAATGGATATATGTGTGTGTGTGTGCGCTTTTTGATGATTTGTGTTATTTCATATAGATTTTATGATAAGATTTGATTTGAAAACCTATTAAGTGACATCCAAATGGCTTTGACTTTGATATAAGGTTAGAAACATTGTTCTAGAGATGGGGTTTCAAGTTTCATATTTTTCTAAGTTGTTGTGGATTTATCATGAATTTTTTAGTAAAGAAAATGGGTAAATTGGTTTTGAATTATTTCGACTATTATATGTTAGCTTTAGGTCAGAAATTTAAATATGTTGGAAAACATATTAAAAGTGATTTATGAGAATTTTTGAAGAATTTTCTTAAGTATTTTATTAAAGATATAAAATTATTTAAGGTACAGGACTTAAATGTTTTATATGTTTATAGAAGGAGAAGAAGCAATTTGCTAAATGTTTTAAATTGTTAATTACTGAATTGGGTAGCACTTTTAGAAAAGATTTTGAAGAAGAATTGGAAAATAATTATAGGTCGACAAATAAGGCAAGTTAGTTGGAAAGATATTACTTTATAAAGTTCAAAATTAGTTTTGTAAAGGATTGTTGCTTCGCCACTTTCGGTAGCCACATTTCGACCCCATACTGACGCCTCCAACCTATTCGAAACCAATTCACATTGTATCAACACCTTGGTACGCAGTGGATTGGAGATAGGCGAAAAGTATAGGATTGAAAATGCTTTTGAAGGAGTAGAAGTAATCTTTATAAACTCAGAAATATTTTGGTTATAAAATGAGGCTTTCGAAGGAAATAGCTTTCGACTTAATCAAATATGCCTTTGTTTTTTTTTTTGAAAGAGCTTTCGAAAGAGGTTGCCGCCCTTTTTCAAATAAGCTTTCGAAGGGCTCTAAACCCATGATGCCACATTCAACCTTTTGAATCAATGCCTTTGAAAGGGTTCTTTTGCCTTGAACTTTGAACCCGCTTCTCCATGTTTTCGAAAGGGTTGGTTTCAAAACATCTACTTTTATTTACTTACGAATAATGATTTTGAAAGAATTGCTTTCACACATGTTCTTTTAAGACCCTTTGTTCTATTGAAAGTTAAACCTAAAGGTTTTGAAAGAAATAGTTTTAAATGGTTTCGAAGCTATGTTACACAAACTTTTACGTGGACCTAATGCTTTCGAAAGGTTTGTTTTAAGCGGGGTTTTAATACTTTCGAAAGGTATATAAGGAAGGTTTTGAATGGGAGATACCCTAATGTTTTCAAAGGATTCACTTGGGTTTTAAATGGAAGGTTTCTAATGCTTTCGTAAGGCAAGTTTAAAGTTTTTTGAAAGGAGGGTGTTTAAGGTTTGTAAAGCTTTCGAAAGGATACCTTCAATAATTTCAAAATGTATGTTTTGGCCTTTCGGCCTAGTGTTACAAGGTGCAGTAGTTAACTTATTTAGAATGGGGTACTTTCAATAGGTTCGAAATGAAGGTTTTTAAGAAAAGGCTTCAAATAGTTTACCTTGGTTTCATGGCCTAAGAGATTTTAAGTTAAAAGGATTTTTAACTTATTTTGGAGGGATAGATAATTCCATTATATTTCATTAACATTGTTTTGTATAAAGTATGTATATCATGGAAATAATACTTGAGTAAAGCAATGAATATATTTTCCTTGTTTAAGTATGATTTAAAGGGTTAAATGAATTTGAAAGAAATGTTTTCAAGGAAAATTTGATGGGGGTAGTTAACCCTAAGTAAATGACTCAGAGATTAGAACCAGATGGGATTGGTATAGGGTCACGCACTATACTTGAGCTAATATGCCCGTAGCTTATATAATTCTAAAATTACAGTCTGTAGGGCTTGTCACAGATAAGACTAAAACGGGGTTACACACAGAAATGAATACACAGAGAGAAGATAGGTTATTGGTGGGCCCGCAAAACCATTAGGTTCAATTGACCTTAGAAGAAATAGTCAAGGGTAGTCAGCCTAGAAGTGTGTTTAACAGAAGTTAGATAATTGATATGTCTAGTAGGCCCGAGTCAGCCAATGGTTAATAGTTAGTCAAACAAAACCATATCTTAGGGGCAGATAGTCCATTGATTACCTGATTTATGTGCATATATGATATTGCCATTGTTGGTTTTATCAGTTTGATTGAAGGATTCTGATCTACAAAAGATATGTTTTAAAAGAGATATTAGTGATGGAAAACCCGTTCCGCTAAGTGGCATGGTCTCACTTAATATCAAAAAACCGGGATGTAATAGTATTATCACACCAGGCTTTATATCTAACTCGAAGTTTATGCTTTCCCTTTAAACTCTCGGGTGCTCAAAGTTTAATTTGAGTAGATAAAGAGTTAAGGTTTTCAGGTTTAGTAGGTTGGACGAATAAGCTTCTGAAGACATGCAGGAGGCAAAGCTAGCTATATAGAAGCTTTCTAATTTTATTTCCGCTGTGATGTATTAAGGCTGAGATGTCTATTTAGTACTCTGATCATCCAAGGGGACATCTTCATATGTCGCTCTTGGTACAATTCATAATAATTATTTTTAACCAAAACTTGGGATTCATTTGGGATTATGTATCTGAATATGAAATATTGATTTGAATTGTAACCAAAAAAGTTGTTTTAAATCCGTGTTGATTTTATTTCATATTCATGTGCTTCTGATATTATGGATACCATTACATTAACATATTTTATCACCAGAAGTTAATAATATAAATGACTGCAGCATCTATAGCGCTTAGCTTCGGACCTCAAGATAGGGATATTACAGCTCAATAGTCCAAATTCATTTGCTGACTGGTGTGGGCTATCGGTCCACCAGTGTACTATGCGAATGTCATTTTCTGGTTTTGTATATTTTTTGTATCTTCGTTTTTATTTCCTTATTCTAGCATTTCATTAGTTTTTTAATTTCATACTTCAGCAACATACATTCATGGTACACCTTATTATATTTTCCACAATTTCTTTTCACCATTTACTATTTTAAACTATACTTTTCCTTAACTTGCATATATTAAAATACACTATATAATTTCATATATAGAGTTTAAATTCAAAATAAAATTATATTTCTTACTGGAATATATTTATCAAACCTCCAAAAAACTCATGATTTTTAAAGTATATTTTATATATACAATTCATATATACATTCATATATACATATATTCACCATTTAATATCCTTTGCACTAAGTACATATTTATGAATATATATCTTAATAAATTCAAAATAAAATTTATAAATTTATATAAACATATACTTTAACTCGAAAATCATATCCATGACATTATGATACGAATTTATACATCAAATCATTAATATACAATTTCTGGACTACTTTTCATAGATTATAAATTATACACATATAAATTCATATAAATTGAATCAAATTATACAAAAATAATTTTCAGACTTGAAATCATCATGTCCAATCTCAAAAATAAGTTCCATACCAATTTGATACATTTAAATGCCTTAAATTATTAAATTCATAGTTTTGGAGTGCTTTTGCATATACATGAAATTTCATCATGTTAATTCATATAAATTTTATAAAAATTCACAAAAATTATATTTAGGTCTGCAAATATCATATTTCAACTCAAAAATTTATTTGTATAAAATTTTCGTCATTTCACTATGAATTTTCCAAATATATATCTCATTTTTGCCTAATTTTGCGTATAAAATTCACATATACATTATATCATGCTACTAACCCATTTAATTAACCAAAATTCACTTATAAATCAGGCTAGGCTAGATTTCTGAAAAACACATAGATAAATTCTGAATTTTATTTATTTAGTCATCAGTTTTAATCACATTAAACTATGAAATCAAGCAAGTAAATATCAAATTTAGGCAAACTCACTCACCCTAGTCGATTCCTTCTAGATCCAAGTCTCTAACCTTGCTTTACTCCGCTTCCCAGAGATAAAACCCCTTCAGTTTATTATTCTAATCCTGCTAGTTATTTTTACATGCTTTCCCTTCCCTCTCTCTTCAATTTTAGGTTTCAATTTCTTAGTTTGATTTTGAATTTAGGGATTTAGGGTTAGTTAGAGTAATTGGGAAAGAAGAAGAAAGAAATGCGAAATTGGATGTTTTCTTTTTAAGTCCAGGAAGTTAGAAAATCATTTGACCACTCAAATCAAAATTTGAATTCAAACCGCGTAGTGTCTGTTCGACTTGACGACATTTCCGACCGCATCTCCTTCATACAAGCTCCAAATGACATAAATATACCGCATGAATAATAAAGATGAGACGATCACAATGGCGTGGTTTCATTGTCAAATTCTAATGTTTGTAGAAATGACCATTTTTCTCTTTTTTCAAAAAATGAAAAAATACACTTATAATAATTTAAAAAATTTCTAGGGCATTACATTCTCCCCATCTTTAAATAATTTCATCCTTGAAATTCACAGTGGACAGAAAAATGTAATAGTTGTTCCTAATTTTTCATTTTAATCCATGTTACTTGTGTTTTTCATATAGGAGTGAGCAATTTTCAGTTAAACCAAATAAACTAATCAAACCAGTTTATTTTGGCCTGTTTGGTTTGGTTTTGAATTAATTTTGGTTTCTAATCAGTTTGTAAAAATAATTAGTTGGATCGTCGATTTAACCAAATCAACCAATTTTATATTATATTGTCAAAATTACTGATATTATGATTGATTTTTTAAAGATTAGTTTAGTGATATGTATAAATTTTATTTATCATATATGTGTCAAAATTACTATTAAAAAGCATAAGAATACTTTAACCGTATATGTATATTTTATTTTCAAACACAACAAATATTGTAGTCATAAAATGCAAATCATTTTCAGTTTGGTTAATTCGGATAACCAGCCAAACTTAAATCGGTTGGTTTGTTTGGCTTCCATTTTTATTGCTTTTAGTTCGGTTTAACAATTTTCATCATCGAACCCTCTGAACCAACCAACTGCTCTCCTCTAATATAAGAACGTACCTTAGCAGTTTTAGTTGTATTCCTAATATTGTTGTGTTGTGAAATGCAAGAAGCACAACTATTTTCTAATTTATATTCTACACCAACGCCATTATGTATTATTTCATCTTATGTACTTATAAGATGGCAGCTCTTTTGAGGGGATAACCATTATGGTGATACAAATGGTCTCAAAATCACTATTATATGTTGATCACATATTTTTGAGTTTCTCACACCAGACTTATGTATGACTTGTGGTTTTATTTTTCTTTATTTCCATGAGTGCTCTTTCGAGTAGTCTGAGAAGGGTAGGCTTTCATTGATATTCTTTAGAACTCGAAGAGAAGAGCTAGATGCTTTCACCTAGCATAGTATTCTTATTTCTGCTGCATTACTATTTGTAAATATTAGCATTTGTGAGGATGGTATGTTGTCACTGTCTAGGCTGATGATAGTACTTAGAATTATGAATCTAAAATGCTATTTATCCTAGAGTAGCACTTTGCACCGTCTTTTGATATTATATGTTATCGTTTCGCTATGAGATATTGATGTTGTGTTCTCTTCTTCCTTACTCTATTCCTTTTCTTTTTACTCTACCTTAACAATTTGTCTTTTTGGCACTTGGATGCTTGACATGTGAATACCGTGGATGTATTAGTATCGACATTTGGGGGTCAAAAAGGCTGATGGTTACATCTAGTACCAAGCAGAAGGTTAACCAAGAACCATGGCTTTGGTGGGGTATAACTCATTAGAGATAAAGTAAGTGACATCCTTGTGTTATTATACATATGAGAGCGTATATGTAATTTTTATATATTAGTAACGTATATAAGTATAAATTGATAGTGTGGTCTGATTTATGTAGGGATTAATGATGGTCATCTATTATCCCTCGTTGGTTAGCTTAGTCGTGCTAAGCAAGTTTATGAGCATTGACTATTGTGTGTTGATTGTTGATTTGTGCTCGACTAGTTTATGAGTAGTATTAGTTTTCTAACGCATGGGTTGAATAAACAGTATTTATAGGTGCATTGAAAGGAACATCTTATGGACCTAGTTTCACAATTTGACTATAAGGCGTTCGGTGACATTGTTGGGTTAAAAGTGAACTTTAATAAAAAGATGTTTATTACAATCTAAATGAAAGATAACATATTCTATAAATAAAAATTTGTGAAAATATTTATATAAGAAAGTGATTTTATATAAGTATAGTTTATAAAATATGATTGATAAACAAGGAGGATTTAAATTGATATTTTGAGAACTTAATTTTCGATTTCTTTGAAAATGGATTTCTAAGATTTTAGAAAATAATAATAGTATTATTTGAATTATTTTTGAAAAATAATATTTTTGTATAGATTTTTTAGATTTGTTCAAGTTTGAAGTTACTCTAGGAATCAGCGAATTGAGTCGTAACAAAGTAATTTCATGTGATCTAGTTTGAAGGGTTCGAAAGTGACAAAAAATGGGAAGAGATGTGTTTGTTGGTAAACACTTCTCATCGGCATTCCCTTCTTAGTAAGGAGATATATGTTATAATTTGGTTGGACCGGTTTCCAAGGTTTCACTTTTGTGGATATCATTATTTCAAATGATTTGGGTTAACCCAGTGTTTAGTTCTAAAATTTTCATTTATAGAAATATTATATAAATATAGATAATTTAACAAAGAGCTTTTTTGGGTAATATAGAATTTTGATATGAGTTTTCTGAAGAAAAGATTTATATGTATGCTATGCAAGGTGCCAAAGTGGTAGTGGCATAACCCGAATAATTAGGAAACCATTTTATGTATGCTCTTTATAGTAAAGTGTGTCTAATAAATAAGTGAAACCTTTTTAAGTTAATCTATTGATGCATGTATCATATGCACTAGGATAGTGTGATGTGTTCAACTTGTTTGACATGATTAATAGATAGTTTCCATTTGTTAAAATGAAATGGTTTATTCGATTATTTTAGGCAACCTGAAACTTATGAATAGTATTAAACTTAAAGTTAAGTATTTTTGAAAATATAAAGAGTTCATGTAACACTTTAATTGAGAAGTTGGTAAGTTTACACATGTTTTTAATTGGTTTGAACATCTATGTTGAAAATTCATTCGATGTTATTGGGACTAATAAAATGTCTTTACCCTAGTGTTGCTAAGGATAGCAGACTAGACATTGTTTTGATACTATTGCACTGCTCGACTTAGCTACTTACCTAACTCGATGGTTAAAGAAGTCAAAAAGTTGACTCGGTTATAAGACCTAGATTTATTTTAGACCTTTGTTTGGATTTTAGCTAATCAAGGAAATTGATCAGAGTCTGCATCGAAGAGGTAAGTGATCTATGCTAATTTGGAAGTGAAATTTGTGTGATCGAGAAAGTGATCGAATTATATATTACATACCGATGATCCATGCACATCGTTTGGGTTTAAGTATATGCATACAATATATAACTCACCTATATACCCATAGGGTCTAAGATTATTATTAAGTAATGCTGTCAGATAATATGGAGAATGAGGTTATATAAGGTACAGACATGAATATTTACGTAGGCTAACACCAGTATGTATTAAAACATCAAACAATAATTCATTTATAATAATGGCATTGTGTGCCTCCGAGATTGAACAATACATAGCATAAGTATATAAACAGAGAATATAGAGTCAGAATTGCAACAATAAAATATAATATACAATATACAACGTAAATCCAATATACAACTTAAGAATATACATACAATAATATGAATAAAATACAAGATAAAAACCCTACATCCGATCTCTGTTTATGTCCATACCCAGCAGGCCTTACTATACCTGAATCTGAAATATCTCGGACTAACCCATGTATTATATAAATGACACATGGGTCTTATTATGTCTAAATCATAGGGTTAATAAATATAAGTGAAGCACTATATTCTGAGGATAATAATGCGATAACGCATCGTAACAACTCAAGTCAATAATTATAATGTAATGAAGTGTGTGCGAGTGTATGTATAAATATAATGAGGGAGACATATCCATGGTTTATAATTAGAACAACTTAAAAGTTCCAAAATATCCCATAACATGAATATCACCAAAACCGTGCATAAAGATGTCATCACCCATATAAAACAATTCAATAGAAATCAAGAATACAATATCCAATGGGTGAATCATCCATGTAACAAAACACCATAATAGAAAATGAAATTATCAAGTGAATCGAGCTAACACACAACAATGCCCTAATACAATATCATAAAATATATAATCAATAGAAAATATGAGATAGCCTATCAAATCATCCAAATGATATCCAATAATATAACCACAAAGATAATCTATCACAATCTAAATCACAATCAATAAACAAAGGCTATCTCTAAAATATCAAACATCACAAGTATGGATATATGGGGACTGACTATACTTTAGACACATAGTCACTAGCATAGCCAACTCAATGATAGTGAATAATATATGCCAATTCACAACAAACTCATGACTCCGAACCAGAAAGGGTAACGCTATCAGGTCGCGAAGATGGATATTAACCACCTTGGTTCACTCCCAAAACATAAAAGGATTTGGATACCAGTGGACTACATATAGTATTGATATCCTATATCCACGGATAGTTCAAGATGTAAGCCGTCAAAAGGCTCTGTAAAATTCAACACTTTTGACTATGATACACTTGAGCTCTAATCCTAGCCGACACACGGCTCAACCTATAAGCCAAAACATAGCTATAATATACTCAGCACAGTGAATATCAACACATACACATAAGTAATCCCCATTTGAGTGACATTTACTCGCAAAGAATAATCAAACAAATAACAAAACAACGTCATATACCACCGCATGTTATTCAAATAATAATTCAATGCTCATAAACTACACTTGATCCACACTAGCTATCTCTATATGACAAGTATGATAAATAACCGAAAAAGTGTTACCGAAAGTCTCATACCAGATGGTACACTAATCATTTTTTTTAATTTCTTGTCACATAAAAATGAAATCTCACAAATCAAATAGAAGGATGTCATAATTGTATCATTTTAAAATATAACAAAAATCAATATCAATGGTAAATCATATACAATATCCAATTCAGTATAAAAAGAAAGAGAGATGGAAAAGTATGCAAAAGCCAATTAATTAAATTACCATAATAAACTTTTATTTTAAAATAAATTTATAAACTTTGAAATAAAAAATGAATATACTTAAAGATTTTCACATTATATTATTAAGAATTAAAACATCTTTCCTTTATACCATTTCCAAAATTATCATAACATAAAAAGATATTTTTATCTATGCAAAACATGTCCAAAATCATTTAATTATACCATAAAAAAATTTCTGTATTTTTCTAATGTTCGTAAACCCTTTTAATAATATTTAGATAATATTTATAGTAGGAATCACTTAATATATTATTATTATTTCCATAATATATTTTTTATAAAATAGCATTTATATTTTATTTTACCTTTCAATAATTTCAAAATTATATTATATAATAATATTGACTTAGATAGGATTTTAGAACCAAAAATAGAACTATATTTATATTTATAATTCAAATTATATTTATTAGTATAAAATAGTTAATTGATTAAATTAGTAAATTATTTATAACACGCTTTTGAAAAATTTTAATCCCTTAAAATAATTTTTCAATACTTTTCAAAATCAGTCACATCTAAAAAAATGAATAGAACATCTAAAAAAACATCTAAAAAAACATCAATACTCCAATGTATAATGTTCAATTTGCAATCTGATAAAGTTCCATTGCAAATTAACACATCAAAACAATGCAAACAACCAACCAACTTTCCAAATAATGGTCAATCAAGGATTTGCAATACAATATCAACTAATTCAATCCAAATTACCATTCAATTTTTTCATCTAGCCAATTCAAGCAGTTAACAAGATAAACATATATGTTTTGCATAACGATAGACACACACATACACACACATATAGTGTGAGTATAAAACTCACCAAATTGTAGAGCGGAGACTTAGAATCATCGCCCTTCTCTTCATCACCATTTCGTTGCTTTGTTCTATCTCCATTCGATTCTCTACCTTGTTGCTGCTGAGGTCATCTTACTATGGATCAAAGATGTAGGAAGTCAATCATAAACAAGCCTATACTCACTACTCAAAGTTTTCACCATTCCCGACTCAGCCAAGACCGCTTAAATCGCCTACGTCACATCGCAGTCCCTTCCACTTTCTCGCTTCGATCATTGTGCCAATTGCATGGATCGTACCCTCCACCAGGTCGCATAACCTTGTTTTAAGCCACCGTCGATCACTCCCATTGAAGTCGCTCTACTGATGTGCCCATCTCATTGCGAATTGGTCACATATTCATGTGTCTTCTTCTTTGTTTTTCTTTAAAGCGTGCCCGATTTGGTAGATAGGGTACGAGAGTGGAAAAATGAGGAGGACTCGAGATTTTTGAGGAATCAAGTTTCGGGCTTGTGTTAAAAATGAAGGAGGAATATTCCAGGCTAATTTAAATATTTCCCATTTTGCCTCTTTCTATTTAATTTCATTTTTTTAAATTATTTCATTTATCTGTATATAAATTTCAATTTAGTAAATTGATTTACACTTTAAATATTTTGTATGCAATTTAAACAATTTATTCGATTTCAATAAATTATCAAAAATGAATTTACTGATTTAATTCAATTTATTAAAACAAGATATTTCAATAAATAAAATTTAATTACCTAAAAGTTTATTTTCAAAATATTAATTAAAATAAATCAAATTCAAACACTTTTTTTAATTCCATTTATTTATTTATTTATAAGGCGTAGAAAGCAGGGATTTTACAGACTTCCCCTTATAAAAGTACATCTTCATATTTCTTATAGGGAGATGTCAAACAACTCTTATCCTGACTTTCTTTGCATCTACGATCATATACTATATTTAATCTAATCAATCCTTCATGTGGCTATTCTTGCAATTCTCTTATAGTATGCTATAATTTAAATAGATTTGTTTCATGGCTTTCTATTTTTCATATACGATAAAAATATTGCGACAACTTTCCAAGCGGACTTTTTGGAAAATTTTAGAGTCTCCTTTCTACGGACAATGTTTAAAAAATTACAATATAATAAAATAGATATACATAAATCAAAATATGGTCGGAAATAATATATACACAAAAGTCTAGCTACGCGCACATATTTCACAATATATATCACTCTTTTTAAGTAAAACATATTTTTTGTTTGCATTTAACAATTCTTACTTTTATATATGTAGCAAAAGTAAGCCAACAATGCCAATTAGTCCTATGACGGTTCATAAGTACCTATTTTCATTCTCAAGTTCAAAAATTAGTCATATATAAAGAGGCATAAGAAGTTAACATTCATTAAACGTAAATATAACATCACGTTCAAATTTAAACTACTTCCAACATAGTTTTAAAGGTTAAAAATACTAAATCAACGATTCTAAATGTAATTTTTTACATAATGTATTAGCTTTCTAAAAAATCTTTCAAACTGTATAAATATGCATTACAACTCAAGGTATAGTGAATTTTTTAAAGATGCACATAGCATATTTTATATATATACATAGGTCCACTACTGTAATTTGCGTATGTAGCTAGAAAATGATGAAATTTTGAAAAGCAATGAAAATGAAACAAAAGTTGTAGCTTAGGTTCTTATCTTTTCGAAATGGGCAAAATCATCAAGATTGGATTAATCGTTTAAAAGTTATAGTTAAAACAGTTCAGCTTTGTACATTGTATTCTAGAATGAAGGAAAGGCACGACAAGTTATTACAAAATCTCTTTTACTTCATATAATGCTTCTATTTCTCATCTATCACAAATTTGTGTTTTTTTTAAATAGAAGCATACTTTATTTTATTATTACACGACATTGTAGCAAGACTAGTCATTTATAAACTAAAAGTTACATAATTCATTTGCAAAACAGTAAATGGGAATTTGTCTACAATATTACAATAAGAAATAAAGGTTTCATCCGGTGCATAGCAACACCAATGCACATGTACCTATGTGTAAATGAGATAATCAAAAGTTAATTATAGTCAAACAAAGTGAAAGATTCCAGAAGGATGCCTTTTTGTACAGATAAACGCAAGGGTGGATGCCCTGTATGTTATGATGCGGCACAGGCCCTAACTCAAATTTTGTAATTCTTTTACAAAAGTTAAATGCCTTTTAGCCTTGCCTAAAACAAACCCTGTATAAATAGTTACCAGATTATGCATAAATCAAGATGAATAGAAGGTTCTAAAACTGAAACATGAACAACAATAATGCATATATATAATATATATAGACACACACACTATATATATATATATATATATATATATATATATAGTGTGTGTGTGTGTGTGTGTATTTCATTTGTTATTTAGAAAAGAGATGCCAACTTTGTGAGTAGTCAAAAACTATTATCACTGATAATCATTCTCATGTTTAAACTATAATTATACTCGTAGGCAGGGATGACATTACTTAGGGGGAAAGTAGGGGCAGTGGCCCCCTTGATTTGTAATTTTTTCTACAAAAAATAAAATTTGAGTGCCTATAAGATGGCAGTAAGCATTAGGGTAGAATTATAATTAAAAGGAAAGATTTTTCAACTTACAAAACTCACATTGTATATGACTTTTCAACTTAAACACTCATATTGTATTTCTTTAACTTGGCTCATCATTTATTTGCTTTAGGATATCTGTGTACCGAAAACACTGGAACACACAAATGAATATACTACGGAGATCAGCACGACAAGACGAACAGGACGGGACACAGATATCAATGATACAACCATCCTATTGTGAGAAATGCGGATTACAGATCTTAAATCTAGAATAACACTAGAGGGGGGGGGTGAATAGTGTTTTATGGATTTTCTAAATCTTTTTGAAACTTATATAATTTAATCACCAACAAATGCAATACACAGGCACATATATAATCACAGAATCAGACATAGATGCAAATAATAAATAAAAGCAGTAAAGGAAAGAATACACCAGGATTTTATATTGGTTCAGAGTTACCCTACATCCAGTCCTGCATGATTGTACGTATTTCTTTTCATAATAATCTCCCTGATACACCCTCGATTTCAAGGCCACGAGACACACCCTCCTGTATTCGAGTCTGGGGTAAACTCTCTTGATTTACCAGGCCATAAGATCACCTAATCGATTTTCGAGGCAACAATTACACCCAGTTGATTTCAAGGCGCATCCATACCTTTTACTCAACAGTTTGATTTACAAATAATCATATAACTCTGAATAGCACTGACATCTTATGAAGAGAGTGGCAGAGAATCAAATAAGAGATAATCAAGTTTGATTCACTTGATATTTCGGCAAAGTATAGTTTGGATTTTTTTGTAGAATAAATGTGGAAGATGAAGAGGAGAGAAAACAAGTGAAATTTGGTTAAAAATTCATTTAGAACTACTGGTATTTATAGAAGATCAACAGCCATATCTATTCATGAAAGGATAGGACGAATATACACTTCTTTGAAAATTTGAATTTTGAATTTATTGGGCACCATGTCGACATGGGAGGTAGGAGTATGTCGACATGCTCTAAGCAAAAATGGTGATTTTAATTTTCTTACTAAAATTGGTTTCTATAATTTTACAAAAAAATTTCTAAATTTTTATAAATATATTTGAATATAATTTAAACATATAAAAGAGTTTAGAAAGTAATTTTTAATATATAATCTTAATCTATAAAGTGATTTAAAATCTGAGTATAAATATTTTAAAGCTAAGTATTTAAAACAAGAGATAGTTTAAAATCAAGGACAATTTTGAAATCAAAATATTAAAAATGATAAAAACTGTTTTGAGGCTAAAATATTTAAAATAAGAGAGATGTTTTTTTGAAAAGAAAGTTTTGAAAACATTTTTTAAAAAACAAGAGATATGTTTTTTGAAAAACATTTTTATAAGATTAGTGGAAATCAAAATAGGACCACTATATGTTCCACTGGATATTGTCTTGGGTTACATCCCACTAGGGTTCCATCCCTTTAACAAGTTGGAAGTGAATTCCATTCCAAATTTCGAATAAAGATGTAAGTGCTTTTAAGAAGTTTTAACATAATTCTAGACTTAATACTTATCTTGTAATCTTGAAATCTTGAACTCTTGATATCTTGATACTCACGAGTCTTCAATCTTGATATCTTCAATCTGGAATCTCTATACTGTACAGTCTTCATTCTTGGTACCTACATGGTTAAATCCTGCATATACATATATATATCTAAACTATAATGTTAGTATATATTTTATAACAAGTTCTAAGGTTGTTATCATCAAAACCATCATCTCAAGAACTAACAATCTCCCTTTTTTGGTGATGACAACCTATGTTTATAAAATATACTTCACCCTCACAATAACTCACCCAGAAACTAATAACTCTTCCTTAATCTAAGCCTAACCACTCTAACTACTCTATTTTCTATTTCTCCGCCTTTGTCATGAACAAAAACTAATCCTAAACTAATATAACTCCCTCATAATCTAATACTAGAGTACCTGCGACAAATTAAGATGGAATACATACATATATACATATACATATACATAGATATATATATATAAAATAACATGAGTTACTTAATGAAAACATAACAAATCTGATAGTTTAAATCCAATACCTTATACTATGTTTCATATAATTTTATACATTCCATTCAAACCAAATCAATTCTAATCAAAGCAAACCAAATCAAATCAAACAATTCAAATCAAATAATTCAAAAACAAGCAATTCAAACCATAAGGAGATCAACTAATTTTAGAAACTTCAACCCATTCTTCTTCTCCAAAAATAGGGTCCCTTTTAATATCTTCCCAATCTTCAATATCTTGAATCAATGTTCCTTCAAGATTTGCATTGAAATCATCTTTGTTTAAGGCAGAAATCATCCAACGGAGGGAATCGAAATGTTTCTCTTGTTTTTTTATCATCAACATTTGACTTAGTTCTAAGTGCCTTTGATTGCAGAGAATAAAAATAAGTATATTCTTGAATGACTTGAGAGTTTCTTCAAGATTTTCACTTAGAGTTTGAGAAGAGGATGCCATTTTTGATAAATAGTTAAAAGATGCAAATAGAGATGAGTAGAAATAAAGAGGTTACAAATTTATGGAAGAAACAGTTGTTTAAATAGGCAGGAATTCGTTTAAAGGGAATAGACACAAGTTAATTTGTTTAAATTCAAAACTTAAAATAACTAAATCAAACAGTTATATGTCGACATAGGGGTTGGGGTATGTCGACATGGGTATGTTAATCTATGTGTCTTCTTTATTTGTAAATAAGTATGTATGTATATAAACTTATATACTATACTAACATTTATTTCAGAGAGAGGATAAGGTAAAAACATAAGATAGATATTATAGATAGATGAGCTAATACATGAGATACTTCATAACATGATAAAAGAGCAGTACAAGTCCATATGAAATAAACTAGTACATCACATCCTAATTTTTAGAATGTGCTAGAGGATGAGGAGGATGATGATAAGCAAGTTTTCGACCAACTTTAGCAAAGAACTTGTTTATATTAGTGGTCATTTTATTCAATTTCTTACTAACGGATCTTTTGACAATCCGTTGATTTTCCACTATGATCTTTTGATTTTTGAGGAGATTTTGTTGGAAGGATTATTAGTACTGATAGGATATTCAATACTTTCCAATGAGGTATCTTCATTTCTTCTTCAATTTCCATTTACTACCCTTCTTCTTCTTTTCCTCATTTTCTTCTTCCATCCCTTCATGTGCCAACCTTTCATCCTTTTCGGCAAGAGATTCATATTGTTGAAATATGAAAGGAATTTTGATAAGAGAAATATTGGCATGATTAAACACTTTTCTTGAAACAAATTCTTCCCTTTTATAATCAACACCAAAATAATTAAAAATCCAAGTGAGATGGATTCTATGATATAAAGTATTCTCACCATTTCCAAATTCTTAGGACGAAGTTCATCCATAATCACTTGCGC
Organism: Allium cepa; assembly: GCA_030765085.1. NCBI lineage: Eukaryota > Viridiplantae > Streptophyta > Magnoliopsida > Asparagales > Amaryllidaceae > Allium > Allium cepa. Next base: position 55,623,765 of record CM060939.1, read on the forward strand.
TCAATTAATGTCATAATGACCAAAAATAGAAAAAGTGCTTTACAAACTTTTAAAGTCGGGTTATTGAAATTTCTCGATCTAGGAGTGATAGTATGTTGCAAAAGAAGATTAACAATACATGCTTTCAGACGAAAGTTACGATTTTTAAATTCAAAGTTGTCATCTCCTTCGAAAATATGATGAAATGTCTCACGATCGTGTTCATCAATATTAAAAGTAAAAAGGCCCATTCCCGATTCTTGCAATTGAGAATGTTGCCCAAACTTTCACAATTTAAAATAATTTAGTGCGTTTAACACTACTTCAAAATTTCATTTTCATCTCCTTCATGAAAACCGCGATTCAAATTCGCATAGAACATTTTAACAAGATTTGGATAACAAACAAAATCATTTTTAAAATTGTCAAAAAGACTAAGAATATGGTTCTCTTCAAGAAGAGTATTGATTTCATATGTAGAGAAAATCGCTAAAGATAACAAACTTTCCCGTATGAACTTTTCCATAATTAGCATAGCTCATATAAGCCTTGATTGCTTCCGGATCATTATAAAGATACTCATTGATGGTTTTAGACAGCCTCATTGTGGATGGAGTGCTTGAAGAAGCCATTTTTGAAGAGAGTAGAAAGTTTGAATAAGTAAAAGAGAGTTTGAATTTTGAAATGAAAGTGAAAAGATATGATAGGATAATGGAAATAAATAGATATTCAATAGTCATGTTCTCTGGTCAAGAGCTACCTTTTCAGAACATTGGATTTGGTGAAATGGTGGTGGGAAGTTCAAAGATTTGAATTCAAATTTGAATTTAAATTTCTGATAGGCATGTCGAAATCCCGGGTAGGACCATGTCGACATGGTTCGGAGAATTCATGTGACTTATCTTTTCTTATACACATTTAATATATATATATATATATATTATTTTTAATGTATATATATTTTCTGGAGTAATATTAAATATAACAATACTCTTTTAATAAAAATAATATTATATTAAAATAAAAATAAATATAATAATAAAAAAATTTAAATTCAAACAACACATAATTTCAAGAGTAATCAAAAAAATCAAAGAACGAATCAAGTTTAAACAAAAATTTTCAACCAAAATATTGTAAACGTGTACCATTTTCTAGATTCGTATCTTTGAGATCATCGGAATCATGAATAGCCGTAAAGCACATATTTGAATTTTCTATCTTCTGATCATCATCGCTTGAGGATGAGTCTGAGTCTAAATCTACTAGTGTATCGGTATATGCTATTTTCCTTTTCTTTGTACAATCATTGCTTGCAGGAAACTGTTACTTATCAGGATGCGGACAGTCTCTTTTGAGATGGTCTGGTTCGTCATAGTGAAAACATTTGACGTGATTTGGTACTACGTTATGATTTCCAGAATTCCTATGATTGTTCTTTCTGAAGTTGTTCAGCTTTCTGTATTTTAGAAACTCTCGAAAATTCTTTTTTGTAAAGCTATTTCTTCATCATCATCACTACCCGATTCTGATTCATCTATTAGTGCATTGAACACAATTGACTTCTTTTCGATTTCCTTGCTATCTATTCTCCCTTGCATTTGAACTTCGAATACATTAGATTTCCAATCAATTCTTCAATCTTTAAACTACTGATATCATTTGCTTCTTCGATTGTAAGAGTTTTCTGATCCCATTCCAGAGTAAGAGAATTTAGAATTTTTCTGACTTGATCTTCTTCAGAGAAACTTTTTCCCAATGATATTAGAGAATGCACAATATCCTAAAATCTACTATACATATCTGAAATCGACTCATCATAATTATTTTGAATAATTGAAACTAATTCTTGAGTATGGATGTTTTCTTATGTTTGACTTTGCTTGTTCCTTCATGAGTAACTTGCAAAGTTTTCCAAATATCATATGCATACTTACAAACAGATACTCTATTGAATTCACTCCTATCAAGTAAATAAAATAAAATATTCATGGCTTTGGAATTTTGGTATAGTAGTCTTTTGCTCAGCAGTCTACTGTACAAAACTAGTTGTGGGTTCAGAATATTCAGTTTGTGTGATATTACAAGTGTCTAATTCTATTGACTGTAAATATATTTTCATTCTACATGCCCAATATGCATAGTTACTTTCATTAAAAAGTGCTGGTCTGGCAGTAGACTGATCCTTTACAAATGAACTAGTGACAGTGTTAACAGAACCAGTGTTGGTAACCATTTTAAAAACTTTTCAAAATTCAGATTATGAAAACTTTGAAAACCTTGCTCTGATACCAAATATGAGAAATGCGGATTACGGATCTTAAGGCTAGAATAACACTACAGGGGGGTGAATAGTGTTTTGTGGATTTTCTAAATCTTTTTGAAACTTATGTAATTTAATCACCAACAAATGCGATACACAGACACAGATATAATCACAGAATCAAACACGGATGCAAGTAATAAATAAAATCAGTAATGGAAAGAACACACCAGGATTTTATACTGTTTCGGAGTTACCCTACATCAAGTCGTGCATAATTGTATGGATTTCTTTTCAAAATAATCTCCCAGATTACACCCTCGATTTCAAGGCCACGAGGTACACCCTCCTGTATTCGAGTCCAGGGCAAACTCTCTTGATTTACTAGGCGACAAGATCAACTAATCGATTTCCGAAGCAACAATCACACCCAATTGATTTCAAGGCTCAACCGCACCTTTTACTCAATAGTTTGATTTACAAATAATCCTATAACTCTGAGTAGCAGTGAGATCTTATGAAAAGAGTGGCAGAGAATCAAAGAAGACATAATCAAGTTTGATTTACTTGATATTTCAGTAGAGTATAGTTTGGATTTTTTTTAGAATAAATGTGGAAGATGAAGAGGAGAGAAAACAAGTGAAATCTAGTTAAAAATTCGTTTAGAACTATTGGTATTTATAGAAGATCAACACTCATATCTAATCGTGAAAGGATACGACGAATAAACACTTCTTTTGAAAATTTGAATGTTGAATTTTAACGGGAACCATGTCCACATGGGCTGTAGGAGTATGTCAACATGCTATAGGCAAAAATGGTGATTTTAATTTTCTTAATAAAATTGGTTTCTATAATTTTTCAAAACAATTTCTAAACTTTTATAAATATATTTGAATATAGTTTAAACATATAAAAGAGTTTAAAAAGTAATTTTTAATATATAATCTTAATCTATAAAGTGATATAAAATATGAGTATAAATATTCTAAAGCTAAGTATTTAAAACAAGAGATATTTTGAAATCAAGGACAATTTTCAAATCAAAATATTAAAAATGATAAAAATTGTTTTGAGGCTAAAATATTTAAAACAAGAGAGATGTCTTTTTGAAAAGAAAGTTTTGAAAACACTTTTTAAAAAACAAGAGATATATTTTTTGAAAAACATTTTTATAAGATTAGTGGACATCATAATACGACCACTATATGTTCCACTAGATATTGCCGTGGGTTCCATCCTACTAGGATTCCATCCCTTTAACAAGCTCGAAGTGGATTCCATTCCACGAATAAATTTCGAATGTAGATGTAAGTGCTTTCAAGAGGTTTTAACATAATTCTAGACTCAATACTTATCTTGTGCTCTTGAAATCTTGAACTCTTTATATCTTGATACTCATGAGTCTTCAATCTTGATATCTACCATCTTGAATCTTATATTGTACAGTCTTCATTTTTGTTACCTGCATGGTTAAATCTTGCATATACATATGTATCTAAACTATAATGTTAGTATCTATATTTTATAACAAGTCTTAAGATTGTTGTCATCAAAATCATCATCTCAAGGACTAACACCTATCAAAAGTCAATATTTCGCTGCTGTACTGCCGCAAATTCATCGAAAATAAGATAAACTGGGCTATAGAAGTCCAAATTTGGTGAACCGAAATACGACGTCTTACCCAGAAAATGATTTACAAATTTATTATATAAAAATATCCAGATTTCGAAAAAGTTTTTTTTCCATCCACTTAACTGATTTAAATTGAAAAATGAAAATTACACAACAGAATTAACCTTCATATTTTCCAATGAAAATTTTCCATTTGCTATGTCTAAATAGAGGCATACCAAATATCAAATTTTCATTTCAAAATCTAATTGTTAAATTTCAAGAAAAAATTCAGTTAATTACGTTAATAAAACCATTAAAATTTCCGGGTCGTTACATTTTCGATAATCAACAGGGAGTTAGATTGGTGAAAATAGGCAAAAAAATCAAATTAAATTTCTAAAACACCTAAACTGAGACAAAGTTTACAAAAACGATTTTTTGGAAGGGGTTTTGTAAAAATGTCTACCAATTGAGAATCGGTTCGTGATGACCCGGAATTTTGGGCAATATCAATTTAATAATCTGTATTAATAATTAAATTGATTTAATAATTTTATTTTATAATTTAAATTGGCAAGTTTTTTCTTTTAAAAGTAAATAAATATTTAATTGATAAATTTTATCTTTTAAAGCTAATAACCCTATTTATAATTTGTGTACATATATATTTGTATATATTGTAAATAGAAAAGCTTTGGTTTGAATTTAACAAATAAAATCATGATTTCAAATTCCAATATATATTTTGATAACTTGGAAGTTATGATTAATTTAATATAAAACTTTTCAAAAGTTATTTAAATAAATAACCATATAGTTTTTAAATACTTAAGATAATTGATTATTGTTTAAAATATATTTTAGCTTGAGTTTAAATTTAAACAAGATAATTAAAAAAAGATTTATTTTGTTTTCTTTTTAAATATTACTTGATAAATATGATTTGGAAATATATATAAAAGTTTAAAATACAATTTACAAATATATAAAAACATATGATACATTAATTCACTTAGTAATAGAAGTAACTTATAAATAATGTGATATTTTCTTTTTAAATGATTTAAAATTGGCAGATTGTTTTTTTCAAATAATAGTAATAATAATATGTTGTTTTTATATATAGATATAAATAGATTTTTAAGAAAATGGAATTGTTGTTTTCAATTGAATGTGTTGATTATATATGTATATATATAAGTTGATTTTAAAATTTAATTTGAATTTGAATTTGGATTTAATATTGAAATTCAAAATATAGATATTTTAAAATAGGGTCATTTCACCAGAAGGATAAACTATGCAGTCTAATTAGTTTCCAGGACACACATCCACAGAAATTAATTTCAAGGCCAAAGTCAGTAGAATAATTACTTTTAAGGACAAAGTCAGCGGTCCAATTACTTTCAAGGACATAATTTCATAGGTTTTTAGGCCTTAGAAACTAATTATTTTCATTTTGTCCTTAAAAGTAATTATTTCAATTGTGTGTCCTAGAAACTAATTGCAGCTGCTAAATAGGCCCTTGTGGCTAATTTCCACTTTAAAATATTTTGGGTTTAAAAAGATATGTTTAAGATTTTATTTGTATATAATTTGTTTTGTTTATTTTCTTTAAAAGAAATATGTATATAAGTTTAAATAAGTATTTATAAATACTAAAGTACGTATAAAAGCTTTTTATTTACATTTAAAATAAATAAAAATTACTTAAGTGACAAATGTAAATTTATAAAAGCTTGTTTAACAAGTGTTTAACAAGTGTTAAATGGTAAGTGAATGCAAACGACAAATGCTGAGTGTTTTAACAAGTGTCATTTTTAATAAATCTTTTAGCCTTCATAAACATGCTTTCTTCTTTTCATTCTTTTTTCTATTCTCTTTTCAAAGCTAAGAAACTAAAACCCTATAACCCAAAAACAATCTGTAATCAATACTTCTGAAACTAGAAAACTAATCAAATCCAATAACCTGTTAATCATCCTCAAATCAAAACAACAAAACCAGCAATTTCTTCAACTTGAGATAAATGAAGCAAACTTGGAATAAAGCTGTTTCAACTTTGTTTCAAAGCATAAGTCATCTCTGCAAATTTCAATAACAAGCATTCCAGTTTTATAAGGATCATCAATTCAAGCATTTTTCAGATCTTAGCATGCGGTTTTTAAATCAAAAACATTTCCAACATTCGAGTTTAAAGTTTCAAAAAGCTATTTCAAAAAGAAGGCTCTATTCATCTTCTTTAAACTGGTGAGTAACATTTTAAAAAAAAGCTTAAGTATGAAATCTGGATGCATGTTAATTTCTGGAATAAAGCATGTTTTTGTGTATGTATATTGGTGAATTTTCTATGTATATTTTGATGTATGGATGTGTGAATGTCTGTTTCACCTGTGACATCTCTGTTCTTTGTTTTTAAGACCAAGATTTCGAACGAATATCATTATCTCTTGATCTAATTTTTGTTAGGACTTAGGCTTTAAACAAAATTTGTTTGTTTCATCATAAATTAAAGTTTAAAATTATATTTAGGATAAAATAAATTGAAAATTGCTTTGGAAAACAAAAAGAACAGGAAAGCTTGAGTTTTATGGAAATTTCAAACATCTTAATTTATCAATCCAGGAATATAAACCGAATCCTTAATCAAAAACATGATTTTTAAAAATAAAATCACAAATTTTAGTATTAGGATGAGGGAGCAGTTCTAGTTGATCAGAAATTGGTGTTTTGGATTGTCTCTGGCGATCTAGTTGCTCGGAGAGGCCACGGTCTTCTCTGGAGGCAGAGGGATGATCGAAGAGGTTGGCAAAAATGTCACTAGGGTGATCCAGTTACTGTGGTGGCCACGGTGATTAGATTTGTTCTTAAACCCTAGTTTTTGTCTAAGTCTGGAACTAGGTCATCTCGGCGCCTCTGGTGGATCGAGTTCCACCAGACTCTGGGAAATGATAGCGGGGAAGTTGGCGAGGTCGTGGCCGGAGGCTCAGGCATTCCGGTGATCAGAGGCGTGAGGTCGAGGGGTTTTCCAGGTTGAGTTCTTGTTCCAGGTTTGTGCTAGGATGCTCGAATTCGAGTGAAAATTGAAGAAGTTTGGGGTTTGGTTCATCTGTGGTTCATCTGAGGTTATGGTCGTCGACTGTGGGAAGGTCACGACGTTGACCAGAGATGGTCGGAGCCACCGTGCATGTGCACGGTGCATTTTTGTTTATCTAGTGAAGCTTGGGATCGAAGAAGAAGGGTATTTTTCTCGAGTCATTTGCGTGAGATGCTCGAAGATTTGTGAGTTTGGCTTAGGTTTTGAGGGTTTAGGCTCGGGTTATTTGGGTTGTTCCATTTTTAAGATTTTTGAAGTAACTTTGTTTAGGTTTTAAATTTGAATTAAAACAGAATACAGGTTTCAAAACTAAGAAGAATATGTTTTGTGAAGTATAATGATTTCCAGATTTTAATATTTAGCTTGATGGAGTTTTAAATCAAATTTTTATGTATGGGTTCAAAATAAATTTTTGTATCTTAGTTTTGAAATAAATAAATTTTTATAAAAATCAAAATTTTTGAACAAGTTTAAAGGTTTAATGTATATTTTTAAATGTATTAGTTTTCCAAGAAAATATTTAAAACTTTATACATATAAAATCCTTTTATAAAAGTTTTCTCTAACATTTGAATGGGAAGTTATATAAATTTGTTTAACTTAAATTTGAAAGTTAAATGATTAAGTTAATTTTGGAGATTGATTATAAATGTAATTAAGTAAAGGATAAAATGTTGTAATGTATGTGTTTTATCATAATGAGGAAATAAATAAAGATAATGATTTAACTTAAAAGTTAATTTAGATTTAATGATTTAAGAATAATAAAATTAACAAGGTAATTAAAGGGTGATTAATTAATTAAATTAAATTATGATTAAGGATTAATTAATTTAATAATTAAAGGTTGTAAATTAATTAATTTAAGGGTTAATTAATTTGAAATTAAGGATCATTAATTAGACAAGTATAGATTATTAATTAATGATTAAGAATTAATTAATCAAGTAATTAAAGATTTATTAAGTTATAGTTAAGCACTTAATTAATTTAGTAATTGGAGATGAATTAATTGGTTATTAAAAATTAATTAAGTTGTAATTAATAGTGGTTAATTAAAGTTTAATTACTTAGAGAAGTAAATGAAGAATTGTTAGTAATTAATGTAAAGATCATTAACTAGGGATTATGAAATGATTAATTAATGTAATTAATTTAAAATAATTAATTAAGGATAATCATTAGTGGAACTGGTTAAGTATGATTACTTAATGAAAGTAATTAAAAGAATTAATTCAATGTAATTAATTAAGTTAATGTGATTAGTTTAAGTTAATTTATCGGTTTAATTAATTTAAGATAATCACTTGATGATTTGATTAGTATAATTATTTAATGTAATTTATAAAGTGCAATTACTTGGTGAAGTAATTAATGGTAATTACTGGATGTAATTAATTGAGAAATGGAAGTAGTTTTTGTTTTAATTACTTTGTGTAATTAATAAGAAGGACAATTACTTGGTGGAAGTAATCAAGGATTAATTACTTAGTGTAATTAATTAAAGAATTAATTAATTTCAATAGTTAATTACTAAATATGGTTAATCAAGGCTGATTTATAAATGTGATTAATTTTAAGATTAATTATTAAATATGATTAATTAGAAAAATAATTAATTAAAGAAGTAATTAGAGATCATTAATTAATGTAATTAATGAAGTAATTAAGGGTTGATTAATTAAAGGATAATTAATCAATGAAGTGATTATAATAATTAATTAAGGATTAAAGTAATTAATTATAGTTAATTAATAAATGAAGTAATTAAAGTTTAATTACTGTAAATGGTTAAGGATAATTAATTTGTGTAATTAATTAAAGGCTAATTACTTAATGTAATTAAAGAATAATTAATGAAGGATGATTAATTTAGATGGACAATTAGAGGATGATTAATTAATTTGGTTTGTAATTAATTAATGATTAAGTAAGCAGGATTTATAGTAATGGAAGTAATTAATTTAATTTATTTTAAATTAACTAAAGATGGTGTAATTAATTAATTTTTGCTTATGGATGGCTGAATGATATTGAATGCCTTGGATTGTTTGATATCTCTGATATGAGATATGTGTTGATATGTGATATGAGATGCTCTGCTTGAATTTTGATGATATGGATTATCTATTTGTGAGATTGTGAGTTATCTATCTATGTGAATATAGATAATGAATTAAATTGTTTTAACTTTAAAACAACTTGGACTTAAATGACGGCATTTTGGATTTCCATGAGACCGGGATCGGGTTTCCAGATTTGGATATCAAAAAACCACATCGATCCAAATTAAGCGATAGGTCATGAATCTCTAGTAAAGATGAAGATTCAGAGTGCAAGGGCTATCGTTGTTAACTCTGAGGGTGATTCCAAAATGAGCGTAGTGAGGTAGTGCCTTCGGTTTCGTTCGAACCCGGAACGAACTTGTTTGGATTGAATGTTTTCAGCACATTTTCAGGTGGACGATGAGCATTCTAAGATAGATGTGTTCTACAAAGGTAATCCTAGCCTCAAGCCTCATCAACCGGGAATGGCTAAAACAGGGGAGGTGCAGCAAGGCTAAGTGAGTCGTGCTCAAGTAGTACTAGATTTCCCCCTGTCTAGAAGTCCCTTTTTATTCGGCTGTATGGGGCAGTTGATTGCAACAACTTCCGGGGTTGTCTTGTTTGGGACTATCCAGTAAGGGAAGGTTCCGGCCTTGTGTTGCAGGGGATTTAGTGTGGATCCTTGGTACTGTGATCTAGGCCACGTACTCTGACGGGCGATACTCCAGTAGCCCTGCCAATTATGGAAACCCATTCTTCCTACGTGCCCTTTACGGTTTTGATTGTATAACCCACTTTGTGGCTAGTATGTTGGTATTTAATCATGTAACAATTTCAGCTATTTCTTATTTATTTGAAAACCCTAGACCCTATTATAATATAACTGGATTTCCTATCAAATGTTTTGGTTATCGTAAGGTAAAAAATTTCCGTGTTCGAAAAGTCTTCCGAGATACCTTATGTTTTTAAAGATTTTTCAAAGTTAAGCAACTTTAACCTGTTACTCACACCAGACCCATGTCTGACCTAGAGTTTATTTTCTGTTTTCTTAAACTCTTGGGTACTCAAATTTTTACGAGTAACCAAGGGATTCAGGTTAGCTTTGACGAATTCTAGAGGAGATATGGAGCAGGAGGCTTCATCGTTTGTAGATATATAGTGTTCCGCTGTGTTGGTATCTCTATGTTGTATCTTGAGTTGTAATGACTAGAAAGGTGTTTATAACTGTCTAGTGTGTGATGCATAAGTTGTATAACTCTGATAGATGTTGTGTATTATGTAATTTTTATGTGATTAATATAATTTATTCGTTCCGCTATTGAGATTCTGATGTTGTTTCATTCTTTCTTGTCTATCTTTTCTCTTTTCTATCCCTTTCTTTCTTAAAGATAATGCGTCTTTCAGTGGAGAGAAAGGCAGGGGTCATCATAGTTGGTAGTAGAGCGCTAGGTTGAGTGAATACCTAGGCTTTGGAGTGATTTCTTTCCTAAGAGAGTGTATTTGTAATTTTGATATATATATATATATATACATAAATTTCTACCTATTTATTGGGTTACCTGTTCGGGTTTTCCAATATGAGTTCTAGAGGTAGGAAAGGTATTGGTGTGTGTAGCACGGCTACCAATGGAAGGAGTCTGAGTGTTGAGGTTGGAAGAGTATCTGCCGAGGCTGTAGACCAAACATCGCCTCGAGTAAGCTTTGCTGTGGTGTAAGGATTTCACCAATCTCTGAAGGAAGCCTTTTTGAGGTTCAGAGTCCATCACTGAAGTGCAAGTTTGGATTTGTCGGATGAACAGAAACAAGTAATGGTATCTTGGCAGCTTCAGGAAGGAGCAGCTGTGTGGTGAGACGCATTGACTATGGATGTTTTCGAAGATGTTTGTTTTGGAGCAAGTTTTAATGAAGTGCGTCTACATTAGTGATGTGACTAGTTCAGCAGGGTGTTTGTGTTTGGTTTGAGGCTCGAGTTTCTTGTGGAGATGTCTGCCCATCTCAAGGCTCTGTGTGGGATTGGATGATAAAGCTTTGAGGTTCGAAGTGCTTTGGATAGGATGTCTTTGGCATCTGTGGCAGCGTTGCAGCTCGAAGGTGTTCTGTGTGCCGACAAGAAGGTCATCTGTCAGTAGTGCTCTTGACGTAGATTTCAGAAGCAGAAGAGTGGATCCATTTCTTCGATGGATTGGTTAGTCAGGCATAAGCTGTTCTGATTGGTAAAGAGAGAACGGTATCTTTGGAAATTAGGCTGGGTTGATCGCAAAAGTGACTTGCGATAGTTGAGTGTTCTCTTGGGTAATCTTTTGCATAGGATCGAGGCATCTCTAAGGAAGGTAGGAGTTATCGAAGTTGTCAGAGATTTTTTCGATGTCTTCAGGGAAGTCAAAGTTTGCCTTAGCATCTGGAGATTGAGTTTTCTTACCAACTAGGATTCAAGGAGTGATACCGGTGGTTCAACTAATTTAAAGGATGGCTCCTGGAGAGAAGTTTTGGTGAAGCAGCTCAGGATATCATGGAACTTCTGAGTTTTCTCTTCATGGATCTGTTGAACCGTGTCTTCCGAGATGTGTTGGACAAGCTTGTGCTCATGTTCATCATCAGCATTCTCATCTACTCCAGATCAGAGTTGTGCAGTGGAAGCAAGGTAGCAGCTCTACTAGAGCGGAAGAAACCCTAGAATTCTTGGAAGTTTGCAGTTTTCTTGGATTAGAGGTTTTCTACAGGTAGTTTTTCAAGATCTGGAAGCGAGATTGGCAAGTGCACCTGTTTTTTCTTTTCCGGATAGAAAAAGTAAGTTTGAAGTCTACTAGTGTTTGTGGAGTAGAGTTAGTGTTCTTGATTTTGGTTGATCTTGAGAGGATCATTTTTGTTGGGTTGTTTTGGTCTAGTTGTTTCAAGAAGCATCAGTGAAGGTTGAGATGATCAGGAAGGACAAAGGCAGCCTAGGATCGTCAGAAGTGTTTTGTGGATAAGAGATGGAGGAATTTGGATTTGGAAGTCGGAGATTTGATTTTAGATAAGTTTTCTCCAATCAAAGGAGCTATCAGATTTGGTAAGACTAGGAAGCTAGCTCCGAGGTATACTGGATCTTTCTGTATTCTTGTGAGGATAAGTGCTTTGGTCTTCGAGATTGAATTTCCAGTTTGGAAAACTGGGATTCAATGTATTTAACGTATCTCTAAGGGAGTACGTGTATGATCCATCACTGGTTTTGGAACCAGCAGTCCTGGAAGATGTGTAAGTTGAGCTAGACTTAAGGGTAATCTAATATCCTATTTATTTTTGTAGATCTAGATGAGTAGGAGCTCAGTGGCTTAGTAGTGTAGATTGTTTGGATTCTGTAGAGCGAGTATCCCAGTGTTTATATTTGGGAAACTCTTGATAGTTTTAGGAAGGTCTATCCTGATTTGTGTCAGGATCATTAGATTTGTTTGATTGAGTGAATTGGTTGCTGTGTTAGTTAGCATATGGTTGATAATATATGCTTGTGATTTAAAATTAAATTCTTTGATAGGTTATTAAATTATTTTTGCTTTTAAATTTCAAGGACGAAATTCTTTTAAGGGGGAGGAATGTGATGACCCGAAATTTTGGGCAATATCAATTTAATAATCAGTATTAATAATTAAATTAATTTAATAATTTTCTTTTATAATTTAAATTGGCAAATTTATTGTTTTAAAAGTAAATAAATATTTAATTGGTAAATTTTATCTTTTAAAGCTAATAGAATGTTTTCTTGTTTATAATGCGTGTGTGTGTATATATATATATATATATATTTGTATTTATTGTAAATAGAAAAGCTTTGGTTTGAACTTAACAAATAAAATCATGATTTCAAAATCTAATATATATTTTGGTAATTTGGAATTTATGATTAATTTAATATGAAACTTTTCAAAAGTTATTTAAATAAATAACCATGTAGTTTTAAAATACTTAAGGTAAATGTTTATTGTTTTAAATATATTTTAGCTCATGTTTAAATTTAAATAAGTTAATTAATAAAAAAGATTTGTTTTATTTTCTTTTTAAATATTACTTGATAAATATGATTTGGAAATATATATAAAAGTTTAAAATACAATTCACAAATATATAAAACATATGATACATTAATTCATTTAGTAATAGAAGTAAGTTATAACTAATGTGATATTTCCTTTTTAAATTATTTAAAATTGGCACATTGTTATTTTCAAATAATTGTAATAATAATATATTGTTTTTATATATAATATAAATTAATTTTTAAGAAAATGTAATTATTATTTTCAATTGAATGTGTTGATTATATATGTATATATATAAGTTGATTTTAAATTGGATTTTTTAAATTTAATTTGAATTTGATTTTGGATTTAATTTTGAAATTCAAAAGATAGATATTTTAAAATAGGGGCATTTCACCAGAAGGACAAACTATGCAGTCCAGTTAGTTTCTCGGACGCACATCCACAGAAATTAATTTCAAGGCCAAAGTCAGTAGAATAATTACTTTTAAGGATAAAGTCAGCAGTCCAATTACTTTCAAGGACATAATTTCATAGGTTTTTAGGTCTTAGAAACTAATTATTTTTCATTTTGTCCTTAAAAGTAATTATTTCAGTTGTATGTCCTAGAAACTTATTGCAACTGCTAAATAGGCCCTTGTGGCTAATTTCCACTTTCAAATATTTTGGGTTTGAAAAGATACATATAAGATTTTATCTATATAATTTGTTTTATTTTATTTTCTTTAAAATAAATATATACAAGTTTAGATAAGTATTTATAAATAGTAAAGTAAGTATAAAAGCTTTTTATTTACATTTAAGATAAATAAAAATTACTTAAGTGACAAATGTAAATTTATAAAAGCTTGTTTAACAAGTGTTAAATGGTAAGTGAATGCAAATGACAAATGCTGAGTGTTTTAACAAGTGTCATTTTTAATTTTTGAATTTTTTTCTTTTATTTTTAATAAATCATTTAGCCTTCATAAACATGCTTTCTTCTTTTCATTATTTTTCCTATTCTCTTTTCAAAGCTAAGAAACTAAAACCATATAACCCAAAAACAATCTGTAATCAATACTTTCTCAAACTAGAAAATTAATCAAATCCAATAACCTGTTAATCATCTTCAAATCAAAACAACAAAACCAGCATTTTCTTTAACCTGAGATAAATGAAGCAAACCTGGAATAAAGTAGTTTCATCTTTGCTTTAAAGCATAAGTCATCTCTACAAATTTCAATAACAAGCATTCCAGTTTTATAAGGATCAGCAATTCAAGCATTTTTCAGATCTTAGCATGCAGTTTTTAAATCAAAAACATTTCCAACATTCGAGTTTAACGTTTCAAAAAGCTATTTCGAAAAGAAGGCTCTGTTCATCTTCGTTAAACTGGTGAGTAACATTTTTTTTAAAAAGCTTAAGTATGAAATCTGGATGCTTGTTAATTTCTGGAATAAAGCATGTTTTTGTGTATGTATATTGGTGAATTTTTTTTGTATATTTGGATGTATGGATGTGTGAATGTCTGTTTCACCTGTGACATCTCTGTTCTTTGTTATTAAGACCAAGATTTCAAACAAATTACCTCTTGATCTAATTTTTGTTAGGACTTAGGCTTTAAACAAAATTTGTTTGTTTCATCATAAATTAAAGTTTAAAATTATATTTAGGATAAAATAAATTGAAAATTGCTCTGGAAAACAAAAGGAACAGGAAAGCTTGAGTTTTGTGGAAATTTCAAACATCTTAATTTATCAATCAAGGAATATAAACTGAATCCTTAATCAAAAACATGATTTTTAAAAATAAAATTACAAATTTTAGTATTAGGATGAGGTAGCAGTTCTAGTTGATCAGAAATTAGTGTTTTGGGTTGTCTCTGGCAATCTAGTTGCTCGGGGAGGCCATGGTCTTCTCTAGAGGTAGAGGGATAATCGAAAAGGTCGGAAAAATGTCAGTAGGGTGATCCAGTTACTGTGGTTGCGGCGGTGATCAGATTTGTTCTTAAACCCTAGTTTTTGTCTAAGTCTGGAACTAGTTCATCTCGGCGCCTCTGGTGGATTGAGTTCCACCAGACTCTAGGATGATAGCGGGGAAGTTGGCTAGGTCGTGGCCGGAGGCTCAGGCATTACGGTGATCAATGGCGTGAGGTTAAGGGGTTTTCCAGGTTGATTTCTTGTTCCAGGTTTGTTCTAGGATGCTCGAATTCGATTTCAAGTGAGAATAGAAGAAGTTTGGGGTTTGGTTCGTCTGAGGTTGTGGTCGCCGACTGTGGGAAGGTCACGACGTTGACCAGAGATGGTCAGAGCCACTGTGCATGTGTACGGTGCATTTTTGTTTATCTGGTGAAGCTTGAGATCGAAGAAGAAGGGTACTCGATTTTTTCTCGAGTCATTTGCGTGAGATGCTCGAAGATTTGTGAGTTTAGCTCAGGATTTTGAGGGTTTAGGCTCAGGTCATTTGGGTTGTTCTAGTTTTAAGATTTTTGAAGTAACTTTATTCAGGTTTTAAATTTAAATTAAAACAGAATACAGGTTTCAAAACTAAGAAGAATATGTTTTGTGAAGTATAATGATTTTCAGATTTTAGAATTTAGCTTGATGGAGTTTTAAATCAACTTTTTAAGTATGGGTTCAAAATAATTTTTTGTATCCTGGTTTTGAAATAAATAAAGTTTTATAAAAATCAAAATGTTTGAACAAGTTTGAAGGTTTAAAGTATATTTTTAAATGTATTAGTTTTCTAGGAAAATGTTTAAAACTTTATTTATATAAAATCCTTTTATAAAAGTTTTCTTTAACATTTGAATGGGAAGTTATATAATTTTGTTTAACTTAAATTTGCAAGTTAAACGATTAAGTTATTTTTAGAGATTGATTATAAATTTAACTAAGTAAAGGATAAAATGTTGTAATATATGTGTTTATCATAATGAGGAAATAAATAACGATAATGATTTACCTTAAAAGTTAATTTAGATTTAATGATTTAAGATTAATAAAACTAATAAGGTAATTAAAGTGTAATTAATTAATTTAATTAATTTATGATTAAGGATTAATTAATTTAATAATTAAGGGTTGTAAATTAATTAATTTAAGGGTTAATTAATTTGAAATTAGGGATCATTAATTAGATAAGTATAGATTGTTAATTAATGATTAAGAATTAATTAATCAAGTAATTAAAGATTAATTAAGTTACAGTTAAGCACTTAATTAATTTAGTAATTAGAGATGAATTAATTGGTTATTAATAATTAATTAATTTGTAATTAATAGTGGTTAATTAAAGTTTAATTGCTTAGAGAACTAATTAAAGAATTGTTAGTAATTAATGTAAAGATCATTAACTAGGGATTATGAAATGATTAATTAATGTAATTAATTTAAGATAATTAATTAATTAATTAAGGATAATCATTAGTGGAACTGGTTAAGTATGATTACTTAATGAAAGTAATTAAAAGAATTAATTACTCAATGTAATTAATTAAGTTAATGTGATAAGTTTAAGTTAGTTTATTGGTTTAATTAATTTAAGATAACCACTTGATGATTTGATTAGTATAATTACTTAATGTAATTTATAAAGTGCAATTACTTAGTGAAGTAATTAATGGTAATTACTGGATGTAATTAATTGAGGAATGGTAGTAGATTTGGTTTTAATTACTTTGTGTAATTAATAAGAAGGATAATTACTTGGTGGAGGTAATCAAGGATTAATTACTTAGTGTAATTAATTAAAGAAGTAATTAATTTTAAGAGTTAATTAATGTAGTTAATTTAGAATAGTTAATTACTAAATATGATTAATCAAGGCTGATTTATAAATGTGATTAATTTTAAGATTAATTATTACATATGATTAATTAGAAGAATAATTAATTAAAGAAGTAATGCGAGATAATTAATTAATGTAATTAATGAAGTAATTAAGGGTTGATTAATTAAGGATAATTAATCAATGAAGTGATTATAATAATTAATTGAGGATTAACGTAATTAATTATAGTTAATTAATAAATGAAGTAATAAAGTTTAATTACTATAAATGGTTAAGGGTAATTAATTTGTGTAATTAATTAAAGGCTAATTACTTAATGTGATTAAAGAATAATTAATCAAGGATGATTAATTTAGATAGATAATTAGAGCATGATTAACTAATTTGGTTTGTAATTAATTAATGACTAAGTAAGCAGGATTTATAGTAATGGAAGTAATTAATTTAATTTATTTTAAATTAATTAGAGATGGTGTAATTAATTAATCTTTGCTTATGGATGGCTGAATGATATTAATGCCATGGATTGTTTGATATCTCTGATATGAGATATGTGTTGATTTATGATATGAGATGCTTCTGTTGAATTGTGATGATATGGATTATCTATTTGTGAGATTGCGAGTTATCTATCTATGTAAATATATATAATGAATTAAATTGTTTTAACTTCAAAACAACTTGGACTTAAAGGACGGTGATTTGGATTTCGATAAGACCGGGATCGGGTTTCCATATTTGGATATCCGAAAACCACATCGATCCCATTTAAGCGACAGGTCATGAATCTCAAGTGAAGATGAAGATTCATATGCAAGGGCTATTGTCGTTAACTCTGAGGGTGATTCCAAAATGAGCATAGCGAGGTAATGCCTTCGGTTTTGTTCAAACTCGGAACGAACTTGTAGGGATTGAATGCTTTCAGCACATCGTCAGGTGGACAAGGAGCATTCTAAGATAGATGCGTTCTATAAAGGTAATCGTTGCCTCAAGCCTCATCAACAGGGAATGGTTAAAACAGGGAAGGTGTAGCAAGGCTAAGTGAGGCGCGCTCAAGTAGGACAAGATTTCCCCCTGTCTAGAAGTCCCTTTTTATTCGGCTGTGTGGGGCAGTTGATTGCAACAACTTCCAGGGTTGTCTTGTTTGGGACTATCCAGTAAGGGATGGTTCCGACCTTGTGTTACAGGGGATTTAGGGTGGATCCTCGGTACCGTGATCTAGGTCACGTACTCTGACGGGCGGTACCCCAGTAGCCCTGCCATTGATGGAAACCCATTCTTCCTACGTGCCCTTTATGGTTTTGATTGTACAAACCACTTTGTGGCTAGTATGCTGGTATTTAATCATGTAACAATTTCAACTATTTCTTATTTATTTGAAAACCCTAGACCCTATTATAATACAACTTGATTTCCTATCAAATGTTTTGGTTATCGTAAGGTAAAAAAAATTCCGTGTTCGGGAAGTCTTACGAGATACCTTTTGTTTTTAAAGGTTTTTCAAAGTTAAGCAACTTTAACCTGTTACGCACACCAGACCCATGTCTGACCTAGAGTTTATTTTCTATTTTCTTAAACTCTTGGGTACTCAAATTTTTTCAAGTAGCCAAGGGATTCAGGTTAGCTTTGACGAATTATGGAGGAGATATGGAGCAGGAGGCTTCAGCGTTTGTAGATATATAGTGTTCCGCTATGTTGGTATCTCTGTGTTGTATCTTGAGTTGTAATGACTAGACAAGTGTTTATAACTGTCTAGTATGTGATGTATAAGTTGTATAACTCTGATAGATGTTGTATATTATGTAATTTTTATGTGATTAATATAATTTATTAGTTCTGCTGTTGAGCTTCTGATGTTGTTTCGTTCTTTCATCTCTATCTTTTCTCTTTTCTATCCCTTTCTTTCTTAAAGATAATGCATCTTTTAGTGGACAGAAAGGTGGGTCGTCACAGCTGGTAGTAGAGCGCTAGGTTGAGTGAATACCTAGGCTTTGGAGTGATTTCTTTCTTG
Source organism: Allium cepa (assembly GCA_030765085.1). Taxonomy (NCBI): domain Eukaryota; kingdom Viridiplantae; phylum Streptophyta; class Magnoliopsida; order Asparagales; family Amaryllidaceae; genus Allium; species Allium cepa. The sequence goes on from CM060939.1 coordinate 55,642,567, forward strand.
AGAGAGAGCGTATTTGTAATTTTGATACACACACACACACACACACACACACACACACATATATATATTTCTACCTATTTATTAGGTTACCTGTTTGGGTTTTCCAATATGAGTTCTAGAGGTAGGAAAGGTAGTGGTGTGTGTAGCACGACTACCAATGGAAGGAGTCTGAGTGTTGAGTTTGGAAGAGTATCCGTCGAGGCTATAGACCCAATACCGCCTCGAGTAAGCTTTGCTGTGGTGTAAGGATTTCACCAATCTCTGAAGGAAGCCTTTTTGAGGTTCAGAGTCCATCACTGAAGCGCAAGTTTGGATCTGTCGGATGAGCAGAAGCGAGAGATGGTATCTTGGCAGCTTCAGGAAGGGGCAGTTGTGTGGTAAGACGCATTGACTATGGATGTTTCTGAAGAAGTTTCTTTTGGAGCAAGTTTTAAGGAAGTGTGTTTGCATCAGTGATGAGACTAAGTTCAGCAGGGCGTTTGTGTTTGGTTTGAGGCTCGAGTTTCTTATGGAGATGTCTGCCCATCTCAAGGATCTGTGTGGGATTCGATGATAAAGCTTTGAGGTTCGAAGTGCTTTGGATAGGAAGTCTTTGGCATCTGTGGCAGCGTTGCAGCTCGGAGGTGTCCTGTGTGCCGATAAGAAGGTCATCTGTCAGCAGTGTTCTTGAGGTGGAGTTCAGAAGCAGCAGAGTGGATCCATTTCTTCGATGGATTGGTTAGTCAAGCATAAGCTGTTTGGATTGGTAAAGAGAGAATGGTATCTTTGGAAATTAGGCTGGGTTGATCGCAAAGTGACTTGCGATAATTGAGTGTTCTCTTGGGTAATCTTTTGCATAGGATCGAGGCATCTCTAGGGAAGGTTGGAGTTATCGAATTTGTCAGAGATTTTTCCGGATGTCTTCAGGGAAGTCAAAGTTTGCCTTAGCTTCTGGAGATTGAGTTTTCTTATTAACTAGGATTCAAGGAGTGATACCGGTGGTTCAGCTAAGTTAAAGGATGGCTCATAGAGAGATTTTTAGTGAAGCAGCTCGGGATATCATGGAACTTTTGAGTTTTCTCTTCATGGATCTGTTGAACCGTGTCTTCCGGGATGTGTTGGACAAGCTTGCCCTCATGTTCATCATCAGCATTTTCATTTACTCCAGATCAGAGTTATGCAGTGGAAGCAAGGTAGCAGCTGTTCTAGAGTGGAAGCAACCCTAGACTTCTTGGAAGTTTGCAGTTTTCTTAGATTAGAGGGTTTCTACAGGTAGTTTTTCAGGATCTGGAAGCCAGATTGGCAAGTGCATCTGTTTTTTCTTTTCCGAATAGGTGAAGTAAGTTTGAAGTCTACTAATGTTTGGAGTAGAGTTGGTGTTCTTGATTTTGGTTGATCTTGAGAGGATCATTTTTGTTGGGTTATTTTGGTCTAGTTGTTTCAAGAAGCATCAGTGAAGGTTGAGCTGATCAGAAAGGATGAAGGCAGCCCAGGATCGTCAGAAGAGTTTTGTGGATAAGAGACGAAGGAATTTGGATTTGGAAGTCGAAGATTTGATTTTTGGTAAGTTTTCTCTAATTAAAGAAGCTATCAGATTTTGAAAGACCAGGAAGCTAGCTCCGAGGTATATTGGATCTTTCTGTATTCTTGTGAGGATAAGTGCTTTGGTCTTCGGGATTGAAATGCCAGTTTGGAAAACTGGGATTCAATGTATTTAACGTATCTCTAAGGGAGTACATGTATGATCCATCACTGGTTGTGGAACCAGCAGTCCTGGAAGATGTGAAAGTTGAGCTGGACTTGAGGGTAATCTGATATCCTATTTAGTTTTGTAGATCAAGATGAGTAGGAGCTTAGTGGCTTAGTAGTGTAGATTGTTGGGATTCTATAGAGCGAGTATCCCATTGTTTATACCTGGGAAACTCTTGATAGTGTTAGGAAGGTCTATCCTGATTTGTGTCAGGATCATTAGATTTGTTTGATTGAGTGAATTGGTTGCAATGGTAGTTAGCATATGGTTGATAATATAAGCTTGTGGTTTAAAATTAAATTCTTTGATAGGATATTAAATTATTTTTGCTTTTAAATTTTGGGGACGAAATTCTTTTAAGGGGGAGGAATGTGATGACCCGGAATTTCGGGAAATATCAATTTAATAATCTGTATTAATAATTAAATTTATTTAATAATTTTCTTTTATAATTTAAATTGGCAAATTTATTCTTTTAAAAGCAAATAAATATTTAATTGGTAAATTTTATCTTTTAAAGCTAATAAAGTGTTTTCCTGTTTACAATGTGTATATATATATTTTATATATATTGTAAATAGAAAATCTTTGGCTTGAACTTAACAAATAAAATCATGATTTCAAATTCTAATATATATTTTGGTAATTTGGAAGTTATGATTAATTTAATATAAAACTCTTCAGAAGTTATTTAAATAAATGACCATATAGTTTTAAAATACTTAAGGTAAATGTTTATTGTTTAAAATATATTTTAGTTTAAGTTTAAAATCAATTAAGATAATTAATAAAAAAAAATTGTTTTTTTAATATTACTTGATAAATATGATTTGGAAATATATATAAAAGTTTAAAATTCACAAATATATAAAACATATGATACATTAATTCATTTAGTAATAGAAGTAAATTAGAAATAATGTGATATTTCCTTTTTAAATTATTTAAAATTGGAAAATTGTTATTTTCAAATAATAATAATAATATGTTATTTTTATATATAGATATAAATAGATTTTTAAGAAAATGGAATTGTTATTTTCAATTGAATGTGTTGATTATATATGTATATATATAAGTTGATTTTAAGTTGGACTTTTAAAATTTAGTTTGAATTTGGATTTAATTTTGAAATTCGAAAGATTGATATTTTAAAATATTTTGGGTTTAATACATATGTATAAGATTTTATTTGTATATAATTTATTTTATTTTATTTTCTTTAAAAGAAATATATATAAGTAATTATAAATAGTAAGGCAAGTATAAAAGTTTTTTATTTACATTTAAAATAAATAAAAATTACTCAAGTGACAAATGTAAATTTATAAAAGCTTGTTTAACAAGTGTTAAATGGTAAGTGAATGCAAATGACAAATGTTGAGTGTTTTAACAAGTGTCATTTTTAATTTTTGGTTTTTTTCTTTTGTTTTTAATAAATCATTTAGCCTTTATAAACATGCTTTCTTCTCTTAATTCTTTTTTCTATTCTCCTTTCAAAGCTAAGAAACTAAAACCCTATAACTCAAAAATAATCTGTAATCAATACTTTCTCAAACCAGAAAACTAATCAAATCCAATAACCTGTTAATCATCTTCAAATCAAAACAACAAAGCCAGCATTTTCTTCAACATGAGATAAACGAAGAAAACCTGGAATAAAGCAGTTTAATCTTTGTTTCAAAGCAGAAGTCATCTCTGCAAATTTCAATAACAAGCATTCCAGTTTTATAAGGATCAACAATTCAAGCATTTTTCAAATCTTAGCAAGCATTTTTTAAATCAAAAACATTTCCAGCATTCAAGTATAAAGTTTCAAAAAGCTAGTACAAAAAGAAGGCTCTATTCATCTTCTTTAAACTGGCAAGTAACATTTTTTTAAAAATAGCTTAAGTATGAAATCTGGATGCATGTTATTTCTGGAATAAAGCATGTTTGTGTGTATGTATATTGGAGAATTTTCTGAGTATATTTGGATGTATGGATGTGTGAATGTCTGTTTCACCTGTGACATCTCTGTTCTTCATTTTTAAGACCAAGATTTCAAACAAAAATCATTATCTCTTGATCTAATTTTTGTTAGGACTTAGGCTTTAAACAAAATTTGTTTGTTTCATCATTGATTAAAGTTTAAAATTATATTTAAGGTAAAATAAATGGGAAATTGCTTTGGAAAACAAAAGAATAGGAAAGATCGATTTTTGTGGAAATTTCAAACATCTTAATTTATCAATTCAGGAATATAAACTGAATCCTTAATCAAAAATATGATTTTTAAAAATAAAATCATAAATTTTAGTATTAGGATGAGGGAGCAGTTTGAATTGATCAGAAATTGGTGTTTTGGGTTATCTCTGGCGATCTAGTTGCTCGAGGAGGCCATGGTCTTCTCTGGAGGTAGAGGGATGATGGGAGAGGTCGGCAAAAATGTCAGTAGGGTGATCCAGTTACTGTGTTGGCGGAGGTGGTCAGATTTGTTCTTAAACCCTAGTTTTTTGCCTAAGTCTAGAACTAAGTCATCTCGGCGCCTCTGGTGGATCGAGTTCCACCAGATTCTAGGAAAATGGTAGCGGGGAAATTGGCGAGGTCGTGGCCGGAGGCTCAGGCATTCCGGGGATCAAAGGCATGAGGTCGAGGGTTTTCCAGGTTGAGTTCTTGTTCCAGGTTTGTGCTAGGATGCTCGAATTCGATTTCGAGTGTTATTCGAAGAAGTTTAGGGTTTGGTTCATCTAAGGTTGTGGTCGCCGACTGTGGGAAGGTCGCGACGTTGACCATAGATGGCCGGAGCCACCGTGCATGTGCACGGTGCATTTTTGTTTATCTGGTGAAGCTTGGCATCGGAGAAGAAGGGTACTTGAGTTTTCTCGAGTCATTTGCGTGAGATGCTCGAAGATTTGTGAGTTTGGCTCGGAGTTTTGAGGGTTTGGGCTCGGATCATTTGGGTTGTTCCAGTTTTAAGACTTTTGAAGTAACTTTGTTCAGGTTTCAAATTTAAATTAAAATAGAATACAGGTTTCAAAACTGAGAAGAATATGTTTTATGAAGTATAATGATTTCCAGATTTTAGTATTTGGCTTGATGGAGTTTTAAATCAAATATTTAAGTATGGGTTCAAAATAAATTTTTGTATCTTAGTTTTGAAATAAATAAATTTTATAAAAATCAAAATGTTTGAACAAGTTTGAAGGTTTAAAGTATATTTTTAAATGTATTAGTTTTCCACAAAAATGTTTAAAAACTTTATTTATATAAAATCCTTTTACAAAGTTTTCTTTAACATTTGAATGGGAAGTTATATAAATTTATTTAACTTAAATTTGCAAGTTAAATGATTAAGTTATTTTTAAAGATTGATTACAAATGTAATTAAGTAAAGGATAAAATGTTGGAATATATGTGTTTATCATAATGAGGAAATAAATAAAGATAATGATTTACCTTAAAAGTTAATTTAGATTTATTGATTTAAGATTAATAAAATTAATAAGGTAATTAAAGGGCAATTAATTAATTTAATTAAATTATGATTAAGGATTAATTAATTTAATAATTAAGGGTTGTAAATTAATTAATTTAAAGGTTAATTAATTTGAAATTAAGGATCATTAATTATATAAGTATAGATTATTAATTAATAATTAGGAATTAATTAATCGAGTAATTAAAGATTAATTAAGTTACAGTTAAGCACTTAATTAATTTAGTAATTAAAGAAGAATTAATTGGTTATTAAAAATTAATTAATTTGTAATTAATAGTGGTTAATTATAGTTTAATTACATAGAGAAGTAATTAAAGAATTATTAATAGTTAATGTAAAGATCATTAACAAGGGATTATGAAATGATTAATTAATATAATTAATTTAAGATAATTAATTAGATTAATTAATTAAGGATAATCATTAGTGGAATTGGTTAAGTATGATTACTTAATGAAAGTAATTAAAAGGATTAATTACTTAATGTAATTATTTAAGTTAATGTGATTAATTTAATTTAATTTATTAGTTTAATTGATTTAAGATAATCACTTGATGATTTGATAAGTATAATTACTTTATGTGATTTATAAAGTGCGATTACTTAGTGAAGTAATTAATGGTAATTACTGGATGTCATTAATAGAGGAATGGAAGTAGTTTTGGGTTTAATTACTTTGTTTAATTAATAAGAAGTATAATTACTTGGTAGAAGTAATTAAAGATTAATTACTTAGTGTAATTAATTAAAGAATTAATTAATTTCAAGAGTTAATTAATGTAATTAATTAAGAATAGTTAATTATTAAATATGATTAATCAAGGCTGATTTATGAATGTGATTAATTTTAAGATTAATTATCAAATATGATTAATTAAAATAATAATTAATTAAAGAAGTAACTAGAGATCATTAATTAATGAAATTAATGAAGTAATTAAGGGTTGATTAATTAAAGGATAATATATCAATGAAGTGATTATAATAATTAATTAAGGATTAATGTAATTAATTATAGTTAATTAATAAATGAAGTAATTAAAGTTTAATTACTGTAAATGGTTAAGGATAATTAATTTGTGTAATTAATTAAAGGCTAATTACTTTATGTAATTAAAGAATAACTAATCATAGATGATTAATTTAAATGGATAATTTGAAGATGATTTATTAATTTGGTTTGTAATTAATTAATGGTTAAGTAAGCAGGATTTATAGTAATGGAAGTAATTAATTTATTTTATTTTAAATTAATTAGAGATGGTGTAACTAATTAATCTTTGCTTATGGATGGCTGAATGATATTGAATGCCTTGGATTGTTTGATATCTTTGATATGAGATATGTGTTGGTCTGTGATAAGAGATGCTCTGGTTGAATTGTGATGATATGGATTATCTATTTGTGAGATTGTGAGTTATCTATTTGTGTGAATATAGATAATGAATTAAATTGTTTTAACTTTAAAACAACTAGACTTTAAAGACAGCGTTTTGGATTTCGATGAGACCATGATCGGGTTTCCAGATTTGGATATCTGAAAACCACATCGATCCAAATTAAACGATAGGTCGTGAATCTCAAGTGAAGATGAAGATTCAGAGTACAAGGGCTATTGTCTTTAACTCCGAGGGTGATTCCAAAATGAGTGTAGTGAGATAGTGCCTTTGGTTTCGTTCGAACTTGGAACGAACTTGTATGGATTGAATGCTTTCAGCACATCGTCAGGTGGACGATGAGTATTCTAAGATAGATGTGTTCTATAAAGGTAATCGTAGCCTTAAGCCTCATCAAGCGGGAATGGCTAAAACAGGGGAGGTGCAACAAGGCTAAGTGGGTCGCGCTCAAGTAGGACAATATATTGCCCTGCCTAGAAGTCCCTTTTTATTCGGCTGTGTGGGGCAGCTGATTGCAACAACTGCCGGGGTTGTCTTGTTCAGGACTATCCAGTAAGGGATGGTTCCAGCCTTGTGTTGCAGGGGATTTAGGGTGGATCCTCAGTACGGTGATCTAGGCCACGTACTGTGACGGGCGGTACCCTCGTAGCCCTGCCATTGATGGAAACTCATTCTTCCTACGTGCCCTTTACGGTTTTGATTGTATAACCCACTTTGTGGCTAATATACTGGAATTTAATCATGTAACAATTTCGGCTATTTCTTATTTATTTGAAAACCCTAGACCATATTATAATATAACTGGATTTCCTATCAAATGTTTTGGTTATTGTAAGGTAAAAACTTTTCCGTGTTTATGTGCGGGAAGTCTTACGAGACACCTTTTGTTTTTAAAGGTTTTTCAAAGTTAAGCAACTTTAACCTATTACTCACACCAGACCAATGTCTGACCCGGAGTTTATTTTCTATTTTCTTAAACTCTTGGGTACTCAAATTTTTACGAGTAGCCAAGGGATTCAAGTTAGCTTTGACAAATTCTGGAGGGAATATGGAGTAGGTGGCTTTAGCGTTTGTAGATATATAGTGTTCCGCTGTGTTGGAATCTCTGTATTGTATCTTGAGTTGTAATGACTAGATAGGTTTTTATAACTGTCTAGTATGTGAGGTATAAGTTGAATAATTCTTATAGATGTTGTATATTATGAATTTCTTATGTGATTAATATAATTTATTCGTTCCGCTGTTGAGATCCTGATGTTGTTGCGTTCTTTCTTCTCTATCTTTTCTATTCCTTTCTTTCTTAAAGATGATGCATCTTTCTATGGAGAGAAAGGCGGGTCGTCACATGGTTAAAATGAAATTTATGCAGATATTTTGTTTGGAAATATGATCTCTAATAAAATGATGTCTAACATCTATATGTTTTGTCCATGAGTTATGTGTAGGATTATTTGTGAGATCAATTGCACTTTTGCTATCACATATTAGTGGTACACGTTTAAAATTTGGATCATAGTCTTGCAACGTTTGTATCATCCATAAAATTTGAGCAAAGCAACCACTTAGAGCAATATACTCTGCCTCTGTGGTGGATAATGCAATACTATTATGTTTTCTACTTGACCATGCAACTAACGAATGTCATAACATAAAACACGTTCCATCGATACTTTTTTCTATCAACTAGACTTCCAGCATAAAATGCATCTGAATATCCTTTTAATTCAAAGTTATTATTAGTTGGATACCAAAGACCAAACATGGTATGTGCAACAAATATCTTATAGTTTTTTAACAACTTTTAAATGAGATTCTTTTGGATTAGATTTAAATCGTGCACACAAGTAGACATAAAACATGATGTCAAGTCTAGAAGCGGTAAGATAAAAAAGTGATCCAATCATACCTCGATATATCTTTTGATCAACTTCCTTACCTTTTTCATCCTTGCCAAGTTTAATTGTTGTGCTCATGGGGTTTTTGTAGGTTTAATGCCTTTCAATCCAAATTTGTTGGCAAGTTCCCTAATATATTTCATTTGAGAGATGAATGTACCTTTATCGTTTTATTTGATTTGAAATCCTAAAAAGAATTTTAACTCTCCAATCAAGCTCATTTCAAACTTTTCCTGCATAACTTTTTCAAATTTCTCATATAAAAAATTGTTAGTGGCAGAATAAATAATTTCATCAACATATATTTGAACTATTAAAAGAACATCATTTTCATGCAATACAAATAGTGTGGTATCTACATAGCCTTTTCTGAACCCATTTTCAAGGAGATAAGTGCAAAGACATTCACCAAGCTCTAGGGGCTTGTTTTAATCCATATAATGGTTTCTTAAGTTTATATACATGATTAGGGTATTTATGACTTTTAACCTTCTGGTTGTTCAATAAATACATCTTCTTTCAAAATTCTTTTAAGAAAAGCAGTTTTAATATCCATTTGTCTTAGTTTAAATCCTTTATAGCAAGCAAAAGCTATCAATATTCTAATGGATTCTAGTCTTGCTACTGGTGCAAAAGTTTCATCAAAATCAATTCCTTCAATTTGATTATACCCTTTAGCAACTACCCTAGCTTTATTCCTAATCACCTTTCCAGATTCATCATATTTATTTTCAAAAATCCATTTTGTTCCTACGACTGGATAATCATTAGGCCTACGTGTTAGAGTACAAACATCATTTCACTCAAATTGATTTAGCTCTTCCTGCATAGCCATAAACCAATTTTCATCATTAAGAGTTGTATCTATGTCTTTGGGTTCAATTTCTAGAATAAATCCACTGTATAGACACAAATCACACAAATTTCTAAAGGAGGAACGAGTTTGAACACCTGTGATAGGATTTCCTATTACCAATTCCGGAGGATGATCTGCTTTGAATTTCAATCTCTCTGGATCTAGATTTCTTCGGACTTCTTTTGTGGTTGTAGTTTCCTTTGGTTTTTCATTTTCATCCTTTTTGTCCTTTTATTGTAAACTCTATAAGTTTTGCTTCCAGTGGGTATCCCATGAACATGCGATCATCAGCTTTTGCTTCAAATTTTCCTAACTGATCACCTATATTGAGAATATAGCACAGATACACAAAAACTTTGAAGTATGCAATGTTTGGTTTATTTTTGAACCATAGCTCATAGGGTGTTTTCTTAAGAATTGGTCTAATCATAACTTTATTCATTACATTGCAAGCTGTATCTACTGCCTCTGCCCAAAAGAACAAAGATAGTTCATACTCATTTATCATAGACCTAGCCAACTCTTGCAATATTTGATTCTTTCTCTTGACTACCCCATTTTGTTGAGGAGTATGTGGAGCAAAGAATTCATGTTTAAATCCATTTTCATCACAAAAAAATTTTAATTCATAATTTTCAAATTCTCCACCATGATCACTTCTTAACGAAATGATAGAAACTCCTTTTTCATTTTGAACCAAATTTGTGAATTTAGTGAAGTATGAAAAAGTTTCTGATTTTTTAGCTAAGAAGTATACCCATGTATATCTTGAATAATCATCAACCAACACAAAACAATATTTCTTACCACCTAAACTTGCAATATCATTAGCTCCAAACAGATCCATATGAACTAGTTCAAGGATTCCAGAAGTACTTACAGTGTTCTTTGTTTGAAAGGATGATTTTTTAAGTTTTCCTATAGTACATGCTTTACATAGACTTTCTGTTTTGCAATCATGAGATGGTAAACCTCTTACCAAGTCTTTTCTTTTTAATTTGTTTAACAGATTCATACTAGCATGTCATAATTGCCTGTGCCATAAGTTTACATCTACATCCTTAGCTATCAGACATTTTGAAAGAGTGAGATCATCAAAAGTTAGAGAATATATATTACCTTTCCTTTTTTGATGATTGATCAACAATTTTGCACAAGTTAGAGCCAAAAATAATTCATTCCCTTATCACATAGCTGGCTGATTGAAATCAAATTATGGCGCAAATTTTCAACATATAATACGTCATTTAAGGTAAACATATTGTTACATACTTTATCTTTACCGATAATTCTACATTTGTCATTGTTACCCATTGGGACTCCACCACTATTGTACTTCTTTAGGCTAAGGAACTTTGATTTGTCGCCTGTCATATGCCTGGAACAACCAGAATCCATATACCATCGTTGTTGTTCCTTAGCCTGCCAACATACCTACACAGAAAAAGTATTTAGCGACCTATTTGTTTTTATAGATCCATGATTGTTAGTGACGACAGGATTTTGAAAAATATGTTTGTATAGCCCCTAGACAGTCTATATTTGTTCCTTTTGACATCCAAATTTGTTTTACTTTAAGGGATTTTATATTTGGGTCTTTTGGAACACAAATTGGTATGGTTTTCATGTGTTTGGGTCTATACCAACACTTATTGTGATTGTGTCTGGATTTCCACAAATTGTGCACTTGGATTTTACTTGATTAATTTCGATACCAACACATTTAGATTGAGTATACCCAAGTCCTTTTCTATAAATATTGACTGTTTGTTTTCCTATTAGTATATTTAGTGATTTTTCTCCTCGGGAGAATTTTCCTAAGGTTGTATACAGTTGTTGGACTTATGTCTTGAGTGATTCATTTTCATTTAATAGTAAAGTGCACTTTTTAATAGAATTTTCTCTCCTAGTGTTTTCACTTTCTTTCAAAATTAGAATTGCATTTTCAAGTGATTTTATTTTAATTTCTGATTTTAAATTTCTACTACGAGTGATGGACACTTATCACACTTAGGGCTCTTGGTTTGATAGTTTTTAACCAATTGATCAAACTGTTTATTTAAATCGACCAAAGTATCTCTTTGGGATTCAATTTTAGCATACTTTTCCCTAAGTCGTTCAAAACAACCATTTACTTCATGAAAATATATAAGTAATTTTGAATGAGTCAGTTTTGATACCTTGCTTGGCTCGTCATCATCACTATTAGTCATTTCTCCATGAAGACACAGATTTTCTTTTTCACACTCACTGCCAGTGCTTTCATTTTCATCTTCATCACATTCATCCCAAATGGCTGCAAAACTTCTCCTTTTCCATTTCTTTCCTTAGTTGAGTCGTTTCTGAGGACAATTTGGCTTAATATATCCCGGTTTATTACACTTGTGGCAGATGATCTCTTGTTTTTCTATGTTGTCTAGAACTTTGTTGATTCTGCTCTTTAGTTGATGATTTTTAAATGGATTTCCATATTTGCGGTTCCACTTTTTGAATCTCTTTATTAGTAGTGCCAATTCAGCTTCACCATCATCATCATCATCATCTTCACTTTCAGTTATTCCTTTGAGAGCTATCGATTTCTTTCGAGTATTACCTCCTTTACGTTCTTCCTTGAATTTCATTTCTAGCTCATAAGTGGTGAGGTTTCCAATAAGTTCTTCGACTTTAATCTGCTTTAAATCCTTCGATTCTTGAATAGCAGTGGCTTTGGCTTCAAAATTTCATTGAAGGACTCCAAGGATTTTTCGGACTATTTTCAACTCTGTGTATGAATTTCCAAGAGCTTTTGATTTATATGCAATATTGGAAAGTCGTCCATACATCTCTTTGACATTTTCATCCTTGGCCATTGTGAAATTCTCGCATTCGCTACGAAGCATGGCAAGGAGAGATTCCTTGACTTGAGATGTTCCTTCGTGAGTCACTTCAAGTGTGTGCCAGATTTCCTATACAGTTAGACAATGTGAGACATGATTAAACTCAGTTTGATCTAATGAACATATAATAGAATTTATAGCTTTAGCATTAGCATTCTGCAGTTTATTTTCTAGATCTATCCATTGATCCATCGGTTTGTCTATTTCCTAATTATCTACCACTATAGTTGGTGTCCCATAACCCGTCTCAACAATATTCCAAGCATCAATGGTTTTTAGAAAAAATTTCATTCTATTTTTCCAGTAAGCATATTCACCATTGAACATTGGTGGTCTAACTACGGAATGAACCTTAGCAAAAGCATTATTAAAGGAAGCCATTTAAAGAATTCAAAACAAAAATTTGTTTGTGAAAAATCAAATTTTTAAAGCAAAAATTGGCTTTTGTTCCTAGCTTTGATACCACTTGTAGGATCGATTTCACCCTAGAGGGGAGATGAATAGGGTGATACTATTAATTACAAATTTAATGTGGAAATATATAAAATAATTGCAGCACTGATTATAGCAGCATGAGATAATAGCAGAGTATTGAAAGTAGAAATAGAACAACATAGATTTAAATAGCTTCGGCAAAATCCTGCCTACGTGATGCCCCCAAGATTTCTACTAGAAATTAAATAGTCAGATACTTACACACGTAAACTCGCGACACCCGCTAGCGACTAACCTAACTCTATGCTCAAAACTCTGCCACAACTCAACCACTGAGTTGCGAATTCTTGAACTGCACCACCATGGTCGTCCTCTAGTCACATGACTGAAATTTATAAATGTTTAAAAGTAAATTACAAAATTACAAACAAATACAAAACCCCAAATAAAATTTGAACCCAAATAATATTTATAAAGGCCAGCCTAAATCAAAATAAAAGAGAATCCTCCTTTTTTCTTTTTATCTTCGTGTAAAAACTTTGGCCATCCTTCATTGCTTTGAAAATGGCTGCTTCATTCCTCTTGATAAAATTTAGGATTTTGTAAATTTGAAGACGTTGACTTCATTAATCGATCAAGTAGATGTTTTCGCGTTACTTGCTTTGTCGATCGATCGTCTCTTTGATTCGCACACGACTGCTTCAATTTGTCGAGTTCAATTTGAATTGGTATGCGATTTCCTTTTTTCTTTTTTGGTCAATTTTCTTGAACTCTATTGATTTTGATTTGCTGATGATGATTGTGTTTAAATAGGGATCAATTTCCTTAATTATCGTTCGAATATATTTATTTAAATTCGTCTGTTACTTTCGTTCTACCGTTCGATTTTGCTTGGTTGCTTGTGATTGATCCTGACCAATTCAATTTCGTATATTTTCTGTTATAGTTGTTTGGTCACCACGGCTTTGATTAGCTTTGGAATTTGGTTCCGTTCTTTTCTCTGTTGACTTCAGCCATCTGTGTTAAACTGGACTTGTTCGATTTTGATGTCACCTTGGTCAACATGTCCTTAATTCAAAGTTTTATTTACTGCCGTTCTATCATTTTTGCTTGCAGTTTTTATTCGAACTGCTTATGTTTTATTTCATATTGTCACTGCATTTGTTTTTTGTTGCTTCACTGCATCCTGTCAGTACATTTGTTTCCATGTGTATATTTTGTTGAGGCTCCATATTGACTGCTAGTTTGATCTGACATTGTTCCTCTTGAATTCTGGTCCTCGGTTCATGTCTGTTGTACGTTGTTCTGGTTTTGTTGCAGTCTGATATGCTAGCTTTGATATTTGCTTTAACTCGAATTTGTACTATTCAAAATTGTAATATTTGAATAAAATATCTATTTGAATTTAAATTCTGTGTTATTTATTTTATTCAGCAAATATTTATTTAATTATGTGAAAATAAAATAGTACTATAACAAATACATTTAATTGAATATATATATGTTTATTATCATCAAACAAAAATCATATACTAGCATATTCAACAATTTTTTCTCTCTAAATTAAGTGTTGTTGTCAATGTAGTGGGTGCATCGTCTAAGCGTCATGATGAGCTGCAAGCTATTCATGGAAGTAATATATCTAAGTTAATTGCTAGTGGTGAACTAAAATCTAGTACGGGACTTAATCAGATTGTAATGTTGCAACGAGTGCAAGACACTAGATGGAGCTCTCATTTTAACTCGGTTTGTAGTTTGATAAAAATGTATAGTGCATCTTGTTCAGTTCTTATTAATATCACTAAGGACAAAGGATGCACAATTTCAAAAAGAGGAGAAGCTGACATAGCATATAATGCTTTATTGTCTTTCGAGTTTGCATTTATTTTACACATTATGCAAGAAATTATGGGAATCACTAACGGATTGTGCCAACATTTATAAAATCAATATTTATATATATTAAATGCCATAAATTAGTGAAAACAACAAAGATGTGTATTCAAGACTTTAGAGATAATGGTTGGTGCCCATTTCTTGAAAAATTTACTTCTTTTTGCCATAAAAAAAATCTGTGTTCCTGACTTTCATATTTGGTATAGTTCAGGAAGAAGTGCTCAAGTGAAAAAAGTTAAAGTTACTATTGAACACTATTATCGTGTTGATATATTTCATGAAACAATTTACACCCAGTGACAAGAATTAGATCATTGATTTAATAAGCGCACACTACAAATATTCACTCTTAGTTCTTCTTTGGAGCATAATGATGCATACAAAACATTTAATGTTCCAAATATTTGTGAATTAGTTGATACATTTTACCCACAAGATTTTTCTGAGAAAGAAAAACTTCATCTAAAATATCAGTTGCGACATTATGGTTTAGATATACCTAACGATGATGAATTGAAACATTATCAACTATTTTTGAACTTTCTCAAGGATTGGTGAGGACAAATAAATCAAAGATTTTTCCCTTAGTAAATCGATTAATTCATCTTGTACCGACTCTTACAGTTTCTACAGCGACTACTGAAAGGGCATTTTCAGCTATGAAGCTAGTTAAATCTAGTCTTCGCAACAAAATGGAGGATGAATTTCTTGCTGATAGTATGACCGTTTACATTGAAAAAGAGATTCCAATTCAGTTCAACAATGATTCAATAATCGAAGAGTTTGATAAGATTAAAACCCGTCGAGTGCAACATATGCGATTTTTTTTATATGTTTGATGTTATGATATTCCTAGTTTTTTTTGTTAAGTTTGTCAAATATGTATGCAATGGTTGATAATTTCATGTTAATTAACAACTAAATCACATATTTTGTGTTATGTTAAAAAATTTATGAAATATTTTGAACATGACAGTAAATTTTTGGATTTTGTGTTATATTTTCATGCTTGCTTATTGCTGTTTGATTTTGGCCCACCCATTGCCAAATTCCTGGTTTTGTTCCTGCTCGTAGAAATATAGATTAGTAACCCCTTTAAATAAGTGAATTTATATCGTGATGGAATGGACGTATCAGACACGATAGTAAGATAAATAGTTTACTACATTCAATTAAATTAATAGTACACTAGCATGCACAAAACAATCTAAGTCTTTGTTCAGGGTTGAAGCTTCAATACCATTTATATGAGTTGCGTTTTAATCGGTAGTAGGTTTGTTCTCCATGTTAACCCTCTTAATTTTTATTCACAGGGTGATTTTTTCCACAAAAATGATGCTATCTATTCCTCTTGTTTTTGACTTGTCTAAAAATATAAATTATTATTCCCTTCAATTAGCTATATTATCTCATGATAATTTCTTTTTTCCAAGAAGTTTAATTTCAAAATATGTAAATTATATTATTTTAAACTGGAAAATAATTCAAACTTAAACTCTATTAGTTGCAAATTAATTTTCAATTTATTATGAACTAACTTCACTCAAAATATAGTTTTCAAAGCATTAGTTACCTTACTAAATATCATTGATAACTTTCTCAAAATCTTTGAATTTCTTTTTTTCTTCTTCAAAATATTAACTCTTCATTTTCCAAACATTGTATATGTATTTTATTTTAATGTTTTTCCAAATATTGTTTTCTTTTCAAAATATATAATTTTTTCCGAACACTTGTGTTGAATTGCCTCATCCTAGTATTAAGGAATCCCTATCGATATCAATAATGTTGACCAGATGCATAAATGAAAATTGTTAAAGCACTAAATGGATAAATTAATACTTACACATTTTTTTTTCAAGTGGTTTAATTTATATAATTAATTTTCTTACTTTATAAAACTTATAGTCTTGCTTTTAATAGATCCGCATATTAAATGTGATTACATTAATAATCAAATAATCTATCCCTATCAATACACAATTGAGCTAGGAATTTAATTAATCAATTAATGTTTAAATATTTGTATATGTAGTTAATTTATCAACATTAACGACATTGCAACTCATCACACATCAATTAAACAAATAAACAAACACATTTAGCAGAAAGCTTTTTATCAACATCCGCTGCACATTTTGATCTCTACTAGATCAGGCTACAATACTCAAAGCCATATAAGGTTGGGTACTTTTGGCATAGGTCCTTGATAGGTTTCAAAATTCAAAAAAAGCCCAGTGGAAAAAAGTGTATAAATTAGGTCTTTACTTTTCGAAAGCTATCGAAAAACATATAAAAAACATCTAAATTTTAGAATCTATTTCAATTAATATTTATCTTCGTATTCATGTCAAAAAAATAAAAAAAACAAGGATGAAAATTGAAAAAAATGACAGGGTATGATTCAAGAATACTTGCAGATGTGTACAAAATTTTAGAGAATAATTGCAGGCATGTCTACACTTATTCTTGATAGCATGCCTTTGCAACTAAAAGTTGTAGATATGTCTGCAATTTTCAGGAATAAGTGCAGATATTTAGGTAAATATCCTAATTGTTAAATTAAGGCGCTCTTATTTAGTGAACAATTTCATACCTGTCTACAAATATATGAAATGATTGCAGACATGTTTGCAATTATATAGATTTTTATTCAACGCAATTATTCAGTAAATAACTGCAGACACGTCTGCAATTATATAGAATAATTGCACACATATCTATAATTATTCATATGTTTATCGAATTCAATTATTTAGTGAATAATTGCATACATATTTGCAATTGTATGGAATAAATGCAGATATATCTATAATTTTTTTTACAGAAACCTAGTTATAATATTTACAATTTTGTGAATTTTTTTAAGCACTGGCGCAAAAAAACACGAAAAATACACGCTGCTATTGTAAAATAATTATAGGGACCGTCTTTACAACTTTTTAGGGAGGATACCATTTGAATTAACTTTGGTTTTAGGGATGCGTGACTAATATTCACTTTTCAAAATATATTACTTTTTCCAAACAATTGTGTTGAATTCCTCATCCTAGTATTTAGGAATTCCTATCGATATCGATAACGTTGGTCAGATGCATCAATCAAAATCATTAAAGCACTAAATGGATAAGTTAACAAAAATTTAATGAAACAATTTTTTTTCAAGTGGTTTAATTTATATAATTAATTTTCTTACTTTGTCAAAATTATATGCTTGCTTTTAGTAGATCCACATATTAAAGGTGATTACATTAATACTCAAATAATCTATCCCTATCAATACACAATTGAGCAATGAATTTAATTAATTACTTAATGTTTAAATATTTGTATATGTAGTCAATTTATCAACCATAAATGACATTGCAATTCATCACACATCAATTAAACAAACAAACAAACGCCTTCAGCGGAAAGCTTTTTATCAACATCCGCTGCGCTTTTTAATCTCTACTAGATCAGGCTACAATATTCAAAGGCATATAAGGTTTATTCATCATCTTCAATGTCGACACTACTGGTCTGTCTAACAACTCTATATTTTACTACCTCCATCAACCGTTTTAAATTCAACATGGAGATTAACACACAAAAGTGATAGTGATAAAATAATATATGATTACCTTGGTAATCATCGTATATTCCTACTATCTCTTTAATACATGGTAACTACCTAACACGCCCAAGGGGATAGGAACTTAAGTCTAATCTAAGATCAAGACTCATGTCTCTTGTGTATGATGTATTTTTCTAAACCTGCTTTGATACCATTTTGTAACGGTGTCTTTCACGGGTACTGTAACGTCCCGCCTTTTCGTATGGTTTGAATCGATGATAAACCACACACGTCAGACTTAAACCATACAGAAAAGCGGATTGTTATGGGGTAAATAAGAAAAGTAGTGAAAGAAAAAAAAAAGAATCTTCCAACGGAACGATAAAATATAATATCAAATAAACAGTTCATGAAGCTGTTTTACAAAATATTTGATTTTTCATATACAATATATATCAGAGTTACACATACCAAAGAACAATAACAATGCAGCGGAACAATGTGATGCAGTGGAACACTATAGTAAATAATAGAAATAATACAATCTTCATCTTCGTCCTCCAGAAATAAGGCGACCCGAGCGAATTGAAAAGACAAAACACTCAAGTCAGAACTAAAAGGTCTTATGTAAGTTAAACCAACAGAAATAAATATAAGTGGAACGGCGTCAGAGATGTTTATGGGATTTGACATATCCTATCCAGTTCTAACATGAGTGCAGTAACTTAAGATATGCTCGGGATACACATCTCCTAAGGATCCGTTAAACTATTTACTACGTAGTAATGTACGCTATTATAATAGTGTCTAAAGTAAAGTATAATATACTGAAAATAGCATTAAGGCTTTACATTTTCCACCTTAACACACTTCATAATCCCATAGTCTATACAGTACCGTAATCTCCCCTGTACTGGGCGTCGTCAGAGGGCACTCCATAGTATGGTACAAAACAAAATTGTATAAGGCGCGCTAGGGTAGGTGACACGGCACAACTAGGCAATGCCAGGGTAGATATACCAATTGCTATCCGGACCGGTGGTAACGCATAGCCGCAGCTACCGTCCACCTCGAGCCACACCCCCAAATAAAATAAAATAAATCAAAAGTGGCCACCGAATCAATCCAAAAGTCAAAGTATAATATCGAAGGGATGTGTCCGATCAAAGGTGCTACCTCATTGGCCCGAGAATCGCTCCTGTTTTAGCCACCTTATGCCAACTCACGGGAGTCGGGTCCACGTATTTACCTCAAAGGAAATGCCGCCACCATCCTACTTCATTCTGGAATCTCCACCGCGTACACGGTTGTTAAAGTGGTTCTCGAAGTTGGCAGAGAGTACGACAACTTCCGATCCCGGTCTCTTCAACCAAACGTTATTGTAACACCGCGGTCATTTTAAAATAATTATATTTCAAAACAGAATATAATATCCCTTTTAAAACCATGTAAATACGATATCATTTCTGTTTTAAAAACCCAAAACAATATGATATTATTTTTATTTCAAAATATATCCTTTTTTCAAAATCATAGTACTTTCAAATCTATATACCTTGGACCCCATAGCTTTGAAATATAACTTCAAATACTTAAATGGTTTAAATATTAAATTACTATATATAATAAAATAGCTCCTTTAATTTCACAAATAAATTAGAAATACCGATTTGAACCTCCAAATAAACCATTTCAATTCATATATTTCAAAGCTTTAGATATTCCACCATTTCAAAACTAATTCTTTGATAATTCCATTTCTATTAAATTCAATTACTATTATCTCGATTTGAAACGTTTACCTAATAACTCAAATATCATTTAAGTAAAACCTTTAACTTCAAATAATTGGATATTCTTAAATTTTGGTTAACTTGATATATTCATTTAAATCAACTCGATATTTATTTAAATAACTCTACACCAAATTAAATTATAAGAATCATACCCTTTAAAATCTCAATTTTATTTAAATTTCAAATCCACTTTATTCGAGTATAATTTTGAAATAATTCAAGTCAAACCAATTTCATATTTATCTTCCAACTTAATTTTTATTTAAGTCATTAAAACTCCATATATACAATATCTTAAACAGGTACTTAACCATATAATATAAAACAATCAAACTCCATCATTAAACTTATTTTTCTTAAACAAATTTATACATAGCTTAAATTCAAGAATTTAACTATATATATAATAATTATATAATATCAAAAATTAATATTTATTAAACCGTATATTTCTTTCCAAAACTATAGAAATCAGTTGCAAATTATTTTTATATATATAGACCACGGTGTCTGTGTGTAATTTTCTATCCTATGGTCAAGTGATACGGATATTTATCATTTCAATCTGAAATTTAAAATAAAAATACGGTTGTATATCATTTCAAACCGCAATCCCAAAAATGAGAAATCAATAAAGAACTTGCAGATTATGATGATATAAACAAAACATCCATTCATCCATCATAAAACCATACATCCATCACAATCATCATCCAAAACAATCAATCAATATCAATATATAACTGACAATATATAACAGGTAATTAACTAGCAGTTATATTCAATAATAAATTAAATAACGATTTAATTTAAATAAATGCAATTAATCGAGATGATGATTAAAAATATACAAAACAGTCATAAATAAATTCATAATCACAACATAAATTAAATTTAATGAACATAAGAAATTTTAGAAGTTGTGAGTAGGTTAAAACACTCACCTTTTGAATTTAAATTGAATTTAAATCCAATTTAAACCCAAAAATTGGATAGTCTCAGAATTCGTCCAAAATAGAGCCAAAATCTTCGGAATTCCAATACGAACCTAGCGGAGAAAACTACGCGTGAATTGGATCACGTATGTAAAAGTTATAGCGATTAAATCGTTTGAAAAAATTAATTAAAACAAAGAAAAATAAAAATCACCCAGCAGAAACGAGCCATGTCACTGAATGCACGTGCATTATCGCGTCCAGTTTCCTAAAGGCAACT
The DNA here is from genome assembly GCA_030765085.1 of Allium cepa. Lineage (NCBI taxonomy): Eukaryota > Viridiplantae > Streptophyta > Magnoliopsida > Asparagales > Amaryllidaceae > Allium > Allium cepa. Next base: position 55,663,700 of record CM060939.1, read on the forward strand.
TCGTTCGAACCCAGTTCGAACACGTTGAACGGAGCCGCCACCTCCAACGACGAACGCACGCTGCCAAAACCTTCCAGGACCGCTGACTACGCCTCAGGCCACACCCCTCTCTCTCGCGATGCTCCTGTTCAACGCCGCCGTCGAGCCACGTTTTGGGTTTCAAACCCTAAATTGCGATTTCCTGATGCCTCCGTCCACTTCGGGACCTTCGACCACCACCAAACGACTCCACGGGCCCAACTCTCCAATACCCAGAAGCCAATTTCGTCGATTGATGTCGAAATCGAAAACACCCAATTTGACTTTGACCGCGATTTCTGATCAATCTGGTCACTGTCTCGAAAAACGAACAATGGACGTAGGTTCGTATCATTGAGATTTTCGATATATTTTTTTTTAAATTTTTTTGAGGAGCTTGAAATTTTTGCTTTGGATTTGAATTTGATTTGTGTTTGAATCTAGAATTCGTTTGTCTACCATTGAGGAGGAGAGATAGTTGAAATGTACGTACAAACAAATGAGAAATAGAAGTAAGCTAGGGTTTGTAACCGGGTATTTATAGGCAAGGTTGAAATAGAATAGATGGATGGACTGATAAACGCGCTGAACGATATATGGCGTGAAAAGCCCGTTCGACTCCGGAACGAAATTGGTTCAACCCATATATCAAAATAGATGTTTTAAAATATTTAAAACGCGATGGAACATGTTTCATGTCCAAATTATATCGTATGAAGAAGTTATGCTAAAATCAATATTTTTCAAATTGATTTCAATTAAATCGATTTCTAGGCATTTCGCGTTCGTACGATCAAACAGCAGGTTCGATCGCTACGAAACTTGAAATCCTATAATAATTCACCGTTACGGATATGATGAAACTGGTTTCGTCGAAATCCGAATCAATGGTCAAAATAGCTATTTTTACATTAAATAAATAAATAAGTTAACAAATTAAATCAAATTTTCAATTTCAACTCTATAGTTAACAAATTTCATCATTTTTTATTTTCTTAATCATTTACACTAATTTAACCAAATTGAAATGTCAATTTAGAGTTGATTAATTTATTAATTTCTGTATTAACCTCATTTTCATTAAATTCAAAATTATAAATTTATTTCCAAAAATTCTACAAAATTTACTTTTCATTCTATTTCAATTTATTATTAACAAACGGATGAAATTTACATTGGAATCAAAACCCATTACATTAACATTCTCGCATTTCATCTGAATTCCCATTTATGTAATATTTAAATAGTTAATTTCATTTAATTGAAATTAATCCTATTATCATACATTAAATTCCAATATATTGACAAAACTTTATTTTGCATTCCTTTTACTTAACCAACTGTCATTTTATAAATAAAATTAACCATATTTCCGATTGTTACTTTAATTTACATTAACAAAACGTTAAATTTAGATTTATTACAATTGATTACCAAAGTTTATTTAACCATTAAATAAACAAGCAACTTATATAAATTGCAACCTATTTGCCTTTAATTGCATTTATAAGTTCGTTACTTATAAATCCAGATTATAATCCCATATATAATGCTAATTTTATTTCATTACATTAATATACGCCTATTTACATCTTAATTTGAACAAATATTACATTTCTAAATGTGTACTTCTATCAATTGAACACACTAATTAAGGTTTTAAAACCAATAAATGAATTTACCTTAGTCCCATTCTTATACCAGTTTATTACTATACATACATTACGTATTTATTCATCAACTAACATACTCTGAACTTATTTCCCAATTCACCAATTTCTACCTTAAAATAAATTTACGTTTCTATTAAATTTACATTCACACTTTCGTTACTACATTTATTTTCATTAAAGTAATATTTAATTACCTTATTTGTAATAACCATTTATCACAAATATACTCTCTATAATACTTGTATGGCTATTCCCTACAACAATTACCCTCTATCCTATTATTTCACACATTAATACAATAATTACATTTGTTTTTATTATATTCTATTCATAACTAAGTCATAGCTTTTAAATTATTTTATTAAATTGGAATGTTCATTCAAGTTCATAAATTATTAACTTGCATTACATATTTCCTTAATTTACATTCAATTACCGTTAACAATGTATTATTACATTAATTAATTCATATTTATATCCACTTCCGTATATAAATTTGGTAACCAATTTATAACATTTACATTGTTTCGCTTATTGGAATTACATTCAAGTTATTAACAATTAACTTACATTTATGCAGTTGCAATTCATTTTAGTTATTATTTCATTAATATTATTTCCAATTTCATTTCTTTCTGTATTTAATTAAAAAAATCTTATAAATTTAACCAATTTTTATTATCGAAATTTACGGGTCGTTACAGGTATGGGCTCCGCTGTGGCCACCGTTGATACCTCAGACATTGTTTTTATGGCCATCCTTTCGATTGTCGCATATAGCAACCAACCCATAAAATGTGATGTATGGGGGTAAGAGTTAATATGCTTCGCCACTGATCGCAAGGCGAGAACCCCACATCATATGAACATAATAATCAGCTTTGATACCAACTGTGACACCACACCTCTATACCTATACTATCTAAAAGTATTACTAAGTAACACTGTTAGATAATATGGAGAATGAGGTTATATATGGTACACATGAGAATATTTTCTTGGGTTAACACAGGAACGTATTAAAACATTAAACAAATAATTCAACTATATGTATATAGCATCAGCAAAAAACAATAAAAAATTGTGCCGCCAGGATAGAACAATATATAGTATACAATATATGAACATAGAAAACAGAACCAGAGTCACGACAGTAAGATATAATATACAATATACAATTTGAATCCAGTATACAACTTAAGAATATAGATACATGAATATAAATACAATACAGGATAATAACCGTGATGCTATATCCTAATCTCTATTGATGTCCAAACCTAGCTGGTCTCACTGTTCGTAAACTTGAAATATCTCGGACTGACCCGAATATTATATAAACAACACATGGGCTAGACTATGTCAAAATCAAAGGGTTAATAAATATAAGTAAAATAGTATATTCTAAGGATAATAATGTGATAACACAACATAACAACTCAAGTCAATGATTACAATGTAATAAAGTGTATGTGTGTGTGTGTATAAGAGGGAGATGTATGCATGTTTTAGTTACAATAACTTAGAAAGATAACTGAAAATACGCCAAAACATAAATATCAACAAAACATGCATAAAGATGTTATCAGCCACATAAAATTATTCAATAGAAATCAAGAATATCCAATGGGTGAATTGTCTATACAATAAAACATCATAATAGAAAATGAAATCATCAAGTGAATTGAGCTAATACACAACAATGCCCTAATATAATATCATAAAATCATATAATCAATAGAAAATGTGAGATGGTCCGTTAAATAATCCAAATGACATCCAATACTCTACAAACCATCTAGATAATCTATCACAATCCATATTGCAATTAATAAACAATGGTTATCTTTAAAATATTGAACATCAAGATATGGATATATGGGGACTGACTACATTTTACGCAGTCTCTAGTATAGCCAACCCACTGGGTAGTGAATAATATATGCCAATCAATAACAAACACATAACCCCAAACCAAAAGAAGAGACCGATATCACACGACATGCTCCAAGAACCCGGGGTTTAATAGCCTCCCACTAATAATCGGATCTGTTCCTCCAATCTTCGATTACATGAGCGGTTATCGTGACCCATATCCACTTGTGGCTCGTTTAGTGTATCCTTGATCACGACGGTGCACTTACCTTTATAGTGATAGAATGTTGGTTTATGTGACACAAGCGGATACTAACTATCAATTCTGTGATGCGCATCAAATCTAATAACCAACAATGGTGTCACGGATCTGAGGCATGACCCTATGATCAGGCCCCCACTTTGGATACTGGCCAATCTGGTTCGATCCCAAAACATAAAAGGAGTTGGACATAAGTAGATGACATTTAGCACTCATATCCTATATCCACACATACTTCAAGACGTAAGCTGACACGAGGCTTTGTAAAAGCCACCATAGACTATGATACACTAGAGCTCTAATCCTAGCCGATACAAGACTCTGCCTATAAGCCAACACATGGCTGATATAGTCAACGAAATGAGTATCAACACATACACATGAGTAATCCCTGTTTGAGCGACATTTACTTACAAAGAATAATCAAACAAATAACATAACGATGTCCCATACCACCGCATGTTATTCGAACAATTATTCAATGCTCATAAACTACACTTAATCTGCACTAGATATCTCTATATGGCAAGTCCGATGAATAATAAGAAAAGTGGTAACGAAAGTCTCATACCAGAGGGTATCAATAATCAATTTGTTCAAATTTATCGTCATGTAGAAATGAAATCTCATAAATCAAATAGAAGGATGTCACCACCGCATCATTTTAAAATAAAACACAAATCAATATCAATGGTGAATCATGCAAAATATCCAATTAAATATAAAAAGAATGGGAAATTAGAAATATATAAAGCCAATTAAATAAATTACCATAATAAAATTCAATTTCAAATAAATTTATAAACTTCCAAATAAAAATAGAATATACTTCAAGGTCTTCACTTTATATTAAATAATTAGAATTAAAACATCTTTCCATTAAATTATACCATTTTCGAAATTCTCATAACATAAAAAGATATTTTTATTTATATAAAACAAATCCAAAATCATTTAATTATTTCATAAAAAGGCTTCTGCATTTTCCAATTTTTATAAACCCTTTTATTTAAATAATATTTATAATAGGAATGACTTAATATACTATTATTGTTTCATAGTTTTATACATAGCATTTACGTTTTGTTTTACCTTTAAACAATTTCAAAATTATAATATATTATAATATTAACTTAGAAAGGATTTTATAACCAAAAGAGAACTATATTTGTATTTATAATTAAAATTATATTTATTAGTATAAAATAGTTCATCAATTAAATTAGTAAATTGTTTATAAAATGTTTTTCAAAAAAATTCAATCCCCTAAAATAATTTTCCAAAACTTTTCAAAATCATTTAAACTTGAAAAATGAGTAAAACATATAAAAAATGCATAGATCAAACCAATGCAAACAATCAACTAACTTTTCAAACAACACTCCATCAAGGATTTGCAATACAATATCAACCAATGCAATCCAAACCAATGTACCAATAAATTTATTCATCTAATCAATTCAAGCAATGAACAAGATAAACATATATATTTTGCATAACGATAGAGACAGAGTTATTGTGTGAGTATAATAACTCGCCAAATTATGAGTAGTGGTAAATGCACCACGATATAAGCTTCTTTTTATCCCTTCTCCATTTTACCCAACACTATATGATTACACACTTCAAAATACCCACCAATTATTTTTGTGCTACCCATTCTGCAGACAACTTCGTACTTTCGAACGGCCTTCTACTGCCGAACGGCCTTATACTATCAAACGTAGCTCGTTATTTTTCAAATTTTATAATGCCAAACGGCCTTCTACTACCGGTCCTATGTGTTGTTTTGAAAAAAACCAAACAATTTTTCGAATGGTCTTATATTGCCATTCGATAGTACAGTACCGTCCATGCTGGGTAAAATGAAGACAACTCCTTTTCTTTCTTTTTTCTTTTTTTGGGGTAAAATGAAGTCCATAACGTGGTGCATTTAGCATTGCTCCAGGTCAGAGAATGGAGGCTTAAAACTTATGCTTTTCTCTTCATTACCATTTCACTGCTTTGTTTTATCATTAATCAATTCTCTAACTTATTGCTGTTGAGAACATCTTACTATGGATGAAAGATGCAGGAACTTAATCGCAAACAAGCATCTCCTCGCTACTCGAAGTAGTCGCTATTCCAGATACAGCTAAGCCCGCTTGCGTCGCCTATGGCACATTGTTGTCCCTTCCCCTTTATCGCTTCGATCATCATGCCAATAGCGAGGGTCGCGATGTCCACCAGGTCGCAGGACCTCATCTCAAGCCACTGTCAATCGCTCCTATCGAAGTCGCCCTACCAAACGTGCTCACCTCTTCGCAAATTGGTCGCGAATTCATGCGTCTTCTTTTTTTTGAAGCATGCCCGATTTGGAAATTAAAGTACGTGGATGGAAAAATGAGGAATGCTCGAGATTTTTCTTTTTAAGGAATTGGGTTTTGGGCTTATGTTAGAAAATAAGGGAGGAATATTATAAGATAATTTAAATATTTTCCATTTTTCTCCTTTCTATTTAATTTCATCTTTTAAATAATTCTTCTATTTATTTGTATATATGTTCCAATTTAGTTAAATTGATTTACACATTAAATATTTCGTATTCAATTTAAACAATTTATTCGATTTCAATAAATTATCAGAAAATAATATATAAATTTGATTCAATTTATTAAAACAAAATCTTTTATTAAATGGAATTTAATTAACTAAAAATATATTTTCAAAATGTTAATTATCATAAATCAAATTTTGAACACTTTAGTTTAGTTAAATTTATTTATTTATGCGACATTAAAAGCAGGGTTGTTACATTATGTTTTGTTGGTTTATAGAGACTTTAGGGAATGACTATTCAGTTGGTTCCGAGGAAGCATGAATAATAATCTAAGTAATAAACTGAGGCTATTGAGCGTAAGGTATGGTACGCTTAGTGGATTATTTGTCATCCTTGTGTGATGGGAGGGTTTTTGAACCCGAGCAAACTGTAAGCTTAATTTGCTGTTGTTTTTAATACTATTAAGCATTAGTTAGTGCTTTTTTTTATGTCATTCGCGTTGGAATTTCAAGGATGAAATATTTTAAGTGGTGGAGAATGTAATGACCAAAATTTTGAACACTTCATATTTAAAGATCTGAATAATTTAAATATTTAAATCTTGGACTAAATGTGATGAAATTGATTTAATAACCTTATTAACTCCCTTTTAATTAATAACTCATGATGTTAAACTTGTTTTTCAAAAATGTTTACAAGAAATACCGATAATATGATCGAAAATCGTTTTATCAATAAACGGTTTTTTCTCAGTAAAAGTTATTTAAACTTGTGCTTTCCTAAAATATTAATGTGCAATTAATTAGAAAATAAAAATATTTTCATGTTTATAGTTAACTAAATTTGAATAGTGACAAGTGACTAAAAAATGATTAAGGAATGAAATATTTGTATGAATAGTAAATAGATATTTGTTTTGAACGGATGAGGTGTAAATTTGCACATGGGATAAGCATAAGGAGGAGCATCCTTTTTGGCTAGCTAAGAAGGTTTGGAACACAAAAGGGTGCACCAAGTCATGGTCGTGAGCATTTAAGGCCATTTATGCCTTGGGCCGCGAGCACTTGGGAAGGATGGAGGAGTTCTGGAGTTGCCTAGGGTGATGTAGGAAGTGTTTGCAAAGCTGAGGATTATGCTTGGTATTTTTACTTATTAAAGGGTGAGGAAATTGATCATTTAATGTATATGAACTATGAATTGTATATAATGCTTGTTTATATTATTGTATATGCTTGATTATATATTATTTTTATATGTTTTGTGATTTTTGGTTTATTAAGCAAATGCCATATGTAATTGATGTATTTGGAATTTTATGACTTGCTATGACTTATTGCATTGCCTTGTCATGAAGCACATATGGTTTAGTTGGACTTGAATTGAATCGGACTTGGATTTGAAAGTGGTTATATGTCGAATAGTCGTTATAGAAGCACTTAAGAATTGCCATGTGTTCGATAATTTCTATAATAATCTGTAAAGAGATCCCTACGAGTTTTTAACCAAGTGGAATTCCACCAGAAGTAGAAGACCAAGATGAAGGTCAAATGACTCAAGAGATTAGAAACATTCTTAGAAGAAGTAGAAAAGCAAGCTCAAGAAAAACCATCATTTTTGAAGCTAAGAAAACCAGTCAGTACTGAGAGGAAAACCTCTTAGTTTTTCCTCCTACTTTCGCATTATAAACCCTATAACTTCCTACTATACCCTATCTCTTGTGATCAAGTGCTTTTCTTAGGGTTTGATGAGCAATTCTTGGGATTGATGAGAATAAAGCAGGATAGTTCAAGTGTTATCGGGAGAATTGTCAAAATCAACTCAAAACTATGGAAAAGAGCCTGAAACGAATCAAATAGAAGATAGAAGATAGAAGAATTATATAAGCAAAGGAAGTGGATTTGCACAAAGCAAAACCACTCAGTACCGAGAGGTTTGAATGACTCGTAGGTCCATGTGCTCACTCGTATGACATTGTGCTTGCCTCTGGACTTTAATGCAAGTGGGCTCCTGAACATATACATATGTTTCTCTATAAATTCAAACCTTGTAGCAACAAAAAGGGATCTAATTTTCTACTAGCTCTTCTTTATTTCCTTTCTCCATTATAGTAGTCATCTAAGCATATACTATTGGTCTAAATCATGGTGAATCATCTAATGTCTGTACAAGGTCTAAATCGTGGTGAATCAAGCCGATGTGGATCAGATTGTAAATTAAAAAGAAAAGGTGAGTTACTCTCTCTTATCTGGATTGTTATTTAAATTTAAATATTTAAATTTAAAATATTTGGTAGATTGATTGAATTGATTGGATGCGGTATATTATATAGTAGTATATATATTAGAGTGATTGATTTCCCGCACTATACAGCGGATGAGACCCTACGCCCCGCATAATAGTGGATGAGATGATATAAACCCATATACTGTGATATCCCACCTTGAAGTGGAATTGGTATTATTATATTGTGCTAACATTTGTAGATGTAGGGAAAACCGGTTGGAGGGATCCAACTGGATTTCTCAAAATATTTAGATTTGTTTAATACTTTGGGATATGATATATTTGATAATCTGTGATAGATTATATTGGAAATGGAAAATTTTGGATGTTATGGTTTAAACTGAATATATTTGGGTATATTGAGATATCAGAATATAAAGATGGGATTTTTGAGGAAATTAAAAGAGGAGTTTAAGTAAGTAATTATAAAGAATTGTGATAAATTAAATAACGAATTGGAAAAGGATAAATGTTGTTTTTTTAAATTCTAATAATAGATTCCGAGTATGGTAAAGGAGATTTTGAATAAATGGAAATAAATGATTGTTTTTAACTTAAGTGATATCATCCAGAGAAATAAAAGATTTATTTAAAAATTCGGGATTCAAATGGTCTGGGAAGAAATAAAAGGGAATTTTTGAAATAAAGTATGGAATCTGTAATTTCAGTTTTAAATAAGATTTTTAAATCATAATTAAGAAGTAAATCTAGAATTAATAGATTTCTGAAATAAGCTTTGTATGAACCGAGAAATAAATTTTATGGGAAATTTTAATTTAGAAAATCGATTAAGTGATTGAAACAGTGTTTCAAAAGAGAAAGAGATTACGGAACTTATAAACAGGGTTTATAAATAGAGTAAAATATTTATCAAGAGATAATTTGGAAATATAAATTCAAGATGGGAATTTTTAAAGAAATGGGTAATTTGTTTAAAAATAAATAGTGGTTTATTTTCAAAAGGTGTAGAAAGGAAAGTGTGTTTTTTCGAAAAGCCAAGTACGTTTTTTTCAAAGCAGATTTCTAGTACAAGTTAAAAGTTTTAAAGTTTGTTTAAAGGAATGTTTTTAGGAAATTATTATTTAAGTTGTTTAAATTTTAAAAGCAAACATTTATTTAATTAATTATAGTAGTATTTAATTGAAAGGTTTGACTAGTATTATTATTTTAAAGATAATTACTAATATTTATATTTTATAAATAGTTTTATTTTAAAGATAGTTTGGTTAAAGTTTTACTTGAAACTTGTACAGAATTTTAACTCTTATTTTAAAATTTTAGTTTGGCTTAATTTTTATTTTAAAAATTAGTTTTATATTTTATAAAGTAGTTTTATTTTAAATATTTCTAAAGTATATATCCTTGAATAAAGTGTTTAAGTAGTTTTAATTTAAATGTTCAAAGTATATTTTAGAATAAAATGATTTAAATTATTTTAAAATCTAAAGTATTTGGACTTGGTAATTTTTAGTGGGAAATAAAGATTTCGTAAATTTATTCCACGGGTGAAAAGAGATTTGAAACAAATTTTAAAAGATTGAAGTGAAGAAGATATTTTGAATAATAAATAATTTGGAAAATTATTTAAATCTGATAGTGGTTGTGAAGGTTATTTTATAGTTAAATAATCGCCTATCAATACTGGCCAATGCGCTGATCATTTCGAAGAGACAGGGATCGGGATTAATTTTTCGAAAATCACTTCGATCCGGTTTGTACGTTTCCGTGAAGAAGAAAAGAGCTTGGAGTCAAAGATGGAACAGTGAAGTGCAAGGGCTAATCGCTACTAGTCCTAAGGGTGATTCCAAATGGATGTAGTAGGAATAGTGCCTTTGGTTCCGTTCAAACCCGGAATGGACTTGTATGGACGAATGCTTTTAGAACATCGTCAGGAGGACGATGAGCATTCTAAGTGAATATGTACTAAAAAGGTAACGCATAGCCTCGAGTCTTATCAACCGAGAATGGCTAAAGCAGGGAAGGTGCACACAAGGCTAAGTGGCTAGCAACCAATTAGGGTAAGGTCACCCCTGTCTAGAAGTCCCTTTATTTCGGCTGTGTGGGCAGTTGCTGATCCCAACCGTAGGGTGAACTTATTCGGACTATCCAGTAAGGGGTAGCTCCGGTCTTGCGATGCAGGGGATTAGGGTGGATCCTCGGTACGGTGATCTAGACCACGTATTATGACGGGCGATACCCCAGTAGCCCTGCCATTGATGAAATCCATTCTTCTTATGTGCCTTTACGGTTTTTGTTTGTAGAACCCACTTTGTGGCTAGTAGCTGGAATTTACTAATGTAACAATTTCGGCTGTTTGAATAAGTATTTGTATATAGACACTATTATAATATCAGAGGATTTTATAAGAAATGTTTTGGTTATCGTAAGGTAAAAACCCGGCATGTTTATTTGTGGCGTGGTCTTACGAGATACCTTTAATTTCATATGATTTTGAAAACTTTAATAACCCAATTGAGCGTGTTTTCTCATGCTAGTTTTCCAGATTGACTCGGGTGTTATTTAACTATAATGCTTGGGTCAGACCGAGTATTATAGATACAGGAAAGGATGCTGTGAAGCTCAGGAGACGAGCTAGATGGCGAGACATAGCATACGTACTTGATGTATAATTCCGCTGTGTCGTAAGTTGTATTGTCAGTTTGGTGAGGATAAGTTAATATAACTGTCCAGTTGTGTTATAGATGATGTTGAACTCTGATGTTGTATTCTGATGATGTATATATAAAACAGATTAGTTTCTTTTGTATAAAGATCAGTTATTATCTATTATATTTTATTCCGCCGCGTTGGTAAGATTCTGATTTTTTTCTATTTCTTCTTCTACCTCCTTCTTTAACCCTAATGGTTCGGTTTTCCGGCATCCGATTGCTCGGCATTTGATACAGTGGACATATTGATGTCGATTTTTGGGCGTTAAAAAATCGGGTTGTTGCACTAGACAAAACTTGTTTAAGTATGAATGGCATATGGACGATGCCAGGGTGAGAGATGCTGTGTGACTAAGGTGTTTCCCCATTTTCTTAGAAGGAGTTGCATTAATGTGGTTTACTAGGCTCACGTGGAGATCCATATCGACATTTGATGGGTTGGGTAAGAAATTCTTGGAACAATTTTGGCTCAACACCACTCGACCAAAAAGATGTTATATCATTATCGGGTCTCTCTTAAGCACCCAAGGAGTCGCTGAAAGGTTTCCTGGACCAATTTAATGTTGTTGTTACTGAAGTTAGCAATTCGAAGGAAGATCTTGCATTTATGGCTTTGGTCCGGGGCATCCACCTAAACAAGGATTTTAGAAGATGGATGAAAATGAAACAATCAACAACCTTGAAATAATTCCATTGCAATGCCAATCAATTCTTGCATTTGGGGGAAGTAAGTTAGGTGGTCGGACATGATGATATTGGACACTCGAAGGAAGTTATCCAGAGAAATGTGGCGATTAAGCAACCCGAAGGAAGCTTTGGGAATATATAAATAAATATTGGGATTCTAACTATCAAAAGAAGAGAAATCAAGGCTCAGGCGGCAGGTGCGATAAGAACAACAAACATTCGAGAAACCTGAGGCTAGAGGATTTCACAACCCTAAACGTTACAATGGAAAACATATACTTTTCCATTCAAGGGATGAAATGATACAAAAAGACACCAGGAAGAGAGGCAACCGATGAGTAGAGGCGTTCAAGGAAGTTCTATCATTTTTATGGAACTCATGGACACGACAAAAACGAGTACTGACGTCTAAAGGACTTTATTGAAGAATTGGTAAGGAACGCTCCAGTAGTACGTTGAAGAATCGCATGGTGATAATCAAATTCTAAGCCTCGTAGGGTTACCTACCCAAGGGAATCAATCTGGACTAAGTGAAGAAGTGCCTGGATGAAATGATGAAAAATTGGTTATTAATACCATAACTGGAGGACGTCATCCAGTAGAGAAAAGCTGGAGGGAAATGGAGTGGTATGCAAGTGTAACACCCTGTAATATGACATTAGTTATTTAATTTGTTAGTTAATTTATTATGATCCAAAAATGGAATTTGAGCAAACGATGGAATTAGACTATGAAATCTACACCATTAGATTCTAAGCAAAATTCTAAGCAACTTTTATGTTTGGAGTTTTCCGATTTGATTCCAAATGAAGAAGTTACGGACAAAAAATGAATTCGGAATGAGAATAACTCTTTTATGAAATTAACATTTTTAATTAGTTGAATGGGGTCCACAATTCGACCCGCTTAGTGTAGTGGTCGATTGCAACGGTCGACCCTTATGAAGGGGCGATTGACTGCTTCTAAGATGGATGCTAAGGTTTCCCCGGTCCAATGTCTCAGGTCTATTATATTTTGATCTAATGGTTTTGGTTGAGTCTAGTGCCCATAAATACAGGCCTAACCCTCCCTTCTCTTCTCATATTTTTATGAATAGAGCAATGAAGCTCTACCATTTTTTCTTCTATACTTTCTTTTTAAATTATAAAAATAAGTTATTTATATCTATATTCATACAAATTGGAGGAGGATAAAAATCTAATAAAAAGAAGAAGAGAATCAATAGTACGAGTATTTAAGGTAATTTACATATTTATATATTTGTTTCTGTTTTCTCTCCCAATCCCAAATCTTTACTCAAATCTAATGTATACACATACCTTTTTATTTATATTTCTTGGATTAAAAAGGATTTAGAGATGAATTTAAGGTTCTACTTCAGATCTGGAGACTTGGATAATTTTAAAAAGTAGGGAGATATCTATATATTGTTTGTGATTTTTAAACCTATTCTGTTGGCATATGTTTGATTTTTATCCCTGAATCAATTTTGTTTGTGAATTGTAGGCATAAATTAGTGTAGAAACTATTGCCTATATATTCTTGTCTTAGATCTAATTTGAAATATGTCTACACCTAAATCTGTAAATTATTTCCAAAGATTTTAGAATTTGAATGTTGTATATTTTTATTCCAGATTGTACTTGGGTGTAAAATAGGATTTGGGATTATTGCCCAGTTTATGATATGTTGTAGATTTTTCATAGTTTAATTTGTAGAAAGAACAGTCGTTTGATTTTTGTAAATTTGTTTATTCCATTTTTCATTCAAAATGGCAATGTTTGATTTAACAAGGAAGAAGAAATTATCCATTCCTTGTAATTTCAAACCGAATCAATCTTTCATTTTTGTGTTAAACCAATTATGGAAATCATAGTGGAAAATCTTCCGAAGGAATTTAATTCATGAAAATTAAATATGGAAAGCATATTCTAGTTACATATTTATGACTATAAAATATTTTGTTACGCACAAGCAGTTTATACGTATTTATTGCATTAATAAAGAAGAAGAACATTTATTCGTGTGTAATTTATGTGTAACTTTCACTAGTTATTATAATATTTTGAAAAAAGAATAGTTAAATAAGAAAAGGTAATAATTCATATTAATAGGAAATAAATTAGGATTTCCTATTAATTAATTATTATGAAATGAAAGATTATAATCTAAATTAATGGGCAATTAATGAGAAATAATTGATAATATTAAATTAAAGGTTACAACTAATAGAGACAAATGGATTAGTAGGATAGATAAAAATGGAATAGATATAAAAAGGTTACTAATTTGAAATTAGTAATCATACATAAATGTCTTGGAAATGCCATTAGGATTTTATGGACAATTGACATTAAGGGGATTTACGGGTAGAAAAATATTTAAGATAAATCTTATTGCTTTAAATAAAAAGGAAACTAGTAAGCTAAGTCCAATATGAACCTAAGATAGTATAAACAAAGACTTAAGATGGTTAATTGGACTTGGTAGGTTAGTGATGCGAGATCAGTAGAGTCACTTGACGGAAGACAGTCCTTCACTTTGAAGCTACCAATAGTCGGGTGCGCTTACTACTGATATGAGATATCACTAATCCTAGGACCCACGACAAGTGAGAGATTGGACTTTTTTCTTAATTTAAAAGTAATAATGGTCCAAATTTAAATTAGGGGCAGTGAGGGATACCTTTAAAAATGTTTGCTTCAGTGTTGAGGTACTAAGTGGCTATCTTAGAGCCTACCTCCCTACCGAAAGAAGTAATCTAATAAGATTCCCTATTTATAAGAGTGAAACTGGATATCTCGGGAGATGTTCACTTCAATTTTAAGGTATTAAGCGGTTGTAAGGTCCTCCTCTTTCTTATAAAAGAAGTATTAAGTAGCCCAATAAGATTTCTAAACAATGTCAACTAGATAGTACCACTGAGGGGTCCGTCTTGGGGTTAGGTATTAAATGACAAAAGCCAACCTATAAATAGGGGTTAAATGTTCAGAGGTCTTCCAAGTCCTTATTAATGAGGTATAAAGTGGCTTGGGTACGGTCTCCTACATTGCTAAGACTTTAATAACGATAGATGCACTAGTAGTATGACTATTATAAATTATAATGCCATTTATAATGGTCAATGGTCTCTATAGTTAGGATTAGAAGACCACTAGTGATGACGCTAGAAGTACACCTTATGAATAGGTCTTAAATGATGAAGTCTACCCTGATTGAGGTCTTAAATGGCAAAGTCTACCTATTTCTATTTTAAAAGTATTATGCGGCGATGGTAGAATCCCGTTTCATATTTAGAAGTATCAAGTGGCTAATGAACTTGGAAGTATTGGGTGGTTGATAAGGCTTCATCGGTATTTCTTACCTTGGGAATGGGTAGGTAAGCAATCATCTGTGTAATGCAAGGTTAGATTAGAATTTTTAACCTTAATAGACATAACAATTAAATGGAAACCAATCGGTCTAAATATATGTTATGGACAGTTTGTAGATTTTCTAGTCAACAGAACCTTATTTTGACCCCCTCCTCATTACGGCCCACATAATATATTTAGAGGAATAGGTCACCAAAGTTGGATGTGCTTAGTTGTTGGAGAAGCATTCTTTTCTCTCGTGCTTGATGCCGGTGTGACAATTTGCTATCTAGGGAATATCATTAATTCTAAGGTAGTTGTCATAGTCAGTATTCTAATCCTATTTTTGTTCCACTTTAAGTTTAGATTTCTATCAATCTCTTATAATGCTCATGATTATTTGGAGGTTCCAAATCCAATGATCTGTGCTTTGATGGACTTAGATTTCGCTTTTGTTGAAATTTAGGCCCGCTATGGCATGGGTTGTTACAGCGAGCTTGCTAAAGCACGCCCCTAAGGAGACTGCTTTGTCATGGAAGACAAAGCTCCGGTTAAGTAGCAAAGAATTATAACCAATGATATTGTATTCAGAAAAAGGGAAGTTGGTGGAGTCGAAGTGCCACTTTTGACCATATGGTGATAACAGTTGGAATCAGATCGACAATTTTACGTCGGGTCTTGATAGACACTGGGAGTTCTGTGAATATTCTCTACAGGTGCATATTGATAAAATGAAGATTAACATAAAGGAAGTGATATCTTGTAAAACCAAGATTTAATGGTTTAC
Organism: Allium cepa; assembly: GCA_030765085.1. Classification (NCBI taxonomy): domain Eukaryota; kingdom Viridiplantae; phylum Streptophyta; class Magnoliopsida; order Asparagales; family Amaryllidaceae; genus Allium; species Allium cepa. The sequence continues at coordinate 55,679,846 of CM060939.1, forward strand.
GTGCAGAGCCAAACAACCAATTGGAGAAATTGATTTACTTATGGAACTAGGCAAAGGAGATCGAATTATAGTCCGAATCTAGAAGTTTGTGATAATTGATCAGTATTCGACATACAATGCTTTCTTAGATCGATCGGCTTTTGCTGATTTCAAGATAGCTCTGGCGCCATGGTGTTTAGTAATGAAGTTTCCCATGGTGAAAAGGGTCAAAATAATAAAAGGCGACCAGAGAGTGTTACTTTGCGGATTACGAGAAGTGAAGCTGGGTGGAAAAGTAAAGAATGGAGAGAGAACTCTTTGCATTCACGACTTGCAAGCATAGCAACCAAAGCCTGGACCCTGGCTTAGGAACCATAGCCAATTCAATAAGGCATGGATCCTAGGAAGTAGTCAAGGGAAGGGCATCCAACACCAGTAGAGCTGATGGTGAATGTTCCACTCAAGTTGGATGATTCTACTAAGGTCCTGAAGATTGGATCATGGCTCAATGCTAACCTGAGAAAAGAATTGGTGAATTTCCTTCGAGGAAACTTCGATGTATTCGCTTGGAAATATTCGGACATGTGCAAGATGTCATCGAAGATAGTGCGTCATGCACTGAATATAGATCTGAAGTTTACACCAGTAAAGCAGAAGAGACATGGTCTGGGTCTGAAGCGATGTAGTTAAGAGAAGAAGTGGATAAGCCGATGGAAGACAGTATTATCCGCAATGCTTTATACCCTACCGGGGTATCAAACCCCATGTTTGTCAGGAACTCAAATGGAAAGTGGCGAACCTGCATCGACTACTCGGATTTGAACAAGGCATGCCCAAAGGGTAGCTTTCCTTTATCCAAGATTGACCAACTGGTGGACAACACCATGGGACAGGAGTTACTCTCATACACAGATGCTTATTCATGACATAATCAAATACCAATCTATATACCAGAGTAGAAAAACACTAGTTTCATAATAAATTTGCGACTATACTAAAATCTACCAATGTCATTCGGTTTATAGAACGCTAGAGCAACATACCAGAGACTGGTAAATATTATGTTCAAGAACCAGATCGGACGGACTATGGAGGCATATGTGGATGATATGCTAGTGAAATCACGAGTGTCTTGAAATCATCTAGATGACCTTTTAGAGATGTTCAAAGTCCTCCCATTATGAAATGAGACTGAATCCATTAAAATGTTCCTTCGGTGTCGCATCTAGAAAATTCCTAGGATTTATTATTAACGCATGGGGAATTGAGCCAATCTAGAGCTGATTGATGCCTTAAGCAATGCAAGGGCCCATACAGACAAATGAAAGTTACAAAGTTTGAACATGAGAAAATCGCCGCTCTGATTAGGTTCATTTCGAAGGATATGGGTAAATGCCTAACCTTCTTCGATGCTCTCAAGAAGGGGAAGAAGAACTTTAAATGGAACCGAGATTTCCAAAATGCATTTAAGTAGTTGCTGAGACACATGGAGACATCATCGATCTTCACTTGACGAGGAGGATTTGTTCAATAACTTAGAAGTGTCTACTCATATGCTAAGTGCGACGTTAGTACGTTAGGAGGCAAGGATAAAAAGAACGGCTTATTACATCAGCAAGCAATTTACTAAGGTTGAAAAGAACTAGCCAAAGCTGGAGAAACTTTCATACTTCTTGTTGATTGTGTCAAGGAAGCTATGACCTTATTTCCAAGCCTATTCAATCGAAGTACTAACAGAACAACCTCTTTAGCAGGTGCTGCACTGATGCAGGACTTTGAGAAGGTTGCTGTAATGAAATATCGAGTTAAGCCAGTATGATATTACTTACCACCCAAGGAGAGCGATAAACGGACAGGCTTTTCGGTAGACCTCGTTGTCGAGTTCACCATCCAGGATGGTAAGGGGGAAGATGATACAACCGTGGTTTCACATTGGAAGTTGTTTGTTATTGGTGCTTCGAATGAATGTAGTTCGAGAGCAGAAGTTATGTTCAAAACTGGAGAAGGACGATCAGTTTGCAACATATTAAAACTAGAATTTCTCACAATCAATAATGAAGCCGAATACAAGGCATTGATAGCTAGATTGCGTATAGAGAAAGATCTGGGATAAAGATGCTACATATATTCAATGATTCACATCTTGTGGTTTATCAAGTCAGGAAAGAATATCAGGCAAATGGAGCGAGATTAGCCCCTTACCAATCAAAGGCACTATAAATGGTAGAGGATATCGAATACTATGTTATAACGCACATCCCAAGAGAAGATAATATGAAAGCCAGTTCAATGGCTAAGCTAGCCAATTTTGAGGAAGTGCAGCTAATGAGTTTAGTACCAGTGGAAGTTCTAACAACTCCAAGTATCAATGAGATGGACGTTGATTAGATTCTGGAGGCCATGAAAGAATAAATGTTATAGATGACCTTGATAAAGGATTACTTACTTAGAGGAGCTCTCCTTAGAGACAGGAATGAATGAAAGAAGCTCCTTCAGGAAGCACGGCGGTTCATGATGTAAAATAGAATTCTATACATGAGAGGATTCTCAAGCCCCCTGCTTTGATGTTTAACCAAGGATAAGGGTTGGAAGATTCTCATGGAAATCCATGAGGGAAATTATGAAGATCACACGGAAGGGTATACTCTAGCCAAGAAAGCACTTTGCTACAGATATTTTTGGCCAACGGTAAATCGAAATGCCATTGACTAAACAAAGCGATGCGACCACTGCCAGAGATTTGCACAAATCTCAAGAGTCTCATCTTTAGATCTTACGCAAATGGTTAGCCCATGATCATTTGTAATTTGGGGAATTGACCTCATTGGGCCATCGATCATGAAAGGAAGAGTTAGATACACAATATTTGCAGTTGATTAATTCACAATATAGGATGAAGCGAAACCGCTTGCCAAATAACAACGAATAAGGTAATTAACTTTGTGACTAAGAACATTATTTATAGGTTTGGAGTAACCTAGAAAATCATTACAGACAATGGAACCCTGTTCGAAAGTACACAGTTCAAGAAATTCTGTAAATGGTACAAAATCGAGAAAAGCTTCTTAATAGTAGTGCACCTATAGGAAAACGGAGAGGTGGACGCAGTAAATAAAATAATCAAAACAACCTTTAAGTAGTGATTAACTAAAGCTAAAGTCAAATGGGTCGATAAGCTTCTACTAGCACTGTGGGCTTACAGGACAACACATAACTAAGTAATCAGACACTCACCGTTCGCTTTGGTCCATGGATCAAAAGTTATTCTCCCAATAAAACTGGAAGTTCCTTCTCATTGCAAAAGGCACTTCGACCCAAAGGTGAACATGGAGCTCCTACTTGACTCTCTCGATTTGCTGATGAGAAAAGGGAAGAAGCAAAACTCAAGGTAGCCGCTCGCTAGAGAAAAGTAATAGGCACTTCAACTCTAGGGTATGAAACCGCATTTTGAAGTAGGGGATCTCATTATAAAATGAGTTTTACTGGGTACAGGAGCATTCGGTCCAAACTAGGAAGGTCTGTATGCTGTTGAATGAATGCTTGGAGACGGAATATTCAAGCTAGTAACAGTCGATGGAATTCTTATCCCATAAGCATGGAACATCGACTTACCATGCCGCTACTATAATTAGCTTTACTAGTGTATATTTTCATAAATAAGCCACCCAAGGACTCTGGGGGCAATGTAATTAGGCAGGACTTTCCAATTTCCTTTTCATTTGCAAATAAAGCTAGCTTCTTGAACCAATAGAACTACGTTCTTTTTAGCAAAATTCATGTGTTGCACAACTAGCAGCACAACTGAGGAAATGCTCCTCTATCATGGGATAATGGATGGAAAGTATGGACTCAAACCACTGGGTCAACAGGGAAATCGACCTATCTATCGGGTCAATGGGGAAAATTAACTCTACCCTTTTGAGAATTGACATTGCATAGGCGACATCGGGAAGGTCTAAATCACCGGGTCAATAGGGAAAATCAACTAAAAACACCGAGTCGATGGGGAAAATCGACTTAAACCATTGGATCGATGGGAAAAAATCGACCCCTGCCTTTTGAAAACCGATGTTGCCCAAAGATAGGTGACATTGGGAAGGTCAAAACATAAACCTTCAATAGTTCATCCAAAGATAGGAAACGATGAGAAGGTTTGAAAACTCCTACATTTTAGGAATCTAGCATTGCTTGGAGTTAGGCAACGCCATAGAAAAACTCTATCATCCGGCGTTGCCCGGAGGCTGGTAACTTTAAGAAGATAAACCTTGCCCTTCAGGAATACGTCGCGGCCAAGAGATTGGTGATGCTGAGAAAGTCTCCCCAATTCAATCGGACCTTTAGGAAATCACCACTTCCTGGAGATAAGAAATGACAAGAAAATCTAAGACTCTCATCCTTTTGAAATTTGGCATTTCCCAAAGATAACCAACATCGGGAAGAACTTTAACCTTTAAGAATTTGGCGTTGCCCAAAGATTGAAAATGTCGGGGAACACAACTGCTTTGAATCAACAGAATCTTTTTGACTTTTTAGAATTGGTTGAGTAAATCAGTTCTAGCCGATAAGACTATAATACTGGCCGAAGAACGATAGTGTTGACAGAAGACTCTTGAAATCAAACCACTAGAGCGCTAGTTTTTGGAGATTGAACTGGTACTCGGTTGAATTCCAACGACAACGCCAACAACCAAGCAAAAAGCACCTTATCAAGGATAGTTGTGAATGCTCAGAAACAAGCGTTATAATGCTTTTCTGTCCCTCGATCAAGGCAGGAAAGGCAAATATATTACAGACAATTAGATAATTTGCCTTATGATACTACAGGCAACTTGACTCTCTCGATTTGGTGAATAGGGATGAAGATTCCAATGCTTAGTCAAAAAGAATATAATAAAGGTCAAATGAGAATAACTGCAGATTCAGTTAAATAATAGTTCTATTCCGCTAGATAGAATAATTTAGCATCTATAAACAAAGCTAAGTGACAAGGTGTAATTAAGGCAATAGAAAGAATATTATTTACATGCACTTAGTTGTGGTAAATAAACGTATTACATGGAAGCAGAAGTATATTATATAGGAAAATAGTAGTACAAGCATTTATATTATATACATAAGCAGTAAACAAAAACAGATATAGTACATAAAAATGCATACAACATAAAGTAAAGAGATATTACAGGACAAAATTTAATTGTTCAACATCAATAGTTTTTTATGTACATCGAATAGCGGTGGCCGTACCCATAAAAGCTCGTTCTATTAAAGACAAAAAGAAAAATATATAGACTCGATGATAACATGACATAAAGGAAAACTGCCACACTTGTAGCCTTCAAAAACCTTTCACTTCTTTCCCATCCTGACACCTTTACCATCAGATGGACATCACTTGTGCTTCTTCTTTTAGTCTTTAATTACCCTGCTTGGAGGAGAATCACCTTTCGATGAGTGGACTCTTTGTGGGTTGTAGTATATGGCTCATTGGACATGCTAGTGGAGGTCTCCATAGGATTTGTCCTGGGTGGTCGAATCTTCAGTACATGAACTTTGAGTCCCAGGCCATCTTAGGAAGAGCAGGCTCGATGGCCTAAGCTCTTACTTCACTTTGATTTTTTAGCTTAAGCCTCGCAGCCATGGTCTCGTGATCGGTCAGATCTGAAGTGCTGATAATCATTAAATCCTCCTTCTAGGACGCAGAAACATCCTTTAAGTTCTCCAGGGTGGCTATCTTCTTAGAATCAGTCCCTGAGCCAGAATTGGAGGTAGGAGGAGTAATGGTAAGTACCATAAAAATGAAGCTGGACGCGGTAAAGATAGCTGCGGTTCCTAAGCCTTGTGTAGCCGGTGGCGGACGAGGGAGATGAGATTGACCTAAAAGTTGATAAATATAGTAATAATGTTTAACAATGGATTCACGTAAGAACTAAAGCTTCTCAAAGACTAGTGAAATAAGAGATATACTTTAGCCTGGGTCATGATCCCTGTAGGAAACCATAAACTCCCTCTCTTTAGTCCCATATTCTTGAGTGTGACCCATAGAGGAAGGGTTGTATGGCTCGTGCAGATAAATCATTACAGAAGTTGGAGTCCTATGAGTGGTTTCAGAGCTAACCCCAATGGAAGTAGGAATAATCATCGTCAACTCTTTGGATCTAGAAGCGGACTCGTGCTGACCCGATGAGCTTAGGCTAGCAAACGCTTGGGCAGTGATAACATAGGTAGCATTGGAACCTCTTCAGCAATGATAGCCTTCACCACTACAAGTATATCAATCTCCTTAGCATCGACGTACTGAGCCCATCAGCTCTTCCTCAAAGCGATTATGTCCAACGTATGTAGCTCGGTGCAGTACCACCTTCCAGGCATATACAAGAGTTGCAAGATGGTTGTTCCCTAACCACTTTAGACTCTTCTACATGATGATGCTTGCATAGAAGTATTGGATATTGTTATTAAGCTCATCTCTCTCCCTAGCCCTTGCTGTAGGATCGATTTCACCCTAGAGGGTGGTGAATAGGGTGATGCTATTAATTATAAAAATTATTGCTGAAGCTTATAAAATTATTTCGACACAGATATATCAAAATAATAGCAGCACATATAATAGCAGAATAATAAATAGCAGAATTTACCTAGCTTCGGCAAAACCCTACCTACGTGCTGCCCCCAATGTCTCTACTATAAATTAAGTAGTCAGACACTTACACACGTAAACTCACGACACCCGCTATCGACTAGCCTTAACTCTATGCTCAAAACCCTGCCACAACTCAGCCACTGAGTTGCGAATTCTCAAACTACGCCACGTAGTTTGTCTTCTAGTCACACGATTAGAAATTACACAAGTTTAAACAAAATACAATTTGAACACAATTTAAAAACAAAACAAAAACCTAATTATAATTATGAGCCTTATATAATTATAAACCCAAAACTAATATAAAGGCCGGCCCAAAATTATTCTTTCTCATTTTCTTTTATCAGCCCGTTCCTTTGTGTTTGTGATAATGGCGGCTCTCGTTCGTTCGTTCCTCTGAAATTAGGGTTTGGAAAATTGAAGTCCGTCGGTTTCTGTCGATTCGGTTAGTGATGCTTTAATTTCTTTTCTCTCTGTCAATCTCCTTCGGCTACTTCAAATCGATGCTTTCTTCTTTACACTTGGCTCGTTCAACTTTGATCGAGTTCGGAGTTGCTTCGGTATGTAATTTGTTACTTTTGCTTTACTTTTTTTGCTTCCTTGAACTCGATGATTTCGTAGCCAATGATGAATGGGTTTATATAGGATTTGAATTCCTATTTTCTCGTTCTTATATAATCATTTGAATTTGTCAATTTATCTTGCTCGGTCGGTCGATGTTGCTTGGATGCTTGAGATTGATTATGATTTTATCAATTTTGTATATTTATGATTTCTTGATGGTCACGGCTTTGATTTCTCTGACGTTGTTTTCGTTGCTCACCACGGTTCTGACTTTGATCTATTTCTTTGATATTGAACTGTTGACTTGGGTCACTTGACTTTATTTATGCAATTCCATGACTTGATAATGTCTTCGGCCATCATCGTTGCACTGATATTGTTTTTGGTCATTTTAAATTGAAATGCACGTGACTTCGGCATTTGTAAAACTCCTACTATCTTTGGTCATATATCTTGACATTGTATTGCAGTTACATGAATTAAACTTGTTTATTACAGTTTAGTTTTTTCCATGCTTCTGTTTGGTATTGATGCACTTTATTTCTTCACCTTATTGTACATTTCCTTGAGTCAGATTCCTGTTCATTTGGGTCTGGTCTGTGTAGCATTAGTCGAGTTTGATTTCAGATGCACTTTAATATGCATATACACTTTTGACTTGCAGTTGAACTACAGTTGGATTCATTTTTCACTTGTGTACTGTCTGGTTCATGTTGTATTGTGTTCTGTGTTTCCAGTCATCATTTTTGGATTTAGTAGTTCACATTGATTTCCACTTGTATACATACATACAGTTATGTGTGTATATAGGGTGTGCATATGGAGTCTTTGGATAGTTTGTACCACTGCCTTTAAGCACTTGTGCTGTTTGTCAATTCATGTACTCTGTTTGTCATGTATGTGAAGCAGTGTTGCATTCCTGTGTACATTAGTCTCTGATCTATTGGCACTGGTTTATATGATACACTTGTTTGCTTCCCTGACTCGACCTGATGCTCACATATCATGACTGCACTATTCACTGTATGTATGGGTTGCTGCACCATGTTGTTTGCTGTGGATATTGTGTTCATGTATTCTTCTATTTAGTATTGGTGCATTGTCCACTTCGTTTCACTGTTGCATACAGTTGAGCTGTTCTGTATAGATTTTGGTCATTTGTGTTAGTGTATTTGGACTTGTACTCTTGTGTCTGCACTATGTCTGGCTCAGGTTGAATTGTTGATTGAACTGTTTTCGATTTGTTAATATGTGCACATTGTAAATGTCAACTTGGTTCTGGGCTTGTTGTCTTGATCATATTGACTTCATGTGTATAGTTGCCTTTCACTTGAATCAGTTGTATTTGCTCCATGTATTCGTGTCTCAGTGATGCATCGCTTGGCCATATGTATGTATCGAGGCAGTTTGCATTTGTGTTGTAGCTACTGTTTGCACCTGTATATTTTCATTATTTGTACTCGAGTATTGCCTTTGTTCAAGTCTTCATTGGGTATGTTGGTCTGGGTTTGCACTTTGTTCATTTGAGTCATTTTCATGTGTATGACTTGAACTTTGGTCACTTGTACTTGACAATTTCGTATTGCACCTGAGTTGAATCCAGCTTAAAGCTCGGGTTTGACCTTGTGCTGATATTGTGACATTATTTTTATTGCACTTGAGTTTAACCCAGCTTTTCATTTGGGTTTGACCTGTGCTCACTTGTCCCTGTAATTTTATCAAGTGTATATATCGGTGTGCACGACCTTGTGGCATGTACAATGATACACTGTGCATGTCACAAGTTGTTCGTGTATGATGAATTCAAATTTAAATGACGACGAACAACCCAAATAACTGAGGCAAATATTATTTTCAAAATAACATTTTATTTTATACTGCAAAAATATTTTATTTTCAATTTTACCACGTTGATATTTATTTTTGCAGATTGCTTGGATGCTGGATTCCATCTAGAATGAAGTTGAAGATAAATACGAGTGTGAGTGATATGTAGTGAGGTGTAAATGTAAATGTGAATTGTGATGTAATCAAATTTGTATTATAATTGAAATTATATATATATAGTGAGAGCTTGAAATTTATACAATTCAAAAATTGTAATAAATATTTGTTTGAATAAAATATCCGTTTGTATTCAAATTCTGTGTTATTTATTTTATTCAGCAAATATATATTAATTATGTGAAAAATAAAATAGTACATTAACAAATACATTTAAATGAGTTTATATATATATATGTTTATTATCATCAAACAAAAATCATATACTCGCATATTCAACAATCTCCCCCTTTTGATGATAACAAACATATATTTAAGATTTTGAATATGTTAAATGTATTTGATCATTGATATACCCTTTTTACTCCCCCTATTTAAATGCTTCCTCTCTACCCAAAGCTCCCCTTTCATATATGCATACAATTAAAAATAAGCAAATGAGCCTAGATGCAAATAGAAAATATTTGACCATTATTTGTCGAAATCTTAACTTTTCTCTCCCTCTTTTGTTATCAGCAGAAGAGTAATAGTGATAGAAAAATAGAGATAGAGTGACAGATATTAATACAACATTAAAACTCAATCGAATATAAATATTAAATTTGAATAAAAAATTAAACAAAAATCATAAATACTCTGTTAGGCACATATTCCACTTTTAGAATGATGTGAATGATGTCATCACATAAAACCATACAGTTGTGTCTATTTGTGGTATATTTATATCAGGAATTTGAATATCTACCAACCATGCATAACCATTAGGACTTTTAAAAGAGATTAGCAGTATTCCAATTTTATTTTAAAAAATGAATTCAAGTATCTTCTAACCATGCATAATCGTAAGGACTTTTAAATTGAATGCGTTCCATACATGCATAACCGTGAGGACTTTTAAATGAGCATGGAAGCACATAATAAATTCCAAGTAATTCACCCATGCATAACCGTGAGAACTTTTAAATGAGAGTGAATACTTTGGATTTTATTTTATTTTATTATATATATATTATTTTTATTTTTATTTTATTAAAAAATATAAAATATAAAATGAATGATTCCTGTTTAAAGTGCACATATCGACAAACTATATTGAATTTTGATGAGTGATGATCGTTAGAAATAATAGAAATAGAGACTGTCATGGAATTTTTACAAACAAAAAGTTTTATAACTCTTGTTTAAATTTCTAAAGAAATTTACAAATTATACCGTCTCGAGTCATAATATATGATAAATATCAACACTCGTCACTTTTTCAATCACTATTTATCTTTTTGATAATTAGTAGGGAGTCAGATTAGTCGATGTTATAATTTAAAAATTAAATTCAAAAATAATTATAAAATCAATTTTTAAAAATGACCAATCTGAAAATAAGGTCAAAAATGAATTTCTAGAAGGGGTTTTATGAGAAAAATTTCTGCTATTTGAAAATTATTTGAAATGAAAAATATGCAGATATTTTCTTTGAAAAACGATGCAGTTGCTAAATGTCTCATCATATATCACGTTCCACTAGTAATTTTTCTATCAACTAGATTACCAGTGTAATCTACATCTGAATTTCTTTTTCACTCAAGATTATCATTAATTGAATGTTATGGACCAGACCGTGAAATTTCCAACAATTTCTTGAAATCCTTTTTTCAACTTTTTAAATGAATATTCTTTTGAATTTTAATTGAATCCGTATAAATAATCAAAGATCGTGAATATAGAGTCAGCCGTAAAATAACCAAATGTATTATCATCCAATAAAACACAATTATTAATCCAAACTAATATATATGAAGTAATTCAAAGACTCTAAAGATTTTTATAGTGTTCTTGGCATAAGAATATAATTGGCCAACAATTTTGAATAAGTCAGAATCAAAATCATCATTTATTTCATCATCACATTATTGGCTGATTTAATTCTGAATATGGTGCAGATTATCACATTATATATCGTTCAAAAAAAATATACCATTACCTTTTTTTGGCAAGGCCAGCCGATTTTATAGTGGACCGTCCACTTTTTATTACGAACGTAATAAAAAAATGAAGTACGGGAGTAAGGTAGAGGCACCTTAACTACTAAGAAAGAAGAAAATACAGCACAAGAGTGCGACAGACATGTCACATCTACATTAAATAACTAACAAGACTAAGATTCCTCTGAAGAGGTAGTATCACCAACGTCATCATCCACCTGGGAAGAATCCAAAGAGACATTCCCAAGAAGACCAAAATAGGGGCAAAATAGGAGCGCAAGAGAAGGATCATAAATCACAGCATCAGAAGAGTAAATAAAAGATCGATCCCAGGTAGTATTAGCAAGCATGACAGAATTTAACTCAGCATACGAACCATCCAAGTCAAGGACCAAGGAATCACCAGATGGTCTATAATAAAGGCATCGAAGGTCCGATAGATCATCGGAAACAAATCTAAAATAGGAATCATCCACGGGGTTGAATCGCAAATCAGAACGGGGATCAACCCAACATCTCTCAGACTCATCCCAAAATACAGGCAACTGAGGCGGAGCAAGATCCGAAACAGTAATGGAAACCGCAGAAACATCACCAGGGACAATGGATGCAAAAGGGGATGCAGGTCGTGCAATTGAAGACAGCGGACCTGGGACAGATAAAGGAACTTCAGGAGGAGGAACAACCTGAGACACTTTAGGAACCCATTTCCTGAGCGGAGGCCGAGGCAGAGGGATCTTTGGCGTAGCAGCGGAAACAACAGAATGCGTGTCGGTGAAAACTAAGTGGCCAAAGGAGTGACAGGAGAAACAAATGTCCAGGACCCAACCGTAACGAACACGAACTTCCACCACATGGCCAAAAGCTAGCTGAACAGGAACAGTGGATGGGAGAGGCTTAAAAGGGGTAATCTCAATCAGAGCCTTAGCGTACACCAGCTTTTCACGTGCAACAGTATCAGCGTCAAAACATTTCAATTTACCAACGTTGCAAGCAAGCCAATTCAAACCAAGCAGCGGTTGAAGAGCAGAAGGAATTTGAGAAAAATAAATCCAAACGGGGATAGATAGAACATGTTCACGTGCATTTGCTACCGTTGGAGACCAGGGAGTAATAATAAATGGTTTCCCATCAAAAAAGGAAGGCTCGGCCTCAAAAACACGACTGCGATCCACAGAGGAGGAGAATAACAGGAAATACATGGAGTCAACCAGCTTAACATGAAGATCACCGTGAAGCCTCCAAGCCCTACGATAAACTGAAGCCACATCATGAAGGCGATGATTAGGGTCCAAAAAGAAACCAACCAAATATTCTGACCAATAGTCCATACCGGCTTGCATAACATTTGGAGGAGGGATCATCACTCCATTTTCCTCAACGATATCAAATTCAACTGGTTCATAAACACCCGCGTTACGGGGTAGAGATGTAAAAAGGGAAGACCATGATTTGGGACCAGCTGGGGAAGGAGCAGCAGGACGAAGGATATGAATGGGAAGCTCCTCCACAATGGGAACACCAACTGAGGCCGCAAGCAATGGATTGGGACCAGCTGGGGATGAGGCCGCAAGCAATGAAACACCAGAACTCAAAACACTAAAATTGGGAACATCGTTCTCAACAGCATTTGATCGAACACCAAAAGTGCATCGAGCTAGACTCGTAATATTAGCAGCGACAGAGCGCAACTCACATCCAGACACACCAAAATCCACACCAATAGCACCAGAGTCAACGACATCAATCACAAGCGAAGGCACAGGACCACCATCAGAACGACAATCATCACCAACCATAGAAATCAACAACTCAGGTCGCGAGCAAGAGCTCTCGACAGCAGCTAGGACAGATTTCTTAACAGTAGGCAGTGGAGGAAACTCGGAGTCAGATAGCATGGGAGACATTGTACACGAGGTCGTAGCTTGGAGAACCTTAAAAATCCTACCAGATCTAGTTAAAGAGGGCGAAGGGGTTGGAGCAACGGGGAGGAGGAGAAGAAGAGGAGAGCTAGGCATAGGAATGGACGGAACGGAGAGAGAACGTGGAGGGAAGGGAAAGACGAAGCACGAATGGAAGCTAAGGAAATCTGGACGAACGAGACAAGTATGAACGGGAGTTCGCCATTAACGGGATGTTATAATTCTCGCTTAGTTTGATTAAAATATACCATTACCTGTTTTACCTTTATAATATTTTTGTTGTTGTTGCCCATTGTGATTCTGTCACCTTTGTTCTAGGCTAAGGAACTTTGCTTTAACGCTCCTTGTGTCCTCGGAACAGCCAGAATCCATGTAACACTATTGTTGTTCCTTAGCCTGCCAACACACCTACACGATGAAATATTTTTGTGACCTATTTGTTTTTATAGGTCCATGATTGTTAGTGGTAGAATATTTTGAAAAATAATTTCGTGGAGACCCATAACTATTTATATATGTTCCTTTTGGCACCCAGATTTGTTTAACTGTGAGAGATTTTATATTTGTTCCTTTTGGAACCCAAATTGGAATGGTTTTTACGTGTTTGGGTCTATACCAACAATTAGTTTGATTGTGTCCAAAATTTCTACAAATTGTGCACATTGAATCGACTTGATTAATTTCATTTCTAACATTTTTAGATTGATAATATCCAAGTCCTTGTCTAACTGTATTAACAGTTTGTTTTCCTAATAGCATATTCAATGATTTTTCACTTTTTGAAAATTTATCTAAAGTTGTTGACAGTGTAGGATCTAGATTAACCCTAGAGGGGGGGTGAATAGGGTTATAGCAAATTTTCTCGATTTAAACACAGAAACAAACGGCAGAAATAAATATGCTGAAAGTAAATCACACACAAAATTTACCCAGCTTCGGCAACCCCTGCCTACTGCTGCATTCCTAGATTTCTATTAGAATTAAACAGTATCCCGCTTACAAACACTCTAACAGACTCGCAAACCCTTGCTCTCGCTCACAAACACTTTACTAGACTCGCACCCCCGCTCCGCCTATAGAGCTTTGCAAACTCGCAAACTCTGCTCCCGCCTATAGAGTTTTGCAAACTCGCATACCCTGCTCACCGAACTAATTCTAACTAGACAATCTGACACTACCTACAACCTAGGTCGTGATTTACCAATACTTTGACTTCAAAAGAAAAAACAAACTTCAAAATTGAAAGCAGGAGCAAAAATTAAAATACAAACTTGACTCCATAATTTTTGCTCAAATAAAAAATAAAAAAAACCCTTTAATAAACACTAAATAAAACAAAATCCCCTTTGTAGTAATAAAGGCCGGCCCTTTTATTCTTCAACCCGATCCTTTGTTCTTGTTTGTGAAATAATTGCGATCGATCTTCCTTCTGAAATTAGGGCTTCGGCTCGTAATCCAAATTTGGGGATTTGACTGGTTTGTGATGCTCTTGCTTGCGCTCGTTCTCTGATGATTGATTCTAGTTTGCGTTTCTCCTCTGTTGATCGATTCTCGTTGCTTGACTCGCTCGTTCTCTGATGATCGAGTTCGTTGTTGATTCGGTATGTAATTTCTCTGTTTGTGCTATTGTAATTTTCGTACTCAAACTCGATGCCTATGATGAGTTTTGGTGTTTGGTATTTATATGAATTCGAGACACTTGTATTTGCTCGTATCAATTTGATACTTTCCTAATTTTCAATTGCCTGATGCGCATGGCTTTCCTGATATATTTTCAACCTTGATGCTCACGGCTTTGATTTTCAAACGTTCGATTTGTACTTGACCGATACGACAGAAACTTTCCTATTTTACTTTGCTTTGACTTTTTAAAGGTATATTTGCGTTGAATTCTGACTTTGGATTGATGCAGTAACTTGGTCAATTTTGACTTTGGCTTGAGATCATTGATCTGCATTTCTTTATTTCTTATGGCTTCACTGTTGCACTCGAGTGGTTTCAAACATGTGAGTTGTTCACCATGTTGCATACAGTTATCATTCAGTTGAGTCTGCCTTGTTGAGTTCCTGTAGTTGCATTCATGTCATGTAGTTGCATTGTAGTTGCACACTTTGACTTCAGTGAGTCTCTGGATGGTGCATTGCCACTCACTGTTGCACTTGTTCATTTGCACTGCTTCATCAGTTCATATTGTATTTGAGCATTCTTGTCTTGTTGTAGTGTTCATTTGAGTTGTATCTCCACTGTCATGTTGTATACTCTCTGAATACATACTGTTGGCATTCTTCATTTTTGCTGTATGCATTACTAGTCTTTCATTTGATCTACTGTCATGTTTGATGTCATATTTTTGGTGCACTCACTTATGTATATGAGCATTTTGAAGTTGCTGACTTGTAGTCGAGTTGCTTCACTATTCTTTGGTATGGGCCTTGTTGTTCTGTGTTTGGTCACTGATGCATACATGAACTGTTGCTCCAACTTGAACTTGTCATTGTGGTATTTGCTTGTTATTGCATTCACTTCATGTTTGCTGTCATTACTATATTGAGATCACTGTAGTTCGAGGCTACACTTGTGCAGTTCTTTGTCCTTGCATCTTCATTTGGTTGTTGCATTCTTGATGCACTTTACTTGTTGTCTGGTCATTATTAGCACTCAACTTGATTCATGCTTGTTGTTCCCTATACTTGGTGCATTGAGCATTTCCACTGTGTTGCATTGAGCATTTTCACTGTGTTGCATTACCATCATTGCTGCCTGGTCGACTTGATATTGTTGAACCTGATTTTCATTATGGGTCTGTTCATTGTGTTGGTTACTACTTGATGCTGTAGTCTTCAAGCATTTTTGATTGCCATGTGCATCACTTGTTCATTCCACTGTAGCAACTTTGTGCATTTCTCTGGCCATTTGTGTTGGGCATTTCTTGCATCACTGGTGCACTTTATATCATGGTGTACATGTGAGTTCATGCTTTGATGTTGTTTCAGTCTTCATGCACTGATGCATTTGGAGTTGGTCTGTTGCACTTTGGTCTTGCATTTGTGATCTGATGCAGTTTTGATTTGTCGAAGCTTTGCATTTGAGTTGAGTCATGACAACAATGACTTGACCTTTGCATTCAGTTTATTGTGCCTTATGTTGAACCCAGTTTTAAAAACTCGGGTTTGACCTTGTGCTCTTGCCATGATTTTCAATATATTGCACGTGAGTTGAACCCGGCTTTTCATTTGGGTTTGACCTGTGCTCACCTGTCCCTGTAGCATTATCAAGTGTATATCGATGTGCACGGCCTTGTGGCATGTACAGTGATACACTGTGCATGTCACATTGTTCGTGTATGATGAATTCAGATGTGAATGATGACGAACAACCAAAATAACTGAGGCAACTCATATTTTCAAAAATCATATTTAATTTTATATTGCAAAAATATTTCTTTTTCAATTTTACTGCGTTAGTGAATATTTTTGCAGATTGCTCAGATGCTGGATTCAAACTGGAATGCAGTTGAAGATAAAATATGAGTGTGAGTGATATGTAGTGAGGAAATTATGTAAACTGAATTGTGATATATTCAAAAATGTATATGTATAGTGAGAGCTTGAATTTGTACTATTCAAGATTGTAATAAATATTTGTTTGAATAAAATTTCTGTTTGAATTCAAATTCGATTCAAATACTGTGTAATTTATTTTATTCAACAAATATTTATTTAATCTATGAAAAATAAAATAGTACATTAATAAATACATTTAAACAAATATATATGTTTATTATCATCAAACAAAAACATTTAAGCGCATATTCATACAATCTCCCCCTTTTGATGATAACAAACATATATTTAAGATTTTGACCGAGTTAAATGTATTTTATCAATGAAATACTCTAATTGCTCCCCCTATTTAAATTCTTCCTCTCTAAATGATGCTCCCTCCTACATATATGCATATAAATAGAAATATACAAATGACTATACATGCAAATGGAAAATTATTTGACCTTTGCTTGATTCTATTTGACAAAATCTTAACTCTTCTCTCCCTCTTTTTTTATCAGCAATAGAATAATAGTGTTAGAGAAAATAGAGATAAAGTGATCAATATTAATCCAACATTAAACTCAAATTGAATATAAATATTAAACTTCAATAAAAATCAAACAAAAATCATAACTACCCTTGTTAGGCGCATATTCCACTTTTAGAAGGAATGGAAATGATGTTCTAATATAAAATCATACAATTGTATCAACTTGTGGTACATTTATATCAGGAATTTGGATATCTACTAATCATGCATAACCGTTTGGACTTTTAAATGAGATTAGTAGTATTCCAATTTAATTTTAAAAAATAGAATCAAGTATCTTCTAACCACGCATGACCATGAGGACTTTTAAATGGGATTAGAATCAACTTGTCTATTTAATCAATTAATTTTTGATATGCGTTCCATGCATAACCGTAAGGACTTTTAAATGAGCATGGAAGCACATAATCAAAAATCCAAGTAATTCACCCATGCATAACCGTGAGGACTTTTAAATGAGAGTGAATACTTTGGATATTTATTTATTTTTACAAAAAAAATGTTACATGAAAAAAAATGATTCCTGGTTATAGTACCACATATCGACAAACTATATTTTATATTTGATAAACAATGGTCGATAGAAATATGATAGATATAGAAATGGTCGTGGAATCTTTACCCAACAAAAAGTTTTATAACTCTTGTTTGAATTCCTAAATAAATTTTCCAAATATACTCTCTTGAGTAATGTATGTTAAATATCAACACTTATCACCTTTTCAATCACTATTTATCTTTTCGATAATTATTAGGGAGTTAGATTAGTCAAAATTTGTCATTTAAAATCAAATAAAAATGACTAATATGAAAATATGGTCAAAAATGATTTTCTCGAGGGAGTTATATAAGAGAATTTTCTGCTATTTGAAAATTATGAAAAATATGCAGATATTTTTTTTGAAAAACGATGCAGTTACTAAATGTCTCACCATAAATCACGTTCAACTAGTAATTTTTCTATCAACTAGATTACCAGTGTAATCTGCATCTGAATTTCTTTTTCACTCAAAAACATCACTAACTAAATTTGATAGACCAAACCATGAAGAGTGCATCAAAAATTTCAAACTCAATTTTGACAATAATTTAAATGACATTCTTTGAATTTGAATTGAAGCCACGTAAATGATCAGAAAACCGTGAATAGAGTTAGCCAAAAATAACCAGAAATATTATCATCCAGCAAAACACTATGTTTAATCCAAACGTATATGTATGAAGTAATTCAAAGAATAGTGTTTTTGGCATAAATATAATTGGCCAACTATGTTGAACAAGTCAGAATCAACAAAAACATCATCTTTACAACATCTCAATATTGGCTGATTTCATTCAGAATATGGTACAGATTATCACGTTTAATTTATCGATCAAATAAATATACCTTCACCTGTTTTACCTTTACGATAATTTTCGTGGTTGCCCATTGTGATTCTGTCACCCTTTGTACTAGGCTAAGGAACTTTGCTTTGTTGCCCGTTGTGTTTGTGGAACAACCAAAAATCCAGAAAACACTGTTGTTGTTCCTTAGCCTGCCACCACACCTACACGATGAAAGATTTTTGTGGCCAATTTGTTTTTATAGGTCCATGATTGTTAGTGGCAGAAGCATTGTGAATAAATAATCCCTTTGGAACCCAAACTTGTTTATTCCTTTCATTCTTGTTCCAATAGACATGAAATTTGTTTGTAGAATTCTTAGGAACCCAAACTTGTATAAATTTTGTGTTCTTGTTCCTATGAATACAATTTTCAACACAATGTCCAATTATTTCACATCTATCATAGACACTCTTACCTTTTGCATTATCCTCAACTTGTGTTTTCCCAAAACCTAGTCCCATTCTGTTTTTAGCAAAAATTTGATTTCCCAATAGCATGTTGAAAGATTTTTCGCCTCTTGAAAAGTTATTCAAAGATTTCTCAAGATTTTGGACTTTGGTTTTTAGTGTTGTGTTTTCAGTGACAAATGAGGTGCATCTATTTATAAAATCCTTTTTCCTAGTGTCAATGATTTCCTTAAGACTCAAGTTTTCTTTTTCAAGATTCTCAGAGTTATTCTTAAGTCTTGTCAATTTTAAATTTAAAATTTTACATTTTTTACATTCTAGGTTTTGAATATTTTTAAGTTCAGTTTCTAACCTAAAATTTTCACGAGCAAGTTCTCTCCTATCAGATTTTAGTTTTTCAATTTTAGATTCAAGAGCATCAACTTCTTTAGTAAGATCAAGACACATTAAAACAAGTTCTTTATAAGAATAGTCACCTGCCTCACCAGATTCCTCTGAGCTTGCTTCTGAATCTAATTTTTCCATAAAACACAAGTTAGCCTCCTTTGAGCTACTATTCGAAACTTCCTCTCCTTCTTCATCATCCCAAGTTGCTGCAAAGGCCTTTTTCTTCTTTTTCTTTCCTTGGTTGTATTTGAGAAGTGGGCATTTTTGTTTAAAGTGACCAGGCTTGTTGCAGTTTTAGCACATCAATTCATTATCGGAATTGTTAGACTCTCTTGACCTATTACCAGATGTTTTCTTCTTGCGTGGCTTGAATCTTGACCATTTTCTAAGATTATTGACAGCCATTGCAAGCTCTTCAATCGGATCTTCTTCTTCATCGCTCTCTTCTTTGCTCTTTAAGGTAATCGTCTTCTTCTTTGGTTCGGAGTTGTTGCGTTCTTCCTTTTCTTTTAGCTCAAGCTCATATGTCATCAAGTTACCGATCAACTCCTCCATGCTTAGTTTACTCAAATCTTTCGATTCTTGGATTGCCGTGACTTTTGCCTCAAAGTTCATTGGTAAAACTCGTAGCACCTTCCTCACAAGCTCTACCTCAGTGAATACCTTCCCAAGTGCTCTAGCGTTATACACCAAAGTTGAAAAGCGTCCAAACATGTCCTTTATGCTCTCGCCTTTGTCCATCACAAAGTTCTCGTATTCATTGCTGAATAGGGCTAGACGAGACTCCTTGACTTGAGAAGTTCCTTCATGTGTCACCTCCAAGGTATGCCAAATTTCCTATGCAGTTTTACAGTGAGAAATTCTATTAAATTCATTCTTATCAAGAGCACAGATCAAAGCATTCATGGCTTTAGCATTTGTAGTTTTTAATCTCTTATCGTTAGCATCCCACCTATCCTTAGGTTTAGGAATCTCAGTATCACCAACGGTTATAGTGGGAGATTTATAACCAGTTTCAATAATATCCCAAACATCATAATCAATAGTACTAAGATATATACACATCCTAACTTTCCAATAAGCATAATCATTCCCGTTAAACATGGGTGGCCTAACAATAGATTGCCCCTTAGAAAAAGCATTATTTGATGAATTCATGACTCTAGAGTTAAAGAAAAAATACCGTGCTCTGATACCACTTGTAGGATCTAGATTAACCCTAGAGGAGGGGGGGTGAATAGGTTTATAGCAAATTTTCTCGATTTAAACACAGAAACAAACGATAGAAATAAATATGCTGAAAAGTAAATCACACAAAAAATTTACCCAGCTTCGGCAACCCCTGCCTACGGCTGCATTCCCAGATTTCTATTAGAATTAAACAGTATCCCGCTTACAAACACTTTAACAGACTCGCAAACCCTTGCTCCCGCTCACAAACACTCTACTAGACTCGCACCCCCTCTCCGCCTATAGAGCTTTGCAAACTCGCGAACTCTGCTCCTGCCTATAGAGTTTTGCAAAGTCACACACCCTGCTCACTGAACTAATTCTAACTAGACAATCTGACACTACCTACAACCTAGGTCGTGATTTACCAATACTTTGACTTGAAAAGAAAAAACAAACTTCAAAATTGAATGCAGGAGCAAAAATTAAAATACAAACTTGATTCCACAATTTTTGCTCAAATAAAAAATAAAAAAAACCCCTTTAATAAAACCCTAAATAAAAAAAAATCCCCTTTGTAATAATAAAGGCCGGCCCTTTTATTCTTCAACCCAATCCTTTGTTCTTGCTTGTGAAATAATTGCGGTCGATCTTCCTTCTGAAATTAGGGCTTCGGCTCGCGATCTAAATTTGGGGCTTTGACTGGTTTGTGATGCTCTTACTTGCGCTCGTTCTCTGATGATTGATTCTAGTTTGCGTTGCTCCTCTGTTGATCGATTCTCGTTGCTTAGCTCGCTCGTTCTCTGATGATCGAATTCGTTGTTGATTCGATATGTAATTTCTCTGTTTGTGCTATTGTGATTTTCGTACTCAAAATCGATGCCTATGATGAGTTTTGGTGTTTGGTATTTATATGAATTCGAGACACTTGTATTTGCTCGTATCAATTTGATACTTTCCTGTTTTTCAATTGCCTGATGCGCACGGCTTTCCTGATATATTTTCAACCTAGATGCTCACGGCTTTGATTTTCAAACGTTCGATTTGTACTTGACCGATACGGCAGAAACTTTCCTATTTTACTTTGCTTTGACTTTTTAAAGGTATATTTGCGTTGAATTCTGACTTTGGCTTGATGCAGTAACTTGGTCAATTTTGACTTTGGATTGAGATCATTGATCTGCATTTCTTTATTTCTTATGGCTTCACTGTTGCACTCGAGTGGTTTCAAACATATGAGTTGTTCACCATGTTGCATACAGTTTTCATTCACTTGAGTCTACCTTGTTGAGTTCTTGTAGTTGCATTCATGTCATGTAGTTGCATTCATGTCATGTAGTTGCATTGTAGTTGCACACTTTGACTTCAGTGAGTCTCTGGATGGTGCATTGCCACTCACTGTTGCACTTGTTCATTTGCACTGTTTCATCAGTTCATATTGTATTTGAGCATTCTGGTCTTGCTGTAGTGTTCATTTGAGTTGTGTCTCCACTGTCATGTTGTCTACTCTCTGAATACATACTGTTGGCATTCTTCATTTTTGCTGTATGCATTACTAGTCTTTCATTTGATCTACTGTCATGTTTGATGTCATATTTTTGGTGCACTCACTTATGTATATGAGCAGTTTGAAGTTGCTGACTTGTAGTCGAGTTGCTTCACTATTCTTTGGTATGGGCCTTGTTGTTCTGTGTTTGGTCACTGATGCATACTTGAACTGTTGCTCCAACTTGAACTTGTCATTGTGGTATTTGCTTGTTATTGCATTCACTTCATGTTTGCTGTCATTACTATATTTAGATCACTGTAGTTCGAGGCTACACTTGTGCAGTTCTTTGTTCTTGCATCTTCATTTGGTTGTTGCATTCTTGATGCACTTTACTTGTTGTCTGGTCATTATTAGCACTCAACTTGATTCATGCTTGTTGTTCCCTGTACTTGGTGCATTGAGCATTTTCACTGTGTTGCATTACCATCATTGCTGCCTGGTCGACTTGATATTGTTGAACCTGATTTTCATTATGGGTCTGCTCATTGTGTTGGTTACTACTTGATGCTGTAGTCTTCAAGCATTTTTGATTGCCATGTGCATCACTTGTTCATCCCACTGTAGCAACTTTGTGCATTTCTCTGGCCATTTGTGTTGGGCATTTCTTGCATCACTGGTGCACTTTATATCATGGTGTACATGTGAGTTCATGCTTTGATGTTGTTTCAGTCTTCATGCACTGATGCATTTGCAGTTGGTCTGTTGCACTAAGGTCTTGCATTTGTGATCTGATGCAGTTTTGATTTGTCGAAGCTTTGCATTTGAGTTGAGTCATGACAACAATGACTTGACCTTTGCATTCAGTTTATTGTGCCTTGTGTTGAACCCAGTTTTAAAAACTCGGTTTTGACCTTGTGCTCGTGTCGTGATTTTCAATATATTGCACGTGAGTTGAACCCGGCTTTTCATTTGGGTTTGACCTGTGCTCACCTGTCCCTGTAGCATTATCAAGTGTATATCGATGTGCACGGCCTTGTGGCATGTACAGTAATACACTGTTGCATGTCACATTGTTCGTGTGTGATGAATTCAGATGTGAATGATGACGAACAACCCAAATAACTGATGCAACTCATATTTTCAAAAATCATATTTAATTTTATATTGCAAAAATATTTCTTTTTCAATTTTACTACGTTAGTGAATATTTTTGCAGATTGCTCAGATGCTGGATTCAAACTGGAATGCAGTTGAAGATAAAATATGAGTGTGAGTGATATGTAGTGAGGAAATTATGTAAACTGAATTGTGATGTATTCAAAAATGTATGTGTATAGTGAGAGCTTGAATTTGTACTATTCAAGATTGTAATAAATATTTGTTTGAATAAAATTTCTGTATGAATTCAAATTCCATTCAAATACCGTGTAATTTATTTTATTCAACAAATATTTATTTAATTTATGAAAAATAAAATAGTACATTAACAAATACATTTAAACGAATATATATGTTTATTATCATACAACAAAAACATATAAGCGCATATTCATAAGACAGTTGTTGGACATGTGTCTTGAGAGATTTATTTTCGTTCAATAATTGTGTGCACTTTTTAATAGAGTTCTCTTTCCTAGTATTTTCATTCTCTTTCAAAATCATAATTTCATTTTCAAGTGATTTTATATTAATTTATGATTTTTTATTCTCTTGTTCGAATGTTGGACACTTATCACACTTAGGAATCCTACTTTGATAGGTTTTAACTAATTGATCATGCTGTTCATTTACTTCTATCAAACTATCTCTTTGTGATTCATTTTTAGCCGACTTTTCCCTAAGTCATTCAAAACAGCCATTTACTTCGTGAAAATATATAAATAATTCTGAGTGAGTGAGTTTTGATACCTTGCTTGGCTCGTCATCGTCGCTATTAGTTATATTTCCTTGAAGGCACATATCTGCTTTCTCACTTACACTACTAGTACTTTGATTATCTTCATCACTTGTATTCCACGTGGCTGCAAAATTTCTCCTTTTTGATTTCTTATCAAAGTCGCATCGATTTTGAGGACAACTGGGTTTGATGTGTCCGGGTTGGTTGCACTTATGACAGATGATTTTCTGCTATTCTGTGTTATCTAAAACTTTAATTATTCTTCTTTTTAATTTTTGATTTAGAGCTGGATTTCCGTATTTGTGGTTCCACCTTTTTAATTTCTTTATTACCATTTCCAACTCTGCTGCTCCATCATCGTCGTCGTCGTCATCACTTTCAGTTGTTCCTTTAAGAGCTATTGATTTCTTTCGAGTATCTCCTCCTTCACGCTCTTCCTTGAATTTCATTTCTAGCTCATAAGTGGTGAGATTTTTGATGAGTTTTTCAGCTTTGATTTGTTTTAAATCTTTCGATTCTTGAATGGCAGTCACTTTTGCTTCAAATCTTCGTGGAAGGACTCTGAGGATTTTCGGACTATTTCCAATTCCGTGTGTGATTTTCCGAGGGATTTTGATTTGTATACGATATTGGAAAGCCGTCCATACATCTCTTTAACATTTTCTTCCTTGGCCATTGTAAAATTCTCATATTCGCTACTCAGCATGGCAAGGCGAGATTCTTTGACTTGAGATGTTCTTTCGTGAGTCACTTCGAGTGTGTGCCATATTTCCTGCGCAATTAGACAATGTGAGACACGATTAAATTCAAAATGATCCAACGAACAGATAATAGAATTCATAGCTTTAGCATTAGCATTTTGTAATTTATTTTCTAGTTTTGTCCATTGATCCTTTGGTTTATTTATTTCCTGATTATTTACGATTATAGTTGGTGTTTTTTACCCTGTCTCAACAATATCCCAAGCGTCAATGGTTTTCAGAAAAATTTCCATCTTATTTTTCCTGTAAGTATATTCACCATTGAACATTGGTGGTCTAACTATGGACTGACCCTCCGCAAAAGCATTATTAAAAGAAGCCATTTTAAAAATTCAAATTTTTAAAACAAAAATTGGTTTTTGAAAAAAATCGAATTTTTTTAAAAACAAAAGTTGACTTCTATTCCTAGCTATGATACTACTTGTAGGATCGATTTCACCCTAGATGGGTTGAATAGGGTGATGCTATTAATTATAAAAATTATTGCGGAAGCTTGTAAAATTATTTCAACACAGATATATCAAAATAATAGCACCACAGATAATAGCAGAATAATAAATGCAGAAATAGAACGACACAGAATTTACCCAGCTTCGGCAAAACCCTGCCTACATGCTGCCCCCAAGGTTTCTACTAGAAATTAAGCAGTCAGACGCTTACACACGTAAACTTGCGACACCCGCTATCGACTATCCTTAACTCTACGCTCAAAACCCTGCCACAACTCAACCATTGAGTTGAGAATTCTCAAACTACGCCATGTAGTTTGTCCCCTATTCACACGACTAGAAATTACACAAGTTTAAACAAAATACAATTTAAACAAAACAAAACCCTAAATAAAATTATGAGCCTTATATAATTATAAACCCAAAACTAATATAAAGGCCGGCCCAAAATTATTCTTTCTCCTTTTCTTTTATCGGCCCGTTCCTTTTTGTTCGTGATAATGCGGCTCTCGTTCGTTCGTTCCTCTGAAATTAGGGTTTGGAAAATTGAAGTGCGTCGGTTTCTGTCGATTCGATTAGTGATGCTTCGATTTCTTTTCTCTCTGTCAATCTCCTTCGGCTACTTCAAATTGATGATTTCTTCTTTGCACTCGGCTCGTTCCATTTTGATCAAGTTCGGAGTTGCTTCGGTATGTAATTTGTTACTTTTGCTTTACTGTTTTTTCTTCCTTGAACTCAATGATTTCGTAGCTGATGATGAATGGGTTTATATAGGACTCGAATTCCTATTTTCTCATTCGTATATAATCATTTGAATTTGTCAATTTATCTTGCTCGGCCGGTCGATGTTGCTTGGATGCTTGAGATTGATTCTGACTTTATCAATTTCGTATATTTATGATTTCTTGATGGTCATGGCTTTGATTTCTCTTACGTTGTTTTCCTTGTTCACCACGGTTCTGACTTTGATCTGTTTCTTTGATATTGGACTGTTGACTTCGGTCACTTGACTTTGTTTATGTGATTCCATGACTTGTAATGTCTTCGGCCATCACCGTTGCACTGATATTGCTTCTGGACATTTTAATTTGAACGGCAGGTGACTTCGCATTACTTTGAATTGTAAAACTCCTACTATCTTTGGTCATTTATCTTGACATTGTGTTGCAGTTGCATGAATTAAACTTGTTTATTACAGTTTGGTTTTTACCATGCTTCTGTTTAGTATTGGTATACTTGATTTCTTCCCTTCACTGTACATTTTCTTGAGTCAGATTCCTGTTCATTTGGGTCTGGTCTGTGCAGCATTAGTCGAGTCTGATTTCAGATGCACTTTAATATGCATATACACTTTTGACTTGCAGTTGAACAACAGTTGGATTCATTTTTCACTTGTGTACTGTCTGGTTCATGTTGTATTGTGTTCTATGTTTCCAGTCATCATTTTTGGATTTAGTAGCTCGCATTGATTTCCACTTGTATACATACATACCGTTATGTGTGTATATAGGTGTGTGCATATGGAGTCTTTGGATAGTTTGTACTATTGCCTTTATGCACTTGTGTTGTTTGTCAATTCATGTACTCTGTTTCTCATGTATGTGAAGCAGTGTTGCATTCCTGTGTACATTAGTCTCTGATCTGGTGGCACTAGTTTATATGATACACTTGTTTGCTTCCCTGACTCGACCTGATGCTTGCATATCATGATTGCACTGTTCACTGTATGTATGGGTTGCTGCACCATGTTGTTTGCTGTGGATATTGTGTTCATGTATTCTTCTGTTTAGTATTGGTGCATTGTCCACTTCGTTTCACTGTTGCATATATTTGAGCTGTTATGTATAGACTTTGGTCATTTGTTTTAGTGTATTTGGACTTGTACTCCTGTTTCTGCACTGTGTCTGGCTCAGGTTAAAGTGTTGATTGAACTGTTATCGATTTGTTAACATGTGCACATTGTAACTGTCAACTTGGTTCTGGGCTTGTTGCCTTGATCATATTGACTTCATGTGTATAGTTGCCTTTCACTTTAATCAGTTGTATTTGCTCCATGTATTCGTGTCTCGGTGATGCATCGCTTGGCCATATTTATGCATCGAGGCAGTTTGTAGTTGTGTTGTAGCTGCTGTTTGCACCTGTATATTTTCATTATTTGTACTCGAGTGTTGCCTTTTTTCAAGTCTTCATTGGGTATGTTGGTCTGGGTTTGCACTTTGTTCATTCGAGTCATTTTCATGTGTATGACTTGAACTTTGGTCACTTGTACTTGACAATTTTGTATTGCACCCGAGTTGAATCCAGCTTAAAGCTCGGGTTTGACCTTGTGCTGATATTGTGACATTATTTTTATTGCACTTGCGTTGAACCCGGCTTTTCATTTGGGTTTGACCTGTGCTCACCTGTCCCTGTAATTTATCAAATGTATATATCGGCGTGCAAGGCCTTATGGCATGTACAGTGATACACTGTTCATGTCACAAGTTGTTCGTGTATGATGAATTCAAATTTAAATGATGACGAACAACCCAAATAACTGAGGAAAATATTATTTTCAAAATCACATTTTATTTATACTACAAAAATATTTTATTTTTAATTTTGCTGCGTTCATATTTATTTTTGCAGATTGATTAGATGCTGGATTCAATCTGGAATAATGTTGAAGATATACGAGTGTGAGTGATATATAGTGAGGCGCAAATGTAAATGTGAATTGTAATGTAATCAAATTTGTATTGTAATTGAAATTGTATATATATAGCGAGAGCTTGAAATTTGTACTATTCAAAAATTGTAATAAATATTTGTTTGAATAAAATGTCCATTTAAATTCAAATTCTGTGTTATTTATTTTATTCAGTAAATATATATTAATTATATGAAAAATAAAATAGTACATTAACAAATACATTTAAATGAATATATATATATATATATATATATATGTATGTATATTATCATCAAAAAAAATCATATACTCGCATATTCAACACTTGCCTCCTCAAGATCTTTAAGCTCTTGTTGGAAAATCGCAAGCTCAATGTCGTTGACACGCTTTTCATTAACAAAGCATTCCAGTCCATTGGCTAACTTCTTCCTCTCTTCCTTTAGTTTATGAAGCTCAGCTGCCTGTCATTCATGCTCGACGGCCTTTTCATTAATAGTTTGGTCCCCAGCTCTAATGACCACATCTTTTTGTGTGAGAGCCCTAGCCTTCTCATCGGCTTGTGTTTTGAATTCAGAACTCTCAAAAAGAGTAGTTTGAACTTGTTCCTCATCATGAAATCAATAATGGCTTGGGATTGCTTCAACTCTTCATTAGCTTGTCGATGCTAGCCCTTTGCTTGAGGGCATTAACCCTCTCTTTGGTGAATTTCATCAAATCATCCTCCTGCTCCTTAATGATTCGCTCAAATGTCTTTTTTCAAAGTTAAAGGATTAGATGTTGGTATAATTGATTTTATTCATGTCAGAGAGGGCCATAAATAGCTCCTTCCATTTTTATCCCTCGTCGATGTGCTTCTGGACACTCTGTACATATCAATCGATCACCTCTTTTGGAGTATCCATAATGTCCTGATCGAATTTTACACCGTTTAAGAAGACGTGGGGAAATGCAGCATGTAAGTGTGAAGGACCAACTAGAAGGGTAAATGAGGGAGCAAAGATTCCCTTGGAAGAAGGTGGAACTGTTGCAATTAAAGAACAGTAAGTAGGAACTTATTGTTGAGAAGTGGTCTGAGCTTCAAACGTGGAGGAACAACACTGAAAGAAGGCTCGCGCCGTTCAGTGGATTCTCTCTGGCGTTTAGCTAGATCACATGCCAGCTCATCTTCAGCTTCTTATTTCCTCCTTTCCGTCTCTCTTTCCTTCTTCTTCTCTCTTTCATGATCCTTGCCAGCATGACAGTCTTCATCGGCCTCTCGGTCCTTCCTTCTCTGCCTTTCCTCTTCTGTCTCACGATGATCCAGATAGCTGGAGCGAGGCAAATATGAATTGGGTGATTTCCCTAATAATCATCACCACTGAATGAAAGAGCTCTATGTCTACCACTGCCCATGGAAACTGGAAAAAAGAAAAAATAGTATAAGAATCATGACCTTAGAAAGAACAAGTGTATGCAGGGATGTGTGCCCTTCATCTTAGTGAAGTGTATGACACCGATGACCCCTAAAGTACTCTACGGACTATGTTTGCATGGAACATGGACGAAAAGATGGAGGTTCTCGACCTTCATCTATATTGATTCCAGGACAAAATTCAAAGTTGGAGCCTATCTCATCCAGAATGTCATGAATAGTGAAATTGATTTCACTAGTGTTACTTAATCAAATAAAGACGTCGCCAAAAGAGTGAAATTGAGGCAAAATCTCTCCTAGATGCAACATAGTTTGATCTCTAGCCGCTTTAGAATTTTTCATGGCATAGTGTTCCTAACAAGGTGAGCTAGGAAGATTGGGATTCATACAGGTGTCTCGTCGAATAATTTGCCCCCTCTTTCTTCATTAGCACCATAGTTACCAACGCTATTACAGGTGCCCTCTCCTTCCTCTTCAATCATCAGTTCCTTTCCCTCTCTCCTTCTGACTTCATCATCCTGTTTAGGAATTGGCACATCTGGCATCTTCATTCTCATCTCTCGGGATATCATCATCGACAGGCTCAACAGATTGCACCATGGCTGATGGTCCCATGGCTTCCCTTGGAAGATTCTTTCCATAGTTACAAGTTGGGATGGAAGAGCGCGAATGAGTTCCAAAGCTATTGGGTACAGGTGACTCAGTGATGGAAAATCTACCAAGGCTCAGCAAACCACGCTATCGTAAGTTTTCATTCATTGAAAGGAATGTGACGGTGCATTGTTGGTGCCAAACTTCTTGAAGGCCCTTAAGAGTAGTCTCATGCTCATCTCGACCATCTCGAGCATGAATTTCTATAAGGAAATAAACATCAAGTTGATACTTTAAATTAACAAAATCCAAGTGTGGAAGAGATTGAGGGAAGGAAACCAACTTCCTGATAGCCAGAATTCATTAAATTCGTACGAGCATCATACGTAGAAATACTCGTTTTTGAACGAGCGTTTGTTATAAAATTTCTTTATGATCTTACATCAGTATCAAGCTTCGATTATCATATATGGAAGATATTCTTACCTCTTCTTGAAGTGTAGTAGATAAGTTAGCTCACGAAAATCCGAAGACTGGTTGAACCGATTCATGAAGAGGATGTAAAGAGAACTCAAATGGGGATATCTGTTAGGATAAATTTTGGTTGGAGCCAGCCTAAGTTCTTGGTGAACCATTAGAAGGAAAGGATTGAAAGGAAGGACAACATCACTTAAGAACCCGTAACGGTTGCATTTTATGTATCCTTTAAGGGTGTTGTGTGCCAACTTGATCCTCATGGGGAGACAAACATCATCTTCTGGAATCCCTTACTAAAGAAAAATATTTTGGAGCATCCTAGCTATCAGAATCGAAGGCACTTGCTCTAGTAGATCGTCCAATAGTCTTAGACTGCTAAATGTGTTCAAAGAAGGAGGTTGATCCACTACCAGCTCCACTGAAATCATCGAGCCTTGTGATTTCAATGCGATAGGACACCCCGTACAATCAGAAGTGGTTGGTGATGTCTGAGCTGTAGAAGATATAGATTTAGAAGGAGTTGATGTGCCTTCACCGAACTTGAATAGTGGAGATTGATGAGTCATTCTAAATGATAAAACTTGATGTTCAGCACAGTCAGATATGTTTTTACTTTAAATTCAAACCCCTGTAGCCAGTGACTGAAATCCAAAGAATGTCAACATGCATTGACCAATCAGATTTTGAATGTTGATCAAGTCAAGTGCAAAATGTTAATCTATACAACATGAGTCATATATCCTATACACGATGAATGGACTATCCTATGCAGATAGCATTCATGCTAAGAAAATAAGCGCATCGTATGACGAACCTATATATCGAAACTTACACATTATTGATGAATAATCGATAACAGAGCCACTGTCCAGAGTGACATGGAAGCTTTTCTTTTTAAGAACACAGGAAGTGCAGCAACAATGAAAAGAAGTGCAATAGGATCATCTCGTATAACTGTTCCTGAAATGAACTGTCCTACCGGAACTCAAATGACGGTAAAAGTTTAGCTGTGAATTGAAAGGAATTAGCCAAAGTTGGAGAGTCAGCTTTGTCCCAGGAATGGTGCACCTGCGACCAAGCTAAAATTTGGATTCACCATAGATCGAGGGCAATCCAAACTTTGACCATTTCCTCTCGATGGCAATTTACCGATCATCACCTCATTACTGCCATCATGCAACCGATCACCCATCATAGTCCAGTTTAGATCATGAAGTGAGTAGGTGGTTGAACTTGAAACTCTTGGACCCAAAAGCTCTAGGATGCAAATCGAAGCAAGGCAATGGTGGCGATCTAGAAGGTGGTGACCTTAGGTGATCAGCGTCAATGGAGGGATCAAAAGTGGCAGAGCAGTCTCAAGTGACAAGGGGACATTGGCGGTAAGACTTGAGACACGAGAGGTTAATGGATTCGGTAGTAAAGCAGTCGGTGCAAGGCAGAAAATATGGCGCGTATCAAATGAAATCATAAGTAAAAATTCTCTATGTACTAACTCATATAAAGTATTCGAGGAAAGACAAAAGGTCTTAGTAGCGAGACAAAGTTCTCGGTACCGAGATCTTGGTAGTAAGAGGTTTTTCTTTCTTAAAAATATGCAGAATGCATACCAAAGGGAGGAAATACTCATCTAGGGCATGGAATGGTCCCCAGAGTGCAGATATGGTCCTTGGCATCAAGAATGGAATTACGATCATGCAAAGAAGATGAAGGAAAGTCCATTATACAAAAGCCATATTACGAAGTAGTATTGAACAATCGACTGGAACCACATGATATCATGTCAAAATTTATCTCGCTCTAGAACAAATTTTGTTCTTAACGAAGCATACTCTAGAAGGCAAGTGTTAATCTGGTTTCAAACTAGGTGAAATTCCAACAGAAGAAAAAGGCTAAGATAAAGACAAAATAACTCAAGGACTTGGAAACACACTTAGAAGTAGTAGAAAAGCAAGCTCAAGAAAATCCATCACTTTTGGAACTAAGGAAACTAGTCAGTACCGAGAGGAAACCTCTCGCTACCAAGTGGTTTTTCCTCCTTCTTTAGCACTATAAACCCCATGAACTTCATACCCTACTCCAACTTCTTGTCGTCAAGTTCTTTTCTTAGGATTTGGATGAGCAATTCTTAGGATTGATGAGAAGAGAGCAAATAAAGCAGGATAGTTCAAGTTTTATGTGGAGAATCATCGGAATCAATTCAAAGACAGTCAAAAAGAGGTTAAAACACATCAAATAGGAGACAAAAGAATGAAATGAGTGAAGGAAGTGGATTTGGTACCGAGAGGTTTAAATGGTTTGTGGGCCCACATGCTCACTTGTGTGACATTGGGCTCACTTTTGGACTTTAACGCAAGCAGGCTTATGAACTTGTACATCTGTTTCTCTATAAATACGAACCCTATAGCAACAAAAAGGGATCCGATTTTCTGCCGTCTCTTTTCCACTTCCTATCTCTCTCATAGTAGTCATTTGGGCAGATATTATTAGAAGTTCTAAGCTCTTAAACATGTCAACCCCTTGTACTAGTGACTCTAATTCTCTATAAAATTCATAATCAATAAAAATACAAAGTGGACGTTGGCCAGAGTGTCGAACCATTATAAAGTCTTATGTCTCTCTACTTCTATACACGTTTATGCATTATCTTATTATGTCTCTTAGATCTAATCATACAACATGTCATATTTGGGCATTGTACCAGTTTTGGCGTTAATAATTGCTTACTATAGATGTTAAAAAGTTTGTTAACATATCAAAAAATGGAAAAAATTTCTAATATAAAAAACTGCCTAGGTCGTTATCTATTGTAGCACTTAACAATAGCCATTTTTCACCGGTGCCGTAGCTCTGAATCTTTTTTAAACATTTTGGAAATGCTGTTGTTTCTATTTTGAAATTTAATCGTTTCATTATAAATTTTAATTTAAGTATTTCTTTTTAATCTTTCTAGTGATATTTTCTAACTTACAATAGAATATTTAATAATCATTTCAAATTAAAATATAATTTTAATAATTAATTATGAATTATTAAAGTAGAAGGTTTATTTTAATAAAAGAGAACATGTTTTTTTAAAGTTTTTAAATAAATTATAAAATTCTTATTTTTACGTAACATTTTAAATGAAGTTTTAAACCATAATTATAAGTATTTTAAAGTATATTTTAAATATATATAGTTTTTAGAAATTAGTTAAATTTATTAAAGTATAAAGAAGCTTATGTAATATAATATCTTTCAAATTATTTTAGAAATTTATTTGTATATTAGCTTTTAAAAAAATTAATATGCGCACGTGTGTGTGTATATATGATTTTTAATAGTTTTTAATAAATTGTAAATTAGTACTTTTGAAGTATTACTGATTATACATAAGTTTAGAAAAGTAAGTTAAGTATTTTATCGAGAATGAAGGTAGTCTTGGATTATAACACTTATGTTATAATAAATGGGTTTTTAATGTTAATTAAAAGTACGTTACTGTAATATCCCGGAATTTATGGCAATATAAATTTAATAATCTGTGTTTAAATTTAAATTAATTTGATAATTTTTGTTAATAAATTTGATTTGATTTAATAATCTTCTTCATTTAAATAATTAATTAGAGAATTTATTTTTAATAAGCTAATAAATATGTTTTCTATTTATTATATGTATATGTATATTTATATATATTTTAAATAGATAAGTTGTTTTTAATTAAATTAGTATAGCATAATTTTAATATTTTGAAATTAGGAATTGTGATTTATTTTTTATTTAAGCTTTTCAAAAATATTTAATAAAATAACTATATGATTTTAAATATGTAAGATAAATGTTTTATTGGTTTAAAATATTTTGACTTGAGATGAATATTTAAAATAAGGTTCTAAAATGTTTGTTTTACTCTTTTTAAAATATTGATTTATAAAATGTGATTTGTTAATTTAATATGAAATTTAAAATACAATTTAAAAATAAGAAACATGTATTCATTTAAATTACAAGTAAGTTATAACCTCTTTTATAAATCTATTTTAAATGATTTAAAATATTATTTTCAAATGATTAATTTGTATATGATTTTTATAATACTTGGTTTATTCTTTGGAAATTATTTATATACATAACTAAGTATAAGAAACTAATTAACTAAGTTTAAATAGTCATTAACTTTAATTTAAAAATAACAAATAACTTAAATTGACATGTGTAAGTAATTTAAGACATGAATTAACATGTGTTAAGTGATCTAATAAGTAAGTTAACAAGTGTTAAATTCAAGCCATGTGTCAAAATTTTAGTTTTAATTTAAATCAAAAATATTGTTATAATAACTTGCATTTACTCATTCCTTTCTTCTTTCTCATTTTTCATTCTAAACAAAGAAATCTGAAATCACTCTTCATACCCATAATACAAACACAAATCATTCTCAAATCATATTCAATCTGAAAATTCAAAACACCCTTATTCAAATGCATTCTAATCTATAACATGCAAAACAAACCTGGATGTAAAAATCTGGAAATTCTGCAAATAAAACCTGCATGAAACCATGAAGCAAGTGGTCTGCATTTCTTTTCAAATCTGGAAGCAAGGGCCTGCATGCAACAAATAAAAATAAGAAAACTCAAGTTTTAAAAGCATTTAACAATTGAAGCTCAAGTTTAAAGGCATTTGAAACATTTGCAAAGTTCAAGCAGGATTTAAAAAGAAAATTTAGAAGCTTTCAAAACAGAGCTCTGCTCTGCATTTTAATTCAGGTGAGTAACTCCAAATTTAAAAATAAATTAAGTAGCGGTTGCATGCTAGTTGATCTGACAAAGTTTAATTATGTATATGCCTTTGAAACTGCCTGTGTATATATGAATGTGATGCATGTTTGTTTACCCCTGGTTCTGACTGTTACAGTTTAAGTTCAAGTTGAAAAGAAAAAAAGTTCTTTTCCTTGATCTGGTTGAGATTATGATTTAGCATTTGAATGAAATTTGTTTATTACATGATAAAATAAATTTTAAAAGTTTATATAAGTTGTATAATTTTTGTGTTCTCTGGAAACATAAACAACACAGCTAAATTTGGTAAAAATGGAATATTTAAATATCACAAATCAATGTTTCAGGATTAGGAATCAAAACTACTTCCAAAATTCTGATTTTTAAAAGAAGAATTTAAATTTTTAATACCATATACTGAGAGCAGTTTAAACATTTCTGTATTTTATAATTTGGGTTAGCTCTGTTGATTTTGATGATCGTTTGGGTTGAAATTCCTTTTAGTGATAGTGTAATGATCAGTGATATTGGGAAACTTTTTAGATTAAGTGGAATTTGTTTTTGTTGTTGTGATTGGGATTTGAAGGTTTTAAACCCTAGTATTACTGTGGTTTCAAAAAGGTGATCTTTTTTGCTATAATACTTGATCGAGTTACTTAGGGTTTTGGGAAATCGATGTTGGTGGTTTGTTGAAGTCGTCGCCGAAGTTTGAGTGGCGATGGTGGCCGGAGGCACGTGGGAATGGTGTTGACAGGTTTGGATGAGTATACTGTGTCTGATGTTCCAGGTTTTGATCTTAGACTCGAATTCGAATTCGAGTTGAATTCTAGGGGATCTGATGTTTGAGGGGAGATGTGGGGTTGCTGGTCGATGGGAGATGGCCGTTGATGGTGGCCAGTGATGGCCGGAGTTGGTGAATGGGTGCACAGTGAAGTGGTGTGCATGTTGGTGATGATTATTGGGTTACATGGTTTTGGACCTCATGATGGACTCGGGTGAATTGAGTTATGACTCGAAGCAGGAAGACCTTTGACTCGAAGTAAATACAGGGTAGGCTCGGGTATTTATAATTGCTTCAGATTTTATAAATTAGTAGGAACTTGTTTCCAGTTTTTAAATTTTAAAAGTAGGACTTTAAAATGTAAACTTAAAACCTGAACTAAGTTTAAAATTTAAACTGAATTTAGATATAAATTCTATTAGTTTAATTTTGGGTTTTTGAAATAAATTAAACTTTTAAACTCTAGTTTGATTTCAAATAAAACAGAAACTATTTTCTGTTTTTTTAAATTTAAAAGTAAAGTTTAAATTGTATGTTGAAGTTCAAACTGGGATTTTTAAACCTGAAATTTAAATATGAAATCAATAGTTTAAATCTTGGATTTTGAAATATTTTTGAATTTAGAAAATTTAAGATGTTTTAAACCAAAACAGAAAACTGCTTCCTGTTTTTAAATTTAAAAGTAAAATTTTAAAATGTAACTGGAAATTTAAACAAAGTTTAAATCTGAAAACTAAAATATGAAATTCAGGTAGATGAATCTGAGTTTGAGTTTAATTTAAATCTGTGAATTTAAATTTAGATTTTAAACTTTTAAAGTATAAAGGAACATTGGTTTTGAATTTAAACTGTGAGTTTTAATTTATGAAATAAAAATTTAAAATAAGTTTAAATCCAATTTTAAAACCTGAAATTTGATTTTAATGTCAGTATTTAAAATAAAATAAATTTTTAAATTTAATTTTGTTTAACTATTTTAGAAAAGGTTAAATAATTTGAATTTAAAAATGAAGATGGAAATGTAAGTAAAGCTTTAAAGTTTTAAGTTTAAATCTGGAATAAGGTTTTAAAACTATATTTCAGTTTGAAATTTAAAAAGAAAATTTTAAATTGAATTTGTTTGAAATGAATTTGTTTTATAATCTTTTAAACCTTTGTTTTATAAAAGAGATGTTCTTGAACATGTGAGATAAAAAGGATTTTAAAATTTGTTTAAAACCTTGTTTAAATAAATTGTTTTCATTTTAAAATCTTTAAATTTTAAAATGAAATTTAAAGTGAAGTTTAAAATAAATTTGGAAACAATTTGTTTTGAAAATACTTTATATAAGAAGAAATGTTTCTTAAATTAAATTAAAACTTAAGAAATTGAATTCATTTAAATTATTAAATTAATTTAAATGGAATATTAATTATTTGAGTAATTAATAATGTGGATATTTAATTAAGTAATTAATAATGTTTAAGCTAATTAATTAAGTTTGAGATTTATTAATTAAGGTTAATTAATCTATAATTAAGGATTGTTAATTAAATTTTAATTAATGATTAAGATTTATTAATCAAGTAATTAATGATTAATTAAGACTGTAATTAACACTTAATTAATTTATAATTAGAGATTAATTAAATTGAAATTAAATATTAATTAATTGATAATTAATAATGATTTATATAAGTTAATTCTTAATTAAAGAATTAAGAAATGTTAATGAAGGTCATTAACTTAAGATTATTTAACAATTAATTAATGTGATTAATTTTTGATAATTAGATTAATTAATTAATAATAGTCAATTGTTTAAGTTTAATGGAAGTAATTAATGAGTTAATTACTTAATGTAATTAAATGGTTTAATGTGTTTAGTTTATATTAATTAATTAAGTTTAATTAATTTAAACACTTGAGGGTTGTTAAATAATTACTTTATGCAATTAATTGGATTGTAATTACTTAGGGAAGTAATTAACTGAGAATTACTGAATGTAATTAAAGATGTTTAATGATGAAATTAATTTAGATTTAATTACTTTGAAATTAATCAAGGATAAATTGAGATAATTAATTAAGAGTAATTAATTTATGGAATAAGTAATTAAGGGAAGTTAATTGCTGAATGGTTATTAATCAAGAGTGATTAATATATGTTTGGTTTAATTGCAGATTAATTTCTTAATGTAATTAATTTTAATATGGAAATTGATTAAATTTTAATTAGAAATCATTAATTAATTAATGATGTAATTTAGAATTGATTAATTAAGAAATAATCAATAAATGAAGTAATTAATTAATAATGGATTAATGTAATTAATTCTAGTTAATTAATTAATTAAGTAATTACAAGTTAATTATTTGCAAAGAGTTTAATATATAATTAACTTGTGTAATTAAT
Source organism: Allium cepa (assembly GCA_030765085.1). NCBI lineage: Eukaryota > Viridiplantae > Streptophyta > Magnoliopsida > Asparagales > Amaryllidaceae > Allium > Allium cepa. Next base: position 55,718,068 of record CM060939.1, read on the forward strand.
TAAAGACTAATTACTTATTGTAATTAGAGATGGTTAATAAGCAATTATTAATTGAAATGAATATTTAGATGATGATTGTTTAATTGTTTGTAAATCAATTGATGGTTAAGTTAAGCAGGATTATAACATTGAAGTAATTAATTCAATTCATTTTAAATTAATTAAAGATAAGGTAATTAATTTAATTCATTTTAAATTAATTATAGAAAGTGTGATCATTAGATCATTGCTTATGTTTGATGATTGGTATTGGTTGCCATGTATGGTTTGTAATCTCAGCAATGAGATGAGTAGTGTTGTATGATATGGATGCATTGGTTGCATTTGGATGATAATATGGATTATCCGATTTAGATATGAATTATCTGTTGGTAATGATAATGTTGATTATCTATTGTGTTGTAAATTATCTATCTGTGTGTATATAGATAATGAATTGAATTATTTTAAACTCTATAACAACTTGTACTTAAAAGAAACATTTTTGGATTTTGATAAGACCGGGATCGGGTTTCCATATTTGGATATCCGAAAACCACATCGATCCAAATTAACATTAGGTCGTAAATCTGAAGTGAAGATGAAGATTCAGAGTACAAGGGTTATCGTCGTTAACTCTGAGGGTGATTCCAAAATAAGTGTAACAAGATAATGCCTTCGGTTTCGTTCGAACCCGGAATGAACTTGTATGGATTGAATGCTTTCAGAACATCGTCAGGTGGACGATGAGCATTCTAAGTGATATGTCCTATAAAGGTAATCGTAGCCTCAAGCCTCATCAACCGGGAATGGCTAAAACAGGGGAGGTGCAGCAAGGCTTCATGGGTAGCCCCCACTTGAGAGCGAGATTTACCCCTGTCTAGATGTCCCTTTATTTCGGCTTAGTGGTGCGGTTGCTGATCGCAACTGCGGGGTGGTCTTGTTCGAAACTATTCAGTAAGGAATGGTTTCGGCATTGTGTTGCAGGGGAGCGGGCGTACTCCTCGGTATGGTGATCTAGGCCACGTACTGTGACGGGTGGTACCCCAGTAGCCCAGCCATTGATGGAATCCAAAATCCAATAAGTGCCAACGGTTTTGATTGTATTACCCACTTTTGTGGCTAGTAGCTAGAATTTAATAGATGTAACAATTTCGGCTATTTCATATTTACTTGGAAACCCTAGACACTATTATAATATCATCGGATTTCCTATCAATTGTTTTGGTTAGCATAAGGTAAAAACTTTTCCATGTTTATGCGTGGGAAGTCTTACGTGATACCTTTCTTTTCAAAGGGTTTTCAAAGTTAAGCAACTTTAACCTGTTACTCACACCAGACCCATGTCTGACCCGGAGTTATTTCTGTTTTTCTTTAACTCTTGGGTACTCAAATTTTTACGAGTAGCCATAGGATTCAGGTTAGGATTCAGGTTAGCTTTGACGAATTGTGGAGGAGCAATGGAGCAGGAGGCTTCTGCGTGTAGATATATAGTTTCCGCTGTGTTGGTATCTCTGAGTGTTTATCTGTAATGTATTGAGTTGTAATAACTAGACAGGTGTTTATAATTGTCTAGTATGTGTTGTATTGTCTGTAACTCTGATATTTGTTGTATACTATGTAATACTTATGTTATTAATATAATTTATTCGTTCCGCTGTTGAGACTCTAGTGTTGTTTCTTCTTTCTCTTCTTTCTTTTCTCTTTTCTATACCTTTCTTTCTTAAGGATGATACGACTTTTTGTGGAGAAAAAGTCGGGTCGTCTCATTTGGTATCAGAGCACTAGGTTGAGCGAATACCTAGTCTCTGGAGTGGTGTCTATCTTGAGAGAGCGTATTTGTATTTTTAATATATATATATATATATATATATATATATATATTATTTCTACCTATCTGATTGGGTTACCTGTTCGGGTTTTCCAATATAAGGTAGATGAGGTAGTAGTGTGTGTAACATAACTACCATTAGTTGGAGTTTGAATGGATGAGGTTGGAAGTGTATTTGTCGAGACTATAAACCTAATACCGCCTCAAGTGAGTTCTGTAGTGATGAAGGACTTCATCGATCTTTGAAGGAAACCTATTAAGGTTCGGAGTTCATCTTTGAAGTGCAAAGTTGAAGTTGGATCTGTCGGTAGGGCAGAAGCAAGTGAGTGATGATATCTTGATATCTCAGGAAGTAGTAACTGCGTGATGAGATGCAGTGACTATGGATGTTTCCGAAGATGTTTCTTTGGAACAAGAGTAAGGAAGTGAGTCTGCTTGGTGTTGTGGCTGAGTCCAGCAGGGTGTTCTGTTTGCTTTGAGGTCCGAGTTACTCGAAGAGTTTGGATTGTAAATTCTTTGGCATTGGTGTTAGCAGTGCAGCTCGGAGTGTTCTGTGTTGACAGGAAGTCTTATGGCTGGGTAGTTTTTCTAAAGTAGAGTTCAAAAGCAGCAGAGTGGATCTTTTTCTTCGGTGAATTGGCTAAGCCAGCATAAGCTGTTCCGATTGGTTAAGGGAGAGCAGTTCTTTGGATATTAGGCTGAGTTGATCGCAAAAGTGACTTGCGATAGTTAAGTGTTCTTTTGGATTGTTGGAGTTGTCCGGATGTCTTCAAGGAAGTCAGAGTTTGTCTGCAGCTGGAAATTGAGTTTTCTTATCGATTTGTATTCCAGGATTGGTACTGGTGGTTCAGTTAGTAAATGGATGGTTCTTTGAGATAGAAGTGGGAGAAGCAACTCAGGTTTTAGAGAAACATCTGAATTTTCTTTATGGATCTGTGGAACCATATTTCTGTGCTGGGTTCTCTAGTCTGTGCTTGTGCTCTTCGTTAGCATTTTCTTCTACTTCGGATCAGAGTTGTGCAGCGGAAGCAGTTTGGGAGTGTTTGTGTTTTCTTTTCCGGATAAGGAGAAGTTTGTTCTGTCTTCTGTTGTTTGAGGAGTAGAGTTGTGTTCTTGGCTTTGGGTTGATCTTGAGGAGATCATTGTGTTGGATTGTTTTGATCCAAGTTGTTTCTGGAGGCATCAGCTAAGGTTGAGCTGATTAAGAGGATGTTGGTAGCCTAGAATCGTCCGAAGAAATTTTATGAATAAGAGACGGAGGAATTTGGATTCTGGAATCGGAGATTTGGTTTTGGGATAAGTTTTCTCCAATCCAAAAAGCTATAAGTTTGGAAAGTCTGTGGAGCTAGCTCCAGAGTGTTTTGGATTTCTTCTGTGTTCTGGTAAGATCAGTGTTTGGTTTTCTAGAGTTGAATTGCCAGTTTGGATAACTGGGATTCAGAGTGTTTCACGTATCTCTGAGGGAGTACGTGTTTGATATTTCTAGTTGTAGAAACAGCAGTTCAGGAGGTTTGTTTATTGAGTCAGACTCGTCTGTAGTCTGATATCTAGTTTAGAGTTGTTGATAGGAGCTCTATAGCTTAGTAGTTTTTGATTATTTAGATCCTATAGAGCGAGTGTCCCGATATTTTTACCGGGGAAACTCGTGAAAGTTTTATCCAAAATCCTTTTGGATAATTAGATTGGTTCTGATTGTGTGAATTGGTTGCTATGGTTATCAGCATATGATTAACATATGCTGTAGTTTAAAATAAAATCTGTAAATAGATTATTAAATTACCTTTGTTTTAAATTTCGGGGACGAAATTCTTTTGAGGGTGGAGGATTGTAATATCCCGGAATTTATGGCAATATAAATTTAATAATCTGTGTTTAAATTTAAATAAATTTGATAATTTTTGTTAATAAATTTGATTTGATTTAATAATCTTCTTATTTAAATAATTAATTAGAGAATTTATTTTTAATAAGCTAATAAATCTGTTTTCTATTTATTATATGTATATGTATATTTATATATATTTTAAACAGATAAGTTGTTTTTAATTAAATTAGTATAGCATAATTTTAATATTTTGAAATTAGGAATTGTTATTTATTTGTGATTTAAGCTTTTCAAAAATATTTAATAAAATAACTATATGATTTTAAATATGTAAGATAAATGTTTTATTGGTTTAAAATATTTTGACTTAAGATGAATATTTAAAATAAGGTTCTAAAATGTTTGTTTTATTCTTTTTAAAATATTGATTTATAACATGCGATTTGTTAATTTAATATGAAATTTAAAATAAAATTTAAAAATAAGAAACATGTATTCATTTAAATTACAAGTAAGTTATAACCTCTTTTATAAATCTATTTTAAATGATTTAAAATATTATTTTCAAATGATTAATTTATACATGATTTTTATAATACTTGGTTTATTCTTTGGAAATTATTTATATACATAACTAAGTATAAGAAACTAATTAACTAAGTTTAAACATTCATTAACTTTAATTTAAAAATAACAAATCACTTAAATTGACATGCGTAAGTAATTTAAGACATGAATTAACATCTGTTAAGTGATCTAATAAGTAAATTAACAAGTGTTAAATTCGAGCCATGTGTCAAAATTTTAGTTTTAATTTTTCTTTAATTTTAATTTAAATCAAAAATATTGTTATAATAACTTGCATTTACTCATTCCTTTCTTCTTTCTCATTTTTCATTCTAAACAAAGAAATCTGAAATCACTCTTCATACCCATAATACAAACACAAATCATCCTCAAATCATATTCAACCTGAAAATTCAAAACACCCCTATTCAAATGCATTCTAATCTATAACATGTAAAACAAACCTGGGTGTAAAAATCTGGAAATTCTGCAAATAAAACCTGCATGAAACCATGAAGCAAGAGGTCTGCATTTCTTCTCAAATCTGGAAGCAAGGGCCTGCATGCAACAAATAAAAATAAGAAAACTCAAGTTTTAAAAGCATTTAACAATTGAAGCTCAAGTTTAAAGGCATTCGAAACATTTGCAAAGTTCAAGCAGGATTTAAAAAGAAAATTTAGAAGCTTTCAAAACAGAGCTCTGCTCTGCATTTTAATTCAGGTGAGTAACTCCAAATTTAAAAATAAATTAAGTAGCGATTGCATGCTAGTTTATCTGACAAAGTTTAATTATGTATATGCCTTTGAAACTGCCTGTGTATATATGAATGTGATGCATGTTTGTTTACCCCTGGTTCTGACTGTTACAGTTTAAGTTCAAGTTGAAAAGAAAAAAAGTTCTTTTCCTTGATCTGGTTGAGATTATGATTTAGCATTTGAATGAAATTTGTTTATTACATGATAAAATAAATTTTAAAAGTTTATATAAGTTGTATAATTTTTGTGTTCTCTGGAAACATAAACAACACAGCTAAATTTGGTAAAAGTGGAAAATTTAACTATCACAAATCAATGTTTCAGGATTAGGAATCAAAACTACTTCCAAAATTCTGATTTTTAAAAGAAGAATTTAAATTTTTAATACCATATACTGAGAGCAGTTTAAACATTTCTGTATTTTATAATTTGGGTGTGCTCTGTTGATTTTGATGATCGTTTGGGTTGAAATTCCTTTTAGTGATAGTGTAATGATCAGTGATATTGGGAATTTTTTTAGATTAAGTGGAATTTGTGTTTGTTGTTGTGATTTGGATTTTAAGGTTTTAAGCCCTAGTATTACTGTGGTTTCAAAAAGGTGATCTTTTCTGCTATAATACTTGATCGAGTTACTTAGGGTTTTGGGAAATGGAGGTTGGTGGTTTGTTGAAGTCATCGCCGAAGTTTGAGTGGCGATGGTGGCCGGAGGCGCGTGGGAATGGTGTTGACAGGTTTGGATGAGTATACTGTGTTTGATGTTCTAGGTTTTGATCTTTGACTCGAATTTGCATTTGAGTTGAATTCTAGGGGATCTGATGTTTGAGGGGGAGATGTGGGGTTGCTGATCGATGGGAGATGGCCGTTGATGGTGGCCAGTGATGGCCAGAGTTGGTGAATGGGTGCACAGTGAAGTGGTGTGCATATTGGTGATGATTATTGGGTTACAGGGTTTTGGACCTCGTGATGGACTCGGGTGAATTGAGTTATGACTCAAAGCAGGATGACCTTTGACTCGAAGTAAATACAGGGTAGGCTCGGGTATTTGTAATTACTTCAGATTTTATAAATTAGCAGGAACTTGTTTCCAGTTTTTAAATTTTAAAAGTAGGACAAATGTAAACTTAAAACTTGAACTAAGTTTAAAATTTAAACTGAATTTAGATATAAATTCAATTAGTTTAATTTTAGGTTTTTGAAATAAATTGAACTTTTAAACTCTAGTTTGATTTCAAATAAAACAGAAACTATTTTCTGTTTTTTTTAAATTTAAAAGTAAAGTTTAAATTTTATGTTAAAGTTCAAACTGGGATTTTTAAACCTGAAATTTAAATATGAAATCAATAGTTTAAATCTTGGATTTTGAAATATTTTTGAATTCAGAAAATTTAAGATGTTTTAAACCAAAACAGAAAACTGTTTCCTGTTTTTAAATTTAAAAGTAAAATTTTAAAATGTACCTGGAAATTTAAACAAAGTTTAAATCTGAAAACTGAAATATGAAATTTTGGTAGATGAATCTGAGTTTGAGTTTAATTTAAATCTGGGAATTTAAATTTAGATTTTAAACTTTTAAAGTATAAAGGAACATTGGTTTTGAATTTAAACTATGAGTTTTAATTTATGAAATAAAAATTTAAAATAAGTTTAAATCCAATTTTAAAACCTAAAATTTGATTTTAATGTCAGTTTTTAAAATAAAATAATTTTTTAAATTTAAATTTGTTTAACTATTTTAGAAAAGGTTAAATAATTTGAATTTAAAAATGAAGATGGAAATGTAAGTAAAGCTTTAAAGTTTTAAGTTTAAATCTAGATTAAGGATTTAAAACTATATTTCAGTTTGTAATTTAAAAAGAAAATTTTAAATTGAATTTGTTTAAAATGAATTTGTTTTATAATCTTTTAAACCTTTATTTTATAAAAGAGATGTTCTTGAACATGTGAGATTAAAAGGATTTTAAAATTTGTTTAAAACCTTGTTTAAATAAATTGTTTTCATTTTAAAATCTTAAAATTATAAAATGAAATATAAAGTAAAGTTTAAAATAAAATTGGAAACAATTTGTTTTAAAAATACTTTACATAAAGAAATGTTTCTTAAATTAAATTAAAACTTAAGAAATTGGATTCATTTAAATTATTAAATTAATTTAAATGGAATATTAATTATTTGATTAATTAATAATGTGGATATTTAATTAAGTAATTAATAATTTTTAAGTTAATTAATTAAGTTTTGAGATTTATTAATTAAGGTTAATTAATCTATAATTAAGGATTGTTAATTAAATTTTAATTAATGATTAAGATTTATTAATCAAGTAATTAATGATTAATTAAGATTGTAATTAACACTTAATCAATTTATAATTAGAGATTAATTAAATTGAAATTAAATATTAATTAATTGATAATTAATAATGATTTATATAAGTTAATTCTTAATTAAAGATTTAAGAAATGTTAATGAAGGTCGTTAACTTAAGATTATTTAACAATTAATTAATGTGATTAATTTTTGATAATTAATTAGATTAATTAATTAATAATAGTCAATTGTTTAAGTTTAATGGAAGTAATTAATGAGTTAATTACTTAATGTAATTAAATGGTTTAATGTGATTAGTTTATATTAATTAATTAAGTTTAATTAATTTAAACACTTGAGGGTTGTTAAATAATTACTTTATGTAATTAATTGGATTGTAATTAGTTAAGGAAGTAATTAACTGAGAATTATTGAATGAAATTAAAGATGTTTAATGATGAAATTAATTTAGATTTAATTACTTCGAAATTAATCAAGGATTAATTGAGATAATTAATTAAGAGTAATTAATTTATGGAATGAGTAATTAAGAGAAGTTAATTACTGAATGGTTATTAATCAAGAGTGATTAATATACGTTTGGTTTAATTGCAGATTAATTTCTTAATGTAATTAATTTTAATAGGGAAATTGATTAAATATTAATTAGAAATCATTAATTAATTAATGATGTAATTTAGAATTGATTAATTAAGAAATAATCAATAAATGAAGTAATTAATTAATAGTGGATTAATGTAATTAATTCTAGTTAATTAATTAATTGAGTAATTACAAGTTAATTATTTGCAAAGAGTTTAATATATAATTAAATGTTGTAATTAATTTTAAAGACTAATTACTTATTGTAATTAGAGATGGTTAATCAGCAATTATTAATTGAAATGAATATTTAGATGATGATTTTTTAATTGATTTGTAAATCAAATGATGGTTAAGTTAAGCAGGATTATAACGTTGAAGTAATTAATTCAATTCATTTTAAATTAACTAAAGGTAAGGTAATTAATTTAATTCATTTTAAATTAATTATAGAATGTGTGATCATTAGATCATTGCTTATGTTTGATGATTGGTATTGGTTGTCATGTACGGTTTGTAATCTCAGCAATGAGATGAGTAGTGTTATATGATATGAATGCATTGGTTGCATTTGGATGATAATTTGGATTATCTGATTTAGATATGAATTATCTGTTGGTAATGATAATGTTGATTATTTATTGTGTTGTAAATTATCTATCTGTGTGTATATAGATAATGAATTGAATTGTTTTAAACTCTAAAACAACTTGGCCTTAAAAGACACGTTTTGGATTTCGATGAGACTGGGATCAGGTTTCCATATTTGGATATCCAAAAACCACATTGATCCAAATTAACGTTAGGTCGTGAATCTGAAGTGAAGATGAAGATTCAGAGTGCAAGGGTTATCGTCGTTAACTCTGAGGGTGATTCCAAAATAAGTGTAACGAGATAATGCCTTCGGTTTCGTTCGAACCCGGAACGAACTTGTATGGATTGAATGCTTTCAGAACATCGTCAGGTGGACGATGAGCATTCTAAGTGATATGTCCTATAAAGGTAATCGTAGCCTCAAGCCTCATCAACCGGGAATGGCTAAAACAGGGGAGGTGTAGCAAGGCTTCGTGGGTAGCCCCCACTTGAGAGCGAGATTTACCCCTGTCTAGATGTCCCTTTATTTTGGCTTAGTGGTGCGGTTGCTGATCACAACCGCGGGGTGGTCTTGTTCGAAATTGTTCGGTAAGGAATGGTTCCGGCTTTGTGTTGTAGAGGAGCGGGCGTACTCCTCAGTATGGTGATCTAGGCCACGTACTATGACGGGCGGTACCCCAGTAGCCCAGCCATTGATGGAATCCCAAATCCAATAAGTGCCAACGGTTTTGATTGTATTACCCACTTTTGTGGCTAGTAGCTGGAATTTAATTGATGTAACAATTTCGGCTATTTCATATTTACTTGGAAACCCTAGACACTATTATAATATCATCGGATTTCCTATCAAATGTTTTGGTTAGCGTAAGGTAAATTTTTTTCCATGTTTATGTGTGGGAAGTCTTACGTGATACCTTTCTTTTCAAAGGTTTTTCAAAGTTAAGCAACTTTAACCTGTTACTCACACCAGACCCATGTCTGACCCGGAGTTATTTCTGTTTTTCTTTAACTCTTGGGTACACAATTTTTTACGAGTAGCCAAGGGATTCAGGTTAGGATTTAGGTTAGCTTTGACGAATTGTGGAGGAGCAATGGAGCAGGATGCTTCTGCGTGTAGATATATAGTTTCCGCTGTGTTGGTATCTCTGAGTGTTTATCTATAATGTATTGAGTTGTTATGTGACGACCCGAAATTTTTTAGCTATTGGAATTGGAATATTCAATTAATTTTGAATATTTAAATGTTAATTTTTAACTTGAATTCAAATATGACCAATTATTTGATAATTAAATTATTTAATTAAATAAGTTGAAGTTGGGTAAAAGGTTGAATCTAGAGTTTTAAAGTCTGTTAAAAATAATTTGAAGGCTTATAGAATTTATGTTGATAGTACTGAAGATAGTAAAAGTATTAAAATTATATTTGGAAGCGATTTGTTTCGTTTTGAATTTTTATCGTTTAAATTGAATCAAATAAAAAAAAACACAAATCTACCCTATCTTCTAAGGGAAGCCACTTACTTTCCCCTTTTATAAACACAGGCTTCTCTTTCTTATGCCCACAGTTACTACCGAAATCGAAATTCCCTTCTCATTTTTGTTTTTTCAATCGCATAAACCTTTAAATCACGACTTCTATTTTTACCCTCTGACCAAATCAAGAGCCGAGGCAAGCCTCGAATTCGCGAGTGAGGCCGCGTAGAGGGATATTCGCGTGGGTCGCGACTGGTTCTTGGGGTTCGGGTAGATCGGGGGGAAGGAGCACGACGAGTGCAGTCCTCGACCTGGGTTGTGAGATCAAGGCCAAGTAGCGGCGTCGTTTTGAGTGTGAGGTGACGTGATACGGGCAGGCGCGCGTGAAGACGCTACGGTGGCGAGGAGGCGCACTCGTATGAGAGAGTTCGAGCTTCAGATGCACGCGAGGAGGATAGTGGTCGACGAGGCCAGCTGAAGGTGTTCGAGGCCGGGTAGGGTCAGAACCGTGTCGCGCGCCTGGGTGGGTTCAGCAGTGCTCGAATCTGGTCGAGTCGATGATGGTTGCATGTGGATCGGCTGGGTGTAGATCGTATTCAGGGCAATGTCGCGGCAAAGCTTCACTGTGGAGCTGAGTCGTTTCCGTAAGCATCGAGGTATTTCGATTTTAAAGATTTCGATACATTCATTTATGTGTTCATATTAGGAATTTAATTTCAGTAAAGTAGATTCTTATTTTGAGGATATACGGTAACCGGAACAGAAGGTATGGATGGTTTGTCTAAATTTTGTTTACTATATAAACGTTTCTAAAAAAAGAAAAGAAAATATATATATATATATATATATATATATATATATATATAACACATGGTTAAAATCTGTATTGATAAAATAGAACTTTGTTTATATAGATAGGCTTTGACAAAAATTTGATAGTTTAATTAAATCAATGGGAATTAATTGTTCAATTTATTCAGAGATTAATAAACTATATAAATATTTATACAAGGTCCGAATCCTGATGGGAACAAGCTGGTTTGAAATGGATTGCCAAACGGAAAGTAAAAGGTGAGTTAATCTCACTCAGTTAATTTTAAATTTAAATTTAAATGATTAAATTCAAATAATTGTTTGAATGCTTGAATTGATTGATGTGATATAGTATGGTATAATTTGAAATTGGCATATTTTGTTGTGCTAACATCTGTGGATGCAGGGAAAACAGGTTGGAGGGATCCAACTGGATCCCTCAACATTTATTTAAATTTATTTAACATTCTCTGCTGTGAATATTGATATTCTATGATGAGTTGTATGGGAATATTGAATGTTATGGTTGATTGGATATTTTTGGGTAAATGAATTTCCAATTATATAAATTAGATTTTGGGAAGAAAATAAAAGAAGTGAATTTGTAAGCGAAATAATTATAGAAAACTTGAATGAATTAAGAATGAATTGGAAAGAAATAGGAGTAGTATTAAAATACTAATAAATAATTTCGAGTATGAAAAGAAATTTGAATAAAACAGAAATTTATAAATTGTAAACTCAAGTTATATTAATTAAAGGAATAAAGAATTATTTTAAACTTTAACCTTTAAATTTATTTAAAGAATAAAGAAGTAACTTGAGAAATCTAAGAATTGGTATTTTCAGTTAAAAGTAATTTAACTCATAATTAAGGAAATAAAATCTAAAATTAATGGATTTTGAAATAGAAAGGAAGAAAATTGGAATTCAATTTGGAAATTGATTCAAGTGATAGAAATTAGAATTTCAAGAAGAATGTGAAGGGAAGTATATTTCCCTGGATAGCCAAGTACGTTTTTAAAGAAAATTTAAATATAAGATAAAAGTTTAATGTGGTTTTAAAAAGCATATTTAAGAAATTCTATTATTTCTAAATGTTTAAAATTCATAAGTAAATATTTTTCAAATCTATTATTGTCATAACTATTTAAATATGACTTAGTATTTTATTCTTAAGAGTGGAAACCTAGTTTTATATTTTATAAAGTAACTTTATTTTCAAAAACCACGTAGTATGTATTTCTAGTAAATTATTGAAGTAGTTTTTTTTTTAAAAATGAATGTTTTAAAATATATTTCAAAGTAAAGTGTTTTTAAATTATTTTAAAAAAATCTTAAGTTTGGTGCTTGGCGATTTCAGTGGAAATAGAAACTATTTGGGAAATTGATTCTGAGAAAGGAAGATAGTTTTAAAACTGTTTTCAAAAGGGTTTGAAAAGTAGAAATATATTTTGTGAAGATATTTTTGAGGGTATTAAATAATTCGGGAAAATTATTTATTGGTTGATGGTTGATTGTGAATATTAATTGATAGTTAAATAACCGACTATCAATATTAGCCAACTGCGTTGATCGTTTCGAAGAGACCGGGATCGAGATTTATTTCTTGAAAATCACTTCGATCCGGTTTGTACGTTTCGTGCGAAAAACGTGTTTGGAGTCGAAGATGGAGCGGTAAAGTGCAAGGGCTAGTCGCTACTAATCCTGAGGATATTTCCAAATGGATGTAGTAGGAGTAGTGCCTTCGGTTCCGTTCGAACCCGGGACGGACTTGTATGGATGAATGCTTGCGAAACATCGTCAGGTGGGCGATGGGCATTCTAAGTGAAAACGTTCTAATGGTAACGTTTAGCCTCAAGCCTCATCAAATGGGAATGACTGAAAATCAGGGGATATGCAGCAAGGTTAGGTGGGTCATGCCCAAGCAGGACAAGATATTTCCCCTGTCTAGATGTCCCTTTATTATTTCGGCTTAGTGGGTGGTTGGTCGTGCCAACCACGGGGTTTATCTTGTTCGAGACTGTTCAGTAAGGAATGGTTCCGGCCTTGTGTTGCAGGGGATGAAGGGAGTAATCCTCGGTACGGTGATCTAGGCCCCGTACTGTGACAGGTGGTACCCCAGTGCCTAGTCATTGTTGGAAATCCATTCTCCCTACGAGCCTTGTACGAGTTTTGTTTGTATTACCCACTTTTGTGGCTAGTAGCTGGAATTTAATGAATGTAACAATTTCGGCTATTTTATAAGTACTTGTATATAGACCCTATTATAATATCAGAGGATTTCTATAAAAATTGTTTTAGCTATCGTAAGGTAAAAACCCGACATGTTTATTTGTGGCGAGGTCTTACGAGATGCTTTTGTTTTCAAAGGATTTTGAAACTTTAATAATCAATTGGGTGTGATTTTCTCACGCTGGTATTCCAGATTGACTCGGGTGTTATTTAACTGTAATGCTCGGGTCAGGCCGAGTATTATATGATACAGGAAATGCTATGGAGCTCGGGAGACAAGATGGATGACGATACGTATTCTCGTACTTGTATATATATATATATTCGCTGTGTTGAGTTGTTGTGTACCCTTTGTATGTTATTGATGTGAGTTGTGACTGATGTACTCTGATGATGTAATATATGTAAACTGATATATTTGATTTTGAGTAAAGATTATTTATTATCTATTATATTTTATTCCGCTGCGATGGTTAGATTCTGATGTTGATTTTTGTTTTCTCTTCTTCTACCTCTTCTTCTTAAAACCAAATGGTTCGTATTTCTGTGCAACTTGAGTTGATTGTTGTAGAATAGTGTTGACTCAAGGGGTACGGATTTGCGGGTCGTTACATGTTATAACTAGACAGGTATTTATAACTGTCTAGTATGTGTTGTATTGTCTGTGTAACTCTGATATTTGTTGTATACTATGTAATACTTATGTTATTAATATAATTTATTCGTTCCGCTGTTGAGACTCTAGTGTTGTTTTTTCTTTCTCTTCTTTCTTTTCTCTTTTCTATCCCTTTCTTTCTTAAGGATGATACGACTTTTTGTGGAGAAAAAGTCGGGTCGTCTCAGTTACCTTGATAAATAAGTGTAGATATACTTAGATATTCAAATGAATGTTTTTAAAGATAATGACAAGTAAAAAAGGGTTTTGGGTCTATAGTAAACAATGTTTAAGCAACACTTGTTTTTATCCCTTTTTATTATGCTTACGAATAAAATTAGATCTTTAAAAGTATATTTTAAAGATAAATATGAGTAAAATGGCTTGGGGGTTTATAGTAAACAATGATTAAGCAATAATTTTTTTTAACCCTTTTTAATTATACTTAATAATATAATTAGATCTTTAAAAAGAATGTTTCAAAGGAAACGTTGAGTATAAATTGGGTTTGAGTTTATAGTAATAATGTTTTAAATGACATTTATTTTTAACCAAATTAAATATACTTTTGGAAATATGAAATCTTGTTTAAGATTTGTGAATATTCTTATACCATTTGGGATAAGAATATGAACACATTTCTAGGTATTGAAAGAGTAAAAATGAATACTGATAGTAGTATAAATGTATATATCTTTTGAAAGGTATTTTAAATATATATACAAGTACTTATGACGGATTTTTAATTAATAAAATAATTAATTAAATAAAAAGGGGTTTCGGAGTTGCTTATGCAGCCTAATCGTGCTTTATTTCTTTACTTGTTTATGGAAAGTATTTAGTTGTGTACTAGCACTAAAAACTGATGAAGTAGGCTTGTTCTGTCTGTGAGAGTTAAGACTGATATTTAAGTAGGGCTTAGGAGTAATAGTTCTCTAACCTACCGGCTTGACTCTTGCCCGAGAAATAGTGTAAATTGAAAAGGACAAAAACATGATAAGTGTACAAAATCTAATTTCCATATGCAATCGTTTCTATTTTATACTTGATAGTCGATTAGTCAACTATCACAATAGATCAAATTAACTTCAGAAGTACATGTAAGCATCACATATTGATATGGTTTGAGATCCCCCAGGGAGGACTCATTTGTATGAATCTTCTCTTGCTTTAAGCATGTATATATATATGAGATCCCCCATGGAGGGCTCCTTTATATCGTTCGTTTACTTAAATTTGTAATAGCTTATATGCAATTTCAACTAAACGATTAATTTTGTAACTTAGAATTAACAACAAACACATATTTTTTTTTTAAAATAACAACCAATTAAAAAAAAACTAGTATCTGTTAAATACTCATGACTTAACTCATTTTCCTCAACTTATTTTCTAAATATAGCAAAACCTTATCTTATAAATTCAGATTATATTCTACTTAAAAATAAATGAAAAAAAATAAACTTTTAAAGCGAATAATACAATGTCTTACGACCATGACTCCACCTATTCAACTATCAACTATAAATCACCCTCGTCGGATAGCATTTACGTATCACCAACTAAATCCACAACTACATCAACTCCTTCAATCTCTCGAAACATTGTTGCATCACCAAAATACCACACTAGCTTTTCTCCTAAAGGAGAGAAAGCTAAACGATCAATTGATCTAAAATCAACATCTCTCACCAACAAAGTCGTTGAGATATATCACTATTAATAAGAAATAATCGGCGTTCAACATGAAATGTATTACGGGCAATGACATCAAAGATCTCTCTAAATTTTCTCAAAAAGTGTATTCTAGCAATTTGTGATCATTCACAACTAAATATTGCATGCATTAAAAGTCTCCTCGATTACAAGAAACTCCTACAAAAGCACATAATATTACTTCGAGAAATCTGTGTGAACCAGACCATCAAATCAACGTTTGATACTCCAACTCGTCAAATTTGGTCTCCACTAAAGCCATTACTTGATGATACAAAAGTTGAACCAAATTCGTGGGATATACAACAAATCAATAACTCTGAATTCTCTGACAAAAACTAAAACCTATGTTTCACATCATACAAACATATTTATTTATTAATTTCTGGTATGTACAATGTTTAATGTATTAATATTTTAATAAAATTTTCATTAGTATTAAAAAGTCTCTCTATATATTAGAAATTACATATCACATACATGTGTGAATATACCACAAATATCTGTCACCGGAATGTGTAAATTTTCCCTGTAGCCACATACTTCAGTTAAAACCTCACAAATGCCTATGATAGACTCTCTGTTTAAATCTTCTATAAACATCTATGGAAGCATCACAGACGTCTGTCGAATCTCTCTACTTCATTTTTACTGAAGCCACAGACGTTTGTGACTCCTTCACAGATGTCTGTCGCTGCTCCGGCAACAACTTTCTAGCAATCATATATAAAAAACTTTACCCCTCTCTTTACTTTATTTCCATTCTAACTCCTAATTTCTGAAACCCTAGCTTTCAAAAAATTCAAATTCTTCAATCAATGGCTCCAAATAAAGCTACCGTCTTTAAAAAGCAAAATCATGGCCAATCTTCTTTCTCCTCTTAAGCCTCGGTTACGTAAACTCACATTAACCAATGGCTCCGTAGTAATCCCAATGCAATCAATTGATTGAAGGCGCTTTCCCAAAAGAAGATCCACTCTTGTCCTTTTTATCGCCTTGGCAATTTCATGGAATATGATATTCCAGGAATTACTACGAATGCCGGTTGCAGCAACCTAATTTGCTATGATGCAAATAAGGTAATCATCGATCCTCTAGTTATTTATCTCTTCTACTCCAATTTATGTAGTATGGAGATTTGGAATCCGAAGAACGATGATGGTTGGTTGTGGTCAAGTGTTTATGGAAATGAAGTTAAAGTTGATATATAAACATTTGGTGATATTTTAGGATGTTCTTATGAGAGGATTGACTTAACAGATAAGCCGGATCACAGTCTTCTACCTAGGGATGAAGTTACTCATCAAATATGGGAAGAAAGAATGTTACAATGGAAATCCATTTACCTTCGTCCATGTGCTAGATTACTAAATCATATGATAATTAACACAATAATTCCCTATTTAGGTAGTCACGAGAAAATTTATCCCAATGACCATAGAGCTTTGTATGCAATATTTAGTCGCCTACTGGTTAATTGTGCAAATTTTATTCATCAACAAATTAAAGGTTTTTGGTCGCAGCATCATCGTTCCATTGTATATGCTCCGTATAAAATGCACGTCTTGTAAAATCCTAGAGTTCCTTCACACATATCACAATACGTAGGAAATCTTGTCCACGATATCTATCACTGATGCATCTTCCCAAAAGCCCACCTTATATCATCCCCTTCAACTAATGGACTCAACAACAACATCATTGTCCTCCTCCAACTGGTGCTCCTCAACAAACCTACTCCCCTCATCCTTCCCAATAACCAACTTCCTCTAGTCATGGTACCAAATATTATTCAGAAACTGAAATACAAGAAGCTCGAGTTGAACCAGTGCCAAACTAATCTCTTCATGATTAGCAATAAAAAAACCAAAAAATAATCATGGCCAATCAGCAAGCTTTAAATAGAAAGATGAACTAAATTGGAACATTCTTTCTCCACTAGGATGACAAAGATGGAGAATACTTTGGACAAAGTGGTGTCCACTTTAGGCATAGTGATACACAAAGTACGTGGTCGATCTTCCTCACGCTCATCATCCTTGCCTTCCCCAACACCTCCAACTTGAGTTCAAACACTAGATTAGCGCTCTCAAGCATCGCTCGAAGGTACGTTACAAAATTGAGGTGACCAAGGGAAGACTCTTATTCACACAAAACCTGAGGAAGAAGAAGAAAACAGTGATGAAATGTACATAGTTGATACTCCATATTTTCAACAACAACCATACACGGCATTTCAAGGCCTTTCAATTCACGAAAATGAGGAGTACAACAACTAAACGCAATAGCCAAGTACATATGCGCTGGATCCATCCTCTTACTAAGAGTATTATGAGAATGACGGAGGCTTGTCTTATTCTCAAAGTTTGTACAATTAGAGCTTTCTTTTGTTTTGAAACTCTTATGCTTGTTTGTTTTCCTATTTACAACTTTTGTTACAATTGTTTCTAATTTTTTTGAACTTTCGTATTTGATTACCGTGATCTGAAGTGATATCATGCTATGACTATTTAATATCTTGGTATCTTATATCATTTCCCTCCATTTTGATAATGACAAAGGCGGAAAGATCTATGCATATACATGGGAGGAGACAGACATACTTCCACTATGTAGTTGATAATGATTATAGTTAATATTTGACTGTATAGTTGATTTTTGATTGTATAGTTGTTATCATCAAAAAGAGGGAGATTGTTAGAACCTTCAATTTATGTTTCAATGATAACAACTATACAACAATATACATATATAGTCCTTATCAAGATTGCAGATATATGCTACAAGAAGACACTATGCTCGAAGATATAGAGACTTAAAGAGAAACAAAGGTTCATTGACCATACCATGGTTAGTAAGGTTATTCTACTATAAAAGAGTCATAGATAAAATATTGTTAAGGTCTCGTTTAGTATATATGCATACATAATACATAATTTCATATACATCAAAATTAAGGTGAAAAACTGTTTTTTATACCTCTTAGACGTCTGAGATAAAACCACAGACATCTATGACAATTCTCTGGTTAAAATTTTAACAAGTAACAATCGTATGAGGATTTTACCATAGATTTCTGTCATGGGAAAAAACTTTCAATTCTGAAAAAAACATTCAATTTTGAAACAAAAGAAATCACCTTTAAACAAAGGGCTGCGACCATTAAAATGAATAGACTTTCTTAAATAGTAACAACTCTTCATCCGTCCTTTTTGAATCTATAAATGCCACTTTGGTTGAGAAACAAAGACAATCTAACTTGAATTAATGTATTCTTTACTCTCTCGATTTCTAAATATTATATTTCATATAGGTTGTTCACATACTCTCAATCTATTATAACCAAAATAGAATTTTGGTTAAATCACTTCGTACAACTCAAAGCATTCATATCTATATACTCAAAAGGAGATCATAGGAAGATTTGTACTATAAGTCAAAAATTAAGTTAGTTGGAACACAAGATTGTCAAGAATACTTTTGTATTAGCCTATTCCTCCGAACGAAGTGAGGGTAATTTGTTTAAAAGAAATACCAAAGAGGAGCTTCGGGACTAAATGTAGGACGGAAAGTTCGAACTAGTATAAAAACTCTAGTTTGCATGCTTTTTATATTTTACTATTTATTGTCTACTATTGCACTAACTTATACACTTGCATATTATACACAAGTTAGATAATATACGATCCACAAGATTTTCAATGCCTAGCGGTAACACTACGTCAACTTGCCTGGCTACATTTTCAACCTAGGGATGGCACATGTTTGGAATCGACAAGTGATGTGCACGTAAATGTGCATATTTTTACCACCATATTGAATCTATTTAAATTAAATAAAAGATCATATTGGGTATTTTAACTTGTTTTAACCAAAATCCATATTAATTCCAAATTGTCACACATCCATCTTTATATAGGGGCAAAACGATCATTTATGTGCATATATTTCTTTGAGAAAAATTAATTGGAAATTTATATATTTTTTGTAGGAGTTTGATCTCATATATGAGTGGTTTCATGAAGGAACATGCATGTACAAAGAAGATACAAAAGAATGAAGATGTAAATAATTCAAAGTAAAGAACATGGAGGATCCCACCTACCCACCACCTTAATGTACAAACTAGAGGCTAATGCACATGCTTATGGAATTAATGGTTTCATGTACACTTAAATGGGGATTATGACATGCTAATGATTACTTGGTGGCCGCACTACCTCATGGGCATTTTGGGCATTCCCCAAAAATATGAATTAGGGTTTCATACATGTATAAATACCCATATGTTTCATGTAATCTCCTCTCTCTTCTCTTAGCCCCTCTTCCTCTTCATTAGTTTAGGCTCAAAATAAAAGAAAGCTCTCTTTCTCTTTTCATGACTACTTAGCCATTTTTATTTTATGTAATTTTCTTTTCATTTTATGCAATGTTAATTATTGTTTCTTCTTAATTACATGTTCATTTCCTTTTATGCAAGTAGTGTAAATCTCTCTTATTTCATGCAAGTAGATTAGTTTTGTTTCTTTGCTTTGCTCTCTTTTTCTTTTTCTTTTCCTTTAATGTTGCAAGCTATATTTGTTGTTTTGATAACGAATATGAGAGGTTAATCCCTTCAATTTAGGGGTAATGAAGCCTCTAATCATGTAGCTTCAACATTTTGATAATTATAACTCTCGTTTTGTGCTTAATGACAATGCTTGAAGTGGTTTTATTTGTTGTTTTTTCTTTGAATTTGATAGCCTATATTGTTGACACCAAATAGGCTATGCTTAAACAATCACTAACACAAATGCCTTTTCATCAAATTATGATTATGGCATAAGAAAGTGATTTGAAATTAAAATTTGATGGTCTATATTTCTAATTAATAGTTAATAGGCCATACTTAAAATAGATTTCATTTTCAACTTTTTTGTCATTTTCATGAGAGTTAGTAAGTGATTTAAAGGTTGTGTTGTAGTTTGATGGCTTATGTTGAGCTAATAATACCACAAATGAGTCATACTTATGATAAGAACATCATTTAAACTCACTTATGACCAAAAAAAAAGATCATAATTTCGTTAATTGTTGAATTATATGATCTAGAGAGTGGATTTATCTCAAAATTGTCATTTAACTCTCATATTTTTATTTATTTTTCTTTTGCTAGTTTTTGTTAGTTTCCTACATTTTTAGCTAATCACACTTTCAACTTTGGTTAATTTGATTGAATAGAACTTTAAAATCATCAATTCCCTACGGATCGACCCGTATTCACCACGTGCTACATTCGTACACCGTGCGCTTGCGGTATATTTTTAATTTAAATTCGTTCGACGGTTTTGTAAACCGATAGAATTTCCGTCGACGAACAACAAGCGGTGGTAAGTATATGAAATTTAATTTCCATATAAAATCATTTTTAATTATCTCCGATAGTTGGTATAATATCCCCCACTTGGAGGCCCAATACTAACAACCATGGATGCTACAATCATCCATAGTCATTAATCCTTGGCGACCAAATGCGGTAATGTTAGATACATTGATATAACAGAAACATATGGATATGAAAAAAAATTCAAATCATTAAAAAACTTTCACATTCAATTTCAAATTCATTATATAATCCCATATTCGAGAAACACATTGAGAGAAAATATAACTATTACAACATATGCCTAGAGTGACAAATGAAGATGCCTGATTGGATGATCATAGCCTAAATATAGGCAATTAAATAACTTTGCCTTTTCAACAAAACATAGTGGAATCAAAATAGAAAATAACTTCTACTTGCTAGCTTGCATCCTACATGTCTCTGGAAGATTGTTCGTCAAAGTAGAACTTGAAAACCTGTACTCTCGAACTACTCAAAATTAATTGAGCACTCGAGAGTTTAAGGGGAAACCATAAACTTCGAGTCGGACATAAAGCCTGGTACGAATGACCTACCATATAAAACCATTTATAAATCTAGTGAGACTACGCCGCATAGTGGAACAAGTTTTTCCTTCACTAGTATCTTATCCAAAAATTTATGATAACCATATATTGTGCTCCTTCATCCACAATGGTTAAGAGATAGGAATTTAAAATATCATGATGATATGCAAATAAGAAACTATTCTGGATTTTCATCCCCATTCATCTGACTATTTGTCTCGATTATAGTTTCCAGGGTCACCATTAGTCCATTAGTTTTTATGGGTTAACTAATAACCTGTTTAAAGCATATGGACTATCTGCCTGGTCTCATAGTTTTCATGGGATCACTAAGAAATTATTGGCCTCTGCTAATTACTTCATTGATTCATGGGTTCTTCCTAAACCTATCGGTATCTCCAATAACTTCTCTCATATCATAGTTTTCATTGGTTGACCAAGAACCTATTAACTTTTGTCAATAACTTTATCCAGATATAGTTTTCATGGGTTCACTACAAATCTATTTCCCCTGCCAATAACTCTTTATAAATATAGTTTTCATGGGTTTTCTATGAACCTATCTAATCTGACAACTTTTTTTTATTATTCTTTGAGCATCCTATGTTTTGATCTTTCTAACCTTCTGGATGCAACTCTACTCATACAGGGTTTAGCTCAATTTATATTCACTACTGGGTCAACCTAGCTGGTTACTCTAGCCATTTCTCCCCAAAATATAGTTATGGGTCCATTATGTAGTGAATATGTTTATAGAAGAAGCAAAACAGTAACATAACAATGCCAGTATCTGTAACAACCTGGAATTTTCGAACCCGAAAACTCCAGATAGTTATGTAAAAGAGGAAAGGGGTAGAAGAAGAAGAAAAGAAAACAACATCAGAATCTCACATCGCAGCGGAATAAAATATAATATATAGAATACAGTTTTAAATACAAGAAATCTGTACTGTATACATATACATACATATCATCATTAGAGTACATCAATCAATCATACATATCCATACACAGCGGAAATAATAAACAAATACGGGAGTACGCTCTGTCATCCAACTCGTCTCCTGAGCTCCAGCATATAACCTGATCCTGTTTAACTCGGTTTGACCCGAGCATCATATAAAACAACACCCGAGCCAGTCTGGAAAACCAGCGTGAGAAAATCACACTCAATTGGGTTATTAAAGTTTCAAAAATCCTTTGAAAACAAAAGCATCTCGTAAGACCACGCCACAAATAAACATGTCGGGTTTTTACCTTACGATAGCTAAAACACTTTTTATTAAAGTTCTCTGATATTATTATAGTGTCTATAGAAAGTAAAATAGAATCTAGCTGAAATGCATGCATCTCACGTTTCGGCAATAGTTGGGCACAATCAAAACCGTACAGGCGCTTATTGGAGATTGGATCCCATACAATGGCAGGGCTACTGGGGTACCGCCCGTCATAGTACCTGGTCTAGATCAGAGTACCGAGGAGTCACCCTAACTCCCCTGCAACACAAGACCGGAACCATTCCTTACTGAACAGTCCCAAGCAAGATCACCGCGCAGTTGGCGCGACCAACCGCCCACTAAGCCGAATAAAAAGGGACATCTAGACAGGGGAAACCTCACTCTCCAGTGGGGGCTACCCACAAAGTCTTGCTGCACCTCCCCTGTTTTAGCCATTCCCGGTTGATGAGGCTTGAGGTTAAACGTTACCTTTCAAGAACGCATCACTTAGAATGCTCATCGTCCACCTGACGATGTTCTGAAAGCATTCAATCCATACAAGTTGCCCTGGGTTTGGACAAACCGAATCACCGTCTTCAACTCTTCACGGTCTTCATTCGTAATCGTTCAAACTGGATCGAAGTGGTTTTCGGATAATCAAATCCGATCCCGGACTCTTCGAAACGATCAGCGCATTGTCCAATATTGATAGTCGGTTATTTAACTATCAAATAATCGTACACAAGCAACCATCAAATAATTTCCATAAATTATTTATCTCAAATATCATTCAGATAGTATTTCCATTTAATCCATTTGAAACAAATTTTCAAAGACCTTTTATTTCCATGAAATCATTTAACTGATTTCTTATACTCACTCACAATTGATTTATCCTTTGAAAATATTCCTATTTTCTCATTTCTTCCTCAAAAATTCAATTTACACTTTCCTTGTAATTTCACAAATTCACTTTCTCCACTTAATAAGATTTCTCCTAAATCTTATCCCATTTAAATTAATTTGCTTACCATCACAAGAGGATTTTAATTGGATTTAAAAAAACATTTTGAAAACATATAGATTTATAAAATAAGAAGTATGGTTTTATACAAATTATGGATCGAAAGTAATATTAAAGTTCATACCCAGTTAATGATAAAATTCAAAACTAGTTTTAGAAAAATAGAGTTTATTAATAAATATTTGCCAAGTCTTCAAAGTAACTAATTCGAAAATATTTTACATTCAAATAATGGTTTATAAAAAATTTATATAGTATAATAATTTAAAATATTCTTTTTAAAATAAATTATAATTTTAGAAAATCCAATATCCATTTATAAATGCCTCTTGTCCACATTCACCTTTGGAAATATCCTGCTATTTCCATTCAAACAATTTCATATCTCATTTATAAATTCCATTCATGAATTTATAAAATCTCCTTGGATTTCATTTATTATAAGATAGTTTGATTTAAAAATCTCATCTTTATAATTTATTTCTTTCTATAAAGTTCCATATTGTCCCATTTAATAAATTCCATTCATCATTAAATAAAATTCCCTTTTGGCTCTTAACAGAATTTCTTATTCGTAATTCTTAATAGCATCTTCTTTATTTCGTAATAAATTTTCTTTTCTTTTCTTATTAATATTTCTTTTTATTTCCTTAATAGACCATTTCCATTCCTTAATATAATTCCATTTTCTTTAATTCACTTATCGATTACAGTATTCCTTCAAGTATAAATTTATAATTTAAATTTTACAAAACTCAACTTTATCACATTAAGGTTAACTTAAGTAGAAAATATACTTTTATTTCTTTTCTTCATTCTCACTTAAAGTAGATTCAAATTTCAAATAAATATTTTCTATTTGAGTTTTATTTAACTTCTTCAAATTATTTTATCAACGGTAATAGAAATTTCAAATTTTCAACTTCTCTGTTATTCAACAGTTGATAATTCAATTATCTATAAAACCACCCAACTTAATATAACATCTTGTCACAGAACATCATATATACGAAATAAAATAAATAGTTTTGAGGAATCCTGTTGGATCCCTCCAACCTGTTTTCCCTGCATCCACAGATGTTAGCACAATAAAATAACAATTTCACTTCAATGTGAAATATTGCAGTATATGGGTTTAATATTTCTAACATCCACTTATTACGCGACGTAAAAATTTTATTTAATTATTCACTCCTTCAACCATCATTCAAGCAATTCAACAATTAAATTTAAATTCAACAATTCAAATTTTAAACTTAAATGAGTGAATTAACTCACCTTTGATTTAATTGTTGCAATCCTTCCCAATCCAGATTCGTTTCCATATTTTTGACCTTGAATAACAATTTCATGGAATTTATTAATATTCGAACAATCGAATAATTATTTATCGTTTAAATAAATTTATGTTAATCTAATAATTTAATATTAACTAATGATTTATTTTTAGCAAATAATTAAATTTTAAACTGATTCTCCCTTTATAAAAATCTTCCAGTGACTAAAATAATTAAATAAGCTAATTAAACAAAATAATCACCTAAGTAAATTACTTTTTAAAATGAATTAACAATAAATATATCTTTCCCTTTGAAACTGCTTATCTCCAATTGACATATTGATTTTATACTGAAACTATCTATATATATATATACTTATATAAATAAGTAAATAGATTTCAGGAATCAAATTGTTATATGGACTTCGAATAGTTTTAAATTCATATTTATTCCAAAAAAAAATCTTATATATATACATATATTTTAAGTTAAATTACGTTAAATTTTTAAGAACTAGAACTATTTAATAGTAAAAATAATTTTAAATTTTTTTTTCTCTGCCGAATCAAAACCTAATTTACTGTATATTTAAATTTAATACTTAAATTTAAGAATTAAATTAACTGAGTAAGTATATAATAACATAAAAGTTATACCTCACGGCCTCGCGACCTACTCCTCGACCCTTCACGATTCCTAGCCTCCACGCAAACAACTCCTCAGGTCGGACATGAACGAGCTGCCGCGCGCGACTCCTTGCTCGAGCTTCCTGCGTCGCACACGACTCCATCAGCACCACACGAAGACGCGCTTGTCACCTCCCCATCGCGCCGCCACGCCACCGTCATCGCGTGCCTTGCGAACGTCCCCTGCCGCCTGCAATCACTCGCCGCCTCGCACGCCAAGCCATCGCCGCGACGCATCCCCCCTCGACTCGAGATCCAGCAAAAGAAACACGGCTCGACCATTCTTCGAACGCGGAATGATTCGCGTGATTTCCCCATAATTCGATTAAGGGTTTTGTTCTCTCTTTTTTTAAGCATGTCGTGAAACGGCTTCAAGAAGAAAATGGGAAACGAGGAAAAAGAATAAAATGAAGGTTTCGGTTTCGAGATAAAAGGAAAAGAAGGCAGCCATGAAATGAATTTTAGTTTTTGTGTTCTGATCGACAAAAATGAAACAGAAGGTATCGCGATCTTTAAAAAAGAAAAGAAGCGTATAGGGGAAGACGAACAATAGCGTTAGTGTGTTGAGGAAGCTACGTTAATTATTTTCTTTTCAATTTTGAATTTAAAATCTTCTCGTATTTCTCTTATATTATAGCGCGTTTGTTTATCGTACAATCACACGGTAGCTCCTAAAATTACGAAATTTGAAATCCGGTAATAATTCAATACTACGGATCCAATGGAACAGGTTTCGTCGAAATCCGAGACTGCGCCTCGGAAGTCTATTTTTTAATGTCAATTTAAACGATGTAAAATTTAAAATTGAACAAACGACAGTTAAATTCAATTTTAATCCACCTATTGTCTTCAATTTTATCAGTATAAGTTTTATAAGCCGTTGAAATATTTTTAACAAGCTTATAATTCCAAATTTAAATTGTTTACCCAATTGTCAATTACTATTTAATTTATTCAATTAATTGTTATATTTAAATTCTGAGTTCTTTTTATTAAATCAAACCAACTTTTCATATTGAAAACAAATTATATTTCAAATTAATTATTTAAATTCATTTTAAATATCACAAATTAACGGTTGAAAAAAACCGGGTCGTTACATTCCTCCCCCCTAAAAGAATTTCGTCCCCGAAATTATTAGTTAGGAAGAATGGTCCCATACTCGTTATTATTTTCTCCTAAACTAACCTTCCACTATTCTACTAGCTATCTTTTAATGAAAGACGCATTACCCTTCTTAATAACTTTCTAAACTTTTTCCCTAGTATCAAACTATACTATATGCTTAACTATTCAAGTTTCAATTTAAACTCAAATTTTGACTTATCAAAATTTTCTCAAAATTTTTCTAACACCCTAAATTCCTGAAATTTTTTGCCAGTGTCTCCTTTGCGCGGCTAGCTCGGTACAACTACAAAATGGCTCTACGGCCTCTCAAAAACCCAAAAGAACACAAAAAGCCAAGCGGTTCAATCAAAAACCCAATCAATTTCCATATATAAACTTAAACACATACCTTTCCGTCGAGCATTACTTATTTATCTTCTGATACCAAAATCAATTCTCCTTACCTACCTTTATATTACCTGCATTTCTTACACAACAATATATCCAATCACAATATACAAAAGCATTTTATCGACATTCTTTCAAATGTCAACATCCATTCATTCAAATATTATTTTAGATTGTTTATGCAATATCAATTCTCAATGAGAATGCATAATTCTTTACTCAAGTTAGTGTAAGCATCTTATGTATTTCTTATCTTTATTTCCATCTTACTACGTTAGTTTGTATCTATTCCTTTTCAATTGATTTTTCCATTTCCATATGAATTCAATTTATCTTTAACAATTCTCTTTTTTTATTTTTTATTTTTATTTTTATTTTTTATTTTTCATTTATAGCAAATTCATGTCATTATTTCAAATTAGTTTCATTCACTAATCTATTGCAATTTCCAATTTGAAAACATTTGTCATTAACAAAATTTTCAAAATTTTCAAAAAAATTTCCAACTCCCAAAATTTCCGAAATTTTTTGGCAGAGTCCCCTTTGTACGGAGGAGCTTTTGCAATTTGACAATAGATATAAATATATATACGTCGACCCACACGGTCGGAAAAACAAAAAACAGTTCATATTTCCTAGTTTGTATTGCGTAGGCGTACCTTATTTAGCATTTTAAGCAAGTGGCTTATTTAATTTTAGCACTTGCGTGCCCAAAATCCCGCTATACAATCTTCTGGTACCTGTACTTACTCAGCTTATAAACATTAGTAACATATTTATGAAAATTTATAACATTACATTCATTTAAGCAATCTACTACAATCAATAACATAAACAGTGCATTATAAATAACTTCATAACAAATTTATATAGTTCCAAACTAGTTCCATTTGTTTATAACTGACACAAATACTGTTTGCATTCAACTTTAAGTGAGTTACACACCTTTACTTAACTCCAATTCATAATTATGCCCAAACAAACCCATTTTCCATTTAATTGATTTCAAAAATCAATTTCTGCTTCTTATTAACTCAAAACCACATTTTATAAGCAATTATACACGAATCAAGTTCTATAAGCAGGTAATAAGGTTTCCATATTAATTTAGTTGCTCTTACTTAATTTAAATCACCCTATCCACTACGGAATGATTTTCACATCATTCTTTTATTCAATTCATTCTTAACCCGAACTATTTTGCATTCATGGCAATTTATTCAAAAATCAAGTTTATCGGCTTCTATCATTCCATAGAACTTAATTTAATCATGTTTACGACAACAACAATTATTTCTATGCAATTTCGACAATATTTATTCAACAAACAATTTCTTTAGTTATATAATTGTTTAAAATTAATTCCAACTCGAGTTATATGAATTTCATTCCATTCTAATTTATTTTTAAATCATATCTTTGCATTGACTTTATTCAAAATCATTCTTATTAAGCTCGACAACTTCAATGCTTAAAATTTAACAGTCATGTCCCAAATTTATATAAGTCATGCTTTATTGAATTTTAGACTTAAGTTAATTTACTTCAAATTATTTAACTTTCATAACTTAAATTTATTTCTTTTGCCCAAAAATTCATTTCCAATTTAATTTGATTTTATTCAAATCAAATCTCTTTCATTTACTTCTTAACTCAATTAATTATTTCATTTAAAAATTTCAATTCCCATGTTCGATTCATTCTCGAACTTATTTAATTAAATTCAAGACCATTTTCACTTTATTTATTCTCAATTGGATTTTGTTTGCACTTCTAACCAATATATTTAATCCAAATTCAAAGTTTATTCACATATTCAAGTTACTAGTTTATCCCAAATTAGTTTACTCCCAATTTGTAATTCAAAATTTGATTTTTAGCTTAAAAAATCTCTTCATTTAAATTTCTTTGGTTCAATTCTATTTTGAAATTCAGGTTTGGATTTCTATTCATCTTCCAGATTCAAACAATTCTATTTGACTTATTTATTCCATCTTAATTTTATAAGTCCATTTCTTATTTATCTTCACACTTCCATTTATTTATAGTTAACCATATTTCCATTTTATTTTAGTTCAGGTTTATACGTCCTCACTTAGCCAAGTATATATTTTTATTTCAACGCCTCTCAATTCTTTTATAAGCTATCAAAGTCTTATTTCTTCAAATTCTACTTTCACTTAGCTTACATTAAATTCAACCTCATTTCATTGTAATGAATTTTACTCAAGTGAGTGTTTTATTATAATATCATCTATATCTCAATTTAATCCATCTTCAGTCAAATTCAAATATTAACTTAGCTTAAGATAATTCTAGTTCAATCAAAGTGCTCAATGCAATTAAATTTGCTATTCACTATCCATTCACATCCAAAGTTTAAGGTACTTTACCAATCTATTTATTCAATGAACTCTCACTTCCTTCGAAATCACCTTTCCATAAATTTTAAATCTTAAGTTTATTCATTTATCGCAACTTCTTACTTAAATTCATTGCAATTGATTTGATACTCATCTAGATCAAATCCCATGTGATTTATTTAACCAATCTAAATTTGTCAAAATAACATCCAGGGCTAATTTATTCCATCCATACTTGATTTGGATCTAATTTGTAACTTCAAATTATCTTTACTTTAGTCCAATTCCAAAACAATTCTAATTCACATTTAATTTACTTACCATTCAATGGAATATCTATTTATAACTTAGGTTTCATCACTAAATTCCATTTTTAATTCAAATCACAACTTAATTCAAATACAACTGAATTTTAATTTCAGTTTAATTCAATTTACTTCCATTCACATAATTTGAATTAATTTCAATCCACTTTAAGTTTTATTCCTCATTTCAACTTCATTTAAAATCCACTAATTTATTCTTTCCAAATCATTAATTAAATTTCAATTTTCAATTTTAATCCAAGTTAAATTTCCATCTTTAACTTTTCACTTTAGATTTTAATTCCAAAATTCAACATTTATGTTTTCCTTGATTAGATAATTATTTTAAATTTAATTATCTCATTTGTCAAACATATGATCATTCAAACATCCATGTTATAATAATTGCAGAAAATATTTCTTTTATATCTAAATATATTTTGGATGAAATTATTTCATTCACCCACTTTTGAAAACAATATTGTGTCGAATTGTTCTATTCAAGTGTTTAGAAACCCCTTCGGCACAGTTGTGCAGACCGTGCTGACGAAGGTTCATATACCACTCAATAAATCAATCAACGCAATATAAAACCACTTTATATTCACTAACAAATACGCACTCATATTTATTTATACGCTCAAACTCATTCTAGAGTACCATTGACTCTATTTTCTAATGAGCAATTCCCCACCAGAGCCAAGGTTCTCGCTTAACCTTTCAGCTCTGATACCAAGTGTAACAACCCGAAATTTTCGAACCCGAAAACTCCAGATAGTTATGTAAAAGAAGAAAGGGGTAGAAGAAGAAGAAAAGAAAACAACATCAGAATCTCACATCGCGGTGGAATAAAATATAATATATAGAATACAGTTTTAAATACAAGAAATCTGTACTGTATACATATACATACATATCATCATCGGAGTACATCAATCAATCATACATATCCATACACAGCGGAAATAATAAACAAATACGGGAATACGCTCTGTCATCCAACTCGTCTCCTGAGCTCCAGCATATAACCTGATCCTATTTAAGTCGTTCTGACCCGAGCATCATATAAAACAACACCCGAGTCAGTTTGGAAAACCAACGTGAGAAAATCACACTCAATTGGGTTATTAAAGTTTCAAAAATCCTTTGAAAACAAAAGCATCTCGTAAGACCACGCCACAAATAAACATGTCGGGTTTTTACCTTACGATAGCTAAAACACTTTTTATTAAAGTTCTTTGATATTATTATAGTGTCTATAGAAAGTAAAATAGAATCTAGCTGAAATGCTTGCATCTCACGTTTCAGCAATAGTTGGGCACAATCAAATCCGTACAGGCGCTTATTGGAGATTGGATCCCATACAATGGCAGGGCTACAGGGGTACCGCCCGTCACAGTACCTGGTCTAGATCAGAGTACCGAGGAGCCACCCTAACTCCCCTGCAACACAAGACCGGAACCATTCCTTACTGAACAGTCCCAAGCAAGATTACCCCGCAGTTGGCGCGACCAACCGCCCACTAAGCCGAATAAAAAGGGACATCTAGACAGGGGAAACCTCACTCTCCAGTGGGGGCTACCCACGAAGTCTTGTTGCACCTCTCCTGTTTTAGCCATTCCCGGTTGATGAGGCTTGAGATTAAACGTTACCTTTCAAGAACGCATCACTTAGAATGCTCATCGTCCACCTGACGATGTTCTGAAAGCATTCAATCCATACAAGTTGCCTTGGGTTTGGACAAACCGAATCACCGTCTTCAACTCTTCACGGTCTTCATTCGTAATCGTTCAAACCGGATCGAAGTGGTTTTCGGATAATCAAATCCGATCCCGGACTCTTCGAAACGATCAGCGCATTGTCAAATATTGATAGTCGGTTATCTAACTATCAAATAATCGTACACCAGCAACCATCAAATAATTTCCATAAATTATTTATCTCAAATATCATTCTGATAGTATTTCCATTTAATCCATTTGAAACAAATTTTCAAAGACCTTTTATTTCCATGAAATCATTTAACTGATTTCTTATACTCACTCACAATTGATTTATCCTTTGAAAATATTCCTATTTTCTCATTTCTTCCTCAAAAATTCAATTTACACTTTCCTTATAATTTCACAAATTCACTTTCTCCACTTAATAAGATTTCTCCTAAATCTTGTCCCATTTAAATTAATTTGCTTACCATCATAAGAGGATTTTAATTGGATTTAAAAAAAACATTTTGAAAACATATAGATTTATAAAATAAGAAGTATGGTTTTATACAAATTATGGATCGAAAGTAATATTAAAGTTCATACCCAGTTAATGATAAAATTCAAAACTGGTTTTAGAAAAATAGAGTTTATTAATAAATATTTGCCAAGTCTTCAAAGTAACTAATTCGAAAATATTTTACATTCAAATAATGGTTTATAAAAAATTTATATAGTATAATAATTTAAAATATTCTTTTTAAAATAAATTATAATTTTAGAAAATCCAATATCCATTTATAAATGCCTCTTGTCCACATTCACCTTTGGAAATATCCTGCTATTTCCATTCAACCAATTTCATATCTCATTTATAAATTCCATTCATGAATTTATAAAATCTCCTTTGATTTCATTTATTATAAGATAGTTTGATTTAAAAATCTCATCTTTATAATTTATTTCTTTCTATAAAGTTCCATATTGTCCCATTTAATAAATTCCATTCATCATTAAATAAAATTCCCTTTTGGCTCTTAACAGAATTTCTTATTCGTAATTCTTAATAGCATCTTCTTTATTTCCTAATAAATTTTCTTTTCTTTTCTTATTAATATTTCTTTTTATTTCCTTAATAGACCATTTCCATTCCTTAATATAATTCCATTTTCTTTAATTCACTTATCGATTACAATATTCCTTCAAGTATAAATTTATAATTTAAATTTTCCAAAACTCAACTTTATCACATTAAGGTTTAACTTAAGTCGAAAATATACTTTTATTTCTTTTCTTCATTCTCACGTTAAGTAGATTCAAATTTCAAGTAAATATTTTCTATTTGAGTTTTATTTAACTTCTTCAAATTAATTTATCAACGGTAATAGAAATTTCAAATTTTCAACTTCTCTGTTATTCAACAGTTGATAATTCAATTATCTATAAAACTACCCAACTCAATATAACATCCTCTCACAGAACATCATATATACGAAATAAAATAAATAGTTTTGAGGAATCCTGTTGGATCCCTCCAACCTGTTTTCCCTGCATCCACAGATGTTAGCACAATAAAATAACAATTTCACTTCAATGTGAAATATTGCAGTATATGGGTTTAATATTTCTAACATCCACTTATTACGCGGCGTAAAAAGTTTATTTAATTATTCACTACTTCAACCATCATTCAAGCAATTCAACAATTAAATTTAAATTCAACAATTCAAATTTTAAACTTAACTGAGTGAGATTAACTCACCTTTGATTTAATTGTTGCAATCCTTCCCAATCCAGATTCGTTTCCATATTTTTGACCTTGAATAAAAATTTCATGGATTTTATTAATATTCGAACAATCGAATAATTATTTATCGTTTAAATAAATTTATGTTAATCTAATAATTTAATCTTAACTAATGATTTATTTTTAGCAAATAATTAAATTTTAAACTGATTCTCCCTTTATAAAAATCTTCCGGTGACTAAAATAATTAAATAAGCTAATTAAACAAAATAATCACCTAAGTAAATTACTTTTTAAAATGAATTAACAATAAATATATCTTTCCCTTTGAAACTGCTTATCTCCAATTGACATATTGATTTTATACTGAAACTATATATATATATATATATACACACACACACGCACACACTTATATAAATAAGTAAATAGATTTCAGGAATCAAATTGTTATATGGACTTCGAATAGTTTTAAATTCATATTTATTCCAAAAAAAAATCTTATATATATACATATATTTTAAATTAAATTAGGTTAAATTTTTAAGAACTAGAATTATTTAACAGTAAAAATAATTTTATTTTTTTTTTCTCCGCAAAATCAAAACCTTATTTACTGTATATTTAAATTTAATACTTAAATTTAAGAATTAAATTAACTGACTAAGTACATAATAACATAAAAGTTATACCTCATGGCCTCGCGACCTACTCCTCGACCCTTCACGATTCCTAGCCTCCACGCAAACAACTCCTCTGGTCGGACATGAATGAGCTGCCGCGCGCGACTCCTTGCTCGAGCTTCCTGCGTCGCACACGACTCCATCAGCAGCACACGAAGACGCGCTTGTCACCTCCCCATCGCGCCGCCACGCCACCGTCATCGCGCGCCTTGCGAACGTCCCCTACCGCCTCCAATCACTCGCCGCCTCGCACGCCAAGCCATCGCCGCGACGCATCCCCCCTCGACTCGAGATCCAGCAAAAGAAACGCGGCTCGACCATTATTCGAACGCGGAACGATTCGCGTGATTTCCCCCTAATTCGATTAAGGGTTTTGTTCTCTTTTTTTTTTTAAGCATGCCGTGAAACGGCTTCAAGAAGAAAATGGGAAACGAGGAAAAGAATAAAATGAAGGTTTCGGTTTCGAGATAAAAGGAAAAGAAGGCAGCCATGAAATGAATTTTAGTTTTTGTGTTCTGATCGACAAAAAAGAAACAGAAGGTATCGCGATCTTTAAAAAAGAAAAGAAGCGTATAGGGAAAGATGAACAATAGCGTTAGTGTGTTGAGGAAGCTACGTTAATTATTTTCTTTTAAATTTTGAATTTAAAAATCTTCTCGTATTTCTCTTATATTATAGCGCGTTTGTTTATCGTACAATCACACGGCAGCTCCTAAAATTAGAAATTTGAAATCCGGTAATAATTCAATATTACGGATCCAATGGAACTGCTTTCGTCGAAATCCGAGACTGCGCCTCGGAAGTCTATTTTTAAATGTCAATTTAAACGATGTAAAATTTAAAATTGAACAAACGACGGTTAAATTCAATTTTAATCCACCTATTGTCTTCAATTTTATCAGTATAAGTTTTATAAGCGGTTGAAATATTTTTAACAAGCTTATAATTCCAAATTTAAATAGTTTACCCAATTGTCAATTACTATTTAATTTATTCAATTAACTATTATATTTAAATTCTGAGTTCTTTTTATTAAATCAAACCAACTTTTCATATTGAAAACAAATTATATTTCAAATTAATTATTTAAATTCATTTCAAATATCACAAATTGACGGTTGAAAAAAACCGGGTCGTTACAGTATCTTTGGTTTGATATCCTTTAAAGCATCACATAACATCTTTTAACCTATTATTTTATCAAGGAAATCTTCTTCAAAAACTCCATACATAAAAACCATTTTAAAACTACTTTATTTTGCCATGGGTTTTTCCTTTAAAAATGAGACTGTGTTCTTTGTTTTGAAAATAAAGGCTTTCGAAACCTTAGACCTTTACTTTCGAAACCATTAAAATCTATCTTTTGAAAGCTTTCAAATCTTCTTTTCAACACACTTAAACTTACGACTTTCGTCACCTTTCGAAAGTATCAAAACCTTTCCTTTGAAACCATCAAAACATTACTTTCAAAAGTATTATAGTCTATCTTCCCAACATATAAAAGCATAGCTTTGAAACCATTTGGAAGTACCTCTTTCAGAACCATTGGGTTTTTCCATAAAATAACTTTTAGGCAAAAGTGAATATAAATGAAAGCACCGCTTTTGAAACCATTAACCTTTAAATAAAATTGATTGAGGAAAACTAATGGCTTTGGGACCATCCTTTCGAAAGCTTTAATCATTTAAGTAAAACATTCGAAAGCTTTCAAAGCCATTGCCTTAAAAACCTTTGGCATAAGTGGATACTGGAGCCCTTTTGAAAGCATTAGGAGGTGGCTTATTACATTCGAACTCGTTGATGACTTCAACCCATTCGAAGGCATAAAGGCAGCAACATGGTTTCGATTGGACTCAAATTACCCTTTCAAAAGCAATGACTTAAAATCAAGGCAACTCATTCGAAAGATACCCTTTAAACAAAAAGGTGGCAACCTCTTCGAAAACTATATTAAACTCTTTTGAAAGCATTCTTTTGAAAACAAGGCAAGTGGCATTTCTTTGGGTAGTGAAACAAAGGCCTCGACCCCTTCAAACGCTTGGTTTCGATTCCATTCCTCTTGTCATTCTCTAATCCACTACGTACCAACGCATTGATACCTTATGTATTGGTTTCGACTTGGTTTGGGCGGAAGTATAAGGTCGAAAGGTGCTAGTGGAAGTGGCGAAAAATAGAATCTATGCAAAACTGTTTTCATTGCCTTTTTAAGTAATATTTTTCAACTAACTGACCTATTTGTAAAAATATGATTCGTTGCTATAAACTTTATCAAAATATTTTCTAAAAGACTGCCGAGTTTATTCAGAAATTAATTAAAGATAATTAACAAAGAAGCCCTTCCCTTTGACAAAACAATTGAGATTTTTAAGTCTTCCATCTTAAATAAATTAATTTACCTAGCAAATTATTTAAGAAAAACACCCAAAAATCATTAATATTCCCATTTATCATGTTATCTAACATATATAAATGTCGGATCCAAATTCCTTTATATAATTACCGATATTAATTTCCAAACCAAATTATTCATATTCCCCTTTGCAAATTCATAATAAATTATCAATAATTTAGATTATGAAAAATTAAACCCATCTCCGAATTAATGTTCTACATGACATACTAAATCCTCATGGCATTCGAAACCTAATTAAACGGTTTTAGCCTTAAAATCGAATAAAATATTTATCAAACAAACTTATTTGAATATAACATATCATGGAGTCCAAGCATATCATCGTCAAAAATCATCATAATACAGGATTTAAACTTAAACCCAAAATCTAATGTATTTAAAAATGAAAATTGAGATGGTTTTAATTATTATTCACCTTGCTTAGGATAAGGAACTTGAGATTTGATCTTTGATTAATTCCCCTTGCTTGATTGCTTTGCTTAAATTAATTTTTCCCCTTTACTTTCCCTAGGTTATGGTCTTGAGCTTTCTAATTTATGTTTTAGAATTATTGAATTGTGATCGTGTAGAGAAATGAGAACATGGGTTTAGGGTTACGGGGTTATGGTGACGGCTAATCCTCATAATGCCCTTGACTTATTTCCTTATTAATTATTTAATGAAACCATTTCCATAACTCATTCTTTTTTTAATTAAGCATGGCCCAAATTAGATTTTCAAATCTCAATCACTTTATCACTCTAATATCTACATTATTCTATTTAATTTATTTAATTTATCTAATTAAAACTCTTGAATAATGTTATTAGAATTAGGGGTGTTACGGGCTCCCCTCCTTAAAGAATTTCATCTTGGAAATTCAGTAAGGACTAAATATTAAACATAGCAATCATCTATAACAGCTTCTAACTATCATACTAGCCTACTTGACTAGAAATTTCCTATATAAAGCAAATATATAACATACCCTCACAATAGATCAAGATAAGCATCTCTAATTTTGTCTTATGTCTCCTAAGTATAGTCCTTCTCGTTGTCGCTCCAAAGAACTTTCACCAACTTGACTGTCTTGTTCATTAACCTTTTCTCCTCCCCAGCTATAACCCGAATTGATTGTCTAACAAAATTCAAATTTGGTTCTTCTATCATCTCTTCCAACTATGTCGGAGGAATAGTAATCTTTGGATCATGCACATACTTGCGAAGATGAGACACATGAAATACATTATGGACTCCTTCCATACTAGCCGACAACTCTCCTCTATATGCGAACTTTCCTATCCTCTCTATAACTTCTGACGGACCAACATATCTCGGTGCCAAATTTCCTGACTTTCTGAATCGTACCACACCGTTCATTGGTGATACTTTAATAAAACCCTATCTCCAACTGAGAATTCTAGGTATTTATGCCTCTTATCTGCGTAACTCTTTTGTTTGGACTGAGCTTCCCTTATCCTTTCTCAAGATTAACTCAATCTTCTCTGTCACCTCTCTAACGAGATCTGGACCCAAGACTAATCTATCTCCAGTTTCCAACCAACGTGCTAATGATTTGCATGGCTTTCCATACAAAGCTTCAAAAGGTGCCAATTCTAGTTGATAACAGTTATTATAGGAGAATTCCACTAGATGTATGTAATCTTCCCAAGATCTAAAGTCTAGCGCACAAGCCCTCAATAATTCCTCGAGTACCTTATTGACTGTCTCTGTCTGCCCATCCATCTGAGGATGATACGCAGTACTTATCATAAGCTTGGTAACTAACACATCCAGTAGGCTCTTTCGAAATTAATTAGTAAACAAAGCATCTCTTTCACTGACTATACTACTAGGAATTCTGTGCAGTCTAACTATGTTCCTCATGAGCAACTTAGCAAAAACAGATGTTGTCCTGCTTGACTTAACTGGAATGAAATGGGCACTTTTGGTCAACCTGTCCACTATGATCCATATATTTTCATTTCTCTATTCGACCTTGGCAACGCATCTATAAAATCCATGGATATCGAATTTCATTTCCAAACTGGTATCTGCAAAGGTTGAAGAAATCCACTCGGCTTCTGATGTTCGGCCTTCATTTGTTGACCGTTTACGCACTATCTAACCCACAAGCCAACATCCTTTTCAAACCCTCCTAATAGAAGTTCCTCTTCATATCTTGATACATCTTGGTCCCTCCAGGATAAATCATAAATTTGGATAGATGATATTCCCTAAGAACTTCATTCCCCAAGTCCTCATTATTCGAAACACACAACCGTCCCTTCTTTCTCAATTATCCCATCTAGTCAAGATTAAAATCCTTTAGATCGTCGATCTTATACCCAACTTTAAGCCTTCTAATCTTCTCAGCTAATAATGGATCCTCTTTCTTCTTAGAAGCAATCCTTTCGATCAATACTAGCCTAATTTCCAAACAGGACAACATGGCGGTGCTTTGACTAAAACTATCGGTCGATCTTAACTGCACACTACAAGTAGTCAAAGCTTCTAAATCTCTCCATTCTGCCAGCACAGCTAATACCACATTCTGATGTCTTCTACTAAGAGCATCCGCTACCTTATTTCCTTTACTAGGTGTATACTTTATACCAAAATCATAAGCAGCTAAAAACTCCAGCCACCTTTTCTATGTCATATTTAACTCCTTCCGAAAGAATAAATACCTTAATGACTTATGACCTGTTCATAGCTCAAATCTCTACCCTAAGAGATAATGTCTCTGAATCTTCAATGCGAAGACCACTACAGCCAACTCTAAATCATGAGTAGGATTTCTCACTTCATCCGCTCTAAGTTATTGTGAAGCACAACCAATAACTTTACACTTCTTTATCAATACAGCTCCTAGTCCTATCCCACATGCAACGGTATGCACTACCAACCCTTGGTTTCCATCTAGAACTACTAACATAGGTGCATTGGTCAACAAATGCTTTAACTTATGTAATTCTTCCACACATTGTCGGGCCGAACAAACTTCATGTCCTTCTGGTTAACTTAGTCAATGGCGCTGCTATCTGCAATAAATCCTTAATGAATCTCCGATAATAACCAACAAGTCCAAGAAAACTCCTAATCTCTATCACCGTCTCTAGACCCATCTAGTTGTTAATAGTTTTGATCTTATATGGATCGACTGACAAACCCTTCTTTGAAACCACATGACTAAGAAACTTAACCTCTTTCCTTCAAAAATGACATTTAGAAAACTTCGTTTTCAACTGATGCTGCCTCAGCGTCTCAAGCACTACTCTAAGATGACCTCATGCTCTATTTCATTCTTACAGTGTATAAAATGCCATCTATAAACACGATCACGAACCTATCCAAGTACTCTTGGAAAAATCAGTTCATCGAATCCATGAAGAAAATTGGTGCATTCGTTAACCCAAATGGCATTGTTAAGCACTCGTAGAACCATACCCAGTCCAAAATTTTATCAACGGAGTACTATCCTCTACCACTCTTAACTAATGGAAGCTTGTTGTTAAATCCAATTGGGAAAGTACTCTGGCTCCATACAACTAATCAAATAGATCATCAACTCTCTGCAAAAAAAAGACGATATCAATACACATCCTTAACGACCCATCCAGTTTCTTCACGAACACCGCGGTTGCTGCTCAAGACGAACTACTTGGTCTAATAAACTTTCTCCATTCTAGATCCCTAGTTAATACTTCAATTCCTTCATCTAGGTCAGTGTCATCTTGCTAGATGGTCTACTTATAGGTTCTGCTCTTGGCACAAGATCTATTTGAAATTCGACAGCTCATTTCGATGGTAGTCCTGTAACCAACTCAAACACATCTGCAAACTCTTTTGCTACTCGAAGCTGACTTAACTCTTCTTCCACTTCCATGGCTCTCGACGAAGAACAAGCACTTTGGTCAGAATTCTCCACTAAGAATATGATTTGGTTATGACTACCAGGGTGTCTTAAAGATACTTCCCTATCCAAGTAAAATATCCTAGTCTGACCTTTACCACCCAGTCCATACCCAAAATGATTCCAAAATCTAGAAATAAAAAATATACAAACTGCATGCAAACTTGTGACCTAAAAAATCAAGTTCTAACTGGTCACATCTCATCCCTAGAGTTGCATACCCTCCTATCGGATTTGCACCCCTTAAGGAAGTAACATGGTATGTGGGTTCTAGGCATAACCTATCAACCAATCACTGAGATATAAATGAATGCAATACACCGGTATCAAATAGTATCCTAACTGGTATACTCAAATCAAAAGTGTTTCTTCCATCACAGTCTTTCCTTTCTTAGCAGTAGTTGGTCTACCAGATGAGGGTCCAACAATAAAGACCGTTCCCCTGTCCTCCCTAACAAGTTCTGGACACTGATTCTTATAATGCCCAACCTGGTCATAGTTAAAGCACTTCATGCCCTTCTTTTTCGCAATTTTTTTTGCATGTCCGGCATTCATAAGCATAATGGCCCTTCTTATCACACTTGAAACAAACTAAATCATTCTTTGCCTTCTTAGAGCTTCTCCCTTCTACGTCCCCTTCTTCCTTACGGATCCTCTTCATCTTAAAGAATTTCCTCTTCTTTCCTTTAGAACCTTGGGTTTCAATTGGCTTTTCCTTCCTATAAATAGCGAGAATTTCCTCATATCGAATTGCCGTCTCCATAACAACATTACAAGGATCATGGAGATTGGGCAGGGTCGCCCTACCAATTTCGAGCCCTCAATCCCGGAATAAACTTCTCATTCCTCTTGATGACGGTGTCAATGGTAGCATATCCATAACTGAGCAGCTCATTAAACTAAGTAGCATAATCAATTACCGACATCTCTCCCTACACCAGATCGATGAACTTTCTCAACAATGCCAACTTAGAACTTCAGACAAAAACCTCTGCTCGAACCTCCTTTGAAATTCTTCCCAAGTCAACTCTTCCTCAGAAACTCCGATAATTAATAACATTATTCCATCGATGAAGCGCTACTCCCTGCAACTGCTTAGAGGCTAGTCTCCTCTTTTTCTCATTATTCAATCATAAATCAGCGAAGATTCTCTCATATTGCAATAGCCAATTTTCAACTTCTATGGCATCCTCCGTTCCCACAAATGGCTTTCGACCAAGATTGGTGTAATCTCTGCTTAACTTAGCATTGTTATTCCTAATTGGAGCCACAGGATTAGCTTTTCCAACACTCTGGCTACTCATGCCACTGCTCCATCTTGCTTCAAATTAACGAGGAACTGATGCATCATCCCCATATCTACTGGCGGATTTCCAGCACTTACATTGGCATCTACATTTTGATTAGCATTTGCCTGTTGGCCTGGGTTCCTCCTAGTCGGTTGAGCATTCCCATTTGTTGTGGTGCTTCCTCCACCTATATTTCCTCTTTCGTTTCCTGCCTCGACATTTTCTTTTTCGTAAATCTACATACGAGCCTTAGTAAGATGTAGAAGAACAGTCTAAGAGAGAGGGGAATACATACTTATATATATATATATATATATATATATATATATATCAAATACAAGAACATTACTATAGTGGCGTTAACCTAAACTCCGATCTTATTTTCCAATTCATTTGAATATTTTTTGGAAAATCTTTTAGGCTTAAATTTCTTTTAAGTTTTCATAAACCTATGCTTCGATACCAACTTAAAACATCCCCCACTTAAAGGCCCAAAACTAATGACTACGGATGATGCATTCATCCATAGTTATCAGTCCTCGACGACCAAATATGGTAATGTTAGATACATTGATATAACAAAAACACATGGATATGGAAATTTTTTAATATCATTAAACAATTTTCACGTTACATTTCAAATCATTTCAAATTCATTACATAGTCCAAGATTCGAGAACCACGTTCAAAGAAAATATAATTATAAAGATGCCCCATTAGATGATCAGAATCAACATATAGGCGATTAAAAAACTTTGCCTAGTCAATAAAACACAGTGGAATCAAAATAGAAAAGAACTCCTACTAGCTCGCTTGCCTCCTACAGTTTTTGGAAGCTTATTCATCTAAGGAGAACCTAAAAACCTCAACTCTCAAACTACTTAAAATTAATTGAGAACTCGAGAGTTCAAGGGGAAAATATAAACTTCGAGTCGGACATAAAGCATGGTATGAAGAATAACCTACCATCCCAAACCATCTAGATACATAGTGAGACCACACCGCTTAGCGAAATGGGTTTTCCCCTTCACTAGTATCTTATACAAATATTTGTAATAACCATATATTTTGCTCCTACATCAACAATGGTTAAAAGGTTGGAATTTAAAATATATTGTGATATGCAAACAAGTAAATAATTATGGATTTTCCATCCCCATTCATTTGACTATCTATCTCAGCTATAGTTTCTAGGGTCACTATTAACCTATTAGTTCTTATGGGTTGATTAATAGCCTATTTAAAGCAATGGACTATCTACCCGGTCTCATAGTTTTCATTCGTAAGAACAAATTAGTCCTTGCTAATAACTTCATTGATTCATGGGTTCTCCCTGAACCTATTGGTATCTCCAATAACTTCTCTCATATCATAGTTTTCATGGGTTGACAGAGAACCTATTGACTTCTGTGAATAATTTGATCGGATATAGTTTTCATGGGTTTACAACAAACCTATCGGCCCTTACCAATTACTCTTTCCAAAAATAGTTTTCATGGGTTTGATATGAACCTATCTAATCTGGCAGCTTCTTTTTCTATGTTTTGGTCTTCCTGACCTCCTAGATGCAACTTTACTCATACAGGGGTTAACTCAATGTTATTCACTGCTGGATCGACCTAGCTAGTTATCCTGCCCTTTCCTTCTCCAAAATACAGTTATGGGTCCATTATGAAGTGAATATGTTTATAGAAGAAGCAAATACAATAACATAATAATACCAATATCTATGGTTTAATATCCTTGAAAGCATATTCACATATAACATGATTAATCCATTTAACCTATTATTTTTATCAAGGAAAGCTTATTCAAAAACTCCATATTTAAAAATCCTTTATTTTTCCATGGGTATTCCTTTAAAAATGAGATTGGGTTCTTTGTTTTGAAAATTAAGGCTTTTCAAACCTTAGAACTTTACTTTTGAAACCATTAAAATCTAACTTTCGAAAGTGATGTGCACATAAATGTGCATATATTTACATCCATATTTTATCTATTTTTATTTAAACAAATGTCATATTTGGGCATTTTAACATGTTTAAAACCAAAATACAATTATTTTCAAATCATCATTCATTCAGGGGCAAAATGGTCATTTT
This sequence comes from Allium cepa, assembly GCA_030765085.1. Lineage (NCBI taxonomy): Eukaryota > Viridiplantae > Streptophyta > Magnoliopsida > Asparagales > Amaryllidaceae > Allium > Allium cepa. Next base: position 55,761,578 of record CM060939.1, read on the forward strand.
TGTGCATATGTTAATTTGAGAATTTTTACTTGGATATTTTTTATGATTTTTATAGGAATTTGGATGCATATGGAAGAGGCTTTCATGGAGATATATGCATGCACAAGGAAATACAAAAGAATGAAGAGGAAATAATTCAAGCTCATGATCATGGAGGACCCCACCCACTTACCTAAATCTACAATTAGAAGCTAAATGACAACTAAGTGGCGGTTAAAGCTTTATGCACTTCTAATGATGGATTAATTAGTGGCTAATGGTTACTTGGTGGCCACACTTCCTAAAGGGCATTTTGGAAAGCACCTTAAATATTGAATTAGGGCTTTAGGCATGTATAAATCGCCCTCTTATGTGCATGTAAATATCTTCCACTCTTTGAAAATAAAAATGCAAGTTGTAAGCTCTACATTTCATGAAATAAAAATGGGTTCCTAGCCACTTTCTCTTCTCTTTTCTACGTGTTTTTCTTTACTTTTATGCTCATTTTTATTCTTATGCTCTCTTTCATTTCATGTTCATAGTTTAGATTTACATTTATGCACTAGTTTAATTCATTTCCTTCTAGTAGTTAATCTTCTTTTTCTTTGTTTATTCTCTACTTCATTTTGTTTTCAATGTTGAAATCTCTATGTGTTGAAATGATAACACAAATGAGAGGCTAAACTCTACAATTTAGGGATAACGAAGCCTTCTTTTATCATGTAGACTCAACATAAATTCTCTATATATGATCTCTTTTATGCTTTATAAGAAAATGGATGTTTATGTTTGTTTGTGTTTTATGTTGAATTTGATAGTCTAATTTGTACATAACAAATACGCTATCCTTATCTCATTAATCACAAATTTCCCCTTCATATAAATATGATCATGGCAATGAAGTGAAGTTTGAATCAAAATTTGATGATCAATGTTACTAATTAATAGTAAATAGTTCATGCTTTAACTAGATTTTGGTTTCATTTTCTATGCTATGTTTCATGAGATATGAAAAGTAAGACTAGAGTTGTATTATAGTTTGATGGTTTGATTTATGTTAGATAATAACTCAAATAGGCCATGCTTATGATAAATACATCACTAATTCTACTTAGATTAAAAAGAGATCATCATTTGATTTTATGTTGATTTATGTGAAAAATATAAGAAAGTGGATTTGCCTCTAAATTGAATTTTAATCACATAGTTTTTAATCTCAACATTTGCTTAGCTTTCTACTTTTCAAAACAATCTCCACTTTTGATTTAATTTGATTGACTATAAAATTTTAAAATCTAACAATTCCCTACGGATCAACCCATACTCGCCACGTACTAACTTTTGTACGTCGTGCACTTGCGGTAATTTTTATTTCAAAATTTATCGATGGTTTTCTAATCCGATAGAAAATTCATCGTTAAACAGAAAGCTTTCAAATCTTCTTTTTAAAACACTTAAACTTAAGACTTTCTTAACCTTTCGAAAGCATCAAAACTTTCCTTTTAAAACCATCAAAACATTTCTTTCGAAAGTGTTAAAGTATATCTTTCCAATACATAGAAACATGGCTTCAAAATCGTTAGAAAGTACCTCTTTCGTAACCATTAAGTTTTTCCTCAAAATAACTTTTGGGTCAAAGTGAATATAAACGAAAGTATCCCTTTCAAAACCATTGACCTTTAAATAAAAATGATTGGGGAAAACTGATGGCTTCGAGATCATCCTTTCGAAAGGTTTAATCATTTAAGTAAAACATTTGCAAGCATAGCTTTGAAACCCCTTTTGAAGTCTTTGCCTTTGAAACCATTGGTATAAGTGGCTGCTAGAGCCCTTTCAAAAGCATTGGGAGGTGGCTTATTACATTCATAAAAAAAAAGCTACCTTTCAAACTCATTGATTACTTCAATCCATTTGAAAGGCATAAAGGCGGCAGCATGGTTTCAAATGGGTTCAAACTAACCTTTCGAAAGCAATGATTTAAAAACAAGGCAACTCATTTGAAAGCCACCCTTTAAACAAAAAGGTGGCAACCTCTTCGAAAGCTATATTAAACCCTTTCGAAAGCATTCTTTTGAAAACAAGGCAAATGGCATTTCTTTGTGTTGAACATGCTATTATATGATTTTTGTTTGATGATAATAAACATATATATTCGTGTAAATGTATTTGTTAATGTACTATTTCATTTTTCACAGGTTAAATAAATATTTGCTAAATAAAATTAAATAATACAGAATTTGAATTCAAACAGTACTTTTATTCAAACAAATATTTATTACAATTTTGAATAGTACAAATTCAAGCTCTCACTATACATATAGAACTTTGATTACAATACAAATTCAATTACATCACAATTTCACATTTACAGTTAACCTCACTACATATCACTCACACTCGGTTTTATCTTCAACTTCATTCCAATATGAATCCAGCATCTGAGCAATCTGCAAAAATAAATATTGACGCAGTAAAATTGAAAAGGAATATTTTTTTGTAGTATAAAACAATATGCGAATTTTGAAAATAATATTTGCCTCAGTTATTTGGGTTGTTCGTCATCATTTATCTTTGAATTCATCATACACAAACAGCTTTTGACATAAATAGTGTATCACAGTATATGCCACAAGGCCGTGCGCACCGATATATATACACTTGATAAATTTACAGGGACAGGTGAGCACAGGTCAAACCCAAATTATCGGATTCAACTCAAGTGCAATAAAATAATGCCACAAACTTTCAGCACAAGGTCAAACCCGAGCTACAAGCTGGATTCAACATAGGTGCAAATGGCCAAAACTCAAGAATCAAGTGTCGACTAGTTCAATATAAACCAAAACCAGAAAGTACACATGACTATTTCAACTTCAAACTCACAACAAGCATGGTACAAAGACTACAATTACAAAACTCAACTCAACATATATGCATATGCACAAGTCAAGTGATGCACTAGTGATACCAGTGGAATGAACAAGATCAGCTTCTACATGAACGTCTGAAACAAATGAAACCAGAGGCAATTGGCAACAAATAATACAATATAAACCAGACTACATGAAATACATGAAGGCAGCAAAGCCAACAGACCAACAGAGTTTCAAACATGCAGGGACAAAAAATGCATAGCCACAATAATGACAGAGATAGCACATATATGAATGCATATATATACATGCTGCAGTCAAGTCTATTAAGGCCATGATCAATGAATGGAACACCATGTTTCCAAATTAGGAGGATGATCAAACTTAATGCCACAATACCACCAAGCAAAACAAGTCCAGGTTGACACAAATGGTAATAACATGTACAGACAGTGAAGAATCAAAGTCGAAGCCGACCAGAAATTCACGCAACAAGTCCAAGTCAAAGCAAGAAATTCACGAAATCAAAAAATGGGCGAAGTCAAAGGAAAGCAACACCATGGAATTCAAGCAACGAAAATATATTCGAATTGAACAAGTCATAAATCATCTCAAACGTTCAAGCATTATCAAGCGGCAGAGCAAAAGTTTTGACGAATTCAAATAAAAAATATACGACGAAAATTTAGGAGTTCGACTCCAATAAATTGCAATCAACATCATCGGCAAATGGTATCGAGTTCAAGTAAGCATTAAGCTAGAAAAGAAAAGGAATAAATTGCATACCAGAATCAATCGAACTCGACCAACATCAAAGCAGCCAAACGCAACTCAAGGAGACGAACGATTGACGAAGCTACACGCAAATATCTGTTCGATCGATCAATAGAGGCGTGACTTCGATATTAGTCACAAGCCCTAATTTTGCAAAAAGGAACGAACGAGCATAAAGGAAGCCGCCATATTTTTCATCTCAAAGAAATCGGGCCGGAAATAAATAAAAGAGAAAGGAATAATTTAAGCCGGCCTTTCTTTTAGGCTTTAATTTTAAAAAGGGTTTAAATTGTTTAAATTAGGGTTTAGTTATTGTTTTTAAAGCATTTTTAATTTCCTTCTTAAAATCGTTGTAATTTCTAGTCGTGTGACCAGGGGACAAACTACGTGGCATAGTTTGAGAATTCGCAACTCAGTGCCTGAGTTGTGGCAGGGTTTTGAGCGTAGAGTTAGGTTAGTCAGTAGCGGGTGTCGTGAGTTTACGTATGTAAGCGTCTGAAAACTATTGACGCTTGGAATATTGTTGAGACGGGTTATAGAGCACCAACTATAACAGTAGATAATCAAGAAATAGAGAAACCAAAGGGTCAATGGACATAATTAGAAAATAAATTACAAAATGCTAATGCTAAAGCTATGAATTCTATTATCTATTCATTGGATCATCTTGAATTTAATCGTGTCTCACATTGTCTAACTACGCAAGAAATATGGCACACACTAGAAGTGACTCACGAAGGAACATCTAAAGTCAAAGAATCTCGCCTTGCCATGCTAAGCAGCGAATACGAGAACTTCACAATGGCTAAGGAAGAAAATGTCAAAGAGATGCATGGACGACTTTCCAATATCGTATATAAATCAAAAGCTCTTGGAAAATCATACACAGAGTTGGAGATAGTCCAAAAAATACATAGAGTCCTTCCACGAAAATTTGAAGCAAAAGTGACAGCCATTCAAGAATCAAAAGATTTAAAACAAATGAAAGTCGAAGAACTCATCGAAAACCTCACCACTTACGAGCTAGAGATGAAATTCAAGGAAGAACGTGAAGGAGGAAACACTCGAAGAAAATCAATAGCTCTTAAAGGGACAACTGAAAGTGAAGATGATGATGATGATGATGATTATGAAGTAGAACTAGCACTATTAATAAGAAAATTCAAAAGGTGGAGTCGCAAATATGGCAATCCAGTTAGAAATCAACAAGCAAAGAGCAGATTAAACAAAGCAATAGACAACCCAGAAGAACAGAAAATCATCTGTCACAAATGCAACAAACAAGGTCATATCAAGCCAAATTGTCCCCGAAATCGACTCAGTCAAGGAAAGAAACTAAAAAGGAGAAGTTTTGCAGCTACTTGGGATGAAAGCGACGAAGATGGGAGTGATAGCACTGGCAGTGAAAGTGAAAAAGCAAATTTGTGTCTTCATGGTGAAATAACTGACAGTGATGATGACGAGCCAAGTGAGGTATCAAAACTTACTCATTCAGAATTACTTATATATTTTCACGAGGTAAATGGCTGTTTTGAACGACTTAGGGAAAAATACGACAAACTTGAATCACAAAAAGGCACTTTGATAGAATTAAATGAACAACTTAACCAATTAGTTAAAAACTATCAACATAGGATCCCTAAGTGTGATAAGTGTCCAACATTCGAAGAAGAAATTAAAAAATCAGAAATCAATATAAAATCGCTTAAAAACGAAATTCTGATTTTGAAAGAAAGTGAAAATACTAAGAGAGAGAATTCTATTAAAAGGTGCACACAATTGTTAAACGAAAATGAATCTCTCAAAACACAAGTCCAACAATTGTCAACGACTTTAGATAAATTTTCAAAAAGTGAAAAATCGTTGAATATGCTCTTAGGGAAACAAACTGTTAATATGGTTAGACAAGGACTTGGATACAATCAATATGAAAATTTTGAAAGCAATGTTAATCGAGTTAATTCTATGTGCACAATTTGTAGAAAATATGGACACAATCACAATGATTGTTGGTATAGACCCAAACATGTGACAACTATACCAATTTGGGTTCCAAAAGGCACAAATATAAAATCTCTCAATGTTAAACAAATTTGGGTGCCAAAGGGAACATATATAAATAATTTTGGGTCTCCACAAAATTATTTTTCTAAATATTCTGCGTCTAACAACCATGGACCTATAAAAACAAATAGGTCACTAAATTCTCTTCTCATGTAGGAACGCTGGCAGGCTAAGGAACAACAGAAATGGTACTTGGATTCTGGCTGTTCCAGGCACATGATAGGCGATAAATCAAAGTTCCTTAGCCTAGAAAAGTATAAAGGTGGCAGAGTCACAATGGGCAACAACAAAGAGTGTAAAATTGTCGGTAAAGGTAAAGTAGGTAACAATACATTTACCTTGAATGACGTACTATATGTTGAAAATCTGCACCACAATTTGATATCAATCAGCCAGCTATGTGATAAAGGTATGAATGTTATTTTTGATTCTGACTTGTGCAAAATTGTTGACAAATCATCAAAAGAAATCTTATTTTCAGGTAAAAGGAAAGGTAATATATATTCTCTATCCTTTGATGATCTCACTCTCTCTAAATGTTTGGTAGCTAAGGATATAGCAGTAAATTTATGGCATAGACATTTAGGGCATGCTAGCATGAACTTGTTAAACAAATTAAAAAGGAAACATTTGGTAAGAGGGTTGCCATCACATGAGTTTGAAACAGAAAACATTTGTAAAGCATGTACCTTGGGAAAACTTAAAAAATCAACATTTCATGCCAAAAACAATGTAAACACTTCTAGAGTTCTTAAACTAGTTCATATGGATCTGTTCGGACCTAACGACATTGCTAACTTAGGAGGTAAGAAATATTGCTTTGTGTTAGTTGATGATTACTCGAGATATACATGGGTATATTTCTTGGCTAAAAAATCAGAAACTTTTTCATACTTCACAAAATTCGCAAAATTAGTGCAAAATGAAAAAGGAGTCCCTATTGTTTCGTTAAGAAGTGATCATGGTAGAGAATTTGAAAATTATGAATTCGAAAACTTTTGTGATGAAAACGGTTTTAAACAAGAATTTTCTGCACCACATACTCCACAACAAAATGGAGTAGTTGAAAGAAAGAATCGAACATTGCAAGAGTTGGCTAGGTCTATGATAAATGAGTATAAGCTAAGTTCGCATTTTTGGGCAGAAGCAGTAAATACAACTTGTTATGTAATGAATAGAGTTATGATTAGACCAATTCTTAACAAAACACCCTATGAGCTATGGTTCAAAAATAAACCAAACATTGACTACTTCAAAGTATTTGGGTGTTCGTGCTATATTCTCAATACAAGTGATCAATTGGGAAAATTCGAAGCAAAAGATGATGAAGGCATATTCATGGGGTACTCTTCTAGAAATAAAGCTTACAGAGTCTACAACAAAAGGAATAAAACAATCGTGGAGTCAATCAATGTGAAGTTTGATGAAGGCATTAATGAACAGGAAATGGTCAAAAGCAATGTTGAAAAGGAGAATGGAAAAGATGAGAACGAAAAACCAAAAGAAACCGCAACAACAAAAGAAGGCCGAAGGAATCTAGATCCAGAAAAATTGAAATTCGAAACAGATCATCCTCCAGAATTGATAATAGGAAATCCTATCATAGGTGTTCAAACTCGTTCCTCTTTTAGAAATTTGTGTGATCAGTGTCTATATAGTGGATTTATTTCAAAAATAGAACCCAAAGACATAGATACAGCTCTTAATGATGAAAATTGGTTTATGGCTATGCAAGAAGAGCTAAATCAATTTGAGCGAAATGATGTTTGGAGTTTAGCACTTAGAACTAAGGACTATCCAGTCGTAGGAACAAATGGATTTTCAAAAATAAATATTATGAATCTTGAAATGTGATTAGAAATAAAGCTAGACTAGTCGCTAAAGGATATAATCAAATTGAAGGAGTCGGCTTTGATGAAACTTTTGCACCAGTAGCTAGACATGAATCAATTAGGATATTACTAGCTTTTGCTTGCTACAAATGATTTAAGTTAAGACAAATGGATATTAAAAGTGCATTTCTTAAGGGAATTTTAAAAGAAGATGTATTTGTTGAACAACCAGAAGGTTTTGAAAGTCATGAATATCCTAACCATGTATATAAGCTTAAAAAGGCATTATATGGATTAAAACAAGCTCCTAGAGCTTGGTATGAATGCCTCAGTACTTATCTTCTTGAAAATGGGTTCAAAAAGGGTTGTGTAGACACCACACTATTTCTGTTGCATGAAAACAATGATATTTTAATTGTACAAATATATGTTGATGACATTATTTATGGTGCCACTAACAATTTGTTGTACGAGAAATTTGAAAAAGTTATGCAGGAAAAGTTCGAAATGAGCTTGGTTGGAGAATTGAAATTCTTTTTAGGATATCAAGTCAAACAAAGCGATAAAGGTACATTCATTTCTCAAACGAAATATATTAAGGAACTTGTCAACAAATTTGGGTTAAAAGATGCTAAACCAGCTAGAACCCCCATGAGCACAACAATTAAACTTGACAATGATGAAAAAGGTAAGGCAGTTGATCAAAAGCAATATAGAGGTATGATTGGATCACTCCTTTATCTTACTGCTTCTAGGCCTGACATCATGTTTTCTGTCTGCTTGTGTGCACGATTTCAATCTAACCCAAAAGAATGTCATTTAAAAGCCATTAAAAGAATTATAAAATATTTGTTGTACACTCCACAATTTGGTCTTTGGTATCCAACAAATGATAATTTTGAATTAAAAGGATTTTCAGATGCGGACAATGCTGGAAGTCTAGTTGATAGAAAAAGTACTAGGGGTGCATGTTTTATGTTAGGACATTCATTAGTTGCATGGTCAAGTAGAAAACAGAATTGTATTGCATTATCTACAACAGAGGCAAAATATATTGCTTTGAGTGGTTGCTCTGCTCAAATCTTATGGATGATACAAACTTTGCAAGACTATGGTCTAAATTTTAAACGTGTACCACTAATGTGTGATAGCAAAAGCACAATTGATCTCACAAATAATCATGTACACCACTCACGAACAAAACATATAGATGTTAGACATCATTTTATTAAAGATCATATTTCCAAAGAAAATATCTACATAAATTTTATTTCAACTGATTCTCAATTGGCAGACATTTTTACAAAACCCCTATCGGAAAATAGTTTTTGTAAACTACGTCTCAGCTTAGGTGTTTTAGAAATTTAATTTGCTAAATATTTAACTTTTTTTCTCCCTACTACTTGTCGAAAAGATAAATAGTGATTGAAAAAGTGATGAGTATTGATATTTATCATATATTATTACTCGAGACGGTATAATTAGTAAAAAAAATTAAATTTAAACAAGAGTTATAAAACTTTTGTTGGTAAAAATTCCATGACCATCTCTATTTCTAACAACCATCACTCATCAAAATTCAATATAGTTTGTCGATATGTGGTACTTTAAACAAGAATAATTCGTTTTTCATTTCCTTAAAAAATAATATCAAAGTATTAACTCTCATTTAAAAGTCCTCACGGTTATGCATGGGTGAATTACTTGGAATTTGTTATGTGCTTTCATGATCATTTAAAAGTCCTCACGGTTATGCATGTATGGAACGCATATCAAAATTGATCTTTAAAAATAAACAAGTTGATTCTAATCTCATTTAAAAGTCTTCACGGTTATGCGTGGTTAGAAGATACTTGAATTCATTTTTTTTAAAATAAAATTAGAATACTACTAATCTCAATTAAAAGTCCTAACGATTATGCATGGTTAGTAGATATTCAAATTCCTGATATAAATATACCACAAATAGACACAACTGTATGGTCTTATATGATGACATCATTCCCATCATTCTAAAAGTGGAATATGTGCCTAACACAATATTTATGACTTTTGTTTGATTTTTTTTGAAATTTAGTATTTATATTCGATTGAGTTTTAATGATGGATTAATATCAATCACTTTATCTCTATTTTCTCTAACACTATTACTCTTTTGCTGATAACAAAAAGGGGAGAGAAAAGTTTAGATTTTGTCAAATAAAATCAAGCAAAGGTCAAATATTTTCCATTTGCATCTAGGCTCATTTGCATATTACTTAATTGTATGCATATTTGTAGGGGGAGCTTTGTGTAGAGAGAAAGCATTTAAATAGGGGGAGCAATTAGAGCATATCTATGATCAAATACATTAAACATATTCAAAATCTTAAATATATGTTTGTTATCATCAAAAGGGGGAGATTGTTGAATATGCTATTATATGATTTTTGTTTGATGATAATAAAAATATATATATATATGTATATATTCGTGTAAATGTACTTGTTAATATACTATTTCATTTTTCATAGGTTAAATAAATATTTGCTGAATAAAATTAAATAATACAGAATTTGAATTCATAGAATTTTTATTCAAACAAATATTTATTACAATTTTGAATAGTACAAATTCAAGCTCTCACTATACATATACAAATTTGATTACAATACAAATTCAATTACATCACAATTTCACATTTACAGTTAACCTCACTACATATCACTCACACTCGTATTTATCTTCAACTTCATTCTAATATGAATCCAGCATCTGAGCAATCTGCAAAAATAAATATTGACGCAGTAAAATTGAAAAGGAAATATTATTTTACAGTATAAAACAATATGCGAATTTTGAAAATAATATTTGCCTTAGTTATTTGGGTTGTTCTTCATCATTCAACTTTGGTTTCGATCGTAGAGTTAGGTTAGTCAGTAGCGGGTGTCGTGAGTTTACGTGTGTAAGCGTGTGACTACTTAATTTCTAGTAGAAACCTTGGGGGCAGCACGTAGGCAGGGTTTTGCTGAAGTTGGGTAAATTCTGTGTCGTTCTATTTTTGCATTTTATTATTCTGCTATTTATCTGTGCTGCTATTATTCTGTGATCTGTGTTGAAATTATTTTATAAGCTTCCGCAATTAATTTTTATAATTAATAGCATCACCCTATTTACCCCCTTCTAGGGTGAAATCGATCCAACACTTTGGATAGTAAAAAAAAGGCCTCGACCCTTCGAAAGCTTAGTTTCTACTCCAAACCAACCACCATTCTCCAATCCACTATGTACCAACACATTGATACCTTGTGTATTGGTTTCTGCTTGGTTAGGGCGGAAGTATAGGGTCGAAAGGTAGCTACTAGAAGTGGCGAAACCTAGAATCTATGCAAAACTATTTTCATTATCTTTTTAAGTAATACTTTTCAAATAACTTGCCAATTTGTAAAAATATGATAGGTTTCCATAAACTTTATCAAAATCTTTTCCAAAAGATTGCCGAGTTTATTAGAAAATTAATTAAAGATAATTAACAAAGAAGCCCTTCCGTTTAATAAAACAATTAATACTTTTAAGTCTTCCATCTTAAATAAATTAATTTACCTTGTAAATTACTTAAGAAAAATCCCCAAAAATCATCAATATTCACATTTATTATGTTATCTAACATATATAAATTTCGGACCCAAAATCCTTTATAATTATTGAAATTAATTTCTAAACCCAATTATTCATATTCTCCTTTGAAAATTCATAATAGATTATCCGAAGCTTGTATAATTATGAAAAATTAAACCCATCTCCAAATAATGTTTTACATGACATATTAAATCCTCATGGCATTCGAAACCTAATATAAATGATTTTAGCCTTAAAAGTGAAAGAAATATTTATCAAACAAACTTGTTTGAATATAACATATCATGTAATCCATGCATATCATGATCGAAAATCATCATAATGGATTTAAACATATACTTGAAATTTAATACTCTTTATGTAAGGACCCGAAAATTTTCGATAATTAAAATAGCTAATTTAATAAGATTTCGTGATTTAGTGTTAGAAAAAAAATTTTGTAATTCGTTTAGAATAATTATAACTGGAATGAATTGCGACAATAATTATCCAAGTAATGAATAATAAAAGCTACTTAGTGAATGCCTTTGCAATCAAAAGTTGAATAGGATAATAAATGTTGAATTCATTGGGTATAATAGAGTAATTAATTGATTTATAAGTAAAATCTATTTAAAATAAAATATTGAATATTGAACGGGAAAATTATTTAAATTAAATATTTAAAACTTATTGAATAATTGAATAACTATAAAATGAAAATAATGTTCCAAATTGTGAATTGGTTTTAAAAGTTGAATCTTATAAGTTCAATTTCAATATTTCAAAAGATAATGAATTATTGGATAATCGAAATTGTTTAAATTTAATATTTGGAATTTATTGAATAATTTAATAATGGGAGTTGAATAACCGTATAATGAAGATAGTTGTTTTATAATTTTAATTCGTTTCAAAAGTTAAATTTTATAAGTTCGTTTTGAATATTGCAAAAGATAGTGATTTAAGAATAATCAAATTTGTTAAATTTAATATTACGAATGTTTGAATAAATTAAATTTCGGATTGATATGATTAGTTTGATATTGAAATTTAATATATGAAAATAGAGTGAATATTTGAAATTTGATTTAATATGATTCAAATTGGTTTTCAAGGTGAATGTAAGTTATATTTGGATTTTAATAGAGTTAATAAGATTTTAAAACTGGAGTTTATTGGATAAATTGAATAACGGGTTTAATATGATTAAAAATGATTTGTAAAATTTTATTTTATCATATTGGAGTTATAGTGATGTTATAGAACTTTTAAAACCGAATTTTAAATAAATTTGTGAAAATTGAATATTTTAATATTTAATTATCGACTGGAAAATAGCCAAATTTTGAACAGTCTCAGAATTGGACGAAACTAGTTCCATTGGATCCGTAATAGTTATTTATTATTGGATTTCAATTTTCGTAGCAATCGGAGTTGTCGTTTGACCGTGGCAGCTCGAAACGCATCGAAATTGTTTTAATATTAATTTGACGTGTTAAAATAGTCATTTTTCAAACATCCTCGGATTTCGACGAAACTAGTTTCATCGAATCTGTGATGTGATATTATTGTAAGATTTCAAATTTCGTGTCAATCGGATTTATCGTTTTTCCGAGGCGAGCCAAAACGCATCGAAATCGGTTTAAATCGGTTTAATTTAAATTGATCGTTTAAATCCATATCTCGCACAGACGATCGAATTAGCTTTCGAAACCTGTTCCATTGTGTCCGGAACGCGGGGTAAACCCTAGAAATGCTGGTCACCGTGCGTAATTTGGAGTTTGGAAAAGCTGGATGATTAGTATTCGTCGTTTCCTATAAATAGCCTTTATTCACAAATAAAAAAAAGGGAGCTAGGGTTTCATCTAATTGCCGGCCGCCATTATCACGTTCTAAGGGCTGAAAATCTATCTCGTTCTTCCCTCAATTTCTTTAAATCCATCAATCGAGTCGGAAATTTGTTAACTGCAAAAGCGTAGAGGATTACGAAAGCTTCAAATCTATGCGGGGATGATGATCATCGGAGAGACGAATCAACTACGGTTCTCATCGAAGTGCGTGTGTTTTGGGCACGATTTCTGGGACCATCGTGCGACCGAGTTCCACCGCATCATAGCCGGAGGTGGTTCGTGCGTAGGGCTTCAACGTGGTAGAGGCTGATCGTCTTCGAGCGTCACGTATTAGTCTCGTTAATTTTAAGGGTGGAGGCGGCTATGGGTTCATTCGCGTGTTTATACTGGAGATGGGAGAAGGGTTGCGTGCGGCAGGATCTAGCATAAGGAAAGGCACGACTCAGATGTAAAGTTGTTATAAAAAAAAAAAATTGTGATTTAAATTTTATATAAATTCGTTAAAGTTTAACTTGTGATAACTTTTTCATATGAGGTCGAAAATGCACGAAGCTTTTTGCGTTGGAATCGTATCGACGAACACTACGCAATGAAACTGGATTGGAATCATTTGGAGCTAGAGAAAATTTTGAGTTAAATCGAACGTCGTTCGATTTGATTTAAAATCGTAAAAATCAAGGTGAGTGTTTTATAACGCTCACACCGTACTATCTTTATGCTAGTTAAATTTGATATTATGAAGTGTTATGGTTTTATTTGTCGTTGTTTGATAAAAATTTAATTGTCATATAGCTTGTCATTTGAATTAACCATTGAAAAATTTAATTGACAGTTAAATTGAAGTTAAATTTGAATTGCGATTAAATTACCTGACATTGATAACTATGAAACTGCCATGAATTGTATTGTTTATTGGATGATGTATTTTGATGGATGCTATTGGTTGATAATTGAATGTTTGGATGTTTATTTGCTTATATATATCCTGTTATGCATACTTATGATACTGTGATTTAATTTAAGTAATCTATACTCATCCCTGACATTTAATTGAAATAAATAATTACTTGGCCATAGGATAGAAAATTATATACGGACACCGAATTGGCTAAATTAATAATTTTTGAAATCGTCGATTTGAAATTTATTTAAATGTTTTGAGTTAAAGGTTATAAATAGAAATCGATTTATAGAAATTGAATTCATCGAAAATTTGAGTTTGGAATGTTGAAATAAATTTTGGATAAAGGAATTTTGTTAAATAATTAAGTTGAGACTTTGAAATTTGAAATTGGATATGATTGAATGTCGAAAATTGATTTGTTTAAAGATTTAACCTCAATTCAAGCTTTGAATATTACTAAGTAAAAGCGATATAAAAAGGATATTTTGAAATCGAGCTTGAAATTGAATCATATTTGTAATTGGATTTAAACTTGAATATTATTGGAAATTTTGTTAAGTATTATAAATTGATATTTGGAAAAATCAAGCTCCAAATCGATATAAATTGAAATTGAATTAATTGAAAGTGAATATAAATAAATTTGAAGTCAAAGTTGACATTGATTTGAATTGAAATCGAAATTGAATCGGTAGAATGAAATTTGAAATTGATTTGAATTGGGAAGTTATAAATTGAAATGGATTGGTTTTGAAGCTGTTTTATTTTTTTTTCCAAATTACTCTGTTATATAAACCAGTTTGAATACTTAAACTATTTTAATCTATTTTAAATCTACTTATCCCAATTTAAATTATTTTAAATTAATTTATCTATTTCAACTCCATTTTAAGATTTTAAGTATTTTAACTATTTTAATCGTTTAAAGCTACTTTTAAACTACTTAAAATTATTTTTCTAAAATTCTAAGCTGGTTAATAAGGTGAAATGTGTATATTTAAATATTGAATTTAAATACGAATTGAGTTAAATGAATTTGCAACCTAAATTGAAATTCGAAATGATTTTGAAAACGAAATGAGATATTGAGACGAAAAATGATTTTTGAAATGGAATCTGACATTTTAATAGATACGATGATATGTGAAATGGATTTGATTTTGGAAGCGAATATGATATTTTGATATCAATTTTGAATCGATTTGAAATGTAAAAGAGCCAACGGTGTAATAATACGTAGTTATTAAAGAGACCGGGATCGGATATGGACATACTCTCTGTCGATACCGAAAACCACTTTAATAACTATTATACGCGGAGTGTTGATCCAGAATGAAGTGGATGGTTTGGTGAACGCGTTGACTGAAGAAAGAGAACGATATTGGATGACCCCTGACATGACTAAAACAGGAGCCGCGCCGGGCCATTGAGGTTCGCCACCTCTAGCGGACACACTTCTTCGGTACCATTTCTATTACATTTGTGATGCGATTTGGGTGCACCCCTTGATTTCAGAGTGTTGTTTCGCGGTGTTGGGGTAGCTGCTGGCTATGCCCAACATCAGTCCGGATCACGCAACTACTGGTATCCTAGTTGGTATCGCCTCATGTACCTTGTCATACTGATTATCCTATTCGTGACCACTACGTTTTGATTTGTACCTTGAGTATATGGATTGCCCTCTGGTGACTTCCGGTTTTGGGGAAACTACGGTCTTGTATATGCTTTTGGGAATATAAAATGTGTTAAGGGGGATTATGGTAACGCCTTAACGCTATTTTGATACTTTATATTACTGATAGGCATTATCTACTTAGCGTATATTACTACATAGTAGATAGTTTAACGGATCCTTGAGAGATGGAAAATCCCGTAACATCTCTTGAGTTATTGCACGCACGTTGACACTGGATAGGAGATGTCAAACCCCGTAAACATCTCTGACGCCGTTGCACTCATATTTATTTACGATTGATTTAACTTTCATAAGGGTATTTAGTCCTGACTCGAGTGTTTTGTCTTTTCATTACGCTCGGGTCAGTCCTGAGTTTTCAGATTTTTTGAAGATCTATTCTGGAGGACGAAGACGAAGATTTGGTATACTATTACTATTATTACCCTTGCATCATGTTATCTGCTACATGATTTTAATTGTTCTATTGTATATGTAAAACTCTGATAAATGTTGTATAAATAATTGTCAAAGTATAGTAAGCAGCTTCATGAACTGTTTATTTGACTATTATATTTTATCGTTCCGCTGCGAGATTCTGTGTTGTTTCATTTCCTTTATTTCTTTTCTTTTCTTTTCTTATTTACCCCAATAACTATCTGCCCTTTTGAATGGTTTGGAATCGACATGTGTATTTGAACGTCGGTTCAAACTGTCCAAAAAGGAGGGTCGTTACAGTTGGTATCAGAGCTTTGGTTTAGCGATAACCTTAGCTCTATGGGGTCTGACTCTTTATAAATAGGGTAGTTATACCCTATGATGAGTCGCTGAGTGAATATATATATGAGAGGGCGTATTTGTTAGTGATATAAAATGTTTTATATTGTGTCGGTTGATTTGTTGAGTGGCTTATGGATTCTGGTCAATACGAGTAATTAACGTCATTGATAGGGATCTCTAAGCACTCGAACAGAACAATTCGACATAGTATTGTTTTAAAATGGGGTAAATGAAATAATTTTTCCCTAATTATATTTTGTATATAAAGGATTAATTTTCAGAAATTTTGTGACTTACCTAGCTTACCCGGTTGTTAGGAACGAAAATATTGGATTATCATTAATTGGATATTGTAATTTAATAAATGAGATGAATTACAGAATGAACAGTAATGAAACAACTTGTAGAATTTTTTAAGAAAAAAATCCTATAAGATATTTTATAAAGGTGACTTATAAATTTAAAATAGATTTAAATTGAAAATATTGAATTTAAGACCCGGAGATTGTGAAAAATGTTTTTCAAAGTTTTGAAGAAATATATAGTGATATTAATTGGAAATTGTTTATGGAAATATTTTGAAAGGATTTTTAAAGAAAGGAATGAATTTAGTACTCCTCTCTTATGTCGCTGGAAAATAATTTCGGTGATGACTGCGCAGCATCATCGACGTTCATTTTCGAGTCTCAAAGTGGGGGAGACTTCTAAGAAGCTTTGCTTATCTTCAAAATTATTGGGTTTTGGTTTAAACTCCAAAGGTATGATTTAATATATTAAAGATATAAGTGTATATATATTTATTTCAAACGATTTGAAAAGAACCGGGCATTTAAATTTCTAAGTTCTGTTAATTAATCATTTTCAAATTATTTGAATAAATTGTGAATAACCAGAATTTATAAAATAAGAGGACTAAGATATCTAAGCTATTGTTTTGGGAAAACTTTAAAGTTGAAAGGTAAAGAGGATTTAAACAAATTAAATTTGTGAACATTCTAGTTAAGTAAAATGAAATTCTATAAATTTGTATAATACCAAAATTACATTCTGATAACATATAACAAGACTTACCAAATGTAAAAAGTTAAAATGATGTTTTGGATATGTAATGAGATATTGTATAAATAAACAGAACCTGAAGTAATTGAAGTATACAAGTACGGAAAGCTCAAAATGAATTAAAATGTATGTAAATGGAAATTTTGGTTGTGAAAAAATTGTTATATACTTAAATATAGCATGAAATGATAAATGAATAAATGAAACAAGTAAGTGAACTTAAGAAATGAATCGTATTATATCTTTATAAATTGGTTATAGAAAATAAATATAAATTGCAAAGGATTGTAAGAAAATTAAATTTGTAACCTTTAAGATAACTATAAACTAAGAAAAGTCATATATAAGAAGTTAGGCTTTTATGGAATGACTATAAATTAAAGTGATGATTAATAAAATGTTCTGCGTTAATAAATGTTCCACAAATAAATTTGTATTAACTGAAATTATGAAAATGAAATAAATGTAAACAAAGGAATTTCTTATAGCTAAGAATCAATTAGAAATAAAATTGAATTTAATTAAACCACATGGAATGTTTAAAATGAACTTGAGTAAGAAAATTCTTTGATATGATGTTAAGAAAAGATAATGTCAAAGAATATGCTATGTAAAGAAATGAATATACTAACTGAATAATGGATTGTGAGTAATTAAGTGAAAAAAAAAATAGAAGTCAATAAAATAATTTAATATAGATAAATTGGATAGAAATCCATTGGAAGGAAATACGTGAGATTGTACGTATATTATTTTATTCGCATAACGATTCGATCCAAATTCAAGCACAAAATTTCAAGATGATTTATATCGATCCAAGTTAGGATTTTTCACTCGATTTTCGACGGCGAACCCTAGATATGGATTTTTAATTGGATTCTGGAATTCTCTATCATAGTATATGGGTATGCAAGGAGAGTAACAGTTTCTAATCAAGGAACCAAATCTGAGTCCGCACTAGAGAGTCGTGTGAACGATACTAGTTTGGAAGTGAAATTGTGTGATCGAATAAGCGATTAGATTGATATTGCTCACGGATGATATATGTACGGCTTACGGACTTAATTAAAGTTAATATTGGAAATATATGATGCCAAATATAAAATGATTCTTTTAAAATTATATAACAGAATATATATATAAAAGAAATAAACCAAATTGAATGTAAAATAATAATTTGGTTATGTTGGGTATGATGTGGTTGTTATGTGATTGTTAGTTGATTGTTAAGTGTAAATTGAAGCTATAAATCATTGAAATCAAATTGGAAGTTAAATGAATTTAAATAGAATTTAATTTGATTCAAATTGGAAGTGAACTAATGTAAATATAAATTAGTGAATGTTAACTAATTGAATTGTGGATGAATGTTAGTAAAATCCAACGTTAATCAATCATCTGTTATAAAAATTGAAAACCAAGTCAATAAATATTAATGAGAAGTGAATTTATATTGATTAGTTATGGACCTGTTGGATGATAGTTGATCGATGGTTGCATTTGTTGTTGTGTTGCATTTGCTATGTTGGCACATGTAGTGTTATGTTGCTATATGATGTATATTGATATTATTTTCATATATTCATGTTTCTCATAGTTTGTTGAGTGTTTAGTAGGTGCAGATTGCGCTTGCTTCGCATTTGGAGCTCGCTTTCGCGCTATATTATTCGTATATGCTCGCTAATAAAAATATGAGGTACATGTTTATTTTATCATTGGATTTGGTGATTTTTGATGAGCCACTTGGCTTTTGGATTTTCTTTTGTTGGTTTGGGGCCCGTAGAGGCGTTTTGTGGTTGTACCGATCGAGCCGCGCAAAGGAGACTCTGCCGAAATTTTCCGTAAAATCCGGGTGTTAGAAAATTTTTCAAGTTTTAAAAAAATTGTATAACTTGTTTTGATAACTAACTTTTAAAGTTAGGTAGCCGTTTGGAGTAACTTAGTGGAAGCGTAGTTATGACTTTATAAATGGAATTTCATTGTTTATAAGTGGATAATTTTTAATAAAAATAAGATCAGTTTACACGAACTTCCATACTAGATACTTGTACCAAATGCAATAACTAACAAATATTATCATAAAACAAGCAAAACCACACATATAAAAAGACTAAAGCCACATTCACAAAGTTCCAACACATTTCAAAAGTTGAATTCTATACTTAGTTCCTTTTCCCTTCTTTTTCCTTTTCGGGGACGAAAAGTTTTGAGTGGGGGAGAGTGTAACGACCCGAAAATTTTCGATAATTAAAATAGCTAATTTAATAAGATTTCGTGATTTACTATTAGAAAAAAATTTTGTAATTCGTTTAGAATAATTATAACTGGAATGAATTGTGACACTAATTATCCAAGTAATGAATAATAAAAGCTACTTAGTGAATGCCTTTGCAATCAAAAGTTGAATAGGATAATAAATGTTGAATTCATTGGGTATAATAGAGTAATTAATTGATTTATAAGTAAAATCTATTTAAAATCAAATATTGAATATTGAACGGGAAAATTGTTTAAATTAAATATTTAAAACTTATTGAATAATTGAATAACTGTAAAATGAAAATAGTGTTCTAAATTGTGAATTGGTTTTAAAAGTTGAATCTTATAAGTTCAATTTCAATATTTCAAAAGATAATGAATTATTGGATAATCGAAATTGTTTAAATTTAATATTTGGAATTTATTGAATAATTTAATAATGGGAGTTGAATAACCGTATAATGAAGATAGTTGTTTTATAATTTTAATTCATTTCAAAAGTTAAATTTTATAAGTTCGTTTTGAATATTGCAAAAGATAGTGATTTAAGAATAATCAAATTTGTTAAATTTAATATTACGAATGTTTGAATAAATTAAATTTCGAATTGATATGATTAGTTTGATATTGAAATTTAATATATGAAAATATAGTGAATATTTGAAATTTGATTTAATATGATTCAAATTGGTTTCCAAGGTGAATGTAAGTTATATTTGGATTTTAATAGAGTTAATAAGATTTTAAAATTGGAATTTATTGGATAAATTGAATAACGGATTTAATATGATTAAAAATGATTTGTAAAATTTTATTTTATCATATTGGAGTTATAGTGATGTTATAGAGCTTTTAAAACCGAATTTAAAATAAATTTGTGAAAATTGAATATTTTAATATTTAATTATCGATTGGAAAATAGCCAAATTTTGAACAGTCTCAGAATTGGACGAAACAAGTTCCATTGGATCCATAATAGTTAGTTATCATCGGATTTCAATTTTCGTAGCAATCGGAGTTGTCGTTTGACCGTGGCAGCTCGAAACGCATCGAAATTGTTTTAATATTAATTTGACGTGTTAAAATAGTCATTTTTCAAACAACCTCGGATTTCGACAAAACCAGTTTCATCGAATCCGTAATGTGATATTATTGTTAGATTTCAAATTTCGTGTCAATCGGATTTATCGTTTTTCCAAGGCGAGCCAAAACGCATCGAAATCAGTTTAAATCGGTTTAATTTAAATTGATCGTTTAATTCCATATCTCGCATAGACGATCGAATTAGCTTTCGAAACCTATTCCATTGTGTCCAGAACGTGGGGTAAACCCTAGAAACGTCGGTCACCGCGCGTAATTTGGAGTTTGGAAAAGCCGGATGATTAGTATTCGTCGTTTCCTATAAATAGCCTTTATTCACAAATAAAAAAAAAGGGAGCTAGGGTTTCATCTAATTGCCGGCCGCCATTATCACGTTCTAAGGGCCGAAAATATATCTCGTTCTTCCCTCAATTTCTTTAAATCCATCAAACGAATCGGAAATTTGTTAACTGCAAAAGTGTAGAGGATTACGAAAGCTTCAAATCTATGCGGGGATGATGATCATCGGAGAGACGAATCAACTACGGTTCTCATCGAAGTGCGTGCGTTTTGGGCACGATTTCTGGGACCATCGTGCGACCGAGTTCCACCGCATCGTAGCCGGAGGTGGTTCGTGTGTAGGGCTTCAACGTGGTAGAGGCTGATCGTCTTCGAGCGTCACGTATTGGTCGCGTTAATTCTAAGGGTGGAGGCGGCTATGGGTTCATTCGCGTGTTTATACTGGAGATGGGAGAAGGGTTGCGTGCGGCAGGATCTAGCATAAGGAAAGGCACGGCTCAGATGTAAAGTTGGTATACAAAAAAAAAAAAAATTTGTGATTTAAATTTTATATAAATTCGTTAAAGTTTAACTTGTGATAACTTTTTCATACGAGGTCGAAAACGCACGAAGCATTTTGCTTTGGAATCGTATCGACGAACACTACGCAATGAAACTGGATTGGAATCATTTGGAGCTAGAGAAAATTTTGATTTAAATCGAACGTCGTTCGATTTGATTTAAAATCGTAAAAATCAAGGTGAGTGTTTTATAACGCTCACACCGTACTAAATATCTTTACGCTAGTTAAATTTGATATTATGAAGTGTTATGATTTTATTTGCCGTTGTTTGATAAAAATTTAATTGTCATATAGCTTGTCATTTGAATTAACCATTGAAAATTTTAATTGACAGTTAAATTGAAGTTAAATTTGAATTGCGATTAAATTACCTGACATTGATAACTATGAAACTGCCATGAATTGTATTGTTTATTGGATGATGTATTTTGATGGATGCTATTGGTTGATAATTGAATGTTTGGATGTTTATTTGCTTATATATATCATGTTATGCATACATATGATACTGTGATTTAATTTAAGTAATATATACTCATCCCTGACATTTAATTAAAATAAATAATTACTTGGCCATAGGATAGAAAATTATATACGGACACCGAATTGGCTAAATTAATAATTTTTGAAATCGTCGATTTGAAATTTATTTAAATGTTTTGAGTTAAAGGTTATAAATAGAAATCGATTTATAGAAATTGAATTCATCGAAAATTTGAGTTTGGAATGTTGAAATAAATTTTGGATAAAGGAATTTTGTTAAATAATTAAGTTGAGACTTTGAAATTTGAAATTGGATATGATTGAATGTCGAAAATTGATTTGTTTAAAGATTTAACCTCAATTCGAGCTTTGAATATTACTAAGTAAAAGCGATATAAAAAGGATATTTTGAAATCGAGCTTGAAATTGAATCATATTTGTAATTGGATTTAAACTTGAATATTATTGGAAATTTTGTTAAGTATTATAAATTGATATTTGGAAAAATCAAGCTCCAAATCGATATAAATTGAAATTGAATTAATTGAAAGTGAATATAAAATTGAATAAATTTGAAGTCAAAGTTGACATTGATTTGAATTGAAATCGAAATTGAATCGGTAGAATGAAATTTGAAATTGATTTGAATTGGGAAGTTATAAATTGAAATGGATTGGTTTTGATGCTGTTTTATTTTGTTTTCCAAATTACTCTGTTATATAAACCAGTTTGAATACTCAAACTATTTTAATCTATTTTAAATCTACTTATCCCAATTTAAATTATTTTAAATTAATTTATCTATTTCAACTCCATTTTAAGATTTTAAGTATTTTAACTATTTTAATCGTTTAAAGCTACTTTTAAACTACTTAAAATTATTTTTCTAAAATTCTAAGCTGGTTAATAAGGTGAAATGTGTATATTTAAATATTGAATTTAAATACGAATTGAGTTAAATGAATTTGCAACCTAAATTGAAATTCGAAATGATTTTGAAAACGAAATGAGATATTGAGACGAAAAATGATTTTTGAAATGGAATCTGACATTTTAATAGATACGATGATATGTGAAATGGATTTGATTTTGGAAGCGAATATGATATTTTGATATCAATTTTGAATCGATTTGAAATGTAAAAGAGCCAACGGTGTAATAATACGTAGTTATTAAAGAGACCGGGATCGGATATGGACATACTCTCTGTCGATACCGAAAACCACTTTAATAACTATTATACGCGGAGTGTTGATCCAGAATGAAGTGGATGGTTTGGTGAACGCGTTGACTGAAGAAAGAGAACGATATTGGATGACCCCTGACATGACTAAAACAGGAGCCGCGCCGGGCCATTGAGGTTCGCCACCTCTAGCGGACACACTTCTTCGATACCATTTCTATTACATTTGTGATGCGATTTGGGTGCATCCCTTGATTTCGGAGTGTTGTTTCACGGTGTTGGGGTAGCTGCTGGCTATGCCCAACATCAGTCCGGATCACGCAACTACTGGTATCCTAGTTGGTATCGCCTCATGTACCTTGTCATACTGATTATCCTATTCGCGACCACTACGTTTTGATTTGTACCTTGAGTATATGGATTGCCCTATGGTGACTTCCGGTTTTGGGGAAACTACGGTCTTGTATATGCTTTTGGGAATATAAAATGTGTTAAGGGGGATTATGGTAACGCCTTAACGCTATTTTGATACTTTATATTACTGATAGGCATTATCTACTTAGCGTATATTACTACATAGTAGATAGTTTAACGGATCCTTGAGAGATGGAAAATCCCGTAACATCTCTTGAGTTATTGCACGCACGTTGACACTGGATAGGAGATGTCAAACCCCGTAAACATCTCCGACGCCGTTGCACTCATATTTATTTACGATTGATTTAACTTTCATAAGGGTATTTAGTCCTGACTCGAGTTTTTTGTCTTTTCATTACGCTCGGGTCAGTCCTGAGTTTTCAGATTTTTTGAAGATCTATTCTGGAGGACGAAGACGAAGATTTGGTATACTATTACTATTATTACCCTTGCATCATGTTATCTGCTGCATGATTTTAATTGTTCTATTTTATATGTAAAACTCTGATAAATGTTGTATAAATAATTGTCAAAGTATAGTAAGCAGCTTCATGAAGTGTTTATTTGACTATTATATTTTATCGTTCCGTTGCGAGATTCTGTGTTGTTTCATTTCCTTTATTTCTTTTCTTTTCTTTTCTTATTTACCCCAATAACTATCTGCCCTTTTGAATGGTTTGGAATCGACATGTGTATTTGAACGTCGGTTCAAACTGTCCAAAAAGGAGGGTCGTTACACTTTAAAAATGAAAAATGAGGTGGTTTTGATTATTATTCACCTTGCTTAGTATAAAGAACTTGAGATTTGATTTTTGATTAATTTCCCTTGCTTGATTGCTTAGCTTTAATTGTTTTTTACCCTTTTATTTCCTTAGGCTATGGCCGGTTTGAGCTTTCTAATTTATATTTTAGAATTTTTTAATTGAGATTATGTAGAGAAACGGGAACATGGGTTTAGGGATTATGGTGACAGTTAATCCCCTTAATGCCCTTGACTTATTTCCTTATTAATTATTTAACAAAACCATTTCCATAACTCATTCTTTTTGTTTAATTGAGCGTGACCCTAATTAGATTTTCAAATCTCAATCCCCTTATCACTCAAATATTTACATTGTTCTATTTAATTTATCTAATTAAATCTCCTGAATAATGTTATTAAAAATTAAAGGTGTTACAGATGATTTATTAACTACCGGTTCAGCTTACTTCATTGTGTATCATTAATCTAAGATGATTTGTTGCTCATTTGAACATTGATTTCCTTTATGGAAATGAATAAAACCAAAGCGTGCGTAAATGCTAAGCTATGTGGTGTTGCTCCTATTAGGGTATTTTCATATCTACTCTAAGTAGGTTTTGATTATATGCACAATAAGATGTGAAATACTCGGATTCTCAGTAAAGGTTTTGCGGGGCCCGGCTTGGTATTGTCCGAGAGCCACCATAGTTCTCAAGTATATTCTAGAGGTATACTGTCGATTGTGGGGGATCACCCTCCTATTCATTTATTGGAAAATTCCCCTATTTTCCCTTTGATCTAGATTTTAAAATTTACTTTTTCTTAATTGCATCGAAAAGTGATGTCAGCACTTCGTGATGTTTAATAATTTGTATCCATTGTTGTGATTGGAGTTGTTATTGTGAGGGAAAACTCATTCTATAGTTAGCGACGTAGTCTATGGATACAAATTCTTAGATTTACTCATACGAGACATATTAACCTGAGTTATTTAATTTCCTTAAATTCTCAAGTACTCAATTATTTTTGGGTAGTCGAAAATAGTAGGTTTTCTTTGGGATCTTTGAAGATGATAGACAAGCAGGAGGCTCTGTAGCTATCTAGTTATTTATTTCCTGTGTTACGTCTATTTTGCATGTATATTTTGTATCGGCATATATAAAGGCAGAGTATATAATTTCCTAGTCTAATAGTTGTAGTACTTTTGTATAACTTTGATAACTCTATGTTAAGGAGAAATCTTTTGTACTATATTACTTTGTATTATATATAACCATTCCATTGTGAGGTTATTCTATTATATCATGTTCTATTCTTTATTTCACTCCATGATATCTCATCTTTAGGATTCTTGGGCAAAGGCACATTAACACCGAGGTTGTGTTAAGTGTCATTCTCAAAGCTCAGAAAGGTGGGTCATCACAAAGTGGTATCAAAGCTTAGGTTGAGCGAACACCTTGGCTTCGAGTAGGGTAAACACATTAGAGATAAGGTAAGTGACACCCTAGAATGAGTTTGAACGTATGTATACATAAGAGAGCATATTTGTTATTTTAATAAAAGTGCTTTGTATTGTGTTGATTGATTTTTTGAGTGGTTTAAGGATTTGGGTCAATATGAGTGTTGATGTTATTGATGGGAATCTCTAAAACACTTAAAAAAGGCCAAACGGTAGAGTATTGTTTTAAATTAGGTAAAAAATTAATTTTACCTAGATTATATTTTACATATAAAATAAAAATTTCTAGAAAATTGTTATAACTATTTAAGAATATGTCTGTTGTTAGAGAATGATGACATCGATCATTATCATTTATTGTTGATTAGTTAGACTATGATAGTTTATGAGCATTCATTGTTTTATTTAAATTGAACATGAACACCTTGTGAATTCAGTTTCACAATTTGACTATAAGGCATTTGGTGATAGTATTGGAATAAATTTAAAATTTATATTTGATTTCAATAAGAGTTGTTTATTGTAATCTAAACTAAGAATAAACATTGTGAAATGTTTTTATAAAATGGTGAAACTATATAAGTATGATTTCTTTATTTGGATTATGAATGATAAAAGATTCAAACCGAGAATTTGAGAACTAAAATCACGGTATTTGGAAATTGTTTTCAAAGTTTTAGGGATGAATAATAATGGAATTACTTTGAAAAGTAATTCAGAATTATTTTAAAAGAGGTAGGAAGCATGGATTCATTTCGGCCATTGGAAAATAATTCCGACGATGACTACAGTGTCTTCGATGTTCAATTTTGAGTTTTTGAATCTTAAAATACTACCATAGCAATTTTATATAGAATTTTTTTAGTAAAATAAATTTTGATCAAATCCCAAAAGCACGAGTTGATTAGAAAAAAAAAAGAGAAATGTGTATATTATTATTTTAAATGATTTTTGGAGAAGATAATAAGTAGTATTACTTGAAAGTTTTACAAGCATGAATATGTTTGAAAGTGAATTTTAAGTAAGAAGTGTGCGTGTGTATTATTTTGTAAAGAGGATTTTAAAATAGAAGAAGAATTTTATGTTAACTAGTTTGAGTGGCCTGAATGGGAAAGAGATGTGTTCGGATGGTAAGCATTTCTCTTAAGTGTTTCCTTCTTGGTAAAGGAATATATGATACTACTTAGCAGTACCCATTTCCCTAGTTCTGTTAACCTAAAAAAAGATCAACACCCGACATTGAGTGTGAAAGCACCGGCCCTGTTCTTACGGAGCAATAATATAGAGAATAAATGTAAAAGAGCAGAAATAGAAAAAAGACAAGAAGATTTTTATAGTGGTCCGGCTAAAATGAAGCCTATATCCACCTTAGAGTTTTTTTATTATTGACTGATTGCTATTACAATGTTAGTCGGATTACAAAGTTCTTGAATATCTTTAGTTAGATCAATTCCCTAATGTTAGAGTTCACTAGAGAATCACAGTAAACCCTTCGGATGACCGCTGTAAGGAAGGAGAAGAGCGAAGAAAGCTTTCTGTGGAGTTTTAGCAACCAGTTCGAAAGATCCCCTTTATGTTGCAGATAGGAGAGTATTTATAGAGGTTGTAGTGCTACTGGGTCAGGCCCGTTCCCTAATTGTTTGCTGGTACTCGTAAGAAGACGCACTGAAGATGGCAACACGATCCGAGCCAAAACGATGGATCGCTAGCGATCCACATACTTATCCTATTTAGGGCCATGCCTTCGGGACAACATGTGTCGATTTCATTCATGAAATCACGATTTAATACCATGGATCGCTACCGATCCATACCCTAGAGTATTTCTCAACTTCTTTTGGCTCCTTGTTCTAGTCCCTTCGGTTGGCTTTTGAACTACTCTAACTCGATGAAGTTGTTCCAACTCCTTTTGGATTCTGCTGAGTTAAAAACCTAGATAACATTTGCCTCCCAGAGTATGTCTTCGTTGAAAACAATGCATGCTCTAGAAGTTATCGTTTTTCAGTTCCTACTTGTTGAATTTCAAGCTGTCATGTTAGGGCCACATGCATTTGAATTAGATTAGACTGTCGCTTACTAAGCTTTGACTTGGATTGCCATTGCTTGTTGTAACAACCCAATTTTACTCTAGCTTCCCAATACGTCTTGAAGTCGTATATGGTTTTTGGTAGGCAAGTTTGGAACCAAATGTAGGCAATGGACCACTAGCAAACCAATGACTTAGGATTTTTTCCTACCATCTCGTTTGTTCCTATTTAAACCCTACGAGTCGACCTTCCTCGGCTCATACTTCCTTCTTCCAAACCAGTCCTCCGACTTCCTACGATCCAAGCTGCCTTTAGTGATTTGACTCACCGCCTCCAGCATTCTGATCTAACCTTAACCAAGCTTCATCCTGATTCCATCAATGTCGCCAAATTTGCTTTGTCACTAACTTCAGTACCTCGTCACCACATCGACCTCTATCGCGCCAAAACCCTAGTTTGCCTACTTGCCTCCTTGGATCGCCGATGATCCATCGCACTTAGCTCGCTAATTTGAAAACTTCGATCATCTTTATGTTTTGATCATTGATTCAAGGTGGGTATGATAATTATGACGTTCGTTTATCGATTTGGCGATGGAATTGCATTTGTGATGATAGTTGTAGAAAATCCGAGTTGGTTGCAATTTAATGGAGGAAAATAGTAAATTGAGTCTTGAGTTATTTATGGAATGACATTCGGGCGTTGCCCCGGTGCAGGACATGTTTTGTAGTCTTCACCTATTGAACAAGAATTGACTTATGCTAGATCCCATTGCCGGTACCGCATGACATATTGTCAACTGGTTTCGCCTTTCTAGAGGATTCAGACTGGCTTTGCTTCCCTTTGCATGCATAGTGTACCTGTACTGGGAGGAACTTTCTACGTCGTTTCGGACAACAGATCCGTTATCGATCTTGATCGTAATGGATAAGTGCAGAAAAGTAATTTAAAAAAGAAAAGAATATGGGATGTCCTTTTCCTTTTCAGTTGCGAGCATACTATCTATACGGGATAGAGCATTCGTAGTGTTCAGGACATCGAGCCCACCACCAATAGATAATACACCGCACTAACCCTGGTACATACTTGAAATCCGACATGTTAGCAACCTATATTTTTTCGAAATTCAAGTGTAGTAGGGGGAATTCTTATCTTAGAGTAGAATTGACTGACCGTTTCTGATGCAAGTCCTGTTGTTTCGACTGAAGCACCCATCTTCTCGCCGTAAGTCTAGCGGAGGAAGTCCTGTGCTTTCGAGGGCCGAGTCATTGTCTATCGCCCCTCCTTTCTTTACTTCACAGGCTGAATATGGCCAGCTATTTCCAACTAGTCTGGTCTTGGATCGAGCACATCCTAACTTTAGAGTTCTTCTTAATCTGCCAGAGAGAGCCTCCTCCATGATTTTTGCTAAAGTATTGCACAACATCTGCCTGCAGCATGGTATTTCGAAGGAAGACGTTCGCCTCTTAGAGAAGGATTAATTTTCTCATATGACGCCTTCGGGATATGCTGTTTTTCATTGGTATATGTGCCTGAATGAAGGAGTGCCCCCCTTCAATAACTTTTTGAGAGAAACCCTTTTGAACTTGGGAATCGCCTTGTTTCAGATTCATCCCAACGAATACGCTATTCTAATTTGCATGCATGTTCTTTTCATATGGACTCTCAACCGTGTCCCAAGCTTTGACGAGTTAAGATAATTTCTCTCGTTCAAAAGAAGAGACAAGTGTCCATCTTTGGTTATGATTGAGGCCCAAAGAAACCATAAAATTGTGTTGCGACTGTAGAGCAATTTATCTCAATTCAAGACTCGATACTTCTTTGTCAGATGTCCTATGGGATTCAACCGTCTCTGGACTACAAGGGGTAAGTTCTTTATCTTACTTATAGAGCTCCGATATGTTGCAATGGAATTTCTAATGAGTTAAATACTTCCTACTATTCTTCCAAGGCCGAATAAGGACTTATCTCTTGATGAAAATTTCCAAACCCTGAAGGCTATCGATGCCGAGGAGAGCTCAGTTAAATCCTTGTTGACAGACAGAAACCTGCTTCGGTGCGGACTATTACGTCCAGGGGAATCAACAGTCGCAATTGAGGTTCCATTCCCTTCTTGATCCAGGATACGTATGTGATCCACTTCTTCGTATCATGGTTACGAAGAGTGCAGGATCGATTTCACCCTAGAGGGGAGGTGAATAGGGTGATACTAATGATTATAAAAATTTATTGTGGAAGTATATAAAATAATTTCAACACCGATCACAGTAGAATAAAAGCAGCACAGATAATAGCAGAATATAATAGAAGTAGAAAACAGAACACATAGATTTACCCAGCTTCGACAAAACCCTGCCTACGTGCTGCCCCCAAGGTTTCGACTAGAAATAAGGCAGTCATACGCTTACACACATAAACTCGCGACACCCACTATCAACTAGTCTTAGCTCTACGCTCAAACTCTGCCACAACTCAGCCACTGAGTTGCGAATTCTCGAACTACACCATAGTAGTTCATCCCCTAGTCACATGACTAGACAATACACAAGTTTAAAAGGAAAAATACAGATTTAAAAAAAATTAAAAACTAAGAAACCCTAATTTATAAACAAATGCCTTATATAATTATAAACCCAAAACAAGGCTAGCCCAAATAAAAGTTAAATATGAATTCCTTTTTTGTTTATTTCTTAGGCCCGTCCTTGTTTCCTTTTCCTTTGGTCGTTCGTTCCTCTGTTCGAAATTAGGGTTCCTGGAAATTGAGGCGTCGCTTCAATTGATCGTTCGATTATATAATCTTGCTTTGGTTGCTCAGTCGAATGATTGTCTCTTCTATTTTTGCACACGGCTGCTCCTAGTATTGAATTCGAATTAACGAATATGGTATGTGAATTATGTCGTTTAAATGCGCTGTTGTTTTGCCTTGATTCGAACTCGATTCCAATTGTTGATTTATTGTTCTCTGTTTAGCTTCGAACACGAACAGTCAACTGCCGATGATGTTTAATTGTTTATATAGGGTTCGAACCCTTATATTTTCATTTGTATTTTATCATATGAATTCATCGATTTTTTTGCTTGAATTCGTCTCGGCAACTTGCTTATTATTGAATGATGGTGATTCTTCTAACTTCTTCAAATTCGTATATTTCTGTGTTTACTTGATAATTATGGTGTTGATCTATTTTGTGGCCACCATGGCTTAACTTGATTTGACGATGACTTTTTTGATTTGGTTTGTTTTTGACTTCCTTGATTACCACTGCTTCGATTCTGAACTGTTCAATCTTTTCCTTGGTCATTTCGGCATATTGTTTTTGACTTGATTAAAAATTTCTTTGAGATGGCAACGACTGCCTTGTTCCTACTTTGGCTCTGGTTACATGTGCACCACTTGCACTATCTACTGCCATGGTGCCATGTTGTATTGTGTTGTAGTATTTGTGACATGTTGGGTTTCACTGCGACCTAGTTTGTAGTCTCACTTTCAAAATGCAATGCTGTATTGTGTGTCATTTGTGTCTTTGAGCCTGGGCAGTTTGGTTGTGCATTCGTACTTGAAGTACTAGTCTAGTTCACATTACTGGTGCAGCCTTTTGTCTCATTGATGAATTGCATTTTTCTTTATCTTCGAGTCTGTGCTGTTTTAAGTTTGGAGTTGAAGTGGTCTTGTGTACTCCCTATATATGTGCACATGTGTGTTTTGTCTGAAGTTCTTGTGTCTGGTTCAGGTTGTTGTTGTAAGTTGTAAGGAGCAAGTGAATTTGTAGTTTAGTATGGACATGTGGTTCATTGTGTAGCCTGGTTTTGATTCCTTGATGCAGTCTTGTTAACTTCGTTCACTGCCTGGTCGACATGTACTGTTGGTCTTTGGTGCACTTGCTCATCTCTGTTGATTGCCAATTTAACCTATTGCACTGGTTGTATTTGAATTTTGTTCATGTCTTCACTGTGTACATTTGTCGGCAGTGTCATCATGTTCACTTGGTGGCATTTGGTCCAGACATGTATACATCACTGACTTTGGTATGTTCACACTTCTTTGACCATTCATGTATGGTCTGCCTGTGCTAGGTCTGGTGATCTTCACTTGAATTCATGGTCATACACGTGAATGTGCAGTCTGGTCGACGCCTGTATTTTGTTTTATATGACATTTGAGATGTTGTAAGTGAATTTTTATTTAAGTGGCAGCCTTTGGTTTTCTTGAGTATGATTTAAAGACTGGTTTCATGTGTACATCACAGAACTTTTTGGTCGAGGCTTGTTTTAGTTGTTTTGACCATTTTCTTGAACTTGCACTTGTGTTGAATCCAGCTAATAGCTCGGGTTTGACCTTGTGCTCGTGTCGTGACTTTATTTGTATTGCACTTGAGTTGAAACCGGCTTTTCATTTGGGTTTGACCAGTGCTCACCTGTCCTGTAATTTTATCAAGTGTATATCGGTGTGCATGGCCTTGCGGCATGTACAGTGATACACTATGCATGTCACAAGCTGTTCGTGTATGATGCATTCAAATTTAAATGATGACGAACAACCCAAATAACTAAGGCAAATAATATTTTTAAAATAACATTTTATTTTAAAATAAAAAATATTTTCTTTTCAATTTTACTGAGTTAGTGTTTATTTTGCAGATTGCTCAGATGCTGGATTCAATCTAGAATGAAGTTGAAGATCACTTTTGAGTGAACGAGTGATATGTAGTGAGGACAATTATGTAAATTTAAATTTTTTGATGTAATCAAATTTGTATTGTAATTGAAATTGTATATATATAGTGAGAGCTCAAATTTGTACTATTCAAAATTGTGATAAATATTTGTTTGAATAAAATATCAATTTGAATTTAAACTCTGTGTTATTTATTTTATTCAGCAAATATTTATTTAATTATGAGAAAAATAAAATAGTACATTAACAAATACATTTAAATGAATATATATATATATATATATATATATATATATATGTTTATTATCATCAAACATATTCTCATATTCAACAATCTTCCCCTTTTGATGATAACAAACATATATTTAAGAATTTTAATTTATTAAATGTATTTGATTATTCAATTTGCTCCCCCTATTTGAATGCTCTCTCTCTACACATAGCTCCCCCTTCATATATGCATGTAAAAATGAACAAATGAACCTAGATGCATATAGAAAATACAAAATAAAATATTTGACTTCTATTTTCCAAAATCTTAACCTTCCACTCCCCCTTTTGTTATCAGCAAAAGAGTAATAGTGTTAGAAAAATAGAGATAAATCGATAGACATTAATACAACATTAAAACTCAATTGAATATAAATATTAAATTTCAATTAAAAAATCAAACCAAAATCATAAATACTTTGATTGACGCATATTCCACTTTGAAATGATAGGGATGATGTCATCATATAAAACCATATAATTGTGCCTATTTGTGGTATATTTATATCAGGAATTTGAATATCTACTAACCATGCATAACCGTTAGGACTTTTAAATGAGATTAGTAGTATTTCAATTTTTTTATAAAAAAAATGAATTCAAGTATCTTCTAACCACGCATAACCGTGACGACTTTTAAATGGGATTAGAATCAACTTGTCTATTTATTAAATAAATTTTGATATGCGTTCCATACATGCTTGACTTGATTTGACGATGACTTTTTTGATTTGGTTTGTTTTTGACTTCCTTGATTGCCACCGCTTCGATTCTAAAATATTCGATCTTTTCCTTGGTCATTTCGGCATATTTTTTTTGACTTGATTAAAAACTTCTATGAGATGGTAACAACGGCTGCCTTGTTC
Source organism: Allium cepa (assembly GCA_030765085.1). NCBI lineage: Eukaryota > Viridiplantae > Streptophyta > Magnoliopsida > Asparagales > Amaryllidaceae > Allium > Allium cepa. The sequence continues at coordinate 55,795,288 of CM060939.1, forward strand.
CTACTTTGGCTCTGGTTACATGTGCACCACTTTGCACTGTTTACTACCATACTGCCATGTTGTATTGTGTTGTAGTATTTGTGACATGTTGAGTTTCACTGTGACCTAGTTTGCAGTCTCACTTCCTTACTGCTATGTTGTATTGTGTGTCATTGTGTCTTTGAGTCTGGGCAGTTTGGTTGTGCATTCGTACTTGAAGTACTTGTCTGGTTCACATTGCTGGTGCAGCCTTTTGTCTCATTGATGCATTGCATTTTTCTTTGTCTTCGAGTCTGTGCTGTTTTGAGTATGGAGTTGAAGTGGTCATGTGTACTCCCTATATATGTGAATATGTGTGTTTTGTCTGAAGTTCTTGTGTCTGGTTGAAGTTGCTGTTGTAAGTTGTAAGTTACAAGTGCATTTGTAGTTTAGTATGGACATGTGGTTCATTGTGTATCCTGGTTTTGGTTCCTTAATGCATTCTTGCTAACTTCGTTCACTGCCGGTCGACTTGTACTATTGGTCTTGGGTGCACTTGCTCATCTCTGTTGATTGCCAATTTGAACTGTTGCACTGGTTGTATTTATCTTTTGTTCATGTCTCTATTAGTCCTTGAGATGATGATTTTGATGACAACAACCTTTGTATAGGATTATAAAATACAAATACTAATATTTTAGTTTAGAATTATATGTATATGCAGGATTTAACCATGCAGATATAAAGAATGAAGAGTATACAGTGTATAGATTCAAGATATCAAGAATGAAGACTCATGAGTATCAAGAATATCAAGATTATCAAGAATTCAAGATTTCAAGTAATTTATCTTTTAATTTATTAAGAATTTTGTTAAAACTCCTAGAAAAGCACTGGCATCTTAAAATCCAATTTATTCGTGGAATAGAATCCACATCGAGCCCATTAAAGGGATGGAACCCTAAGTAGGATGGAACCCACGAAAAATCTAGTGGGACATTATTTTGTATCCGCTAACTTTTTATTCAAATGAATTTACAAAATTATCTTATTTTCAAAAATGATTTCAAAACCTTCCTTTTAAAAGAATCAAAAACATCTATCCTGATTTTAAATACTTTTAGCCAAAAATAATTTTTACTTTCAAAATCAAATTATCGTTAGTTTAAAAACTATCTTTAATAATAATATATTTATACTTGGATTTAAACATAAAATTATAGTAAATTTATATATTATTCTCTATATTTATTTATGTATTTTAACTATAGTTAAGTATATTTATAAAAGTTTAAAATAATTTTAATATAAGATAAAAGTTATTTTTCAAAGAAAATAAACAAATCATCGAAATTTCCTTTGGGATGTCGACATACTCAACATACCCATGTCGACATAGTGTGAGCTAATTTCAAAATTTAAATTTCAAAACAAGTGTCTATTCGTCATATCTCTTCACGAATGGACATGGCTGTTGTTCTTCTATAAATAGGGGTTCGTTTCAACGAATTTTTAATCATATTTTCTGGTTTTCATTTATCTTCTTGTTCCACATTTTCTTTATACATATTCCTACCATTACTCTGCCGAAATCAATATTGAATCTAACCAGATTTTCTCTGGTTTGATTCTCTATCACTATCTCAACAAGATCCTCAGTGCTATTCAGAGTTATAGGCTTTTTATAACTAATTAAACGAGAAAAGGTGTGATTGCGGCTTGGAAATCAATCAAGCGAGAAAATGTGTGGTTGTAGCCTTGGAAATTAATTCGGTGAACTTGTTGCCCATAAAATCAGAGGATTGTGAATCTGGAGGGTGTACCTCGTAGCCTTGAAATCGAGGGTGTAATTGTACAATTGCTTTTGAAAGAAAATCCGTACTTGTGTGCGGAACTAGATGTAGGGTAACTCCGAACCAGTATAAAATCCAGTGTGTTCTTTCCTTTACTCCTTTTATTTTAATCTTGCACCTATGTTTGATTCTGTGATCATATCTGTGTTTGAATATTGCATACATTTGTGTTCAAATTAACAAAAACTCAAAAAGATTTAATAATTCCTTAAAACACTATTCACCCCCCTCTAGCGTTTATCCTAGCTTTAAGATCCATAATCCACATTTCTCACATTTGGTATCAGTGCAAGGTTTTCAAAGTTTCGTAATCTGATTTTTGAAAAAAGTTTTTTTTAAATGGCTATGATTGTTAATACTAGTTTAGAAATATTCAGATCATCATTGTCTCATGAGTCTGCATATAATCAATGTTCAAATTCAAGTTGTCTACCAAAATTGTTTGTTGTGTAGGAAATATGCTTTATAGGAATTGAGGAATCAATCCACAATGGACAAATTGTGTAGATAAAAAACAAACAAATATATACTCGATAGTTGATGTTCTAGACACATGACTGGCAATCCAGATATATTGAATGATATAATATACAAAGACGAAGGACTAGTTAACTTTGGAGACAACTCAAAAGGATATGTGATTGGCATCGGCAAAGTCGGTAACTCTGAAACTCCTGTTATTACTAATGTTTTGCTAGTTAAGAATCTGAAACATAATCTGCTAAGTATACGTCAACTCTGCGATAAAGGATATAAAATTAAATTTGAAAAAGATAAGTGTCACATTGAAGATAATAATTCAACCATAATATTTGAGGGAGTTAGGAAAAAGAATATTTATATTCTTAGTATGAAAGTTTCAACTGATAACTTGTGTCTTTTGGCAAATACAAGTGACCCTTGGATTTGGCATAAGAAATTTGGGCATTTGAATTTCAAACTCTTATCTAGACTGCCAAAACATGATCTAGTAAGAGGTCTCTCTAAAATGAATTTTAAAGTAGATAGTCTATGTGATGCATGTCAATTAGGAAAACTTAGAAAAAGTTCTTTTAAATTAAAAGATATGATTTCAACTTCAAAACCTCTTGAATTACTTCATCTTGATTTATTTGGTCCATCTCAAATTCTGTCAATAAATCATAGTAAATATGTTTTTGTAATTGTAGATGATTATTCTAGATTTACATGGACAATATTTTTGAAACATAAAAGTGATACTATCGAATGTTTTAAGAACTTTACAAAAAGGATACAAAATCATCTTTCTCTAAAAGTTATAACCATTCGTAGTGATCGCGGTAGTGAATTTGAAAATGAAAAGTTTGAGGAATTCTACAATAAAAAGGGAATAACTCATAATTTTTCATTTCCAAGAACTCCATAACGAAACGGAGCAGTAGAACGTAAAAATAGGACGATTCAAGAGTGTGCGAGAACTATGCTTTCAGATAGTAAATTGCCAAAGTATTTTCGGACAGAAGCAGTTGCTGCCGCCTGTTATATTTTAAATAAAATTTTAATTAGACCTTTAAATAATAAGACATCTTATGAACTTCTTCGTAGAAAGAAACCTAAAGTATCTTATTTTAGAATTTTTGGAGGTAAATATTTTATTTTAAATACTAAAGATAACTTAGATAAGTTTGATCCTAAATCTGATAAAGGTATCTTTATCAGATATTCTAATAAAAGCAAAGCATATAGAGTATTTAATTTAAGAACTAACACCATTAAAGAAACAATGCATATTTCGTTCGATGAAAATCTTAAAATTTTTGAAGTTACAAATGATGAAGAGGATTTAATCACTCAAAATCAAGAGTCAACTGAAACTTATAATGAAATTAATCATCCCAATAAAAGGAATAAACTTTTAAAAGATCACCCTATTGAAAATATACTAGGAGATATGCAATCTGTTGTTAAAACTAGAAATCAACTAAGTCAAATGAGTAATGTAGCTTTTATATCAACTATTGAATGCAAGAATCCAGAAGAAGCATCAACTGACGATTCATGGATTTTGGCTATGCAAGAAGAATTAAATCAATTCACTAGAAATAATGTTTGCGAACTTGTTCCTAGACCTGAGAATAAAACTATAATTGGAACTAAATGGGTTCATAAAAATAAAATGAATGAACTAGGAGAGGTGGTTAGAAATAAAGCTCGATTAGTCGCTCAAGGTTATTATCAAGAAGAAGGAATAGATTTTGATGAAACCTTTGCTCCCATAGCAAGATTAGAAGCCATTAGGATTCTACTTGCTTTCGCAAATCATATTAATTTCAAATTATTTCAAATGGATGTTAAAAGTGCCTTTTTAAATGGTTTTGTAAAAGAAGAAGTATATGTTGAACAACCACCACTTTTTGAAAATGAAAAATTATCAATCATGTTTACAAACTTAAGAAAGCTTTATACGGTCTAAAACAAGCTCCTAGAGCCTGGTATGATAGACTAAGATCTTACTTATTACAATCAAACTTTGAAATTGGTAAAGTAGATAATACTCTTTTTATTAAAAGAAATAAAAATGATATTCAACTGGTACAAGTCTATGTAGATGATATTATTTTTGGATCAAGTAATTTTGAAACGAATGAAGAATTTTCTAAAATAATGACAAAAGAGTTTGAGATGAGTCATATGGGTGAACTAAACTTCTTTTTAGGATTACAAATAAAACAATTAGATAATGGTATCTTTATTAGTCAAGAAAAATATGCTAATGACCTAATTAATAAATTCGGTTTGACAACTGCGAGCGGAAAATCCACTCCTATGGCAACCAATGAGCACCTTAGTAAAGAAGATCTCTCGAAAGATGTAGATCAAAAATTATATAGAGGAATGATTGGATCATCTATATTACTGCTAATAGACCTAATATCATGCATAGTGTTTGTCTCTGTGCAAGATATCAATCCAAACCTAAAGAGACCCACTTAAAAGCCGTAAAACATATCATAAGATATGTTAAACACACTTCTGATTATGGCTTATTTTACCCTAAAAATGATTCTTTTGACTTAATATCTTACTGTGATGCTGATTATGCTGGTTGTAAATCAGACCGAAAAAGTACAAGTGAAACTTGTCACATTTTGGGGCATTCTCTGATTTCATGGTTTAGTAAAAAGCAAAACACAGTTTCTTTATCAACAACTGAAGCAGAATATATTTCTACTGCTTTGGTTTATTCTTAAGTAATATATATGCAACAAACTTTAAAAGATTATGGTTTAAATTTCACAAAATCACCAATTATTGTGATAATACTAGTGCGATAATTTTATCAAAAAATACTACTCAACATGCTCGAACTAAACATATTGATCTCGAACTAAACATATTGACATAAGATATAAGACATCATTTTCTCAGAGATAATATAAATAAGGAAGTAATTACTCTAGATTATATTAATTCCGAGAATCAAATTGTTGATATATTAAAAAAAACCATTAAATGAATCTATATTTACTAAATTAAGAACAAGATTAGGTATTTGTTCAATAACTGAAATATGAAAAGAAAAAAAATATAAATAACAAAGTATAATTAAAATTAGATCAAAATAAATTGAATAGCAAAAATTCAAGCACCATGTCGACATCCCCTTGAATCCCATGTCGACATACAATGATTTTTTATTTTTGAAATTTTTCCCACCAAAATTCAAATAATTGGTTATATATTCTTCTTATTTTCGAAATTCTATTCATTAGTTCTGTTATTTCTCTGTTCTATCTTCTGAAATTAAATAATCAATGGCCTCCTCTTCCAAATCAAACATAAATTCAACCTTTTCATTCCCTTCTCCTACTTCTGGACCGTTTCAACGAACAACGCTCGCTCGTGTGACGAAAATGGAGGATTCTCTGGAGGATGCACTTTACTTAATGATTGAAATCCAAGTGATGCAACTTCGAATGGCCAAAGAACAAGAGAGGCAAGGCAAAATCCTTAGGAATTTGCAAAAATTTCTAATGGATTCATGCTAACCCAATCTTGATTGACGAAGACTCTTCAGGAGATCAAATACAAAAGGCCAACGAGGAAGAAGAAGAAGAAGAAGAAGAAGAAGTCCCCATGGAAGAAGTATGCGTGGAAGATGATGACAAAGCCATTTGCGTTGGTGAAGTGTGCTTTGATAATGATGGAAATCTTATCGAACAACATGGAAATTTCTGTTTCCACTATCCAAATTGTTCGGTTCATAGATCTCCCATTTTCAAAGACATTCATTAGTTTCTTTTCTCTTTTTCTTATTGTTGTATGTTCTTTCTTACGTTTCCCACGAAAATGTAAATACAACTATACAATTAATGAATAATTTGTGTTCTTACATGTGTTATTATATGGATACTTAGTTAGGATAGTTACTAGTTTTGGATTGAGTTTTAGTTTTAGATCTAAGTGTTAATTATGTATGATAACACTATCATTATAATCACATGTCATAGAGTATTATATTTATGGGGAGTTATATAGTTTGAAGTTATATATATAGAGTTAGTTTTTGTTGATGACAAAGTGGGAGAAATATAAAATAGGGTAGCTAGGCATAGATTAAGGGGGAGTTACTAGGATAGAAGTAATATTTATAAACAGGTTGTTATCATCAAAAGGGGGAGATTGTTAGTCCGTGAGATGATGGTTTTGATGACAACAATCTTTGTATAGGATTATAAAATATAAATACTAACATTATAGTTTAGAATTATATGTATATGCAGGATTTAACCATGCAGGTACCAAGAATGAAGACTGTACAGTATAGAGATTCAAGATATCAAGAATGAAGACTCATGAGTATCAAGAATATCAAGATTATCAAGAGTTCAAGATTTCAATTAATTTATCTTCTAATTTATTAGGAATTTTGTTAAAACTCTTAGAAAGGCACTGGTATCTTAAAATCCAATTTATTCGCGGAATGGAATCCACTTCGAGCCCGTTAAAGGGATGGAACCCTAAGTAGGATGGAACCTGTAACGACCCAGAATTTCTGATAATTTGAATTTGAGTATTTAATTAATTTTAAATATTAATAAGTGGAATTTTTAAGTAGAATAATTTATTTTTCGAATATTTGGATTTAATGGGACAATTAAATCGATTTATTTAATAGTGAAATTCCACAAATAATTAAATATTGGGTTAAATATGATTGAAAATGATTTGGAAAATTTTGTTTTATCATATTGAAGTTATAGAAATGTTTTAGGACTTTTAAAATTGAATTTGGAATTTATTTGTAAAAATCGAATATTTTAATATTTAATTATCGACTGAAAAATAGCCAATTTTTGAACAGTCTCAGAATTGAACGAAACGAGTTCCATTGGATCCGTAATAGTTAGTTATTATCGGATCTCAATTTTCATAGCAATCAGAGTTGTCGTTTGACCGTGGCAGCTCGAAACGCATCGATATCGTTTTAATTTTAATTCGGCGAGTTAAAATAGCCATTTTTCAAACGGTCTCGGATTTCGACGAAACTAGTTTCATCGGATCCGTAATATGATATTATTGTAGGATTTTAAATTTTAAGTCGTTCGGATATATCGTTTGTCCGGTACAAGCCAAAACGCCTAGAAATCGTTTAAATCGGTTTTAATTTAAATTGATCGTTTAATTCTATATCTCACACATACGATCGAATTAGCTTACGAAACCCATTCCATTGTGTCCGGAACGCGGAAAAACCTTAGGATCGCCTGTCGGAACGCGTAGATTGGAGGTCGTTTGCATAAGTGTTAAATTGGAGATTTTATTGTTAAAATAATATTAATAACATGTATATACTAATTATTCTTTCTAAACCCTAGCCATTTTTGCTCAGCCGCCTCCACCCCAGTTAATGGCCGAAAATCACCAATTTATTTTCCAAATTATTTCTCAATCCGCTCATCGAATCGAGAAACTTCCAACATGAAAGTTGTAGAGCACGGTATGAACTACAAATCCAACGGTGGATCTCAGCTATCGTCGCCATTTGGATGAGATATTGAGCCGTGTCCCCTGGTTGTTGCGTGCGTTCCTCAAGGTGGAGGAGGGCGCCGAGCTTGGCCATGCTTGGGCCGATGGTGGCTTTTGTCGAGGGCTTTCATTTGGTGGCAGGGTGATGAAGTATCGATGCTCGTGGTGGTCGGAAAATCAAACCCTAGGTCGGCATGTGATGGGTTCAAGTGCGTGTTTTTGTTTCCTGGAGAGGAGTTACCGTGCGCGTGAAGAGAAGGAGAGCGGGAGGAAGCTAGTGCGTGCGGCCCACATGTGTTGGGTGAATTTTCTTTTTTTTTTTTTTTTTTTTTTTGTGTTAATTTAATTGAAATTTGAATTCGTGTCAACTTAAAATGCAATATCTTGTTCATGCGAGGTCCGATTGGGACGAATCAAAGTGCGTTGGAATCGTATGGTCGTGCTCTTCGCGATGAAGCTGGTTTAGAGTCAATTGGAGCCCATTTGAATTTCGGGTAAAATTAAACGTTCGTTTAATTTTATTCGAAACGAACGCGAAAACGGAAAATAAAATCAAGGTGAGAACTCCTCACTCAATCGAAAGGTTTTGTTTAAAATTTTAAATAGTTAATATTGATTGATAATTGTTGATTGATTGTGGTAGTAGATATAATAGGATATATATTATATATAGCAATATATATATATTGGCATATGTATATATTGAATTTGATTTCCCGCCTCGTATAGCGGATGAGACCCTATTGCGCCGCCTATTAAGCGGATATTTTATAAAATCCCATATACCGCGATATTCCACCTTGAAGTGGAATTGGTATTGTGCTAACGTCTGTGGATGCAGGGTAACAGGTTGGAGGGATCCAACTGGATTCCTCACATATTTATTTGTTTATAAATATTGTGTTGATTGTTAACTATCATATCGATATATGATGTTTATTCCCGTGATTGACCATTTGATGCGGTTGCATCATCGGATTCATTTTTAAAAAAGTTAAAAATAACGATTTTGAATTTAAAAGGATTTTTAAGTAATTTTTCAAGTATATGTTTTATTAAATTTTGAACTTGATTCATTTTAAATAAATTAAAATTTTAAATACTAAAGTTATAAAACTATGATTTTTATGAAATATAACCAAAAGGAAAATTTTAAAATAAATAGATTTATAAAATAGTTAAATTGGGTTTTTGGGTAATTTTTATTAATAGTTTATGTAAAAGATTTTATAAATTGATATCTATAAATTTAAAAATTTTGGAATTATAAGACGGGTTATTAAGTGTTAAAATGAAGTACGTTTAATTTTACCCGAAATTCAAATGGGCTCCAATTGACTCTAAACCAGCTTCATCGCGAAGAGCACGACCATACGATTCCAACGCACTTTGATTCGTCCCAATCGGACCTCGCATGAACAAGATATTGCATTTTAAGTTGACACGAATTCAAATTTCAATTAAATTAACACAAAAAAAAAAAAAAAAAAAAAAGAAAATTCACCCAACACATGTGGGCCGCACGCACTAGCTTCCTCCCGCTCTCCTTCTCTTCACGCGCACGGTAACTCCTCTCCAGGAAACAAAAACACGCACTTGAACCCATCACATGCCGACCTAGGGTTTGATTTTCCGACCACCACGAGCATCGATACTTCATCACCCTGCCACCAAATGAAAGCCCTCGACAAAAGCCACCATCGGCCCAAGCATGGCCAAGCTCGGCGCCCTCCTCCACCTTGAGGAACGCACGCAACAACCAGGGGACACGGCTCAATATCTCATCCAAATGGCGACGATAGCTGAGATCCACCGTTGGATTTGTAGTTCATACCGTGCTCTACAACTTTCATGTTGGAAGTTTCTCGATTCGATGAGCGGATTGAGAAATAATTTGGAAAATAAATTGGTGATTTTCGGCCATTAACTGGGGTGGAGGCGGCTGAGCAAAAATGGCTAGGGTTTAGAAAGAATAATTAGTATATACATGTTATTAATATTATTTTAACAATAAAATCTCCAATTTAACACTTATGCAAACGACCTCCAATCTACGCGTTCCGACAGGCGATCCTAAGGTTTTTCCGCGTTCCGGACACAATGGAATGGGTTTCGTAAGCTAATTCGATCGTATGTGTGAGATATAGAATTAAACGATCAATTTAAATTAAAACCGATTTAAACGATTTCTAGGCGTTTTGGCTTGTACCGGACAAACGATATATCCGAACGACTTAAAATTTAAAATCCTACAATAATATCATATTACGGATCCGATGAAACTAGTTTCGTCGAAATCCGAGACCGTTTGAAAAATGGCTATTTTAACTCGCCGAATTAAAATTAAAACGATATCGATGCGTTTCGAGCTGCCACGGTCAAACGACAACTCTGATTGCTATGAAAATTGAGATCCGATAATAACTAACTATTACGGATCCAATGGAACTCGTTTCGTTCAATTCTGAGACTGTTCAAAAATTGGCTATTTTTCAGTCGATAATTAAATATTAAAATATTCGATTTTTACAAATAAATTCCAAATTCAATTTTAAAAGTCCTAAAACATTTCTATAACTTCAATATGATAAAACAAAATTTTCCAAATCATTTTCAATCATATTTAACCCAATATTTAATTATTTGTGGAATTTCACTATTAAATAAATCGATTTAATTGTCCCATTAAATCCAAATATTCGAAAAATAAATTATTCTACTTAAAAATTCCACTTATTAATATTTAAAATTAATTAAATACTCAAATTCAAATTATCAGAAATTCTGGGTCGTTACAATCTTCCCCCCTTAAAAGAATTTCGTCCTCGAAATTGCAAGTTAAGGAGAACGATTCCTAAACCGTCTATTATTTTTCAAAAATCAATTAGTTTTATCAACTTTCTAACACAAATCTTTTATTAAAGATTACTATCATTTCAATTAGCTTTCCAACTTCAATTATAGGTTTCAAACAACATTGTTTACTCAACAATTCAAATTTAAATTTAAATTCAAATTTCAAACTTTTCAAAATTTTCTCAAAAATTTTCTAACTCCCTAAATTTTCGAAAAATTTCGCCAGAGTCTCCTTTGCGCGGCTAGATCGGTACGACTACAAAATGGCACTACGGCCCCTCAGAATCAAAAAGAAAAGAGAAAGCCAAGTGGCTGGAGAAGGAAATCATCAATTCTCATACTAAAAGTGAAATACGTACCTTTCTGTCGAGTCATTCAATTTTTAACTTCAAAATCAAAATTCCAATCCATTATATACCTGTATATCCTGCTAGTAGTAGTATCCAATTCCAACATTCAAACTATTTTGCCAATTCAAGTTCAAAATTTCCAATACATGCTTCTTATACATTTTTGGTTTATTATTGAAGTTGCATATTCAATTCATTCGTTTCAATTAGTTACATTCACTAATTAAATTCACATTGGTTCACTTTCAACTCAACTCAAATTCAATTCTATTCAAATTTATTTACTTCACTTTCAATTTGAATTCAATTACATAGCTTTCAAATGCGCTAATTAAATTTCATTAACACTTAATGAATTTACATACAATCAACCAACAACAAGTTAACAACCAATGTATATCCAATAAAACCAAATTATTAATTTTTCTCTCATTACATTCAATTTGGTTCAACAGTTTTAATTCCAATTGATTTAACATTCAACTGATTTTCATTCAATTATTCAACTAGCTCGAAATGAATTTACACTTACATACATCATTTCATATCAACTTATTCACATTCGATTAATTAACATTCAATCCATACTTTAATTCAGTTGCCAATTCTTTTTACATATAAAATTGGACTTCATTTATATAACTCAAGTTCACATCATTTAACGATTTCATTAATTCACTTTATTCATTTTATTTTGATATCAACATCAATTCTTTCAACATTACTCAAGTTATATTCCATTCAACTTCATTTACATTTACTTCCACTATTCAACTTAAGTATTCTCCTAATTCATTTCAAACTCTATTCCATTTAACATAATTTGTTCAAATAAACTTAAGTTTCCACTTATCAATCCAATTCGGTTTCCAATTCTAAAGTAAATTCTATTTAACTTTTACTTAAGTCAAATTCATATCAACAATCAAATTCGTATTTCATTTTACTTAACTTAATTGTTTAACCACTTCAATAATTGGTTTTACTTACATTTTCTCATTCTATAAGTTATACAACTTATTATTCAACTTCCAACTCATATTATAAGTTCAAAACCCCTTTTTTTCACTTATATTTGACAATTTCAAGTTGAATTTTAATTTCAAATTTGTTTACTACAACAAAGCTTCAATTTTAAATTCATTATTGTAGCAAATCCATCACATAGAAACTCGAAAATGATACTGATGATGCTGCAGTCATCATCCTTATTATTTCCCAGTAACCATAGTGAAATCAATGCTAAATATTCTTTCAAAATTTCCCTTTATTTATAAATTACATTTATAAATCTTACTTATAAAATTTCACTTCTTATATACATAAGATTATTTTACAATTGTAAATCATTTTAATTATAATTCCATACTTATAATTCATTAGCTTATACAATTATTCTTTTTACGATAGTTGTTTTTATATAACTTATTCAAACAACTTTTAATTAACTTATATATATATATATATTTCAAACAATCAAACAATCAATTATACACACACTTCAATAATTCTTGAAAAAATTGTTTTCTTATATAGAAAATATAATCAAGGTAAAATTATTTCATTTACCCAATTTAAAACAATATCATGTCGAATTGTTCTATTCAAGTGTTTAGAAACCCCTTCGATCCAGTTGTACAGACTGTGCCGACGAAGGTTCATATGCCACTCAATAAACCAATCATCACAATATAAAACAATTTTATATTCACTAACAAATACGCGCTCATATCTATTATTACACTCACACTCATTCTAGAGTACTACTGACTCTATCTCTAATGAGTAATACCCAACAGAACCATGGTTGTCGCTTAACCACATGCTCTGATACCAAATGTAACGATCGCGATTTTTCGTTGCCGAAAAATCGAACCGTTAGAGTTTTTGAAGAAGAAAGAGGTAGAAGAAGAAAGAAAAGAAAGAGAAGAGAAAACAGAAAAACAAGTAACAGAACGAGAAACAATATCAGAATCTCACAATCGCAGCGGAACAACATATAATAGATAAATGAATATCATTAAAACAAAAGAACTATACATTTTATACATACATCACAATACATCATATCATCAGAGTGTACAACAATAAAACAGCGGAAAGAATACTATATACAATAGATAATAGACTACGCTATCTGGCTCGCCTCCAGATCTGCTCAGCAACTCCCGAATCCAGAATAACCTGATAACCTAACTCTAGACTGCCCGTGTGGAAAATAGTGGGCACCCAGAGTTTAAGAAAGGAACAATAAACTCCAGGTCAGTCATGGGACTGGTGTGAGAACTCAAAACAGTTTATCTTTAAACAAGCAACAAGAAAATTTAAATTTTTAAATCCGCAATGCTTTTTGGAAAATGAAACTACCATAAGGCCTCCCGCCACACACACAATGCAAACGCAGAATTGGAGGAGATTTCTCCTTATGATAGTCAAAGATGCTTACTACGCGAAAATCAAATCATTTTTGATATTATTACTAGTGCATAGTGTAGAAAACAATTCGAAAGTAGAATATAAATCCTAGCCAGCATAGACATTCCGAACTATGCCTACTATAGCTACCATCCAAACAGTGGTGACCACCATAAGTGAATGGCAGGTAATACAACTAAAACCGTACAAGGCGCGTATTGTTTTGATTGGATTTCCAACAAATGGTCAGGCTAAGGAACTTCCTACTGCCACATGGGATCGCCTCTGGCGGGACGTCCCGAGAAACTAACGTTACGGTTAGATCTCTGCCAACACAAGGCCGGGTTACCTCTGTAACTAGGTAACTACTACACGAATATGTCATCCCCCGGTCCTTTGGGACCTTTATCCGAGCGCTCGCAACAACACCACACACAGAAATATATATAGTGTATCAACATGAGTAAGCATCTGGGCTCCATACCATGATACCACCCTTTTCCAGAAGGAAATGACATACCCTAAAGGGCGCGACCCTCATAACCTTGCCGCATATTCCTGTTTCGACCATTTCCGGGGAGTGAGGTCCTGACGAAGTCTCGTCCACAAAGCTACGCTTTGTGTAACAAAGCCATGCTTCGGGTCCACAGATGACCAAAGCAATAATCACAAAGATAAATGATCAAACAAATGATCATATCCAAACGATCAACCAATGATCATCACACAGCAGCACTCAGCATGCCACATTACCAGATTGGGAAATATCGCTGATAACCTTCAACTACATAACCTCTGAGCTCGTACGTCTCAGAGAAGGGTGTTAAGCTAAGAGAATAAATTCTCCGCCACCAACAGAAATGTATTTGAAAGAAATCTACTCTATCTCTCAAAACGTAATGTCAGACACGTAACCATACAAGTCTGTTCCGGGTTCGAACAGAACCGAAGGCACTTCCAAAGAAGCCCTTGCAATCCGGGTATTCACAATCCCGATAAAATTTCCCATCACAAAGGAAATCTCCATATCGTAGCTAACGATGCGGAGACAATCGATAGGTCATCCTATCGTTCTCACAAATACCCGGTCTTCAACACCGGTCTTCAGATGCAATCCAAACGACGTATCGCATATTCGGAATGGGATATATGACACAAAGGTCCTCTCCCGGCTAAACCGAATAGCGAGCGCTTATTTTTAAAAATAAGTGTAGCATTCAATTTCAACAATCACAACAATTACCATCCAAGGGTAAATACTGATAGTCGGTTATTTAACTATCAATAAAGATGCGCCACATCATCAGATTCCAAATAATTTTTCCAAAATTATTAAGTCCCAAAATATCTTTACAAGATATATATACACAATTTCCAAATAATTGCCCAAATTATTTGATTTACCAAAACCACTTCACGATAAAATTTTCCACACTTTACCCATTTGAAAACCCATTTCAAATTAAACACCTCAACCATTTGAAAACCAATTTCAAATCACTTTACATCATTTATACCCTTTGAAAACAGATTTCGAATCATCGAATAAATCTTTACCGATTTATTTTAAATTTACGTTCCAAATTCGTAAATTCATTTCCATACTTCAAAATAATTCAATATTTATTTTTAAACAAATTTCCCTTCCTTTTATAAATTCCATAGTGAATTTATATTTCAAAATATCTACTGACCTAACGTTTTCAATAGATTTCAGTTATTCAATCTCAATTTATCTTCAAAAAGATAAATTCTCAAAAACATTTCATTTCATATTGGAAAAGCATTCCCATACTTATTTAATAATAAGGATTCACAAATTTTATTTATTTTCAAAAATTTGAAAATATTCGATATACTTAACCATAGCCAAGTATATATTTCATTCTTTTAAGGAAAACATTCTTCTATTCACTTTTACTTGGGTCAAAACGAATGTTGCGTAAAACACCGTCACGACAACCCAAAATCACTGGAATAGGGTTTCAAAATAAAAATAGAAACATACATTCCAATACTACACAAAATATTTCCATTTGGAAACCATTCACTATAACAACAGTGTTATAGTCCATCATTTCCTCATTTTCTCGAAAACGCCTATTTCAACAATGAATGTTGAAATCTACGTATTCATTTCCTTTTATTTCTCGAAAACGTCTATTTCAACAATGAATGTTGAAATCCCAGTATTCGATACTTAATGCATTTTAGAGCATCTTAAAATCGTTTTAAAATTCCCTTTAAAACATTCTTCTCCCAAAACATGCCCATTTGACTTAATAATATATTCATCGTTTAAAAGAGTGAATGTAACCCCTTTAACAATTCTAAATTCAATTTACCAAATTACATTGATTTCAAATTTATAAACAACGTTTATAAATTCTATTTCTATTAATAACTTCGGTTTAGAAATCTCTTTTATTAAGCCAATTCAATTTATAAACCCAATTTCTATACCAAAAGTTCGTATTATAAGTCAAATACTTAAAATATTATTTATTTACCAAGTCGTTCCTTTTAAAACTTCACAAATTGTTAATCTTATTACTGATAAGATTTCTCACCTTTTATAATAGTTTTCAACTTATAAAAACCTCCTTTATTAACAATTTCTATAAAAATCCCCTTTTAAATGCCCAAAGCCATTTTATAAGTTAATTACTTATAAACTTTTATTTTCAACATCAATTCATTTCATAACTTTCATAATTTATAAAACTATAGTTTAAATGAAATCCATTTTTATACTTCATTTTAACACTTAATAACCCGTCTTATAATTCCAAAATTTTTAAATTTATAGATATCAATTTATAAAATCTTTTACATAAACTATTAATAAAAATTACCCAAAAACCCAATTTAACTATTTTATAAATCTATTTATTTTAAAATTTTCCTTTTGGTTATATTTCATAAAAATCATAGTTTTATAACTTTAGTATTTAAAATTTTAATTTATTTAAAATGAATCAAGTTCAAAATTTAATAAAACATATACTTGAAAAATTACTTAAAAATCCTTTTAAATTCAAAATCGTTATTTTTAACTTTTTTAAAAATGAATCCGATGATGCAACCGCATCAAATGGTCAATCACGGGAATAAACATCATATATCGATATGATAGTTAACAATCAACACAATATTTATAAACAAATAAATATGTGAGGAATCCAGTTGGATCCCTCCAACCTGTTACCCTGCATCCACAGACGTTAGCACAATACCAATTCCACTTCAAGGTGGAATATCGCGGTATATGGGATTTTATAAAATATCCGCTTAATAGGCGGCGCAATAGGGTCTCATCCGCTATACGAGGCGGGAAATCAAATTCAATATATACATATGCCAATATATATATATTGCTATATATAATATATATCCTATTATATCTACTACCACAATCAATCAACAATTATCAATCAATATTAACTATTTAAAATTTTAAACAAAACCTTTCGATTGAGTGAGGAGTTCTCACCTTGATTTTATTTTCCGTTTTCGCGTTCGTTTCGAATAAAATTAAACGAACGTTTAATTTTACCCGAAATTCAAATGGGCTCCAATTGACTCTAAACCAGCTTCATCGCGAAGAGCACGACCATACGATTCCAACGCACTTTGATTCGTCCCAATCGGACCTCGCATGAACAAGATATTGCATTTTAAGTTGACACGAATTCAAATTTCAATTAAATTAACACAAAAAAAAAAAAAAAAAAAAAGAAAATTCACCCAACACATGTGGGCCGCACGCACTAGCTTCCTCCCGCTCTCCTTCTCTTCACGCGCACGGTAACTCCTCTCCAGGAAACAAAAACACGCACTTGAACCCATCACATGCCGACCTAGGGTTTGATTTTCCGACCACCACGAGCATCGATACTTCATCACCCTGCCACCAAATGAAAGCCCTCGACAAAAGCCACCATCGGCCCAAGCATGGCCAAGCTCGGCGCCCTCCTCCACCTTGAGGAACGCACGCAACAACCAGGGGACACGGCTCAATATCTCATCCAAATGGCGACGATAGCTGAGATCCACCGTTGGATTTGTAGTTCATACCGTGCTCTACAACTTTCATGTTGGAAGTTTCTCGATTCGATGAGCGGATTGAGAAATAATTTGGAAAATAAATTGGTGATTTTCGGCCATTAACTGGGGTGGAGGCGGCTGAGCAAAAATGGCTAGGGTTTAGAAAGAATAATTAGTATATACATGTTATTAATATTATTTTAACAATAAAATCTCCAATTTAACACTTATGCAAACGACCTCCAATCTACGCGTTCCGACAGGCGATCCTAAGGTTTTTCCGCGTTCCGGACACAATGGAATGGGTTTCGTAAGCTAATTCGATCGTATGTGTGAGATATAGAATTAAACGATCAATTTAAATTAAAACCGATTTAAACGATTTCTAGGCGTTTTGGCTTGTACCGGACAAACGATATATCCGAACGACTTAAAATTTAAAATCCTACAATAATATCATATTACGGATCCGATGAAACTAGTTTCGTCGAAATCCGAGACCGTTTGAAAAATGGCTATTTTAACTCGCCGAATTAAAATTAAAACGATATCGATGCGTTTCGAGCTGCCACGGTCAAACGACAACTCTGATTGCTATGAAAATTGAGATCCGATAATAACTAACTATTACGGATCCAATGGAACTCGTTTCGTTCAATTCTGAGACTGTTCAAAAATTGGCTATTTTTCAGTCGATAATTAAATATTAAAATATTCGATTTTTACAAATAAATTCCAAATTCAATTTTAAAAGTCCTAAAACATTTCTATAACTTCAATATGATAAAACAAAATTTTCCAAATCATTTTCAATCATATTTAACCCAATATTTAATTATTTGTGGAATTTCACTATTAAATAAATCGATTTAATTGTCCCATTAAATCCAAATATTCGAAAAATAAATTATTCTACTTAAAAATTCCACTTATTAATATTTAAAATTAATTAAATACTCAAATTCAAATTATCAGAAATTCTGGGTCGTTACAGAACCTATGAAAAATCTAGTGGAACATTGTTCTGTATCCGCTAACTTTTTATTCAAATAATTTTACAAAATTATCTTGTTTTAAAAAATGATTTCAAAACCTTCCTTTTAAAAGAATCAAAAACATTTATCCTGATTTTAAATACTTTTAGCCTCAAAGTAATCTTTATTTTCAAAATCAAATCATCCTTAATTTTAAACTAACTTTAATGATAATATATTTATACTTAGATTTAAATATAAAATTATAGTAAAATTTTATATATTATTCTCTACATTTATTTATGTATTCTAACTATAGTTAAGTATATTTATAAAAGATTTAAATAATTTTAATATAAGATGAAAGTTATTTTCCAAAGAAAAAAAACAAATCACCAAAATTCCCTTTGGGACATCGACATACTCAACATATCCATGTAGATATAGTTTCAGTTAATTTCAAAATTTAAATTTCAAAAGAAGTGTCTATTCGTCATATCTCTTCACGAATGGACATGGATGTTGTTCTTCTATAAATAGGGGTTGGTTTCAATGAATTTTTAATCATATTTTCTGTTTTTCATTTCTCTTCTTCTTCCACATTTTCTTTATACATATTCCTACCATTACTCTGTCGAAATCAACATGAATCTAACTAGATTATCTCTGGCTTGATTCTCTATCACTATCTCAATAAGATCCTCAGTGCTATTCATAGTTATAGGCTTTTTGTAATCAATTAAACGAGAAAAGGTGTGATTGTGGCCTTGGAAATCAATCAAGCGAGAAAAGGTGTGTTTGTGGCCTTGGAAATCAATTGGGTGAACTTGTTGCCCGTAAAATCAAGTATCTCTACCGAGAGGATTGTGAATCTAGAGGGTGTACCTCGTAGCCTTGAAATCGAGGGTGTAATTGTACAATTGCTTTTGAAAGGAAATCTGTACTTGTGTGCGGGACTGGATGTAGGGTACCTCCGAACTAGTATAAAATCCAGTGTGTTCTTTCCTTTATTGCTTTTATTTTATTTCTGCATCTGTGTTTGATTCTGTGATCATATCTATGTCTGAATATTGCATACATTTGCGTTCAAATTAACAAAAACTCAAAAGGATTTAATAATTCCTTAAAACACTATTCACCCCCCTCTAGAGTTTATCCTAGCCTTAAGATCTGTAATCTGCATTTGTCACAGTCTTCACTTTGTACATTTGTCTGCAGTGTCATCATGTTCACTTGGTGGCATTTGGTCCAGACATGTGTACATCACTGACTCTGGTATGTTCATACGGCTTTGACTATTCATGTATGGTCTTCCTGTGCTAGGTCTGGTGATCTTCACTTGTTTTCATGGTCATGCACTTGAATGTGCAGTCTGGTCGACGCCTGTATTTTGTTTTACATGACATATGAGATGTTGTAAGTGAATTTATATTTAAGTGGCAGCCTCAGGTTTTCTTGAGTTTGATTTCAAGACTTGTTTCATTTGTACATCACTGAACTTTTTGATCGAGGTTTTTTTAGTTGTGTTGACCATTTTCTTGAGCTTGCACCTTTGTTGATCCAGTTAATAGCTCGATGTTGACCTTGTGCTCGTGTCATGACTTTATTTGTATTGCACTTGAGTTGAACCCGACTTTTCATTTGGTTTTGACATGTGCTCACCTGTCCCTGTAATTTTATCAAGTGTATATCGGTGTGCACGGCATTGTGGCATGTACAATGATACAATATGCATGTCACAAGCAGTTCGTGTATGATAAATTCAAATTTAAATGATGACAAACAACCCAAATAACTGAGGCAAATAATATTTTCAAAAGTACATTTTATTTTAAATTGTGAAATATTTTCTTTTCAATTTTACTTCGTTAGTGTTTATTTTGCAGATTTCTCAGATGGTGGATTCAATCTGGAATGAAGTTGAAGATTAATTTTGAGTAAACGAGTGATATGTAGTGAGGACAATTATGTAAATTGAAAAATTATGATGTAATCAGATTTGTATTGTAATTGAAATGGTGTGTGTATATATAGCAAGAGCTCAAATTTGTACTATTCAAAATTGTAATAAATATTTGTTTGAATAAAATATCCATTTGAATTTAACTCTGTGTTATTTATTTTATTCAATGAATATTATTTAATTATGAGAAAAATAAAATAGTACATTAACAAATACATTTAAATGAATATATATATATGTTTATTATCATCAAACAAAAATCTTATATTCGCATATTCAACAAAGAGGGTGTCTTTCAAGAGAGGGAAGGCTTGTCCTGCGAGTCGGCTGAAGACACTCACGAGGGAAATGATGTCACGACCGAAGCTAGTTGCCCAGCTGGAATGCCCCTGATTCCATAAGTATGGGATAGGATTTTAATCAAAGGGAAGGCAAGGCCGGGATATACATAGAAAAGAAGGAGGGTGAGATTAAGAGCAGTAGCGATGAGTCCTCCTCCAGTGACGACGATGATTTCTATGCAGAATCCAACGACGGAGATTCTGAATCATGCGACGAGACTCCAGGGATGAGTCCCACTATTCCAAGCTCACCTCTCCTAGACATGAGTGGTTAAGATTATGCTCTAGAAGTCAGACAACATTAGGATTCCCCGATTAAAGATGACGGGGTAGACTTCGAAGATTTGAGCAGTGTTTACATCAATTTTGACGCACTCATGTGGGATGACTTCAAATTTAAGGAGGTATCTCTTTGTCCGATCCTTGATGCACCTAAAGTTAGTCCGATTCCTTCTGTGACGTCTGCCCAATCTGGTTTGTGATGTCTTTTTAGGCTCTCCCCCAAACATCTTACATGTTTCACTATGTCTACAATCACTTATACACATATTTTTCATGCTTCTCTCCGTTACTAAGTATCTTTATTTATTCTTCATGTCCAGTATCATGAGAGGATACAGTCTCTACGACGATCTTAAGGAATTTACCGACTCTCAACGCTAGTCGAAATGATCCTTCAACCATCACCAGCCTTGTGAAACAGAGGAGGAATGGAGAAGAAGAAAAGATTCAAAGGCTGTTGAAGCTCGTCACTAAGATGAGAGGGAACGGGGTCGAGTGTACAAAGGCGGATGTGAGAAAAGAAAGACTTTGGTAAGCGAGAGGAGCTATCCAAAAATTCAAAAGTTAATCATGGTTCTCATGCTTTGAAACAATAGGCCTTCGCTCCGACACCTGCTTCAGTCGATCCTAAATTCCCGATCTCTTCTGTCTTTGTTCCATTTTTTCTCAAGTTCCCTCATCTCCTGTGGCGCTTGCCTTCGGTTCTTCACGCTTGCACTGGAGATGTACCTATATTCTTCCATTGGTCCTCCCAGGCCTTAAAGCAACGCTCCTAGGGATTTTAAGGGGAGTTATATTTGATCGTGATCTTCGTCTAGTCCACAAAGATACAAACATGCCCACCTTTAGGCAATCCAGAATGATTTGGAGAAAGCCGAGGGATGGGAGAAATTGTGCAAATAACTGGCGGACACAAACCACAATAACTATCAAAAAATCCCTTCCTTTGAACCGAAGAAGGACGATTTCGAAAAAGCATTGGCGGAATGCGATGCCAAAGTCAAACGACTGGGTAAAAAGGGAGCGACGCTTCGAGAAAGAAAGAACAACGCTGTCTTGCTGAAAGAGCTAAAAGAGGCCCATGAGAGAATAAAGATCATCTACAGGGACGAAATTAATGCAGAAGAGGCCAAGCTGAAACAGGAGGTGGCAGCTTGCAGCGCTAATATTGAGGCCCAAAAGAAGACCATCTCCAACCACGACCTTATTAGAGGGGCATAATAAAACAATTGCGGAATATGAATAATTCATGAAGTCGCATGATAAAACTATCTCCGACCAGCTAAGATGATCGCCATGCTCTAGGTTCGAGTTATGCAGCTTAGCGCCCTCGTGTTGAAGTTGAAAAGGTCGTCGTTACGGCAGATTATTTGGAGCTTTAGAACACCTTCGAGAGAAGATTGAGAAGATGGACGAGACCATCTTAAAATTAAGTCAGCTCCCTGTTGCACCAGGGGAGTCTAAGTTAGTTGGGCCTTAAATTCCCACGCACTCTCGCCGTGGTTTGGCAGGAAATCCTAACCAGTCTCCATTCTATATGGGATGTCTATACCAAGCGATTGCGAGAGAACGTTTATCTCAATGAAGAATCAAAGAAAGTGTTACTAAAACGCCGGAAGATTTTTCGAATTGATAGAAGAAGGAAACTACTAATGCTGCCACGGTAGCGATTGTCGAAGGATTGCTGGAGCGTTTTATTTTTGGCCTCGATGAATCATCGAGGCAGCCCTGCGATCCACTGATAAGTTCAGAGCTTGAAGCTTCTCCGCCGGTTGTTGAACCATCCTAGGAGCGAGAAAGGCGGTGAATATGAGGTTGACATTCTTGGTCGCTTCTCTGGTGCGGGTAATCTTCTTGTTTCCCTCGAGTTTGAAAAATTCTAACTCACGCCGCAAGAGCAAGATGAACTTAACACTTTTATTTTTAATCTTGTAGGTCCATCTTCCTTATCCGCCGATCTGTCTTTTTCCTCGATGCTTGGACCTATGGTTATTTCAACCTTGTCTGCGCTCGTCTTTGTAGCCGCTAAGGTTGCCATATCCAGCTCGCAACCGGGGCCGGAGTCCGAGAAAACCGCCGCATTACGTGGACTAGACGATCCTTTCATATCTTTAAGAGGGTGACTTCACGGCGGCCAAAGTTCAAGAGGAGGAGATATAGATGGAGCAGACGTGCAAATCTCAACAACAACTGGTTGCCATCAAGAAGGAGAAAGTTGAAGCAATAAAGTCCTCTAAGAGCTCTCGCGGATCTTGGAAAGACTAAAAGGGAACTTTTGAGAAAGTTAAAGAGCGGGAAGAAGATGTCAGTACCGAGGACATAGTTGATGTTATCGGCAGCGGTACTACTTCTGAGTCAAAGCAAAAACTTTAGATGAAAGGCGGGAAGAGGAGTGGTGAAAAAAGGTATTGAGAGGCTTGTGTAGGATCGATTTCACCCTAGAGGGGGGTGAATAGGGCGATGCTGTTAACTATAAAAATTAATTGCGAAAGCTTATAAAGTTATTTCAACACAGATAAATAAAAATTATAGCAACACAGATAATAGCAGAATAATAAATGCAGAAATAGAACGACACTGAATTTACCCAGCTTCGGCAAAACCCTGCCTACGTGCTGCCCCCAAGGTTTCTACTAGAAATTAAGTAGTCACACGCTTACACACGTAAACTCGCGACACCCGCAACTGACTAACCTAACTCTACGCTCAAACCCTGCCACAACTCAGCCACTAAGTTGCGAATTCTCAAACTACGCCATGTAGTTTGTGCCCTAGTCACACGATTAGTAATTACAACCGTTTAAAAATAAACTACAAATTAAAAACACAATAAAACAATTAGAAACCCCTTTTTAAATATTGAACCCTTATTTAATTTAAGTAAAGCCTTTGTAAACTAGGTCGGCCCAATAAGTGATAAAGCCCCTTTTTCTTTTTCTTTTGTATCTTCGGCCTGGTTTGCTCCAAAAGAATGACCGCCTCGTTGCTTGCTCGAAAGTTAGGGTTTCATGTTGAAGTCGATGGCTTTGTCAATTTGATTGAAGCTTCGATTTCTTCTTTCTCTCTGTCGATCTCTTTCGGCTACTTCAACTCGATCGAGTTTGAATTAAAATTGGTATGTTATTTTCCTTTTTTGCTTTTCTAGTTGATTGTTTGAACTCGATCAATGATTCGAATTATTGGTTTATTGTTATCAGTTATACTCGAACTCGAATGCATTTTTGGCCGGTGATGATTTGGGTTTTTATATAGATTCGAATTCCTAAATTTTTGTTCCTTTGATAATTTGCTTGACTTCATCTCGGCCACTCGATTATGTTTTGATGTTGATGATTTTTTTGATTTTGTCAATTTCATATAATTGTTGCTTGATACTCACGGTTTTGATTCGTGACTTGGTCAATTTGCTTGGCCACCACGGTCTTGGTTTGAAACTGTTACATTTGATTTTATTTGACGATGTTGATTTCTTTCGTGGCCACCATGACTTCGATTTCTGTTGAACATGGCTTCACCTTGCTTTTTGATATTATCATCTTCAACATCACTGAACTTCGGCACTGGTTTAATTCGTGATTTTTGCATCACTGCACCCTGTACTTTTGAAGCTCGATTCTCTGGTTGTAGCATACTTGACTTGTTCATGCGATTCCATGACTTAATATTATCTTCGGCCTTGACTTCTGATAGCACTGGGTGAATTCATATATGTGCATATATACATTCGTATGTGTGTATGCATGTATTGTTGAATCTATACTTGTGTTATAACTTCATACTTTGTTTGCATATCTGTGCATATTGTAGCCTTGATCCAAGAGCTTCTCTTGTGACATATCTGATTTCGATTATAAAAAAATACAAACCTGATACTTTCATTTGCACTTGGTCACTGTGTTTTACTTGGATTTGTATTGAGCTTGAGTGTAGATTTAAGCTCTATTGTTGTCTTCACTATTGACTGTTGATCTTGTACCAGTCTCTGATGATGTTGTGTTCATTGTATGTTTGCATTGACTTCTATCCACTGTACTTCGAGTCATGTTGAACTCTGTTTGTCTGGTTCTTCTGGTTACAGAACTAGTTATGGTTACATATTGCGTAGCTTCGAGTCAGGTTCCATTTATGTCTTCACTTTGGTATTGTTGCAGACCGCTTAATCACTGTGTATCACTGCATACTGGTTTCTCCTTCCATGGCTCTGGTTAGTATTGTGTCTGGTTCATATTGCATTGCATCATGTTCTATTGGTTCATGTATGCATACTTAAGGTTGTAACTGGAACCATATGTATGCGGTTTCATTGAGTTTGGTCATTTACATATTTCATGTATACTTCCTTGAGTTTGACATGAAATGGTTCATCACTGTTTTATGCAATGTTGCATTCCTATATATGCTGTTCTGGTTTGATGTGCATAATTCTGGTTTGTAACTGTAGTCTGATTTTGTGCATTTGTGTTTATTGTGATGGCACTGTCCAGTTGAGTTTGAGTTGTATAACTTGAACTTGATCTCGAGTTGGTGCCATTTGCTTCTGATTCGTTTTTGAGGCCAGAACTGTAGCATTATGTTGAATATGTAGCATGCACTCGAGTCTTGGTAGTAGTGACTTGAACTTTGCATTTTCTTTGTGGTTTAGTTTTACATTGCTGTCACTTGTAGTCGCCGTAGTGTTGCAGTCTTTAACTTGTACCATTTGAGGCAGTTTGCATATATGTTTCATGTATACTCTGGCCTTCATGTTGAACTGTTTGCATATGGGCTGATATGTATTTGTGTACATATTCACTTGGTGGCATTTGGTTGCATATCCATCACTACAATGTTTGGTTGTATTTGAATTTTATGCTCGACGGTTTTATGATGTTTTGTAGCACACCTGAGTTGAATCCAGCTTGTAGCTTGGGTTTGACCTTGTGCTGAAATTTGTTACATAATTTTTATTGCACTTGAGTTGAACCCGACGTTTTGGGTTTGACCTGTGCTCACCTGTCCCTATAATTCTATCAAGTGTATATATCTGTGTGCACGGCCTTGTGGCATATACAGTGATACACTATGTATGTCATAAGCTGTTCGTCTATGATGAATTCAAAATTAAATGATGACGAACAACCCAAATAACTGAGGCAAATATTATTTTCGACATCCACATTTTATTTTATATTGCAAAAATATTTCCTTTTCAATTTTACTACGTCAATATTTATTTTTGCAGATTGCTCAGATGCTGGATTCAATTTGGAGTGAAGTTGAAGATAAAATACGAGTTGAGTGAATGAGCGATATGTAGTGAGGTCAAATGTAAATGTGAATCATGATGTAATCAAAATTGTACTGTAATTGAAATTGTATATATATAGTGAGAGCTTGAAATTTGTACTATTCAAAGATTGTAATAAATATTTGTTTGAATAAAATTTCTGTTTGAATTCAAATTCTATGTTATTTATTTTTATTCAGCAAATATTTATTTAATCTAAAAAATAAAATAGTACATTAACAAATACATTTAAATGAATATATATACATTTGTTTATTATTATCAAACAAAAATCATATAATCGCATATTCAACAGCTTTGGTGGTGGGTAATCTGATTCTAAGTCATCTTTTGTTGTTTTGTTCAAGTGCAGAGTCTGCACTTACTGCTTTTGTTGTGTTGTCTGTACTTTTTTTATTTTATCGGCCGGTATTGTGTGGGTGTGGCCCCTATATTTTTACCTTGTATAGAAAAGAGTTTAAGTAATACATTGTTGATATTTTGACCGTAACTTCACTTGCCTGCTTATCTATGTTCAGTGCACATATATCTACTTTGCTTACTTCTATTTTATTTTATCTAGCCCTGTAAGAATTGCCAAATTTTTTGTTTAAAGTAGCAGAACTAGTGAAGTGTTTTTGTTTTTGTTTTTAAGCATTTCTACTTGAGTACCAGTGTATGCCTCCCAGTTCACAAGGCTGTTTACATCGAACACTTGGAAAATGATCGATGACTTATTGTTTGAATGGTCTGCATAACAATACTTGAAATAAAACTAAGTTACGATTCAATTTTCTATAAGTTTTACAAATTTAGCGTATAGTTTGCGTATTTTATGCAATTCAGAAAAGTGTGTAACATATGTAAACTAAGTGCAGAATATTTGCTCGTGTCAGTCCACTCTTCCATTCTTAACTTCAAGTCAAGTTAACCGGCCCCATATGGCTGACCCACATAAACTTATCACTCCGAGACAGGTAGGTAATGTCGAACCAACTAAGCTCAATGTTCCATTTAAGTAGCCTTCCATAAGTCTCTGGTCGTTGGAACACCTGTTGTAAAGATTGATCGTTTACCAAACAGTAAGCCAGCTTTTCAATCTTGGTATAATTTCTCTCTGCCCCCGTTAAATGCTTAACTAACATAGTACACCGGCTTTTGTATTTGTCCTCCTCATAAATCAAAGCCATCCCGATGGCGTGCTGGGATACAACCAAGTAAACATACAACTCCTCATGGTCTACGGGCTTTGACAGAATAGAGGGCCTCTCTAAGTGGCTCACCAGAGCTTGAACGCGTCTTCACAATCCGGTTTCTGTTTGAAATTTATTTTCCCTTTCCTTATCAAATCAAAAAGGGAATACATTTGTCGGTTGCTCTGGATATGAATCGACTCAATGCTGCGAACTTCCCATTCAAGCTCGGCACTTGCTTTATAAGTCTGGGTGCCCGTATGTCTCGAATAGCTTTAATCTTTTCTCGGTTTTCAATCCCTCGTGCGTTGACAATGAAGCCCAAAAACTTCCCCGATGCAATGCCAAAGGAGCATTTCAATGGATTGATCTTCATTCTATAAATTCTGAGTATATCAAACATTTCTGTAAAGTCTTAAATGTGGTCGTTGATTGCTATGACTTTGCTAGCATATCATCCACATAGACTTCCATCGTTCAACCAATCTGATCTTTAAACATCCGATTCACCAGTTGCTGATAAGTTTCCCCTACATTCTTTAACCCAAAAGGCATCACAACATAACAGTATAGTCCAACATCTACGAAAACTGGTGTGATCCTGATCTGGGATGTCATGGGGATTTGATTGTATCCCGAATACGCATCCATAAAAGACAATAACTCGTGCCTTGCTATCGAGTCGACCAGTTGATCAATTTTGGGCAATGGAAAACTATCCTTAGGGCATTCTTTATTCAGGTTCAAGTAATCAACACAGATCCTCCACTTCCTTTTTGCCTTCCTCACCAGTACGGGATTGGATATCCATTCAGTATAGAGGGCGTCGCGGATGAAACCATTAGCTTTGAGTTTATCCACCTCCTCTTTGAGAGCAGCGGACCTCTCTGGGTCCATGCCTCTCCTCTTTTGTTTCACCGGTACATACTTTGGGTAAATGTTCAACATATGACTTGTGATGGCAGGAGATATCCCACACGTATCAGAATGGGTCCAAGCAAAAACATCGATTCGCTCGGAGGAAATCAGTAAGATCCTTGATCACCGAGGGGTTGAGGTGCAATCCTATCTTCAATACCCACGATGTGTCATCATAGATGACCGTGATGTCAATCGTCAGTTCAACTAACGCTGCCTTGGCCTCCTTGGTTTCTTCATCGTCAATCTCTCGGATCTACGTCTTTATGGATTTGACTGTGTTGCTCAAGCCAAGGCTCAGGCGCTACTTGTCAATCTTTAGTAACATCGATGAGGATGGATTTATCCACACCCTTTCCCTCCTCTCTTCGTTGAGCCTCTCTCAGCTCAGCCATATAACAAGCACGACCAGTCGCTTAATCGCCATGCACCACACCAACTCTATTGTCTGTTGGAAATTTCATGGTTAAATACCATAGGTCCAAATCTGCCCTAAACTCTGCCAGGGCCGCCGGTCTGCCCAGAAAAACATTATGTGCGGAATCAACATCTAAAAGAATGAATGGTAGGATCCATACCCTCCTACATTCACCATCTCCTAGATCATATGGCAATTCGACAAAACCCACTATATCAGTAGCTGCACCATTAAAGCCGCAAATGCAGGCTTTAGATGGTTTTAAGTCCTTCGCCTCCATCTTCATCTGGTCATAAGCCTTCTTGAAGATAATATTGATAGAACTCCAACAACCAATTAATATTCTCCTCACAAGTGAAGGTACAATCAAAGCTGAGATAACCATTGGGTCAATAGTAGGAGCTTCTACTTGATTGGCATCCCGACTTCTAAAAACTATGTCATCCGTCATCATCCGCTGTTGCTTCACCGGAGTCCCATCTTTTGTGTTTGAGCAGCATTCGAAGTTCGCATGCTTCAAGAAACTAGCATAGCGTTCCATTTCTTGCGAACTCTTGTTGGCAGGATGAGGCCCACCGGTTATCGTATTTATGACCAGTCTTCCTTCGGTCCGAGCGGGTTCCTCAGATCAGCATGAAGCTTGCCCGCGATTGGGGTAAGATGCCCCCGCCCGCCTTCCTATGGATTCTTAACAAACTATTGTAACTTCTTCTAGCGAATCAACTTTTCTATAGCATCGTGGAGGTGCCTACATTCATCAATATTGTCCCCATAGGTCTCGTGAAACCAACAATATTTCTCGGTCTGTTTTTGTTCCCCAGTCGATTCCTTTGGGCGCGGCTTTCGATACAGAAAAGTATTACAAGTTGATAGGTAAATATTCTCCAAAGATGAGTTCGTGGGTGTATACTCATTATAGGTCGGGATCTTAGGTTTCCACTTTCCTGCTTCCCTCTTCCGTCCGGAATTTCCTCCTTCGGTTCCTTTTGATTGCTCCGGCTTATTTTGAATATTGACTTGGACCTTACCAGAGCTCTCCCCAGATTGCTTCACTGCAATGCTGCTTTGCACCGCTTCCTTAATGGGTCCTCGAACACTGCTCCTTATTGACGACCTAGCCTCTTCCTTTCTCATGATGTGGTTCATCTTCGAATAAAAATGTTCCAAGGTAGTCGATGGTCTGCCTGCCAGCTACTCACCAAACTCAGATTCCGGATCCACTCCTCGCACCACGGCCATAAGGATGGCGTGGTCATTCGAATTGCTAACCTTGATAGTAGCAACGTGGAATCTCTGTAAATTGTTCTTTAATGACCCACTAGGAGCCAGAATCACACTGGATAGTGACATCATGTTTTTTAGGCGAGTAGCATGGATCCTGAACTGCTCCACGAATTTCGTTGCTAGCTCGTCATATCTAGAGATCGAACGTGAATGAAATCTCGTGAACCGTACGGTAGCGGTCCCGGACAGAGTTATTAGGATGCACCTCCACTTAGTCGCAATGTTTGCCCTAGATGACTCCATTATCCGCTCATATCTCATTATGTGTTGTCGAGGGTCGATCTTCCCTTCGTAAGCGAGTACGGTAGGCATGTTAAACTTCCTGGGGTACTCAGCTTGTAGAATGTTATTTGTAAATGGAGTATGACTCCTCAATATGCCCTAACCGTTATTAGTCAAGCCCTGATTCTCCCTCATCAGTTGTCTGATCAGAGCTGATAAATTTGGAGTTTGAATGGTAGGTGCCAATTCAATATCCATCTTGCGCGACTGCTCCGGCTAGTGCCTCCTCGGTCGGCGATCATTTAAGTGTGCATCCCGAGGACCCTCTTCGTTACCATCCTGGTGAGGTAGTTGACCAGCTCCCATGCGTGCTCCGGATTCTAAGTTTCTCGCTCCAGGTTGATCGCGACTCCCTAGGTGTAGTTGAGGAGCCATAGTTCCAATTGATGGGTCTGGATAATTCCTGTTAGTTTGTCCTTGGAAACTCATCACCAATTGCACTATTTCTACAGCTTCTTCATTCCAATCCTGTGCGTTGATGCCTGGGGTGTTCATCTAACAAAGTGGAGCTATCGTACGACGAGCAGGGAGCCGAGCTTCCTCCAGCATTCTGATGATGATGATGAGCAATGTGGGTCATCAAGTTGGCATTTTCTTGAATCTGTTTGTTAAGCTATCTCCTACTTTCCATGAGCTCCCTCATCATTTCATTGAACTCCTCCCTGGTGACAGTTTCTACATGATTTTGGTTGGCGGTGGGTTCTTCATCTACATTAGCAGGTTGATTGCTTGGTCCTGCTTGCTGGACACTAGCAGTCTTATTAGCATCGACGTTGTGGGAGGCAGATCTGGTGCGTAGCCTTGTTATCTTAGAGTTGTCTATAAGAACTCTGAATAGAATCTGTAAATTCCTAAGATTAAACTTGGATATCCATTGGGGCAATTCTTCAATCTAGTAGGCACAAAGTAGATCCTAACAGCCTGAGAGTGAATCCCTTCTCGGTGAACATATGTAAAATTTTGGAAGTAAAACAACTTATCACTTCTCAAGAATGTGAGTAAGTACTTATGAACATTATTTCTTAGGTATTTTGCTATCTTCAAACACGTGCTTATTGCTTGGAGCAGCATATTATACGAGTTAACTATGGAAGGTTAAACATTATCCACGTTAAATTATAGTTAATCATTGGCTGTCAACAATTGGAGTTTTCTACCGATTTGTAGCACTTTGATTTTGTTGGATTCATGCCCCTTACTCCAAATAATTAAAGTGGGTTGATCCTTGTTATACCTATAATGGATAATTTCCCCCGTACTGCCAGGGCAATTCCAGTACTTAAAACTGTGCACGGCTTTATGGGATGCACGACTTTTGATATTTCTCAATGTTGCCTATCTTGGACGAACGTGAGGAGTATATGTTTTAAGAGCGTGATTTCATGGCTCGAAAAGTTAGTGCATGGCTTATGGGATGCATGGCCTTTTATTTGAGCCTTCTCGGCCAGGGCAGCACCGGCTAGAAGGTGGGGACCGAGTTTGCCGATCCAACTGTTTGAGTCGATTTGCTTCTATCAACTCGGTAGGTAAGTGGGGTGTACTTAAGCATGATTCCACTTTCTCAAGTAACTACTACATGGTTTTGAACCAATGTGATGCCATCGACTCAATAGGTTATTATTATGAACACAGTTTTATTGGTTCAAAAAGCAAATTTATCTAGTGAAGAAAAGTTGGGAAAGTTTTTGCCTATTTACAATGCCCTCGGCATCCCGGGATGGTTTATTTGCTAAAAAATAGAAAGTACATAAGGTAGTTTTTTGGTGAAGTAGCGGCACAGCGATTTGCTGTCCCATGCTTTGGGAATTTGTATTCCATCGGCGGTTGTCAGTTTGAAAGTTCCATCCCTTAGCTTTGATTGATCACATATGGTCCTTCCTAGTTTAGTTAAAAGGCTTCTAGCATGGGACAGACTCGTTTGAGGACAAGATCTCCCCCTTTGACGATTTGGTTATGAACCTTGGATTTAAAATATCGTGCGACCTTTTTTTGGTGGGCAGCAGTCCTCAACTTAGCTTCTTCCCTCCTTTCATCAATCAGATTCAGTGATTCAAGGAGAAGCTTCTCGTTTTACTTCTGATTAAAATTTTGTCTTCGATGGTCGGGGACTTCTAGTTTGACCAGAATCATTGCTTCTGAGCCACATGTAAGGTGAATGGAGTGTGACCAACTGCCGCTTTATGGGTTGTTCTGTAAGCCCATAGTACGAGTAGAAGTTCGTCAAACCAGTTCCATTTTGCTCTATTGGTCGCTTTTTGATAGTGGACTTGATGATCTTGTTTATTGCTTCCACTTACCTATTTGCTTGCAGATGAGTGAATGCGTAAAAGCTCTTCTCAATTTGAAAGTGTTTGTAGAAGTCTTTGAACTCGGTGCTTTTGAACTGGGTCCCGTTATCAGTGATGATTCTCTGTGGCATACCAAACCTATAAATAATTTTTTTAGCAACAAAATTATTTACGGTAATGGTGGCCAACGGTGCCACTTCGGCCCATTTCGTGAAGTAATCAACAACAACTATTGCATTTTTGCCCCTCCTTTGCTATTGGCAATACGCCAATCAAGTCGATTACCCATATTGCAAACAGTTACAGGCTGACCATTTGCATTAACTCTGTTGATGTGTTCTTTTAATTTTTTTGAATCTTTGGCAATGATCACACCGTCTGGCATAGTTTTCTACATCATGGTTTATAGGCCATAAGTACCCGTACCAGAGAACTTTCTTTGCAAGGGTTTGCCCTCCAGTATGGTCTCCGAATTTGCCTTCGTGCACTTCCTTTTGGATCCTTCGAGCTTCGTTATCGGTAACAAATCTAAGAAGGGGGTTGAGAATCCCCTTCGGTAGAGTATTCCATCCTGTATTATGCATTGCAACATCTTTCAGAGAAGCTTTTTCTGTTGATTTCGGTCAGTTAGGAGGGTCCCTGTAAGTAAGTAGTCCATGATTGGCGTCATCCATGTTTTCGGTTCGACGGTGGTCTTGAGCATCCAGTTGACATCCATTTCGTCTATATTCGGGGCAGTAAGAGTCTTTACTGGGACTAATCCCAATGATTGAGCTTCTTCGGAGTTTATTAGTTTAGCTAAGTACTCAGCCTTAGTGTTTTGCTCCCGCGGAATGTGAGTTATGGTATATTGTTTGATGTCACTCAGAAACTTCTGAACTTTCGATATATATGTGGCATGATTCTCCCCACGAGCCTGGTACTTACCTTTTACTTGGTGGATAACTATCTGGGAGTCACTATAGATGTGAACAGACTTTATTCTGAGTTCTTTCACAACTTATAGCCTTTCTATCAATGCTTTCTATTACACTTCGTTATTAATTGCAGGGAATTCCAAGCATAAGGCGTAGAAAATGTCTCATCCTTTTAGGGTTTCAAGAACTACCCTTGCCCCCCAAAAAAGGTTGTTCGATGCGCCATTAACAAAGAGTTTCCATTGCATCTCCGCTTCTAACGGTGTTTCTTCTTCGTCATCTCGCATGGTGATCTCGGTAATGAAATCTACTAGCACTTGCCTATTATAGCCTTTCTCGGATGGTAACTAATATAATATCAACTCGGTTTGATTTCCTCTTGAGAAGTCATTGGGAAGCTTCGGGTCGGTACAATACTTTCTTCAGAGGTTGATCAGTTGGTACTTTGATTGGATGTGCCTAGAAGTACAGTCGTAACTTCCCAAACGTGATCAGGAGGCTATATGCTAGCTTTTCCAACTTTGGATAATTTTTCTCGGCTCTGGTAAACTGCTTGCTAATGTAGTATATGGGTCGCTTGATTTTTGTTGCTGCAGGGACAAGGGTAGTACTCAATACATGAGGTGAGATTGCTAGGTAAACGAATAGGTGTTCTCCCTCCAGTGGCTTTGATAGGATCAAAGGGGATTCCATGTGTCGCATTAATTTTTCAAATGCAGTTTGACATTCCTCGCTCCATTCGAATTTTTTCTCTCCTTTCTTTAATGCATCAAAGAACAGTATGCACTGTCAGTGGCTTTCGAGATAAATCGGCTTAATGCTGTGACCTTCTCATTCAAGATTTGTAATTCTTTCTTGTTCTTCGAGGCTTATACTTCTCGTAGGGCGGTTATTTTCTCTAGATTTTCTTCAATGCCCCTGGCACTTACTATGAATCTCGAGAACTTTTCGGAGGCTACTCTGAAGTGACATTTGATTGGATTGAGTTTCATACCGTACTTTTGGAGTATTTCAAACATTTTAGCGAGGTTACCTGGTGATTGGCAACTACCCATAATTTGACCAATATGTCATCCATATAAACCTCCATGGTTTTCCTGATTTGATGCTTGAACATGATATTTACCAATCTTTGGTAGGTTTCCCAGAATTTTTTAAACCAAATGGAATTACCTTGTAACAGTATAGTCCCAGATTGGTGATGAAGCTGGCGTTTTCTTGAACGGGTTCGTGCATCAGGATCTAGTTGTACCCTGAGTATGTGTCCATGAATGATAGTAGTTCGTGCCCTGCCGTCCCATCCATTAGCGACTCAATTCTGGGAAGCGGAAGCTATCATTCGAGCAAGCTTTGTTTATGTTCGAGTAGTCAATATAGGTTCGCCACTTTCCGTTGGACTTTTTGACTAAGACCGGGTAAGATACCCATTAAGGATAAGTTGCATCATGGATAAAACTGTTGGCCATTAGCTTGTCCACCTCTTCTCTTAATGCCTTGGACCGTTCAGGGGCTAGGCTGCGCCTCTTTTCCGTTACCGGTGTGAACTTGGGGTCAATGATGAGCGCGTGGCATGCGATTTCTGATGATATCCCACACATATCGAAATGCGTCCAAGCAAACACATCCAAGTTGGCGCGAAGAAATTTAGCAATTTCCAACGCATTTGTTCCAATGGGGCGATCCAATTTTCAAGACTCTTGTTGGGTCATCCATATCGGTTGGGATAGACATCGTCAGTTCTGCCGGTGTTGCCCGATCCTTTCCTAAACTCATCTTTCTAGGATCCAAAGCCTTATCGAATTTTCTATGGTCCTCGAGCCAAGGGCGACTGTAGTTCCTATTCATAAGGTTCACGAAAATAAAGAGTTCTCCTCACATACTTCCCCTTTTTCCTTCTTTTAGATTCGTGTAACTCTACAATGTAACATTCTCTGGTGGCGCATTTATCTCCTTTGACCACCTCGATCTCGTTTCCTGCTGGGAACTTCATGGTAAGGCACCATTGGGCCAGAGCGACTCCGAAATCTGCTAGGGCAGGCCATCCCTAGAAGGCGTTATACATGGAAGTTTGTTCCATAATTACGAAAGTCTGAATGAGGGTGACTCATTGATCACCCTCTCCAAGTTCCACTATCAACTCAATCTTCCCTACAGTTGTTTAGGTTCGCTAGTAAACTCTTGGATTTTTGTTTGGCAAGCAGACACGCTTTTCATGTCGATGTTCATTTGGTCGAAGGTGAGTTTAAAGAGAATATAGACAGAACTACCGCTATCGACCAATACTCATGGAACTATATCGGGTATGATTCCTACTATCACCACCATTGGATCAAGAGTTGGAGCTTCGATTCCATCAGTGTCTCGATTTCTAAATTCAACATTCAAAGTTTTCTGCTACTTTGCTAGCTCCCCATCTTTGATTGTGAGATACAATTCCTTTGGATCATGCTTTAATGAACTTGCATACCGCTCCATCTCTCCCCAACTTCTCTATGCAGGATGTGGGCCTCGAGATGTTGTTCCAATAATGAGTCATTGATCAGTTCACTTTGATCCCTCTTCAGTGGTTCCAACTTGGTTTATTTGATTCCTAGGGGCTTGAGGAGCCACGGGCTGGTCATGATTAAGTGATTTTCTCACGAACTACTGAGGCTTGTTTTACCAAATCAGCTCTTCAATCGAGTTCTTTAGGTGGTGGCATTCGTTTACATTGTGACCTTGCGTATTGTGGAAGTGTCAGAACTTCCCTAATTTGTTTTTGGTTTAGTGGCTTCCTTCTTAGGGGGTTTCTTATGTTCTTCTGTCCCCTATGTCGTGAGATAGAAGTTTTTCGGAGTATCGTTGAGTGTAATCTTTAGGCCTGAAGCCTTTAAGGCATTTATTTTTTCCATTTCTCTTACTGGAATTTTGATTCTTTCTTTTTTTTTATTTCTATATTTCCCTGTGATTCCTTCAACAGCTCTGGAAGCGTTTGTATTCTGATTCATTGCCATATCACTCTGCCGACGTTCATAGGTTGCATACCAGTGGACTTCCTTTCTAGCTCCTACGCCTCCTCCAATCTCAAGTATTGACTTGCTTTGCAATTGAAGTCCTTCCTCATAGTAGGTGGCTTCATTTTGATCCACTTTCTGAATTCAGTTTCGGGATGAATGGCATAGACCAAGGTCATGAAAACCATGTCCTTGTTTGGATTGCTCACTTCTATCACTGCAGTATTGAACCGGTTCATGAAATACTTTAGTGATTCGTTTTGACCCTAGAATAGTTCGAATGGGGATATTACATCTTTATGTTGCATGGTATGGAGCCTGAACTGATCATGGAATCTTGTTGTTGGTCAAAAATGGAGACGGATCTCGGTGGAAGCCTAATGAATCACATGGAAGCAATTCCTTCTAGAAAGATGGGAAAACTTCTACCCGAACAGCCTCCAATGCATTTGCTCCATCCATGTACCAACTGTACTTGCATATATAGGGTTTTGGGTCTTTTATCCGTCATAAGATGGAATAGTTGGCATCATGAACTTTTGCGGATATCACTCATTCAAGATCTCATCAGTAAAGGGAGTTCAACTTGGTGCAGATCCTCATTCATCATCTCTTCTATTTTTATTCTCGTCCATCAATGCTTAAACATATCTGCAATAAATATCTCTGATGTCGGATAGTCCTGGGGATGGTTGTCAATCACTACACCAAGTGTTTGGCTTTGCAAACGGTCTTGGTAAGTGGGTTGAAGCCTAGGCTCTCCTGTCTTTGGGAGAACCACTCCCTCGAGGTCCCGCTGGCTTGTGGTTGGCTTGATTAGGGCATTTTGGACATTTCTAGCATTATCAAATGCATTGGAATTCTCTTCTAACTTATCATCGTTGAATTGTTCTCCATCTTCTGAGTCGGAGAGGTCCATGGCTATATCCACTCATGATTTTTCGTCCCATGGTTCAAGTTTAAAGTTAGTTGCCTTACGGCGAGAAGAGTGATTTTATTTCCTTCAGCATTGATTCTCGTAGTTCCTGCTATCACCCTTTTTTGCGGGCGCTTCTCGTTTCTTCTTTTTTAGGCCAGAAACAGAAGAATTTTCTTGTTCTGTGATAGCCGTGGGTTCAACTACATTTCTTGGAGTAGGATTGGACTATAAGGTTAAGAGAGCATTGAGCTCATCCATTAGAGCTCTCTAATTACTTTCCATTTATTGGTTGATTTTCTCAACCAAGTTGTTCAAATCATCTCTTGTAACAACTTCGCGTTGATTGGAGGATGCTGGCACCTGATCTCCTACGTTAACATCGTTTACTTTAGTTTGTAGATGATTTATATCTTCTCCAACTACTATTGCCCATATGTACTTTCTAGAGGCAGTTATCTTCCTTCCTGGAGACATTGATTCAGAGCAATATATTTTTAAATAAAGATTAAGGATCTAACTTATGGACCTATCTAATCTAAAGTAGATAGCTAGATCTGAACCCTGCGTTTGTTTCTCTGCGAAAACACCAAATTTTATCCCCAAAATATGGATCAACACACTAGATTGAATGTGAAAGCACCAGCCATGTTCTTACAGAGCAATAATATAGAGAATAATAGTAAAAGAGCAGAAATAGAAAGAAGACAAGAAGATTTTTCTAGTGGTTCGGCTATTAATGAAGCCTACGTCCACTTTATAGTTTTTTATTATTGACTGATTGTGGTTACAAAGTTAATCAGATTACAAAGTTCTTGAATATCCCTGGTTAGATCAAGTCTCCAATGCTAGAGTTCACTGGAGAATCATAGTGAACAATTTGGATGACCGTTGTGAGGAAGAAGAAAAGTCAAGAAAGCTTACTGCAGATTTCAGTAACCAGTTCGAAAGATCCCCTTTATGTTGTAGATAGAAGAGAATTTATAGAGGTTGGAGTGCTACTAGGCCAAGCCCGTTCGTCGGTTGCTTGTTGATACTCGTAAGAGGATGCAATAAAGATGGCATAGCGATCCAAGCCGAAATGATGGATTGCTATCGATCCATTAGCTGCTACAGATAAAGCTCGAAGGTGACCACTTGCCTCAGTACTTTCCATTGCTCCATTCCACAAGAGTCGCAGCGAACTGATGACCTTTGCCGAAGGATCGCTGGCGATTCATATTATATGGATAACTAGCAATCCATATACTTAGCCTATTCAGGGCTATGCCTTCATGGTAGCCTTTGTCATCTTATGTAGATGTCGTTCATGAACTCATGAGTTCATTCCATAGATTGTTAGCGATCCATGCCCTTAGAGTATTTCTCTTTCTTTTTTCCCGACTTCTTTTGGCTCCTTATTATAGTCCCTTCGGTTGGGTTTCAAGCTATTCTGACTCGATGAAGTTGTTCCGGCTCCTTCTAGATTCTGCTGGGTCAAAAACCCGGATAACAATATCATTTTGAGGTTACTCGGACTATATAAATATATTTTCTATGATAAAATGTATGAAATCATTTCAGAAGAGTTTTTAAATAAAACGGGTGTTTGGATTTTATTAAGAGAAATAAATTCAAAATAAAAAAATTTGAACCAGATAGTGGTATATACTCTCAGGACGTAGTAGAGTATTACTAAATTAAGCTTAAGTTAGTTCTATGATATGTTTTCATAAATAATTTCACCAAAACTATAAAATGATATTAGTAAGAACAAATAAAATAAGTATGTGAGTTAGACATAGATCATTCCTCTGTTCACATAGGTTGGATCCAAGATTCGAGCACAGGAATTTAAAGTGTGTCACGCCATTCCAGATAAAGATCTATCACTCGATTCTTGATGGTGAACACTTGGTAAGGGTTATGGACATGGAACCAAAGTTTTCTATCATAATATATGGCTAGGTAAGAAGAATGGATGTTCCTAATCAAGGAGCCTAACTAGAGCTCACATTAAAAAAAAGATCAGGTGAGCGGTACTAGTTTAGAAAAGAAGTTATGTATTCGAATAGGGATTGAACCAGATTTTGCATAGGAATGATCTATGAGCATCATGTAGAATTATGAGCAATTTGGATGTTTCTTTCTGGGTTTGAGTTGTGGTGGAATTTCAGGATCGAAATTCTTTTAAGGGAGGAGAATGCAATGACCAAAAATTTAGTCACTTTAAAGAAGATATTTAATTGATTATTAAATAATTAATAAATGGATTTTATTATTCAATATACCCTTTTTTAAATATTAATTAGTGATGGTGAAATGATTTTTAAAATGCACTTACAAAAATATTTAGTTTAAAGGAAAATAGAAAATGTGACCGGAAAGCTTTTTTCAAAAAATCAAATTTTCACCATCAAAAAGTTGTTTAAAATGTTGCAAACACCTGTGTCTACATCTGACTTAACATATACACACTTATAATCGGTATACGTATGGATAAGTAGCTTAGTAAAGGTAAAATTATGTGTTTACCTAAGTAGGAAGTAAGATGAGACATTTTTCAAAGTTTAAATTTAAATAAAAAGTAAAATATAAAATGTCACACCCACCTCCTTACATCATGGTAGAAAATTGTCCTATTATCCAGTGTGTGGTTAGCAAGATAAAAAGGTGAAAGATGTGTTAACTCAAGTAAAAAGTAAGTGATGTGACACTTTGTCAAAATTGAAATTAAAATGAATGTGAAATAATGATATGTCATTATCATTTCAAATCTTAGTACGAAGGGAAGTGTTTTGTTTAGTAGTTGAAAGGGGTAGCTTCCATGGTGCTTGCGTTTGATCAAGGGGGCTAGGGTAGATGGGTGATGTGTTTAAATTTTAGTGGAGGGTAGTGTACTTTAGGGTTATTTTGGTAATTTCATTATTTCAATTTATATAAAAACAATTTCACCATTTTCTCTCTCACTTTGGTTTTAATTTCTTATTTTTTTTCAAAACTTTATCTTCCTCTATCTTAAGTTTAAAGACCTGCTAATGGCTTCCATGCCTTTCCAAAGTTTTAAAAATAAATTCGTTTTCACTTTAAAATCTTTTAAACTTGTTTCAAAACATTTATCCATCTTCCTACTCCACTTCTGCTTCAAAAACAAAGCCATATTCACCTCTTACCACCCATGGTCGAGCCCTATCATGCCAAAACCGAGACCACTTTCCAAGGTCCAAGGTCCAAGGCTAAAATTTATTTCTAAAGAAAAATTCAAAGATCTGGGCCTATTTCAAGTTTAAAAAAGATTTGGTTGATTTTGTGGAG
Organism: Allium cepa; assembly: GCA_030765085.1. Taxonomy (NCBI): domain Eukaryota; kingdom Viridiplantae; phylum Streptophyta; class Magnoliopsida; order Asparagales; family Amaryllidaceae; genus Allium; species Allium cepa. The sequence goes on from CM060939.1 coordinate 55,836,087, forward strand.
TAAATTATTTGTTTTTGGGAAAAGTTTTAAACTTTCTATGTTAGTAAAATTTGTGTATGATATGTTGCTAGAAATTGTTGGATTTGTATGTGTTAGTTAAATATGTATGCTACTGGTTGGTGATTGAAAGTTTGCCTTGATAAATGTAGCCTAAAAAATTTAGTTTTGTGTTAAAGTTGTTATTTTGCTTAAGTATGTGATGGTGGTATAAATTTTTATGTGTGAGCTTGTATGTTTGGATATGTAATATGAAAGTTACATTATTATATGCTATTGAGACTTGAGATCACTTGGAAGGGAATCCCAACATGTTTATTAGTATTCAAGTTATTAAAAGGTTCAAAGATTAAAGTTTTGTTTAATTTTCAAAATAAAAAAATTTCCATGTGTTTCTCAAATGAAGTAAAGTTAGAAGTAAGGTTAGAAGTGGAGATTGGAGTAAGATCTAGACTAGGTCTGATTTTAACTAGTTGCATTCATAGCAATAGTCGTTATGAATGCAGTCCAGAAAAAGTTAGCGATTAGATCATAAATTGATTCTTTTTGAAATGGTTTTTAAAATACTTTTCAAAATATTAATTAAGTACAAAGGTTAATTATTTTGATAGATAAATGTGATTTTAATAATTAATTAATTAATTAAGAATTAAGAATATTATTAATTATTATAATTAAGTTAAGTAATTAGTATTTAAGTAATGAATTGAAGTTAATAATAACTAATTAATTAAGAAGTTTTTAATTAATGATTAATTAAGTTAAAGTTTAATTAAGTTTAAATTAATGTTTAATTTTTTAATTATGAATTAATGATGATTAATTGAGATTTAATTACGTCTAAACTAATGATTATAGTAAGATTTAATTATTTAATTAAAGGTTTATTTTTAAACTCTATCAGTTATATTTCTAGTCAGCCTTCCTTATAAGTAAACTGATTTAAACCAAAGGATCTCTTGTATATGCCATTAAGTTACACTAGTAAATATGAATGTTTATTTGATGACATCTGTTTAGCAGAATAAATCTCTTTTCTACTATATAACTTATTGAATAATATTATTTGGACATCTGTTTAGTAGAATAAAACACCATTCTACTATCATTTGACTTGATAAAGTAAAGATGACATCTGTTTAGAAGAATAAATCATCATTCTGCTATTAACTGTTTTATTAACCCTACAGAATTCAACAGGAGTTAGAACACCCAGACTAAACCAGAATGGCTTGAAACTTGAACAAGACATCTAAAAGAACAAGCTAATGAAAATAAGAGAAACAAGCAAAAAATCAACTAAGTAGGTGGATCGTAGGAGATCCATCATCCATGGATTGCTAACGGTCCAAAAGAAAGCAGTACTAGTTTCATCCTACATCATGATCTACCACCACTTCTAAGAATATTTACCAAGTTTCGTAGCATTCCAAGCAGCGTAGTTTAAGAAGTAAAGACTCGTCTAATTCAACCTGTTTACCCACTTTTTGACCAAAGTAGCTAACTTAAAATGGACCTAGAGAACTCATACGAAATCAGAATGACTTAAAATTTTAGGAGAACACTTAGAAGACATAAAAGAAGGCACTAACCAAAAATGAGCTTCATCGGATAAGACTAGATGGGTCTCGAATGATCTAACTAGATTGATCGCTAGCAACCCATGTAGATGGGCTCCACCACTTGAAATTTTTATGGTAGGTCTCTGACATCCTCCAGGGTGTATCTGCAAAGTATCATCTGATTTTGTTAAGCTTTGACTGTATTATGGATGATACTTCTGGACTGGATGACCCATGAAGGCGGATGATCAAACAAGCTCCAAATGTCTTGATATTTTTACAAGGCACTTTAGTAGAAGATAGGAAGACAACCAAACAAAGGTTAAACAAAAATATTCTAAGTGGATGGATAGCTAAGGATCCATCCTATATGGATAGCTAGTGATCCATCTCATATAGATAGCTAGAGATCCATCCCCTATGGATAGCTAGCGATCCATCAACATAGGTCGAATCGCCCTCAAACTTTCCAAGCTCCTTTGTAGCACTAAATAAAGGCTTCTGGTAGAAAAATATGCTAATTTGATGGATAGTTAGTGATCCATTCCCTATGGATAGCTAGCGATCCATCCTCTATGGATAGCTAGCGGTCCATTAAAATAGGCCAGATCACCCTCAAACTTTTCGAGATCCTTCGTAGCTCTACGTAAAGACTCTACTAGAAAAATATGCTAAGTTGATGGATAGCTAGCGATCCATCCCCTATGAAGAGCTTGCGATCCATTCCCTATGGATTGCTAGCGATCCATCATGATAGGTAGGATCACCCTCATAATTTTCGAGTTTCTTTGTAGCATTAAGTAAAGGCTTCTGGTAGAAAAATATGCTAACTTGATGGATAACTAGCGATCCATGTCCTATGGATTGCTAGCGATCCATAGAAATAACTCATATTTATTTGAGATTTTTAGTGATGACTTGACATAACAACCGGACTTTTCTACACTTATATTTCTAGCCCAAGTGCTCTCTAACCCCTATAAATTCAATCCAACCTATAACATAAACATGATCTTCTGGACTAGCTGCTGGAACTCTATGGAGATTATTCTTCACTCTTCTCCTCCCATATAATTGTAACAACCCTGTATTTTGTGATTTTTTTTGTACATTTTAATTATTTTAATTGAATTTTTGATTTAAAAACTTATTTTATTTATTTTGAATGATAAACTTTAGTTTTGATATGAATTATCATTCCAAAGCATGACCAAAATAAATATTTTCCAAAAAGTGAATTTTGGTCAAAATAATCAAACTTTGACTTTTAATTTAAATTTTTAAAAGTTTGAAAATTTAAATTTTATCTTTTATTATGAAAGTACATAAAATTTTTAGAACACTGCTTTTCGTTTCGTTGAAAACGGATTTAAATTGCAAAAGTTATATTGTTTTCAATATTGTGTGTATATTGGGTTATTCAGCAATAGTCTTTATTTTAAATTATATAAATGGCATTTTTATTTGATATATCTTATTCTAACTTGTATATTTATGTTATATTATGTTTATTTTGACTTTTAATTATTTTTTTAATAATAATAGAATTTTTCGGAAATTTACTGTATTTATTTCCTATTTTTAAAGGCTGTTTCTATTTTTCTGCTATTTTCTTCATCTAAACTATACAAAAAAAAATTATTTATTTTGTGAATGTATTTTTTTGGTTATTATCTTTATTTATAAATATTTTTCAAGTATATAAAATTTTTCGAAAGTCCATTGCTTTTATTTTCAAATTTTCTAACCTAGTTTCTGTTTTCTTTGCTATTTCCTTAATTTAATTATATATAATTAAAATTTAGCAATTTATTTTATACATTCACTTTTATTTGCTGTGTTTTACTTTATTAATATTCATTTTTCATGTATTTAAATTTGAATAGATTTTTCCAAAGATTTTTTGAGTTGTTTTCAATTTTAAAGCCTAGTTTGCAATTTTAAGCCATTTTCTTAATTTAAATTCTATTTAATTAAAATTTAATTATTCATTTTAGATATTTATTCTTATTTCTGATTTTTTATCTTTATTTCTCAGTTTATATGTATTTATAAAATTACAAATTATATATACGAAATTTGAAAGTTTTAAAGGCTAAGAAACGTAATGTCGTTTCACGTTTCTTTTACAGTTTCTTTTGTCATCAATACATCTGTTATTTTAGCCACTCCTTACTCTATCTCCAGCCGACTTCCCTTTCTTATTTTTCATGAAATTTTCTCTTTCTCAAATCCTAAAAAATTCATGGCCTCCATCTTGCAAGTTTTGGTAATGGCTTCCCTTTCTTTTTCTTATTTTTCTTCTTGTTTTTCTATGAATTATGCCTTGTTTTCTCATGCTTTCTGCTAGGCTTCTCCTCCATAGCCGCAGCTACAAACTCCTACACCTCTTCCCTTCCATCACCACCACCTATGCTTCCAGCCATGACCAAGGCCGAGCCATCCATGGTGGTCAAACCCTTCAAAATTGCAACCTACATGCCAAAAACAATGTTTGTTGACCATTTTGTCCTCATCCCCTTCAACCACCACCCTAACCACCACCATAGCTGTAACGACCCAGAATTTTTAATAATTAAAATATGAGTATTTAATTAATTTTAAATATTAATAAGTGAATTTATAAGTCAAATAAATTTTTATTTGAATTATTGGATTTTATTGAATAATTAAATCGATAATTTAATACGTTAAATTATGGAAATAATTGAAAATAGGGTTAAATATGATTGAAAATGATTTGTAAAATTTTATTTTATCATGTTGGAGTTAGAAAGATATTTTAGAACTTTTAAAATTGAATTAAAAGTTAATTTGTGAAAATTGAATATTTTAATATTAAAATCGACTAGTGAAAATAGTCAATTTTTGAACAGTCTCAGAATTGAACGAAACCATTTCCATTTGATCCGTAATAGTTAGTTATTACCGGATTTCAATTTTCGTGTCAATCGGAGTTACCGTTTGATCGTGGCAGCTCGAAACGCATCGATTTATTTTTAATTTTAATTTGGCGAGTTAAAATAGCCATTTTTCAAAAAGTCTCGGATTTCGACGAAACCAGTTTCATCGGATCCGTAATGTGATATTATTGTAAGGTTTCAAATTTCAAGTCAATTGGATTTACCGTTTGTCCGGTACAAATTAAAACGCCTAGAAATCGAGTTAAATCGGTTTAATTTAAATTGAGCGTTTATAGCCATAACTCGCACATACTTCCGAATTAGCTTCCGAAACTTGTTCCATTGTGTCCGGAACGTGGGGTAAACCCTAGAAACGCTGGTTACGGCGCGTAAATCGGAGTTCGGAATTTCCGGATGAATAGTGTTCGATTTTTCTTTATAAATAGACCAACACCTTCATAATTTTAGAAAAAAAAAAACCTAAATTATAACCCTAGCCGCCACCCACATGACCAATGGCCAGAAATGCTCAACGTTCATCCCTCAATCTCTCTCAATCCAGCAAGAATTAGCCAAAGTTGTTAACTACAACATTGAAGATCATGAAGAGAGCTTTCAATCCATACGGTTGAGATCGTGTTTGGAGCATCGTAGGACGAGCTATGGGGGGCCGACCGTGCTGCCTTGCGCACGCATTTCTAGGAGAAGGAGGGGGCCGAGCTTGCTCTGGTTGAGGCCGAGCATAGGGGGGTCGAGAGCTTCGTGATGGTGGTAGTTTGATGAAGTGTAGTCGTGTGATCGAGGAGTATAATCAAACCCTAATTATCTAAATGGGTTCGGCTATATGTGTTGATGCCTGGAGATGGAAACGTGAATGAGGAAGATGATAAGAACGGCAGTGATGAGTTTGGGTGAGATCCTATGGCTGAAAATGGTTGTAGTTTAAAATTTAATTAAAAATGTTGTAATTTGTTATAAATTAAATCGTGTAAACTTCAAAAATTCATATCTTTTTCATACGAGGTCGAAAACGCGCGAAACCAGTTGCGTTGGAATCGTATGGACGAGCACTACGCGATGGAGTTGGTTTGAAGTCGTTTGGAGTTAGTGAGAATTTTGGGTAAAATTAAACGTCCGTTTAATTTTATTCGAAATAAATCGCTAAAACGGAATTTAAAATCAAGGTGAGAACTTCTCACTCAATCGAATCAGTTTCGATTTTATTTTAAATAGTTAGATTTAAAATATGTGAATGCATGTTTGAATGATGATTGATATCTATTGATTGTTAAAATAGACATTATACGCCGTTAGTAAGCGGATGTTATTTATTAAAAACATATACCGCGAATATTTCATAAACAGTGAAATTGGTATTATATATAGTAGCAATATATATGTATTGGCATATGTATATATTGGAGTTATTGATTTCCCGCAATTTTTGTTTAGCGGATGAGACCCTATTGCGCCGTTATTAAGCGGATAATATGTAACGACCCTAGATTTTAATTTAATTTAAATAGATAATTTATCGAATTTTTGAATTAAAATTGTGAAATGTATAGATGAAAAGATGCGAGTTTCCCCGATTCAAATAGAAATTATATTAAGTCGTATGAATTTGAAAATTTGTATATATGTGAATATATATGTATATATTGGATTTGAGATAAAATCTTAAATAAATGGTTTTTAAAATAAATAGAAATAAATACAAGACAATAAATAGGAAGTAAATAAAATATAAGATATAACAATATAAAGTAAATATATATATATATATATATATATATCTTAATCTCATATTAATAAATCAATACAAAAGTAATAAGAGTAAAATAAATAAATTGATATAAAAATTTATAAATGATGAAAATTTGAGTTATATAAAATATATGCGTACATAGAGAAATGTAAAACAATAATTTTTAAAAGTAAAATTTATGATAATTATTTAAACTAAAAATAGAAGTAAATTTAAAAATGCAAGAATAAGAGCAAATAAAAGTATTCAAACAAATAAATAAGCAAAGTAAACAAAACAAAGTAAAAATAACAAACAAATAAAAACATAGATATGTAGGCAATACAAATAAAGTTTTCAAAACAAATAAATACGAGTACAAAATAAAAACCTAGAAATTCAGCTATAGTTTGAAAATGAATATATATATATATATATAGTTTTATAAAATATAAAGTAAGTAAACATATTAAATAAAAATCTAACATATAATAACAAAAGAAAGCTATCATTATCATCTTCAAACATGCTACAGCTGAGACAAAGCAAATATATATTTTGTATGTACACTTGCAAATTAAACCAAACCAACAAGATAAAATTTAAAGTTAAAAAGAAAAGAAACAAATAAAATACAACACAAAACTGTACATACATAACAGTACATTAGCTAAACCTATTATTATAAACAGGTAAGTATATGCAGGCAAGAAAATGCAGGCTGAAATAAAGAAGTACAAAGAAAAGTAATAAAGCTTTCATCTCAACTCAAACAAGCACATATATAAACTGTACATACATAATTATTGAACAAAGCATCTTCAACCATGCTTATAGTACAAAGAGAAGGTAACATCACCTTGCATAGAACAATAATCAACCTGTACAACTCCTCTTTTATATATACATCAACTTATAAACTTGCTCTCCTATATATTTTCATCAGCTCGTTCCTTGAAGTTAAAATCTGAAGTAGATACTACTTCATACTTAAACAAGGATTCAAAAATTTAGATAACAATACAATCAACTTCAGACCAGAGGATCAAATTAAAAGCTTTAGCTTGAAAATGCAAATCTGTTTCCAAATTGAAGAAACCTATTCATTTCCTGGAAATCGGGTGAGTAACACCCTTTTTAAAAGCTTAAACATATGAACCTGATTATAGAGTTGAAATCTGGATTATGTATATTGTTACATATGTATCTCTCTGTGTATACATATGGATATCTGAATGATTTTATATGCTGTTCTTCTCCACTTCAACAAAACCAAGTGAGTAACTCAAACCAGTTTTCTATGTTTACTGAAATGCCTGAGAGTAACTTCATATATATAATATTTTAAGGTTCAATTTAGTTGTATGGTAAAATCTGAGACTTTGTTGATTGGGTGAGATATACACACACACACACACACACACACACACACACACACATATATATATATATATATATTGGTGAATAAACCAGTACATATAAATACAGGAACCTCAGAATATAAATTGGAACTGGGAGTACTCATATGTGTTTACTCTTTGATACTCTGAAAACAAAGTTTGATTTCAAAAAAAATCATTTCTTCCCAAACTATTAAATATTTGGACTTGAGATCAAAATAGTTATTGTTTGTTTAACCCTGAACTAAATTTTAAAAATAAATTTAAATTAAAATCACTTGGTATCACCTCTGGAAAGAGGTATTTTTGAGCACAACTTCAAATTGATCAAAATTTGAATCTTGAAATTTTCGAATTCAGATACTTAGCTTGAGTCTTCACTGGAAGACATGAATTTTAAAGTTCATATCATAATTTTAAGCGATCTAGTTTGTGAGTGGTTTGGGTTCGTTCGAATTTTGTATTTCGAGTCACCGAGGTCGGTCTAGTTGATCAGAGGGGTCGGGGCTTGGGCTGGAGGTGGAGGAGCGAACAGGAAGTGTGGGAAAAATGGTGGATGGGGGTGCAGTGCCTTGTGGTGGCGGCGGGAAGTGATCAAACTTCGGTGACCTAGTTTTGGGGTGGCCGATATTTTCTACTCGCGCGACGTCAATGATGGATCGAGTGTCACGGGGTTTCGTGGGGAGGTAGAGGGAAGATTGATGTCGCCATGGCCGGAGTTTGGTGGCGTACAGTGGTCGGAGTGTCGAGCAAACGGCGTTGACAGGTTTTGGGGCGTGGACCTGATCGTGTTCCAGGTTTCAAATATGGGGCTCGAATTCACTCGATTGTGATTTGGTCAAGTTTGGGTATAATAGGTTGTTCGAATCGATATGGGGAGTCGATGATGACGTTTAGGTGGCTGCGGCGTTGGCCGGAGGTGGCGAACGAAGGCGTGCACGTGCACGGTGCAATTTTCCTGGTGATGTTGTTTGGGTAGAAGCAATGTTCCAGGGGGGTTTTTACCCGAAGTGGTACTCGAGTAATCGAGTAAGTGACTCGAAGCAAGTCGAGTCTGGGCTCGGGTCAAGTTCATGTTCCAGGCTTCAAACCTGAAACTGTTTTGGTTTGAAAATTTTTAAAACCCAAATTTAATTTTAAACCAAGATTTTTAAAGCTAAGTTAAAATTGAAATGTAAATATAAATTCAAGTTGAATGTAGAGTTTAGTTTGAACCTAAATAAGTTTTATATTTAAATTGTTTTAATAACTTAAAAACAATTCAAAATATATTAAAGAAATTTGAAATGGAGTTAAAATTTTAAATGAAAAATTTAAGCAAGTTGAAACTAAAAGTTTAAGTTTAAATTTAAATCTGAATTAAAGAAAATTTGAATCCTAGTCTGAAATCAAAGAAGTTTTAATATTTAAATTGTTTAAATTTGTTTTGTAATGATAATTAAAACATTAGTTAGAAAATGTTTTAAAAATTGAATTAGGAAAGATAAAAATGATATGCACTCATTTAATTAGTTCAAGGGAATAATTGATTAATTTATTTTATCAAGAAATTAAGATTTGAGTTAAATTAATTAAGATAAATTAATTTGTAAATAAGATTCATTAATTTAATAAAGAGCTGTCTTTTAAACAAATGATAAAGGTTATTTAATCAAATAATTAAGATCTCTAAGTTACAGTTTAGAACTTAATTAATTAAATAAGCAGTGATTAATTATATGATTTCTAAGGCTAATTAAAGGGTAATTAACAATAATTAAATTGAGTTCAATTACTTAAGAATAGTAATTAAATAATTATGAATAGTTAATAAGGATCATTTACTTGAGATTTATTTGATAATTTATTAATGTGATTAATCTTGATAATTAATGTGATAAATTAATTTGTGGATTGTATTAAGTATAATTATTTAATAACAGTAATTTAGAAATAAATTATTCAATATAATTAATTGGGTTAATCAAATCTGTTTAAATTAAATTCTTAATTTAATTAATTCAGAATAATCACTCGATAATTTTGGAAAGGTAATTACTTAGAGAAATAATAAATGGATAATTTATTCATAAGTAATTAATTAAATTGGAAATAACTTGAATCAATTAGGATTAAACGATTTATTAATCCTGTTTATGAATGATTATCAAATGCCTGACCTTACTTATGAATAATTGTATTGTATGAGTTTCCTTGAATTGTTTTTCCTATCTGATCTGTGATATTTTGTTCTGTAGATTGTGGTATGTATAATTTATTCATTTATAGATGATACATTTGTATATTATCCGTGAATCTGTGAATAGACGATAAGCGTTATAGCTTATATCGCTTATCAACTATATTTCTATGTTTCAATCTGTGACGATTGAAATGATGTTGCACTAGTGTGTTAAAACCCCTGAACCACACCATACACACACAATTATGGATTTCACGAGGAAATCGACTAAGTCGTAGATTTTTGAAATAGTTAAATTTGAATTTTTAAATTCAAATGTTTTGGAAATGGAATTGGAATAGAAGTGAAAAGCTTTTGAAATGGAATTTCAAAGATGGAAATTTATTTTGAATAACTGGATTAAGTGTTGGAATTTAAGTACTTTAATTTAAATTTGAATTCAATATTCGAATTGAATTCTGTAATTTGAAATTAGGGATTAATGATATTATACTAGTCATTATGAGTTAAACCATTTTTAAAGTATTATTTTTGGGAATTTGAATTTAACTCAAGGATTTCAACTCGTATAAATGAATCAGATTTCCAAAATGAAAACTGTTGTTTTCAAATGATAAACACTTTTAGATAAGAACTGAGATTCCAGTTAATTAGGGGAATTTCAAGATTGAATAGAGAAATGATTTTCCTAAGTTATGAATGAATTCTTTTTGAAAGCTATGAATTAAATCTGTTTATTTTTAACAGATTTAAATTGATGATTTGTTTAAATCAAATTGAAATGAAATTGTTTTGAAGGCTATAAGTTAAATCTTTGATTTAAAGATTTAACGAGTTAAATCAAATTGAAATGAAAATTGATTTGGAAAATATGTGAATGAATCTTTTGTTTAAAAGATTTAAATGTGAAAATTGTTTAAACCGTTAAAGGGTGTGAAAATGAATCTTTTTGTTTAAAGATTGAAAATGGTAATTTGTTAAACCATTTGAAAGAAAGTTTGAATTATTAAGTTGTGACTTAATTGAAATCCCAATGTCCATATGTTTTTGAAATACTGCGCTCACTGTTCGGTTTAGCCGGGAGAGGACCTTTGTGTCATATATCCCATTCCGAATATGTGATATGTCGTTATGGATAGCATTTGAAGACCGGTGGTGAAGACCGAATATTTTCGAAAACGCAAGGACAACTCGTCAAATGTCTTTGCATCGAATGGTCCCCGATATAGAGACTCCATCTGTGATGGGAAGTCCAAACGTGATTAGTGAATATCTGGATTGCAAGGACTTCTTTGGAAGTGCCTTCGGTTCTGTTCGAGCCCGGAACAGACTTGTATGGATAGTATGTCTGACATTACAAATTGAGATATAAAGCTGATTTCTTTCAAATATATTTCTGTTGGTGGCGGAGAATTTATTCTTTTAGCTTAACACCCTTCTCTGAGACGTACGAGCTCAGAGGTTATGTAGTTGAATGTTATCAGCGATATATTCCCAATTTGGTAATGTGACATGCTGAGTGTTGCTGTGAAATGATCATTGTGTTGATTATTTGTGATAGGATCGTTTATTTGATCGTCTATCTTGGTGATCATTGTGTTGATCATTTGTTGACCCAAAGCATGGCTTTTGTATAAAGTATGTTTTTGTGGACGTGACTTCGTCGAGCCTCACACCCCGGAAATGGTCAAAACAGGAAAGATGCGGCAAGGTTATGAGGGGTAGCTCCCTTTAGGGTATGTGCATTTCCTTCTGGATAGAGGTGGTATCATGGTATGGAGCCCAGATATTTAACCTATGTGGTTACCGCGAATTTATTACTTTATGGTTGTTGGTTATCGGGATCCCGTGAAAAAGGTCGTTTACGATCGGGGAATGGCGTGCTCGTGTCAGTAGTTACCCAGTTAGGGGTAACCCGGCCTTGTGTTGGCAGAGTTCCGGTTTGGTTCTCGGGGATGTCTTTCCAGAGGCATTCTCATGTGGCAATGGGAAGTTCCTTGGCCTGACCATTTGTTGGAAATCCAATTCCCAATACGAAACTTGTACGGTATTAGTTGTAGAACCTATCATTCACTTATGGTGTCGCAACACTGTTTGGATGGTAGCTATAGTAGGCATAGTTCGAAATGTCTATGTTGGCTAAGATTTATATTCTACTTTCGAAATGAATTTTTCTCTACACTATGCACTAGTAATAATATCAAATGTTCTTTTAATGCGTATCAAGCATCTTTGACTATCATAAGGAGAAATCTCCTCCGATTCTACGTTTGCATTGTGTGTGTGTGCGGGAGGCCTTATGGTAGTCTCATTTTTCAAAAGCATTGCGAATTGACTTTGAAAATCTTTTGTTGAATGTTTTTAAAGATAAACTGTTTTGTTGCTCACACCAGTCCCACGACTGATCCGGAGTTTATTGTTTCCTTCCTAAACTCTGGGTGCTCATTATTTTCTATACGAGCAGTCTAGAGTTGGGTTTTACAGATAGTTAGATATAGTGGATTATCTAGAGTTAGTTCAGTCTTTGGACCACACCAGTCTTGCTGAGCTTGGTGATATGTTATTGGGAGTTCGAGCTACTGCTGGATTGATTCTTGGAAATGGAGTTACAGTTCCGATTTGGAGTTCTTCGTTGAAGACTATCTTAGAGTTATTTGTTCCGCTATTAGATGTCATCTATTTTCTTTCCGCTGCTATTTTATTGTATCATATCTCTGATGTATATTGATATCTATTGGATCATCTGTTGTACCAGATATTGTATCAAAGCTGTATATCAATGTATTATTCTTTTATTCCGCTGTGTTATTTACTTAATATTGTTATAAGCTCCGGCGAATCGGATTTGAACGGTCGAATCTATGGCATTCGAATACGATTTGAAGTATGGATGTCGATTTTCGAGCGGGCAAAATTCGGGTCGTCACATTTGGTATCAGAGCTAAGGTTAAACTTTAGCTCAGGAGTGTAACACGTTAAGTAGCTCATTAGAGATAGGGTGAAGTAAATCCTAGAATGAGTAATCCTTAAGATATCCGTTTGAATGTCTCAGTAAAATCTCTTACTATCCATTGATAGTAAGTATGAGTGCAAGAAGAGAACGAGATAGAGGACAGGGAAATACGACTATAAATGGTCGATGCTCTGTGACAACAGTGGAAATAACTTTCTCTATCAATTTTCTTTGATTCGTTTCCAAAATTCTTTTGAATTGCTTCGTGACAGCTCCAGAGAAAGAAGTTCGGTGTAATGGCAGCCCTACGAATCGTTGTGGGAAATCTTTACTTCGTATCTTCATCGGTTTTTATCGGTTTTTGATTTTAAAACCTTAATGAATATGAATTTGCAAATTGAAATTGAGAATTTTAAATAAATTAGAAATTTTAAATTGAGTTAAATTGATTAATAGAATATGAAGGATAATTTGAATTGAATCAATAAAACGATTTTGTTTAAAACCAAAATTGAAATTTTATTATAATTACTTGTATCTATTGTTGATATTCTGATTTGGTGAGCCAAATGCAGAACTGATATCCAGTTTGATCTGAAAAGATATTTCTCTATCTTTGAATATATCTCTGTGTTGTTTTCGTGCCTGCGAATTTCGAGGACGAAATTCTTTTAAGGGGGGAAGTCTGTAACGACCCTAGATTTTAATTTAATTTAAATAGATAATTTATCGAATTTTTGAATTAAAATTGTGAAATGTATAGATGAAAAGATGCGAGTTTCCCCGATTCAAATAGAAATTATATTAAGTCGTATGAATTTGAAAATTTGTATATATGTGAATATATATGTATATATTGGATTTGAGATAAAATCTTAAATAAATGGTTTTTAAAATAAATAGAAATAAATACAAGACAATAAATAGGAAGTAAATAAAATATAAGATATAACAATATAAAGTAAATAAATATATATATATATCTTAATCTCATATTAATAAATCAATACAAAAGTAATAAGAGTAAAATAAATAAATTGATTTAAAAATTTATAAATGATGAAAATTTGAGTTATATAAAATATATGTGTACATAGAGAAATGTAAAACAATAATTTTTAAAAGTAAAATTTATGATAATTATTTAAACTAAAAATAGAAGTAAATTTAAAAATGCCAGAATAAGAGCAAATAAAAGTATTCAAACAAATAAATAAGCAAAGTAAACAAAACAAAGTAAAAATAACAAACAAATAAAAACATAGATATGTAGGCAATACAAATAAAGTTTTCAAAACAAATAAATACGAGTACAAAATAAAAACCTAGAAATTCAGCTATAGTTTGAAAATGAATATATATATATATATATATAGTTTTATAAAATATAAAGTAAGTAAACATATTAAATAAAAATCTAACATATAATAACAAAAGAAAGCTATCATTATCATCTTCAAACATGCTACAGCTGAGACAAAGCAAATATATATTTTGTATGTACACTTGCAAATTAAACCAAACCAACAAGATAAAATTTAAAGTTAAAAAGAAAAGAAACAAATAAAATACAACACAAAACTGTACATACATAACAGTACATTAGCTAAACCTATTATTATAAACAGGTAAGTATATGCAGGCAAGAAAATGCAGGCTGAAATAAAGAAGTACAAAGAAAAGTAATAAAGCTTTCATCTCAACTCAAACAAGCACATATATAAACTGTACATACATAATTATTGAACAAAGCATCTTCAACCATGCTTATAGTACAAAGAGAAGATAACATCACCTTGCATAGAACAATAATCAACCTGTACAACTCCTCTTTTATATATACATCAACTTATAAACTTGCTCTCCTATATATTTTCATCAGCTCGTTCCTTGAAGTTAAAATCTGAAGTAGATACTACTTCATACTTAAACAAGGATTCAAAAATTTAGATAACAATACAATCAACTTCAGACCAGAGGATCAAATTAAAAGCTTTAGCTTGAAAATGCAAATCTGTTTCCAAATTGAAGAAACCTATTCATTTCCTGGAAATCGGGTGAGTAACACCCTTTTTAAAAGCTTAAACATATGAACCTGATTATAGAGTTGAAATCTGGATTATGTATATTGTTACATATGTATCTCTCTGTGTATACATATGGATATCTGAATGATTTTATATGCTGTTCTTCTCCACTTCAACAAAACCAAGTGAGTAACTCAAACCAGTTTTCTATGTTTACTGAAATGCCTGAGAGTAACTTCATATATATAATATTTTAAGGTTCAATTTAGTTGTATGGTAAAATCTGAGACTTTGTTGATTGGGTGAGATATACATACACACACACACACACACACACACACATATATATATATATATATATATTGGTGAATAAACCTGTACATATAAATACAGGAACCTCAGAATATAAATTGGAACTGGGAGTGCTCATATGTGTTTACTCTTTGATACTCTGAAAACAAAGTTTGATTTCAAAAAAAATCATTTCTTCCCAAACTATTAAATATTTGGACTTGAGATCAAAATAGTTATTGTTTGTTTAACCCTGAACTAAATTTTAAAAATAAATTTAAATTAAAATCACTTGGTATCACCTCTGGAAAGAGGTATTTTTGAGCACAACTTCAAATTGATCAAAATTTGAATCTTGAAATTTTCGAATTCAGATACTTAGCTTGAGTCTTCACTGGAAGACATGAATTTTAAAGTTCATATCATAATTTTAAGCGATCTAGTTTGTGAGTGGTTTGGGTTCGTTCGAATTTTGTATTTCGAGTCACCGAGGTCGGTCTAGTTGATCAGAGGGGTCGGGGCTTGGGCTGGAGGTGGAGGAGCGAACAGGAAGTGTGGGAAAAATGGTGGATGGGGGTGCAGTGCCTTGTGGTGGCGGCGGGAAGTGATCAAACTTCGGTGACCTAGTTTTGGGGTGGCCGATATTTTCTACTCGCGCGACGTCAATGATGGATCGAGTGTCACGGGGTTTCGTGGGGAGGTAGAGGGAAGATTTTATGTCGCCATGGCCGGAGTTTGGTGGCGTACGGTGGTCGGAGTGTCGAGCAAACGACGTTGACAGGTTTTGGGGCGTGGACCTGATCGTGTTCCAGGTTTCAAATATGGGGCTCGAATTCACTCGATTGTGATTTGGTCAAGTTTGGGTATAATAGGTTGTTCGAATCGATATGGGGAGTCGATGATGACGTTTAGGTGGCTGCGGCGTTGGCCGGAGGTGGCGAACGAAGGCGTGCACGTGCACGGTGCAATTTTCCTGGTGATGTTGTTTGGGTAGAAGCAGTGTTCTAGGGGGGTTTTTACCCGAAGTGGTACTCGAGTAATCGAGTAAGTGACTCGAAGCAAGTCGAGTCTGGGCTCGGGTCAAGTTCATGTTCCAGGCTTCAAACCTGAAACTGTTTTGGTTTGAAAATTTTTAAAACCCAAATTTAATTTTAAACCAAGATTTTTAAAGCTAAGTTAAAATTGAAATGTAAATATAAATTCAAGTTGAATGTAGAGTTTAGTTTGAACCTAAATAAGTTTTATATTTAAATTGTTTTAATAACTTAAAAACAATTCAAAATATATTAAAGAAATTTGAAATGGAGTTAAAATTTTAAATGAAAAATTTAAGCAAGTTGAAACTAAAAGTTTAAATTTAAATTTAAATCTGAATTAAAGAAAATTTGAATCCTAGTCTGAAATCAAAGAAGTTTTAATATTTAAATTGTTTAAATTTGTTTTGTAATGATAATTAAAACATTAGTTAGAAAATGTTTTAAAAATTGAATTAGGAAAGATAAAAATGATATGCACTCATTTAATTAGTTCAAGGGAATAATTGATTAATTTATTTTATCAAGAAATTAAGATTTGAGTTAAATTAATTAAGATAAATTAATTTGTAAATAAGATTCATTAATTTAATAAAGAGCTGTCTTTTAAACAAATGATAAAGGTTATTTAATCAAATAATTAAGATCTCTAAGTTACAGTTTAGAACTTAATTAATTAAATAAGCAGTGATTAATTATATGATTTCAAAGGCTAATTAAAGGGTAATTAACAATAATTAAATTGAGTTCAATTACTTAAGAATAGTAATTAAATAATTATGAATAGTTAATAAGGATCATTTACTTGAGATTTATTTGATAATTTATTAATGTGATTAATCTTGATAATTAATGTGATAAATTAATTTGTGGATTGTATTAAGTATAATTATTTAATAACAGTAATTTAGAAATAAATTATTCAATATAATTAATTGGGTTAATCAAATCTGTTTAAATTAAATTCTTAATTTAATTAATTCAGAATAATCACTCGATAATTTTGGAAAGGTAATTACTTAGAGAAATAATAAATGGATAATTTATTCATAAGTAATTAATTAAATTGGAAATAACTTGAATCAATTAGGATTAAACGATTTATTAATCCTGTTTATGAATGATTATCAAATGCCTGACCTTACTTATGAATAATTGTATTGTATGAGTTGCCTTGAATTGTTTTTCCTATCTGATCTGTGATATTTTGTTCTGTAGATTGTGGTATGTATAATTTATTCATTTATGGATGATACATTTGTATATTATCTGTGAATCTGTGAATAGACGATAAGCGTTATAGCTTATATCGCTTATCAACTATATTTCTATGTTTCAATCTGTGACGATTGAAATGATGTTGCACTAGTGTGTTAAAACCCCTGAACCACACCATACACACACAATTATGGATTTCACGAGGAAATCGACTAAGTCGCAGATTTTTGAAATAGTTAAATTTGAATTTTTAAATTCAAATGTTTTGGAAATGGAATTGGAATAGAAGTGAAAAGCTTTTGAAATGGAATTTCAAAGATGGAAATTTATTTTGAATAACTGGATTAAGTGTTGGAATTTAAGTACTTTAATTTAAATTTGAATTCAATATTCGAATTGAATTCTGTAATTTGAAATTAGGGATTAATGATATTATACTAGTCATTATGAGTTAAACCATTTTTAAAGTATTATTTTTGGGAATTTGAATTTAACTCAAGGATTTCAACTCGTATAAATGAATCAGATTTCCAAAATGAAAACTGTTGTTTTCAAATGATAAACACTTTTAGATAAGAACTGAGATTCCAGTTAATTAGGGGAATTTCAAGATTGAATAGAGAAATGATTTTCCTAAGTTATGAATGAATTCTTTTTGAAAGCTATGAATTAAATCTGTTTATTTTTAACAGATTTAAATTGATGATTTGTTTAAATCAAATTGAAATGAAATTGTTTTGAAGGCTATAAGTTAAATCTTTGATTTAAAGATTTAACGAGTTAAATCAAATTGAAATGAAAATTGATTTGGAAAATATGTGAATGAATCTTTTGTTTAAAAGATTTAAATGTGAAAATTGTTTAAACCGTTAAAGGGTGTGAAAATGAATCTTTTTGTTTAAAGATTGAAAATGGTAATTTGTTAAACCATTTGAAAGAAAGTTTGAATTATTAAGTTGTGACTTAATTGAAATCCCAATGTCCATATGTTTTTGAAATACTGTGCTCACTGTTCGGTTTAGCCGGGAGAGGACCTTTGTGTCATATATCCCATTCCGAATATGTGATATGTCGTTATGGATAACATTTGAAGACCGGTGGTGAAGACCGAATATTTTCGAAAACGTAAGGACAACTCGTCGAATGTCTTTGCATCGAATGGTCCCCGATATAGAGACTCCATCTGTGATGGGAAGTCCAAACGTGATTAGTGAATATCCGGATTGCAAGGACTTCTTTGGAAGTGCCTTCGGTTCTGTTCGAGCCCGGAACAGACTTGTATGGATAGTATGTCTGACATTACAAATTGAGATATAAAGCTGATTTCTTTCAAATATATTTCTGTTGGTGGCGGAGAATTTATTCTTTTAGCTTAACACCCTTCTCTGAGACGTACGAGCTCAGAGGTTATGTAGTTGAATGTTATCAGCGATATATTCCCAATTTGGTAATGTGACATGCTGAGTGTTGCTGTGAAATGATCATTGTGTTGATTATTTGTGATAGGATCGTTTATTTGATCGTCTATCTTGGTGATCATTGTGTTGATCATTTGTTGACCCAAAGCATGGCTTTTGTATAAAGTATGTTTTTGTGGACATGAGTTCGTCGAGCCTCACACCCCGGAAACGGTCAAAACAGGAAAGATGCGGCAAGGTTATGAGGGGTAGCTCCCTTTAGGGTATGTGCATTTCCTTCTGGATAGAGGTGGTATCATGGTATGGAGCCCAGATATTTAACCTATGTGGTTACTGCGAATTTATTACTTTGTGGTTGTTGGTTATCGGGATCCCGTGAGAAAGGTCGTTTACGATCGGGGAATGGCGTGCTCGTGTCAGTAGTTACCCAGTTAGGGGTAACCCGGCCTTGTGTTGGCAGAGTTCCGGTTTGGTTCTCGGGGATGTCTTTCCAGAGGCATTCTCATGTGGCAATGGGAAGTTCCTTGGCCTGACCATTTGTTGGAAATCCAATTCCCAATACGAAACTTGTACGGTATTAGTTGTAGAACCTATCATTCACTTATGGTGTCGCAACACTGTTTGGATAGTAGCTATAGTAGGCATAGTTCGAAATGTCTATGTTGGCTAAGATTTATATTCTACTTTTGAAATGAATTTTTCTCTACACTATGCACTAGTAATAATATCAAATGTTCTTTTAATGCGTATCAAGCATCTTTGACTATCATAAGGAGAAATCTCCTCCGATTCTGCGTTTGCATTGTGTGTGTGTGCGGGAGGCCTTATGGTAGTCTCATTTTTCAAAAGCATTGCGAATTGACTTTGAAAATCTTTTGTTGAATGTTTTTAAAGATAAACTGTTTTGTTGCTCACACCAGTCCCACGACTGATCCGGAGTTTATTGTTTCCTTCCTAAACTCTGGGTGCTCATTATTTTCTACATGAGCAGTCTAGAGTTGGGTTTTACAGATAGTTAGATATAGTGGATTATCTAGAGTTAGTTCAGTCTTTGGACCACACCAGTCTTGCTGAGCTTGGTGATATGTTATTGGGAGTTCGAGCTACTGCTGGATTGATTCTTGGAAATGGAGTTACAGTTCCGATTTGGAGTTCTTCGTTGAAGACTATCTAGAGTTATTTGTTCCGTTGTTAGATGTCATCTATTTTCTTTCCGCTGCTATTTTATTGTATCATATCTCTGATGTATATTGATATCTATTGGATCATCTGTTGTACCAGATATTGTATCAAAGCTGTATATCAATGTATTATTCTTTTATTCTGCTGTGTTATTTACTTAATATTGTTATAAGCTCCGGCGAATCGGATTTGAACGGTCGAATCTATGGCATTCGAATACGATTTGAAGTATGGATGTCGATTTTCGAGCGGGCAAAATTCGGGTCGTCACATAATATTTAATAAGAACATATACCGCGATAATTTCGTACTGGAGCGAAATTGGTATTGTGCTAATGTTTGTGGATGCAGGAAAACAGGTTGGAGGGATCCAACTGGATTCCTCAACAGTAATTATTTGATTTTGAATATTTTGATATTCGTTGATTATCATATCGATATATGATATCGTTGTTGTCGTGATTGACTATTTGGTGTGTAGCATCATTGGACCAAATTTGGAATTTTAAAATGATTTCAAAGTGATTTTTGAAAGTATACGTTATAAAATATTTTTGGAATTGATTCATTTTAAAATAAATAAACGTCATAATTTTTAATGTTATAAAAATTATGATTTTTGAGAAAAATAGTTAAAAACTGATTTTTGAGAATATGATGCTAACGATTTTATAAAATAGTTTAATCAGGATTTTAGAATTATTGTGAAAAGTTTAAATATAGGATTTATAAAATTTAATTATTTTATGAATCAAAATGGTGAAATAATAAAGGAGATTAAAGAAGTTTTAAAGAATAATATAAATTGATTTATATTAAGAGATTTATAAATGGATATTTATAAATTGAAATATAGACATTATAAAATGAGTTTTTATAAGTGTTTGAATGAAGTGTAAATGAATTTCATAAATGAATGAAATTTATAGAATTATAAATGGAGAAGTTATAAATGAGATTTATAAATAGTAAGATTTATAAATTGTGAAGTTATTAAAAGAATAGTTTTGACTAAATCAATGAATCTTATAAGTTATAAGATTTATAATTATGAAGTTTAAAAGAACGATTTTGTAAAATAATCGTTTTATAAGTATTTAACTTATAATATGAACTTTTAGTTTATAATTGAGTTATAAACTGGAATAGGTTAATAAAAGAATTTATAAAAAGGAAGTTTTTATAAATAAATAGAAATGGAATTTATAAACGTTGTTTTATAAATTCGCAAACGACTTATTTTGACAAGAAAATTTGTTGAAACCTATAAATGGAGTTATATTCACATTTTTGAATAGTGAATAATCCTTTGAATTAAAATGAATAAAAGGATGAAATTGTTAATGAAGTATATTCACGTTTTTGAATAGTGAATAAGATGTTAAAGAAATTGTTTTGAATGTGATATTTCAAATAGAATTAAAACGATCTAACGATGTTTTAAAATGTGTTGAGATTCGAAACCATAGATTTCAACATTTATTGTTGAAATAAACGTTTTCGAGAAATAAAAGAAAATGGTGGACTATAACACTGTTGTTATAGTAAATGATTTCCGAAAGGAAATGTTTTGTATAGTATTGGGATTTATATATCTATTTTAATTTCGAATCCCTATACTAGTGATTTTGGGTTGTCGTAACGATGTTTTACGTAACATTCGTTTTAGCCCAAATAAATATGTTTAAGAGAATGATTTCCTTAAAGAATGAAATATATACTTAATCTCGATTTAAGTATATTGAATATTTTCCAAGTGTTGAAAATAAATAAAATTTGTGAATTACTTATGAATGAATAAGTATGGAAATATTTTCCAATATAAGGTGAATATTTTGAGAATTTATCTTTTTTGAAGATAAATTGAAATAAATAATTGAAATCGAATATCCATAGATGTTTTGGATTATAAATCCACTAAGGAATTTATAAAAGAAAGTGGAATTGGTTTAAAAATAAATATTGATTTATTTTTGAAGTATGAAATAATATATCTTGTAAAGATATTTTGGAAAATAAATAATTTGGAAAATTATTTGGAAACTGGTGATGTGTGCATATCCATTGATAGTTCAATAACCGACTATCAATATTTTCCCTTTGAATGGGTATTTGATGTGATTTGTTTGAATTTGAATGCCACACTTATTTTTGAATAAGCGCTCACTATTCGGGTTAACCGGGAAAGGACCATGGGGTCGTATAACCCATTCCGAATATGTGATACGTCGTTGTGAATTGCATTAAAGATCGGTGTTGAAGACCCGGTATTTGCGAGAGCGATAGGATGACCTGTCGATTTACTCTGCACCGAGTTGCTCCGGTATAGAGTTCTCCATATGTGATGGTGAATCCGATCAGGATTGTGAATATCCGGATTGCAAGGACTTCTTTGTAAGTGCCTTCGGTTTTGTTCGAGCCCGTAACAGACTTGTATGGATTGTGTGTCTGACATTACAAATTGAGATATAAAGCCGATTTCTTTCAAATATATTTCTGTTGGTGGCGGAGAATTTATTCTTTTAGCTTAACACCCTTCTCTGAGACGTACGAGCTCAGAGGTTATATAGTTGAAGTTATCAGCGATATATTCCCAATTTGGTAATGTGACATGCTGAGTGTTGCTGAAATGATCATTGTGTTGATTATTTGTGATAGGATCGTTTATTTGATCGTCTATCTTGGTGATCATTGTGTTGATCATTTGTTGACCCAAAGCATGGCTTTTGTATAAAGTATGTTTTTGTGGACGTGACTTCGTCGAGCCTCACACCCCGGAAATGGTCAAAACAGGAAAGATGCGGCAAGGTTATGAGGGGTAGCTCCCTTTAGGGTATGTACATTTCCTTCTGGATAGAGGTGGTATCATGGTATGGATCCCAGATATTTAACCTATGTGGTTACTACGAATTTATTACTTTGTGGTTGTTGGTTATCGGGATCCCGTGAGAAAGGTCGTTTACGATCGGGGAATGGCGTGCTCGTGTCAGTAGTTACCCAGTTAGGGGTAACCCGGCCTTGTGTTGGCAGAGTTCCGGTTTGGTTCTCGGTGATGTCTTTCCAGAGGCATTCTCATGTGGCAATGGGAAGTTCCTTGGCCTGACCATTTGTTGGAAATCCAAAGAAACAATACTAAACTTGTACGGTTTTAGTTGTAGAACCTGCCATCTAATATGGTAGCTATTAGTAGGCATAATATAATGGTACCTATGCTGGCTAAGATTTATATTCTACTTTCGAAATGAATTTTCTACACTATGCACTAGTAATAATATCAAATGTTCTTTTTAAATGCGTATCAAGCATGTTTGGCTATCATAAGGAGAAATCTTCTCCAAGTCTGCGTTTGCATTGTGTGTGTGGCAGGAGGTCTTATGGTAGTCTCATTTTTAAAAGCATTGCGAATTGAATTTAAAAATATTCCTCTATTTTGATTTTAAAGTTAAATAAACTGTTTTGAGTTCTCACACCAGTCACATGACTGACTCGGAGTTTATTGTTTTCCTTCCTAAACTCTGGGTGCCCACCAATTTCCACACGGGCAGTCAAGAGTTAAGGTTTATCAGGATATTCTGGATATTCTGGAGTTGCTGGAGGCAAGATGGATGGCATGGCGTAATACTAGTATATAGTACTTCTTTTTCCGCTGTTTGTTGTTGTATATTGTTGTACACTCTGATGATGATATGATGTAATGAAATGTATGAAATGTAATAACTGATATAGTTCTTTGTTTAAAGATTATTCATTTATTATTATATGTTGTTCCGCTGCGAATTGTGAGATTCTGTTGTTTTCTATTCCGTTCTACCGTTATATTCTCTTTCTGTTCTATTTTCTTTATTTTCTATTCTCTTTCCTTTCTATTTTAAAATGATCTATTTTATGTTTTCCTTTCTCTCCATTTTCTACCTTCTAATCTCTTCTTCTGTCTTTTTCTTTTCTTAAATTTTTCTAAAACCATAACATTTCGGGTTTCCGGCCTTCGATTTCTCGGCAGTCGATAAAGTGAGTGTCGATGTTGAATTTTCGAAAGTCGAAAATCTTCGGGACGTTACATTTGGTATCAGAGCTTATGGTTAAGCGACAACCATGGTTCTGTTGGGTATTACTCATTAGAGATAGAGTCAGTAGTACTCTAGAATGAATTTGAGTGTAATAATAGCTATGACAGCGTATTTGTTAGTGAATATAAAATTGTTTTATATTGTGATGATTGGTTTGTTGAGTGGTATATAGATTCTTGTTGATACGAGTAATTAACGTTGTTGATAGGGATCTATAAACACTTGAATAGAACAATTCGACACAGTATTGTTTTGAATTGGGTAAATGAAATAATTTTACCTTGATTATATTTTATATATAAAGAAATAATTTTTCAGAATTATTAAAGAGTATATAAGTTGATTGTTTGGTTGTTTGAATAATCTAAATAAAGGAATTGTATAAGCAAAAGAATTATAAGAATTGAATTTTAATTAAAGTGATTTACAATTGTGAAATAAACTTATATATATAAGAAGTGAAACTATATGAATATATTTATGAATTTAGTTGTAAATAAAAATGAATTTAAAGTTAAATGGAAATTTACTTTAGAATTGAAATCTGAATTTATTTACAAGTGGGAATTAAGTTAAGTAAAACAAAGTGATGTTTGTAAATGAAGTATAACTTAAGAGATGTTGAATGAAGTTGATATTAGTATCAAAGTAAATTAATAAAGTTAAGTGGTGGATGTGAACTTGAGTTATGAAATGAAATTCAACTTTTGTAATAGAATTGAATGAATGGATTGAATGTTAATCAATTTTATGTGAATTAAGTTGATATGAAATAATGGATATAAGTGTAATTCATTAAAATCTAATGTTATTGGAAAGTTGAATAATTGAATGAAAATCAATTAAATTAAACCAACTGATAAGTAAAGGAATTTGGTTGAAATAAGTATACATTGATTTTTATATGATTGTTAGTTGATTGTATATAATTCATTAAGTGTTAATGAAATTGATTTAATGAAATTGGAAGCTAAAGTAATTGAAATCCAATTGGAAGTTAAATGAATCTTAAATAAAATTGAATTTGATTTGGAAGTGAACCAACTTGAATATGAATTAGTGAATATAAGCTAATTGAAAATGAATGATAGTAAACATCCACTGTGAATGAATCAATGTGATTTAAATTGAAAACCAATTCATTGAATATAAATGAGAATATGAAGGAATATATATTGGTTATGAATATTTAGTTGATTGATGGTTGCATTTGTTGCTTTTGTTTCATTTGCTATGTTGACATATATAGTTGTTATGGAGATATATGTTGTATATTGATACTATTTTCATATATGCATGTTTTCATGTTGTTTGTTGAGTGTTTAGTAGGTGCGGATCGCGTTTGCTTCGCATTTGGAGCTCGCTTTCGCGCTATATTAGCCGTATATGCTTGCTAATAACATATAAGGTACATATCTCGGATTAAATATCGTACTTTTACACTTTTTTCCCTGCGGGATGCCTCATTACTTGATGAGATGTATATTTGTGATATATATACTGTCATTTTTTTTTCGGATCGAGCCGCGCAAAGGAGACTATGGCGAATTTTTCCGAAAATTTAAGGCGTTAGAATTTTTTTTTGAGAAAATTGGAAAATTTTGAAAACTTTAACTTTGTTTTCAAGTTGAAAGTTAAACAATAGTAGTTGTTTTTGAAAAGATAACTAAGTATGATTTGAAAACTTAGTAAAGTATTATAAGAAGTTTTAATTATGAATTTTGGAAAATTAATAGATTCTATAACTTTTCTTACTTGTTAATTTCGAGGACGAAATTCTTTTAAGTGGGGAAGATTGTAACGACCCAGAATTTTTAATAATTAAAATATGAGTATTTAATTAATTTTAAATATTAATAAGTGAATTTATAAGTCAAATAAATTTTTATTTGAATTATTGGATTTTATTGAATAATTAAATCGATAATTTAATACGTTAAATTATGGAAATAATTGAAAATAGGGTTAAATATGATTGAAAATGATTTGTAAAATTTTATTTTATCGTGTTGGAGTTATAAAGATATTTTAGAACTTTTAAAATTGAATTAAAAGTTAATTTGTGAAAATTGAATATTTTAATATTAAAATCGACTAGTGAAAATAGTCAATTTTTGAACAGTCTCAGAATTAAACGAAACCAGTTCCATTTGATCTGTAATAGTTAGTTATTACCGGATTTCAATTTTCGTGTCAATCGGAGTTACCGTTTGATCATGGCAGCTCGAAACGCATCGATTTATTTTTAATTTTAATTTGGCGAGTTAAAATAGCCATTTTTCAAAAAGTCTCGGATTTCGACGAAACCAGTTTCATCGGACCCGTAATGTGATATTATTGTAAGGTTTCAAATTTCAAGTCAATTGGATTTACCGTTTGTCCGGTACAAATTAAAACGCCTAGAAATCGAGTTAAATCGGTTTAATTTAAATTGAGCGTTTATAGCCATAACTCGCACATACTTCCGAATTAGCTTCCGAAACCTGTTCCATTGTGTCCGGAACGCGGGGTAAACCCTAGAAACGCTGGTTACGGCGCGTAAATCGGAGTTCGGAATTTCCGGATGAATAGTGTTCGATTTTTCTTTATAAATAGACCAACACCTTCATAATTTTAGAAATAAAAAATAAAAACCTAAATTATAACCCTAGCCGCCACCCACATGACCAATGGCCAGAAATGCTCAACGTTCATCCCTCAATCTCTCTCAATCCAGCAAGAATTAGCCAAAGTTGTTAACTACAACATTGAAGATCATGAAGAGAGCTTTCAATCCATACGGTTGAGATCGTGTTTGGAGCATCGTAGGACGAGCTATGGGGGGCCGACCGTGCTGCCTTGCACACGCATTTCTAGGAGAAGGAGGGGGCCGAGCTTGCTCTGGTTGAGGCCGAGCATAGGGGGGGTCGAGAGCTTCGTGATGGTGGTAGTTTGATGAAGTGTAGTCGTGTGATCGAGGAGTATAATCAAACCCTAATTATCTAAATGGGTTCGGCTATATGTGTTGATGCCTGGAGATGGAAACATGAATGAGGAAGATGATAAGAACGGCAGTGATGAGTTTGGGTGAGATCCTATGGCTGAAAATGGTTGTAGTTTAAAATTTAATTAAAAATGTTGTAATTTGTTATAAATTAAATCGTGTAAACTTCAAAAATTCATATCTTTTTCATACGAGGTCGAAAACGCGCGAAACCAGTTGCGTTGGAATCGTATGGACGAGCACTACGCGATGGAGTTGGTTTGAAGTCGTTTGGAGTTAGTGAGAATTTTGGGTAAAATTAAACGTCCGTTTAATTTTATTCGAAATAAATCGCTAAAACGGAATTTAAAATCAAGGTGAGAACTTCTCACTCAATCGAATCAGTTTCGATTTTATTTTAAATAGTTAGATTTAAAATATGTGAATGCATGTTTGAATGATGATTGATATCTATTGATTGTTAAAATAGACATTATACGCCGTTAGTAAGCGGATGTTATTTATTAAAAACATATACCGCGAATATTTCATAAACAGTGAAATTGGTATTATATATAGTAGCAATATATATATATTGGCATATGTATATATTGGAGTTATTGATTTCCCGCAATTTTTGTTTAGCGGATGAGACCCTATTGCGCCGTTATTAAGCGGATAATATTTAATAAGAACATATACCGCGATAATTTCGTACTGGAGCGAAATTGGTATTGTGCTAATGTTTGTGGATGCAGGAAAACAGGTTGGAGGGATCCAACTGGATTCCTCAACAGTAATTATTTGATTTTGAATATTTTGATATTCGTTGATTATCATATCGATATATGATATCGTTGTTGTCGTGATTGACTATTTGGTGTGTAGCATCATTGGACCAAATTTGGAATTTTAAAATGATTTCAAAGTGATTTTTGAAAGTATACGTTATAAAATATTTTTGGAATTGATTCATTTTAAAATAAATAAACGTCATAATTTTTAATGTTATAAAAATTATGATTTTTGAGAAAAATAGTTAAAAACTGATTTTTGAGAATATGATGCTAACGATTTTATAAAATAGTTTAATCAGGATTTTAGAATTATTGTGAAAAGTTTAAATATAGGATTTATAAAATTTAATTATTTTATGAATCAAATTGGTGAAATAATAAAGGAGATTAAAGAAGTTTTAAAGAATAATATAAATTGATTTATATTAAGAGATTTATAAATGGATATTTATAAATTGAAATATAGACATTATAAAACGAGTTTTTATAAGTGTTTGAATGAAGTGTAAATGAATTTCATAAATGAATGAAATTTATAGAATTATAAATGGAGAAGTTATAAATGAGATTTATAAATAGTAAGATTTATAAATTGTGAAGTTATTAAAAGAATAGTTTTGACTAAATCAATGAATCTTATAAGTTATAAGATTTATAATTATGAAGTTTAAAAGAACGATTTTGTAAAATAATCGTTTTATAAGTATTTAACTTATAATATGAACTTTTAGTTTATAATTGAGTTATAAACTGGAATAGGTTAATAAAAGAATTTATAAAAAGGAAGTTTTTATAAATAAATAGAAATGGAATTTATAAACGTTGTTTTATAAATTCGCAAACGACTTATTTTGACAAGAAAATTTGTTGAAACCTATAAATGGAGTTATATTCACATTTTTGAATAGTGAATAATCCTTTGAATTAAAATGAATAAAAGGATGAAATTGTTAATGAAGTATATTCACGTTTTTGAATAGTGAATAAGATGTTAAAGAAATTGTTTTGAATGTGATATTTCAAATAGAATTAAAACGATCTAACGATGTTTTAAAATGTGTTGAGATTCGAAACCATAGATTTCAACATTTATTGTTGAAATAAACGTTTTCGAGAAATAAAAGGAAATGGTGGACTATAACACTGTTGTTATAGTAAATGATTTCCGAAAGGAAATGTTTTGTATAGTATTGGGATTTATATATCTATTTTAATTTCGAATCCCTATACTAGTGATTTTGGGTTGTCGTAACGATGTTTTACGTAACATTCGTTTTAGCCCAAATAAATATGTTTAAGAGAATGATTTCCTTAAAGAATGAAATATATACTTAATCTCGATTTAAGTATATTGAATATTTTCCAAGTGTTGAAAATAAATAAAATTTGTGAATTACTTATGAATGAATAAGTATGGAAATATTTTCCAATATAAGGTGAATATTTTGAGAATTTATCTTTTTTGAAGATAAATTGAAATAAATAATTAAAATCGAATATCCATAGATGTTTTGGATTATAAATCCACTAAGGAATTTATAAAAGAAAGTGGAATTGGTTTAAAAATAAATATTGATTTATTTTTGAAGTATGAAATAATATATCTTGTAAAGATATTTTGGAAAATAAATAATTTGGAAAATTATTTGGAAACTGGTGATGTGCGCATATCCATTGATAGTTCAATAACCGACTATCAATATTTTCCCTTTGAATGGGTATTTGATGTGATTTGTTTGAATTTGAATGCCACACTTATTTTTGAATAAGCGCTCACTATTCGGGTTAACCGGGAAAGGACCATGGGGTCGTATAACCCATTCCGAATATGTGATACGTCGTTGTGAATTGCATTGAAGATCGGTGTTGAAGACCCGGTATTTGCGAGAGCGATAGGATGACCTGTCGATTTACTCTGCACCGAGTTGCTCCGGTATAGAGTTCTCCATATGTGATGGTGAATCTGATCAGGATTGTGAATATCCGGATTGCAAGGACTTCTTTGTAAGTGCCTTCGGTTTTGTTCGAGCCCGGAACAGACTTGTATGGATTGTGTGTCTGACATTACAAATTGAGATATAAAGCCGATTTCTTTCAAATATATTTCTGTTGGTGGCGGAGAATTTATTCTTTTAGCTTAACACCCTTCTCTGAGACGTACGAGCTCAGAGGTTATATAGTTGAAGTTATCAGCGATATATTCCCAATTTGGTAATGTGACATGCTGAGTGTTGCTGAAATGATCATTGTGTTGATTATTTGTGATAGGATCGTTTATTTGATCGTCTATCTTGGTGATCATTGTGTTGATCATTTGTTGACCCAAAGCATGGCTTTTGTATAAAGTATGTTTTTGTGGACGTGACTTCGTCGAGCCTCACACCCCGGAAATGGTCAAAACAGGAAAGATGCGGCAAGGTTATGAGGGGTAGCTCCCTTTAGGGTATGTACATTTCCTTCTGGATAGAGGTGGTATCATGGTATGGAGCCCAGATATTTAACCTATGTGGTTACTACGAATTTATTACTTTATGGTTGTTGGTTATCGGGATCCCGTGAGAAAGGTCGTTTACGATCGGGGAATGGCGTGCTCGTGTCAGTAGTTACCCAGTTAGGGGTAACCCGGCCTTGTGTTGGCAGAGCTCCGGTTTGGTTCTCGGGGATGTCTTTCCAGAGGCATTCTCATGTGGCAATGGGAAGTTCCTTGGCCTGACCATTTGTTGGAAATCCAAAGAAACAATACGAAACTTGTACGGTTTTAGTTGTAGAACCTGCCATCTAATATGGTAGCTATTAGTAGGCATAATATAATGGTACCTATGCTGGCTAAGATTTATATTCTACTTTCGAAATGAATTTTCTACACTATGCACTAGTAATAATATCAAATGTTCTTTTTAAATGCGTATCAAGCATGTTTGGCTATCATAAGGAGAAATCTTCTCCAAGTCTGCATTTGCATTGTGTGTGTGGCAGGAGGTCTTATGGTAGTCTCATTTTTAAAAG
This sequence comes from Allium cepa, assembly GCA_030765085.1. NCBI lineage: Eukaryota > Viridiplantae > Streptophyta > Magnoliopsida > Asparagales > Amaryllidaceae > Allium > Allium cepa. The sequence continues at coordinate 55,866,833 of CM060939.1, forward strand.
CATTGCGAATTGAATTTAAAAATATTCCTCTATTTTGATTTTAAAGTTAAATAAACTGTTTTGAGTTCTCACACCAGTCACATGACTGACTCGGAGTTTATTGTTTTCCTTCCTAAACTCTGGGTGCCCACCAATTTCCACACGGGCAGTCAAGAGTTAAGGTTTATCAGGATATTCTGGATATTCTGGAGTTGCTGGAGGCAAGATGGGTGGCATGGCGTAAAACTAGTATATAGTACTTCTTTTTCCGCTGTTTGTTGTTGTATATTGTTGTACACTCTGATGATGATATGATGTAATGAAATGTATGAAATGTAATAACTGATATAGTTCTTTGTTTAAAGATTATTCATTTATTATTATATGTTGTTCCGCTGCGAATTGTGAGATTATGTTGTTTTCTATTCCGTTCTACCGTTATATTCTCTTTCTGTTCTATTTTCTTTATTTTCTATTCTCTTTCCTTTCTATTTTAAAATGATCTATTTTATGTTTTCCTTTCTCTCCATTTTCTACCTTCTAATCTCTTCTTCTGTCTTTTTCTTTCTTAAATTTTTCTAAAACCATAACATTTCGGGTTTCCGGCCTTCGATTTCTCGGCAGTCGATAAAGTGAGTGTCGATGTTGAATTTTCGAAAGTCGAAAATCTTCGGGACGTTACAATAGCAGCAACCACCACCTCTGACCTGATCACCACACACCCCTCCAACCTCTGTCCAGTCATGGTGCACCCACAGGCCGAGCAAACTTCCATGGCCGAGCCCTCTAGCCAACCAAAACTCCATTTGTTTGCCTAAGACCCTTCACCTCTTCATGTATGAAACTCCGCCTTGCTCATGACATGAACCCGACCCATGCTAGCCTAGACCTGAGCCAAAACTTAACCAAATCTGAACCAAACTATACCCTAGGCCGTGACAAAGGTTTGAGGAAGCAAGGCAAAAAGTTTGGCAATTCGTTTCTCTTTTATTTCAAAGTTATTGCATTTTAAAGTCGTATTGAATTGTGTTGTTTTGATTGTTTGTTTTGGGTTGTACACAAGAGTTGTAGCTTGGATTCACTCTCCACTCAAGTTCGTAATTGTGTCATCGTGCTTCGTTTTCTGTTATGCCTTTGGTTTTGACATCTTCAGCAATTAGAGGTGAGTAAAGCTCACACGACATTTATGCTTATGCAGTTGTGAAACAACAACAACTGAATGCGTAGAATTAAATATGATGTTATAACTACCATGTGATTTTTTTTTATATGATGTTAAACCTGTTAAATTTCATGCCATATCACTTGTTATTTATATATTTTGTTAACTGTTCATTTATATCTGTTTATCACACTGCAAGTTCCCTGTAGATTAGAAATCACTATGGGTTGAAATGATACATACCCGAACGGACTTTAGAATAGGGAAAAATCGTTATGGGCTGAAATGATAGGCTTGAACGGTTTTTATTTAATTTATTTTAACTTGGGATTGCGGGTTTGAAATGATAAAACCCGGATTTTCTTTGTAATTACGGGTTGAAATGATATATTACCCGTATCACTTTACCTAGCGTAGAAAATTATATACAGGCCCGTAGTTAAAATATGTTTTTCTAAAAAATTTAAAATATTTTAGAAATTTAATTATTATAATATTTGATTTGAAATTTAATAAAAATATAACTTTTGTAAAGTATTATTTATTTTCTGGAAATCTACAAGTTAAATAAATTATGGAAAAGTTAGAAAATATGAATGTAAGTTATTTTGGAAATTTTGATTTAATTTTTAATGGAATTTAAATTAACTTTGAAAATATGATAAATTTATGATAATTTGAATTTAAATGAATTCAAAGTGATTTTATATCATATTAATGATTTTTAATAAAGTTGAAATGTGAAATGAATGGATACTTTAAGTTGAAATTTTGAAATATAACTAAATTGGAAATTTATGAAATTGACTTAAAAGTGAACTTTTAGTTAAGTAAATAAAAATAAAACTAAGTCATGTTTGAGAATTTGAACTTAAGTATTAAGTTGAAATTTAATGCAATGAATTTAAAATTGAACATTGCAATTTAATAAGTGAATTATTATTAAATCTTGATTTTTGAATGGAAATTTAACTTTATAAAATCATGAACTTGAGGAAAATTAAATGATGTTTATAAATGTGAAAATGTATGATTTTATGAGTTAAAAATGTTTTAAATAAAAAAAATATAATTGGTTGAGAAATTTTATTGAATATTTGAAGTAATTTGACTGCATTTTTGAAATGCTATTAATTACAATGTAAATGATATTACAGCATTTGTAAATGCTGTAGTTGATGATAAAGAACTAAAATCTAAATTGAATTAAAAGCTATTATAGCAATTTTTGTAAGTGCCATAATTTTTGAATTTAACTAAGTTTATTTGAAATTTAAGTAAACCCTATTACAACATTTTAAAATGTTGTAATTTGTTAAATTGAACTGTTTTGAATGTATCTTTCCGTAGCGTTTTCTAAATGCCACGAAAAGTGAATTTTCACTGTTTTGATAAACTTAAGTGAATAAATAAACTTTGGAAGTTGAAAATTTTGAAAATTTAATAATTTAATTATTGAACATAATAACTTCATTTTAATGATTAAAAATGATTTTTTTAGTATAAACTGTTTTGAAATGTGAATTGAAATGGTATTTCAAATTGAATAAAATGAATAATGATTTGAAATGAATGTGGTTTTGATATTTTGATATATTAAATGATTGAAATGTGGTTTGAAAAGATATGATATTTTGATATATTAATGATTTGAAAATGGAGTTTTGAAAGTTATGACATTTTGATATTAAAATAATTTGAAAGGAAGTGCTGAAAGATAAGATATTTTGAACGAAGTTTTGAAAGGTTATGATATTTTGATATATTAAAATGATTTAAAAGGACGTTTTGAAAGGATATGATAATTTAAAATATTTAAATGGTTAGAAATGACTCGATATTTATTTTGATAAATATTTGAATTGAAAGATATGGTATGATGATATATTGAAATGGTTTGAAATGATTTAATCTTTATTTTGATAAAGATTTGGGTTGAAATAACATCTTATTTTTGAAGTATAAAATATTGTTTTAAAGTTATAACTACGAGTTATAATAACGATTGGTTGTTAAAGAGACCGGGATCGGATATTGTCTTATAGCCGGCCAATACCGAAAACCACTTTAACAACTGTGTACACGGTGGAGATTCCAGAATGAAGTAGGATGGTGGCGACGTTCTCGATGTATATTACGTGGACCCAACTCCCGTGAGTTGGCATAAATGACTAAAATAGGAGCTATACCGGGCTACACAAAGGGTCGCACCCTTTCATCAAGCATGCTCCATCGGAAACCATTCTATTACTTTGGTGATTCGATATGTGGCGCCACTTTGATTCGGGGGTATTGTTCGAGGTGGGCGAAAGCTGCTGGCTTGCCGTCACCACCGGTCCGGGAGTGTAAACGGTGTATCCACCCTGGCATTGCCTCGCGTGCCGTGTCATCTCCTTATAGCGAGCCCACTACGATTTTGGTTTTAAAGCTCCGACCGCGTTAAGGTTCACCATCCCCTTAACTCTATTTTCTATATGATTATACTTTACTGATTAGTCACTACTGTATATAGTGTATATACTACATAGTAAATAGTTTAACGGATCCTTAGAGGATGGGCGGTCCCAAGCATCTTCTAAGTTACCTGTACTTTTACTACAGTTCACTTGAGTTGGTTTACATTGTATAAGTATGTATGTCCTGACTCGAGTGTTTGTATTTTTATTTACGCTCAGGTCAGCCTGAGTTATTCACGGATTTGGATTCCACTTCTGAAGATTTGAATCGCTGGAGATTATCTGCTTATGTAGTCTTATATATTTCGGTTCAGTTGTTCTATTCATCTTGTACTTGGTTATCATATTGAAACTTCTGTTGTACTTTATTTCTTTTATTGTATCTTATGTAACTCTGATATATTTATATAGTAGCTTCATGAACTACTATCTCTTTTACTTCCGCTGCATTATTATCACTCTGTGTCTGTGATCTGTGATTTTTATTTACTGCATATTCTGAGATTTGCCAAATTTTTATTTACAACGCGGTATTTTGAGCAATTCAATTCCGGCATGAGTGTCTACGTATACACTTATAATGGATGCGAATGCTTGAAAATACCTGGTTGTTACAATAATAGTCATACAGGAGTTAACTATGATTCTTTAGGGAAGTCTTGCACTTGTGACTTGATCTAACTTGGAAGATTCAATCATATTGTAATCCGGTTAAGCTTGTAATAGCAGTCAGTTAATAGAAAGTTATAAAGTGCACGTAGGCTTCATTAACAGCTGAACCACTATAAAAATCTTCTTTTCTTTTTACCATTTCTGCTTTTTTTTTTACATTTGTTCTCCATACTATTGCTCTACAAGAATAGGGCTGGTGTTTTCACAATCAATCTAGAGTGTCGATCCATTTTTTGGTTAACCTTTTGGTACTTTCACTGAGAACCCAACTCAGGCTTAGACTTAGCTATCTACGTTGGATCAGATTCAAAAGTAAGATCCTTGATATCTGCTTAGAAGATTTGCTGTCAAGAATCAATAGCACCGCGAAGAAAGAGAACCTCTGGAAGATCCATAGGAGCTGCCATTGTTGAAGAAGAAACAAACCTTCAACAAATTGAAGTCAACAACCCCAACAAACTGTTGTTACGAGCCAACTCAGGAATCAGGTTTTAGGATCCTCTATATAGCTGAAGCTAGGACTAGGGAGAATTAAACAAAATGGTTGATGAAATTAACCATAAAATGGCAGGCACTCAAAAGGCTCTTATGGAAAAGATAGATGTTATTCTAGTGCTCCAATCACTAACTACTCCCTGAACGGTGCTTGAAGCCATGACTGCTACCGAGCAAGAGCATTTTTCTGTTTCTGGCTTGAACGAAAGAAATAGAAGGCAAAAGTAAAAGGAAGCACTAGGCGGAGCTCTAAGAATCATGATGGAAGAAAACGTTAACACACCACCCAATGCAAAAGCACCTGCTACAAACCTGAACTTACGGTTGAAAACTCCACGGGGGGATATAACGATGGCTCTCTCCGGCTTCGAAGATGACATACAATTTGAGGAAGACAAATTTAATGAAAATGCCAATGTGCAAAATGTTAGATGAAGCTCTAAAACACGTGCCGTAGCATAGTGCCAAGCAATAGACAAGGAACTATTACTCAAACGGTACTCTTAGAGGCAGAAGAACCAAGAAGATATGATACAAACCGAGATCAATTACAAGGCAAAGCTCCCATGGTATATTGTTACCATTCCCAACTGACAGCTTTCAATTTCATCGTGGAGCTCCCATCGTCAAACCACGAACCGTCGTTGTAAAAAGTCATCAAAAATTGTCAAAATGGTCGTTGAAAAACTCATTTTGGGGTTGACTTGAAGTCGAACTCAGATAATCACCAATTTGACTCGAAGCAGATTTCGGAAGTTTGGACTCAAAGTCGAACTTAGTATTCACCCATTTGACTCGAAGTTAACCTAGGAAATTCTGACCCAAAATCAGACTCGGGTAAAATTAAGATTTTCTGTAAGCAAACATGCAAACTCCAAGTGCCTTGAAATTTGGGATGTAACCTTATAAGGCCTTCTTTGTCACCCCAAACCGATCTCACTTAGTTTGAATTTTTTTGGAGATCGCTACTGATCTATGACCCCATCATAAGTGATTTGTCATTCAATCACATATCCAATCATTCAAGCATAAGATAATCATGCATATATCATTCTCAACCATTATAAACAGTGTTAACTTGAAAACGGACCGGTCTAACAACGATTAGAGCATCTTCCCTAATTGAAACCCATTCGCCAAAGCCGTCCAACATGCAAAATATTCAAACAAGTTTATTATGCCAACTATACCTTCTATATAACTGTACAACTGATATGAAATTGCTTTTTTTACAGGTATGACTAGTGTATGGACAAAACGAGGGTGACAGATGCAGTCTACTACAAGCCCCTCAGGAATCGTTAAAGGATGAAACAACCTACTACTCTGGAAGAATTCTATGGGAAGGCAAATCGGTTTAAAAGACTAGAAGTAGTGCAATTGAAAGAAGGAAAATCCAGCAATTTTCCAAAGAACATACCGAACGATAAAGGAGCTATAGCACCTTAGGGATCTTCTGCCCAAGCAAGGCTATTAAGACCTAGTAGAAAAGTGCCCCAGCTAACTGACGAAATCAGATAAAAGGATGATTATCAAATAACATTCTAGCTAGCTAGCAAGTAAGAAATGGGGCAACATCCTAAAGAGATGTCTTCTCATCCATCCTAGTCTACTTTCCTTTTCAAATGAGTCTTATCGGGACTTCAGACATTATACACAGCACAACAAAAAAATTCTTCTATGCCCTCGACGAGTTATGTCGATCGCCCTTCTAAGAACCGGCATTGCTCTGGTAGCTTCGAGAAGTGTTGTCCAAAGGATTTTTGAACAAACAAATCCAACCCGTTAGTCTCTAGGAACTGATAAAACCGTCTTCCCACAGGCTGAATCTCAAAAATTCCTCTTGAAGTCGATGAATAATTGTTTCAAAACCGCTAGGCTATTGGACATATGACCCAAAACTCTTCTTAGAGTCAATAAATTAATGCTCCAAGGACGTATGATCATTGGATATCCGATCGAAATTCCTCACAAAATCGATAAATTATCATTCCAAGGCCGTCTGATCATCGGACATCCGACCATAAAAACTCCTTACAAATTAAAGCATCATGAAGGTGTTCCATGAACTAAAGCATCATGAAAGCGAACCAGTTGATCAGTGGTCATCTGATCAAAAATTCCATTCACGAATGTAGAGGTCTTTAACGAACTAAAGCATTGTGAAGGGGAATCGGTAGATCAACGTTTATCTGGTCCTAAAAACCCTTCACGAACATGAAGGCCTTTTACGAACTAAAATCTCATGAAGGCGAACCTATACATCGACAGTCATCTGATCCAAAAAACCCTTCACGAACATGAATTTCTTTCATGAACTAAAGCGTCATGAAGGCGAACCGGAAGATGGGCGGTTATCTGATCCGAGAAAAACCCTTCGCAAACATGAACGTCTTTCACGAACTGAAGCATCATGATGGTAAACTAGTAGATCCATGGTCATCATATCCAAAAAACCCTTCGTGAATGGGAAGTTCTTTCATGAACTAAAGCGTCGTAAAGGAGAACTGGTGGATCAGCAAAATTTATGTAGTACTGATATCCTTAAAGGTGAACTGGAAGATCAGTAGCCATCAGATCCAAACCCCCTAAAGTCAAAGAAGTCATGCTCCGGGGATATAAATTGACAATCATATTAGTCACTCCGCATAATTAACGGAATCACTTCCAACGACCAATGAAACAAACAGTGCTGAACTCCAAAGCTTCAAAGTCGCTCAAAGGAACTAAACCAAAACTGAACCATCTTATGGGTAATCAGAGGCTGACTTGACTCAAGCCAAGACTTAAAATTCGAGAGAACCACACCCACTGGACCGAGGGCAACAAGACGAGTGTTGGAGAGACCCTGAGTACAGTTCAAGTGCGCCAATATCCCTGTGACATGGGGGGTACCGCACACAATTAAATAGACACAAGAAGGCTGAGACTAATCATACCACAATTCTATTATGCCCCATCAAAAATTCTTGCATTATGACAACTACGGACTTAACGACCTAGCTAGCGTAACAAACGAAGTAGAAGCATAATACTTGCTTACTTCTTCCTAACTCCTCCTTTACCACTATTGGTGACTAGTTCCTTTTCCTCTTAGACTGTATGCCAGTTGAAGACCAATTCTCTAAAGGTAGTTTGGAACAAAAACTGAGAGTCCTGCATCGAACTCCCATAAGCTCTATCTTCATAACCATCTCCATGAGGTCGACTGTAGATCTCTCCACTACAGCAACCTTATCCGTTTGGCCATGCACATCTTCCCAAAATACGAGCGGATCGTCGAAGCCACAGTTACCTGATCCAAAAACTAATTATTTCTTAGAATTGACAAAATTGCATTTCAGCGAAGTCAAATCGTCGGATTGATGGGAAAGTCGATCCTTACCTTCTAAGAAATTGTATCGCTCCTCCAGCACGGGGAAGGCCTAAACCATCATGCATATTTCGTAAGCCGTGCACTCCCAAAAGTCGTGCATTTCATAAGCCACGCACTTCGTAAGCCATTCACTCTTAAAAGTTGTGCATTTTATAAACCGTGTAAGCACTGCTTGATGTTGCTTCGGCATCATCAGCAAACCGTTATAATTTTCTAAGCACCGGTGTTGTCTCGACAATACCAAGAAACTTGTCTATTGTTGGATTAACATGGATCAACTCCCGCTACCCGAAAAACTGACATTATTTTGGTAGTGCCACAAAGTTTACAAACCAAGAAGTCGACAAATAATTATGATCTTTGACCAAAGTTAATGTATAAAAGGTCTAGATTCAAGACATCCAAGTCATGAGTTCCAAAAGATAGGAGGTACAACGTACCTTTGATTGGGGGGCATCCAGGGAAATTCCTATAACATCAATTCTCGCATCAGTTGCTTAGAATAATCAACCATGTGGACTGAGGGGCACATAGCACATTAACACCTGGTTAAGATGAAAATCGCTGCAACTTGCAATAAAAGGAGGAACTTACCGTCATCCAGAGATTGACGATGACAGAAGGCATTTCTAGAATCAAATCATCAATGCATCATTTTCCAAAGACAGAAGCAGGTGCTTAACTAAGGTATCAAACCCCAACTTGAAGAAAACTAGCTGTTATTTATAGACAGACAACAACAAGGAGAGAACACTCGAAATCGAGTAGCTAAACCATTGATGCTTGAAGATTGGAACCAATAAAAATGGTTTATATCCACAACGATGCTATTAACCCAACATAATAAATATGGCTTGAAACATGCAAGGTTAAGTGTCAAAGATTCAAGACAAACACTACCGAACTCCATTGGTCCGTGATCAGGACAGGAACGAGCGCATTCATGCTGAGGCTAACGTAATGACTCGCTCCACAATTTCTAATTTTCTATAGAACCTGGAATTAACACCTAGAAATGAAGGGATTTGCCTAGAAATGAAGGGTTTCGTAGATAGAAGTTAGATCATAACAAAAACGGTTAGAGGAAATCCTATCCTTTATGGATAAGAATAACCGTAGAACTGGTTAAGCAACGACCTTACATTTCCATGAGTAAAACTTGACGGTGATAAATAAGGCTAGGCAACGAAAACGCATGGGACTCCCATCTCCCAGAATATGGCACATCCGGAAGTTAAGCAACATGAGAAAAACAGCCACATTGGGTTGAAAGGTATCTACTTGGATATACAAGATTGGATGAATGATTCAATCCTAGCAACATTACTTTAACATTGCCCAAAGACAGCCAGCACTAAGAAAAGACTTCAATCCAGTCATTAAAGTGCAAGTTTTCAAAGATGAAACTAGTGCCCACCTGGATTAAAAGCATTGCCAATTGTTGGATTCGTGGGGAAAATCGATTCCGACCTCCTGAGTGTCGATGTTGCCCCAGTAATGCTAAAGCCTTTTCTCATTTCCTATGTACCGGTGTTGCCTCGGCAACGCTAGTAAAACTTTAGTCTACAGGTTCAATAAGAAACACTCATCGTAGTAAACCATCAATGCACTAACTTCTAGAGAAGATGTTGGTCCTCAATTGAGATTTCACCCTTATCCTCGAAAAATTACCGTTGCCCAAAAATGAGAACCACATGAAGATATAATCATTTATAGGTCAACCGGATGGTTCGACCTTTCATCACAGGAATCGGCAACTGCACAGGAATAAAGCAACACCAAAGAGAAATCCTAGGATTGAATTGCTCATGCGCTAATTTCTAGGAATAAAGCAGCACCATCGCTTACAGTTTGGCAATGATGAGAAAGATTGATGATCCACTTAGGGTCTAACTAGATTTTTTGGATCCAACTTATAAGAACATGCCATTACCTGAAGTTTGGTGATGCTAAGAAGAAATCCCCAGGATGAAACAATCGATACATCGGCTTTCGGAAATAGAAGCAAGACTTTGATTGAATATTTAGCCATACCTTCTAGTTTCTCATGCTATCTGAAGATTCATAACAACAAGGAAAAATCCACGGAGTTGAGTCATCTTCACATGAGTTTCTAGAAATAGAAACTGATACATGATTTTGGTCTCAATACTAGACTTGGAAGAATTCAATCTAGCAAAAGTTGATGGCATTGCGTCTTTGCAGCACATGTAGCCAGAATGACATTGAATGATGATGTCAACTTAGAGGAATTCAACTACAATCAAGAAACAGACATCATTGAAAAAATCAGAGCTTAGAATCAAGCATAAAGGCCCTAGTTCTTGGAGATAGAAACTCGTGTCAATCAAATTAGAGTAATCGAACGTATCCCGGGAGACCTAGTCTCCCTAAAACAGATAGACCTAGTATTAAGAGAAATCAGCCATATGGACTAGGGCAGATACACCAACATTTTATTGAAATAAACTTAATTTAGCATAATTAGGGATTTGCTATAGAATTGTCTAGACCAAGCAACCTTATATTTCTAAACAAAACTTGAAATAGAATATGCTAAAATGATCGCAAAAGTATTACTTACATTTATAGAATTATAGTAAACAAGTATGCTGGACATGAACACAAGAGGTGCAACAACGAGAAAGAGCAATGCTTAGAATCAAGCAATTAAACCAGTAGTTCCCAAGGTAAAGGCTGATGTGCAGATGAATTCCAAAAAATGCAAAGGAAGGATAATCGCAGTCGAACAAGTCATGTGCTAGTTTTCGGAGACAGAAACTGTACCCCATCAAACTTTAACTACAAATCTACAAGAGCTACTGTGCCTTGTAATTTAACTATAACTAATCATCCCAACATGACAGGAATAATATTCGAAGCCTAAGTTGCAAAGGATCCAACTTCTAGAGCAGTGGAAGTCCATCCACTAGACTAAAGATTAAATGACCGAAAAGTCATTTTCAACAATAAAACTTGGCATTCAACCCTATCAGATATGTTTTACTTTAAATAATATCCTCGTATAATCCATGCCCAGAATCCAAGGGAAGTTGGCGTATGTTGGCCAGTCGGGTTTTGAGAGTTGATCAAGGTAGATGTAATGTGTTATCTACATAAGAAGAGTCCAATATCTAGAATACTACAAATGAAAAATCTAGTGAAGATAGCTTGCTTACATTTGAAAAACAATCTGTATCATCCTTTGAAATTATCTTTTCCATACTTACCCATTATCGATCAATGATCGATACTGGAGCTGTTGTCTGAAGCGATGCGGAAAGACAATCTTTTGAGGACCAATGGAGTAAAAAATGGGATGAGCGATACGATTGAATCATCCACTATATTTGATTTTGGAATAAATCATCGCATTAGAATTCAAAACGACGACAAAAACTTAACCAAGTCCTTGAAAAGAAACTGTTAAAGACAATGAGCAGGAATTTGCTCTGGAATGGTGTATAATCATTCAAGACAAAACTTAGTTTCACTTCCATTCAAGTTAAAACTATATAAGTTGACTCCAAATATACGTCGTGCACCCATTACCGACCTAAACTCTTGTGTAAACTACGGAACAAAAATTGAATCTTTAACACCAGGATTTGAAATTCAAATTGAAATAAAAAAATGAAAGCTATTAGAAGTCAGTCAATTGTAAACAACATCTTAAGATGGACTCCAATAATTCACTAAAATTCATAGAATAGTTATCTGAAACTTTTCTTGTTCTAGAGCACACTTTGTTTCCAACGAAAGCATACTCTAGGGGGCAAATGTTAATTGGGTTTTTTAACCCTTCAGAATTCAACAGGAGATAGAACACCAGACTAAGCCAGAATGACTTGAAACTTGAACAAGGAATCTAAAAGAATAAGCCAATGAAATTAAGAGAAATAAGCCAAAAATCCATTAAGTGGATGGGTCATTGGCGATCCATCATCCGTGGATCACTAGCGATCCATAAGAAAGCATTACGAGTTGTCAAAGTCTCTTGCATTATGATCCACTACCTCTTCTAAGAATATTTACCAAGTTTAATAGCATTCCAAGCGGCGTAGTTCAATAAGTCAAGGATCATCTGATTCATGTCGTTTACCCACTTTTTGACCAAAGCAGCTAATTTAAAATGGACCCAGAGAACTCATACAAAGCCCGATTGACTTGAAATTTTATGAGAACACTTATAAGACATAAAAGAAGGCACTCACCCAAATAAGCTCCATTGGATAAGATTAGATGGGTTGCTACTAGATGGATCACAAGCTACGCATGTTGATTAGGCCCCACTGCTTGATACTTTTATAATAGGTCCCTGACATCCTCTAGAGTGTATCTACAAAGTTCATCTAAATTCTTAAGTTTTGAGTGAGTGATGGATGATTCATATGAACGAGATAACCCATGAAGATGGATAATCAAAAAGACTCCACACGACTTGGTATTTGGATAAGGCACTTTAGTAGAAGATAGGAAGACAACCAAACTAAGATCACTCAAAAATTTGCAATGTGGATGGATAACTAGCGATCCATCTTCTATGGATAACTAGCGATCCATCTCCTATAGATAGCTAGCGATCCATCAAAATAGGTCAGATCACCCTCAAACTTTCCAAGCTCCTTTATAACACTAAGTAAAGGCTTATGGTAGAAAAATGTGCTAAGTTGATGGATAGCTAGTGATCTACCCTCTATGGATGGCTAGCGATCCATCTCCTTTGGATAGCTAGATAATCCATCAAAATAGGTCAGATCGCCCTTAACTTTTCAAGCTCCTTCGTAGCACTAAGTATAGGATTCTGGTAGAAAAATATGCTAAGTTAATGGATAGACAGCGATCCATCCCTATGGATAGCTAGCGATCCATCCGATATGGATATCTAACTATTCATCCATTATGGATAGCTAGTGATCCATGAAGAGAGGTCAGATCGCCCTTACACTTTTCAAGCTCCTTCATAGCACTTAGTAAAGACTTCTGCTATCCAACCTTTATGGATAGCTAGTGATCCATAGAAATGACTCATATTGATTTGAGATTTTCGGTGATGACTTGTCGTAACAACTAGACTTTTCCGCACTTAAACTTCTAGCCCATGTGATCTCCAACCCTTATAAATACAATCCTATTTGTAACATAAACAAGATCTTCTTGACTGGCTGCTGGAACTCTGCAAATATTATTCTTCACTCTTCTTCTCCCACACAATAGTGATATAGGGGTTCACTGTGATTCTCCAGGGAACTCTTATACTTGCAACTTGATCTAATTTAAAAGATTCAATTATATTGTAATCTGATTCAACTTGTAATAGCAGTCAGTTAATAGAAAGTTATAAAGTGGACGCAGACTTCATTAACAGCTGAACCAGTATAAAAATCTTCTTGTCTTTTACTATTTCTGCTTTTTTACATTTATTCTTTATATTATTACTTTGTAAGAATAAGGCTGGTGCTTTCACACTCAATCCAGGGTGTTGATCCTTTTTTGGGTTAACATTTGCTATAATTAAATTAAGTAGATTATTTAGACATCCATTTATCTAAATCTCCGTTCTGCCATTACATTGTTTTGGACATTGAGTTGTATGTCAGTGAATTCATGTTGAATAAGAGGTATTCACTAATTATGTATAGTTGTTGATTGCCTTTGTATTCATGCTCTCCCTTGTGTTCTGTGATGTTTGAATGGAAATGCAATCCAATTTGAAATATTTTATTAAATCTTATGCATGGATTTTACAAAGATAATTAATTTTTCAAATAAAGATGAATAAAGTCATTTATTTATCTTAACAATGATATTTTAAAATTAATTAAGCATTTTAAATAATGATGATTAAGGTTATTTGATTTTTTAATTAATGATGTTTTAAGATTAAATATTCATTTTATGAATGATAGTTTAAGATTAATTAATAACTTTAATAATGATGATTCAAAGGTAATTAATCATTTTAAATAACGATGTTTAAGGATAATAATTATTAAACCAATGATGTGTTAAAGTTAATTAATCATTTTTCTAATAATGTTTTAAGAATAGATTAGCAATTTAATAATAATGGTTTTAATTTAATTAATCATTTAATGATTATGTTCAAAGGTTAACGAAGTATTCTAATAATAGTGCTTTAAAATTATAAAATAATTTAAACGAGGATGATTGAAGTTAATTAATCATTTTAAATAGTGTTGTTTGAGATAATTAATCAAGATAAATCTAATTAATTATTTTAAATAAAGATATTTTGAAAATAACCAATCCTTGATTAAAGTTGATTTATCATTTTAAGTAATGATATAAAAGGAATTTTTTTTAAACAGGTAATTAATTTGTGTTTGAAGTAAATTAACTCATTGTGATAAAATTATTTAAAATTAATATTTTATACGTAAAACCCCAGCACAAGTTTGGTTTTAAAAGTAAAAGTTCGATTCGGTTATGGAAAAGTAGTTCCATAAACGATATCGTTTATATGGAAATGATTTTTCATACTCTTAATGTTAAACGTCAAGGTAGGAACTCATTTCTATCTCGAATGTTAAAAATGTCGTTAAGGCAATGCTTAGAAGTAACATTACTTCAACTTACCCTGCTTCATTTTCAACCGAGGGATGACACTTGTTTGGAGTCGACAAGTGGTGGTAAGAATATGAAATTAATTTCCATATATGATCACTTTTAATTATCTCTGTTATTGATTTATTAACTATCGGTTTCGCTTTCTTTATTTTGTATCATCCATCTAAGACGATTTTTTGCACATTTGAGCAATGATATCATTTGGCAGAACTGACTAAAAGCAAAACACGAATGGAAGCCAAGCTATGTGAGGTTGCTCTCATTAGGGTATTTTCACATCTACTCTAAGTCGATTTTTATTATATGCGCAATAAGATGTGAAATACTCAGATTCTCGGTAAAGGTTGGTGGGATCTAACTTGGTATTGTCCGAGAGCCATCGTAATTCTCGATTATATTCTAGAGGTATACTTTCGGTGACGGGGGTGCAACCTCCTAGTCATTTGTTAAAATATTCCTCTTTCTTTTCCTTTGATTCCAAATTTTAAAATTTACCTCTTTCTTAATTGCATCGGGAAGTCTTGTGAGAACTTCACGATGTTTAATCATTTGTATCCATTGTTGTGATTGGATATTGTTATTGTGAGGGAAAACCTATTCCGCGGTTAGTGGCATGGTCTCACATATTATTGTTTATTTCCACCATTTTGTTTTGAGAATTACTCATACCAGACATATTGTCTGGCCCAAGTTGTTTATTTTCCTAAACTCTCTTGTACTTAATTATACTTGGGTAGTCCAAGAGTAGCAGGTTTTCTTTGGGCTCTTTGAAGACGATGGAGTAGGAGGCTCCATAGATATTTAGTTATTTATTTCCGATGTTATGTCTATTTTGCATGTAAATTATGTATCAGCATGTGTAAAGGCAGTGTGTATAACTGCCAAGTCTGATATTTCTAGTACTTTTGTGTAATAGTGATAAATCTATGTTAAGGAATTTTTTTATACTATATTGTTTTGTATTACATATAACAGTTCCATTATGAGATTTTTCTATTATGTCCTGTTATGTTCTTTATTTCACTCCATGACAACTCATCTTTTGAATCCTTAGGCAGTGACACATGAACACCAAGGTTGTGTTAAGTGTCATTCTCGGGGGTCAAAAATGTGGGTCTTCATAGATGTGCATGGAAATGGATGAGTTGGAGTGTGATCGTGCACCAGTTATTTGATTTAAGGGGAACGTTTTTGGGGAGAAGGTTTAAATCTAATTGGGTAATTATTTAAGTTAATGATGGTTATGAATTATTTAAATAAAGTCAATAACTTATAAAATGCACATCTTTCTTGTTCGAGATCCAACCGAGATGACCCGTGCACTTTTTGGGTGTTAGCGAAGAATCATTAACAAGTATATTTATCATTTCATAAAGAAAGAAAATAATCAGCAGGAAAGTTGGTTTTCATGAAAAAGTCACAATGATATCCAAATAGAAATGATTGCATATAAAGCATAAGAATTAACTTTACAATGGATGATGTCTAAATACTTCATATACATAAAAATCTCGTCTTCTAAGTTCATACCTTTTATTGCTTAATGATATATATTTTTCTTAATAATACAATATGCTATAAAAGATAAATTGATCTCAAAATTAATATTTCTTATTATATATATATATATAGTTGTATAAAATTCTCTAAAAGAGATGCTTTAGCATGAAAGCTAAATTCCAAAATCTCATAAAGGTATGACTATTAATTATAACAACATTTACACATTTCTTATACTATATGAATATTTCATAACTATATCACTATACAAATTTTCCATTCAAAAAAAGAGTTTGCTTAATTATATCTATATATGTATTTAGACAATATACTTGAAAACCTCTTTTCTAAATCCATAAATTTGTTCCTTTAGAATTTATAAAATACTCCTTATAATCTAAAACTCAAGGCTTAAAGTTAACAATCCCAATATGACTTTATAAAAAATTTAAAAGGATTTTTAAAGCTATAATATATTTTATATATTGAATATAAGAAATTCCTCCTTTAAAAATCTATTTTTACCATATTTATAAAATCATATATTTACTATAATTTTACTTGAATAGAATAAAGTCTTGAATGCCATCAAATAGATGTAAACGATAATCAAAATCCAGGATCAATCGAACAAAACGAGAATCAAACATATAACAAAACCTTAGGAAATTTCCTGAAAACACACAAGACCGGTCGACTAAAAAGTCTCCCTCAATCGACTGGTCGAATGCCAGGATTAACACAAAAATACTCTCGACCGATCGACCGAAAGTACACCTTCCACTACACCACAAAAGGCTTTTAACAGCGTTTGATAAACGCTGTAATATGATACAACAGCGTTATTACAAACGCTGTATAACGACATGCTGTCGTATATAGATAACTTACAACAGCTTTTATATAAACGCTGTTGAAACATCTCTGTGACAGCGTTTATTACGAGCTGTCAATAATCTTTTTACAGCGTTTTCAGACATGCTGTATTATGTTTCAACAGCGTTTATAATTTAGTTGTCGAAGATGTTCAAATTCTACTTTAACTGTTTACAACAGCGTTTTCTAAACGCTGTTACTGAATCATCAACAATTTCGACAGCATGTTAAAAACGCTGTGATTGAATCATCAACTATTTCGACAGCATGAGATAAACGCTGTTATTGACTATTTCACTCTATTTTTGACTATTCCAGCACTGTGTTGTTTCATTTAAATTCAAACTGTTTCCATTTACATCATCCCGAGCATCACTCTAGCCAAACACTTCCTCATTTAACCAGAATCAAGTTTTCAATTACATTACATTCCATATTATTAGATAAAAGAATTATTCTATTTCCAACTTTATGTTTTCCAAATTTATGTTCTTTCATTCACCGTTCAATGTTCTTTCATTTACAATTCACTGACCAATATTTTGTTCCAACATTTTTATTTATATTCACAGTTTTGTTCCTACATACTCAAACTACTCACTTCCTTCACAATCTCTTTCACCATTCTCCACTCCAACAATGTGCTCCTTTGCCAAACAACTGTCTTAACTAGTAACTTCAGCTTCCACTACTATCTTCCAACCATCCTACATCAACTCCTTTGTCAGAACATCACCCTACTACCATCATCAAACTCAGCAACCCCCATCTCCTTCTCATCAAACACACAGTCACATCCTACCCACCTGAACCAAAAAATAACAAACCCTATATTAACAACTACCATCCCTACCACTCCAACTTTCCACCAGAATCTCCATTCTGCCTCACCGACCTCCAATCCACACGGCAATGTCACACAAGAACCATTCTCTCTGCCTTCAACCACAAACACCTCAACCTCTGCCACACCACAAACCCATCACTACAGTCGCATACTCCTCACTCCAACCAGCACCCCCTTCCTAATCTGATCAACCCGCAGCCACACTAAGAAACATTTCCTCCTCCTACATTAGTAACATTTCCACTGCCTTCCTCAACCACCTGAACACCAATATACCCACAAAACCAACCTCTTCTTGCAACCTATGCAAACCCACTGCTAAAGATTGAACAACCACCAACCTCAACTAGGCAACATTCCTCATCAACTCCAACCTCACCGCCAAGTTCAGAATAACCACTCAACACAGTCACAAACCACATCTCCCAATTCATCGCATAAACTCTCAACACCACCACAACAACTCCCCTACAACCCGACCACCCTCCACCCAAACTGCACTGCCCTTTTTCTCTATGACAAGTCCATAGTTCACTGCAAAAGTACATATGTAAAAGAAAAAAAGCTTCAATGATCCATACATCAAATTCAATTATCAAAACAGACATATGATATAAGAACAGACATAAGAAATAAAAACAAACAAACCTTTTTGGCATCAGGGTCAGGAATCTCCCTAGGAATATCATCATAACCCTTCAAAAAATGAAAGCAAAATCAAATTTCAAAGAAATATTTTAAAGAGAGAAGCAAAATCAGACTATATGACAAGTGTTTAAAAGTAGCAAACTTAAAATAAAAGTTGGAAACAACTAATCACCTCAGGTTTCTTATCCTCAGGGTCTGGAATGTACTCCTTGTCATCCCAATCTTCGGGCTGATGAATACAAATATCCTCATGTTACAGACATATATAAAGAATATGATAAATACGAGGAAAACCCATTTACTCACTTTCTTGGCTTTTGGGTCTTTGATCTGCTTGGGAGGGAGAATATCCCAAGGATCATAAATTATTTTAAATACTTGGTTGAAACAAAGTTTGAAATTTGGTTTTCGATTCAGTTTCGTTCAGTTTGATATATCTGAAATTTTTGTTCTGTTTCAGAATATTGAAAGTTTTGGGTCAGTTTCGGTTCCGGTTTTGATTACTTTATGATTTTTTTAATATAAATAATTTAATATGTACTATCAAATATATAATTTACCATTATAATTTCTAAATTCCTATAATCTGATTACTTCATTGTTCTATCACTACACTGTAATCAACCTCAAACCTACTCATCCAAACTGGCACCAATATTCACCACAAAAACATAACCAGGTAATAAAATAGCATTCAAAACCATTAATATTTTCTTTAGACTTTACAAACTTCAAAAATTGTATGATGTAGTGTGGATTGATTGAAACTGTTTCACAGGGGTGCAAATACACTTGGAGACGTCGAGGAATGGCCACAAGTATAGATAAAGTACTTGTGAACTATGCAATGTTAACTAAGTTTCCTAACTTAGTTACTATTGCATTACCTGATGAGATTAGTGATCACACACCCATCTTATTGCTACTATCTGTCCAACAGAATCAACCAAAAGGAAAGCCATTCAAATATGTCAACAACTGGCACTCACTAGAAGGTTATATAACATGCATTCGAGATGGACTCAAAGCAAACACTTGAGGGACATATATGCATAAATTCATTTACGTTTTACAATCCATAAAGAAAAATCTTAAAGCTTGGAACAAAGTCAGATTAAAAACAAATCCAGAAAAGCTGCTAGAAGATGAAGATAATAGGGTATTTCTCCAACTGGATAATGATCCATAGGATGGTTTGCACTATGACAAGCTTCTACAAATACACTTGCAGCTGAAGGATAAACTGAAATTAGAGCATGAATTTCATAAACAACAAAGAAAAATCTTGTGCCTACATTGTGAAGACACCAGTTCTAAAAAAATTATGCTAAAACAGCCATGAGAAAACACAGAAATAGTTTACAAGCATTGTTGGACTCTGGTAAACTAACTAACTTCACTTCTTACAAATGCATACTGATTAGTGAAGGTGTTAGTTGAACCCAAGATAAAGATGTATCTGCAATACTACCAAGCCTAAAACTCTCCTACAGGGGTATGTTAAAAGCAATGGTATGTTCAAATGCAAATGGTAAAATATTGTGTTTTGATGTTGTATTATACACCAATAATATGTAAACCCTCGAATTATATCAACTGAATAGCAAGCATTTTACACTGACAAGTAACAACTAATGGTATGTCAGTTTTCATACTTGTCTATAACCGAATGTGTAGCAATTGATATAGGAAAATTTAGAAGCAAATAAGCATAAACTTATAAACTCTAAGCAACACTTTCACCCTCAAACTAAAATAAAGAAATTCCCATACCTGACACTGAACATCTATGCCCTTATTTTTGTATTCTACAAAAAGACATCTTGAGAATTGATCAACATACCTGCACAAACAATTACACTTAGAATAGTTAAAATAGTAAACACCAGGTAACTAACCATGCACATTCTTATTGTGAAGTCTCAATGTCTAGATAATAAGAATACCAGCCAAAAGTTGCAAAACTAGGATATGTTTTCAAATAATTCCTGGTTTGGACTGAGATATTGTTATCAGTTGCTAACAGACAGTTATTTATACAATAATTAACCAACTCTGTCAAATATGTCTGCTTCATTTTAACAAAACTAAATAAGAAATAGAAGGAAAAAAACAAAAAACAAAATAAAATAGCTCACAAGAAAACCAATTTTCCTATTGAATGAAAAATTTAGTTCGAATTAATCAAAGTTATCTTTAATTTCAAACTGTTTCATGCCAAAGTTAACTCGTATACTGATTCCTATGGAACTCCAGTCAACTAACCTAAAACACACTAGGCATATCAACGAAAACATCATCATCTAAAAAAAATTTAGTTCGGATTAATCAAACTTATTGCCTTATCTTATTGCAGAGAATCAATCTGCCTTTGTGCCAGATAGAAACATTGGAGAGAACATATTATTAGCTCATGAACTTGTTTGGGATTTCAAGAAAAAAGGTAAACCAAAGATGTGTATCAACATTGATTTGCAGAAAGCATATGACATGGTTAACAGAGAATTCGTATTTTATATGCTATATATTATGGGTTTTCCTCTATCCCTTGTCAATTTGATTTATGAATGTATCAGCACCCCTACATTTTTTATTCTATTTAATGGTGTTCCATGTGGCTTCATTACCTCTACTAGAGGATTGACAGAAAGGGA
Source organism: Allium cepa (assembly GCA_030765085.1). Lineage (NCBI taxonomy): Eukaryota > Viridiplantae > Streptophyta > Magnoliopsida > Asparagales > Amaryllidaceae > Allium > Allium cepa. The sequence goes on from CM060939.1 coordinate 55,888,089, forward strand.
TCCTTAATCCCCATATTTATTTTGCTTGACCATGGAATATTTCACATTGCAAATGGAAGATGCTCTCATTTACAACTACATTCAGCCTACTTCCTATGTGCAGCCGGTTACCACACATTTACTTTATGCTGATGATGTAATGATTTTCTTGAGTGCAACAAGTGGTAATACAAAAGCAATGGACGACAGTTTTAACCACTTAAAAAATACTTTCGGTCTCCACATCAACCATATGAAATCTAAAATGGACTTCAGCAAGGACGTCTCAAACAAGGCCACATTACTATAGATTATGGGGAATACAGAGGACTTCCTTCCTATCAAATACCTAGTGTCCCATTATCCAGTGATTATGTTCATTCCTCCGATTGTGTGCCTCTTGTTGCTAAGGTGTATGACAAAACAGAGGGATGGGATGGTACTTTACTATCTGCTGCAGGGAGAGCTCAGCCGATACAGAGTACCATAACTCCCATTGTGTTATACTAGTTACTAATACATCAACTACCTAATTCTGTTTTACATAAAATTGAAAGCATGTGTGCTAATTTTTTTTGGGGAGGTAAATGTCATAAAATAGCATTGAATTTGCTGTGTCGACCAAAGGCAGAGGGAGGTATAGGGCTGCGGTTGTTTATGGATCTTAAAAAGACAGTAGTGCTGAAATTACGATGGAATCTACTTACTAAATAGGGATTATGGAGTTCTTGGATGAAGAACAGTTATTTATCACATCATCATTTTTGGCAAATGGCGATTAAAAATAATTATTCCCGTATCATGAAAAACATACTTCGTGGTAGAGACATTGCATTCACTTATTACAAAGAATAATTGTTGATGGAAAATTGACTTCTCCACAGTATGAACCTTGGATAAACCATAAGTCCATGGTTGACTTATTGGGATGGAATAGAGTAAGCCTATCATCTTAGGCTAACTTAATGGTTGACATTATTATTGAGCAAGGAGTTTTACACCCGCATATTTTACCAGCTACTCGAGAACTTACTATGGAGATCAACAAAATTAGAATGGCTACCGATTGAGATTCTGATTATTGGACAATTTTAGATTCAAAAACATGTAATTTCAAGTGAGTGTGGAACAAAGTCCAGGAATCTAATCCTACACAGGTCCGGGGTAGAGCTATTTGGCATAACACTGCAGTAAAGAAAATAAGTTTAACAACTTATAAAGCATGTTTGGGTCGACTACAAACCATGGATAAAATACATGCTTGGGGTCTTGTGGAGGATACTATGTGCGTGTTATGTGGACAAGATCAAGAAAGAACATCTATTTTTCAAATGTAATTTTAGTACTTACCTTTGAAACCGATTTCATCATCGATTCAACCTCCTTCCTATCTCAGATCCAAGCCTATCTCACGAGATCCAAGAGTTTGTACGATATTATAAAATTGCATTCAAAACCATTAATATTTTCTTTAGACTTTATTGAATACCTGTACACTGGTCATGGCCGTTGAATCAGCATTCTCCCTATCTGCATCTTATCTCACTATCTGGCTGCAAGGATAACTGAGCGCCTGTGGGCATTTGTTAATTGCAGCCACTTCATTTGGTGACACCATCTCATGTAAGGTCTGCATCACTTCCCACATAAACTGCAACATCGTGCACTAGACCGTAAAAAAAGCACAACCAACATCTAATTTTGAAAAGAAAATAACGTTACACGGTCATTGTGCAAAATACCTTGTGTAAGATGCATGTTGTAATATTATGGGGAAAGCGTGCATTCTTATGATATTTCAACCTACTACCATTTTTGACTATCGTTGTTGCTTCTTACTTATGAGAGTAAAAACATAAATACCAATATTTTATGTAAGTCATGTCCTACTAGTGACCGAAAAAATTATGGAGCTTCTCAGTAAGATGCATTTTGTAACTCTGTGGAAAATAGAAAAAATTTCAAACTACATGGCAATGTAGATTATCTTTTACAACTTGAACCCTTTTCGGTTATTTTTCTCTCGTTGTTTCAAACACTCGTGTATTTGGTGAACTGGAGTGTTGATAATTAAGTATTCTAGGGCTTTCCGATTATATAATTCTTTAATTTAAGCAATTTTGTAAATTCAAATCTACATGGTATCTTGAAAGGTTTTACATGTAGAATTAGAATTAAGGTAACATAAATATTAGTTAACATGATTGAGCTACTTGCGCAGCCTTTAAGCAACATTTGGACATCTCCATGTGACTTAGTATAAACTTAAGATGATTATTTTTATGTTAAAAATAGGTTCTTGTCATACAAAGCCTCATTCCTTTTGTTCCATAACATTTACTTCCACTTTTCCAAATGTGAAAATAACACAATCACAAATCTTAACTAACTGATTATGCACCGACACAAGCCTTCAATCTGCGCATTTAGATATAAATTTGACTTTTTGGTATAAAATTAAACAAAGCGCCAAGCATAAGAAGAATAAAAATTCTAATACATGTCGTAAATCTTGCTACTAGTTTAAGAATACGTTGATCAATTAGCACGCAATCAATATAAAATATACCACTTTACTTTTACCTTCGAGCATACTATATATCCAACACCAAAACCTAGCAAAGGAAACCAATAGTATGTTCCAAAGGGTGGAGTGGGCAATGAGGTTCCGCAATTGAACATAGACTATGTACGCAGCACTAGCTTGGTTGACTTCAAGCAAATTCAGAATGGTGTCTCCTGTCTTTTACCTGAGTCCCTTCAAAACCACGCTGCTTATTCCACGAATGCTTATTATCAAGCTTCTGGTCGCCATCACCATGATTTTAAGCGAAGTCTGAGTCGGATTTGCATGTGGAAGTCGGAGCTCGAAGAAGCGGTCGGTGAGGAAGTGAAAGCAGTTCGAGTCGGATGGGATGAGGACGATGATGCGGTAGTTGATAATTTACGTAGGATTTAGGATTTGGGATTGATGGTGAAATTTGAGGAGGATTTGGATTTCATAGATTTATTACTTTGTGTGAAGATAAGAAGAAAGGATGGGGGAAAAGTAGCCGCGTAATGAAATAATCCTCAAAATCAAGCGGGCTATTTCACACAGCGTTTGTGTTTTCATTTTTCATTTTCAACGCACTATTGTCAGCACTTATGTCAAAAACGCTGACGATTATTGCTGAGAAAAGCCCATTTTGTTGTAGTGTTCAGTCGACTGGTCGAAGCCTTGGAGCCAATTCTAAGCAGTCGTTTATATCATTTCAGGTGACAAATTTGAGCAATTTCGATAACAAATTTATGACATTAGAAGCATTATTACACTATTAAACTTGCATGCAACAACACATAGCATATGGAATTAGTCATGCATTAAAAAGAAGCCAATTTGGCTACTAAACTTGCAAATTTGATAGGGTTCTAAAATTTGAAATACTTTAATGCAATTCCAATCATTATTCTACGTTAAATAAATATAATTTCAACATAAACCCATCTATGACAGCGTGAATGCACAAATTTAGGGATTATAGTGAGGGATTCTTACTTTTTTCCTTTGTCACCAAGCTAAAACAACTCAAAGCAACAACAATCTTCACTAAATCTTCCAAGCCCTAAAAAAGTCTTATAGATAAACAAATTACAAGATGTAACACAACAAAAACTGAAATTGATTATCCTAAAAGCTTGAATCAGATAATAAGATGTTACCTTGATATAATCAAAATTTCTTAGAATTTATTTTAATTGATTTTGGAGATAATAGTCAGGCTTTGAAGACGCTTAGAACTTCTTTCTCTTTTGTTGAATACTGCTTTGTGAAAAATGAATGTATAGAATATTTGAGAAAAGAAATTCTCTTTTACTTATGGGTTTGGTTTTAAATAAAACCTAATAAGAAATAATTACTATTCTTTTGAACAAAAAGGCCTAATTTTTATTATTTTTTACTACAAGTTTTTTCATCGTATTGTTAATGTTTTCACCCTTTTTAATCATGAACTGGAGAACAAAACCAATACAAAAAAATTCTAACATGTGCACTTTTTAATTTGAAACCCAATTTAAACACTACTTAAATTTATTTGTCGTATTTAAGAAAAAAATCCAAATAATGATCTAAACAGAGATTTCAACATTTTAAGTTTTCTGTTATATCTTTGGAAATGTATTCAAACTAAAATTTTACATTTTCTAATCACAATAATTTCATTCAACAAGATAAAAATAATATTTTCTAATTCTTCATTAATAGAATAAATCATTCTAAAACAAATTATCTTCTTTTTAAAAACACTAAATTCTTTATTTTGTCGCAATGTAATAAATTAGATTCTCATATTTCCATAATTATTCCTCGAATAATTATTATGAAATTATAATCAAGTTAATTAAATAATCAGGTTGTTACAGAGCTCGAATCATCTTTAACCGCTGCTTTAAAAAATCAGCAACTACCACTTAAATGTAACTTTAGCTTTCCTCTACCATATCTAAGTGGGGCAGCAATTTTAAGGAGAAGACAGTGGTTGGAAAAATAAAATAATGAAGGCATTTTGGGGACTTTTGACTCAAATTCGAGAAAATTATGGTGAACTAGGGTGATAGTCACTTTAGACTGATCGCAATCAACAAGATTTACGTGCCCATACAGTCAATTTGACAAATAGGTTGAGGGGTTGAGAGATGCAAATCAATGACCAAGCTTAGCCATATCTATTCGTGAAAACCCAAGTAGGGGTATCTTTTGATGAAATTCGTATCATTGGGAAGGTCTCGAGAAAATATGAATAATGTGAAAACCGTTCACTCATATATATCCATATGTGAAAGAAACTACTAATTGAAATTCAAAAAATCAAGTGGCGATCAATTTTAAAAAAAAATTCAAATGTTTCAAAAATTCAAATAACCAATTATGAATTGAAATATAAAGTAAAGCAAAGAAGTCGGATAAATTTTTGAATAAATGAATGGTAAAACTAATTGCTTACTTCATCATTCAATAGATGACAAATGCATGTGAATAAGTGTTTAGACTAATTTTTTTTATACAATATCGATATGACATCCTACTTTAAGAAAACTCCCAAAAAAGTGAAAAGCAAGAATTGCTTATTGTCCAAACCTACAAATCCCAATGTTAGAATATGAGTACCTATATCATATAAATGGGTATTAGAGATTTTAGGGGTAAATGAGTACTATTGGAATAATCCACGAGGATCGAATACTTGATTAAGCATGACTATGAATTCCTAGGTTCTTTTATTGGGAATAAATATTACTTAACAGTGAAATTTAAAGCACGGTTCTACTAGATTATGACGGTGCCTCTTAGAAGAGAAATAATTTCGTATAATAACATAATAGTGAGGATTTCCTACTAAGTATAGCTCCTTGTCTGGTAAAGTTAAGAAGTATCATCTTTCAGTTTAGTCTAATAAGAGATCTGATTTCTACTTTAGGGGGAAAAATTGAATCATCCACTATCATAGATTTATAAAAAGAAAACATATTTTTTGAGAGCATACTGCCCCCTCCAAATGTTCAACAAGGTTTGTTAGGAAAGATATTTTTTGGTTCTCTTCTATGAACAAGCTTCTAAGTAAATAAAGATTATATGATTTTCAATCCCCTACTTTATATACACCTTCGAAAATTAGTGGCTGCTAATATTAAAATATGGTTAGTTAGATATGCATTAATAAATGAAATATTGTTACAAGGTAAGATTAAATCAAAGGATTCAAAGACGTTATCCCTTCCTACACTACAATCGACAAAGCAATACAAGAAGGAATTAGCCTTTTCAATTTCAACTTAGATGTGAGATTCACAAATGGAAACAAGTTAACTATTTTACTAAATGAGAGAGGCTGAGGCATTATCCACCAAAAAGTCTTGGGATTATAGGCAACAAAAGTCACGAATAAAACGATCAAAGATACCCTGAAAAGAACACTTCAGTCTGAAATTCAAGTAATATAATTATTCCTGACTTATGATCATACAAAACCCAAACAAAAAAACCACTAGACATGTCATACTTTCACCAATTTAGGAATTTCAAGTAATGCTACCAAACAAAGTAAAGATTATTCCATATCCATAAATCACGTAAGCTTGAGAACCAAACTAAGAACCTGCAAAGAAACCTTGGGTTTAGCCAAAACCCTATTATGAGCCGTGGAATATCAACAAGAAACATCTAAATTATCTCAGTCCAAGAAAACTCACGTGGAGAATGGTTTAGTATTCAAAAGGCAGTGACAAGAGTCGAAAGAAAGGCAAGTAATTTCCAAAATCAACGTCGAAAAGAATTTCTACTACTAAACTTCTATTGGTCAAGCAGACCTAATAAAGATGCAATATCAAGGACATGAATTCCAACAATATGAGAAAAGAAATAATGGATTTGAAAGGATTCATTCTAAGAAATAAGCCCTTAGAATGAGATGTAATATGTTTGACTTAGCTCCTAACCTAATGATGTTGGTGAGATTAGTTAAGCCGGGGCAAACCTCATACCTGAAAGAGGTCAATTTAGTCATTAATCTCACAATCGGCCCTAGTCAACACACCCATCTAAGGGAGATGGATAGGTCCTACCATCAAGCCTGGCCAAAGCATACATTCGACGAGTGATGGTCGACTAGGCCATTAATCCTATCGTCAGGCCTGGTCAATGCACTATCAAAGAGAGATGGACGAAGAACCATTTGGTACTCCCGCTAGGCCTGGCCAAAGCAACCATCAAAAGAGTGATGGTTAAGGCCTGATCAAAGCACCCATCCAAGGGAGATGGTCGATGAAAACTTTAAATTTCAAGCATCATCTATAAAAAAAATTATCTAAAGAAGGATGATCGAATGAACTCCTGATTTAATGAACAACCTAAATTAGAGCAGAAGAAGGACAAAATGCATTTCCTTAGAATCTCAAAAATTTCAATCTAATGGAAACATTAATTTATTCTATTCAAAAAATACTCTCAATAGGTTTTAAGTAGATTTCCATACTTTCAAAAATTCATTTCCCAAAAGTCACACTTTAATGAACATGTGCGCACTTACATACATATTTGGTTTCCATACCAAATGAGTTAAAGTTATGAAATCTTCTATATTAATAAGGATAACTTCAAGCAAGTGTGTGAGAAATTCTTTACCATAAGGAATATTTCCAATGAGAAAAATCATTGTAAGTAAATTATTTCTAAAGGATGAAAAAATCCATTCAATTCAGCAAATATTTTTATGAAAATCACGATGTTAAAGAGTAAAATTTTTGGCAAGATGAAGTGGCACAAGCAATTAATAATAAATAATACATTAATAAAAAATGTCAACTTGAGAGAAGAAGAAACAATGCAAGAGTATAACTTTACAAAAGCTAATGCATAAGAAAACTTCTTATGTGTAGGGGGCAATTGTTACACCCAAAATTCCAAGAAAGGATTGTTAAACAGGAGAGTCATTTGAGTTATTAGGGGCAATCATGATTAAGTGAAGCTATTATGAGCTATTAGGATTCATCTTCTTAACAAAATCCATTGTGACTATTAGGAGTCATCATGCTTAATTGAAGTCGTCGTAATGATAGAATTCACCATGTAAAAAGTGAAGTTATCATATGTTGGTAAGGATATTATGCTTTAATTGAATGAAGCGGTCGCAAAGAGTTATCATGTGTTGATAAAGAAATTGAGTAGATCGAATGAAGCCATAATGAAGAACTATCATGCGAGAAAAGGGGTTACTATGATCAATTTAGCAAAGTCATTGTGTATCAATTTGGTGAAGTTACTAAATTATAGATAAGCCAAGCCGTAAAATGAAGTTTTGTAAAGTAGTCATCGTGAGTCATCCACTAAAGCCCTTATGAATAAGATACCAAAGCCATTATAGAACTTCCCTTGGAACATTTGTAAAAGAAGATATCATGAGATCATTTATCCAAAAAGCCATCATGCAAAGTCTTTCAAGAGTCATCATGAAAAGTTCTTGATTGCCATCGTAAAGAATTCTTCAAGGACATTGTAAAGCACTTCTTAAAACTAATAAAGCTATGTGAAGAGTTAGCATGTGATCACAGTGTGACCATGGGTTTTGATTGAATGAAGTTATCATGTTTAGATAAAGTCACTAAATGTAGGTAGAACCACAATGTGTGAAGGAAATCGTCAAGTGTAAGCAGGGTCATTGTGGAGAATCATTATGAACAAAAGAGGATGACGTGACTAGGCCAACGAAATCATCACGTAGAAACGTAATGGAGTTATTAAAAGACAAAACAATCAAACTATCATAGAGAAATTCATGAAGTAACCATTATGAAGCCGTCATGGATTGACTAAGTGGAGCTTTCATGTCCAATACAAGCCGTCGTGAGACAATCGTACATATTGTTATCAATATGAGCCACCATGATCAATATGAGCCTTCATATTCAAAATTACTATATATTATTCCACCACGAATGCTGATTCCTTCCTATGAGGACCAATCTTCACCATCCATTCATTCTGGGTGGCACATGGCACAAATCTAACACTTGAAATCTTCTATAAATATAGGTTTACCCAGCCCTCTCCCCAAAGGGACGATTTGATGATTTTTCTGATTTCATCTTCTTTTTCATTTTTTGTCTTGCATAAAGAAAAACTTGAGTGAAGGACATTAGTGGCCAATAGAGCTGTCTTGATGTTTGCGCCAAAATTGGTCACAAACACCCAATATCGCGAAAGCACCCATTTACGAGCAGAAATCAGCAACAATCAATATAAGACTCAGATCTAAACAGTAGCAAACACAGTAACTTAGAAATAACAATAACAAACACAGGGTTTATAGTGGTTCGACGATCTTGCCTACGTCCACTCTGAAGTTTATGACTTTATTGATATTCTCTTGATGATTGCAGTTGATTACAGCAAGTTACAATGGATTATAGCTTTGAAACTTGAATGCAACAGCGATGATAAGGTGTAGAATTGAATCCGGTAGAGTATTGGCGCTTCAGAATTCCGATCCCCTTTTCTGAATGACCTGGGGCTCTATTTATAGCTGTAGGAGGCTGATATTTCGCCTAAATTTAGGGAGACCACTTCTGGCACGTGAGGGGACCCACGAGCCCAACCTCAGGGAATTTGGGCCCATTTTGGAATCGATTCGAAGTACGTTCGAATCGATCAAGAATTCATCCAATCGAGGCGAAACTTGGCGTGGACGTTCTTCAACATGCATGCAAGCTTCTATGAAAATTTCGTGGCATTTGAACTTGTGGATCTCGAGTTATGATTGATTTAAGATTGTATTTCCGGTTGATGCATTCTGTTCGAATCGATTCTCTTCGAATCGATTGGGTCGAATTGATGACATTACGTGCCCAAGTGATGACGTGGTGCGCATTTCAGGGTCAACCCACTTTTTGCTTCGAAACGACTGGGTCGACTCCATGCTTTTCGCCTCTTCGACTTGGTGGATTCGAGGGAAAGGATTCGAGGCAAGGTGCATTCGTATCGATCGTAGCATATAACAGTTGATCGATACGAAGCCGTCTCAACCGTATGGATCCGAGGCCAGGCACAGGATGGGTTCGAAGTATAGTTGCTTCACGGACTCGAGGTACTTTACCCTGATGGGTTCGAAGGAAGGCCATGGGATGGATACGAAGCTTGGCCACCTGATGGATTCGAAGGTAGGCCATCGGGATGGATACGAAGGTGTCGATGCGAAATCCATGGATTCGAAGTAGGAGGAACTTCTAAGCTTGATGGATTCGAAGTAGATGGGTTCGAACCGATGGATGCGAACATGATTTCTGGCCATCGATTCGAACTACGGGGTATCCTTATGGATTCGAACCGAACAAGGGCTATCTTTCTCAAACTGAATTCATCATATCTTGAGCATACGAACTCGGATTGACTAGAAACTTGAAGCGTTGGCTCTCGTGGATTTTCTAGCCATGTCCTATCAATTGTAGCCTGATCCGGGCTCGGAAAAAATTCAACGATATCCATAGCGAAGTGAAGTACAACCAATCTCTAAGACGAACTGTCTTTTGTTTTTGACCGATCTTTTGGTATCGCGGCTTTGCCAAAAAGCGGGATAACACTTGACTTTGTAACTTTATAATAAAAGGCTCGAACAATCAATAAATTTCATAATGACTCCTTGTGAATGCATTATTACTTCTTATGAATTCATGACTAGGATACTTAACTAGGGCTCTAATCCTACTCAAGTTTCATGAATTAACTTGACCAAAATTTAGCATTATACATACAAACTTTTAGACGCAGACAAAATTACAGCTTGATTTAAGATTCTAAAACATAGATCTATAATTTAAATATTGTTTTAATCATATAAAATTTCTATTTGATTAATCAAATTAAAACCAACTCAGTTCATGCAACAAATAGTTCAAATCACATAAATATTTTCAAATCAAAATGAATCGGTAGTATATACGTCCAAGATTATGATAACATATCATATTTGATAGAAATTTAAATAGGAAATAAGTTTTAGATCTAGCTAAAAGTAGCACCTTGATTTGACATTTCTCCTCAGATCTCCGAGATCCACACCCAATCCTTACAAGAGATAGATGAACTACTTATGCTTATTTCATTTGGTGTTTTCATTTTTATTTAGAGTTGAAAATAGTTTGAAAAGTGGGTGTTGAGAATTCATCATGGTAGGAAGAGGAGAACGGAAAAAAGTGAATGAAAGAATGAATACCAGAAAGAAAAGGAATGAGAGGATTTGCTTTGATGAGAGAACAAAAAAATTTCTTATTTCTTTTTAAACTACTACTTTTAATTCTATTTAATTTTCGAACAAATTTCATCCATACCCATCCTTTACCTTTAGCATGACAGGCTACATCACTCCAGTATATGATAATTATTTCCAAAACCTTGTTGGGCAATTAACTATATTAAAAACCTATTAAAATATACACCAAAATCGCATATCGATACACGTATTTATAACTTTTGTACATACGTCCAAATAATTACTAACAACACGAAAGAATCAAATAAATTAAATAATAATCAATATTTCTCAAATAATTATTTATTTATTTAATTTACAACATTTTATAAATTAGTCAAATCGTGTGGGTTTTTTGAAGAATTCAGAAATAAGGTTGTGTGACATAGAGATATGAATTTATTTGGCAATTAATATTGAAAAACTCAACTATTAACATTCAATATTATCTTGGCTAGCAGTGTGACAGTTCGACTATGTTCATCGCTTATAAACGTTTTCATTAAAACATTCTATAATTTCGTACTGCTCCTCGGCTTACGGGGTATTAGCAACTGTTTCCAGTTGTTGTTCCCATCCCAAGGTCGGGTTCTTACGCATTACTCACCCGTCCGCCACTGGAAACACCACTTCCCGTCCGACTTGCATTTTTTATTTTCATTTTTCTTTTTGAAATTATTCATTTTCCTGGCCTGGTAAAGATGATTGGTAGGATCGGAACGGATTCTTTGGAATTTGACTTTGGCTGTACTAATTAGTAACGATTATTTACACAAATTCTCTTCGTCAACACTATAACACAATATGACATATGAACTTTAGTTCGGTTTGAATTCAATATCTTTCGCAATAAAATTAGTTAGTCCATAAAAAGATACTTGGTTTAATAATAACATTTATTATTAACCACACTACTCTGGCCAAATTTTTTGATTTTGAGTTGACTATAGTTGACCGTGATACTTATCTCATATAATTGAGGAGACAATTCTCTATTAAATAGTGTTTTACTTCATGTGCTTCAATACGGACCTAACTATAGTTGTTTGATAGATGTCATGCGATAATTTAAATATAATCAAGGTGGAGAATTCACATTGAAGTTCCATATTAATGATAAGTCGAGGAAATTGTGTAATATCATCACTTCTAGATTTCTCGCTTGACCTAATTATTAATAACCAACCGGAAACTCTCGGATAAGTCATTCCATAGTTATACAATAATTATCAGCACGTAACATCTTGGTACACTTGGCATTCATGATTAATACAGTACCGAGCATTTGAAGAGCATTAAGTACTCTAGTCTAAAAACATATATATTGATATCCATTATTGAAACACCGTGATCAGGAATATTTAAAATAAAATGTATTTTATACTGTTATTAATTACTAAAGGTTTAGCAACTGTAATCACATAATGTTTCATTTAAGATATTCTTATTTATACTTTCAATTAATTATATCACAATATAACAAAGTCTATAATAGAAATCAAATACCTTTATTACGAACAAGATTGGTTACAGAGTTAGATATCTGTAACAAAATATAAAATTTCCCTAGGGCATACCCCTAACTCAATTAATCACCCACTTGCACTTGGGATCATATATGGAATCTTGTTCCTATTCCTTCAATAGTTTTATTAAATATTATTCAGTTAGTCCCCTAATAAGCATATATGTTATATTCTCTTAACTATCTACTTTGTCAATCAACTATCTCTGATGCTAATAAATTTCCTTTATCATATAGAACACTTCAAAGTATGTTTCTCGACATGTATAATGTCTAATTCTTTCATAATATATATTCTTACATCGTTATTGCATAACAATGTTAAAAGATTCTCAACATCTGGAATCACCCTCGGTTTAGGTATAAATTTGTGCATTATATAACTTTTGTTGTGGTGCTATTCAAGGGATGTAATTAGCATTTTGGTTAGCTAAACCCTTTCATTTGGAACAATCCAACTTATAACTCCTTAACCAAGATTGATCATGAATTTAGGATGGACATACTATACTCGATTTAAGTACGATTACTCCTTTATAAGAAGTTCGTTGTTTCTATAAACAATTCTCTCGTATTTCGTAAATACTCAAGAACACAATAAATTATCATTTCTTGATCTTAATTTGGACTTGATACTTTACTTATGTATCAAATACATAAGCGAATGTGATATTATACACAACATAGAATGTTTGATTATTTCTACCAACACATAAGGAATCCATCTTACATGCTCCACATTAATCATCTTAATATGATGTTTATGTATATTGTTTGGGATGTTCTGAACATTCTTTTACACTAATTATAAAAGATGTCCATTTAAATTTGATATCGAGAGTTAAACAACCAAATTACAATGATTTTAACATGGGTACATATATAACAATCATAAGCTTGTTGTTTACTTATAGTTTTTTGAAATATTCTAGTACATTTTTAGTTACTTTGTATAGATACACGCTTTGCAACTACCGCCCTACACCTTCGATGCTCAAATAACCAAATATTCAGCATCCAGTTGATGTAGGATAATTGTCAAGGGAAAGAAAAGAAGAAATGAAGAGAAATAGAAGAGAAGAAAAGAAGGAAAACATCAAACAATCACCAAAAATGTCATATATCTCAAAGTGTATCTAATAAAATATGATAGCAATCACAGTAAAACAGACGAGATGGTAATAACACATGAAACACAGAATCAGAGTTTTCTCTGGCTTATACAGTTATACAACATAGTGACAGAATTTATTCAAATGATAAATAAACTCACTGATAAATTGTCTCTGATAATAGTTAGTCAACAGCCTCGAGGCTCTATAGTATCACATAGCGTAATAAGCAATGATAATCCCGAATACAAGTATAAGAAAGCATCTCCTCCTGATAGTCCAATTGTAGCACTCCATTTACCATTTACGTTTGCTTTCTAGTCTACTCATTTAAGAGTACCCAATTAATAAGAAGCAAAGCATAAAACCTCGAGTCAGACAATAGTCTAGTGTGAGAGATAAACAATCTCAAAACATTATAAAAGTTGGTATAATACATAGAATAGTGGATATGAAGAATCATAACTAACTAGTCTCTGCATCTAAAGAGTTAGCTATAACATCGGATATATGCTACTCTATATCATAGTCATCATTGGTCTCTAAATATCTACATCATGTGACATCCCTAGGGTGATAAGCAACCAAAACAAACACGACATCCATCATTCATCCTTATATACTTGGTGCATTGGATATATGATAGCTCGATCGACCCCATGTTATGATTTTAGGAATACAATGTCCAGGTTTCTTAGTACTTGAATCCATGCCACTTAACCAGTTTGAAAACTAGAACTCCCATCGTATGCGATTCAAGGTAAAATGGATCCAAATATTGTGTGATCCAGGGGCCATCGTATCCCAAAGTGAAGTATCCAAGGACTATTGTATTACCAACTTATATTATCACACACACCCTTGCTTTACAGGTACAACAATGAAACCCTCAAGTATCAATGATCCATTTGCACACATCACAGAACCGTCCTTACAACTCCTGCCTAAAGTCGTCGTAGTTAGGAACTATTCTAACAAACCATCATTAGTCATAGAATATCATCATGCATCCCATAACCTTCCTCAACGGTCCCTTTAATCTGACTACTCTACATCACGAAGTGTAGATATCCATCATAGAAGCCATCACTTCCCATCATGGAATCATCATCGCTGAATCATGAAGTCATCGCATCGAAGCGTCACATCTTCGCTTCGCCACAAAAACCACTCATCAAAGAGCCATAACACCAAAATCAAACATCTACGAACCATTGCATCATGCTCCTCGAAGCCTCTCCATCGTCCATGTCAAAATTTGCCAAATCGGCCGTCATCAATTGTGGTAGATATCGACCATTGCGGAGTAGTTGATAATGACCACTTTGGTCAAGTTCTTAATCGAAAATTGCTAAGTATAAACTAAATGAAAACGTATGGCATCCATCCTGAAGTCGAAGCCCATCGTCTTTTGTCTTCAGAATGGATGAAGCTCTATCCTATGGGATACTTCCTAAACCTACATTGCCTACGATAAGAGTTTTCAACCAAACTAAGCGAACAAGCATGCATGCAACCACACGGAATATAAACATCAATAGTAACACAAATACAATGCATACAATATATCTAAAGCAACCAATGTAGGAACAATGTCAAAAACGCCTAAGTCTAGTAATTTCATCAAAATAATGCATTAATAAGAAAAATGTAATATTTGATTTAAAACTATTTTACACACATTTAAATTCTTTATAAATAAGATGTGGGTTTAAATATATTAAAAATCACATTTTAAAGTTGAAATCATTTCAAAACGTTGTTTTAATACTATACTAACAATCATAGTATGATGAGAGATAATATCACCCACCTTAACAAAATTTGACCAATCCAAAGTCAAGTCGAAGTGCTGTCCACCACGAGCGGATCGCAAGGACCACTTCCATAACAGATCTCGTATGCAAAAGAGATGAATTAAATACAACTTATGATTAATAAAATAATTAATTCGGTGATTAAAATAATAAATATAGTAATTCAGCTAATCCTTCTTCATTAATTTTGTGATGTCATGCACGCGTATCCATCCACCTATGCACTCTTTCACAATGATACGGAGCTATTCTCCACGAAATTGAGGCCGTTTGTTTTTGAGGTACTCCTCTATGCATGCTCAATGCGACAAACCCAATGAAATGAAGTTGTCCATCTCCTCTATGTCGCAACTTGAAGTCGATCCCTTCCTATAGCACACGGTCGTGATTTTCCTAGGACCTCCGAGCTTAATGAAATTTGGTAGAAAGGAGTATGTCGCAATGAGAACTTCAATGGTGCCATCCCTTCCGTCTAACTCCACTTCAATCTACCACAATACCTAACCCTAGTCGAATCCTTGAGAAGTTCGATGTTGCCAGTCACTCTCGCATTCCATCTCAACGGACTAGGTTTTATTAATTTTCATTGAGTAAATCACTAGATTTAATTTTTTAAATGGTTTAAGAAGAGGTAGCCATGATTTTTTGTTCCAAGTAATGGACCAGTAAAGGATTTAAAGGGAGGAGGGTTTAGTGATTATTTTATCAATATAATAATATTATTATTTATTTGATTTCTCAAATAAATCACCGTATATTTTAAGCTCGTACGATCACATGGCACGTCCGATCATAATGAAACTCATTGGTGACAACATCTCATTTTTCCGGTCCTAATGGTATAAATTTCATCACTATTTGAGACAACGTTTCAGGATGACAATTTCAAGAATTTTAAGATTGTTTTGACCTTCGGATCATCGTTCTTCAAATATAGCAATGCTTATACTCATTTTAATTCGCAATGTCGATTTTTACTCAATGATAATGGTCTCGGGTCTTGATTCAATCGTATGCAAAAAAAACATATTTTTCAGACCTATAGTTAATCAACGATTCAATATTTATGTTACATTTCATATCGTTAAAATATGGGTCATTGCATTCTCCTCTCCTTAAAGGATTTTATCCTCGAAATTTCCAACGTAAGAAAAACGTCGCCTAATCCATAGGCTTTCAAAGCCCTTTCTATTTCGAAAAAATTTGGCAGCACCTCCTTTGTGCAGCTAAATCCGAAAAAATTCCAATATAACATAGATATATATATATATATATATATATATATATATTATATCTAAGCTATAACAACCTCCCTACACCTATGATGCAGAATGATTGTCAAAGCAAAGAAAAGAAGTAAAGAAGAGGAACTAGAAGAGAAGAGAATGGAAAAGAAGAAAAAGGAAACATCAGACAATCGCCTAACTTTTCGCACATCTCATATCGCATCAGATAAAATATAATAGCCAACATAAATATAAAACAATCGAGAAAGCAATAACAATGTGAACTAATCATCAGAGTATAAGATCCACAGAGTTATACAATACAGTAAAAGAGTTTTGTACATTTGATACATAAACTCAACCGATAAATTGTCTCTAATAATAGTAAGTCGAACACTGTCAAGCTCCACAATGTCGCACAGCGGAATATACAATAACAAACTCAAATATACAGTAAATGGCATAAGTGACAGAGTTATACATTAAATAATAACTCATAATTTACTGTTTCTAGATAGTAAGACAATAGCAAGCTTTATAGTGTTGTGTAGTAGAATAGAAAATGAGTATATATAATAATACGATATTAGCCTCCTGCTTGCCACTTGCCTAGCTTCATGTGTTCACCAGACCCGATATCTCTAATCTACTCATTTAAGAGTACTCGGAGTAATAAGAAGAAATGCATAAAACCACATGTTAGTCAACAGTCTAGTATGAGCGGTAGAAATCTCAAATACCATAAAGTCGATAAATCTAAGCCAAATGGTGTGGAAAATCATAACTAACATGTTCCTGTATCCACGGAGTTAGCACATATAAAAGATACATGCTACTCTATGATAGTCATAATGGGTGTGCTATATGTCAAAGTACTAAGGGTGTTTGGAAATTGGCATCGGTAATATCTACATCGTGTGATATCCCCAAGGTGATAAAACCAATCAAACAAATATTACATCCATCATCCATCCTCACATTTACTCACTCGGTGCATCAGATATATGATACTCATAAGATCCATCATATAGTTTAGGACTACTCAACATCCTAGTTTCTCGGTACTCGAATTCATGCCACTTAGAAGACTAGGAAATAGACTGTACATTATAACAGTCCAGGGTAAATGGATCGAGTAGTCATTTGATCTAGGGCACATCATAATCCAAGTAAGCGTCCTCACATACCCCTTCTTTAAGGGTACACTTTGAAACCAATAAATATCGGTGATCCCTTTGCATACATCATACACAGCAGAGCTCATCTCAGGACTATTCATACAACTCCTGTCTAAAGTCACTGTGGTTGGGAACTACTCTGATAACCATCATACGTCATAGAGTATTATCATGCATCCCGTAACCTGCCTCCATCTGTTCCCTCCATCTGACTCGTGTCGCCTACCCTGCCTCTCAGAGTGTAGCTACCCATTATCAAATGATCATAACTCGAGCATATAAACTCTAAGCGATCTAAAACTCTGAACATGATCTTATGGGGCCTTCCTTGTCACCCCATATTGATAGCACCAAGTTTGGAATAAAACTCATGGATTTGTATTGTTCCATGACTATCAAACCATCCCCAACGACCTATAGCCACCAAACCATCACTATCGATCTTATATACCAGACACGAGCTCCTACACGCCTCCCACTTTCCCACCATTGACTGCACCTTGATTGGACCAACCTCCATGGACCGGTATCGATCAACGGAGGCCGATCTCCTCACTTTATTTTTAAGCTCCAGTACGCTCCTTCATACTTTAAGATGACTTATGAGTGAAATGGACTAACCACCATGGATCAGTACTAATCCATATGGTCGAACCCATACTTAGCCAAAATCGCTTGATGTTGGCTCCACTCTCTTGCCTCTATGTTCCCACGCCCTGATCCATACTCTAAGCAACTCTACCAATCCGTGCTATTGAGTCTCACCGATCCATACCTTTGATTTCACTCTAATCCATGCCTTTGAGTCTCCATCGAACCATACTTTAAAGGCCCATATCTTGACCATACGAACTCCAAACGGCTTGATACTTGGTGTGCAACCTTACTAGGCCTTCCTTATTTTCTCACATCGATCGTGTCTAATTTGGGGTAGATTTTATGGATTATCGTTGAACTATAGACCTTTTCTGATTAAATCACTATTTGATCGGCGTTTTCAACCATTCAATCACAGGGCAATTACACGTTCCTCATATATAAGCATTAACATAAGCGAAACATCTAAATATATCAGTTTAAAGAGGTCTAAATCTAAGGTGAAGGTTAGGGATCCATAAGAACATGGTTAGGGATCTATAAGAGCACATTTTTACAATTAAGTCTAAATCGTCTAAAATTCATATATATGGTGTAATATGGTCTAAAAACATTTTAGCATTTTTATATAATTTTTAAAACATCATTTAGGGTGTATAATGACCTAATTACTAAGTGAGAGATCTAATCGCTCATTTTAATCCAAAGAAAAACCCAAATATCTTTATGAACAACAAAAGGCACGAAATCCAATGCTCCTCCAATAGTAGATCTCTAATCCAAGTGTTAGTCACTAATCTCTTCTTATTGGTGTAACTTAGCTGATTAAAATATGTTTTAGGTTTTATTTTTGGCTAATGGGGGTTCATGGAAGCTTTTAACTCTTTTTAAAAGTTTAAAATGATGGGGATGAGGTCCCATTAGCCTTCACTTGCCAGAAAACCAAAATGGGTTATGGGCCTCAAAACTAATGACCCTAAATACGGACTTAAACTACTCAAAATCAAAGAGAACTTCATACAGCCATAACTTGAAAACGGTAAGTCTATTTCCTTAATATGGCCATTTATGGAAGGGGAAACCATCATATGGATCCAATGAAAGTGGTTTTAGACCCTAACTCAGCTCCTATCAAAATCTATAGTCTATACAAGTTTTACATGGTTAAAATGTTCACATAGAAATTCGCCAAAAATCATAGATGTAGGAAATATCCCTAAGAGTCATTTTCCAAAATATTAGGATTATAAGACCTTATATGAAAATAATATAAATATTTATGATCCTTTAATATATAGAATACATGTCGTTACATTCTCCCCCTTTAGGAATTTCTCCCTCAAAATTCCGTAATCAAGTCAATAGGGTCATCCCGCATGCCTAACAATCATATACAAGCATAGACAATTATCACACATCAAACATGCATACAGAGCAATATGTGAAAAAAAAACATCTAAGCCTATCCTAGCATGTAGTAAACTATGCCATGGTGTGTTTTGTTATATCATAAGTGAAAGTAAAGGAAATAAATAGAAAATCTCACCAAGAGCTCTGGATATGTTGTCCTAATGTTCTCCTCGGTCTTCCAAGTGCAATCGCTTTCACTATCACTCTATTAAACCTTTATCAACTTCACCATCTTCCTCCTAAGCTACTTAGTGTCAAGTTCGAAGATACAAATTGGCCTCTTGAAGCCTTAGGTTCAATTTCGATGTCATCCAGCTGATCTTGTGAAATATTTATGCCAGAGTCGTGCACAAATTTCTACAAGTGAGAAACATGGAAAACATTGTGCACCCCTGCCATTCTTTGAGGTAAGTCAGTAAGCAATGTTCCCAGTCCTCTCTAATATCAAAAAGGACCAACAAATTTCGGTGCCAACTTCCTTCTACTATCGAAATGAATAACATTTTTAATATAGAGATCTTGACAAATACCATGTCGCCGATAGAGAAATCTAGATCTCAACATCTTTTCTCAGTGTAGCTTTTCTATCTGTCTTGGTTAGCTTTCATCCATTGCCAAATGATCTCGATCATCTCTTATGTTTCTCTAATCATATCAAGCTTAAGTATTAGTTTCTCACCCGCTTCCCACCAACAAGGAGCATCGGACGATCAGTCATATAATGCCAAGAATGGTACCATACCAATGCTAGACTGATAACTATTATTGTATGCGAATTCAACAAGTTGTAAGTGATCATACCACGAGCCTCCAAAGTCGAGTATGCAAGCACATAGGGGATCTTCTAAGATATGATTCACTCTCTTAGTTTGCCCTCTAGTTTGAGGGCGATAAGCTATGCTGAGGTGCAGCTCTGTCCCTAACATATTTTGTAAGCTCTTCTAAAACCCACTAGTAAACAATAGGTCTCAGTCACTCACAATGCTTTTCGACACACTGTGGAATCATACTACCCATTTCACTTGTAGTTCGGAAATTTGGTCGACATTCTACTTGACTTGACAGGTATAAATTTGGTGCTCTTGGTCAATCGATCGACTATAATCCAAATGCTGTAATACCTTACTCGAGTCCTTGGAAGTCCATCGATGAAATCCATCGATACTTGTTCCCATTTCCACTCAAAAACTTCTAGCGGTTGCATCAGACCACTGGGCTTCTTATGCTCTACATTAACCAACTGCTAGTTTATGCATTTTGAGATAAATGTCCCAACGTCTTTTATCATCCCTTCTAATAGTAGGTCTGCCTCATTTCACAGGCATCTTATTACCACCAGGATGTATAGTCAATCTCGAATGATGGCATCATAGAGCACCTCATTCCTTAACCCATCAACATTAGGAATAAACAATCTCCCATCCTTATGAAGCCAACCATCTCGGCCAAGTCTGTACCATCTCATATTTTCATACTCTACTCCCACTTCAATCTTAGAAATGATCTCGGTTAATCTTGCATCGTGCCTTTGGCTAGTATAATTTCGCTCAATAAGATTCGTGCTGATAGTCAAGCTCGCCAACATCTCTAGCTCTAGCTCGCATCTCAGTTGAAAATCGTAACTAGAAGTATACCCTAACTACATCCACTCTAAGAAAATACCTCCCAAGCTGCATCTCTCCGACTCAAGGCATCAACACTACCTTACATTTCCCAAGTGTATATGCAATATCAAAGTCATACGAGGTCTGAAACTTTAACTATCGCTGCTGGTAAAGGTTAAGATGCTATTGCGAAAAGAGGTATTTCAATGATTTATGGTCGTGCATAGCTTGAACCTTTCTCCTAAAAGATAGAGTCATCAAATCTTTAGTGCAAATACAATCACTGCCAACTCTAAATCATGGGTCGAGAATTTCTTCTCATGTGGCCTTAGTTGTCGACTAGCATATGCAACAACCATGCCTCTCTACATTATAGCTCACCTAATCTAGTACCACAAGCATTACTATATATCGTTATCTCCTCGTTTCCACTTGGAATAATCAATCCTAGTGCATTCATCAACTTCTTCTTCAGACTCACAAATGCCTAGTCACATCTCACATCCTAAGTGAAGTGTGTTTCTTTTCCATCAAGTAAATTAATGGTGCCACTACCTTAGAGAAGTCCTAGATGAATCGTCTACAATATCCAGCTAGCCCCAAGAAATTTCTCACATCTATAATATTTTTGGGTCTAATCCAATTTTGGACTGCTGCAACTTTGCAGGATCAACAGCAATACCTGGCTCAGAAACATCATGACCCAAGAATCGCACTTCACTTCTCCAGAAGTGATATGAAAAATATTTTTAAATTAGCAAATTGTTTTATAAAATTAAAAATGTTGTTTTGAAAGAAGTATATAATCTGAGGAATAGCATTAGTAATATTTTGAACAGCAAAAGTAAAATTTTGATAAAGATGTTTTGGATACAAAACGATATTTTAAAGAAGCATTTGAGTTAAGTTTTGAAAAATATGTATATGAAGAGTTAAAAAATGGAAAATTTTAGATAAGAGAAATATTCTGTTGAGATGGTGATTTAGTAAAGATGGGATATAGAAATTTTATAATATTTTAAAGCTGTAGAAAATTGTTTTGACTTATAGTGCATATGAATATATATATATATACATACATACATACATATATATATATATATATGAGTACAATTGTGGT
Source organism: Allium cepa (assembly GCA_030765085.1). Taxonomy (NCBI): domain Eukaryota; kingdom Viridiplantae; phylum Streptophyta; class Magnoliopsida; order Asparagales; family Amaryllidaceae; genus Allium; species Allium cepa. The sequence continues at coordinate 55,910,438 of CM060939.1, forward strand.
GGGATAATAAATTGTTTTGTGTTGAAACAAGATAAATAATACTATTTCGAAAACGTTCGATGAAGGTTTTGAAAAGTGGTTTTAAGCATTTGAAGATTTTGAAATGAGGATGATATATGTATAAAATTAGAAATGCTATAGAGTGTTATCGAAAGAAATTTGTAAACTTAACGTGTGTTCAATAAAATGGTTCTAATAATATTTCGAAAGTGTAGTTGTTTTATAGAATTTCTGAATACTACGACTAATTAGACCTTAGATATCAAATTAACAATCCATTTATGACAATTTTAATTTCACTAAAAACATATGTCAATAGAGAACAATTTTTTATTTGAAGCAAAAAGCAAAATTTTGAGTTTAAGTGAGGTTAAAGCATAAATATAAATGGGAAGTGCTTTGCTATTTTGGAAGTGTAAAATCTCTAAAATAGGCCCGACTTCATTTAGACATAATTTTGAAATGGTTTGTCTGTTTTCAATGATTTTGTATATTCTGAAAAGCTTAAAATAAAAGTAACAATGAAGTGTTTTGTAAAATTTTGATGTTTTCATGGCTAAAAATGCGAGTTTAGAAGGTGGACCGTCACTTGTAATGCCATTTCAATTTTGTCCCTCCTTTTGAAAAACAGTATGACTCTTAGTATAGCTAACAAAAGTTGTTTTGAAAAGTTAATACATTATGTAATAATTCACTCTTTGATATCGTTGTTTGGTCTTGTGTTTCTAACCGTAGAAAGTTTGTCGAATAATGGCTTAAATTAAGAGTACATGTTGCATAGTTATATTAAACACATTCATGCTCATTATATCTTATAGAAGCAACCAATGTTTGAGTTTGAATTAAGATTGGTGTTCAAAAGGCATATTTGGATTTATTTGACATGATGACTTGCTTTTGCTCGTTGGTGAATAAGCTAACTTGCTTAAAACGAAAATAAAAAAGTATAATTTTATGCTATATCGATATATGATGTGATTTTATATCGTTTCTCCATGTTTCGGGATGCCCATTTTTTGGAAGTCAATTGATTTTATGATATATCGTGTTTTGATGTTTCGAAACACTATCTATGCAATGGAGACTCTACTAGAAAATTTCAAAAATTTGACACTTAGAAAATTTTACAAATTTTTTATCTTACGCGAAGAATAGAAAGTCGTTATTTGAATCTATTAAATTGTAGCATATGATAAGATGATTTAGAGATTGACTATATAAAGGATTATGTTTGATAGAAGAGCGTTAACTATGAAGAAGGTAAAGACATGAGTTGTGTATGTCGACTTCCCTATAAGAAATTTAAATGACACAATTTTCTTAAGGGGAAAGTATGTAACAACCCTATTTTCTACACCGTATAAACAGATAAATTTAATTAAAATAAAAAGTGTTTGAATTTGAGTTGTGATGACTATATTTGAAAATAAATTTTAGTTGACTAAATTCTATTTTATATAATATTCCGATTTAATAAATTGAATTAAGTTAGTAAATTTTTGTAAGATATTTTATTGAAATCGAACAAAATGTCTAATTATCAAAATATAATTTGTACAAGGAAGCATTAATCACTTTAAAATGGATTGGAACATTTTTATAAATAAATGTCAAAGATTAATAATTTACATTTGAATAGGAAAGGAAGTAAATTTTTGATTAAACTAGAAATTATTAAATTGAGATTAGGCCCAAAATTATTTCAGCCCAAGCCTAAACCTATTTTTAGTATCTCCGTGCTTCTTAAATTTCCCCTCACTTCCTAATTCAAGCCAGAACCCTTATTTAATCACCTTGCCTTGATTTCCCAATTAAGAAATCATGACCTGGAAAAAATGCTCAACTATAAGGTTATGGACGATAGCCACAACAGAGGGAGGCGATCGACAGTAAGGGTGCGAGTGGGTTCGATGTGAATGAGGCAGGGTGTAGTCACAAATGGTGCAATGGGACATGGTGTGGGGATGATGCACAATATTTTAGGAGGAAGCAGAACTTGGTGCGGACGTGTTAGGAAGGGAGGCATAACTATATGGTTGAGTGAGGGAAGGACCGACGTGACTTGGGCTTGAAGAGATGCATGATTTTTTAACGACGGCTGTTTGGAATGCAGATCCCGGACACTTCGATGGAGGACGACTATGGTTGTGATGAGATGGCGGCGTTAACTTGATGATGGCGATGGTGATGTAGGTGTATGAATTATTGTTCGTGATGGTTGTGGCGCGGTGTCACGATGATGGCTATAATGGCTTCCTTGGACGGCTGCAACCAATGATGGACGAAGATGATTTTGGATTTTACGCATGGACTTGAAGATTGTGGTTTAGGGTGATAACGTCAAGTCTATGGTAGTAAAAGTCTATGCTTGGAATTTTAGTGAGTTCTCTCACTGACAGCTATGTCTATATCATATTATTTGATGCATATTCACCCCATTTATTTGTTTGATTTGCTTGGCCGAATGGATTGTTGGTATATTAGTTGAAATTTATTGTTTGATGGTTAACAGAGTTTGAACTGGTTAGAATTGTGTTGTGAACTTTGATTTATTTGTTGTTGCGATAATTATTGGTAGATTATTCATTTGTGGTGTTTGAGAAGTGATTATGTGTTTTCAAATAATTGAACGATATTTGAAATGGATCGTAAACAAAGTAAATGAATTAAAAGATGAAGATTTGAAATAAATACATTATTTTAGCAATAAATCATGAATTTTAGAATGATATTCCTATTTAATATTGAGATTATTTTCGATTAATGGAAAATTTGAAAGAGGGATGATTTTGGAAAAATATACAAGTGGAATAATTTTAAAGATTTATGACCAAAAATTATTTGATAAATGATGAGTTCTGAGATTTTATTAAATAAGTGGATTTTGGATATTTATATTTATATTTATCGATGATTATAAAAGTATTTGGAAGATATTTTTGAAATGATATTCGAAATCTGTATTTTAAAATCAAGAGTTAGTTTTACTTATTAGAAGTTTACAGAATAACAATTTTAAATAGGTTTGGAAAATAAATGAGAATTTTAAATGATGATTTTAAAATTATATACTTAGGTTTAAACTTTTGATTTGAAGTTTTAAAGGTATTTGAAAATATAAACGTCTTTGCAGTATTTCAATAATATATTATTATTGAAGAAGATGTTTGAAGTGAAAGGGTTTTGGTGGTTTTAAATTCATTGATGGGTTTGAATAAAGTTTATTTGAAACAAATACGTGAATTTAAAATATTGGGTTTTGAGAATTAATGTTTTTTACTAAAGAGAGGAAAATAAAAAAGAGGTGTTTGTTAAATTAATTTAAGTGTTTTTATAAAAAGAAAAAGAGACATTTTGCAGTTAAATTAAATTGAAGTGTTTTTATAAAAATACTGAAAAATGAAGAGAAATATATTAAATAAAATCCTTCATCTAGTTAATCACTAATTGAATATTATATTAGTGTGTGTATGGATGATTATTGATTTGTTTGCTGTAAATGAGATGAAGTTAAATTACTCGTTGTGTTAAATTACAAAGTAATGAAAATAAAGAATAACGAATTGAAGTTAAATGTAAATGATGAGCGATTTAATAAGTGAAGTGAAAATTTATTTAAAATTGATGATTGAGGATGTTGTATATATAATTGTATTTATTCGGGCAATATAGGACGTCCGTATAGGTTGTAGTAATTTTCTCAACACGGGTATAATGTTGGGTAATTCATTGAAACCGTGCATTTGACATTCGAATATCGGTGAATTATTCTACATTATACATGAATGTTGATCGATATTATTTGGATTCTTGACTTGACATGTGAGTAGATTATATGATTATTTATTTTATTTCGAAGCTGGAATACGATTGTATCTGCTTTTGAGTGGAACGAGATGTGTGTGTCCCTTACATGAATATGATAGCCAGTATTTTCGCTAACCCATCGAGCTTGATCGATCATGGGGTTGCTTTCCGAAGGTTGTGGCGACATGGCCCTCTTGTCACATGGTCATATTCAGTTGCACGGGCCAATGGGACGAATATAGAATGCAGTGAGATGTTGACGACGGAAAGAAAGGTAAAAAGAATCGAGGAACCGACGTGTGTTTATTATGCAGTTAAAGGCTGGTGAGAACGCTCACAAAAATTTAGGAGTATGCCCCTTTTTCATCCATGAAGTAGAGAGGCTCGGGTGTAAACTCGGCTTCTGGCAGTATATTAAAAGCAACAGTAGTAGTAGTTATAGCAGTAGAAGTAACGAAAAAAAATGAATAATAAAACGAATTAAACTAATACTAGTAAATAAATATGAATGGAATGATATGTTTGATGTGTGATGTGTGTGGTGTGATATATGTGATGGATGCTTGATGTGTGTTGTTTGATGAATGTGGTTATGTTTGTTGTCTTTTGGATGTTTTGGTGTTAGATGTGTCATGGATGTTGTTTGATGTGTTGTGAATGTTTTATTATTCTTTTGGTTGGATTTCTTTATTATGCCGGTATATGTTATTTCTTAAGATATGGTTTATATTATCACCATTGAATCTAGCTATAGTCCGACCCGTTTATTATTTATATAATACACGGGTCAATCTAAGACATTTCAAGTTAAGGGGAAAGTTGATCAATTTATGGATTTTGGGCATAGAAGGAGGGTAGAGTACTTGCATATAGTTTGTATATTTGTATCTATATGTATTCATGCGTTGCTGAGATGTATATTTGGAGTATGTTGTGTATATTTTGATGATTGGGGAATTTGACTTTTTGTATCCCACTAAGACTTATGTAATGTATTATATTTTATCGCTGCATTGATGACTCTATGTTTTCTATGACTTATTTTTATTTGTATTATTCTATCCTCAAGAACCACATGTGTTTGTTGCTTTGTACCGAAACAGTTTACATCGAGGTGAGTTTTTATTATATTATGAGCATAAGGCGTATTCAATGTTGGTCCAAGAGAATATTCATGTGTGTTTCACCCAAGTTGCCACATTCTCAATGTTACTCAATAGTATTACTCAATAACACTCTTAGCTAATATGGTTAAGAGGCGGGGTGTTATAGGTTGGTTGCAACACAAGTTTATTGGGTATAGCGGGGTTCATGATTTATCCGATTTATCTGTGATACGATTGTACAGCTTACGTACGTACAAGTGTGAATTTAGTCGCCTCATTTTAGAATGAATATAGGAACATGGCTATATGAAGGTCTTTGAATATGGATTGTATATCAGATTTGATATGAATTGAATATGAACTAAAATTTATAATGATGTGGTAACTTTTCATATTATGAAACAAGTATAATGAATGTTAAGTCAGTTATATTCACTCACCAGACTTTGTGTCTAGCCCTCCTCAGCATTATGTTTCCTTGGTTTATGACATGTGGTAGGTTGATGGTGACATGTCCGATTATGATAACGCTGAAGGATCAGGTGACGAAGGCATATTATATATATATATATATATATATATATATATATATATATATATATATATATATGTCTGTGTGTGTGTATCAGTATATGTGTATGATGACATGTGTTTATAAGTAATACACTTGAAGTTTTACGTGGATTTGGATTTGTACTGTGTGTGTGTGTGTGTGTGTGTGTGTGTGTGTGTGTGTGTGTGTATTAGCGACAATGAAACTATGTATGGATTGGTTTGGAAATGACATAGTATCAATTGATTATTATATTTTGTGCTCCTTCCGCTGTGAGTCGTGGAAATAAATAGTTTCTGTTTTGTTTTCTTGATCAATCACCTAGCGAACTATTAGTTTTTGACTTCTCTAGTCAAAGTTATTGTTTTACGTCAAAAACCAAAGGTTTGAAAATAACAGGTTGTTAAAAGAACTTTCCAAGCTTGTTCCATCTTGAATGGATTTGCTATGTTGTTTAAATTATCTACTCGATCAATCAATTCTCTCCGATGTTGATAAACCACCTTTACAATCTGGAACTCTTCAGAGTATGTTTTTCGACTTCTCGTGAGCTCTAGGTTCGTTCGTGATCTTTATCATGATTTTGTTATCAGATAACAACGGTATGCCATTCTCAATACTTGGAATCACCCCTAACTCGGTTATAAATTTGTTCATTTATATTTACACATACATTGCTTTTATTGTGGTGCTATTCAAGGTGGTCTTTTTGGCTGAATCAACCACAACCATTTTTTGGTTGGAACATTTCCAACTTAATGCTTCCTAACTAAGGCTTGAATATGTATTTAATATTGACATGTTGTACTCGATATCACTTATGAAGTTCACGTCCGAGCACTCCTTCATAAGGAGTTTGTTGTTTCTATAAATAATTCTTTAGCATTTCGCAAATGCTCAAGAATACTCTTAACTGTCATTTAGCGCTCTTAAATTAGATTTGATACTTCCTTCATGTACAAGTATATAAGTGAAATACAACATTGTAGACAATATATCATGTATGATAACTCTTATTACCAATGCAAAGGAGCTCTCTTACATGTTCCATATTAAAAAAATTAATATGGTGTCTGTGCATTCATTTGGTACACTCCCATCATACTTTTCTACTTATTATAAAAGATGTTTTTCAAAACCTATATTGAAAATTTAACAACCAAAATAGAACCAATTTTAATATAGGTGCATCGTTAACAATCAGCGGTATGTTGTTTACTTACAGTTGAGAAATATCTATGTACCTTTTTAACATTCTTTCCCATAGACAAACATTTCCTTTGAATTTTGACTGAAAATCATATTATTTGATATTTTAATCAAAACACTTACTCGACTTCGATGGTTATCGAGCAATATTTTCATATCTGGATCATATCCGAAAACCCCCAAACTCGATATCGCTACCACTAACCTCGAGACACTTTGGTTGTTATATGTAGATAATTTATTCTAAATCATTATTATGGATTTTCTATTTCAACATATGTACCAGAAATAAAAGTCTTACTGGGTGATAATTCTGTAGGTAAAATCTGAATTAACTTAAGTGTATTGAATGAAAAATCTAGTATGTTGATTTCAACAATTGAAATTTATAATGTTATTCTTATCAATCTCGCTCGCTACATTCCAACTGCATTGGTCTTCGTTTTGGATACACATTTGTGACCTATGAATCATGTCCTTCATGGTAAAAAAGTCAAATCATACTTTGATTATGCACTTGGGATCCATTCTGAATTTGCACATCATGCCAAATGGTAGATTCAATACTTTCAGTGGCTTGCTGACAGCTTAGGAAATTCCTTTTTGACATTGATATAAAACTCATAGCTTCTTTTCAATGTATTAGAATACTTATTTAGATATTTTAATATGTTATAATTGATTAAGTTTGGTTAATTTCAATGCATCCGTCATGGTCATTTTATTGGATCATACCCAAATGTTACTGCAGATAATTTCTAAAAGAATTTCCTTCTACACGAAGTTGCTTTTTCTTAAAATAATAATTGTTTCTCAGTGTAGTGGAATAGATAATCATAAACATTTTATGAATTGCTTCACATATATATATAAGCATAATTGGTTTTAGTTTGCAAAACTTATGTTCAAAAAATAAATTGATCAATCAATATTGATCGGTCCCAAACTCCTTTGGGGTGTTTCACATAACATCCCTTACAAGCAATTATTATGCGTGGTCTTTCGACTCGCACAGTCTGTCAACTCCTTGACCTAGGATACGTAGGAGTTTGCTATAAACTCTTATCTTGTTTGATATCATAAAATATGCTTTAAATAAACCTAATTTTAACCGTATATACTTGCTCTTAAATACATGACCTTATAGAGTGAAGTTAACTCAACTTCACTAAACATTAATTGTACTTCATCTAAAACAATTCGATTACTCTTTGTCAATACATCATTATGTATCATAGAGAGGGGTGACTTTTGAGATTGAATCTTTATCATCTTTAGGTACATTTAGAACTCTTTCCAATACACTTACATATTTGATCAAATTGATTCATTTTGTTTTCTTTTAGACGTTATGATATTTTACTTCCATTTTACATTCTATAAAATTATCATAGACATACTACATGCGTATCAAATACATGTTCATGTTTTAATAATTCATTGGTGAATTAAATGAAGTATGTGGAACCGTTTTGGAATCATTATGCTTATGGTTGCACACATCTATATGCATCAATCTGAAGAGTTCACCAACACTTATCTCACTTCTATTAAATGGGTGCTTTAGCTTTTATTATTCAAGATATAATTTAGTAGAACATATGATTCATAATCATATAATAAAAGAACTATTTCTCAAAAATGTGGCTTAGTCCACAATTCCAAAATAATTGCAAATAGTTAAGATACATTTGTATTTTCCAATGTATCATTTTTGTTATGAAAACAAAGACCGCCTTATATTTTTATTTTATAAAGAATATTCATAATAAAACAAAACTATGTCTATTTTCATCAAACATTGAAAAATAGTTATTATTTCATAAATTGTGTTCGGAATGTTTTGTGAAAACCATCTTGTTTCGCATTCCATGTTCTGGCGATAAAGTTACCATCTGGTCAACTTAGAAAATAGGCGCCTAGATGAATTACTTATTGGACAAATAATGGACTTTCCCAGATAGGTTGTAGAGGTCCATCTATTGGATTCTTGAAGCAAGCTTATCCCTTAGCTCTATAATTAAGACCAAAGAATCCTTCTTTAGCACTTTTATGTTTGTTTGTCCATTTCTAGGAGCACCACTACTCTTTTGCGCTCATTTGTCCATTTTTAAGCGTGTCTCTTTATTTACTCTAAAGCCTATAAACTCCTTTATGGTCTTGATTTCTCTGCATTTAATTATTATTCATGTGTGCATCGTTGTTGACTTGTATACCTAGCTTTAAAGTTCCTTTTTACATGTTTTGGCTACATAAAGCATATTATTGATCTATAAAACTCGTTAAATACATTAATAGATTTGTGATATGGTTCTTATCATCAAAACACTAAAACCATATTTCTAACACTCTCCCTTTTTTAGGATGAAACCGCAAAACAATATGAAATACAAATATTGCTCCCCCAAAATTATGAACTCCCTTATCTATATGCCTACCTTTTAATCTCTATTTTCCATCAATAAAAATAGCTTAAAAATTTATAAATAGGAGTCATTTATAGTATTAAAATATTTTAAAATTAAACTTCATTCTTACTTATGTACTAGATTTATTGGACTATTCTAGGCTTAACTAATTGACCGGTCGAAATAGAAATGTAATTAAAATTCCAGAGTGAATTTAGTTCAAAAATAATCTCGTTCATTCGACATTCAATTGTTTGATTATAAAGTCAATTGACTGTTTCACCTTGACTAGTCAACTGGCGCTACAAAATTTGCTGGTAAATCTATGTAAAATGTAGCTCTTTTAACTACCCATGGGTACAGATGATAAAGTTAAGGGTATGCCCGGGGTGATTATGTTATTTGTTATGATTTCCATAATATACTTTGTTATATTATAATTAATTAGTTAAGCAATTAATATAAAGTATGCTAAATAGAAACAGCTTAAACGTTATATTATCTAGTAGTAATTACAATGTGTGGTAATCATGAGAATTTTATCATATTAAAAAAATATTGTTTTAAATATCTCTAGCCAAAATATTTTGAGAAAGGATATTGATTCCCCAAATGTCGGACAACGTATTGCTCAGGTTGTTGGGGCACCAAGGAGTTACATTCTGGTAGTCATGGATAATTATAGAATGACTGGCTCGAGAGTTTTCTGCTGGTTAATATAACTAGGGACAAATAGGGAATCTCGAAGTGACAATGTTACATAGTTCTCTTGACTTGAGAATGCTGTGGAACTTCAATGTGGACACTTCGCTTTGATTGTAGTTAAATTATGACATGGCGATCCATCTAGCTACTATAATAGGGTCTGAGTTGAAGTATTGGAAGTGAAAAGCTATTCAATAAAGAATTTGTATCCTTAGTTATAATGGGATAGTAACATGGTTTATTGTCGTCAACTCAAAGTTAAAGTCTGTGGTTAGATCAGTACGGTTAATAAGTACTACTTTATTAAACCAAGGATTTTTAGACTAATCAGGTTGAATATGTATTGGAATTTTGACCAAAACTAGATTTTATAGTCAAAAGGTGATATAGTTCAATGAAGAGAATTTTTGTAAATAATTGTTGCTAATAATTCCTACTTGTAATAATAAAGATGGATTTTACTGAATAGATGTGTAAATGATAAATTCAGTGAAGATGTCACACCACTACCTGACATGATGGGTGAACATTAATATTTGAATTATTTGATACTGATTGAATTTACACATTTAAATCGCACAACCGTGACGACGAATACTCCAAAAAAACACTTGATTTAATTAATTTGTAATGGTTGTTAAATTAATTAAATTAATTTATATAATGAACTACTAATTATTTTATTTTACTTTATGTGATAATTGAATGCCATTAATATTTAATGAAAAACCTATATATAAATGTTGTGTATGCGCATACTGACATACGGTATCGATAAAATATATGAATTTGATTTAAAGCGATTATTACAAAATGGTTTTGGAAATGATTAACGCCCACATAGCCTCTACCTTGACTATCCATACATGTTAAAGGGAAGGGAATTTGATTCAGATTTAATAATGAATTAAAGATGGAAGGTTTTAAGGAAGGAATTGGAAAAGGTTTCAAGCATTCCTCTAAACAAAATTCATTTCATTCATCCATTAATTTCCATTCACAATTTACTTTTCTCGTCTTCTCCTCTCTCTATCCTTATGGAAAAAAATTCCTTGGCTTCATCGAAGAAAAAATTCCTAAAACAAATCAAACAATGTTAAATAAAGTAAATATAAAAATGGGGCTTCGAATCATTGTAATTTCTGGAGGTGATTCAATTAGATCTATGAGTTTTCATTCATTCAAGGTGTGAATTTTAGGCTATCATAAGATAATTCTCAGTTTCATTTAATTATCTGTTACAACATGGTTAGTATAGTTTTGATCCATATCTTGTGCTTCAAATTTGGTTTTATGTCATTTCATGTTTTTATTGTTTAAGTTCCACATCTTATATAATGAATTAGTATATGCTTATGTCATCCAATCTAATGCTTACTGTTGTTTTTATAAATGTCTAAAAAAATTAGATCTAAAAATAATTTTAATTAGATGAAATATTTAGTAAGATGTTTGTAACAACCCATACTCTATTGGGCCTGAATTTTGGCCAAAATCAAAAATCCAAGTTCACCAAAGTATGGATCATTCATTTGGCATCAGCAAATTGACAAATAAATGCATGTCAGAGTACTACGATATAACTCGCAGGGAAATATTAAAGTATAATAAAAAAATATAGCACTGACCAAGACAAACATTTCCAATATCTGGTGCCTTTGTCAATGTCATGCATTAGGAAACATGTCCTTCAATTGTTCCCATCTTGCACTAGTACTTATCCCTTTAAAGATATCTTGTAGATTGTAATGAGGATGGGGTCTGAACAATGTTTTGGCGACTGGCAAGTTATACATTTTATATATAATACTAGTTTATGTCGATTGTCTTCCATTACTTGTCATGTCTTTTAATTTTACTTTCTTGACTCCACCTACGCTTATGCCACGTCCCATCTATTCGAAGTAAATAAAAACTACATAAATATATATAAATAATACAACAGCCCCCCTTTGGACCAAGATACTATCCCCACTAGTATATATAAGCTGTTTGCACCAAAATTGGTAACAAACCCCATAAGTAGTGAAAGCACTAGTGTTTATACACAAATCCTCAATATTGAAACTCAGATCTCAGATCCAGGCAATGTAGAAAATAAAAATGAAAAAATAGCAAAATTAAAATGTAAGAAAGCAAGAAATAACACAAGATTTATAGTGGTTCGGCTATCTCCGGCCTATGTCTTAACTCTTTTTATTCCTTTTGTATTGAGATTACAATTACAAGCCTTTGAACATCAGTGAACAAAATAACAGAGTGTCGGTGTAAAGAGCAGAAAAGATCCCCCTTTAAGTTGCTATAAGACTGCTATTTATAGGTGTAAATCCAAAAATATCCGCCTTAAAATCTGGAATACCTCTTCTCTTACACAGGTAGGCCCGCCAGATCGATCTAGAGTGATTTGGGTCGATCCGAGTACAATTCGTATCGATCCAAAAGTAGTCCAATGAAGCTGAGATCAATCATGGATGTTCTCGAGTGTACAAGCAAACTCCAATGAAAATTTCATAGCATTTAAATCTATGGTTTGAGAGTTATGATCGATCCTAGTTTGTGTTTTCAAGTATAGGCTGATGATTTCGTATCCATCAACTCGTGTCCATCATCTGGTATCCGTTATCTGATATCCATCATTTCGTATCCATTATCTGGTATCCATCATCTCATATCCATCATCTTATATCCATCCTTTCATGTCCAACATTTGGTATTCATCATCTCGTACCCATCATCTAGCATCCATCCTTTCATATCCATCATTTGGTATCCATCCTTTCGTGTCCATCATTTGGTATCCATCATATCGTATCCATCATCTGGTGTCCATCATCTCTCCATCATCTCGTATCCATCATCTGGTATCCATCCTCTCGTATCCATCATCTGGTATCCATCCTTTTGTATCCATCATCTCGTATCCATCATCTATTATCCATCATCTCGTATCCATCATCTGGTATCCATCGTTTCATATCCATTATCTGGTATCCATCATCTCATATCCATCATCTAGTATCCATCATCTCGTATCCATCATCTGGTATCCGTCCTTTCATACCCCATCATCTGGCATCCATCCTTTCATATCCATCATTTAGCATCTGTATCCATCATCTCTTATCCATCATCTGGTGTCCATCCTTTCGTATCCATCATTTGGTATCCATCATCTCTTATCCATCATTTGGTATCCATTATCTCGTATCCATTATCTGTTATTCATCCTTTCGTATCCAACATCTCGTATCCATCATCTTGTATCCATCATTTTTTATCCATCTAGTATCCATCATTTCGTATCCATCATCTAGTGTCCATCATCTTGTGTCCATCATCTGGTATCCATCCATTCGTATCCGTCATCTCGTATCCATCATCTCATATCCATAATTTCATATCCATCATCTTGTATCCGTCATCTGGTATCCATCAGTTAGTATCCATCATCTGGTATCCATCCTTTGGTATCCATCATCTGGTATCCATCCTTTGGTATCCAATCATCTGGTAACCATTATTTCATATCCATCATCTGTTATCCATCCTTTTGTATCCAACTTCTAGTATCCATCATCTCGTATCCATCATCTATTATCCTTCATTTCGTATCCATCATCTGGTATCCATCATTTCGTATCTATCGTCCGATATCCATCATTTCGTATCCATCATCTGGTATCCATACTGATGGATACAAATGCATCGATACAGGCCAGTTTTTCACAAATATTGATCCATCCATAACTTAAGCATGTGAACTCCGATTGACTTGAAATTCGAAGCGTAGCCTCACTGAGCCTTGTTTATCATATTTGATCGTTTCCACCTTGATTGGAGCTTGGTCCAATTTTGATGGTATCGATCATAGCCTTGCTTTCAATCGATCATATGAATATTGATCCATCCATAACTTGAGCATATGGACTCTAATTGACCTGAAATTTAAAGTATAGCCTCACCATGGCTTGTTTATCATTCTCGATCGATCCCACCTTAATTGGAGCTTGGTCCAATTTTGAAGGTATCGATTATAGCTCATTTCCAATCAATCATATGAATATTGATCCATCCGTAACTCGAGCATATGAACTCTGATTGACCTGAAATTCGAAGTGTTGCCTCATCGAGGCCTGTCTATCATCCTCGATCGATCCCACCTTGATTGGATCTTGGTCCAATTTTGATGTATCGATCATGACCTTGTTTCCAATCAATTATATGAATCTTGATCCATCTATAACTCGAGCATATGAACTTTGATTGACCTGAAATTTGAAGTATAGCTTCATCAAGGTTTGTTTATCATTCTCGGTTGATCCCACCTTGATTGGAGCTTGGTCCAATTTTGAAGGTATCGATCATAGCCTTGTTACGAGTCGATCTCCAATCCTGATATCCATCCTTTTTAGCCAATTTGTTGATATCTCGGTTTTGACCAAAAGGCGGGATAACATTCGCCCCCCTCAAAACATGTCTTCTGGTACGAAGTCGTGTTTTGAATAGCTTTAAATCCAACATCCAAAGTCCATATTCCATCCATAACCATACCATCCGATCCACGATCTAATCCATTACCAAGCCATTCTGCCCAAGCGCCATAGCCATTTCCTTATCCAAATCCGCGACTGGTCCGAGTCGATATTTGATTCTGAATCCAGTAACTAGATTCTTAGCCAACTCCATATCCATATGAACCTGACAATCGAGTTCTAATCCATCCATATCCAAGCACCAATAACCAAATCCATGACCTCTCTGGGTCGATATCCTAATCCAGGACCACTCCAGGCCCTTAGCCAAATCCTTAGCTGTTCATGGCCAATATCCAAATCCGTAACCTCTCTGGGTTCTTGCCAAGCATAATCCACATTCGACGATCTATTTCAAGCAATGCCTTCCTCAAGGTGATCCTGGTTCAATGTCCCTAAATGCTAAGTAATGTTGTGGCTTAAGTCCTAAGTCGAATCATGGTCGCTCCAGACCCTTGTCGAGCATAATCCATACTCGACGACCTAAATAAGCCGTCTCGCCATGTTCGGACGAAGCAAATTACCCCTTGCCAGGCATAATCCATACCCGACGACCATTTACCAATAACCAGATAAAAATCTAGTCAAAATCCAATTTGAAATCTAGATTAAATCAGAAAACCAAAAATCCGTACCAGAAATCCAAACTAATATCCAAACCAAAAAACAAACAAAACCAGGAGTTTAAACCGAACTCCAAAACCAAACCAGAAAAAAGAAAATGTCCAAACCAAAAAAGAAAAAGCAGATTTCACAAACTAGAGCGCTGCGGTCTATCATCATATCAAAGTATGCCTGGGGGCTATCTCTGCTCCCATACGTAAGTAAGCGACTTGGCCATTTGCTCAGAGTTTGCTACTTATTCCATATCATCCCTGTCGGTTGATAACCAATCGACCATCTTTCCTGTGCCTCACACCATCGTCGTTTAAGGTAGACAGTGGCTACTCCTGTTCCACCGTCGCATTCTAATCCCCGACATATTACCGTAGATGACCACTCCTTACATGCTCCTCGATTATATCCTTTAGATGCCAACAGCTATTGGTATCATGCTCGTCCAGGTCATGAAAGAGATAGTGCCTTCCGGATGTCCTCTTACGTTCCGAGGGTACTCTCTTTGCCGGCCTTTGGTAGGGAAGGCGATCTCGGGTTTCCATGTATATCTGCTCCAACATTTCATTCAATCCTATGTAAGTGGAGAATTTTGGTTCTCCACGGCGTTTCCTTGCCCTTCTAGAGTTGTCATCCAACTTACTCTTTCCTTTATCTTTATCCTTACCTAAGATTTCGCTAGATGGTTCTCCATCCTCAACCGTGTTTACTTCCTTTAACTTCATGCCCAAAGATGCATCGTCCTATCGAAGAAATCTTTCGGCCTCGTGAAAGAACTCGCCGAGATCCATTGGTGGATCTCGTATCAATGACACCTTCAAATCTGAGTTATCACTGACTCCTGACATTGCCACCATTAAAACCATCGATGGATCCGGCCGATCCACCAAAGCAACCGCTGCATTAAACCGAGTTAGGAAAACCCTGAGTGATTCTCCAGTCCTCTGCTTCACCAACGTTAGTGTCATCACATTCTTCGGCCTTTTGATATGAACCCAAAACTGCTTTAAAAACCTGTCCACCAATTCTGTCCATGTCCTGATTGATCCATCTTCCAACTACCTGAAACACATAGCAGCTATATCCGTCAAGTATAGGGAGAAGCACCGGACCATAACTTCCTCCAATGCCCCCAGAACTTCCATGTGTCTCATGTACCTCATCAGATGATTGGTAGGATCTGCCCTGCCATTGTATACCTCCAGAGTAGGTAGCTTAAACTATGATGGATTCCTAGCCATTCTGATATCGTGGGTAAACAGACTCATGTTTACTCCTTCTAGATCTTTGTTTGCTAAACCTCCATGCATAGTTCACTTGCTAATCTCAACTAATCCAGTGTTGTACACCAAGGGTTACCCCCTCCCCCGAGTCCCCAAGGGAATTCTAGCACATACTCTTCATCACACACTCATGTGCTTCTGTCGGCATCCTATTGCGTGGTGTCACCTGGAAGCCCTCCATGAATTGGTCTATCATTGCATGGTGGTGTGCCCTCGAGTCTGGATCCATCCAAATTGGTACTCGTGTGCTGATTGGGGGCTGCGCCCTGTCAAGCTGCTCCGTCTGATTACCTGTTGAGTCCTTCTGCTCCAACTTCATGGATCTGAACTCCAGTAGCTCCTGACTGCCCAAACTGTCTAAGAAGATTCTACCTCATTTCCTCCTGCCTTTACAACAATTCTTCCTACATAGCTCCCATCATCATTTCCATCTTATCTCTGGTGATGAAAACTAAGGCCTGATTTTCTCCCGAGGAAGCCTCCTGACTCCCTTCGTGCTAACTCCTTTCCGTTCATTGTCTCCTTGTTGACTGCTTTGTCATGGTTCCATTCAGATCTGATCCTTTAGCTTTTCAAATCTAAACTCTAAATTTGGTATAGGGGTACTAGTCTTTCACGGTGAAAGCACCAAAGTGTTTGCGCTAAAATTGGTCAAAAACCCTTGAAGTAGTGAAAGCACTAGTGTTTATACACAAATCCTCAATATCCAAACTCATATCTCAGATCTAGGCAATGCAGAGTATAAAAATGAAGAAATAGAAAAATTAAAATGTAAGAAAGAAAGAAAGAAAGAACACAAGATTTATAGTGGTTCGATTATCTTTGGTCTATATCCACTTTGAATTGACCTTTTTTATTCCTTTTGTATTGAGATTACAATCACAAACCTTTGAACATTAATGAACAAAATAGTAGAGTGTCGGCGTAAAAAGCAGAAAAGATACCCTTTTCAGTTTTTATAGGACCGCTATTTATAAGTGTAAATCCGAAAATGTCCGCCTTAAAATCTAGAATACCTCTTCTCCTGCGCAGTTGGGCCCGCTAGATCGATCCAGAGTGATTTTGGATCGGTCCAAGTACAATTCGTATCGATCCAAATGTAGTCTAATGAAGCTGAGATCGATCACGGATGTTCTTGAGTGAACAAGCAAACTCCAGTGAAAATTTAATAGCATTGGATCTATGGTTCGAGAGTTATGATCGATCCAAGTTCGCGTTTTTGTGTGTAGGATGATGATTTCATATCCATCAACTTGTATCCATCATCTGGTATCCATCATCTGGGATCCATCATCTCATATCCATCATTTGGTATCCATTATCTCGTATCTGTCATCTGGTATCCATCCTTTTGTGTCTATCATCCGGTATCCCTTATCTCGTACCTATCATCTAGTATCCATCCTTTCATATCCATCATTTGGTATCCATCCTCTCATATCCATCATCTGGTATTTATCATCTCGTATCCATCGTCTGGTATCCATCATCTCGTTTCCATCATCTGGTATCCATTATCTAGTATCCATCCTTTCATATCCACCATCTGGTATCCATCATCTCGTATCTATCATCAGGTATCCGTCATCTCGTATCCCTCATCTGGTATCCATCCTTTCGTATCCATCATCGGCTATCCATTATCTTGTATCCATCATCTGGTAACCATCATCTTGTAACCATCATCCGATATCCATCCTTTCATATCCATCATCCGGTATCCATCATCTGGTATCCATTATCTCGTATCCATCATCTAATATCCATCATCTGGTATCCACTATTTCATATCCATCATCTGGTATCCATCATCTTGTATCCCTCATCTGTATCCATCATCTCGTATCCATCATCTCATACCCCTCATCTGGTATCCATCATCTCGTATCCATCATCTGGTGTCCATCCTTTCATATCTATCATCTAGTATCCATCATCTCGTATCCGTCATTTCGTATCCATCATTTGGTATCCATTATCTTGAATCCATCTTTTGGTATCTATCCTTTCATATCCATCATTTGGTATCCATTATTTTGTATCCTTCATCTTGTATCTATCCTTTTGTATCCATCATCCGGTATCCATCATCTCATATCCATCATCTGTTATCCATCATTTCCTATCCATCATCCGGTATGCATCATGTCATATCCATCATCCGGTATCCATCATTTCGTATCCATTATCTGGTATCCATAGTGATGGATACGAAAGCATCGATACATGCTAGTTTTTAATGAATATTGATCCATCCATAACCTGAGCATATGAATTTCGATTGACCTGAAATTCGAAGTGTCGCCTCACTGCGTCTTGTTTATCATTTTCGATCGATCCCACCTTGATTGGAGCTTGGTCTAATTTTACCGGTATCGATTATAGCCTTGTTTCCAATCGATCATATGAATATTGATCCATCCATAACTCGAACATATGAATTCCAATTGACCTAAAATTCGAAGTATAGCCTCATCGAGGGTTGCTTATCATTCCCGATCAATCTCACCTTGATTGGAGCTTGGTCCAATTTTGACGGTATCGATCATAGCCTTGTTTTCAATCGATCATATGAATATTGATCGATCTGTAACTTGAGCATATTAACTCCGATTGACCTAAAATTCAAAGTGTAGCCTCACTGAGGCTTGACTATCATTCCTAATCGATCCCACCTTGATTGGAGCTTAGTTCAATTTTGAAGGTATTGATCATAGCCTTGTTTCCAATAGATCATATGAATATTTATCAAACCACTACTCGAGCATATAAACTTCGATTGACCTAAAAATTAAAGTATAGGCTCACCGTGGCTTGTTTATCATTCGCGATCGATCACACCTTGATTGGAGCTTGGTCCAATTTTGACGGTATCGATCATATCCTTGTTTCCAATCGATCTTCAATCCTGATATCCATCCTTTTTAGCAAATTTTTTTATATCCCGACCTTGACCAAAAGGCGGGATAACATAAGTCGGCAACCCGTTAGGATCCATCGTCATCGTAGTATCACATCCTCATCGTCGTGCATACCAAACGACTCTCGCAATGCCTAATAACGACATCACAATAATTTAATTGTATTCTATCATGATTTGCTTTGGGGGTTACTACTTGTCTACTTCCTATTATGGACTTAGCTCCATGGACTATAGAAGAATCAACTCCTTGGACTTCCTCCTCCATTTTTGAAAGAACTCTTTTATAGTTTAACTAGCCTTTCCCTAATAAAAAACTAGCAAACAACGGTGGTGATGCATTACCTAACATGAACTACCTTAAAAGGAGGCATAGCCCATTAGGTGTAATGGTATCTTTCCCATTTTGATTGCTTTGGCCGATGACGCACTCAACCTATGTACAGCTTCAACTCTTGATTTGGTACCAATGCGTACTAACACAGTGTCGAGCCGCTCGCCATCCTATTGAAATTTCCTAATGCAATCAAGGCAATATCCTCCCTTTATTCATCAAAGCAGACTCTACCAAGGGTATTCCATTACTAATACACAAGCGCATATACTCCATGGGTCCAATAGTTGGATATATCCCATATTAGTATAACGTATATGCAACTGCTTGTAGCCTCTTGCGGTGGGTAGGCTTTTATTTTGTAACACTATTTACCTCACATTTCATCCCATTTTAATGGCTATGTCATTCTTATCCATTTAAGTTAATTACATACTTGTATAATTCACATCTACCATAAACACATACTTGATGCTAAGTGTGCGCACATGTGTGTATGTGTATGTATATATGTATGTATCTTCATTCATTCTTGTTTAATTACTTTACCTCTACTATTCACCATTGACAATATTTTTTCAATTTTTTTCATGTGTTTGCTTCTTAATTAATTTAAGGTCATTTACCGCTTACTTTTAGATATCTTTTCTAATTTACTTTCCCTTATCCTCATTATTTAACCATCTATTTCTATTCCTTCTTAACCTTTAATTCTTTACCTTGTTTTGCAGGACTGTTTATACCCTTTACATTTTAATTATGACTTGCCTATCTTCTCATTTCTTTTTATTTCACCTTTGTTTTATTTAAATTGTGAATGTTCTTTTCTCAAACTATTTTTTATCACATTTATCATTCTTTTACTTTATCATTAGGGATTTCTGTATTTCAATGCATTATAATTACGTTTCTTCCAAATGAAATGGTTAACATTGTAAATTACTATATCTTAACGGAAAAAGAAAATTTATGCTATGTCTAGAATTAAAAGGAATTTTCTTTTTCATGGTTGTTAAAATAGACAGTATAAAATATAGTAAATATCTCTATTTTATACATCTATTTCTTTTTAGGTATATTCCTTGTCATTACAACCGTTACACTTTTACTTATAAATTTAAAACTCGACAATCTATAGAAATTCACATCGGAACATTCTATATAGTCCAATAAATTTAAAAAAACTGCTTGAATCACTATTATTTACCATGGTAACTCAAGTTACCATGATAACTCAATTTAGCATTTTATTTGCATAAGTCATACCAAATTCAGTATCGTTGAACTAGCACATATTTTATAAATTATAAGGCTATCAATAGCTAATATTTTCTAGATACATACGATATACAGTTCCATTTACCCGTGAAAAAATATGTGGCAGGGTTTATAATTTTATTTTATGCATACAATTTTAGCTTACAACTCTAATTTACATTTCAGGCATTCAGAAATAGATGTACAATGATAAAATCTAACATTACATAAAAATATATAATTTTCCACTTACCATTTTAGCTTTCCAAATCGGTTGATCTAATCCCTGTTATTCCAATATGACTCCCTTTATCCTATTTGGATTTATACATCGCAAGCGGATACAGATCAATTAGAAATCTAGATTAGAAAATATATTTTTTATTTTACTTTGTACTTCAGATCTGGGTTTACAGTTTAGCTTGGGTTTTGCGATTTGATTTGAACCTAATCTCTTCCTCAATTATAATCTATGATTTTGCAATTATAAATACGTTTAAACTAGAAATATTCCTAAGAATTTAGAATTTTGGAGGAGAAGAGAAAATGATAGAGCTCCGACGGTACTCCAAAAATATGAGTTTAGAAGTGAGGATCTAGGTCTATATTTATGGTGATTCAAATCAATACCAGTCGTTCGATAAAACTAGATTAAATCCAGATCGTGCAAGCTATAATTTACTGTCAATTTTAACCTTTCAACAGTTGACCACCCATAGCCTAGGGTCGATCACTATTGATCGACCTGGGTGCACTCTTGGTCGACCTCTGGCTTGGTTAAGCGGTAGTTAATTAGCGTGTTTAATTTTTTTCCTTGCTTAACTGATTGCGTTCATTTGTTTCCCTTAGGTTTATTTTCTAAGGTTTGATTTAACGATAATATATCTTAACTACTATTATTAATTAATATTAACTAACTTTTATTACCATAATTACATATAGAATTATTTCTGATTCAAAAGCTTCAAATGTCAGTAACCATTTCATTTGATATAAGAAATTTGATCAAAAAATCGCCACAAACTAAATGGTGTAAGTTATGTTGCCAAATTTTGATATTTATAAAAATTCTATATTTTAGCATTATCATTTATTAATTAATTTCTTTTAGCAAATTGTCGTAAAATTATAGGGTGTTATATTCTCCCTCTTAAAAGAATTTCTTCTTCGAAATTCCTCAAAGGCTGAACAATGTAACATATCGTACAACCATTCTAAATTAACACATCAGTTACTGCACAAATAGTTTTGCAACTAATCGTGTACCAATACACATTTATCACAATATATATGATATAGATAGCGAGTAATTCTAAATCGACGCCTCTTATATGCATGCATCTTTTCAAAACAATTTCGAAAATATGATGCAAGCAACCTTAGTATACTGGCATTTCTGTATCTATGAAAATTTTGAAAATCAAAAACTGGGTTATACATCCAAATTTTCCCATAGTTCTACTGATAGAAGTATGGTTCAATCAATTTTGCATCCAACTCCTTTCCTCCAAAATCTTCGCACGCTATTGCTAACTTCCGAATTTCAAAAAAATCCGATTTTCTGAACCAATATTCCTATGTCGGAAAAGGATTTATATGGAAATTCTATATTTCTGTCATTCTCTTAAGTACCCTTTTTCCATTGCACCTTGGAACCTTCTCTTTTGCCCTCAATTCTATTTCAACTTTCGAAGCACAGTACGCATAAGTAAATTTTATTTTACATCTTTAAAATTTTAAAACAGTAATATTTAAAACCATTTTAGTTCACTTACCAACCAGGTACGAAGGAAGTGACTCCATAGCTAAAAAAGCTTTTCCCTTGTCTTTAACCGTATTTTATTTTACTGTCGCCTTTGTTGCACGGTAAAATACATACTAGTTAACCTGTCAACTATTTTCCTCCATGCTAAGCATATGGCATTTCTAAAATGATAAAATTCCTTTTTTGCTTAAAAATCGTTTTATATAGTTACTTGAAATATCAGCAAAAATTTTAAATTTTGAAATTTTTTCATCATAAAAATTTTCAAATAACTTTTCGCAAAAATATTTTACTTTCTGAAACCTAGAATTGCGGACAAAAAATTTCGAAGGCATACATTTTTTTTTCGAACCAAATTATGCCACACCACATGAAATCGTGGTTTAATGAATAGTTTAACATCTGTAGTGGACTCTTATACTTCCCAAATTTATTTTCCAAATTTTTTCTACTTTTTGAGATTTATATCTTATGCTTTAGTAACTAATTAAATAGATTTTCTTAATTTATTTTATACTTCTGGCTTTTTACTATTTTCTTTTCTTTTGCATTAATTCGGTGTATTCTTGAAATTTCCTTGTCTTATTTTTTTCCAATAATATTGTGGTCCATACAAAAACAAATAAAAAGAAACATTTTAGTAAACATTGTATGCGCTTTTATGTAATAGAAACAATTGATGCTTACAACCCAAATCTAAAAGGAATAATATCTGAAAACTGGCCTTTAACATCAACTGACATTTATGATGTTGTTGGTCTATCTTCTTCTTACCGGCAATTAACTGGACCTTTCTAACGTGGCATTATTCTTCAACCCACTTATCTTAACTTTCCTTTACGGCTTTTGATGAATAAGGTATATCCATTACTTCCATTATCACATCTAATCATGGAACAATTGTGCATTTTAGAATAACTCATTAGCAAATTGGCTTGGTGGAATACTTTTTCGTCCTCCATATTGCCTTCCTTAACTTTGAGCCTACCAATGTTCTCTATGTTGTTCGCCATTTCATTATCCTCCGGTACTATCTTCATTTAATCCAAATCTTAGTATTTAATTTCTAATCCTTTATACGAGCATTCCCTAGTACTTGTAGAAGGGTACCTTAATACCGTTTATCATTTCTTTACGGGTTCTTCTTATAGCTTGCAACATATCAAACAAAACATTCCAAGATTCACACCAGTATTTTTTACACTTTACGAGGATTTCTTATTGCTATTCTACAAGTAGTCCTCGTTATCTTCTTTATAGTCTTATATTCTAACCCGTCTCACAAAAGCAGCCATTCCTATCTATGTCATATTTACAATTTTGGTTGGTCTTTGCAAATTTAAAAAAATATATTAAAACTTAGAAATATTAAAGTATTTAATCCCAAAGCTTTTATTTTTAAAAGCACTACTTAGAAACTTTTTAAAAAAATCAAAAATAACTTAGTATCTTAACTTTTAAAAGTACAATTAAATTTTTAAAAGTTCCTTTCCTTTTAAAAACCTTTTTTAACTTTTACTTCTCAAAATTAGGATTTTTACTCAAACCATTATTAAGTTTATTTTTTTAAACTCAATAGTTATAACCAAACCATTTTTTCGAAAATACACTTTAAAATATTATTTAAATTATTTTATAATTTTAAATAATAAAAACTATAGTACATAAGATCAATTTTTTAAACAAAAAAAACTGAAGTAGATAAGAACAATTCTCACTCAATCATTTTCTTATCACTCATACTATCTCCACTTCTAGTCCTTGTTCGAGTCTTTGATATCATGCGAGAGGGAATTTTGAAAGATACTTGTAATAAATGCACACTCCAATGGAAATTACCCATTTTCCTTTATTTTGTTTTTAATTTCCAACATTGCTTCAAATAAAATTACTAGCGTCATTTTAAATATAATCTCCTGATACTATTTCTAATTGCTAACATTATTTTATACAGATTCCTAACTTTGTTTCTAATTTTTTATGTAATGTTACTACTATTTATCCTTCTTCTACCTAGACTACTCTTATTTAAATAGCTTATACTTATATATTTCTATTCTTAATTGATTATTTCCTTATTTAAACAATTGTAATGCATTCATCTACTGTTATATTTTCATATTCTAATCTTCTTTTTTGTTCTTTTTACCCCATTTCAAACTCGTACACTTTATATTATCCATGCCCAAAAAGAATTTTCTAACTTAAAAAAAATTTCATCTTAGAAAAATCAATGAGCTACATATGCTCTACTACTTCTCAAAAGAATTAACCTTTTTTGTTAAAACTCGTTTACTATTATTTTCTTTCTAACCAATTTTAAATTTTGAAACTTTTTATTTAATATAACATAGTTATGTATATTTTTTCAAAAACTTAATATTAACTTACTCTTCAAAAATAGGATTTTTTTTCAACTATAAATGAATCCTTTGAAAGTCATTTTAAATATTATATATATTCTCAAACTTTTATACTAAAATCATTTCAACTTTTATATTAAATTCTTTCATATGGGGCCGGACTCAGAGTGGAGTGTATTTATCCCTTCTTTCAGACTTTTCTTCAACTTGCGACTTACCTTCTTTCAAATAAAAAAAATTCAGCTATAATCTTAGAGTGATTACTTTACAACTTCCTTCGAAAATTCAATTGCTTTCAAATATCTACAACATATGGTTGCTTACTTTTCCTTTATTTGGACCTTCTGTATATCATTTATTGGCATCATACGAGGATTTACAATCATTGCGTTATCAAGAAACCAACTAGGGAGTCACGTACTGTTAGCGCCAAAATTGGTCACCAACACCCAAATTCCAATAAAAGCACTAAATAACAGTCACAGATTACAGACAGAATTTATGTAAAGAGCATAAATGTGAAGAAAAACCAAAATTAAAAAAAAAACAGTAAAGATACAAGGTTCATAGTGGTTCGGCAAACTACGGCTTACGTCCACTCCAGAAATTTACTTTTTATTGCTGAAATAATTGATTACAGTTACAAAATGGTAGAGTAGCCTTAGACTTAGAAAATAGAAAGCAAGAGAGCCGAAGAGAAGATCCCCCTATCTGGAGACCCATATCGTGTATCTATAGGCAAACCCAGGTAACCGGGCTTTCTGAGTAGTCCTGGCCCATAAGGACCATAGCCCAGCCAACATCCTTCATCATGACCGATCACATCGCCAGACCGATCAACATATACGGATCCACGAAAACCACTAAGGCGACTCGAAGCATAGTCACCTTTGACTCGAAGCAGAGCATCCCTGGACACGAAGTAGGTTGTAACCGAGCTAGGTAAGATGTTGACCCAAAATCCATGAGGCCGACCCAAAGTTTTGATCCATAGGACTCAAAGTAACTATACCATAAACTCGTGCAGACCCACCTTGCATCATACCGAGCCATGTTTTATAATGCCGACCTGATGTTACGAGCGCCTCAACTCAAAGTCACCGACCCACGTTCGCGTCGACCCATACTTTAACTATACCGAGCCACCTTCAAAAAAGTCATCCCATATTTTGACTACACCGAGCCATCTTTCACGCAGCCGACCCAAAGTAGGTAGCTTGAAGACACGAAGCCGGCTCGACCGACCCACCTTGACAAACCACAATGCCGAGCAACAACCAAGACAGAGCCATGATCTAACTAGGCCGAGCACCTCAATGCCAATCCGTTCTAACCGATCACTAGCCTTCCTGCCGATCCACCTTGGCCGAATCGTGTCCACCACACCGACCCACACTATCCAGACCGAACCAAATCATGTCGACCACTATCCTATGCCGTTCCCTTCTTCACGCCAAGCCACGTTATGCCAAGCCGCACTAACATAATCGAACCACCTTACAAACGTGCTGCATTATTTATCCATCCAGTGGACTCAAACCTATCGCACTCCATCCTCGATAACTGAGAAATTGACTCAGTTAAATCCACCTGCTTACGGCCTTGCCAAAAGGCGGGTTAACACATACTATCCAGCTTAACGGACATTCTATATGCTGCACTCAAGTTTTTCTTAAGTCAGTGCCTTTCCTTACAATCTATTTCCCATTGGGTAATCAAGGTAGGTGAGTATTTTCAACGTCTTCCACCATTCTGACTCATAATAAACTTATTAACATTTCAGTGTATGGCTGCAACTACTCTATAGTTGGAACTTATAAGAACTGGCATATATTATGTTTATTATAGTAAAATACAGATACGTTCACTCAATGTTTCTTTATTTTATTTCAAGATCGACTAACTTAAGCTCTAATAAGAATGCAATAACCCACACTCTAGTGGGCATGAATTTTCACTAAATTAAAAACCCAAGTCCACCATAATATGAGTCGTTGGTTTGGTATCCTGCAAATAGACAAATAAATGCACAACAGAGCACCATAGATATAAATTATAGTGGAATAGTAAAGTATAATAAAACAAATAGTACTGACCAAGACTAACACTTCCAATATTTAGTGTCCCTGTTAATGCAGAGCATGCATTACGAAATATGTCCTTCCACTATTCCTATCTTACACCATTACTTGTCCCTCTAAAGATATCATGTGCGTTGTAATGAGGAAGTGGTCAGAACAACATTCTGATGACATGTGAATTATACAGTTTACACATAACACTAGTTTATAACGATTGTCTTCCATTACATGTCATGTCTTTTAATTTTACTTACTCATCTCGACTCCACATATGCATACGCCATGTAACACCCCATTTTTAGTAACATTATTTAGGATGTTTAATTAGTAAAATAAAATAAAATAATGTAAGGCGATTAATGGATTGAGATTTGTGATTAAATAAGGGGTAGCCATGCCATATTAAATAAGTGAACTAAAGAATAGAAAGAGAATAAAAAGGTTAGGAAATATGCAAGGACAAAATAGGAACAAAGCATATCCTTATACCCTAAACCCTTAACCCCTCAACATTCATGTTCACTTTATTTTTCACAATTCAAAAATACGAGCTAAGGCCGGCCAACATTAGGAAGAGTAAGAAGAAGAAGAATACAAGGAGAGAATCAAATCACTTAATGAAAATCAAATCTCACATCCTTAATTAAAAAGATAAGGTGAATAATGACTACATCTCATATTTTTGATTGATTTCAGTTTTAGATAAATTTCGTAAGTATTTGCAATTGTTTTCCATTTTTTGAATTATAAATGGATATGTATATACTTGTTGATGATTTAGGCTATTTTATGTGCATTTTATGATGAAAATTGATTTAGAAAAACCTATTAAATGACATCTAATGTAACGACCCTGAATTTTAGTTTGAAATTCGTATATTTAATTGATTTTAAATATTCACAAGTAATTTTGTAAGTTAAATAACTTATATTTCAGATAGGAATTTTTTTTCAAAACAGACTGATTTTCAAAACCATTTGCATGAAAAGGCCGGCTTGAAAACTATTTGCACTTATAGGCTAATTTTTGCCACCTCGGCGATCTGCTGGAATTTTTTTTAAATAATACGGGCCGCATTTCAGAAATGCGCCCCTGTTAATTTACACTTGCGCACCTGCAAAATGCGCCAGTGTAAATTTTTCTGCACAAAACAGAAAGCAAATACCCAACTCGCTGTTTTTACTCAAAACAAAAAATACTAGTCCAAAATCCAATTCCAAACCTTTCTTCCATTCAGCTCAAAAATTGATCAATATCTACTTAAAATCTCAAAATATACAAGGATTACTAGTCGAATTACTTCTATCAGCTACTTGGCATCAATTTGAAGGTAAAAACTCAAACCCTAACTCAATTTTTGGGTATTTTCATATTCTACTTTTCACATGTCCATCCTTTCATTTTTATGCTTTATTATGTCATTAGTATTTGTGTAGTAATTGATTGTTCTAAATTAATAATGTTTTCTTTTTTAGAAGTATGTTGGATTTCATCCCAATTATTTGCTACTTTGATGGAAAATTGGCTATAAAAGAAAACAATACACCGGTATATGTTGGTGGTAAACAAAAAGGTTCAAAGGTTAAAAAAATTTGCTCCTATCATGAACTAAAAGAAACGGTGTATAGGGTGACAAAAATTAATTCACAAGAATATGATGTAAAACTAGTAAGCAAGTGGGTTACTGATTCTGGATCTTCTGTTATTGACGTAAATGATGATGAAGATGCCGATGCTATGTTTTCCGTTAATATGAAAGTGATCGAATTATTTGTAATAAAAGAGGAGTTGAGACATTTTAAAGATGCAATTACAACTAATTTGAACCAACATTCTACTCAAATTCTTGGTACTATTCCGAGTTATCCTTGTCAGTGGAATGATAGACATAACCGTATCGTACACCAACAGTTTCCTACAATTCCTATTTCGAGATACATGACTTGGTACTGGTCGATTACTCAAAGATTCATTGTTGCAGATCGGACTTCTCATGGACGAGCTATGTAGACTAGAGAGCGAAGAACTAAAAGAAGGAAGGAAACACACCAATCACAACCTGCTGGACCTTCTCAACCCCTACCTACTCAAGACGATCCAACTCAACCATGAGTACTCCTATTTTTAGTTTACTATTAGTTTGCATTTGTAATCGAACTATAACTTCTGCTTTAATTCGAATGTAATCGAATTTTAATTATGTTTTGCTAGAATTTATTTAATGGTAGTTTTATTTGTTGGCTTTCATGTTGATAAACGTTTGCTATCATTTAAGATTGTGCATTTGGATTTGGATTTTGTGTATTTGAATTTGAATTGCTTAATATTAGTTTGTTGTCTAGGTTTGGACAGAAAGATTTACACTGGTGCATTTCGCAGATGCGCAAGTGCAAATTTGCAGGGGCTCATTTCTGAAATGCGCCCCGTAATATATTTTTTAAAAAAGGCCAGCTTATCGCTGAACTGGCCAAAAGTAGCCTATATCTGCAAATAGTTTTAAAACCAGCCCATTCATGCAAATAGTTTTAAAAATCAGTCTCTTTTGAAAATTTGTCCTTTCAGATATAGTGATTTAGTTGGATAATAAAATTGTTAATTTAATATTTGAAATTGCAAAAATAATTGATTTTGAATTTAATATGAATGAAAATGATTTATAAAGGCGATATAAATTCTGTTTGAATTAGAATGATGTAGAGAACTTTTAAAAATTGAATTAAAAGTTAATTTATAGAAATTGAATATTTTAATATTTAATTAACGTGTAAAAATAGTCATTTTTCACATAGTCCTGGATTTTGATGAAACTAGTTTCATTAGATCCGTAATGTTATATTATTGTAGGATTTCAAGTTTCATGTCAATCAGATTTACGGTTTAGTCGTGTGAAGCTGAAACACGTAGAAATTTATTTAAGCAAATTTTAAACTTAAATATTCTATACAAAACCTATCTTCCAAATATTATGGAATTGGCTCCCGATATATATTCCATTGTGTTCGGAATAGGGGTTAAACATTATAAATGCCAGGTGGCATGCTTCTTTTGGAGTTCGGAAAAACTTCGAGTGAACAGTGTCTCAAAATTTTCTGTAAAAGGCCATATTTTTTCTCTATTTTCACTCAAACCCTAGAAACCTAAGTCTAGCCGCCATTTTTATTCCAATGGCCAAAAAACATCGTTCTTCATTGCCTCCGATCTCCTCGTCCATTCACTTTCACAAAAAAATTCTTAAATGAATATTGTAGAGCACCTCAAGATCTATAAATCCAATGGGTATGATCGAGTTTGGAGCAGAGGATCGACGACGATTTGGATTTGAATGTCGCACGTTCGAACGTGATTTCCAAGTCACTGAAGTGACCGAGCTCGCCATGCCTTTGGCCAATGGTGTGTCTCGTGATGGCATATCGTTTGGTGGTCCCTGATCGTCCTCTCGACAAGTGGTCGTGGTGCGGCATCAAAAAAAATCAAGGCGGCTATGAGTTCTTCGTCCTGGGTATAAACTTCTAAATATCATAACTTCTTCATACGAGGTCCATTTTTGATGTAATAAGTTGCATCGGGTCCGTATTGAGGAGCACTACATTTTAGAGCTGGTTTGGAATTGATTGGAGCTAGTGAAAGTTTTGGGTAAAATTAAACGCCTGTTTAATTTTATTCGGAATAAAATATTGCAATTGCTATTGGAACCAATGTGAGTACAATTCACTCTTTCTGACTCACTGATGGTTTTATTTAAGTGAGAATAAAATTATTTTATGCTGGTTGATGATTGTTTGGATGATATATGATATTTTATATATATATATATATATATATATATATAATAATTTGTATTTGGATATATTCCTGCCCATTAAAGCAGATGAGACCCTATACGTTTCGGTGTATGAGAGGATGACCTTTTGAACACGCGTATGTCTCGAAGTGGACATTATACATATTTTTCTCATATGTATATCTGTTGTAGGTGATAGGTTTGAAGGATCCAACTAGATTCCTCACCAGTGTTGATTTTATTTACAAATATTGTGATATATGATGTTATCATATGATAGATGATGTTTTGGATGCCAGGATTGATGTGAATCACCTTGTTTAGCATTTTTACAGCATTGGGCCTATTTTGGTAATTTAAAAATGCTAAAGCGACGATTTCCTAATTAAAAAGTATTTTCAAGTGATTTTGAAAATAAATGTTTTTTATAAAATTTTGAATTGTTAAGGAAATGAATTTATTTTAAATAAATAAAAGTTATAATTTTTATGTTATAAAAATTAGGACTTTTGTGAAATATAATCGAAATGTGAGTTTTGAAATATGAAGTGAACTATTTGGTGAAATAGTTTAAATTGAGATTTTTGATTTATTATAAATGGATTATATTTATATATAAGATTTATAAAATTGAATTTTCATAAATCAAGATGATGGAATTATAAAGGAGTTTTATAAGTGTAAAAAATGAAGTTATAATGAATCTTATAAGTGAATAAGATTTATAAATTGATGAAGTTATAAAAGAATAAATTTGCAAATAAGAGATTTATAAGTAATTAACTTATAATTTGGATTTAGCATGTAAATGAGATATGTATGGAATTGGTAAATAAAGGAATTTTATAAATTAAAGTTTTTATAAATAATAAATGGAATTTATAAAAACTGTTTTATAAATTCGAAATCAATTGAATTTGATAAGTTAAATATGGAAGTTTATTAAAGGAGATATATTCATGATTTTGGAAGTGGATAATCCTTTAATAAATGTGTAGAAGTATTGATTTGGTTAGAGAATTATATTCACGATTTTGGACAGTGGATAATCCTTTAATAAATGTGTAGGAGTATTGAAATTGGTAAATGAATTATATTCACAATTTTGGACGGTGAATAATCTTTTAAATTAAATAAATGTTTTGGGAAGTGATATTTTAAATGGAGTTAAATGGTTTGAAGAATTTTAAAATGTGCTAAGTGTCGAATATATAGATTTCAACATTCATTGTGGAAATAGACGTTTTCAAGAAATAAGCAAATGATGGACTATAACATTGTTGTTATAGTAAATGATTTTCGAAAGGAGATGTTTTATATAGTATATGGGATTTATATATCTATCTAATTTTCGAATCCTATACTAATGGTTTTGGGTTGTCGTAACAATGTTTTACGCAATATTCGTTTTGACCAAAATAAATATGTTAAAGAGAATGTTTTCCTTAAAGAATGAAATATATACTTAATCCTGATTTAAGTATATGTAATATTTTCTAAGTGTTGAAATAAATTGATTTGTGAATTACTTATTATTATATAAGTATATGGAAATGTTTTCCAATAGTGAAATGTTGAAATGGTTTTGAGAATATATCTTTTTAAAGATTAATTGAAGTGAATATTTGGCAAGTGATTTAATTAATAAAAGATTAATTAAAAGGGCCTAGTGATTTCTTATGGTGCTAGATATTTTTTTTTGCTTTGTAGTTAAATAACCGACTATCAAATTTTAGTTCCTTGACTTGATGTGGGAACTATTTAGTCATACACTTAGTACGTAGCCATATAGGCTTGATTATTATTTGTGTTGAGGATGTTGACTCATGTAGTGCGGAGTGTTACTCCAATCTATCGAGCTTCCTTCTTGGTTGAAGGATAACAAGTTGAAAGTTGGAGACATGATAAGACTGTGAAACTTAGTTTCTGTGTGAGGTTGAGAAACGCTTTTGCGTCATTGCTGCGATGAGACTGGGATCAGATTTATCTGAAAACCACTTCATACCAATGTATATGCATTCGATTGTATAGGTTATCGATGATATTGTGATTTAGGATTTTCATAGTGAAGGACTGCTTGTTGATCATTTGGGGTTAAAATCCTAATACACATCCAGTAGCAGTAGTCTCTTCGTTATGAAATATCTAATGCATGGACTATTCGCTACTAATCCTAGGGATTTCCCCACAGGATATGGTAGGAATGTACCTTCAGTTTGTCCTATTCCTGGACAACTTGTATGGATGTTTGTCTGACATTGCATTTCTAAAGATTACGTACATTGGTTTTACAAATGTACATCATTGGTGGTGGAGAAGGCAACTTCTCTTAGCTTAACACTCTCTTTGGGACATACGAGCTCAAGGGTAGTATTTTTGTGGAAGGCAATTAGTAGTCAACGGAAATGGCTGTACGGTATTCAAAGTGACATGATATGTGAAAGATAATCGTTACCTCAGGCCTCAGCAACTGGAAATGAACGAAACAGGGTTAGATGCAACAAGGCTAAGTGGTCATTCCCAATTAGGACATGATCATCCTCTTCGAGATATATTTCTTCCCACCACGACGTTCGGGATGTAAATTATTGTGGTTTGTATGCTATGAGGGCCCTCGGAAAAGGTCGGTAACGACCGTGGGATGACATATTCGGTACTACCTAGTTATAGAGGTAGGCCGGTCTTGTGTTGGTAGAGGGAAGATATTCTATGCCTTGGGACATCCATCTAGAGGTGTACCCATTAGAAGGTAGTCCCTTCACCTAGTCATTTGTATAGAAATCCAAAATCCACTACGTGCATGCCATTTTGATTGTATTAACCACTTCGGGCTTTATGCTAGAATTTAATCAATGTAACAATTTCAGCTGTGATTAATATTATTTGTATACTAGACACTAGTATAATATAAGATGATTTGATATGAAAGGTTTTGGTTATCGTAAGGTAAAAACATGTCTGTGTTTACGTGTGGGCGTGTCTTACGAGATACTTTTGTTTTGATAAAGGAAAAGTTTTGGAATTTAATAAATTCAGCTGGATGTGTTTCGCACGTAGGTCTACCAAACTGATCTGGGCGTTCTTCCCTTTCAATGCTCGGGTAAGACCGAGTATATCTACAGGTTCATATTGGAGCTTTTGGAACTTTAGTAGGAGAGCTGAAGATATCCATTTTCGTATACATGTATCTTTTTTGATTATCTGCTTTACGCATTGGTGTTGTTTATATTATCGACAATTGTGAGGAAGGGTTATTATAAATGTCCAGTCTGATAACTAGTGATTGATTGTTGAACTTTGATTGAAGTATGTATATACATTTTTTGTTTTGTTAAGATCATTGATATGATATTATATGTTATTCCGCCGCGATGTGAGATTCTGTATTGTTCTGTTTGGTTCTCTCTTCTCTCTTTCTTCTCTTCTCTTCTTCTCTCTTCTTTTCTTTCTCTTGACTTTCCACCATTCTGTTCTTTTTGGGTTGGATATGTGTGGTTTATTGTCGATTTAAAGGGTACGGATTTATGGGTCGTCATAGTTGGTATCAAAGCTTAGATTTAGTATATTCCTAGGCTTTGATGTGTACTAAGTATAAATAGGGTTAGTAGCTCCGTAGATTGCGTTTAAGTGTAATATATATATGAGCACGTATTTGTTTGTGGTTATAAAATCTTTTGTATTGTGTTTACCTATCCGTTGAATTGTTTGTGAATTCTGGTCGATGCATGGGACGCCACGTTATCGATAGGGATTTCTAAAAACTTAAACGAGGCAAGTCGACATAGTATCATTTTAAATTGGGTAAATGAAATAATTTTACCTCTATTATATTTTATATATAAAGAAAACAAAATTTGAGAAAATTATTTTAGTTTATATAAATTGATTGTTTGGTTGTTTGAAAATGTAAATATAAGTTAATAAAAAACGGTTTGAATAATCGAAATAAAAATAATAATTATAAAAGAATAAATTATATAAGAAAAGGAACTATAAAGTATGGAATTATAATTAATATGATTTACAATTGTGAAATAATCTTATATATAAGAAATGAAACTAAATGGGTATATTTATTAATATAAGTTGTAAATAAAAATGGATTTAAACAAAGAATTTAAGAAATTTGAATCCTATTGATTTTGACAGTTATTTTTAAAAGTTTAAAGAGGTTATATTATTATAAATTTAAATAAGTTAAATGAACTGGAAATGAATCTTATATAAGTAAAAGAGTTTTAAAATGTAACTTATAAATAAAAGGATTTTTTTAAAAGAATAAAAAGCACTGAATTCACTATTGTTGCTAGGAAATAATAAGGGTGATGACTGCAGCATCATCAGTATCATTTTCGATTTTCTGTGAGATGGATTTGCTACCATAGTGTGACGACCCACCTTTCATTTCACAGAAAGACGCATCATTAATAAGAAAGAAAAGGATAGAAAAGAGAATAGATAGGAAAGAAAGAACTAAACAATATCAGAATCTCATAACGGAATGAATAAAATATATTACATGACATAGTTATTACATAATATACATCATCTATCAGAGTCACACAGTTTATACATAACATATTAGGCAGTCGTGAAGACTTGTCTATCATTACAAGCCAAAATATAACACAGAGCTACAAGACAGCGGAAATACATATATCTATATAGGCTGAGGCCTCCTACTCCAAATCTCCTCCAAAATTCGTCAAAGCTACCTGAATCCCTTGGCTACTTATAAAAATTTAAGTACCCAAGAGATTAAGAAAAATAGAAAATAAACTCTGGGTCAGACATGGGTCTGGTGTGAGTAAACGGGTAAAGTTTTTTAACTTTGAAAATCATTTGAAAATAAAGGTATCTCGTAAGACCATGCCACAAATAAACATGTCGGATTTTTACCTTACGATAACCAAGACATTTGATAGGAAATCGAGTGATATTATAATAGTGTCTAGGGTTTTCAAGAGAAATAGAAAATAGCTGGAATGCTTACATCTCACGCTCCAACGTAGTTGGGCACAATCAAAACGTACGACACTTATTGGAGATTGGATTCCATACAATGGCAGGGCTACTGGGGTACCGTCCGTCACAGTACCTGGTTTAGATCAGAATACCGAGAATCCACCATGATCCCCTACAACACAAGACCGAAACTACCCCTTACTGGATAATCCCGAATAAGACAACCCCACAGTTGGCGCGACCAACTGCCTACACAGCTGAAAAAAAGGGACCTCTAGACAGGGGAAATATTATCCTACTTAGGTGCTACCCACTTAGCCTTACTGCACCTCCCCTGTTTTAGACATTCTTGATTGATAAGGCTTGAGGCTATGATTACCTTTTTTGAACACATATCCTGGAATGCTCACCTTCCTCCAATGACGATGGTCTGAAAGCATTCATCCATACAAGTCCGTTCTGGGTTCGAACGAAACCGAAGGCACTATCTCGCTAAACTTATTTTGGAATCACCCTCAAAGTTAACGACAATAGCCCTTGCACTCTGAATCTTCATCTCGATCGAAGACACTATCTCCATTATACTCGTTTTGAAATCACCCTCGGAGTAAACGATAAATAGCCCTTACACTTTGAATCTTCATCTCAATCTTCACTTGAGATTTCACGACCTATCGTTTAATTTGGATCGCTGTGGTGTTCGGATATCGAATTCAGAACCCGGTCTCGGTCTCATCGAAATCCAAACGCCGTCTTAAAGTCCAAGTTGTTTTAAGGTTTAAACAATTAATTTATATTATATTCAGGATATCATATTCACACATCACATCTATCACAGAGAGGTAACTCAAATTATCACAGTTCAATCAAGCATTTCATATCACAGAGCATCACAAATCACATATCAGAGATATCAAATATTCCAAGGCATTCAATATCAGTCAATCATCCATAAGCAAGATTAATTTAGTGGCACATTTCCTAAATAATTTAATTTAATCACTCAATAAATTAAATTAATTACTTTAATTACTTTTAAATCTTGCTTACATAACATTAATTAATAATAAACCATTTATTATTACTTAATGTTATTAATTAGTCATCCTTTAACCATTCACATTAATTGATTAACCCTTAATTACTCACATTAATTAATTAACTATAATTAATTACATTGATCCTTAATTAATTACATTAATTAATTATCCTATAATCACTTACATTAATTGATCATCCTTTAATTAATCACATTCATTAATTATTCTTAAATTACTTACATTAATTAATTAACCCTTTAATTGATTTTATTAATTAATCCTTTAATTAATTACACTAAGTAATTAATCCTTAATTACTTCCATTAAGTAATTATCCTTTACTTACTTTCACTAAGTAATTTCCCTTTTATTAATTACATTCAGTAATTATCCATTAATTACTTACACTAAGTAATTATACTTTATACTTAATTAGTTACATTAATTAATTATACTTAATCAATTTCATTAAGTGATTATCCTTAATTAATTAAACCAATTAATCATCTTAAATTAATTACATTATACTTAAATCACTTTTATTAATAAGTCCTTAATTAATTAAGATAAACCATTTACCTTAGTTAAACATTTACTTATCATCTATATTTATTTAAATTAGATACTTGAAAATAATTTATACAAAAACATGTGAGAATAGTTTTATTAATTAAAATTTAATATTTTTACCTTAATCACATCTTAATTGCATCATTATTTAATTAAATATGAAAATATTTAGAAATTAATTATAAAATTAACCTAATATATAATTACTTTAAAAAAACAATTTTAGCCATATTTTAACTTTAAAATCAAATCTTTGAAACTTGTTTTAAAAACTTGTTCAAAAACTTGTTTAAAAACTTGTTTAATAGATTTACCTTTGAACTTGGTTTACATTCCTTTGAAAACATATTACTAGCCTTTAAAACTTGTTTAAAATTTTCTTTGCTTGAAAAATTTAGACTAGTACATTTATTTGCTTTTGAAACATGATAAGAAAATTACTTTCACATTAAAACATGATGACTTACAAACTAACCCGAGCCAAGACAAACAAAACCTCGAGCCACCCACGAGTACTCGCGCTCATCAATTTCCTCGAGACATCACATGGAAAACTTCGAGCGAAACCCGAGCATCATCCTTCTTCTCCGATGCCACAACGAACCCAATCACAGATGTGCACACATGCATGTGCACGATGATCTGCTCAGTTTCAGCCAACGCTGCGACGACTCGCAAGTCGACGACATCCCACACAAACCTCTCGACCACCCAGATCTGATGATCTAGCCTGAAATCAAAATCGAACCACCTCTACACAAACTGGAACTTAACCCTAAACTACAAATCACCTCGTCGACGACGATCCCAACCAACAGCATCCATGCCGCCTCGTCTAGAGCAGCGTCACCACCCTACGCGTCAATTCCCCTACATGCGATCGTCTCTAGTTTCCCCACGGCGATGCATTCGCCTCGATAAAACCATCGACCAAAACTGGCAATCAAACCCTAGTTCGACGTCGCCCGACCTCCATATCGATCTAAAAATTCCCTCACCATTTTTCCTGCGATCACCATCCTTCCCTCTACTTCCAACAACGATCACGTCGTTCAACTCTTCGCCGATCGACGGCAATCGACGAAAACCCAATAACTGATCAACTTAAGAATTCCCAACATATACAAACTTAAAAATTATGAACTATGATCAAAATTCATTAGTTTCCAATACGAATTTGGTGGTAAACTCCAAACTTGAATTCTAGACATTCGATTTTGACTTGTACTTAATTATTACTGTAATTTCCTAATCTTGAAATAATACTAAATTTAAATACTTGAATCTATTTTTAAAACTGATATTACATTGTTCAATTATTTTCTTTTCAGGAATCATAGCTTGAATATGTTTAAATAGGAAGATATGATTTTTTTTTGTGAAATTAGAGCCTGTAATAAAAACAGAGAAGTATATATATACATATACACAGACATATCACAGACATACCCTTATATATACATGCATTCACATCCAAACATTCATGTAAACATTATATACTATATTAATACAAGATTTCATCACATGCATCAAAGTTTATAACCAGGTTTAAACTTTAAAAACAAATGTTTACTCATACGAAAAATAACAGAGAACCAGGCTCTGTTCTTTGATCTAGAACTGATGTATTTAATTTGATCTTCTTTTGTTTTGTTGAATTGAACCTGCTTGATGATTGATTTACTTGTTGAGTTGAATTTGAAGCTTTAATCTTTGCCCAGTTGAATCGGGTTGAAAACAGTAGAAGCCTTTTGTTTTAATTTTGTTTTTTCTTCTGATTTTGGATTTTAATTTTTAGTTTCTTTTAATTTTGAAAAGATGAAGAGAAAAAGGATTGAGGAAGAAAAAGAATTGAACTAAAACCAGGTTTCTCTAAAACACTATATTATATATATGTGTGTGTGTATATACATATAAATTTTTAAAACAACAAATGTTGCTATTTGTATTTTGCATGCTACTCTAAACTTACACATGTTAATACATGTTTTAATTATCTTACAAATGTCAAAACAATGTATATAACACTTTCTTATGTTTTTATTATTAATATATATTTTATGTATTATGTTTTAAATCATATATATTTACAAACTTAGTTCATGTGTATTTTAAAAAAAGGATATCTAAACCTTTTATTAAATCTTATTTTAAACTTAGCCTAAAATACTTTTTAAATAAATGAATATTTATCTTAAGTGTTTTAAAAATGCACAATTTTAATTTTAAATAACCTTTTGAAAATCTTTATATTAAATTCAAACTAAACTTCCTATCACAATATATATATACATATATGTATTATAATTAGACAACATTCTTATATTTAGCTTTGAAAATTATTATATTGAATTTAATACAAAGCTTCCAATAACAATATATATATATATATTATAATTAGATAACATATTTTTATTAACTTTAGAAAAGATAAATTTTCCAAATTTTAAATAATTATTTTAGGAGATTATCAAATAAATATTGCCAAAGTTCCAGGTCATATCACATAGTAAACTGGAAATTAAAATTTTAAGTTTTGTTTTGATAAATGAATTTGAATTTAAAATCCAAGTTGAAATTGATAAATATAAGTGAAATAAGTTTTGGACTTATAATATGAAATAAAGATTTAATTTTAGTAAAGTTAAATGAATTTGAGTTAGCATAATAAAATATTTGATTTGAAATTTAAGTAAAGGAAGATTAAATAAATTGAATTAGATTAGATAAACTATTGAAATGGAAATTAATCGTAAATGGTAAGTCATTATAATATGAATTTGGAAGTTTAAATCAATAAGTCGTATAGCTTATAAAATGGGAAAATGTAAGTAAAACCAAATATTAAAATGGTTAAACAATTTTGTTAAGCAGAACAAAATCTAAATTTGAATAGTGATATGAAATTTGACTTAAATGAAAGTTAAATAAAATAGAATTTCAATTAAATTAGAAGTGAACTTAAGTTGTTTAGTGAAAGCAAATGCAAGTGAGAATGAAATGAAACATAACTTAAGGACGTTGAATGAAGTTGGAATTAACATTAACAAGGTAATAAAGTGAACTAATGAAATAAATTAATAAATGAAATATGAATTGAATGATAATCAATCGAATGTAAATGAATTGATATGGAATAATGGATATAAGTGTTAGTTCATTAAAAGCTAATGATATTGGAAATCAAATAATTGAATGAAAGTCAATTAGATATTAAACCAATTGAAATTAAAAGTTTTAAACCAAATTGAAGGTAAACAAAGTAAATACGAATGTTGAGTGTAAATTAAATAAATTTGGTTATGTTAGTTATACATTATTTGTTAGATGGATGTTAGTTGATTGAATACGAATTCATTAAGTGTTAATGAAATTGAATTAATAAAATTGAAAGCTAAATAATTGAATTCAAATTGGAAGTAAGTGAATCTAAATAGAATTGAATTTGATTTGAATGAATAAATATTAGTAAAATCCAATGTTAATGAATCAAATGTGATTAAATTGAAAACAAATTCAATGAATATCAATAAGAAATAAATGAATATTGATTTGGTTATGGATTGATCGGATAGATATTGGTTTGTTGGATGTTAGTTGGATGATAGTTGTTTGATGGATGAATTTGTTGCTTTTTGATTACATTTTCTATATTGGCATATATAGTTATTGTATTGGTATATGTTGTTATTAATATTACTTTCTATATGCATGTTTCTCATTTGTTTGTTGAGTGTTTAGCAGGTGCGAATGGCATTTTCTTCGCATTTAGAGATCGCTTTCACGCTGTATTTGCCGTATATGCTTGTTGATAATATATAAAGTACATATCTCGGATTACATATCGTACTTTTATATTTTTTCCTTACAGGATGCCTCATCCTCGAAGATGAGATGTATTTTTGTGATATATATCCCTTTTTTCTAAATCGAACCACGCAAAGGAGGATATGGCCACATTTTTTGAAAATTTAAGGCATTAGAAAAATTTTGAGAATTTTGGAAAAAAAAATTTTGATAATTTAAATTTTGATTTTGAGTTAAAAGTAAAACGATATTAGTTGGTTTTAAAAGGATAACTAAGTATGGATTTGAGAACTTAGAAATGTTTTGTAAGAAGTTTAACCATTGGATTTCGGAAAAAGTTAAAAGGTGTAAATGATTTTGGCAATCTAATTTGAACGAGTTGTTTTGAAAAGTTAATGAATTTTATGGGTTTTTCTTACTTGGTAATTTCGAGGATGAAATTCTTTGAAGTAGGGTAGAATGTAACGACACAGAATTTAGTCATTCAGAATTCGTATATTTAATTGATTTTAAATATTCATAAGTAAATTTTATAAGTTGAATAACTTATGTTTCGGATATAGTGATTTAACTGGATAATTAAATTGTTAATTTAATATTTGAAATTACAAAAATAGTTGATTTTGAATTTAATATGAATGAAAATTATTTATAAAGTTGATATAAATTCTATTTGAATTAGAATGATGTTACAGAACTTTTAAAAATTGAATTAAAAGTTAATTTATAGAAATTGAATATTTTAATATTTAGTTAACGTGTAAAAATGTCACGACCCGAAATCCAGCGATTGAAAATGGACATCAAATACCTTACTTGTATTCGACTGTCAGAGATTCAAACGTTGAACTCCAGTTCGGTGGAGCTTATAACAACATTAGATGAATACAAAGCAGCATAAACAAAAGATGATTTCATTGATCATAACACAGATACAACATTCATCACAATATTTGAACAACACCAACATTACAGTGTTATACACATAATACAACTACAAAACGATAACATCACAGCGGAACAATAACACAGATCCTCAAAAAGGTTCCAACATACATCGATTTAATAAGGTCTTCCAAGACTCCAAACACTTTAAAAGATTTCCAAACCAAAAGCTTTCCAAAATCCGACAGCTTCCAAAAGACTTCTAAATCCAAGATAGCCCCAAAACACGGAAACCTGTTTCTAGGCTGCCCGTGTGGAAATTATAGGCACTCAGAGTTTAGGAAGGAAACAATAAACTCCGGGTCAGTCATGGTACTGGTATTAGTAAACAAAAATAATTGTTTATACAAAAACAATTTATAAAAGAAATTCGATATGCTTTTGGAAAATGAAACTACCATAAGACCTCCCACTACACACACAATGCAATCGCACAATTGGAGGAGATTTCTTCTTAAGATAGTCAAACATGCTTGATACGAGAAAACTCTTTTGATATTATTATTAGTGCATAGTGTAGAAAGCATTTCGAAAGTATAATATTAATCTTAGCCGCATACGCATTTTGTAGTATGCCTACCATAGCTACCACTTAAACAGCGGGTCACCACCATAAGTAAATGGCAGGTTATACAACTAAAACCGTACAAGATGCGAATTGGTGGTTAAATGTCCGAAAAATGGTCAGGCTAAGGAACTTCCTATGCCACATGGGTATGCCTCTAGAGGGACGCCTTGAGAATTTAATCAGCTCTCTGCCAACGCAAGGCTGGGTTACCTCTCTAACTAGGTAACTACTACACAAATATGCCATTCCTCGATCGTTACCGACCTTTATCAAAGGGCCCTCAACCATAAAGCAACAACCACAAAGTAATAAATTTGCAGCAACCACATAGGTTAAATATCCGGGCTCCATACCATGATACCACCTTTTTCCAGAAGGAAATGGGCATACCCTAAAGGGCGCGACCCTCATAACCTTGTTGCATTCTTCCTGTTTCAACCATTTTCGGGTTGTGAGGTCCGACGAGGTCTCGTCCACAGAGCTACGCTTTTTACAAAAGCCATGCTTCGATCAACAAATGATCAACAGCACTCAGCATGCCACACTACCAAATTGGGAGTATATCACTAACAACCATCAACTACATAACCTCTGAGCTCGTACGTCTCAAATAAGGGTGTTAAGCTAAGAGAATAAATTCTCCGCCACCAAACAGAAATGAATTTGATAGAAATCAGCTTTATATCTCAAAGTGTAATGTTAGACATACAACTATATAAGTCCGTTCCGGGTTCAAACGGAACCGAAGGCATATCTAAAGAAGCCCTTGCAATTTGAGTATCCACAATCCCGATCGGACTCCCCATCACATATGGAGATCTCTATACCGGAACAACTCAGTATAGAGTCATTCGATAGGTTATCCTATCGTTCTCAAAGGCGCCCAATCTTCACCATCATCTTCAATTGCTATCCATTTCGTCGTATCTCTATTCAAAATGGGTTATATAACACAAAGTCCTCTCCTGGCTAAACCGAATAGTGAGCGCTTAACTTAAAAACACGTGGATATGTCAATCACAAAGATTCAGAATCAAGATTCGATATGGGTTTTGGATAACCAACTGGAATCCGACTCCCTGTCGCATCGAAATTCAAATGCCATTTTACGAGCCAAAGGGTTATCACATTCATACAGTAATATATTCACAAATGTCACAGCTCAGCACAAAGCAATTCATATCACATAGTATCACAACCACATATCAGGGATTTCAATCAATACAAAGCATTCAATAATAATCAATCATCCATAATTAAGATGAATTAATCGTGTGATTATAATCAATTAATCACATAATTATTTTCATTAATTAACGATTAATTATTCTTAATTATAATTTAATTAGTCCTTAATTACTAATTAATTAATCTTAATTACTTTTATTAATTAAATATTACTTAATTAATTACATCAATTAATTAATTACATTAATTAATTAATCCTTAATTATAAATTAATTAACCTTTAATTAATTATTCTTTAATTATAAATATTTATCTTAATTAATCATTTAATTATTATCAAAAAATTTAATTAATAAACCTTATAATTTATCACTATTAAGATAAGAGATTAAGGGTAATTAAGAATTAAAAACAATATTTCATCTTAATTTATTTTTGATTTCATTAATTATTTAAAATATATTAAGAATTAATTTATAAATAATGATTACATGATTAAAATAAACTTAATTACTTTAAACATAATTTCCTAAAAACCT
Source organism: Allium cepa (assembly GCA_030765085.1). Taxonomy (NCBI): domain Eukaryota; kingdom Viridiplantae; phylum Streptophyta; class Magnoliopsida; order Asparagales; family Amaryllidaceae; genus Allium; species Allium cepa. The sequence goes on from CM060939.1 coordinate 55,954,780, forward strand.
TTATTAATCCAAGTTTAACTCAAAACAATTATTTTAAAAACATGGGTTAAATTTTTTTCAAATTTTGAATTTATTTAAAATTTTGAAAACTATTTTCAATCAATCCCGAGAAATACCCGAGTACTCCCCGAGCCGAAAACATGTTTACTTCGAGTCTTCCCCGAGTGCTTCCCAAAATTTTCTTTCTAAAACTTAAAATTTTGTTTAAGTTTTTATTACCCGGTGCAACACAAAAATTTCCCAAACCCATACTCGAGCCTGAACCCAAACTTTTCGAAGAACGCTGCGAGTTTTCACCCTTCTTCCAAAATCACTTCATACTGACACAACCCAGATACATTATGCACATGCATAATCATTCTAGCCACCACCGATCGATGCTACGATCGTCGACAGGTCGACGACAACTTCTCATAGTCCTTCGACCACCCAGCAACATGAATCGATGACGAACCCGCAATTTGGCTACACGATCCAGACTGGAATAACAATGGTCGCAAAAGAATTGAATCTCTTCGACGATCTAGATCGTCAAACGCCACGCCACCGCAACCACAGCCTCTCCGTTCAGCTACGCAATGTTTCCCCCAGCTCCAGTGACACTCGATCCACTAGAGAAGCCGCGGTAGTTCGATTTCCGACCTCGACTCAAATTAGGGCCTAAACCCCATTCCGACCCAACACCGCCACTACGATGGATGTTCACCCCACCTGACATTTTTGCCGAGATCCCCAAGTCTTCTTCCACCTCCAGGCAAAACCCCGACCACCCTAAATGCCTCGTTCGCCAGCAAAGTCTCAAAACCCACTTTCTGATCAACATCCAATTTCTCAATCAAAACTTCATTTAAAAGTCTGATTTTACCTTTAATAATCTTCATTTTCAAGAACGTGTCGATTGATATACTAGAAATCAGAAATCATGATAATTGAATTTTCGACATATTTTAAGTTTGTTTGTATTTTTAAATTTCTAGAAGAAACTTTAATTCATTTTGCTTAAATTTATTTTTAAAACTTAAAACATGTTTAAACAAACAATTTTTGTTTGAATCCTAAAGCCTAACAAAAATCAGGAAAGGAGCAATCGAATTTTGAACAGGTTTTTGGAAACCTGGGAACAACTAGAGGCAAATGTGCCTGATATCAGACATGCACAGTTATCACTGCATATAAATATCTACATATATTTGCATGCATATCAATACTTTACAATTTATTTCAAGCATCATCACAAACAACACATAATACTCCACATCTTTAAGGGTTTACTCACCTAGATAATATAAACAGAGAGCTTTTAAAAATCCTGGCAGTTAATTTAATTTTGAAAATCTGAGTTGTGTTTATTTGGTCTGGGCTTGATCTTGAAACTGGAATTGTTGAAATGATAGCTTGCTTAAGTTTTTGAAGTTAAGACCCTTGCCTTATTGTTTGAGATGATTTTTAGGCTACAGATTGTAAAAGAGGTTTGAAATTTTTTCTTTCTTTTGATTTTCTTGTTTGATTTTTTTTTCTCTAATTTGAGATTATACAGGTTTAGTTTGAAAATAAAGATAAAGGAATGAGAAGGAGGAGATTAAAGATGTTATATAGTTTTATTTTCTTTTTATAAATTTTCTCAAAAATAAAAACAAAAAGATGACACTTTTTCATTTTAATTACAAGATCATTCAACTTGTCAAACTACTTGTTTCATGAATTACACCTGTTAAAAATATGTGTTAAAAATTTAACACTTGTATTTTGCACGAATTAAAGGTTTTAAATAAATTTTATAATACAATTTTCTCATTTCATAAATACATTTCTCCTTTACTTAAATGTATACAGCTTAAAAGAAAAATGTTTTTTTAAAACAAATTACACATTAAATAAATCACACATATATATTATTTTAAATCCAAATTATTTCACTAAGATATTTATTTAAATTAAAATTAAAATTCAAATCTACCCATATATATGAATATATATTTAAATTCAAATAATTTTTTTAAAAATATTTATTATTTTGAATTTTTAAACTCAAATGCAATTTACAATCTTATTTAGATATACAAATCAATACTTATCTAATTTATTTTGAAAATTTCAAATTAATTTTCAATTTAGTTCCAAAATCTATATTAATTACTAATTTTAATCTTTATAAAAATTGGGATGTTATAAAAAATAATCATTTTTGACACAGCCTTGGATTTCGATGAAACTAGTTTCATTGGATTCGTAATGTTATATTATTGTTGGATTTCAAATTTCATGTCAATCGGATTTATGGTTTAGTTGTGGGAAGCTGAAACGCGTTGAAATTTGTTTAAGTAAATTTTAAATTAAATAATTTGATTCAAAAACCTATCTTTCAAATATGATGAAATTGGCTCCTAATATATATTCCACTGTATTCAAAATGGGAGTAAAACATTACAAATTCCAGGCATCACGCATCGTTTGGAGTTCGAAGAAATTTTGAGTGAATGGTGTCGTGAAATTTTCTATAAAATACCATATTTTTTCTCTATTTTCACTCAAACCCTAGCAACCTAGGTATAGCCGCCATTTTTATTTCAATGGCTAGAAAAATATCGATCTTCATCCTCTCCGATCTCCTCATCCATTCACTTTCACAAAAAACTTCCTAAACGAATATTGTAGAGCACCTCAAGATCTATAAATCCAACAAGTATGATCGAGTTTGGAGCAGAGGATCGATGACGATTTGGATTTGAATGCCACACGTTCGAACATGATTTCCAAGGCATTGAAGTGACCGAGCTCGCCGTGCCTCTAGCCGATGGTATGTCTCGTGATGGCCTATTGTTAGGTGGCCCCTGATCGTCCTCTCGACGAGTGGCGGTGGTGCAACATCAAAAAAATCAAGGCGGCTATGGGTTCTTCGGCCTGGGTACGTACGTGATGGAGAAGAAATGATCGGCGGTCCAAATTTGATCAAGTTGACCGTGCTGCTGCTATTAAATATAGGTTTTAAAATAAAGGAAAGTTATAAAATTTATTTGTGTATTAGTTCGTATAAACTTTTAAATGTCATAACTTCTTCATACGAGATCCGTTTTTGACGAAACAAGTTGTGTCGAGTCCGTACTGACGAGCACTAAATTTTAGAGCTTGTTTGTGTTTGATTGGAGCTAGTAAAAATTTTGGGTAAAATTAAATGCATGTTTAATTTTATTCAGAATAGAACACTACCACTACTATTGGAACCAATGTGAGTACAACTCACTCTTTCTGACTCACTGATATTTTTATATAAGTGAGAATAAATTTATTTTATACCGATTGATGATTATTTGGATGATATGTGATATATTATGTATATATTAATTGGTATTTGGATATATTCCTGCCTATTGGAGCAGATGAGACCCTCTACGTTCCCGTGTATGAGCGAATGACCCTTTGTACGCGCATCTGCCTCGAAGCGGACATTGAACATATTTTTCTCATATGTATATTTATTGCAGGTGACAGGTTGGAGGGATCCAACTGGATTCCTCACCAGTATTGATTTTATTTACACATATTGTGATATATGTTGTTATCATATGATATATGATGTTTTGGATGCCAGGATTGATGTGGTTGATGGTAATTTAAAATTGTTAAAGTGATGATTTCCAAATTAAAAAGGATTTTCAAATGATTTTGAAAATAGATGTTTTATAAATTTTCAAATTGTCAAGCAAATGAATTTATTTTAAATAAATAAAAGTTATAATTTTAATGTTATAAAATTTATGATTTTTGTGAAATATAATCAAAGTGTGATTTTTAAATATGAAGTGAACTATTTGGTAAAATAGTTTAAATTGGGATTTTTGATTTATTATAAATGGATTATACTTATATATAAGCTTTGAAAAATTGAATTTTTACAAATCAAAATGATGGAATTATAAAGGTGTTTTATAAGTGTAAAAAAATGAAGTTATAAATGAATCTTATAAGTGAATGAGATTTATAAATTGATGAAGTTATAAAAGAATAAATTTGCAAATAAGAGATTTATAAGTAATTAACTTATAATTTGGATTTAGCATGTAAATGAGATATGTATGGAATTGGTAAATAAAGGAATTTTATAAATTAAAGTTTTTATAAATAATATATGGAATTTATAAACATTGTTTTATAAATCCGAAATCAATTGAAATTGATTAGTTAAATATAGAAGTTTATTAAAGGAGATATATTCACGATTTTGGACAGTGGATAATCCTTTAATAAATGTGTAGAAGTATTGATTTGGTTAGAGAATTATATTCACCATTTTGGACAGTGGATAATCCTTTAATAAATGTGTAGGAGTACTGAAATTGGTAAATGAATTATATTCACGATTTTGGACAGTGAATAATCTTTTAAATTAAATAAATGTTTTGGGAAGTGATATTTTAAATGGAGTTAAATGGTTTGGAGATATTTTAAACTATGTTAAGTATCAAATACATAGATTTCAACATTCATTGTTGAAATAGACGTTTTCGAGAAATAAGGAAATGATGGACTATAACATTATTGTTATAGTAAATGATTTTCGAAAGGAGATGTTTTATATAGTATATGGGATTTATATATCTATCTAATTTTCGAATCCTATACTAATGGTTTTGGGTTGTCGTAACGATGTTTTACGCAACATTCGTTTTGACCCAAATAAATATATTAAAGAGAATGTTTTCCTTAAAGAATGAAATATATACTTAATCCTGACTGAAGTATATGTAATATTTTCTAAGTGTTGAAAATAAATTGATTTGTGAATTACTTATTATTACATAAGTATATGGAAATGTTTTTGAGAATATATCTTTTTAAAGATAAGTTGAAGTGAATATTTAGTAAGTGATTTAATTAATAAAAGATTAGTTAAAAGGGCCTAGTGATTGCTTATGGTGCTAGATGTTTTTTGTTTGTTTTGGTAGTTAAATAACCGACTATCAAATTTAGCCATTTTAGTTCCTCGATTTGATGTGGGAACTATTTAGTCGTACACTTGGCACGTAGCCTTCTGTGTAGGCTTGATTATCGTTTATGTTGAGTATGTTGATTCGTGTAGTGCGGAGTATTACTCCAATCTATCGAGCCGTCTTCTTGGCCGAAGGATAGCAAGTTGAAAGTTGCAGATGTGATAAGTCTATGAGACTTAGTTTCTGTGTGAGGTTGAGAGACGCTTTTGAGTTGTTGGTGCGAAGAGACTAGGATCATATTTATCTGAAAACCACTTCAGACCAATGTATATGCGTTCGATTGTGCAGGTTATCGATGATACCGTGATTTAGGATTTTCATAGTGAAGGACTAATTGTTGATCATTTGGGGTTAAAATCCCAATATACATCCAGTAGCAGTAGTCTCTTCGTTATGAAATATCTAATGCAAGGATTGTCGTTACTAATCCTAGAGATTTGCCGACAGGATGTGGTAGGTAATTACCTTCATTTTGTCCTGTTCCTGGACAACTTGTATGAATGTTTGTCTTACATTGCATTTCTAAAGATTACGTGCACTGGTTTTTTCAAATATACATCGGTGGTGGCGGAGAAGGAAACTTCTCTTAGCTTAACACACTCCTTGAGACATACGAGCTCAAGGATTGTATTTTTATGGAAGGAAACTGGTAGTCAATGGAAATGGCCATGTGGCATTCAAAGTGATGTGACATATGATATGTGAGAGGTAAACGTTACCTCAGTCCTCATCAACCGAAAATGACTGAAACAAGGTTATATGTGGCAAGACTAAGTAGGCCATTCCCAATTAGGATATGATCATCCTCTTCTAGATATATTTATTCCCGTTATGGCGTTCGAGATGTAAATTATTGTGGTTCGTATGCTATTAGGGCCCTCCGAAAAGGTCGGTCTTGTGTTGATAGAGAGCAGATGTCCTATGCCTCGGGACATCCATCTAGAGGTGTACCCATTGGAAGATAGTTCCTTCACCTGGTCATTTGCATGGAAATCCAAACTCCACTATGTGCCTACCATTTTGATTGTATTACCCACATTGGGCTATATGTTGGAATTCAATCGATGTAACAGTTTCGACTATGATTAATATTATTTGTATATTGGACACTAGTATAATATAAGACAATTCTATATGAAAGGTTTTGGTTATCATAAGGTAAAAACATGTCCGTGTTTATGTGTGGGCGTGTCTTACGAGATATTTTTGTTTTGATAAAGGAAAAGTTTGGTAATTTAATAAATTCAGTTGAGTGTGTTTCTCATGCTGGTTTACCAGAGTGATTTGGACGTTCTTTCCTTTGCTGATGATAAAACTAAAATAGAATAAACCTCAATTTCAAGAAATTTAATGCTCGGATCTGACCGAGTATGTTCACATGTTCAGATTGGTGCTTTTGGAGCTTCAGCGGGAGAGCTGGAGATCTTCATTTTTGTATACATGTATCAGTTTTGATTATCCACTTTACGCATTATTGTTGTTTATATTATCGAAAATTATGACGATAGGTTATTATAACTGTCCGGGCTGATAACTAGTGGTTGATTGTTGAGCTCTGATTGATGTATATATATATACAGTTTCTGTTTTATAAAGATCATTGATGTGATATTATATGTTATTTCGCTGCGATGTGAGATTCTGTATTGTTCTGTTTGGTTCTCTCTTCTCTCTTTCTTCTCTTTACTTCTTCTCTCTTCTTTATTTTCTCTTGACTTTCCATCAGTCTATGCTTTTTGGGTCAGACATATATGGTTTATTGTCGATTCAAAGGGTACGGATTTACGAGTCGTCACATCTAATTTCCTTTCTAATTTATATTTAGATTAGAAATGATAATTTAGAAATGATTTTCAATTTCTATAATTTTCTCAATTAATGTGGATTATATATGAATTTTCTAGTGAAGAAAATGCTATTCGGGTTTAAAATTAATTATAGCCAAATTATATTGGCTTTGGGTCTGAAATTTATATATGTTAGAAAACATATTAAAAATACGTTTTTGTAGTTTTTCTAGAATTTTCCTAAGTGTTTTAATGAATATATAAAATTATTTACTTATGGGATTTAGATGTTTGATATATTTATATAAAGGAGAAGGGGTATTTTGTAAATTATTCAAATCTTTATTTTTGAAAATCAGCAGTACTTTTAGAAAAAGAAAAATGTGCAACCAATCATAATTTGACAAACAAGGCAGGTTAGGTACAAAGAAATAGTTTAAAAGGTCAAATCCACATGCATTTTCTTGTTTCAATGCTTTCGGCACGGGCATCCGACTCCATCGAATTCAATGCACATGGTATCAGATATTTGGTATGCAGTGAATTGGACTAAGGTAGAAGGAATTGGGTCGATACAAGGGGTTCTGAAGGGATAGGAGCACTATTTTGCTTTTGTATGAAAATGTGGCTTCTTTGCGTTCAACTGAATAGCTTTCGACTTGTTCTACTTTCAACCGAGTCAATGATTTTAGAAAGAATGGCTTTTAGAGGTTGTGCCTTTGTTTTTAAACAACTGCTTTCCACTAGGTCGAAGCCCCTGACTGCCACTATTTACCTTTTGACCCAGATTGGTTTCTAAAGGGTTACTTTGTTTTTAAAACCAAGCCACTTCTCCAATGATTTCCAAGGGATGGTTTCGACACCAGCACTTCTTTACTTAGGAATTCTTTTGAAAGAGATGCTTTTAACTTAAATGTTTTCATGACCCTTTTGCTCTGTAAAAGGTAGAACCCAAATGCTTTCGATAGAGATGATTTTAATGGTTTCAAAAGGCGTTTCCACATGTTATAAACTGAACCCAAATGCTTTCAAAAGGTTTGATGTTTTGACGCTTTCGAGAGGTTTCAAAGAAAGGTTTTTAAGGGGTGGTTTCCCAATGGTTTCGAAAGGTCTAAATGGAAAGGTTTTCCAATTGTTTCGAAAGACAATGTTTAAGTGTTTTAAAGCGGATGTCTATGTTGAATATGATAGTATATGATTTTTGTTTGATGATAATAAATATGTATATATATTCATTTAAATGTATTTATTATTATACTATTTTATTTTCGCAGAATTAAAAAAAAATATTTGATGAATAAAATAAATGACACATAATTTAAATTCAAACAGATATTTTATTCAACCAAATATTTTATTCAACCAAATATTTTATTACAATTTTGAAGTACAAAGTTGTGCTCTCACTATATACATACAAATTTTCAATTACAGTACAATTTCAGTCACATCACATTTTTCACTATACATACATTTGCACCTCACTATATTTCACTCGTTCACTCGTATTTGATCTTCAACTCTATCCCAGATTGAATCTTGTAACAACCCAAATTTTTGACTCCGAAAATTTGACACTAATATGTTCACTGTAGAAGTGCCAAGCAATCGAACGTCGGAAATTCTAGATTTTTAGGGTAAAGAAGAAAAGGAGGTAGAATAAGAAACAGGAAACAACAACACAGAATCTCACAATCACAGCGGATCAAAATATAATATCAAATAACAGCATTTATATTAAAAAAACTTTAAATGTCAATTTACATACAATATATAAGAGTACAATCATTCACCAATAACTGGACAGTTATAATTAACGTGTCCATAAATATAGACTACACAGTCTTAAATACACAGCGGAATAATCAATACGTCTCTGCCATCCAGCCCGCCTCCTGAGCTCCAGAACGTCCTAATCTGAAAATCTGTAATACTCGATCTAACCCGAGCATTACAATAAAGTAACACCCGAGTCAGGATAGAAACTAGCATGAGTAAACCCATTTAAGGTGAAATACTTAAGTTGTAAACCTTCTTGAAAACCCAGGTAACTCGTTCATCACTACAAGTTTTAATCTTTCTATAGTCAAAACTTATTTTATAAAATAATGTCTAAGTACCGTTACTTAGTTAAATGGATTAGTTCACTTAGTTTATTCCATTCCAGCCTATTTGATTCTATAATCAAATCCTATAAAGAATTATAGATTACAAATCGAAGCGGTTCCGGATATCGCTAATATCCGACCCCGATCCCTTCGAAATTCAAACGTCGTCTTTTATGGCCCAATTGTTAAGTAAAACAATTTAAATTAAACATCAGAATGTCTTATGCATACAAAAATCCATCATACATATGTCTATTTAAATAAATGATTCGCATTTATCAACAGATCAATACATGCTTTTCATATACCAGAATATAATGAATTAACATACTATAGATATTAAACAACCCAAGCATTCAATTCAAACTAATCATTCATAGGTTAGGTAAATTAGTCACACAATTTCCAATTAATTTAATTTACACAAAATATTTAATTTCCTATAATTCTGCTTAATTAACATTAATTAATTACAACCATTTATTTTATTTTAAATCAAATGTTGAAATTAATTAATGATTAACTTATAAAATCACTTAAGTCCTTTGATTAATTAGAGTTTAAATCATTTTCCTTAATTATCCACCTAATTACATCATTTAATTTTATTTAAAATAAACTTAGGAATATATTTAAAATAAAATTAATCTATATATAATTACCCTAAATCAAAACAAATTAAGTTCAAAATATTTAACTTCAAAATCTTTTGGTTTGAGCTTGCTCTGAAACTTGTTCAGAAATTTACTCTTTTAAAAACTTTATAAATTCATTAATTTCCTTTTTAAAATACTCGGGCCCAAGCCCAAAAATCATGATCACCTACCCGAACAAAACTCAAAACTTCCCGTCCTTCCTCCTTCTTCTCCCTTCCTTCTTATTTCCTTAAACTTGCTAACCCACTCGTGTACACCCCAAGCCCAACCCGAGCCAATCCTTTTCTTCCCCATCCCTTACTCAAATACCCGTTCCTACCTCAACTACAAAACCACAACCCAGATATACACTGACACACGTATACGTGGATGCACGGTCGGTGCAACTCCGGTCGACATCGACGGCACCACTTGGTCACCCACGACCCTCTCCATTACTTTGACTACCCAGATCTTCGAATCGACCTCCAAATCGAAAACGAGCTACATGAATACCCACTGGAACGAACCTGATCACCAACAACCATCTCGCGTTGCCACCTCCGGTCACCAGAAACTTTGACACCCTGTTTGTAACGACCCGGTTTTGAGTTAAATTTGAATTAGTAATTTATTTAAATTTTTGGGAATAAATTTGAATTAAATCAGTAATTAATATAATTTTTGGATTTAATTGTGAATTTGATTGTAAAATTTAAAATGAAAATGGAGGAATGAAATATATATTTATAAAAAGATATTGTTTGTTTATTCATTTATAAATACAAATTGATTGTATATTATTTTTTGAATTTGAAATTTAGAAATAAAATGTTTTGAATAATATATTGGATTTTTTAACTCTATATTTTGAAAAAATTAAAGTATATATGTATATAAGATTATTTATTTTTATATAATTGGTTTTCAAATCATTTTTCTTTATTTAAGTACAAATATAAACATTCATTCATTTAAACTATAAATTTTAAATTTTAAATAAGAATAAATAGGAAAGTATGGTTTAAATTCAACATAATATTTACAAAGGTTTTCAAAGTTAATCATTTTCAAAACATTAAGATAGATATTTATTTATTTAAAAGGTTGGTAACTTGAGTTTAAAATTTAAATAAGATTTGTATATATGTAAATAAAAATACATGAAAATATAATTCATGAATTAATGTACAAAACATAAAAACACTAATTCTGAATTAATTTAGGAAAAAGGACTTAGAAATAATTTTTAAATAAAATAAGTAAAGGCCAAAACATAAATTTTCTTGAATTAACAAGTGTACATTAATTATCCTTGTAGTTAAACAAGTGTGGCTTGATAATCACATGCAAAATTACATGTGTTAATTCAATTAACAAGTGGCATTCAATGTTTTTTCTTTTAAATTAAATTTTAGAATAATAAGCACAAGGAAGGAATTAGTCTAAACTTCTCAAACCTAAAAATAAAATTGCAATACAGAAAAAAATGTTTCAGATTAGTTTCAAAAAACTGAAATTAAGCTACATGATCAAAAGAGAAAATGAAACAAATTTAAAATTAAAACTACAAAATCATATCAATATTAGAATCTTAAGACATCAACTTGGAGTAAAAATTTGAAATCTGCCTAAAACCTGGGACAAGCATCAGTTTCAGGAAAATTAAAAACTCAGAGCAGATTTGAATACAAATCAAGCAAGCTCAGATCAGTATCAATCCCATTCGAAAACAAATCTAAAGGCAGTAAGCAAGCTTTCAAAAATCTTCAAGCCTGGAAATGAAGAAATCAAAACAACTTCAACAAGTAAAAGATTCATCTCAACTTCAAAATTCAGCATCAAAAAGAATACTTTCAGTCTAAGAGAAAACCTCTCTGCTTTTACACCAGGTGAGCAAAGTACCATATGGTATTTGGATTTGTTCATATATATTGATATTTATGATTGATGCCTGCGCATGTTGTAAGTTTTATTTATCTAAGTGAAAATATATCTGTATACATATATATATAGTCAGATAATTGTTGTGTATATATCTGTAAATAGATATATTCATCTCTCTATTTAAATACAGGATTAAGGCCATTAAAACAAATATTTAAGCAGCTCTTTATACGATCAATATTAAAACAAGATCATTGAAAATAAAATAAGGGTATGAGTGTGAACTTATTTTTAAAAATAGTTCCAGACAACAATATCAAGTACATATTGTGAAAAGGGTAATTTACAGTAAGATCATTTTATATCAGGAAAATCAAATATTTTAACCATAAGTTCTGATTACAAAATCATGATCGTATTACAATTTGATGATTTTAGGCAATCTTATAATTTTTAAGTTTGTATTTAATGAGAAAATTCAAGTTGATCTAAATGGCTTAAAATGTCAATTTACGGTGATCGACGAGGAGTTGATCGTCGAGCTTGGGCCTAGAGGTATGGTGAACAATGGGAATCAATGGAAAAAAGGTGATGGAATTTTAACATCACCGTCGCAATGTCATGACGCCGAACTAGGGTTCGACGATCCTTTTTGGTCGACTGAGTTTATGTGGTCACTACATCATCGTCAAGGAATTTAGGCCGATCGCACCAGGGAGGATAGGGGCGAGGTGACGTGATGAAGCTGTGGTCGGAGATTCATGGTCGTCGGTGGCTCGACGAGGTGGGACGAGATGATTTTTGGCTGTGTTGTGGGGTTCCAGTTTTGTTTGGCATACTCGATTTTGTTTCTCGATGTTTTTGATTTTTGATCAAAAGTTGATCTGGCGATTGTACATGTGCACTTGATGTCCATCGTATCAGTACGAAGAGGAGGAAGAAGAAGAAGATGGGTTTCCTCGGGTTTGATTACGTGTAGTGGAGTGTTTTACTCGAAGGAATCATGGGCGTGAGTTTAATCGGGTAAAATTTGAAAAAGCTTGGGAAAAGGATGTGTTTGACTCGGGGATGATATCAAAGTTTTGAAATAAATATCTTTTTTTTAAAGTTTCAAAGCAAATAGAAAATGTACAAGTTTTCAAGCAATTATTAAGATAAGTTTCAAAGATTGAGTGTTAAAGCAAATGTCTGAAAATTGTTTTGTTTTTAAATAATTATTTATAGGGATAATTGTTTAATTAAAATCTTTAAGTGTTTTCAAATATGATTTGATTTAGTAAGTAATTAAGATAAGTGATTTATCTTAAGTTAATTAAGGCTTTGGATAAATAAAGACTAATTGATTTGTTAATGATTGAAGGTCAAGTTGATTATGAAATCAATTTAAAGAATTTAAATTAGTTATTAATGTGAATGACTAAAAGATAATTACTTAATTAAAAGTAATTAATTTATGATATTTAAGATGATTAATCAAGCAACTAAAGAATAATTAATTAAGGATAATTAATTTGAATGATTAATTAATTGAGGTAATTAATTTGAGGTTAATTAATTATTTTGATTAGTTAAGGAATAATTATTTTGAGTAAATTTATTAAGGATAGTTAATTAATGAAGTTAATTAATAATTGAAGGTAATTAATTACTTAAAGATAATTACATAATTAAAAGTAATTAATGATTAAAGTTAATTAATTAAATGATTAAAAGGATAATTACTCAAAGTAATTAATTTATGATTTATTAATATAAGTGATTAGGATAATCACTTATTGTAATTAATTAAGGATAATTAATTTGATGGTAATTAATTAAAGGATAATTAATTTATTAATTAATCAATTAAGGGTAACTAATTTGAAGGATAACTAAATAATTAGGGGTTAATTATTTAATGATTAAAGGTTGATTAATTAATTAATTAAAGTTGATTTAATTAATAATTAAAGGTTAATTAATAAATGATTAAAGGTTAATTAATGATTAAGGTTTGTAATTAATTAGTGTTAATCAACCAGGATTAGTGATTTATTCAAAAGTAATTAATCTGATTTTAATTAATCAGATAATTAATTGATTTTACTTATGGATGTTTGAATTCTATTGATTGTTGAAATGTTTGATATCCCTGTTATGTTATGCTTTGTGCTATGAATTGTTTTGGTGTGATCTGTGATGAATGTAATTAATTTATCTGTGACAAATTTATATTATTTATCTGTGTTTATCTGTGAATGAAAGATAAGCGTTATATGGTTATACCGCTTATCGATATTACTGTGCTTGAATATGTGATGATTGATGTTGTTGCATTATTGTGTAAAACCCCTGGACTACACCATACGCACACAAATATGGATTGCACGAGGAAATTGGTTAAGTCACAGATTTTTGAAACGGTTTTGAAATTGAATTTTGAATTCAAATGGTCTTGGAAATGGAATTGGGTTAAAGATTTAAAAAAACATTATGAAAGAAATTTTTAAGATAAAAGTTATTTTGAATAACTTGATGATTTATATGAATTTAAGGTTTGAAATTGAATTCTATGTTTGGAAATTATGGTTTAAAAAAAGTTATACAAGTTATATATGTTTTTATGTGGGTTTTAAACCATTTTAAAAAATATTACTTTGGAAATTTGAATTTAACCCAAGTTTTATACTTGAAAGGCTTTAACTCGTGCAAATGAAATCGGATTTTTCCAAAATGAAAACTATTTTTTTTCAAATAATAATAGCTTTCATGTAAAGAAAGGATTTCCAATTTGTGTTGAAAAGATTTCAAGTTTGAATTATGAATTGTTTTGGAAGCTATAATTGAATCTTTGTGGAAGATTGTTGAACTTTGTTTTGAAGTTAAAAAGGATCTTAAAAGGTATCTTTTGTATAAAAGATTTGGGATTGAATTGAAATAGTTTTGAAAACTATAAATGAATCTTTGTGAAAGATTAGTGAACTTTGTGAAGTGAATCTTTTTGTTTAAAAAGATTTAAAATGGTAATTTGTTTAAACCATTTATTTGAGTAATAAGTTGTGACATGATTGAGATCCCATTCTCCATATGGTTTTTAAATATTGCGCTCATTATTCGGTTTAGCCGGAAGAGAACCTTTGTGTCATATAACCCATTTCGAATAATGATACGACGATATGGATAGCATTTGATGACGTGTGGTGAAGACCGGATATTTTTGAAAGCGGAAGGATGACCTGTCGAATGTCTCTGCACCGAATGGCCCCTGTATAGAGATTTATATCATCCTTTGTGATGGGGAATCCGGACGTGATTAGGGATTATCCGGATTTGCAAGGGCTTCTTTGTGAAGTGCCTCCGGTTCTGTTCGATCCTAGAACAGACTTGTATGGATGTGTGTCTGACATTATACTTTGAGATGTAAAGCTGGTTTCTATCAAATATATTTCTGTTTGGTGGCGGAGAATTCATTCTCTTAGCTTAACATCCTTCTCTGAGACGTACGAGCTCAGAGGTTATGAAGTTGATGGTTACTAATGATACATTCCTAATTTGGTAATGTGGCATACGAAGTGCTGTTGTTCATTTGTTGATCGAAGCATGGCTTTTATGAAAAGCGTAGCTTTGTGGACAAGACTTCATCGGACCTCACAAACAGGAATGTTACGGCAGGGATTTTAGGGGTTGCGCCCCTAGGGTATGTCCATTTCCTTCTGGATAAAAATGATATCATGGTATGGCGCCCAGATATTTAATGGTTGTTGCTATTTGTTGGTGAATCTCGGGATAAAGGTCGGTAACGACCGGGGATGGCTTACTTGTAGGTGTTACTTTCGAGTAGGTGTAACCCGGCCTTGTGTTGGTAGGGAACCGATTTGGTTCTTGGGGGCGTCCTTCTAGAGGCATCTCATTTTTTAAGGAAGTTCATTAGCCTGACCATTTGTTGGAAATCCAACGAAACAATACGCGCCCTGTACGGTTTTAGTTGTATAACCTGCCATGGAATATGGCGGCAACCTGCTATTGAACATGGTAGCTATAGTAGGCATAGTACGAAATGTCTATGCTGGCTAAGATTAATATTATACTTTCGAAAGATTTTCTGCACTATGTACTAATAATAATATCAAAAGGATTTTGTGTATCAATCATATTTGACTATCATAAGGAGAAATCTCCTCCAATTCTGCTTTTGCATTGTGTGTGTGGCCGGAGGCCTTATAGTAGTTTCATTTTCCAAAAAGCATTGCGGATTTAGGTTTTAAATTCTTTTGTTATTTGTTTTAAAGATAATACTATTTTTATTTTCTCCAACCAGTCCCATGACTGACCTGATGTTTATTGTTCCCTATCTAAACTCTTGGTGCCCACAATTTTCCACACGGACAGTCTAGAGTTGGATTTTTCAAATAATCAAATTGTAGGTGTAGATTTGATAGCCTTCGAAGTCTTTGGTTTGGTAGCATTTGGAAATCTTCTTCAGTCTTTGGTCTTTGAAGTTTTTGGTTTGGCAATCGCATTGGGATCGAGTTTGTTTCACTTCAGCATTGATGATGGTTCGAGCTTTCGATTTTGAGCTGGGAGTCTTTGGAGTTTTGGCTTTAGTGATGGAGTTGTTGCGATTTCTATCCTTCCTTTCGAAAACAATATTGGTGTTCCTCTGTCGAAGATTATCTTTCCGCTGTTATATTTCTATCTCTGATTTGTATTGATATTCAGTTGTAACAAATGTTGTATATCAATAATATTCAATGTTTTCTTCCGTTGTGTTGTTGTACTTAATGTGTTATAAGCTTTGGCGAATCGGATTTTTACGTTTGAATCTGCGACATTCGAATACGTGTGAAGTATGGATGTCGATTTTCGAACGCGAAAATCCCGGTCGTCACATTTGGTATCAGAGCTGAAGGTTGAACTTTAGCTCAGGAGTATAACACGTTAGGCAACTCATTAGAGATAGGGTGAAGTATACCTAGAATGAGTATATCCCTAAGATATCCGTCTGTGTGCCTCAGTAAATTCTCTTACTATCCACTGATAGTAAGTATGAGTGAAAGAAGAGGACGAGATAGGGGACGGGGCAGTACCACTACAAATGGTCAATACCCTGCAACAACGAAAACAATCTTTTCTCTATCAATCTCCTTTGATCCAGTTCAATTCTTTGATTACTTCATGACAGCTGTAAGAAGAAGCTTTGGGTGTGGTGGTGGCCCTGCGAATCGTTGAAGATAAGTTTCTATTTCATATTCTCTTCATCGATTTCTTATAAGCTTTTTGTTTTAACTCTAATAAATTTGAAATTTTATTTGAAATAAAATTGGTTAATAAAATATGGAACTAAATTTAATTGTATCAATAAACAATTTCGACTAAATTTCGATTAAAACCAAATTTGAAATTCTATTGTAATTTCTTGTTTGAATCGAAGTCCGTAGAGGGAAAGGCTAGTATATACTTTGGGATATTCCAATCTGAATTGAGTATCCATTGTTTGCTCTGTTGGGTCCATATATATTCTACGAATGGTTAGTTATCCTTCGAACAACCAAAGTCCCTGCTTATTTCGTAGATCTGGTGACCCGAGTATCTTGTGTAGTATTGAATGAGTTCGTTCTCATATTTAATAATGATATTTTGATTTGGTAAGCCAAATGCAGAATAGATAATCAGCTTGATTGATGAGTTGATTCTCTATTTTTATATATCCATCCTCTGTTCTCTCCCTGGCAAATTTCGTGGACGAAATTTTCTTAAGGGGGAATCTGTAACGACTCCGGTTTTGTGTTAAATTTGAATTGGTAATTTATTTAAATTTTTGGGAATAAATTTGAATTAAATTAGTAATTAATATAATTTTTGGATTTAATTGTGAATTTGATTGTAAAACTTAAAATGAAAATGGGGGAATGAAATAAATATTTATAAAAAGATAACGTTTGTTTATTCACTTATAAATACAAATTGATTGTATATTAATTTTTGAATTTGAAATTTAGAAATAAAATGTTTCGAATAATATATTGGATTTGTTAACTCTGTATTTTGAAAAAATTAAAGTATATATGTATATAAGATTATTTATTTGTGTATAATTGGTTTTCAAATCATTTTTCTTTGTATAAGTACAAATATAAACATTCATTCATTTAAACTATAAATTTTAAATTTAAATAAGAGTAAATAGGAAAGTATGGTTTAAATTCAGCATAATATTTATAAAGGTTTTCAAAGTTAATCATTTTCAAAACATTAAGACAGATATTTATTTATTTAAAAGGTTGGTAGCTTGAGTTTAAAATTTAAATAAGATTTGCACATATGTAAATATAAACACATGAAAATATAATTCATGAATTGCTATACAAAACATAAAACACAAATTCTAAATTAATTAAGAAAAAAGACTTAGGAATAATTTATAAATAAAATAAAGGTCTAAACATAAATTTTCTTGAATTAACAAGTGTGGCTTGATAATCACATGCAAAATTACATGTGTTAATTCAATTAACAAGTTGCATTCAATTTTTTTCTTTTAAATTAAATTTTAGAATAACATGCATAAGGAAGGAATTAGTTTAAACTTCTCAAACTTGGAAATAAAATTGCAAAACAGAAAAAAAAATGTTTCATATCAGTTTCCCAAACCTGAAATTAAGCTACATGATCAAAAGAGAAACTGAAACAAATTTAAAAATAAAACTACAAAATGATCTCAACATCAGAGTCTCAAGACATCAACCTAGAGTAAAAATTTGAAATCTGCTTAAAACCTCGGATAAGCATCAGTTTCAGGCAAATTAAAAACTCAAAGCAGATTTGAATACAAATCAAGCAAGCTCAGATCAGTATCAATCCCATTCGAAAACAAATCTGAAGGCAGTAAGCAAGCTTTCAAAAATCTTCAAGCTTGGAAATGAAGAAATCAAAAGAACTTCAACAGGTAGCAAATTCATCTGAACTTCAAAATTGAGCATCAAAAAGAATACTTTCAGTCTAAAAGAAAACCTGTCTGCTTTTACACCAGGTGAGCAAACTACCCTATGGTGTTTGGATTTGTTCATATATATTGATATTTGTGATTGATGCCTGTGCATGTTGTGTGTTTTATTTATCTAAGTGAAAATATATCTGTATATCTATATATATAGTTAGATAATTATTGTGTATATATCTGTAAATAGATATATTCATCTCTCTGTTTAAGTATAGGATTAAGGCCATTAAAACAAATATTTAAACTGCTCTTTATATGATCAATATTATAACAAGATCATTGAAAATAAAATAAGGGTGTGAATGTAAACTTATTTTTAAAAATAGTTCCAAACAACAATATCAAGTAAATATTGTTTAAAGGGTAATTTACAGTAAGATCATTTTATATCAAGAAAATCAAATATTTTAACTATAAGATCTGATTACAAAATCATGATCGTATTACAAATTGATGATTCTAGGCGAAGATCTTATAATTTTTAAGTTTGTATTTAATGAGAAAATTCTAGTTGATCAAAATGGCTAAAAATGTCGATTTACAGTGATCGACAAGGAGTTGATCATCAAGCTTGGGCCTGGAGGTAGGGTGAACAATGGGAATCAATGGAAAAATGGTGATGGAATTTTAACATCACCGTGGCGTTGTCATGACGTCGAACTAGGGGTCGATGAGCCTTTTTTATCGACTGAGTTTATGTGGTTACTCCGTCATCGTCAAGGAATTTTGGCCGATCGCACCAAGGGGGATAGGGAGAGGTGACGTGATGAAGCTATGGTCGGTGATCCATAGCCGCCGGTGGCTCGATGAGGTGGGACGAGATGATTTTTGGCTGTGCAGTGGGGTTCCAGTTTTGTCCGACATGCTCGATTTTGTTTCTCGATGTTTTTGATTTTGCTGGGTATTCGAGATGGATGGGGACGCGTTCGTCGTCATGCTGGAGCATTTAGCCATGATCGAAAGTTGATCTGGCGATTGTACACGTGCACTTGATGTCCATCGTATCAGTACGAAGAGGAGGAAGAAGAAGATGGGTTTCCTCGGGTTTGATTGCGCGTTGTGGAGTGTTTTACTTGAAGGAATCATGGGCGTGAGTTTACTCAGGTAAAATTTGGAAAAGCTCGGGAAAAGGATGTGTTTAACTCGGGGATGATATCAAAGTTTTGAAATAAAGAATTTTTTTAAAGTTTAAAAGCAAATAGAAAATGTACAAGTTTTCAAGCAATTATTAAGATAAGTTTCAAAGATTGAGTGTTAAAGTAAATGTTTGAAAAATATTTTGTTTTTAAATAATTATGCATAGGGATAATTGTTTAATAAAATCTTTAAGTGTTTTCAAAAATGATTTAATTTGATAAGTAATTAGATAAGTGATTTATCTTAGTTAATTATGGCTTTATATAAATAAAGACTAATTAATTTGTTAATGATTGAAGGTCAAGTTAATTATGAAATCAATTTAAAGAATTTAAATTAATTATTGATGTCAATGATTAAAAGATAATTACTTAATTAAAAGTAATTAATTTATGATATTTAAGATGATTAATCAAGCGACTAAAGAATAATTAATTAAGGATAATTAATTTGAATGATTAATTAATTGAGGTAATTAATTTGAGGCTAATTAATTAATCTGATTAGTTAAGGAATAATTATTTTGAGTAAATTTATTAAGGATAATTAATTAATGAAGTTAATTAATAATTAAAGGTAATAAATTACTTAAAGAAAATTACTTAATTAAAAGTAATTAATGATTAAAGTTAATTAATCAAGTGATTAAAAGGATAATTACTCGAAGTAATTAATTTGTGATTTATTAATATAAGTGATTAGGATAATCACTTATTGCAATTAATTAAGGATAATTAATTTAATGGTAATTAATTATGGGATAATTAATTTATTAGTTAATCAATTGAGGGTAATTAATTTAAAGGATAATTAAATAATTAGGGGTTAATTATTTAATGATTAAAGGTTAATTAATTAATTAATTAAAGTTGATTTAATTAATAATTAAAGGTTAATTAATAAATGTTTAAAGGTTAGATAATGATTAAGCTTTGTAACTAATTAATGTTAATTAACCAGGATTGGTGATTTATTCATAAGTAATTAATTTGATTTAAATTAATCAGATAATTAATTGATCTTACTTATGGATGTTTGAATTCTATTGATTGTTGAAATGTTTGATATTCCTGATATGTTATGCTTTGTGCTATGAATTGTTTTGGTGTGATCTGTGATGAATGTAATTTATTTATCAATGATAAATTTATATTATTTATCTGTGTTTATCTGTGAATGAAAGATAAGCGTTATAGGGTTATACCACTTATCGATATAGCTGTGCTTGAATCTGTGATGATTGATGTTGTTGCACTATTGTGTAAAACCCTTGAACTACACCATACACACACAAATATGGATTGCACGAGGAAATTAGTTGAGTCACAGATTTTTGAAATGGTTTTGAAATTGAATTTTGAATTCAAATGGTCTTGGAAATGGAATTGGGTTAAAGATAAAAAACTTTTTGAAAGAAATTTTTAAGATGAAAGTTATTTTGAAGAACTTGATCATTTGATTTGAATTCAAGGTTTGAAATTGAATTCTATGTTTGGAAATTATGGTTTAAAAAAAGTTATACAAGTTATAAATGTGTTTATATGGGTTTTAAACCATTTTGAAAAATATTGTTTTGGAAATTTGAATTTAACCCAAGTTTTATACTTGAAGGGCTTTAACTCGTGCAAATGAAATCAGATTTTTCCGAAACAAAAACTATTTGTTTTCAAATAATAATAGCTTTCATACAAAGCAATGATTTCCAATTTATGTTGAAAAGATTTCAAGTTTGAATTGTGATTATTTTGAAAGCTATAATTGAACCTTTGTGGAAGATTATTGAACTTTGTTTTGAAATTGAAAATGATCTTAAAAGGTATCTTCTGCATAAAAGATTTGGGATTGAATTGAAATAGTTTTGAAAACTATAAATGAATCTTTGTGAAAGATTGGTGAACTTTGTGAAGTGAATCCTTTTGTTTAAAAAGATTTAAAATGGTAATTTGTTTAAACCATTTGTTTGAGTAATAAGTTGTGACTTAATTGAGATCCCATTATCCATATGGTTTTTAAATATTACGCTCATTATTCGGTTTAGGCAGGAGAGGACCTTTGTGTCATATAACCCATTTCGAATAATGATACAATGATATGGATAGCATTTGAAGATCGGTGGTGAAGACCAGATATTTTCGAAAGCGGAAGGATGACCTGTCAAATGTCTCTGCACCGAATGGCCTTGGTATAGAGATTTATATCATCCTTTGTGATGGGGAATTTGGACGTGATTAGGGATTATCCGGATTTACAAGGGCTTCTTTGTGAAGTGCCTATGGTTATGTTCGATCCCGGAACAGACTTGTATGGATGTGTGTCCGACGTTACACTTTAAGATGTAAAGCTGGTTTCTATCAAATACATTTCTCTTTGATGGCGGAGAATTCGTTCTCTTAGCTTAACACTCTTCTTTGAGACGTACGAGCTCAGAGGTTATGTAGTTGATGGTTACTAGTGATACATTCCCAGTTTGGTAATGTGAAGTGCTGCTGAACATTTGTTGATCGAAGCATGGCTTTTGCAAAAAGCGTAGCTTTGTGGACGAGACTTCGTCAGATCTCACAACCCGAAAATGATCGAAACAGGAATGTTGCGGCAAGGTTTTTAGGGGTCACGCCCCTAGGGTATGTCCATTTCCTTCTGGATAAAAGTGATATCATGGTATGGAGTCCAGATATTTAACTGTGTGGTTGTTGCTGTTTGTTGGTGAATCCCGGGATAAAGGTCGGCAACGACCGGGATGGCTTACTTGTAGGTGTTACTTCCAGGCAGGGGTAAGCTGGCCTTGTGTTGGTAGGGAACGGATTTAGTTCTTGGGGGATTCCCTCCAAAGGCGTCCCATTTGTTAAGGAAGTTCCTTAGCCTGACCATTTGTTGGAAATCCAAAGAAACAATACGCGCCCTGTTCGGTTTTAGTTGTATAACCTGCCATGGAATGTGGTGGTAACCTGCTATTGAACATGGTAGCTATAGTAGGCATAGTACGAAATGTCTGTGCTGGCTAAGATTAATATTATACTTTCGAAAGATTTTTAGCAATATGCACTAATAATAATATCAAAATTTTTTGCATATCAAGCATGTTTGACTATCATAAGGAGAAATCTCCTCAAATTCTGCGTTTGCATTGTGTGTGGCGGGAGGCCTTATGGTAGTTTCATTTTCCAAAAAGCATTGCGGATTTAAATTTTAAATTCTTTTGTTGTTTGTTTTAAACATAAAACTGTATTTTTTTCTCATACCAGTCCCATGACTGACCTGGAGTTTATTGTTCCCTATCTAAACTCCGGGTACCCACAATTTTCACACGGGCAGTCTAGAGTTGGATTTTTCAGATAATCAAATAGTAGGTGTAGATTTGATAGCCTTCGAAGTCTTTGGTTTGGTAGCATTTGGAAATATTCTTCCGTCTTTGGTCTTTGAAGTTTTTGGTTTGGCAATCGCATTGGGATTGAGTTTGTTTCACTTCAGCATTGATGATGGATCGAGCTGAGCTAGGAGTCTTTCGAGCTTTGGCTTTAGTGATGGAGTTGTTGGGATTTCTATCCTTCTTCCTTTTGAAAATAATATTGGTGTTCCTCTATCGAAGATTATCTTTCCGCTGTTATATTTCTAGCCCTGATTTGTATTGATATTCAGTTGTAACAAATGTTGTATATCAATAATATTAATTGTTTTCTTCCGCCGTGTTGTTGTACTTAATATGTTATATGCTCCGGCGAATCGGATCTTTACGTTTGAATCTGTAACATTCGAATACTAGTGAAGTATTCATGTCTATTTTCGAACACGAAAATATGGGTCGTCAGACTGTCCAAACCTTCGCCGTAGACCTACGCTCTTATTCCCTCTAGTTCGATCGAGGCCGATGCATCGACGACGACGAACTGGCCTCGAATTCGACATCGACCAAACCATGGTCTAAAACCCTATTTCATCGCCGACACGCCACCACGATGGACTAAAAATCAAAGCCCATTTTTCCCAAGCACCCTAGCCCTCGAGCTTGCTCCAGCCATGATCTCAACCATTCACCCTTCACCGATTGCCAGAAATCAGGCAAACTCTCGATTCTGTTCAACTCGCAAGATCTCTTGATTTACAAACTTAAAAATCTTAATATTTATATTAAAAATCATAACTTTCAATAATGAATCAAATTACCAAGATGAAGCTTGAAATTAAAATGGTTGGATTTCCTGATATAATACATCCTTACTGCAATTCTATTTTCTCCAGTAAAACTCTAACTAATTACACTTATAATTATTTTTAAAAACAAGATTTAGTTAATTCAAACATAATTCCTTTATACATTATAGCCTATAAAATATTAAAGAAAAGATTTGAATTTTTGAACTTATTTAGCCTGTTAAATCAAAAACAGAGACATATATATATATATATATATATATATATATATATATATATATATATGTACAGAGATGCACACAATCAACTTCAGATTTATATACATGCAAGCATATTCTACATTCATGCAACAATAAACAAGTCATTACTATCATCCATCATCACATGCCCAAGTAAATAAAGAGGTTTTAGCTTTAAAAGATTTGTTTACTCACTGTATTTTTGTTTGAACAGAGCAAAGCTTTTGAGAATCTGGAAATGCTCTTGATTTTGAAAACTGGAAACTTGATTCTTGATTTTGATCTGCTTGTTTTTAGTTGAATTGAATCTATGCTGAGATGAACTTGAATTTAGCTTGTTTCAGTTTTGAAATTTGCAAGAGTTGTTTGTTTTGTCTTTCTGGTTTTGGCTTTCTCAGGTTTTTAGTTTGATAAATTTTTTGAAAAATGAAAGACGAAAGAAATAAAGAGATATATATAAGAATGTACAGCTTTTTTTTAAATGAAGAAAATAATTAAATTTGTAATTTGCATGCTATACTTAGCTTACAATTGTCTTATGCATGCATTTATATTTATTTTTGTTTTTATAATTTCATTAATACATTTTTATTTATACATTTCCTTTTTTATGTTTTCATTAATGCATTTTCTTTTTATTAATTTATGTAACTTTTAAATAAATAATATAAAACCCAATTATACATTAATTAATAACTATATATATATAATTAGTGTTTAAATGTAGAGTTTTTAAATCCAATTTACTTTTAAGATATATATATATATATATATATATATATATATATAGAATTCCAAATCGTAGTTCTATTCACAAACCATATATATATGAATAGTAGTAAAATAGCTATCATATTTTATTTTTCTTTGGAATGATAAGTTTTTGCAAATTTAAATAATTATATTAGAAGATTATCAAATTAATATTTATATCCAGATATTTTTAATTATCAAAATTTATTTGTTCAACTTATAAATCAGTATTTTTAATAATTAAATCCATTTAATTACCAATTAACAGATGTCTAAAAATCCGGGTTGGCACATTCCTCCCCCTTTTAATCTTCTCGTCCTCGAAAAGGAACAAAGCAAGAACTTTAGTTATAATGTTTATTATCAGTTAAATATTCCTTTAACATTTTTAACCCTTAACTCTTTTTATTAAAATTTTAAAACACTTTAAAAATGTACATAATATTATCAAAATAGTTTTATAAAAATACTTTCTATAACTCGATGTTTCAACAAGTTCATCCTTGTTCTCACAGAAATTCGGTCATACGTTGATCAAGCGTAGGAATGAAAATCTATAAGTACTCAGCAGACCCGTTTTCAACACCTAGTGAAAATACTTAGAAAACTTTTGTGAGAACATAGAAAACATTTTTGTGAGAATGCTCTGGAAATCATCACCCCCTCCATGGTCGCAGTTAGCCCAATGATTAAGTCGCCATCCCGGCGAAACCACAGAAAACTGTAGGCCTCTGCGCCCCTCGATTACACCATGGAACCGCCACAGACTGCAGCCACACCCAGGATTACATTGCCATGACGGCAAAAACCATGTAACTGTGGGCATCATCTCCCTCGAATATCACTGTCGAATGAAACTTCACCACAAAGACCACATAGATCGCAGACTACATCAGTCGAGTCCCAATGTAGCCTGTAGGCACTCACTACCACACGACTTTCGCTATGTCTTCATAGATCGCACTCTACCGATGTTACATCGCTCTCCCAGTGAAATCAAATGTAGACCTTAGGCATTCACTGCCCCTCGACTTCTGCTATAGTGCGCAGTAGATCGCAGTTACACCGAGTTACACTGTCGTCACAGCATAACCCCAGTGTCTCTGTAGGCATCAGCGCCCGACTTTCGCTACCCCAACCACAATCCGTAGGAACTTTAGTTTGTCCAGGCATCCTTTGGGATCAAAATTTAGAACCCCACTTAGGGCTCAAGGCAGAACTACCCCGTTGATCTCCTACTAATTTCAATTCTAAATGGGAGCGCCTTTTTCCCCACAGCATTCTCAAAACATTTTATACTATACACATGTAGTATCTTTCAAATCATACTCTTTATATGTATTACATTTAAATCTTACTTGCACATAATCGATATCTCAAAATCGATAGTTTACAAACTTGGTTTTCCAAATTCCCAAAATTGATTTTTCCCAAAATCAAAAGCCTTTCAAAATCAATGGGTTTCCAAAAACCTTTTCAGATCCATTCTCATAAAATCATTTATATATATACTCTATATATAAGTTTATTCTTTTATAAAGTTACTTGCCACATTACTTACTTTTTATAAAATGACTTTCAGTTATAGTGATATCCAATTTCCACTCTTATATATTTCTCAAAATATACATTTCTATTTCAAAAACCATTTTTACATTTCTTTCCAAAATTTTCAATATCTATTTTATTTAAGCATGTACTGTTGTATATGCGAGTTTATGATTTTTGTTTGATGATAATAAACATATATATATATATATTCATTTAAATGTATTTGTTAATGTACTATTTTATTTTTCATATAATTAAATAACTATTTGCTGAATAAAATAAATAACATAGAATCTAAATTCAAACAGATATTTTTTCAAACAAATATTTATGACAATTTTGAATAGTACAAATTTGAGCTCTCACTATATATATACACAAATTTCAATTACATTACAATTTCAATCATATCACAATTTTTCATCTACAAATGTCCTCACTACATATCGTTCATTCACTTGTATTTATCTTCAACTCCATTCCAGATTGAATCCAGCATCTGAGCAATCTGCAAAAATATACACTGACGTAGTAAAATAGAAAATAAAATATTTTGTAGCGTATAATAAAAAATGATTTTGAAAATATTATTTTCCTCAGTTATTTGGGTTGTTCGTCATCATTTAAATTTGAGTTCATCATACACGAACAACTCGTGACATGCACAGTGCATCACTGTACATGCCACAAGGCCATGCACACCAATATACATCTGATAAAATTACAGGAACAGGTGAGCACAAGGTCAAACCCAAATCAAAGCTGGGTTCAATTCAAGTGCAATACAAATAATGTCACGATACGAGCACCAGGTCAAACCCGAGCTATAAGCTGGATTCAACTCAGGTGAAAATTCCAAAATCATCAATGAACTAACCACATCAAGCATCATACGTATGTAGGCGTGGAAACTAGACTACTTGACTGAAAATACCGCACATAACAACTACTCAATGATAGTTTCAAAAGAGTACGAAGCCTTGACCAAGACCAGACTACAATGACAAAGTATACAAGAACCAACACACATGAACTCGGTGAACCAGACCAGCTTAAATTCAACCGAATACAAGTCTGAATACAACAAGCTCCAAGTAGTTGATAATGCATAAGAAAAAAAATGAAACAGAGGTGGCAACATGGAGCTACAGACCAACCAAGTAACATATATGTATACAACTTGAAGCAACTCATCATAATTAAAACTGCAGTTCAAATCAAGTGAAGTCACAATGAAACTGCACTGGACCAACTCATGAATAAAAGTGCAGACAAAGGAACACAGTGAAGTACAACATCAAGATCAAATGCCACCAGACTACAGAACATAACAACATGAAGTCTAATTCAAACTACAGATGCAACCAAACAGTTCAACCAAACTCCAAAACAAAATGTACACAAGTATACATATATCCTGAGGTAATATGCAACGGTACAGACTCTAAACTATAACATATAACATAATTATGTACATGAATATGTCCAGTGAAAACAGAACAGTATGGAAGTCATGATATATGTAACGACCCGTGTAAATTCGATGTTTAAAATGAATTAAATTAATAGGATTTTTATTTAAATTTAGAAAGGAACAAAAATCTTATTTACTTATATGAAAGAGAATGTTGAAATTTGATGTATCAAGGGTAATTAAAATTTACAAATTAAATTATATATTGAATTAATAGTAATAGTGGAAACTGTGCATTTGATATAAAGCTGAATAAGTAAATTAAGGCAAGTATTGCATTTATCAATGGAATAAAATATTGGTTTATGGAAATTGAATGTAAACGGAGGAAATAAAGTAATGCAGGACAATAAATAACGTAATTAGTACAATCCCTTTTATTTGTAAACTATTGTAAGGTGTTAATTAATTGAAATATGAAAATTTGGAAATAGATTCAAAATTTATGTTAGTTAAACGAATTGCAATAATTAAAGTTAGTAATTAATGGGTTAAAGGGAATACAAATTTATTCATAAAGTGAATATAAGTGAATGTAACAAAATAAATAGGAAACGCTAATTATTCATAAGTGATGGTTGATGAAAAAGGAATAATTAATTGAATTTAGAATCCTAATTTGTATGTGTGCATATATTTGTAATGGGAAATAAAAGGGCAAAATAATAATATATAAGTATATTTAAGTTTATATTAGTGGGTTACTAGTAAATTCACTCATTACCAATAAGGATGCCTTGATGATAATTAATGTCATAACGGAAAAGAGTAAATGTATTCATTTGGATAAATTAATGGGAATAAATGCCAAACATCGAATTGTAATAAATGTAATTAAATATTTCAAGAGTGTGAAACGTAAAGATAAGGGTTAAGAGTTGTTGGAATGGGTATATTAAAATAATTATAAAGTGTAAATGTAAGTTTTGATAGGGACATGAATTATTTGAAGGAAAATAATTGGTAAAAGGGGTTTGGACTAAGGAAAGGTTATTGATTGTTTTGAAACCTTAATTAATATGGGAAATTAATTTAATATAAGCAAAACCAATGCAAATTAATCAGTGAAGCAATAATAATAAATAGTAATCAATCCAAAATTTGGTAACCCATTTTTCAAATTCAAGATAATAGTGTTGGTATAAGCTATTAATTTTTATGACAGTGCGATACCAATCAATGGATTGGAAGTGATTGCGAAATATTAATAAAATATTAAATAGGATGGTATTCAAATTTATACAACTATAGAAATGTGAAATTGGGGAATAGATTCAAGTATAAATGAGTTGTTAACATAATGCATCATAAGTGCAAATTTGAATGAATCAATGGGAGTATAGATTTAAGTATAGAAAGCAATATTTTTGTTTATTTAAAGTATTGCAAAATAAGTGAAATTAACGTTAAATATTACGATAATAGAGATTTAACTAAAATTCATGGATATTAAAATAATAGATTTTGAACCCAACATGGAAACCATCTACTTAAAAATTTATAAATGGAATAAACATTGATTATTTAATTTAATAGAAATTGTGGGAACTTAATTTATAACTTTGAATATAATGAAGTTGAAGATGTGATACTGCAATTGATAAATTTATCTTCTCTAAATTGACATTCAAATTTTTTTTAAATAATTGCAAATGATTGAGAAGTATAAAGGTGATAAATTGTCAATTCTATAATTGAAATATAAAATTTGATTTAATTGTTGATTTTAAATTTATTTAATTAATATAAAAAATAGCCATTTTGGTCACGGACTCGGATTTCGATGAAACCAGTTTCACCGGATCCTTAACAGTGAATTATTGTAGGGTTTCAAGTTCCGTAGCAATTGGACTTGTCGTTTGATCGTACGAATGCGAAACGCCTTGAAATCGATTTAATTAAAATCAATTTAAAATCAATTTGGAAATATTGTTTTCAGCATAACTTCTTCATACGATCGAATTTGAACGTGAAACTATTTCCATCGCGTTCAGAATATTTTAAAATACCTATTTTGATATATGGGTTTACCCAATTTCGTTCCGGGGTCAGAACGGGCTTTTTGGGCCACGTTAGCGTTAGCACGTTTATTTATCCAATCCACCTATTCAAATTCTGACCTACTTATATAAGCTCAGTTGTAAACCCTAGCCTCCATTCTATTCTCATTTGCTGTAAGTTCATTTCTTCAACTCTTTCTCTTCCTTAATGGATGCAAATTTCAGATCCAATTCTATTCAAAAAAATCAGATAAAAATTCAAAGTCCCCAGAAAATTCCAAAAAAATTATATGTTGAAGATCCCATCGATACGAATCTACGCTTGTCTTCTGTTTTTGCAATTGTTGCTCGAATCAGCGGGAAATCGTGGTCAAAGTTCCAAATCCCGAAACCCATGGTGGCAATTTAGGCGTTTCTGATTTTGGCCTCAATCGATGAAATCAGTTTATGGGTTTTGGAGTGTTCGACGCGTGGAGTCGTTTGACGGTGGTCGGAGGTTGTATCGTGGACCGTGGTGACCGGAATAGGGCAATTAGGGTTTCGGCAAACTCAAATTGGGGTGGCGGCGGCGTGCACCAGAGGGGACCGGAGTTGGGCCATCAACAGAGGAGGTTGCGACGAGTAGATTGGTGGTGGCGGCGTGGTCAATGGTGGTCTCTGGTGGGGAGGCGCGTCGGTCAAAGTTTCGGTTGGAGTTGTTTCATGCGTGAGGGACGCTGGGCACGGGAAGAAGGAGCGCGTACATCACGTGGGTGACGTGGCTGTAGATGAGTGGTAAAGGTTTTGTTGATTTTATTTTTATTTAAATTTTGATTTCAATGTTCAAAATTTTATAACTCTTACGTACGTGATCCAATTTACGCACTGTTTTCTCCGCTAGGTTCGTATTGGAATTCCGGAGATTTTGACGCTGCTTGGGACAGATTTGGAGACCGTCGAATTTTGGGTTTAAATCGGATTTAAATTCGATTTAAATTCAAAAGGTGAGTGTTTTAACCCAATCACAAATTTCTAGAATTTCTTATGTTTGTTAAATTGACTTAAGATATGAGTAGAAATTTATTTATGGCTGTTTGGCATGTTTTATTCATCATCTCTGTTAAATCGCATTCATTTAATTTAACTGTTAATTATGAAAATTTATTTAAATTGCATATAAACTTCCAGTTTAATAGTTATTAATTTATTTTTGAATATAAATTGTTAGTTAATAACAGTCATCTATTACCTGTTATATTTTATATGTTATATATATTTATGTTGTTTAAATTGATGATGATTGAATTAAATTGGTTGATGATTGATATTGGGTGAATGGATGATATGTTCTATCTTATATAATCTGCAAGTTATCATGCATTTCTTTTCATGCGGGATTGCGGTTTGAAATGATATACAACCGCATTTTTATTTCTAAATTGCGGATTGAAATGATAAACATCCGTATCACTTGACCATAGGGCAGAAAATTTTATACAGGCACCGCGGTATATACATATAAAAATATTTTGAAATGATTTTCTATGGTTTTGTAAAGTTATATATATATATGGTTTATGGGATATTGATTTGGTTATTGATAAAGGTTATTACATATATAGTAATTTTCGGTTTTTAAGCTTTGTATAAATTTGATTTGAAGTTTAAAATAAAGTTTGATTTTAAGATCAAATAAGATTAAGCATTTATTTAAAATTTAATTTCTGGAGTTTCATTGACTTAAATGAGAATAAGGTTGGAAGATGAATATTAACTTAAACTGGAATTAAATAAAAAGTTAGGATTTTTAAAGGATATGATTTTATAACTTGATTTTTGTGTAGAGTGATCTAAATGAATATCAGGTTGATTTAAATGAATATATAATAAATTGAAAGATTTTCCAGTTATGTGAAGTTAAAGGTTTTTCTTAAATTATATTGAATTCATTAAGTAAATATTTCAAGTCTAAATAATAAGTAACTGAATTTAATATATATGGGATTGTCAAATGAGTTTGTTTTGAAATGGTGGAATATTTAAAGCTTTGAAACATAAGAATTGAAATGGTATTTGGAAGTTTAAATCGATATTTGAAAATTTGTTGTGAAATCTAAAGAAGCTATTGTGTTTTATAAAGTAATTTAATATTTAACCATTTAAGAGATGGAAATTTGTTTCGAAGTTATGATTTTCAAGGTAGTATGATTTGAAAATATTATATTCAAGAGTTTTGATTTCTAAATATTTTACTTTGAAAACCCTATGATTTTGGAAAAGAATATATATTGGAAAATAAAATGACATTATATGATTTTGGGTCTAAATGATATCGTATTGATTTGGGGTTTTAAAAATATAAATGATACCGTATTTATATGGTTTAAAATGGATATTTTATTCTGGTTTTAAAGTATAGATTTTTTAATGACCGCGGTGTTATAATAACATTTGGTTGTTGAAGAGACCGGGATCGAAAGTTGTCATACTCTCTGCCAACTCCGAAAACCACTTCAACAACCATGTACGCGGTGGAGATTGCAGAAAGAAGTAGGTTGGTGGCGGCGTTTCCAGTAAGGTAAATACGTTGACCCAACTCCCGTGAGTTGGCCTAAGGTGGCTAAAACAGGAGCGATCGACGGGTTAGTGAGGTAGCACCTCTGATCGGACACTTCCCTTCGATACTGTACTATGACTTTGGATTTTATTCGGTGGCCACCTTCACTTTTGATTTCTTTGATGTGGGGAGTTTGTTCGAGGTGGGCGGCAGCTGTGCGCTGCGCGTTTCCATCGGCCCGGAAGCGTAATTGGTATATTTACCCTGGCATTGCCTAGTTGTGTCGTGTCACCTACCCTATCGCGCCTTGTACGAGTTTGGGTTTCTCCCGTAGCCCGTGTGGTATCCTCTGGTGGCTTTCCGATCAGGAGGGATGGATGGCTGGGACTATTACGTGTTAAGGGCTATATGGGTAACCCCTTAATGCTAAGAAAAAAGTAAGTTTATTTTACAAGTAGACACTATTATAATAGCGCAATATACTACATAGTAAATAGTTTAATGGATCTTTAGGAGATATAAATCCAGAGCATCTCTTGAGTTACTGCACTCATATTTATTTCTGTTAATTTAACTCACATAAGATCTTTTAGTTCTGACTCGAGTGTTTTTGTCTTTTCAAATTCGCTCGGGTCAGTCCGAGCGTTTTAGGATTCAAGACTTTAGCTCTGGAGGACGAAGACGGAGATTTCTATTATTATCATTAATTATATTCCACTACACTCATATTTTTCCGCTGCATTGTCATATGGTATGTGTACTCCGATATGTATTGTATAAATAAAATCAAAGGTTTTGTAAAACAGCTTCATGAACTGTATATTTTGATTATTATTTTTTATCCTTCCGCTGTGAGATTGTGTTTAGTTTTTTTTTCTTCTCTGTTTTTTTTATTTACCCCATAGCAATCTGCCCTTACGTATGGTTTGAACCGGCACGTGTGTCTGTTTAAATCGTGCGAAAGGACGGGATGTTACAGTTGGTATCAGAGCTTTGGTTTAGCGATAAACCTTAGCTTTGTGGAGTTTGACTCTTTACTAATAGGGTAGTAATACCCTATGGGAGTCGCTGAGTGTATATATATGAGAGAGCGTATTTGTTAGTGTTATAAAAAGATTTTATTATTGTGTTAATCTGTTCCGTTTTGTATTTATAAATTCTGGTTGATGCATGGGACGCTATGACATCAATAGGGATTTCTAAACACTTAATAGGACAGACCGACATAATATTTGTTTCTAATATAGGTGAATGGAATAATTTTGCCTATTATATTTTCTATATATAAAATAATTTTTTTTTTCAAAAGATATCTATATTTGGCTGAAATAGATTGGTTGTTAGGTAATAAAGTGTATAATAATAATAGAAATAAGATTGAAAAATAAGATAAATAAAATTTGGAAATTTAGAACTTAAGTTCCAGCTTTTTAAATTTATTCGAGTAAATTTTGGAATATAATAATTTTGTTTATAAGTATTTTTTGATATAAATATTTAATATAATTCGGAAGAAAATGTTTTAAAGAAGATTTTGGAGAAAATAAGTTTTGTACTTTCCTCTCTGTCGTTGGAAAATAATTTCGGTGATGGCGGCCGCATCATCGACTTTCATTTTCGAGTTTCGAAGGGGGAAAGCCACTGTAGTAGTTTTACTGCAGATTCATTTGTGAAAAATATACAAATTTTGAATTGTTTTAAATATAGTTAGAGATATATAAGTTGTAAATATATATTTATCTATTATTTAAAATAATTTGAAATTTAACCCGGTATTTAAATTCTTAGATTTTCATTAATTAATTGTTTCAATTATTGTAGTAAAACAGAATTTAACTAATAATTGAAAAAGAAATTTAATTCTAAGTATTAATGGATTTAAAGAAATTTGAAATTGTAACTTTATATAAGCAAAGGATAGTATTATTGAATTTTAATTTAATTAAAGAAAATAGAACAAACTTGTATAACTTTCAATTACACCCTTAAATAACATATATATAACTTACCAAAAATTAAAAGTTGAAATGTTTAATAAGAGATTGTAATAGAATATTATATAAGTAGAAATTTGAAATAGTAAAATTATTCAATGAAATTGCTGTTAAATGAGAATTTAATGTTATCAACTTAAGTACAATTGAAATTTTACTATAAGTGAATATAATTAAAGGTAAGTAATTCAAATAGATGAATATCAACTTAAGTAAATAAAATGAAAATGCTAACAAATTAAACGAGGACATGCAATAATAAATGAATGAATAGTATAACGAAATAAAAGGGAACTGGCATGACCTGAATTAATGGAATTGAATAATTGTAAGTAGTGGGAAAAATAAATGAAGCAAACATTTAATGAGTAAATGTAAATTAAAACGATGAATCACTGTATAAATAAAAAGATAATCAAACAACTGATGTATGAAATAAAATTTATAATAAGTTAATTTGATTTGTTGATTGGAATTGTTATTGTTTGATTGTGGTTGTTGGGTAAGGAAACTTTAACTTTGTTGGGATGGATGAATAATCCATTGGGTTTAATCTAACACTGTTGAGTAAATGATGCACTTGATGGTTTATTCTTCATTCCGTACAATTTAAAGGTTTTGAACCCGAACGACTATTTGTTGTATGATTGTATGGTTGTTTTTGTATTTGTTGTGTATGCTGTTTGTTGAAATTGACGGTTGTTGTATTGATTTGTTATTAGTGATTGAAACCTCTTAAATATTTCACTCTAAATTGTTAACCCTTTTGATTTTATAAGTGAAATGCAGGTCATGGAAGCAAATGCTACTACTCTTGGTTCCATAAATTAAGCATAAATTGCCCGACAAATAGGTACGTTTCGAATTACGGTTTATAGTGCTATGTTATATGTTTTCCCGTGTAGGGATATATTTTATTTTGGAAAGTATTTGTGTATATTGTTATATTTATATTATATTTCTTCCGAGCCTCTCCGTACAAAGGAGACTCTGCCAAAATCTTTCCGTAAATTTTGGACTTAGAAAATTTGAAAATGTTTACAAACTTTAACAATTTATGTATAAAGGATTTATATGGGTATATTTAGTTAAAGTAATAATTTTTGAAAATTATTGTTTATAAGTTAAATATTTTGAATAAGATGTATTGTTATTAAATTCTTCTTTTCCCTTCTTTCCTTTTCGAGGACGAAAAGTTTTGAGTGGGGGAGAGTGTAACGACCCGTGTAAATTCGATGTTTAAAATGAATTAAATTAATAAGATTTTTATTTAAATTTAGAAAGGAACAAAAATCTTATTTACTTATATGAAAGAGAATGTTGAAATTTGATGTATCAAGGGTAATTAAAATTTACAAATTAAATTATATATTGAATTAATAGTAATAGTGGAAACTGTGCATTTGATATAAAGCTGAATAAGTAAATTAAGGCAAGTATTGCATTTATCAATGGTATAAAATATTGATTTATGGAAATTGAATGTAAACGGAGGAAATAAAGTAATGCAGGACAATAAATAACGTAATTAGTACAATCCCTTTTATTTGTAAACTATTGTAAGGTGTTAATTAATTGAAATATGAAAATTTGGAAATAGATTCAAAATTTATGTTAGTTAAACGAATTGCAATAATTAAAGTTAGTAATTAATGGGTTAAAGGGAATACAAATTTATTCATAAAGTGAATATAAGTGAATGTAACAAAATAAATAGGAAACGCTAATTATTCATAAGTGATGGTTGATGAAAAAGGAATAATTAATTGAATTTAGAATCCTAATTTGTATGTGTGCATATATTTGTAATGGGAAATAAAAGGGCAAAATAATAATATATAAGTATATTTAAGTTTATATTAGTGGGTTACTAGTAAATTCACTCATTACCAATAAGGATGCCTTGATGATAATTAATGTCATAACGGAAAAGAGTAAATGTATTCATTTGGATAAATTAATGGGAATAAATGCCAAACATCGAATTGTAATAAATGTAATTAAATATTTCAAGAGTGTGAAACGTAAAGATAAGGGTTAAGAGTTGTTGGAATGGGTATATTAAAATAATTATAAAGTGTAAATGTAAGTTTTGATAGGGACATGAATTATTTGAAGGAAAATAATTGGTAAAAGGGGTTTGGACTAAGGAAAGGTTATTGATTGTTTTGAAACCTTAATTAATATGGGAAATTAATTTAATATAAGCAAAACCAATGCAAATTAATCAGTGAAGCAATAATAATAAATAGTAATCAATCCAAAATTTGGTAACCCATTTTTCAAATTCAAGATAATAGTGTTGGTATAAGCTATTAATTTTTATGACAGTGCGATACCAATCAATGGATTGGAAGTGATTGCGAAATATTAATAAAATATTAAATAGGATGGTATTCAAATTTATACAACTATAGAAATGTGAAATTGGGGAATAGATTCAAGTATAAATGAGTTGTTAACATAATGCATCATAAGTGCAAATTTGAATGAATCAATGGGAGTATAGATTTAAGTATAGAAAGCAATATTTTTGTTTATTTAAAGTATTGCAAAATAAGTGAAATTAACGTTAAATATTACGATAATAGAGATTTAACTAAAATTCATGGATATTAAAATAATAGATTTTGAACCCAACATGGAAACCATCTACTTAAAAATTTATAAATGGAATAAACATTGATTATTTAATTTAATAGAAATTGTGGGAACTTAATTTATAACTTTGAATATAATGAAATTGAAGATGGGACACTGCAATTGATAAATTTATCTTCTCTAAATTGACATTTAAATTTTGTTTAAATAATTGCAAATGATTGAGAAGTATAAAGGTGATAAATTGTCAATTCTATAATTGAAATATAAAATTTGATTTAATTGATTTATTTTAAATTTATTCAATTAATATAAAAAATAGCCATTTTGGTCACGGACTCGGATTTCGACGAAACCAGTTTCATCGGATCCGTAACAGTGAATTATTGTAGGGTTTCAAGTTTCGTAGCAATCGGACTTGTTGTTTGATCGTACGAATGCGAAACGCCTTGAAATCGATTTAATTAAAATCAATTTGAAATCAATTTGGAAATATTGTTTTCAGCATAACTTCTTCATACGATCGAATTTGAACGTGAAACTTGTTCCATCGCGTTCAGAATATTTTAAAATACCTATTTTGATATATGTGTTTACCCAATTTCGTTCCGGGGCCAGAACGGGCTTTTTGGGCCACGTTAGCGTTAGCACGTTTATTTATCCAATCTATCTATTCAAATTCTGACCTAATTATATAAACTCAGTTGTAAACCCTAGCCTCCATTCTATTCTCATTTGCTGTATGTTCATTTCTTGAACTCTTTCTCTTCCTCAATGGATGCAAATTTCAGATCCAATTCTATTCAAAAAAATCAGATAAAAATTCAAATCCCCAGAAAATTCCTATATGTTGAAGATCCCATCGATATGAATCTACACGTGGCTTCTGTTTTTGCAATTGTTGCTCGAATCAGCGGGAAATCGTGGTCAAAGTTCCAAATCACGAAACCCATGGTGGCGATTTAGGCGTTTCTGATTTTGGCCTCAATCGATGAAATCAGTTTATGGGTTTTGGAGTGTTCGACACGTGGAGTCGTTTGACGGTGGTCGGAGGTTGTATCGTGGACTATGGTGACCAGAATGGGGTAATTAGGGTTTCAGCAAACTCAAATTGGGGTGGCGGCGGCGTGCACCGGAGGGGACCGGAGTTGGGCCATCAACAGAGGAGGTTGTGACGAGTAGATTGGTGGTGGCGGCGTGGTCAATGGTGGTCTCTGGTGGGGAGGCGCGTTGGTCAAAGTTTCGGTTGGAGTTGTTTCATGCGTGAGGGACGCTGGGCATGGGAAGAAGGAGCGCGTACGTCACGTGGGTGACGTGGTTGTAGATGAGTGGTAAAGGCTTTGTGGATTTTATTTTTATTTAAATTTTGATTTCAATTTTCAAAATTTTATAACTCTTACGTACGTGATCTAATTTACGCGCGGTTTTCTCCGCTAGGTTCGTATTGGAATTTCGGAGATTTTGACGCTGGTTGGGACAGATTTGGAGACCGTTGAATTTTGGGTTTAAATCGGATTTAAATTCGATTTAAATTCAAAAGGTGAGTCTTTTAACCCACTCACAAATTTCTAGAATTTCTTATGTTTGTTAAATTGACTTAAGATATGAGTAGAAATTTATTTATGGTTGTTTGGCATGTTTTATTCATCATCTCTGTTAAATCGCATTCATTTAATTTAACTGTTAATTAATATTATTACTGCATATAAATTGACAGTTGAAAATTTATTTAAATTGCATATAAACTTCCAGTTTAACAGTTATTAATTTATTTTTGAATATTAACAGTCATTTATTACCTGTTATATTTTATATGCTATACATATTGATGTTGTTTAAATTGATGATGATTGAATTAAATTGGTTGATGATTGATATTGGGTGAATGGATGATGTGTTCTATCTTATATAATCTGCAAGTTATCATGCATTTCTTTTCATTCGTGATTGCGGTTTGAAATGACATACAACCGCATTTTTATTTTTAAATTGCGGATTGAAATGATAAACATCCGTATCACTTGACCATAGGGTAGAAAATTTTATACAGGCACCGCGGTATATACATATAAAAATATTTTGAAATGATTTTCTATGGTTTTGTAAAGTTATATATATATATATATATGGTTTACGTGATATTGATTTGGTTATTGATAAAGGTTATTATATATATAGTAATTTCCGGTTTTTAAGCTTTGTATAAATTTGATTTGAAGTTTAAAATAAAGTTTGATTTTAAGATCAAATAAGATTAAGCATTTATTTAAAATAAAATTTCTGGAGTTTCATTGACTTAAATGAGAATAAGGTTGGAAGATGAATATTAAGTTAAATTGGAATTAAATAAAAAGTTAGAATTTTTAAAGGATACGATTTTATAACTTGATTTTTGTGTAGAGCGATCTAAATGAATATCAGGTTGATTTAAATGAATATATAATAAATTGAAAGATTTTCCAGTTATGTGAAGTTAAAGGTTTTTCTTAAATTATATTGAATTCATTAAGTAAATATTTCAAGTCTAAATAATAAGTAATTGAATTTAATATATATGGGATTGTTAAATGAGTTTGTTTTGAAATGGTGAAATATTTAAAGCTTTGAAACATAAGAATTGAAATGGTATTTGGAAGTTTAAATCGATATTTGAAAATTTGTTGTGAAATCTAAAGAAGCTATTGTGTTTTATAAAGTAATTTAATATTTAATCATTTAAGAGATGGAAATTTGTTTCGAAGTTATGATTTTCAAGGTAGTATGATTTGAAAATATTATATTCAAGAGTTTTGATTTCTAAATATTTTAATTTGAAAACCCTATGATTTTGGAAAAGAATATATATTGGAAAATAAAATGACATTATATGATTTTGGGTCTAAATGATATCGTATTGATTTGGGGTTTTAAAAATATAAATGATATCGTATTTATATGGTTTAAAATGGATATTTTATTTTGCTTTTAAAGTATAAATTTTTTAATGACCGTGGTGTTATAATAACGTTTGGTTGTTGAAGAGACCGGGATCGGAAGTTATCATACTCTCTGCCAACTCCGAAAACCACTTCAACAATTGTGTACGCGGTGGAGATTCCAGAATGAAGTAGGTTGGTGGCGGCGTTTCCTGTAAGGTAAATACGTTGACCCAACTCCCGTGAGTTGGCATAAGGTGGCTAAAACAGGAGCGATCGACGGGTTAATGAGGTAGCACCTCTGATCGGACACTTTCCTTCGATACTATACTATGACTTTGGATTTTATTCGGTGGCCACCTTCACTTTTGATTTCTTTTATGTGGGGAGTTTGTTTGAGGTGGGCGGCAGCTGCGCGCTGCGCGTTTCCATGGGCCCGGAAGCGTAATTGGTATATCTACCCTGGCATTGCCTAGTTGTGCCGTGTCACCTACCCTATCGCGCCTTGTACGAGTTTGGATTTCTTCCGTAGCCCGTGTGGTATCCTCTGGTGGCTTCTCGATCAGGAGGGACTATGATATTGGATGGACTACTGGGACTATACGTGTTAAGGGCTATATGGGTAACCCCTTAATGCTAAGAAAAAAGTAAGTTTATTTTACAAGTAGACACTATTATAATAGCGCAATATACTACATAGTAAATAGCTTAAGGGATCCTTAGGAGATGTGAATCCCGAGCATCTCTTGAGTTACTGCACTCATATTTATTTCTGTTAATTTAACTCACATAAGATCTTTTAGTTCTGACTCGAGTGTTTTTGTCTTTTCAAATTCGCTCGGGTCAGTCCGAGCGTTTCAGGATTCAAGACTTTAGCTCTGGAGGACGAAGACGGAGATTTCTATTATTATCATTAATTATATTCCACTACACTCATATTTTTCCGCTGCATTGTCATATGGTATGTGTACTCTGATATGTATTGTATAAATAAAATCAAAGGTTTTGTAAAACAGCTTCATGAACTGTATATTTTGATTATTATATTTTATCCTTCCGTTGTGAGATTCTGTTTAGTTTTTTCTTTTCTTTTTTTCTTATTTACCCCATAGCAATCCGCCCTTACGTATGGTTTGAACCAGCACGTGTGTCTGTTTAAATCGTGCGAAAGGGCGGGATGTTACAATATACAAGTGAGATCAAACCGTAAACAACAAACAAGGTGATCGATCAAGAGGAATTTTCAAAATTAACTGAAGTTAGAAATTTCAAAGAAGTGATACAAAGTGCAACAGAAAATCAAAGTAGCAGTTTTTGCAAAAAGATAGTTAAATGCCGAAGTCAACATTAATTCAAGTTCAAACGCCAGAAGTACAAAGCCGAAGTGATCAGAAATTCATGAAACCGGCATAAGCAGGTCAACAGTAGTTTCATATCAGAGTCAGAGACGTGGTGGCCAAGGAAGTCAGAAATCAAAGTCGTGTCAATCAAGAAACAAAATATATGAATTGGAACGAGTCAGCAATAATCTCAAGCATCCAAACGAAGATCAATGGCCAAAGCTAAATTAATTGACGAATTCATATAAAATATACAAACGAAAATGTAGGGCATTGAACCCTATAAAACCCAATCATCATCAGCCAAAATTGATCATTCGAGTTCAAGCATATCACAGATCACAACATCAATTTGGAACTCGAATCAAGTCGAGTATGGTATAAATCGAAGAAGGAATGAACATATCTATTTTCGCTACAGATAATCTCGACTCAAATTGAAGGAGCCGTGTGCAACATAAGGAGACGGTCGATCGACAGAGCAAGCAACGTGGAATCATCATTCGATCGAGCAATTAAAGTCGGCATCTTCAATTTTCCAAAGCCATAATATTTCACAGAGGAACGAAGAAGCCATTATCACACACGAGAAAAGGAACGGGCCGAATAAAGGAAAAGAAAAAGCGAATCATTTTTAATTTGTTATTTGGGCTGGCCCTGTTTTATTCGGCTTTTAATTATATAAGGCTTTAATACATTTAAATAAGGGTTTTGTTTTTAATTGTTTTTAAATTAGTATTTTTCTCTTTTAAACTTGTGTAATTTCTAGTCGTGTTACTAGGGTACGAACTGCGATGGTGTAGTTCGAGAATTCGCAACTCAATGGCTGAGTTGTGGCAGGGTTTAGAGCGTAGAGTTATGTTAGTCGATAGCGGATGTCGTAAGTTTATGTGTGTAAGAGTCTGACTACTTAATTTGTAGTAGAAACCTTGGAGGCAGCACGTAGGTAGGGTTTTGCCGAAGTTGGGTAAATCTGTATGTTATATTTCTGCTTTTATTATTCTGCTATTATCTGTGCTGTTTTACTCTACTATATCTGTGTTGCAATTATTTAATAAACTTCCACAATAATTTTTATAATTAATAGCATCACCTTGTTCACCCCCTCTAGGGTGAAATCGATCCTACATGTACGATGTACATATATCATCCGTACGCAATATCAAATCTGATCGCTCACTCAATCATACAATTTCACTTCCGAACTAGTATCGTCCACCCGACTTCCTAGTGCGGACTCAGATCTGGTTTCTTGATCAGAAACAGTCATTCTCCTTGCATAGCCATAACTATGATATATAATTTTCAGAATCAATCAAAAATCCATATCCAGGGTTCGCCGTTGAAAATCGAGTGAAAAATCAACTCGGATCCACATACTATCTCGAAATTCTATGGTCGAATCTGGATTAAATCATTATGCGAATAGAATAATATACATACATCCTACGTATTTACCTTCATTGATTATCAGCTAAATCAATTTTCTTTTACTTCACATTTATTTTGATTTCTATTCAAATATTTACAATTGCTTCAATTTCCATTTGGGTTATCCCTTTAATTATAAATAGTTTGCACCCTGACCAACTTGAATTTAGAAAATAGCTTGAAAAGTTTAAAATAGTTAAGTGGTTGAAAAATAGTTATTAGTTGTAAAATAGTTCTAAATAGTTAAGTAGTTATAAAATAGTTGTAAAATAGTAATTAGTTTGCAAAACATTTGTAAAATTGTAGTAAAATAGTAAGTAGTTTCAAAATAATTGCAAAATAAGTATAAGATAGTTTGGGTTTAAAAAGAAAGGTGTATAGTAAGTAGTTAGGAAAAATAGATTTAAAATAGTTTATATTAAAACAATTTATATGAAAATAATTTCAGAGTCAAACTGGTTCAATTCCATAACCTCCACTTCCAATCAATTTCTCATCCATTAAATTGATTCAATTCCAATTCAATTTGAATTAACTTCGATTTCCATTTTAATTCAAATCAATTCCCATTTGAATTTAAAATTATTCAACTTCGATTACAATTAATTAATTTAATTCAATTTCAAATTCCATCTTTGAATTAGTTCCTATTCCATTTCAAAATTTAAATCATCTCAATTTATACAAATTCAACTTAAATTTTCAAATTTTGATTTAATCTCTTAAATCAAAGTAACCTTTACTTTTAATTTAACAACCTAAGTCTTTAAACAATTTAATTTTGAGTCCAAATTTCTAATATTCATTTAAATTACTTTTACCTAACTTATTTCAAGGTTCATGTAAGTGTTAAATATTTTAAACAAATCAATTTTCAAAATCCAATTTATTATCCATTTCAAACTTTGAAACCACTTCTCAAACAATTTCAGTTTGCAAGCTCATTTTTAACATTTAAATCTTAAGTTCAAAGTGATTTTATTTTCATAGGTTCAGTCTTTATTTCTAAAAGTCAAAATCATTTAAATGGTTTCATAATAAAGTTTTATTTCCATTTTATTTTTACAATGGATGTATATTATCTCAATTCACTTCTTAATTCATTTAAAATAATCAAATTCACATTTTCATAGATTATTAATAACAATAGGATGATATCAGGTTAAGTCAAGGTAAATAAACATCCAAATTATCTAAAACATCCATTAATAGCATCCATTACCCATTTCCAAAACTCAAACCCATTTTGAGACCACATATAACACCCTTTCAATTCAATACATTTAACATACCTAAGTTAAATCTCAATTTATTTAATCATGTCAACCTTCCTCGGTTTAAATTCCCCATTCAAATTTTAAACTTCTTATCAATATCCTTTCCCACTTATAAGTTCAAAAACTTATTTCTCTTTGGGTTTACATCACATTTCAGGGAAAATTCAAAACTCAACACTTAATGTTTACTTCCAATTAACTTTGATATTATGTATATCCCACACATATACATACTTATTTCCTTTGCATACCAAGTCACACTTAAATCTTAAACCATTCTTATTTTTAACTCAAAACAATTTTCTTAAAAAAAATTAAAACAAGTCTTGTTTTTAAAATAAGATCCCTATATTCAAAAATATTCTAAATAATATTATTTATTATATCTTTTAACCTTTTGAAACAATTTCAAATTTTCTGGACTTATATTTTAAAACTTCATAATTTATATCTTTTTCAATTTGTAAGTTATGCTTATCTAAGTTGTTACTTCCTTAAAACATTTCATTCTGCTTTAACATTGTTTATTATTATTAGAAAACAAACATTCCATTGTTAGACACAACAACCCTTTTATGATAATAACCAAGATTATCATATCTAGAAACCAATTCACTATATATTATCTTATAATTTGTTGGGAAAATAAAATTAGGGTAACTTAATTCAACATTTGGAAAACACTTCTACAAATTTCAGGATTTTATTTCCTGGTTTGAATCCATTTCTAGCTTATCTTATTTGTATAATTCATATTATCCAATTCCTATTTGGTTATATATATTACCACTTAAATTCTTATGATCTTATTCAACTTTAATAATAAACAACCAATTGCCATAATATATATAATAATTAGAAAAATTATCGCTTTATATACCAAAATATAGGTTTATATAAAAACTACTTTTAAAACTATTTTTAAAATCATTATATAAGAAAATAACAATATGCCCTCATATATAATACGCTCAACTCATTTTAGGGTACTACTGACCCTATCAAATGAGTAACCCCCACCAGAGCCAAGGTTCTCGCTTAACCTTCGACTCTGATACCAAATGTAATGGCCCGA
Source organism: Allium cepa (assembly GCA_030765085.1). Lineage (NCBI taxonomy): Eukaryota > Viridiplantae > Streptophyta > Magnoliopsida > Asparagales > Amaryllidaceae > Allium > Allium cepa. The sequence continues at coordinate 55,999,636 of CM060939.1, forward strand.
AATTTTCAACACCGAAAATTTGACACTAGTACGTTCACTGTATAAGTGACGAGCAATCGAGTACCGGAAATTCTAGATTGTTAGGGTAAAAAGAAAAAGAGGTAGAAGAAGAAACAGGAAACAACAACGTAGAATCTCACAATCGCAGCGGATCAAAATATAATATCAAATAACAGCATTTATACTAAGAAATCTGTAAATGTCAATTTACATACAATATATCAGTGTACAATCATTCACAAATAAACTGGACAGTTATGATTAACTTGTCCCTAAATATAGACTGCACGGTCTCAAATACACAGTGGAATAATCAATTCGTCTCTGCCATCCAGCTCGCCTCCTGAGCTCCAGAACGTCCTAACCTGAAAATTTCTAATACTCGGTCTGTCTCGAGCATTACAATAAAGTAACACCCAAGTCAGGCTAGAAACCAGCGTGAGTAAACCCATTTAAGATTAAATACTTAAGCTGTAAAGCTTCTTGAAAACCTAGGTAACTCGTTCATCACTACGAGTTTTAATCTTTCTATTGTCAAATACTTATTTCACAAAATAATGTCTAACTACCATTACTTAAATGGATAATTTCACTTAGTTTATTCCGTTCTAGCCTATTTGATTATATAATCAAATCCAATAAAGAATTATAGATTACAAATCGAAGTGGTTTCGGATATCGCTGATATCCGACCCCGGTCCCTTCGAAATCCAAACGCCGTCTTTTAAGGCCCGGTTGTTAAGTAAAACAATTTAAATTAAACATCAGAATGTCGTATGCACACAGAAATCCATCACACAGATGTCTATTTAAATAAATGATTCGCATTTATCAACAGATCAATACAAGCATTCATATATCAGAATATAATGAATTAACATACTATAGATATTAAATAAGCCAAGCATTCAATTCAAACTAATCATTCATAGGCTAGGTAAATTAGTCATACAATTTCCAATTAATTTAATTTACACAATATATTTAATTTCCTATAATTCTGCTTAATTAACATTAATTAATTACAACCATTTATTTTATTTTAAATCAAATGTTGAAATTAATTAATTATTAACTTATAAAATCACTTAAAACTAGATTTTAAATCATTTTCCTTAATTATCCACCTAATTACATCATTTAATTTTATTTAAAATAAACTTAGGAATTTATGTAAAATAAAATTAATCTAACATATAATTACCCTAAATCAAAACTAATCAAGTTCAAAATATTTAACTTCAAAATCTTTTGGTTTAAGCTTGCTTTGAAACTTGTTCAAAAATTTACTCTTTTAAAAACTTATTAAATTCAATAATTTCCTTTCTAAAATACTCGGGCCCAAGCCCAAAAATCATGATCACCTACCCAAGCCAAACTCCAAACTTCCCGTCCTTCCTCCTTCTTCTCCCTTCCTTCTTATTTCCTTAAAAATTGCTAACCCACTCGTGTACACCCCGAGCCCAACCCGAGCCAATCCTTTTCTTCCCCGTCTCTTACTCGAATACCTGTTCTTACCTCAACTACAAAACCACAACCCATATACACACTGACACACGTACACGTCCGTGCTGGTCGGAGCAACTTCGGTCGACATTGACGGCACCACTCTGTCACCAATGACCCTCTCCATTACTTCGACCACCCAGATCTTCGAATCGACCTCTAAATCGAAAATGAGCCACATGAATACCCACTGGAACGAAGCTGATCACCAAAAACCACCTCTAGTCACCAGAAACTTCGACACCTCGTCCAAACCTTCGTCGTAGAACTACGCTCCTATTCCTCCTACTCCTATCGAGACCGATGCATCGACGACAACGAACTGGGCTCGAATTCGACATCGGCCAAACCAGGGTCTAAAACCCTACTTCATAGCCGGCACACCACCACGATGGACTAAAAATCAAAGCCTATTTTTCCCAAGCACCATAACCCTCGAGCTTTCTCCAGCCATGATCAGGACCTTCCACCTTCGTCGATCGCAAGAAATAGAGCAAACTCTCGATTCTGTTCAACTCATAAGATCTCTCGATTTACAAACTTAAAAATCTTGATATTTATATTAAAAATCATAACTTTCAATAATGAATTAGATTACCAAGATGAAGCTTGAAATTAAAGTGGTTGGGTTTCCTGATATAATACATTCTTATTGTAATTTCTATTTTCTTCAATAAAACACTAACTAATTACACTTATAATTATTTTTCAAAATACGATTTAGTTAATTCAAACATAATTCCTTTATACATCATAGCTTATAAAAGATTAGATAAAAAGATTTGAATTTTTGAACTTATTTAACCTGTTAAATCAAAAATAGAGACATATATATCTATGTACAGACATGCACATAATCAACTTTAGATTTATATACATGCAAGAATATTCTACATTCATGCAACAATAAACAAGTCATTACTATCATCCATCATCACATGCACAAGTAAATAAAGAGGTTTTAGCTTTTAAAAGATTTGTTTACTCACTGTATTTTGGTTTGAACAGAGCAATGCTTTTGAGAATCTAGAAATGCTCTTGATTTTGAAAACTGGAAACTTGATTCTTGATTTTGGTCTGCTTGTTTTTAGTTGAGTTGGATCTATGCTGAGATGAACTTGAATTTAGCTTGCTTCAGTTTGGAAATTTGCAAGAGTTGTTTGTTTTGTTTTTCTGGTTTTGGCTTTCTCGGGTTTTTAATTTGATAAATTTTTTGAAAAATGAAAGATCAAAGAAGTAAAGAGATATATATAAGAATGTACAGCCTTGTTTTATTATTATTTTTAAAATGAAGAAAATAATTAAATTTGACACTTGTAATTTGCATGTTATACTTAGCTTATAATTGTCTTATGCGTGCATTCATATTTTTTTATATATAATTTCATTAATACATTTGTATTTATACACTTCCTTTTTTATATTTTCATTAATACATTTTCTTTTTATTAATTTATGTAACTTTTAAAGATAAAACCCTTTATACATTAATTAATAACTATAAATATATACTTAGTGTTTAAATGTAGAGTTTCAAATCCAATTTGTTTTTAAGATATATATATATATATATATATATATATATATATATAGAATTCCAAATCATAGTTTTATTCACAAACCATATATATATGAACTATAGTAAAATAGCTATCATATTTTATTTTTCTTTGAAATGATAAGTTTTTCAAATTTAAATAATTATATTAGAAGCTTATCAAATTAATATTTATATCTAAATATTTTTAATTATTAGAATTTATTTGTTCAACTTATAAATTAGTATTTTTAATAATTGAATCCAGTTAATTACCAATTAACAGATGTCCAAAAATTCATGTTGTCACAAATCCAGCATCTGAGCAATGTGCAAAATAAACACCAACGCAGTAAAATTGAAAAGAAATTATTTTTGCAGTGTTAAAAAAATGTGTATTTTTGAAAATATTATTTGTCTCAATTATTTGGGTTGTTCGTCATCATTTAAATTTGAATTCATCATACATGAATAATTTGTGACATGCACAGCGTATCACTATACATGCCATAAGGCCGTGCACACCGATATACACTTGATAAAATTACAAGGACAGGTGAGCACAAGGTCAAACCCAAATCAAAAGCCGAGTTCAACTCAAGTGAAATAAATGTTAAGTCGCTATATCAACACAAGGTCAAACCCAAGCTATAAGTTGGACTCAACATAGGTGCAATCGAAATGTACAAGTTCAATAAAATGGTCAAGACAACTAAAACAATTCGACCAGACCAAAAGCAAAAATAAACAAGTACAAAAAGTGGTGAACAACAATAAAGGAGGCAGACGAGCTACATGAAGACCAACATCAATGTACATGAACACAATGCAACAGTCAATGTTGAAGCAACTCGAGCCAGCATATCATATATACAACAAGCTCCAAATGGTACACAAGTTAATGGCAACAATAAGTGATGCATCAGCGAAACAGTGGCTCAACAATTCAATATGCAAACAAATGCAATGCATCACTGAGACACGAGTACAAGATAATGCACCAGACGAAGCCATAAATGAAACAACAACTTGAATGAATAGTGGACAGAGCTCGAGGCTACAACACAGTACATATGCATACACACGTGCACAGTGCAAAGTGGTGAATGCAAATACAACATACCAAGTGGAACTACACACGACTCAAACCAGCACCTAAAAAAGGCCACACAAGCAACCAGACTAAAATGGCACCAAGACAACAACACAACTGGCAACAGAAAGTGGTGCACATGTAACCAGAACCAAGGTAGGAGAACCAGACCAACAGAAATCAAGTACACACACAAATGTACACATAAAAGGGATGAACCTATATCAGACTACAAAGAGACAAGGCTACGACTTCAAGACTAGATACAACATGCACCAGTGAAACAAAAATGAAGCAGTTCAATATCCAAGCAGAGTACAATGAAGCATATACAATGTACTCGACGCAACCAGACAATATGAAAACAAAGCATGCATGTTCAACTAAATCAACATCATTAGGGATGGAACACAATGCCAAACTAGACTCACCATCGAACTGAACATGCCAGGTTAAATGTCAAAGTCAAAACCAGAGAATAAGACATTATCAAAAAGTTAAAAAGCCAAAGTCATAGAAAAAAGAATGGAACACAAGTTCGAACAAGTCAAATTCAAATGCCGGAAGTAAATGTTATCATAGTATCAACGGGCCGAAGTCAACAAGCATAAAGAAAAATAACCAATGCAAGTTCGAACAAATCCATATCAAAGCCAGATGATAACATGAATGATCAAGTCAATTTTTGTCTCAAAGTCCAGCAACTTCAAAGCCGTGATGACCAAGAAAAATTTAACAAGCCAAAATCGAAGCCGTAAGAATCAAGCAACAAATTATATGAATTGAAAAGGTTAGAAATCATCACAAGCATCCATACGAAGATCAGCGGCCAAGCATACAAACAGATGACATCAATAATGAAAAATACGAACGAAGTTATAGGATTTAGAATCATATTTAAACCCAATCATCATTGGCCTAATAGCTATCGACTTCAAGCAAGCTAACCAGTAAAGAAAAAAGAATAAATCACATACCATTTAGTCGAACTCGATCAAAATTAGAGCAGTCATGTGCAAAGTGAAGAAACGATCGATCGACAAAGCAGCAACGTGAAAACATTATTTGATTAACAAACTGAAGTCGGCGGCTTCTAATTTACAAAAATCCTAAAGTTTTGAAAGAGATAAGAACGAAGACGAATGAGCAAAAGGAAGCACACATTATTATCGGCCTATAATACAAAAGAAAAGGGGCTTCATCTTAATTTATTTTGGGCCGGTGTTCTCTATTTTGGGATTTAGTTTATTTAAATTAGGGTTTTGTTTCTAATTTGTTTTTAAATTTGTATTTTCTCTTTTAAGCTCTTGTAATTTCTAGTCGTGTGACTAGGGGACGAACTACGGTGGTATAGTTCGAGAATTCGCAGCTCGGTGGCTGAGTTGTGGCAGTGTTTTGAGCGTAGAGTTAGGTTAGTCGATAGTGGGTGTCGCGAATTTACGTGTGTAAGCGTCTGACTACTTAATTTCTAATAGAAGCCTTGGGGCAGCATGTAGGTAGGGTTTTACCGAAGTTGGGTAAATCTATGTGTTCTATTTTCTATTATTTGTATTCTGTCATTATCACTGCTGCTATTATTCTATTGTGATCAGTGCTGCAATTATTTTATATAAGCTTCCACAACAATTTTTATAATTGATGGTATCACCCTATTCACCCCCCTCTAAAGTGAAATCGATCCTACAAGTGGTATTAGAGCAAGTCTCAAAAGCCATTTTTGTTTTTTTTTTAAATTTGATTTTTCAACGACCAATTTTTTCTTTACAAATTTGAATTTTTTTAATGGCTTCCTTTAATAATGCTTTTACTGAGGGTCGGTCCAATATTATTCCTCCTGTTTTTGATGGAACGGACTTTTTGAATTGGAAATCAAAAATGGAATTTTATTTGAAGTCTGTTAATGTTAAATGTTGGGATATTATTGAAAATGGGTATGATATAACAGATGAGAAAAATACTTCAGTTAATGCTCTTGTTATGCATATATTATAATCTCATATTAATTAAGATAATTTTAACATTATCTCTCATTGTGAAAATGCACAAGAAATCTGGAATACTTTTGATGCAATATATGGTGCAAAAGTCAACAACTGTGAGAGATCCCCCATAATCGACTCAGAAACGTGCTTGACAGGATTGGAAAAAGGTAGCCGTGATGAAGATTTAATAGCCGATGAGATAAGTGATTTTCCAATCAATGATTTAATTCTCTTGTGCCAAAAATTAATTGAAAATAATAAAACTCTTGAGTTGAAAAATAATAAGTTAGAAAGGGAATAAGCTAAACTTCATTAGAAAAATAATGATTTGGAAAATGAGCTTAAAAATATTAAGAAAAAATAATAATTCTAGTTGCAAAAGGTGTTTGACTCATGAAAAAGTCTTCATGAAAACTCTCAAAAGTTAGAAAATGAAATTTTAAATCGAGAGAAAAACAAAACTGAGTTGATTTGTAAAAATAATATTTTGTAAAAAGAGCTGGATAGCTTTAAGAAGTCAGAAATTTCTAAATGTGCGATTTTTGAAAAGAAATTAAATGAGATCAATGAAAATTTCAAAACCCTTGAAAAAGAAAATGTGTTTTTGAGCAAATATGAAATTATTCGATTAAATCACGAGTTTGAAAAGGAGATTGAAAAAATCAAGGATTTTAAAATAATTGAATTTAAAAACTCCAACTCTTTGAAACCGAGATGATAGAAATTGAAAATAAAATTAGAGAGCTCAAAAATGAAAATATGGACCTGAAAATGAAAATTTTTGAAAAGAGAGAAAGTCCCATTAGTTGTTGTTCGAAGCTAATAAATGAAAATAAACTTTTAAAATCCAAAGTTAATAAACTTGAGTTGGTTACTCGAAAAAATTTCACTAGAGAAAAATCATTTAATATACTCCTAGAAAATAAACTATTCGAGAATAAAAGGAATGCATTTGGAGTTGCAAAAGTGTCAAATTATGGACAAACAACTAATAACACTGTTAAAGTGAAAAGTGTGATACCCAAACACGTAAAACCCATATCAATTTGGGTTCCAAAGGCACAAATATAAAATCCCTTAAAGTTAAACAAATCTGGGCGGCAAAAGAAACAAATATAAATAGTTTTGGGCCTCCACAAACATATATTTCAAAATCTTTTGCCACTAACAACCATGGACCTAAAAAAAATAGGTCACAAAAATCATTACTCGTGTAGGTGTGGTGGCGGGCTAAGGAACAACAAAGTGTTATCTGGATTTTAGATATTCCAGACACACAACGGGTAACAAATCAAAGTTCCTTAGCCTAGTACAAAGGTGGCAGAATCACAATGGGCAACAACGAAAAAGTATTGTAAAGATAAAATAGGTAACGTTGCATCTATCTTGAACGATATATTAAATGTGATATCTGCACCATAATCTGAATTAAATGAACCGGTTATGAAATGAATGTTGATTTTGATTCTGACTTTTTCAAAGTTGTTGGCCAATTATTCTTTTATGCCAAGAACACTTTAAGTATTTCTAGAGTCTTTGGACTAGTTCATATGGATTTGTTTGAACTAATGATATTGTTGATTGCTGATTACTCATGATACAGGTGGATATATTTATTTTCTGGATCTGATACTATGTTCACTATTTTTTTTATTCACACGGCTTCAATTTAATTTCATTTAAAAGATGTTAAAAACGATTTTAAGAAATTTGTTGCAACTTCACGGTCTGGTCTATAACATTCAACTAATGATAATCTTGAGTCTAAGAGAAATTCAGATGCAAATTACACTGGTAATCTAGTTATTGAAAAATTACTAATGAAACGTGATTTATGTTGGGATATTCAGTAGCTACATGGTTTTTCAAAGAAAATATCTGCATATTTTTCATTCAAATAATTTTCAGATAGTAAAAAAAAAATTCTTATAAAGCCCCTTCTAGAAAATCATTTTTGTTGACCTTGATTCAGATTTGTCATTTTTAGAAAATTTGATTTTATTTGGATTTGATTTTAAATGACTACATTAACTAATCTAACTCCCTACTCATTATCGAAAAGATAAACAGTGATTGAAAAAGTGATGAGTTTTGATATTAATCATATATTATAACTTGAGACAGTATAATTAGTAAATTTATTTAGAAATTTAAACAAGAGTTATAAAAACATTCTGTTGGTAAAAAATTCCATGACCATCTCTAATTCTATCATATTTCTATCGACCGTCATTCATCAAAATCCAATATAATATGTCAATATGTGGTATTTTAAACGGGAAATCATTCGTTTTTTTCGTTTTATTATATTTTTAGCAAATGAAAACATCCACATTATTCACTCTCATTTAAAAGTCCTCACGGTTATGCATGGGTGAATTACTTGGAATTTTTGATTATGTACTTCCATGCTCATTTAAAATTCCTCACGGTTATGCATGTATGCAATGCATGTCAAAATTGATTGATTAAATAAACAAGATGATTCTAAACCCATTTAAATGTCCTCATGGCTATGCGTGGTTAGAAGATGCTTGAATTCATTTATTTTTCTTTTAAAAAATTTGGAATACTACTAATCTCATTTAAAAGTCCTAATGGTTATGCATGGTTAGTAGATATTCAAATTCCTCATATAAATATACCACAAATAGACAGAGCTATATGGTTTTGCATCATCCCTATCATTCTAAAGTGGAATATGCGCCTAACAGAATATTTATGATTTTTGTTTGATTTTTTATTGAAAATTAATATTTATACCCGATTGAATATTAATGTTGTATTAATGTCTATCACTTTATCTATATTTTTCTAACACTATTACTCTTTTGCTGATAACAAAAGAGGGAGAGAAATGTTAAGATTTTGGCAAATAAAGGTTGAATATTTTTTCTATTTTCATCTAGGTCCATTTGCATATTTTTATTTATTCTCATGCATATATAAAGGGAGGGCTTTGTGTAGAGATGGAGCATTCAAATAGGGGGAGCAAATTGAATGATCAAATACATTTAACAAATTCAAAATCTTAAATATATGTTTGTTATCATCAAAAGGGGAGATTGTTGAATATGCTAGTATATGATTTTTGTTTAATGATAATAAACATATATATATATATATATTCATTTAAATGTATTTGTTAACGTACTATTTTATTTTCACAGAATTAAAAGAATATTTTCTGAATAAAATAAATGACACAGAATTTAAATTCAAACAGATATTTTATTCAACCAAATATTTTATTACAATTTTGAATAGTACAAAGCTCTCACTATATATATACAAATTTCAATTATAGTACAATTTCAATCACATCACATTTTTCACTATACATACATTTGCACCTCACTACATTTCACTCGTTCACTCATATTTGATCTTCAACTCTATTCCAGATTGAATCCAACATCTAAGCAGTCTACAAAATAAACACTAACGTGGTAAAACTGAAAATAAAATATTTTTGCAGTGTAAAACAAATGTGTATTTTTGAAAACATTATCTGCCTCAGTTATTTGGGTTGTTCGTCATCATTTTAATTTGAATTCATCATACACGAACAACTTGTGACATGCACAGTGTATCATTGTACATGCCTCAAGGCCGTGCACACCGACATGCACTTGATAAAATTACAGGAACAGGTGAGCACAAGGTCAAACCCAAATCAAAAGCCAAACTGCACACCAATATACACTTGATAAAATTACAGTGTCTAATATACGTGCAATAACTTAAGAGATGTTCATGATTCTCATCTCCTAAGGATCCATTAAACTATCTATACACATTGTACAATACGCTATTATAATAGTGTTTCTAGTAAAGTAAAATATTAAAATAGCGTTAAGGCATTACCCATATCCCCATTAACACATTTTATGTATTCTCGTAGTCTATGCAGTACCATAATTCCTCTGTAAACTAGAGAGCTATCAAAGAGCACTCCAAAGGTACGGTAAAAACCAAACTTGTCAAAGGCGCGACAAGGCATGTGACAAGGCACGTGAGGCAATGCTCAGGGTAGATACTACAATTTTGCGGATCCGAACTGGCAGTAACGTATACCTACTACTACCGCCCACCTTGGAACACACTCCCATAATCAAATCGAGGGGTGGCCACCAAATCAATCACAAAGTCATAATTATGTTATCGAAGAAGTATGTGCAATCGGAGGTGCAGCCTCACTTGGCCTGGCATGGCTCATGTTTTAGCCACATCAAGTTGACTCACGGGAGTCAGGGCTACGTAAATATTTCATATAGAATCATTCGCTAAACCATCCTACTTCATTTTGGAATCTCCACCATGTACATAGTTGTTAAAGCGGTCTTCGGTATTGGCAGAGAGTATGACAATATCCGACCTCGGTCTCTTTAATAATCAAACGCTTAATTCACACCGGATGGTCCCTTTAAATTTCCAAAACCGATTCCTAATTGCTATCAAAATATCATATTCAATTCAAACCATATCACTTTCGAAATCATATTCACTTTCGAAATCATATCGACCAAATAGGTTAAATCCTTATTTCAAAATCAACATATTTACGCAGATATGTCATTTAAATCCCAACTTAGGTTATAACATCATTTAACCATATTCGCTTTTTAAATCAAGGATTTAAATATAAACACTTCCACTTTACACATTTTGAAATTTAGAAAATAATTTAGATAGTTATAAGTAGTTTAAATAGTTTAGCATGATTTAAAATAAATTTTTAAATAGTTAAAATACTCTAAAATAGTTTAAAATAGATTAAAATAGTTTAAATGGATTTAAGATAGTCTTAATAGATTTAAAATTGTTTAAATGGATTTAAAATAGTTTAAACATGTTTAAATTAGATTAAAATGGATTTAAAATAGATTAAATAGGTTAATTAGTTTAAAATAGGTTAAAATAGATTAAATTGGATTAAATAGATTAAAATAAATTAAAATAGTTTAAATTGATTAAAATAGTTTAAAATAGATGTAAATTAGTTTAATAGTTTGAAAATCATAATAGTCAGGATTCAAAATAATATATTTTTCAACAGTATATTAAAATAATAATTTGAAATTAATATCAAATTAAACTATTTCTTTCATTTCAACCCATATGGACCGTATCCGGCTTTCAAATCAACAAACTAAAATTTGTCTTTGAGTTCAAATTCTCATTTAAACCATTAAATCAATATCGATTTCAAATCCATGTTTGAACTATAAATTTAAACTATTTCAATTTTTAGCAGATTTCAAAATTTTGATATTCAATATTTCAGTAATTCAATTTCAATAAATTTCATTAATACTTCAAGTCATACTTTAAAATTTCAATTTAAACCAATTCCAATTTCAACATTTAAACTCGGATTTCCAAAATAATTTAGGTTAGATAAATCAAATTTTCTTCAAAATATCATTTGACTAATTTCAAAATTTAAGGATTTAAAATCATTTAATTTAACCAATCCGGCGTCCGTATATAATTTTCTACCTTATGGTCAAGTGATACGGATATTCATCATTTCAATCCGAAAATATTTTATATTTACGGATATGTATCATTTAAACCTGCAATCCCAAATTTAATTTCAAATCCATGAAATCGCTTGAGTCTCTCATTTCAACTTATAATGATTTCTCTCTAATCTATCGGGTTGTTGGGGTATGTATCATTTCAACCCTACGGATTTCTAGCAATAAACTAAGAGAACTTGTAGTGATGTCCATATATATAAAATAACATAACAATCAATAATCCAATATCAACAATTAAACATCCATCACAATTATTATTCAAATCAACCAGTAAACATCAATAATTAATTGATTGTCGTCGACAGATATAAACTGGCAAATTAAAATTTAATATTAAATTAAATGGAAATTGTATTCAATAAATTCGGATTTAATTGGAATGATGATTTAAATATATCAAACAACAATCAATAAACTTCTAATCACATCATAAATTCAGTTGAACTAACATAGGATAATCTAGCAGTTGTGAGTGGGTCAAAACACTCACCTTTGATTTCAAATCGATCGAAAATCCAAAATAAGGCTCAAAATTCAATAGTCTCAGAATTCATCCAAACAAGTGTCAAAATATTCGAATTTTCAATACGATTCCAATGAAACAAACCACGCGTGAATCCGAGCTCGTATAAAAAAAATATCGATGTAAGAACGTAAAAAAATCAAATTTAAATTAAATAAACAAAGCAAATTATACCTCGCCACGTTAGCAAGCACGTTCGAGAAACCTAACCAATCTTCTCATTCATGCTCGATTAAGACCTACAACCACCTCCATTAACGAATTTTCACCGCCACCTCGCTCGACTACAACCAGATCTTATGCCGCCAATCACTTCCCCAGGTCGAGGCGCCTCCAATGTCGTGCGACCCCCTGCGACATCCCCCTTAAACCAGCACCACGACCCCTATTTTGGCCAATCACGGTGATCTCTGACTACTTCAAGGCGAATGAAGGCCACTAGTTAACTTGTCTTGACACTCTCTACAAGGCCATGCCATCTGATCGACTTTAGGATGAAGATCCACCGTTAAAACAACGAACCCCTCTATGGACGACCAAGGTTCATCGACAAATTCTAGTCAAATGATGATTCAGATCAAGAAATGAATTACACAAGTGAATTACGCTCATGGAGAGCTTCAAAACGGTATTTAATATGATAGGGTTTGGAGGAGTTTAAATTTTGAAATTGAATTTTGATTTGAAATTGAATTGGGAATTTAGGGTTTTCAGCCATTGAGAAGAGAGGAGATAGCCAGAGAGAATTGTACGTACTGTAATCAGAAAATAGACAGGTTGTTAGGGTTAAAAGAACTATTTGCATTAACGAAGCCTAATAAGAAAGAATGAACGCATATCGAATTGGTATGAACGACAATAACGACCCTAAAAAGCCCGTTTCGCTTTCGAAACGAAAGTGGGTCATCCCATATATCAAAATAGATGTTTTCGATATTTAAACTCAATGGAACGGGTTTTAGGTCCTAATTCCACCATATACAGAAGTTAGCTTTAAAATCAGATTATTCAAATTGATTTCTATGCGTTTCGAGTCACATGATCAAACAACAAGGTCGATCGTTACGAAACTTGGAATCCTACAATAATTCCCTGCTACGGATTCGATGACTCTGGTTTCAACGAAATCTGAGACAGTGGCCAAAATGATTATTTTCACATTAATTAAATAAATGATTATTAAATTAATTATCACTTTTTCAATTCAGATTTTATAATTAAAAAATTTCATCATTTCTAATTACACATAAATTAACATTATTTTTAAAAATAATTTCCTATATCAAATTCAATGTTAATTATTGCATTAATTACAACGTTTAATTTCAATTGCAATAAACCCATGAATTATAGTTTAAATTCCAATAAATTGATTAAATTTGATTTCAATCTTTTTATTTAATCAATCATTATCTAACGGATATAATTAACATTGGTTTACCATTTATTTCCTCAATATTCTATAGTTACCATCTTAATCCACATTAACTACAATATTTAAATATATTAATTGCAATTGATTTCCAATTTAATTTCAACGAATTAATTTGTAAATTGATAATCAAGCCATTGTTACAGCTTACCAATTCAAACACATTTCCATGTTTATTTTTTGCAAACGAAACAAATAAATTCACATATTGATTGATTAGTGTATATTAATCAATTTCAATTAATTACATACAATTTCACCGTTTATTACAACATTTGGTTTATTTACTTATTTACAATTTATAACCAATTTAACTTTACAATCATTTTAATCAATTCAAATTGCATTAAAATAGTTGTCAATTGCCTTAAATTAACATTACTAACATTACAAGCTAGCATTTCTTTCGTTATTGAATCTTAAATTTTAAATTTTCCACAACATTAAATTTCCAAAACTTATTTATTTAATTAATTTATTATCGAAAATTAAGGGTCGTTACATGCCACGTCACATTTACCCAAAGTAGATCATAACTACATATGTATGTATAAATGTATAAGTACCATAGTCACCCTTTGGACCAAGATACTATCCATGTTAGTTTCTATAATCCTCCACCCTGTTAGGATCCATCGTTGCCGTGGTATCACAACCTCATCGTGATGCATACCAAATCAATCACAATGACATAATATGGTTTCAAAGAAGTATGTCAGATCGGAGGTGCGACCTCACTTGGCCCGGCATGACTCATGTTTTGGCCACATCAAGTTGACTTATAGGAATCAGAGCTACGTAAATACCTCATACGATATCATTCACTAAACCATCCTACATCATTCTGGAATCTCCACCACGTATACAGTTGTTAAAGTGGTTTTCGGTATTAGCAGAGAGCATGACAATATCCGATCCCGGTCTCTTTAACAACTAAACACTTATTTCACATCGCATGGTCCCTTTAAATTTCCAAAACTGATTCATAATTGCTATCAAAATATCATATTCAATTCAAACCATATCACTTTCGAAATCATATTCACTTTCGTAATCATATCAACCAAATAGGTTAAATCCTCATTACAAAATCATCATATTTACTCGAATATGTCATTTAAATCCCAACTTAGGTTATAACATCATTTAACCATATTCGCTTTTTAAATCAAGGATTTAATTATAAACACTTCCACTTTACACATTCTAAAATTTAGAAAATAGTTTAGATAGTTATAAGTAGTTTAAACAGTTTAGCACGGTTTAAAATAAATTTTTAAATAGTTAAAATACTGTAAAATAGTTTAAAATCAATTAAAATAGTTTAAATGGATTTAAGATAGTCTTAACAGATTTAAAATAGTTTAAAAAGATTTAAAATAGATTAAGTTGATTTAAAATAGATAGGTTTAAAATGGATTTAAAATAGATTAAATAGGTTAATTAGTTTAAAATTGGTTAAAATAGATTAAATCGATTAAAATAGATTAAAAAAATTAAAATAGTTTAATGATTAAAATAGTTTAGAATAGAGTTAAATTAGTTTAATAGTTTAAAATCTTAATAATCAGGATTTCAAATAATATATTATTAAACAGTTTATATTAGTAAATTCGAAATTAAATTTCAAATTAAATTACTTCTTTCATTTGAACCCATCTGGACCATGTCCAGCTTCAAATCAATAAACTAAAATTTATCTTTGAGTTCAAATTCTCATGTAAACCATTAAATCAATATCGATTTCAAATCCGTGTTCGAACTATAAATTTAAACAATTTCAACTTTTAGCAGATTTCGAAGTTTAATATTCAATAACTCAATTTCAATAAATTTCATTAATACTTCAAGTCCAACTTTAAAATTTCAATTTAAACCAATTCCAATTTCAACATTTAAACTCGGATTTTCAAATTAATTTAGGTTAGATAAATCAAATTTTCTTCAAAGTTTCATTTAACTAATTTCAAAATTTAAGGATTTAAAATCATTTGATTTAACCAATCCGGTGTCCGTATATAATTTTCTACCTCATGGTCAAGTGATACGGATATTTATCATTTCAATCCGCAAATATTTTATATTTACGGATATGTATCATTTAAACTGCAATCCCGAAATTAATTTCAAATCCATGAAATCGCTTGAGTCTATCATTTCAACTCATAATGATTTCTCTCTAATCTATCGGATCATTGGGGTATGCATCATTTCAACCCTAGGGATTTCTAGCAATAAACTAAGAGAACTTGCAGTGATATCCATATATATAAAATAACATAACAATCAATAATCCAATATCAATAGTTAAACATCCATCACAATCATCATTCAAATCAACCATTAAACATCAATAATTAATTGATTATCATTGACAGGTATAAATTGACAAATTAAAATTTAGTATTAAATTAAATGGAAATTATATTCAATAAATTCAGATTTAACTGGAATGACAATTTAAATATATCAAACAGCAATCATTAATCTTCTAATCACATCATAAATTCAGTTTAACTAACATAAGATAATCTAGCAGTTGTGAGTGGGTCAAAACACTCACCTTTGATTTCAAATCAATTTGAAATCCAAAATAAGGCCCAAAATTCAATAGTCTCAGAATTCATCCAAACAGTGTCAAAATGTCCGAAATTCAAAATGATCCTAATGAAACAAACCGTGCATGAATCCGACCTCATATGGAAAAGATATCGATGTAAAAACGTTAAACAATCAAATTTACATTAAATAAACAAAACAAATTATACCTCGCCATGTTACCAAGCACGTTCGAGAAGCCTAACTCTTCTCAATCACTCTCAATTAAGACCTACAACTACCTCCATCATTGAATTTTTACCGCCGCCTCGCTTGACTACAACCAGATCTGATGTCGTCGATCACTTCCCCAAGTCGAGGTGCCTCCAATAGTGGTCGTGCGACCACCTGCAACCTCCCCCTTTAACCAGCGCCACCACCCCTTTTCAGCCAATCACGGTGATCTCTGACCACTCCAAGGCGAACGAAGGCCACTGGTTGACTTGTCTCGACACTCTCTACAAGACCATGTCATCTGATTGACTCCGGGATAAAGATCCACCGTTAAAACAACGAACCCCTCCATAGACGGCCAAGGTTCATCGACGAATTCTAGTCAAATGATGATTCAAATCGAGAAAAGAATTACACAAGTGAATTACGATAGCGAAGAGCTTTAAAAAGGTACTTAATATGATAGGGTTTGAAGGAGTTTAAATTTTGAAATTGAATTTTGATTTGAAATGGAATTTAGGGTTTTCAGCCATTGAGAAGAAAGGAGATAGCCAGAGAGAATTGTATGTACTGCAATCAGAAAATAGAAAGGTTGCTAGGGTTAAAGAACTATTTATATTAACAAAGCCCGATAAGAAAGAACGAACGCATATCGTAGTGGTACGAACGACAATAACGACCCGAAAAAGCGCGTTTCGCTTCCGAAACGAAAGTGGTCATCCCATACATCTAAATAGATGTTTTCGATATTTTAAACTCAATGGAATAGGTTTCAAGTCCTAATTCCATCGTATACATAAGTTAGCTTTAAAATCAGCTTATTCAAATTGATTTCTATGTGTTTCGATCCTACACGATCAAACGACAAGTTCGATCGCTACGAAACTTGAAATCCTACAATAATTCCATATTACGAATCCGATGAAACTCGTTTCGTCGAAATCTAAGACAGTGGCCAAAATGGCTATTTTCACATAATTTAAATAAATGATTATTAAATTAATTAAATCACTTTTTCAATTCAAATTTTATACCTAAAAGTTTTCATCATTTCTAATTACACAGAAATTAACAATCTTTTTAAAACCAATTTCCCATGTCAAATTCAATGTTAATTATTGCACTAGTTACAGTGTTTAATTTTAATTGCAATAAACCCATTAATTATAACTTAAATTCCAATAAATTGATTAAATTTGCTTTTAGTCTTTTTATTTAATCAATCGTTATCTAATGGATATAGTTAACATTGGTTTACCATTTATTTCCTTAATATTCTACAGTTACCATCTTAATTCACATTAACTGCAATATTTAAACAGATTAATTGCAATTGATTTCCAATTTAATTTCAACAAATTAATTAGTGAATTGATAATTAAGCCATTGTTACAACTTACCAATTCAAACACATTTCCATGTTTATTTTTTGCAAACAAAACAAATAAATTTGCATATTGATTGATTAGTGTATATTAATCAATTTCAATTAATTATATATAATTTCACCGTTTATTACAACATTTGGTTTATTTACTTATTTACTTTTTTACAATTTATAACCAATTTAAGTTTATAATCATTTCAATCAATTGAAATTGCATTAAAATAGTTGCCAATCACCTTAAATTAACATTCCTAACATTACATGCTAGTCATTTCTCTCATTACTGAATCTTAAATTTTAAATTTTTCACAACATTAAATTCCCAAAACTTAATTAATTAATTTAATTATCGAAAATAACGGGTCGTTATATGCTCGTCCTATTTACCCAAAGTGGATCATAACTACATATGTATGTATAAATGCATAAGTACCATAGTCCCTCTTTGGACCAAGATACTATCCCCGTTAGTTTCTGTAATCCGACACCCTGTTAGGATCCATCGTCGATGCGGTTTCACATCCTCTTCGTGGTGCATACCAAATCAATCACAAAATCATAATATGGTATCTAAGAAGTATGTCCGATCGGAGGTGCGACCTCACTTGGCCCGGCATGGCTCCTGTTTTAGCCACATAAAGTTGACTCACAGGAGTCAGGGCTACGTAAATACCTCATACAGAATCATTCGCCAAACCATCCTACTTCATTTTGGAATCTCCACCACGTATACAATTGTTAAAGTGGTTTTTGGTATTGGCAGAGAGTATGAAAATATACGATCCCGGTCTCTTTAACAACCAAACACTTATTTCACACCGGATGTTCCCTTTAAATTTCCAAAACCGATTCATATTTGCTATCAAAATATCATATTCAATTCAAACCATATCACTTTCGAAATCATATTTACTTTCGAAATCATATCGACCAAATAGGTTAAATCCTCATTTTAAAATCACATATTTACTAAAATATGTCATTTAAATCCTAACTTAGGTTATAACATCATTTAACCATATCCGCTTTTTAAATCAAGGATTTAAATATAAACACAACCACTTTGCACATTCTGAAATTTAGAAAATAGTAAAATAGTTATAAGTAGTTTAAATTGTTTAGCATGGTTTAAAATAAATATTTAAATAGTTAAAATACTCTAAAATAGTTTAAAATAGATTAAATGGATTTAAGACGGTCTTAATAGATTTAAAATAGTTTAAATAGATTTAAAATAGATTATGTAGATTTAAAATAGATAGATTTAAAATAGATTAAAATGGATTTAAAATAGATCAAGCAGGTTAATTAGTTTAAAATAGGTTAAAATAGATTAAATTGGATTAAATAGATTAAAACAGGTTAAAATAAATTAGAATAGTTTAAATTGATTAAAATAGATTAAAATTAGTTTAATAGTTTGAAAATAATAACAGTCGGGATTTAAAATAATAATTTGAAATTAACATCAAATTAAATTATTTCTTTCATTTCAACCCATTTGGACTGTGTCCAGCTTTCAAATCAACAAATTAAAATTTATCTTTGAGTTCAAGTTCTCATTTAAACCATTAAATCAATATCGATTTCAAATCCATGTTCGAACTTTAAATTTAAACTATTTTAATTTTTAGCATATTTCGAAGTTTCGTATTCAATAACTCAATTTCAATAAATTTCATTAATACTTCAAGTCTAACTTTAAAATTTCAATTTAAACCATTTCCAAATTCAACATTTAAACTCGGATTTTCAAAATAATTTAGGTTAGATAATCAAATTTTCTTCAAAGTATAATTTAGCTAATTTCAAAATTTAAGGATTTAAAATCATTTAATTTAACCAATCCGGTGTCCCTATATAATTTTCTACCTTTTGGTCAAGTGATACAGATATTTATCATTTCAATCCGCAAATATTTAATATTTACGGATATGTATCATTTAAACCCGCAATCTCGAATTTAATTTCAAATCCATGAAATCGCTTGATTCTATCATTTCAACTCATAATGATTCTCTCTAATCAGTCAGATCGTTAGAGTATGTATTATTTCAACCATAGGGGTTTCTAGCAATAAACTAAGAGAACTTGTAATGATGTCAATATATGTAAAAGTAACATAACAACCAGTCTTCCAATATCAATAATTAAACACCCATCACAATCATGATTCAAATCAACCATTAAACATCAATAATTAACTGGTTATCATTGATAGGTATAAACTGGAAAATTAAAATTTAGTATTGAATTAAATGGCAATTATATTCAATAAATTCAGATTTAACTGGAATGAAAATTTAAATATTAAACAGTAATCAATCAACTTCTAATGACATCATAAATTCAATTTAACTAACATAAGATAATCTAGTAGTTGTGAGTGGATCAAAACACTCACCTTTGATTTTAAATTGATTTGAAATCCAAAATAGGATCCAAAATTAAACAGTCTTAAAATTCGTCCAAACCAATGTAAAAATGTCTGGAGTTTCAATACGATCCCAATGAAACAAACCACGCATGAATTTGATCTTGTATGGAAAAGATATCGATGTCAGAATGTAAAAAAATCAAATTTAAATTAAATAAACAAAACAAATTATACCTCGCCACGTCGGCAAGCACGTTCGAGAACCCTAACCTATCTTCTCGTTCACACTCGATCAAGACCTATAGCCGCCTCCATCATCAAATTTTTGTCGCAATCTCCCTCGTCTACAACCAGATCTGATGTCGCCAATAACTTCCCCAAGCCGAGGCGCCTCCAATGGTGGTCGCGTGACCCCTTGCGACCTCTCCCTTCAACCAGCACTGCCGCCTCCTTTTCGGCCAATCACGATGATCTATGAACACTCCAAGGCGAATGAATGCCACTGATTGACTTGTCTCGACACTCTTTACAAGACCATGCCATCTGATCGACTCCAGGACGAAGATCCGCCATTAAAACAACGAACCCCTCTATGGACGGCTGAGATTAATCGATGAATTCTAGTCAAATGATGATTCGAATTGAGAAACGAATTGCACCAGTGAATTACGCTCATCGAGAGTTTCAAAATGGTATATAATATGATTGGGTTTGGAGGAGTTTAAATTTTGAAATTGAATTTTGAATCGAAATTGAATTGGGAATTTAGGGTTTTCAGCCATTGAGAAGAGAGGAGATAGCTAGAGAGAATTGTACGTATTGTAATCAAAAAATAGAAAGGTTGCTAGGGTTAAAAGAACTATTTATATTAACAAAGCCCAATAAGAAAGAACGAACGCATATCGAATTGGTAAGAACGAAAATAACGACCCAATAAAGCCCGTTTCGCTTCCGAAACGAAAGTGGGTCATCCCATATATCAAAACAGATGTATTTGATATTTTTAAACTCAATGAATAGGTTTTAGGTCCTAATTCCATCATATACAGAAGTTAGCTTTAAAATCATCTTATTGAAATTGATTTCAATTAAATTGATTTTACACGTTTCGAGCCCGCACAATCAAACAACAAGTCAGATTGCTACGAAACTTGAAATCCTACAATAATTCCTCTTACGGATCCGATGAAAATGGTTTCGCCAAAATCCAAGACAGTTCCCAAAATGGCTATTTTCACATTAATTAAATAAATGATTATTAAATTAATTAAATCGCCTTTTCAATTCAAATTTTATAATTAACGAATTTCATCATTTCTAATTACATAGAAATTAACAATCTTCTTAAAACCAATTTCCGATGTCAATGTTAATTATTGCACTAATAACGATGTTTAATTTCGGTTGCAATAAACCCATTAATTATAATTTAAATTCCAGTAAATTGATTAAATTTAATTTCAATCTTCTTATTCAATCAGTCATTATCTAATGGATATAATTAACATTGGTTTATCATTTATTTCCTCAATATTCTACAATTACCATCTTAATTCACATTAACTACAATATTTAAATTGATTAATTGCAATTGATTTTCAATTTAATTTCAGCAAATTAATTAGTGGATTGATAAGCCATTGTTACAACTTACCAATTTAAACACATTTCCATGTTTATTGTTTGCAAACAAAACAAATAAATTCACATATTGATTGATTAGTCTATATTAATCAATTTCAATTAATTACATACGCACCGTTTATTACAACATTTGGTTTATTTACTTATTGACAATTTATAACCAAATTTAACTTTACAATCATTTAATCAATTGAAATTGCATTAAAAAGTTGTCATTTGCCTTATATTAACATTACTAACATTACATTCTAGTCATTTCTCTCATTATTGAATCTTAAATTTTAATTTTTCCATAACATTATTTTCCCAAAACTAATTTAATTAATAAATTTAATTATTGAAAATTACGGGTCGTTACATGCCACATCCCATTTACCCAAAGTGGATCATAACTACATATGTATTTATAAATATATAAGTACCATAGTCCCACTTTGGACCAAGATACTATCCCCATTAGTCTCTGTAATCCGGCACCCTGTTAGGATCCATCGCTGCCGCGATATCACATCCTCATCGTCATGCATACCGAGGAACTCCCGCAATGCCTA
The DNA here is from genome assembly GCA_030765085.1 of Allium cepa. NCBI lineage: Eukaryota > Viridiplantae > Streptophyta > Magnoliopsida > Asparagales > Amaryllidaceae > Allium > Allium cepa. The sequence goes on from CM060939.1 coordinate 56,021,986, forward strand.
ATAATATCATCACTATAATTTAGCCATATTCGATCTCTATTTTTTTTAGAGATTTACTACTTGTTTGCTTCATATAACGGACTCAGCTTCGAAGACTATAGAGGACTCGACGCCTCATGATACCCTATCTTTTTTCGATATAACTCTTTTATGGGTTACCAAGACTTGCCCTAATAAACAAACTAGCAAACAACCATGGCAGTGGATTACTTAATATGGCCTACCGTAGTAATAGGTAGAGCTCGTTAGGTGTAACATTGTCTGTTAGGAAATTAAATCTATGGTTTCGATGACAACAACTATGCAATGGAAATCGAATATGTATATATATTTCTATTTATAGGTAATTGCTAAAGTAACATCACTAAAGAGACAAGAACAATGCTCAAAGAACGTATCAAGAGGCTACAAATCGATAGAATCAGATGAGCAATGACACAGATTCAAGAAAAGCAACATGCACAAGATCATACGTCTGAATAAATCCTCTGGATTACAAACCAGACAGAATCAGACGTCTGGTTAATATACTCAGACGTCTGAAAGGCTACTATATACAAAAAGTATATAGAGCCAGACGTCTGAGACATATTCCAGACTTCTAAAACTGAACTTGGGTGTTGACATTCGAATTACAACTGTCACAATTGAAAAGACACCTTCGCTTCTCTTCGCTGTAACTCTTCATCACCATCAGAAGCGACCATAGAACACTTGTTAATGGATACAACTATTCAAGGAATCTCTCTACCACTATAAATAGCGTCAAGAATCCAAGAGAAGATTTCACCTTACTTACTTGTGCTCTTTACTCTTATACTCTGATATATTCTTGATCTCTAGCAATCACATATTTACATTCCACTTTTCCATATATATACAGAACTCTTCAATCAATATCCTCTAGATATATATATTGGAAGCATTTGTACTTAATAGTCAATATTCGTGTTATAGAACACCCATTTGACAAGAACAAGCTTATGTAACCAAGCCTATTCCTACGGGCGAAGTGAGGGTGTTTGATAGTCAAATTCCAAAGGGGAGCTTTGGGACTGGACGTAGGAGAAGGTCTGAACCAGTATAAAATCTTGGTGTGCTTTGTTTATATTTTACTAGATTAATTTTATATTAGTTACATCATATAGTTAGTCACATATACTTGCATATACAATACACGATCCATCATATAGACTTTCAATTGGTATTAGAGCAAGGTTTGATCAAAGAATAGTAACACGTTTTTGAATCACTTTAATATTGCAAGTATTTTTCAAGAAGGACAATCCATGGCATGACCCCCACTTTTTAATGGATCTAGCTATGCATATTGGTCAACACGTATGAGAATTTTTATGGAAGCTAATAGTCTAGATAATTGGTCAGCCACTCAAGATAAATATGAAGCACCTACTACTGCTATGAACACATGGAACGATGCACAAAAGACCTTAGCATCATACAATGCTAAAGCTATGAACGTTTTATTTTTCTCTCTAGATAAAAATGAATTTTCACGAGTCATGTTATGCACAACTGCATTTGACATTTGGCGTACCTTACAAATTACACATGAAGGTACAACAAAGGTCAAACAAACTAAGATTTCAATTTTGCAAAACCAATTCTCATCATTCAAAATGAAACAAAATGAAACTATTGTTGACATGTACTCTATATTTCAAACTATCCAACAAGATCTTATGGCATTAGGAGTTAAGTTTACTGATTTTGATTTAGTTTCTCGAATACTTAACTCTTTAACATCGGATTGGGAAAGTAAGGTATTAGCTATTGAAGAAGCTAATGATCTCTCTACTCTTAAAGTTGAAGAGTTGATAGGAAATTTAATGTCCTATGAAGTTAATTTGCAGGCATGAAAAGAACTAAATTCAAAGAAGAAAAACATAGCATTTCCAGCAACAAAGAATGATGACTCTGATTTAGATGAAGAAGAGATAGTCTTCATTGCCAAGAATTATAACAGATTCAAGAAATTTAGAAAGATGACCAAATTCCAAAAAGAAGGGAAGTCCAACACAACAAACCTATCTCAAATCAATTGTTATGAATGTGATCAATACGGACACATGAAGAAGGATTGCCCTAAACTCAATAATGATAAAAAGAAGAACAAATTTGAAAAATTCAAAAAGAAGAAGGCTTTCAAAGTAACATGGGATGACTCAGATTTTTCATCATCTGAAAGTGATAGCGATAGTGACGGAGAACAAGCTAATGTGTGTTTTATGGCATAAATTGATGAGGTATGTCCGGAACTTAGCTATGACGAATTATTAGAACTTGGTATGGAATTAGATGATAAATTTAGACAGATTAAAAAATTAAACAAAGAATATATAGTCAAAATAAATTGATTAGAACTTAAAGTAGGAATGCTAAAAGATGAAAATATTATCTTAGAAGAAGAACTAGAATTATCTCAAGAAAAAATTAAAAATAATTTAATATAAAGTGAGGCTATTGCTATTGATTTTGAAAACACTAAAATAGTGAAGGATAATCTGTTAAAAGAAAATGTCAACTTGATAAGCAATATTGAAAACTGAACATTTAGAATTAAAAGAAAAATTAGATAAAATTACAAATAATGTTTCAAAATTTAATAAAGGAAAAAAAGATTTGGAAAATCTTATCAAAACTTCAAAACCATCGGGCAATAGAAATGGAATAGGATTTAAAAATACTTCTAAACAAAAGGGAAATAATGCTAAAAAATTTAGTTATAAAGAAAACTAAAAGTTTGCCTACGTCTAATATGAATACCAAAAATATGAAAATTTGGATTCCTAAGACAAATAATAATTTGATTAGACAAAAACATATTAATAATTTCTTAGAGAATGTAGTCTATAATAAAAATTATATTTATAAAGGTACCAAACCATCTTGGGTATGGCTACCTTCTTCTAACAATTAGGACCCTAACAAAGTATATGGGTACCAATTAAAATATCTTTTATTTTGCAGGTACCCAAAATAAAAAATAAGGAGAAATGGATACTAGATAGTGGATGCTCCCAGCATATGACTAGAAATTCAAAAATGTTATCAAATATAACAAACATCGATGGTGGAAAGGTAACCTTTGGAGATAATTCAAAAGAATATGTCGTGGGCATTGGATATGACATTAACTCTGCTATTTCTAACTTTCCTATTATTACAAATGCTTTATTAATAGAAAATCTAAAACACAATCTACTAAGTATTAGTCAATTATGTGATAAAGGTTTTCAAATAAATGTAGAAAAAGATAGATGTAATGTTTTGGATAATAACAAACAACTTGTTTTTGAAGGTTTTAGAAACAAAAATATTTATGTATTAAACACGAATATAAATAAAATTTCAAATTTATGTTTAACCGCCAAACATGAAGATCCATAGTTATGGCATAAGCGATTTTTTCATATCAATTTTAAAAATATTAATAAATTGGCAAAATATGAGCTAGTTAGAGGTTTACCTAAAATATATTACAAAGTAGAAAATTTATGTGACGATTGTCAAATTGGAAAACTATAGAAAAGCTCTCTTAAATCTAAAAATAATATTTCTACAAAACAACCATTAGAACTATTACAATTAGATTTATTTGGTCCAACACAAATATGATCTATAAATCACAACAAATATGTTTTCGTAACAATTGATGATTTTTCGAGATACACATGGACTTTGTTTTTAAAACATAAAAGCGATACTTTTGGTATGTTTAAAATATTTGCTAGAAGAATTAAAACAAAAATGGACTTGAAAATTAAAAATATTCGAAGTGATCACAGAGGGGAATTCGAAAATGATATCTTTACTAATTTTTGCAATAAGAAAGGAATAAGTCATAATTTCTCTTTTCCTCGCACACCTAAACAGAATGGTGTCGTAGAAAAAAAATCGAACGTTACAAGAATGTGCACGAACATTATTAAATACTAGTGGTCTACCAAAACACTTTTGGGCTGAAACTATTGCCACAACTTGTTATGTGTTGAATCGAGTAACCATACGTCCTATGACTAAACAAACTTGTTTTGAAATATTTTTTGTAAGAAAACCTAAAGTATCATACTTTAAAACTTTCGGTTCAAAATGTTTTATATTAAATACAAAAGATAACTTAGGAAAATTTGACCCAAAGGCCGATGAAGGTATCTTTGTTGGATATTTGGATCGTAGCAAAGCATGTAGAATTTTTAATAAACGAAATAATACTATTGAAGAAAGTTTACATGTTTCGTTCTTTGAAAATCTTTTTAACCATCATACTAATGATGAAGAAGAAATTATTCCACTAACAAATTCTATTAATAATGAAAGAAATGTGCAAAATAACACTTTGATATCATCCCCTAGAATTCTTAATAATCATCCAAAAGATAATATCATTGGAGATCTCAATTCTAGAGTAACTAGAAATCAACTTAACCAAATAAGTCATATAGCATTTGTGTCAAATTTTGAACCAAAAAATTATAAAGAAGCTTCAAATGATAAATTTTTGGATAATAGCTATGCAAGAAGAATTAAATCAATTTGAACGTAATAATGTTTGAGAATTAGTACCAAGGCCTGAAGATCAATCGATTATAGGAACAAAATGGGTATTAAAAAAAAGCAGACGAGAGTGGAAATATTATTAGAAATAAAGCACGTTTAGTTGCTCAAGGCTATAAACAAGAAGAAGGTATTGATTATGACGAAACCTTTGCTCTAGTAGCTAGATTAGAGGCCATTCATACATTCTCGCCTTTGCAACTTATCATAACTTTAAACTATTTTAAATGGATGTCAAAAGTGCTTTTTTAAATGGTTTTATTAAAGAAAATGTATATGTGGAACAACCCCCATTATTTGTTCACAAAAAATATCCCGACCATGTTTTTAAATTACACAAAGCATTATATGGATTAAAACAAGCTCCTCGAGCATGGTACGAACGTCTTAAAAATCATTTAATTACATCTGGTTTCCAAATAGGCAAAATAGATACAACTTTATTTATTAAAAGAGAAAATAATGATATTTTAGCTGTACAAATTTATGTTGACAATATTATTTTTGGTTCAACCAACGAAAATCTATGTAATCAATTTTCAAATATTATGAAAAATGAATTTGAAATGTCACATATGGGAGAATTAAATTTCTTCTTAGGTTTACAAATAAAACAACTTGAAAATGGAATTTTTATTCATCAAAAAAATATTGTAACAATCTATTACGAAGTTTTGAAATGGATAAAACTTCGAGCAAATCAACACCAATGAGTACCACTGCTCACTTAGAAAAGGATGATAACGGAAAAGATTTTGATGAAAAATTATATCGTAGCATGATTGGTTCTTTACTTTATTTGACGGCTAGTCGACTCGATATTATGATGAGTGTATGTCTTTGTGCTCGATTTCAAGCAAAACCAAAAGAATCTCTTCTAAGAGTTGTTAAGCGTATTTTATGTTATCTATCTAGTACTAGAGATTATGGTTTGTTTTACCCTAAAGGATCATCGTTTGAACTAGTTTCATATAGCGATGCGGATTTCGGTGGATGTAGAATAGATCGTAAGAGTATCAGTGGAACATGTCACTTTATTGGACAATCGTTAGTTTCATGGTTTAGAAAAAAGAAAAATTGTGTTTCTTTATCTATTTGCGAAGCCGAATATATCTCAACAGCTCTAGCATGTGCATAAGTGATACATGCAACAAACACTTACGAATTTCGACAAAATTATCAATAAATCTCCAATATATTGTGATAACACAAGTGCAATAAATTTATCAAAAAAACCCTATCAATCACTTACGAACTAAGCATATAGATATACGACATCATTTTTTACGAGACAATGTTGAAAAAGGAACCATTTCATTAGAATACGTAAATACCGAAAATCAAATAGTAGACATTTTTACAAAACCACTAAATGAATAAACTTTTATTAAACTCCGACGTGATTTAGGGATTTTCTCTCTTCATGATCTGCTCACTTAATAATCACTGCTTCATTTAGGCTATGATTAGTCATTTGTTTTTCTATCCACAAATTATAATTAATATTTTCTACACCTTTCGTTTTTTAGATGGTTAGTTTTTTTTTATTTTCTATAAATAATTTTAAAAAAACTTCTATATAAATAGTTATACAACAAAAAAAATACACAATTCAATTTTTTTTACAAACAAAATATAGTCATGTCTTCTGAAAATTCTTATATATCCATCTCGACACCAACGACGGATAGCTCGGCCGATACACCACAACGGCTTCCTACACCAACACCAAATTAGGAACCGACATATAGGTTATCCTCATATCACACAGGATTTACTCCCGATAGCAAGAAGTCCAAAAGATCTTTGTTTGTCTCTCCTACAACAAAGGAGAAAATTGATGAAATTTGTAACAACCCGCATATTTATCGATTATATATCTAAATATTTTGTTTAAATATTTTATCGTTATTCGGATATTGGTCCAAAAAGCTACTTTTTGCAAACGGTCGAATAGGAGTCGAGACCACTTCCATTGAGTTCGAAATGCCGTTTACAATTTTTTTAAGTATAAACATTGATAGGTTTGGAGTTAGTGGAATTTCACTTACTTTTCCCGCTTTGGACTTTGGGTTAGATTAGCCATTATAACTCAAACCCACTTCTCTCCTTCTCCTCACTCGGATGAGAAATCTAATTAAACGGCTTAGTAAAACAAGTGGTATGAAACGCTTGTGTTCACTTCGTCGATTATAGGTCGTAGGTCGCTCGACACTAGGTCGTAGGTCGTAGGTCGCAGGTCGCTCGGCAATAGGTCGTAGGTCGTTAGACCTTTATACTTTAGGTCGTTGCTCGGTCTTTCCACATAGGCCGCTCGGCCTTTGTTCCATTTGGTCGCGAACGTCGATAGGTCGATTACCCCTTAAGTCGCTCGACCACTAGGTCGCGAACACCTCTAGGTCGATCGACCCCTTTAACTCGTAGGTCGCTCGCCTCTTCTAACCCACGAGTTCCTTAAGTCGCTCGCCTCCCTTAGGTCACTCAGCTGGTTGATTCGCACCACACCTTAGCTCGGCCGTATTAGGTCGCGTACATTTTAGGTCGCATGACCACAGGGTTGCTCCATTTAGGTCGCATGACCCCTTAAGTCGCTCGCCTCTGTTAGGTCGCTCGCTTATGCTAAATCGCGAACACCTCTAGGTCGCAACCACTAGGTCGCAACCACTAGGTCGCTTGACCCCTTATACCCCTAGGTCGCAACCATTAGGTCGCTCGATCTTATCTTCCCTTAGGTCTTCACTAGGTCGTACCGTTTTGGACGTGGCGCTGCCCCGCACCCCGCCGGGGCGCTGCCCCGTGGACCCCCGCGACCTGACCGGGCAGGTCGAACCCCGCAGCGGGGGTGTTGCCCCCACACCCCCACCTTGGGGGGTTGCCACCCCCCGGACCCCCCCTCCGTAGGGGATCTTATCTGAAAAACATTCAACAGAACTTGCTTTGTTGAGATGCTGAGTTGACCATTCTTCGAGACAAACTATCTTTGGCTTCTCGGTCGATTTTATGGTATCACGGCCTTGCTAAAAAGGCGGGATAACAACTTTAGAAATATAAAGGTTTCAATACTAGTAGTAAATATCAAAACTCTTTCAACAAAATGATTTCAACTCTATTTTCAATAACAAAGCTCTTTTCTTAAACCGTTTTCCAATCTACTGGTATATACAAACCTTTACATCACATGGATGGTCGCTCCTCAACAGCCTTATTCTCCGTGCTAGTTGACAGCACTACACCGTAGTGTTCTTGGCTAGCTGGGTATAGAGGTGGGGCGTCACAAAATTCATCACTATCGGAAACAACAGATAGATCTACAACAAGAACTATATTTTGAACAAAAAGTTATAGCACGTCGGCTAAGCTTTTGGTGCAAGTAGCGATAAAGTTTTATATGTCACGAAAGAGAGATGTCCATGAACCACTTTCAAAACCTTGCAGTTCTTTGGATCCCTCATCTTCGTATCGTACCCCTTTGGACCCTTCACCTAAACGATTTTCTGTATCCTCGAGAACCCAAAAACGTGGAAATATATGGTCTCCACTTAAACCATGGAGGGATAACAAGTCAGGAGATCATAAAACTCCATCGCCTTCTAAATAAATTATATTTGTTGTTATATGTATATCTGTATTTATTTGTTATTTTGTTTCACACAAATATCACTACATTCTATTTTTAATAAGATAGAGAATCGAAAAATAAGCAAAACCATTAAATTTTAGGCTATTTAGAAAAATTGCCTGTTTTAGACGTCTGGATATGGACCTCAGACGTCTGATACTTTGATATACGTCTATCTTTTAAGCACTGTGCATATGTCAGATGTCTGACATACCCCTCAGACGTCTGAAAATTTTCTCTACCTCCTTTAAATAAAAATCAGAAAATTTCAGACGTCTGAAATTCGACTCAGACGTCTGAATTATTTCTCTGCCGTAAAATTTTAAAAAATTGACCTATTTCAGATGTCCGATATTTTACCTAGACGTCTGGTAAAACTCTCTGACTATCAAATTTTACAAATTCAATCAAACCAGATGTCTTACCCATAAACCAGATGTCTGAAGTTATCTACTGTAACCAATTTAGGGCAAACCAGACGTCTGATTTAGGTTCCAGACGTCTGAAATTCAATCGACTCTTTAAATTAACCCAGATAACGTCATTTTTTTCACTTTCATCTCAAATTTTCTCATCTTCGATTTCCCCAGTGACGATTTTTCTCTCAAAAACTTCCATTTTACGCGAGCTAAAATCCCAATGCTCCTAGAACTAAAAATCCCAAGATAACCAAACGAAAACAAGACCAACCAACATCATCTTCAAAACCTCAAGTTTGCTCGGATGATCAAATTGAAAGATGGATGAATAGAGCACCACATTCAATCAAGAGGTATGAAGATATACAAAAGAAAAGGCTTCACACAGGTCCATTCTATAACCTACTTAAATTTCCAATGTACGATTTGGATGAAATGTGTGAGAATGCCGGACTAGAAACCTTGATTTCATTAACTCTTAATGACATCCAAATCGATCAATTGGCAATATTTCTTTTCTATGAAAATTTGGATAGCACTTGTCACGACCCGTCTTCCACTAACCTGAAAGACGTATCATAAATTAAGCAAGAAAGGGATAGAAAGAGAAAGAAAGAGAAGAAAGAAGAAACAACACAGAATCTCAACAGCGGAATGAATAAATTATATTAATAACAAAAGTATTACATAGATATACAACAACTATCAGAGTTAAACAGATAATACATCTCATACTAGACAGTTATAAACACCTGTCTAGTTATTACAACACAGTACAAAAAAACTCAAACAAACGACTCAGAGGTACCATCACAGCGGAAAACTAGATAACTATAACGCAGAAGCCTCCTGCTCCATTTGCTCCACCATAATTCGTCAAAGCTAACCTGAATCCCTTGTCTACTCGTAAAAATTTGAGTACCCAAGAGTTTAAGAAAAGAAAATTAAACTCCGGGTCTGACATGGGTCTGGTGTGAGTAACAGGTTAAAGTTGCTTAACTTTCAAAACCATTTGAAAAGAAAGGTATCACGTAAGAATTCCCACACATAAACATGGAAAAGTTTTTACCTTACGCTAACCAAAAGATTTGATAGGAAATCCAGTGATATTATAATAGGTCTAGGATTTTCAAGTAAATAAGAAATAGCCGAAATTGTTACATTATTAAATTCCAGCTACTAGCCACAAAAGTGGGTAATATAATCAAAACCGTTGGCACTTATTGGATTTTGGATTCCATACAATGGCAGGGCTACTGGGGAACCGCCCATCACAGTACGTGGCCTAGATCAACGTACCGAGGAGTACGCCCGCTCCCCTGCAACACAAGGTTGGAACCATCCCTTACTGGACAGTCCCGAACAAGACAACCCCGACAGTTGTCGCGAATCAACCGCCCCACACAGCCGAATAAAAGAGACTTCTAGACAGGGGAAAATCTCGTCCTACTTGGGCATGACCCACTTAGCCTTGCTGCACCTCCCCTGTTTTAGCCATTCCCGGTTGATGAGGCTTGAGGCTACGACCTTTAGAGAACACATCTCTTAGAATGCTCATCGTCCACTTGACGATTTTCTGAAAGCATTCAATCCATACAAGTTCGTTCTGGGTTCAAACGAAACCGAAGGCATTATCTCGTTACACTCATTTTGGAATCACCATTAGAGTTAACGACGATAACCCTTGCACTCTGAATCTTCACCTTCACTTGAGATTCACAACCTATCGTTAATTTGGATCGGTGTGGTTTTCGGATATCCAAATATGGAAACCCGATCCCGGTCACATCGAAATCCAAAGCGTGTCTTTTAGGTCCAAGTTGTTCTAAGTTTAAAACAATTCACTTTAATTATCTATATACACACAGATAGATAATTCACATCATCACAATAGATAATCATCACCATAGATAATCCATATTATCATTATCAGAAGATAATCCAATTCATCATCACAATGCAACCAATGCATCCATATCACACAACATTACTAATCTCATATTTGAGATTCAAACCATTCAAGGAAATCTATATCATCCATATATAAACAAGGATTAATAATCACACCATATATAATTAATTTAAAATGAATTAAATTAATTACATCATCTCTAATTAATTTAAAGTAAATTATATTAATTACATCAATCTATAAATCCTGCTTATATAACAATTGATTACAAACCAATCAACTAATTAATTAACCACTAATAAATTCCCTTGGTTAATTACCCTTGATTAATCATCCTTTAATTATATTCAAGTAATTAATTTCACAATTGAATTATTCTTAATCAAATACAGTAATTAACCTCTAATTACTTCATTAATCAATTAATTATAATTAATCACATTAATCATTAATTAATTATTTTAATCACTTATCATTGATTAATTAATCTTAATTAATTAATCTTAATCACATCATTAATTATATTAATGATTACTAATTACATTTAACTTAACTAACTTCATTAAGTGATTAACCCTAAATTATTAATCACTTTTGATTAATTAACTTCAGTAATTAACTATTCTTAATTACTGCATTGAGTAAATTGATTACCCCTAAATTAATTATATTTAATAATTAATTATATTTGTTAATCATCCTTGATCAATTTTATTAGCAAGTAATTACCCTTAATTAATTACATTACTTAATCATTTTCCAAAAGACTTAATCAATCAATGCTTAAATTAATTACACCAAGTAATTAATTATTAATTACTTTCACAAAGTAATTATCCTCTATAATAATTTACACAAGCAATTAACCCAAACTCTTCCATACTTCAATAAGATACATTCAGTAATTTCTCATCTTACTTACTTCTCTAAGTAATTATCCTCTATTAATCACTTATCAACCCATCAATGATTAATTAAACTTAATTAATTAATTTAAATTAATCAAATTAATTAATTAATTACAATGAGTAATTAATAACTTCAATTACTTTTATCAAGTAATCATACTTAACCAAATACCATAATGATTATTTAATTTAATTAATCAAATAAATTGTCAAAATTAATCACTTAAATTAATTAATAAATAATTCCAAGCTAATGACCTTTATTAACTTATCATAAATTTCCTTAATTACCTTACTTAAGTAATTTATTTAAATTTATCATTATTAATCACATATTTATTAATCTTTAATAATTATTTAATTAATCACTAATTGTTTCATTAATTAAGTTTTTAACTTAATTAATCTTAACCTCTTGATAAATTAATTTTAAAATCATTAATTAAAATCTTAACTTATTTAATTAATTAATTATCTCAACCTTAATTAATTCAAAATCCATATTTACTTAATTAAACAAATTAATTAATTATCCATCTAATTACCTTATTAATTTAATAAACCAAAATCATTAAATCTTTGATTTATTTTAAAATATAAACATTTCTTATTAATGATTAAATTATCATTAAAAAAGCAAATTTAAAACACTTTCTTTAAAATTTGTTTCCAAATTTCATTTTTTAATTTAAAATTTAAAATGAAATCAAACTTAACTTTATCAAAGTTTTAAAAACATTTTAAAAACCTTTTTAAAACTTATACTAAATAATTTCTTATTTTATAAAGAAGTTCAAAGGAATTTAAACCCATATTTATTTTAAGGTACAAATCATATTTAAAATATGTTACAACATCAAAAGTTGTTTAAACATTTAAAATATTCAAAACTTCCTTTATGCTCAAAACATGATTCAAATTGGATCTTGTTTTCAGATTTAAACTTATGTTTAAATCTTCTATTTTAAATTTTAAAGCTTCATCTTTAAATTCAAATTTATTTAAACTCTTTTGTAGTTGTTTAAACATTTAAATTTATAAAGTTTAAATTAAATTTTAAAACTGGAATTCAAATCTTAGTTTGAAGACCATACTTTAAATTTAAGTTTTAAATTTTGGTTTAAACTTGTTCCAGATTTTTAAAACCAACTTAGAATTGGAAATAACAGGTTTCTCTGGAAACCTGAAACCAAATAAAATACTCGAGTCTCCCCTATTATTACTTCGAGTTCCATCTGAACTGTCTTCGAGCAAAATCTCGAATTACTTGAGTATTACCCGAGTACAAAAAGACTGCAAAATCCAAACATCCACCTGACACATTCCTCTACACCGTGCATATGCACGGTGGTCTTGGCCACCTCCGGCCACCACCAAGGCATCGAGCACGTCGACGCTAGCACCCAGATCCATCCACGATCACCAGATTCACACAAGCATCACGAAATCAATCTGAGTTTCCCCAATCCAAAACCTGAAGCATACTGGAACAAGTTCATCATCGAACCCCTAAACCTGGAAAACCATCATCCTCCCTCCTCCAGCCATCGGAGGCTTTACAACGCCGTCCAATGCTTCTTCGACACCCAAGCAGCCATCACCCCAAAAATAGTTGCACTCGATCCCCCATTTACAATTTCCAGTAAAAACAGTAATGCTCTAAATCCCAATATTAAAAATTGAAATTTTTGTTTTAAAAATCGTATTTTAGTTTTAGCTTTTGATTCATGCACCTGAAACTAAGAAATAATCAAATTGAATTCTTCCTGATTTTAGTTTACTCTGTTGTTTTCTTCATTTTCCAGTAAACTGCTGATTTTTTTTACTTGAACAATTTTAAACTATAATTTATGATAAATTAAACATACATTGTTTAAGTCTCATGTATTATTACATATTGATTCAAGGGTACTTAAGTTTTACTAAATATGAATCTGGTACTTATTAAAACTGTAATAACATAAAACTGTATTTATGTTCAAAACCAATTCACACAGGAGACACACATACAAGAATACAATTTTCATCACAGACAAACAAGCATGCAATCATCATCATACTTAAATTTTAAATTTGTGGGGTTACTCACAAACATACTAGTTTCATAGATGATTAGGCAACTTAATTATTACTTAATTTCTAATACTGTAATGTTACTTACAAACATGCTTATTTCAGTCGTAAATCAAGCAACAATTTATACTTAAGTTTTTAAATAAAAGTGTTACTCACCTGATAATTTTGAAAGACGGAGCACAAAATTTGGAAAGCTTTTACTTCTGATTATAACTGAGTTGCAGAATGTTTTAAACTTGAGTGTTTGATGTTGCTTTAAACTTGCATGTAGGCCATTCAAAACTTGAACTTGCTTCAGATTTCAGGTTGATGGAATTACAGGTTAAAAATGCTTTGCAGGCATATGCTTGATTCCCAGATTTAAAGAAATGCAGAGGCTTTTCGTTTTGCTTTTGAAAGGAATTACAGGTTTAAAGAATGTAGGCTTCTCATTTTTATTTTTAAGGAAGAGTTTCAGATTGGATTTTGAAAATGAATTACAAGATATTGATTTGGGTTTTGAGAGTTTTGAAAACAACGTTTCAGATTTGATTCAGCTGAAAACAAATCTTTTTAACTTTGAAAAAATTTGAAGATTAGAAAAGAAGGAGATTGAAAAAAACATGCTTTTATATAAGTGTAATTGATTTATTAAAAATTAAAAGAAAAAATAAAAATAAAAGACACTTGTTACATTTGTCCCTTATCTTAAGTACACTTGTCATTATATCACCTAAGATAATAACATGTGTCTTAAGTAATTTTATTTGCTTTTATTTTATTTTAAAAGTAAATGAAATCCTCTTTCTTTATTTATTAAATACATATATATAAATTATTTTCATAAATAAATGTATATGCATTGCTTTTTAAAGAAAATGAAATAAAACAATTTATATAAAAATGAAAGCTTACTTTCAAGATTTAGATATGTTTATTCATTTGAAATTCAAAATTAATTCAAATTCAAATTCAAATGCTATTCATATATTTAAAAATTCCATTTAAAACTAATTTATATTAACATACTTAATTTAAAAATAATAATATTGTCTTTTAAGATCTATCTATATTTATACATTTATTACCATTATTTGAAAATAACATATTCATTACTATAAATAATTTATAAAAGAAATTATAAATTACTTATCTTATTTATCGTAATTAAATGCATTAATGTTTAATATAAATGGTATTTTAAATTTTCATATATAATTCCAAACTAAAATTATTAAGCTATATTCAAAAAGGAAATAAAATAAACTTTTGTTTATCTTATTAAAATTTAAACTATGCTTTAAAATATATTTAAACAATTTAAAACAATTTCTTTAAGTATCTTAAATAAAATAGTTATTTATTAAATAAAATAATAATCCGAATTATCAGAATTCAAAAACAAGATTTTATTTGTTTATTAAACTTCAAATCAAAACTTATCTATCTACAATATATATATATACATTATAAATAGAAAGCAATTTATTGGCTTTTAAAAGATAAAATTGACCTACTAAATATTTATTTAATCGGATTATTAAATCAAGTAAATTTTTATTAACAGAATTTATCAACTCAATTTAATTTTAAATACAGATTATTAAATTGATATTGCCAAAATTTTCGAGATAACACATTCCTTCCCCCTTAAAAGAATTTCGTCCCCGAAATTTAAAAGCAAAGGAAATTTTATAATCTCATTTAAGATTGAATTTAAACACAAGCATATATCAATCATATGCTAACCACCAAAGCAACCAATTTATCTAATCAAACAATTTTAATTATCGAGACAAAATTCTGGATAAAAATTTCCTCCAGTTTCCCCAAGTATATATATACCGGGATACTCGCTCTACAGATTCCAAATAATCTAAACTACAAAGCTACAGAGCTCTTTCTCATCTAGATCTATAAAACTAGACAAGATATCAAACTACAAACGAGTCTGACTCAATAACCAAACCTTCCTGAACAGCTGGTTCCACAACCAGAAATAGCTCATACACGTACTCCCTCAGAGATACGTGAAACTCATTAAATCCAATTATCCAACTGGCAATTCAACTCTTGAAAACCAAACACCAATCCAACCAAAACACAGAAGAGATCCAAAACAAATCTCCGACTCCGGAATCCAAATTCCTTCGTCTCTAATCCACAAAATCTTCGGTCGATCCTGGGTTGCCTACACCCTTACTGATCAGCTCAACCTTTTCTGATGCCTCCAGAAACAAACAAAACCAAAAACAACCCAACCCAATGATCTCCTCAAGATCAATCCAAAACCAAATACACAACTCTACTCTTCAAACCTCAGAAGAACAAACTCACTTCTTCTATCCGGAAAAGACAACACAGAAACACTCCCAAACTGCTTCCGCTGCACAACTATGATCTGGAATAGAAGAAAAATGCTGATGATGATCACGAGCACAATCTGGACAACACATCCCAGAATATGGTTCAACGGATCCATAAAAGAAAACTCAGAAGTTCCACCAATCCTGAGCTACTCAGCAAACCTTATCTCGAGAAACCATCCTTCTACTAGCTGATCCACCGGTAGCACTCCTGGAATCCGGTCGATAAGAAAAACTTAATCTCTCGATACAGACAAACTTCTGACTTCGCAGAAGACATCCAAAAAATCTTTGATAACCCAAGAGAACACTCAACTATCGCAAGTTACTTTTGCAATCAACCCAGACCAATTTCCAAAGAAAAATGTTCTCTCTTTACCAAACAGAACAGCTTACACTTAATTAGCTAATCCACCGAAGAAACGGATCTACTCTGCTGCTTCTGAACTCTTCCTTCAGAAAAACTGCTAACCAGAAGACCTTCTGCCAACAAAGAATACTTCGAGCTGCACTGCTGACACCAAAATCAAAGACTTCGTAATCCAAAGTCCTTCAAGAAACTCGGACCTCAAAGCCAAACACAATCAACTAGCTGGACTCTGCCACATCACCGAAGCAGACTCACTTCCTAAAACTTGTTCCAAAGAAAACATCTTCGGAAACCTCCATAGTCACTGCATTTCATCATGCAGCTACCACTTCCTGAGGTATCAAAATACCATTACACACATCTTCCAACTAACAGATCCAAACTCTACTCATCCATCTTCAAAGATAAACTCTGAACCTTAACATGTTACCTTCAGAGATCGATGAAATCCTTTCATCACAGCAAAGCTCACTCGAGACGGCATTAGGTCTACAGTCTTGACAGATACACTTCCAACCTCCAACATTCAAACTCCAACCAATGGTAGTAGTCGTGTTACACACACCACTACCTTATCTACCTTTATAATTATATTGGAAAACCCGAACAGGTAATCCAACAGATAGGTAGAAATAGCTATATATATATATAATTACAAATACACTCTCTCAAGATAGACACCACTCCAGAGCCTAGGTATTCACTCAACCTAACGCTCTGACCCCAACTGTCACGACCCGTCTTCCACTAACCAGAAAGATGTATCATGAATTAAGCAAGAAAGGGACAGAAAGAGAAAGAAAGAGAAGAAAGTAGAAACAACACAGAATCTCAACAACGGAACGAATAAATTATATTAATAACAAAAGTATTACATAGATATACAACAACTATCAGAGTTACACAGATAATACATCTCATACTAGACAGTTATAAACACCTATCTAGTTATTACAACACGGTGCAAAACAACTCAAACAAACGACTCAGAGATACCATCACAGCGGAAAACTAGTTAACTATAACGCAGAAGCCTCCTGCTCCATTTGCTCCTCCATAATTCGTCAAAACTAACCTGAATCCCTTGGCTACTCGTAAAAATTTGAGTACCCAAGAGTTTAAGAAAACAAAAATAAACTCAGGGTCAGACACGGGTTTGGTGTGAGTAACAGGTTAAAGTTGCTTAACTTTCAAAACCTTTTGAAAAGAAAGGTATCACGTAAGACTTCCCATACATAAACATGGAAAAGTTTTTACCTTGCTCTAACCAAAACATTTGATAGGAAATCTAGTGATATTATAATAGGTCTAGGGTTTTCAAGTAAATAATAAATAGCCGAAATTGTTACATTATTAAATTCCAGCTACTAGCCACAAAAGTGGGTAATACAATCAAAACCGTTGGCACGTATTGGATTTTGGATTCCATATAATGGCAGGGCTACTGGGTACCGCCCGTCACAGTACGTGGCCTAGATCAACGTACCGAGGAGTACGCCTGCTCCCCTGCAACACAAAGCCGGAACCATCCCTTACTGGACAGTCCTGAACAAGACAACCCTGCCAGTTGTCACGAATCAACCGCCCCATACAGCCGAATAAAAGGGACTTCTAGACAGGAGAAAATCTCGTCCTACTTGGGCATGACCCACTTAGCATTGCTGCACCTCCCCAGTTTTAGCCATTCCCGGTTGATGAGGCTTGAGGCTACGATTACCTTTAGAGAACACATCTCTTAGAATGCTCATCGTCCACCTGACGATGTTCTGAAAGCATTCAATCCATACAAGTTCGTTCCGGGTTCGAACGAAACCGAAGGTATTATCTCGTTACACTCATTTTGGAATCACCCTCAGAGTTAACGACGATAACCCTTGCACTCTGAATCTTCACCTTCACTTGAGATCCATGACCTATCGTTAATTTGGATCGATTTGGTTTTCGGTTATCCAAATATGGAAACCCGATCCCGGTCTCATCGAAATCCAAAGCGTGTCTTTTAGGTCCAAGTTGTTTTAAGTTTAAAACAATTCACTTTAATTATCTATATACACACAGATAGATAATTCACATCATCACAATAGATAATCATCACCACAGATAATCCATATTATCATTATCAGAAGATAATCCAATTCATCATCATAATGCAACCAATGCATCCATATCACACAACATTACTAATCTCATATCTGAGATTCAAACGATTCAAGGAAATCTATATCATCCATATATAAACAAGGATTAATAATCACACCATATATAATTAATTTAAAATGAATTAAATTAATTACTTCATCTCTAATTAATTTAAAGTAAATTAAATTAATTACTTCAATCTATAAATCCTGCTTATATAACAATTGATTACAAACCAATCAAGTAATTAATTAACCACTAATAAATTCCCTTGGTTAATTACCCTTGATTAATCATCCTTTAATTATGTTTAAGTAATTAATTTCACAATTGAATTATTCTTAATCAAATACAGTAATTAACCTCTAATTACTTCATTAATTAATTAATTATAATTAATCACATTAATCATTAATTAATTACTTTAATCACTTATCATTGATTAATTAATCTTAATTAATTAATCTTAACCACATCATTAATTATATTAATTATTACTAATTACATTTAAATTAATTAACTTCATCAAGTGATTAACCCTAAATTATCAGTCACTTTTGATTAATTAACTTCAGTAATTAACTATTCTTAATTACTGCATTGAGTAAATTGATTACCCCTAAATTAATTATATTTAATAATTAATTATATTTGTTAATCATCCTTGATCAATTTTATTAGTAATTAATTACCCTAAATTAATTACATTACTTAATCATTTTCCAAAAGACTTAATCAATCAATGCTTAAATTAATCACACCAAGTAATTAATTATTAATTACTTTCACAAAGTAATTATCCTCTATAATAATTTACACAAGCAATTAACCCAAAATCTTCCATACTTCAATAAGATAAATTCAGTAGTTTCTCATCTTACTTACTTCTCTAAGTAATTATCCTCTATTAATCACTTATCAACCCATCAATGATTATTCTAAATTAATTAATAATTAATTAAAATTAATCAAATAATTAATTAATTACAATGAGTAATTAATAACTTCAATTACTTTTATCAAGTAATCATACTTAACCAAATACCAAATTGATTATTTAATTTAATTAATCAAATAAATTATCAAAATTAATCACTTAAATTAATTAACAAATAATTCCAAGTTAATGACCTTCATTAACTTATCAAAAATTTCCTTAATTACCTTAATTAATTAATTAATTTAAATTAATCATTATTAATCACATATTGATTAATCTTTAATAATCATTTAATTAATCACTAATTGTTTCATTAATTAAGTTTTTAACTTAATTAATCTTAACCTCTTGATAAATTAATTTTAAAATCATTAATTAAAATCTTAACTTAATTAATTAATTAATTATCTCAACCTTAATTAATTAATTCAAAATCCTTATTTACTTAATTAAATTAATTAATTAATTATCCATCTAATTACCTTATTAATTTAATAAACCAAAATCATTAAATCTTTGATTTATTTTAAAATATAAACATTTCTTATTAATGATTACATTATCATTAACAAGGAAAATTTAAAACACTTTCTTTAAAGTTTGTTTCCAAATTTCATTTTTAAATTTAAAATTTAAAATGAAATCAAACTTAACTTTATCAAAGTTTTAAAAACATTTTAAAAACCTTTTTAAGACTTATACTAAATAATTTCTTATTTTTAAAGAAGTTCAAAGGAATTTAAACCCATATTTATTTTGAGGTACAAACCATATTTAAAATATGTTACAACATCAAAAGTTGTTTAAACATTTAAAATATTCAAAACTTCCTTCATTCTCAAAACATGATTCAAATTGGATCTTGTTTTCAGATTTAAACTTATGTTTAAATCTTCTATTTTAAACTTTAAAGCTTCATCTTTAAATTCAAATTTATTTAAACTCTTTTATAGTTGTTTAAACATTTAAATTTATAAAGTTTAAATTAAATTTTAAAACAGGAATTCAAATCTCAGTTTGAAGACCATACTTTAAATTTAAGTTTTAAATTCTGTTTTAAACTTGTTCCAGATTTTTAAAACCAACTTAGAATTGGAAATAACAGGTTTCTCTGGAAACCTGAAACCAAATAAAATACCCGAGTCTCCCCTATTATTACTTCGAGTTCCATCTGAACTGTCTTCGAGCAAAATCTCGAATTACTCGAGTATTACCCGAGTACAAAAAGACTGCAAAATCCAAACATCCACCTGACACATTCCTCTGCACCGTGCATATGCACGGTGGTCTTGGCCACCTCCGGCCACCACCAAGGCATCGAGCATGTCGACGCTAGCACTCAGATCCATCCACGATCATCAGATTCACACAAGCATCACGAAATCAATCTGAGTTTCCCCAATCCAAAACCTGAAGCATACTGGAACAAGTTCATCATCGAACCCCCAAACCTGGAAAACCTTCATCCTCCCTCCTACGGCCATCGGAGGCTTTGCAACGCCGTCCAACGCTTCTTCGACACCCAAGCAGCCATCACCCCAAAAATAGTTGCACTCGATCCCCCATTTACAATTTCCAGTAAAAACAGTAATGCTCTAAAATCCCAATATTAAAAATTGAAATTTTTGTTTTAAAAATCACATTTTAGTTTTAGCTTTTCATTCATGCACCTGAAACTAAGAAACAATCAAATTGAATTCTGCCTGATTTTAGTTTACTCTGTTCTTTTCTTCATTTTCTAGTAAACTGCTGATTTTTTTTTTACTTGAACAAATTTCAAACTATAATTTATGATACATTAAACATACATTGTTTAAGTCTCATGTATTATTACAGATTGATTCAAGGGTACTTAAGTTTTACTAAATATGAATCTGGTACTTATAAAAACTGTAATAATATAAAATTGTATTTATGTTCAAAACCAGTTCACACAGAAGACACACATACAAGAATACAATTTTCATCACAGATAAACAAGCATGCAATCATCATCATACTTAAATTTTAAATTTGTGAGGTTACTCACAAACATACTAGTTTCATAGATGATTAGGCAACTTAATTATTACTTAAGTTTTAATACTATAATGTTACTTACAAACATGCTTATTTCAGTCATAAATCAAGCAACAATTTATACTTAAGTTTTTAAATAAAAGTGTTACTCACCTGATATTTTTGAAAGACAGAGCACAAAATTTGGAAAGCTTTTACTTCTGATTATAACTGAGTTGCAGAATGTTTTAAACTTGAGTGTTTGCTGTTGCTTTAAACTTGCATGCAGGCCATTCAAAACTTGAACTCGCTTCAGATTTTAGGTTGATGGAATTACAGGTTAAAAATGCTTTGCAGGCATATGCTTGATTCCCAGATTTAAAGAAATGCAGAGGCTTTCATTTTGTTTTTGAAAGGAATTACAGGTTTAAAGAATGTAGGCTTTTCATTTTTATTTTTAAGGAAGAGTTTCAGATTGGATTTTGAAAATGAATTACACGATATTGATTTGGGTTTTGAGAGTTTTGAAAACAAATTGGTTTCGGATTTGATTCAGCTGAAAACAAATCTTTTTAACTTTGAAAAAATTTGAAGATTAGAAAAGAAGGAGATTGAAAAAAACATGCTTTTATATAAGTGTAATTGATTTATTAAAAATTAAAAGAAAAAATAAAAATAAAAGACACTTGTTACATTTGTCTCTTATCTTAAGTACACTTGTCATTATATCGCCTAAGATAATAACATGTGTCTTAAGTAATTTTATTTATTTTTTTAATTTTAAAGTAAATGAAATCCTCTTTCTTTATGTATTAAATACATATATATAAATTATTTTCATAAATAAATGTATATGCATTGCTTTTTAAAGAAAATGGAATAAAACAATTTATATAAAAATGAAAACTTACTTACAAGATTTAGATATGTTTATTCATTTGAAATTCAAAATTAATTCAAATTTAAATGCTATTCATATATTTAAAAATTTCATTTAAAACTAAATTATATTAACATGCTTAATTTAAAAATAATAATATTGTCTTTTAAGATCTATCTATATTTATACATTTATTACTATTATTTGAAAATAACATATTTATTAATATAAATAATTTATAAAAGAAATTATAAATTACTTATCTTGCTTATCTTAATTAAATGTATTAATGTTTAATATAAATGGTATTTTAAATTTTCATATATAATTCCAAACTAAAATTATTAAGCTATATTCAAAAAGGAAATAAAATAAACTTCTGTTTATCTTATTAAAATTTAAACTATGCTTTAAAATATATTTAAACAATTTAAAACAATTTCTTTAAGTATCTTAAACCAAATAGTTATTTATTAAATAAAATAATAATCTCCAAATTATCAGAATGAATATCAGAATTTATAAACAAGATTTTATTTGTTTATTAAACTTCAAATCAAAACTTATCTATCTACAATATATATATATATACGCATTATAAATAGAAAGCAATTTATTAGCTTTTAAAAGATAAATTTCACCAATTAAACATTTATTTAATTGGATTATTAAATCAAGTAAATTTTTATTAACAGAATTTATCAACTCAATTTAATTTTAAATACAGATTATTAAATTGATATAGCCAAAATTTCTGGGATATCACCGCACTTCAGTGTGAAACACTGAAGATGAAGATAACTGGCTCTGGTCTAGCGTGTATGGCAACACGATTTGACTAACTCCTGGCATAATAGGAAGAACCCTAAGATGTTCTGACACGGGCGAAGATTTATACAACATTCTCGATATGCGCTTCAAGCCAACAAATAGCATAACGCATCAAATCTGGGAAGATGAAATGCCAAAGTTTGCCTCTAAATATCTACGTCCAAAAGAACGACTCCTTACTCGAATGATGATCAATACCATTCCACGTATGGGAAGCCATGAGCAAAACCGAGTTAGAGCACAAAGCCTTATATGGTCTATTTAGTGGAACAAGGGTGAATTGGGCCAAATTCATCTTTGACGAGCTCAAACATTTTTGGACTCGATCACGGCCATCAATTATTTACCCAACATGTATTATGAGACTTCTTCGTGCACATAACATCCCATCCTACCTATCAACCTTCGAAGAAATCTCACCAAAATATGCTTCCACCAAATTCTTCTCACTTATTCACTTACCTGAGATTCCCCAGAATTTATATCCTTCGAAGATTGGACGCACAATCATCAATCTAGACAAGTTGAGCCTCCCCCTCAACCACACAATGAACCATCTCAAGAGGAGGAACAACATCGGAAAGCAACTCCACCTCCTCCTGCACCATTTGATTATCCAGGACAAGATGAGATTATGGAGACTCGAATGGATGCAAATCCAAATGGAAGTGTTCGAGATCTCACCCTTAGAAGTCAACATATATTATCTCAAAATCAGAAACTTTTGGCTAAGCGGATTGAAAACTTCGAAACATCATTTGCTA
Source organism: Allium cepa (assembly GCA_030765085.1). Lineage (NCBI taxonomy): Eukaryota > Viridiplantae > Streptophyta > Magnoliopsida > Asparagales > Amaryllidaceae > Allium > Allium cepa. The sequence goes on from CM060939.1 coordinate 56,045,765, forward strand.
CACGCCTAGCCACAGTTGAAGAATCTCTTTCAACTATCTTATCGATTCTTAAAGAAGTACTCCAACCGGTTCATGGTCCAACACCACCTTCTGAAGATTGGCCAACCCCATTACCTTCTCCTCCCACAAAACATTCCAAACTTTCTAAAGACGAACCTCTCAAACAAGCTTTGACATCTCCTACAAAGACTAGAACTTTTGAAAAAGAAGAAACATGGGATGATCAAGACAAAACTTCTCCAAAGGAATCATAGATTTTAGGATTTAGGATTTCAACTTTTGTAAAATTGGCAAAATCTATGAATGTAATCAATTTCGAATTATTAATGAAAATTTCCTTTTGTGTGATATCTTTTCCGATTGGTTAAAAATTTATAATTCTTTTTTGATAATGCCAAAGGGGGAGAAATATAAGTATGATTATAAAACATTAAGAATAAGCACATATTCAAGGGGAGATTTATAATTTATATATAAGTACATTGAATAGTTGTCATCATAAAAAAGGGGGAGATTGTTAAGAAATCAAATCTATGGTTTCGATGACAACAACTATACAATGGAAATCGAATATGCATATATATTTCAATTTACAGGTAATTGCTAAAGTAACATCACTAAAGAGACAAGAACAAGGCTCAAAGAATGTATCAAGAGGCTACAAGTCGATAGAATTAGAATATCAACGACACAGATACAAGAAAAGAAACATGCACAAGATCAGACGTTTGGGTGCACTAGCCAGACGTCTGAATAAATTCTTTGGATTACAAACCAGACAGAATCAGACGTCTGGTTAATGTACTCAGACATCTGAAAGGCTATTATATACAAAAAAATATATAGATCCAGACGTCTGAGACATATTCCAGATGTCTGAAACTGAACTCGGGTGTTGACATTCAAATTACAACTGTCACAAATTGAAAAGACACCTTCGCTTCTCTTCGCTGCAACTCTTCATCACCATCAGAAGCGACCATAGAACACTTGTTAATGGATATAGCATCAAGAATCCAAGAGAAGATTTCACCTTACTTACTTGTGCTCTTTACTCTTAGACTCTGATATATTCTTGATCTCTAGCAATCATATATTTGTATTCTACTTTTCAATATATATACAGAACTCTTCAACCAATATCCTCTAGATATATATATTGGAAGCATTTGTACTTAATAGTCAATATTCGTGTTATAGAACACACACTTGACAAGAACAAGCTTTTGTAACCAAGCCTATTCCTCCGGGCGAAGTGAGGGTGTTAGATAGTCGAATTCCGAAAGGGAGCTTGGGGACTGGACGTAGGACGCAGGTCCGAACCAGTATAAAATCCTGGTGTGCTTAGTTTATATTTTACTAGATTAATTTTATATTAGTTACATCATATAGTTAGTCACATATACTTGCATATACACTACACGGTCCATCATATAGACTTTCACTGTCTTTCTCATTTTGATCACTCTAGAACGATGACACACTCAATCTATGTACAACTCCTACTCCCCATTTAGAACTAACACATACTAACATAGCGTCGAGCCCCTCATCTTCCCATTTGGATTGCCTAACACAATCAATGCAATATCCTCCCCTTATTTATTGACGTAGACTCGGTATTCCTTTACCTATACACAAGCGTATATATTCCATGGGTCCTACAGTGGATATGTCCTACATTAATATAATTCATAAATAAATGTTGGTAGCCCCTTGCAGTGGGCAGACTTCTATTATGCTACACTACTGACCTTGCATTCCAAATCATTCTAATATTATGTCATTCTTATACATTTAAGTTATTAACATACTTATGTAATTCACATCCATCAAAAACGCTTACTTGACGCTATATATGCGTGTGTGTGTGTGTGTGTGTGTGTGTGTGTGTTTATATATATGTGTGTGTATATCTTCATTCATTCTTCTTCAATTATTATGCCTCTACTATTCACTATTAATAATATTTCCTTACTTTTTATACGTTTACTTCTTATTTGATTTAAGGTCATTTACCGCTATCTTGTAGATATCTTTTCTTATTTACTTTCCCTTAACCTCGTTATTGAATTACCTATTTCTATTCCTTTTTTACCTTTAATTTTCTACCTAGTTTTAGAAGACGGTCTATACTCTTTTTTTAAAAACTATGACTTGCCTATCTTCTCATTTCTTTTTATTTCATTTATCTTTTACTTATATTGCGCATATTCTTTTCGTAGACTATTTTTATCACAATTACCATTTTTTACTTTATCTTTAAGGATTTCTATATTTAATACATTGAAATTACATTTCTTCCAAATGGAATGGTTAATTAAATTTGAAACTTGACAATCTGTAGAATCCACTTTGAAACATACTATTTAATCCAATAAATTAAAATACTACTTAAATCCCTATAATTTACCTTCATAACTTAATATACCATTTTATTTACATAAGCCATACTAAATTCAGTAATCTGGAACTAGCACATATTTCATAGATTCTAGGGACTATTACACCCACTATTTTCTAGATACATACAATATACAATTCAAGTTATCCACGACAAAATATGTAGGCAGGATTTATGATTTTATTTTACGCATACAGTTTTAACCTCCAACTCTAATTTACATTTTAGGCATATAGGAATACATTTACAACGACATAAATTTAACACTATGTAGGAATCTATAATTCTAATTCACCTTTTTAGCTTTTCAAATCTCTAGATCAAATCTCTATTATTTTAGTTTCCTCCCTTTTTTTCCTGTTTGGCTTTATACACTACAAGCGTATACAGATCTATTAGAAATCTAGTTTAGAAAAGAGATTTGAATTTTGATTTGTACTTTAGATCCAGATTAACAGTTTACCTTCGCTTTGACGATTTGATTTGAACATATTCTAAGAATAACTAGAACTATCTATAAGAATTTAAAATTTTAGAGGAGAAGAGAAAATGTTAGAGCTCCGGTGATGCTTCAAAAATATGAGTTTAGAAGTGAGGGTCTAGATCTATACTTATAGCAGTTCAAATTAAAGCTAGTCCTTCGATAAGACTAGATTAAATCCTGGTCGTTCATGCAATAATTTACTGTGGATTTTAACCTGGCAATAGTAGATCGACCCTAGCATAGGGTCAACCGCTGCCAATTGACCTGGTTGCATCCATGGTCAACCTGTGGCTTGGTTTAGCGGCTGTTAATTAGCATGTTTAATTTTGTTCCTTGTTTAATTGATTGTGTTCATTTGTTTCCCTTAGCATTTATTTTTTGAGATTTGATTCTACACTAACATATCCTAATGTCTAAGTTTCTACCAATGTTATAAATTAATGTTAATTAATTTTTATTACCATAAGTAGATATGTAATTATTTCCATTCAAAAACTTCAAAAGTTAATTACCTTTTCGTTTGAACTTCAATCGTTATGTGTGAAATTTGATTAAAAAGTCGTCAAGAACTCAAAGGTGTAGATTTAGTAGCTAAATTCTGCTGTTTATAAAAATTCTATGTTTTGATGTTATTATCTGTTAATTAACTTCTTTTTAATTAATAATCGTAAAGTTACGGGGTATTACAATGTCACATATAAAATATAAGTGAAATATATAAATTAGTTACTTGAAATAATTTTATAGAATTGAATGTAAACTTTACGTATGCATGTCTTTCAAAATATCAATATATTTGGTTATTATTTACATATATTTATGTATTTATTTCAGCTCAAAATTATAATAGGACTTCTGTGTAAAATTATCTAATTTTTGGATTTACCCTAAATCAATGCTTGTTTTCATATTGCAAATTTTACATTTCAAATAATCATGAATGACTTTGTTTAAAAGCATAAATCCATTTTTTAATCTTAGCTAAACCAAAATTGGATTTTAAATGACAATTTTAAATTTCAAAACATGTGAAACTTGTCAAATTAATTTTAGTATGTATGAAGGTTCAAGTTTCAAATGTTGTTTTGAAAAGGCATTGACTGAATGAGTAAAGAAAGGAGAACAGTCCTTCACTCTTTCCTCTTATTAAATGCCTGTTTGAATTCATTATTGTCCTGTTATAAATATTAGTAAACTATTTTCTGTTAACTAGGTTTTTAACCAAACAGAAATTAACAGGAGTTAGTGCATCAAAACGAGAATAGGATGACCTAAAATTTGGCAAAGACACTCAAAAGGACTAAAGAAAGGGCTCAAGAAAGTATGGAGCCTAAAATAGGCTAATTCCTTAACCAACCTGAGTTAGACCCTTAACTCAATACTGACTCTAAATGCCACATCATGGCATCTTTGTACTTTTGTCAAGTTTTTCGAAGACTGAAACTTTTGCTTCACTGAAATTTAATACCACCAAGTCGACAGGAAAATCGACTCAAACTGCTGGATCGATTAAAAAATCGATCTATGCCATTTGAAAACCGACATTGCTCCTACATTGTTAGGAAGGCCGAAAACCATCAGATTGGCGGGGAAAATCGATCCTAACCACATAAGTACCTGTGTTTCCCTAATAATGCCGAAAAACTCCCATATTTCCTAAGTACCAGTTTTGCCCCAGCAACACCACAAAACTTTCTATCTTCTAAGCACTGGTGTTGCCCTAGCAATGCTAAGTCTATATACTAAGTACCGGTGTTGCCACAACAAGATTGGAAAACATTCTATTTTCTAAATACCGGTATTGCCCCTGCAATGCCAGGAAAATTTCAAACTACAGGGCCAATGAGAAACACTTATAGTAGTAAACCATTGATACATTAGCTCTCGGAGATAGAAGTTGGTACTCAACTTAGTTTCTACCCCTATCTTTAGAAAACTATTGTTGCCCGAAGATAGGCGACAATGGGAAGAGATGACCATTCATCAGCCAATTGAATGGTTCAGCCCTTTATCACAGGGATCAATTGCCGCCCAAAGATATAGCAGCATCGATGGAAAATCCCTAGGATCGAATAGCTCATGTATTAGCAAACTGGTGCACAACTAAATTTCCAATATTTAACTTAGAAAGAGTTTTGATGCAAACCAGATATAGGCAACCTCAAGAAAAAGTTTCTTGGAATCAAGCAACTAAATCACTAATTCTCGGAGTACAAATTGAAAAAAGAATATGACTTCCGTGATGAGTTAGCAATCAAGCAAGGCATGCATAGCAAAGGGAAAGAGATAAAAGCATGGAAAGTCGGGAGTTAATCGCCAGACTTCTTCAATCTTAGAGTTTGATTGAGAGCCAAACTAAGGGCAATTGAATCATTTGTCCTATACCTCCCCACCTCTCATAAAGCCTAAATACAAGCGATCAAAATAGATAGTCCGGTAAATAGGAATAGGTTCATAAATACTTGGTCAAAGGAAACCTTGCCAAATCAAAGACTAAAGATGATGAAGTTGGTTAGATAACAGTTTCGTTTCACAAACCGGAGCATTCAGGAAACGAATTGTCACCTAGGGTGATGAAGGTCTTAAAGTTCAGGAAATTGGCATTGCCAAAAGATGGGCGACTTCGAGAAGGAACCAACTTCCCTTCTTCGACAATCTGGCATTGCCTGAAGATGGGTGGTGTTAGAAAGGTAAAACTTAACCTCCAGGAATCTGCCATTGCCCAAAGGTAGGTAATGACAGGGAGAGGAAGTGCCTAGTCTCGGGAATTCAGCTCCGATCAAAGATTGGCAACAGCAAAAAGATTCTCAAAATCAAAAAAAGAACTAGGTTGATAATTTAGCATATGGACCAACCGGATAAGTTGTTCCCAACTTGCTTGAATATGCCATCGCCCAAAGATTGTGTGCCGTCGAGAAACCCCAGGAATAGGACTATCAATAGATAAGCTTTCGTAGATAGAAGTAGAAGCTCAATCGAATCTTCAGCCCTACCTTTTGGAACCTAACGTTGCTTGAAGATTCATAACATCAAGGATCTCAACACTGGGCTTGAAAGGTTTACTATGATAAAAGTGGACATTGGCAAATGATGTCAACTTGGGAGAATTCGATTGCAGTCAAGGAAATAGTAGCATTAATAGAGCATGTAATCAAATAGCAAAGTCGCTAGCTCACAGAGAGGGCATATACACCTACTCTTGATCGAAATGAACTCGATCAAGCCTATATAGAAACACAGCAAAAGAAATTACTGGATTTTGTCTATCTGCAAAAAGTTTCGAGATGATGGAGGCTGCTCCTACGTAAGCAAAACTAAAAAGAAGGTAGACAACACCAGAAGCTTCGGGGAATCCCTGCTTTCTCCTCCCTCTTCATCGAAGGATCTTAAGGCCACAGGCTCATTCAGAGGAGGATGTTAATTTAGAAACAGCTCTATAAAAGCAACTGAGCCTTGCAATTCAGCCATAATCAATTGTCGTGGTATGATAGGGATAAAAACTAAAGCCTAAGCTGTGAAGGATCCAGCTTTTGGAGGAGTGGAAGTTCCTTCACCAAACTAAAGATGGGATGATCAAAAAGTAATTCTAAATAGTAGATTCAATGTTCAAAACTCTTGGGTATGTTTTACTTTGAATAATATTTCCGTATGAACAATGCTCAGAATATAAGGGAAGTCGACATATGTTGACCAGCTGGATTCCAAGCATTGACCAGGGCAAGTTTAGTGTGTTATTTACGCAAAGTGAGTCCAATGTCCCGAACACCATGAATGGACCATTCTGCTTAGATAGCTCACTGGAGCTAGAAAAACGAGTAACGTCGTATTTTAATATTATTATGTTAGGACTTAACCATTATAGATGGGAAATTAATAACGGAGCCACTTGCAGAGTGATATAGAAAGCTTTTCTTTATAGGAATAGTAGAAGTGCAGAAATGGGAAAAGCGATGCAATGGAATCATTCACTATGTTCGAATTTGGAATAAATTATTGCACTAGAATTCAAAATGAGATAGGAACTTAGCTAAATTCTCTAAAAGAGATGGTTGAAGCCAGAGAACAGAACTTGGATTCGGAATAACATGCATTCGGCCGAGGCAAAACTCGTCTTTATCACCGGCCAAGTACAATCCAAAATTCGACCATCTCCTATCGAAATTGCCAGCATCCTAAAATCATCATGAAAGAGTTTCTATACCAACCTAAAGCCAATGCAAAGGAATGGAATTTCAACTTTAACTAAAGTGAACGGTCAATGGAAAATTAAACTAAATGAAAGCAACGTCTCGAGATGACCCTCAAACTATCAAGTAGGAGTTTGTAGAATATCAGCTAAGGGTTTGTCTCAATCTAATGCACACTTTGTTTCCAACAAAAGCATACTATAGGGGGAAAATATTAACTGGATTTTTAACTAAATAGAAATCAATAGGATTTAGTGCATTAAAATGAGAACAGAATGACCTAAAATTTGGAAAAGACACTCAAAAGGAGTAAAGGAAGAGCTCGAGAAAGAACATAGTTAAAAATAAGCTAAGTCCTAAACCGAGCTAAGTCCTAAACCGTCCCAAGTTAGTCCTTCAATTCAGTACTAACTCTAAATGCCAAATCATTGCATCTTCATACTTTTGTCAAATGATCCCCTAGTCTTCCAATGCATATTCATGAAGTTTTAGTTGAGTTCTAGAGAGCCCATCATCAAGAATGAAGACGTGACGCTCCAAACGGTAGGATAATCTAAGTCATGGAAGAATGATAATCAAAACCCGTCAATAATCTAACAAATTATATGGAAGACATCTAAACTAACCAAGGAGTTCTAAACAAGAATATTTTTCCAAAGATTGGCTAAGGTTAAACTCGACAATGAGTTAAAGCTTTGACTCGGTATCAAGTTTAGCCATTAACCTGTATCATCATGACATTTATTTTTCCATCTTGGGCCGATCTCTGGACTTCTCTTATAGCGGGCTTCTGATCTAATATGACTTTCACCTTTATAAATTAAAATCATAGAGCAATAAAGAATGGATCTGGTTTCTGCTATAACTATGTAGGAATTCTATCACTTGTTCAACTCATTCCTCCTCACAACAGTCACCACGGCAGCTCCTCTAGGCAATTCTAGGACTTAGAACTTGTCTAACCCCCGTACTTGTGATTCTTTTTCTCTTAAACCCCTTGTAATCTCATACAAACAAGATCAAATCAATAAGCAAAGCTATAAAGTGGACAGCTTAGTTAACAGTTGAACCACTATAAAATCCCTATGTCTCATTTACTTTTTTGTTATTTTCTATTATATTTTCTCTATTCTAATAGGGTTGGTGCTTTCATATCATACTTCAGGGTGTTGATCCATTTTTTGGTTTAACGTTGTCTGTTGGTTAAAAATGTTTTATAACATATTATGTGCAAGTATATGTAAACTATGTATATACATATATTATTATTATTATTTTACATGCTTTCAAAATAAAATTATAGACAACAATGGAATATATAAATGACAAATGTGTTTGCTGTGGTGTATATCTCAAAACCTATTAGCGTACACATTGATCATGTACACTGTTTGTACATTGCATTTGCACTGCACACGTATGAATGTATTTGATATACTCGTTATAATATAATTACTGTTTAAAACTCCTTTTAAAACAAATTAAATATAATAAAATTTTATTAAAACTATATTAATTGATTCTAATAAACCCATTAGACTTTATAAGCTCAATAGATCTAAAATAGGGTTTTTCTTCTTTGAAATCTGCCAATTTACCTGCTTTCAACATGCCCAATTCCTTCAGTGGTATTAGAGAGCAAATGACCTACGCGGTATAAATTAGCAAAGTTAGGGAATGTAACATTCCATAATTTTAATGATCAAATATTTAAACGATTAATTTAAGTAATTAATCGTTAAGCGATGGAACACCTCTTATACTTGAATTTTACAAATGAGCGAATGAGGACTCGATACACTCGTAGTTAAATTCGCTCTTTCAAAGCGAGTAAAATGAGTAGAAACATGACTATGTTGAAGTCGATAAATTTCAAAGATGAATAGTGATTACATGAAAGGACATGGATTGGGCTTAGGCCCGTGGGCTAGGCTAAGTTATCCCACCCTTCATAATTTCATTTTATTCTTCTTCTTTCACGTTGACTCTTCTTCCTCTTCTGCTATTCCTTTTCAAATTACCTCTTAATCACCTTTTAAATCCCAAACCCTAAGCCCGTTAAATAAACTTCCTAAAAATAAATAAAAATCACCATAATTCTTCTCAGAGATTCTCTACAAAATCCGTGAAGGGATTGGTGTGAATCAGAGATTAATTGTTGATTTCGAAAATTAAAGAGAGCAAAGATTGGGTATTTGGTGATTAGAGCTTGGTTTAAGAAAAAGCAAGATGAGTAGGATGATTCTCCTTATTAATTTATGTGTTATACTTTACATATTTGATTATTGATGATTATGGAATTACATGAAGTGATTTATAGATTGTTTGAGTCGATTTGGCCTTATGGTTGTGTTATAAACATGATTATATTAACTCGTTAATTGTTTAAGCCCTTAATTGCTATTTTTGAGAATAGTCAATAACCTAAGAATTTGATTTTAGGTTAATTGAATGATATTAAATAATATAAAGGTAAATTAGAGACTAATTGCATGTGATAATTGAGTGCATGCCATTAGTTAATAACAATTAAACATTTTGAAACAGTTAAAATAGTTAGTAAGCTAATTTAGCTAGTTTAAACTCTACACTTATTATTAAAGTTATTAAAAGGTTAATGAAGCTGAATTGGTATTTATAAACATTTTTTGGGTAGAAGAATGATGTTTATAAGCACATAAGGTATTTTATAAAATGGTATGATATTTTATAAAATAGCAAATGAAGTGTATTAACAAATTTCTTTTTTAACCTAAATATGCAAGGTAGGGCAAGCCATGTTCAGATAAGGACTCAGATAGCCTTATACAAAGCTTGAGAGAAGTATGCAAGTCAAATTTTAAGTCTAAGTCTAAAAGAATGAAATATGCATGTCTATAGTTCGAGTCAAATAGTCATATGCATGTCATGAGTGCAATAATCGTAAATATTTTTATTCCATTAAAGTATGATATGCAAAGTTCATTGTCCAAGTCCTTATGTGCAAAAGGTCAAAAATGTTCAATCGGCTCTAAAATCCCTATCTTAATTTAGGGTTGCAACTTTGAAAATGTAAGAAAATGAGAAAAGAAGAATTCCCCATTGCAAGTGACCGTGTGGTCCTATTTATAATGGTGTCAACCGGAATGGATGACATGTGTCCAGGCCTGACTCCAAGGGCTCCAGCAGTTTTATAGAAATTCGACATCAATTGATTTTAAAAATCTCATTTCTATATGCATTGTTGATATACGATATCCTCAACATTATAAATACTCGCACTCTTTATATTTTTAATTCATGTTATCCTTCATATTCCTAATACCTGCCATCTTTATATTGTAGGTGCTCAAGATCCTGTATATTATTGAGGCTCGATATCACTTGCTATAGTAAAAGTTTGAAATAACTCTCCATCTTTGATTATTATTCGGAAGCTCGACATCTTGGCACGGAATCCCTTCATTCTTACATTCTCCATAACAATCTGTGTTGTAGAGGCTTGGCATTCTTCATCTTGTTGATTCTCGATATCCTTCATATTGTAAATACTCAGCAACATTCATTTCGTAAATACTCAGCATCCTTCATCATGTTGATTCTCGATATCTTTCACATCGTTAATACTCGTCGTCTCCTAGTGATGCATCATCCTTACTTCGACATTCGCTTTACAACGCTTTATATTGCAGAGGCTCGACACCCTTTAAGCACTCAGCATCCCTTGGAACTTCAGCATCCCCTCTATGTGTTAGTTTCTTGAACACTTGACACTCGTATTGGCTTGGAACCTTTTGTTTCTTCAAGGTCGATATCCCACATTGACTTCAAACTCGGCATATTCCTTTTAGAAGCTCGATACTTTATATTGATAGTGACATTTACTCCCCTTGTATATAAGAAACTTATTATACTTTAGTATAATCTGACTTTTCAAGTTGTTGCATCAATATTGACATTGCAGCCTCAATATTGACATTACCATCTCACTAATGACATTGTTGTTTTTCGATATAAATACCACTTCTTATTGGTATTCCATTTTGATCACATTTGTTTGTTTATATTAAAATCAACATTCCACATTGCTTCTCTCTCTTCGTATAACTACTTGCTTCTCCTCCTCCTTCAAGCTTTTACCTACAAGCTAAACTTGAAACTGCAATTTTAATTTCCTCATTTTAATTAAATAACTTTCGATTTCTGTAGCATTTAAGCTCAATTCCAAGGTGCATTTTCTATTTTAATCTAAACAAAATATAAAAAGGAAATTTTGGTTTTCAAATAAACGTTTTGAGGTGATTGGGTTAGTATACTTTTATGATTTTCAGAATCTTAGTGTTCGGATTCAAATATCGATTGAATTACATCATTTTTCAACGGTTTGATGGATATTGTGCGTTCGACAACTTTCTCGAAATTTGATAACTTTTTGGAGTTTTAGTGATAAGGATCGATGCCTATTTAGCAATTGATGCTTAATTAGGAATTTAGTTAATTGATAAAACTCGATATACATGTAGAATTCAATAACCTATTGCTAATTAGTTACTGGTTCACATCTTCATTAGTCGTCTTAAAACTCGACGCCTAATTTGAAAGTTAGTACCCATTTATGGTTTCACTAACTAGTTATAAACTCGATAATAAGTTAGAGATTCGGCAATTATTTAGAAATTCAATAACTGGTTATGAATCAAACAGTTGTTTGAAGAACCGATATTCAATTATAAACTCGACAACCTTATAATGAGTTGTTATCCTTTTATAAATTTGAAAACTATTTAAAGGGTTGATACATAGTTATGAAATTGATACTTTGTATAAGTTCATCATCTCACTATGGGTTTGGAAAGTAATCGTTGCATTTTTAGCTTGTTATAAATAAATTAGCTATTTATTACTTTGATATTTTACAAACTCGATGATTAATTAAAGCACATCTAAATATTTCTAAAGTCATTAATTATTTATGAGCTTGGTACTTTGTTACAGATTTGACACCTAGTCATAGGTTTGACACCCCATTATGAACTCATCAATATGGTCCAAGTTTGGTTCATTGTTACGAACCTAGTAGCTAGATATGACCTTGGTATCTCGAAGTGAACTTCATAATTATCAATGAGTTTTCAATAAGTCATGAAGGTGCTAAGCATTTACTAACTCGACATCTTATTGCAGTTGCTAGCAATAAATTTCTCAGTAAGCTATCAAGTAGTTATAAATTCGATAACCTTTCATGGTTTTGGCATTTTATTATGAACTAAATGGTTTTCAAATTATTATGTATTTATAGGTTAGATGGCTAATTATTCATGTTTGCATCTTTATTTAGGAATTACATCTGTCTTTAAATTTTTAGGTATTTCAAGTTTCTTATAAAATATATAATACTTCCTTGATCTTGTGTAATATCTTCCGACAGATAAATGGCTAGAAAGAAATCCGATAAGGGCTTTATACCTTCTCCTTCCTTTGAGAAAGGAGATTATAGTCTTATCCAATCTCTTATAACCACTTAGGATGAGATCGGCATGATCCTACAATAACTCAGAATTACTACTGTAGAGGCTAGAGAAGCGAGACCATCCGACAGGATACATAATCCTTTGGATGGTTTCTTTGCTTTCATATCAATCCATATTTGGAATTTAGGCTTCCTACCCCTTTCCTACTTCTTTGCTAGATACTTTGATCATTCAGGAATTTCCCTAATATAATTATTGCTCAATTACTACACTTGTCTGAGTTTCCTCGAACTCTTGACTAGGGAAGCTAAACTCCCTTCTCTCAATGTTGATATCCTTCACTCATTAGTAACTCCTGTTATAGTGGCGAATTAGTTAGTGGGTACTATGTATCATCTTCTCCCTTGGAAAAGGGTAACCAACAACTTGATTAACAAATCTGGAGATTGGGAGAACCAATTCTTCTATGTTAAGAGCCACATTTCTAAAATTAGAGGTTCATAGTAATTCTTATCGCCTTTTCCTTTATTACTTATGTTATATTCTATATTTTTATAATGATCATTTTTTTTCAGTTCCTTCCTCTAAGGGGACAATCCTTCTATTGTTGATACAATCGGTACTTTGAGCTTAGTGTCCAAACTATAGGAGACAGATGTAGGATCTTAACTAAGATTAACCTTAGAAAATACTCCTTAACCCTAGAAAATCATAAGGTGCTTAGGGAACCCCCTATGGTAAAGAAAGTGCTCACGTGTTGTCGATAAACAAGGTTCTTTTTCTAAATCTTCTCTTATTATCCGTGACTCTTTTGGTAAGCTCTTATTATGATTTTCAAAAAAAATTATTGCACCACTATTTTATGATTTTCCCTCTGATTTAAGTTCTGCTTTTATGGTTGCAGCCTCTAAATCCATATAGGCTAAGACTCATGTTCATGCATCGGCTGCCCTTACCACTGCAGCTTCAATCGAGGATTTCATTACTAGAGCGCTCGAAAATATTGATATTTAGGGTCATATAAGAAAACGGAGCTTCGACGATTTATCTGGTAATTTAAGCTCTTCGATAAAAAAAAAGGCATGTTCTTGGAGAAGGCTGAACTCTTACCACCATTGCTAGAGAATCGAATGTAAATTTAATTGAAATTAATCAAGGTTCTAGTTTTGTTGACTTAAGCACGCTAGATTAAAATCCTCCTCCTCCTAAATCTTTTCTCTTCGAAGTTCTAGTTCAAAATATTCCTTCCAATTTATAGGGTTTAATTTGTTCAGTTATTCGATCTCCATCAGTGGTTCTCTAATGCCATTGCATTCTCCTACCTTATGGTATGTTTCTTTATGCACAAACTTTTGGCCTTATATATCTTTATTTATCTCATTCTTTTTATTTATTTCAGGTTTCCAAACCCATGCTCTTCCTTTAGCAAGCTTCTCGGGAATCTGTCAGTCAAGTTCTAGAATTTAAAGAGCACATTTCTTCGTTGACTATTAAAGTTAGGTTCTTTGAGGGCTAAGTTTCTAACGTTGCAGCAGAGAAGAATATTGTTACGTCAAAAAAGGATAAACTTACTTCCAACTAATTGAGGAGAGAAAAACTAGGCTAGGGGCCGAAGAGAGGGTGAATGCCCTAGAAATAGAGCTTAAGTAAGCCAAATGAGAAAAGGCTCAAATGGCTAATCAGCTAGAAAGCAAAGATGCCACCCTCTTTTATGAAAACAACGTTGGTAGAGATGCCAAACGAAAAGTTCCTAAATTTATCAATCAGACCCTCTCCAAAATTAGAGAACAATGCTGTGACGATGCCCTCAATATTGCTTTCTTTGATAACATAGGGGAGTATTTAGGGTTGAACTTTCCTTCACTCTCGGCTTAAATGACAATTTAAAAGAAAGCTTGACCTCAAGCTCGGAAGAGTTTCTAGGTTACTCCAAGATGAATTCCCAAAAGAGGCTCTTATTAAACCTCAAGAGCTATTATCTTTTAATGATTCTCTAATTGGCGAGGATGAAGTTAATAATGAAGCGTGGGATGATGAGGAGGATGAGAATGACGATGATGACGATGATGATAAAGATGGAGGTGATGGAAATAAGGATTTGGAAGGACCAAGGAATGGTGGTAGCTGATCGGGTGGTTATGATTGAGGCTTATCCAATCATGATACAAATCTCCCCAAACTTCCTAAACCTCGTGATGCTTCTTATAAAGACCTCCCAACAAAGGATGATTAAGCTACTAGCAAAGAATCAGACAAGGAGGAAACACAAGTTTGTGCTTCATAGGCTCATATGCTATAGTAAAGGATTTGTTATCTTTATGTGCTTATAGGTATTTGTTTGCTTTGGTTAATAAATCTATTATTTTCGTTAAGGAAAAGAAACAAATATCACTTTGAGATTCTGCATGAGAAGACGAGAAGAAAGTGCATCAATCGAATAGAGAGATTAAGAAAATGGTTTAATATTACAACAGTTTATCCGAGAAGCATAGGAATTTTTGTATTCATGCTAATTTACTGAAAGACTTTATAGAAAAATAGGTCGCCCCTCCCTTTTTGAAGTTCCCATCTTCATCGGGAAAGAGTCCTAAGGGAGAATGCAGAGTTAACCATACTCTTTTGGATGCTAATTGAAGATAAGGATACTTTAGTGGAATTCCTCTACAAAGTCTATTCTAGAAATATTTTGACCAACTTTTCCTTTTTAGGGGAGAAAAGCAAGGGTTTCTTAGGCATCTTCATGGTAGATATTTGGATGATCATGCGATTGATCCTCATGAATGTTGGAATCTTCCCAGGTTCACGACCATTCCTCTTTCCTCTAACACTCTTCCTCTTGAGAAGTCATGTTCGATAAGGAGAAATTTATTTCTAAGTTTTACATAGGGTCCATATTATATGAACCTAAGTAATTTCGTTGCTGTATTATGTAATTCTAACAACCATTATAATTATTGAAATCTCCCTTTCTTTGTAGCTTCATTTTTTTCCCTTAAATGTATGTGTTAAGGAACTATTGGGCGCCCCTATTTTAGAAGAATTCTAAAGTAAATTTGTCAAGTTAAAATGGGACTTTAAGGAGAAATCATTAATTCTTAAAACCTCACATCTAGCAAAATATTACTTTCAAATGGACCTTTAAGAAGTTTACACACAACTTCCTTATTTTTATTTTTATTTCTTAGATAATGAAAACGAGAATTTACTTAAAGAAGTACGATCTAACTATGCTAAGTTGTTATGCGGAGAAGCCAGTCCCCTGTCGAGGAATGGAATTATCACTGGTTCCCTTCAGTTAGTACTCCTCAAGAATTTAATGTTTTCTTTGACTCTACTATCCTTATGTCTGTGGGTTTGCTTAAGAAGGCTCAAATTTTTGTTTCTAAACTTTAAAATTTGTGTTGTTAATGTAATTTGACCTTCTTCATGCTTACAGATCTTGTTACTATCAATAAAAAGAGCATGCCACTTTGTATATTAATTTCTTTTTCCCTTTATTTATTTTTAATAAGAGAGTTAATTGATGCTTGCATTCAGCAATCCAGATTTTCTTTCTCAGCTAGACAATATTAAAACCAAATACTATTGAACATTGAGAAGAGACATTCTTCTAAAGATGCTCTAGTCTTTCTGCTTCACGATAATTCATAAGCACGATAATGGTACAACAAGTGTTATAAATTGAGGCTAAAATTAAGTTGTGATAACCTGAATTTTTGGGCATCTGATAATTGGTAATTATCAAATTTTAACCATTAAATACTGATGTAAATGTTAACAAATAAAATTATGTTAATTAAAATGTCTATAAATGGATTTGGGGAACTATAATAAATATTGGATTACAATACCTGGAAATGGTAAATTTTATAATGAATTAGTAAATTCCATAAACAAACAAATATAACTTTGTAGTGTTGAAACTTTAAGTGTGTGTATATATATATTGAGGGTTGGAAACTTTATTTTGAAATTAAAATATGAAGATGAAAATAAGGTTTAATAATAATAATAAAGAAAACATATTAAAGTCAATTAATATATGCATATTTACCAATATGAGAATTTTAGCATACATTTAAAACATGTGTAATATTTTAAACATAGGATAAATAATATAAAAAGTTTTGATAACATATTTAAACATTAATACATAAATAAAAGACAAGTGTAAGTAGTTTTATTATAAATTTAAAAATTATAAGTTGATTAGGCATGCAAATAACAAGTGGCCAAAATATATATATATATATATATATATATATATATATATTAAGATAATTATGTATTGTTACCAATTGTAAGTAAATTGGACATTTTTAACACTAGTAATTTTGTATTGTTATCAATTTAATTATGATGACAACTTATGTGTAAAATTTAAATAAGAATTTATAAAAGAGTTAATGTTCTTCCTTTCTAAATTACATAATTCATATAAACATAAAACATATGTAAACATAATGCACATATATAAAGATAACACGTAAACAAAATATAATTTGTGACATTTAAACATGAGAAATAAATAAATGGGTTGAGGATTTAAACACAAAATACCTATATTTTAACAAATGTAGTAAACTTGATTCATGCAATTACAAGTGTTTGCTTATATTAACATGTATAGGCTAACAAAATTAACAAGTGGCATGTTTTATTTATGTAAAAAAATAATAATAAATGATTCAGGAAACTAGGCTGAGAATATTTCTCATCTTCTTAGACCAAAACCAAATGAAAAAAAAAGTAAGTAAGTAAGCAAAATTATAAACAAGCTGCAATAACATTTCAACTTATTCAAAAACCCGCAGCAAGGATGCAATTCAACTTATCAATTCAGGATCAATTCAACAACTCTGTTCGAATTTAAAAAGAATATTTTAGTTTTGAGTCAAGTGGCAAGATCAAATTCCCAGTTTTTAAAAATGCATTTCTAGATTTCAAATTATAGGATACTCTGTTAAATGCAAGGTGAGTAATCTTCATTTTTTTTAAAAATCTAGATCTGCCTATATGTGTGAATGCATGAAATAATCTTTGAAAAAAAATGATAAGAAATTTGTCGGCCTGTATAATAATATTGTATGCATGTCTGTTACAACATATTTCAGCCCTGTTAATCAATATACTGTGAGAAAACTAATCTTTAAGGAAACTAAAAACTCTTATTTACTAGTGTATATGATGTTTAGTTGGCTTGACTTTTGATTTCATGTATATAATATAGTATGTTTTGCCTGATATATTGTCGAAATACTGTGTATAGACTTGAATGAAGAAGATATGACTCTGTTTCAAATACAAACAGGTTGAAACAAGTTCTAAAATCAATCTCTCTTTACTGAATTTCTTTTAAGTTATGACCTTAAAGGAAAAAAGATTTGTTATAACTAAACACTAATTTTAAAAGTAGTTATAAATGAAATTAGTGGGATTTTGTCTGGAAAGCAAAGATACACAGTAAGAAATAAAACATCTCAGAAATCGACTAATATAATTTCTTGTTATTCATATATAATCTAACTCGTGATAAAAAGTTAGGATTTTTGGTGATGGTTTTAAAAATTTTAAGTTGACAATTGGGTAGAAACCGTAAGTTGAACGGGAAATGAGGGATTGGGTGTTTTCTGGAAACCACAGTATTTCTACTCTGTGATTTGGGTCGAAGGAGGTCGAAGGGATTGGCACTTGGGGAAAAATAGTAAGATGGATTCTAGATTTGTGTGTTGTGTTGTTTGGGAAGAATTAGGGTTTAAAGAGTTGTAGGCTTGGGGTTGGGTTGCATGAAAATTGACGATGGTAAGGGCATGCGGTCCAGAAGAGGAAGAAGAAAGATGTAATGGTGGTGCTCGGGGCAAGATTAGAGGGTGCGCGGTAATCTTTGGAAGCGCCTCGAAGCGATTACTGGAATGTTGTTGTTCTAGTTTCAGGGAAAATATTCGATTTCGATTTTTGGATAGTTTTGGATTACATGCAGTTGATCAAGGCATAGGGGAGCATGGGTGATCGGTAGGGATAGTCGATGGCGACAATTGTATGTCAGGGCGTGTGTGCACGTACACACGTTCGTGCATGGTCGATCATCCTGTAAACATTATGGCATTGATAGGGAAGAGGAAGAGATAAGCGTTGGGCCGAAGAATTTGAAGTCTGCAATTTTAAATCGAAGAAGGGGAAAGAGGAGTTTGGGCCAGGAATCTATTGGGCTGAAGTTTTTAAATGATAAGTTAAAAAAATGGAATGCAAATGAAACGTTAACATTGCAAGTAAAGTTATTAAACAGTTTTTTCTCAAGTTCTCTATGTTTTGTTCAGGCATGTACCCAAGTATTTATGCTTGGTTGTTAAAAGTAGTAAATAAGTTTTCAAAAAGAGAACATAAGTTGGGTTAGATTAAAGTATTAGCGAGTTTAAAACAAATTAAATTGAATTAAATGATATGATTAAATAAAGGATTATTTATTCGATGTATTGGAAGATGATTAATTTGTGTAATCAATTTAAGGGAGTGACCTATTACTGTGATTAATTAATTAAGAATTGATGATTAAGATTTATTATTTAATTGATTTATTATAAACTAAAGATTAATAATTGAGGATTTATTAATCAATAGTTTAGAATTACCAATACATTAATAGGAAATAATTAATTGGTAATTAGAAATTCACGAAGTAGTGATTAGAGATTAATTAAGTAATTGAGGATTTATTAGTTAGGGTAATTAGTTCAAGGACTGATAGATTAAGGAAACTTATCAAAAATTAGTTAATTAATGAGGTGTGATTAATTAAGGGGTAATTAATCAAAGTAATTAATCATAGGATAATTAAATTGAGAAAATAATTAGGGATAAATGCAATAATTCATTATTATTTACTTTATTAGAGTAATTAAGGTGGAGAGTGAAGGCTAATTAATTAGTATACTTAATTAAGAATTAATTGCTTATTGTAATTAAAGGATAATTAACCAAAGGTGATAAATTAAGATGGATAATTAAGGATGGTTAATTAATTGGTTTGTAATTAATTAATGATAAGTAAAGGTAAACTAAGTGATTAAAGAATAGTAATTAATTTAATTAGAGATTAATTAAATTAATTTTGAAGGTGATCAATCTTGTTTATAAATGATTGAATGATGATTAAATGCCTTGAATTGGTTGATATCTCTGATATGAAATGATTTCATGTATATAATATGTTTGGTTTGAACTGTGATAATGTGGTTATCCATCGGTGATGATTACTATGTAAAATTTTGCATTTTTATATTTAAAATTGAATGGTATTCACTTGTATAACTTGGGATAAGGTATCATGGGATTCGAAGAGACCGGGGTCGGATATTAGTAAATACCCGAAACCACTTCGGTTTGGAATCCAGTAATTCTTTATAAATTTGATATGTGAAACCAATAGGCTGGAATAGAATAGAATGGACCTTTGAAACTAAGTAAGAATGCTTAGAATTTGATTTGAATAAGTGTTGACTACTACAAGATATGAACTCGTAGTAAGATACGAGTTACCCCGGGTTTTAAATGAGTTCTATGCATTTGTGTTTTCTTGTTAGATGGATTTACTCACACTGGTTTCCAGCCTGACCCGAGTGTTACCTTGATGTAATGCTTGGGTCAGACCGAGTATTACAGATTTCAGGTAAGGACGTTCTAGAGCTCAGGAGGCGAGCTGAAGAGCAAGAACGTATGGAGAGTTTCTATAGTGATATATTATAGTATCTGGAACAGATTGATTTATCTATTCCTGTGCTTGTAAATATGTTGTAACTCTGATATATATTAAAAAGTAATTTGACAAGTACAGTTTTCCTTTGTATAACTATTATTTATGTGATATTATATTTTATCCGCTGCGAATGTGAGATTGTGTGTTTCTTTTCTGTTCTTCTTCTTCTACCTTTTTCTTCTTTTCTCTAACTATCTGAAATTTTCGGGATCGAAAATTTCAGGTAGTTACATAAGTGGCATGGAAGAGATGACCTCGAGCTTAGAGGAGAAAATTTAAGAGAAAGACAAAGATTTTCAGGAGTTAAAAAAGAGCATAAATGCGATTGGCCGATCTGGTACTTTAAACCAAAGAATCGAAGCAAATGCAGAAATCGCTTGATTACACCAAAGGGTAGAAGATCTTAAAGTGGGCTTGCTGAAGAGTCAAGTATCCTGATAATCTTTGAAACTTATTGCAAGTGGAGGGGAAATCCAACATTCCTACTCCTATTTTTATGAGAACGACCAGATCCCAATCTGTAGATGGAAAAAAGGCATTCCCTTCCTTGTTAAACCCACCTATGGATTTATATCGTCGAGAAATCTCCATGTGGTGACAAAAGGTTAGATATGAATGCATCTAATTTTTAAAAGTAAAGTGGGATGAAAAAGTTTCGGAATATCTCAACAAGTATCAAAGTCAGGTTAGGGATTTAGGATGTGAGAAATATGCTCTTGAGAAAAAAGTCAAAGAATTATAGAGAAAGATCAAAACTCTCAAAGTAGCTAATTAAATGCTTGATCATGTATTAAATGTTCAAATTAGCTCTATTGATGATATAGATACTTTCTGGAAGAAAAAGAAACTTAAGGAATTTTTGTATGTTGCAATTCGTCACACTACGAACCTTCTCCAACTGTTAAAGACTTGAGGAAAAAGAGCAAGACCTCGATTCATAATGGAGAATAACAGAAGTGATGTTGCTTGGAAACTATTGACTGGATTCTCTTATTGATTAATCTTTCTTGTTACCTGTAACTTTTGTATGAAATGAAAATGGTAAATAAATTTATACATGAATGGATAATACCTTGAATAGACTTTGTACTTTCTCTTTTATTTTTGTCTTGCATTTGAACTCGTTGAATTGTTTGAGATTTGCAATTACTTTAGTGCTTTAGTCTGATTTCATATGCTCTATGGTCTTTTATTATTGTAGAACACTTTAGAGGCCTTTCCAGTTCTCTCTTTTCCTTTTGGAAAATCATATAGTAAATAATTTTGGTGTTCATAACCTTGAGAAATTATTTCTTTCTTAAATTGATATTTTTTTGCAAACACTGAAGAATATTTGTGAAAAGGTTGTCTTGTTCTTCTTTGAAACTTTGAAAGCTTTGTTTTGAAATTCATTTTCTAGAATAATTATCAGCAAAACTTTAGTTGAGTTAGATCAATTTACTTTCTCATCGCTCTTTTATAGGCAAATCATGATTGTTTTAAATATCATAATCTTGGTTGGTTTTTTAAAGTAAATGTCTATTTCATTATTTTTTATTTGTCACATAAGCATAAATAGTCCCTAGTCAGCTTTTGATAAAAGATAAGAATTTTTTTTGGCAAGAAGGTCATAGAATTATTTGATAAGAAGACCAGAAATCCATCTGATAATAGGACCAAAATTTCATCAGAAATCCATTTGATAATAAGACCAGAATTTCATCTGGTAAGAAGATAAAAAATCTCTCTAATAATAAGTTTGACATTCCATCTAGTAAAAGGATTAGAAATCCGACCATTAATGGAGATTCTCGTTATTTGATAATTCGAATTCCAATTCAGAAATCAAGGACTGAAAGCTAACTCAATATTTCAAAGAATGAAGCCCTGGGTCCAAGTAATAAATAATAAGTTCTTATATGGCCATACCTAATAGTAAATCTTTGATTCTGCGTAATAGATAGTTCTTGTACCTTCCTTTGAAGGTTTCCTTATTTTTGAGCTTAGTGTCAGAATGGTCATTCTTAATTACATTTCTTTTTAGAAGATTGCTTTGATCCATTCTTAAGACAAAGTCACACTTGTCTGATTGGTTTCCTTTACCCCTTACCACCTTCTTAGATAGTGATTTAGATCTTTAAACTTCCTCCCTTACTACCATCTTAGGTAGTAATTTAGGCTTTGAACTTTTCTGCCCCTTATCACCTAATAAGTGATGATCTAGGCTTGATCCCCTTATTACCTTAGGTAATGATTTAGGCTTGTTGGTGAGTTTGGTCAGCCGCCTTAGCCAGAACCAAAGTTTTACCCATCCTCCCTTTAGGAGGTACTCTAGTCAGGCCTTATAGGCATAACCGAAGGCTGGTTGGTGCTTTGGCTAGGTCATCTTAGTGAGGGCCAACGGATTACTCTAGGTAGGATTGAAGGCTTGCCACATAGGTGGGATCGAAAGGAAGATAGAGTAAGCATCTGGTTAGGCCACATAGGCGGGATCGAAGGCTTGCCATGCTTGGGTCAGGCCTTAAAAGCATGACCGGATGCTTACTCTAACTTCCTTCTAGGAGATGCTTTGACCAGGTCATCTTATGGGATCAAATATTTATTCCTTTATTTTATAAATCCTTTTCATGAAGCATTCCTCTTTATTAATCACTTGATCTTTATAGATACATTTACTTTTTGCTCAAATCTTATTAACAAGTTCTTGAAGTTCTCCTTTTTCCAAGAAATTCTTGATCATTCCCTTTAAGGCTTGAGTTTAATTAGTATCATGTCCAATCGTTCTATGATATTAGCAATAAGCTCCCTTGAGATTTATTTCATTTCCTTATTGCTTCTTCTTCAAACGCCAATAGTTTAAACTTTCTTTGGTTAGGAGATAAATGTTTTCATAGAAGGTGGTAAAGGAACGGGTTCTAGTGTATTTAGGATTTCTTGGGGATTGTGTCTTCAGTCCCCTTTGGCTCTCTTGCAACATTGAATAAGCTCGTTGGATCTAAAAAAAATTCTTCTTGAAGAATCTTGTGTTCAAATTGGTGTGAGGAAGCGATTGATTATTCCCTCTCATTTTGGACAAACTTATTGAAATCCTTTGTTATTTTATTTTCTAAGATAGTCCCTTTAGCCTGAAACTGTATAATATTTCTCATTTTGAAGAACTAAGCAATCCTTTTCTTGTTTTCATTTTTAGTGCAAGATAATAAGCTAAGATCGGGGTAGATCCCATATGGAATGGATTTAAACTCCAATTATCCAAGTCATAAGGAATTACTTGTCTCTTTTCAACTATAGCCATCAGTTCCAATTCTCTTAATACATGTCCCTCATGGAATTAAAGACTATGGGTCACATGCTAAGTTAACTTGGGAAAGTAAGGCTTGAAGGATCCTTATTTGGAGGTAATCATCATGTAGTTTAATAGGTTAGACATGATATGGAATATCCTCAATAAGAATATGTCTAATATGGAGAGTGCCTAAAGTACTCTTTACGGATATGCGAAAAACGAATAGTCTCTAAAGCCCTCTATAGAGATATGCGAGAAATGAAAAGTCCCTAAAGTCCTCTATAAGGATATGCGAGGAGGCAGTAAAATCCTTTATTGGAATTTGCAGTAGATCGAAGGTTCGAGCCCTCCTTCTAGCATCAAAACAGTAACAAATTTCTTTGTTAACCCAAATATGCAAGGTAGGGCAAGCCATGTTTAGATAAGGGCTTAGTTAGCCTTATGCAAAGCTCGAGAGAAGTATGCAAGTCAAAGTTTAAGTATAAGTCTAAAAGAATGAAATATGCATGTCTAGTACATGAAGTCATATGCATATCATGAGTTAAATAATCAATCAAATATATTTATTTAATTAAAGTATGCTATGAAAGGTTCATTGTC
The DNA here is from genome assembly GCA_030765085.1 of Allium cepa. Lineage (NCBI taxonomy): Eukaryota > Viridiplantae > Streptophyta > Magnoliopsida > Asparagales > Amaryllidaceae > Allium > Allium cepa. The sequence continues at coordinate 56,069,908 of CM060939.1, forward strand.
CATGTCCTTATGTGAAAAAATTCAAAAATGTACAATCGGCTCTAAATAACCAATTTGATTTAGTGCTACAACTTTGAAAATATAAGAAAATGAGGAAAGAAGAATTGCCCCTTACAAGTGACCATGGGGTCCTATTTATAATGGTGTCAACCATGTGGGATGGATGACATGTGTCTAGGCTTGAATCTAAGGGATCCGATAGCTTTGTAGAAATTCGGCGTTAATCGATTGTAAAAATCTAGGAGTTCTCTATGCATTATTGATATATGATATCCCCAACATTGTAAATACTCGACGCTCTTTGTATTGTTAATTCCCGCCATCCTTTACATTACTAATATCTGCCATCTTTATATTATAGGCGCTCAAGATCTTTATATTGTTGAAGCTTGATATCACTTGTAGTAAAAGCTTAAGAAAATTTTCCATCTTTGATTATTTAGAAGCTCACCATCTTGGCATGGAATCCCTCCTTTGTTACATGCTCCACAACATTCTATGTTGCAAAGGCTCGGCATCCTTTACCTTTTTGATTCTCGGTATCCTTCATATTGTAAACGCACAACAATATTAATCTTGTAAACTCGACATCCTTCATCTTGTTGATTCTCGATACCTTTCACATCGCAAATACTCGCCGTTTCCTAGTGACGCAGCATCTTTACTATGACATATGCTTTACAAAACCCCATGTTGTGGAGGCTCGACACCCTTTAAGGACTCGGCATACCATAGGAATTTGGAACCTCCTCTATGTGTTAATTTCTTGGACACTTGACACCTATATTGGCCTGGAAACTTTTGTTTCTTCAGGCTCAATATCCCACATTACCTTCAAACTTGGCATGTTCATTTTAGAAGCTTGATACTTCATATTGATAGCAACAAAGTTCAACGGGTATTTATAAAATTGTTACCTGATTTTATAAATAAAGTTTGGATTTTATAAAATGGAAAATGAAATTTTATAAAAGTAATATGAAGTGTACTTAATTTCAAGTAAGATAGTTAAGTATTTTCTCAAAAACGATATACAACCCAATGGTATATTCTATAAAATAGATTAAGATTTTATAAAATAGTAAGAAACAATATTAGACTTCATTTGAAAAGGTTTGGTAAATAAAAGAAAGGATTGAGTGGGTAATAAATTAATTTTTTATTTAAATATACGTATACATATATAGTATGGTAAAGTATACGTGTACGTGTATTTAAAGATACCTAACAATCAACATTGTGTGAGTTGTAGATAGAATGGTTTTATGTCTGGTTGTTTACATACAATTGCAATTGTTCAATTATATAGAAATATTATCAAATAAAAGTTCATTATGGGCATATTAGCCATAGCAACTATCGCATGTGCTAAGTTGCACGACAGTATACCGGTTGAGTGATCGCTCCAGTGAAGTCTGAAATGTGACTTGTGTAGTTGTTGTGTGTTTCCGTGAATGTGCGTTCTTAAACATGCATGAATGACTATATCGACACATGTATAAACCACTAGGCAATAAGGTTGGATATGTCATTTTGGCATGCTAAAGGAAGCCGGGTCACTAGAATCGCCTATTAAACGCTACTCATGCAAAGAGTGGATTTTGATATCGAAACCCATAGTAATTATTGAATCCACTTTTAAATCATCAACTAATGAACTCCAGAAGAGGTACAATGAGGCGAAGGCAGGCTTGGGACGCTAGGTGACTCATAGGGGCGAAGCAACGAAGATGGCGAAGCTCTAATTGACAAATCAGAGGCTTTTACTTAGGCTTTACTACCTAGGAAAGATAGCCACCGGTCAACTTTTTGTGGACTATTGGTCGACCAAAGATTCCTGAGTAGTAAAGCCCAGACAGAGTACAATTCAACAGGTATTTCTCCCTGGATCTGGATGCAATGAGACATAGGCTTCTGTGTGACTTCAGGGAAGCTTCGGGCTATTCAAGAAAGCATAATACAAGGTGAAGCTCACGATTCAAATGCAATGTATAATGATATGTGTGTGGTTAATGATGATCAGACATGATACCAATGCAGTGATTTGGTCACAAGGTCACATTTGGTGACTGTGTACAGTTAAGCAGAATTAATCTGTGCCCCTTAGATTTGATCTTAGGATAGATGTATTTGATTACGCGATGTTATATTTAATGTGCGCATATATATTCGATATTGGTATTCCCTTGTGGTCTCAATATTGGATTATATGATTGAAGTCTTGGTACGCTAGTTTATTGACTCTATTTGTTAATAGATCGCTATAGATGAAGTCTGGGTACGTTAGTGCACTCACGCTATTTGTTAATAGGACACGATAGATTAAGTCTAAGTAAGTTAGTGCACTCTATTTGTTATTAGGTCACGACAGATGAAGTATGGGTATGTTAATGTACCGACTCTATTTGTTAATAGATCGTGATAGATGAAGTATGGGTAAGTTAGTGTACTGACTCTATATGTAATAGATTATGATGGATGATGTATGGGTATGTTAGTGTACCGACTCTAGTGTTAATAAATTGTGATAGACGACGTCTAGATACGTTTGTGTACTAGCGCTATTTTGTTATTTGACCACGGCAGACGTCCTTAGTTTATTCTACCCATCAATAATAACGGGTATTGATTTATATTCCTTAGTTATCTTTCCGTTGTCGTATTGTGTATGTTATCAGTTGATTGTTGTTATTGTTGCTACATTTATTATCATTTTGTACTTCGCGGTAGACTTATATTATGATCACCAACTTTTGGATTGGGTTATATTTATCATAGTATGATTGTAACGTTTCAGTCACATTACATTTGTTGTGTTGACTCGTTGAATACGGGAGAGGAGCAGGTTATGGTATGATTTCCTATATTTTGGATATGTTTGCTTTAATTGTTTACGGCCAGTTCGACTTACCCCCGAGCCACGATTGTGGAGAGGACCTAATGTGCCATAGCAGTTCATGTTTACTTGTATATAGTTTTAATATACAGTACTTTGAGATAGTTTTCCTCACACCAGGCTTTATGTTTGACCTGCATTTTGCTTTTGACTACTTATGTTATAACAACTCTCGGGTACTCGATCGAGTAGTTTGGAAATCATGTGCTTTTAGGAATACGCTATCAGGATAGCCCACTGGAGCGCTTTGGAGGCGTGGCATCAATTTTCAATATGTATACTTGACGTTTTAGCAACATGATAGATATGTATTTATTTATGGGACATGTTGTATTAGATATGTATTTAGAACTCTATTCTATTGGGAGCTGATGTATTCCAATTCTTTGTATTGGTGTTTATGTAACAGTTGCTTTCGCTAGTGAGGTCTCTTATATATTGTCATCATGATATGTTTATGTATATTCAGTATAATATATGTTGACATTCTATTATGACATCTTATCAATGTCTTAATTTAATGTTTTGTTCTAATTTCAACCAGACGATCTGTCTTTTATGGTATTCGGAAGTCCGTCGTTGTTATGAGACGATGATTTTTTAGGTTCTACGAAGGGCAGATTGTTGCAGGCTTTACAGAATTGATGGTTAAAGCCTACTAATTTAGTAGGGTAACTAGATTAGCAATGTTAGGGCTACTTTTCAAAATTTGTGTGAAAAATTAAAATTATATTTTAAATTTAAAAGTTAAGTCTAAAATATAATACGGAATTTTACAAAAGTTATAAAAAGCATTTAAAATTTTAAAATTGTTTAGAGAAATAAAATGATCAATTTCAGCATTTTGAAATTTAGAATTTAATTAATATGATTAATAAAATAAAATAATTAACAAAAAGTTAATTGATTAAGACGTACACACAAAATACATATTTATAAATATAATTGTTGTTATTATCGATTTACCTTAAAATTGTATATGATATATTAAGTTAAAATTTCAAATGAATTAAAATATTTAATTAAACTATTAAATTAAACAAATTTTATTTGATAAAATTAATTAAAAGTTAATTAATTAAAATAAATACATATAATTGATATGTACGCATAAACAAACTATAAGTGTTATGGTTGATAAACTATCTTAAACAGTTTAAGATGAGTGATATAAAAATTTATGTAAAATAAATTAAGTTATTTAAATATGATTTAATTAATAAAAATTATAATTAATTAAACAAGATTTAGTTGACAAGACATCTTGAAAATTGAAAGCTTCTCTCTTGCCCTGGTATCTCCTTTTCCTAACCTTAACCCTATCCTTTTCTTACTTCCACCACAACCCATTAATCTCAACCCCAACCCAATTCCACCTACACGTTCTCCCCTTAACCTCATCGACCTAGATTTCCCTCTACCAATCAGGCCCATCCACCCTTTGCAATCGCCGACCCACAATCGTACATCACTCATACATATACAACTTTGCCTCCCTTTTCTCCCGATATCCATGCATCCCCACACTTGGCCGCCGTCCCCCTCCTCCAATTGCTGCCCCTACCTCAATCACTGACCCGAACCCCCCTTCTAGTCAATCTAGGTTTTGATTCACCATGTTTAGGAAACTCCCCAAGAATGCTGGAAAATATGTTCCAAGAAATTTCGATTTGCAACTCTCAAAAACCAACTCCTTGATTCTACACAGTGATATGCTTGAACAAGGTCACAAATTTTGGGAAAACCACTTAGTAGATTTTTTTGGACAAACATCTTTCCTGCTCAACTGTAATGTATCATCGTTGTCTAGTGTAGCAACCTGAATTATGTCAAAGTTAAATCCAATGGTAGACTTTTGTCTTTTGATTTCGAAGACAGAAGCCGTAGAGCCAAAGTTCTAAATGCCGACGCAATAATAATTAAGGAAAAATTGTTTGTCTTAACCTAATGGAACTCGACTATTGGCTACATTCATGAGTAAGTAAAGCCTCTTCCTAGTTGAGTTTACTTGTCTGAAATCCCACTGATTCATTGGTTATAAATCGGTATTAATTGGATTGCTAACTTCTTAGGCAATGTTATTTGTTGAGACAAATCAACGGAAAAGGCTTCAAAGATTCCCCCGGCAACCCACCGCACATGTCCCTTATTCAAAAATCCATTTTGCACGCTGCAGTCCCATGCAGACACAAGTGATTATCGTGCATGATTCAATCAATACCCAAAAATTATCAAATTCTCTTCCCAAAGCTTTTACATGCCATTCCACTTCCACGTCAAGCGTTACTTCATGCTAACCCAATCAGTCAACCCCCTCCATAGTCAATCTCCCTTAACCCTATTACAACTAACCCTTGCTTGAACCTCAATTCTAGCACTCCACTCGGTGCGCTTAACTACAAAGACACTCCTGAGGAAAACAGCACTAATGCAAACAACTTTTACATGTCTCATCTACCAAATCCCATATATCAACACCCATCAAACCAAACACATCAAGTACTCACAAACAATTTGCCCTTAATTCTTGCACTCAACTCAACGCTGTTAACTCCGAAGACATTCCTAAGAAAATAGAAATTCAAACAATCCAAATGCAAACAACTTACACATCTCATCTTCCAAATCCCACATGTCAACACCCATCAAACCAAATGCAACAAGCAGTCATAAAGATTCAGTGTTAGACCCAGCCATCCCTTCTAAATCAATACTCGAATCACACAATCTCACTCCAAGGTCCAATAGACAAGCTAATAGGCAAAAACCTTCGTCCCCAAGGCAAACTAGAAGCAAGTCAAGATGTAGAAACAAAGAAATTTTGTATGACATGAACAACACCTCATTAATCACCAAAATAGTGCCTGATGCAAACAAACTTCCAAACCATACTTCTACCACCAAACCATATCCAATTTCCACTTCCCAAATGAATAGCAACCCTCATGATTGAAAAAAATAATAATAGGTGCATGAAATATAAGAGGAGGAAACGATTTAGACAAGAAAATGGAAATTAGGTCTCTTGTTCAAAACCAGTCGATTCAAATGATAACCATCGTAGAGAACAAATATAACAACTCCACTATCCATAAAGCTATCCATAATATCAACCCTCTTTGGCACATTCACCATAACTTAGATGCTACCCCTTTTGGAAGAATCTTATTCCTTTGGAATCCAGAAATCTTTCAAGCAAATCCAGTAGCTTTCTATGGACAAGCATGTCACTATAGCATCCTGCTCATTCCAACTAATAGTCAGTTCCAATGCTCCTTTGTCTATATTGAGAACTCAGTTATTCAGAGACAAGTTTTTCTTGATGAACTTCATACCTATAAACCCCAACACTCCTCGTGGCTAATACTAGGTGACTGAACTGTATGCTCAATTATGAAGGTGGATACTAGGAAGATATCGGTGATCCCCAAATGATCTCACACCCCTGACCAATGCTATAATTCAGTCATAGCTCATTGAATGCCCATCTAGTGGACCCTCATTCATATGGAACAACAAAGTCCTTAAGTGGTGTGAGAACAATTTAGATTTGATAGAGTGTTTCTTAACCCCCAAGCCTTTAACCTCTGGCCTCAAATGTTTTATGAAATTCCACCACCAGGTTTATCAGACCACTCCCCTATCATTATTAACTTTGGCCTTCCTCATTCGAATCCCCGTTCCTCATTTAGATTTTTCAATGCCTGGTCTGAACACCTATAATTCCATAGTATAGTGGCTGAAGCTTGGTCTACCCCAGCCTTTGGTAAACCCATGTATATTCTCTAAACCAAACTCAAGAACAACAAGAAAGCCCTAAGGATACGAAGCAAGGAAGTATATGGCAAGGGAAGCAAGTTGCCAAACAATATAAAAGAGCAAGTAGATCAGGTACAAATTAACATGCTTAATAATCCATCAAATACTAATCTCTCAATACTGGAACATATGCTAACATATAAGCTAGTTATAGCAATGCATAATGAGGCAAACATGTTACGACAAAAATGCCAAGACAAATGGGATATCCAAGATGACAAAAATAGTGTATTTTACCAGAACTAACTAAAGATAAAGAGATCCAGTGACAAATATGCTATATTCATGACAACAAGAATGCTACTCATATAGGACATACCACTTTTTGCAAGGCGTTTGTGAATCACTTCTCATTCATTTTAAGTAGTAGGGAAGATCAATCCATCAACATAGAGAGTATGGATCACCCTTTCACTTCCCATACTAATTGACCAAGCAGCCATCCTGCAGGAAGAAATTTATGAAGATGAAATCAAACTAGCCCTCTTCTCATTGGCTGTTTTAACTCATATTACTTCATAAACTTTTGGAGCATTACCAAAAAGGAATTCATAAAGGCAGTACAGATCTTTTTCAGGAGTAGCAAGACGTTGAATAGCATTAATTCTACATCATATGCCTCATCCATAAAGTTAAAAACCCTTCTTCTATTGGAGAATTCAGACCTATAAGCTGCTGCAATACAACTTATAAGTGCTTAGCTAAGGTACTTGTCAACATAATGAAAACAGTTCTTACAAACTAATATAAGTGCTTTTGTTTCAGGGTGAAATATGGTAGATAATAAGTGAAAAGAATATGATATGCGGCTATAACCCTGGAACATATTTTATCTCCTAAGATACGGCTGATACGGCTGCGGTATCTCCTTCATACAAAACTGCACTGTATACCTTTTTTCTTTTTTTCTTCACTTTGGGCCTAAATCAAACTTCAGCCCATGGTTGTCTGTATAAATACAATATGCTGCGCACCTCAAAATGTATGAGATTGTGATATAATAAAATCATCACTTCTTTTACAAATAATTTCTACAATTCTAAAATCTCTCTGCAAATCAAATTTCAACTTGGTATCGGAGCCATCCTCGCCTAACGGCATTTCATTTGGCTTCTTGGATCTGAACTATCATCAGATACAATATCATCATCTGATATTCAGTCATGTCATCAGAGAGTTCTCATTGTCTGAGTAAAAGTCAGTGTCATACCTAAAGATCATAGATCTTGGTTGCAACTGAACAAATTTCAAGCAAATTAGGACAAAGTTCTTCAGAAAACTCATCATCGGAGTCAAGAAAATCATCAAGAAACCGTAAAGAAAGTCGTTGCCTCGCCAAGAACTCATCAGTCAAGTCTCATCACTTGAATTCTGGCTATATCTAACCTGTTTTTTCTCCTAACTGTATTTCTCCTGACTCTGTAAGTACTTCTGATTCATTTCTTGATCATATTTCTTTCAAGATATGATGGCAGGAGATAATGATAGCTCTGCCACATTAAATACTTCGTCTAACTCACGTCAGACTGCCATTGAAAGTCTCATAAGGACTGTGATAAGTCCACAGAATCAATTGAACACTGCACATCTTAAAGAAGATAACTGTCTTCTATGGAAAGTTCAAGTAGAGACTGCCATTAGAGGCTATGTTCTCAAAGAGTTTCTTCTTGGCACCATTACTGTTCCACTCATGTTCATAACTGATCAAGAAAATAAAACTGTCAGTAATGAAGAATTCACAAGACATCGGAGACAAGATAACTTAATTTGCTCATGGCTGCTATCATCTATAAGCGTTAAACTACTGCCACAAGTTATTAGAAGCAAGACAGCCAATGGAATCTGGTCAACAGTAGAGAGAATTTTTAATTCTCAATCTTCTACTAAAATTATGCATCATAAGAGATAATTACACAACATCAGAAAGGATAATCTAACCATGGGAGAGTATCTAACAAGGATTAAAACATTATGTGATCTACTTGAAGCAGGTCACAAGATTCCTAACTCTGACCAAGTTTTAATCATCTTAGGTGGCTTAAGTGAAGAGTATGAAGCTGTAGTGGCTGTTATATCATCACAAAGGATAACACCCTCAATTGAGGATGTGCACTCAATGCTCCTTGTTCGTGAAGGAAAAATTGAATACAAGAAATCCAATGAATCAGATATGTCAGTCAATTATGCTTCAAACTAAAAAGGCAAAACCCAGTACAGCAACAAGTTAGAATAGAATCAACAAAGAAACATTCAGCCTACAAGAGGAAGAGGCAGAGCAAGATGAAACAACAACAATAAACCAAGATGTCAAATCTGTGAAAAAATTGGTCACACAGCTGCTAAATGCTACTTTAGATTAAACATAAACTATGTGCCAGGACAGAATGCTAACAATCAGAGGAATGGCAATCCAAGTGCAAATTTAGCACAAGTTCAACAAGACTCAAATGGGAAGTCAGATATGTGCAGAAATCAGATTGCTAAATTGGAACACATTCAAGATCAAGCATGGTATCTAGATTCTGGGATAACTAATCATTTAACAAGCATACTGACAATCTTAATCGTGGAAATAAAGAGTATAAAGGTAAACAACCAATTTGCATGAACAATGGTGAGTCTATTACTGTGCAATTAATGCGCTCGGTAGATTCAAAGCGGTGGAGGTGCAAAAAGTCATAGCGGGGATACAGCGAGAATATAGCGGGATATAGCGGATGACTCTAAAATAGCATATAAAACATGTATTTAATGTTTTTACAAATATATAAATGGTAATTAAATGAAAAATTATCATTCAATTGAATTATAAATAATACATAAATAATTTTAAATAAAACATGGGCGAATATACGTTAAATAAACAAAAAACTATTATATAACATACTTGAATTTGGTAGAATATTAGAGTATTTTCGTTTCTGAAAATATATTAAAAATTAAATCAAATAAATTAGTTTCATAATTTTATAATGTATAAATGCATTTTTTCAATTCATTTTATTAAAAAAGATATAGCGGGAATAACGGAATATAGCGGAAACAACGAGATATAGCGGAAATAGCGGGGATTAAAGCGGAAAAGCTATATTTTGGGGCTATATGGAAAAATCGTAGTGGTAGAAATCCGCTATGCGATATAGAGGGGTTGTAGCGGGGTAATAGCGGGGCATTAACTATACAGGTCTATTAGAATAATTCATGCTCTAAAGCTTGTATCCAAGGTGCAAGGCAGTTTGTAACGACCCGCCTTTTTGGACAGTTTAAACCGACGATCAAATACACATGTCGATTCCAAACCATTCAAAAGGGCAGATGGTTATTGGGGTAAATAAGAAAAGAAAAGAAAGAGAAATAAAGAACTGAAACAACACAGAATCTCACAGCGGAAGGCTAAAGTATAATAATAAAATAACAGTTCATGAAGCTGTTAATTAAATGAATACATTTGAAATGAATACATTTGATTATTATTATACAACATTTATCAGAGTTACATACACAACAAATATCATACAACAATGCAGCGGAATGGAATGAATATAATAATAGTAGATAATATACCAAATCTTCGTCTCCGTCCTCCAAGGAAATGATCTTCAACCTAAACTGAAAACTCAGGACTGACCCGAGCGTAATGAAAAGACAAAACACTCGAGTCAGGACTAAAATATCCTTATGAAAGTTAAATCAATCGTAAATAAATATGAGTGTAACGGCGTCAGAGATGTTACGGGGTTTGACATCTCATATCCAGTGTCAACGTGCGTGCAATAACTCAAGAGATGTTACGGGATTTTCCATCTCTCAAGGATCCGTTAAACTATCTACTATGTAGTAATATACGCTAAGTAGATAATGTCTATCAGTAATATAAAGTATCAAAATAGCGTTAAGGCGTTACCATAATCCCCCTTAACACATTTTATATTCCCAAAAGCATATACAAGACCGTAGTTTCCCCAAAACCGGAAGTCACCAGAGGGCAATCCATATGCTCAAGGTACAAATCAAAACGTAGTGGTCGCGAATAGGATAATCAGTATGACAAGGTACATGAGGCGATACCAACTAGGATACTAGTAGTTGCGTGATCCGGACTGATGTTGGGCATAGCCAGCAGCTACCCCAACACCGCGAAACAACACTCCCAAATCAAGGGGTGCACCCAAATCGAATCACAAATGTAATAGAAATGGTATCGAAGAAGCGTGTCCGCTAGAGGTGGCGAACCTCAATGGCCCGGCGCGGCTCCTGTTTTAGTCATGTCAGGGGTCATCCAATAATCGTTCTCTTTCTTCAGTCAACGCGTTCACCAAACCATCCACTTCATTCTGGATCAACACTCCGCGTATAATAGGTATTAAAGTGGTTTTCGGTATCGACAGAGAGTATGTCCATATCCGATCCCGGTCTCTTTAATAACTACGTATTATTACACCGTTGGCTCTTTTATATTTCAAATCGATTCATAATTGATATCAAAATATCATATTCGCTTCAAAATCAAGTCCATTTCAAAAATCATCGTATCTATTCAAATATAAGATTTCATTTCAAAAATCAGTTTTCGCATCAATATCTCATTTCGATTTCAAAATCATTTCGAATTTCAATTTAGGTTGCAACTTCATTTAACTCAATTCGTATTTAAATTCAAGATTTAAATATAAACATTTCACCTTATTGACCAGCTTAGGATTTTAGAAAAATAGCTTTAAGTAGTTTAAAAGTAGTTTAAATAAGTAAATAGTTAAAATACTTTAAAATCTTAAAATGGATTTGAAATAGATAAATTTAGTTTAAAATAATTTGAATTGGGTTAAGTAGATTTAAAATAGATTAAAATAGTTTAAGTATTCAAATGGTTTATATAACCGAGTAATTTGGAAAGAAAATAAAACAGCTTCAAAATCAATCCATTTCAATTATAACTTCCCAATTCAAATCAATCCCAATTTCCATTCTACCGATTCAATTTCGATTTCAATTCAATCAACGTCAATTTTTACTTCGAATTAATTCAATTTTTCATTCACCTTTAATTTATTCAATTTCAATTTATATCGATTTGGAGCTTGATTTCTCAAAATATCAATTTATAAAACTTAACAAAAATTTCCGACAATATTCAAGTTTAAATCCAAATTCCAAATATGATTCAATTTCAAGCTCAATTTCGAAATCATTTTTATATCGCTTTTTACTTAGTAATATTCAAAACTCGAATTCAGGTTCAATCTTTAAACAAATCAATTTTCGAAATTCAATCAAATCCCATATTTTAAATTTCAAGGTCTCGACTGATATTATTTAACAAATTCTTTTAACCAAAATCTATTTCACATTCAAACTCATTTTTCGATAAATTCGATTTTTATAAATGGATTTCTATTTATAACTTTTAAATCGAAACATTTAACTAAATTTCATATCGACGATTTTAAAAATTATTAATTTAGCCAATTCGGTGTCCGTATATAATTTTCTATCCTATGGCCAAGTGATTATTTATTTCAATTAAATGTCAGGGATGGGTATATATTACTTAAATTAAATCACAGTATCATATGTATGCATAACAGGATATATATAAGCGAATAAACATCCAAACATTCAATTATCAACCAACAGCATCCATCAAAATACATCATCCAATAAACAATACAATTCATGGCAATTTCATAGTTATCGATGTCCGGTAATTAAATCGCAATTCAATTTCAATTTCAATCTAACTGTCAATTAAATATTTTTTCCAACGGTTAATTCAAGCAATGATCTATATGACAATTAAATTATATCAAACAACGGCAAATAAAATTCATATCACTTCATAATGTCAAATTTAACTAGCATAAAGATATTTTGTACGTTGTGAGCGTTATAAAACACTCACCTTGATTTTAATGCAGTCCCGGCGTTTTATTTCGAATAAAATTAAACGAGCGTTTAATTTTACCCGAAATTTTCACTAGCTCCAAATGACTCCAATCCAATTGCAACGCGTAGAGCTCGTCCATACGATTCCAACGCAAAAAGTTTCGTCCGAATCCGACCTCGTATGAATAAGATATGATAGTTTAAAGTTAACATGAATTATAAAACAAACAATTTACATTTTTATTTTTTTTATTTCAAACTCTACAGAATCTGGGCCGTTGATTTAGGCTTTGAGGAATCTGAGCCGCCCCCCTTTTCTTCCTCCCTATACACGTTCGTTCCCAGGTTCTCACGCAAGACAAACCCATGTAGCCGCCGCACTTCCCTTGAATTATCCTTCTATCACGCTCACTTCTACAACGATCAAACTCCCTCACTTCGAAGCTCACACCCACCTCCATCCACGGCCAGAGTGCGGCCCAGCTCGGTGGTGCCCTACCCTCGAACGACGAGCGCAAAACGGTGGAGAACGCGGCCCAATTCGCCTTCGTATAAAACACGAAACCCCATCATCTCCATATAGAATCGAAGGCCTTGATACGCTCTATAACTTGTTAGTTGACAATTTCTTGTAAATGCTAATGGATTTGAAGAAATTAAGGGATGAAGATCAGAATATTTCGGCCATTGATGCATGGAGTGGCGGCCACGAACCCTAAACCCCTTTTCTTTTTCGTTTTTTTAGAATAAAAGGCTATTTATAGGAAACAACGAACACTATTTCAACCCGGGTTTTCCGAACTCCGATTTACGCGCGGTAACCGGCGTCCCTAGGGTTTATCCCGCGTTTCGGACACAATGGAATAGGTTTCGAAAGCTAATTCGATCGTCTGCATGAGATACGGCAATAAACGATCGATTTTAAAATTAAATCGATTAAACCGATTTCTATGCGTTTTGGCTCGCCCCGGACAAACGGTAAATCCAATTGACACGAAATTTGAAATCTTGCAATAATATCACATTACGGATCCGATGAAACTGGTTTCGTCGAAATCCGAGACTGTTTGGAAAAATGGCTATTTTAACTCGCCAAATTAATATTAAAAACAATTTCGATGCGTTTCGAGCTGCCACGATCAAACGACAACTCCGATTGCTACGAAAATTGAAATCCGATAATGACTAACTATTACGGATCCAATGGAACTGGTTTCATCCAATTCTGAGACTGTTCAAAATTTTGCTATTTTTCAGTCGATAATTAAATATTAAAATATTCAATTTTCACAAATACATTTTAAATTCAGTTTTAAAAGTTCTATAACATCACTATAACTCCAATATGATAAAATAAAATTTTACAAATCATTTTTAGTCATATTAAACCCGTTATTCAATTTATCCAATAAATTCCAATTTTAAAATCTTATTAACTCTATTGAAATCCAAATATAACTTACGTTCACTTTGGACACCAATTTGAATCATATTAAACCAAATTTCAATTATTCACTCTATTTTCATATATTAAATTTCAATATCCAATTAATCGTATCAAATTCGAAATTTAATTTATTCAAACATTCGTAATATTAAATTTAACAAATTTGATTATTCTTAAATCACTATCTTTTGAAATATTCAAAACGAACTTATAAAATTTAACTTTTGAAACGAATTAAAATTATAGAACAACTATTTCCGTTATACGGTTATTCAATTCCCATTATTAAATTATTCAATAAATTCCAAATATTAAATTTAAACAATTTCGATTATCCAATAATTCATTATCTTTTGAAATATTGAAATTTAACTTATAAGATTCAACCTTTAAAACCAATTCACAATTTAGAACACTATTTTCATTTTACAGTTATTCACTTATTCAATACGTTTTAAATATTTAATTTAAACAATTTACCTGTTCAATATTCAATATTTGATTTTAAATAGATTTTACTTATCAATTAATTACTCTATTATACCCAATGAATTTCAACATTTATTATCCTATTCAACTATCGATTGCAAAGGAATTCACTAAGTCGCATTCATTTTCATTACTTGGATAATTATTGTTGCAATTCGTCCCAGTTATTATTATTCTAAACGAATTACAAATTTTTTTCTAACACCAAATCATGAAATCTTATTAAATTAGCTATTTTAATTATCGAAAATTTACGGGTCGTTACAATCTCCCCCACTCAAAACTTTTCGTCCCCGAAAAGGAAAAAGAAGGGAAAAAGACACTAAGTATAGAACTCAACACTAGCTATATTTTATTTAAAGTTATCAACTTATAAAACAATGAAATTCCATTTATAAAGTTATAACTACGCTTCCACTAAGTTATTCCAACGGCTTTCTAAATTTAAAGTTAGTTATCAAAACAAGTTATAAAAAATTTTAAAACTTGAAAATTTTTCTAACACCCGGATTTACGAAAAATTTCGGCAGAGTCTCCTTTGCGCGGCTCGATCGGTACAACTACAAAACGCCTCTACGGGCCCCAAACAAACAAAAGAAAATCCAAAAGCCAAGTGGCTCGTCCAAAATCACCAAATCCAATGATAAAATAAACATGTACCTTATATTTTTATTAGCGAGCATATACGAATAATATAGCGTGAAAGCGAGCTCCAAATGCGAAGCAAGCGCAATCCGCACCTACTAAACACTCAACAAACCATGAGAAACATGCATATATGAAAATAATATCAATATACACAATATAGCAACATAACAACTACATGTGCCAACATAGCAAATGCAACAAAACAACAAATGCAACCATCAATCAACTATCATCCAACAAATCCATAACCAATCAATATAAATTCACTTCTCATTAATATTTATTGACTTGGTTTCGATTTTAATCATAGTTGATTCATTAACGTTGGATTTTTCTAACATTCATCCTCAATTCAATTAGTTAACATTCACTAATTTATATTTACATTAGTTCACTTCCAATTTGAATCAAATTAAATTCATTTAACTTTCAATTTGATTTCAGTGATTTATAGCTTTCAATTTCATTAACACTTAATGAATTATATGCAATCCACTAACAATCATATAACAACCAAATCATACCCAACATAACCAAAATATTAATTTTACATTCAATTTGGTTTATCTCCTTCAATTCCAATTATACAATTTAAAAGAATCATTTTATATTTGGCATCTTATATTTCCAATATTAACTTTAATTAAATCCGTAAGCCGTACATATATCATCCGTGAGCAATATCAATCTAATCGCTTATTCGATCACACAATTTCACTTCCAAACTAGTATCGTTCACACGACTCTCTAGTGCGGACTCGGATTTGTTTCTTGATTGGAAACTGTTACTCTCCTTGCATAGCCATATGCTATGATAGAGAATTCCAGAATCAATTAAAAATCCATATCTAGGGTTCGTCGTCGAAAATCGAGTGAAAAATCCTAAATTGGATCGATATAAATCATCTCGAAATTTTGTGCTCGAATTTGGATCAAATCGTTATGCGAATAAAATAATATACGTACAATCCCACGTATTACCTTCCAATAGATTTCTATCCAATTTATCCATACTAAATTATTTTATTGACTTTCATTTTATTTACCATTTATTATTCACAATCCATTATTTAGTTAATATATCCATTTCTTTACATAGCATATTCTTCAACATTATCTTTTCTTAACATCATATCAAAGAATTCGCTTACTCAAGTTCATTTTCAAACATTCTATATAATTTAATTAAATTCAATTTCATTTTAAAATTGATTCTTAGCTATAAGAAATTCCTTTGTTTATACTTATTGCATTTTCATAATTCCAGTTAATAACGAATTCATTTGTGGAACATTTTTTTTTAATCATTACTTTAGTTTATTGTCATCTCATAAAAGTCTAACTTCTCATATATGACTTCTCTTAGTTTACAGATATCTTAAAGGTTACAAATTTAATTATTTTACAATCCCTTTGCAATTTATATTTTTTTTTCTATAACCAATTTACAAAGATATAATACGATTCATTTCTTAAGTTCACTTACTTGTTCCATTTATCCATTCACCATTTCAGGTTATATTTAAGTATATAACATTTTTCCACAACCAAAATTTTCATTTATACATTTTAATTCATTTTGAGTTTTCCTTACTTGTATACTTCAATTACTTTCAGGTTCTGTTTATTTGTACAACATCTCATTACATATCCAAAACATCATTTAACTTCTTAATATTTGGTAAGTCTTGTTATATGTTATCAGAATGCAAATTTTCGGTATTATACAAATTTATAGAATTTCATTTTACTAATTTAGAATGTTCACAATTTAATTTGTTTAAATCCCCTTTACCTTTCAACTTTAAAGTTTTCCTAAACAATAGCTTAGATATCTTAATCCTCTTATTTTTATAAATTTTGGTTATTCACATTTCATTTAAATAATTTGAAAATTTCTAATTAACATAACTTAGAAATTTAAATGCCCGGTTCCTTTCAAATTGTTTGAAATAAACAAATACTTATATTATTATATATTTTTTTTTATATATATCAAATCATACCTTTGGAGTTTAAACCAAAACTCATTTACCCAAAATAATTTTTAAAGAAAAGCAAAGCTTCTTAGAAGTCTCCCCCACTTTGAGACTCGAAAATGAACGTCGATGATGCTGCGCAGTCATCACCGAAATTATTTTCCAGCGACATAAGAGAGGAGTACTAAATTTATTCCTTCCTTTAAAAATCCTTTCAAAATATTTCCATAAACAATTTCCAATTAACATCACTAGATATTTCTTCAAAACTTTGAGAATCATTTTTCAAAATCCCCGGGTCTTAAATTCAATATTTTCCAATTTAAATCTATTTTAATTTATAAGTCACCTTTATAAAACATTCTTATAGGATTTTCTTTCTTAAAACATTCTACAAGTTGTTGTATCATTGTTCATTTTGTAATTCATCTTATTTATTAAATTACAAAATCCAATTAATGATAATAACCAATATTTTCATTCCTAACAACCAGGTAAGCTAGATAAGTCACAATAAATTTCTGAAAATTTTTCTTTATATACAAAATATAATTAGATAAAAATTATTTCATTTACCCAATTTAAAACAATACTATGTCGAATTGTTCTGTTTAAGTGTTTAGAGATCCCTATCAATGACGTTAATTACTCATATTGACCAGAATCCATAAGCCACTCAACAAATCAACCGACACAATATAAAACATTTTATATCACTAACAAATACGCTCTCTCATATACTCTCAACTCATTCATATAGTTTACCTCTATTTCAATGAGTTATTCCCCACTAGAGCCAAGGTTTATCGCTAAACCAAAGCTCTGATACCAACTGTAACGACCCGCCTTTTTGGACAGTTTAAACCGACGATCAAATACACATGTCGATTCCAAACCATTCAAAAGGGCAGATGGTTATTGGGGTAAATAAGAAAAGAAAAGAAAGAGAAATAAAGAACTGAAACAACACAGAATCTCACAGCGGAAGGCTAAAGTATAATAATAAAATAACAGTTCATGAAGCTGTTAATTAAATGAATACATTTGAAATGAATACATTTGATTATTATTATACAACATTTATCAGAGTTACATACACAACAAATATCATACAACAATGCAGCGGAATGGAATGAATATAATAATAGTAGATAATATACCAAATCTTCGTCTCCGTCCTCCAAGGAAATGATCTTCAACCTAAACTGAAAACTCAGGACTGACCCGAGCGTAATGAAAAGACAAAACACTCGAGTCAGGACTAAAATATCCTTATGAAAGTTAAATCAATCGTAAATAAATATGAGTGTAACGGCGTCAGAGATGTTACGGGGTTTGACATCTCATATCCAGTGTCAACGTGCGTGCAATAACTCAAGAGATGTTACGGGATTTTCCATCTCTCAAGGATCCGTTAAACTATCTACTATGTAGTAATATACGCTAAGTAGATAATGTCTATCAGTAATATAAAGTATCAAAATAGCGTTAAGGCGTTACCATAATCCCCCTTAACACATTTTATATTCCCAAAAGCATATACAAGACCGTAGTTTCCCCAAAACCGGAAGTCACCAGAGGGCAATCCATATGCTCAAGGTACAAATCAAAACGTAGTGGTCGCGAATAGGATAATCAGTATGACAAGGTACATGAGGCGATACCAACTAGGATACTAGTAGTTGCGTGATCCGGACTGATGTTGGGCATAGCCAGCAGCTACCCCAACACCGCGAAACAACACTCCCAAATCAAGGGGTGCACCCAAATCGAATCACAAATGTAATAGAAATGGTATCGAAGAAGCGTGTCCGCTAGAGGTGGCGAACCTCAATGGCCCGGCGCGGCTCCTGTTTTAGTCATGTCAGGGGTCATCCAATAATCGTTCTCTTTCTTCAGTCAACGCGTTCACCAAACCATCCACTTCATTCTGGATCAACACTCCGCGTATAATAGGTATTAAAGTGGTTTTCGGTATCGACAGAGAGTATGTCCATATCCGATCCCGGTCTCTTTAATAACTACGTATTATTACACCGTTGGCTCTTTTATATTTCAAATCGATTCATAATTGATATCAAAATATCATATTCGCTTCAAAATCAAGTCCATTTCAAAAATCATCGTATCTATTCAAATATAAGATTTCGTTTCAAAAATCAGTTTTCGCATCAATATCTCATTTCGATTTCAAAATCATTTCGAATTTCAATTTAGGTTGCAACTTCATTTAACTCAATTCGTATTTAAATTCAAGATTTAAATATAAACATTTCACCTTATTGACCAGCTTAGGATTTTAGAAAAATAGCTTTAAGTAGTTTAAAAGTAGTTTAAATAAGTAAATAGTTAAAATACTTTAAAATCTTAAAATGGATTTGAAATAGATAAATTTAGTTTAAAATAATTTGAATTGGGTTAAGTAGATTTAAAATAGATTAAAATAGTTTAAGTATTCAAATGGTTTATATAACCGAGTAATTTGGAAAGAAAATAAAACAGCTTCAAAATCAATCCATTTCAATTATAACTTCCCAATTCAAATCAATCCCAATTTCCATTCTACCGATTCAATTTCGATTTCAATTCAATCAACGTCAATTTTTACTTCGAATTAATTCAATTTTTCATTCACCTTTAATTTATTCAATTTCAATTTATATCGATTTGGAGCTTGATTTCTCAAAATATCAATTTATAAAACTTAACAAAAATTTCCGACAATATTCAAGTTTAAATCCAAATTCCAAATATGATTCAATTTCAAGCTCAATTTCGAAATCATTTTTATATCGCTTTTTACTTAGTAATATTCAAAACTCGAATTCAGGTTCAATCTTTAAACAAATCAATTTTCGAAATTCAATCAAATCCCATATTTTAAATTTCAAGGTCTCGACTGATATTATTTAACAAATTCTTTTAACCAAAATCTATTTCACATTCAAACTCATTTTTCGATAAATTCGATTTTTATAAATGGATTTCTATTTATAACTTTTAAATCGAAACATTTAACTAAATTTCATATCGACGATTTTAAAAATTATTAATTTAGCCAATTCGGTGTCCGTATATAATTTTCTATCCTATGGCCAAGTGATTATTTATTTCAATTAAATGTCAGGGATGGGTATATATTACTTAAATTAAATCACAGTATCATATGTATGCATAACAGGATATATATAAGCGAATAAACATCCAAACATTCAATTATCAACCAACAGCATCCATCAAAATACATCATCCAATAAACAATACAATTCATGGCAATTTCATAGTTATCGATGTCCGGTAATTAAATCGCAATTCAATTTCAATTTCAATCTAACTGTCAATTAAATATTTTTTCCAACGGTTAATTCAAGCAATGATCTATATGACAATTAAATTATATCAAACAACGGCAAATAAAATTCATATCACTTCATAATGTCAAATTTAACTAGCATAAAGATATTTTGTACGTTGTGAGCGTTATAAAACACTCACCTTGATTTTAATGCAGTCCCGGCGTTTTATTTCGAATAAAATTAAACGAGCGTTTAATTTTACCCGAAATTTTCACTAGCTCCAAATGACTCCAATCTAATTGCAACGCGTAGAGCTCGTCCATACGATTCCAACGCAAAAAGTTTCGTCCGAATCCGACCTCGTATGAATAAGATATGATAGTTTAAAGTTAACATGAATTATAAAACAAACAATTTACATTTTTATTTTTTTTATTTCAAACTCTACAGAATCTGGGCCGTTGATTTAGGCTTTGAGGAATCTGAGCCGCCCCCCTTTTCTTCCTCCCTATACACGTTCGTTCCCAGGTTCTCACGCAAGACAAACCCATGTAGCCGCCGCACTTCCCTTGAATTATCCTTCTATCACGCTCACTTCTACAACGATCAAACTCCCTCACTTCGAAGCTCACACCCACCTCCATCCACGGCCAGAGTGCGGCCCAGCTCGGTGGTGCCCTACCCTCGAACGACGAGCGCAAAACGGTGGAGAACGCGGCCCAATTCGCCTTCGTATAAAACACGAAACCCCATCATCTCCATATAGAATCGAAGGCCTTGATACGCTCTATAACTTGTTAGTTGACAATTTCTTGTAAATGCTAATGGATTTGAAGAAATTAAGGGATGAAGATCAGAATATTTCGGCCATTGATGCATGGAGTGGCGGCCACGAACCCTAAACCCCTTTTCTTTTTCGTTTTTTTAGAATAAAAGGCTATTTATAGGAAACAACGAACACTATTTCAACCCGGGTTTTCCGAACTCCGATTTACGCGCGGTAACCGGCGTCCCTAGGGTTTATCCCGCGTTTCGGACACAATGGAATAGGTTTCGAAAGCTAATTCGATCGTCTGCATGAGATACGGCAATAAACGATCGATTTTAAAATTAAATCGATTAAACCGATTTCTATGCGTTTTGGCTCGCCCCGGACAAACGGTAAATCCAATTGACACGAAATTTGAAATCTTGCAATAATATCACATTACGGATCCGATGAAACTGGTTTCGTCGAAATCCGAGACTGTTTGGAAAAATGGCTATTTTAACTCGCCAAATTAATATTAAAAACAATTTCGATGCGTTTCGAGCTGCCACGATCAAACGACAACTCCGATTGCTACGAAAATTGAAATCCGATAATGACTAACTATTACGGATCCAATGGAACTGGTTTCATCCAATTCTGAGACTGTTCAAAATTTTGCTATTTTTCAGTCGATAATTAAATATTAAAATATTCAATTTTCACAAATACATTTTAAATTCAGTTTTAAAAGTTCTATAACATCACTATAACTCCAATATGATAAAATAAAATTTTACAAATCATTTTTAGTCATATTAAACCCGTTATTCAATTTATCCAATAAATTCCAATTTTAAAATCTTATTAACTCTATTGAAATCCAAATATAACTTACGTTCACTTTGGACACCAATTTGAATCATATTAAACCAAATTTCAATTATTCACTCTATTTTCATATATTAAATTTCAATATCCAATTAATCGTATCAAATTCGAAATTTAATTTATTCAAACATTCGTAATATTAAATTTAACAAATTTGATTATTCTTAAATCACTATCTTTTGAAATATTCAAAACGAACTTATAAAATTTAACTTTTGAAACGAATTAAAATTATAGAACAACTATTTCCGTTATACGGTTATTCAATTCCCATTATTAAATTATTCAATAAATTCCAAATATTAAATTTAAACAATTTCGATTATCCAATAATTCATTATCTTTTGAAATATTGAAATTTAACTTATAAGATTCAACCTTTAAAACCAATTCACAATTTAGAACACTATTTTCATTTTACAGTTATTCACTTATTCAATACGTTTTAAATATTTAATTTAAACAATTTACCTGTTCAATATTCAATATTTGATTTTAAATAGATTTTACTTATCAATTAATTACTCTATTATACCCAATGAATTTCAACATTTATTATCCTATTCAACTATCGATTGCAAAGGAATTCACTAAGTCGCATTCATTTTCATTACTTGGATAATTATTGTTGCAATTCGTCCCAGTTATTATTATTCTAAACGAATTACAAATTTTTTTCTAACACCAAATCATGAAATCTTATTAAATTAGCTATTTTAATTATCGAAAATTTACGGGTCGTTACACAGTTATTCTTAAATAATTTATTAAGATTTCCAAAGATAAAAAAGAATCTCGTTAGTGTTTCTCAATTTGCAAGAGATAACAATGTTTACTTTGAATTTTTCCTAAGTATTGTCTAGTAAAAGACATTTTAACTAATAAAACTCTTTTGCAGGGTGATGCTGATAAAGGCCTTTATAGATTCAATTTTGTTAACTACATCGGTACAGTAAAACATCAAAATGGCTGTAATCTGTCTAAGGTCACTCAAACAGAAGAGAATAAAAGTACTTATGATCTGTGGCATTACAAACTGGGGCATGCTAATGCAACTGTTGTTAAACAAGTACTTAATGAAAATAAAATTCCTTTTGAAAATATTTCCGCTCCATATATTTGTACTTATTGTCAGATGGGCAAAAGTTACAAATTAGCCTTTAATGATTCTACTACTGTGTACTCTAATACTCTTGAGTTAGTTGCTATAGATATTTGGGGTTCTACTCTAGTGTGTTCTGATTATGGTTATAGGTTTTACATATCCTTTGTTGATGCATATTCTAGACATGCTTGGATTCATTCTTGAAAATTAAATCTGAAACATGCAATGCGGTGCTGCATTTTATAACTTTAGTTGAAAAACAGAAAGTTGTTCATGTCAAAATTATGCAAACTGATAGGGGTACTGAATTCAAACCTCTCACTAGTTTCTTTAATACTAAGGGGATAATTCATAGAACTACATCTCCTTACACATCTGAGCAATATGATTTGGTGGAAAGGAAACATAGACATATTGTGGAGTCAGGACTTACACTTTTAGCGCATGCATCCTTACCACTAAAATTTTGGCCAGATTCTTCAATACAGCTGTATACTTAATTAATAGATTGCCAACAAGAGTGCTAAAAGGTGTAAGTCCCATAAAAAATTTATTTGGTACTAAACCTGACTATCATGCTTTAAAACGATTTGGATGTCTATGTTTTCCCCACTTAAGACAGTACAACACCAATAATTAGATTTCAGATCAAAACCATGTACATTCTTAGGTTATCCTACCAATCAAAAAGGGTATAAGTGTTTGGACAATGAGGGAAAACTCTTTATTAGCGGACATGTAGTTCTCAATGAACATGTATTTCCTTTTAATAGATCAGACATGAAGACAACCAATAAGGTATATAATCCAAGGATATATATATCTTATTTACCCGTATATTTCAAAATTTGGAAACAGAAGGAGACTGAGAGGACTACAGGTGCTAGTGATTCACAACTTACTATGCCAGACCAGTCAAGCTATGAACCAGTAGATGAATCTATCTATCACAATCAATCTCCTACCTGCTCAAATAATCAAAGTCAACCAACTAGTAATGAGCCTATAGGTACTCAAATGAATCAAGACAGAAGCAATGCCAATCAAAAAAATACTGAGGCTACATAGGCTAAGGCTACACAAGCTAGGTCTGGTCAACCAATGATCACAAGATCTAAGAGTGGTACATTCAAACCAAAACTCTACACTGCTGTCAGAACAACAGAAGAACCAGAGAACTCTGAACAAGCTATAAAGGACAATAATTGGAAAGCAGCTATTGATGAAGAGTATAATGCTCTTATCAAAAAAAAAAACCTGGGACTTAGTCAGCTCTCCAAACAACAAAAACATTGTTGGCTCCAAGTGGACTTACAAGTTAAAGAAAAATGCAGATGGAACTGTTAGCAGATATAAGGCTAGACTTGTAGCCAAAGGATATACTCAACAATATGGATTTGATTTCAATGCAACATTTTCTCCTATGGTTAAGCCAACTACTATCAGAATAATTTTCACTATTGCTCTACATAAACAGTGGAAAATCAGACAGCTGGATGTCAATAATGCATTTCTAAATGGAATATTACTAGAAGAAAACTACATGGAATAGCCACAGGGTTACAATCAAAAGTCGAATCATGTGTGCAAATTAAACAAGGCAATACATGGTCTTAAATAGGCTTCAAGGGTCTGGTTTGATAAACTAAAAGCCACACTTATTAGATTGGGTTATCAGCCCACAAAATCAGATAACTCCTTATTCATTAGAATCAATAAAGAATCTATTATATATATTCTAATATATATTGATGACTTACTCATTACAGGTAACGATAAAGCAGCAATCAATGAGCTGTCCAGTATCTAGACAAGCAGTTTTCTGTCAAAGATCTTGGAGATCTAAATTATTTTTTAGGCATAGAAGTTATCAGAAAATCAAAATCAAAAATTATTCTAAGCCAAAGAAAGTACATCAATGAAATATTATACAAGTCAAATATGGAATAAGCCAATCCTCAACCAACACCTATGATATGTAATCACCAACTCTCAAAACACAGGGGAAAACTAATAATTAACGTCAAATAATATAGAAGTGTTGTTGGAGTATTACAGTATGCAACTATAACTAGACCTGATATATCGTTTAGCGTTAACAAAAATTTCTCAATTCATGCAGGAACCTCTTAAAGAGCACTGGAAGGCTGTAAAAAGGATATTAAGATATCTAAAAGGAACTGCAACTTATGGTTTATCTCTAAAGGCATGCAAAAACTTAATGTGACAAGGTTCTCTAATGCTGATTGGGCAAAAAATCATGATGATAGAAAATTAGTTTCTGGGTACTATATATGCATTGGGGATAATCCAGTTTCATGGTGCTAAAAAAAAATCAACTATATCAAGATCCAGTACTGAAGCTGAATATAGAAGTGTGGCTAGTGCAACAGCAGAAATTATGTGGATTCATCTTTACTTAGTGAACTAAAGATCAAATCTGACATCAAGTCAGTACTGTGGTGTGATAACAAAAGTACAGTATACATGTCTGCCAACCCGGTTCTACACTCAAGAACAAAGCATATAGAAATTGACATCTATTTTGTTCGAGAACAGATTCTCAAAGATCAATTACTCGTTAATCACATACCTAGAGCTTACCAAAGAGCAGATGTTCTTACCAAGGCATTGGCAGTCAGGAACTTCATAAGGTTCAGAGAGGATCTAAAGGTGAAGGATGTCCTCAATCACGATACAGATCAAGATCGTACCTCCTCCGAATCTATCTCAAACACCAGAACTTCAAATCAAAGTACTTATGGAGAAAGTAGCTCTCTTGAATCTATCTCAAAGATCAGATATTCAAGTCAAAGTCTCATTTTGAAAAAAGGAGAGAACTTTACACTCAATCAGCCCTCAAGAGTCGATTCCTTAGCCAGAAATCAAAGTCAACTATCTCAATCTCCAGGATCGCAAACCGAAATCATACGGAAAAAGAGGGAGAATATAGTTTATCAAGATTAGAGTTAAAGATCAAGTCTTTTGCTCTCAATTAAGCAGCAAACTCAAGCATGTTCTCACTTCTTTTCGAATTGGCATAGCGGAGAGGACTTGTTCACATGCAACAAACCCTATATTTTGGTTTGAAGGGGGAGTGAAAAGAATATGAGATGCGGCTGTAACCCTGGAGCATATTTTATCTCATGAGACATGGGTGCGGTATCTTCTTCATACTAAACCGCACCATATACCTATTTTCTTTTTTCTTCAGTTTGGGCCTAAATCAAACTTCAGCCCATGATTGCCTATATAAATACAATATGCTATGTACCTAAAATGTATGAGATCGTGATATAATAAAATCATCACTTCTTTTACAAATAATTTTTTCAATTCTAAAATCTCTCTACAAATCAAATTTCAACTTAATATCTTGTTAACCCATGAGCTTTTAAAGGGATATAAAGGCAATCACTTAGGTCCAAGATGCTGCATTGAGATTGATTTAAGGAAAGCATATGATGC
The DNA here is from genome assembly GCA_030765085.1 of Allium cepa. Taxonomy (NCBI): domain Eukaryota; kingdom Viridiplantae; phylum Streptophyta; class Magnoliopsida; order Asparagales; family Amaryllidaceae; genus Allium; species Allium cepa. Next base: position 56,096,577 of record CM060939.1, read on the forward strand.
AACTAAATGGGCAACCAGATCTTATGTCTTGATAAGAATGGGATTCATAGAAAAATTTGTTAAATGGGTGGAAATGTGCAAAACCATAACCAGCTTTTCAATTCAGGTCAATGGACAACTGTGTGGATACTTTAAAGGCACCGAAGGCCTAAGACAAGGTGATCCATTAAGCTCCTTTCTTTTTCTTACAATCATCGAATGCCTGAAAATCATTTTGAATGACAAATTCAGCAACAGATTAATTGACCTTCACCCTAGATGCAGCACTCCTGACATCACTAGTCTTTATTTTGCAAATGATCAAGATATTCTCTCTAAACCAAACAATAAATCCCTTGATAATATCATTGTTGCTCTGTCAGAATTTAGGTGCATGTTTGGATTACGAATGAACAGTGCTAAGTCATCCATTCTTATTTCTAGCCTTCCTCATCACCCTAGAAAAACCATGGACATTGTTCATAATAAAAGATTTTATGATTTATTGCAAAGTATGATTATTCATATTTTGATACTTGAGCAGAAAGAAGGAAAAATGAACTGTATTACTGATAATAATCTTTGTTGCATTGCTTTGTATATATAACAGTTTGTGTAATACAAGTTATAAAGCATTTGGGATGTATATTAGTCCATCTAGACTCAGTCAGCTTGCATATTCTTAGACCTGTTTTGCTTTGATCAGAGATAATACTTGCTCTCGTATTGGTTTACTTCATTTCTAACTCCCTCTCTCAAATCGACATTAGGGTTAGGGTTCGCTCTTCCCAAATTTGAGCCGCCACTTCGATCTTCCATATTATCTTAGAAAATTTCTTCAAATCTTTAAATGCTTTTAGTTCTAATAGAGCTTTATAGCCTATCAATGTCCTAATTACTTATGGCTACTCAAGTTATTGCTTGCTTGAATCTGTGATTTTGAGTAGCTGCTTGCATCTCTATCTGGCATGCTACCGCTTTATTTGACCTTTAACACACTTTGAAAACAAGTGAAATATCTTGCTATACGTGCCTTTGCCAGTACGTTGATGATTTGGTAAGTGGTAGGTATATGGTATATTTGAAGATTTTCCTTTAGAATCTACTCTCGAAAGACATTCAAATCGTTTCTATATGTTTTGTCCTTGAATGAAATATTAGATTCGCTGATAACTACATGGTACTTATATTGTTACACCATAATGTCGATTTGATATTGTGTTTACTCTTAACTCATGCATTAATGACTAAATACATGATTTCAGCAGTTGCATTAACTATGCTCCTATGTTCAGCCTTGGGTCTCCAACTGGAAATTGTTAACTGTTTCTTTGAACATAGCGATACTATTATCTCTGATATATATATATATATATATATATATATATATATAGTATCCTAATGTAGGCCTTCTATCATCAGGGTTTGTTACCTAGTCTGCATTTGTGTATACAGTTATATTGAGATTCTTGCATGAGTTTAGTTTTAGTCCGTAGTATGCTGTTCCTTTTATATATCTCAAAATTCTCCTAACAACTTTCCAATGTTTTTTTAATGGTTGCTGTATGAATTGACAGGCTTTATTAATGCTAAATGAAATATCAGGTCTAGTTATGATCACATATTGTAATGTACAAACTAGACTTCTATATTGTTTGAAATTAAATTTTGATTCTTCCCCTTTTTAGAAAGATGATGATTGTTTATCATTGATGTTGGTTGGGGATTTGCTTCTTCCATTTTTGATTTAACCAGGAGTTCTTTGACATATTTCTTTTGACATAGAACGATTTCTAAATTTGATTTCCTTTTCACTTCTATTTCCAAAAAGTAGTTTAATTGACCAAGATCTTTGATTAAGAACTATTTAAATATGTAATGTATAATGTGGTTGATTTTTGTCTCATCATCACCTATAACAATTGAACCATCAGCGTATATTTGTATATAGATGGTAATAGCTTTAGTAAATAACGAGTTATCTAATTTAGTAGGCTGAAAGCCTATATTACATAGAGTGGCTTTCAGCTTATCAAACTAGACCCTTGGAGCCCGTTCAGGACCATATATAGCCTTATTCAATCCACATACATAGTTGCATAACCAGGTGGTTGTTCCATATATACTCCCTCTTGTAAAACACCATTTAAAAATGCTTTATTGACATCTAGTTGCCTAATATTCCACTTTCTATATTGTGCTATGGTTAGAATGATTTAATAGTTGTTGCCTTAACCACTGGTGAAAGGTTTCATTAAAGTGAAAACCATGCTTTGAGTATAACCTTTTGCAGCTAATCTTGCTTTATATCTTGGCACTGTTCCATCTGGGTTTTTCTTCAATTTGTAAGTCCACTTGCACCCAACTATATTTTTATATTCTAGTGGATGAACTAAATCCCATGTTCTATTCTTTATGAGTGTATTATACTCTTCACCCATGACTGTTTTCCAATTTATGTCTTTGACTGCTTGATTAAATATTTCTGGTTCTTCCATGATTGATGTTACGGTGTATATCTTTAGTTTAAATATTCCACTCTTTGGTTTTGTTACCATATGGTGCCCAATTTTGGCTTGTGATTCAGTATGTAATGGTGCTATATTAATGACTTGATTAGTATTCTCCAATGTAAGAGTTTGTTGATTATCTGAATAACCTTCATTGATGCTTTGTGTCTGATCATTTGAGATTTTAGGTGTCTGTTGAGATGTTCAGGTAACTATCTAAACCTATGACCTGGTTCATTGAACATTATGCGTTGTGGTTCTAAGATTCCTTTTGCTTACTCAATCTCCGATTGATTCCATGCATCTGAGCATATAGGTATTGCTGGAATTGATGCTTTGGATTATATAACTTTTGTGTTGTCCTTGTATTTGTGCTAGCAAAAGGAAATACTTTTTCATTGAAAACAACATGTCTACTTATAATTATTTTTCCGTTGATGTCAAGGCATGTGTACCCATTCTGTTTTGTTCCATAACTTAAAAATGTACATGGTAATGATCTAAAACCTGATTTATGAGAATTATATGGGTCCTAGATATGAAAACATAAACATCCAAAGGTTTTCAAACTTTGCTGATCTGATTTAATTCCAAATGATTTTTCTATTGGGCTTGTCCCTTTTAGTAGTTTTGTTGGTAATCTATTATTAGATATACAACAATACTAAAAGAGCCAGGCCAAAATTTTAGAGATAATGATTCTTAAGCAAGTAAAGTATGACTAGTCTCAACTATATGTCTATCTTTTCTTTCTATTAAGATATTTTGTTATGATCTATATGGGCATGTAGTTCTATGAACTATTTCCTTATCTAGAAAGAATTTGTTGAGCGACTTATACTTAGCACTACCATCGCTTCGAATGATTTTAACATGACGATTTGTTTTCTTTTCAACCTGTGTTACAAAATATGCTACTACATTATAGGCTTCTGACTTTGTTTTTAGGAAAAAAAATCCATGTGTATCTAGCGTGTGCATCAACAAAAGATATGTAATTTATAGCCATAGTCAGAACTAATGAATGTTGGGCCTCAGAGATCAGTTGCAACCAACTCCAATGGCATATTATATTCCGTTTGTGAATCCGCAAAAGCCAATTTACGACTTTTGCCTATTTGATAGTAAATATAAACATATGGTAAGGTAACATTATCAAAAGAAATTTTATTTCTATAAGAACCTATTTTACAATACTTGCATTGGGATGGCATAGTTTGTAATGCCATATATCAAAGATATTTTTATTCCTTTCTATATATGATATTTAGAAAAGTTACAACACTTCCCTTTTTTTAATGGGTTTTTGCAAGTAACCAGACTAAACTTGTATAATCCTTTCATTGAGTCACCTTACAAAAGAATTGCTTTAGTTAGTATGTCTTTAATTAAACATTACTTAGAATAAAATTCAAAATAGACATTATTATCATTTGCAAATTATGACACACTCATAAGATTCTTCTTTATACTGGGCACTCTTAATAGATTATTGAGATATAATTGCCTTTCACCTTTGATATAAGTATTTCCATTATGAGCAATCTTAATAATCTCACCATTTTCCATGCATATTGACTATTTACCTCTGTACACCTTGTTGCCCAGGTTTAGATTGTCAAGAATGCTTTTGATGTGGTTGGTTGCTCCTATATCAGGGTACCAGGCTGTATCTTGAATGTATTCAGGCTTGGTAATTTCACTCAGGTGATGATTTCTGTTGTTATTTGATTGATTATTTGAATCTGGTTGCACTTATGCCATGTTTTCATCGAGATTGCTACTTCTTTGATTATTTTAGTACTGGCCTGGTATATAATTAGCATTGAATCTAAAATAGCACTTTGGAGCGGTGTGTCCAATTTTCTAACATATTTGAAATTTTGGCATATTACTATTATTCCACCTTCCTCTGCACCTTGCTCTACTGATTCGTTACCCCTCTAATATGGCTAATTAGTTTTATTGACCTTTGCTTTGTAACTTGTTGCATAGTTGATAGACATATCTAAATTGTTGGTTTCTTAAGGTCGATCCTTCCTTCATGTGTAAGAAGTGTTGAATGCGTGTACTCTATAGATGATATGGTTTCTTTAGATGATATAACCGCCACTACGGCTTCAAATTCCTCACTTAGACCATTTAGAATGGTTAAAACGTGTTCAGTATCAGAAATTTTATGCCTAGCTACCTCTAGAAAATGACATGTTGTCTTGATCTTTGTTAGATATTCTCTTATAGGTTGGTTATCCTTTCTGACATTTTGTAACTGTATCTTACAATGCATAACTTATGCAGCTGATTGTGTATTGAAAATTCTTTCAATAGTTGTCCAATTTCGTTTGCTGTTTTGCATCCAATGACTTATGGTAACAACTTGACACTTATTAAAGATAATAGCCATGAACTTGTTAGGCAATCTTGTCTTTGATACTCTAAAAAAATTTCATTGTTAACTATCTTACTTCTTGATTAGTGATGAATCTGGGTGGAACAGAAAGAGTACCAAGAATGAACACTTCAGGGCCATAACCGATGATGGTGGTTTCAATCTGAAGTTTCCATAGAAAATAGTTATTTTCTTCTAAGTTGTCAGTAATAAATTGGATTCGAGGACTTACAACAGTCTTGATAATATTTTCTGTGGCTGTAGCCATTTGTTGCTAAGAATTCGATGAATCATCTAAAGTGGCCTTCTAAAATGTTGATACTGCACAGGGCCGACTTTTTGGTAAAGCGGCTGAAGCATCTGCTTTGGGCCTAATCAAAACTAGGGCACCACTTACCAGTTCACGCACAGCACACTAGACGAAAAAATGGGAAACTCTACAATGGCGGCATCATAGAATGGAACAACGGTGACAAAATAAGAGGCGATAACTCAAGTGGGCGGTGCTGGCGATGGCGACGCTACGCGACCCAATCAGACGTGGTAGTAAAATAATGGCACCACTCACCCATCCATTACTTAATAGAATAAAAGGTATTTTTTACTTATTAAATTTTTTCTTCAGAAGTCTACCATTAGTTTATGTATATGACTGAGAATTTGTGCAATGAACTCATATTTTGGGATATTGGAATAAAATTTGCAATTGGATTGCTCATTTGATTTATTTACTCTATACCTCTAATAAATAGCAGTGGTCATTGTGCTGCCATTAAGGAGCCACTTGCACGAAGTGCTTTATTCCTTTTCTTCCTCCAAGATCCATTTTTTCCTCTTTTTTTCTATAACCTAGATGTTTTGTATGTTATTAAATCTGGTTGATTTAATATGAGTTATTTCCGTTTGTTCATCTTCACATTATTTATTAATAGAATAAATTATTTTGATGATTTAATTAGTGATAATAACATTAGTTTTTAACGAGGGTCTTATTTTTGCAATTGGCTTTAGGTACTAAAACTGCTAAGACCGGCCGCGTTGATGCACCTTTGATTCAAGAAAGACTTGAAGATTCAGAACTTTTTAGATACAAAAAATGCTTCTAAATGCAGGAAGATCAGGTATGTTGCAGCCAAATCTATATGATGAAATTGTTCTAATAGATTTCTAGCAAAGCACTTACTTTCATGTTGTTTTTTATTGGTTTTTGGACTTCTGTATTCGATTTTCTGAATATTTTGTGGTATAGAATTTGCTTATCCAATTTAAACTTGTTACAACCAAGATTTTCTTAGCGAGGCATTGGTTTCTTGAAGCAAATTCTTCAATACTCAAATGTTGAGATTTACTCTGATGGGTAATCTCTTTACCAAATGATGATTTCTCTCTGATGGTAAATAAGATTTATTATCGTTTGTGTATAGCTTGAGTACTGCTAAGCTTTTTGCTCTAATACCATAAAAGATTTTATGCTTTATTGCAAAAGTATAATTATTCCGCTTTTAATACCGGAGAAGAAAAAAGAAAAAATGAATTGTATTATTGATAAAATCTCTATTACATAGCTTTGTATATATGGTAGTTTGTGTAATACAAGTTATAAAGCATTTGGGCTATATATTAGCCCATTTAGACTCTGTCATCTTGCATATTCTTAGAGCCTCTTTGCTTTGATCAGAGATAATACTCGCTCTCGCATTGCTTTACTTCATTTCTAACACATAACCTCAAACAAATGAAAAATGGAGTGAGATGTCTGGAAGTTCCCCTCAACACAATTAGAATTAGCAAAAATCATTATATAAAGCTTTTTGAAAAAATCATAAGCAAGTTATAAACATGTGGCAAAACAAATTTTTATCCAAGGCTAGCCGATTAACGATCATTAAATCCATCATATTCTCAATGCAAGTATATTTATAAAGGATCTTTATGCTACCAATAAACTACTTCACATGATAGAAGCAGCATGTAACCATTTTCTTTGGACTGGAAATCTATTCTCCAAAAAGCCCCCTCTCATAGATTTTAAAAGCTTGATGCTCCCATTAAAAATGGAGGGTTAGGAATAAAAGATTTAATTATCTAGAATCAAGCAGCCAACACTATCCACCTGAGCAATCTATTTGGAACAAACTCTTCCCTCTGGAAATAGTGGTGCACCTAGCACTATATTAGAAACAATGATTTTTGGTTAGCTGAAGCAAAAGAAAACGCTAGCTGGATATTGAAAAACATAATCAATACAGAAAAACTAAAGCAGCTAATGTTGCACGTAATCGCCCTTAATGTAAAAACATCTTTGTGCAATGCTCCTTTGTCTTCATGTGGCCTTATTCTATCTGATCTCCTGTCCTATACTAAAATGATGTAGACAGGCATACCCATATGACCTAAAATAACAGGCTATTATTATTATCGCAAAATTAACTTACCTTATTGCAGTAATCAACACCTGAGACATGTATGGAGGAAGTTGGAAGGCATCAACCTAAGCACTACTAAGTTTGATACTATCCTATAGGGAAAAATGCAAACAGAAATTCTATTAATCTTGTGTACAATGAAATAGCTCCTTATCTTATTGAATTCAATGACCCATGGGCATCTCAAATATAGGACAGTTATGGCACAGAAAATCATTTTCTTAAGGCATGTCATTAAAAATTATCTTTTGATTCAGGATAAGTTAGTCTCGTCATACTTGACAGACTCCTCTCTATGTTGTGAGAGCGCAAATGAAAACAATACTCACTTATTCTTTAAGTGTCCAGAAACGCATGTTGCTTGGAGTACAGTACACAAGATGGAGGGTTTTACAATTCTTCAAATGTTAGCCATGAGGAATGGCACTCCATTTTTTAAGCAATAAGATGGAAACACTAAACTAGTATAACATTGCTTCTATCCTTCAAGGTGGTAACATCATAGATTTAGAGAGAAAGGAATTTATGACAATTCGAACTAGTCAAAGGAAGAAATAGGAGGTGGCCTTGGGATACACTGTCAAAACTAGAAGAAGAATTTATCTTTGGGATTTAACGCATTAAATAGTGATCATGACAGATGTATCTTTGAACATTGGCTTGAGTTTTGTATTTGATCAAGCATTGTATTTAACTTTATAATTAATAGACTAAGGTAAAGGTCCTCAGTAAAAACCCTGCTTAAATTCAAAAAAAAGATTTAATTAATAAGATAAATGTATATATTATATAAGCATATTAAATTATAAAAGTTACAAATAAGTTAAAACTTGTATAACTGTACAAGTATAAAATTAAGTATAATCAAAAAGGAACCCAAATGAGATTTGAGGAATAAGCACATATGTATATTAATAATTAAGAATCTTTTAATATAAGTTTTCATCTTTCATTTTTATATTAATAGATTACTTGCATACTCTTTCTTGTTGACGTTTCTCAAGCTAAAGATGTTATGTGTAGTACTATTAATATATTGACTAGACGAGGTAAGATATATGCACGTATTTGTTGATATTTCTCAAGGTATCTGCATTATACATAGGCATTATACATAGGTTGTTGCAAAATGGTGGGTATGAGTAAATTATCTCTTTCGATTTGTAACATTCCTCAAGTATGAGATGATATTAGGACAAAAACCGGGGGTTATTAATTGTATATGATGCAACCGATAAAGTATTGTCCATCACTTACGGGCTTATGATTTGCTGATATTCCTTAAGGTCAGAATCCTAAGGCAAGCGAGTTCTAACACCCGCTAAAGAAATAAAAACTTTTCTATATTTCTCATAGGGTTTTGAGAAATATACAAATCTAATGGGGGCCTTATTAGAAAAATAAAATAAACACATTCAACCTTTCTAATATTATAAGAATGTATGTTATATTAAGTTACAATAATCTACTTCGATAAATTTGTGAACCTAATCTAACTGATAAAATATTTACCAATTAAAATATATAAATGAACAGAATTAAAGATTGACATAAAAATATAAAACATACTTACTAACAAATCTTTTGGCATTTTTTCATTTCAAGACCATGTGAGAGACAACCTATACAAATACTAAAACATTTATGCTTTGGCTTCTTAAATGTTTGTTCATACGAGACTGTATATTATCTTATATGAATTTCAAACTCTAAATACAATAAAAGCATATGGAAATTTAATCCATATTCGATCACATATAAATGTTATATGGTGAACAGTCGCAATTTGTAATCTACGAAATTTCGATGAATTTAGTTCATTTGAAATAAGCAATCAAACCATAATGAGAGATCATATATTGAATATAATTTATCACAATAAGAATCTTGTTGTATTAGTTCTAGACCAAGAGCTACAAGCTGTACCTAGGCATTCGATCATTGAAATGTCAGTTTGATCAGTTTATGTTAAGCGCAACTTATTCAATATTCTTAAATGTTAAGGATGACCAAATAAACTTGTAAATAGTTCATTATAGTATAGTAGTAAGTGTTTACTTTTGAATGGTTCCACCATTTGGAAACGAAAAAGAATGTGTGGAAGTTACTTAGGCAGAGTTGGGATAAAGAGAGCGAATGGTTGTCTCTGTTTCACAAAGGGACATTGGACTCATAAATTGTATAGAATACTAGTAGAAACTTAATATGAAATGAGAAATGTGATTATTATTACAATTACATTTTTCATACAAAAATTATTTTCTATAAATGTCATTTTTATGAGTTTAAGATATTTGATCGAAAACTCTCGACTATAAGATAGTTATAATAAAAGAAATATAGAGCCCATAATAAGTAGTTGAATGGAGCTTTATATTTCATATGTTATTATAATAATGGTGGAAATAGCAAGATAATGTCATATAATACTTATTAATAGATGCATGAAGAAACAAAAAATTATTTTTGTAAATATACAAAATATTATTCATGAAATAATAATTGTTTTCATATTGACTGAAAATGAATATAATATTACTTTATTATGAATATTTTGAATGTTCATTATGAAATTAATCTATTAAAATTATTTATTGCATTGGCTACATAATATAGAATTATCTAAACAATTTTTTTTAGGATTATGGCTAGCTCATATCATGGGGAATAATTCTTTGAATTATATGATTATGTACCATATGATACTAGTAAATTGTACCATAAAAATTAAGTGCTAAGCACCCATTCGGTAGGAGCAACAAAAGAGTTATTGAACTCTTTGGATTGATATATGTATGTATGTATGTACGTACGTACGTACGTACGTACATATATCAATCCAAAGAGTTCAATAACTCTTTTGTTGCTCCTACCGAATGGGTGCTTAGCACTTAATTTTTATGGTACAATTTACTAGTATCATATGGTACATAATCATATAATTCAAAGAATTATTCCCCATGATATGAGCTAGCATGCATGCATTCAAAAGTTTAATGATACCATAATGGTTCTACATCATTAAATTAAGTTCAGTGGATCGCGTAATATGACTTGTCTATTAATATGTGAATTTATACTTATATATACTAAATGGAACACTATAGCAGATTATAAAGTAAAGAATAAAAGCAATAACACCAAAGTTTTATACTGGTTTGGACCTCTCATCCTACGTCCAGTTCTGAAGCTCCCCTTCAGCATTTCACTAATCAACAATCCTTACTTTGGTCGAAGGAATAGGCCTATACAAAAGTATTTCTTTGACAAGCTTGTGTGCTATACAACACATATGTTAACTGCCAGTATAATTCTTCCTATATTCTTCTTCTGAGTGGTATATTGAGTGTATTTGTGAAGAATATGGAAGTCATATGGTCACAAAGAGAATAAAATCGAATTTACAAGTGATATTAGTATATGAATGCAATTGTGAATTCAAAAGCAAGATAGTAGAAGATAGTAATAATTTATTCACTAATTGGATTTCTATATATAGAAGATGTATGGTTGCAACCTATAATGAAGAGAAATGATTAATGGAAATGGTTGCAGCCATTAATAAAGAGGAGCGACTCTTCGTGAAGAATTATAGCAGCCATCTGAAACATGTTAGAGAGAACCATTTTCCAAACTGAAATAAAATAGTGCAATTTTCACTATATTTAGTTCGCAGAATTTGCCACTCAATATGTTGAACATTGTTGTGCTTCAAAACTTGTATACATGAAAATATTCAGTCAGCTTATGTTTTGTGTTTTTGAAATTGACTGGTGCTAAATATGTTTGTGCGTATACCATATAGAAGAGGTTTTAACAATATTTTGAATTATAAACTAAGACATTATGACCTATATTACATTGTGGTGTCATTTTGGTCTCTATTTCATCAAGTTTGTCTCTTCATTCAAAAGATATTATTTCCTACAAAAATGGTTAGTGTATACGTTATATACTTGTATAGTTGTTGCTATCCAAACATCAAAGTATGAGATTATAACATTTCTCCATTTTTCTTGTGGATGACAACTATATAAATTTAATTTAAATTTAATCAATATGCAGATAGTTCTTCACCTGAGTCGATACTCACTCTATCAATATGGTTGTATAGTTATTCTCCTCCGTTGTCATTGACGAAAAGGAAAATGATATCAATAGAAGTAATATAAATAACGTAGTAAGGAAAAATCTCTCTTATATTAATAGTATTCATTAAAAACATCAATGTGATTTAAAAGATGATAAAAAGTTATATATATATATATATATATATATATATATATATATATATATATATTGTAAAAAAAATTCTTATTTTGGCGATCAAAAATAATAATATTAAACCACATAACAATTTAAGTAACACATCATATCATATAACAATTTAACATTTAAAGCATAAAAAACAACATAACGCACTACATCATATAACAGTTTTAACAAATAAACACAAACATCACATACGAACATTACAAACATATTATACCAACATCACAAAATAGTTTATACAACATCATACATTCTTGTCTTAGGAACATAGATACGAAACATAAAATATCACAAACAACAGTTTTTCCAAATTATACCTGCAAGAATTGAAATTAAAAAAATATAAAGTAGAAATACCAAAATACTAAGCATGCTATTCAAATATCCCCATTACCACTAGAATTACCGGTTTCTCTTCTTCTTCTCCTTCCTCATTTCCAACTTCTTCTTCGGACGATGTCACTCTATATGTTTCGCTCCTTCAATAGTGGCTTTTAAAGGAAGAGATGTAAGAGGAGCTGCTGATGTAGATGAAGAACATGAAAGCTTTTCCTAAATTTTGTTTATAAAATCTTTGATAATATTGAACCTTCTGTTAGCCTTGGAGACTTTATGCTCGATATGAGATAGACGATGATTAAGGCGACTTTGGTTACAATAGAGAGTGACAAAAGATTGCTTTGTTGAAGTATCCATAGTTATCTCTTCTATTTCATTCTTGCCTCGAGGAGCTTGTTCTTGTTGAGAGGAGGAAGTTGTAGTTGGATCGGTAGGTTGGGGAATTCCAACGCTATGTTTTGCAGTCCATTCAGCAAAGGAGATTATGTTTTGACTTGAAATTCGCTTAAGAAGACCCATAAGAGTTAAAGTCTTTGAGTTGAGCTCTCTACTGGTTGTGTACTTGGAGTTAGGAATGGGAACCCTAAAATTTTAAAGATTGCGCATGATGTAAGCACCATAATGAATCGTTTTATACTTTCTTCGGCAATTTATGGTTTCAAATTCTTCCACAATAATTCTTCCCTAATTAACATTCTTTTACGACCAAATAGCTTGGAGAGCTTGAAAATCATGCTTATAAACCTTTTCATAACTTCCAGTTTGAGGTTGTAGAGAACATATGAGAGCACGCTGGATAAGATGGCCTTTCGGATGTAATGAACTTGATTTTAATTCCATCATGTCATCGGAAAGAAATTTTTGACTTATTTCATTTCGATACAACATATCAACCTCAACATCATCGATGTCTATTCCTTGTGAAGGACGTCTTAAAATCTTCCCTAAGCGTTAAAGAGGAAGATAAATTTTAACTCCAAAAATTAAACTCCAAACATAGTCTTCTTTCTTGTATTGATTGTGATGATCTAAATTTAAATTTGCAATGATGAGTTTACCAGAAGCGAATAGATCTTCACATTGTTAGCATCGTAGCCGATTGGAAAATCCAAATGACTAGCTTTGTCAATTTCTCTCATAGAATAACTATAAAAATTAGAAAATTTCATGAAGGCACCTTCAAAAGTCTTAGAATTCTTCATGCTATTGAAACGAGTAACCGTTGTATCATCGTGAAGCCGTCCTCAAACTTAATCTATCGATGGTCCAACAGAGGACGTTTCTGCTCTAGACCTTTTTGCCTTTAGGGTCATTGAAAAAAATAATTCCGAGGATTTTTTGAGGAATTTTAGATTAAAGGTTATAGGGTTTTGGTGAAGAGAGGCAGAAATGAAGGATCAAGCAATTTAAAGAAGTGAACAGATGGTAGCCGAGGAGTGATTTGGTGCATAAGTTTATGGGCTCGGTTATTTCTAAACAAACAAAATTCTATACTTTAGACGGTTGAAAATAATTGGGTCAGCAGGCTGAATCACCCAAAGAAGGTGGTCGAGTGTATTTTGGAAAATGGGGTATTTCAATTGGCTGAATTTAAGGAGGCAGCTGGCTGAATGCTAAGTCAAATTTTAGCGTCTTTGAATATTTAATCTTTTGAACTAAGACATTCAGCCGGCTGAATTTGTAGTATCTCTGTTTTTTTATTTTTAAGTTTTGAACAATTCTTGGTTTGTTGTATTATTTATATATAATCATTTTGAGATACAAAACAACTTATTTTATTAATATGTAACCGAAATACGAACTATTACATATATAATATGTAGATGCAAGAATAGAGATACGAAAATTTATTTCCCTTCACTTGGCTTTGACTCTTCTTCGGGAAAGTGTTACCATGAGCTAGGTTCAATCTTTGTTCGCTCATTCACAGACTTAAGTGGAGACCGATTTGGATGAACTAGAGTGTGATTCCAGTCTTGGTTTGATGGCCTTGCCTCCAATAAGTTTTTTGGAGTAACATTGTGAGTTTTTACAGGAGTCTCTTTTGAATGAGGAGATATTTTATGTGAGAAATCTTCGTTGGTAAATGTCCATAGATTGCCAAAATACATCACTCGAGGAAGTTAAGACAACTTCCTCGTCTTCGTTTCTTGTAATACATTTCTCTTTGGACTCCCATCATTTCTTTTTCATAGTGAAAAATTTCATCAACTTTAGTATGATACACGGTGATTCAAGATTAATTGCTTGTTTGACTTTCTTTCCCTTTGGAGAGTGGCCGACGTGATATGTAGGTGATGCTATAATATTTAGTAAGGATGATTTATTCAAAGAAGGACTAGTTTTTGTTGGTGATACATATGTATTCTTAGATGATGGTGAGCTAAAATCAATTGTTGAGTAAGTGGAGTTTCGATTGGAAGACATATTTAGACATTCTATTTAAATGATCTAACTATTTTATGTTTCTTTTACAAAATGTCTATGTATAAATAGAGCGGTTAATGTAGTTTTAGTAAACAATTTGTAAGGACAGAATTAGTTTAATCATATAATTGTTAACAGTTTTTAGTTATGTTAGTTTAAAGATTTTACTAAAAAGAACTATACTTAACGTTTTGTGCTGAAAAAAATAGAGTTGACATTTATGACAATTATCAGTTAACATTTATGAAATTATTTCATTAGGTGAACATATACCAAGATTTCGTCTTAGTTTTATAAAAGTCGATTCACATAGTGGTTCAGTGAAAATATCGGCAGTTTGATTTTCCGTGTTAATAAATTCTAGAGTGGTAATGCCATTTTCAACATCGTCTCTTAGAAAATGGTGACGAATATCAATATATTTAGTTTGAGAATGGTTCGTTTGATTTTTAGAAAAATTTATAGCACTCGTGTTGTGACAATATGTAGGAGATTTATTTATAATTTTTCCAAAACCTTAAAGTGTTTGTTGTATATTATATATTACTCATCAGGAAGTGAGATTCTGTTTTGTCTTTTCTTTATTTCCCCAACAATCTGTCTTTCAGTACTTGCATGCTCGGCACATGAATACCATAGATGTATTGGTGTCGAATTTTGAGGGTCAAAAAGGCGGGTCGTTACAAGTACTATCCAAGCTTAGGTTGAGCAAACACCTAATCTTTGGTGTGGTAGACTCATTAGAGATAGGGTTAGTAACACCCTAAAATAAGGTTGGGTTTACATATATAAGAGCACATATTTGTAGTATTATAAAAATGTTTTATATTTTATCGATTTATCATAGGGTAGTTTATGAATTTTGGTCGGTAAGATGGAACAATTGTACCAACAGGGGTTTTTATACACTTGGACAAGGCAAACCCAACACAGTATTGTTTTAAAATACCACGTAAATGAAATAATTTTATCTAGATTATTTATATATATAAAAGAATAATTTTCAATAATTCATATAGTTATTCATGATGTGTTTATTTATCAAGAAATGATAATATTAAGTTATTATCATTTATTGTTTGATTAGTCATGCTCGTCCAGTTTGGGTGCATTGACTATTGGTGATTGATTGATTGTCTATGCTCAGATAGTTTATGTGCATCTATTGTTTGGTTAAGTTAAATAAAGACACCTTGTAAATTAAGTTTCACGGTTTGATTATAAGGCATTCGATGAAAATGTTGAGCAAAATTTAGTGTTAATAAAGGTTAGTTATTATAATCCAAACAAATACATACATTTGTGAAATGGTTTATATAAGAAAGCAAATTTGGTATAAGTATGATTCATAAATATAGTTTATAAATAAAAAGGATTTAAAACTGAGAATTGAAAACTTAAATTCTAATGTTTTGGGAAATTATTTTTCAAAGTTTTAGGGAAAATAATAATAGTATTATTTTAGAAGTATTAATGAGTGGAAATATTTTAAAAAGGATTTTAAGAGAGATAAAATGCACGTAACTCACTTCTGTCGTTAGAAAATAATTCTGGTGATGAATGCAGCATCATCGGCTTTCATTTTCAAGTGTGAGAGATTTATACTATAGAAATTTGCTATAGAGTTGTTTTGGTAAAATGGATCTTGATATAAAAATGTAAAAAGTATGATTTGTTATATAAAAGGATATATATATATATATATATAATCATTTCAGAAAATGTGTTGAAATAACACCCAGGTGTTTGACTCCAAAGTTTTCAGCTAAGTTATTATATGGAATCATGTGTCCTTGCATCAGATAGAGTGGTTGGTGCATCTCATTACGATATGTTTGAAATTTTCATTTGCCGAAATGAAATGGAATTTTAGACAATTTTGGATAGTAAAAAACTTTCGAGTGGATATAAACGTTGAAGTTAAGTGTTTATGAAAATAAGTTTTTGGTAACTTATAAATTTGAGAATATAGCAAGTTAAACAAGTTTGAACATTTTGGTTAAGTAAAAAAAATTTGAAATCATATATTTACTCTTCGGATGTAGAAGAGTGTTATATGAATATGAACTTAAGTTTTAAAAAGTGATGATAAATATAAATTGTGTTTTAGAAGATGTTTGTAAACATAAAGTAATGGTTTTATAAAATGGTTCATAAATGATTTTAGTATTAAATGATATACTATTGGAGTGAATAAATAGGAATTAAAAAGGAATTGGTATAGTTAAGAAACCAATGGAATAAATACATAGGTTTTATGTAGATCATTTTATTCGCATAACTAGTCCTAATCCAGGCTTGGGTACATAATTTCGAGGTGATCTACACTGGTCTGATTTAGGATTTTCACTCGATTCTTGACAGGGACACTTGATATGGATTTTTGATTTGATTCTGAAGTTTTCTATCATAATATATGGCTATGCCACGAGAATGGTGGTTTTTAATTGAGGAACCGGATCAGAGTTTGCACCAGGGAAATCGAGTGAGCAATACTAGTTCGAAAATGAAATTTGTGTGATCGAGCAAGCGATCAGAATTGATATTATGTACGGATGACATATGTACTTCATACTAGATTTAATATAATTATATGTTTGACATTCGAAAATGCATGTTATTTGGCTTAGTATCTTTTGTAAGTGAGATTCAGGTGCATGGAAGGAAAGGCTAGCTTGTTGCTTTTGGTTTCATGAGTAGAGTATGATTGCTTGACTAATAGGTACACATTTATATCGTTGTTGATGATTTTATGCCCTCGATATGGGAGGTCACTTTTAGGCTTTGTTTTCTTTTGTTGGTTTAGGCAGTGTGCAAAGTTGTGATATTTTCGGATTGAGCCTCACAAAGGAGGTGCTATCAAAATTTTCCTTAACTTATGAGATTTTGAAGTTTAATAACCCACTTTGAGTATAAAGTTTTATAACATTAAGAGTTCGAAGACACTTTTTGACTTTGGGAATTTCGAAGACGAAATCCTTCTAAAGGGGGATAATATAATAATCCAAAATATTTAATTTATTTAAATATTCACATTTGATTCAAATTTAATAAAATAACAAGAAAATCAGTTCTTAATATATTGATTCAATTTTTATTGACCTATTTTTAATTTAATTTACTTGATTTTTCCATAATTTTTAGTTTGAAAATTATTCGCTTTATCGTTTGATATTTTTTGGCAAATGACTGTATTTTTGTGATTTTACAAAATACAATAACTAGTGTATATTATTATTGTTTGGGATCATGTCGTATTTTTGTGCTAGTCATATTTTTGTTTTTCGATCGCGATTCATACACGATGAAATTTTATGAGGTTAGATATCGGAAATTGCGATATAAATAAAACAAACCTTTAGAAAAATTCAACACACCTGTTTTTCTCTTCCTTCGTAATGTTCCATTGGCTATCTCCTGTAATCCAAAAAATTCCTCCACCTTAAAAAATTCAAAATAAGTCAAATATTTATCAAAAAAATATAAAGGTAAAATCTTTGAAATTGTATGGAATAGATCTACATTTCCACATTAGTTTAGTGGCGTTCGAAAGTGTTTAGGAGAGATTGTTAATTTACAGTTAAGCTAGGGTTAAGGCTTGTGGGTGTTGTAGGCATCGGTTGGCTAATTAGAGCTTAGATTTGGATTTAGCAAAAAAGGAACACTTTGGGTGGATTGTGATGGCGCTCGGTTCGATTTGGAGGAGTTTGATGTTTGCAGGTCGAGGGGAAACCCTACGTAGGCAGCGATTGCCTTGGATCAGTCGAGCCTTATTGCTTGGTGTCGGGGAGATGAAGATCATAAAGAGGAGTTGATAGGAGTTGTCGTTGCAGGCTTTCGTGATGTTTAGAGTGTGATAGGAGTAGAGAGGCAGAGGGAATATACAGAGTAGTGTGCATGAGCAATTAGTGGGGAAAGAAGATGGAATTAAATTAAATGGGTAATTAAGTTGTTAATTAAATATTATATTTTTAATCTCCAAAATTATAAAATTAATATCTTGCATACATAAGGTCGAATTCGGACGCAGTCAGTTATGTTCGACACATATCGACGATATCTATGCGTTGGAATTGGTTTGGTCAAATTTTAAGCAAGGGAACTTTTGGGCTAAAATCGAATATCATTCGATTTTCGTTCAAACTGGAACGCCTAAGTGTCCATTGGAATTTTTAGTGAGTTAAACTCTCGTTTTTGGATAATCAATGTGATATATGGTAGATAAAAATTTACCGTTTGTTTTTGGATAAATTTTCGATCAGTTTGGTTAAAATATCCGCTTTGAAAAACGAATAGCGTTTAAATTGAAAAACATGGAATTCTACGAGGAACCCGAATTTCTCATCATTGCGAATTTAAATTTCAAATATATACTTGTTGATTTTATTTCAGTTATATACTTATTTTATAGATTGTTAAATATTAAAATTTGATTGCTTGGCTATATTGAATAAGACATCGACATATGTTAAAAGTTGAACCTTTTTAGAAGAAAAATAGTTATAGCATTGGTTAAGTGTTGTAGTAATTATTGGCCTCATTATAGTATTTTGAAAAATACAATTAATTGTTGTTTTAATTTGGAAATGGTTTCGATCTGCAAAATGATTTTTAATCTGACCTTTGGGATTTTCTATGATTTTATTTTTTTACTTGTCTATTTTTACTTCAACTTCTTTTATTATTCTTTCTAATACAGACATATACACACGCATATGTAAATGTTTTAAGATTATTTTGGGAAGAACAAATTTTTATATTAAAGGGTTATTATTACAATGAATAATTATTCTAAAGGAAATAAAAAAGATTTATCTTTTTTTTAAATGATTTTTTTAGTAAGATAGAAAATTTTTGGAATAAATATTTAGGAAACATTTAATACAAATTGTTATTATAAAAGATTAGATTTACAAATGGTATTTTCTAAATAAAAGAATATATTTTTTAAATGATATTTTTATAAGAGGGAGTGGATTTATATTAATAGGTGGAATGATTGGTTTATGGAAAGTATTTGACTCTATTTTGGAAATGGAAGTTTATGATAAATTATAAGATTTAAATAAAGGAGTTTTATAATGGAAATTTTTAAATGAAATTTTATAATGGAATTTATAAATGAGTTTTTATTAAGGAGATTTATAAAAAAGTGCTTTGTTAATGGGATTTAGAAAAAGAGATTTATTTATTGAAAGGAGTTTTATTTATATAAAAGAGTTTTATTTATATAAAAGAGTTTATAAATATAAAAGAATTTATAAAAATGAAAGAGATTTATTGAAATGATTTTCTGTAAATATGGAAATGATTTTTAAAAAAGAATTTTATAAGCAGTTTATAAAAGGAATGAGACTTGTTTTTCTATAAATGATTGTGTTTAAATACGGTGGTATGGAATGTGTTCTTTACATACTTAACACCAAATACCGAGGTATGGAAACTCATCTATATCTTGAGAATTAAGAATATATATCGAGGCAAGAATAGCTTTATAACTTGCCCAATTTCATTGTTAATCGAGTGGAAGCACTGTTCGAAATCGAGAAATGGCAATAAGTATATTGTTTTATTTTCCATAAGATTCGTTTACTTACGCCAAAAAGTGTTTGGGTTTATTGTTATCAATGTTTTAAATGACATTTGTTAAACCCGATTAAATATGGTTTTGGAAATGAGATCTTTCTTAAGATTTGTAGATATACTTATACCGTTGAGATAACTATATTTTCTAAGTATTGAAGATGTGTTGTTTTGTGAATATTCTTATATTGTTGATACAAGCATACGGGAAAGTTTTTCTAAGTTTTGAAAGAGAAATGTTTTGTGAGTATACTTGTACAGTTACGATAAGATTCTCAATATTTTTCAAATATTGAAAAGAGTTTAGAAGAGTTTGTGAATATATCTTTGCAAAAGATGATACAAGTGTTCAGAAAGTGTTTTTTAGTTAATGAAGGGATTAATTAAAGAGGCTTATTGGGTGCTTATGTGCTTAACCAGTGTTATTCTCCTTATGGAATTAAATCTTTGGTTGAATTGTTTGTTATTTGATAGTAAACTAACCGAGTATCAAATCTTGGCCAGTTTTTAAACTATCGTTATCGGTTCGGAGAGACCGGGTAGATATATTATCCAAAAATCACTTCGAATTAATATAAGCGTTCGAATTAAAGACATCTTGAAGACGATGAGATCGAAGATAAAGATCTTTGAAGTGTAATGGCTACTTGCTATTAATCCAAAGGATGATTTCAAAATGGATGTAGTAGAAGTTGTGCCTTCAGTTTTGTTTAGTCTCAGAACAAACTTGTATGGATGAACGTTGGCATTGCATTATTGCCTAGAGGGAAGCGTTACCATACTTAGTGGGATGTGCTATAAAAGGTAAAAGGATGCCTCAGGCCTCACAACCGGTAATGACTAAAGCAGGGACGTGCCGCAGGGCTATATGGGTCACTCCCATTAGGGTATGATCATCACTTTTATCAAGATTGATATTTATTTATAGATTATGTATGTTTGTGGCCACGAAAGTGGTTTGGCAGGGACAACCTGGGGGAGATGATATTCGGTACTATTAAGGAAGGGATAGGCCATTCTTGAGTACCAGAGGTGCAAATTAATGCAGCCTCGATACATTTTCTCTAGAGGTTACTATATGGGCGGTTGACCCTTACATTGTCATGTGTGGAATCCATCGCCTTTCAGACTTATTGTATACATATTAGGCTGGAATTTAATCAATGTAACAATTTCGACTAAGATTCAATATTTATTTTCGACCGTAAGCATTACTATAATATCTGAAGATTTTCTATAAATGATTTAGTTACCATAAGTTAAAAAGTCGTCCATGTTTATGTGCGGCGTGGTCTTATGAGATACCTTTATTTTTGATAGATTTTATAACATTAAAATCCATATGGTGTGCGTTTCTCATGCTGGTTTACCAGACTGATTCAGATGTTATTTTCTTGTAATGCTCGGGTCAGACCGAGCATATTCAGACCCATTATGAATTCTTCGGAGCTTTAGAAGAACAGTTGAATGTCTCTAAGACATATGGATCTATATTCTATTTTCCCTACATTTAGTGTTTGTAACAACCCGGGATTTCATAATTATTTTATTATCGTCATTAGACGATTAATGATGACATCTAATTGCTGTTTGTTGTTGAAGATTTTAAACCGGGTTGAAATTCTTTAAAAATTGGTTAAGTGTTGTTCAGCTTTGAAATTGTGAATCTTGGACCAATTACTTTTGAATGCCGTTCTCTTTTTATTGCTATTCGACCCGTCCCCCTTTCATTCTCATTCATTCGAAACCTAACCCTAAAAACTTACGAACGAGAATATTAAAGGTGGCTAGTCCCCTCGTTCGTTCCTCTGCCCAAGCTAGGGCTTAGCTTCATTCGTCTCTTCGATCGCTTCGGTCTCGCCTTCGACAGCTCCATTCGTGGCAAAGGTGAGTAATTTGTATTACTCACATCTTATTCAAACTGTTCGAATTCGTTTGCTTGTTTGTTTTCATGGCCTTTGGCTTCAACTTGATTTTGATTGATGTTGATTTGGCTTCGATTTGAATTTTTTTCGTTGTTGATACTTTCTGCCTGGAGTTGATTTTGGGGCTGTTGATTTTTATTATGCCTTGAATTTGTTCAAACTTACATCCTTCTTGCGGCTTGATGGTTATATCCACTTGCTGTTGTTGGCCTTCATGTGCCCTTGACTTTTGCCATGCTATTCACTGATTTAGTTTTAGCTTGCATATATTTGTGAATAGGTCGTGTTTAGATTTGAACTGTTTCATGTTGGCTTGGGTTTTGTCCTTTCAGCTATGTGGTCTCAGGCAATTGTGTTTTCGGTCATTTTGTGGTAGCCGCTGTTATTGGCTATACTTGATTACTTGAGCTTGCATTTGTTAGTGATGTCGTACTTCACTATTGTCTGGTCTTTGTTAACTTTGTTCTCTTGTTCGATCACCTGCTATGTTTTGTTCATAAGTGATATTTTCATTTATGTCTACCTGTATATGTCATACAGTCTGCACTAGTTCCATGTTTTGTTCATAAGTGATATTTTTCATCAATGCTTTCTGCCTTGACCATTTGAGACAGCTTGCCTACCTATTTCATGTAGTCTTTGACTTCACTGACCACTTTTGTACTATGCAGTCATGTGAAGTTGTGTTCCTCGATGTTGTACTTGCATTACCCACTGCATAGTATATTGGTTCATCTCCTTGTAGTCCTCATTACACTGAATATTTATCGTGGCAATGGTTCATTTGTCTGCATTGACTTCATGTAGCTTTTGAGGTGGCTGTACACTGGGTTTGGTAATTTGATTAGTGCTTCGAGTTGCTGTCGTTTCCACTCTTGTTCATGCAGTTTTATATGATGATTATTCTAGTCATTCATACTTTATGTTGTATACATGTGCATGTTATCACTTGATGTTCACTGTTCATGTCCTTCACTTGGTGCCTTTTTGCAGTTTTGTTCACTTTTCTGAACAGTTTTGGTTGTATTGGTACATGAGATGTTCGAATCAATGGAGCTTGTACTTGTACCATTCTATCTCTTGATGCATTTTGTGTTGTAGTTGCAGTTGTACTTCGTACACTGTCATGTACTGTGTTTTGGGACTGGACCATTAGTGTAGATTCACTGCAACCTCATTTTGCAAGTTTAATACACAGCATACATGTTCTTTCATTCCAGGTTGCACTGAGCACCTCACTTGATCTTCTTGCATTGGCACTGTCACTGTTAGATATAATTTGCATTTAGTTGTGCAGTGCATTTGGGATAGATTGTCTTGAACTCGAGTTCATGTAACATTAGCTTGACCTCTGCATTTGGTTAATGATTTTGGACATATCTCTGTTGCTGTCACCTTATTCCTCTGTGTCTTCATGTTAGTACCACTGCCTTTATTTGTTTGTTAGCACTGTTTCATCATGTCACTGCCATGTGCATTTGGATTGATTTTCGAATTATACTTGAGTTGAATCTGATGACTCGGGTTTGATCTTGTGTTTGTTTGTGAATATTCATTGGGTACATCATCGCTGTAGTGGCAAGGCAGTGCACGCAAGCGTAAACTGTAGCCACACGGTATTCATTGGGTACGTCGTCACTGTAGCGGCAATGCAGTGCACGCAAGCGTGAACTGCAGCCACACGTTATGGCTTTTATGATATGCTATCTTGTTTTGATTATTTGATCGTTTGCATATTCCATATGCTGTAGTGGCGAGGCAGTGCACGCGTGCGTGTACTGCAGCCCTACCCGAATTAATATTTTAATTGATATTTCAATGGTTTGAACTGTTTTGTTTATTCAATCCAATATTCTGAATTGTATTCTGATTTGGTTTAATTTGCTGATTTGTTGTTTAACACTGTTACGTGTTATATTTATCGTTATCCGATTTCTTTATTTAAGGATCAGATAGACGAGATTTATTGTGACTGTCGTCTATTCATTATTTAATTATTATTGCTTCTGTGCACTAATAACTGAGTTTGAATTAGACTGACCCGTGTATTATTTTCTTTTGAATGTAATACTCGGGTTAGACCGAGTATTTACAGGTTGTTGATATCTTACTTTGGGTTGCTGCTTGAGCTATGAAGTCACTTCATATCTTTTGGAGTGGTCGTTGTCATTTATAGTAGTCGGTTTATTTGTATAGAAGATATGTATTCATGTATATTATATACGATAATGTACTTGTATATGTAACTTACAGAGTCGACAGTTGTAGTTGTATCATATGTACTGTATCACATGTATTGTAACTGACATCAGTTATTATATATATGAGACTTTTGTTTTATTTGTGTTCCGCATTTATATTATCTGTGTTATTATTATATCTATTGTCCTAAACTATTATGAACCATCGTAGATTGTTTTATACTGGAATTGGGTATGTCGATGGGAGTAAATAAATAAGACATGAAAAATTAAAAATATATATCACTCCTATCGAAATAACCAATACTAGTGTAAGGCCTAACTACGGATGACCGCTCCTATCCAGCCTTATTCTTCGTGATAACAGACAGTATTCTTTTAATACTCTTTGTTATTGCGAGCACTGAGGTGGGGCGCCACAGTTGGTATCAGAGCTTGGGGTTTATGGACATAATATAAAACATAACTTAGATGGAACATGTGTTATAACTATATGTCGATGTTTTATTATGTTTTGAGTCAAAACTAAAGTTTTGAAATTAGGATGGAATTTTTAAATATCTTTTTTTAAAAATAAAAAGTGAAACTGTGTTTTGATGATTGATTGAGTGTGTTATGTTTATTAGAGAGCGCAGCGGAAACAGTGACTGTCTTCGCTGAGTACGGCTGATAACCTTTTTGATTTAAAAATCAAATTATGAAATTGAAATAAATTTCATTTGTTGCTTACATAGCTGTGTTTAATTTGTTTTCTTTGGAAATTTCGAATCCAATTTGAGAATTCGAAGCGAGTGCAGTTATGTGAATTTGTTGAGATTTCTGCTGTTTTGAATTATCTTCATTGAAGATATATTTGAATGATTTCTTTGTTCATTTTGCGGTATACATGCAAATTTATGTTGCACGTTACTACACTAATTTTACGTTGAACCGATGCTTGGTTATGAAACGTATATTGTTGCCGTTATTTTTACAACGGGATTTTCCCACTAGTGCTACCTTTTGAAGTACGGTGTTTTGTTGACATTTTAATGAATGAAAATTCACTGGTGTTATATTTTGATGCAAATTATTTTAATGAGATTTTGAAGTTTAAAAATCACTGTTGCTTTGACTTCAATGACCGTCAAATTTTAAAGTGGATTTTCAAGCGGTTATCCCGCAATGCTGATTTTGAGATCCGTTTCTACGGTGTTTTGAGAAGTACAATTTTCTTATTGAAATTGTCACTAATGTTGCTTTTTTTATCACGGATTTGCAAATCGTTTTAAAAATAAATTTGATTTCCAAAATTTTTATAGTTTGCGCTTTTAAAAGAATGAGGAAGCGACTTAATTCCAGACTTGTTCGTTTGAGAATGTAAATTATTACTTTTATAAAATAAATGAAATTGCTTTCAGAATTTTTACAGTTTGCAATTTCAGAAGAATGAGAAAGTGACTTAAACGTTTCAGCAAAATCGAGGACTATGACCCCTTTCTTTTACTGATTCACTTAATTTCGGACTTGTCCATTTGAGAATGTGAAATGTTATTTTTGGAATACACAATTTTGCACTTTCAAGGAAATGATGAAGAGATTTAAATGATTTAGCAAAAGTACGGAGTATGGAACCACACTTTTACTATTTTGGTTAATTCCGGATTCGTTAATTGAAACATTTGCTGTTTGATGATTTTACACGTTCAAGGAAACGATGAAGAGAATCAAACGATTTGGTAAAACACGTGGTATGGGACATGTGCGTTTGCTATTTCGGTTAATTCCGGACTCGTTAATTGAATATATGATGATTTTCGTGTGCTTTCGAGCCACTATGTTGGACCTTCGGGTCATACGTTGGACCTTCGGGTCAATACCAGTACCGGACCTTCGGGTCATTTGTTGGACCTTCGGGTCATTTGTTGGGCGCCAAAATTATGTTGGGTACTTGGTAGGCTTCGGCCATATGTTGATGCACGTGCGGCGTAGCTAAAACTCGCTATTTGTTGGGATTGATCCACCTTTATGTTGATTTTCTAGATCATCTTAATTGATTTCTAGATATTTGTTGTTTCCAATTATCTGCAGGTAATTGGATAATTGTTGATATGAGTTCTAATTATCGTTTTTGATAATTAGATATTTGTTGATTTGATTATCGCTTGTGATAATTAAATATTTGTTGATATGAGTTCTAATTATCGTTTTTGATAATTAGATATTTGTTGATTTGATTATCGCTTGTGATAATTAAATATTTGTTGATATGAGTTCTAATTATCGTTTTTGATAATTAGATATTTGTTGATTTGATTATCGCTTGTGATAATTAAATATTTGTTGATATGAGTTCTAATTATCGTTTTTGATAATTAGATATTTGTTGATTTGATTATCGCTTGTGATAATTAAATACTTGTTGATATGAGTTCTAATTATCGTATGTGATAATTAGATATTTGTTGATTTGATTATTGTTTTTGATAATCGAATATTTGTTGATTTGAGATTTGATTATCGTTTTTGATAATCGAATGTTTGTTGATTTGGGATTTGATTATCGTTTTTGATAATCGAATATTTGTTGATTTGAGATTTGATTATCGTTTTTGATAATCGAATATTTGTTGATTTGAGATTGGATTATCGTTTTTGATAATCGAATATTTGTTGATTTCGGATTTGATTATCGTTTTTGATAATCGAATATTTGTTGATTTGAGATTTGATTATCGTTTTTAATAATCGAATATTTGTTGATTTGAGATTTGATTATCGTTTTTGATAATCGAATATTTGTTGATTTGGGATTTGATTGTCGTTTTTGATAATCGAATATTTGTTGATATGAATTTTGATTACCGTTTTTGATAATCGAATATTTGTTGTTTCTGATTATCATTTATGGTAATTAGATATTTATTGATTTACTAATTTGTTGATTTGATGATTTGAGATTTCTGATTAACGCTTGAGATAATTAAATATTTGTTGATCTGAGATTTCTGATTTTCGTTTTGATAATTAGGTAATTGCTAATTTTGCAGATTATAAGATCTTCTAGTCTCTAATTGATTCTAGATTATGTTGATTATATTGAATTGCTGTTTTCTATCCATCTCTGTTGATAGTTTGAATTTACTGATTATGAAGTTCGTGTTTTCTATTTATCTGTTGGATAACTAGATATTGGCAGTTTGTGATTTGCGAATTTTGATTTCTAATTATCATGTTGATAATTAGATTTTGTTGTTTTCTAATTATCATATCTATAATTAGATATTGCTGTTTTGTGGTTTCTGTATTCTAATTATCAAATTGATAATAGAATATTGCTAATAATTGCCTTTATTCAATTTCGTTGTTTTCTGATTATCTGCTTGATAATTAGATTTTGTTGAGAATTTGTGAATTTCTTTTATGAAATTAAAAGATTTCTTTGATGTGTGTGTTCTCGAACTTTATTTTCTAGCTTAACCAGTTTATGTTAGAAAATTAATTGTTATTGACACCTTTAATTATGAAAATTGCGAGGACGCAATTTTTATAACTGGGGAGTCTGTAACAACCCAGGATTTCATAATTATTTTATTATCGTCATTAGACGATTAATGATGACATCTAATTGCTGTTTGTTGTTGAAGATTTTAAACCGGGTTGAAATTCTTTAAAAATTAGTTAAGTGTTGTTCAGCTTTGAAATTGTGAATCTCGGCCCAATTACTTTTGAATGCCGTTCTCTTTTTATTGCTATTCGACCCGTCCCCCTTTCAGTCTCATTCATTCGAAACCTAACCCTAAAAACTTACGAACGAGAATATTAATGGCGGCTCGTCCCCTCGTTCGTTCCTCTACCCACGCTAGGGCTTAGCTTCATTCGTCTCTTCGATCGCTTCGGTCTCGCCTTCGACAACTCCATTCATGGCAAAGGTGAGTAATTTGTATTACTCACATCTTATTCAAACTGTTCGAATTCGTTTGCTTGTTTGTTTTCATGGCCTTTGGCTTCAACTTGATTTTGATTGATGTTGATTCGGCTTCGATTTGAATTTTGTTCGTTGTTGATACTTTCTGCCTGGAGTTGATTTTGGGGCTGTTGATTTTTATTATGCCTTGAATTTGTTCGAACTTACATCTTTCTTGCGGCTTGATGGTTATATCCACTTGCTGTTGTTGGCCTTCATGTGCCCTTGACTTTTGCCATGCTATTCACTGATTTAGTTTTAGCTTGCATATATTTGTGAATAGGTCGTGTTTAGATTTGAACTGTTTCATGTTGGCTTGGGTTTTGGCCTTTCAGCTATGTGGTCTCAGGCAATTGTGTTTTCGGTCATTTTGTGGTAGCCGCTGTTATTGGCTATACTTAATTACTTGAGCTTGCATTTGTTAGTGATGTCGTACTTCACTATTGTCTGGTCTTTGTTAACTTTGTTCTCTTGTTCGATCACCTGCTATGTTTTGTTCATAAGTGATATTTTCATTTATGTCTACCTGTATATGTCATACAGTTTGCACTAGTTCCATGTTTTGTTCATAAGTGATATTTTTCATCAATGCTTGCTTCCTTGACCATTTGAGACAGCTTTCCTACCTATTTCATGTAGTCTTTGACTTCACTGACCACTTTTGTACTATGCAGTCATGTGAAGTTGTGTTCCTCGATGTTGTACTTGCATTACCCACTGCATAGTATATTGGTTCATCTCCTTGTAGTCCTCATTACACTGAATATTTATCGTGGCAATGGTTCATTTGTCTGCATTGACTTCATGTAGCTTTTGAGGTGGCTGTACACTGGGTTTGGTAATTTGATTAGTGCTTCGAGTTGCTGCCGTTTCCACTCTTGTTCATGCAGTTTTATATGATGATTATTCTAGTCATTCATACTTTATGTTGTATACATGTGCATGTTATCACTTGATGTTCACTGTTCATGTCCTTCACTTGGTGCCTTTTTGCAGTTTTGTTCACTTTTCTGAACAGTTCTGGTTGTATTGGTACATGAGATGTTCGAATCAATGGAGCTTGTACATGTACCATTCTGTCTCTTGATGCATTTTGTGTTGTAGTTGCAGTAGTACTTCGTACACTGTCATGTACTGTGTTTTGGGACTGGACCATTAGTGTAGATTCACTGCAACCTCATTTTGCAAGTTTAATACACAGCATACATGTTCTTTCATTCCAGGTTGCACTGAACACCTCACTGATCTTCTTGCATTGGCACTGTCACTGTTAGATATAATTTGCATTTAGTTGTGCAGTGCATTTGGGATAGATTGTCTTGAACTCGAGTTCATGTAACATTAGCTTGACCTCTGCATTTGGTTAATGATTTTGGCCATATCTCTGTTGCTGTCACCTTATTCCTCTGTGTCTTCATGTTAGTACCACTGCCTTTATTTGTTTGTTAGCACTGTTTCATCATGTCACTGCCATGTGCATTTGGATTGATTTTCGAATTACACTTGAGTTGAATCCGATGACTCGGGTTTGATCTTGTGTTTGTTTGTGAATATTCATTGGGTACATATGTCATCACTGTAGTGGCAAGGCAGTGCACGCAAGCGTGAACTGCAGCCACACGGTATTCATTGGGTACATCGTCACTGTAGCAGCAAGGCAGTGCACGCAAGCGTGAACTGCAGCCACACGGTATGGCTTTTATGATATTCTATCTTGTTTTGATTATTTGATCTTTTGCATATTCCATATGCTGTAGTGGCGAGGCAGTGTACGCGTGCGTGTACTGCAGCCCTACCCGAATTAATATTTTAATTGATATTTCAATGGTTTGAACTGTTTTGTTTATTCAATTCAATATTCTGAATTGTATTCTGATTTGGTTTAATTTGCTGATTTGTTGTTTAACACTGTTACGTGTTATATTTATCGTTATCCGATTTCTTTATTTAAGGATCGGATAGACGAGATTTATTGTGACTGTCGTCTATTCATTATTTAATTATTATTGCTTCTGTGCACTAATAAATGAGTTTGAATTAGACTGACCCGTGTATTATTTTCTTTTGAATGTAATACTCGGATCAGACCGAGTATTTACAGGTTGTTGATATCTTAGTTTGGGTTGCTGCTTGAGCTATAAAGTCACTTCATATCTTTTGGAGTGGTCGTCGTCATTTATAGTAGTCGGTTTATTTGTATAGGAAGATATGTATTCATGTATATTATATACGAAAATGCACTTGTATATGTAACTTCCAGAGTCGACAGTTGTAGTTGTATCATATGTACTGTATCACATGTATTGTAACTGACATCAGTTATTATATATATGAGACTTTTGTTTTATTTGTGTTCCGCATTTATATTATCTGTGTTATTATTATATCTATTGTCCTAAACTATTATGAACCATCGTAGATCGTTTTATACTGGAATTGGGTATGTCGATGGGAGTAAATAAATAAGAGATGAAAAATTAAAAATATATCACTCCTATCGAAATAACCAATACTAGCGTAAGGCCTAACTACGGATGGACGCTCCTATCCCGCCTTATTCTTCGTGATAACAGACAGTATTCTTTTAATACTCTTTGTTATTGCGAGCATAGAGGTGGGGCGCCACAGTGTTTGTATGTATCAACAACTTTGAGGGTAGGTTGTTACAACTATCCAGGCTGATGATAGATTGTGTACTTTGATTTGATGTATTTATATTACAGTTTTCTTTTGCAAAGATCTATTGTATATTATATATTACTTTTGATGATATTAGATTCTATTCTATCTTTTCTTTTTTCCCTCAACAATTTGTCTTCCTGGCACTTGGATGCTCGGTATGCAAATACCACAGATGTATTGGTGTCGACTTTTGAGGGTCAAAAAAGCAGGTCGTTGAATACATTATCAATATTATTGTGACATTTATCTTGAAGTGATATGATCAATCGATCGCAAAAGTGTCTTCGAGAAGTAGACCAATGCAGTTGGAATATTGTAAGCTATATTGATAGAATAACATCGTAAACTTCTACATACCAGTTTTATCGTTCAACATACTTAATCTAATGTAGATTTTTTTCTTCCAAAATCATCTATCTATATGATGTTTAGTTTTGGTATATGTATATTGAAATAGAAATTCTAAATAATGATTTAGAATATGTTTTTTGTGCTTAATAACCAAAGTGCCTCAAAGTCACTTGGAGTGATTCTTAGTTTGTGGGTTATTGTATAGGATCCAAGAACATGTAGGAAAATATCATTCAACAAGTATCAGACTTAAGCAAATATTTTCATAGCAAAATCAAACAGTTTGAATTTCTATCAAAATACAGAGGAAGTGTGTGAGTGTGAGAAAGAACTATAGAAGTACTAAAATATTTCTAAAACTATGAGTTAACAATAACCTTATGATTATTAATGATGTACCGGTGTTAAATCATTTTAGTTTGGCTGTTTAGTTCTCAATATTGGATTTGAAACTGACACCATTTATAATAAGTATTAAAGGATTTTAAGATTATCCCAAAATGATATACATAGACACCATAATAAAATGTTTAATATGGAGCACGTAAGAAGGGTTTCTCATACATTGGCAATAGGAATTATCATACATGTTGTTTGTCTACAATATCGCATTTCTCTTATGTATTAGATACATAGGGAAAGTACCAAATCCGATTAAGATCACAATGGAAATTTAGAGTGTTCTCGAGCTTTTACGAAATACTGGACAATTGTTTATGAAGCAATGAACTACTTAAGAAGGAATGAACAGAATCGAACTTTGTAAGTGGTATCGAGCATATTATACCAATTCGAAATTCCTGTTCAATTTTGATTTGGAACTTTAAGTTAGAAATGTCCAAACAATATGTAGTGGTATATTCGACCAAAGGCTAAGTAAATCACCTTAAATAGCGTTGTAGTATAATGAGTATAAATAAATGCACAAATTTATAACTGAGCAAAGGTGATTTCAAATATTGAGAATCTCATAACATTGTTTTATAGTAGCAATACTAAGACACAGTTCACAAAAGAACAGAAAGCACACTAGAAGAACAAAAAACATACTCCAAAGGGTTCTACATGATAAAGGCAGTTTATCAACATCAGAGTGAATTAATTGTCAGAGTTGATAATTAAAACAATTAGCGTACCTGTTATCCAAAATTTTGACGTAGCTATATCCGAACTGATTGGACAAGTTAGATTCAATCGTCATTAAGGCCAGTAAGTCCAAAGCGATGATTATGTGGTCCAAAATTCAAGTACAGATGGTAATATGAAGCCATGGTCGAAAAAAATCAAGAGATGTGTTATGTAGAACGTTCTAAGTATGGAATATAGTTCAATATAGAAAAGGGATCGGCTATAATCATTCTTAATCATAGGGATCGGCCTAATTCAGCCAAACAAGTGCAATTCAATGGATAACAATCGACACCTCAAGATCCAGAAGTCCAACACATACGAAACTTTGGAAACAAGATATCGGGACTCTAGGGAGCCTACCCTAGGGATCGCACCTTCAAAGGATAAGGCAAGAGGGACCAGCCATTTTCCCTCCATAAGGTTCGGCCAGAATCAGGTAACAACACACATTGGAGCAGTGATCGAGCAATAACTCAAGTTCTACCAATCCAATTGGCATGAAACTTGGAGCCTAGGCATAATACAACATGGAGAAGCACCCATAGGATCGCACCTCCAAATTTCTCCATAATAGGGATCAACCTCGATCCCTATTTCTCAGGATTTACGCTATGCAGTCCTCTTGTAGGTCCACATGGTTTTGGAGATCCTTTTTCCGAATTTTCAGGGAGATATTTCACCGTCTTCCATTGTAAATATAGGCTTGATTATTTATTTTCAAGATCTTTACACTGCTAATTGCTTTGTACTCTATTGTAAAGAAGGATTTTTCATCGGACCCTTAATATACTCAGTTTACAAAGTGATTAATAAAGATATCTCTTCAAAGTGGATGTAGGCAAACAATGTCGAACCATTATAAATTGCTGTATTCTTGTCATTGCTTTGATTTTCTGTTATTTAATTGCTTGTTTGCTGTGTTTTCATTTTATATTCTTCATTCATTCTTCTACAAAATCTTCATTGGTTGTAAGTGCCAATTTTTGGTGCAAACATTTTGGTGGTTTTATTGAGAAGGAAGATTATCGGCTCTATTTAGATCTCTTTGCTTTACTGGATTGCATAAATCCCCAAAAGAGATCTAGTACCATCTTCTATAGTTTGTCCATTCTATTTAGATTTGCAAAATTCTAGGAAAACTATCAACAATGGTTAGGAACACCAGATCTACTTCTCAAAACACAAAAGGAAACAAGAATGCTAGCATCCAGCAAGGAGGCCCAAGCAGTCTACTAGTAGATGTGAATACTACCTATCCAGTTGATGCCTAGAATCTAAATGATCCCACCACATGGGATGATTTTCAGAATCTGATGAGATAGCTTGTTTATAGCCGCCGTTTATTGAACCAGTAGATTCAAGACAATATCCATTTAATGAATCAACTTATAAATCAACAACGTGGGAAAACTAGGAAGGAGCCAACCCAATATTCTATGTCGGAGAGTTCTAATTCATTAGATGACTTCACAAACATAAGCATCGTAGAATTGATGGATATCACGCAGAAACATTCGGACATCAACAGGAAATTAAACCTCGGTTGCCATAACCGAACGGGGCTGATCCCTCTTCCAGAGGAGGGATCATGCATTTTCATGTTGGAGCACAAACTGGAGTCGCCGCGGTTGATCTGGATGATGGAGTTCAGGTGAAAGCAGACCTGTTACCTCTCTGGAATGACGATGAAGTGAATGCAAAATGATATTCATCGAGAGGATATTGAGCCAAGAAGGCGTGGAACGGCCCGTAGACATCGACATGACCATTCTCGTGAGGTGGAGCATGACTACTGCTTGGCTTCACCTACCCAAATACTGGACTTGTCGGCTCTGGTTAAATAGCTAGTAAGGGAAAGTTAAGGCTTAACCAATGATGATTTAGGGATCTCGAGAATCCATATCCCATTCATCGATAATATCTTACATGCGGAGTATCCAAGGAGGTTCAACATGCCGTCGATGCCTGCCTACGAGGGAAAGACCGACCCTAGGCAAATATTATGAGATATGAATGACTGATGGATTCCAGATAAGCTAATGATGTAATAAATGCAGATGTTTTCCTATTACTCTCTTTGGCATAGTAACGATGTGGTTTACAAGATTTTCCCCGTGATCAATTTCTAGATTTGATGATTTAGCAATAAAATTTATGTCGCAGTTTCATATGCATGTAACTCGCTATAAGGATGTAATGTCCATATCAAGTATGGTCCAGGCTTCAGGAGAATTGCTGAAAGATTATTTAGAGAGATTTCATACAGTAGTCACAGAAGTCGGTTTCTGAATGACCACTCAATATTGATCACAGTAACAAGAGGTATTGACCCAGATTATGACTTTGGCGATTAGTTAGCTGGCAAACCACTGACGACGTTGGAGCGTTTCTATGAAAAACCAGCTTATATTTGCGGCAAGAGGAAGCTAGATGCTCAAGGAGGAAGAATTTTGTAGGACTAAGTGGAGAGGGAGTGCAGGGTAACATTGTAGTGAAACAATCTAAGGAGGGTTTCAGAAAATTTCATGTAAAAGTCCGAAATAAACCAAATCAGCAAAAGAAAGGCAGTGATAGGAACCATGAGTAAAAGATGTATTCCGAAAGTGGAAATCCTAGGATTCAAATGTATGGTACCTACACACCACTGAATACATCTCTAGAGAACGTCTTCTTGTCTACATGTAATACCATGCAGTATAGGGAGCCACATCCGAAAGAAAGACGGAGAAGTAGAAGCAGATTGGAAAATATTGCCGATTCTACGAATGCTATGGACATAGCACGAATGATTGTAGGCATCTTTAGGATGTTATTGAGAAACAAAGTTGAAAAAGAAAATTATAGAAGTTTGTTAAATCCCTGCAGGATGGCAGGCAGGGGACATCCGACCTTAACCGAGGACAAGCTTCGAACATGGTCGAGGAGCCTGTGCGGATCGGTGGAAGATTAGTAATCAATACAATAGTTAAAGGACCACATCCAGCTGATAAGAGCTGGCACGAGATGGAGCGCTATGCTAGTGCAATCAAGCATATGAATTTTTAGTGTTGTTCAAATACAGAAGATGGGGCTCCGATAAAAACAACAGCATATAATGACAAACGATATTATATTTAGAAACAGAGAGATATTATATTTAGAAATAGAGATGCAGATAAGGTGGAGCAACGATGATTGACCCAATGATCATTTCGGCGAATGATCGACCCCACCTTAGCGAGGAGGATCTTGGTTGACTGTGGTGTTTCATGAATATAATTTTCCAAAAGGCTTACGATCATATGAGCATGGAAGCCAAGGACTTGAACTCGTCTAAAGCCCGCATTCATAGCTTTAACGGTGCTGTGACCAAAGCTGTCAGTTATGTTGAATTACCCAAAGAGTTGGGAGAAGATGACGACAGGAGAGTGTGAATGTTTCCATTTTTGTTTTGGATGTTGAATTTCCATACAATGCTTTTCTTGCAGATCAACCCAAGCTGATTTCTAAGTAGCTCATGCCTCATGGTGTTTGACTTTGAAGTTCCCAACCGACAACTGTGTTGGAGTTGTACATGGTAATCATGCGACCGGATATGCCTGTTATGCGGCTGATATGAGAGATGCTCAACGGAAAGAGAAAGATATGGGTGTGGATAAATCTCTTCGTATCCAAGCTATCAAAGATTGGCAACCAACACCTGGCCTCGGCTTGGGCACCATAGTCGGTTATATAAATACAGATTTGAGGGATGGTGAGGAGCCCAGGGAGGTAAGGCTGAACCAGCTGAGCTGATGATCGACATCACGATCAACCATGATGACCCCTCACGGGTCCTAAAGATCAGATCATAGCTCAGCCCCCCGATGATGAAAGAACTTGTTGGTTTTCTCTGAGTTAATCTTGAAGGGTTTTCTTGGACTCAATCTGATATGTATGGGATCTCACCTGCTATTGCGAGATACACATTAAATATTGACCCGAGGCATGTCCCGGTGAAGCAGAAAAGACATGGCATGGATCTAAAGAGATCTGCCTCCCTTAAAGAGAAGGTGGATAGGATCATATGCAATGGGGTTATTCACGATGCCCTCTACCCTAAATGGGTATTAAATCCAGTACTTGTGAGAAAGGTGGATGGAAAGTGGTGGACTTGTGTTGACTATTCGGATTTAAACAAAGCATGCTCAAAAGGTAATTTTCCCCCTTCAAGGTGACCAACTGGTTGACTCAATCGTAGGAAATGAGTTGCTATCATTCATGAATGCATGCTCTGGATATTACAAAATCCCAATGCACATTCCCGATTAGAAGCGCACCAACTTCTTTACTGACATTAGATTTTATTGCTATGTGGTAATGCCATTTGGATTGAAGAATGCCATAGCAACTCATCAACGCATGGTCGACTGAATGTTTAAAGATCGGATTGGAAAGACGATGGAGGTATATGTGGATAATATGCTTGTAAAGTCATGACGATCAAGTGAACACATTATAGACTTAGCAGAGATGTTCAATATCCTCTGATATTACAAAATGAGGATCAATCCTCTGAAATGTTCCTTTAGTGTTGCATCAGGAAAATTCATGGGCTTCATTGTCAATTCTCACAAAATCAAAGCTAATCCTAAGAAGATTCAATAAATTTGCAACAACCAGGCATCAAAGACTATCAAACAAGTATAGCACCTAAATAGGAAGGTGGCTGCCCTAAGTCAATTTATTTTCCAAGCCACTGATAAATGCATTCGTTTCTTCGATTTAACCAGGAGAGGGAAAAGGGACTTTGAATAGACACATGATTATGAAGACTTGTTCTAAGCTTTGGTGAACTACTTAGAGAGGCCTTTCATCTTATCAAAGCCGGTGGATCATGAAGACTTGTATATTTACTTGGCTATGTCGATACATGCTATAAGTGTCTCACTGCTTTGCGAAGAGAATCGGATCTTGAGACTGGTTTATTATGTTAGCAAGCGATTAACACGAGCTGCAAGGAATTATCCGAAGATAGAGAAATTAGCGTCTTGCTTGTTGATTGCTTCACAAAAGCTCCGCTCATATTTTCTGGCTCATCCCATCAACATTTACGCCGATCGGCTGGTACTACAGGTGTTATAGTGACCTAAGACATCTGGAAGGTTATTTAAGTGAAACATCGAAGCCAATTCGACATCACCTATCTCCCTCGGAGAGCCGTACAAGGACAGGCATTGGCAGACTTTATAGAAGAATTCACTGCACAAGATGATCTCCCAGAGAGTTGTGGAGCCCCTACAAATCGGTGGAAAGTGTATACGGTTGGACCATCCAACGATCATTATTCTGGAGCCAGAATCGTGCTGGTAACTCTAGAGGATTGATCAGTTTGCTATGATTTGAAACTTGACTTCCCTGCAATGAATAACGAAGCTGAGTATGAAGCTCTGATTGCTGGACTCAAACTTGTCAAAGAACTGATAATAAATCCTCCTAAAGTCTTTTGTGATTCCTAGTTGGTGGTATACCAAGTCACGGGAGATTACCAAGCTAAAGGATAATGACTCGCTTTGTACCTTATCTAAGTCCAAGAGCTATTGATTGACTTTGAGTATTATGACATCACGCACATTCCCCGAGATCAAAGCAAAGAGGCCGACTCATTGGCAATGTTTGCTGGCATCGGGGATGCACAACAAATGAGCTTGGTCCCAGTTAAAGTACTAGATGCTCCAAGCATAATCCAGATGGAAATTGACTGGGTACTAGATGTAGAGCCGGAGAAAGAACAGTGGTCGACTCTGGTTAAAGATTACTTTCTATAAGGAGTCCTTCCCGAATGGAGGAGTTAAAGACGGCAAATCCTACACAAAGCTTCGTGATATATCATTTAGGAAGGAGTCATGTATAGAAAGAGTTTTTCCATTCCACTGCTCCATTGTATCGCTCATGGTGAAATAAATTGAGCCTTGAAGAAAGTTCACAAAGGGAAATGTGGCGATCAAACTAAGGGGCAAACCATAGCAAAGAAGATACTCCATTATAGGTATTATTAGCTGACTGTTAACCAAGATGTTGCTGATTATGCTAAGCGATGCGACTAGTGATAGATGTATGTAAAAGTCCTGAGAGATTCGTCGATAGAAATCACCAAATGGTCAGTCCATGTTCGTTTGCTATATGGGGCATAGATATATCTATTCTTATCGATCTCAACATCGTAGTAGTTAATTACTTCACCAAATGGGCCAAAGCAGAACCTTTAGCCATGACCAAGACAAAGAAAGTAATAAACTTCATTATATGGAACATCATCTGTTGTTTTGGCCTTCCACAAACCATTGTAACTAATAATAGCACTCAATTCAACAACGTTGACTTTAAAGACTTCCACCTCGGCATCACATCGATAAGAGATTTGCAACAGTTGCACACCCTCAGGAAAACAGATAAGTTGAAGCCGTCAACAAAATCATAAAGTCCATTCTGAAGAAGCGTTTGGAAAAGGCTAGAGGCGGGTGGGTGAATGAACTCCCAATAGCATTATGGGCATACAGAACCATTCACAAGCCCTCGACTAGCCATACTTAATCCGCCCTTTCTTACGGCTCCGAAGCCGTCATTCCCATTAAACTTGAAGTCCCTTATCATCGAGTAAACTACTACGATCCTAGAAAAAATAGAGATCTTCTCTTAAAATCTCTACAGTTTACAGATGAGAAACCCAAAGAAGTTGTTTTGAGAGTAGCTACACATCGATACCAAGTCGCCCGACACTACAACACTAAGGTCCGACCTAAAAGCTATGAAATCGGCGATCTCATCTTGAAATGGATTTTTCCTGCCCCATCACACATGAAGCCTACTTGAGAAGGATCATATGTCATTGAATAGAGACCTAGAGAGGGAACTTTCAAGCTAGCAACTGTTGATGGTGTCACACTCCCAAGGGCATGAAATAGCAAGCATTTACGGCACTATTTCACTTAGTTTATTCTTTTTCATTCAGTTGTATTTAATTTTTGAATTTGCTTTAGCATTTGATTTTTTAAATATGTAATAAGAAAAATTATGTCATTTCTTTCTATACGTTTGAAATTTCCTTCATATCTATGATTACTTTAGCATTGCATATTAGTTATGATACCCGACTAACTAATATTAACATTTTCGAGCAGGTTACCAGATTTTGGAGCTAGCCAATTACATAAGTTCACGATTGAACTAAGAAAAACAAATATGGTTCGACTGTTCATTCGGTGATTCTCGCTCACAGCCCGATGGGTGGAGTACCTAACAAGAAATTGGTTGTGACTTGACCATCCAATAACCAAATTAATCCTACCGAGCGATGGGACAAACATGAACCAAAAGCAATTGTGACATGACCTATCGCTCGCTAAGTTAAACCGTAGACTTGGGAACAAATAAATCAATTATGGAAAGTATGGTCCGTCTATTTTTCGAAATAGCTCTAAGTCTCCAGAGTGTGGGCTGGAGTATAAACACAATTTGGATGCTATTCGAACACCATCCAACTAACTATTATCCCTCGAGTGCGCATATGAGTATAAACAAATAGAAGAGTGTGGTTCGACTACTCGCTATTCAATAAAATCCGGACTGAGATTGACAGGATGAGTATAAACTTGCTAAGTATGGAATATTCTATTACACACTATCTAATTCCGCTAACCCAAGACTGGGGGCAGGAGTATAATCACTTAAACCACTGAATTCGATGGCGTAACACTAGGGCTTGAGTCCAGTGTTTGGTACAACTTGAGGCTATGACACATGGAGGCCTTTAGTAAATATTAATGGCTGATTATCAAATTAACGAGCAACGAATTACAAGTACAATGAATGAAAATCTAATGGCTCAACCACTCAAACGAAATTCACATAAGAGTTTAATAGAAAATAATGAACTTTTATTTACACATTAAACTTGAAAATCGTAGTTCAAGTTTATCCAAAAGCGCTGGTCGTACCCGCACAATCACAGTGAACAAAAAAAGCTATACAAGCTATATATAATCTAGGCCAAAGTGACGGCTGCTCCTTTTGCCCCTTCTCTCTTTTGGATTTCTTGGGATGGCACTACCTAAGCTTCCCCCGTCCCTCTCTTCAATCATTTTCCTCCCTTGGCATGAGAGATTTCAAAATTTGGAGGGAGTTCTTCGAGGACCAACTTGCCAGGTGGAATGACTTTTAGTGGGACGAGATTTGGATCATCGATGTCCACGTAAATAAGTTCAACTTTAGCTTTTTTCTTCAATGTCTCCTCTCTCTCTTGATGTGCTCCTTCTAGTTAAGCTCGTCAGTGTGTTCGGAGGCACCCATGATCAAACCTCATCAGATTCGTCTGGCAATGCCTGATCATCGGCCTTTTCATCATCGAGAGCTCCAATAAATTAAGATTCAGGCCTTGGAATATCGGTAACCACTGGAATTTTAGTAATTGTCAGTTGTTGCTCCACAGCGGCACCGCTTCCTAGAGTTTAAATAGGAGCTGGAAGACCTATAGAGCCATAGAAACAAGCAAATAAGCCTATAACTATTGGGCATAAGGAATGGAACCTCTTGAATAACGAAGAGTAAAGTGGGATACCTGTGTCCAGCTGACTTTCAGTGGTCACCGGAGTGCTCCCTTCTAGAATTGGAGTCAGCACCTTTGATTGATAATTAGATCTGTCCGGTTCATTGGTCAATCCTATCCCAGGCCAAGTGAGCAGGGGACTTTTGGGATCAAACTCTGAAGCTTCAGCAATATTTTTCCCTTTGCCAGAGGATGCTAAAATATCAAAGCATTGGAGCCTTGTAGCAGCAAGACTAAAGGTTCATTCCCACGAAGGATCTCCTATATCAGTTTCTTCTTATCCAAATCAACTTTGCTAAGGGATTCCTTCTTTATTTCAATGATATATTCCCATGCCTCGGTGAGTGATTCAAGGTAGCTCTCTCCAATAAAACTCATATCACAGTGGATTAGGACTTTAGCATTATATTCAACAATTAAAGGATCAA
The DNA here is from genome assembly GCA_030765085.1 of Allium cepa. Lineage (NCBI taxonomy): Eukaryota > Viridiplantae > Streptophyta > Magnoliopsida > Asparagales > Amaryllidaceae > Allium > Allium cepa. The sequence continues at coordinate 56,137,729 of CM060939.1, forward strand.
ACATGTCCTTAATCTCATTCTAGCCAGCCTCTTTAGCATCCTCTATCTGGCCCTCAATCTACTTTCTAACCTCATTACGGCAAGCTTCCCTTGCCTCATCCTTAAGGAATTTAATTTGAGCGAGTTGCTCGTCAAGTTTAATTTTCAGCCCTTGAGCCTTGACGGCCTTTTCACAATACCTCTGAGATTTCTCCTGAGCTTCAAATTTTTTTTCCTTCTCTTTCTTAAGGAGTTCTTCGAGTTTCTCAACATGGCAGGCTAGACCGTTTTTCTCTTTTTACAGTTGTCCTTTCCAGAGCAAGCACACGCTGTGGTCGAGGGCAGCGTCCAGCTCCTTTTTTGTGAGCCATTTCTAGATAACCAACTGTCTCAAATGTTTCTTTGGTGCTCTTCTCTATCACGGCTAACTGTGCTGTCAAATCTGTGATCCCATCATCTTGGTGTTTAATTATGTGTTTATCATGGATCCCCTCCAACTTAAGGCAATCGATTTCAGTTTGTTCTCAATAGACACCTCAGAGATTTTTTCGGCTAAATGCTGGAAAGCTTTGTGCTGCACAAAAACATCATTGACACAAGCCAGTGAACTTGCTTTAGAACTCCTTGGAATTGTATGGATGGAAGAAACTTTTGCCCATCGAAGTAGACTTTTAAAAAATTGACCTTATGTTCGGCCTATCTTTCTAATGTATAGGCCTTAGGAGCTGTAGTAGCTAAAGCTGGACTAAAATAAATAGTTGGGCGTTTGCTCGACCTACGATCACAAGGCTGTCGAGAATCAAATGAACCTGAATAATGCTCAGGCAGTACAGCAGTCTGGGGAGCATGAGAAGAGGCCTGGTCGTCGCTACGTACTGGAAGATTAAGCTAAGCTTCCTAATAAGACGATTAAGATTGGGACTTGTGTTTACAAGATGAAGACTCCCTTGATTGATTACTTTTTTCCAGGTTATCATCTCTTTCTTGATGCTTGCCTAAGTCTGAACCATGACTGGATCCATACTATGTTGAGGAAACCCTCAGGCAGTCAAAGGCACAAGAATGGGACATAGCACCAGCAAATCAAACAAGAGCGTATAAATGACTACCAAACAAAAGATAGACGAAATCGTGCAGTGTAATGTGTGTGATTATGAGTGTCCTAGTGTCCCCCTGATGGAATAATTACTGCTGCCTTGCTTATGGGAGTGATTTATCCTTTGATAATGGGAGGAATGTCATCATTAGTTTTGTTCGGAGAATTAATCCCTCCAACGCTAATGTTATGGAACTCGTAGGGCATAATATCGTTAGGGATTGGGAGACCTAAGAACCCTACCATCGAACTTTCTAAAGATTAAGAGGAAGACTCTTCTTCAATAGAGCTAATGATGAACTCAGGCTCTGCGGCGATTTTTCTCCTACGGAGTTTATAAGCAAGTTATTTTCTTCACCTTGATGGCATACGAGGTTGCGCATTATGATGGTTTGACCACAGGCGCCGTTACTCCAAAAAATCAACCTTTCGTCTAGGTCGAGATCTCTTTAAACAAAGAATAAGAGAGAAGAGCTCCAGCTAATCCTTTCAAAAGAGTCGAAGGGATGCTGCCATTAAAGTTTGGAAGCAACATGACCTTTCGAAGGTGTCGGAAGGTTTCTTCAATTAATATTCAGAGGGTACTTACCTTTCGAAGAAGAAGAAGGAGGCAAAAGCACTATTCCATCTTCATTTACAATCTTTCAACCAGATGAAGACCTTTCGATCAAGTCGAAGCCACTCCTTTCGAAGACAATGAAGAATAGCTCTTTCAACATATGCCAAACCATTCGAAACTAATGGTTTCACCTTCATTCAAACTACTTGAAAGCAAATCTTATCTTGAGCAACCCCTTTGAAAGCTATAGTTAGCCTTTCAAATTGGTCGAAACCAGTGTGTCCCAGGAAGGGTTCCACATCAGATCAGAAACAAGAGCACAAGCAAAATCAACATCATCGAAACCAATGTGAAAAGGTTATCGACATAGTCAGAAGCATGTATAGAACTCAAAGAAGAAGGGAACCACCATACTTTTCAACAAAGGTGGAAACATGCTTAAGCCTTTCGGCGGCCACCTTCCGACCCGGTCAAAAACATTAGAGCGTAAGGTGAAAACCCACATCTATAAATAAGACTCAAGGGGTCACATTTGGGGGATCCGATTCCTCCCATTCTAAACTTGTACTTCTTTAATCAAAAGTGTTGTAACCCTAATTACAAGATTAATTTGAGGGATTTAAGGCAATAAAGCCATCTCTTGTTTATAAAGGGAAGTCTCGAATACTTTAGCCTACTTTACTGTTTCTTTAAAGCTTTTATTGGATTCACTTTTATGTTTTAGGTTTTGCCTTCATCGAAAGGCCACAGTCAACACAGTCAAAACCAAGCAAAATTTAACTAACTTCAAGTTCTTACTTCAAATAACCTACCTCTAATTTTAGCTTTCGACAAGTTCGAAACCCTTCACCAAAACACTACAGTTTGTGATTTCTAATTCAAACCCAAGGATTTAAGCTCACAGCTTTCGACGGAGTCGAAACCCATTCTTAGATTCCTAAATAGAGTTTTAACACCTATACCACCAGCTTTTGGTAGAGTCGGAACCTCTATCTCAGACTCAAAGATTGAATCCCAGCCAACCAATAATCAAAGCTTTCGACAAGGTCGAATCCAATCAAGAAAAACCTTATCTAGGGTGTTTCATCTATTTTGATATGGGAAGCTTTCGAAGGAGAATCTACATAGTTTTATTAGAGTTGAAAGGTCATTAAGTATGGAGCCCAACCCTTTTGAAACAGTCGAAAGGTCTACTTGAGTAATCCCAGCGTACTAAATCCAATTCAAGAGAACATTCAAAAAGGATTCATATTTTCCTTTCCATATGCCCAAAGGATAATTCTCATTCCTTAACATAACTTTGGGGCGCGGACAAGATATCTTATTAACATTTTTGGCATTAGAAGGAGGGCTCGAACCTCTGGCTTGATTAACTCCCAAACACTGCTATTCTCTAACCCTACTTAACCCTATCTCAAGTTCATCTACTTTGGTTTGATCATGGCTAGAAGGATTAAAAGATCTGAATAACGGTCATCTAAACCCCACTCGAAAATATTCTCCCTAGTCAAGGATTCCAACCAAGATGAAGAGAAAAGACTCAAATTAGAAGCTCTAAGAATTATAAAACAAAAGAAAGCGAAATCTTACGATCTTAAGAAATGGAGTTTAAATCCTTTTCATTTTGGCTCCACCCCCATCTTTGAACTAGGAAAAAAATAAATAGAAGTGACAGTGTCTTCAATCAAATGAGAAGAACAATCCAACATTATTCCAAAGGCACCATCTTTGAGAAGGAAATAATGGATGATTACAATGCCTCTGCACATAAGTGGCAACCAACTACAACAAGAACACTTCCAACTCAAGAAATAAAGGATGGTAAAAAGAAAAACAATCAAAGAACACGAAAACATAAGGCCAAGAAATAAAAAATCAAAAGGTCATCCACAAGAATCAAATTTCAAATTTAGACTTCCAAAGGAGTGCAACTTAACCACATCCATAGAGAACGTCTACTTGCTTACTAAGGTGAGCTTAACTATTGGCCATCACAAAAGAAAAGGCCAAAGTATAAAAGGAATTTAGGAGGATCCTATTGCCACTACCATATGATGAATGGTCATGAAACCAACAATTGTAGAGCCCTGGAGGGGATGATCATAAACATCTTCCGACAAGGAAAAATTCAAGAGTTTGTAAAAAGAATTTGAGATAGAATCAATAAAGAGCTACATTTCATAAAAGAAAATCTACATTGTTGGGACTAAAATGCTCTTATATTTGGATACTACCTAAAATGATAGTCTACCTAAGATGGTAGAAAAGCCTTTGTCTGTGTTGTGTTGGCCAGGGCAGAGCACCTCTTGGAGGAAGGACGGGTAAGCTTTTAGCCACGTCATAAAACGACCAGGTTAAAGCACTGGACAAGCCCTTGGTTGCGCCTCTATTTTGGTCAAGGCACCTCCAGCAAGGATGACGGAGTAAGCCTTAGCCGCACCACAAGATGACTAAGTTAAAGCACCGAACAAGCCCTTATCAGCGCCACGCTATGGCCAGGGTAAGGCACCTCCTGGATGGAGGACGGAGTAAGCCTTTATCAGAGCCATAAGATGGCTAGGGTAACGCATCGAACAAGCCCCTATCCATGCCCCAAAAGGGCTAGGGTAGGGTGCCTCTTGGAGGGAGGTCGGGTAAGTCCTTGGTTCCAGTCTTTAAGATAAGCTAAACAAGAGTACTAGACAACAATGGACTAAGACATCCAAGCCCAAGAAGAGGCTCACTAAACAATGGACTAAGACGTCCAGGCCCAAGAAGAGGCTTGCTAAACAATGGACTAAAATGTCCAAGCCCAAGAAGAGACACATTCTATAATGGACTGACACAACCAAGCCCAAAAGGAGGCATGTTCGGCAATAGACTAAGATGTCTAAGCTCGAGAAGAGGCTCATCAGATCATGAACAAAGATGTTAAAGCTCGAGAAAGAGGCATTTCAAATTATGGACTAAGACGTCCAAGCTCAAGAGGCAACTAGACAAATTACTTCTATACAAGACCTGAAGGGTTTACATATCAAAGGAGTAGAACAGATCTCCACTTATTAATACACAAATCTGGGTTGCGAGACTTTCATTTCTAAACATCATCTATAAATACCTGAATCCGGGTTTCGGATATTTCATATCTAAATATCATCAATTAATATCATAGTTGGGGTTTTTGAATATTCATTTCAGAACTTCATTATTTAATACCCAAATTTGAGTTTCGGGTCTCCATCGACCACTGATTATCTTAATATGCCTGAATCTGGGTATCAAGACAATTACTTATTTGAGCCCTAATCTGGGCGTGAAATTTCGATAATGGATTTATATTTATCTATCACAAATGCCTGAATCTGGGTCTGAAATACACTCAAGTGCATCATTGTTATAAGTTTCCGTTGATACCCGAATCTGGGTCATGGATTTCTAATTTTTAAATTTCACTTGGGTTCGAGAATGGGACTATGGGATTCTATTACAAATATTCAAGTAAAGATTTCAAGATTCAATCCCTTATCAACTATCCCTTGAAGAATTATTACCTAATATTTATACCCTTGTGATAAGGTAGGATTTCTTATCAACAAATTTCAGATATTCAGCCAAATGGTCGAAATTGAATTCTTGATTATCTCTTATCATGGTTAAAAGATGGGATTTAAATGTTTACTATAAACTACTTTACATGCAATTAACAAGGTGGTTGTCAATTTGGGAAACTGATATACATGGACTGGTATGCCAATTTCAGGTTAACAACTAGAAATATTGTTTACTTCATACTTTTCACGGAAATAAACACAGCAAAGAGAAATGAAAGATTCAGCAGATACGAAAGTAATGAATGAGACATCAAAAAGCAGTTTAGAAGTGACATTAATGTTTACAAAATTAATATGATTTACATAAGTCATGAGATAATTTACAAAATTATGAAGCTATTCACATATGTACAAGACGAGTTTATGAATATCAAACATACAAACAAATTATAATTCTTTAGTAGCCTTGTCAAGGGTCTCAACAACTGAAGGATCCACTACATAACGAATCACAGCACAAAGAACTTCTTTAAGATTCTTTTCCTTCCTCCTTACTCTGTCTTAATCATCGATTGCTTCAACGTTAGTCTTCAGAGCATGGTTAAAAGCTCGGTTCGCAGCCCCAAGGGTTTTATTATCCGTTTCTAGCTCTACGACGGGCTTCTGAAGGAAGTGATAATCATGTTCGAGCTTTTGATTCTTAGTAGCATACTCACTGATAGTTTGAGAATATTTCACCTTCTGTTGCTCGTCAAAATACTTGGCTATTTCAAATTTAACTCTTCGGCACTAATTCCCAGTAACATTCTCATCAAAGCCCGAGGGAGGATTGAGCATAGTAGGGAATTTCTAGACCACGAGATGTGCTTACCTTGTATGTTTAATAGCCGAAGGAGTAACACGAGGGATCGGTAGATCAATGCTTGAAGTCTTATCCCCTATGATAAATTCCAATGAAGCACACTATGCTTGGCTATCCTTCAGTTTCAATTCCAAGTCACTTATTTGTTGAATAAGCTCTGACATCTTGTGATCAAACTCGATTGAGGGATTTGTCTTTACCTATCACTTAAGTACGAAAATAGTTTCATCCTTATTTTTAACTTCAGCATCAAGATAGGCAATATGATCCTTTTGATTGTTGGAAATGGTTTTCTCTTTTGTGCCATTTCAAAGCTTCAATATTGTCGCTGAAGCATTCTAATAAGATATCATCGCTAATCACAATCCCTCCTCTTGTCTTCAACAATTTCTCTCTATAAAGATCGATGCGATGACAAATTAAAGGGTAGAGAAACTCTGGATAGTTGTAGCTCCTATTTTAGCAAAGAAATAAACATGGCCAAAATCAGAATGAAAATTTTCTTTATTATTGCAACAAAGGATTACAATTCAAACAACAACGAAGTTAAAAAATACAATAGACAATTGATTGACATCTAAAGTTTAGAAATTACATTTTAATTTTGTCTAATGAATTGGCGGATAGATTAATTGTAGAATCAAACGGAATATTTAGTCCTTTCGGGGTTAACACTGGGGGACATTTACTATAGTCCCACTTCCTAACTGAAGAACTATCACGGCCGCAAATTAATTTTGTATGAAATGTCCTGATTTCTTTGAAAAATGTCTCTTTCTCATCACTAAGAAAATAACCGAAGTCGAGGGTATTCCAAGTAAAGTTTTTGAAAATCTCTAAGGAAGCAGTATCTTGCTAATTTAGATGATTTTAATATTGATGCTTTTTTAAGATAAAATGGTCTCAATTTGACGTATTGACTTAAATGATCTCTAGACACGGTTTTCTAGATGAAAAATCATTCTGTAATAATGCAATAAAATGGAGCTAAGCATAAAAGGCAAAACTAAAACAAATATTTTTAAATCGAAACAATGTTATATGTTACAACTATTCATCTGGCTAATTTAGAAACAAATCCATCTTTATAATATTTGAGTTTTTCAAGGGAGTTATCTTGAGGAATCGATCTAACCTGTGGTAAGTTCCAACAAGCCTTAGGATGTGGGTTAGATCCAAATTCATCCAACTACCTCTTGTGAAAACATCTAAGAAGGCCCCTACTAAATTCACCTAAGTACGAAAAATCAGTGATTGAATGTCTACAATAGGTTTTGTATAAAAAGTGAACTAAAATGTTTCTCCCTTCGATCAGCATCATAAATAAGGTAAGTAACTCCCGATTTTCTTTTAAAAGGGCGTCGTATCGGAGGCGCACTCTCTTTAACAAATGGGCAACCTTCTGATGTTTAAAAGATGCCAGCGCCGAGGTACTCCTGTCAAGCCTATGATACTTGTCGGAGAGTACATTATGCTCCCTTATCTATTTGTCTAACTTCCTATGTAACTTATTAATTTCAGTTTATTTTCTCTCAAGTCATGGTTTATAGGGGAGGATGGACTTCTTCCTTATCTAAAAAGAATGAATTACACTATTATATCCTTTGAAGTGAAAGACATTAAGCAGAGAATCCCATACCTATGACATTGGAGTTGAGGTCTGGGAAACCTAATCTTTCCCTTTAAGCTCGTTAACATTAACAGGTGCAGGCTCATCCTCTTAAAGGATAGAAAGCCCAACAGATTCAGGCGGAGTAGCTACAGGAGAAGTGGGATCTTTTTTTGAAGCTTTGGTGTTATCATCCACATCCTTATCAGAGGCTTTGTGGTGAGCTCCTCCATCTCCGCTTGGGCCCCGACTACCAACAAGGTTATCATTTTCTTCATCATCGTTATCATCATCATTGTCAACGCATCATCCTTGCCTCCCTCTTTGGCGGTATCATCCTTATTACCCTCATATTTAGAGTCTGACTCGATTTCAAAGGAAGGGACATCAAAAGAAAGGATCTCAGAGGCATTGATTTCCTCCTCATATGCAGGTTCAATCCCCTGCTTTATTTGATTAATCTTACCCATTACTCTGTCAACTAGGGCAGAATCAAGTGAGGGGAAGTCAACATCAGGACTTTTCTTGAAGTTGTTGGCATAGGCAAGCATGAGGGCTTCTTCATAAGATTTCAGCAGCATTTTCCCAAGAGTAGTGCCAACAAATTAAGAGACTCGCTGCTTAGCGTCAGTAATGGTATTGATAGCGAGTTTCAATGAAGCCCTGGTCTTCTTGAACATTTTCTTCAAAGAAATGTACTTCGGGACTATGTGAGCTTTCTCATCTTCAGAATCTCTTAAAGTGAGCTCCATGGCAAATTTCTCACTAGCAAGGAGTTGACGAGCTTGTCTTTCTACCATAAGATCATTTTCAGTTTGGACAAGAGAAGCTTTTAATCGATCTAGCTCCAAGGAAGCTTCATCTTAAGCAGTGGAAAGAGAGGACACTTGATTTTTAAGGTCAGAAATTTCCAACTGCGGTTGGAAGGATTCAGCAGAAGATTTCGATGCATGTTCATTTAAAGCTAGCCAACTCTTAGAAATTAGAAAGGAGAAATGTAACACAAGTTAGTGATTTAAAGAAAACCAATGGTGATAAGACCGATTGAAGTGAAACTTACTTGAAGTTGTTGCTCCACTAGAGAGTGACAGTGCACCACCAAGTATGGAGTGGAAGAAGGCGGGCGAATAGAAATGAAGGACTCTGAGTGAAGGATAGACTCGACTATCTCTTCGAAGTTGACAGCGGAAGGAGAAGAAGATGTTGGCTGAGAGGGAATGAGCTTTGGAGTAGGATGCATATTCAAAGCCGGCTGCATTTGTGCAAGAGCAGTTGGCATGTCTGAAATGGAGATGTGAGAGATGGGATCAATTCCAATAGGAGTTTGCATTGGATGATCTTTTGGAACCTCCGCAATTGGGTTCTTCAAAGCTTTTTCAAGAGTTAAGCGCTCTTCTTCCTCTACATCCACAAATTTCGCAGCCTTCTTTGGAGGCTCTGTTTCAGAAGGTTCCCTTAACTTCCTTTTGAAAGCCTTCTTTATTTTAGCGAAGAATTCGATAATGGATGGTGCACTAGAAGTTTCAAGAAGAGAGGCAGCACCACTTGCAGGCATTGTGACTTGAGAAGAAGCTGAAACAAGTTCAAGCAGATTAAAAGTCAGCCAAATAATTCAATGAATGCTAGGGATGGAAAGCAAATACTTAGCTTATAACTTACAAAATGGTCTGCACAGATAGGAGACATGGGAGAAGAGTGTTCAACATCTCCCAAAGAGCTAAAGCACTTTCTGGCCAGGGAGGACAAGAGAATGCTTCATCTGGTTTGATGGTATCAACAACTTCATTCAACTTCCAATTTTTGCAGTAGCTATGATAAGAGATTCCACCTTCTCTTATCTACTTCATTGTTCCTTAGCAGGAGAACCTGGTATAAGATAAAGATTAGACACGAGAAGTAATAAAATGGAAGAAAGATAATGAAAATTTGAACTTACGGGGAGAAGAAAAGATCCCACTAAAGTTTGGGAAACACTGAACGAAGGAAAACTAATTCTCCCAGTCTTTAAATTTATTAACCCTATCCGATATAAGCTTCTTTAAGGGGTTAGCTCTAAAAATCTAATGGTTAAGAGCGCTAAGTTTGACTAATAGAGTCAAGTAGTTCGATACTTCTACTTTCAAAGAAGGGATTCTAGAACCAAGCACCAACAACTCTAAAGGGAGAAGGTAGGTGTATACATTCGGAGATAGCTGAATCTGGGCAATTCCAAGATAAGTCAGGAACATAGATAGAAATTCTAGAAATGGAAGAAACCCTCTGTGCCATATGTGTATAGCAGTATATGCAAAGAACCCATCAGGGGGGCTGCTGATGGCGTCATTTTTTATAGGTGGAATGGCTTCCACTTCGTTAATTCCGAAGTCATTGAGAATAGCATCCACTTCATCTTGAGTGGATATCAGAGAGCACTTTACGGCCGCTTCAACTTTCTTTGGGGAACTCATGACACTACCAGGTGAAAATGTTTCTGTTAAAATTTTCAAGTTTGATATGGACATAGTATTCCTTTAAGAGTTAGTCAAGAAACCTACTAAGATAACTTAAACATGAACCAAATTTTAAATTTCAAAATTTTTGTAGAAGTTTAAGTTAAAAGTCAAAAACATTAGGCTTTCGACAGAGTCGAAAGGAAAAAGACATCAACACTTAGCAAGCACATCTCGACATTGTCGAAAGCCTATATAAAAGTATTCCTTGAGGTATTGGAAAGGTCGAAAGCACATGTCAAAATATTTGTTTAAATTAGCACTTTTCGACAGTGTCGAAAGCTCTATAGGAACCCAATTATTAAAAGGAGGAAGTTAAGCTTAACCTAAGAACTTGAGTAAAAACTTACACTACAAACATTTCATAAGCCAAGCAACAAGACCGTTCAACACCGTCGAAACCAATAACTTAGATTTCCTAAGGAAAATACACATTTGTTGAAATCTAACATAACCATTAAGTCGAAAGGTTATAAGTTAAACTTATATGCACTTAGGACGTTTCGACAATGCTGGACAAAAATAGCTATGGAGGGTTTTGACTCAGTAGATTAAAGTGGTGTCGAAGGGGTCGAAGGGGTCTTATGATGGTTCCTAAAATCAACTAAGGAAAATGGATTGCAATCAAAACAAAAGGGTTTCGACTAAGTCGAAACGTTTTGCAATCGAAAGGGTTGCTACTCTCTACTTAACAACATACCCTTCCGACAAGGTTGATCAAATTGGCACTACAACACCATTCGACCCCATCTAAAGGGGCAAAGGAAGCAAAACTAATGTTGCCGCCTCAATCACTTTCGAAGGGGTTGAAAGGTCATTTTGTGGCGCCTATTTTTCATCCATACATTTAAAACTTCCGGCTAAAGAAAACAGGTTCCACCATCTTCCCCAAACCCGATTGCAAATCCAGGATTCCAAAATTTCTTAAAATAAACAAATTAAACTTGTAAGGAAAATGGATTTTAACAGAGATCGAACTTTCTTGATTTCAAAAGTATAAAAGTACTATCAAACTAGAAACCCAAATTTACTAATGAAGAACAAAAATAGTAAATTGTGAAATGATAATCCAAACTCGATAAGGGGATAGATTTCAATATCAACCACTATCAATTCCAAAATTATAAATGAGAAACAAACTCTATTAATTCCTAAAAATGAATTAAGGGAAGGCTTCTTAGCAAATCAAATGAAATTTACCCTCAGAAAATCGAGAGTCAGACATTTCAAAGTCAAATTTCAGTTTTGAAATCTAAAATAAAACTCGATTAAAACATGACAAAGAGGAAAGAATAGCAAAACAGAGTTGAATTCAAACTTACGAATTAGAATTGATGATTGCTTTGGTCTCAGGAAGAAAATAAAAAGTTTGAGAATCTGTAGAATTCTTTTACTCGTGCTTGAAATTTTGACTGTAGAAAAGTAAAAGAAGAAGAAGAAGGGAAGCGTACTTTATAAGAAAAGACGCCCCCCATGGAAAATCAAGTGCATCCCTTCGCGGGGTTGGGGGAATGTTACTCCAGAAAATCAACATTTCGATTAAGTCGGTACCTCTTTAAGCAAAGACAAGAGAGAAGAGCTCCAGCTATGCCTTTTGAAAGAGTCAAAGGGATGCTGCCATCAAAGTCTGGAAGAAACATGACCTTTTAATGGTGTCAGAAGGTTTCTCCAATCAATATCTAGAGGGTACTTACCTTTCGAAGAAGGTAAAGGAGTCAAAAGCACCCTTCTGCCTTCATTTACAACCTTTCGACCAGATGAAGACCTTTCGATTAAGTTGAAGCCATTCCTATCGAAGGCAATGAAGAATAGCTCTTTGAACATATGCCAAACCATTCGAAACCAATGGTTTCACCTTTATTCAAATTGCTGGAAAGCAAGTCTTATCTAGAGTAACCCCTTTGAAAACTAAAGTACGCCTTTCGAATCGGTCTAAACCAGTGAGGCCCAGGAAGAGTTCCGCATTAGATTAGAAATAAGAGCACAAGTGAAATCCACACCATCGAAACCAATGAGCAAAGGTTATCGACATATTTATAAGCATTTACAGGACAACTCAAAGAAGAGGAGCACCACCATACCTTTTGACAAAGGCGGCAACATGCTTAAGCCCTTCGGCAGCCACCCTCTAACCTAGTTGAAAGCATCAAGGTCGAAAGTTGCTAACCCACATTAATAAATAAGAAACAAGGGGTCACATTTGGGGGATCCGATTCCTCTCATTCTAAACTTGTACTTCTTAAATCAAAAGTGTTGTCACCCTAATTACAAGATTAATTTGGGGGATTTAAGGCAATAAAGCCATCTCTTGTTTATAAAGGGAAGTCTCGAATACTTTAGCCTACTTTACTGTTTCCTTAAAGCTTTTGTTGGATTCACTTTTATGTATCAGGTTTTGCCTTCATCGAAAGGCCACTTTTTACATAGTTAAAACCAAGCAAGATTTAAACAACTTCAAGTTCTTACTTCAAGTAACCTACCTCTAAGTTTTAGCTTTCGACAAGATCAAAATCCTTCACCAAAACATTGTAGCTTCTGATTTCTAATTCAAACCCAAGGAGGTTAGGCTCACAACTTCCGACGGAGTCAAAACCCTGGTCTTAAATTCCCAGATAGAGTTTTAACATCTTAACCACCCAGCTTTCGATATAGTTGGAACCTCTATCTTAGACTGAAAGATTGAATCCCAGCCAACCAATAATCTCGACAAGGTCGAATCCAATCAAGAAAAACCTTATCTAGGGTGTTCCATCTATTTTGTGAAGGGATGCTTTTGAAGGAGAATCTACACATTTTCATTAGAGTTGAAAGGTCATTAAGTATGGAACCCAACCCTTTCAACACAATCGAAAGGTCTGCTTGAGTAATCCCTGCCTACTAAATCCAATTCAAGAGAACATTCAAAAAGGATTCATACTTTCTTTTCCACATACTTTCCTAAAGGATAATTCTCATTCCTTAACATAACTTTGGGGAGTTAACAAGAAATCTTGTTAACAGGCGCATTGCCCGGACCTACATCAGCATCACCGGGCTTATTGGCTTCATCACCTCTAATTAAACCTTCTTCGGAATCATCCTGAGCCTCCTCGACTGGGCAAGATAAGACTACTAGTGCCACCTTCTTGTTCCACGACGTTCCTCAATGGTGCAGTGCTTTTCGGAAGATTGATGCTGCAACCTTCTTCTAACAACCCAAAAGGAGATAATCACTTAACAGTTTCAAGGGATCTGATATCCCTGTCCTCAATTGAGGTGGCAAGGGTAGCAAAAACCGCCCTTGAATAACTATCACCGTCAGGCCATGGATGAGCATCTGTAAATTTCAATGTATTTGTTAGTTCAAGATATGGCTCAGGCTAAGAATTTGAGAATAAAGTGAAAACAACACTCACAGCCTTCCAACCATCGCCTTGCAAAGCTAGGCAAACAATGAACATAGAACCATTCTGTTTAAAGATACTGAGCTTGTTCCAAGCACCAACCAGAACTTGACAATTGGGCGAAGGCTCAAGGAAAGTATAAGAAAGGCTCCCCGTCCATCATTTGAAATTATAGATAAACTTGATGTCTTCAAGAGATGGTGGGAAAATCAGAACATCCATCAACGGCAAGAAAGTCCCATGAAGAAAAGCATAGCTATTCGGATGTAGCTGAGCAGGAGCTATTCCTAGATAATTTAGCATCTCTTAGATAAAAGAATCTGTTGCATCTCGTATACCCCTCTAGGGGCAAATGAACCCTGTCATTCATCAAAGGGACTAGAACATATCTGAACGAGATCCCGTGTTTAGAGCACAGCCTACAAAGAGTGGCCTCACAATTTTTATAGGTCTGGGAATCCGTCGGGTTATCCAAAAATACAACACCCTTTATAATGTCAGGGGAAGGATTTATCTCTTCTATCAGAAGGATGGGAACATCGTAAAAGAGGTCAACCAACAGACCAAAAATCTCCAGTTGCTTGGTTTGATGTTCAGGAGAAGGTCTAGCGGATATAGTCGCAGAACATGACTCGGCATCAGGATCACTGTACTGTGAAGGTTGTTCAGAAGACATTGTGGCTAAACGCCCTAAACGTCTAGTGCTTATGTCAGCTAAACTTAGCAGATAATTAAGATTATACAAGTTAACATGTTCCCACGTGCTAAGTGTAAACTAGTGTATGTAGTGTGGTGCAGTGTTGTGCAGTGCAAAGATAAATAGTTCTAAATTAAAAGAAAAAGTAAGTGATGAGACTTTGGATTCCGACCAGAGTGATCGTTAACGCTGACCATTTCAACTAGCATTTAGATTGAGTGGTTGTGTAAGCTTTGGGCTCGACCATCGTATTATCGAAGTGTGAAGTCCATATATTAAATTTTAATTCAAGTTCAAGTCCCAATAGTTTAGTTGTTCAATTTCAAATTCAAAGTTGGATAAGCAAGTCATGTTGTCCATTATCATCATATGTTCAAGTTCGCTAAGATGGGATTCAGGTTGTTCGTGCAAGTGAACATGGATTGGTTTTCAAGTTCAATTCAAAGGTTTAGAGTCAGCTAAGTCCCCATAGCCAATCCGTTAATCTTAATACAACTAATCCCTTTCATAAAGCTTGTGATCGATCCCTCCTTAAACACACCACCACCAATCCCTTTACTTAGCCATTTCTATGCCTCCTTTAAATATTTGTTTTGATTCCTTCAAGCAAAAAAATCACCGACCCTCCATCCCATCTATGAATCGACCCTTATACTTAGTCATTTTCACACTTCCCTTAAACATTCACTTTGATCCCTCAGGCAATATGCAATACTGATCTCCCTCCACCATACTCCATCACGACCGATCCCTCCATGCTCCGCACACAACACATGATCAATCCCTCCACTTCCTTCATGCTTTACTCTTTTCCTTCACCTTTTCTACCAATGTTGCGACCATTATTTTCTTCTTCACAAAATTCAACCTTTCATCCATGTAAAGTAACGTAAACAAAACCCATCAACTCATCGCGAACCAAAGTTAAATACAAGAAAACCTACCTAAATGTATAACTTACAAGTTGCTCGAAGGGAGATTTTAGATTTCTTTTTTAATCGAAGATGGAGTGGTGGTCTAAAGTAAGAGAGAATGGTGGGTTTAAGGATGAAGGTAGTATTTGATTATAAGGGAAGGGATCAGAGTTCAAATTGAAAGGGGGGAGTTCGGAGGTGCGCTCGAAGAAAATGGGAAGGAAGGTTTGGATTTAGAAATGAACTGAAGTAAAGGATGAAAGGGGAAATCCTAGTTTATACACGAGGCTAGAGGGACTGGATCGCTTGAGTTTCTCCTTGAATCTGAAACATTAAGTCCCCATGATATGAAGGGATCGAGTATGTAATGACCCAATTTTCCGACGCCCGAAAATCGACATCAATATGACCACTGTACCAAATGCCAAGCAATCGAATGCCGGAAAACCGAACCATTAGTGGTAAAGAAGAAGGAGGTAGAAGAAGAAATAGAAAATAACATCAGAATCTCACAAACGCAGCGGAACAATATATAACAGATAATGACTAATCTTTAAAACAAATGAACTATATCTGTTTTATATATTACATCATCAGAGTACAATACAATCAACATCGCAATTCAAGATGGTTATAATATCTTGTCTTTCCAAAGATGAATATACAACTTACACTGCACAACGGAAATATGAATTAATGGAAATACGCCTCATCATCCAACTTATCTCCCGAGCTCCACAACAGTCCATCCAGAATTTGTACTCTATAATACTCGGTCTGACCTAAGCATTATAGTTAAATAACACCCGAGTCAGTCTTGAAAACCAGCGTGAGAAAATACGCTCAATTGGGTTATTAAAGTTTTCAAAATTCTTTTAAAATCAAAGGTATCTCATAAAACCACGCCACAAATAAACATGCCAGATTTTTACCTTATGATAACCAAAGCATTTCTTATAAAATCCTCTTATATATAATAGTGTCTATATACAAATACTTATTCAAATAGCCGAAATTCTTAGATTATTAAATTCCAGCTACTAGCCACAAAGTGGGTTCTACAAACAAAAACCGTAAAGGCATGTAGGGAGAATGATTTCCATTAATGGAAAGGCTACTTGGGTACCGCTCGTCGTAGTATGTGGTCTAGATCACCGTATCGAGGATCCATCCTAATCCCCTGCATCACAAGACCAGAGCTACCCCTTACTGGATAGTCCGAATAAGTTCACCCTACGGTTGGGATCAGCAACCGCCCACACAGCTGAAATAAAGGGACATCTAGACAGGGGTGACCTTACCCTAATTCGTTGCTAGCCACTTAGTCTTGTGTGCACCACCCCTATTTTAGCCATTCCCGATTGATGAGGCTCGAGGTTAAGCGTTACCTTTTTATCACACATTCACTTAGAATTCTCATCATCCTCCTGATGATGTTCTGAAAGCATTCGTCCATACAAGTCTACTCTGTGTTCGAACGGAACCGAAGGCACTAATCCTACTACATCCATTTTGGAATCACCTTCAGGATTAGTAGCGATTAGCCCTTGTACTTCACTGCTCCACCTTCGACTCCAAGTTCTTGTCTTCCTCATGAAACGTTCAAACCAGATCAAAGTGGTTTTCGAAAATTAATCTCGATCCCGATCTCTTCGAAACGACCAGTGCATTGGCCAATATTGATAGTCGGCAATTTAACTACCAAATAACATTCACAAACAACCATCAGACTTTAAATAATTTTCCAAATTATTTATTATTCAAAACATCTTCGCAAGATATCTTCTTCACTTCAATCTTTGAAATCAGTTTCTAATCTCTTATACTAGCGGAATAAATTCCTAAAATAGTTTATTTCCCACTGAAAATTACCAAGTCCAAATAATTTAGATTTTAAAATAGTTTAAATCACTTTATTCTAAAATATACTTTAAAACATTTAAATTTAAACAACTTAAATACTTTATTCAAATATATATACTTCAAAATATTTTATAAAATTAAAAAAATTAAAATAGAAGTTAAGCCAAACTAAATTTTAAAATAAGGGTTACGAAATTTTATACAAGTTTTCAAATAAAACTTAAACCAAACTATCTTTAAAATAAAACTATTTTATAAAATATAAATATTAATAATTGTCCTTAAATCATAATACTAGTCAAACCTTCAATTAATTGCTTCTATAAATGTTTACTTTTAAAATATGAAAAACTTAAATAATATTTTCTTAAAAACATTTCTTTATACAAACTTTAAAGATTTTAACTTATACTAAAAATCTGCTTTGAAAAATGTACCTGGCTTTTTAGGGAAATACAATTCTTTTCCACACCTTTTTTAAAAATAATCCATTATTTATTTTTAAAATAAATTACCGGGTATCATTATAAATTCCCATCGTGAATGTATACTTCCAAATATTCCCCAATATCTTATTTCACTTTATAAACACAGTTTATAAATCACATAGTCTCACTCCTTTAAATCACAGTTTCAAACACTTTATCAATTTCCGAATCGATTTCCAAATCTACTCCATTTTAAAATAAATTCATTTACTTACTCAATTTATTTCAAAACCCATTAATTTCTGATTTTACTTCTTTATTATGATTTAAAATCTTATTTAACTGAAAATACCAATTTCATACTTTTCAAATTCCTTCTTTATCCTTTCCAATAAATTTAAACCTTGAATTTAAAATAAATTCTTTATTCCTTTAAATAATATCACTTAAGTATTAGAATTCATTATTTCCCCTTTTATTCAAAATCTCCTTTCCCGTACTCGGAATTTATTTATTAGAATTTAAAAATCACTTTATTCTTTCCAATTCATTCCTTAGTTTATTCAAATTCTCTATAATTACTCTACATAAAAATTCTCTCTTTTATTTTCTCATCAAAAATCCAATCTATATATTTTTGATAACTCAGTATACGCAAATATGTTTAATCAAACCATATCATCCAATATTTCAATTACCAATATAGTCTATCTCAGATTATCAAATCATATCACAAAATATTAAAAAAATTTAAATATTTTGAGGAATCCAGTTGGATCCCTCCAACCTGTTTCCCTGCATCCACAGATGTTAGCACAATATAAAATACCAATTCCACTTCGAGGTGGAATATCGCGGTATATGGCACTACAAGAAATTTGATTTTTATTGGCGCTCAAAGAACGCTACAAAAAGTTTTGGTGGCGTTTTGATAAACACCGCTAGAAAACATGCGACTAAAAACCATGATTTTTTGTTGCATTTATTTTAACGCCACTATAAATGAATTTTTGGCAGCGTTTTTTCAACGTTACTAACGATCTTTTTTACAGCGTTTAAGAAACGCCACCGAAAAGGTGCCATTTACTATCTTATTTTTTCTGTTGCACTTATTATTATTTTTTGCATTGTTTTTTGAACGCCACGGAGATTATTTGAGTTACTATAATTGCTGATTCTGTAGCGCTTTTTAAACACTACAAAAAAAATATTTTTGGTGGCGCTTTTTCTCCACCACCGTATGTTTCGATTTTATTGCCTGCTGTTCCACGACTACATCTGATTTCGCCTCCAATTCAAGTACTTCAAAACTTATACAATAACGTAATATATAAAAACATACACATTCAATGAACACAATAACACAAACAAAAGCAATTACATAATCACCACTATATCATAACATTAGTGTCAAGACAAAAGGTTAACCATACGTTTACACAACCAAACTACCATAAACAGTTTCATAATAGTACATGCAGCTAAAGTAGTGCTGCTACCATACATACTAGATTCATAACAGTTTTAATCAACCTAACTACATACATGTGCTGCTACCATACCAAAAACCAGTGCTGCTGCTTGAATTCTTCACAAACGTTTATCTACCTGTAAACAATAATAATCATGTTACTAAATATTTTTGAGGTGAAGGTATCAAAGATCAAAAATGGACAAATATAGAAGTCCTTAAACATAATACTTCAAACAAATATGCCTCTGCGTATTAACCACTGATGTGAGCAAATTGTAATTGCCAACAACTTTTACATCATATTTGTGAAGTCAGTGCACTAGACTTGCCGTACGACAACCATCCTTTTCAACCATGCACTTCATTCAAAACAGCAAGTTCACCTGATAACATCCCCATTTCCTTCCTTCATTCCCTCTGCCTGTACACTACTTGTTCACACCAACTTCTAACACAACACAGTCAACTTCTCCATCAAAACTTCCTCACAATCATATTTGATACAAACTTCCGACCATACCCACAACTCGTCCCACAACACAACCCAAAAAAAATTTGAACCTGCCAAACAACTCGTCCATCTTCCCTGTTCTTCATCATGGGTATAATCGAACCACCGTGGTTCTGAAACCTAACCGCAACTCCTCTGATCACTCAACAGACCTACTGCAACCTAACCTTTCATGCATTGCATATCTCTATAGTTCAGTACAAATGCACTTCGACCACACTTCAATCATCTCCACACTTCGACCACTCAGCAATCCCCTTCAATCTTGCAGTCACTCCTCTTTAACACTTGCTTCATATACCACCCTATATCCAAACAATACATTGCCAACATATTAACACCAAACCCTTAAATACAAACTCTAACTCCACAACATATCCAAATCCGACAATAGACAAACCGTCCACCATCTCAACTTCACCAAAACTCCACCACAAAACTACTAACATCCCCGACAGTTCCCCGACTTTTGGATCATCACTGCCAACACTTCCTCCTCCCTATAACCTCACCCAAACCTGATAACAACCATCATCACAACTTCCTCAAACTTCCACTCCAACACCAAGTCAAAATCATTCCTTCCTCAATCACAAACAATACAACCCTCCCTATCCCTTAAACAACCTACCACCAATATCACCCTTACTTCTAAAAACAACACCTTCACTTGAACTGTTCCACCTTCAAACTGCTTCAGTTCAAACAACCTCATTCATTATAGTTCTGTCTACTACAAGCATCACTTCCCTACCTCAACACAGTTTTCATCAACTGCCTTGCAACAATCATACCCATTCATACTATAGACAAAAATCCACAATATGCCAAGTTAAAATTAAAGACAAGTTGACAGTCCCGCCACTGTTTGACCGAAACCGTACCCCCCATTGAATTTTAGCCTAACTCCATCAACAACCTCAGCCAAACTGACAACATTCAATCACTTTCTAGCTCTACACCAATATTTATTGAGTAACACGACTAATTTTTATAGTCGATTATCTAAGAATATTGTCAGGGTATTAGAATCAAAGTTTGAAAACATTTATGATGAACAAGTTATATACCTTTCAGTTTGTTTTCAGAATGACTTTTTCCGTTGGCCAAGCTATGGGAACGTCAAGTGCATCTTCCATGCACGTCAACGCCGATGTTGGTCTCCATAGCTCTGCATTTGCATCTCTCACAATAGCAACCCAAACTTTTACAGCATTAAGTCCCAATGGATGATAATGGACCAGCGTTATCGGATTAGTTGATGCAACAGTTCCTTCAGCCACTACGTTTGTTCCACCCAAATCGATCAACTGGCATTTGCTATCTTTTGTCCACTTTGCAATTGGCTGGATAAAAAGAGATTATTATGCAGAATATATACATACACATAATAAATAAACTTTCATACACAGGTAATTTCTTCAATTTTGAAAATTAATACTTACACGCTCTGATTTCTTCATGACCACGGGTGTAGATTTCATGGGAGAAGTTGCATAATTTACACTGTCATTTACATTTTCTTTATCAACTTCAACTTTTGATTTTGGCCATGCTACTTTCCTACCAACTGCATCTCCAATGCACGACATATCACATGTGGGTCGCCACAAATAAGCATCTTTATTTATTACTTTGTCGACCGAAATCACAACGGCAGACGGACCGAGCGGAATACCATTAACAACATATTGTGGCTCTCTGGAGTGGACTCTTCCTTCGGCAACTACCCCTTCACCCTCATTCCAACCATAAATCTTGCATTTGTCATCTTGGACAGTGCTGTTACTCTAAAAATGAGAAGTGTAATTTTAACAAACAAATAAATATAAAGATGGTTTATTTTAACAAACAAATAAATTTCTACTTAGCAAATTACTTAGTAAATCATTCACAGGTTATAAAATAAGAAGTGTAATTTTAACAAACAAATAAATATAAAGATGGTTTATTTTAACAAACAAATAAATTTCTACTTAGCAAATTACTTAGCAATTCATTCACAGGTTATAAATGAGAAGTGTAATTCCAACCATAATATTATGGACAGTGCTGTTAATATAAAAAAATTATTCAAATTTTTATTAAGATTTTAACAAACAAATAAATATACAAATGGATTAATTTGGGGTACTAATATCTAAAAAATAAAACTAAAAATTTAGTATGTTTCAATGAGAAGTGTAATTCAACAGTTTAGTATGAGAAGTGTAAAATTTACCGTACTGACGTCATTCAAATTTACACGCAGCGCCATCTTAATGCAAGTTGATGGCCAAGCTACTACCTCATTCGCAGCGTCTGCTAATACTGTCATTTTAGGTGTAGGCCTCCATAAATAAGTATCTGTTTTGTCCACGATATCTACAATAACGCTCACAGCATTTGGTCCAAAATGAATGCCATTAACAACCGCAGTTGGGTCCCTGGACAACACCCTCCCATTGGCAACAATTTCACAGTTTCCATCCCAATTCAACATCGAACATACATCGTCATTGCTCTGCAATTATTCAACCAAAACTTATACCAAATCACTGGATCAAAATTTAAAATGTAAATGTTATTTCCTGAGTAGTATAATTATTATTTTACCAATTCAGATGTGCTCCTTTTCGAACTTTCTACACCCTGCAGCAAAGCTCTAATATCAGGATATTTTAATCTTAAAAGCACTCAATTAAATATAATGTAGGCGTTTAATTGGCTATCGAAAACTACTAAATGGACTTAGATCGGTTAATGTATTTTACAGCTATAGATGATGGGATGAAATTAATATGGCTACCGAAACCAGCAAGTGAAAAAAATAAAATTGAGTTGCTAAAATTAAATGGCCATACTTAAAATGGCAGAGAACATATAATAAGTTTGTGAGAGAGAATAAATTTGTTCTTTTTAGTATTTTAAATTATATGCGCTTTGAATTTTTTATTTTACATATATAAATTACTTTTAATAGTTTACCTTCTGGTTCATCAGAACCTGCAGCACTCTTCATTTCTGCTATTTCCTATCGACACTGCGATACTTGTTTATCTTTGGACTGGGCCACAACTAGCTTGGTTAAAGTGCAACCCCTTCCTAATGCCCTTAACCGTCCTGGTTTATCTTGTTCGAGTACATGTACAAGAGCGTCTCCACTGACATTCTGTGACGAACCCGAATGTGATAGGCTACCAAATTTTTTACTCTCCTTCTGCATAAATAAATACAAATAGATAATGTACAATGGTAAAATTATCTTACTTTCAGACAATTTTTTATATACAGGTAAAATAAAAAAACTTACAATAGCATTTCCAGCTGCCGCGGTCACCGGTTCACCATTTTTTTATGTGAGATTTAATCCAAACATCAGCTCTAGTTATGGACGATGGACTTAGACTTTATTTTTTCTAAATTTAGGATAACATTAAATAAAAAACCGGACAGGTATAAAATAATATTAAATAAAGCTATACTTAATTAACTAACCATGTCTTCGGTCAATCTAGCCATTCCCTTACGACTAGTTGTGTGTGGAAGTTGTTTATCCCTAAGGGCCGAATATTTCTCACTTCGTTTCTGTAAAATAGAAAGATATATTGTTGATATATTGTTATAGGATAATGGCAGCTTCGTTGTTTGAGAAAGTGAAGAGTGACAGAGAGAAGTTGATATATTTTTATAGGATAATGGCAGCTTGGTTGAGGAAGTGAAGAGTGACAGAGAGAAGTTGTTTGAGAAGTGTTTGATAAAGGCAATGTAAAGAAGAAACATGGATATTTTGTTTTGTAAATAGAGAACAAAAACTTGAAAACAGTTGCTTGTAGTAGAGGAAAATTCAATGTATCAGAAACTAAAAGACAAATGAAATTAAACAGTGAACATAATATCAAGTGAAAACAGTGAGCACAAGAAACAGATATGTAAAAATGAAAACTAAAATCTAAGATGCAATGCAATGTTTTTTATTCTATTTTTGTTTTTGGGTATATGCAATGCAGGCTTGTTGAAGTATGAAATGCAACAGCAATGTAAAACAGAAAACGAAACGCAAAAGCCAGGAAATGAAATGTAATAGCAAACTAGTTGAAAATTCCAATGCAAGATGAAAACAAATCCAACAATTTTTTTAATGCAAGATAACACAATACAAAACCAAACACACAGCACTAAACTGAACTAAATTCAAGTGAACAAGAAATGTGTACAGAATGAACAAAGTTAAAATGGAAAGTGTTGAGTTGACATGCACACAAGAACAAAGAACAAAAATGCACAGTGAACATAAATGCAAAACAAATGAAACGCAAAATGTTTTCTTTTTTTTGAGACAAAAACAAAACCATATGTGTTATTGGATGGAAAAATTGTTCTTTTGAAAATGATAATCAACTCTGCTGTGCAAATAACCATATGTGTTATTGGATCCCAATCATTAACTTTTAAAGTGTTCTAGCAAATAAAATAGTGAATAGTGTTACCTTAAACTCCGTACTTGTTTTCGCCTTCACAAACCTTCTCCGTTCGTTCATGCTTTTGGTGTTGGTAGGTTTCAGTTTTAGTCTTTCCTCTTCGTTCTCCGCTTTATTTAACCAATTTACTTTTTGACGATCTCCAAATTACTTCCATTTGTTGAA
This sequence comes from Allium cepa, assembly GCA_030765085.1. Lineage (NCBI taxonomy): Eukaryota > Viridiplantae > Streptophyta > Magnoliopsida > Asparagales > Amaryllidaceae > Allium > Allium cepa. The sequence goes on from CM060939.1 coordinate 56,161,748, forward strand.
ATACAGCTTTTCTTTGCCAATCCTCTTCCAGTTTAAATCTAATCTGCAACAATACATGAAAATATGATATTAAAATCAAACAACAGCCATATGTATGCATCAAACAATTTTTTTCAGCCATAACTATAATACGTGATGTAACAATGTAGCAATGTAGCAACTTGCAAACAGATGTATAAACAAAAAAACAATTTTTAACTCATACCTGAATCGATTGCCACAAAACAACTTTTAACTCATCACTTAGATTCCTTCAATCATCAAGTGTGTATGGAACCAGCTCCCGCACAAGCGGTCCAAGAAAAGAGGATAAATGTACTGACCCTTTCCCTATTGGTATACCTATATCATTGAAATCAACTTCAATTCGATCATGACTGCTTAACGGGAGTCTTTTTTGCTTTTGCTGGACCTCTACCGCCTTTTTTTCGAGATGTAATTCTGGATTCAGCTTCACTTGCTCTCCCAATTTCTCCCTCAGCATCATTAGTTTGTCCAGGAAGGATTTCATTTTCTAAGCGAAGTCCTTCTTCATTTGGGTCGGAGAGGGTAACAGGTGGCTCTTGTTCTTTGTCTTCATTGCAAACAATTGCTTGCTTCTTAGCATTGACTGTTGGTTCTTCACTGTCGGTGCAAGCACCGGCTGGAATCTTAACCTTTTTCATTGGATTATACTTCCGCTTTAACTTATACTTCTGAGATTCCTCATCAGCCTTTCTTCAGTTGCGAGTACGTACAAAGCTTGAATGCATCTTTTTTATGCAAATGAAACAAAAAACAGTAACTTATTTTGAGAATACTTCATATAAAGGACAGTTAACAGTATCTATTATGTACTCTTGAATACAATAGTTATTAATACATGTATATGAACTCTGTAATGTAAACTCTGTAAATAATCACAATAATAGAATAATCAAAACATATAATTTCTGTAAATGTATATTAATATGTTTTCTATGCTTGCATTTACAAATGAAGGCACCTAACATCTAATAAAAAAAGCACGACACACTCAACAAAATTTGCAACCTCTCACAAACACAAACATAGCAATGCTAACTCACACACAACTCACACAAGCACACAGTACGCAACATATTCACAAACCTAACTCACCCTGCAGACAGTCAAACAACCCTCACAAACACAGTACACACAAACACATATGTAGATTAACTACCCACTTACCTTATTAGTCACTATCCTCTGGTTATCACTCACTGTCTTCTGAGTTTCGATTCTTTAATATTATTTATCTATTAATATGGAGCAAATACTAGGTACTTTAAGCAATACCATGCTCAAGTATTTGTTTTATATAGTAGATAAATGTTGTGTAAAAAAAAGATAGTATTAATATGCACCTTATGTAAATGAAAATATTCCAAAGTTGAAAAATTATATTACATAAACAGTTTTACCGTGCCTTATGATCTGAGTCTGGGAGAGGACATGCCCAAATCATAATTTGATATCATATAACTCATAAAGCAATATGAATACAATGTTGTAGTTACATACTAAATCTATCAAAAAACAAGAAAATATGCCTAACTTCCAATTATGGACCACATATGTCAAGGGAAGATTATCAAACAAACATTAGATTGAATCGCTATTAGACTAGAAAAAATATGCTAATGATTATGTAAAGAAAAGGAAAAAGGGGAGGAAATATTTACTTAAACTAAGAGAAACATGTAATACTTATAACCGAAAAATATCACCGAATGATAGAAAATAAATGTGTCCACTTCATGATTTAATTTGTTCTTATATCAGCAAAAAGATAACTATAGATTATTTCCAAGCTAAAGTACAAATTCTTTAGACACATCTTCCCAAGCTATCTAACCCTATTGACATCCATGAAACCATTTGGCACATCTTCCTAAGCTAAAGTAGAAATCCTTTGGAAGTTAAGATAGACATAAAATTACTTCTTTCCTTTTGAGAAACAAAATATTTTTCATCAAAATTAAGTAAGGTGTAATTAAGATGTTATTACAAGGGAAAAAGGTATCTTTTGACAATTATGCAACAGGGAACAAACTTGGCATAGGAATGGAATTAAATTCAACATAAACATAATATTAAATTTGATTTGACATATCAAATCCAAATAGAGTCAGACAAAAAAGAAATATATTACAAAATTAAAATAGAAAATAAATGAGTTATATGTAGAAATGATGCATGCTAGAGTAGAAATGAAGATCCTCAATCAAAAGCCGACCATACATCTTCAAATGACATATATGTAAGGTTTAATGCTAGATTTTGATTCTTGAGTAGTAGACAGAACAAAGGTGGTAAATGTCAAAGCTGTCATGAAACAAGGAAAATAAACTACTTGATTGTAATACATTTTTCAAATGATAGTACAACAAATTTTATAATCTACTAAAGTAGAACATATAATCTACTCAAGTATGCCTTCGTAATCCTCTCTAACATAACTAACATCTTCATCATCCATTTTGGTTATTTCGTTACCTTCCACGACTTGGATATCTTCCTCGATGCAATCGTGATCCTCTAAATCATTAAAATCTCTTGATGGTGCTTTCATTACAATATACCAATTAGAAACATCATTCTCTCTTGAATAAAATACTTGTCTTGCTTGAGATGCAAGTATGTATGGATCTCGTGAAAGCGATGCTTGCTGTAAATTAACAAGAGTGAACCCATCATCATCAACTTTTACTCCATTTCCTTTATACGCCCAACGACACTTAAAAACTGGAATATAAAACGTTGATAATCTAATAAAAGTATATCTGTCAATATTCCATAGTAAATGACCACATCAACCACTTGGGACATATCTTTTGCACTTGCTCTACACAAAGTAGTCGCATCAAACGTCACCCCACAATTTTGAGTTTCTCTCCCTACATCTTGTATATGAAAACGTTGCTCATTGATGATATATCCGTTGTAAGACATGGCATCATCCTTCGGACCAAAAGCAATCCATCTTAACATGTCATCATGATCCTTGGAGGTAATAGGTTACTACAACAAATTTTATTTAGCATGTATATTTTATATTAAGATTAATAGTCAAAAGAGAATACATTTGGAATCTAACTAACCTTTCTTTTAATCCAATCGGCAAAAAATTTTGTATGTGCTTCCCAAAGTAAGGTCGTATTTTTTGTCATGCGTGGGTCTGACTTTTCTAATTCCTCCAAATGAAAACAAGTATTGAATAATTGATTAGAAGTTATATATAGCATTACGAACACATCAAAATAATTAAAACAATATAACACACACTTACTCTATAAATGGTTCTACCACAGCCATATTCATTAACACGGCTAAATGAGCACTTTCTTTGTCATTAACTAACAGTTTAACTGTCTTGGATATTGAAATCGAACGTCCCTCGAGTATTACACTGCTTTCATAATCTTCATTTCGAGCTTCTTTCTCCTCTATATGTCCTGATTTTTTCAAAAGTTTATCGAAAACATCATGGATTCTTTTGCAAGATAGGATTCTGCAATACATCCCTCTGGTCGTGCATAGTTTCTGACATAGTCTTTAAGTGTCTTCATGTATCTTTCGAATGGGTACATCCAACGAAAACGAACCGGTCCACACATTAGTGCTTCTTTTCCAAGATGAATGGATAAATGTACCATTATATCAAAAAAAGATGGTGGGAAATATTTTTCAAGCTCACATAAAACTTCAATAATCTCAACATTGATTTGTTCTACCTTACACGTTGACATAATTTGTTCAAAAAGAACATAAGCGAATTATTGTTTTTTTTGCCTTCTTTGCCATTAATCCTCTCGATGTTACTGGCAATAACTGTTGCATTAATACATGGTAATCATGTGACTTCAATCCATAACGATTCCAGCCCCGGTCCTGACAGCATGAGAGCAGCTTTCTTCAAAATGCACTGGGAAAACCTGAAAGACATTATGCTTAAAGCTTACCAAGAAGCATTTGACACCGGTGAGTTCGTCCAAGAAATTAATCACACTTTTATAACACTTATTCCTAAAGTGAATAAACCAAAACGAATATATGAATACATGCCTATTGCATGTCGTAATGTCACATATAAAATTCTTAGCAAAATTATATATATGAGACTAAACAAAGTGCTTCCAGACCTCATATCCAAATGTCAAAATGCGTTTATAAAAGAAAGATTTATGTCAGAAAAACCTCTGATGGCACATGAACTAGTAAGAGACTTTAACAAACAAGGAGCTGACAGAGTCCATATGAAACTAGACTTGCATTAAGCTTATGACAGAGTTAACAGGCAATTTATTTTACATATGCTTCATGCCATAGGGGTACCGGCCATATTGCTAAAATTAATTACTCATTGTATATGTACCTCTACCTTCTCAGTGATTATCAACGGTTCACCTAAGGGATATATCCACTCTAACAGCGGAATTAGATAGGGAGATCCTTTCTCCCCTTACTTATTCACTTTGGCCATGGAATGGTTCTCTCTACAAATGGAAATGGAAAGTCATCAACTATTAATTAAACCAGTTTATAACATACAACCTGAAATTACCCATCTTATATATGCAGATAATCTATTAGTTGATTTCAAAGCTAACTCTATGGCTATTGAAATAATCAAGGATATGTTTAAACTAATGGAGACATTTACTGGTCTAAAGGTTAATGAGATGAAAACTAAATGTTGCATAAATAAGTGTTGTAAACACAGAGCTGAAGTCATTTCATGGCTTGGTGTAATGAAGGGGGAGCTTCCAGTCAAATACCTTGGTGTCCCTTTATCAAATAATACAATCACTGATGCAGAATGCGAAAAGCTTATAGATATTATTAGAGAGAAATTGCAAGGATGGAGATCTAAATTGTTATCATTTGCAGGAAGAGTTAAGATTGTCCACTCAGTTATAACTTCTAAAGTTAGGTTTTGGTTACAATCTTTTCAAATCCCAGATTCCGCTATAGCAAAAATTAATGCAGCTTGTGCCAATTTAATTTGGAAAGGATGTATACATAAGGTGAGTTATAAAGATTTATGCAGACCAAAAAAAGATGGTGTTATGGGCCTTAAAAATTGTTTTGAATTAGAAAAAGCTTAAGGACTGAAACTAGCTTGGAAAATACTCGAATCAAATAATTTCTGGGCAAAATGGGTCAAAGCAAGGTACCTTAAAGAGTATTTTTGGACAATTAAGATAGATAACAATACTTTAACAACCTGGAAGAGTATACTAAGACATAGGGACAATTGAAAAACCTTATAGAAAGACACATAGAAAATTGGGAAAATACAGATTTTTGGAAAGGCTCATGGATAAATAGCAGAAGTTTAATCGACAGACTCGGTTGCGATAGTTACTCGGCAAGTGGTACTCCAATATATAAAGATCAAGTATCATACATGACGAATAATAGGAAACTGCCAAACAAATAGTGACATGGAACTTTAAATAAGAAATCGAAGGCATTCCCTTATTCACTGGGAGAAATAAAGACAAATAGGCATGGAAAAACAACAGCAAAGGATAGTTCAAGTTTAGAGATGCCTGGGAGGACTGTAGACATCAATACCCTAAAATTCAATGGTACAATGTTATATGGAGTCGTTTAAATAGTCCAAAAATGGTGCACATAACATACGAGGCCATTAACTATCGGCTGACAACTAAAGACAGGCTTAAAATCGCGGAATTGTAGAAGATGCAACATGCAAACTCTGTACTAAGGAAATAGAAACCCACAATCAATTATTCTTCGAATGCCAATACAGTAAAAGAGTTTGGGCCTTTCAAAAATTGAAGACCTGCAAACAGATGCAGTTAAAAGCCTACAAGATGAAGCAACATACCTAAACGACCGGACAGTTATATTTGACTTGATGAAGGAAATTAGAAAAATTAACCTGACAACTACTATGTGGCAACTTTGGCATGAACAGAACATACATACTTTCGACAACAAACGAAAAGGGGATTTAGAATTATCAGAACAAGTTACAAGAGACATAATAATAATAATTGAGAGGATTAAATGACATGAAAATACCAGCTTAGAGGGATGAGAAAGATGACTACTGGAGAACTGGAACCACAAGGTTGATTAGCAAGAAAATCAAGGAGCAACCTAGAAGCCGCCATAGCCTGGGAAGAGTAGACCTAATGTAATTTAGGAATATTTTATTCAGCAGTTGGAAGTATATGTTAAAGTAAAGTGTTCCCTTATTTTATTAGCGGATGTACAATTTGAGCTTGGGCCGCATAGCTCAGTAATAAAAACTTAACCAATTTTCAAATATATATATAAAGAAGAGGAAAAAGGGATCAGTTATAAAAATTATGATTCCTATCATAGCAAAAAAAGAGGAGGGATCGGCTGGAGGAATGTTGATTCCTATAAACATAAAGAAAGAGAGTGAGAGGGAGAGGGAGAGGGAGAGGGAAAGAGAGAGGGAGATGGAGAGAAAGAGAAGGGATCGGGTATGACCACAATGTGCATACAAACATGTACATAAAAATCATATAAAGTAAATAAATATAAATGCAATAAAATTGCTTCTAATTCAATAACAATTGGTGATGACCCATGAGCATGCAAAAACATCCAGGAGCTAATGACAAAAACGTATGCTAGAACGTGCACGTGAGTGTTCTAAAAGTTCAATTATTGAAATCAACAAAAATTGAATTCAACCATAAAATTTTCAAGGTCAAGACTGAATCGGATAGCCAAAGCTTACTAGCCATATAAAACTGGATATAGATAGCATCTGAGGGAATATAATCCAGAAGTTATACTATTGGAAGTCGACTAAGCGTCATGATCACCAAAGAGAGATACGATACTATGGGAAAATAATTCGACGGAAGGATGGCGACTACTCAGGAAACTAGATGAATTTCTTTCCAACGACTCTAACATGGTTCGATTCAAAACATGTTATGTTCGACGCAAGACATACTTTGTGGAGAATGTGTTACCGACATTTTGACCTAGCTATATTCGAATTGATTGGACAAGTTAGATTCAATCGTCATCAAGGCCAATATGTCCAGAGTGACGATTGTAGGGTCCAAAAGTCAAGTAAAGATGATAATATAAAGCCGTGATCAAATGGAATCAAGAGATATGCTATACAGAACATTCCAAGTATGAAATATTATTCAATATAGAAAAGGGATCGACTTTAATCATTCTCAATCATAGGGATCGGTCTAATTCAACCGAATAAGCGTAATTCAATAGAAAACAATTAATATCTCAAGATAAGGAAATCCAATGCATATGAAACTTGGGGAATAAGACTTGGGGACCCAAGGGATCCTACCCTATGGATCACACCTCAAAAGGATTAGGTAAGTGGGATCGACTCTTTTCCCTCCATAGGGATTAGCAAGAATTAGGCAACAACACATTTTGCAGCAATGATTGAGCAATTACTCAAATTCTACTAATCCAATTGGCATGAAACTTGGAGGCTAGGCATAATACAACATGGAGAAGCTTCCACAAGGATAGCACCCTTAAATTCCTCCAAAGTAGGGATCGACCTCGATTCCTATTTCTTGCGATTTGGGTCATGTGATCCCTCCTTTGGGTCCATATGAATTTGAACATCCTTCTGCTAAATTTTCAGGGAGATATTTCGCCATCTTCCTCTATAGCTACAGGCTTGATTGTTCATTTTTAGGATCTTTACGCTGCTAGTTTCTTTGTAATCTTTTATAACTAAGGATTTTCATTCGATCCCTATTATACTTAATTTACAAAGTGATTAATAAAGCTATATCTTCAAAGTGAGTGTAGGCAAACACGGTTGAACCACTAAAATTGGTGTGTTCTTGTTCTAGTTTTGATTTTTTTGTTGTTTAATTGCTATGTCCTCTGTTTTCATTATATATTCTTCATTTATTTCTGTAACAACCTGAAAATTTTCGATCCCGAAAATCGACACTAGTACGTTCACCGTATAGAGTGCCGAGCAATCGAGTGCTGAAAGTCCCAAATTGTTAGGGTTACGAAGAAAAAGGGGTAGAAGAAGAAACAGAAAACAAAAGCATAGAATCTCATAATCACGGCGGAACAAATATAATATACAAATAACAACATTTTATATAATGGAAAGCTGTAATTGTCAATATATACAATATTAGGGTACAACATCAATAATTAAATCTGGATAGTCATGACAACTTGTCCTAGAATACAATCTATACAGTCTCTAATACATAAGGGATATACTCAATACGTCTCTACCATCCAACTTGCCTCCTGCTCCAAAGCATCCTAACTTGAAAGTCTGTAATACTTGGTCTAACTCGAGCATTACAATAAAGTAACACCCGAGTCAGGCTAGAAAACAGCGTGAGTAAACCCATTTAATTTGAAATACTTAAGTTGAAAAGCTTCTTTGAAAACCCAGGTAACTCGTTCATCACTATGAGTTTTATCTTGCTATATAGCCTAACACTTATTTCACAAAACAATATCTAAGTTCCGTTACTTAGTTTAAATAGCCCAGTTTACTTAATTTATTCCATTCCATCCTATTTGATTCTATAATCAAATCGAATTATAGTAGTTACTAATCGAAATTTTTCGGTATTGCCAGTATCCGACCCCGATCTCTTCGAATCTAACGCCATCCTTTAAGCCAAATTGTTTAAGTAAAAACAATTCAATTTAAATCCAGAATGTCATATTCACAAAGAAATTTCATCACAAATATTTATTTCAAATAAACATCTCACGTTTATATCAACAGTTCAATCCAGGGTATTTCAAATCACAGAATAACAGGGATTAACATACTAGAGATATTAAAGAAATCCAAAGCATTCAATCCAATTTAATCATTCATAGGCTAGATTAACTAGTCACACAATCTTCCAATTTAAAAACAGAATTTATTAATTATTTACAAATCCTATTTAATTGTCATTAACTAATTACAAGCCATTTATATTTATTTTAATTAAGTATTTGGATTTAGTTAATTATTAACATGTAAAAGAACTTAAGGTTTTAAATTAATTAATCCTTCAAACAACTTACTTTACTTTAACCATTTACTAATTTGATCTATTTTATTTTACTTAATAAATTAGAAATTAATTAAGTAATTATCATATAGGTGTAATTTATCATAAACTTAACTAATTTAAGCTTAAATTATTTATTAGCTTCATTTATTAACCTTATGTTTAGGGTTAATTTAAAGTTTTAAATTGCTAATTATTTCCAGAAAATTTAAATTCAAAAACAGTGGACTTAAAATACTTTGGTTATCAACTTCTTTTGAAAATTTTGTTTATTTTCTTTTTCCTTAAAACTTTGTTTACTTTCGTTTTTTTTTGAAACACGCAGGCTCAAGCCCAAAAACAGCATCCAAACTCGACCTCCCACTTTCTTCTCTTCTCTAAATTTCTTACCTACCTTCAACCATTCCCTACAACCAATCCAAACGATACCACTAATTCACCAATCTTCCTGTGCATGTGCATGTGGAGTCAGAGCCACTCCGACCAATGTCGACGTCACCAATCAGTCGCCATTGACTCTTCCATCCACCCGAGCTACCCAACTTTCCACGAAAAATGCTCGAACTCAAAATCTAATTTTTCCATCACCATAAAAAGAAACCCCAACCTATATCCGCCTCGAATCACCGCCACCAGTAACCAGGACCCATGCCCTTGCGTCTGAGACTTCGCTTTGCTTCCACCTTCCTTTTCCCCCTCCTTTGGTCCACTTTGACGCCACCCCGACATCGCACAGTCCAAGAGAACCGACCTCGACCCGATCAAGCCCTAAACCCTACACCATCACCGTACTTCCACCATGGTCGCCTATAAATCATGCACCCATTTTCCCCACAGCCACTGATCCACGACCTTCCTCCGGCCACAACCCCGACGTCCATAACCCATATGATCCCCGGACTTCAATCTATAATCGAACTCCGGCCAACACACGACCTCTCATCAAATACATACTTAAAAATCACAATAATGCCACCAAAAATCATAATTTTCAAAGACAAATCAATTAATATAAATGAAACTTGGAATTAAAATGGTCGATTTCCTGATATTTTAAATTTTTCACTGTAAATCCTCTTATTTCCAATGAAATACTAACTAACCTCACATGCAAACATTTTTAAAAATAGGATTTATTTATTTCAAACGAATTTCCTTTAATTATCATAACCTAAAAGTGTTTAAGTGAAGAGAAAATGCAGTTTCAATGGTTTGAGACTGTTAGAACAAGAATAGAGGCAATATACACATATATACATAGCATTTATACACATATACACCCAAACAAACATTTTCTCATTCATGCAAGTCATATTCAAGATATCTCTTGAGACGACCCGACTTTCTCACCTTAGAAAATCGCATCATCTTGAAGAAAGAAAGGGATAGAAAAGAGAAAAAAAAGAGAAGAAAGAAGAAACAACATCAGAATCTCAACAGAGGAACGAATAAATTAAATTAATAACATAAATATTACATAGTTTACAACCATTATCAGAGTTGCACAGATTACACATCACATACTAGATAGTTATAAACACCTTTCTAGTTATACAACTCAATACAATACAAGAGAATTACTCAGAGAAACCAACACAGAGGAACACTATATATAACCATAATGCAAAAACCTCCTGCTCCATTGCTCCTCCAAAATTCGTCAAAGCTAACATGTATCCCTTGGCTACTCGTAAAAATTTGAGTACCCAAGAGTTTAAGAAAACAGAAGATAAACTCCGGGTCAGACATAGGTCTTGTGTGAGTAACAGGTTAAGGTTGCTTAACTTTCAAAAACTTTTTGAAAAGAAAGGTATCACGTAAGACTTCCCACACATAAATATGGAAAAGTTTTACCTTACGCTAGCCAAAATATTTGATAGGAAATCTAGTGATATTATAATATTGTCTAGTGTTTTCAAGTAAAATAAAGAAATAGCTGGAATGCTTACATCTCAGGTTACAACATAGTTGGGCATAACTAATACGTACGACACTTATTGGAGATTAGATTCCATACAATGTAGGGCTACTGGGGTACCGCCCGCCACAGTACGTGGCCTAGATCAACGTACCGAGGATCACTCCCAATCCCCTGCAACACAAGGCCGGAACCATCCCTTACTGGATAGTTCCGAACAAGACAACCCCAGCAGTTGGAGCTCAATAACTGCCCACACAGCCGAAATAAAAGGGACCTCTAGAGGGGAAAATCTTGTCCTACTTGGGCATGACCCACTTAGCCTTGCTACACCTCCCATGTTTTAGCCATTCCTGGTTGATGAGGCTTGAGGCTACGATTACCTATATAGAACATATCTATCTTAAAATGCCCATCGTCCACCTGACGATGTTCTAAAAGCATTCAATCCATTCAAGTTCGTTTCGGGTTCGAACGAAACCGAAGGCATTATCTCGTTACACTCATTTTGGAATCACCCTCAGAGTTAACGACGATAACCCTTGCACTCTGAATCTTCATCTTCACTGGAGATTCACGACCTATCGTTAATTTGGATCGATGTGGTTTTCGAATATCCAAATCTGGAAACCCGATCCCGGTCTCATTGAAATCCAAAACGTGTCGTTTAAGGCCAAGTTGTTTTAAAGTTTAAAACATTTCAATTCAATTATCCATATACACACAGATAGATAATTCACAAATCACAATAGATAATCAACATTATCATAATAAACAGATGATCCACAGTATCATTATAAACAGATAATCCATACTATCATCAAAATAGATAATCCATAACATCACAATGCAACCAAAGCATTTATACCACATAGCATTGCTAATCTCATATCTGAGATCACAAACCATTCAAGGCAATCAATATCACCCATTTATACATAAGAAAAGATTTACTTAATCACATCATCTATAATTAATTTAAAATGAATTAAATTAATTACCTCCATTTCTAATTAATTTAAAGTGAATTAAATTAATTACTTCATCTTTAATTAATTTAAAATAAATTAAATTAATTACTTCATCATTATAAATCATGCTTATCTAATCATTAATTAGTTACAAGTCAATTAATTAAGAATTCAAATTAATCACCTTAATTAATCACCCTAGATTAATTATCATTAATTACATTCAAGTAATTGTTCCTTAATTAATTTCTCAAACTAGACATTCTTAACCCCTTACAGTAATTAATCCTTAATTACTTCATAAATTAATTAATTATAATTAATTACATTAATCCTTATTTAATTACATTAATTAATTACCTTTAATTGATTAATTAATCTTAATTAATCAACTTTAATTACATCATTAATTATATTAATTAATGATCCCTAATTACATTTTAATTAATTACTTTATTTAAATTAATTACATTAAGTAATTAATTTTAATTAAACCATAATTATTAATTCATCTTAATTAATCGCATTCATTAATTAACTAACTTTAATTACTTCATTTAAAATAAATAATTATTCCTTAATTAATTTCTTAATTAACCCCTTGATAAATTACAAAGTAATTTAATCCAAATTACTTCCATTCTTAAATCATCTTTAATTAATTACATACTGTAATTACCAATTAATTACTTCACTAAGTAATTTCCAATCCATTAATTACATTAAGTAACTATCATCAAATCATTCGGTGTTTAAAATTAATTAAACTTAATTAATTAATTTAAACATCCACATTAAACTAAATTAATTACATTAAGTAATTAATTCCTTAATTAGTTCCATTAAGCGATTACACTTAAACAATTCACAAATTATTATCATTAAATTAATTAACCTAATTAATTATTAAAATTAATCACATTAATTAATTATTAAATAATCCTAGTTAATAACCTTTATTAATCATTCTTTAATTACTTCCATAAGTAATTAGCTTAGATTAATTATTATTAATTACAAATTAATTTATCTCTAATTATTCATTAATTAAACTCTAATTATTTAATAAATTACGTGTTAATTGTAACTTAATTAATCCATAGTTATTTAATTAATTAACCTTGATTATAACTTAATTGCTTTAATCATTAATTAATAATCTTTAATTATTTAATTAATGCTCTTTAACTTCAAATTGATTAACCCTTAATCAGTTATTTATTAATCCCTAATTAATTAATTAATTTAATTAACTAATTATTCCATAATTACCTCATTAAGTCAATTAATTTCAAATCATTAAATCTTAAATAAATTTTAAGATAAAAACATTTCTTAATTATGATTAAATTGTCATTAACCAATTTTTTTGAAAACAAATTTACTTTTGAACTTACTTTAAAATTTCATTTCAAATATAAGATTTAAAATGAAAATAATTTACATAACCAAGTTTAAACAATCTAAAAATCCTTTTAAATTATATGGCAAAGAAGTACTTGCCTTATAAAAGGAAATTTATAAGAGTTTACATCAAATTCATTTTTAAGTTCAAATAATTTAAATTTTCACTTAACATACAAAGTTGTTTAAATCTTTCAAATTTAAAACTTCTTTTATTTCAAACTGAAAATCATGTTTAAACCATTGATTTCCTGAATTAAACTTCACTTTAAAAACTTACTCCCATTTTAAAACTTTTTTTTTTAAAATTCAAACTACTACCATTATAAAGTAGTTTAACAAGTTCAAGTTTAAAACTTTATTATACTTTTTTTTAAACTAAGAATAAATCTTAAACTTGAACTCTAGATTTCAAACTTGAATTTAAAACTTAGTTTTAAACACTAGCTTTCATTTAAAAACTGTAGTTTCTAAAAATTTAAATAAACATTACAGGTTTTGTTAAAACCTGTAACTTCTGTTAAACCCGAATCACCCCCCAAAATGCTTCGAGTTCAAAGCCCATCCTCCCCGAGCTAACTACCCCACAACTTCGAGTCAAACCGAGATTTACTCGAGTGTCCTTCTCTGCTTCAACACTCAACCCAACATCACCAGACAATCACTTCACCATGCATATGCACGGTGACTCCGGCCACCATTTATCATCAGGTCGCTTCACATCAGAAATCGACCCAACAACCCACCACGATCATCAACTCGAGTCCAACACCCAGAAATCAAATTCGATCACCCAATTCCAAAACCTGGAACAACAGAACATTACCAACCCAAACCTGTCATCACTTCGTTCTTGCCACTCCGACCATCTGAAGGTCAGAAACCCTGGCCATGACTTCATCTATGACCAAACTTCCGTTTCCCAAAAACTCAGAACACTCGAACAACCCTACAAGCCGTGGCGATCAAACCTCTCCACCTAGTTAAAACTAGGATTCCAGAAGAAAATTCACTGCAGCAACTTCCATGGTGAATTGCATTTCCATCCACCATTTTTCCTAGCGTCTCTGATCACTCTACCATCACCAGAAAGAAACTCGACCCCTTCGATCATTTAGATCAACAGGAACAACCCAAATTTCACTTTTCAGACAACTCTGAACTACTCTCTTATTCTAATGCTAGAATTTGTGATTTTGTTTTTAAAATCATGATTTTGTATGATGATTCAGATTCTAACTCTGAAACATCAAATCATGTTATTTGAGTTTTAACTTTTTAAAGTTTACACCGTTATAAATTTATTTCCAGAGCCTAAACACATTATTTCCTCTTAAACAAATTTTTAAACTAAAATCTGTGCTATAACAAACATATTTGGTTTAAGACTTAAGTACTAATAAAGATTTGATCAAGTGAGATTGATTCAAGATTAGATTTAGAAACTGGAAACTAAAACAGCTTAGTCATAGAGACTACAACATGTTACATAGCACTCAACCATATACATAGAAAAATACATATATACAAGCATACTTATTCTAGATTTCAATCATGCAACCACATTCATATACTTAAGTTTTTTTTAAAATGATGTTACTCACTTGAATTTGAAGAAGACAAAGCTTCCATTTGAAATGCTTTTGAACTTGAAGAAGAAAACATTTGAAAACCAAAATGTTGAAGCTTGAAAAACAAGGCTAGATACATGTTGAAGCTTTAATTCTGCTAATTGCATTGATAACCATATTTTATTATGAAACTTGATTTCTTTTGATAATCCAGGTTTCCCTTTGAAAATTTTCAAACTTTGATTCATTTGCTTTTAAAATGTGTTTTCAGGCTTGCTTTTAAAAATGGGTTATAGGCTTGGAAATTGTTTTGAGAATTCGATGGCAGATTTTGGAGATTTCTTTGAGATGAAAATGGTTACAGGTTTGGGTCTTTGATTTGGAAAAAAGAATTACAGTTAGTGATTATTGAGGAAAATTTATAGGCTTTGCCTTTTGATGTTTGGAAACAAATTATAGTGTTTGGTTTTGATTCTGGAAAGTGATTACAGGTTTGATCTATTTGATTTGAGAAATGAGTTACAGGAAGATGTGTCTTTCAGGTTTGTAGAATATAGATCAGGTTGAAGTTCTCCTATCTTTTGAGTTGAGAAGAGAAAAGGAAGAAAGAGATGAAGATGTAGGTTTAAATAATCTAATTTATGAATTTATTAAATTTTAGAAAATGAAAACACAATGTGACACTTGTCTTCCATCCTACTTAATTTCTTAACACTTGTTAGAAAAGATGCTTATAAATTAACACATGTATATTATGTATTTTTATTTATTTTTAAATTAATTTACAAATCTTTTATAATAAATTTCCTAATTAATTTATACATTTCTAATTTAATAACTGCTTTAGTAAATCTATAAAAATAAATACTTTAAAAGAAAATTAAAATAAATCCAATCATGTTTTTTTTTAAATAAAATCATACCTAGTGTATTAAATTCATTTATAGATATAAATATAAAACTTTATTCATATATTTCATATTTAAACTACTTCAAAATAATTATTCTTTGAACTCAAATTTAATCCAAATATTAAATTCAAATTCAACTTTTGTTAAATCTAAATTTAAAATCAAGTTATATATAAATTAAATTTGAAATAACAATGCTATTTTTATTAAGAATCTATTTGTAAAGACAATACATTATTAATATTATTTTTAGAAATGACTCATTATTAAATTAAATTAATCATAAAAGAAATTATGTCTTTATTAATAAATTACTTATTTTATTAAGCTATATTTTAAAAAGAAAACAAAACAAACCTTTTTGTTAATTCATTTAAATTTAAAACTTAAGCCAAAATCATTTTAAACATTAAAACATCTACCTTAACAATTTAAAACCACATAGTTAATTATTAAATAGCTTTGAAAAACATAATATTAAATTAAATCAAAATTTCCAAATTATTAATAATATTAGAATTTTAAGTCAAGATTCATTTATTAAATTTAAACCAAGATTTATTTATTTAATAACTTTGAAAAGCTTTATATTAAATAAAAACAAATTTTCAAATTACTAAAAATATTAGAATTCGAAAATATGCTTTATTTAAATTAAAAACAAAGCTAATCTATTTACAATATAAACCATATATTTATATTATAAATAGAAACCAATTTATTAGCTTTAAAAGATAAAATCTACCAATCTAATATTTATGAAACGAAAATTATTAAATCAATTTGAATTATTATTAATAAAATTATCAATATCAATTTCATTTTTAATACGGATTATTAAATTGATATTGTCAAAAATTCCGGGATATTACAATCCTTCCCCCTTAAAAGAATTTCGTCCCCGAAATTTAAAACAAAGGTAATTTAATAATCTCATTAAAGATTTTAATTTTTAAACACAGGCATATGTCAAACATATGCTAACAACTACAGCAACCAATTAATCCAATCAAACAAATTTAATTATCCAGACAAAATTATGGATAGAATTTTCTCGAGTTTCCCAAGTATAAATACCGGTATACTCGCTCTATAGAATCCGAATAATCAAAACTACTAAGCTATAGGGCTCCTACTCATCTATATCTACAACACTAGACAGGATATCAGACTACAGACGAGTCTGACTCAACACCCAAAACTCCCGAACAGCTGGTTTCAAAACCAGAGATAGATCATACACGTATTTTCTATGAGATACATGAAACTCATCGAATCTCAGTTATCCAAACTGGCAATTCAATCCTGTAGATCAATCACTTATTCTTACAGAAAAGATCCAAAACACTTCAGAGCTAGCTTCTCTTATAGCTCCCTTAATCGAAAAAAAAAACTTATCCAAAATCAAATCTCCGACTTCGAAAATCCAAATTCCTCCGTCTCTTATCCTCAAAAGACTCCGGACGATCCTAAGCTTCCTACATCCTTCCTGATCAGCTCGACCTTCACTGATGCCTCTAGAAACAAACAAAACCAATCTTCTCAACAAAATGATCTTCTCACGATCAATCCAAAATCAAGAACTCAAACTCTACTCCCCAAATAGAAGACTATACTCACTTCTCCTGACCGGAAAATGAAAACTGATGCATTCCCAAACTGCTTCCGCTACACAACTCTAATCTGGAATAGAAGAAAATGCTGATGAAGATCATGAGCACAAACTGGACAACACATTCCAGAAATATGGTTCAACAGATCCATAAAGAAAACTCAGAAATTTCTCCAAAACATTGAGCTGCTTCATCAAACTCTATCTCTAAGAACCATCCTTCTACTAAGCTGAACCACCGGCAGCACTCCTGGAATCCCAGACGATAAGAAAACTCACTCTCCAGATCCGGACAAACCTCTGTCTTCCTTGAAGACATCCAAAAAATATCTGACAATCCAAGAGAACACTCAACTATCGCAAGTTACTTTTGCGATCAACCGAGACCAATTTCCAAAGAAGACTGTCCTCTCTTTACCCAACAGAACAGCTTACACTTATCTAACCAATCCATCGAAGAAAAGGATCCATTCAGCTGTTTCTGAACTCTTCCTTCAGAAACTGCTAAGATAGAAGACTCCCTGACGACATACAGAACACTCCAAGCTGCACTGTCGCCACAGATGCCAAAGATATCCTAATCCAAAGCTCTTCTAGAAACTCGAACCTCAAACCAACAGAAACACCATGTTGAACACAGCCACAACCCCGATGCAGACCTACTTCCTTAAATTTGTTCCAGAGAAATATCTTCGGAAACATCCACAGTCACGGCATCTCATCACACAGCTACTACTTCCTGAGGTATCAAGATACCATCACTTGTTTTTTCCTAGACAACAGATCCAAACTCTACTCATCCAACTCTGCACTTCAAAGATGACTCCGAACCTTAACAAGTTTCCTTCAGAGATCGATGAAATCCTTCATCACTACAATGCTCACTCGAGACAGTATTGGGTCTACAGTCTCGACAAATACACTTCCAACCTCAATCATTCAAACTCCAACCAATGGTAGTTGTCATATTACAAACATAACTACCCAATCTACCTTTATAACTTATATTGAAAAACACGAACAGGTAACCCAACAGAT
The DNA here is from genome assembly GCA_030765085.1 of Allium cepa. Taxonomy (NCBI): domain Eukaryota; kingdom Viridiplantae; phylum Streptophyta; class Magnoliopsida; order Asparagales; family Amaryllidaceae; genus Allium; species Allium cepa. The sequence continues at coordinate 56,180,223 of CM060939.1, forward strand.
AGGTAGAATATATATATATATATATATATATATATATATATTTAAAAATTACAAATACGCTCTCCCAAGATAGACACCACTCCAGAGCCTAGGTATTATCTCCACCTATACTTTGATACCAAATGAGACGATCCGACTTTCTCACCACAGAAAATCGCATCATCTTGAAGAAAGAAAGGGATAGAAAAGAGAAAAGAAAGAGAAGAAAGAAGAAACAACATCAGAATCTCAACAGCGGAACAAATAAATTATATTAATAACATAAATATTACATTGTTTACAACCATTATCAGAGTTACACGGATTACACATCGCATACTAGACAGTTATAAACACCTATCTAGTTATACAACTCAATACAATTGAAGAGAACTACTCAGAGAAACCAACACAGCGGAACACCATATATAACTATAACGCAGAAGCCTCCTGTTTCATTGCTCCTCCACAATTCGTCAAAGCTAACCTGAATCCCTTGGCTACTCGTAAAAATTTGAGTACCCAAGAGTTTAAGAAAACAGAAGATAAACTCCGGGTCAGACATGGGTCTGGTGTGAGTAACATGTTAAGGTTGCTTAACTTTCAATAATCTTTTGAAAAGAAAGGTATCACGTAAGACTTCCCACACATAAACATGGAAAAGTTTTTACCTTACGCTAACCAAAACATTTGATAGGAAATCCAGTGATATTATAATATTGCCTAGGATTTTCAAGTAAAATATAGAAATAGCTAGAATGCTTACATCTCACGTTCCAACATAGATGGACACAACTAATACGTACGGGACTTATTGGAGATTGGATTCCATACAATGGAAGGGCTACTGGGGTACCGTCCGTCACAGTACGTGGCCTAGATCAACGTACCTAGATCGCTTCCAATCCCCTGCAACACAAGGCCGAAACCATCCCTTACTGGACAGTCCCGAACAAGACAACCCCAGCAGTTGGAGCTCAACAACTGCCCACACAGCCGAAATAAAAGGGACCTCTAGACAGGGGAAAATCTCGTCCTACTTGGGCATGGCCCACTTAGCCTTGCTGCACCTCCCCTATTTTAGCCATTCCCGGTTGATGAGGCTTGAGGCTACGGTTACCTATATAGAACACATCTATCTTAAAATGCCCATCGTCCACCTGATGATGTTCTAAAAGCGTTCAATCCATACAAGTTCATTCCGGGTTCGAATGAAACCGAAGGCATTATCTTGTTACACTCATTTTGGAATCACCCTCAGAGTTAACGACGATAACCCTTGCACTTTGAATCTTCATCTTCACTTGTGATACACGACCTATCGTTAATTTGGATCGATTTGGTTTTCGGATATCCAAATCTGAAACCCGATCCAGGTCTCATCGAAATCCAAAACGTGTCTTTTAAGGCCAAGTTGTTTTAAAGTTTAAAACAATTCAATTTAATTATCCATATACACACAGATAGATAATTCACAAATCACAATAGATAATCAACATTATCATAATAAACAAATGATCCACAGTATCATTATAAACAGATAATCCATATTATCATCAAAATAGATAATCCATAACATCACAATGCAACCAAAGCATTCGTACCACATAGCATTACTAATCTCATATCTGAGATCACAAACCATTCAAGGCAATCAATATCAGCCAATCATACATAAGCAAAGATTTACTTAATCACATCATCTATAATTAATTTAAAATTAATTAAATTTATTACCTCCATTTCTAATTAATTTAAAGTGAATTAAATTAATTACTTCATCTTTAATTAATTCAAAATAAATTAAATTAATTACTTCATCATTATAATTCTTGCTTATCTAATCATTAATTAGTTACAAGTCAATTAATTAAGCATTCAAATTAATCACCTTGATTAATCACCCTTGATTAATTATCCTTAATTACATTCAAGTAATTGTTCCTTGATTAATTTCTCAAATTAATCACTCTTAACCCCTTACAGTAATTAATCCTTAATTACTTCATAAATTAATTAACTATAATTAATTACATTAATCCTTAATTAATTACATTAATTAATTATCTTTAATTGATTAATTAACCTTAATTAATCAACTTTAATTACACCATTAATTATATTAATTAATGATCCATAATTACATTTTAATTAATTACTTTATTTAAATTAATTACATTAAGTAATTAATCTTAGTTAAACCATAATTATTGATTCCTCTTAATTAATCACATTCAGTAATTAACTAACTTTGATTACTTCATTTAAAATAAATTAATTATTCCTTAATTAATTTCTTCCTTAACACCTTGATTAATTAAAATGTAATTTAATCCAAATTATTTCCATTCTTAAATCATCTTTAATTAATTACATCCTGTAATCACCAATTAATTACTTCACTAAGTAATTTTCAATCCATTAATTACATTAAGTAATTATCATCCATTCAGTGTTTAAAATTAATTAAACTTAATTAATTAATTTAAACATCCACATTAAACTAAATTAATTACATTAAGTAATTAATTCCTTAATTACTTCCATTAAGTGATTACACTTAAACAATTCACAAATTATTATCATTAAATTAATTAACCTAGCAAATTATTAAAATTAATCACATTAGTTAATTATTAAATAATCCTAGTTAATGACCTTTATTAACCATTCTTTAATTACTTCCATAAGTAATTAGCTTATATTAATCATTATTAATTACAAATTAATTTATCTCTAATTATCCATTAACTTAACGCTAATTATTTAATAAATTAAGTGTTAATTGTAACTTAATTAGTCTTTAATTATTTAATTAATAAACCTTGATTATAATTTAATTGCTTAATTAATAAATCTTTAATCATTAATTGATAATCTTTAATTATTTAATTAATGCTCTTTAACTTCAAATTGATTAACCCTTAATCAATTATTTATTAATCCCTAATCAATTAATTAATTTAACTAACTAATTATTCCATAATTACCTCATTAATTCAATTAATTTCAAATCATTAAATCTTAATTAAATTTTAAGATAAAAACATTTCTTAATTATGATTAAATTGTCATTAACAAATTTATTTGAAAACAAATTTACTTTTGAACTTACTTTAAAATTTCATTTCAAATATAAGATTTAAAATGAATATAATTTAACATAACCAAGTTTAAACAATTTAAAAATCCTATTAAATTATATGGCAAAGAAGTACTTGTCTTATAAAAGGAAATTTATAAGAGTTTACATCAAATTCATTTTTAAGTTCAAATAATTTAAATTTTCACTTAACATACAAAGTTGTTTAAATCTTTCAAATTTAAAACTTCATTTATTTCAAAGTGAAATTCATATTTAAACCTTTGATTTCCTGAATTAAACTTCACTTTAAAAACTTACTAACATTTTAAAACTTCATTTTTTTTAAAAATTCAAACAACTTACCACTATAAAGTAGTTTAACAAGTTCAAGTTTAAAATTTTATTATTCCTTTTTTTAAACTAAACTCTAGATTTCAAACTTGAGTTTAAAACTTAGTTTTAAACACTAGCTTTCATTTAAAAACTGCAATTTCTAAAAATTTAAACAAACATTACAGGTTTTGTTAAAACCTGTAACTTCTGTTAAACCCGAAACACCCCCCAAAATGCTTCGAGTTCAAAGCCCATCCTCCCCGAGCCAACTAACCCACAACTTCGAGTCAAACTGAGATTTACTCGAGTGTCCTTCTCTGCTTCAACACTCAACCCAACATCACCAGACAATCACTTCACCGTGCATATGCACGGTGACTCCGGCCACTGTTTATCATCAGCGTTGATCGCTTCACATCAGAAATCGACCCAGCAACCCACCACGATCATCAACTCGAGTCCAACACCCAGAAATCAAATTCGATCACCCAATTCCAAAACCTGGAACAACAGAACATTACCAACCCAAACCTGTCATCACTTCATTCTCTCCACTCCGACCATCTAAAGATCAGAAACTCCGGCCATGACTTCATCTATGACCAAACTTCCGTTTCCCAAAAACTCAGAACACTCGAACAACCCTACAAGCCGTGGCGATCAAACCTCTCCACCTAGTTAAAACTAGGTTTCCAGAAGAAAATTCACTGCAGCAACTTTCATGGTGAATTGCATTTCCATCCACCATTTTTCCTAGCGTCTCTGATCACTCTACCATCACCAGAAAGAAACTCGACCCCTCCGATCATTTAGATCAACAGGAACAACCCAAATTTCACTTTTCAGACAACTCTGAACGACTCTCTGATTCTAATGCTAGAACTTGTGATTTTGTTTTTAAAATCTTGATTTTGTATGATGATTCAGATTCTAACTCTGAAACATCAAATCATGTTATTTGAATTTTTAACTTTTTAAAGTTTACACCGTTATAAATTTATTTCCAGAGCCTAAACACATTATTTCCTCTTAAACAAATTTTTAAACTAAAATCTATGCTATAATAAACATATTTGGTTTAAGACTTAAGTACTAATAAAGATTTGATCAAGTGAGATTGATTCAAGATTAGATTTAGAAACTGGAAACTAAAACAGCTTAGTCACAGAGACTACAACATGTTACACAACATTCAACCATATACATAGAAAAATACATATATACAAGCATACTTATTCCAGATTTCAATCATGCAACCACATTCATATACTTAAGTTTTTTCAAAAATGATGTTACTCACTTGAATTTGAAGAAGACGGAGCTTCCATTTGAAATGCTTTTGAACTTGAAAAAGAAAACATTTGAAAACCAAAATCTGAAGCTTGAAAAACAAGGCTAGATACAGGTTGAAGCTTTAAATCTGCTGATTGCGTTGATAACCCAGATTTCATTATGAAACTTGATTTCTTTTGATAATCCAGGTTGCCCTTTGAAAATTTTCAAACTTTGATTCATTTGCTTCTAAAATGTGTTTTCAGGCTTGCTTTTAAAAATGGGTTACAGGCTTGGAAATTGTTTTGAGAATTTGATGGTAGATTTTGGAGATTTCTTTGAGACGAAAATGGTTACAGGGTTGGGTCTTTGATTTGGAAAAAAGAATTCCAGGTAGTGATTCTTGAGGAAAATTTACAGGCTTTGCCTTTTGATGTTTGGAAACAAATTATAGTGTTTGGTTTTGATTCTGGAAAGTGATTACAGATTTGATCTATTTGATTTGAGAAATGAATTACAGGAAGATGACTCTTTCAGGTTTGTAGAATATAGATCAGATTGAAGTTCTCTTGTCTTTTGAATTGAGAAGAGAAAAGGAAGAAAGAGATGAAGATGTAGGTCTAAATAATCTAATTTATGAATTTATTAAATTTTAGAAAATGAAAACACAATGTGACACTTGTCTTCCATCCTACTTAATTTCTTAACACTTGTTAGAAAAGATGCGTATAAATTAACACATGTATATTATGTATTTTTATTTATTTTTAAATCAATTTACAAAGCCTTTGTAATAAATTTCCTAATTAATTTATACATTTCTAATTTAATAACTGCTTTAGTAAATCTATAAAAATAAATGCTTTAAAAGAAAACTAAAATAAATCCAATCATGTTTTTTTTAAAATAAAATCATACCTAGTGTATTAAATTCATTTATAGATATAAATACAAAATTTTGTTCATATATTTCATATTTTAACTACTTCAAAATAATTATTCTTTGAACTCGAATTTAATCCAAATATTAAATTCAAATTCAATTTTTTTTTAAATCTAAATTTAAAATCAAGTTATATATATAAATTAAATTTGAAATAACAATGCTATTTTTATTAAGAATCTATTTGTAAAGACAATGCATTATTAATATTATTTTTAGAAATGACTCATTATCAAATTAAAATAATTATAAAAGAAATTATGTCTTTATTAAAAAATTACTTATTTTATGAAGCTATATTTTAAAAAGAAAACAAAATAAACCTTTTTGTTAGTTCATTTAAATTTAAAACTTAAATCAAAATCATTTTAAACATTAAAACATATATCTTAAAAATTTAAAACCATATAGTTAATTATTAAATAGGTTTGAAAAACATAATATTAAATTAAATCAAAATTTCCATATTATTAATAATATTAGAATTTTAAATCAAGATTCATTTATTAAATTTGATCCAAGATTTATTTATTTAATAACTTTGAAAAGCTTTATATTAAATAAAAACAAATTTTCAAATTACTAAAAATATTAGAATTAGAAAATATGCTTTATTTAAATTAAAAACAAAGCTAATCTATTTACAATATAAGCCATATATTTATATTATAAACAGAAACCAATTTATTAGCTTTAAAGGATAAAATCTACCAATCTAATATTTATGAAAGGAAAATTATTAAATCAATTTGAATTAGCATTAACAAAATTATCAATATCAATTTAATTTTTAATACAGATTATTAAATTGATATTGTCAAAAATTCTGGGATATTACATCTCTACTATCAAATTTTAAATGCACACCGTTATAAAGTAGATTTGGCTTTTTAAAAGATAAGTTTACTCACCTGTAAAACTTTGAACAGAGAAACCAGAGTTGTGAAACTACAAGTTGATTTTGATCTTGATCTACTTTGATTTGGTTGAGCTTGAATTTTCTTTGCTTCAGTTGTAAGCTTGGTGAAGTTGTTTAGTTTCCTCTTATTATTTTTTTCTGGTTTTGTTTTGAAGAAAAGAAGAAGATATATGTGTGTGTGTGTGTGTGTGTATACATATATAAAAGAGAGAAAACTGCCTAATACAACACTTGGTTTCCTTTTAAATCATTTTTTTTCTTTTTCTTTTTTTATTTTGAAAATGAAGAAATCTTTAAAGAAGAAATCTTGGCACTTGTATGCTCGAAGAATTAATATGTCTTCTTTCTAGCTTACATATAAATCATATTCATATGCACAAATATATCTTTGTCTCCATAGCCTACAAATGTCCATATATATATATATATATATATATATATATTCTTTATACATTTATTTTTATTAACTATGTTTAAGTTATTAATACTTTAATTAATAACCATATATATATTAGTGTTTAGAATGTAGAGTTTAAATTTAATTATTTTTGAGAGAAATTTACAATGAATTCAAATTTTAGTCTCTTTTCAAATCTGTATATGTATATGAACAATAGTAATTAGATAGCATATTTTATTTTATTTTAAATGATAGGTTTTGTAAACTTAAATAATTATATTAGAATATTATTATATTAAATTTTTCCAAAAATCCGGGGTTGTCACATTCCTCCCCCTTTAAAACTTTTCGTCCTCGAAAAGGAACGAAGCAAGAGCTTTAATTATTATGTTTATTGTCTGTTAAATTATTCTTTAAACATTTTTAACTCTTTAATTTTTTTATTTTAGATTTTTAAAACACTTTAAAAATCCACATAATATTATCAAAATAGTTTTATAAAAATACTTTTTATAACTCGATTTCTCAACAAGTCCATCCTTATTCTCATAGAAATTTGGTCATACGTTGATCAGGCGTAGGACTGAAAATTTATAAGCACTTAGTAGATCCGCTTTCAACACCTAGTGAAAATACTTAGAATTTTTTGTGAGAATGTAGAAAACATTTTTATGAGAATGCTCTAGAAATCATCACCCCCTCCATGGATCACCGTTAGCCCAATGATTACGTCGCCATCCCGACGAAACCGAAGAAAACTGTAAGCATCCGCACCCCACGATTTCACCATGGAACCGCCACATATCGCAGCTATACCCAGGGTTATGTTGCCATCACGGCAAAACCATGTAACTGTAGGCATCATCACCCTCGAATTTCGCTGCTAAATGAAACTTCACCGCATAGATTGCAGATTACATCAGTCAGTCCCAATGTAGCCTGCAGGCACTACTGTCACACGACTTTCGCTATGTCCTCATAGATCGCAGCCTACCGATGTTGCGTTGCTCTCCCAGGGAAATCAAATGTAGACTTTAGGCAATCACTTCCCCTCGACTTTCGCTATGGAAACACAGTAGATCGCAGTTACACCAAAGTTACACTGCCGTCACAACATAACCCCAATGTCTCTGTAGGCATCAGCGCCCTCGACTTTTGCTACCCCAATCACAATCCACATGAAATATAGTTTAGTCCGGACATCCTCTGGGATCAAAATATAGAACCCTCCTTAGGGATCAAGGTAGAACCAACCCGTGGATCTCCTACTACAAGTTTCAACTCTAAATGGGAGTGTCTTTGTCCCCACACCATTCTCAAAACATTTTATACTATACACATATAGTATCTTCCAAATCATACTCATTATATGTATCATATATAAATCCCATTTTCACAAAATCGATATCTCAAAATCGATAGTTCTCAAACTTAGCTTTCCAAATTCCCAAAATTTTCTTTTTCCCAAAATCAATAGCCTTTCGAAATCAATGGGTTTCAAAAACTTTTCTTAGTTCCGTCCTCATAAAATTATTCATATATGTGTATATATATATATATATATATATATATATATATATATATATATATAAGTTTATTCCTTCAACTTGAAAAATCTTTGGATCACTTCATACTTATATAAATTCCTTTTTATACCTCAAATATTTTCTAAAGATCTTTTCTTCTGGTTATAGATTCAACAAGGAAAGTTTGTCATATATAACAAATATATATATATATATATATATATAATTTTATTTATGCCAAATCAACATTCAAGTTCGATTTCCTTTACAAAGTCATTTGTAACATTACTCACTTCTTTTAAAGTGAGTTTCAGTTATAGTGTTATTAACTTCCATTTTGCAATCATATATTTCTCAAAATATACTCTTCTATTTCAAAATCATTTTTACTTCAATATCTGGTTTCACTTTCACTTCATAATTATTTCAATCCCCATTTGGGTTATCACTTCAATTCTTATCTCAATTGGTATTTAATTACAAACAGTTTGCACTCTGATGAGCTTGAATTTAAAAAATAGCTTGAAAAGTTTAAGATAGATAAGTAGTTGTAAAATAGCAATTAGTTGTAAAATAGTTGTAAATAGTTAAGTAGTTATAAAATAGTAATTAGTTATAAAATAGTTAAATAGTTAAGTAGTTGTAAAATAGTTGTAAAATGGTTAAATAGTAAGTCTAAGATAATTTGAATTTTAAAAAGAATGTTTTGTATAGTAAATAGCTTGGAGAGATCAAATAAATCTACATATTTTAGGAAATAGATTTTAGACAGTTTATATTAAAATAGTTTATTAAAAATAGCTCAGATCCAAACTATTCAATCTTCCAATCTCCTATTCCAATCAATTTTCAATTCCGACTTGTTTTTAAATTGATTCAATTCCAATTCACTTCAATTCCTTTCCCAAATAACAATCAATTCCTATTTGAATTTAAACATATTCAACTTCAATTACAATTCGAATTAATTCAAATCAAATTTCAATTTGAACTAATTTCAATTCCACTATCAACTTTAAATCATCTTGAATTATATAAATTCGAGTTAAAAAAAATTAAATGTTGATTTAATCCCTTAAATCAAATTAACCCCTAACCTTCTATTCACAATCCAAGTCTTGAACAATTCAATTCTGAGTCCAAATTCCAAAATTTCATTTTAAATTACCTTTACTTCTACATAAACTTATTTCTAGGTTCAAGCGAGAGTTAAATCTTTTTAAACAAATCAATTTTCGAAATTCAAATGATTACCCAATTATACTTCAATTTTTTAAACCCAATCCTTGAAACAATCATGGTTGATAAATCCATTTTTAACGTCTAAATCCTAAGTCCAAAGTAATTTCCATTTTCATATATTTAATCTTTATTTATAAAAATCAAAATCATTTAAATAATGTCAAATTAAAGTTTTATTTCCATTTAATTTCAGCAATGGATGTATATCATTTCAACACACTTCTTAATTTATTCAAAATAATTCAATTCACGGTTTCATAGATTATTAATAACAAAAGGATGATAGCAGGATATGTCAAAGTAAATAAGCATCCAAACTATCTAATCACCAATCAATAGCATCCAACACACATTTCTAGAATTTGAAACCTATTTTGAGATCACACATAACTCCCTTTTCAATTCATCCCATTTAACTTCCCTAAGTTAAATCTCAATTTCATCTTGAAATTTCCAATTTCAGTTTATAAGTCCAAACTTATTTAACTTTCCCTAAGTTAAATTTCAATTTTATCTAATCTAGTCAACCTTACTCAATTTGAAATCTCCATTTCAAATTTTAAACTTCTTATCAATATCCTTTCCCACTTGTAAGTTCAAAAACTTATTTCACTTTGGGTTATACTCTCATTTCAGGGTAATTCAGAACTCAACACTTAGTGTTTACTTCCAATCAACTTTGTTATTATGTATATCCACTTATACATACATGTTTATTTCATTTGCACACCAAGTCATACTTTCAATTTTAAACCATTCTTGGTTTTTAATTTAAAACAAATTCCTTTAAAAAAATTAAAACAACTTTTTTTTTAAAAAATAAGATTCCTACAATAAAAAATATTCTGAATAATATTATTTATTATATCTTTTAACACTTTGAAACAAATTCCAAATTTCTGGACTTAGATTTTAAAACTTCACAAATTAAATCCTTTTCAATTTATAAGTCATACTTATCTAAATTGTTACTTCCTTTAAACATTTCATTCTGCTCTATCATTGTTTATTTAGAAAAATAAACATTCATTTATTAAGATACAATACCCAATTTATGATAACTATCATGTCTAAAAATCATACATGCCATATATTCCATAATCATTTGCCGAAAAATCAAATAAAGGTAACTTATTTCAGTACTCTGAAAATTCTTTTGTATTTTCTAGGATTTGAATTCAGTTTTGAATCCATTTTTAGCTCAACTTATTTGTATAGTTAATCCATACCCAAGTTTCTATTCGATTGTATATATATTACCACTTAATTTTTATTATTATATTTAATTTCAATAATTAACAACCAATTATCTTAATATATTATAATAATTAGAAAAATTATTGCTTTATATATCAAAATATAAGCTTACATAAAAATCATTCACTTTTAAAACCGTTTTATAATCTTTATATAAGAAAATAACAAGTACACCCTCATATATAATACACTCAATTCATTTTAGGGTACTACTGCCCTATTTCTAATGATAAACCCCCACCAGAGCTAAGGTTCTTGCTTATCCTTCGGCTCTGATACCAAATGTAGCAGCCCAAAAATTTTCAACCCCGAAAATCGACACTAATACGTTCACTGTATAGAGTGCCGAGCAATCGAGTGTCGGAAGTCCTAGACTCTATTCTAATGAGCACTCCACAACAACAATGGGTGCACATTTGTAGGCCATCGTGGTGGCAGTATGGTGATGATGTAGGTTTCAGGGCTTGATCAGGCCGAGGTTGGTTTTCTTGGCCAGTGCGATGTCAGGATGGTGTTGAAGTGGACCGGAGGATGGGAAAAGGAAGGTGGAAGCGAGGCGAAGTCTTAAACACAAGGGCGTAGGTCCTGGTGACTGGTGGCGGTGATACAAGGTGGATGTAGGTTAGGGTTTCTTTTTCTGGTGATGGCGAAATTCGATTTTGGGTTCGAGCATTTTTCATGGAAAATTGAGTAGGCATGGTGGACGGAAGGGTCGGTGGCAATTGGTTGGTGATGTCGACGTTGGTCGGAGTAGCTCCGACTCCGTGTGCACGTGCACAAGAAGATTGGTGTATCAGTGGTATCAGTTGGATTGGCTGTAGTGAATGGTTGAAGATAGGTAAGAAATTTAGAGAAGAGAAGAAAGTGGAAGGTCGAGTCTGGACGCTGTTTTTGGGCTTGAACCTGCGTGCTTCAAAAAAAAATTAAAGTAAACAAATTTTTAAGGAAAAAGAAAATAAACAAATTTTTCAAAAGAAGTTGATAACCAAAGTATTTTAAGTCCAACGTTTTTGAACTTAAACTTTCTAGAAATAATTAGCAATTTAAGACTTTAAATTAACCCTAAACATTAGGTTAATAAATGAAGCTAATAAATAATTTAAGCTTAAATTAGTTAAGTTTAAGATATATTACACCTACATGATAATTACATAATTAATTTCTAAGTTATTAAGTAAAATAAAATAGATGAAATTAGTAATGGTTAAAGTAAAGTAAGTTGTTTGAAGGATTAATTAATTTAAAACCTTAAGTTCTTTTACATGCTAATAATTAACTAAATCCAAATATTTGATTAAAATAAATATAAATGGCTTGTAATTAGTTAATGACAATTAAACAGGATTTGTAAGTAATTAATAAATTCTTTTTTTAAATTGGATGATTGTATGACTAATTAATCTAGCCCATGAATGATTAAACTGGATTGAATACTTTAGATTTCTTTAATATCTTTAGTATGTTAATCCCTGTTATTCTGTGATTTGAAATACCCTGAATTGAACTGTTGATATAAACGTGAGATGTTTATTTGAAATAAATATTTGTGATGGAATTTCTGTGTGAATATGAAATTTTGGAATTTAAATTGAATTGTTTTATTTAAACAACTTGGCTTAAAGGATGGCGTTGGATTCGAAGAGATCATGGTCGGAAATCAACAATATCCAGAACCACTTCGATTAGTAACTACTATAAATCTTTATAGATTTGATTATAGAATCAAATAGGCTGGAATGGAATGAATTAAGCAACCTTGGCCATTTAAACTAAGTAACGGAACTTAGATATTGTTTTGTGAAATAAGTATTAGGCTATAGCAAGATAAAACTCATAGTGATGAACGAGCTACCTTGGTTTTCAAAGAAGCTTTTCAACTTAAGTATTTCATATTAAATGGGTTTACTCATGCTGGTTTCCAGCTTGACTCGGGTGTTACTTTATTGTAATGCTTGGGTCAGACTGAGTATTATAGACTTTCAGGTTAGGAAGCTTTGGAGCAGGAGGCGAGCTGGATGGTAGAGACGTATTGAGTATATCTCACTATGTATTAGAGATTGTATAGATTGTATTTTAGGACAAGTTGTTATGACTATCCAGGTTTAATTATTGATGTTGTACTCTAATATTGTATATATTGACAGTTATAGCTTTCCATTATATAAAATGCTGTTATTTGTATATTATATTTATTCCGTTGCGATTGTGAGATTCCGTGCTTGTGTTTTCTGTTTCCTCTTCTACCTCTTTTTCTTCTTAACCCAAATAGTCTGGGACTTCCGGCACTCAATTGCTCGGCACTTTATGCAGTGAGCATATTAGTGTCGATTTTAGGGGTCGAAAATTATCGAGCCGTTACAATTTCTCTACAAAATCTCTATTGGATGTTTGTGCCAATTTTTGGTGCAAATAATACTCGTTCACTAAGGGACTGATTCGATCAGTTTTAAGAAAATCGATTAAAGAAGTTGAAATAAGACTCCATATTTGACCTCAAGTGTAATGGGAGATTGATAGAGTTAGGGGTATGCCTTAGGGGCATTTATGTAATTTGTAACATATATCTAACTCGATAATCAATCTCGTTTATAATGAAGGTCTTTGATTTCTATGGTATACTTTGTTATATTTTGATATAATTAATTAAATAATTAATTTAAGTCATATTAAATAGAAAATCCTTAAATGATATGTTATATGATTGTAATTACAATGTGTTGAATAATACAACATATTTTTTAAATATTCCTAGTCAGAATATTTTGAGAAAGGACATCGATTCAGCGGTTGAGACTAGAGTATGTAACACTCTCTAAATGTTAGGTAGTGTATTACTTATGGTTGTTGGGGGCACCAAAGAGTTACATATTGATAGTTATTAGATAAGCATGAAATAATTCACTATAGAGCTTTCTATTGGTTAATATAACTAAGGTCATACAGAGAATCTTGAAGTGAAGATGTTACACAGTTCCTACGACTTGAGAATACTCTAGAACTTTGATTTGAACACTCCACTTTGATTATGGTTAAATCATGGCATGTCGATCCATCGAGCGACTATGATTGAGTTTGAGTTGATGTATTAGAATTGAAACACTATTCAATAGAGAACTCTTCTCCTTGGTTATAACGGGTTGGTATCTCGATTAATTGTAGTCAACTAAAAGTCAGTCTCTACTAGAGCAGTGAGTTGATAATGCCTGTTTTTATTAAGTAAAGGACTTTTTGGATAATCAAGTTGAATGTGGGCGATATTTGAATTTTAACTAAAACCAGATTATATATATCTTAGAGTGATATAGTTTTGATAAAGAGAATTGGTGTAAATAATCATTGTTAACAGGTCCTTCTTATAATAATAAAATTGGATTTTATCGAAATGATGTGTAGGTGATAAATTCAACCAAAGTGCCAAACAACTGGTTAAGGTGAAATGCGAGCATTGATTTTTATCGTGACTGAATTTAAAAGTTTTAATCACATAATCATATTGTTAAATACTCCAAAATACCACATAATTTAATTATTTTATAATCATTACAAATTATTTAATATTTACGAACTACTAATTATTTTATTTTATTTGATGTTTATTCATTAATATTTAATGAAAAATGTCCATATAAAAGTTATTTATGCACGTATTGATATACGATATCGATAGAATACATAAATTTAATTTAAAGCAATTAATTACTAAATGGTTTTGAAAATATTATAGACCCGTATAATCCCTATCCTGGTCAATTATACAAATTAAAGGAGAGGGGATCTGATTTAGATTTAATGAGGAGTTAAATGGTGAAGTTTTAAGGAAGGAATTGGAAATGTTTCAATTATTCGTTTAAAACAAAATTCCTTTAATTCATCCATTGATTCTCTCTCACAATTCACTTTTCTTGTCTTTTCTAATCTCACTCCTTATGGCTGAATATTCCATGGCTTCATGAAACAAAAAATTCTTAAAACAAGTCAATCAAATCAAGTAAATACAAAAATGGTGCTTTATATCATTGCAATTACTGGAGGTTATTTAATTAGATCCAGGAGTTTTAATTCACTCAAAGTATGAATTTTAGCCTGCATAATAAGGTAATTCTCAATTTCATTTGATTATATGTTACACTGTGGTTAGTATAGCTTTGAGACATAGCTTGTACATCTTAGTTGATTTTATATCGTTTCATGCTTGTATTGATTAAATTCCATATCATATATAATGAGTATGTATATGCCTATGTTTTCCAATCTATTATTTACTATTGTTTTTATTAACGTTCAAAAAATAGATCTAAAACTAATTCTAATTAGTTTAAATATTTAGTAAAATATCACATGTACAAATATAAGTGAACCATATATATTAGTTGCATGAAATCATGTATGTATATCTTTCAATATATAAAATACATTTGGTTATTATTTGTACATGTTTATATATTTTATTTAAAAATTATAAGAGGATTTTTGTGTAAAATTATACATCTAATTATGTATCCATCCGAAATCAGATCTTGTTCTCGAATTTCTAATTTTATATTTTAAAACATTTAATGTTATAACTACATACACATACTATCTCGAATTTAAAATATAGTTTATTTTTATATAGATACATGCATATGCATGTGTGTGTGTATTATTCCAATTTAATATTTTAAAAGACTTTTGTTTAGAATCGTAAAATAATTTTTGAATCTTTCCCATGTCAAAATTGCATTTCGAATGTTACTTTTAAATTTCAAAACATATGAAACTTGTCACAATTAATTTTAATATGCATAAAGGTCCAAGTGTTAACATCTTGATTTGAAATGGCATTGAATGAATGAATAAAGGAAGGTGAAAAATACTCCAAAATTTCCTCTAATTAAATGTGTAACGACCTGGAATTTTCGATCCCGAAAATTCCAAATAGTTAGGAAAAAGAAAAAAGAGATAGAAGAATAAGAAGAATAGAATCACCAACATTTCACATTCGCAGCGGATACAATATAATAACAAATAATAACAGTTATACAAAGGAAAACTGTACTTGTCAAATTTCACTATAATACATCAGAGTTATACATATTAACAAACACTGGATATACAC
Organism: Allium cepa; assembly: GCA_030765085.1. Lineage (NCBI taxonomy): Eukaryota > Viridiplantae > Streptophyta > Magnoliopsida > Asparagales > Amaryllidaceae > Allium > Allium cepa. Next base: position 56,196,277 of record CM060939.1, read on the forward strand.
AATCATCTTGTCTCAGATATTCAACAATATAATACAGCGGAAACACTCCGTACGTTCTTGCCATCTGGCTCGCCTCCTGAGCTCCAGAACGTCCTTACCTGAAAATATGTAATACTCGGTTTGACCCGAGCATTACATCAAACTAACACTCGGGTCAGGCTGGAAACCAGCGTGAGTAACCCATCTAACATAGAATTCAAAGCATACAACTTATATAAAACCCGGGTAACTCGTATCAATCTACAAATTCACAATTTGTTATAGGCATCACTTATTTCACACATCAATTTTCTAAGTACCAAAATTTAGATTAAATAATCCAATTCACTTAAATCATTTCATTCCAGCCTATTGGTTTCACATATCAATCTATAAAAATTCGAAGTGGTTTTGGGTGTTTTCGAATACCCGAGCCGGTCCCTTCGAGTATCATTCAAGGCATCCAATACGATTCAATCATCCATAAGCAAACTTGATCGCTTCCAAATTAATTTAATTAATTCTAATTGAATTACTAACCTCAAACACTTAGATTCCTTCATTTAACATTAATTAAAATCAAATAAATTAATTAATCATCCCTTAATTATCTATCTTAATTAATCATCTTGGATTAATTATCCTTCAATTACATTCAAGTAATTGTCTTTAATTAATTTCACAAATTAGTTATTCTTAACCGAAATCCATAATTAATCTTTAATTACTACATAAATTAATTAAGTATATTAATTACATTAATCCTTAATTACTTATATTAATAAATTTCTAATAATTCTCTTATTATTGATTAATTAATCTTAATTAATCAACCTTTAATTACATCATTAATTATATAAATTAATGATTTCTAATTACATTTTAATTTATCCTAATCTAATTTAATTACCTTAAATAATTAATCATTAATTAAACCACAAATATTGATCACTCTTGATTAATCTCAATAGTAATTAACTACCTATTTATTTACTTCATTAAATAAATTAATTATTCATTTTATAAAGAAGTTTAAAGGAATTTAAAACCAAATTCATTTTTAAATTCAAATTAGTTTAAGAATGCACTTTAACATTCAAGTTGTTAAAATAAATTTAAATTTTAAAAACTTTATTTGTTTAAAAACTGCGATCCTTTAACTTGAATTCCAGATTTAACTTTGATTTAAAACTTGTTTTAAATCACTGCTTTACAATTTAACTTCAATTTTTAAATATCACTTTTGTTTCTTTCCAATTCATTCTTATTTTTATTCTATAATTATTTCACTTCAAAATTTACTCTTGTATTTCTTCAAAAATCCAATTCTATATATTTCGATAACTCAGTGTACCGAAATATGTTCAAGCAAACTACAGTATTCAATATTTCAATTATCAATATAATTCGTCACAGAATATCAAATATTCATACACTGAATATTAAACAATCTAAATAATTTTGAGGAATCCAGTTGGATCCCTCCAACCTGTTTCCTTGCATCCACAGACGTTAGCACAATACGAATTCCACTTCGAGGTGGAATATCGCGGTATATGGGATTTATATAATATCATCCGGTATTATGCGACGCATAGGGTCTCATCCGCTAAATAATGCAGGAATTCAATCACCCAACATATACTATATACTACTATACATAATATAGCACTTCAAATCAATTCAATCATCCAACCAATTATTTAAATTCAACCATTTAAATTTAAATAAAAATCCAGAAGAGCCAGATTAACTCACCTTTGCCCCTAAAATTTTCAAATCCACTTCATTCTCGATTTGATTCCAAGATTATTGACCTTGTATAAATATTTATACAATTTATTAATATTTGAATTGATCGAACAGTTAATTACTACTTACTTATTTAATATAAACTAATAATTTGGTTTTAAACAAATAATTTAATTTAACAAATTAATCACCTAAATGAATTATTTGAAATAAACCAGTCAATGAAAATATATACATTTATTTTCTTTGAAACTACTCCTATAAAAATAATCTATAGGGGTTAAAAATCTGATTTTTTTATAATTTTCAACATTTTAAAATCCCTATTTTTTTCAAATCTTATATAAGCTTTTCTGCTTTACTGCATACCCATATATCTATCTATATTTCGAAATATGTGAACTGTGTATATATATATATATATACACTTTGCTGTAGTTTATTACTATATTATTTTTTCTGTTTATTTACACATATTAAGATTAACTTAAAATTTTAAACTACATAATATATAAGATATTCTTACTGTAAAATATGAATCTTTGTAAATATCTGATTTTCAAGATCTTATCTTTGTATTCTGCATATATATATATATATATATATATATATATATATATATATATATATATATATATATATATATATATATATATTAATTGAATTAGATTAAAATAGGGCAGAAAAACCTCACGTCATTGCCGAGCATCGTCGCCGAACTACCCAACCAACATCGCCGAGTTCCATCACGCAAACCCTAAACTCACAAAAACTATAGAATTGACCACGCATCGACAACGAATCGCCTTGCACGAGCATCCCATGCTCGCGCATCACCTTCATTGCTTCAACATGCCCCTCGCCGATGTCGACCTCGAACCACTGCAGCACGAAATAGCCACCCTGCCTCCAATTTCCGCAACACTGTGACCTCCACCTGAACGAACCAAAGTCGCCTCCAGTCCAATCCCAAATCTCAGCATCAAATCCCAAACCGCGATTTACCCAACTCCAACCCAAATCGACCGTACCTTTGAATTTTGTTGAAACTGCATTGAATTTGGTGAATTTTTTTTCTTAGGATTCGATTTCGTACGAGTTATATATATATATATATATATTTAAATGAAGGGCTTCGGCCATTTTTTATTTCGAGATATGAATTATAGAATGATTCATAAAAGTAGGCAGGTCTCGATTAAAAGAACGTAGGCTAGAGGCTTCCTTCAGAAGGGAAGGACGAGGTGATATTTTTTATATATTTTTATTCTAGAATGAGAAAGCAATATGATTTAAGGAAAATGGGAACGTGTTTGAATTGTTTTGCGTTTTGACATTTCCCAGCTACAGTGACAACTGAAACGAAGGCTATTTTGATGTGAAATTGTCTTTGATTGGCCAACATTTATTTTTTAAATTTAAATTTAAATTCAAATCGAATTAAATAGTTTCTGTGCGTTTTGAGCTGCCGGTGTTAAACGACAACTCTGATTGCTATGGAAATTGAAATCCGATAATAACTAACTACTACGGATCCAATGGAACTGGTTTCGTCGAATTCCAAGACTGTGCCCCCGGAAGGCTATTTTCAAATTCAACTTAAACAATATGTTTTCAAAACTGAACAAATCACCTTTAAATTAAATTTTAAACATTCTATTATCTTCAGTATCATCAGTATAAATTTTATAGGCCTTCAAATTATTTTTAACAGGCTTAAAACTCTAGATTCAACATTTTACCCAATTTCAAATTATATAATTCAGTAATTTAATTATCAAGTAAATAGTGATATTTGGAATTCAAGTTAAAATTAACCTTTCAAATATTTAAAATAAATTAAATATTCCAATCTAAATTGTCCAAAACTCTGGGTCGTCACATTCCTCTCCCCTTAAAAGAATTTCGTCCATGAAATTACTAGTTAGGAAGAATGGTCCAATACCCGTTTACTTTTCCCCCAAACCAAAAGTTCAACATCCTACCAACTATCTTTTTATAAAAGACCCATTATCCAACTATCTTTTTATAAAAGACCCATTATCATCCTTACTAACTTCCCAAACTCTCCCACAGTTTTCAAGCAATACATTTTTTCTCAATCATTCAAATTTCAATTTAAAACCAAATTTTGAATTATCAAAATTTTCTCAAAAAAATTCTAACTCTCTAAACTTTCGAATTTTTTTGCCAGCGTCTTCTTTGCGCGGCTAGCTCGGTACAACTACAAAATGCCTCTACTGGCTCCCAAATTCCAAAAGAAAACAAAAGGCCAAGTGGCTAGATCAAAAACCCAATCAAATTTCATATAGAAACTTAAACACATACCCTTTTAGTCGGGCAATTCAAATTATCTCCTGAAATCAAAACCAATTTTCCTTTCCCTTTATAAAACCTCCATATCATACTTAGCAATAATATCCAGTCATAGCTTTTTAAAATCACTTTATACATTTCCTTACAGATGTTTTCATATTTACTTCTATTCAAATTAGTTTTTTCCATTTCCATATGAATTCAATTTATCTTCAATTCTGAATTGAATTTTATCTTCCATTTATAACTGATTCATATCATTATTTTAAATTAGTTTCATCCACTAATTTATTTCAACTCAAGTTTGAATTCATTTTGTCGCTAATAAAAAGTTTCCATAAATTTTCAAACATTTTCTAATTCCCAAAATTTTCGAAATTTTTTGGCAGTCTCCTTTGTACGGAGGAGCTTTTGCAATTTGACAAGACATATAAATATATATACATCAACCCACACGGTCGGAAAAACAAAAACAGTTCATATTTCTTATTTTTATTGTGTAGGCGTACCTTTATTTAGCATTTTAAGCAAGCGGCTTATTATTTAGCAATTAGAGCTACCAAATCCAGCGAAACGGCTTCCCTGTACCTATACTTACTCAATTTAAATATGTAAGTGCCAAAATCAAGTAGCTTAACAACATTTTTACATATTTAACTAGTAAACGTATAAGTTTCTATAAGCAATGCAGGTTAAATAATATTTATAAGTAACTTATAGAGTTCCGACATTAATTTTAATTGTTTACAACCAATTCGTATACAACTTGATTCAATTTTAATGTTTTACAACTCAATTTCTTACATAAATTCATTTTTAAGCAGAACAAACTCATATTCACTTCAATTGATCTTAAAACCAATTTATTTAATCTTTATCGACTCATAGAATTTTGATTACCTTCGTTTACGTCAAACGACAATTCATTCTATGCAATTTGATGATATCCATGTGAATAAATAATTACTTAAGTTTTATAACCAATTTAAATTGATTCCGATTCAATTTATTTTAATCCCTTCCATTTTAATTCATTCACAACCATTTTATTTAGCTCGACACATTCCAGCTTGTAAGTTAATAGCCATTTCCCAAATTAATTTAACCCAAGCCTTTATTTAATGGTCTTCCATTCTTTTTGGAAGTCGAACTTCTCATTATTCTTAACTTAAGTTAATTTATTTCAATTTACTCCAACTTCAAACTTAAGTTCACTTCCATTTAATTCAGTTAGCCCATCAATTTTAATTTAATTCACCTTCTTAATTTATCAAAATAATATCCAAGCACATACTTAACTCATTTATACTCGAATTGGATTTTATTTGTAGTTCAAAACATTTCTATTATAATCCAATTCCGTTTTATTTTTACAACATCTCCACTTATTTTAATTCATTATCAATCCAAGTCGAATTAAGTTTATAATTTCGAGTTTTATTTCCAAACTTCATTATTAACTCCCATTTCAACTTCTATTCGACAAATTTAAATCTTATTAACATATTCACTTAACTAATTTATTTAGCTAACTAGCTTACTCCTTTATTTTAAAATTTTAGAAATACTTTTAAATTCACATAATACTATTAAAATATCTTTTTATAAAAAATACTTCTTATAACTCGATGTCTCAACCAGTCCATCCTTGTTTTCATAGAAATTTGGTCATACGTTGATTAGGCGTAGGACTGAAAATCTATAAGTACTTAGCAGACCCATTTTCAACATTCAGGGAAAATACTTGAAAAATAATTTTATTGAAAATATCAAAACATTTTTTTGAAAATAGAGGAAACATCTATGGTGAGAATGCTCTGGAAATTATCACCCCCATCCATGGGCGCAGTTACATCCTGGGTTATGTTGCCATCGCAGCAAAAGTCCATGTAACTGTAGGCACTCCGCGCCCTTCGATTATGCCATGGAACCCACAACAGATCGCAGTTACATTCCAGGGTTACGTTGCCATCACAGCAAAAGTCCATGTAACTATAGGCATTAGCGCCCTCGATTTTCGCTGTCAAAAATAAAACTTCTCCACTCCCACATAGGTCGTAGTTTATGGATATAAAATCAAACGTAGACCGTTGGCTCTCAATGGCACACACGACTTTCGCTAGGTTACCACAGGTCGCAGTCTACCTATGTAAAATCAAACGCAGACTGTTGGCTCTCAGTGGCACAAACGACTTTCGCTATGGTCTGCAGTAGATCGTAGTGACATCGAGTTAGACTGTCGTCACAGCATAACCCAAATGCCTCTGTAAGCATCAGCGCCCTCGACTTCCACTACACACTACTCATAATCCTCAGGAACTAGTTTTGTCCGGACTCCTCACAGGATCAACTTTAGAAATCCCCCTTAGGGTTCAAGGCAGTACCAACCTATGGCACTCCTGAGAAGTTCATTTCAAGGGAGTGCCTTTTTCCCCAGAGCCATTATCAAATCACTTTATACTATACACATATAGTATCTTCCAAATCATACACCTAGTATGAATCTTAAATAAATCTCCATTCTCAAAATCGATTATCCTAAAATCTATAATTCTCAAACTAGACTTTCCAAATTCCAATACCGATTTTACCCAAAAATCAAAAGCCTTTCCAAATCCAAAGGTTCCCAAAACGCTTTTCCAAAATCCTCGTAAGATCCTTTATATATATATATATATATATATATATATATATATATATATAATTTTTTTATAAGTTGTTTCCATCTTATTTATCATCGTAAACATATCCAACTTTCACTTGTATCCATTGTATATTTCACAAAATATACTTTCATTTCAAAAGAAATCATTTCACTTTTTTTTATTCATGAATTTTCAAGGTCAATTTCATTTAAATCCGTACGATGTACACCTACCATCCGTATGCTATACCAATCTGATCGCTCACTCGATCACAAAATTTCACTTCCGAACTAGTATCGTCCACCCGACTTCCTAGTGCGAACTCAGATCTGGTTTCTTGATCAAAAACCGTCATTCTCCTTGCATAGCCATAACTATGATAAAGAATATCCAGAATCAATCAACAATCCCTATCCAGGTTCGCCGTCGAAAATCGAGTGAAAAATCCCAACTCGGATCGATAAACTATCTCGAAATTCTATGCTCAAATCTGTATCAAACCACTATGCGAATAGAATAATATACGTACATCCTACGTATTTATCTTCATTGATTATTAGCCAAATCGTTTTCCTTTCTATTCATCCTCACTTTGATTTTATTCACTTATTCACATTTTCTTTAATCCCCATTTGGATTATCACTTCAATTCTTATCTCAGTTGGGTATTTAATCAATAACAGTTTGAACTCCGAGCAGTTTATATTTAGTAAATAGCTTGAAAATATAAAAATAGATAAGTCGTTGAAAAATAATTATTAGTTTGCAAAATAGGTGTAAAATAGTTAACTAATTGTAAAATAGTTGGAAAATAGTTAAATAGTTTCAGAAATTTTAGATAATTGCAAAATAGTTGTAAAATAGTAATTAATTTGTAAAATAGTTGAAAAATAGTAATTAATTCATAAAGCAGTTCAAAAATTAGTAAATAGTTTTCAAAAATAATTGTAAAATAAATATAAAATAATTTGGCTTTAAAAGAAAGGTTGTATATATTAAATAGCTTGGAAAAATAAGTTTATATTACAATAATTTATATTGAAAATGGCCCAGAGTCAAAAGCGTTCACTCCCCATCAATTCAATTTAAATTTCCACTTCCATTTAAACTGACTCAATTCCAATTTGAATAGCTTCAATTTCCATTGAAATTTATTTAACCCCAATTCAACTTGAATCAATCTTGATTTCTTTCCAAATTCAAATCAAATTCCATTTGGTTTTAAACTATTCAACTTTAATTACAATTCCAAATTATTCCAATCAATTTGGACCAATATCAATTGAACCCACTTCAATTTCATATCATTTCAATTCAATCCAATTCAAATTTTCCATTTAAATTTTTAAACTTATAGATCTTTAGTCACAAATCCAATTAATTCAAATCATATTCAATTTGAACGAATTCAATTCAAATTTCAAATTTAAACCATCTCGAATTATATAAATTCGAGTTAAATTTTTAAATGTTGATTTAATCCTTTAAATCAAATCAACTTATCTCTTTAAACCATTTAATTCTGAATCCATTTCAAACTTATCTTCATTTAATTTTAATTTGGTTGTATTTCTATTATCAATTTGTTCTCATTGTTTCTATTTAATTCAAATGATTTAACAACCAATTAACTTGATATTAGAAAAATTATTGCTTTACATATTAAAATATAAGCTTATATAAAATCATTTAAAATCTTTATATAAGAAAATAACAAGTACGCGCTCACATATATATATATATATATATATATATATATATATATATATATATATATATATATAGACACACACACACACACTCAACTCATTCTAGGGTACCATTGACCCTATCCTTAATGAGTAATCCCAACAGAGCCAAGGTTCTCACTTAACCTGCAGCTCTGATACCAACCGTAATGACCCGGAATTTTCGATCCGAAAAATTCTAGATAGTTAGGAAAAAGAAGAAAGAGATAGAAGAATAAGAAGAACAGAATCACCAACATCTCATATTCGTAGCGGATACAATATAATAACAAATAATAACAGTTATACAAAGGAAAACTGTACTTGTAAATTTTACTTTAATACATCAGAGTTATACATATATACAGACACTGGATATACACAATCATTATGTCTCAGATATTCAACAATATAATATAGCGGAAACACTCTGTACGTTCTTGCCATCTGGCTCGCCTCCTGAGCTCTAGAACGTCCTTACCTGAAAATCTGTAATACTCGGTCCGACCCGAGCATTACATCAAAGTAACACCCGGGTCAGGCTGGAAACCAGCGTGAGTAACCCATCTAACATAGAATTCAAAGCATACAACTTATATAAAACCCGGGTAACTCGTATCAATCTACCAATTCACAACTTGTTATAGGCATCACTTATTTCACACATCAATTTTCTAAGTACCAAAATTTAGATTAAATAATCCAATTCACTTAAATCATTTCATTCCAGCCTATTGGTTTCACATATCAAACTATAAAAATTGGAAGTGGTTTCGGGTATTTTCTAATACCCGACCCCGGTCCCTTCGAGTCTCATTCAAGGCAACCAATACCATTCAATCATCCATAAGCGAACTTGATCACTTCCAAATTAATTTAATAATTCTAATTAAATTACCAACCTCAAACACTTAGATTCCTTCATTTAACATTAATAAAATTCAAATAAATTAATTAATCATCCCTTAATTATCTATCTTAATTAATCACCTTGGATTAATTATCCTTCAATTACATTCAAGTAATTATCTTTAATTAATTTCACAAATTAGTTATTCTTAACCGAAATCCATAATTAATCTTTAATTACTACATAAATTAATTAAGTATATTAATTACATTAATCCTTAATTACTTATATTAATAAATTTCTCATAATTCTCTTATTATTGATTAATCAATCTTTATTAATCAACCTTTAAGAGCTTAAGGCTTAATGGGAGAAAGAAGAAAAGGCTAAGGGGGAAACAAAGGCAGTGGAGGAGGTCTTTGAAATTGAAGGGTCATGAGTTGGTAGTTGAAGGTAAAACATTGGGAAAGAAGGAGAAGGCGTTGAAGGAATCTAAGGACAAGCTTTCGCGGATCACTTGCCGGGTGCTTTACAAGTTGTACGCCACGGTTAAGCGTCAATTTTCTGCCGATCGCTTAGATGATACTACTATTGAGATTAAACTTAGCTTTTTGGGAGACCTAAAAAGAAAATCAAATATGCCCTTGTGTATTGCAGAGTTGAGTGGGATAAAGAACTGACCGTGGAGAATGCTTCCCCTTCAGCGTCCTAAGGTGCCTCTTTACAAGAGGATGATGAGAATGCGCTATCTTAGGGGCTAAGCCCACCTCTACTTCTCAAGTTCATGTGCATACTTGTACCCTTGTAAATGATTTCTCTACTTCTTTTGTTTTCCAAACTTCTCAATATGTAATAAAATAAATTTATTTCTCAATTTTATTGCAATTCATTTCTTTAGTTATCATACTATTTTGTTGCTACACTATGAAGGACCGTGTTATTTTCATTTCTTTGTTCTTTTTAATCTTTTAAGGAAGTAATTTTTATTAAAATCCTGAAGGAAAACATGGAAAAATTCAAAATCAAACCATGGATCATCTTGATCTTAGTGTGGTAGAAATTTGCTGGCGAGAAAAGTAGTTGGATAAGGTGTTTACATAATTTAAAGAAGAAACCCAAGGGTTGTTTTCTAAAACTGACCAATTAGTTAAACAAAAGGAAGCACTTAGTGATTTCGTACTACGTCGTTGGCACTGTACTTTGGAGAGTGGTTTTTCCCCCTTCCCCGTAGTCCCTATTTGGAGTGGTTTAGGATTAGGCTTAGGAATCTCAATGAGGAGTGAGTGCTATGTATTGTTATTATTTGTATGTGAATTTATTGCATTCTTTATATAAACTAGTCTTATACGATACATTTTTCTAAACTTGACTTCGTGTAATTTGATTTTACCAAAATAAATTTTTATTACTCTCAACTAGGTGACCTCTTCCACCTTTTGGACAACCCTGCTAGTTTATTGAAGTATTCTAATCTGATGTACCTTCGGTCCTTATTACATAGGGTCTAGAATACTCACGCACACCCGAATTTGAGGTGAGGAAAAAACTTCTAACACACCATTAGAGAAAGAGAACCTCCACCTAGCACTCACCAATGAAAAACTTAAATGTTAAGGAATTGTGACGACCCGGAAATTTTAAGCATTTGAAATTGGAATATTCAATTGATTTGAATATTTAAATGTTAATTTTAACTCGAATTTAAATATCGCTATTTATTTGATAATTAAATAATAGGATTGAATAATTAGAAAATGGACAAAGTATTTAATCTGGAATTCTTAGCCGTTCGATCAACAATCAAAATGCTCGAAGATAATAATAATAATGGGATAAAACAAATGATATTAATAATAATAATACGAAAAGAAATAATAAAATAAAAATAGCTTCTAAGGGAAGCCTTGTACCCCCTCCATCATCCTTTTAAGTCGTTCTCTTCTTTAATAAAAAAAAAAGCTAAATTAACGCACGAACAAGGCCGAGCTTCTCCTTATCTCCTCTATCTTCCAGTTCGTTTTCGAAAAAAAAAGAGAAAAATGGCCGCAGTCAATCGCATCATATTCTCGTCCAAATCAAGCCTCCCATTCTCCCTTCATTTCGTATCGAAGTTCGAATTCTTTAAAGAAGTAAAGGAACCCTAAATCTAGTTTGCCCCAGTCGTTCTTTCATTTCGAGTTCGCACGCGATCGATTTGGAGGGGATTCACGTTTTCGTTTTGGGTTTGGAGGCGTTCGAGAGAGCCGTTCGAACTAGGGATTCCATCGTGGCTGGTGGCCTTCGAGCTCGATTTGGATTTGGTTTTGGGTCACGATTAGGAGGGCAGGCGGTGGTAGGATCGAAGTCGCGTGGGCGACTGCCTGAACTTGCTTACGGTGGAGTCGTTCGTCAACGATGGTGGGTTGGAGTGTCTCGTATGGAAGGTAACAGTTTTATATTTTCTGTGATTAATCTAATTTGGAAATATATGTGATTAGAGAAGAAAAATATATATATATACAAGTTCACTTACTGGTTAAGTTAAATTAATGTGGTGTGGAGATAAATTTATTAGATTGAATATAAACAGAAACTTTATTTATATATGATTTTGGGAAAGTGTAGGAATTTTAAAATGTGTAGAGTTTATAAAAATAAACAGATAAATATACATACGTAAATATTTTATCCTACTAGTTTATTTTAAAAAGAAGTGGGTTAGATGATAAAACTATTTTAATTAACTTATTAAATAATTAAGTTACTAAAGATACTTAGAAAATTTTTAGCTTAAAATTTTTAAGTTAATTTATAAGTTAAAATAAATAAGTAGATATTAGAAAATTATTGGATTTATTCAAGTGTTAATTAACTATATAATGTTATAAAAGGTCTAAAATCGAGAAAATAGGCTGGAATGGGATGAATGGCAATAGACTGCAAATTAAAGCAAATGTAACAGCCCGCAAATCCGTACCACTTGAGTCAATACTATTCTCCCTAAATCAACTCAAGTTGTACAGAAATACGAACCATTTGGGTTAAAGAAGAAGAGGTAGAAGAAGAGAAAACAAAATCAACATCAGAATCTAACCATCGCAGCGGAATAAAATATAATAGATAATAAATACTCTTTACTCAAAATCAAATATATTTGTTTACATATATTACATCATTAGAGTACAGCAAACACAGCTCAACATCCATATCATACAATGAATACACAACAACTCAACACAGTGGAATTATATGTAAATACAAATACGAGAGTACGTATCGTCATCCAGCTCGTCTTCTGAGCTCCACAGCATTCCTGTATCCTATAATACTCGGTCTGACCCGAGCATCATATAAAACAACACCCGAGTCAGTCTGGAATACTAGCGTGAGAAAATCACACCCAATTGATTATTAAAGTTTCAAAATCCTTTGAAAACAAAAGCATCTCGTAAGACCACGCCACAAATAAACATGTCGGGTTTTTACCTTACGATAGCTAAAACAATTTTTATAGAAATCCTCTGATATTATAGTAGTGTCTATAGAAAGTAAATAGAATCTAGCTGAAATGCTTGCATCTCACGTTTCAGCAATAGTTGGGCACAATCAAAACCGTACGGGCGCGTAGGGAAAATGGATTCCAACTAATGGCTAGGCACTGGGGTACCACCTGTCACAGTACCTGGTCTAGATCAGCGTACCGAGGAGCCACCCTAACTCCCCTGCAACACAAGACCGGAACCATCCCTTACTGGACAGTCCCGAGCAAGATCACCCCGCGGTTGGGATCAGCAACCGCCCACTAAGCCGAAATAAAGGGACATCTAGACAGGGATGACCTCACCCTCCAGTGGGGGCTACCCACGAAGCCTTGCTGCATATCCCCTGATTTTCAGCCATTCCCATTTGATGAGGCTTGAGGCTAAGCGTTACCTTTATAGAACATATTCCTTAGAATGCCCATCGTCCACCTGACGATGTTTCGCAAGCATTCATCCCTACAAGTCCGTCCCGGGTTCGAACGGAACCGAAGGCACTATTCCTACTACATCCATTTTGGAAATATCCTCAGGATTAGTTGCGATTAGCCCTTGCATTTCACTGCTCCATCTTCGAATCCAAAATCGTTTTCACGAAACGTACAAACCGGATCAAAGTGGTTTTCGAGAAATAAATCTCGATCCCGGTCTCTTCGAAACGATCAACGCAGTTGGCCAATATTGATAGTCGGTTATTTAACTATCAATTAACATTCACAAACATCCATCATACAATAAATAATTTTCCAAATTATTTATTAACCTCAAAATATCTTTACAAGATATATTTCTATTTTCGATCCTTTGAAAACAGTTTCAAAACCATCTTTCCTTTCAGAATAAACTTTCCCAATTATTTTCTATCTCCTCTGAAATCACCAAGCACAAACTAGATTTTAAAAATAATTTAAAACACTTTACTTTAAAATATATACTTATAAAACATTTAAATTAAAGCTACTTTAATAATTTGTTAAAAATACATACTATATGAATATTTGAAAATAAAGTTACTTAATAAATATAAAACCAGATTTATACTTTTAAAAACAAAATACTAAGTTACTTCTTAATAATTGCTACTAAAATAGATTAAAAGAAAATCTTTACTTGAGACTTTAAATATTAGAAATAATAAATTTTACAAAACTTGTTTTCTTTTGAAACAATTTTAAAACATTTAATTTATATTTAAAAATTTACTTTTTAAAAACATGTACTTGGCTATCCAGAGAAATTCCAACTTCAATCACTCAAATCAAATTTCCAAACTTGATTTCCAATTTTATTTTATTTGAAATAAATTTCTTTGCTTTCTTAATTCATTTTAAAATTCATTAATTATGACTTATTATTAATGTTATTACTTCCCATTTGTTTTTAAACCTTTTTAAGTGAGATATACGAATTTCAGCTTTTCCCAACTTCTTCTTTATTTCTTTCAATAATTTAAATCTTAAATCTTAAATAAATATTTTATTCTTTTAATTAATATCACTGAAGATTAAAATTCATTAGCTCTTTGTTTGTTCAAATTTCCTTTCTATACTCAAGATTTATTTACTAGAATTTTTAAGTCACTTTATTTCTTTCTAATTCATTCGAAAATTTATTCAAATTTCTATAATTATTTTACTTACAATTTCACTTCTTATGTTATCTTAATAAAAATCCAATTTATATATTTTTGGTAATTCATCACACCCAATTATATCCAATCGAACCATAGCATTCAATATACCAATAAAGATCATCATAAGATATCAAATAAATCACAACAGAGGGAATTAAATAATTTAAATAAATATTGAGGGGTCCAGTTGGATCCCTCCAACCTGTTTTCCCTGCATCCACAGATGTTAGCACAACATAATATACCAATTCCAGAATATATCATACTATAGCACATCAATCAATCAATTTCAACCATTCAAACAATTATTTAAATTTTATCATTTAAATTTAATTTAAATTAACTGAGTGAGATTAACTCACCTTTGTCCCTTAAATTTGCAATCCACTTTATTCTCGATTGTATTCCACATTTTCAGACCTTGAATAAACATTAGATGATTTTATTAACATTTGGATCAATCGAGTAATTAATTTACATTCTATAGTTTAATTAACTAAAAATTTAGTTCTAAACTAATGATTTCCCTTTTTAAAACTTTTAGTAATTAAAATGGGCTAATCTAAAAAAAATATGAAAACATGTATACCTAATTAATACGGGTATGTGTATATACCTTTATTTTTATTTTTTTATTTTTATTATTTTTTTTTTCTGCCCAAACTTAAATTGCAGGAAATTAAACTTTTATATCAAATACAGGAATGTTACCTGCAAATGTAATTACTAAGTAAGAACTAATTACAAATAAATTATTTTAATTAATTTACTTCCCTACTATTTTATTATTATTTTTGTAAAACAAATAAGAACCGTAACAAAGAGAATATAGGTAAAGTAAAAATTGGAAAAAACGAGATTACCTCCCAACGAACAGAAATCCAGATTGAGGAACTCATCCTCTCAAACGTGCTGCGCTTCCACCAAATCGCGACTGACAGCCGCTCGATCGATTCGATCCCCCTAAAATCGCGTCACCGTGATTCCATCACCTCCAGAATCGCCTGCGTGCCGCCTCGAAGGTTCCCCACTCGCGAGTTGCATGCGAGTCCTTCCAGTTGCTGCGAAACGGTCTCGATATGCCGTAAGTAGAAGGAAACAAACTCGAATCGAAGCTTTCCCCCTCGTTCGCCGTGTAGCTCTGATTTCCACCACGAACCCACACCGCCGTACGAAACCACCCTGTCGCCATAGTTCCCTCCCTCGCGACTTCATCTCGAGCTCAAGCTCGAGTTCACAGCCAAAAAGCTTCGATCTGATTTTGGGAAAAGAGTCTCGCGATTCACGAACTATATTTCGCGATTTTTTTTTTATATACGGTTAATTGAAAGAGCTAAAGAAGAGGAGAGGGGAACGAGGTCAATTTGAGGGGATCTTAGGTTATCGGCCATTATAAGATTTCAATTTGAATAACGAATTGAAGGGAAGAACGAGCGTTAATATGAATGTGCGGCCATGCTTTAATAAAAGTGACGAGAAATCGAGTATACTGGAAGATAAGGGTAGCGTGTGGAGTGATGGATAAAGGATGGCGTACACGAGAAGCTCAATCAATTAAATTAAATTTCATTAGCTTAATATCAATTAAATTATCAGCGCGTTTATATATCGTACGCTCACACAATAATTCCGATAAATACGAAATTTGAAATCCGATAATAATTCAATATTACGGACTCAATGGAACTGGTTTCGTCGAGTTCCGAGACTGTGCCTCGGAAGGCTATTTTTAAATTCAATTTAAACGATATAAATTTTAAAATTGAACAAACCACTTCCACGTCCAATTTTAACACTTTTACTATCTTCTTTAACATCAATATAAATTTTATAAACCTTCAAATTACTTTTAACCGGCTTAAAACTTCAGATTCATGTTTTATCCGATTCCAAATTATTAATTTAATAATTTAAATATCAAATAAATTGTGATATTCGTAATTCAGGTTAAATTTTGCTCTATTGAATATTTAAAATTAATTAAATATTCCGATTTTAAATGCTTGAAAATTCCGGGTCGTCACATTCCTTCCCCCTTAAAAGAATTTCGTCCCCGAAATTACTAGTTAGGAAGAATGGTCCAATACCCGTTTACTTTTTCCTAAAAAAAACCAAACAGTTTCTAACAATTCAACATCTTTACCAATTATCTTTTTACAAAAGACCCATTATTATTCTTATTAACTGCCCAAACCTTTCCCTAGATTGCAAACAATCCTATTTGCCCAACCATTCAAGTTTTAATCATAAAACCAATTTTGAATTATCAAAATTTTCTCAAAATTTTTCTAACTCCCTAAATTTCTGAAAAATTTCGCCAGCGTCTCCTTTGCGCGGCTGACTCGGAACTACTACAAAATGGCTCTACGGCCTTCCATATCCAAAAAGAAAACAAAAAGCCAAGTGGCTCAATCCAAATCCCAATCAAATTTCACACCAAATTTAAATACATACCTTTTTGTCGAGCATTTCAAATTTATATCCTTTGAAATCAATCCAATTCTCTTTTCCCTTTATATTACCTGCATATCCTGCTTAGCACTAATATCCAATCACAATATCCCAAAACATCTTATCGATTTTTTTAACAAAATGCCAATATCTATTCATCCAAATATTAACTTGGAATATACTTATATTACCAATTTCCAATTAAGAATTCACTATTCCTTTCTTAAGTTTGGTATAAGTATTTAATATGCTTTTTATATTCATTATCACCTTACCACTTCATTTTATATCATTTCTATTCAAATTGATTCTTTCATTTCCATATGAATTCAATTTATCTTCAACTCTAAACTTTAAATTTTATTTTCCATTTATAACTACTTTATGTCATTATTTTAATTAGTTTCATTCACTAACTTTTTCCAATTTCTAGTTTGAAATTGTTTTGTCGTTAACAAAAATTTCCAAAATTGCTACAAATTTTCTAACTCCCAAAATTTTCGAAATTTTTTGGCAGAGTCCCCTTTGTACGGAGGAGCTTTTGCAATTTGACAAAAGAGATAAATATATATACATCGACCTACACGGTCGGAAAAACCAAAAACAGTTCATATTTCCTATTTTTATTGCGTAGGCGTACCTTATTTAGCATTTTTAAGCAAGCGGCTTATTATTTTTTTTAGCAAATAGCACAACCAAATCCAGCCACACGGCTTCCAGGTACCTGTACTTACTCAATTTAAACATGTAAGTGCCAAATATATGCAGTTTAACTATATTTCATTTGGTTGCAAGGGTTAAACATATGAATGCTAAAGAAATGCACATCAAACATTTTTCCGTAAGCAATTTAAATATTCCCATATTAATTTTAATTGTTTACAACCAATTTAAATGGATTCCCACTCAAGTTATACTTAATTATATTCCGTTTTTAAATTTATTCACGATCCATATATTCTCATTTTCATTGCATTTCAGATTTGAATCCATTCACTTGCATTTCATTTTATTAACCAACTAGTTCCATTATCCAAACAAGTTCCATACAAAACCATTAACACTTTAGGTTCATCTTGATTGCCACTTAAACTTCCCTTTTATTTTAATCCTTTTCACAATCATTTATTTAGCTCGACACATTCCATTTAAATTTTCATTTACAATCCATTCATTTACATTTCATTCCAGGTTAGTTTATTCCAAACTATTTTATTTAGCTCGGAAACAATCCAAGCTATTTCATTCCATAACCATTTCTCAACCTATTTAAACCACATTGCATTTGATTCTTATTTATTTCATCATTTATTTATTCAATATAATTAGTTTACCCACTCAATCCATTTAAATTTTCATTCCCTTAAATATTACCTATAACCCACAAAACCATATCTCAAGTTCCGATTAGAATTTATTTTCATTTGATTTAAAACCAATTCATTATTATTAAACTTTGTTTAAGTTGAATTCAATTCAACTCTCCTTCATTCATTTAGCTTAAGTCGATTTTCTTCAATTTATTCAAATTTTACACTTAAGCTCATTCCCATTTTGCAAACAAAGTTCGCTTTTCAATTTAACTTGATTCTATTTTGATCCAATCCCATTTCAGACTACTAAGTCATTTGATTAGTTATTATAAAAATTAACTTTCCAGATTTAACTCATTCAATTTATTACAATGCCATTTCCAATTTATTTCCACTTATTCGGATTTTTATTTGCAATTCATACCATTACTATTCTAATCCATTTCATTTTTATTCTATACTTTCAAATTATATTTATTTTGTTAACACTTCAAGTCTAATTTTAATTAATAACTCAAGTTCTGATTCTATTATTCACCTTTAATTTACCATTCAATTTATTAACTCACAATTCAGCTTCATTCTCAATTACTTCCACTTCATCAACAATTTGAATAAATTTTAATTTATAACTTGAGTTTATTTCCAACTTCATCATAAACTCACAATTCAATTTCATTAACTAATTCATTACCTAATTAGTTCTTCCCTTATTTATAATCCAACACTTGAATTCCAATTCCAAATATCACTCCTTTTAATTTTCTTAAGTTTAATATACTTTATAATTCGAGTTTGGATTTTCTTATCATTTTCCAATTCATCAAAATATTTATTTTGGATTTGTATTCCATTTTCAATTTCATAAGTCACAACTTATTATTTACACTATTCCATTCATTATAGGCTTGAATACATACTTCCTTTATTTTTACCTCGAGTTTTACACTTATTTATAACTCAAGCATATTTTTATTCCATGCATTTTCAATTCTTTTATATGCTATTGTGATTTATTTAACTCAATCAAATTCTTACCCAATTTATCTCTTATCCAACTTATTTTCCAGTTATCCAGGTAAGAATTTAATTTCATTCACTAATTCAATTGAATTCTCATTCCAATCCAATTTTGCTTTAACTAAAATTTACTTAACTCAATTCAATTTCAACTTGATTCAAATACAACTGGATATTATTCCAGCCTATTTAAATTAATTTTCAATCCAGTTAAATTTTATTTTCCAATCCAAGTTAATTCCACTTTTAACTTTTCTCTTTAGATTTAAATTCCAACCTTCAAAGCTTATATTCCATTTCTGATTCAAAAATCATCTCAATTTATAAGCTTACAACTTATCTCATCAGAATTTTATACACCCGGTTTTTGATTCCAAATTATTTTGAAATCTCCAACATTTCAAAATCACACTTCTCAAAAATTAAACCAACCCTGGTTTTATTCCCAACAAATTCCTTTGGAATTTCAAAAACAACTTGCTTTTCTGAACAAAATCAATTTGGTAGCATTTCTTCACTTAGAAATTCGAAAATGAATACTGATGATGCGGCCGTCATCATCAGAATTATTTTCCAATTAATCCAAGTGATTTCAATGCTATATTACTTCCAAAACCCATCTAAAACAGATTTCTTTTCAGAAACATCACCAAAACAATTTGCTATTATTTATCTTCTAAACACTTCCAAAATCTCCGGGTTTTAAATTTCCAAATCCTGCTTAAATCAATTTTACTATAATTCATTTGCATAGCTTATGCTCATACAAATTCTTATTTGATTATATTTCAATTTATAAATTTCATTTATGACTCATACTTATGAATTTCATTTTATAATGAATTTATTCCCTTAAACTTTGGTTATACTTTCAATTTCTAGTTAAATTCACTTAACAATGATAATACTTAAATATTATCATTTTTACATCCAAGCAACCATATAACAGCTATATAGTTTACCAAAAACTTTCTTTATATCAAAATATATTTTTGGGTAAAATTATTTCATTTACCCATATTTAAAACAATACCATGTCGATTGTTCTATTCAAGCGTTTAGAAACCCTTTCGATACAGTTGTCCAGACTGTGCCGACGAAGGTTCATATGCCACTCAATAAACCAATCAACACAATATTAAAACAATTTATATTCACTAACAAATACGCGCTCATATCTATTAATACGCTCAAACTCATTCTAGAGTACTATAGACTCTATTCTATGAGTGATTCCCCACCAGAGCCAAGGTTATCACCACCCTATGCTCTGATACCAAGTGTAACAGCCCGCAAATCCGTACCACTTGAGTCAATACTATTCTCCCTAAATCAACTCAAGTTGTACAGAAATACGAACCATTTGGGTTAAAGAAGAAGAGGTAGAAGAAGAGAAAACAAAATCAACATCAGAATCTAACCATCGCAGCGGAATAAAATATAATAGATAATAAATACTCTTTACTCAAAATCAAATATATTTGTTTACATATATTACATCATTAGAGTACAGCAAACACAGCTCAACATCCATATCATACAATGAATACACAACAACTCAACACAGCGGAATTATATGTAAATACAAATACGAGAGTACGTATCGTCATCCAGCTCGTCTTCTGAGCTCCACAGCATTCCTGTATCCTATAATACTCGGTCTGACCCGAGCATCATATAAAACAACACCCGAGTCAGTCTGGAATACCAGCGTGAGAAAATCACACCCAATTGATTATTAAAGTTTCAAAATCCTTTGAAAACAAAAGCATCTCGTAAGACCACGCCACAAATAAACATGTCGGGTTTTTACCTTACGATAGCTAAAACAATTTTTATAGAAATCCTCTGATATTATAGTAGTGTCTATAGAAAGTAAATAGAATCTAGCTGAAATGCTTGCATCTCACGTTTCAGCAATAGTTGGGCACAATCAAAACCGTACGGGCGCGTAGGGAAAATGGATTCCAACTAATGGCTAGGCACTGGGGTACCACCTGTCACAGTACCTGGTCTAGATCAGCGTACCGAGGAGCCACCCTAACTCCCCTGCAACACAAGACCGGAACCATCCCTTACTGGACAGTCCCGAGCAAGATCACCCCGCGGTTGGGATCAGCAACCGCCCACTAAGCCGAAATAAAGGGACATCTAGACAGGGATGACCTCACCCTCCAGTGAGGGCTACCCACGAAGCCTTGCTGCATATCCCCTGATTTTCAGCCATTCCCATTTGATGAGGCTTGAGGCTAAGCGTTACCTTTATAGAACATATTCCTTAGAATGCCCATCGTCCACCTGACGATGTTTCGCAAGCATTCATCCCTACAAGTCCGTCCCGGGTTCGAACGGAACCGAAGGCACTATTCCTACTACATCCATTTTGGAAATATCCTCAGGATTAGTAGCGATTAGCCCTTGCATTTCACTGCTCCATCTTCGAATCCAAAATCGTTTTCACGAAACGTACAAACCGGATCAAAGTGGTTTTCGAGAAATAAATCTCGATCCCGGTCTCTTCGAAACGATCAACGCAGTTGGCCAATATTGATAGTCGGTTATTTAACTATCAATTAACATTCACAAACATCCATCATACAATAAATAATTTTCTAAATTATTTATTAACCTCAAAATATCTTTACAAGATATATTTCTATTTTCGATCCTTTGAAAACAGTTTCAAAACCATCTTTCCTTTCAGAATAAACTTTCCCAATTATTTTCTATCTCCTCTGAAATCACCAAGCACAAACTAGATTTTAAAAATAATTTAAAACACTTTACTTTAAAATATATACTTATAAAA
Source organism: Allium cepa (assembly GCA_030765085.1). Classification (NCBI taxonomy): domain Eukaryota; kingdom Viridiplantae; phylum Streptophyta; class Magnoliopsida; order Asparagales; family Amaryllidaceae; genus Allium; species Allium cepa. The sequence continues at coordinate 56,218,290 of CM060939.1, forward strand.
CATTTAAATTAAAGCTACTTTAATAATTTGTTAAAAATACATACTATATGAATATTTGAAAATAAAGTTACTTAATAAATATAAAACCAGATTTATACTTTTAAAAACAAAATACTAAGTTACTTCTTAATAATTGCTACTAAAATAGATTAAAAGAAAATCTTTACTTGAGACTTTAAATATTAGAAATAATAAATTTTACAAAACTTGTTTTCTTTTGAAACAATTTTAAAACATTTAATTTATATTTAAAAATTTACTTTTTAAAAACATGTACTTGGCTATCCAGAGAAATTCCAACTTCAATCACTCAAATCAAATTTCCAAATTTGATTTCCAATTTTATTTTATTTGAAATAAATTTCTTTGCTTTCTTAATTCATTTTAAAATTCATTAATTATGACTTATTATTAATGTTATTACTTCCCGTTTGTTTTTAAACCTTTTTAAGTGAGATATACGAATTTCAGCTTTTCCCAACTTCTTCTTTATTTCTTTCAATAATTTAAATCTTAAATCTTAAATAAATATTTTATTCTTTTAATTAATATCACTGAAGATTAAAATTCATTAGCTCTTTGTTTGTTCAAATTTCCTTTCTATACTCAAGATTTATTTACTAGAATTTTTAAGTCTTCATTCGAAAATTTATTCAAATTTCTATAATTATTTTACTTACAATTTCACTTCTTATGTTATCTTAATAAAAATCCAATTTATATATTTTTGGTAATTCATCACACCCAATTATATCCAATCGAACCATAGCATTCAATATTCCAATAAAGATCATCATAAGATATCAAATAAATCACAACAGAGGGAATTAAATAATTTAAATAAATATTGAGGGGTCCAGTTGGATCCCTCCAACCTGTTTTCCCTGCATCCACAGATGTTAGCACAACATAATATACCAATTCCAGAATATATCATACTATAGCACATCAATCAATCAATTTCAACCATTCAAACAATTATTTAAATTTTATCATTTAAATTTAATTTAAATTAACTGAGTGAGATTAACTCACCTTTGTCCCTTAAATTTGCAATCCACTTTATTCTCGATTGTATTCCACATTTTCAGACCTTGAATAAACATTAGATGATTTTATTAACATTTGGATCAATCGAGTAATTAATTTACATTCTATAGTTTAATTAACTAAAAATTTAGTTCTAAACTAATGATTTCCCTTTTTAAAACTTTTAGTAATTAAAATGGGCTAATCTAAAAAAAATATGAAAACATGTATACCTAATTAATACGGGTATGTGTATATACCTTTATTTTTATTTTTTTATTTTTATTATTTTTTTTTTCTGCCCAAACTTAAATTGCAGGAAATTAAACTTTTATATCAAATACAGGAATGTTACCTGCAAATGTAATTACTAAGTAAGAACTAATTACAAATAAATTATTTTAATTAATTTACTTCCCTACTATTTTATTATTATTTTTGTAAAACAAATAAGAACCGTAACAAAGAGAATATAGGTAAAGTAAAAATTGGAAAAAACGAGATTACCTCCCAACGAACAGAAATCCAGATTGAGGAACTCATCCTCTCAAACGTGCTGCGCTTCCACCAAATCGCGACCGACAGCCGCTCGATCGATTCGATCCCCCTAAAATCGCGTCACCGTGATTCCATCACCTCCAGAATCGCCTGCGTGCCGCCTCGAAGGTTCCCCACTCGCGAGTTGCATGCGAGTCCTTCCAGTTGCTGCGAAACGGTCTCGATATGCCGTAAGTAGAAGGAAACAAACTCGAATCGAAGCTTTCCCCCTCGTTCGCCGTGTAGCTCTGATTTCCACCACGAACCCACACCGCCGTACGAAACCACCCTGTCGCCATAGTTCCCTCCCTCGCGACTTCATCTCGAGCTCAAGCTCGAGTTCACAGCCAAAAAGCTTCGATCTGATTTTGGGAAAAGAGTCTCGCGATTCACAAAATATATTTCGCGATTTTTTTTTATATACGGTTAATTGAAAGAGCTAAAGAAGAGGAGAGGGGAACGAGGTCAATTTGAGGGGATCTTAGGTTATCGGCCATTATAAGATTTCAATTTGAATAACGAATTGAAGGGAAGAACGAGCGTTAATATGAATGTGCGGCCATGCTTTAATAAAAGTGACGAGAAATGGAGTATACTGGAAGATAAGGGTAGCGTGTGGAGTGATGGATAAAGGATGGCGTACACGAGAAGCTCAATCAATTAAATTAAATTTCATTAGCTTAATATCAATTAAATTATCAGCGCGTTTATATATCGTACGCTCACACAATAATTCCGATAAATACGAAATTTGAAATCCGATAATAATTCAATATTACGGACTCAATGGAACTGGTTTCGTCGAGTTCCGAGACTGTGCCTCGGAAGGCTATTTTTAAATTCAATTTAAACGATATAAATTTTAAAATTGAACAAACCACTTCCACGTCCAATTTTAACACTTTTACTATCTTCTTTAACATCAATATAAATTTTATAAACCTTCAAATTACTTTTAACCGGCTTAAAACTTCAGATTCATGTTTTATCCGATTCCAAATTATTAATTTAATAATTTAAATATCAAATAAATTGTGATATTCGTAATTCAGGTTAAATTTTGCTCTATTGAATATTTAAAATTAATTAAATATTCCGATTTTAAATGCTTGAAAATTCCGGGTCGTCACATTCCTTCCCCCTTAAAAGATTTTCGTCCCCGAAATTACTAGTTAGGAAGAATGGTCCAATACCCGTTTACTTTTTCCTAAAAAAAAACCAAACAGTTTCTAACAATTCAACATCTTTACCAATTATCTTTTTACAAAAGACCCATTATTATTCTTATTAACTGCCCAAACCTTTCCCTAGATTGCAAACAATCCTATTTGCCCAACCATTCAAGTTTTAATCATAAAACCAATTTTGAATTATCAAAATTTTCTCAAAATTTTTCTAACTCCCTAAATTTCCGAAAAATTTCGCCAGCGTCTCCTTTGCGCGGCTGACTCGGAACTACTACAAAATGGCTCTACGGCCTTCCAAATCCAAAAAGAAAACAAAAAACCAAGTGGCTCAATCCAAATCCCAATCAAATTTCACACCAAATTTAAATACATACCTTTTTGTCGAGCATTTCAAATTTATATCCTTTGAAATCAATCCAATTCTCTTTTCCCTTTATATTACCTGCATATCCTGCTTAGCACTAATATCCAATCACAATATCCCAAAACATCTTATCGATTTTTTTAACAAAATGCCAATATCTATTCATCCAAATATTAACTTGGAATATACTTATATTACCAATTTCCTATTAAGAATTCACTATTCCTTTCTTAAGTTTGGTATAAGTATTTAATATGCTTTTTATATTCATTATCACCTTACCACTTCATTTTATATCATTTCTATTCAAATTGATTCTTTCATTTCCATATGAATTCAATTTATCTTCAACTCTAAACTTTAAATTTTATTTTCCATTTATAACTACTTTATGTCATTATTTTAATTAGTTTCATTCACTAACTTTTTCCAATTTCTAGTTTGAAATTGTTTTGTCGTTAACAAAAATTTCCAAAATTGCTACAAATTTTCTAACTCCCAAAATTTTCGAAAATTTTTGGCAGAGTCCCCTTTGTACGGAGGAGCTTTTGCAATTTGACAAAAGAGATAAATATATATACATCGACCCACACGGTCGGAAAAACCAAAAACAGTTCATATTTCCTATTTTTATTGCGTAGGCGTACCTTATTTAGCATTTTTAAGCAAGCGGCTTATTATTTTTTTAGCAAATAGCACAACCAAATCCAGCCACACGGCTTCCAGGTACCTGTACTTACTCAATTTAAACATGTAAGTGCCAAATATATGCAGTTTAACTATATTTCATTTGGTTGCAAGGGTTAAACATATGAATGCTAAAGAAATGCACATCAAACATTTTTCCGTAAGCAATTTAAATATTCCCATATTAATTTTAATTGTTTACAACCAATTTAAATGGATTCCCACTCAAGTTATACTTAATTATATTCCGTTTTTAAATTTATTCACGATCCATATATTCTCATTTTCATTGCATTTCAGATTTGAATCCATTCACTTGCATTTCATTTTATTAACCAACTAGTTCCATTATCCAAACAAGTTCCATACAAAACCATTAACACTTTAGGTTCATCTTGATTGCCACTTAAACTTCCCTTTTATTTTAATCCTTTTCACAATCATTTATTTAGCTCGACACATTCCATTTAAATTTTCATTTACAATCCATTCATTTACATTTCATTACAGGTTAGTTTATTCCAAACTATTTTATTTAGCTCGGAAACAATCCAAGCTATTTCATTCCATAATCATTTCTCAACCTATTTAAACCACATTGCATTTGATTCTTATTTATTTCATCATTTATTTATTCAATATAATTAGTTTACCCACTCAATCCATTTAAATTTTCATTCCCTTAAATATTACCTATAACCCACAAAACCATATCTCAAGTTCCGATTAGAATTTATTTTCATTTGATTTAAAACCAATTCATTATTATTAAACTTTGTTTAAGTTGAATTCAATTCAACTCTCCTTCATTCATTTAGCTTAAGTCGATTTTCTTCAATTTATTCAAATTTTACACTTAAGCTCATTCCCATTTTGCAAACAAAGTTCGCTTTTCAATTTAACTTGATTCTATTTTGATCCAATCCCATTTCAGACTACTAAGTCATTTGATTAGTTATTATAAAAATTAACTTTCCAGATTCAACTCATTCAATTTATTACAATGCCATTTCCAATTTATTTCCACTTATTCGGATTTTTATTTGCAATTCATACCATTACTATTCTAATCCATTTCATTTTTATTCTATACTTTCAAATTATATTTATTTTGTTAACACTTCAAGTCTAATTTTAATTAATAACTCAAGTTCTGATTCTATTATTCACCTTTAATTTACCATTCAATTTATTAACTCACAATTCAGCTTCATTCTCAATTACTTCCACTTCATCAACAATTTGAATAAATTTTAATTTATAACTTGAGTTTATTTCCAACTTCATCATAAGCTCACAATTCAATTTCATTAACTAATTCATTACCTAATTAGTTCTTCCCTTATTTATAATCCAACACTTGAATTCCAATTCCAAATATCACTCCTTTTAATTTTCTTAAGTTTAATATACTTTATAATTCGAGTTTGGATTTTCTTATCATTTTCCAATTCATCAAAATATTTATTTTGGATTTGTATTCCATTTTCAATTTCATAAGTCACAACTTATTATTTACACTATTCCATTCATTATAGGCTTGAATACATACTTCCTTTATTTTTACCTCGAGTTTTACACTTATTTATAACTCAAGCACATTTTTATTCCATGCATTTTCAATTCTTTTATATGCTATTGTGATTTATTTAACTCAATCAAATTCTTACCCAATTTATCTCTTATCCAACTTATTTTCCAGTTATCCAGGTAAGAATTTAATTTCATTCACTAATTCAATTGAATTCTCATTCCAATCCAATTTTGCTTTAACTAAAATTTACTTAACTCAATTCAATTTCAACTTGATTCAAATATAACTGGATATTATTCCAGCCTATTTAAATTAATTTTCAATCCAGTTAAATTTTATTTTCCAATCCAAGTTAATTCCACTTTTAACTTTTCTCTTTAAATTTAAATTCCAACCTTCAAAGCTTATATTCCATTTCTGATTCAAAAATCATCTCAATTTATAAGCTTACAACTTATCTCATCAGAATTTTATACACCCGGTTTTTGATTCCAAATTATTTTGAAATCTCCAACATTTCAAAATCACACTTCTCAAAAATTAAACCAACCCTGGTTTTATTCCCAACAAATTCCTTTGGAATTTCAAAAACAACTTGCTTTTCTGAACAAAATCAATTTGGTAGCATTTCTTCACTTAGAAATTCGAAAATGAATACTGATGATGCGGCCGTCATCATCAGAATTATTTTCCAATTAATCCAAGTGATTTCAATGCTATATTACTTCCAAAACCCATCTAAAACAGATTTCTTTTCAGAAACATCACCAAAACAATTTGCAATTATTTATCTTCTAAACACTTCCAAAATCTCCGGGTTTTAAATTTCCAAATCCTGCTTAAATCAATTTTACTATAATTCATTTGCATAGCTTATGCTCATACAAATTCTTATTTGATTATATTTCAATTTATAAATTTCATTTATGACTCATACTTATGAATTTCATTTTATAATGAATTTATTCCCTTAAACTTTGGTTATACTTTCAATTTCTAGTTAAATTCACTTAACAATGATAATACTTAAATATTATCATTTTTACATCCAAGCAACCATATAATAGCTATATAGTTTACCAAAAACTTTCTTTATATCAAAATATATTTTTGGGTAAAATTATTTCATTTACCCATATTTAAAACAATACCATGTCGATTGTTCTATTCAAGCGTTTAGAAACCCTTTCGATACAGTTGTCCAGACTGTGCCGACGAAGGTTCATATGCCACTCAATAAACCAATCAACACAATATTAAAACAATTTATATTCACTAACAAATACGCGCTCATATCTATTAATACGCTCAAACTCATTCTAGAGTACTATAGACTCTATTCTATGAGTGATTCCCCACCAGAGCCAAGGTTATCACCACCCTATGCTCTGATACCAAGTGTAACAGCCCGCAAATCCGTACCACTTGAGTCAATACTATTCTCCCTAAATCAACTCAAGTTGTACAGAAATACGAACCATTTGGGTTAAAGAAGAAGAGGTAGAAGAAGAGAAAACAAAATCAACATCAGAATCTAACCATCGCAGCGGAATAAAATATAATAGATAATAAATACTCTTTACTCAAAATCAAATATATTTGTTTACATATATTACATCATTAGAGTACATCAAACACAGCTCAACATCCATATCATACAATGAATACACAACAACTCAACACAGCGGAATTATATGTAAATACAAATACGAGAGTACGTATCGTCATCCAGCTCGTCTTCTGAGCTCCACAGCATTCCTGTATCCTATAATACTCGGTCTGACCCGAGCATCATATAAAACAACACCCGAGTCAGTCTGGAATACCAGCGTGAGAAAATCACACCCAATTGATTATTAAAGTTTCAAAATCCTTTGAAAACAAAAGCATCTCGTAAGACCACGCCACAAATAAACATGTCGGGTTTTTACCTTACGATAGCTAAAACAATTTTGATAGAAATCCTCTGATATTATAGTAGTGTCTATAGAAAGTAAATAGAATCTAGCTGAAATGCTTGCATCTCACGTTTCAGCAATAGTTGGGCACAATCAAAACCGTACGGGCGCGTAGGGAAAATGGATTCCAACTAATGGCTAGGCACTGGGGTACCACCTGTCACAGTACCTGGTCTAGATCAGCGTACCGAGGAGCCACCCTAACTCCCCTGCAACACAAGACCCGAACCATCCCTTACTGGACAGTCCCGAGCAAGATCACCCCGCGGTTGGGATCAGCAACCGCCCACTAAGCCGAAATAAAGGGACATCTAGACAGGGATGACCTCACCCTCCAGTGGGGGCTACCCACGAAGCCTTGCTGCATATCCCCTGATTTTCAGCCATTCCCATTTGATGAGGCTTGAGGCTAAGCGTTACCTTTATAGAACATATTCCTTAGAATGCCCATCGTCCACCTGACGATGTTTCGCAAGCATTCATCCCTACAAGTCCGTCCCGGGTTCGAACGGAACCGAAGGCACTATTCCTACTACATCCATTTTGGAAATATCCTCAGGATTAGTAGCGATTAGCCCTTGCATTTCACTGCTCCATCTTCGAATCCAAAATCGTTTTCACGAAACGTACAAACCGGATCAAAGTGGTTTTCGAGAAATAAATCTCGATCCCGGTCTCTTCGAAACGATCAACGCAGTTGGCCAATATTGATAGTCGGTTATTTAACTATCAATTAACATTCACAAACACCATCATACAATAAATAATTTTCCGAATTATTTATTAACCTCAAAATATCTTTACAAGATATATTTCTATTTTCGATCCTTTGAAAACAGTTTCAAAACCATCTTTCCTTTCAGAATAAACTTTCCCAATTATTTTCTATCTCCTCTGAAATCACCAAGCACAAACTAGATTTTAAAAATAATTTAAAACACTTTACTTTAAAATATATACTTATAAAACATTTAAATTAAAGCTACTTTAATAATTTGTTAAAAATACATACTATATGAATATTTGAAAATAAAGTTACTTAATAAATATAAAACCAGATTTATACTTTTAAAAACAAAATACTAAGTTACTTCTTAATAATTGCTACTAAAATAGATTAAAAGAAAATCTTTACTTGAGACTTTAAATATTAGAAATAATAAATTTTACAAAACTTGTTTTCTTTTGAAACAATTTTAAAACATTTAATTTATATTTAAAAATTTACTTTTTAAAAACATGTACTTGGCTATCCAGAGAAATTCCAACTTCAATCACTCAAATCAAATTTCCAAACTTGATTTCCAATTTTATTTTATTTGAAATAAATTTCTTTGCTTTCTTAATTCATTTTAAAATTCATTAATTATGACTTATTATTAATGTTATTACTTCCCGTTTGTTTTTAAACCTTTTTAAGTGAGATATACGAATTTCAGCTTTTCCCAACTTCTTCTTTATTTCTTTCAATAATTTAAATCTTAAATCGTAAATAAATATTTTATTCTTTTAATTATATCACTGAAGATTAAAATTCATTAGCTCTTTGTTTGTTCAAATTTCCTTTCTATACTCAAGATTTATTTACTAGAATTTTTAAGTCACTTTATTTCTTTCTAATTCATTCGAAAATTTATTCAAATTTCTATAATTATTTTACTTACAATTTCACTTCTTATGTTATCTTAATAAAAATCCAATTTATATATTTTTGGTAATTCATCACACCCAATTATATCCAATTGAACCATAGCATTCAATATTCCAATAAAGATCATCATAAGATATCAAATAAATCACAACAGAGGGAATTAAATAATTTAAATAAATATTGAGGGGTCCAGTTGGATCCCTCCAACCTGTTTTCCCTGCATCCACAGATGTTAGCACAACATAATATACCAATTCCAGAATATATCATACTATAGCACATCAATCAATCAATTTCAACCATTCAAACAATTATTTAAATTTTATCATTTAAATTTAATTTAAATTAACTGAGTGAGATTAACTCACCTTTGTCCCTTAAATTTGCAATCCACTTTATTCTCGATTGTATTCCACATTTTCAGACCTTGAATAAACATTAGATGATTTTATTAACATTTGGATCAATCGAGTAATTAATTTACATTCTATAGTTTAATTAACTAAAAATTTAGTTCTAAACTAATGATTTCCCTTTTTAAAACTTTTAGTAATTAAAATGGGCTAATCTAAAAAAAATATGAAAACATGTATACCTAATTAATACGGGTATGTGTATATACCTTTATTTTTATTTTTTTATTTTTATTATTTTTTTTTTCTGCCCAAACTTAAATTGCAGGAAATTAATCTTTTATATCAAATACAGGAATGTTACCTGCAAATGTAATTACTAAGTAAGAACTAATTACAAATAAATTATTTTAATTAATTTACTTCCCTACTATTTTATTATTATTTTTGTAAAACAAATAAGAACCGTAACAAAGAGAATATAGGTAAAGTAAAAATTGGAAAAAACGAGATTACCTCCCAACGAACAGAAATCCAGATTGAGGAACTCATCCTCTCAAACGTGCTGCGCTTCCACCAAATCGCGACTGACAGCCGCTCGATCGATTCGATCCCCCTAAAATCGCGTCACCGTGATTCCATCACCTCCAGAATCGCCTGCGTGCCGCCTCGAAGGTTCCCCACTCGCGAGTTGCATGCGAGTCCTTCCAGTTGCTGCGAAACGGTCTCGATATGCCGTAAGTAGAAGGAAACAAACTCGAATCGAAGCTTTCCCCCTCGTTCGCCGTGTAGCTCTGATTTCCACCACGAACCCACACCGCCGTACGAAACCACCCTGTCGCCATAGTTCCCTCCCTCGCGACTTCATCTCGATCTCAAGCTCGAGTTCACAGCCAAAAAGCTTCGATCTGATTTTGGGAAAAGAGTCTCGCGATTCACAAACTATATTTCGCGATTTTTTTTGTTTTATATACGGTTAATTGAAAGAGCTAAAGAAGAGGAGAGGGGAACGAGGTCAATTTGAGGGGATCTTAGGTTATCGGCCATTATAAGATTTCAATTTGAATAACGAATTGAAGGGAAGAACGAGCGTTAATATGAATGTGCGGCCATGCTTTAATAAAAGTGACGAGAAATGGAGTATACTGGAAGATAAGGGTAGCGTGTGGAGTGATGGATAAAGGATGGCGTACACGAGAAGCTCAATCAATTAAATTAAATTTCATTAGCTTAATATCAATTAAATTATCAGCGCGTTTATATATCGTACGCTCACACAATAATTCCGATAAATACGAAATTTGAAATCCGATAATAATTCAATATTACGGACTCAATGGAACTGGTTTCGTCGAGTTCCGAGACTGTGCCTCGGAAGGCTATTTTTAAATTCAATTTAAACGATATAAATTTTAAAATTGAACAAACCACTTCCACGTCCAATTTTAACACTTTTACTATCTTCTTTAACATCAATATAAATTTTATAAACCTTCAAATTACTTTTAACCGGCTTAAAACTTCAGATTCATGTTTTATCCGATTCCAAATTATTAATTTAATAATTTAAATATCAAATAAATTGTGATATTCGTAATTCAGGTTAAATTTTGCTCTATTGAATATTTAAAATTAATTAAATATTCCGATTTTAAATGCTTGAAAATTCCGGGTCGTCACATTCCTTCCCCCTTAAAAGAATTTCGTCCCCGAAATTACTAGTTAGGAAGAATGGTCCAATACCCGTTTACTTTTTCCTAAAAAAAACCAAACAGTTTCTAACAATTCAACATCTTTACCAATTATCTTTTTACAAAAGACCCATTATTATTCTTATTAACTGCCCAAACCTTTCCCTAGATTGCAAACAATCCTATTTGCCCAACCATTCAAGTTTTAATCATAAAACCAATTTTGAATTATCAAAATTTTCTCAAAATTTTTCTAACTCCCTAAATTTCCGAAAAATTTCGCCAGCGTCTCCTTTGCGCGGCTGACTTGGAACTACTACAAAATGGCTCTACGGCCTTCCAAATCCAAAAAGAAAACAAAAAGCCAAGTGGCTCAATCCAAATCCCAATCAAATTTCACACCAAATTTAAATACATACCTTTTTGTCGAGCATTTCAAATTTATATCCTTTGAAATCAATCCAATTCTCTTTTCCCTTTATATTACCTGCATATCCTGCTTAGCACTAATATCCAATCACAATATCCCAAAACATCTTATCGATTTTTTTAACAAAATGCCAATATCTATTCATCCAAATATTAACTTGGAATATACTTATATTACCAATTTCCAATTAAGAATTCACTATTCCTTTCTTAAGTTTGGTATAAGTATTTAATATGCTTTTTATATTCATTATCACCTTACCACTTCATTTTATATCATTTCTATTCAAATTGATTCTTTCATTTCCATATGAATTCAATTTATCTTCAACTCTAAACTTTAAATTTTATTTTCCATTTATAACTACTTTATGTCATTATTTTAATTAGTTTCATTCACTAACTTTTTCCAATTTCTAGTTTGAAATTGTTTTGTCGTTAACAAAAATTTCCAAAATTGCTACAAATTTTCTAACTCCCAAAATTTTCGAAAATTTTTGGCAGAGTCCCCTTTGTATGGAGGAGCTTTTGCAATTTGACAAAAGAGATAAATATATATACATCGACCCACACGGTCGGAAAAACCAAAAACAGTTCATATTTCCTATTTTTATTGCGTAGGCGTACCTTATTTAGCATTTTTAAGCAAGCGGCTTATTATTTTTTTTAGCAAATAGCACAACCAAATCCAGCCACACGGCTTCCAGGTACCTGTACTTACTCAATTTAAACATGTAAGTGCCAAATATATGCAGTTTAACTATATTTCATTTGGTTGCAAGGGTTAAACATATGAATGCTAAAGAAATGCACATCAAACATTTTTCCGTAAGCAATTTAAATATTCCCATATTAATTTTAATTGTTTACAACCAATTTAAATGGATTCCCACTCAAGTTATACTTAATTATATTCCGTTTTTAAATTTATTCACGATCCATATATTCTCATTTTCATTGCATTTCAGATTTGAATCCATTCACTTGCATTTCATTTTATTAACCAACTAGTTCCATTATCCAAACAAGTTCCATACAAAACCATTAACACTTTAGGTTCATCTTGATTGCCACTTAAACTTCCCTTTTATTTTAATCCTTTTCACAATCATTTATTTAGCTCGACACATTCCATTTAAATTTTCATTTACAATCCATTCATTTACATTTCATTCCAGGTTAGTTTATTCCAAACTATTTTATTTAGCTCGGAAACAATCCAAGCTATTTCATTCCATAACCATTTCTCAACCTATTTAAACCACATTGCATTTGATTCTTATTTATTTCATCATTTATTTATTCAATATAATTAGTTTACCCACTCAATCCATTTAAATTTTCATTCCCTTAAATATTACCTATAACCCACAAAACCATATCTCAAGTTCCGATTAGAATTTATTTTCATTTGATTTAAAACCAATTCATTATTATTAAACTTTGTTTAAGTTGAATTCAATTCAACTCTCCTTCATTCATTTAGCTTAAGTCGATTTTCTTCAATTTATTCAAATTTTACACTTAAGCTCATTCCCATTTTGCAAACAAAGTTCGCTTTTCAATTTAACTTGATTCTATTTTGATCCAATCCCATTTCAGACTACTAAGTCATTTGATTAGTTATTATAAAAATTAACTTTCCAGATTCAACTCATTCAATTTATTACAATGCCATTTCCAAATTATTTCCACTTATTCGGATTTTTATTTGCAATTCATACCATTACTATTCTAATCCATTTCATTTTTATTCTATACTTTCAAATTATATTTATTTTGTTAACACTTCAAGTCTAATTTTAATTAATAACTCAAGTTCTGATTCTATTATTCACCTTTAATTTACCATTCAATTTATTAACTCACAATTCAGCTTCATTCTCAATTACTTCCACTTCATCAACAATTTGAATAAATTTTAATTTATAACTTGAGTTTATTTCCAACTTCATCATAAACTCACAATTCGATTTCATTAACTAATTCATTACCTAATTAGTTCTTCCCTTATTTATAATCCAACACTTGAATTCCAATTCCAAATATCACTCCTTTTAATTTTCTTAAGTTTAATATACTTTATAATTCGAGTTTGGATTTTCTTATCATTTTCCAATTCATCAAAATATTTATTTTGGATTTGTATTCCATTTTCAATTTCATAAGTCACAACTTATTATTTACACTATTCCATTCATTATAGGCTTGAATACATACTTCCTTTATTTTTACCTCGAGTTTTACACTTATTTATAACTCAAGCACATTTTTATTCCATGCATTTTCAATTCTTTTATATGCTATTGTGATTTATTTAACTCAATCAAATTCTTACCCAATTTATCTCTTATCCAACTTATTTTCCAGTTATCCAGGTAAGAATTTAATTTCATTCACTAATTCAATTGAATTCTCATTCCAATCCAATTTTGCTTTAACTAAAATTTACTTAACTCAATTCAATTTCAACTTGATTCAAATATAACTGGATATTATTCCAGCCTATTTAAATTAATTTTCAATCCAGTTAAATTTTATTTTCCAATCCAAGTTAATTCCACTTTTAACTTTTCTCTTTAAATTTAAATTCCAACCTTCAAAGCTTATATTCCATTTCTGATTCAAAAATCATCTCAATTTATAAGCTTACAACTTATCTCATCAGAATTTTATACACCCGGTTTTTGATTCCAAATTATTTTGAAATCTCCAACATTTCAAAATCACACTTCTCAAAAATTAAACCAACCCTGGTTTTATTCCCAACAAATTCCTTTGGAATTTCAAAAACAACTTGCTTTTCTGAACAAAATCAATTTGGTAGCATTTCTTCACTTAGAAATTCGAAAATGAATACTGATGATGCGGCCGTCATCATCAGAATTATTTTCCAATTAATCCAAGTGATTTCAATGCTATATTACTTCCAAAACCCATCTAAAACAGATTTCTTTTCAGAAACATCACCAAAACAATTTGCAATTATTTATCTTCTAAACACTTCCAAAATCTCCGGGTTTTAAATTTCCAAATCCTGCTTAAATCAATTTTACTATAATTCATTTGCATAGCTTATGCTCATACAAATTCTTATTTGATTATATTTCAATTTATAAATTTCATTTATGACTCATACTTATGAATTTCATTTTATAATGAATTTATTCCCTTAAACTTTGGTTATACTTTCAATTTCTAGTTAAATTCACTTAACAATGATAATACTTAAATATTATCATTTTTACATCCAAGCAACCATATAATAGCTATATAGTTTACCAGAAACTTTCTTTATATCAAAATATATTTTTGGGTAAAATTATTTCATTTACCCATATTTAAAACAATACCATGTCGATTGTTCTATTCAAGCGTTTAGAAACCCTTTCGATACAGTTGTCCAGACTGTGCCGACGAAGGTTCATATGCCACTCAATAAACCAATCAACACAATATTAAAACAATTTATATTCACTAACAAATACGCGCTCATATCTATTAATACGCTCAAACTCATTCTAGAGTACTATAGACTCTATTCTATGAGTGATTCCCCACCAGAGCCAAGGTTATCACCACCCTATGCTCTGATACCAAGTGTAACAGCCCGCAAATCCGTACCACTTGAGTCAATACTATTCTCCCTAAATCAACTCAAGTTGTACAGAAATACGAACCATTTGGGTTAAAGAAGAAGAGGTAGAAGAAGAGAAAACAAAATCAACATCAGAATCTAACCATCGCAGCGGAATAAAATATAATAGATAATAAATACTCTTTACTCAAAATCAAATATATTTGTTTACATATATTACATCATTAGAGTACATCAAACACAGCTCAACATCCATATCATACAATGAATACACAACAACTCAACACAGCGGAATTATATGTAAATACAAATACGAGAGTACGTATCGTCATCCAGCTCGTCTTCTGAGCTCCACAGCATTCCTGTATCCTATAATACTCGGTCTGACCCGAGCATCATATAAAACAACACCCGAGTCAGTCTGGAATACCAGCGTGAGAAAATCACACCCAATTGATTATTAAAGTTTCAAAATCCTTTGAAAACAAAAGCATCTCGTAAGACCACGCCACAAATAAACATGTCGGGTTTTTACCTTACGATAGCTAAAACAATTTTTATAGAAATCCTCTGATATTATAGTAGTGTCTATAGAAAGTAAATAGAATCTAGCTGAAATGCTTGCATCTCACGTTTCAGCAATAGTTGGGCACAATCAAAACCGTACGGGCGCGTAGGGAAAATGGATTCCAACTAATGGCTAGGCACTGGGGTACCACCTGTCACAGTACCTGGTCTAGATCAGCGTACCGAGGAGCCACCCTAACTCCCCTGCAACACAAGACCGGAACCATCCCTTACTGGACAGTCCCGAGCAAGATCACCCCGCGGTTGGGATCAGCAACCGCCCACTAAGCCGAAATAAAGGGACATCTAGACAGGGATGACCTCACCCTCCAGTGGGGGCTACCCACGAAGCCTTGCTGCATATCCCCTGATTTTCAGCCATTCCCATTTGATGAGGCTTGAGGCTAAGCGTTACCTTTATAGAACATATTCCTTAGAATGCCCATCGTCCACCTGACGATGTTTCGCAAGCATTCATCCCTACAAGTCCGTCCCGGGTTCGAACGGAACCGAAGGCACTATTCCTACTACATCCATTTTGGAAATATCCTCAGGATTAGTTGCGATTAGCCCTTGCATTTCACTGCTCCATCTTCGAATCCAAAATCGTTTTCACGAAACGTACAAACCGGATCAAAGTGGTTTTCGAGAAATAAATCTCGATCCCGGTCTCTTCGAAACGATCAACGCAGTTGGCCAATATTGATAGTCGGTTATTTAACTATCAATTAACATTCACAAACATCCATCATACAATAAATAATTTTCCAAATTATTTATTAACCTCAAAATATCTTTACAAGATATATTTCTATTTTCGATCCTTTGAAAACAGTTTCAAAACCATCTTTCCTTTCAGAATAAACTTTCCCAATTATTTTCTATCTCCTCTGAAATCACCAAGCACAAACTAGATTTTAAAAATAATTTAAAACACTTTACTTTAAAATATATACTTATAAAACATTTAAATTAAAGCTACTTTAATAATTTGTTAAAAATACATACTATATGAATATTTGAAAATAAAGTTACTTAATAAATATAAAACCAGATTTATACTTTTAAAAACAAAATACTAAGTTACTTCTTAATAATTGCTACTAAAATAGATTAAAAGAAAATCTTTACTTGAGACTTTAAATATTAGAAATAATAAATTTTACAAAACTTGTTTTCTTTTGAAACAATTTTAAAACATTTAATTTATATTTAAAAATTTACTTTTTAAAAACATGTACTTGGCTATCCAGAGAAATTCCAACTTCAATCACTCAAATCAAATTTCCAAACTTGATTTCCAATTTTATTTTATTTGAAATAAATTTCTTTGCTTTCTTAATTCATTTTAAAATTCATTAATTATGACTTATTATTAATGTTATTACTTCCCGTTTGTTTTTAAACCTTTTTAAGTGAGATATACGAATTTCAGCTTTTCCCAACTTCTTCTTTATTTCTTTCAATAATTTAAATCTTAAATCTTAAATAAATATTTTATTCTTTTAATTAATATCACTGAAGATTAAAATTCATTAGCTCTTTGTTTGTTCAAATTTCCTTTCTATACTCAAGATTTATTTACTAGAATTTTTAAGTCACTTTATTTCTTTCTAATTCATTCGAAAATTTATTCAAATTTCTATAATTATTTTACTTACAATTTCACTTCTTATGTTATCTTAATAAAAATCCAATTTATATATTTTTGGTAATTCATCACACCCAATTATATCCAATCGAACCATAGCATTCAATATTCCAATAAAGATCATCATAAGATATCAAATAAATCACAACAGAGGGAATTAAATAATTTATATAAATATTGAGGGGTCCAGTTGGATCCCTCCAACCTGTTTTCCCTGCATCCACAGATGTTAGCACAACATAATATACCAATTCCAGAATATATCATACTATAGCACATCAATCAATCAATTTCAACCATTCAAACAATTATTTAAATTTTATCATTTAAATTTAATTTAAATTAACTGAGTGAGATTAACTCACCTTTGTCCCTTAAATTTGCAATCCACTTTATTCTCGATTGTATTCCACATTTTCAGACCTTGAATAAACATTAGATGATTTTATTAACATTTGGATCAATCGAGTAATTAATTTACATTCTATAGTTTAATTAACTAAAAATTTAGTTCTAAACTAATGATTTCCCTTTTTAAAACTTTTAGTAATTAAAATGGGCTAATCTAAAAAAAATATGAAAACATGTATACCTAATTAATACGGGTATGTGTATATACCTTTTTTTTATTTTTATTTTTTTTTTCTGCCCAAACTTAAATTGCAGGAAATTAAACTTTTATATCAAATACAGGAATGTTACCTGCAAATGTAATTACTAAGTAAGAACTAATTACAAATAAATTATTTTAATTAATTTACTTCCCTACTATTTTATTATTATTTTTGTAAAACAAATAAGAACCGTAACAAAGAGAATATAGGTAAAGTAAAAATTGGAAAAAACGAGATTACCTCCCAACGAACAGAAATCCAGATTGAGGAACTCATCCTCTCAAACGTGCTGCGCTTCCACCAAATCGCGACTGACAGCCGCTCGATCGATTCGATCCCCCTAAAATCGCGTCACCGTGATTCCATCACCTCCAGAATCGCCTGCGTGCCGCCTCGAAGGTTCCCCACTCGCGAGTTGCATGCGAGTCCTTCCAGTTGCTGCGAAACGGTCTCGATATGCCGTAAGTAGAAGGAAACAAACTCGAATCGAAGCTTCCCCCCTCGTTCGCCGTGTAGCTCTGATTTCCACCACGAATCCACACCGCCGTACGAAACCACCCTGTCGCCATAGTTCCCTCCCTCGCGACTTCATCTCGAGCTCAAGCTCGAGTTCACAGCCAAAAAGCTTCGATCTGATTTTGGGAAAAGAGTCTCGCGATTCACAAACTATATTTCGTGATTTTTTTTATATACGATTAATTGAAAGAGCTAAAGAAGAGGAGAGGGGAACGAGGTCAATTTGAGGGGATCTTAGGTTATCGGCCATTATAAGATTTCAATTTGAATAACGAATTGAAGGGAAGAACGAGCGTTAATATGAATGTGCGGCCATGCTTTAATAAAAGTGACGAGAAATGGAGTATACTGGAAGATAAGGGTAGCGTGTGGAGTGATGGATAAAGGATGGCGTACACGAGAAGCTCAATCAATTAAATTAAATTTCATTAGCTTAATATCAATTAAATTATCAGCGCGTTTATATATCGTACGCTCACACAATAATTCCGATAAATACGAAATTTGAAATCCGATAATAATTCAATATTACGGACTCAATGGAACTGGTTTCGTCGAGTTCCGAGACTGTGCCTCGGAAGGCTATTTTTAAATTCAATTTAAGCGATATAAATTTTAAAATTGAACAAACCACTTCCACGTCCAATTTTAACACTTTTACTATCTTCTTTAACATCAATATAAATTTTATAAACCTTCAAATTACTTTTAACCGGCTTAAAACTTCAGATTCATGTTTTATCCGATTCCAAATTATTAATTTAATAATTTAAATATCAAATAAATTGTGATATTCGTAATTCAGGTTAAATTTTGCTCTATTGAATATTTAAAATTAATTAAATATTCCGATTTTAAATGCTTGAAAATTCCGGGTCGTCACAGCAAAAAGGTGAGTTAATCTCACTCAGTTTAAATCTAAATTTAAATGATTAAATTTAAATTGTTTGAATGGTTGAAATTGATGAATATGCTGTAGTATGTTATATTCTGAAATTGGTATATTATTGTGCTAATACCTTTGGATGAAGGGAAAACAGGTTGGAGGGATCCAACTGGACCCCTCACATATATTTAAATTATTCAATATTCTTTGTTGTGATTATTTGATATCCTATGATGAGTTATCTTGGAATATTGAATGTTGTGGTTTGATTGGATATTCGGTTATAATGAATTCCCAAAATATATGAATTGGATTATTGAAAAGAAATTAAACGGAAGTAAATTTGTAAGCGAAATAATTATAGAAAGTTTGAATAAATTTAAGAACGAATTGGAGAAGAAATAATGTGACTTTAAATTTCTAATAAATAAATTGTGAAGTATAGAAAGGAAATTTGAATAAACAGGAAGTTATTGAATTACAATCTTCAACGATATTAATTAAAGAACAAAACATTTATTTAAAATGTAAGATTTAAATTTTTGAAAAAAATATAATAATAAAGAAGAAGTTGGGAAAAGCTGAAATTTGTATATTTCAGTTAAAAGATTTAAAATCAAATGGGAAAGAATAACAATAATAATTAAGTGCATAATTAAATGAAATTTGAAATGAATTGAGTGATTTAAGAAACTTATTTCAAATGGAATAAATTGAAAATCAATCTGGAAGATTGATTTAAATGTCTGAAGCTGGAATTCTTCCTAGATCACTAAGTACGCTTTCAAATAAATTTTAAATATAAGTTAATAGTTTTAAAATTGTTTTTAAAAGGTATGTTTTGAAAAATTTATTATTTCTAATATTTAAATTTCAAGGCAAATATTTCCTCAAATCTATTATAGTAGTAATTATTTAAAAAGTGACTTAGTATTTTGTTTCAAAAGGTGGAAATCTAGTTTTATATTTATTAAGTAACTTTATTTTCAAATATTCATATAAGATGTATTTTAATCAAATTATTAAAGTAGTTTAATTTAAATGTTTTAAAAGTATATATTTTTAAGTAAAGTGTTTTAAATTATTTTTAAATCTAGTTTTGTACTTGGTGATTTCAGAGGAGATAGAAAATATTTGGGGAAAGTTTATTCTGGAAAGAAGAATGGTCTTGAAACTGTTTTCAAAGGGATGGAAAATAGAATTATATCTTATAAAGATATTTTGAAGTTAATAAATAATTTGGGAAATTATTTATTGGTTGATGGTTGTTTGTGAATATTAATTGATAGTTAAATCACCGACTATCAATATTGGACAATGCGTTGATCGTTTCGAAGAGACCGGGATCGAGATTTATTTCTCGAAAACCACTTCGATCCGGTTTGTACGTTTCATGTGAAAAACGTGTTCGGAGTCGAAGATGGAGCAGTGAAGTGCAAGGGCTAGTCGCTACTAATCCTGAGGATATTTCCAAAATGGATGTAGTAGGAGTAGTGCCTTCGGTTCCGTTCGAACCCGGGACGGACTTGTATGGACGAATGCTTGCGAAACATCGTCAGGTGGACGATGGGCATTCTAAGTGAAACGTTCTAAAGGTAACACTAAGCCTCAAGCCTCATCAACCGGGAATGACTGAAAATCAGGGGATATGCAGCAAGGTTAGGTGGGTCATGCCCAAGCAGGACAAGATAATTCCCCTGTCTAGATGTCCCTTTTTTATATATTTCGGCTTAGTGGGTGGTTGGTCGCGCCAACCACGGGGTTTATCTTGTTCGGGACTGTTCAGTAAGGAATGGTTCCGGCCTTGTGTTGCAGAGGATGAAGGGAGTAATCCTCGGTACGGTGATCTAGGCCCCGTACTGTGACAGGTGGTACCCCAGTGCCTAGTCATTGTTGGAAATCCATTTTCCCTACGAGTTTTGTTTGAATTACCCACTTAGGTGGCTAGTAGCTGGAATTTAATGAATGTAACAATTTCGGCTATTTTATAAGTATTTGTATATAGACCCTATTATAATATCAGAGGATTTCTATAAAAATTATTTTAGCTATCGTAAGGTAAAAACCCGACATGTTTATTTGTGGCGTGGTCTTACGAGATGCTTTTGGTTTTCAAAGGATTTTCGAAACTTTAATAATCAATTGGGTGTGATTTTCTCACGCTGGTATTCCAGACTGACTCGGGTGTTATTTAACTGTAATGCTCAGGTTAGACCGAGTATTATAGGATACAGGATATGATGCTGTGGAGCTCAGGAGATGAGCTGGATGACGATACGTATTCTCGTACTTGTATATATATATATTTCCGCTGTGTTGAGATTTGCATACCCTTTGTATGTTATTGATGTGAGCTGTGACTGATGTACTCTGATGATGTAATATATGTAAACTGATATATTTGATTTTGAGTAAAGATTATTTATTATCTATTAAATTTTATTCCGCTGCGATGGTTAGATTCTGTTGTTGTTTTCAATTCTCTTCTTCTACCTCTTCTTCTTACATCCAAATGGTTCATATTTCTGTGCAACTTGAGTTGATTGTTGTAGAATAGTGTTAACTCAAGGGGTACGGATTTGCGGGCTGTTACAGGAATGCTCGTTTAGATTTCAAAATAGCTAAGGATGCACACGGGTGCCATCATCAATACAATGTTAAACTGGGCACTGAGCTTAAGGCTACAAATTTAAAGGTGCTTGAACTACAGCAAGCATTGAAGGAAAGTGAAGCACTATATGGTATTGTCTATGAAGAAAAGGTTAAAGGATTGAAAAAGACTATAGAAAACATGTTCTTCAGGCTACCAATCTATATGAGGAGAAGGAAGGTGTCGAAAGAGGAGAGGTGGTAAAGGGGCTTATCTTGGGTGGAGCCCTTACTCATCCTATAGGTATGGATACCTCGTTGGTGGATGAGTGGAGAAGGAAATTGAAATTGCACTACCAAGGTAGACTTAAAAAAATGGAAGCCCGCTATAAGCAACAGTTAGAGCGACCGGAGCTGAAGATGCTCTGTCACACGTAGAGAAAGAGTTGGAAAGTGGACGCTTTTATGTATTTTGGTGGTTTTTCAAGGGACTCAAGAAAGACAAGGGTTGAACTAATAAATAGTTTTGAACACACAAGAGAGACTGATTTACTTAAGATTTATGAGCTCGAAGATCTACTACGAGAAGCACGGGCAACCCCCAATGTCACTTTCTGCACCTATTAATGTGCTTGGATAGGATCAGATTGTTGGTCTCAAAGACAAACTCAGAAGGGAGAATGTAAGATGCAAGTTGGGGTAGATTTCTTTGCAACAATTTGTACACATTCTTAATTATTTTTACCCTGTACTTGATATAAGTTTTCTCTATAACAACGAAGGCTTCATGGTGATGATGGAGGATCCTATGGACTCATGGAAAGTTTCTAATTCCGAACCTATGAAGACTTTTTGCATTAGGAAGGACCAACATAGTAGCATACCTTAGACTAAATATTTCATAATCAGCGCAATATTTAGGACTTATACTTTGGTAGGAACATATTATAGAAAACATTCTTCTGTAAATGTGTATAAGTACCTTGTGAGCTTTAGCTTGATTGCACTTTCTTTTAGTATTCTTCATCTGGACTTGCTTGACTTTCAGCCTTGCACGACTTAATAATCTTCGAAGATAGCTGACTTGGGAGAGAAGCTCAAGTCTGCTGTTATTCGAATTACTATAATAAAGGGACCATTGAAAGATGTTGAAGGTGTATATAGCATTTTCTATGAAAATAAGATCAAAGTACTGAATGACAAAGTTGAAGAGTTGTCTCTTCATGTCGCTAAGCAAACTAGTGTAAAAGATGATCCTTGTTGTGTCCTTAGCCCCTAGCATTGTATCGAGGCCCTGTGTTGCCCCTTCATCTCCGCAAAGGACTGATCCTAATATTTTTTCCAATAGAAGGAGGATTTGGAAAACTACTATAAGGCCAAAATCCATGAGTTGAAGAATTACTACAAAAGGGGCCAATCCCTATCTTCTCAATTAGGGGGCAACTCTATACAACATCCTATGTTGGGTGACCGTAGATCTGGTCATTGCAAAATCATAATTCGTAGTTTGTTTTACTATAAACTGTAGCTTCGAGCTTAAATTTTGATGTAATTTTATGTGATGACCATCTTATTTTCACTTGCGATATATGTAAAAATGCAGGGAATATGCACATACGAGTATATTTCAGTAAATATTAGCATATCTTAGTTTTAAATATCTACCTAAAGAGGTTTAATTATTTTTTGGAATTGTACTCGATTTGTAGGTTGCAATGCATTCTGTGCTTTGTCTTTTCTTACCATATTTGATTGATTCCTCACATGGTCTATGCTTCATGAACTTGGTTTTTGCAATCATGCTCTGTCATACACTTGGCACAGTCTGCCTTGTTATTTGGGAGCAGACTATTTTTTTACTGCAAAGTCAGGTCATGTATTTACAACCTTTTTAATTCATGCGCATGATTTTTTGTACTGGTTCAGGCCATCTAATATCCTATGCCTTGTTTAGCTGAGAAGTCGAGTTGTGTATGATATAACTCAATGTTATTAGCTATGTTAGTGAAATTAACGTAGAAAGATTTTCATACTGGTTCGGGCCATCTAATATCCCTATGTTCAGTTCATTTTATTGCTATTTTTACAATAATTACAACGTTTGTTATATAGACAACATGTCTTATACAAAATAATTCCTGAGATGCTCAGAATTCCATGTCCTTGGAAATAGATTTTCATCAGGCCTTGAGAGTCGATATGCAATATTAGCTAAGACTTCTGCTACAATCAAAGTACCTTCTCAATTTGGAATAGGAGCTCCATCTTTTGGGTCTTTCGTGTAGGCCATTACTCTTTCCAGCACTAGGTCTCTCTTGTAGAAGTTTCTCTCCTTGAGCCTAGCATTGTAATTTTTCTCCATCCTCCATCGATATGCGGTGGATCGGGCTGCTTCCTTGCTTCTTCTCTCTTGAATAAGATCGAGGGCAACTTCTTTTAATTCTTTGTTCTGCTCTACCACATAGGATATTCTTCTATATGATGGGACCTTTGTTTCAATAGGGAGCACCACTTTAATAGTTGTAGGTTAAGGAGAAAGGTGCATGGCCGGTTAGGGAACTAGGAGAGGTTCTATAAGCCTATAATACTAAAGAAACCCTTCCGCTCATTCCCCTTTAGCCTTTTGTAGTCTTTTCTTGAGAAACTTCTTGACGGTTTTGTTTACTGCTTTAACTTATCCATTTTCCTATAGGTGTGATACTAAGGAGAAACTTTTTATTATTCCATTCCTTTCACAGAGTCTTGTAAACTCCTCCTTTCGAATTGGGTTTCAATATAAAAAATAATTTTATGAGGACTCACAAACCAAATAATCATGTTCCTTACAATGAAGTGACTATCTTCTTTATGGTGATTATAGCTAAGGGTTTCGCTTATACCCACTTGGCGAAGTAGTTTATTGCCACCATGGTGTACTTTGCCCCTCCTTTTAACATAGAAAGTTGTCCTGGGCTAGCTAATGGGATGAGCTCATCGGAAGGCAGTCTTGGGAAAATGGAAAACCTTTGACATTAGGACATTTTATAACATATTCCTATGCATATTGTAGTGCAGCGGGCTAGTAGTAATCGTGTCTTGGTACTTTCTTTGCTAACTTGGCTCCTCTGGACTGATCCTCGTATTGCCCTTCACGTACTTCGCCCAAGACTCGTATTC
Source organism: Allium cepa (assembly GCA_030765085.1). Classification (NCBI taxonomy): domain Eukaryota; kingdom Viridiplantae; phylum Streptophyta; class Magnoliopsida; order Asparagales; family Amaryllidaceae; genus Allium; species Allium cepa. Next base: position 56,243,287 of record CM060939.1, read on the forward strand.
CTTCTTTTTTGGAAATGCATCTAAGATAAGGGGTAGAGTACAATATCTTGAATAATAAGCCATTTGAGACAACCCTCCCAAAGTAGTCATTTTAATTGAATGACCCAATTTAGTCTAAGCTAAATTCAGGGTTGCACTCTTTCACGTACCAACTATTTTCTCTTTTTTTTCTGTTTTTATTTCCCAAGATCCAATCTGATCAATATAAAAATATTGATATACTTCTTTGTAAAAACTATTTGAATGTTCATATGAATACCTAAATAGTTTTTAGTTCCAATATCAGAGTTTTTCCTTCCTTTTTTTTAAAAGAGTAACTCAGTTTATTTTACACTAAAAATAAACTAAGTTTAGCCACAGTACAGAGGATTGGGAAGATCCTCTCCTATTGAATCTTTATGCCAATGAATTAACCAATTCTTATTTGTTTTGCAGGCGTTTAGCATTTGTAGGTTTGATTAAATAAGTGAAATAACTCATAGCTTTTAACTTATTCAAGGTTGCTTTCAAAAATAGCCTAACTGAGGGTTGTGCATACTTCTGTACACCTGTATGCACATAATTGTGTTAAACTGCTATTTGCTTCACCTTAGTTCTCAGGTGGACTAATTTGTTTAAATGAGATTTCTGGATTAACTAGTTATAACCTACAAGTTTTACTTATTCATATGATCATCAAACTTTTTCTTTAAATCTGGGTTCATGTTATCTGCCTATAGTCTTTTTTTTTCTTACTTTACAATACTTACAGTTATTATGTGAATAGTTTCTAGTCTCTAAAACAATCTGGTACATAAGCATACATCACTAATTCACCTATGCTTCAGATCCACTATCAGACTTATTACTTGATGCAACAAAGATTTCTTGCTGGCAGGTTATAATATATAAAGCTAAATTTCATTTCCCTCTTTATGGAAATCATTTGCAATATGACACAAAAGATACACAAGAAGACTGGAAATATCAGAATTCCGGATTATATCATAAAATTCATAGATATTCTTTATTTAATTCAACTCTTTCTATAGCACAATTATAGGTGTGGCTGCACGTACACACACATATAAATACAGGTGTGCACGGCCTCGCCAACACATAAGCTCAAGCAATGGTATTAATGAATAGGCAATTAAAATTGAGCCCTAAAATCACACAATAACAATGCTGGCAACATCCGAGAGTCAATGAAGCCTTGGCACCAACAAAGTATCAATAAATATACGTATAAACAAAGGATTACCAATCCAACTATACAAAAATGAGGTCATCGAGTTTTCCTCTTTCTCATTCATGCAAGTTATATTCAGACATAAAAGATGAATTTACATCAACTATCTTTCTTTAAAACTGAAAACATATCACTGATGCAAGGACAAAAGCCATTCTGCATCATACAAATATTTTTAACATAAACAATTGGAAGCTTACAAGTTCTTCTATAAAATCTCAAGATAATACATGGACTTGTAATCCATTTCCAGAAATCTTATGAATATAGCATAAGAGAATCAAAACAGTTTGCTAATTAACTTTCTTTTGCAAAACTATTCAAAACTGAGCTCATTCATTTCAGAAATATAAAGTAAGGGCATGCACGTATATTAATTTATATGGCAAGTCCACAATACAATTCAAGAATCAATTACATGAACATGTATTAGCTATATGTTATATTCAGATTCAAATAGCAACAGCCACTTAACATAAAAATTTCATTTCAAAAATCATAATGCATTTGAAAGCATTAAAATCCATTTTTTTTCCTTCAAAGATCTACGGCATCAGATATGCCAAAACATATAAATATAGTTCAGACTTGTAAGTCATGCTGTTAAAACAACTAAACACATTTCAGATATATAAAGCACATGAGGCTGTAAGTTCTCAAACTCATTTCAGAAATTATTTCAAATTCTTATATAAATCCAAATCTCCCATAAACTTCATTTTTCCAGAATAAACATCTTATATCAAAGAAAACATATCTATCAAAACTCAGATGCTCAGATTAAAGATCATATCTCAAAAGTGTGGATTCAAATCCATATAATCTCCCATTTAAAACCATAAGTAACTTGATCTCAGAAAAACATAACATAGAGAAATATATATATATATCACCTTTGCTTTTCATACTCAAGGCATTCAACTTGCCAAAAACAGATAAATATATGTACTCTCAGATATGATAATTACATACTAAAATCAAACTCCAGATCCATATATTCTTATGCATTATAGAAATAATCCATCAGAATAAGTTTATAAAGATTTTCCCCAAACCTTCTGAAAGGAAACTCGAACAAAACCCATAAAATCCTTTAAATCACAAAACTCAGCAGATCTATGGGTCTGCACATATACACAAGTGTAAACACTTGTGTATACTGCCTTGACCCAAGTTATTCTCCAAATACAGATTTCAGAAAATATATAAAAACTGAACGATCCCGGTGTTTCAGTTTCAAACCTGCAATTACTTATAAGACAAAACAGTTTTCCAGATTTATATACATATCAATCTAACACATGATGGTTCACTGTTCATAGTAAAATATACATATTTCAGTTCAGCAATACATATAAAATGACAATGAAATACTTAAATACTTTCTTCATATCATCTACATGCAGTGATAAATCATTTTAACTCCATCCCTTAAGTCATCATCTCATCAAAATGTGCATAGCAACCTGTAAAAACATCATCCCGAACTGCCTCGTTGAATGAGACACCCCAGGAGATTGTCGAGACAATCAACAGGGTCAGACATGATACGTCTGGTATGAGTGCACTTAAACAATTCATTCGGTAGTAATACATAGTGTTAAATCAGTGTATCGTGACATAATAGTGAATAGATATCATCTCAGGTTCAGATATGAACATAATCAGACTTGATCTTCATCAATATATGGATATGCAAGCAACCAAGGATCAAACAATCATTAACAAGCATCAATACACGCAAAGCATCCATACACACAAATTTATTTGCAGAAATATAACCACGGCTGCCTGAGATAGGACTTATTGCCAAATCAAGATTAAGAACACTCACGTAGCTATATGAGATGTCAATCCCCTAGATATTGCCATAACTTTCCCCCTTTTTCTCACGAATCCAACGCCGTTCGATACAGCAAGATGATTTTTCCCCCAATCTGATTTCTAGGGCTTCGGCCATTTTAGTTTTTGTTTTGAAACGAGAGAGTCGAATGAAACAGTGGCCACATCTTTCTTTTTATAATTCACTCACGGCTAGGGTTTTAACAGTTGGGAAATCCCAAATTTACCCCTAAGTCATACCAAATGTGTGCACAAATATTTTCAATATTTTATACTTGTTTAAATCACAATATCATAGTTGTGTAAATATTGTGGGTCATTACAAATACCCCACCTTTTTGGAATTGTGTCCTCACAATTCTCTCTTACTCGTTCTAGCATCCCAAATATTCATTAAATTTTGCGGAGTGGCTGCAATACACATGTGTATAAATATACACGCGTGCACTGCCTTGCCAACTCGAGTGCACAAGCAAATTTCAATCAACATGTTTCGTCATCAATTGAACAAGCACAAGGGTAATTGCAACTATCATACAAACAGAACATAAATAAGAAAGCGACATATTCAAGCAACTCAGTGCATCTGGAAACAGCAAACTCAGATGGATGTATGGGAACTTACACATGCTTTTCCATTCTTACAGTGAAGTGAGTAAATTGCTAATACTTATACATGTGTTTAAACTAATTTCTTAGCAGAAATTCCTATTTCAAGAGTTCATAGCAGCCATCACACAAATTACACAAGCATCTCATAAACATGAACAAGCAACACCCATACCATTAAGCTAAGGCATCAAAACTGAGTCTGCATACTAGAACTCACCATACCCCTAGCATATTCACCTCTGCTTGTAAGTTCATCTCATATCATTTTTAAGGGTCCAATATCACATTCATGGTTGCACTGGTGCACACTGCCTGGAACTACTGTTTGATTTCCAGTGCACTACAAGCTATTTGGGCATAAACATGCCATGTGCAAACTCACACCCCATCCTTGATGCAAGCCAACCACTATGTCATACCCACTTCCCTCATACCCAACCTGATAGAGGTGACCCAATTCCTTAGTTTAATTACTAAGTTTTCCTTTCATGTGTGCAGGTATCAACTATACTATGTCATGCCCAAAATCTTTATGTACCTAACCAGTAAATGCAAGCAGTTTTCATGCATCCATGCAATATTCATCCATTCATACATTACAACCATGTACCTAACCAGTAAATGCAAGCAGTTTTCATGCATCCATGAAACATTCATCCGTTCATACATTTCAACCATGTACCTAACCAGTAAATGCAAGCAGTTTTCATGCATCCATGAAACATTCATCCATTCATACATTTCAACCATGTACCTAACCAGTAAATGCAAGCAGTTTTCATGCATCCATGAAACATTCATCCATTCATACATTACAACCATGTACTTAACCAGTAAATGCAAGCAGTTTTCATGCATCCATGCAACATTCATCCATTCATACATTATAACCATCAATTAATCACATTTGTATATTACTTCAAGTTAGTTTTTTTTTCTTCAGAGACAAGCCTTTGGCTAAAGCATGGATCAAAATTTTCTTAGGAAAATGAAATGCCACTATGGTTCCCAGTAACAAGGCATTATGTATGTATATTTTTTTCTTTAAAAATGTGTTCACTCATTGCTCAACCTTATTTTCAGAGAGTACTTAATGATGGATCAAGATTTAGCATATGGAAATTCCACTGCATCTCAATCATCCTCTCAAATGCAAGCCATAAGCCAGAGGACCCCTTCCTCTTACTGCCTTGCACTTTACTTTTCTCATTAGTTTATGCTTTAACCAAAAACATTTTCTCAAGTTTATAATCATATAAATAAATCAGTTATTATCATCCTATCATTAAATTATCATGTATAATCAAGCATAGTTTAAATAACAGTAAGGAAATGCAAGTCACAAAATCTCAGAAACAACAGAAAATTGTCAAACTAAAAATGCATACAAAACATCAAAGAGAAGTTAAAATAAACTAAAGGTTAAATGGCTTCCTTTCATAGGTCTTAATGCCTTGCCAAGTGAGGGTTTACTCACAAAATTTCCAACCCATTCATGTTTCAGAAAAACATAAATACTTTCTAGTACAGTCCTTTGTTATCCATTTAATTTCTTACTACAGAGATTTACAACCGGTTTGTGGGCTTTCCAAAATAATTTAAGCATTCATGATCCTACTATATTATTGTAAAAATATGGACAGAGGTGTTTGTTAAGAAAATTCACCAAAAACCCAGAAAATCTCCTATCTTATTATTTAGAAAATAAACATGAGCCAGATCTCTATCTTGCTGCCTATATCCTAAATAATTTAAATCCATACTTGACAATAATAAGGATAGAATTAAAAATGCTCAAAACATTTTAGCTTGGAAAACTGACATACAAAACTCCAAACAGAAATGCACAACAAACATCCATTTCATCCATATCAAACCATTTCAAAGATTTAAATGATTCTTATAATACTTTAGGCTGCCTACCAGAGGACTTAATGCCATTGCATAAAATGGATTAATGCTCACTTAAATTTTTAATAAACATCATTAACGTTGATGTAATCCAAATAGATCATCCAAAGCAATCAATTCAAACAATGCAACCAAAGCAGTCAATACAAACAAGTTCACACAAATTAAATTTTTGCTATGTTATCTACCTACATAGCTCTGATACCAACTGAGACAACCCTCCCTAAGTTGTCATTTTAATTGAATGACTCAATTTAGTCTAAGCTAAATTCAGGGTTGCACTCTTTCACGTACCAACTATTTTCTCTTTGTTTTCTGTTTTTATTTCCCAAGATCCAATCTGATCAATATAAAAATATTGATATACTTCTTTGTAAAAACTATTTGAATGTTCATTTGAATACCTAAATAGTTTTTAGTTCTAATATCAGAGTTTTTCCTTCCTTTTTTTTTAAAAGAGTAACTCAGTTTATTTTACACTAAAAATAAACTAAGTTTAGCCACAGTACAGAGGATTGGGAAGATCCTCTCCTATTGAATCTTTATGCCAATGAATTAACCAATTCTTATTTGTTTTGCAGGTGTTTAGCATTTGTAGGTTTAATTAAATAAGTGAATTAACTCATAGCTTTTAACTTATTCAAGGTTGCTTTCCAAAATAGCCTAACTGAGGGTTTTGCATACTTCTGTGCACCTGTATGCACATAATTGTGTTCAACTGCTATTTGCTTCACCTTAGTTCTCAGGTGGACTAATTTGTTTTAATGAGATTTCTGGATTAACTAGTTATAACCTACAAGTTTTACTTATTCATATGATCATCAAACTTTTTCTTTAAATCTGGGTTCATGTTATCTGCCTATAGTCTTTTTTTTTCTTACTTTACAATACTTACAGTTATTATGTGAATAGTTTCTAGTCTCTAAAACAATCTGGTACATAAGCATACATCACTAATTCACCTATGCTTCAGATCCACTATCAGACTTATTACTTGATGCAACAAAGATTTCTTGCTGGCAGGTTATAATATATAAAGCTAAATTTCATTTCCCTCTTTATGGAAATCATTTGCAATATGACAAAAAAGATACACAAGCAGACTGGAAATATCAGAATTCCGGATTATATCATAAAAGTCATAGATATTCTTTATTTAATTCAACTCTTGCTATAGCACAATTATAGGTGTGGCTGCACGTACACACACATATAAATACAGGTGTGCATGGCCTCGCCAACACACAAGCTCAAGCAATGGTATTAATGAATAGACAATTAAAATTGAGCCCTAAAATCACACAATAACAATGCTGGCAACATCCGAGAGTCAATGAAGCCTTGGCACCAACAAAGTATCAATAAATATACGTATAAACAAAGGATTACCAATCCAACTATACAAAAATGAGGTCATCGAGTTTTCCTCTTTCTCATTCATGCAAGTTATATTCAGACATAAAAGATGAATTTACATCAACTATCTTTCTTTAAAACTGAAAACATATCACTGATGCAAGGACAAAAGCCATTCTGCATCATACAAATATTTTTAACATAAACAATTGGAAGCTTACAAGTTCTTTTATAAAAGTCTCAAGATAATACATGGACTTGTAACCCATTTCCAGAAATCTTATGAATATAGCATAAGAGAATCAAAACAGTTTGCTAATTAACTTTCTTTTGCAAAACTATTCAAAACTGAGCTCATTCATTTCAAAAATATAAAGTAAGGGCATGCACGTATATTAATTTATATGGCAAGTCCACAATACGATTCAAGAATCAATTACATGAACATGTATTAGCTATATGTTATATTCAGATTCAAATAGCAATAGCCACTTAACATAAAAATTTCATTTCAAAAATCATAATGCATTTGAAAGCATTAAAATCCATTTTTTTTCCTTCAAAGATCTACGGCATCAGATATGCTAAAACATATAAATATAGTTCAGACTTGTAAGTCATGCTGTTAAAACAACTAAACACATTTCAGATATATAAAGCACATGAGGCTGTAAGTTCTCAAACTCATTTCAGAAATTATTTCAAATTCTTATATAAATCCAAATCTCCCATAAACTTCATTTTTCCAGAATAAACATCTTATATCAAAGAAAACATATCTATCAAAACTCAAATGCTCAGATTAAAGATCATATCTCAAAAGTGTGGATTCAGATCCATATAATCTCCCATTTAAAACCATAAGTAACTTGATCTCAGAAAACCATAACATAGAGAAATATATATATATCACCTTTGCTTTTCATACTCAAGGCATTCAACTTGCCAAAAACAGATAAATATATGTATTCTCAGATATGATAATTACATACTAAAATCAAACTCCAGATCCATATATTCTTATGCATTATAGAAATAATCCATCAAAATAAGTTTATAAAGATTTTCCCCAAACCTTCTGAAAGGAAACTCGAACAAAACCCATAAAAATCCTTTAAATCACAAAACTCAGCAGATCTATGGGTCTGCACATATACACAAATGTAAACACTTGTGTATACTGCCTTGACACAAGTTATTCTCTAAATACAGATTTCAGAAAATATATAAAAACTGAACGATCCCAGTGTTTCATTTTCAAACCTGCAATTACTTATAAGACAAAACAGTTTTCCAGATTTATATACATATCAATCTAACACATGATGGTTCACTGTTCATAGTGAAATATACATATTTCAGTTCAGCAATACATATAAAATGACAATGAAATACTTAAATACTTTCTTCATATCATCTACATGCAGTGATAAATCATTTTAACTCCATCCCTTAAGTCATCATCTCATCAAAATGTGCATAGCAACCTGTAAAAACATCATCCCGAACTGCCTCGTTGAATGAGACACCCCAGGAGATTGTCGAGACAATCAACAGGGTCAGACATGATACGTCTGGTATGAGTGCACTTAAACAATTCATTCGGCAGTAATACATAGTGTTAAATCAGTGTATCGTGACATAATAGTGAATAGATATCATCTCAGGTTCAGATATGAACATAATCAGACTTGATCTTCATCAATATATGGATATGCAAGCAACCAAGGATCAAACAATCATTAACAAGCATCAATACACGCAAAGCATCCATACACACAAATTTATTTGCAGAAATATAACCACGGCTGCCTGAGATAGGACTTATTGCCAAATCAAGATTAAGAACACTCACGTAGCTATATGAGATGTCAATCCCCTAGATATTGCCATAACTTTCCCCCTTTTTCTCACGAATCCAACGTCGTTCGATACAGCAAGATGATTTTTCCCCCAATCTGATTTCTAGGGCTTCGGCCATTTTAGTTTTTGTTTTGAAACGAGAGAGTCGAATGAAACAGTGGCCACATCTTTCTTTTTATAATTCACTCACGGCTAGGGTTTTAACAGTTTGGAAATCCCAAATTTACCCCTAAGTCATACCAAATGTGTGCACAAATATATTTCAATATTTTATACTTGTTTAAATCACAATATCATAGTTGTGTAAATATTGTAGGTCATTACACCATCAAAAAAGGAAAAATACGGAGCCCAATATTTTATTTTACCGGCTTTATTCTTGTTTGGAGTAGGACTCCATTTATCAAGAATAATTTGATAGAAGTCATCAACGAGTCTTCCTCTGTATGTTGAGTGTTAGTTTAGGTTGGAGTCTGCTCTTGGTTTTCGGTTATTTCTTGATCGTAAGCTTCTCTGATTATTGCCTGTCGTGCTCTGGTCAGACCAATATTTGGTTGGCCTCTATAATGCTAGGTTTTTCTTGATGTCTTATTGGGATAGTTTCATTTCCTATGCTACCTTAGTGCTGGTAAGCTTAGCTATTGAGTCTGTAGAAGAGTTATTCTTCGGTGGATTTCTCTATATTAGATTGATCAAACTGCTCTAGCAACCCTTTGGATAGTTCTACATAAATTGAGTAAGGATAGCTCTTTCATTTGGTAGTTTCCCTACACTTGATTTACAACTAGTTGGGAATCACCATGGATCCTAACATGGGTTACGTTCATTACCCGAGCCATCCCTAAGCCTATGAGGAGAGGCTCGTATTTTTCCATATTATTGGTAATTTTGAATCCGAGCTATACTCCCCTATATAGTTTCTTCTCATTTGGGTCAATAAGTATATATCTTATCCCTACCCTATACATTCGACGCTCCATCTACAAATAATTACCAAAACTATGGAGTAGGCATTTCTTCCTCGGGTTGTGGATTGGTTGGTGACATACATTCCACCATGAAATCTGCTAGTGCTCGACCTTTGATTGCTTTTATTGGATTGTAGGTGATAATATAATTACTAAGCTCCATCACCCATTTTGGCAAGTGACTCTAAATCTCCGGTTTCTGTAATATTTGCTTGTTGTAAGAAGCAGGTTGCAAACTAACTTTTCAATGACTGAGTAATTAAGCTCTCCTCCTGACAGGTGCTTGCTCATGAAATTGGTTGGCATTTAGGTTACTTCATCTTCTTGAACCATTGCAATACTAACAGCTTTATCAATTATAGCTAAATACACATATAAGTCCTCACCTGTTACTGATTTTGATAGGATTAGGGTATTGATCAAATTTTCCTTCAAATTGGAACATGATTTTGCATTCCTCGGTACATCTGAAAATTCATCCCTTTTTCACTTGATCAAATAATGGTATACTTTGTTGGTTGCTTTAGAAAAGAATCTGGTTAGAGCGGCCATCATGCTGTTTAGGCTCATGATATCTTTTGGTTTTTCTAAGACTCCTATATTCCTTATGGCCTCAATCTATTCACTGTTTGCTTTAATGCCAGGAGTGATTACTATGTATGCCAGGAACTTCCCTGACCGAATGAAAGAAGTACATTTCAAGGGATTCAATTTAATATATATTGCTTCAGGACTGCAAACGATTCCTCCAAATCATGCACATGAGTAGATGCTGCATTTGACTTGACTAGCATCTCATCCATATATACTTCAGCATTTTTTCCTATCTGGTCTAAGTAATCATATTAACTAATCTCTAATATGTTACTCCAACATTTTTGAGTCCAAATAGCATGAATTTGTAGCAGTACAAGCCGTTGTCCATTACAAAACTTGTATAATCTTGATCTGGTTCAAACACAGCTATTTGATTGTAATATGAGTATGCATCCATTAATGAGAGAGGTTCATGTCCACTAGTTGCATCTACAAATTGGTTAATTCTAGATAAAGGAAAGCTGTCCATTCGGCAGGCCTTGTTGAGTTTGGTGTAGTCTGCACAAGTTCTCCATCTTCCATTAGACTTTTTCACAAGAATAGTGTTGGCGATCCGCATAGGGCAATGCACTTCCTCGATGAATACATTTTCTTTTAGCTTCTTAACCTTTTCATGTAAAGCATTATACCTTTCTAGACCAGAATTCTACGTTTCTGCATCACTGGATAAGCACTGGGGTCGATGTTGAGTGTGTGGAAGATGATAGCTGGATCTAACCTACCATATTTGAGTGTGCCCAAGTAAAAATATCTACTAATCTCTTTAGGAAGTCTATCAATTTCGTTCTGGTTTCTACGCTGAGGTTTTTTTCTATCTTGAGAACCTTTGTGGGGTCTTTGGGATCTATCTGTATATCTTCAAGATCATCTAGTGGCTTCAACACTCTTATTATTTCCCCTAATCTTGGATCTATTTCACTTTCTTTTTTCTCCTGGGAAGAGAAGTAGTAGAGAGTGCTTGTTTCGGAACTTCTTCAAAAAAAATACTACACATAGATTGAGTTATACTCGTTAGTATTGATCATGTGCATATACTTCGTCTTTCTTTCTTTACCAATGATGTGGTCATAGAATGACTTGTTTCAACATCATTCTTGGTACAAACTTTGAACCAATGCATTTCCTAGAACATGCTTGATTTCATTTTCATTACTATCATCATAATTATTGGAAGAGACAAAAAAATAGTATTGAACAATTTTATTATGAGAATTGTGGTTTATAATATATAATTCTCTAGCTAACAGTTCTCCCTCTAATTGATCCTATTCCAGCTGGGGTACAAAACTTCATGGGCAAATATTTCTAAGAAATTACTGCCCCATGTCGATTAGTGCAAATCTTCCTAAAAACACATTGTATGGTGATGGTTGATCAATGATCAGGAAGCTTGCATATAATGATTTATGAAGAAGGATAGTTCCAGCAGTGATAAGAAGATATACTAATTCATTAGGGACGGTTGTAGTATTGTTGAAACCATAGACTAGTTTGGGATTAGCTTTAATACTTCCGCTGGAAGCATCATCCCGTCGAATGCAGATTTGATGATGACATTGAAAAACTCTTAGAATCTATTAAGATTTTCTTCATGGTGCAATTTGAAATCTACAGTGTAATTATCAACGGGTCCTCATGTATAAAAACTGCTCCAGCGGCATCAATAATAGTGAAGATTATATCTCGAGTAGGTTTTTTCTTTATATGGAATATGGTTCTTTACTCTGCTTTTATGTCTTATACATACCGCCTCGATGCTCTTTTACTTTTCTTAATGATGTATGGTCCTCCATTGATTGAAGCTATGAGATGGGAGGGTTTTCTCGCCAAGCCTTCATTCCGATCTGGTGAGAGATTCTCGGTTCACTCGCCATTGCTTTCTTTTTAATAGCCGCCTAAGTATCCCTTTTGGATAAACCTCTCAATTTCATTCCTCGTGTATTGACAATTATCAGTGAGGTGCCTATTGGCTCTGTCAAAGCGGTAGTATGTTCCCCTTGTTCTGCTATGCCTTTCTTCCCTGTTTTAGGACTTTTAGGCCAGTTTTGTCCTAGTTATCTCATATATTTGACTAGGTGTATAGATGAGGGGAGTTTTAGGTGTGAATTTGAATTCTCTCCATCACTTCGTGGGTGATGGTATCCTTCCTCCCTTTTTCTTCCTATTGTATGAAGCAGAAGCTCCCTCAGATTTTGTTGTGGACCTAGCTTCTTCCATTTGTATATAGCTACTGACTCTTTCATAGAAAATCTTCTGTTATAAAACTGCTTCTTGCTATTCTTATCCCATATATGAGTGTTCCTCCTTATTCCAGCATTAGCTGCCATCAGTAGCGCTCCTCACAAGTTACCCCAATTCGAAGCACCTCGGATTTGAAGCATTTTATGAATTTTCTTAAGCTCTCATTTTTGCCCTACTTTACGTAGGACATGGTATTCGCATTTGGGGAATCCTTCTTCTCGAGTTGAATTGTCTTAAGAAATCCACTGCTAGCTGTGGCCAAGAACAAACATTTCCTGGTCCGTAACTCCTAAACAATCTGGAAGCTACCTCAGCTATGTACATTGGGAGAGCTTGCATCAGGCTATCCTCCCCACCTTTAGAATATCCATGTAGTACTCAAAGGCGTAAATATGGTCATATGGGTTAACACTTTAATCGAATATATCAATTAACAAAGCTCTGAAGTTATCCGAGAAGTCTGCTTCTATAATATTTTACCAAATGGGAAAGAACCCTCTTCCCTAACTTCCTTTTTATTTTTTTTATTAGTAAATTCTTGTCAGCTGCTCTATACAAGCTTTCAGTTAATGGATCTCATCCTCATTGGCATCTATTTGGCATGATCCATCTTTACAGAGTGCAATAATGTCATCTTCATCGAGCATGGTTTGCGCTTGCTTTTTCAGCAGTAACGGGTTCAGTTCGCATGCTTCGATTTCACCTGGGGATTGATTTTAGTTTTTCCTTTGAGTTTAGTATCTATTTTTTTAGTAGCATCACCAATCTCACTTCTTAGATTGTCATTATCAATCACATGTTGCATAGTTAGTGCAAACGGTGAATGATAGCGGTGACCTATGAAAGGTTGAAGGAAGATAGGTTTAGGGGCAATACATTGGACCAAGGTCTCTTTATTTCATCCATGCATTGGTTCAATCAGTTTATGAAGGTTTGAAAAGTATTAAGGATAAAACATGAGATAGGCTCTGCGGAGGCATCTGCCTCAATATGGGTCATGGAGGTGAGGAGTTGCTTTTTTGGCTTTTTTAAAGGCTAGGTGAAGTTTTTCTTGGTTTGGAGGAGTATTGGAATCGGTGGGATTCATGGTGTTATAGTGGTATTTAGATGTGGGTAAATTTTGCTAGAGAGGAATACCCTCCTTTTAGTGCCAAAAATGTTAGTGAGATTTTTCATCTCAGAAACATCCCATTTTTTTAAAGTAATCACGCCACTAAACGCTTACATGATTATGAATCAGCAAAATTAAGTAATGTTAAGATTGCCTTTAAAGAGTAATTTTGCATAATATTGCTTATATAATAATGAGGGAAATTACCCAAAATCTTATTACAAGTCTTTGTCCAATTCATTAAGTAATATATTCCAACTCTAGTACTAAAAACAGAAAAGGTAAAATAAAGTATTAAAAGCAATAAAATGACACGGAGAATTCACGTGGTTCAGAAGTTAATGAATCCTACATCCATAGGGAAAATGTCATTTTCCTCTTCTTTTATTCTTAGTACAAACAAACAATAATATAGTGCACGGTTTTTTATTTTAGTGTTACTAAAAAAGAGTAAAGCCTAAAAATATCCCTCTTTTCTGCTACAGTGCCTTATACATTTATAGTACATAGAGATTTACAAGGATTGTCAACATCGTTTTTAAGCCCTTTTGATTCCTGCCTTTGGATTATGCTACTTCTCAATCATCCATCTCGATTATTTGTTGTGCATGGATTGCAAACGTGGCCTTTGGTGGGGGAAACAATAGTTTGAGTTGATGAATTTTGAGTTTGGGTGGGAAGTTGAAATTAAAGTGGGAAAATCCAATTTTGAATTGAACATGGCCTGATGGTTTTGTACAGCAATCAGACCAATGGACTGCATACATGTATGGGTGAAACTACAATGAGAAACTGCACCCTATTTTAGGTAAATTGTATAGTTGTGATCATTCTAGGGCTTCGCTACTGTGAATGAAGCATTGAGAACCACACCTCCATACCTATGTTGAGTGACAATATTATAGAACATCTGACTGCATCGACATTCTTGAAGTTGTACAACACCATTTATCAAAAATAGAAACAAAGCGAAGTGTTATGGGTACTTGAGGCCAAGCTATATGGCTCGTTAAATAAAATACACCGTTGGAGGTTATATCGCTTGACCCCATTCTGAGTTGTCCTTATTAATAGAGGACCGTGCCTCTGCCATTGTACTTAAGTTGAGTTTTGGGATTTTGAGTGAAATGACAGCTTCTTGGCTTGCTCTTTGGGATCATATCTTGGCGTATGGTTGTAGGGAAGTTTTCCCCATAGCCTCATCCTTTGATTCTTTGTATATGTGGGCAGTATCTTTGTTGAAATTGTGGCATTGTTCTATCACTTCAATATCAAATTAGGATGGTGGAACATCCTTATTTCCTTTAATGTTAATATAAAATTGCGGCATAACTCTGCCACTTTTAATGTAAGTTTATGATTGTGGTGCATCCCTATTGTGTATTGTTGCTTTAAGAGTTGTGCCATAGCTTTATTTCATTGCGCGACACATTTTCTATACCTTGTTATTACTTAAAGATTGTGTCGCGGTTCCAACTTGTTGGAACCTTAGCACTGCCCTCACATTTGGTACTTGAAAGCCGTGCCATAGTTCTACCTATTGGAGTGAGCATTTATATTGCAGATCAGTCCCTATACTTTGTGGCTATTTTAGGTTTCCAGTGCAGTGTGATAGTGCTGAATCTATCTTTGATGGGAAAGCACAGTCCTTATGTGTTGCCACCGACTCAAAGCCCTAGCACTATTGTTGAAGCAGTGCTTTTGGCTTAGTTTTGTATCGATTTCCCTTCGACAACGTTTGGTAAATATGGGTGTAATAGTCTAAAAATAAATGGAAATACAAAAAGGCCATTTTAAAGAGAGAAAGGTGAAAGGTCTCCTTTATCTCTTTATATACAAAAGCTTTCACATTAATTCCATTTTAAATCCTAATTAATTGCACATATGTCTCATTTATGACCTTTTAATTTATACCCCATAGCTAAGAATGTGATTTTTCATATACCTAAATAATAGGAAACAAAACTCCTAGTTAATTACATACACACATATATGTTATCAAGTCATGTTTTGAATACACACACACGCACACACGACACACATAAGCATTTACATACACATATGATATAGTCAAATAAACATTAAATTAAATTAATTAATATGATTAATTTATTTAATAATGAATTTAAAATTAAAATATGACTTTATTTTAATAAGTAGATTGGATTTAATGCTAGTTAATGGATTTCTTAGACCTATTATGATCCAAATAGAGAAATTAATTAAAATTTACCCATGTCACCAGTTGCCAAAACGTAATGGACCCAACAATCTCCTATATCCTTTTGGAAACAAATGTCCCAATCCTAAATTATTAACCCACCTCGAAGCCACTTAATTATGCATTCCACCTAATTGAACAAGCCTATCATCGTTAAATCAAAATTGCTTGTAACACCACAAAGGCCATAATGCGGGCTTTATGATTTTCTGTTGCATGCTTCACCTTTATTTAGACGTGTTTACTTCTCAAACTCCAATTTAAGAGCTCCCTACATTCTCTATAGTTTTTACAAGCAGTTTATATAAAATGTTGCATCCCCGTTTTGCATGCATCACCTCTATATTTGCCTTCTACACCAATCTGACTCCACCATGAGTTGAAAATTATCAATCTTTTATTCCAACTTCCACATGAAATAAGATTATGCCTAACTTCTGGGGCATGCCTAAATCCCGTGAGCTTTACCACCGTTCCATCTATATTTTCAACCTAACTGAACATATACCGTTCACCTCAACATCCCCACCTTTAGCAAACTCCACCTTATTTTCTTACTCTTTATAAGTAATAAATGCTCCCTTGTGGTTGCATATATGGAAATACGCACTTGAATCAAGCACCTACTTACTTTCTTCTCATTCATCAACATAAAGTACATCATTACCAATACAAAAATTTACCTTGCCCTTGCTACCTTCCATAAGCTTTTTTCTTCCTTCCTCTAATGCTTTTATCCTTTTTTAGCTTAGTGTAAAATTTCAGCTGGTGATATGGTTTTTCACAATAATAGCAAACGAAATACCTTTCATATTTTATCTATTTGATCATCTTTTCATATTTGGATGGTTACCCCTCCTTTCAAGATGCACTTCTTCAATCGGATTTCCATTTTCCTTTTCATCATTAACATTTTCTTCCATTAGGTTTATCCTTTGCATCTCCTTATTAAAAAGGCTACTAAAACCGATCCTTCAAATAACTCCATTCAAATTTGAGTTGTTAAATTCAGCTACGAGAATTTCCCAACACTCGAATAATGAACTCAAAAAAACCAAAGCTTGTATCTCATCATCAACCTGTAAGTAAGGACGGCCAATTAATTCCCAAATTCTTGAAAATCACTAAGGTGCTCTCCAATTGACCATAACTTCCTTAAGCTTCAGATTTACCAATCTTCTCACAAAAAGAGTCGTGTTTGTTGTAGATTTCATTACGTAAATCCCTTCTAATTTCTTCCAAATTATATAGCGATGCTTCATTAGCAATAATGTGAAACATTGTATTCCCCATAAAGCATAGAATAGCCACCATAGCCTTTTTATCCGGAATTACCCATTATGTTTTTATTAGACCACTAGGTTTCCCCCTTTCTTCTCTAATGGTTGGTGAAGATCATTTCAATATGGGAAATCCTCCATCTTCGCCTTCCACAACCCTAAATTTCTTCCATTGAGTTTTTTAATACTTATCTTTTTTATAGTCAGACTCTCTTCAAAAAAAATTATGTAGTAGGCTTTTATACCAATAGTCGATCATTAAGATTATCCCAAGGATCATTGCACAATTAGATTTAAGGAGAATAAGAAGTAAAGAAAAAAAAACAAAAACAATTTTCCGACAAATAAAACTTTATTAATTCATCAAAAGATCAGAAAGAAAAGACCCTTTAAATTGAGAAAAAATCTCAATCCTAAACCCTAGAACAACAACCCTCCTCCTTACATTACAACAACCCATATACACAAGCCTATTTATTATAGTCTAATGTAATCTCTAACATCGGATCAAAGATATGAAGAAATCCACTGTTGAAACTTCAAAATATCTGAAAAATATGAAATAACCCAAAAAAATTCAAACCTAATTTCTCCAGAATTTCTCAATCCGCTCAATTAGAAAACCCATCTGTCGATTGGTGCTAATCCACTGGAACGTTTTTCCAACCGGGTAAAAACTTTGGTGCACTCGGGCTCAAATTGACCTATATTCCACTAGACTAGAAAAGGTTCCGGTCGACTAGTAGCTTATTCCAATCTAATGGAAGCATATATCGTATGTTATAGGCTTCCGACCCCCTTTTCCTCTTCTTTCTTCATAGCTGCTCCTTCTTTGCATATCCACACGATGCTTTTCTACTTCATTTTGGAAATATTATATCACCTATCCTAATAGTCTCCACCTTTTCTATTCTTTGCTTTACATAAAAATAGATTTTTCACTTTTAATTTGGGAGAGGTTTTGGAGGGTATTAGGGTTTTAAATCCATAAAATTAATATTTAAAAGAGTAAGAAAGTTGCTTCATGAGGAACTGAAAGAAGATACTTAACTATGGTGGCTCTTAATATGCATATATTAGTCAAGAAGCAAAAAAATTAGTGAAATGCAAGGAAGATTTGATATTGCGGAAAAGAAGGTACTTTGAATTAAAGTGGGAATACATGAATTGGAAGAAATGGTTACGTGTGTTTTGGGAAATAAAAGAGGGTTATTTTGTGTAAATGAAAGTTCTGCCTTAATTTGTGGTCTTTTATCCATTTTATTGTTCTTTTCGATTTCCCTACATTCAATAACCCACTTATTTAAATTGCTTCTCCCTTTAACAATCCATTTTGAACAATATTTCAAAAATTATACGAATACACATCATTTTTATTACAAAATGAATTGTTGTTCATAAAACTTTACAATTATGTTTAGGTTATTCATATGTTTCATGCAAAATATATGCACTATATAGGAGGTTTAATAGTTATTTACCAATTTATATATAGCTTGTTCCTATACACATTGAATTAAATGAATATTGTTACTTGTCTATAAAAGGAACCGAAATACAAAACTATATATGATAAAAAATTTAAGAAATTGAAGGAAATAAATTAAATAATAAAGAAATAATATTTAATAAATCCATCGGTTGATGGATGTTTTTTAATTTACACTAGCAATATTGTTTTTTCAAACAAGATAATGATAGTGCATGTTAATAGAATGAAACTCTCCAATGGGATTTCTTGCCTTGTTTTGTGTTTTTTGAAAGGTATCGAAGAAAAATGAAAGACAGTAAATCAGCGAAATAAAAAGTTGAAGTTCGAAATTTTTTATCATGTACATTTTATAAATTTTCTTAATGATGTTATTGCTACTGCTAATATTTCAACTAGTCAGATAATTAATTCAGAGTTTCTTCTTATTTTGTATAATTATTTAACATAGTTTACGAGTTATCGTTGTTCTAATTTAGCTCAAAGATGTAGCCTTCGTACGTAAAATATATTATCTATTTAAGAATACTTTGAAAAGAAAACTTTAGTTAAATACTATGTAAATATAGATATAGAGAGAACGCTTGTTATTAACATATTAAAAAATGCATATGATTCTAAAGTGTTAAGATACGTTAATATGTGTGTTCGGATATGTTAAGTGAGAAATAATACTGATAATAATCATATAGGAATAGACAATAAGTTTTCTAAAATTATTTAATATAGGATTTTACAAGGATCAAGTCCTATGCATTTAGGCAAAAACGATCAAATCTAATATATGCATTTAGAGAACTAATACCGAGTTTTCTAAAATTATTTAACATAAGGTTGTACAGGGATCAAATCGAATGCATTTAGGAAAAACAATCCAATCTAATATATGGTTATATCAAAAAAAATTCATTTATACCCGACTAATATAATTCTTAAATTTGATCCAATCTAAGAAAATTATTGGATAATGGTAGATCTGACATTTTTTATTAGTTATAGCATAATTTCCAGACTTTCATACTTAGGGATCGTTTGTATGAATATCACAAATTAGATGTTATCTCTTGTTTTATTAAGACACGGTTAATATTGTTTATAATTATTTATTTAGGTTCGTATCATTTTTAAAAAAATTATTTGTCTAAAAATTTGAGTTTGTTAATAAAATGAAAATAGTAAATGCATAGGTTTATCTTATTGTTGCTATTTATAGGAAAGCAAAATTATACATCGAATATAACTTTACGATGGTATTATCTTTATAGTCCCTAATCAAATCAAATCAAATTAAGTAGGAAAGGGACACTATTTTCTAGTTTTTGTATCAAACTGAATCAATTAGACGCAAACTATATAAAGATAGGAAAAAAAACTTTTAAGCATGGTGAACACTAAAAAAATTACTTTCTACTTTTGAACAAATATGTTTCTTTTTAATTAAATTGAGTATAATATAAGAAGTATTTTCATTCATGTTAAACAATGTATCACAATATTATGAAGATGTGAGACAACATAATGAATTTATAGTTTACCCTAGACCATATCTAAATCCAAATAAAAACTAATAAAACCTAGCTAAAAAACTATACTACATCGTAGTTGATAAAACTTTTCAATTTTAGAAACCATATTGGGCATTTAATTTATCATAAAATAAAAATAATTGGATCAGGCATTCAATTATTTTCGAGCATTCGGATCCATTAACAAAGCTGTTGTGATTGGGATCCTAAGATTTGAATTTGATCTGATCTAATATTTAAGCTACATTATCCTTGGTCCAACGTTTTCATTGAATTGGACTGGATTAGGCAGAAAAGAAATGTATTATCGGGTCATATGCTTTTATGTTGGGGGAAGTAAGCGCAAGTTTCAAAATGAATTGTGTGAAACTTTACATAAGGTCTTTACTTGTACTACTATGGCCAATATCATGCATACTACATTATATTTAATTTATTTATTTTAATAATATAATTGTTAACTGTAAAAAATCACTTTTTTAATGTGATATATTCAAAATAATATTTAATAAAACGACTTTATTAGTAAATGCAACAACAATTTGTTAAGATCCAATTATCAAATATTTCAATCAAAACTAATAATTTAAAAGTTATATTTATGATTTTTTGTTCTTTGAAATGGGAAAACTTTATTTCAACCTATTCGGCCCAAAAGATTCACATCCTATACTCGATGCATGCAAACAAAATTCAAACTATAAGTTAAACTCTAAACATTCCATTTTTACAGATCTACACTGTCTACCCATTCCTATTTATTCAACTAAGTCAATCTTCTACCTTTCATGGCAGCTTGCAAAACTTACATTGGATTTCTCCATATACAAGCTCCAATGCCCATCTCTAAAGAACCCCTTCTTCTTCCAACATATGTAAGTACTTTCTTCCCAATTCATCAAGTAATTATTTGCGTGTCACTTAAAATGTGTTTAATGATGTCTATTTTGTTTCTCTTTTACTCCAGAATATTCTATAATTCCTTTCTCTTTAGATCCACCATACAATCAATGTCAGTGTAATAGAAGCCATTTTGGATATTAAGTCTTCATTTTTCTACTACAAAATGAGGTACTCTAGCTTATTCCTTAAGTTTCCTAAAAGATTTGGCATTTTAAATCTTAACTTTCTTAATTTCCATAAGTATTTCAAGTAACTACATTCTTAGAATAAATGCTCATGGCTTTCTATCTCATTTTCACATAAGACACTTTTATTTTTAGTAATAGTTCACCGTTTGGGAAGTATGTACCTCGTAGGAAGCTTCCAATCGTCTCCTTGTATGTTGTGATTGACAATTTTAGTTCATTAAATTTTCTCCACATTATTTTCTTAGGGAAAATTTCTAGTTCTTTTTCCCGACAGTGTAACACCCCATAAATTTTACATAGTTAATTATTAAATTTTGTTAGTTGCCAAAAATGGAATTTGCACAAACTATGGAATTTGACCACTGAACATGCACCACTGCATTCATGGCGATATATTAAGCAATTTCCATATTTGGAGTTTCATGATTGGAGCTAAAACAAAGAAGTTACAAATGAAAAATAAATTCGAAACAAAAATATTTTGATATAATTAATTAACGTTTATAATTAATCACAAAGGGCCCATAGGCCGACTAGTTATTGAGGCCTGTCGACCACTAGTGGTCGACCAATAACCCATAGCCAGTCGACCGCTGGGCGTGTGGTGGCTAGGGTTTGCCTAGGCCATAACGGCAGGAATTTAATATATTGAATTGTACGGTTGTGGTTGTTCTAGCGCCTATAAATTTTAGCCCAGCCATTTTCTTCATATTTTTTTACAAAAAGTAGCAAAGCTCTACCATTTCTCTTCTCCACTACTTTTCCAAAATTATTAAATATTTACCTATACGTATACAAATTGGAGAAGAACGTAAATTAGAAAGAAAAGGAAGAGAATCTACCTACAATACGTATATTTGAGGTAAATCTATATTCGTATTTTCATACTTATATTTTTGTTCCCTTCCAACCCAAACCTTTTGTCGGATCTAAAATCCGAATAAATGTATATTCCCCTTTTTATATTTCATGGATTTAAAAGAAGATGGAGTTGAACAAATGGTTCTACTTCAGGTCTAGAGATTTTGATAACTTTTTAAAGGTGAGTGGGAACTTTTACAGATTGTTATAATTTGAAAATTATCCTATTGGTGTTTCTTTGATTAATATGTCTAAATGGATAATTGTATATGAGTTATAGGAAACAAATTGAGTATAACCTGAATATTATAAATACCGCCTGCATATTCTTCTTTATGAATTGATTTAGAATTGTTTACAGCCTGGTTTAGAAATCAGACCCAAAAGCATGAATTTAAAATGTTGGTTTGAATAAAATTTATTCCAAATCTGAAATAGGTTTTATAATAATGTTATGAATTTGGATTATTACCCTAATTTTTTGGAATGTAAACTTTTTAATTTTTGGATTGCTGGAATTTACATCTGTTTAATATTTGTAAATTAGTCTGATTTCTTTTCCTTTTAGAAAAATATAGTGATTGGTCTAACTAGGAATAGATACAAATAAAAGAGAAAGAGATATGTCAAGTATAAATTCATTATGGTTTACACTGTCTATTTTAATAATCAAAGAAAAGATTAGTCTTCGTAATTTCAAGCGATGTAATCTTTTATATTTAAAAGTTAAATCTTTTGTTTGGAGTAAATTTTGCAAATTATAGTGGATATTTTTTTTTAGAGATTCCAGCAATTGAACATGAAAAAGAATATTCCAGTAAAGATGTATAACTATAATATATTTCATAAAAGTAGATATTTGTACGTAATTTACTGCACTTGTAATAATTAAAAGAAAACTTAACGAATAACATTGCTTACATGTAATATTCATGTTTAGGGTAACTAATTAATGGGAAAGGAATTTTAAAAGGTTGTAACCTAAATTCATGGGAAATAAATAAAAATAAATATGGGAGTTGCAATAATATGATAGGGTAAATGGATTAATGGGACCGATAAATAGAAAAAATTGAATTAATAACTATGGAATAGTTAAGACGTTTACTAATTGGATATTAGTAAACATATAGATGTCATAGGAAATGTCCTTAGGATGATATTCATTATCTTGGGCAAGTTGACACTTTTGGATATGAAATTGAAAAGTGAATTGGTTAGTAATGGTATACTTAAGGTAGATATATAGCCTTAAATAATAAAAAGGGATTAGTAAGCTAAGTCCAATGCTTAACTTGGAGTAATATATAAATAAATAAACCTAAGATAGTTTGGCTTAAAAATAAAATAATAATAATAAGCTTAGGTTGATTATTTGGACTTAGTGGTTTGAAAATGCAAGGTTAGTAAAGTTTCACAACAGAAGTCAATCCTTCACTTAGGGGCTACCAGTATTTGTGCACACTTATTACTGATGAAATATATTTTCAACTATAGAATCCGAATAAAAGGCAAAATAATAAATAACTCTTACATAGCCTAATCAATTGACACGAGGAGATGTGTATGTGCATGTATAAGAATGTAGTAAATATGGCTAAGTCAAAGAGATATCTCCTATGCTAAGCACTTGGCAATTATGCAATGTTTGTCTTAGATTTTGTAGAGCAAATCTACGCAGTTAATCTAGCTACTAGTTCTTACAAATAGTTGGGCTAATGTGAGATGTCATTGTGAGTATATGGCATAAAGCGAAGAACCTGCTTTGGGAGTTGATGAACGTATTTTTCTGCATTTTAAACTGTTTGTTTCATATATTTTTATTTTAATAAAGTGGTATTATATGGGTATTTTGTTGCGGTTTTGCATATTATAGATTTCGAAGTGCAACGTTGAAATTAATCGGCTGTGCCATCAAATGGTTCAGATGACACGCAAAAAAAGAGTGCAACATTTTGAGTACCGGATAATTCGAAGAGAAAGTACATATTGCTCATGAAGAAATGCATCTCACGTCACCAACATGTGGACTATTGATGCAAGAAATCAATTGCAAATATTGAAAATACACTTTCAAAGTTTAGCCTAAAAATCTCTCAAAGCAAGGCCACTTATTAATCAAATAACAAAGCAAAGACCAATTCAAAGTGAGGTGGCATTTTTATTCTCCAAATATCAAGCACATGGACCTAAATAGTAAGATTATTTTTGTAGGCTGAAGTCTTTAAATAGGGAGAGCAATGCAGCTGGAAAATCATCTCTAACCCCACACTCTTCTTCAATTTTAATTTAAAATTCAGCAGTGTTTTTATTTTCGAACAGAATACATACGATTGTTGATTAGATTTGGCAATTTATCTTTCTTGTTCTTAGTTACTGCACTCTTTTCAGTTAGTTAATAAATATTTCAGTTGTTTTCTCTATTATTTTCTTTTCCGCAATTTCAATTTCTGTTCTGATTTTTACAATTTTATATTTTGGTTGCAATTTCAATTAGTTTCGGAATCGATTCGGAGTATATTATTGTTTTTATTTTCTGTTCAAATTCACCGTCGGATTCGTTTAACATGCCTAAGGTTTAACTATGGATTTCAATTGTTTTAAAATACAATTCCATGTGTTCGACCTGCATACTACACGCCTGTGCGCTTGCAGAATTAATTAAAATATGTGCTTTTCTAATCAGTAGAAAAGTCAAAACAAGTTTTTGGCGCCGTTGCCGGGGAATTGCTATTTCGAAATTTTCGATTTTTCGTTTTTTAGGTCTTTTCGTGTTAATTTATTATTTTTGCATTAGTTTTCCCAAAAAAATCATTTTTTTTTTCGTTTTTCAGTTCCTTTCACAAAAAAATCGTTTTTTTCGCTGCATTCTTTTTCGCATTTCTATTTTAGTCAGTTTCACGTTACAAGTATGGTATTTGTTTTCACATAGCAAGTTCATTTTTCACAATTGCATTCATCTTAGTTCTGCATTTATTTCTAACCACTTACGTTTCTATTATTCGCTGCTTGCATTATTATCACGTATCCATTTGATTCTACTGCCACTCAATCACGTATCAAAGCATTCACCATATTCATTTCTTGATTCACGTATCATCAGGCATTCACATTCAAGTTCGTTTTAACTTTTTGCATGAAATTCCTTTCGTTTTTTCTTGTGATTCACGTGATTCACAACTTGTGTTTCAAATTGTGCGTTTCATTTTTTTCTTTCCAGTGCCACCTTGCCACTTTATACTTTTCGCCCTGTGCTTTCGTTTAAACCGTTTGTTGCTTTTCATTTTGTTCACATTTGCAGATTCACGTGAATCAAGTCAAAAGCATCAAATAACCAGCAATCAAACAAATCAAATAGCTCCAACTAAGTAAATTTCAGCCATTCAACAACAGGGATCTAGGGATCGAGCAATTACAAACGGTGGAGTTTGAATCACTGGCAATGATCAGTTGCACTGGACGAACTGTCATACCCCTCTATAAGTAATTTTCTACTTTATAGGTGCCCATCTAAAAACGGTTTAAATTTACTTTTGCCTACTACACCTTGATTTGTTTATGCGCGTTTGAGCAAGAAATAATTTTAACCGTTTAGAAAGCCAAAATATCTCATTAAACAAATCAACAGAAATTTCAAATCAAACAAATATGAGTAATCACAGTTTACCAAAATCGTCACCTAAATCACATGTTGGAAATAATGAATTTCATGAGAACCGACAATTATCCCTTAGAGACTGATGCTATCCAACTAGGACCGTTCAACCTTCGGTTATTTCATTTCCACCTGCCGAAGGAAATAATTTCGAGCTAAAACATTCTTTTATCCAAGGGGTACCAAAATTCACTGGGTCTGAAAATGCATATGAATTTCTTAGTGAATTTGAATTATACGCTTCTACAACTAAAATGCAACAACTTTCTAATGAATCCATCAAGCTAAGGCTTATTCTATTCGCGCTTCTAGAAAGCGCGAAAAGATGGCATAATTCTCTTCGTAAAAGTCCAATTAAAAGTTAGGACAATTTCGTTACTATATTTTTGAAAAAGTTTTTTCCCTTCCACAAAACCCTTAAAATTCGAACTGAAATCAACCAATTCTCTCAGAATAAAGGAGAAACTTTTTCAAAATATTTTGAAAGGTTCAATCAATTGTTATATAGTTGCCCACATCATGCAATCCCTAAACACGTTTTGTGCCAAATTATTTATGAAGGGCTTAACTATCAAACAAGATCCCAACTAGAATCAATGTGCGGAGGAGAATTCATGGCAAAAATAGGCGAGGAATCTTGGGAACTTTTAGAAGAGTATTCGAAAAAGGATATTCAATAGGAAACAATTTGTGTTCCAATTCGTACTCCAAACAGAGGAGTACATGCCATTGACCCATCACATCTTCCTGTAGATGCCCAAATTCCTCAGGAAGGAGGACTACCTCATTACTACACAGAAGACCAAATCAATGCTATAGCTCAAAACAGTCCTTATTCATCTACATACAACCCTAACTGGAAGCATCATCCAAAATTTTCATGGTCTAATCCTAACAATGCGGCTAATCCATCGCATATGTATCCGATGATATCGAATCCGAATTATCG
The DNA here is from genome assembly GCA_030765085.1 of Allium cepa. Lineage (NCBI taxonomy): Eukaryota > Viridiplantae > Streptophyta > Magnoliopsida > Asparagales > Amaryllidaceae > Allium > Allium cepa. The sequence continues at coordinate 56,270,091 of CM060939.1, forward strand.
GGCCCCAACTTCTAACGCTCAAAATTCTCAACCCGCTCCTCAAACAAAACCTTCGAATCAACCATACAGACATCCTAATTTCAATCCATCAACCCAACCTTCTCAACCTTCACAAGAAATTGCTCGATTGGAAAAACAACTCACCAAACAAAATGAACAAATCACTAACCAAGATGCAAGAATTGAGCAATTCACTAAACAAAATGAAAAAATATTGATAATGATGACGGATCTCATGAAAATCAATGAGAAAGGTAAATTGCCTAGTCAAACCGAAGTGAATCCATAGTATAACTCTCGAGGAGTAAATCTTTGTGAGGATGAAGATGTAAATCTGGTTAATGCTGTCACCACATTAAGGTCTGGAAAGAAGGTGGACAACCATGTCGGCAACCCCGACGTCCTTCTTGAGTCTTCCCTTGTTCAAAATTCTGAACTCAGTCAACACCCACTGTTGTCAATCCAAACAACTCTAAGTCTTCATCCAAGGTCGACAATCCCGACCACTCTTCGCTTTCTGATGTTGGCAACCCCAACATTTCAGCACCCTTATCTTCACCCTCTAATATCACACCTTCTTCTTTGAATGAAAAAACTACCGAACGAGTCTATAAACTCATAGCTCCATTTCCTCATAGACACAACAAAAAGAAGAAGCCCGTTAATTTTGACCAAATTCTTGAAATCTTTAAACAAGTTCGAATCAATATTCCACTTCTTGATACCATCGAGCAAATTCCTCAACATGCCAAATGTATGAAAGAGCTATGCACTCAAAAACGTGCCACTTACATTCCTAAGACTGCATTTCTAACTGCAAACAACAACTCTATTCTTTCAAGTCCCTCCCCAATCAAGTATAAGGACCCCGGTTGTCCTACAATCGGTTGTAAAATCAGTAACACTCACATTAGTCATGCCTTACTCGATCTTGGAGCAAGTGTAAATCTTTTGCCTTATACCGTGTACGTCAACTTGGACTAGGGGAATTAAAACCTACAAACATCACAATTCAACTAGTTGATCGATCTGTCAAATAACCATTGGGCACAGTTGAAGATGTTTTGATACAAATCGAGCAATTCTATTTCCCAGTCGATTTCATAGTCCTAGAGATTGCACCTGTCTCAAATACCAATGGTCAGATTCCTTTGATATTAGGTCGTCCATTTTTAGCAACATCAAATGCTATCATAAATTGTAGGAATGGTCAACTCCGACTTTCCTTTGGGCACCTAACCATTGAACTAAATATTTTTAATCTTAATAGAAAACCAAGGGATCTTGTAACAGAAGAAGTTGACATGATCCAAACAATTGTAGAAAATGATTTTAGTGATATTACGGAGTCTCTTAAGATATGCCTAGATCATTTAATTCCAATTTAAGTGAAGATGAATACATTTATGAATTAAATGATATGCTCGGCTCTTCTCATAATTCTCTAGAATTCAATCAGTTGATGTCTACTGAAGCCTCAAAAGAAGTACGTCCTAAATTAGACCTCAAACCTTTTCCAAACGATCTTAAGTACGCATACTTAGATTCTTTGGAAAATTTCCCTGTAATCTTGGCATCCGATCTCATTAAGGACCAAGAAGAACAACTTTTGAAAATTTTAAGGCAAAATAAAGAGGTAATAGGATGGGTAATCGTTGACGTTAAGGGAACTAGTCCATCAATCATCGAACATCGAATACATTTAGTCGAACAGGCTAAACCCACTCGCAAAGATCAAAGGCGATTAAACCCTAATATGAGAGAAGTGGTAAAGGAAGAAATTATCAAATGTTTAGACAATAACATTATCTGCCCTATCTATGATAGTACTTGGGTAAGTTCGGTACAAGTTGTGCCCAAGAAGTCTGGAATCACTATGACCAAAAATGAGAATAACGAACTTGTTTCGATAAAAGTCAAAACAAAACGGCGCGTTTGCATCGACCATCGAAAAAACAATGCAGGAACAAGAAAAGATCATTTTCCCCTCCCTTTCATTAATCAAATGCTCGAACGCTTAGCCGGTCGTGAATATTATTGTTTTCTTGATGGTCACTCCGGCTATAACAAAATTCCCATTGCGTTAGAGGACCAACACAAAACAAAGCTCACATTTCCCTTTGGAACTTTCGCTTATCGTCACATGCCCTTCGGTCTTTGTAATGCTCCCTCCACCTTTTAGAGATGTATGATGAGTATATTTTCTGATATGGTGGAGGATTTCTTAGAAATATTCATGGACGATTTTTCAATCTATGGGTCATCTTTTGATCAATGCCTCCTTCGTTTAGAACGCATCTTAAAGCGATGTAAGGAGAAATCTCTTGTTTTTAATTGGGAAAAATGTCATTTTATGGTTAAGCGAGGAATAGTCTTAGGTAATGTTGTCTCTAAAAATGGCCTAGAAGTTAACAAATATATAGTTGATCTTATTGTTGGCCTTCCTCCTCCAAGGTCCGTAAAGGACATTCACTCATTTCTTGGCCATGCAGGATTTTATAGGAGATTCATTAAAGATTTTTCAAAAATTTCAAAACCTCTTTCGAATCTTCTGGCTAAAGCCGTTGAATTTGAATTTTCCAATGAATGTAAAATGTCTTTTGAAACCCTCAAATCGATCTTGACCACTACACCTATCATCCAACCTCCAAATTTGACTTCGCCTTTCGAATTAATGTGTGACGCTTCTGATTATGCCATTGGGGCCATCTTAGGTCAACGAATCAATAAACTTCCTCGAGACATCTATTATGCTAGCAAAACTCTTAACGAAGCTCAATTGAATTACTCAACCATAGAAAAAGAGTTTTTAGCGGTTATCTTTGCCCTCGATAAGTTTAGATCATATCTCGTAGGTTCTAAGGTCATAGTTTACACCAATCATGTCGCCTTGCGGTATTTACTCACAAAAAAGGATACCAAACCCCTCTTAATCCGTTGAATTCTCCTTCTTCAAGAGTTTGACCTAGAAATATGAGATAAAAAGGGTTTTGAAAATGTCGTAGCAGATCATCTTTCTCGTATTCTTCATGAAAACTACGATAACTCTCAAATCAACGATCATTTTCCCGATGAACAAACTCTTTCCCTCTCTAGTGAACCATGGTACGCGGACATCGTAAATTATCTTGTAACTAATGAAACACCTTCCCATTGGTCAAATCAAGATAAACAAAAATTTCTCTTCAATGTTCGAAACTTTTACTGGGACGATCCTTATCTTTTCAAATATTGCACCGATCAAACCATATGTAGATGTGTCCCCGAACATGAATTCCATAGCATCCTCTCTTTTTCACATATTCAAGCATGTGGAGGACATTTTGGAGCAAAGAAAATTGCTACCAAGGTGTTACAATGCGGTTTTTATTGGCCTTCTCTTTTGTGTGATGCCCACGAATTTTTCTCCAAGCGCGCTAGATATCAACAAAGAGGTCATATTTCCAAACGTAACATGATGCCCCTAAACCAAATCCTTGTCATCAAAATTTTTGATGTTTGGGGCATCGGTTTCATGGATCCTTTTCCTAATTCTTTTGGAAATCTCTACATCTTACTTGAAGTAGATTACGTGTCTAAATGGGTTGAGGCCATTCCCACCAGAACGAATGACAATAAAGTTATTGTCAAACTTTAGAAAGAAAACATATTTTCCCATTTTGGCACACCTCGAGCCATTATAAGTGATAACAATTCTCATTTTTGTAATCGTGCTATTGAATCTCTTCATAAGAAATACTCTATCACTCATAAACTATATACTCCATATCATCCACAGACCAACGGTCAAGTCAAGATTTCCAATAGACAAATTAAACAAATTCTTGAAAAGACGGTTAACTCCAACAGAAAAGATTGGTCATCTAAATTGATAGACGCCCTTTGGGCATTTCGCACAGCTTATAAAAACAATCTTGGAATGTCACCATACCGATTAGTCTTTGGAAAAGCATGCCATTTACCCGTTGAGCTCGAGCACCGTGCACTTTCGGCAATCAAATACCTTAATTTTGACATAGAAAAAGTCGGATCGCATCGTAAATTTGCCAGAATTAAAAGAACTAAGAAATGAAGCGTATGAAAATGCAAAGATTTATAAAGAGAAAGCTAAATTTTATCATGATAAATCCATAATTTGTAAGACATTCGAAGTAGGTCAAAAAGTTCTCTTATATAATTCCAGACTTCATTTATTTTCGGGAATATTGAGATCCCATTGGACAGGTCCATATACTATGAAAACAGTATACCCTTGTGGTGCAGTTGAAATTGAAATCCTAGGGTCAGTTCCATTTCAAAGGTCAATGGACAATGCTTGAAGCCATTTCTACAGTTTGAACAACACGAGGACGACGAGTTCGTGGATGTCCATGAACCTAGCTACTCGGTAAAAGACACTCACTATCTTGTACATATCAGGTTGTATATTTTTTATTTTATTTTGCATTCGCATTTTGTTTGACAGTTGGGACACTATCTCATTCTGGTGTGGGGGATGCATATCTCATACTGTTTGTTCATATTTCACAGTGTGGCATCATTTAAAAAAAATCCATCTCATTATTTGTTTTCAATTATTTTTTTTCATTTTTCAAGCTTCATCTCATTTTCCATTTTTTAAGACTTTGATTTATTTTTAATTAGTTAAGACAAAGTAAGTAAACAGTTGAAGTCAATTGTTGAAATTTCTTATGAATCACTAATTTTAAATGTAAAATATAATGAAAGTTGAATTACAAACGATAATAGTGGGGTTAGCATATAGGGGGATTCGTAGGTGATGGTTATGAAATCCTTTCTAAATTGTAGTCTTTGTTTAAAAAAATGCCAGATTTAAAGTACATGCGTTGACATTTCAAATCATAAAAGTTAAGTGGTGCTAAGTTGATTTGCATAACTCTCTTTAGTTAATTTCATTAAAAAAATCTAATAAGAAACACCTAGAGTCAATAGGTGTGCACACTTATGAAAGTGTGTGCACTCGCCACGCCATGTACTCTTTTCACGTAAGCCCGCAAGGCAGTGCATGGATGGTATATCTAGCCTCGGCATTCTGAGTTAGGTGTATAGAAAAATTAAATAAATAATCACCTAAGGATTACCGACCTTTTCTTACATAGTTAGCGTCGGTTTGCACAATCCGCCAAGCTCTGTCCCAACTCTCACGTAAGCCCGCGAGGCAGTGCATGGGTGGTATACCTTGGTCCAAAAGTTAGGTGTATAAAAAAAGTTAGTAAAGAGAGACTAAGCTTTGAAATCCAAACACTTATTGACTTTATTGATTTGGCACGTTATACAAATGGAAATTAAAAATACCATTTTGAAAAAAAACCCGTTGATTAACAGTGAAGAATTTACTTCATGGCTGCACTATGCTATCAACCGAAATGACTGGCCAAACTAGAATCTAATCTATGAAAATTTGGGTTATATTGAAATTTGTGATTAGTGAGGAACCAAAAATTTGAAGGAGTTGACTAAAACCGATATACATTATTTTGTTGCAACTATTCTGAAGTAAATCGAGTCTCCATTTGTTTAAAATTTTGCATTCATGTAGTACATTAGAATCATCACATGCTGCATTTGGATTTTGTAGGTAGTATCCGTTGAAAACCCTCAAGAGAAACCACTCGTCCTACTAGGGACACCTAGAGGTTTAACGGCTTGTTGCATACGCTCAATGCAATCATGTTTCCTACGAAAAAGGATTTAGTTAGTTTTTATTTTCTCGTTTATTCGAGGACGAATAAATTTCAAGTGTGGGGGTATTTGAAGAACGTATTTTTCTGCATTTTAAACCGTTTGTTTCATATATTTTTATTTTAATAAAGTGGTATTATACGGGTATTTTGTTGTGATTTTGCAGATTATAGATTCTGAAGTGCAATGTTGAAATTAATCGGTTGTGCCGTCCAATGGTTAAAATGACATGCAAAAAAAGAGTGCAACACTTTGAGTACCGAATAGTTCGAAGAGAAAGTACATATCGTTCATGAAGAAATGCATCTCACATCACCAATATGTGTACTATTCATGCAAGAAATCAATTGCAAATATTGAAAATACACTTTCAAAGTTTAGCCTAAAAATCTCTCAAATCAAGGCCACTTGTTAATCAAATAACAAAGCAAAGACCAATTCAAAGTGAGGTAGCCTTATTATTCTCCAAATATCAAGCACATGGACCTAAAATGTAGGATTATTGAGGCTGAAGTCTTTAAATAGGGAGAGTAATGCAGATGGAAAATCATCTCTTATCCCATCACTCTTCTTCAAGTTTAATTTAAAATTTAGCAATGTTTTTATTTTCGAACAGAATATGTAGGATTGTTGATTAGATTTAGCAATTTTTTTATTCTTGTTCTTAGTTATTGCATTCTTTTCAGTTAGTTAATAAATATTTCAGTTGTTTGCTCTGTTATTTTCTTTTCCTCAATTTCAATTTCTGTTCTAATTTTTACAATTTTATATTTTGGTTGCAATTTCGATTAGTTTCGGAATCGATTCGGAGTATATTATTGTTTTTATTTTCTGTTCAAATTCACCGTCGGATTCGTTTAACACGCCTAAGATTTAGCTATGAATTTCAATTGTTTTAAAATACAATTCCCTGTGTTCGACCTGCACACTACACGCATGTGCGCTTGCAAAATTAATTAAAATTTGTGCTTTTCTAATCAATAGAAAAGTCAAAACAGGAGTTTGAAAGTATTAAGTGATTGTTTGAGGACCCGTCTCTCTCGAAGTATTAAATGAAATAGTCGACCCATGGAAATGAATGAAGGACCTTCTTGAAGGATCTGAGATATTATGTGGTTGTTTGAGGGCTAGCCTCTTTCTTAATTAGAAAAGTACTAAATGGTCTGTATATGCGGTTAAGAGCGATAGAGGATATCTCGAGAACAGTCCACTTCGAGTTTGAGGTCTTAAGTGGCTGCTTTAGGGTTCACTTCGCCTGTAACAAAAGTATTAAGTGATTAAGCAAGATTCCAAGCAATATCAGCTGGATTGTACCTTTGGGGATTCCACCTGAGGTTAAGTATTAAACGATAGGGGCCTACTTTTGGGGTTTTAAAGTATTAAGTGGTTGTTGGAGGACCCGCCTCTCTTGAAGTATTAAATGGTCAAAAGTCTGGCTAGTTCTTGTTATAAAGATATTAAGTGGCTTGGCTACTTTTCTCACATGACTAGATTTTTAGGGGCGGTAGATGCGTTAGAAGAATGGAAATTATATATTAAGAAGCCATGTATAGAGATTGAAAGTCTTGGTGGCAGGGACCAATAAACCAACATTGATTATGCTAAGGGATCTACTTCATTATAGGAAGTATTCAGTGGCTAAATAGCATAATTCATACCTTTGGAAAAGGTTAGGTAGATTTTGGTTAGTTAACATATCGTATGTGCATGGCCAACAAATTGGGTTTACCTTAAATAATAGACATAGCAATTAAATGGGAAATTATCAGTATAAATTTATGTTATGGACAGTGTATTGATTTTTCCAGTGACCAAAACATTGTTCTAACCCCCTCCTCATTACAATCCACAGGATAGATTAGACAGACAGTCAATGGAGCTGGATATGATCGGTTGATGGTGTAGTCTTCTCTCTATTATTCTCGATATTAACAAGGCAATTGATGACTTAGGAATTCCACAAATTTCGAGGAGTAGCCACTTTTAATATTTATATCCTAATATTAATTATTCTGCTATGAGATTAGTTGATTGATCTCTGATATGCTTATATTTATTATAGGTATCAAATTCAACGATTCTTACTTTAGTGGACTTGAGTTTCAATTTTTGTCAAAATTGAGCACATTGAGGTACATATTGGTGCATTTGGTATCATAGTGAGGTTAGTTGATCAGAGGAATTAGGATAAATTAAGAGAACGTATTTGTATTTTCTATTTTTCATTATCATCTTCGCCTTGACTCGAAGAATCCCCATTATAGCATAGCTGCAGTCCTACCTCATAGGAATAGGCAAAACAACCTTGAGTTGGAAACAATTTGGAGTTTAAGATTATCACACCAACCCTGAATTACCATTCGTTACATTAGGCGATAGTTTGGTAGAGCATGAGTATGACATATGGCAGAATCCCGATATCTGTAGGTGTTCGACTTGATGGTTGACATCTACCTTGTGATCTCGGATTTCGATGATGAGTTCTAATCAAAGATATGCATTTATTCCATATGGAAGGGATCTTTTTATTTAGAGAAGTTTAGTCAATTCCTTAATCTAACCCTACAAGACATATTCTATTATATATATATATATATATATATATATATATATATGGAATTGCTTTTGAGTATGGAAAAAGGGTTTCAAGGGATTTTGCTTCTAGATCTATTTGGGAGGTTTGTGTTTTAAAAAGGTTTCTGAAACCTTGAAATATTTATAATGATAAAATTCTGATTTTTAAGAATTTGGTATGAATTAGTTTCAGTTATTTGTAAACAAATATAAAAAAGCAAATATTTAGCTCGATGAATTTTCAGTTAATAAATTTGATTTTTTTTAAAAGTTTTCTCTTTTCCAAGGGATGGATAAAGTAGGAATGACATTTCATTCTATTTTGCTATGTTGTTGAAGTGTTGTTCTATCCACTAGCAATTAGAAGGAATATTTTCATATAATGCAGAATAATAGTTAGGATATTTTCTGGTTTTTGGTAGCATTATCAATTGCAATAATTTTGTTAGGGCTGCTGCGATTGCTGGAGAATGGTTTAGAACCAGATGGTTGGCATTGACACCACCGTGATGAGGACAAGAATTTATCGAATTATGTCGTTTCAAAGAAAACGGCGCAAAACTATTATTATTATTCAATCCAACCCTAACTAGGTCGAGGTTCAACCAATGCCCAAAGTCCATTTAGCAGTTGACCACTTAGCGAAAAACCTAGAGCAATCCACTAGTCAATGAGTTTTGGCACAACTTGGACCTAGAACGCAACTATAAAAGTCACATCAAATCTATCTCAGTTGCATTCTTTCATTTCTCCTTCCTTAGCCAGCCGAACCCAATCTTCATCCACCCCCTCCAAAGTAGTAGCCTCTCTCCTCCATTCCACCACCAAGCAATGCTGTTTTTCGCCCTCTCCTAGGAGTAGCAGCCTCGCCTCCCCCTCGCGCTAATTTTTGCATGTTAAATCTTGACCTAGCAGCACTCCAGGTCTAAACTCTATTTCTTCCCTTCAACCACTTCTTAGTCCATGGTACCTTCCCACATTTCCAATTCTTTCTCGTGTTGTCTCGGTCTCACCGCTCAAGTGGCCGCTTAGTTGGACCAAAATGAGCAGAAGATTCCACCACTTTTGGGCTAGAGGAGTTATTCATCATTGTAAGACTTGCACCGATCCTCCACTTTGGGACCTTTAAGAGGAAACGTTACTCGTGCTGCATCCGCCATTTCGATGCCCTTTGGTGTAGAGTTTCAGTGAAGACAATATGTTGATTTGCTCGAATGTGAAGGGTGTCCAGCTTGAGCTGACTAATGATTATCTCATTAAGGTTTTAGAGGTCTCCATGAAGGATGCGAACTTGGATGATTTAGAGATGATCGACCTTAAGAATTTACAATGGATCTTTTCCTAGGATGTTGGTGTTTTGAAGACGAATAATCTACATCTGACTTTCCAACTGGTTGTGTGCATCATGCAGCACAATTTCATTCCAAAGACAGGAAGTTCTGACCAGATTTATCCTATGGTGTGGAAGGTCGCCTATACAATTATTATTGGCACAGCCGTCAGTTAGGATCTGCACCCTCATAATTCATTTTGTCGACCAAGGACTCGGCATTCTACGGAGTTATATTTCATATTGTCACCTATTTACTCTTCTATAGGTAATACGGGTCAATCTCCATGAAGAGGAAGTTAAGAAGATGGTTCCTTCTACCATTAATAGGTTCTCCCATAGGAAGATGGTGATTCTGAAGCCGCCAGCAACACTTGCAGCCCCATCGGCGTGAGATTGGATGTATAGCCGCTATGCTATGACCATTTAAGGGTCGCGACAATGGCCCAAGCTCCAGCTATGGAGAAAGATGTCTCGAAGTCTATAACTAGTGTTTTAGGATTTATAGGATTGTTGTCATTTTCCTTCCAGCATATGTTCTTTTCTTTTAGGTCGTTCAGGTTGTAACGGTTAGTTGTCTCTTGATAAAAGGCAGGTATAATATTAGAGAATGTTCCTAATTATTTACTGTACTACTGTTTCTGGATATGTCAACCGCTTTTATACATGCATAGTGAAGAAACAATATAAATATGAAAATCTCATAAAAACTCTTAACTAACAGTAAATACAATATAATATTGGGAGTTTAGAATAGTTGGAAAATTTTAGCAAATGATAAGGTAAAGTAGTTTTGGAATCGCGGGTCATTGCTCCTGTTTCTTAAAAGAATTTTTTTTGAATAATAGATGTGTTGATATTTTTTTATAAATGTCAAGTTTTATGGGTTATGGTTAGTTGTGAGTTTTTAGAATTTGGTTTATGTGTTTCGCACATAAGGACTTTTGACAACCCTGAATTGTTGTTTGATTTATAAAAAAAATTAGGAGAAAAATATTTGAAAAGTTTCCATTGATTTAAAAAGTTACTTTTAAAAAATTTATGGATTATTTTTTGCCCTTAAATAATTTGTAGAGTTTTTGTCCAAAATTTGATTTCGAGGAAAAATGTACGTCTAAATATTTTGAATTTATTTTTCATGACGTAAAATTCGAAAAGTGAGAAAGGTTTCTATGAAATATTTGATTTTCAAGGCTACATGTTAGGCATAGGGAAAACAAAGCTAGAATTTATGGATTTAGCAGTGCCTTAGGATCAATGATACGATAAAACACAAGCGATAACAAGGGAAAAGCTGTTTTAGCCTTAGAATTTCTATTTCCATACCTTGTTAACGGCACGCGTGAGTCTATTTTTAGGCTTTGTAGAGCTTAAAAATAAGCCTCCTTATGCACTTTTTATGTGTAAAATTTAAAATAAACTTGGAGCAGTGGGGAAATTGCCGGTGTACTATGGGAATGGGAAGCTTATGAGTGGTAAGAATGTTATATTCTACACCTAAATTCTTTTTTTGGCATAGGAATAAAATTTAGGAATGCGATGTGTTAGATTTTTGCATGGTAGATATTGGATGCAAAATTGGTCGCCGTGCTTTTATTCGTAGAAGTGTGGGTATTTTTGGATGAAAAAGGATTTTCAAAATTTGCATACTTATAGAATTACAATTATATTTAGGTTTTTTGCATCATATTTTCAAATGTTCTTTAAAGAATTGCATTCATATAGCAGGGCCTGATTTAGAATCATTCTGCATTTATGTTTTCTTGTGTAATGATACAGTAATGCACTTGTGCACGTATGGTTGCAAAATTGGATAAACACAAATTGTGTGCAGTTTAGGGTAAGCATAGATAAAAACCATGAAGTACTCATTGGTACAAATTTCGGGGATGAAATTCTTTTAAGAGAGGAAGAATTTAACACCCCGCAAAATTTACATTACTTAATTATTAGAGTTAGTTAGTTGTCAAAGGTGGAATTTGTGCAAACGATGGAGTTTAACCACGAAACTTGCACTGTAGCATTCGTGGAAATATTCCAAGCAATTTTCATATTTGGAGTTTTACGATCAGAGCTAAAACAAAGAAGTTATAGCAAAAAATGAATTTGAAACGAATATATTTTAATATAATTAATTAACATTTACAATTAATCGCCCGAGCCCACATGATAACCCATTATAAGAACCGGTCAACAACTAGCGGTCAACCGCTGGACGTGTGGCTACTAGGGCTTGCTTAGGACACAACGGCTCGGATTTAATATATTTAATCGTATGGTTATAGTTGGTTCTAGCGCTTATAGATTCAAGCCCAGCCCTCACCTTTCTTCTCATATTTCTCTGGAAAAAGTAGTGAAGCTCCACCATTTCTCTTCTTCGCTAGTTTTCTAAAATTATAAATTATACAAATTTGAGAAGAACATAAATTAGAAAGAAAAGGAAGAGAATCAACCTACAAATGTATATTCGGGGTAAATCTATATTCATATCTATATTTTGTTCCCTTCCAACCTAAATCTCTTCTCAGATCTAAAATCGTAATATATGGATATTCTCCTTTTTATACATATTTCATGGATACAAAAGAAGATGGAATTGAGTGAAAGGTTCTACGTCAGATCTGGAGATTTGGAGCACTTTTTAAAGGTGATTGAGAAATTTATAGATTGTTATAATTTAAAAATTATCATATTGGTGTTTATTTGATTAATATGCCTAACTGGATAACTGTATATGAGTTGTAGGCAACAAATTGAGTATAATCTGGATATAATAAATCGCCTACATATTCTTGTTTATGAATTGATTTAGGATAATTTACAATCTGATCTGGAAATCAGTCACAAAAATTTGAATTTAGAATGTTGATTTGAATGAAATTTATTTCAGATCTGAAATACGTTGTATTTTCATTGTTACCCTAATCTTGTTGGAATGTAATTTTCTAAGTTTGGATTGTTGGAATTTAGATTTGTTTAATATTTGTAAATTAGATTGATTTTTCTCCAATTTAGAAAAATACAACGTTTGGTCTAATAAGGAATATATGCAAATTAAAAGAGAAAGAGATATGTGAAGTAAGAATTCATTATGGTTTACGCTGTCTATTTCAATAATAAAAAGAAATGATTACTCCTTGTAATTTCCAGCAGTGTTATCTTTTATATTTTAAAGTTAAATCTCTTATTTTAAACTATTTTTTGGAAATAGCGAATAATCTTTTTAGATATGATTCCAACAATTAAACATGGAAAAGAATATTCTAGTGAAGATGCATAACTAGAATATATTTGATTAAAGTAGATATTTGTACGTAATTTACCGTGTTTGTAATAATTAAAATAAAACTTGATTAATAACGATGCTTACATGTAATATTCGCGTTTAGCATAACTAGTTAATGGGAAATGAATTTAAAAGGTTGTAACCAAAATAAATAGGAAGTAAATGGAAACAAATATGGAAGTTGCAATAGTTTGATTGAGTAAGTGGACCAATGATACTGATAAATAAAGAAGTTAAATTAATAACTATAGAATGGGTAAAAATATTACTAGTTTGACATTGTTACATATAATGTCTTTGGAAATGTCCTTATGATGATATTCATTTATCTTGGGCAAGTTGACATTTATGGATATGAAATTAAAAAGGGAATTAGTTAGTAATGGAATATTTAAGGTAGATATATAGCCTTAAATAACAAAAGGAGATTAGTAAGCTAAGTCCAATGCTTAACTTGAAATAATAAATAAATAAATTTAAGATTAATAAGCCTCGGATAATATGGCTTAAAATAAAAGAATAATAAGCTTACGTTAGTTAATTGGACTTGGTGGGCTCGAAATGCAAGGTGAATTTCACAAAGAAGTTTACCCTTCACTCAGAGGCAATCAGCAGTTGTGCACACTTATTACTGATATAAGATATTTCCAACTATAAAATCCGAATAAGTGATTGTTAAGGCAAAATAAGAAGGAACTCTCATATATCTTAATTAATTAACATAGTGAGATGTGTGTGTGTGTATAAGGGTGTGGTAAGTACTTGGCGATGATGTAAGGTTAGTCTAGAATTCTATAGGGTAAATCTGCGCAGCTAATCTGACTACCAATTCCTATATATAGTCGGAGTAATGTGAGATATCTTAGTGATTATAGGTCATAAAGTGAACAACCTACTTCGGGAGTTTGAAGGTATTTAGTGGTTGTTTGAGGACTCACCTCTCTTAATGTATTAAATGGTAGACCCTTGAAAATAAATGAAGGGCCGCTTGAAGGATTTGAGATATTAAGTGGTTTTTTGAGGTTCTGCCTCTTTCCTTTATTAAAAATGTATTAAATGGTCTATATATGCGGTTAAGAGCGGTAGAGAATATCTCAAGAATAATCCGCTTCAGATTTAAGGTCTTAAGTGACTGTTATAGGGTTCGCCTCTGCTAGTAACAAAAGTATTAAGTGACCCAGCGAGACTCCAAGCTATGTCATCTTGTTTGTACCTCTAGGAAGTCTACATGAGGTTAGATATTAAATTATGTGGTCCTGCTTTGGGGGTTTTGAAGGTATTAAGTGGTTGTTGGAGGACCCGCCTATCTTAAAGTATTAAATGATCAGAAGTTGGTTTAGTCCTTGTTATAAAGGTATTTAGTGGTTTAGGTACTTTCTCTCATAAGCTAGACTTTTAGGGGCGATAGATGCATCAGCGGAATGACAATTATATATTAAAAAGCCATGTATAGAGGTTGAAGGTGTCGGTAGCTAGGACTAATAAACCAACTTTGACTATGCTAGGGTGTCCGCTTCGTTTTAGGAAGTATTAAGTGGCTAAATAGCATAAGGCATACCTTTGGAAAAGGTTAGGTAGATTTTGGATAGATATCCTACCGTATGCATATGGTAAACAAATTGGGTTTACCTTAAATAATAGACATAGCAATTAAATGGGAAACTATCGGTATAAATTAATGTTGTGGACAGTGTATAGATTTTTTCAGCGATCAGAACGTTTTTCATTCCCCCTCCTCTTTACAACCCACATGATAGATTAGAGGGATAGGTCAATGGAGTTGGATATGTTCAGTTGGTGGTGTAGTATTCTCTCTCTCATGCTTGGTAGTGACAAAGAGATTGATAACCTAGGAATTCTATAAATTCCAGTGTAGTAGCCATTGTCAATATTTATATCCTAATATTAATTCTTTTGCTATGAGTTTAGTTTGATAGATCTCCGATATGTTCATATTTTTTGCAAGTACCAAATTCAACGATTCGTATTTTGGTGGACTTGAGTTTCGATTTTTGTCGAAGTTTGGGACCATATAAGTATGGGTTTTCATAGACTGCCTCTTATGCTAAACATGTAGTGAAATCATTATCTTTTGTTTGCTAAGTCTATATGTCGTTTACTCTATCAGTAAAGAATCGCACATAACTTATTTTTTGTCTAATATACTGTTGCAATATTACATTGTTGAAATTCCAAACCTCCTCATTTATAGTGTTGCTCACATATGTGATTAGGTCACTATAAACTGAATATGTATCATAACTCACTCTATTAATAATTGATCTCCTATTTATCTGCGTATCCCTTCATAGGTCTATATCTAACTCGTTAGCTACTTCTCTTTTTCAACAGCTAGCTAGTTTACTTCTGACTCTTGATATAGCTTTCCACGTAGAAGAAGCATTATTGTCCTCTGCCATTTTCCACAAGTTCTCTTTAATGTGTCTTTTCTCTATCCATTGAGCCAACAACCATTTTGAGTTAACTATTTTCTATGCTTATTTCAGACTAAAAACAATTCCTCGTGCCTTTTAAACTTCCCAACCCAACTCCCCCCACCATCTTGGACATGCATAATTTAGAATAGCTTATTTTTGCAACCCTCCTTTTCAAATGAAATCTGCAAAATATAGCTTCAATCATTTCAAGAGAACAGTTAGGTAGCTGGAAAGTCTGTAGCAAGAAATTGACATCGGACCAAAGCACAGTGTATATCAATTCTATTCTTCCTGAAAAAGATAACATTCTTGAGCTCCACCGTTGCAATTTCTCTTTGATTTTTGTTATTAGGCCAACGCATTCTCTATCTATTATTTTATTAGAAGATAAAGGTACTCCTAGGTATTTAACTAGCAGTTCTCCTTCTTTCACATTCAAAATCTATAATATATCCTCTTCCTTCTACAGAACTTGTTAAAATAAAATTTTATTTTTAAGCTCATTAACATTAAGTCCCACATTTTCTTCAAGATTATGAAAAATTCCTTCACGGTTTTTGCGGTAATTTTACTCAATTTAATAAAAAAGATCGGTTCATCTGCATAGAGGAGGTGACTAACTCTAGGGTGAAAACTATGAATGGTGTGGATTATGTTATTATAACATGCTAACTCCATCTAAAGGCTAAAAATTTCCATAGCTACTACAGAAAGATAAAGGGAGAGAGGGCACCTGCTTGATTCCTCTGTTGCTAGAGATAAACCCTCTTGGGACACATTTGATCAAGATAGAGAATGAAGGTGTTGTTATGCACTCATGCACTAAATTTGTAAATTTATCAAGAAAAACCCATTCACTTAAGCATGTGAACAACAACATGTCTCTTAATTTTGTCATAAGCTTTGTGAAGGTCTACCTTTAAACAAAACTTATCAACACTTTTCTTATTGAAATTTCTAATTAGTTCATGGGCCATGAGGAAATTTTCTAACATGCTTCTTCCTTTTATAAAGGCACTTTGACATTCAACAATGAGGTCTAGTAAGATTTTATTCATTCTATTGCACAAAATTCTGCTTAGTGTCTTATATAGAACGTTACAACATGTTATTGGCCTATAATCTTCATTTTTACAAGGCTTAACTACTTTTGGGATCAGGAAGAGGAAAGTGTGGTTTATTTCTTTTATAATTTTACCTAACTGCATTGATTCTTGCATCACTGAATTATATCATTTTTCAGGCTGCTCTAATGGACTTTGTAGAACATAGAGTTGAGCCCATCTGGCCCTGGGCTAGCTTTAAGATGAATAGAACTGAGGGGAGCCCAAATTTCTACCTTAGTAACCCATCTGGTTATCATTCCTTTACCTCTGGAGATGACTTCCCACCTATAATGAATAACTGGTAATGTGACTTTGCATTCTCCATTGTACAGTTTTGTGTGTTATTTGATTGCATTCTTCTAATTCTTTTAGATCAATGTAACTCCATCCATCCACATTAATACAATTTTTAAGATTATCAATCTTTTTCCTCATAGCCATTTTTGCATCAATAAGTTTAGTGTAGTCATCCCTATCTATAAGCCACTTCTCCTCTGCTTTTTATTTAAGATCTCTGACTTGTTTCTTAGGCATTCCTTTAGTTTAGTTTTAGTAGAATAGTATGCATGGTGTAAGACTTCATTCGGCTCATCTTCATCAAGTTTTTCCTGCAATTCCTCACATTCTTGCTGCAATTTATTAATTTGATCATGTTCCTTTAGTTTGCATCAGTATCATTCTTTTATTTTTGCTTAACTATCTTGATTTTGTGCAAAAGTCTGTACACTGTACATATGGTTTCCTTCAGTATAGCAATAATATTCAAATTTAGCTGCTTTAAAATAACCTTCATGTTCTTGCCAATGTTTTCCATATGTGAATGGTTTGCCTTTATCATTCATCTCCTCTTTATTAATTTCTACAAATAATGGTTATGATTACTTGTAGAACTATGGAGGGGAGTGATTTTTAGATTAGGGAACATTCGTAATCAATTTTCAATTTGTTAATGCTTTGTCTAATTTACATGCAATTTTCTTTGCCTCACCACTCCTGCATCTGAATTTCAGGCGTGTATGCAGAAGCTCAATCTGGCCAGCGGATATAACATAGTTGTAAAATTCCGCTAGCTAGATTACTTTAAGGGTAAGACTACCATCTTTCTCTTCTACCTTTAACACTGCATTAAATTCAACCCATACTAATCAAGGACCATCTGTGCTTCTGGTTTCTTTAGCATAGCCCAATGGGTACTTCTATTAGCTGTCCAATTACTTGCATAACTATTGTGATATGAATTTTAAGACCCCCAATATTGTGCCCTAGGACGGAGATTTATTGTTCATCGATTTCAGTTGGATTGACTTCCTATATATTCTTCATCCATATAATTAAAATTCTTCCTTTTGATCCAATGTTATTATTATTCAAACTTTCCTATTAATCATCCAATTTGTTACTGAAAAATCACATATTATCATTAACAAATTTATTCTCCAAGATACCCATAAGAGAAGGAAGATATTTCCTTTCCATATTAGAGAGGTCTGGTTGTTGGGTACCCCCATTTAGACCTCTTACATTCCATCATATTATGGATATTTAGAGCTTTGGAATTTCTCCTCAGTTTCCTAGGAGATCGCCCTACTAACCCACAACCTTACTTTTTGGTTTTGTGTGCTAAACTGCTTTGTAATGTTCTGACTGGGCATAGTAAACTTACCAGGGCTAGTATTACTTTTTGATTCATCCTCTAAGTTATCTATATTAGTTTGTAGTTTGTTAAGAGCTTCCTCTGTTTCAAGTTCAGAATCTTCCTTTAGCTCCTCTTTATCCTGGTTTTCCGACAGTACCTCCTCTTGCTATTGCGATGGGTTTGCTGCACCTCCTTCTATTACACAGTTTTGTTGCCCTCCCTATACATGCTTCCTCCCTAGACGATGTGCTTACTTATCTGACTTCTCCTTATCCTCTTGGGATAGTACTACCACATTAGTGTCTTTATGAATATGTAAATATTTTTTTGTCGTCGTGTTATGTAAGTTGGCAAGTGTCTCCAGGTTGGTTACTTTAGTTGCCTCTGATGAAGTGGCCTCATTTTTGCTGTTGGGGTTGTTTATGTTGTTATGTGTTTGCTTTCTTTCTATAATTTTTTCTTTCACATATTTGTTTAATAAGGGGAAACTATTTCACATTGCACCCTACTATGACGAAAACATACACATTTAGAACATCTAGGTGGCACATATTCAAATTCTACGTCTTGCACACATATGTTTCCTTTGTTGTCTTTGGCCCTTACTTGTTTTTGAGTTCAGCTCCTACTTTAATTTCTACAAGCACTCTCACAAATTTGAGTCTCTTCGCATTTCTAATGCAATCATCTGTTTCTAGTTGTTTGCCTATGAGACTTGCCAGCTTACTAATCCCCTTTGCTATCCATAGAACTAGCTCTAGGTTAATCAGTCTAATCCAAACTAGATGGGATTCTAGCATATCCCTTTTCATTCTTAGATTACCCTCTCATTTCTTTATAAATATCAGTTTATTGTCCATGAACCAAAGACCCCTTCTAGGATCCTTTGCGATCTTCTTTTTCAAATTTCACAAGGTAGAAACCATCATCTCTTGTGGAAATATCCCAGTTTCCTTTAGATTTTCATTATCTTTAGAGATATGCGTTGAACTGTACATGGTATGGTCTTCTTCCAGCCAAATAAGCATAGATGGAATTATTAAACATCTTATCAGCTTCCAAGTAGTCTTGATCATCGATGATTGCCAACTTGGCTTCCTCCTTTTTGTTTCCTTCAAAAGTTTTGACACCTTATTCTATTTTAATTTCCATTTATTGTCACAGCCAAAGATCTAATTCCCAACTTCATAACTGGTTTAAATGTTTTTTTCATAGGAATATTTATAGGGTTTTCTCCACTATTCGCCTCTTTTGTTTCCTACTTCCCCTTCCTCCTCGCCTCCTGCCAGCCTACCGTATCCTCTATATCTTCAGCATTTCATTGTCGTTGGAGTTAGGCTCAGGTTAGTGCTATCCTTTTCTGCCATTTGCAGTAGTTCCATTTATGATATAATTGAACACACACACACACACACACACACACATATATATATATATATATATATATATCTGTGTGTGTGTGTTTATTAAATTCTAAGTAATAATAATATATATATATATATATATATATATATATATATATTAAATTATATCTACATCCATAATTATTATGGATGAAAATAGTCAAATATAGCATTCAGTTATAATATATTATAATGTATTTATATATGTATATATTTGTATATATAAATAGTATATACATAAATTAATTTATTATTATTATTATCTAAAATTAAAATAAAATATTAATGAAAAGATATACATATAAATTAAATTATATCTTTATTTAATAAGATAATTAATTTTAAAATTTTAAATTTATGTTATACGTATATTTTAAATTTATGTTATATGTAGTTTAACCTATATTATATATATATATATATATATATATATATATATATATATATATATATATATTAAATTATATCTACATCCATAATTATTATGGATGAAAATTAAAACACATTTAAAAAGTTTATAAAAATGGCGAATAATGGCGAATGGCTTCAGGCGATCTTCCCTGTCTGATCTTGCTTCGTCCTGTCCTTTTCTCTCTCTCGCGTTTCTCTTTTCTACGCCCCCTTCCATGTCCTCTTCACAGCCTCGCCCCCCCTCTTCTACTCGTTCAGGGCGAAGTTTTAGATCTGAGGATGTCGGTTTTGCTCGTCCTGACCTTCACTCGCCCCTGGATTTCCCACCGCTCAGTAGTCAGACATCTCCGGATACGCGAAGTAGGATGGGCCTTGATTCCGTGGTGACTTCCAGTCATGCTGCTAATTTAGCGTCTTTGTCTAAAATTGGCACGAAAGTAAATGTTGTTGATGATCCCCGAAATGTTTTGGGTTTGTCTTCTCTGGTGAAGGGCTGCGAGGTTGGTGATACTTGCCTTGTTGCTTCGGCAGCGCCTTGCGCCATTCCTGCTGTGAACTTAGGCACGCAAACCGTTCGTATCATTGACAAAGACAATATAGGATCCAACGTTAATAATAATGACGTCCCCTGTTGTAATTTTGGTCCCACTGAATTGGTTTCTTTGGTTAAGGAACATGTTGCGTGCTCTTTGCACCCATCAGCTATGCTTGCTTGTGACAGCACTGAAGCAGTTATTGGCACTCCACCTGGTCGAACTATTGACATTGTTGATGTTGCCAATGTTCTCTCTGAGTCATCTCCTGTGGCAAATAATGCTGTTGAGACGTGTAGTCCGGTTGCACCTAGCTCGTCTATTCCCAAAACTTGGTCTTCACTCTTTACTTCCATGCCCCGTAATGCGGGTGTGTATGAACCGGTTGATTTCGAAATTGTTGAGGAGAATGGAGTTATGATCCCTCCCCCCTGTGTTATGCAAGCGGGTGTGGATTTCTGGTCTGGGTATGTTGTTGGATTTTTTTTGGACCCTAATCATCGCCTTCGAGATTTAGCTGCTGTCTGTCGTCGCGCCTGGCGATTACGTGGGGGCCTCAGTGTTAAGTTGGTTGATTCTCTGTACTATCTTTTGTTCTCCTCCCCTGAGGAACGTAGCCGTGTTCTCGAGTCGGAGCCTTCCTTCTTTGATGGTCAGCCATTCATTATTACCCCCTGGTCTCCAACGGTAGCCTGTGTACGTGAACAAGTTTTATCTATCCCCGTATGGGTATATTTCTCCCAAATCCCTTCTATTCTTCAACCGCTCCGTGGTTTGAACTGGCTAGCATGTAATGTTGGTAAATTGATCTGTTTTGACACTAATACTGTTGCGCGTGACAAGCTTGTTTACGCCAAGGCTCTGATTGAAATTTCCCCCCATAAGCCGCTTCCATCCTCTATTCCTGTCCAGCTAGCTGTTGGTCATGTGGTGGAAGTTCGTGTTCGGTATGGTTGGGTCCCAGACATCTGTAGCTCCTGTCACTCCTTTGGACATGTTGCCTCTTTCTGCAAGCTTCCTACTGTTTCTGCTTCTGTGCCAAAGATCCCTCTGCCACGTCCTCCGCTTAGGAAATGGGTTCCCAAAGTCTCTTCGGTTGTTTCTCCGCCGGTTCAGTCTCCTCCCTTAGTTCGGCCCACGTCTCCTGTTCCTACTGTTGTTCCTAATGTTTTGTCTGCTATGCCGGTTCTCTCTCCTCCTCTAGTAGTCTGGGCTGAGAATGAACATAGTTGGGTTGACTACAATACTGATATGAGATACAACCCTGTGGATAAATCATACTTTAGATATATATCTGATGATCTGTTAGACCTACGATGCCTATACTACAGAACTTCTGGTGACTCCTTGATCCTTGATATGGATGGTTTGTATTCTGAGATAAATTCCATAACTCTAGCTGATACGTCTTGGAATCGATCTTTTATATACTCCCCTGATGTTGACTGTTATGATCCCTCTCTTGCTCTTCGATTTCGCCCCTATATTGGTAATCTTGGGTGTGGTTCTCTGGATCCTTCCGGGGTAGTTGAAGATGTTGGTAATTCTTCCTCTTCGGAGGACGAATAGTCGTGTTATTTATTTTAGTAGCTGTGACATGTCTGTCACACTCCTGTGCTGTATTTTATTATTTCCTACCATAGTAGCTAAGGTGTCTCTACCTTTCTCCTGTACTTCATTTTTATTACGTTGGTAATAAAAGTGGTCGGTCCACTATAAAACCGTCGGCCTTGCCAAAAAATAAAAATAAAAAAAAATAGTCAAATATAGCATTCAGTTATAATATATTATAATGTATTTATATATGTATATATTTGTATATATAAATAGTATATACATAAATTAATTTATCATTATTATTATCTAAAATTAAAATAAAATATTAATGAAAAGATGTACATATAAATTAAATTATATCTTTATTTAATAAAATAATTAATTTTAAAATTTTAAATTTATGTTATATGTATATTTTAAATTTATGTTATATGTAGTTTAACCTATAAATTATATTATTTAATTCGAATGTAATTTTCCACATGTATTATCTTCTAGTTTAATAAAATAAATTATTCTAATAGTATATGTCTAGTTTATATTTATTTGTTTATATAAATTAATACTGTTAGCTAGTACTTATATATAAATACGATGTCATAATAGGATAAAGGGATTCAATTAATCTGTGCGTAGTGTTATAATTGATATCATAGTGGTTTGTGCAGTCATGGGAATAGGATAATAAATTGAATTACTATAGTGGATGAGTTGATGACACACCTAGATCAACAGCGCAATGAAGGCCAAAACCTGGATAGTAGGGAAATATCTCTTTCTAGAAGAAAGTTAAGGGACAGAAGGTCATACTCCGGTCTAGGAACAAGTAGTAGCTCTGGAAGAGAAAGCAGAATATGAAAGGCACATGATGATCTTGGATTCATCCAAAAGATAAGCTTGAAAATCTGGTTAGCATCTAATATATTCAGACTAGTACGGAACAAAATCGACATCAAACCAAACAAAGACTAACTATGACTGAATCTAGTCCCAAGCACCACGAATCCCATGTCCAAGCTGAGGAGTCCATTTATGATAAATATAAAGTTGACAGGCAGCGATCTAAGATAGTAAGTATGCTCATAATTGATCACTATGGACGTAAGTGAAGAACATATTCCTTACATAGAAAAGGCATAACCAACATGTTGCCTATCACTATGGACGCTTCCTCTACATTTTGACAAAACTATTTGATTTCTTTGTCAAATACTTACTCTTGTCTAGATGCTTATTTTAGATCATATCTTAAAACTCCACAAGATATATTACTACTTCAACTGACTTTGAGACACTTTCACAGTCTGTGTGCAAATAGTATCCTCTAAATCAATGTTTAAATTTTTTATTTTACCATTAATATACCAAAGATCAAATTCATATTGTGTGATAATTTGCAAGTAGAACCCGAATGGACTCAAGCACTTTGACTAGCAAAATTGCTTGACTAATTTCAACATTTGAAATTGATGATGTCATTTCCTATCGACCTTGCATTACACATTTCCATCTGCATTGATATTCTTCTCAAAGACTCATTTATAGCCAACGGATCAAATGCTTTTGGGTACAATTTCCAAAATCAAATTTGTTGATGTACTTGAAATCCATTTTAGATTTAAAGCATCACATCATATGGTTGATTCCATAATCTCCTTGAATTGTCGTCAACTGAGGAGATTATCCTAGCTAATAATCCATTTTTGGTATCGATGCGAAACTCGTAATTTCTTTTAAATGTACGAGATTTCCTAATAGACATACAAATAAACTATATCATTTTTGGGTTGTTTAAATTTGTATCATCTACACGATCGATTTCTATGAATGAATCTTGGATCGTATCCAAGTCTATCATACTATGACTAATTTCTCTAGAATGAAATTCCTTTAATAAGAAGGAGAAATGCCCTGAAACAACAATTTATCACATTTTGAGTAGGTATTAAAAACATTATATGCACCGCCTATAAACTTACATAAAAACAAATTTATCTATAAGTTCACGAACCATACATTCATAATGTAGATTGGACAACTACATATATCTTAAACTAGCTGAGGTAGGGTTTCTTCCCAATCATATCTTATATGGAATCTTATCTTAGTTTTAAATGAAACTAAATTCAACATATGTTCTTACTTATAAGTACATATCCATATAGAAAGAAGTAACTCAACTTCAACCATTATCAATCAAACTCTATATAGCAAAGTCCGATTACTCCTTATTGATACTTGATTATGTAGCATATGGAGGAATGACTTTTAGAGTGAAATGTATCCTCTTTTAGATATCTTTGGAACTCATATCTAAAATACTCACCTATTCAATCAAATTGAATTGATTGAATTTTTTGCATGATATAGTTTCTTACGTCCGTATTTATTCTATGAACTTACCATATACATACATATAAACATACATACATACCTATATGTATATAATTTTTGTATCAAGCACACATGTTCATATTTAAGATAATTCATCGATGAATACAATGGAGTAAGTGGATCTGCTTTCGGTATAATTAGACTTTGTACTGCCTACATCTATATGTAACAATCTGCAAGGTTCACTAGCTCTTTTTCTTTCTCTTTTTTTTTTGAAAACCCAGGAGAACCCGGCGGACCGGTAAACTCCTGAGGAGGGTATAGTAAAGCCGTCCGCTGATCCAAGCCCTCATACCCCCGGCTAAATTTATATAGGATAGGGAAGCGCATGATAGGAATCGAACCTGGGTCTTTTTACCAGAACCCAGGCCTCCTTTCCACTACGCCGCACCCGCGGACACTAGCTCTTTTTCTTGCTCCTACTGAATAATCATTTGAGATACAATTCACAACTAACATATAATTCATAATCATAGGATTAAAGACTAATTTCTTAAAGATACGGCTTAGTTTATGATTCCAAAAGTAATTGTTAAATACTTTAGATTCTTTTGTGTTTTTTATATAGCTAACACATCATTATTGTTACGAAATCAAATACGATCATCAAAATAGCAATAACAATTTTATTTTATAATTGATATTCAAAACACTCGTATAGAAAAAGCTGTATTTATTTTCAGTCAAAACTGTTATTATTTCATAAATAATATTTGGTATACAAGAAAGTAATTTTTCAAAATATGATGTATTCACTAGCAATTGTCATACGGTATGCTCCTACTATTTCATTTAATGTAAATAATCAAGAGTATCAGATCAAATATTTTGAACTCAAGAAATAGATCTTATAGAGAATAATTTTCTACGAGAAAATACATTTGAAACAGAAATCATATTTATTATTCCCTATTAGGCGTCTATAAATATTTTATACAATTCCATTTCTAATGTCTGTTCATGAAGCAGAGGTGGCCATTCACACTCTCGTTATTTCAACTATGCCTATGTTACATCTACTCTTAGACCTTCTCTTTCTCTTACGAATTATAGAACCTTTCAAAAGAGAAATCTTTACTGCAAGATTGCACTTGATTTCTTTACAAAAATGTTATTAATCACCCTTAACATGTTAAGAGGATCGAATAAGTTGCACATAAGCAAACAGATCAGTGATTGAATTCCTGGGTCTATCCATAGTCCTTGGTCAAGTGTCATTCCCAGCATAACAAGAAGCTCGATATATCCAATTGTATTAAACACATGATCTCGCACTATTATTTACTTGCTCATTTCAGTTGAAATAATTTCATCAAAATCTTGTATATTATGAATGCAATTGTTCACCATATAATGTTTATATGTTACGAAATATGGATTGAATATCCATACTCTTATATCGTGAGTTCAAAACTCATAAAAGATAATACATAACATAGGGATAATTTACATTGAAGCGACAAAGAATCGATAATTTTAATGGTTGTATTATTTGGCTCTTGCATGAATGCTGAAATTACAACATGCCAAAAGATTAATTTATTGGTAAGTAAATTCTACATTTAATTGATAAATTTTAATTTGGTCCTTTTGGTATATTTTGATTGATAAACATTTTATCGAACATGTTAGATGTGCAAATTTGTTAAAGTAGATTATTATAATATTACATATGTTCTTATAATTATTGAAATGGTTTAATATATTTCTCTTCTAATGAGACTCCCACTTGATTTTGCATCTTTTAAAACCTTAAATAAGATGCAAGAATTTCATAAATTTCTCTAGTGATGGTGAGCGACCGTTTATAATGTTGTTGTAACCTTGAGAGTACTCAGTAAATCACAATCCCTATAAATTGTAAATGACACGTTATTAGTTATGTCTCTTCTATAACTTCTAACTATACATTCGTCATGCTGCTAATTATCTTTATTACCTCAAGGGTGCTCAACAAATCATAAAGTACATCAGATACTCACGACCCATTATTTCATGATCGCTTAAGTAATATTTTATAACCCTTGAGGGTGCTCAACAAAGTTACAAAATGTTCTTACCAATCGGCTAATAATACAAATATCATAATAAAGTTCTCATGGTTTGAGGTACCTGATAACCATAAGTATGTATAGTGCTCTATTTATATTGTCATGATAAAGAGCAATATTATTTCACATTCGTGATCTCAAAATATTAACAACGAGTATTATCATCTATAAGGAATAATGAGTATCCACACAACTGAACGATGTCATATATCACTATATTTGTGCGCTCGCGTGTGTGTATGCACGCACAAAATTATATATATGTGTATTCATTGCTTATAACTATTATGGGTTTTATTTCAATTTTAGAATTTAATTTTTATTTTTATTCATATACATTATATAAGATTCTCTTATTTAATTATAACATTTGTAATTTTATACTACATCTTATATTTATGTATATATTATTATTAATTAAAAATTAACTGATATTATAACATTATTGTAACATTTTATGAATTGTAACATTTAAAATTTAATGAAAAATTATTATGAATTTATTTACATATAAATTTTATGATTTTGAATTCAAATCAATTTCTAACTTATTTACTTATAACTTTTATTACTTTAATTTAAATAGTTTTTAAACAAATTAATTGTATATTTTATAAATTCAAATTTAAATAATTTTAAATGTTTTTATTTCTAACCTTTATGAATACAAATTTAGAACAATTTTAATTTTTTTTAATACCCCTCACAAATTTTATTTTGAATTTAAAATAATTTCAAATTAATTTATCTTTATTATTTGGCAAAGCCGACGGGGTTGAATGGACCCCTACCATTTATTGCTCCACCGTGGGAAAAAAACTACAGAAAAGGACATACAAAACAAACACTATAACACAGTAGACAAAACAAGAAATATGGGATGGTGGGCTAAACAAATAAGAAACAAGAGGAAAAAAGGAAAAAAGGCATAACAAACTCAGAACACACAGATATAGGATCCAAGACATTAAAAGAGAACAGACTCACAGAAGTCAAGCTCAATCCCCAGGTTACAAGGGATATTAGCATCCCTTAAAACCTTACTCACCTCATATAATATGTAGTCATAAAGTTGATTATCATTCATACCCTTTCCTGGATTGAATATTCTAGCATCTCGCTCTAACCATATTAGCCTAATATAACTTTTGAGAATAACTCTATATCTTTTAGCTCTCTCGTGTTTGAAAGCCATTATCCTCAGAAGCTTCTCCCACTCATCAAGGCCACCCATACCCACAAGATGAACATCAACTTCATCGATTAACTTGTGCCAAAGGTCCCGAGTGATGGAGCAGTCAAAGTATAAGTGTTTAATGGTTTCCGGTTGATCATTACAGAAGATGCATCTAACAATCACATTAATACCTCTACTAACAAGTTTCACTCTAGTGAATAAAGCATTGTTTAATACCTTCCATAACAATAGATTTTATTTTGTCGAGCTCTCTCTTCTCTAAATTGTAGAGGACAATTGCTACGAACGAGATTGTGAGCACCAGATATGTAGTTGTAGAAAATCTTATTGCTATGTTTTGCTTTATTATGACCCCATGTTACTGTAGCATCAAATGTCGAATCGAAAACCAAATTCTTTAAGAAGTTCCATAGAGAAGTAGGCTTTTGGTTCTCGGTGGGAGGGAGGTTGAGGATACCATTGTTAATATAAGAGTTTACAAGAGCATTATCTCTAATGCTAGATTGAGTTCGTTCTTGATGAGTAACCAGCCTGTTCAAAATACAACCTTCAAAGGTCCAAGGATCATCCCAGAAGTAAACTTTTTTCTGAGAGGAAAGAACAAACTTAACAAGAGGCAGAACCAGTTTTCTTATTTTGAATATATTGCGCCATGTCCAACTGATATTCTAAGGGGGAATTAAATTCCAAAAATTCCTACCTTTAGTTATATAGGAGTAAGACCATTTAGCCCAAAAGTTCTACTTATTATTCAAGAAGTCGTCTATATATTTGGTGAAAGTAGCTTTGTTCCATAGAGCCAGATTATGAATGCCTGGACCTCCTTTGTTCATAGGTTTTTCAAGTTGTGTGAATGATATAAGAGCTATATAATGGCCTTGAGTACTCCCCTTCCAGAAGAACTTCATCATAACACTTCTAATCATCAAAATGAGTTTCTGCGGTAAAATGAAAGACCTAGCCTAGAAAATAGCCACCGAAAGTATAATGGACTTAATTAAATTAAGCCTTCCCGCTTGACTTAGAAGTCTGTTAGACTAGCTTTCAAGACGAGCAGTGATCCTTTCATACAAAGTTATTTATCTTTAATTTATCTTTAACTTTATATGAATACAAATTTAAAAATATTTTTTGACAATAAGAGTGATACTTTATTCAAGTAGAGCACTAATTATGTTGTCATAGAGACTCAAACTCATGAACTTTTGAATATTTTTCTAAAAGTTGTTTGGATGTAAATGGAGTTTTCTATTTAGTATTTTATTTAGTTAAATTTAAACCTAATTATTCAAAATTTGAAAAGTTTAGTTCTCCTATTTTACTTTATTAAATTGGAATAATTTTATGTTTAATTATGTATTAAATTAGATTTAAGTTTAATTTTAATTATATTAACAATGTTAATATGATATATATTAAACTAAAAATGGCACAATACCCCAAAATGAAATAAAACAGAAAGATCTAGCAAAATAAAGTAAGAAATGCCAAAGATTAGTGGTTTGACAAATCTGAGGCCAACATCCGCTGTAGTGTGATTGATTATAGACTTTAGTAATACGTACAAAGGATTTTGAGTTCTAACAGCATAGAATAGCAAAAAATAATTGCCTTTACAACTAGGGCCATACAGAGGGAGAGTGAAGAAGATGAAGTGCCAAAAGTCCTTAGCTAAATGCTCTAAGTCTTGTATATATTGGGAAATCGTCCGACGAAATTGCGCCAAATCTTGAAATACCCAACATCAGATCCGAATATATAGGATGAGGAGACGGAGTCCCCAATAAGAAATCATCACAGTACCGATCTGAAGTGATCAGTATTGACTTAATTTCTTAATGGAAAAATGTGTCATCTTCCTTCCTTTGGTCTTCTATCTTCGATACATCGAGCTTTGAGTACTTTTCTTTAGAAATCATGTCATTTTCAAGAGGTTCTGATATCTTTAGCACATTTCTTCTTTTCTTTGGGTCTTCCTTGGATTTTTTCACCTACTCCTTCATAAATGCACCCCAAGACGATCATGTAAGGCAACAATCCATGAGTCTTGGCTCCAGAACCAACTAGGGCATATAAAAAGTGCTCATTATCGACCAATAAGTTGTCGGTGTTGACCTCTTTTCCTTGCTTCACTTTTTCTCAAACCTCTCCGGGCTTCTGCTATTATCCTTCTAAGCATGCCTTTAGGTCCTTGAACCATTTCATCCTTATCCTAACATCTAGACTCAATTGGAAGCCATTTGGTCAAAAAGCCGGATAACACTTGCTCCCCAGAGTACGCTTTTGTTGGAAACTAAGCACGCTCTAGACCAAGGTTAGCATATACCAATGTTTGTATGCATTTGTTGGTAATCTAAGAGTTTCCATAAAGCATTGCCTCTATTCCATGAATATCCGTTCGATTGCTTTATATAGTAGAGATTCCAATCTTCGTGCCAAGGACAAGATCTACACTCTGGAGACTGCTCCATACCTTAGCCATGTATAATATGATTTCTTTTTCCTTTTATTATCGACTAAAAATCCATGTTGATACCGACCTATTCAGGTCGGTAGCGAGATGATTTGTTGAGTCAACTCAGTATTACAAATAGATAAGACTTAGAAAAATTATCCTATCCACACTTTCTTCTTATTTTCATGATCGACATCTTTTCCTTCTACCAAACACTTACGCTCTCTAACCCCTTGCTAGAACCGTTCACTGTCAATCTTCCCAGATCATCGTCTTCTCCTCCAAGCTGCCACCGCCATTAGATCTTCTCCTTGATCTCCGCTGTTCCTTCTAGTGATCTCATCCTTGACTTCTTCCAAATTCATATCTAAATCTGGCCTAAGATGTGTATTCAATGGTGGTGATTCCTTGGTCTTGTCAAAGGTTGTGCATGCGACTAGCTATAGTGGCTTTATGGTCAGCCACACTTCACTTCTTAGGCTTTAGGATGTCCTAGGGTTCGACACATACTTGACTCAAAGTAGGATTCTAAGTGATCAAATTCCTACAACTCCTTGTGTCGAATTTGCATCAACATGAAACCTACTTTGGACCATCCACGAGAATTCCTTGTCATGCCATTGTTCAATCACTCTTATATCCTAAGTGTTGAACTCACCTCCAATAGAAGTTCAGTCGATTACTAACTCCACCTTCATCTTCGATGGGACAATTCTCTTCCAAAGAATGGTTGCGTCAGATGCACTCCAACAATTGGTAAATTAAATCGCGTAGCAATTTCGATCATTTCCATATTCTATGTTCTATAAAAGAAATCCCAGTGTTGCTTTGCATAGCGGTTCTGTTATCGATTATCCGACGATAATGGGTAAGATTCGATGCACAGTTTCATCGTGAGGCGTGGTTTGCTTTCCAGAACAAATGGACTATCTACACAAAATGGTTTGTTTGTCATGTATGAGACCCATGTATCACATGTATGGATTGACACTTCCAATTGCCCTGGTCGACCTTTGGAATTCGATTGGTAAACACTTGACTTCATTGGATTTTAGGAGTCCGTCAAAAGGGTTCACATTTAAAATAGAATTTCGGAACAAAACATACCTGACCATGTTCAATATTGAATTTTCTTATCTAGAATGAAACATCATTCACCTAGATTCAATGTTGGCGTTGGGCCGTCAAATCCACCTGAAGTTGGGTCAATCATAGCTCGATTTTTAACTCCTACATTTGCCAGTTCTAGGCGTTCGATAACTTCGAGTTACAGAGAATGATAGTATCAGTAGAACCAATTCATGATCATCCTTCCCCTTTAAATAAAAAAATTGGCTTAAGAGTTTTAAAAGATCCTTCTAAATAGATGTCGATGGTTCGAACTACCAAATCACTTTGGGCTATCTACCAATAACATGGGATCCCCGAAAGTGATATTCTACTTCCAACATAGGGCTAATGGGTGCACAACCCTCCGATGGGATATACGGCTTGCAACAAATATATGTGCCTAAGTGGCATTATACCTCACTTGAATCCATTCCTCCATATGTTCCTTTTGGAGCACAGGCTTGCCCTAGTCAAATCCATCCCAACGGATATGCTTTGTTGAGCCCCTTGGATGTCTTGTTCATAAACTAATTTCAGCAACCTCCATACTTCAGAGAACTAACACGTGTTCTTAACTTCAAGCAACAGAGCGAGGCTTATATAATCATTGAAGCATGGCGTCGATGTAAAGTAATCGAAGTGCTCTACAAGCAATGTTCGTATTTCAGGAACGAATATTTCTTTGTTCGATGCTCACATAACTTCAATAGGCTTTGGCTTTCTGGAAGTAAGATCCCTTCTTTTCCATTCTTCTCCATGCTTGGACTTTCACCATTTAGGTATTTAACCTAATATCTTCTTCCACAGACATTCCATCTTAAGACATGAGCGTAGAGCATTCTAACACTCTTCAAACTCTCAAGAGTATCCCGTCCAGTATCCTTTACCACATATCTCCTGACGAATGAGAACCTTCGTCGATGCAACCTTCTATACCCCGATCGCTTTATCGTTCC
Source organism: Allium cepa (assembly GCA_030765085.1). Lineage (NCBI taxonomy): Eukaryota > Viridiplantae > Streptophyta > Magnoliopsida > Asparagales > Amaryllidaceae > Allium > Allium cepa. The sequence goes on from CM060939.1 coordinate 56,302,232, forward strand.
TGCCAAAACCCCGCAAGTAGTTCCAAAATGCAAATAAGGTCTTCTACCCCCATTTGCAGTTTCAGCGAAAACATCTAAGTGGGTATTGGAGGTCCATTTGGCACAACGAACATTGATGAGCCTATTGATAGAGCAGTGAAAGAACATGTTGCCGATGAAGTTCAAGTAGAAGGAGAAGAGAGAGTCAAAATGGAGACCATCCATAAAGGAGAAGATAGGGACAGGAAGCGAAAGAGGAAAAATAAGAAGATAAAGGCAATGAAGGAGGCGACGATGATGATAACTTAACAAGAAGGAGATGAATCGTATAGAGAGACATCTCTAACCTCATCGCAACTAAAGCGAATAGTCATCAAAACTTCATGGAAAACTACAAAATCGAGCATGATGCTAGTAACCAAGGTGATCCCTTCGATTGGTTCTTCAGATGATATTTATAGCTCATCGAGTAACTTTGACATTCCGATTGTTGATCTCTTTAAGGAGGGCTCTTTTGGCTACAGCTTTCCCTCTGAGGGAGTTCTTGCCAAAGGGGACGAGACTCCATCCTTACTTCCTTTTGAACATGATCCATAGAGATTAGGGGGACATCAACACTCCACACACTTCTAAGATCACGAGCACATATTCCTTACATTCGCTTACATTCCAATGTTCCAAAGCTGATATGATCTTTTTTCCATTTCAAGTATAATATAGAGAGGTCGATTCAGTTATCTTCATCATGGCTTTTCTAAGGAAAGGATACGCAATCCTGATCCATACCTGCCTCACTCCAGCTATCATAGGGACCGAGAAACAGATGAACAAAGGTCTATAAGAAAAGAAAGAGAGCAAGAGACAGAAAAAGACCACCAAGCTAAGAGGGATAGAAAAGAATGACGGACAAAGGAAATAGAAACCTATGATTAGGGGAAAAGGCTTAAAGATTCACATGACCTTCATGGTTCCTCCTTTGGCGTTCCTCCGCATCAATCTCAACCATGAATCCTTCTACAAAAACAAATTAAACATCACTCTCTATGATTACCACTGTTCCTCCTCCTCTTCAATCCAAAATGTTTATATCCATCCAGCTCTTCCTTAATCCTCGTTGAGCCGAATGCAGGATGCCTTCCTAGAACTTTGCTTTACTAGGGTCATACTTGACTGTGACCTCAAAGAAATTCCAAGGGAATAGGAAAACATTAGGGTTAATGGGAACCAAGAGCTGATTAACCAGGGGTAGGCATGGAAGAAATGTTTCTTTGCCTCTTCATCGTCAACCGAATCAATCAAATGAACATTCAATCGTTTGAATCAAAGAATAAAAGATTGACTTGTAGCGGGATACAAGAGGGACCTGGAGAAGGTTGGAAAAAAGGAGATGCGGCCCTGCAATTAGAGTAGAAGGACAAAGACTTAGTGGTAGAAATGACAAACGCTCATAAACAGGCCGAGATTATAATGAAAGATGTTATAAAAACTGCTCATGAAGATAACATGACTCTTAAAACGCCGCTTACCAGCAAGGACCTAAGCCTTTTTGAGATGGACAAGACCATCAAGGAAAAAGAATCCAAGATCTAGGACCTTTGTGTTGAAAAGAAATGGCTTGAATCTGAATTACTCATGGTAAAATTTGAGAGACTAGAGGTTAAGGTCCATTACACTACAGCCGTGGATGATTTGAATGAGCTAAAGTTACATAACACTTAAGAAAAGGAAGAAGTAAACTCCACTCTTCAACATTTTTTTTCCAAAGTCATCCTACAAGAACTTGAAGTGGTAAGGAAGTACTATGTAGTTACTCTTGCTGATGCTTGGGAAGAGATACTAAGTCATGCAAAGGCAGTCGGTGAAGGCCTCATTGAAGATAAGCTAAAATCCAAATATCTCAATGCTGATGACATTTTGAAACTTGAAGAAGGAAGTGAGATTCTAGCTACAGGGATGTTGTTGCTGTGTTACCGAAGCTCATGCTGGTAAAAGTGCATCAGGCCTCGCAGAATCTCCACCTCCAAAATCTCAAGAGCTTGTAGTAAAGACTTTGGGGCCAGCTCCGAGGCCAACAAAATTATTCTAGCTTCCGCCACTACTACTTCAGTTAAGCCGTACATTCCTATTTCCATTTCTCATCCAATCCTATCTGTCCTAGAAGAGGGTGAGATTAACGTATCTCCTGCCAAGGAGACTTCTTCTGACAAAGGTATATCTCTTGTTTCACCAATGTTCGAGATCCTTCAATTCTCGCCTGAGAAACTATTATCTACTTCTCCGTTTGTAAACTTACAGTTCATCCTTCTCTTCCACCTTTTCCACCACCAATTACTTAAGATTTTGGCCTGGTGTAATTACTATCGTGTCCACCTCCATAACCGTAGGAATGGTTGTTCCAATCCTTCCCTTCAACTTCATTTCTGGTTCTAATGCGGAAGAAATTACAGCTCTGGAGCGATTGGACGATGCTTCCCAGTCCCTGGAGGAAGACATTACTATCAACAACACCTCGTGCCCGACCGGTTCCATCTCCATGGTGGAGAAGTTGTAGATTGACATCTCTAATGTCAAAGTCAAGAACAAGCCTGGACTTGAAAATCTTGCTAGTACCGAGGAGCCAAAACCTTCTCTAAGGTTCCTTCATATTACCTTCAAGGCTTAGAAAGGCAGCGGCATTGGTGCCACCATAGAGATCTCTGAGCCCTCTATTAACCATCTTGATGATCCTTCCACCACTAAGTCTAAACGAAACACCACTCCATCCAAAGGCAACACAACGAATGGCAAGGCCAAAAGAGACATCACGACGGCTTAGGTAGGAAGGGCAGCAAAATGAAGAAAACATATAGAAGTAGGCTGCTTGATTAGCCTTCCATGATGATGAGACGGTTTCCTTTTGTCTCCTTTTGGGTTGTATTTTTTATCTTTCTTATTGCACATAGGTCGTGGTTGTGCAGGATTGGCCCCTTTATCTATTGTATATAAAGTTTGAATGTAATGAAAGACTATTTTTATTTTAGTCTCTGTTCTGTTTACATTTCCGTACTTTATATGTTATGCCTGCCTATATACAACTGCCTGCATATATAATATAACCTCTTGTACTATAGTTTATCCATATTATACATGCTTGTATCTTTGTAATGCTTTTACTTACTGTAACCCTATACATATAAATAGAATTCCTACAGTTTCTCTAGTTATATTCCATCATTCAGTTTTGTTTCACCGTTGTTAAAGTGTTTTTGTTTGGAAAAATAAACTATTATTTAACCAACTCTGTGGTTATTCTTGTTTACTCTGGGTTGAGTTATGTTTAACCATTGACAAGTTACAAATCAACCTGGTTCCATATTGTTTCCTATCTTAGAGAAATAGTGGTTTGGACATCCATATCCTAACGTCGTCGGTCTTCCCAATAACCAGGCATGATCGATATTATCCATTGATTTCCACCACTCAACCTCGACCAAGCGCATCTCGCTATCCTGTGAGTGAATCCATTCCTTTTTCAATTCTATTGCATACTAAGTCATGTCTCCAGGACTTAGCGATATAAAGGCCAAAATCCGAGCATCATTTCTTGTCATGTTCTAACTTCGAGCATCGATCAATGGTTAATAATATGGGGAAAATTATTCAATTGCCCCAGTCTGATTATACTCTTCGGGTCCTAATCCTAGATCAGAGGAGTCTGATAGTGCCTATTTTCGAGTTTTGGCTTTTAACGTCACTAGTCTTTGGGTATTGATTGGAAGCATTCATCAAACATCCTCGCTCACCCTTGACCGATCATGTCCTGGTAGGCCGAAATCGCAGTTGTCAAAATCCTAGCCATACAACAGTTCTTATATTCAAGAACCAGTGCTTTTGGATGCCTATCCCTAGGAATCTACCCTCGGTCTCGCTTATCTTCGGGTATTGTTAGCACCAAATCTGGTCACTAACACCTAAACACCGTTGAAAGCACCAACTGACAATCATAGATAACAGATAAAGTGTATGTAGAGTATATAAATATGAAGAGCGGTAAAAATTAAAAAGAAAGAAGTAAAAATAGAAGATATATAGTTGTTCGACTGATTCTAGCCTACGTCCACTCTATAAATTTCCTTTTTATTGATATGAATCAATTACAGTTACAATCTGAAGTTTTCAAAACAATAATGGCAGAGGTGCTTTAATAAAAAAGAACAAGGGAAACCGAATGAAGATCCCCTTTTCTGAAGCCCCTCCTACTGTATTTATAGGAAAAATCCGAGTTACCGGGCTTCCCGAGTGGTCTAGGCCCATCAAGACCATTGTCGACCCTAAACTCATCATTACGACCGACCTTGAGTTCTGATTACTTCGACCCAATGTTGCCCTGGGAATGAGTCAAAGCGAACGTAGATGTGACCCAGAGCAAACTCACCTGTGACTCGAAGTAAAACATGTCTGGGCTTGGAGAAAATCAGTGCCGATCCCACTCCCTCAAGACACCGATCCCCTTTAGCCGACCCGTAGTCCTCTTCTTACCGACCTAGAGTTGGGTGTTCAATGACCTGAAGCAACCGACCCTATTCTATATACCGACCCCTACTCTTGTGCCGACCAGACTATAATCCTAGGCCGACCCTGAGCCGCTTCAACCATGTCGACCCACCTTTCTACTGACCCAAAGCTTTCACAACACCGACCCAGTTTTTATGACCGACCATCCCAAAGCATGCCGAACTACTACGCTATGCCGATCCCAAAGCCTGCCATTCTCTTGACCTGAAGCGTCCCCTTGGATGACTCGGAGCGACCATCAAGAAAACTCGAAGCAAGTCCAAGTACAACTCGAAGCAAGTCTCCAGGCAACTCACGACAACTCGACTTTCATCAAAACCTATATTTTGAGTATCCCGTGACTTTTATCCATCGAATATGCCAAATCCTGGCTTCATAATCATGATTATCATCCATGACTGATCGTCTATGCATCTAGTTGACTCAAACCCATCGCATTCTAGTCTCGACAAACGAGCAGTCGATTTAGTTAAATCTACCTGTCTACAACCTGGCCATAAGGCGGGTTAACATTTTCCCCCCAAAACATGCCTTGCTATTGGAAGGTGTGCTTTGAACAATCTCAAATCCGATATTCGAAGTCCATGTTCCACTCATTATCAACTAGTTCCATCCAAATCCGATAGTCTACTCCACGACTGTTCCGAGTCGTTATCCAATTCTGAATCCATCCCAAATCCGTCAACCGAATCAATGATCTCTCCAGAACATTTTATCCGAATCTGGGACCTCTTCGGGTTCGGTAATCCAAATCGACGACCTTACCGGGTCCAAATCCAAAGTCGGACCTCGCCGAGTCCTAAACTCCATATCCGGGACCTCATTGGGTCCAAATCCAAAGCCAAAATCCGAATCAGATAGCCGGGCTCTAATCCATCCATATCCCAATAACCAATAACTGAATCCATGACCTCTCCGGGTCGATATCCAAATCCGAAACCGCTCTAGTTCCATACCCAAATCCATAGGTATTCATAGCCAATATCCAAATCTGTAACCTCTCTGGGTTCTTGCCAAGCGTAACCCATACTCGACGATTTATGTTAATCAATGCCTTGGTGTTCTCGATTCAGTGTCCCTGAACGCTGAGTAATGTCATGTTTAAGTCCTAAGCCGCATCCTAGTCGCTCTAGGCCCTTATCGAGTGTCCATATCCGACGACCTAAAATAGCAAGTGATTGATAATATGGGGCCTAAGTCCAAGGCCGAATCCCGGTCGCTCCGGACCCTTATCGAGCATGCTCAACGACCTAAATAAGCCAACCTACCATGTTTGGACGATGCAACTTACCCCTTGCCAGACATAATCCATACCCGACTACCTTTTAGCCAAAAATCGGAGGAAAATCCAACCAAAATCTAATCCAAAATCCAAATCGAACCATAAAACTAGAAATCCACATCAAAAATCCAAACTAAAAGGCAAACGTCTAAACTAGAATTCGAACCACAAAACAAGCAAAACTGAGAGTTCAAACCAAACTCCAAAACCAAAGTAGAAAAACAAGTGTCCATGCCAAAAAGAAAAAATAGATTTCAAAAACCAGAGCGTCACGGTCTATCGTCATCTCAGAGCATGCCTAAGGGTTATCTCCATGCCCATACATGAGCAAGTGATTTAGCCATTTGCCCAGAGTTTGTTACTTATTCCAAATCATCACGATTAGTTGATGACTAAACGACCACTATTCTTGGGCCTCGTGCCATCATCGTTTGAGGTAGGCTATGGTTGCTCCTATTCCACCATCGCATTCCGAGTTCTGACATATTGCTGCAACTGGCCATTCCTTATGCTCCTCGATTATATCTTTTAAGTGCCTACAGCTATTGGTATCATGTCCGTCTAGGTCATGAAAGAGACAGTGCCTTCCAGATGCCCTCTCCCGTTCCGAGAGCTCCCTCCTTGCTGGTCTTTGATAAGGAAGGCGATCTGGAGTTTCCATGAATATCCGCTCCAATGTTTCATTTAATCCTGTGTATGCGGTGAATTCTGGTTCTCCCCAGCGCTTCCTTGCCCTGCCAGATTCGTTATCTGACTTCCTCTTTCCTTTATCCTTATCTTTACCCAAATTTTCATCGGATGGTTCTCCACCCTTAACCATGTTTACTTCCTTTGACTTCATATCCAAACATGCATCCTCTTGTCGAAGAAATCTCTCAACTTCGTGAAAGAATTCCCCGAGATCCATTGGTGGATCCCGTATCAACGATACTTTGAACTCTAAATCATCCTTGACTCCTGACACTGTCGCCATCCGAACCATTGATGGATCCAACCGATCCTACAAAGCAACTGCTACATTAAACTGAGTTAAGAAAGTCCTAAGCGATTCATCTGTCCTCTACATAACTTACGTCGATGTCATCACATTCTTCGGTCTTTTTATGTAAACTGGAAACTGCTTCAAGAACTTATCCACCAGTTCTGTCCACATTTTAATAGATCCATCTTCCAGCTGTCTGAACCACATAGCAGCTATATCTGTCAAGTACGGCGGAAACACCAGGCCATAACCTCCTTTGATTCCCCCAGCACTTCCATGTGTCTTGTGTACCTCATCAAGTGGTCAATGGGATCTGTCTTACTGTTGTACATTTCCAGTATGGGCAGTTTGAAATCCATTGGATTCCTAGCCATCCTGAAGTTACGGGTAAATGGACTTTTGTTTACTCCCATCAGATCCCTGTTTGTCAGACCTCCACGAATAGTTCGCCTAATAATGTCGGCTAATCCAGTGTTATCTCCCAAGGGTTGCGCCCTATCTCCATTTCCTAACTGTCCTCCAAGTCCTTGAGGGAATTTCAGTACATACTCCTCATCACGCACTCCTGTATTCCTATTGGCGTCGGGCTGCGCCATGCCATCTGGTATCCCTCCATGGATTGGTCCTGCATTACCTAGCGGTATGCCCCCAAGTTTAGGTCCATCCAAGTTGACAGTTGTTTGCTGATCAGGGGCTACCCCCTACTGAACCACTCCATCTGCTTGTCGATTGAGTCCTTCTAATCTAGCTCCATGGATATGAGCTCCTGCAGTTCCTGCTTGTCCAAATTATTTGAAAAGTGTCTGCATCGTTTCCTCTTGCCTTTTCATCAATTGCTCCTACAGGGAATTCATCATGACCTGCATCTCGTCCCTAGTGATGTAGATGGATGCCTGATCTGATCCAGCTCTAGAAAAGGCCTTTTGACTTCCCCCTGCCGACTCCTTTCCACATTTGGTCTCCTTGTTGATTGCTTTGCCATAGTTTCCAGAATCCAAGTTCCTAAGCCTTTAAATCCAAGATCCAAGCTTCAAAATATCTGAGTGCTAGCTTTCTCACTAAAAGAACCAAAACTGGTCACTAACACCCAAACGCTATTGAAAGCACCAACTGATAATCACAGATAATAGATAGAGTGTATTAGAGAGTATAAATATAAAGAGCAGTAAAAATTAAAAAGAAAGTAGTACAAACAGAAGATTTATAGTGGTTCGGATGACTCTGGCCTACACCGACTCGAGAAATTTCCGTTTTATTGATATAAGAATCAACTACAGTTACAATCCGAAGTTTTTAAAACAATAATGGTAGATTAGCTTTAATAAAGAAGAAGAAGAAGGGAGACTGAATGAAGTTCCCCTTTTCTGATACCCCGCATGTTGTATTTATAGGTAAAATCCGAGTTATTGGGATTCTCGAGTGGTTAAGGCCCATCAAGACCATTGCCGACCCTAAACTCATCATTATGACCGACCTTGAGTTCTGATCACGCCCCAATGTTTCCCTGGGAATGACTCAAAGCGAACGTAGATGTGACCTGAAGCAAACTCGCCTGTGACTCAAAGTAAAACATGTCTGGGCTCAGAGCAACTCAGTGCTGATCCCGCTTTCTCCAAACACTGATTCCCTTTAGCGGACCCGAAGTCCTTGTCTTACCGACCCGAAGTCCTTGTCTTACCCACACGAAGTTGGGAGTTCAATAACCCGAAGCAGCCGACCCTATTCGATATACCGACCCCTACTCTTGTGCCGACTCAAGTATAATCCTATACTGACCCCTAGCCACTTCAACCATGCCGACCCACCTTCCTACTAACCCGAAGCTTTCACAACACCGACACAGCGTTTATGCCCGTTCGACCCAAAGCATGCCGAACCACTGCATTATGTCGATCCCAAAGCCTGCCATTCTCATGACCCGAAGCGTCCCCCTAGATGACTTAGAGTGACCATCAGAAAAACCCGAAGCAGGTCCAAGTACGACTCGAAGCAAGTCTCCAGGAAACTCATAACAACTCGACTTTCATCGAAAACCATATTTCGAGTGCCCCACGACTTTTATCCATCGAATATGCCGAATCCTGGCTTCATAGTCATGATTATCATCCATGACTGATCGTCTATCCATCTAGCTGGCTCAAACCTATCGTATTCCAGTCTCCACAAACGAGCAGTCGATTTAGTTAAATCTGCATATCTACGACCTTGCCAAAAGACGAGTTAACAAGTATTGATCTAAAGTATTCATTGACTGTCCTCCTTTATCCACGGCCTTGCATATCCTACCAGGCCAGAAGCATGGTCATTAAATTTCTATCTGCACAACAATTTCTATCTCTACACATTGATGCTTTTGCTACTTGCCCCCGATATTCCTTACCGCCTTACCTATTTCTGGGAAATACTAAATACCAGAGGAACAAAGTCGAATTATCTGATCATCTGTTACCATCATACTTCTTTTTTCAATTCCTGGACTAAAGGACTCGTTGCCTATCTCTACGTGCCCGATTACATTGCTAATCACACAGTACGGGATTTTGCTTACAAGAATATGGTTCCATTTTTCAAGAAGCTAACTATTATTGACAAATAAAAAACAATCTACCTATTACGTTGCCTCCAAAATCCGTGGGTGGCTTATTTAAGGAAAATAAACTAGATAAAACGAAGTAAAATAGCATCGCAACAAGTCATTATTCCATGCCCGTGGAATTAAGATTCCAGCAATAGCAGCCAGCTTAAAAGTTCCATCTCCAAGTTTTTGTATAATTGGACAAGGGCCTTCCTAATTCGAAACAAGTGCCCCTGTACCTGGAAGAACCCATTTCAAAATGAGATCTCTACCTCGAAGGTAGATTTTTGGACCTTGGTGTTAAGAAGCCATGCTACACTTTTCTGGTAAGCGGTTACCCTTAATTAAGCCTCTTTATGCTTTTTATCAATCATATCGAGGGACTCGAGCAAGAGTTCCTCATTAACCTTGGAGTTATAACGATTTTTTTAATAAAAGGTATTTCTAGTTCAATCAAAATTATGGCCTTTGGTTTGTAGGTCATAGTGAATGGGGTATGTCCAGTCATGGATTTGTAGGTCATCTTATAAGCCTACAATGGCAGTGAAAGCTCAACTACCCATTTACCATCAGCTTTAGTTAACTGTTTCTTCAAGATAGACGTGATAATTTTATTCATCGCCCTTACCTATCCATTCGCCTATGGTGTGCTACTACCGAAAACTTTTCTCAATCTAGTACAGGTTGTAGATATCCTTAAACATGGTACTTTCAAACTAAGTTCCATCATCCGTTATAATTTTTTAAAGTACTCCAAACTTGTTGATAATATTCTATATCACAAAGTTGATCACCTTTTTCGTTGTGATCGTGGCCAGTGGTTCCGCTTCAGCCCACTTTGTTAAGTAATCTACCGCAACAATAGCATATTTAGCTCCTCCTTTCAACATTAATAGCATACTGATTATATCATTTCCCCAAACCATAAACAACCACGGGCTAACCATTTGCACAAGCTCTGTAGATGGGGCATTTGGATTTTTTGTAAACTTATGGCATCGATCACACCCTTTGGTGTATTCAATAGCATCATGGTTTATTGTTGACCGGATTTAACCATAGCAAAGTATCTTCTTCACTAATGTATGCCCCCCGATATAATCACCACATCAACCCACATGGACATCCATGAGGATTTTTCGAGCCTCATCCTTGGTTACACACTAAAGCATAGGGGTCGAGATTCCTCTTCTTTATAACATAGTTCCTTGCATTATGAATCGTGGTATTTTACAAAGAAATTTTCATCGCCATTGTTTCCTCTTGGGAGAGTTCCCTTAAGCAAATAATACTTAATCGAAGTCATCCATGACTCATTCTCAATCTCAACCTTAAAAATCCAATTGACATCCATTTGATCGTAGCATAGAGCCGATAAAATCACAATGGAACTAATCCCAACAGTTGTGCATCTCCAGAACTAGCTAACATGCCCGATGATCGGCTTTTGCATTCCCCTCTCTGGGGATATGCGTAACCGTATAATGTTCTATATCATCTAATAGTTCTAGTGTCTTTGTCAGATAAAGGAAAAACCTCACACCCTTAACCTAGAATTCCTTCTTTACTTGGCAAACCACCAATAGAAGTTACTAAATATATGTCATGTCCGTACCCCCATTCCTTTTCTATATCGAGTCCTACTAACAATGCTTCATGTTCAGCTTCATTGTTTGTCGCAAGGAACTCTAGCTTCAATGCATAACAAGTCGATCATCCTTCTGGAGTCACAAGTACCACTCCTGCCCAGAACTGTGCTCATTAGAAGCTCCATCTACAAACAATTTCCATTGAGAAAGTATGAACATATCATCTTCCTCGTCACCATCTTGTACCGTGAATACAGCTATGAAATCTACCAATGCCTACTCATTTATCGCCTCCTCAGTTGGTAAGTGATATCATACTGGCTCGGTTCGATATTCCACTTTATTAACCTTCTTGAAGTCTTGGGTCAGTAGAATACCTTCTTTAACGGTTGGACCTTCAGCATCTTAATCGAATGAGCCTAAAATTACAATCGCAACTTCCTTAATCAGCTAGCATTAAGAAAGTTTCTCCAACTATGGGTAGTTCATTTCAGCTTTGGTGAACCGCTTACTGATATAGTAAACTGGCCTTTGAATTATTAACTTCTCACGTACTAGTGTTGCGCTTAGGGTGTGAGCAGACACTCTAAATAGATGAACAAATCCTCTCCATCCAACATTCGGGATAAAACCGGTGATGTTTCCATGTTCCTTAGTAATTCCTCTAAAACATCATGACATTCTTTCGTCCATCTTCATTCCCTTTTTAACGGCATTTACAAATGGTATACACTTATCCGTTGCCTTTTAAATAAACTGACTCAAGACGACAACCTTCTCATTCAAGCATTGTAACTCCTTCTTCATGGTCGGGGTAGTTATGTTCCTTAACGTGTTAATATGCTTCGAATTAGCCTCAATGCCCCTTAAATTCATGAAAAATCCCAGAAACTTCACCGATGCTGCTCTAGTGGAGAATTTCAATGGATTCAGCTTTATTTTGTACTTCCACAATACCTTGAACGTTTTTGAAATGTCATCAATGTTATTCCTTGATAGCTGTGAGTTCACGAGCATATCATCCATATACACTTCCATCGTCCGTCCGATCTGATCCTTGAACATTACCAATCTTTGGTGAGTAGCTCCTACATTATTCAAACTGAATGGCGTCACTCGACAATAATATAATTTCAAATCCATTATAAAACTTATATGCTCCTGGTCTAGAACATGCATCAGTATTTGGTTATAACCAAAATAGACATCCATCAATGAGAGCAACTCATGTCCTACTGTCCCATGTATTAGGTGACCAATCTTGGCCAGAGGGATATTATCCTTCGAGCATGTTTTATTCAAGTTCGAAAAATCAATACATGTCTATCACTTTCCGGTTGCTTTCTTGACCAACATGGGGTTAGATACTCATTCAGAGTACAAAGCATCGCGAATAAAGCCATCCGATTTCACCTTGTCCACTTCCTCCTTCAACACGGCGGATCGCTCCGGACCCAGACTGCAACTTTTTTGTTTTACAGGCGTGTACTATAGGTTCACATTCAGTGTGAGGCACTCTATCTTTGGCGATATTCCACATATATTTGGATATGTCCAAGTAAACATATCTAAGTTTTCTTGTAAAAAACCGACCAAATCCTTTCTCGATCCTTGGCTGAGTTGAGATCTGATCTTGAGAGATGGAATAGGATCATCCATATCGATCAGAACATTACCATCAGCTTAGCTAGTGTTGCCCGCACTTCCTCCGAATTTTTCCTAGGACTCATAGACTTTATTGAATCTGCAATCGTTCCCAAGCCAAGGCTTGGGCTTTGATTGCTATACTTCCAATTTTGCAATGCAGAGAGCTTTCTTTACATTCTTGCTTTTGTCCCACCGCTTTGCCTCTCTTAGCTCGATGACATAACATTCCCGACCAGCACCCCAGTCTTCTCTAATCGATCCAACCACATTTAGTGTAGGGAACTTCATCACTAAGCACCGAGGAGCTAGTGTTATCCTGAAATCAGGAAAGATTGGTTGGCCCAAAAAGGTGTTGTACGTCGAATATTTATCCATTATTATAAATTTTTGAGGTCACACAATCTTGTGGACTCCGTCTCCTAATTCCATGGACAAATCAATTGTCCCAACATGTTGCTTCGCCTCACCATTATATCCTTGAATCCTTGGTTTACAAGGCTTGGCATCCTTCAATCATCCAGTCGAATGTCCTCCTGAATAAAATATTCACCAAACTTCCACTATCCACCAAGACCTAATGTACCATAGCCATGCCAACAATAGTCGTAATAACCATAAGGTCGAAGATTGGTGCTTCTACTCCATCGGAATAACTATTCCAAAACACAATGCCATCAGTCATCATCCTTTGCTGCTTAGCTAGAGCTCTGTCCTCAGTATAAAGCAGATCTCTTATGGTACGTTCCTTAATGAACTACCGTACCCTTCCATTTCATTCCACCTTTTCTCTATTGGATGCATCCTCTATTTTTTTATTTATAACTATTCTTCAATCTTCTTCTTAGGCCTCTCTCCATTAGGTCTAAGTTGGCTTGCTTGGGCATTCGGCCTTTCGAGTCTATCATTTTGTCCACCATCCTACAACTCCCTTACATAATACTATAATTTCTTCTTTCTTATCAACTACGCGATAATTTTAAATAACGGCACTCATTCGTGTTGTGCCCATGAGTTTCATAGAACCAACAAAACTTTCCTGAGCATCTCTCTTACTCAGTCGCTTCCCTCCTTGGCAACTTTTTATACCTTTTGTGCCTTGCGTGGCTAGGTATATGTTTTCAGGTATGTCATTTAAAGGTGTATGTTTATCTAGCTTCATATTCCTTGGGTGCTTTTTGGCTTCATTTAGCCTACCGCTAGAAACTTGATTTCTCTTCCTTTGATAACCAGAATTACCAAAATTCACAGCTACATTACCGGAGCTATCTTCGGTCTGTTTAATCGCCACATTACTTTGTATCACTTCCGTTGACTATCCGCGACCAGTTACCCAGCAACCAGAATTACTTCTTCCAAATGCAAGAATTGATTAGTTTTTGGTGGAATTCTTCATAGTCATTGGTTACTTCATCCTCGGTCGTTTTCCAAAATTTATGTCTGGATATATGCCTCGGACCAATGCTATCGGCATCATACTTTCGTTTGGATTATTAACATCAGTTACTACAATATTGAACCTATTCAAGAAGCTCTATAAGGACTCTTAAGGTCCTTGGGAAAGGCTCGGTTGGATAGTATGTTCTTAGACTAAGAGGCATGGAGCATGAACTGCTTTAGAAAATTCTTTGCTAACTCCTCAAAGTTCGATATGGACTTTAGCGGGAGCTGAACTACATTGATGCTACTCCATCTAGAAAAATAGGAAAACACCTGCATTAAACTGCATCTATTACCCCAAAACCATCCATGTGCCATCTGTACTTAAATAAATACTATCTTAGGGAGGTAGTCCTATTATACGATGAAATTGTAGGCATCGTAAACTTCCTGGGATACTCCTTCCTTCGAATATTATCACTAAATGGAGTTCTACTAGAGTAGAATCCCTGTCCTCATTTATTCTCCGTCTATTACCATCCATCAACCTATTGATCATTTCTGCTCTATGTTGGTACTTTGAAGGACGACTGTCAAGAACTATGTCCAATATTTTACTCTGCAAACGTTCTTGGTTACCTCGTTGACATCTAGTTTCTCCAATCTCTAAGAGAACCACTCCTTTAGCTCTTCTCTAATGTCTGATTGGCTCCGCAGCGGTTGTTTGAACGCTAGCATCTCGAACTTCAAAATACAAACCATCATCATCACTAACATGCTGCAAATTATCCTCAGAGTCAGATTAGTTGATTGCCACATCTTCCTACCCCCTCCAAGGCCTCAAATTCATGTCGGTACCGACCTGATTCTGGTCAGTACTGTTCTGAATTTCTTAGTAAGGCTCTTCTAGTTCCTCCAAAACTTCTCCTTGCTACTCCATAAACTAATTCCTTCTTTTTTTTCATTCCATCTCTTCTGTTCTGACCATAAGCATATGAGTTATCCTCTTCAGATCCAGTAAGTGATGACTCTCTTTTGCTCCTTCTGATCCTTTGTGACTGCCGGGTCAATAAGGTTATGTTAGCATCCATTTTATCCAATAAAGCATTTAATTATCTACCACTCTCTAATTCAATTCCACCATTATCTTATCGATCTCCACTCTTATGACCGTCTCCTAAGGGGTAGATGGTCATGGCAACGCGGCTGTTGGCTGATTGCTAACCTCAGTATGATGAAAGGCTCATTCATCTGCACTAACTACGGCTCCTGATTTACCAAACTTCCTTGATGGTACAATTGATTTCAATTTTAAATTCCTTAAAGCTTTAGATAGAAAACCATATAGATCTAACCCCTAGATACTCCAATCAATAATGGATACCTAGATCTATACCTGAGAAATGCCTTTCTCGATGCACAACACCCCAAAATGAAATAGTAACAGAAAGGTCTAGTAAAATAAAGTAAGAAATGTCAAAAAATTTGTAGTGGTCCGGCAAATCGAAGGCCAATGTCCACTATAACGTTATTGATTATAGATTTTAGCCATAAGTACAAAGGATATCAATTTATAACATCCTAATCTATTGGTAAATGTCTAACATTAGAAATTGTATTTATAACATCCTAATCTTGATTTAGAACACTTGATCAATTCGCCCAACGGAATTGCTGGATCTTGATATACCAAGTCTAACATTAGACCTGTTAATGTAACAGAAGGAGATGGAGTCTCCAAACCAAGAAAATCATCTCGATGTCGATCAAAAGTGATCGATACTGACTAATTTCTTGATGGCAAAGTGTGCCATCTTCCTTCTATTGCCTTTTATCTTCGATCCATCGAGCTTCGAGCACTTTTATTTAGAAACCACATTGTTTCCGAGGGGTTCTAATATCTATAACACTTGTCTTCTTTCCTACAAGGACTACCTTGGAGTTTTTCACCTACTCCTTCAGAAATGCACCTCAAAGTGATCACTTAAGCTAATAATCCCATAGACTTAGCTCAAGAACCAATCAGGGCACACAAAAAGAGCTTGGTACCAACTAAAAAGTGGTTGATATCTTTTCCTTGCTCCACCTTTACCCCCAACTTCTATGGGCTTCTTCTATTATCCTTCCAAGCATTCCTTTTGGTCCTTGAACCATTTTATCTTTATCCAAACACCAGATTCAGTCTAAAGCTATTTGGTAAAAAGGTCAGATGATAATAACAATTCAAAATAATATTTACATCAAATGATTTATTATCAATTTTGAATGATATTTATTCAAGCGTGTATTTAATGAAATTTTCAAATATAATTTACCACTTTGAATAACAAATATAAGAATAGTACAAGTATTATAAAAATATGTGAATGTTAGATTTGTGGTGTTAATACACAATTATGTAACTCATAATCTAATATGTTTATGTCCTAGTTGTGTTTTCATATGATAGTGTATAATACGTAGACTAATAATGTTAATATGTTTGTAATTATATTACGAACTCAATGAAGCAAGTTGCATGAAAAAAGGAGTTCATATGTGAACGATGTACTCATTTAAATATGCAAGGGCTATAGTGCAATTTATTATTTTCCAAGGGATAAAAATATAAAAAACCTTTCCCTTGCATCAAATCCTAGCCATCTTGCCTGCTATTTCCCTCGACTTTTCTTGGCCACTAGTGTTTGCTAAAAGAGAAGAGCTTATACCATCAACTTTTTCTTATTGCAACAAATTATCATGATGTTGCTCATCGCATGTACGATTTGGTTTGGTGAAACCCAAATTCATGATGTCGCATGGCCTCAAACTACTCAGCATAGGTGATATTTTCAACTTGTTGTCATTGCTACCTCTGTTCCTCGATTAATGCAGGTAGGCTTGTATGGACACCAACCATTGATTATCTACATAAATAGTGCATTAGTGCATGTACATTGTGCGTGCGATGAGAAAGAAGAAAAGGTTATTTTTTAATAAAACAAAAATTTTATTCTAAAAAAAATTAAAATTCGATTTTGTTTCGAAAATGATTTAAGAAGAATCCTAGATGATTATGCTGGTTGAATACACCTTGAACAATCAACTTAGATTGCATCGATAACTCGATAGTGGATTTGCAATGTGAGAGAGTCAAGGGTATGCCCTAGGGGGAATTCTATAATTTATTGTAAATTATCAACTTCATAATAAGATCTCATTTGAAATAGAAGGTGTTTATTTCCAATACATATTTGCTATACTATAATATATTAATTAAATAATTAACTTAAATATATCTAATAGAAAATCCTTAAATAATATGTTATGTGATAATAAGCACAAGGAGTTGTAATCATGAGAAAATTACCACAATATTAAATAACATCGTATTTTAAATATTTCCAGTCAAGATGTTTCGAGAAAGGATATCGATAAATCCATTAAGACTGGAGTATGTAAAGCTCTCTAACCGTTGGGAAGTATATTATTTATGACTGTGGGTTGTAAGGGGTTACGTACTCATAATTATTGGATAACTATGGAATAACTCATCCAAGAGTTTCATGTTGGTTAATAATAACCTAGTCAAATCGAAAATCTCAAAGTGACTATATTATATAGTTCTCTCAACTTAAGAATACCATTGAACTTCAATGTGGATACCTCCACTTTGATTATAGTTAAATCATGGTATAGTGACCATCGAGCTACTATAGTTGGGTCTAGTTGAAGTATTAGAAGTGAAACACTATTCAATAGAGAATTTGTCTCCTTGTTGTACAAGGTTAGTGTTACGATCAACTATAGTCAACTCGAACTCAAAATCTCTGGCCAAAGTAGTTGAGCCAAGGACCTTGTTTATGAACTAAATGAGTTCAATGTCGATGATATTGGAACTTTCACAAAAACCAAATTCCATAAATCCTAATGTGATATAGTGTTGACGAAGAGAATAAGTGTAAATAATCATTACTAAAAGATACCACTTAAACTGTAAAAGGATTTTACTGATAAAGATGTATAAGCAATAAATTCGACCAAACTGTCATGCTGCATGGCATGTGAAAATTAATATTAGAATTATTCGTAATTAATCTTTGACTAATCACACATGTGAGCCGCACAGCCGAATCAATTCGTCCTTCAAAACGGCGCTTGGTTTGATTGATTTATAATAGTTACAAATTAATTAAATTAATTAATATTTGTGAAATATTAATTATTATTGTATTTATTGCATAAAGTGTATTTAGTAAAATGGTGTAGGCTCTATAATTGTTCGGGGTGCTACTAACAGTTTATTAGATGCATGTATAAAAGTTATGTATGTGTATATTGATGTACGATATTGATAAGAAATTAAATTAGTTAAATTAAATAATTTAATAATGGATTTGGTAGGGATTTAGACCCATTTCATGGTCGGCCATAAGTGGAGTCAAAAGGGGTTCATTGGAGTTTGAAATGGTAGGAGGAAAATATGTAGATATTTTCTCTAAACCTCATTGTAATTCAAAGTTTAGTCTTCACTTTTTAGTTTACCTTTTGGCTTGCCTCCTCTTTAGTCTTGGCCGCAAATTTCACATGCCAAACCCTTTTATTTCAACTACATTAATACACATTCAATCAAATACATCTACATCTGGTGTTGGCATGTTATTGTTTGCAATAGTGGGTGAAGATCCGAGAGATCAGGGAGATGGTCTAGAGTGAATCTACGACATCGTCCGTATGTAATAATTCTTTTTATGTCATATAATGATTATTATATGTAAGTTTATGTTATTACCTTATATATTTATTGATGCCTATTTTTATATATTTGTATTATAATTAATGTTTAATTTTACATCATCTTAATATTGTAATAAGTCCTTGATATAAAAATATATATCAAAGACCTCTAACTCAACTGATTAAAGTTATGCCGCTTTAGACAGAGGCTCTAGACGTCATGGGTTCAGACTCCTAAGACATCATAATAAGTGTTCTATTGGAATAAAGTATCACTCTTGTTATCAAAAAAATAAATCTGTATATAGACACATATATATTCAAAAATAATAATAAAATATTTGTAGTGTTAAATGTACAAATAATTTTTTTTAAATAGTTTATTAAGTAAAACTTTATGCATAATCGAAATTCAATTTAAATAGTATATATGTAAATTTTATTTATTATATAATTATTTTTGAAAAATAAACCAAGTTTGCCCACGGTCGATACAATGGAAATTGTTTTGCTTATAATTATACACACACACACACATATATATATACATAAGTGTGTGTGTGTGTGTGTTTTGATTATTAATTTTATATAAATGAATATTTTGGCTCTCCACCTAAACTAAAATAAAAAATTTATCGAAAAATAGTATACATACATACATATATCTATGTATGTATTAATGTATATCTATAATTGTGTATATATATAAATATTTAATAAATACATACATAAATATATTTGGCTATAATTTTTTAAATATACATATACATGCTATATATATATATTTAGAATATTACTAAATAAAATTATGTAAGATTAAAATTTGAATTTACCTCAAATATTGTTTTTAATTTGAAAACTATGTCAAATTAGATATTTAAAATTTAAAACTTGAAAATAAAGAACTGGTCAAAATTTTGTAAAATATTTTCAAACTTACATTTATATATATATATATATATTAATTAAAGTTTTTGAATATTTTATTTTATTACAAAAGTATTTAATATAGGAAATTGATATATATGTAAGAACGAAGTATATACATAGTAGATATAAATTCCAATATCTACTTATTTATAAACTTGACAATGTACATTGTATTATGTTGCGCATGCATGTTAGACACATATGAGTATATAATGATATACTCATAAGCCATATGATTCAATTTATTAAATTTATTAAATTCATTAAATAAATAAATTAGAAAATCAAATAAAAATTAGTTTTTATTTAATAATCTAGACTGGATCTAGTACAATCCATTAGACTGCATAGTCCTACTGTGATCCAAAATAGGAAGAAAAAAATTGAAATCTACCTATCTCCTATGCGATATACCAACCCGGTCCATCAACGGCGTTAGAGCCCAAATATTCTATGAACATAATTTAGCAACATTAAGGCCATATACTAAAGCTTGTCTATCTGATTGGGTGCTCAGAAAAGTATTATTTAGGCATCGGTTGAAATTTTTAGTATTCTCCTCTTCTTGGCACAACCTGGCCTAACTAGGTAAAATATGTCCAAAGGTTGGCCAAATTGATTTGGGCTTTGAGCTCATTTTCAAATTACTATTTGAAAATTTAAAAAAAAAATTAAAATTGTAAAATAAATTTTATAAAAGTTATATAATATTTTTCAAAATTGTTTTGAAAATAAATTAATATTTTTAAAAATTATTTAATATTGAATTAACTGAATAAATAGTTTAATTAAAGTAAACATGTATATTGATATATGTATGTGTGTGTATACATATAATTATAAATGTTGTATTGAGAATATATATGTGTATCTTATATAGTTTAAAGTGAATTACAATTATAAAATTTTGGATTTACTAATGGATTTAATTAAAATTGTTTTAAGTAAATAAAAATATTTATTTGATAAACAAATTATTAAATGTTAAATAGCTAAAAACATATATATAGACATATATATATATATATATAATGATATATGTATATAAAACTATAGATGTTATAATTAATATTCATTTTAAGTTGTTTAAGATGAATAAAATAGAATTTTGAATTTTTAAAATAATTTATTTAATTCGTAACTAAATTAATAAATTAAAATTAGTTAAATAGGATTTAATTAATACTAGATATTTGGATATTAGTTAACTAAATTATAAATAGTTGTAAACGAAACTAAACTTATGTAATATAAATGTATAATTAAAGTGAAACTATAAGAAACCCAATTTAGTTTTGAGGAATAAATACATATGTATTGTACGAATACCATGATTTTTAGTGTGTTTAGTACTAGAATCATGAGGGTATTTCGCTAGAAATACATTTTCCCACAAACCCATATCACTGAAATAAATGTATATATTGATGATTATAAATCACTAATACATAAAGTTGTCATCTTTCATTTTTATATTATTATATTACTTTTAAACTCTTAGTTGTTGATCGAACTCGAGATAGGGATGTTATGTGTAGTATTATTAATATATGACTAGACGACGTAAGATACATGCATATATTTGTTGAGCAAACTTAAGTATGTGCATTTTACTTAGGGTATCTGAAATGGTAAGTATAGTGGACGATCTCTTTTGATTTGTTAAGAAAACTTAAGGTCAAGATGAGAATAGGAAAAATATCATAGGTTAGGAGTTGTATGACACAACCGATAAGGTGTTATCCATCACTTATAGGCCTATGAATTTTTTAACAAACTCAAAGTCAAAATCCCAAAGCAAGCGAGTCCTACAACCCACTGAAGAAATTGAAAGACTCAAGGGTCTTTTAGGGTTTTGAGAAATATAAAAGTCTAGTGGGAGCTTATTTGAAATGATCAACATTTAACATATCTAATAATATAAGTACATCTGCTATATATAAATTGTTCTAATCTTCTTAAATTAAATTTGCACCATAATGGCCAATCTAAGACTATTTTGAGAAAATTATAAGCCCACTAAACCTAAATATACTGACTTTTCTAAGAGAAATTAAGATATGACTCACGTATAAGCGTTTATGGTCATCAATTGATAAACCTTTAAGAGAAAAACCCACAGTAACTGCTAACCCTGGGACGATACAAGCTGTTGCAAAGGAAATGCAAAAATATGTCTGTCCATAAGATCTTTGAAAGCCTCAAAGCTTTGTTTAGGGAGCAATCTAGTTCTATAAGGTACTAGATTACAAAGAAATAGTTCAATACATAGATGAGTATGGATAGTCGTGTTGTGAATTTTGTATTACAAATGAAAGGATATATTGATAGATTTTCAGAGCTAGATGTTACTATAAGCAAGAGTTGCATGTGGATCTGATCCTAGGCTCGCTAACTCCATAGTTTAATCTGAAAGTCTACAGGGTGGATCGTGTAGTGTATATGCAAGTATATGTGACAAAATATATGATGCAACTAAAACAATACTAATCTAGGTAAATATAGAATAAGCACACCAGGTTTTTATAATGGTTTGGACCTCCCATCCTACGTGCAGTCCTGAAGCTCCCCTTCGCAATTCGACTATCAAACACCCTCGCTTCGCCCAGAGGAATAGGCTTTGTTACAATAAATTGTTCTTGTCAAATATGTGTTCTATAACACGGATATTGACTAACAAGTCAAATGCTTCCACTATATATCTAGAGAGTATTGTCTATGAAGAACTGAATATATGGAAGAGTGAAATACAAGTACAGATTACTAGAGATCAAGAATATATATTAGAGTACATAAGTAGAGAGCGTAAGTAAGCAAGGTGAAGGTTCTCTTTGATTCTTGATGATATATGTAGTTGTAGAGAGGTTTCTAGAGTAGTTGCATCCATTAACAAGTGCTCTACGGTTGCTTCTGTTGATGATGAAGAGTTGCAGCGAAGAGAAGCGAAGATGTCTATTCAAATCTGACAGTTGAAGTTTAAATTTAAATCCCGAGTTTGAAATCAGACGTTTGGTATTTGTATCAAACGCCTGATACTATATATTTTTTGTACATAGTAGACTTTCATACGTCTGAGTGCATATACCAGATGTCTGGTCCTATCGTTTTGTTGTTCCCGAGGAGTTTTCCAGACGTCTGGCTTGTGCATCCAGACGTCTGAAACTTGTACATGTCTGTTTTGTGCATCTTTCTTGTTGCTTCTTTGATCCTATCGACTTGTAGTCTCTTGTAACATTCATTGAGCCTTGTTGTTGTCTTTCTAATGATGTTTCTCTAGCAAGTACCTGTATATAGAAAGATATATGCATATTCGATTTCCAATGTATAGTTGTTATCATCGAAACCGATTTGATTTCCTAACAATCTCCCCCTTTTTGATGATGACAACTATACGGTGTACTTATATATAATTTTGTAAATCTTCCCCTGAATATGTGCTTTCCATCACTTATTGTGATCTCCCCCTGAATATTATTTCTCCCCCTTTGGCATTATCAAAAAGGATATATACCTTTTTAAATGTAGAAATCATGAAATATTTACCAATCGTTGTAAGACAGAAATATACACATAGATTACACACTAAAAGAGAAATTTCATTAATTTTTTTAATCGAGTACATTCATAAATTTTTATCAATTGTACATAAGACGGAGTATTAAAATTCTACGAGTCTTTTGGGAAGCTTTTTCTTGATCCTCTCCTTTATCTTCATTTTTGGAAGAGCTAGGTTTCTTTGAAGGAGATGTCAGAGCTTGTTCTAGAGGTTCGTTCTCCTCAAAAAGTTTGGAATGTTTCAAAGAAGGAGAAGGCACTGGGGTTGGCCAATCTTTAGAAGGTGGTATAGGACCACGAACCCTTTGAAGAGCCTCTTTTAGAACTGATAATACAGTTGAAAGTGATGTTTCAACTGTGGCCAGGCGTGTAGTAAAAGATGTTTCAAAACTGTCAATACACTTAGCCAAAACTTTTTCATTTCGAGATAAAATATGCTGATTTTGAAGAGTGAGGTCTCAAATTCTTTCATTTGGATTCGTCTCTGTTCGAGTCTCAAAAATCTCATCGTGGCACGTATAATCAAATGGTGCATGAGGAGGAGTAGTCTCGCGATGTTGTTGCACCTCTTGTGATGGTTCATGGTGTGGTTGAGGTGGAGGCCCAGCTTGTCTGGCTTGACGACGTTGCGTCCACTCTTAAAATGATATAAACTCCGAAGGATTTTCTGGTAGGTGCTTTAGTGAGAAAAATTTCGTGGAAGCATATTCTGGAGAAATTTCTTCAAAAGTGGATAAATAGGAGGGGATGTTGTGAGCACGTAGAAGTCTCATGATATATGTAGGATAGATGATGGATGGTCATGATCGAGTCCAAAAGTGTTTGAGCTCATCGAATATAAATTTTTCCAAATTAACCCTTGTTCCATTGAATATTGCATACAGGGCCTTGTGCTCTAACTCCGCTATCTGCTCATGACTACCAAGGTAAGGAATGATAGTGTTGATAATCATTCATGTAAGAAGTATCATCTTAGGTCATAGATATTTGGATGCGAATTTAGGTATTTCATCCTCCCATATTTGATGTGTTATATTGTCTCTCGGTTTGAGATGCATATCGAAAATACTACATAAATATTTTCCGGAGTCGGAACATCCGAGAGTTCTACCTATTATCCTGGAGTTAGCCTAACTGTGTTGCCATAAACACTAAACCATAACCAATTATCCTCGTTTTCAGTGTTCCAAACCGTTGTGCTATCAGAATTAGCGTAGAAGAGAAATATAGCCAACTGATCAATTTGGATGTTATTGGGACTGAAAAATATCAAAGTTTCTAAACCGGCATTTTCACACATTTCATCTAAATCGTACATTGGGAACTTGAGTAGGTTATAAAATGGACCTGTGTGGAGTTTCTTCTTCCGAATATCCTCATATCTCTTGAGTGAATGCGGTATTCGATTCATACATCGTTCAATTTGATCATCTGAGCAAACTTGAGGGTTTGAGGAAGTTGCTTGGTCTTGTTTTGGCTTAGAGATTTTAGGATTTTTTTTTTGTTTTAGGAGCCATCAAATTTGATCAAGTTTGGAAGAGAAAGGATTTTTGAGAAACAAAAAATCTAGATCGCAGTAGAAATAAAATGAAACGTAATGAGAAAACTTTAAAAATAGATGTTATCTGGGCTTATAAGAGTGTCAATTGAATTTCAGACGTCTGAAAGGTAAATCAGACGTCTGATTTAACCTAGTTTTAAGATAGTAAATAGAATCAAATGTCTGGTTTGTTATGGTAGACGTCTAGATTTCGTCGAGTTGTAAAATTGATAGTCAAAGAGAATTATCAGATGTCTGTTTGTATCATCAGACGTCCGGAATAGATCGAATTTTCATTTCTGAATGACAGATAGTTTTCTCAAACGTCTGTTTATAATATTAGACGTCTGCAAATGAGCTCAGTTTTTATAACATTGAGGCAGAGACTTTGTTCAGACGTCTGGTTCATAGTTCAGACGTTTGAAATAGATTGGTTTTCTTTTTTATAAAGAAGAGGTAATTTTCAGACATCTGGAAGGTTACGTCAGACGTCTGATATATGCACGCTGGTTTAAAATATGTGATATCAATGTGTCAGACGTCCGATGGCAATGTTCAAACGTCTGAAATGACCAATTTTTCTAAAAATAGCCTAATTTTGAAGGGTTTGCTTATTTTTTGACCTTTTATTTTTAATAAAAACATTGTATTATTTTTATGAAACAAAATTACAAATATTCGTAAATACAAATATAATGAGAATAATTCAATTTATTTAGATGGCGATGGAGCATTGTGATCTTCAGACTTGTCATCCGTCCGTGACTTTAGTGGAGACCGTATATTTCCATCTTCGTGGGTTCTTGGCGAACCAGAGAATCGCCTTGGTGTAGGATCCAAAGGTGTATGATACGAGGATGAGGGATCCAAAGAACTGCAAGGAATCGGAAGTGGTTCATGTACGTCCTTCTTCCGTGAATTACAAAATTTTATCGCTACTTGCTCCAGAAAACTTTGTCGTCGCACTGTGACTTTTTGTTCAAAATATAATGCTCGTTGTAGGTCTATTTGTTGCTTTTGATAGTATGTATCTCATCAATTTTCTCCTTGGTGTTAGGAGAAACAAATAGACCTCGTTTGGACTTCTCGTTATCGGGAGTGAATCCCGTGTGATAGGAGGACCGCCTATACGTCGATTCCTGATTTGGTGTAGGGGTAGGAAGGTAGGAAGGCCGAGAGGTGTATCCGCTAAGCTATCCATTGTAGGTGTCAAGAAGGACAGATGAGAATTGTCGAAAGACATGATTATTATTATTTTTGTTGTAAAAATATGAAATCTATATATTCTTTACCTTTTGCTTTGTAAAGATTTATATATAATTTCTAAAATTATTTATAGATAATTTCAGAAAGCAACCACCTAAAAAATTTAAGGTAAAGGAGTTATTAATTTGAATTTGTGGATAAAAACATTTTTTGCTAAACATAGAATAAATGAAGATGTGGTATTAGTTTAGAAGATCTTTAAGAGAGCATATTCCTAAATTACGTCGCAGTTTAACAAATGTTTGTTCGTTTAGTGGTTTTGTGAAAATATCTGCAATTTGATTCTCGGTATTTATATATTCTAATGTAATAATTCCTTTTTCTACATTGTCACGTAAAAAATTATGTCGTATATCTATATGTTTAGTACACGAGAGATTTACAGGGTTTTTTGATAGATTTATTGCACTTGTGTTATCACAATATATTGATTATTTAATGATAATTTTGCCAAAATCTGTAAGTGTTTGTTGCATGTATATCACTTGTGCACATGCTAGAGCTGCTGAAATATATTCGGCTTCGCAAGTAGATAAGGAGACATAATTTTGCTTTTTGCTAAACCGTGAAACTAATGATTGTTCGATAAAGTGACATGTTCCTCTAGTACTCTTACGATTTGTTTTACATACACCGAAATCCACATCACTATATGAAACTAGTTCAAACGATGATCCCTTAGGGTAAAACAAACCATAATTTCTAGTACTAGATAGATACCTTAAGATATGTTTAACAGCTCTTTGTTGAGATTCTTTTGGTTTTGCTTGAAATCGGGCACAAAGACATACATTAATCATAATGTCGGGTTGACTAGCCATCAAATATAGTAAGGAGCCAATCATACTACGATATAATTTTTCATCGAAATCTTTTCCTTTATCATTTTTTCCAAGTGAACACAAGTACTCATCGGTGTTGGTTTGCTTGAAGTCTTATCCATTTCAAAATGGCGTAACAGATCGTTACAATATTTTTCTCGATGAATAAAAATATCATTTTCAAGTTGTTTTATTTGTAAACCTAAAAAGAAATTTAATTCTCCCATGCGAGACATTTCAAATTCATTTTTCATAATATTTGAAAATTGATTACAAATATTTTCGTTAGCTGAACAAAAAATAATATCGTCTACATAAATTTGTATAACTAAAGTATCGTTAGTTTCTCGTTTAATAAATAAAGTTGTATCGATTTTACCTATTTGAAACCAGATGTAATTAAATGATTATTAAGACGTTCATACCAGGCACGGTAGGCTTGTTTTAAACCATATAAGGCTTTTTGTAATTTAAAAACATAGTTGGGATATTTTTCGTGAATAAACAATGGAGGTTGTTCAACATATACATTTTCTTTAATAAAACCATTTAAAAAAGCATTTTTGACATCCATTTGAAATAGTTTAAAATTGTGATGATTTACAAAAGTGAGTAATGTATGTATGGCCTCGAGTCTCACTACTAGAGCAAATGTTTCGTCATAGTCGATACCTTCTTCTTGATTATAACATTGAGCAACTAAACGTGCTTTATTTCTAACTATATTTCCGTTTTCATCTGCTTTTGTTTACATACCCATTTTGTTTCTATAACCGATTTATTTTCTGGTCCTGGTACTAATTCCCAAACATTATTATGTTCAAATTGATTTAATTCTTCTTGCATAGCAATTATCCAAAAGTTATCATTTGAAGCTTCTTTATAATTTTTTGGTTCAAAATTTGACAGAAATGTTATATGACTTATTTGGTTAAGTTGATTTCTAGTTACTCTAGAATTGAGACCTCTAATGATATTATCTTTTGGATGATCTTTAAGAATTCTAGGAGATGATACTAAAGTATTATTTTGTGTATTTTTCTCATTATTAAAAGAATTTGTTGTATTCGTTATTGGAATTATTTCTTCATCGTCATTAGTATGATGGCTAAAAAGATTTTCATCAAACGAAACATGTAAACTTTCTTCAATTGTGTTATTTCGTTTATTAAAGATTCTATATGCTTTGCTACGATCCGAATATCCGACAAAGACTCCTTCAACGACCTCCGTGTCAAATTTTCCTAAATTATCTTTTGTATTTAATATAAAACATTTTGATCCGAAAATTTTAAAGTATGATACTTTAGGTTTCCTTCCAAAAAATATTTCAAAACAAGTTTGTTTAGTCGTAGGTCGTATGGTTACTGGATTCAAAACATAACAGGCTGTGGCAATAGCTTCGACCCAAAAATGTTTTGGTAGACCATTACTATTTAATAGTGCTCGTGCACATTCTTGTAACGTACGATTTTTTCTTTCTACTACACCATTTTGTTGAGGTGTGCGGGGAAAAGAAAAACTATGACTTATACCTTTTTTAAAAATTAGTAAAAAGATCATTTTCGAATTCTCCACCATGATCGCTTCGAATATTTTTAATTTTCAAATACATTTGTGTTTTAATTCTTTAAGCAAAAAATTTAAACATACCAAAGGTGTCACTTTTGTGTTTTAAAAAAGAAGTCATGTATATCTTGAAAAATCATCAACTATTACGAAAACATATTTATTGTGGTTTATAGATCATACTCGAGTTGGACCAAATAAATCAAAATTTAATAATTCTAATTGTTACTTTGTAGAAATATTATTTTTAGATTTAAAAGATCTTTTCTTTAATTTTCCAATTTGATAATCGTCACATCAATTTTCTACTTTGTTGTTTATTTTAGGTAAACCTCTAACTAGCTCATATTTTGCTAATTTACTCATTTATTTAAAATTAATATGACAAAATCGTTTATGCCACAACCATGAATCATCATGTTTGGAGGTTAAACACAAATTTGAATTTCGATTTATATTCATGTTTAAAACCTAAATATTTTTGTTTCTAAAACTCTCAAATATAAGTTGTTTGTTATTGTCGAAAATATTACATCTATTTTTTTCGGAATTGATTTGAAAACCTTTATCGCATAATTGACTAATACTAAATTGGTTGTGTTTTAGATTTTCTACTAACAAAACATTTGTAATAATAGGAGTGTTACAAATACCATAGTTAATGACTTCTCCAATGCCCACGACATATCCTTTTGAATTATCTCCAAAAGTTACCGTTCCACCATCGATGTATGTTATATTTGATAACATTTTTGAATTTCCGGTCATATGCTTGGAGCATCCACTATCAAGTATCCATTTCTCCTTATTTTTTATTTTAGGTACCTGCAAAACAAAAGATGATTTAATTGGTACCCATATACTTTATTAGGGTCCTTGATGTTAGGAGGAGTAGGTAGCCATACCCAAGAATGTTTGATACATTTATGAACATAATTTTTATTATAGACTACATTTTCTAAAAAATCATTAATATTTTTTTGTCTAATCAAATTATTATATGTCTAAGGAATTCAAATTTTTATATTTCTGGTATTCATTTTAGACTTAAGTGATCTTTTAGTATTTAGATAACTACAACTATATTTTTTTAATATTATTTCCTTTTTGTTTATGAATATTTTGAAATCCTATTTCATTTCTATTACCTGATGGTTTTGAAGTTTGATAAGATTTTTCAATTCTTGTTTTTCTTTATTAAATTTTGAATTATTTGTAATTTTATCTAATTTTTCTCTTAATTCTAAATTTTTAATTTTCAATGTTTCAACATTACTTTTCAAGTTGATATTTTCTTTTAACAAGCCATCCTTTTCTAGTCTAGCTTTATCAAATTCTATAACTATAGTCTCATTTTCAATCAAACTATTTTTTATTTTTTCTTGAGATAACTCTAGTTCCTCCTCTAGAATAATTTTTTCATCTTTTAACATTACTACTTCAAGTTTTAATCAATTTATTTTGGCTATATGTTCTTTGCTCAATTTTTTATTTGTCTAAATTTATCATCAGTTCCATGTTAAGTTCTAATAATTCATCAAAACTAAATTCGGGACATACCTCATCAGTTTATGCCATAAAGTACACATTAGCTTGTTCTCCGTCACTATCACTGTCTGATGATGATGAAGAATCTAAGTCATCCCACGTTATTTTGATAGCTTTCTTCTTTTTGAATTTTTCAAATTTGTTCTTCTTTTTATCATTGTTGAGCTTGGGACAATCTTTCTTCATATGTCCAAATTAGTCACATTCATAGCATTTGATTGATGTTTAATTTGTTGAGCTTGATTTTCCTCCTTTCTAAAATCTAGTCATTTTCTTAAACTTCTTGAATTTGTTGTAGTTTATGGCAATAAATACAATTTCTTCTTCGTCTAAGTCGGAGTCTTCATTTGTTGCTGGAAATGCTATGTTCTTCTTTTCGGAATGTTGTTCTTTTCGTGCTTGTAAATTAGCTTCATAGGACATTAAATTTGATATCAATTCTTCAACTAAGAGTGTTGAGAGATCATTAGCTTCATCGATAGCTAATACTTTTCTTTCCCACTCTGGAGTTAAAGAATTGAGTATTCTAGATATTAAGTCAAAATTTGTTAATTTGGCCCCATGTGCCATTAAATCGTGTTCAATGGTTTGAATTCTATAGTACATGTCTACTATAGATTCATTTTTTTTCATTTTAAATGATGAAAATTGATTTTGTAAAACTGAAATCTTAGTTTGTTTAACTTTGTTTGTGCCTTCGTGCGTAACTTGTAAGATACGCCAAATATCATATGCAGTGTCACATAACGTGACACGTGAAAATTCATTCTTATCTAGTGAACAAAATAGAACATTCATAGCGTTGGCATTATTAGAAGCTGTGGTTTTTTGTACATCATTCCATATGTTCATAATAGTGTCATGTGCTTCATATTTATTTTGAGTGGCTGACCAAATTTCTAATCCATTAGCTTCCATAAAGATTCTCATATGTGTTGACCAATATGCATAGTTAGAACCATTAAAAAGTGGGGGTCGTGCTGTGGATTGACCTTCTTGAAAAATACTTGCCATATTATAGTGATTCAAGCAACGTGTTACTGTATTTTGATCTAACATTGCTCTGATACCAAATGAAAGTCTACAGGGTGGATCGTGTAGTGTATATGCAAGTATATGTGACAAAATATGTGATGCAACTAAAACAATACTAATCTAGGTAAATATAGAATAAGCACACCAGGATTTTATACTGGTTCAAACCTCCCGTCCTACGTCCAGTCCCGAAGCTCCCATTCAGAATTTGACTATCAAACACCCTCCCTTCGCCAGGAGGAATAGGCTTTGTTACAATAAATTATTCTTGTCAAATATGTGTTCTATAACATGGATATTGACTAATAAGTACAAATGCTTCCACTATATATCTAGAGAGTATTGTCCGTCAAGAACTGAATATATGGAAGAGTGAAATACAAGTATGGATTGATATAGATCAAGAATATTTATTAGAGTATGTAAGTAGAGAGCGTAAGTAAGTAAGGTGAAGGTTCTCTTTGACTCTTGATGATATATATAGTTGTAGAGAGGTTCCTTGAGTAGTTACATCCATTAACTAGTGCTCTATAGTTGCTTCGGTTGATGAAGAGTTGCAGCAAAGAGAAGCGAAGATGTCTATTCCAATCTGGCAGTTGAAGTTTAAGTTTAAATCCCGAGTTTGAAATCATACGTTTGGTATGTGTATCAGACGTTTGATACTATATATTTTTTGTACATAGTAGATTTTCAGACGTCTGAATGCATCTACCAGACGTTTGGTCCTATCTGTTTTGTTGTTCCAGAGGAGTTTTCCAGACGTCTGGCTTGTGCACCCAGACGTCTGAAACTTGTACATGTCTGTTTTGTGCATCTTTCTTGTTGCTTCTTTGATCCTATCGGTTTGTAGTCTCTCGTAACATTCTTTGAGCCTTGTTCTTGTCTTTCTAGTGATGTTGATCTAGCAAGTACCTGTATAAAGAAAGATATATGCATATTTGATTTTCATTGTATAGTTGTTGTCATTGAAATCATAGATTTGATTTCCTAACATAATCCATTCATATCGAACTACAATATGAACCGGTAGAGCATAAGCTCATCGAGCTACTAAATATGTTAAGATTAGCCGAGGGCTCTTTCAAGAAATAAAATAGGGTATAGATGTAAAGGGAAAGATGTCGTCTTTAAAAGGTTTGAAGAAAGTGCAGTTCTAAGAAAGGTAAGAAAGATGCTCCTATCAATAAAGATCAATATCATCACTGTCACAAGAAGGGGCATTGGAAGCGTAATTATTCGGACTAGTTGAAGATGTTTAGAGAGAAGAAAGAGTCGGCTCTTCCACTTCTAGGGGTATTTTTATGACCCAAAATTGTTTTGCAATCAACAAATTATCTTGGGTTTTAAATACTGAATCTGTGACTGTAACAACCATAGATTTTTGAATATAATTTAAATTTGACTTTATTTTGTTTGAAATTATTTTAAAAAAATTTATTTGTAAGATTTCATTTCAAAATATTTTTAAAGTGATAATAGAATTTTCCAAAATTTATTGCGTTTATTTCCTATTTTTAAAGGCTAATTTCCATTTTTCTGCTATTTTCTTCATTTAAATTATATTTAATTAAAATTTATTTATTTATTTTTGTGAATGCATTTTTATTTTGTGTTCTTATCTTTATTTGTAAATATTTTTCAAGTAATAATTTTTTTCCAAAGTTCATTGAATTTGTTTTAAAATTTTTTAAAGACTAGTTTGCATTTTTAAGCTATTTTATTAATTTAATTGTATTTAATTAAAATTTACTTATTTATTTTATATATTTATTTTTATTTCCAAGTTTTTATCTTTATTTATCAGCATTTTATATGTATTTAAAATTTCAAAGGAAATAAGAGAAATTTGAAGGGTTTTGTGACTCTTGATTTGCTTTAGCCTTTTTGTATTCACACCTCTTCACTTTCAAACAACACTTTAATTCAATTGCTTCCATAACTTCACTCCTTCAGCCGACCACTTCTCCCTATCATTTTCACGTGAATTTTCTCCTCAATGCTGGAAAAAAAATTCGGCCTTCCTTCTTTGTGAAAAGTTTGGTAAATTCTATTTTCTTTTTCTTGTTTTATGCTTGAATTATATGATTTTTTGCTCTTGCTCTCTTCTACTTCAGGTTCGGCCCCACCACTCCAGCCACCTTGCCGCCTCCACCACAACCTGAGCCAGCCTCCACCACCTCCTCTCCAACCTCATAGCCAGGCCGAGCCATCCTATCGTGAAGCACCACCTAAATCTACACAAATTTCATCTAAATGCACCATAGCCGAACACACAATTCATCCACCACCACAAACACCCCCTTTGCCGCCGCCACACCACCATCTTCAACCCCTACCTGACCTGACCCCTCTTCCATGTCAACCCCTGACCCACCTGAACCAAGGTCGTGCCTATATGGCCTTGGCCGTGGCCTAGATTTGCATTGAAACCATGTGGTGTTCCTTAGCTTGTTTTGTTCATGCACCATATGTTTGCACCATCATCAAACCCATGTAGGCCGACCCCATTGGACCCAAAACCAGATCAAAATGATGCCTTAGCCATGTATTCCAACCTATGGCCAAGCCTAGGGAAGGTTGAAAGCAAGTGCAAAGATTTTGGCTTTGTTTTATGCAGTTAATTCTAACATTGTTTAATCGTATTTGGGTTGAAAACTTATGTTTTTTATATTGTTTTGTTTAAATTATATTCAAGGAAATTAATCTTTGGCTCTTCCACTCGAATCTTTGTCATGTTATCATGCTTTTGTGGATCGTCGTTGTGTGTCTCAGTTGTCATCTCCAGCTCATACCAGTGAGTTATTCTCACCAGACTGTTTTGTACTTATATAACTGTAAATCGATCACATTTGAATCTGTAAAATGCATCACCATATTATATCTGCAATGCTATGATTATATGATGTTCACCCATGCTTAAACACCTGTTATATCATATGTTACTGTTATATTATGTTGTTCTGTTATTTATATCAGTTTATCACACTACAAGTTTCCTTTAGATTAGAATCACTATGGGTTGAAATGATACATACCAAACGGACTTTAGAAGAGGGGAAAATCGTAATGGGCTGAAATGATAGGCCTGAACGATTTTCAAATTATTTCATTTTCTTAGGACTGTGGGTTTGAAATGATAAAACCTGGGTTTTCTTTGTAAATTACGGGTTGAAATGATATATTATCCGTATCACTTTACCTAAACTAGAAAATGATATACAGACCCATAGTTAAAATATGTTTTTCTAAAAAATTTAAAATATTTTAGAAATGTAAATATTATAATATTTGATTTAAACTTAATTAAAAATGATTTTTGTAAAGTATTATTGATTTTTTTGAAAATTTATAAGTGAAATAAATTGATGGTAAAGTTAGAAATCTGAAATGTAAGTTATTTTGGAAATTATAATTTGGTGATAAATGGAATTTAAATTAAATCTAGAAATATGATAAATTTATGATAATTTGGATTAAATGAATTTAAAATGATTTTATAATATATTAACGATTTTTGAATAAAGTTCAAATGTGAAATGAATGAATATTTAAGTTGAAATTTGGAAATATAACTTAAATTGGAATTTATGAATTTTGTTTAAAAGTGAATTTTTGAAGTAAGTAAATAAAATGAAAATAAGTTATATTTGAAAATTTAAAGTCAAAGTGTAAGTTAAAAGTTAATTTAATGAATTTAAAATTGAATGTTGGAATTTAATAAGTGAATTATTATTAAATATTGATTTTTGAATGGAAATTTAACTTTATAAAATCATGAATATAAGGGTATTTGAATGATTGTTTTAAAAGTGAAAATATGTGATTTTATAAATTAAAAATGATTTAAATAAAAATATAATTGTTTGTTAAATTATATTGAATATTTGAAGTTAATTAACTGCATTTTTGAAATGCTATTATTTCTAATGTAAATGATAAAACAGCATTTGTAAATGTTGTAGTTAATATAAATGAACTAAAGGGCTAAATTGAATTAAAGGCTATTAAACACTTTGTAAGTGTTATAATTGTTGAATTTAACTAAGGTTTTATTTGAATTAATGTAACCCTATTACAGCATTTTTGAATGCTGTCATTTGTTGAATTGAAGTGTTTAAAAGTAACTTTCCGTAGCATTTTTCTAAATGCTGCGAAAGTTGAATTTTCATTGTTTTAATAAATTTAAGTGAATAAATGAATTTTGAAAGATTAAAATTTTGGAAATTTAATAATTTAATTATTAAATATAACAACTTCATTTTTATGATTTAAAATGCAGTAATTTGTTTTGAAATATAAACTATTTTGAAATGTGTGTTGAAATGGTATTTTAAACGAATGAATGTGGTTTGGAAGATACAATATTTTGTTATTTTGAAATGGATTTTGAATGATATTGAATTTTGAAATGATATTTGATTTCGAAGTATAAAATACCATTTTGAAATTTTAACCACGGGATGTATTTAATTTATAGTTTAACTGATTCATAAAGGACGGGCGATCCCAAGCATCCTTTAAGTTATTGTGCATTTCTACTATAGTTCACTTGAGTTGGTTTACATTATATAAGTATATATGTCCTAACTCGAGTATTTTGTATTTTAGTTTACGCTCGGGTCAACCTGAGTATTTACAGCTTTGCTTTGGATTTCTTTCTTGGAGTTAGAAATCGCTGGAGATTCTGCTTGTCTGGTATCTATTTCCTTTAGTTTCGGTTTTTCTATTTCAGTTCTGGTATTTAGAAACTGCTATGTATTTGAGATTCTAGTGTATATTTTTTTCAGACTGATATTATGTATAATGTTTTGAGAGTTTGTTATAGTAGCTTCATGAACTACTATGGTATTTTAATTTCCGCTGCGAGTTATTTTGATATTTCTTTGTCTATGATTCTATGATTATATTTCATTTGCTCCAAATTTATTTACAATGCGGTATTTTGAGCAACTTAGGCCTGGCATGTGTGGATACGAATGGCAGAAAATGTCGGGTTGTTTCAGTTGGTATCAGAGCTTTGGTTTTTAGGCAAACCATAGCCTGCGGAGCAAAACTCATTAGAGATAGGGTAGAAATACCCTAGAATGAGTGAAATCAATCTCAGAACCCTTTCTTTGTGAGAGAACGTATTTTCAAAGTATAAAATGATTTCCGAATGATTTTTAAAGTATTTTCAAAGATTATATTGGTATAAAAATCTTCTTATTTTGAAATAAATATTTTTCTAAACTTCATCCCTTCGGTATCCACCTTGTTAGAAATCTCTTGGTTAGGATTCTCATCGATGAACGCTCCCACTCGTTCTGAAATCCCGTCTTGTCTTCCTTATTTTACCTTTTTGATCTTGGAGCATTCCATAACTCCACTTGGAATGGCCACTATAAAGATCGGTGATTCCGCAAATCTTAATGATTTGTAAAGGGGTGAAATTCCTTTATAATTGGCATTGATTCACCGGAGATCCCTGTATACTCGGTTTTCGATGCTATCGATCTTCTGCTCTATCTAGATTCTATATCTGGCGATCGAATGTTTATTTGCCTTAGATTTCCGAATTGATTATATTCATGAAATCACAGTTGACTGGTTAAGGTCACCCGCGATTTATATGGGCTTATCCATCTTCTATTTGGTAATAAAATTTAATTATCTTCGTTCGAGCTTATCTTCGAACCAGAATTCTATTTGATTAGAGTTCCTCTAAATTCGAATCTCCGTATAGTTTGAAATCTAACCTTAAATCATTCTTTGAA
Organism: Allium cepa; assembly: GCA_030765085.1. Taxonomy (NCBI): domain Eukaryota; kingdom Viridiplantae; phylum Streptophyta; class Magnoliopsida; order Asparagales; family Amaryllidaceae; genus Allium; species Allium cepa. The sequence goes on from CM060939.1 coordinate 56,338,950, forward strand.
AATTTGTGTTTGATTGTATTTTGAATTTGTGCATACATCGAAATTATTATTTTGGTAAGGATGACCCTATTTTGTATATAAAGGTGAAATGTTTTCGATACGGATTATATACCTTTTAAAATGAAAATTTTGAAATTTCGAATGGATTTGAAATTTTGAAAATTTATAATAATTTGACTTATATAAAATGATTTATAACTGAAGGGTTTTGAATTTTGAATTTCGAGGAATCGAACTCCGGTGTTTTGAAATCGGTTTTAAGATTTGAAATATATATAATAATAATATGATTTAAAGATATTTCTTCGAATAAAAATGTTTCAAATGTATTCGAATGAATTCTAATGATTTCGAAGTAATTTCAAACAAGTTTCGAGAAAATAAAAGTCCGAAACCCACTTGTGTCACTGGAAAATAATCTCGTTGATGAATGCATGCATCATCGACATTGATTTTCAAGTTTCTGAGTGGGGGAGAGGCCATTCTAGTAGCTTCGCTATGCGAGTGATTTTATGAAACCAAATTTTGATTTCAGATTTTGAAGTATGGATTGATATTCGAAAGATATATGTATACTTGAAATGATTTAAAGCAAGCCAGTGTTCAGTCCTTGAGATTCAGATTTGTGGTATAACCCTATCTTTGGAATTGGTTTACTGATTTGTTGGTAATTTCCAACTCTTGGATTGAAAATATGATTTCTTCGACTATTTTGAAGGTTCGAGCACTTCCAAATCAAGGTTAACTTTTCAAGGCTAAGAAGTGTTGAAATGTATAAGGTATTTGATAAAGAATATAGGTTGAGTTTTGTATGATTAATGTATAAAGTAATATGATTTATATAAGTTTGAAACTATTTTTTGAGTGAAGTAAATAAGACTATTTTGAATTATTTTGGTAAGAAATATATATTTGAAACGTTTTGAATAAAATATATATATATAATAATAATCTTTCCAATGGTAAATTGGATTTTTCATATAGAAATAAATAGTTTGAAGGTGTTGTTGAAAAACTAAATTGAATTGAAACTGATGGTTTGAATTGAATTAAAATTGGAAATTTTAGGTTTGGGTTTAATTGAATAAATTCATGAAATGTAAAGAATTAAAGGAATGTTTTATGATTTCAAATGTATGATCCAAAAGGTTATGATTTTCAAAGTGTAATGATTTCAAGTATTTTGGTTTCGAAAGATTTATAACTTTGAAAGTATCATGATTTTTGAAAGTGGATATATGTTTGAAATGGAAATGAATTTGTTTGACCTAAATTTTTTTGATTTAGAAATTTGGATCATTTTCTAAATCTATTGTTTAAAGAAACGTTGAAACTGAATATATGTAATTTGGAAGAAATGATTTGGCAAAACCATATATGATTGTGAAACTGAAACGTTATTGAAAGGAATTGAAATTGAGAACCTTGATTTACTAAATACTTGATTTGGGAGTTATCGAACTTATATAAAAATTGATTTGTATAAGTATGAAGTGATTTGAAACTATTGATCTGTAAAGGTACTAAATTAGTAAATTGAAATCTTATATAATCGAAGTCTATATAAGTGTGATTTGACATACGATTGATTTTGGAAAGTATTCGATTTGAAATGAAATCTTATATATAATGGACTTTATATATGTATGATATTTGAAAGCGATTTTGAAAGGTACTATATGATACATATTTTCAAAGTAAAGATATGGAAAGTGCCTTCTGCTTGATATCCGCTTTGTGGCCACACTGTGGATTTATTCTATCGATATTATTTTCTCTGATTTGGGTTTTCCGGATATGATACTAGAGTATCCATCGAATTCCATGGCAATCTCCATGGTCTTACGAGCGCGACTGCATAGCGCAATTGCCTGGCTGAGATGGCCTAGGGGTACGGATTGTTTTCTGGGGGATCCAGGCGTAACCATTGTGTATCCTGCAATCTATGTAGGTCGCATTAGTAGCGAAACTGCCTGTCTGAGACGGCCTATGGGTACGGATTGTTTCCTGGAGGATCCAGGCGTAACCATTGTGTATCCTGCACTCTACTAGTCATCATGGCGTAACTCGCAGGGCTGAGAAAGCTTATGGATACAGATAGTTTCCTGGGGGATCCAGGCGTAACCATTGTGTATCTGCGATCCATGGTTAGACAAATGTTTTGGTTTGGTTAATTTTTTGGATTTTACTTTCCATATCTGTTGTTTTGAAAAGGTTTTCCAGTATTTTCACTGGGTGTTGAAACAAGTCTACCAAGTACCTGGAGAATTCTTGCTTTGCGCCTGATCAACGCATAGCCAGAGTCTACAGAAATGAAAGTAAACTTGTTACAACATCGAGTTATAAAAGTATTTTGATAAAGTATTGTATAAAGGATATTTTGATCATTTATTTTACTTTTCTAAATAATGAAAAATGTTTTAAATATTGTTTACTTCAAACTATCAAATTTGAATCAAATGACTATTTATCATATAATAAAATGTTGTAAATATAAAATTTTAAACTGAAGTTTATATGGTTTTAAAATATGGTTCATCCTTGTCTTCCAACCTATTTTTCCTTCTAGCCATTCTTTCCTTCTTCTTCTTTAAGGGTTCTTTCTGTATTATGGAAAGAGTTGGTTCTTTGGCTTATCGTCTGGATTTGCCGAGAAGCTGTCTAGAGTGCATGATGTATTCTATGACTCACATTTCCTCTAGTATCTTCATTACCTATCTCTTTTGTTCAGCCTTCTGCTCTTGATGGTTGGGATATTGAGCCTAATCTGACTGTCGAGAGTAAGCCCTTCGTATTGTCGATAGAGGTACGAAGCAGCTCAGAAGAAAATTTGTTAATCTGGTCAAAGTACAGTGGAGTGCCGACGATTGAGATTGTACCTGGGAAATGGAGGAGAGCATTCGTGCTTCGAATCCGGAATTATTCATTTCAGGTACTATTTTGTTTTTCTATCTTGTTTCTCTTTATTTTCCTTGCCGTTCTTTTTTAGGACGAAAAGATTTGGGTGGGGGAGAGTGTAATAACCCTAGATTTTTGAATATAATTTAAATTTATCTTTATTTTGTTTGAAATTATTTTAAATTTGTTTTATTTGTAAGATTTTATTTCTAAATATTTTTAAAGTGATAATAGAATTTTTCCAAAATTTATTGCATTTCCTATTTTTAAAGGCTAGTTACCATTTTTCTGCTATTTTCTTCATTTAAATTATATTTAATTAAAATTTATTTATTTATTTTTGTGAATGCATTTTTATTTTGTGTTCTTATCTTTATTTATAAATATTTTTCAAGTATAAATTTTTTTCCAAAGCTCATTGAATTTGTTTTAAATTTTTTAAAGACTAGTTTGCATTTTTAAGCTATTTTCGTAATTTAATTGTATTTAATTAAAATTTATTTATTTATTTTATATATTTATTTTTATTTCTGAGTTTTTATCTTTATTTATCAGCATTTTATATGTATTTAAAATTTTAAAGGAAATAAGAGAAATTTGAAGGGTTTTGTGACTCTTGATTTGCTTTAGCCTTTTTGTATTCACGCCTCTTCACTTTCAAACAACACTTTAATTCAATTGCTGCCATAACTTCATTCCTACAGCCGACCACTTCTCCCTATCATTTTTACGTGATTTTTCTCCTCAACGCTGGAAAAAAAAATTCGGCCTTCCTTCTTTGTGTAAAGTTTGGTAAATTCTATTTTTCTTTTTCTTGTTTTATGCTTGAATTATATGATTTTTTGCACTTGCTCTCTTCTACTTCAGGTTCGGCCCCACCACTCCAACCACCTTGCCGCCTCCACCACAACCTAAGCCAGCCTCCACCACCTCCTCTCCAACCCCATAGCCAGGCCGAGCCATCCTATGGTGAAGCTCCACCTAAATCTACACAAATTTCATCTAAATGCACCATAGCCAAACACACAATTCATCCACCACCACAAACACCCCCTTAGCCCCCACCTACACCACCATCTCCAGCCCTTACCTGACCTGACCCCTCTGCCATGTCAACCCCTGACCCACCTGAACCCAGGACATGTCCATATGACCTTGGCCGTGGCCTAGATTTGCATTGAAACCATATGGTGTTCCTTAGCTTGTTTTGTTCATGCACCATATGTTTGCACCATCATCAAACCCATGTAGGCCGACCCCATTGGACCCAAAACTAGATCAAAACCATGCCTTAGCCATGTATTCCAACCTATGGCCGAGCCTAGGGAAGGTTGAAAGCAAGTGCAAAGATTTTGGCTTTGTTTTATGCAGTTAATTCTAACAATGTTTAATCTTATTTGGGTTAAAAACTTATGTTTGTTACATTGTTTTGTTTGAATTGTATTCAAGGAAATTAATCTTTGGCTCTCCCACTCGAATCTTTGTCATGCTATCATGCTTTGGTGGATCGTTTTGTGTGTCTCAGTTGTCATCTCCAGCTCATACCAGTGAGTTATCCTCACAAGACATTTTTGTACTTATATAACTAGTAAATCGATCACATTTGAATCTGTAAAATGCATCACCATATTATGTCTGCTATGCTATGATTATATGATGTTCACCCATGCTTAAACACCTGTTATATCATGTGTTACTGTTATATTATGTTGTTCTGTTACTTATATCAGTTTATCACATTGCAAGTTTCCTTTAGATTAGAATCACTATGGGTTGAAATGATACATACCCGAACAGACTTTATAATAGGGGAAAATCGTTATGGGCTGAAACGACAGGCTCGAACGATTTCAAATTGTTTCATTTACTTGGGACTGTGAGTTTGAAATGATAAAACCCGGGTTTTATTTGTAAATTACGGGTTGAAATGATATATTATCCGTATCACTTTACCTAGGCTAGAAAATGAAATACAGACCCGTAGTTAAAATATGTTTTTCTAAAAAATTTAAAATATTTTAAAAATGTAAATATTATAATATTTTGATTTAAACTTAATTAAAAATGATTTTTGTAAAGTATTATTGATTTTCTGAAAATTTATAAGTGAAATAAATTAATGGTAAAGTTAGAAATCTGAAATGTAAGTTATTTTGGAAATTATAATTTGGTGATAAATAGAATTTAAATTAAATCTGGAAATATAATAAATTTATGATAATTTGGATTAAAATGAATTTAAAATGATTTTATAATATATGAATGATTTTTGAATAAAGTTAAAATATGAAATGAATGAATATTTAAGTTGAAATTTGGAAATATAACTTAAATTGGAATTTATGAATTTTGTTTAAAAGTGAATTTTTGAAGTAAGTAAATAAAATGAAAATAAGTTATATTTGAAAATTTAAACTTAAAGTGTTAAGTTAAAAGTAAATTTAATAAATTTAAAATTGAATGTTGGAATTTAATAAGTGAATTATTATTAAATATTGATTTCTGGATAGAAATTTAACTTTATAAAATCATGAATATAAAGGTATTTGAATGATTGTTTTAAAAGTGAAAATATGTGATTTTATAAGTTAAAAATGATTTAAATAAAAAATATAATTGTTTGTGAAATTATATTGAATATTTGAAGTTAATTAACTGCATTTTTGAAATGCTATTATTTCTAAAGTAAATGATAAAACAGCATTTGTAAATGCTATAGTTAATATAAATGAACTAAAGGGCTAAATTGAATTAAAGGCTATTATAATACTTTGTAAGTGTTATAATTGTTGAATTTAACTAAGGTTTTATTTGAGTTAATGTAACCCTATTACAGCATTTTTGAATGCTGTCTTTTGTTAAATTGAAGTGTTTTAAAAGTAACTTTCCGTAGCATTTTTGTAAATGCTGCGAAAGTTGAATTTTCATTGTTTTAATAAATTTGAGTGAATAAATGAATTTCGAAAGATTAAAATTTTGGAAATTTAATAATTTAATTATTAAATATAATAACTTCATTTTTATGATTTAAAATGTAGAAATATAAACTATTTTGAAATGTGTGTTGAAATGCTATTTTAAATAAATGAATGTGGTTTGGAAGATATGATATTTTGATATTTTGAAATGGATTTTGAATGATATTGAATTTTGAAATGATATTTGATTTCGAAGTATAAAATACCATTTTGATATTTTAACCACGGGATGTATTTAATTTATAGTTTAACTGATTCTTAAAGGACGGGCGATCCCAAGCATCCTTTAAGTTATTGTGCATTTAGACTACAGTTCACTTGAGTTGGTTTACATTATAGAAGTATATATGTCCTGACTCGAGTGTTTTGTGTTTTACTTTAGGCTCGGGTCAGCTTGAGTATTTACAGCTTAGCTTTGGATTTCTTTCCTGGAGTTAGGAATCGCTGGAGATTCTGCTTGTCTAGTATCCGTTCCCTTTCAGTTTCAGTTTTTCTATTTCAGTTTTGGTGTTTAGAAACTGGTATGTATTTGAGATTCTAGTGTATTTTTTTTTCAGACTGATATTATGTATAATGTTTTGAGAGTTTGTTATAGTAGCTTCATGAACTACTATGATATTTTAATTTCCGCTGTGAGTTATTCTGATATTTCTGTGTCTGTGATTCTGTGATTGTATTTCATTTGCTCCAAATTTATTTACAATGCGGTATTTTGAGCAATTCAAGTCCAGCAAGTGTGGATGCGAATGGCAGAAAATATCGGGTTGTTATAGTGACTCAGTTATGTAATTCGTTAAAGGAACTTAGGAGTAGAAGACATGTACGAAAGGATGAAATGAGGCTTCAAGTTCTTAATGGATTTTTATTAGATTCAACTGTAGTTGGAGACATCACTTAACTTTGCCTAGTGGATTTGATTTACTTTTAAATGATTGTTATTATGTTAAAACTTTATTTGCATAAATATATTTATTTCTAGATTGTTTAATAATAAGGCTGTCAATGGATACCCCAAAAATTTGAAATCCGTCGGCATCCGCATCCGAAAAGCGGATAAGTATATGATATCTAGAAAAAGGATGCGGGTGTGGATACGAAGACATCCGCATCTGAGAATTATCCGTCTGGCTTATGTCAAGATTATAGTTCAAATTATGTATATTTTAATGCAGCAAATGATATTCGTTTATTATTTTACTAAGTTAGTTGTTTATATTATATGCACTTAATGCTTATTAACTACTTGAAACTATTTATTATCATCATATCTGTAAAATTTTAACACTTTTACAATTAATGAGATTGAAAAATATTTATGTTAAACTAAAATTTTCTTTTTGTAATTCTTGATTTATCGATCGTTAGCGTATAGGATAAGTAGCTGATATCCGTCCGTATCCGCGGATGCGGATATCCAATATCCGAAAATGATTTTGGATGCAGATGCGGATATAGTGCTATCCGCATCCGAAAGCATCTGTTGACAGGCCTATGATACAGGTTTTTATTTTCATTGTAGTGACACTATTATGAATATTCTATCTGATGGAACTAATATTTGCAATGTTGTTTTAGATAATGACATTTATATACTTAATTTTAGTCATATCTATGCTATTAATAAATCGTTTATTGATAATAATAATAGTTACATATGGCACTATAGGCTATGTTATTAGTGACATAAAACTGCATAAAATGAAAACCAAAGGTTTTTTACCATCATGTGATTATGGTACCTGTGAGCCTTGTCTCAAAGGGAAAATGACCAAGCAACCCTTTAGTGGGAGTGACGAAAGAGTTGGTGAAACCTTGGGTCTCGTACATGCTGATGTATATGGATCAATAAGTGTAGTGACCAAGGACAATTTCACTTACTTCGTAACTTTTACTAACGATTTCTCGAGACTAGGATGTAACAACTCGTATAGTTCATGATTGTGTATTTAAATATTTTATTTAAGTATAGCATCGTTAGTTGGATTAAAGTATGAAATGTTACTTTTCGCAAACAATCGAACTAGGACTCGAGACCATGTCCATTAAGTTCAAAATGTCGCTTGCGACCTTTTTGAGCATAAACATCGATATGCTTGGAGTTGAGTAAAATTTTGATATTTTCATTTAGGGCTTTGGGTTTGGGTTCAGCCCAATAACCCTGTAACAACCAGGTATTTTCAACCATTCGCATCCATTATAAGTGTATAGGTAGACACTCATGCCGGAATTGAATTGCTCAAAATACCGCGTTGTAAATAAATTTTTTGACAAATCTCAGAATATGCAGTAAATAAAAATCACAGACACAGAGTAATAATAATGCAGCGGAAGTAAAAGAGATAGTAGTTCATGAAGCTACTATATAAATATATTAGAGTTACATAAGATACAATAGAAGAAATAAAGTACAACAGAAGTTTAAATGTGATAACCAAGTACAAGCTGAATAGAACAACCGAACTGAAAAGATGAAACTTGACAAGTAGATAATCTCCAGCGATTCCAATCTCCAGAAAGTGGAAATCCAAATCTGTGAATAACTCAGGCTGACCCGAGCGTAAATAAAAATACAAACACTCGAATCAGGACATACATACTTATACAATGTAAACCAACTCAAGTGAACTGTAGCAAAGGTACAAGTAACTTAGAAGATGCTTGGGCCACCCATCCTATAAGGATCCGTTAAACTATTTACTATGTACTAATATACGCTATATACAGTAGTGTCTAATCAGTAAAGTATAATCATATAGAAAATAGCGTTAAGGGGATGGTGAACCTTAACGCGGTTGGATCTTTAAAACCAAAATCGTAGTGGGCTCGCTATAAGGAGATGACACGGCACGCGAGGCAATGCCAGGGTGGATACACCGTTTGCACTCCCGGACCGGTGGTGACGGCAAGCCAGCAGCTTCCGCCCACCTCGAACAATACCCCCGAATCAAAGTGGCGCCACATATCGAATCACAAAAGTAATAGAATGGTTTCCGATGGATCATGCTCGATGAAAGGGTGCGACCCTTTGTGTAGCCCGGTATAGCTCCTGTTTTAGTCATTTATGCCAACTCATGGGAGTTGGGTCCACGTAATATACCTCGAGAACGTCGCCACCATCCTACTTCATTCTGGAATCTCCACCGCGTACACAGTTGTTAAAGTGGTTTTCGGTATTGTCCGGCTATAAGACAATATCTGATCTCGGTCTCTTTAACAACCAATCGTTATTATAACCCGTAGTTATAACTTTAAAATAATATTTTATACTTCAAAAATAAATGTCATTTCAACCCAAACCTTTATCAAAATAAAGATTAAATCATTTTCAAACCATTTCAATATATCATCATACCATATCTTTCAATTCAAATATGTATCAAAATAAATATCAAGTCATTTCTAACCATTTCAATATTTTAAATTATCATATCCTTTAAAAACTTCCTTTCAAATCATTTTAATACATCAAAATATCATAACCTTTCAAAGCTTCATTTTTCAAATCATTTAATATCAAAATATCATATCTTTCAAAACTTCGTTTCAAATCATTTTAATATATCAAAATATCATATCTTTCAGTACCACATTTCAAATCATTTTAATATATCAAGATATCATATCTTTTCGAAACCACATTTCAAATCATTATTCATTTTATTCAATATAAAATACCATTTCAATTCATATTTCAAAACAGTTTATTTTCCAAAAAAAAATCATTTTTAATCATAAAAATGAAGTTATTATGTTAAAAATTAAATTATTAAATTTCCAAAATTTTCAACTTCCAAAGTTCATTTATTCACTTACGTTTATCAAAACAGTGAAATTCCACTTTTTCGCAGCATTTAGAAAACGCTACGGAAAGTTACATTCAAAACAGTTCAATTTAACAAAAGACAACATTTTAAAATGTTGTAATAGGGTTTAATTAAATTCCAAATATACTTAGTTAAATTCAAAAATTATAGCACCTACAAAATTGGTATAATAGTTTTTAATTCAATTTAGCTTTTTAGTTCATTATCATCAACTACAGCATTTACAAATACTGTAATATCATTTACATTGTAATTAATAGCATTTCAAAAATGCAGTCAATTAACTCCAAATATTCAATATAATTTCTTAACCAATTATATTTTTATTTAAAACATTTTTAACTCATAAAATCATACATTTTCATGTTTATAAACATCATTTAATTTTCCCCAAGTTCATGTTTTAATAAAGTTAAATTTCCATTCAAAAATCAAGATTTAATAATAATTCACTTATTAAATTGCAATGTTCAATTTTAAATTCCTTGCATTAAATTTCAACTTAACACTTAAGTTCAAATTCTCAAATATAACATAGTTTTATTTTTATTTACTTAACTAAAAATTCACTTTTAAGTCAATTTCATAAATTTCCAATTTTAGTTATATTTCAAAATTTCAACTTAAATATTCATTCATTACAAATTTCAACTTTATTAAAAATCATTAATATGATATAAAATCACTTTAAATTCATTTAAATTCAAATTATCATAAATTTATTATAATTTCAAATTCAATTTAATTTCCAATTATAATTAAATCAAATTTTCCAAAATAACTTACATTCAAAATTTTCTAACATTTTCATTAATTCATTTCACTTACAATTATTCAGAAAATCAATAATATTTTGCAAAAATCCTTTTTAATTAGATTTAAATCAAAACATTTTAATATTTACATTTCTAAAATAATTTAAAATTTTTTTAGAAAAACATATATTAACTACAGGTCTGTATATAATTTTCTACAATAGGAAAAGTGATACGGGTAATATATCATTTCAACCCGTAATTTACAAAGAAAATCCGGATTCTATCATTTCAAACCCGCAGTCCCAAGTAAATGAAATAAATTGAAAATCATTCAGGCCTATCATTTCAGCCCATAACAATTTTCCCTTATTCTAAAGTCCGTTCGGTTATTTATCATTTCAACCCATAGTGATTCTAATCTAAAGGGAACTTGCAGTGTGATGGACAGATAAAATAAACAGAATAGCATGAAATAACAGTAACATATAACATAATAGGTGTAATAACATGTGTGAACATCATATGATAATAATATAAGCAGTTATAACATGATCATATAGTTCTACAGATTCACAGGGTGTCAATTTACTACTTATATAAGTACATAATGTCTGGTGAGAAATACTCACATTTTTATGCTGGAGATATTAATTTGAATGACACAACGGATCCAGAAGGCACGGCCTTTGATTTTGAGTGGAGAGAAATAGCCAAGATATCATCTTGTAAACAACCCCAAAACAAGACAATATAACTTATGAATATTCAACCAAAACAATTTAGAAATAATTGGAAATTTGAAATTAACAAAGGACAAAATGATTCAACCTTTCATTAACCATTAAAGTGCTTGGCCATGACATCATTTGGCTCAGCCATGATCAGGTCTGGACCTGAAATGCTCATCCAATGGTCAGCAAAAAGAAGGCAAAACAATGGGATGTGAAGAGGCAGGAGTTAAACATGAAGCAGACAAAGAGTCAAGGCCAAAAGGAGTGGTTTTTGGTGCACACTAGGCTCGGCCTAGTCATTGTTTGGGCTTGGCCATGCTTGCTCCAGATCTGGACAGAGGTCAAGTGATGGCCAGAGATCAGGATGGTGGTGGTGGAGCAAGGGAAGGTGGCCAAGGTGATAGAAGAAGGATATAGGTGAAGTTATGTGATCTAGGCATTGTTTTCAAGGATTTCTTTACAAATTTGTGGGGTTTGCATCATAGGGAGGCCATGGTCAGATCTTGGTCAGAGGAGGGGAAGGTGGTGCTGCTGTAGATGGTGATGGTGTGGTCAGTGGTGGTGGAGATGTGGGGCCGAGCAAAGCTATGAGAGGTCATGGCAAAATCTAGGGTTGTTACACTCTCCCCCACTCAAAACTTTTCGTCCTCGAAAAGGAATGAAGTACGGGAAAGCACAGACAAAGATAGAGTGAAATAAGATTAAGATAAGATGATAAGAAGATTGAAATTATACATGATAACTATTGTTATAGGTAAGTTTAACAAGATGCAGATTATCAAAGATTATAGAAAGATTTCTAAACGGAAAAATTATAGAAAGATACCTATACCAGTCTATAGGAAGATAAGAATAATAAGGACGACAAAAAGATAGTTCGCAAAACAAAATAAGGAAATAAATTTGAAAGCATGGAAATTTCAACTTAAATAGAGAATAAATCTTTACACAAGTTAAATAAATCTTAACTATCCCAAATTTCATTATCTTATTATCCAATCATCTTAAATTAACAATTTTTTTTAAACCCTGGGTTTGAAAAATAATCATTTATTACACTCACAATGTACTTAATAAATTTAATTCTTCTTTATTCCTAATTAAAATTAAATTTATTCCTCTCAATATATTTATCACTTATGTTAAATATGCTTACACTTAAAATAACTGCTTTCTTTTATTCTTAGTTCTTTTAACATTATTTTATTGTAAGTTATTCAATTACCCTTTATTATATTTAACACTTTTAATCATTTTAAAATTAAAATTTAAGTGTATAACATTTATTATAACCACTCAAATTTTATTAAAAAAATTCTTTTTATATTGTATATTATCCAATTACATTATTAACTTCTGAAATTAAGATAAGTTATATTTGAACGCAATTGTATTATACAATTAAATCATTTCATGCTTGAATATTCATCCAAAAATTTTATTTTCTTTTTATAATTGAAATTATTCTTTAAAATAAAATTTAAGAATTAAATTTCCGATTTCTTCAAACCATTTAGAGATAATTAAAGGTATGTACATAGTTTATCAAATCAAATTTAAATCATATGTCTTATATATATATATATACGCATATATATATATATATATATATATATATATATATATATATATTATAGATCAAGTCATATTTTAGAAATTCAAATCAAATTTGATTTACCAAAACAAAACTATAGTAAGTCTACAGAGCGGTCTCTTCACTTCGAAACTCGAAAATGAATGTCGATGGTGCTGCAGTCATCGCCGAAGTTATTTTCCAGCGACAAAGAGAAGAGCAATAATTTTTAAAATTTCAAGTTCTTTGAAAACAAATTTCTAGTCGAAAATACTTTAAATAATATAACCCTTTAAAACTTTAAACACAAGGTTTGAAACCACCGGAAATTAAATTCTCAAGTTTCTTGTTCTAAATTCATTTCAGTCCCAAATCAATTTATAAACGACTATTTATAAATTCATTTATAGAACAATAAATGATAAATTAAGTATTATCACTTCAAACAATCAATTTAAATCAGTTTATTAAGTTTCATAAATTTACTTATATATCAAAATTTATTTCATTAACCAAATTTTAAAATAATATTGTGTCAGTTTGTTCTGTCAAAGTGTTTTAGAAATCCTGTCGATAGCGTTGATCAGACGAATCGATCGGAAACCCAAATCGACATCAACAACCCAAACAACACAATATATAAAACAAAACATAGATGTACAAGTACAATTCAAAATGTTTGGAAGAATAGATTGGAAACAAAAGACAAGATGATTAAATAACAGAGTAGGGAGGTGGGTAAGCTTAAATAAATCGCGGACAACCTTAACCGGGTCAACCGTGACTTAAATAATAAGATCGATGTGGATCTTCTAGGGTAAATCTACATTCAATCTCAATAGATAAAGTTTGGAATAACAAAAGATATTAGCATCTAAACCAAGGATAAATATAAATCTCTGGTGAATCGATGCTAATTGAAAAGGCGTTTCACCCCTTTACAATTCAATTTGAAATTGGCGTGACCACCGACTCACTAGAAAGATCATTCGAAGCGGAGTTATGGAATACTCCAGAGTCAAAAGAAGATGAATAGTGAGGGATACGAATGGATTTTGGAACCGTAGGGAACGTTCCAAAATTCAAAGGAATCGAGTCAAAAAGGAAGATATTCAAACTCGAATGAAAGTGATTCTGTAAATGCATTCACTCCAAAAGCTGAGTTTTGCCTAGAGCTACCAAAGCTCTGATACCAACTGTAACAACCAGGTATTTTCAACCATTCGCATCCATTATAAGTGTATAGGTAGACACTCATGCCGGAATTGAATTGCTCAAAATACCGCGTTGTAAATAAAAATTTTGGCAAATCTCAGAATATGCAGTAAATAAAAATCACAGATCACAGACACAGAGTAATAATAATGCAGCGGAAGTAAAAGAGATAGTAGTTCATGAAGCTACTATATAAATATATTAGAGTTACATAAGATACAATAGAAGAAATAAAGTACAACAGAAGTTTAAATATGATAACCAAGTACAAGCTGAATAGAACAACCGAACTGAAAAAATGAAACTTGACAAGTAGATAATCTCCAACGATTCCAATCTCCAGAAAGTGGAAATCCAAATCTGTGAATAACTCAGGCTGACCCGAGCGTAAATAAAAATACAAACCCTCGAGTCAGGACATACATACTTATACAATGTAAACCAACTCAAGTGAACTGTAGCAAAGGTACAAGTAACTTAGAAGATGCTTGGGACCGCCCATCCTCTAAGGATCCGTTAAACTATTTACTATGTAGTAATATATGCTATATACAGTAGTGTCTAATCAGTAAAGTATAATCATATAGAAAATAGCGTTAAGGGGATGGTGAACCTTAACGCGGTCGGATCTTTAAAACCAAAATCGTAGTGGGCTCGCTATAAGGAGTTGACACGGCACGCGAGGCAATGCCAGGGTGGATACACCGTTTGCACTCCCGGACCGGTGGTGACGGCAAGCCAGCAGCTTCCGCCCACCTCGAACAATACCCTCGAATCAAAGTGGCGCCACATATCGAATCACAAAAGTAATAGAATGGTTTCCGATGGAGCATGCTCGATGAAAGGGTGCGACCCTTTGTGTAGCCCGGTATAGCTCCTGTTTTAGTCATTTATGCCAACTCATGGGAGTTAGGTCCATGTAATATACCTCGAGAACGTCGCCGCCATCCTACTTTATTCTGGAATCTCCACCGCGTACACAGTTGTTAAAGTGGTTTTCGGTATTGGCCGGCTATAAGACAATATCCGATCTCGGTCTCTTTAACAACCAATCGTTATTATAACCCGTAGTTATAACTTTAAAACAATATTTTATACTTCAAAAATAAAATGTGATTTCAACCTAAACCTTTATCAAAATAAAGATTAAATCATTTCCAAACCATTTCAATATATCATCATACCATATCTTTCAATTCAAATATTTATCAAAATAAATATCAAGTCATTTCTAACCATTTCAATATTTGAAATTATCATATCCTTTATAAACTTCCTTTCAAATCATTTTAATACATCAAAATATCATAACCTTTCAAAGCTTCATTTTTCAAATCATTTAATATCAAAATATCATATCTTCCAAAACTTTGTTTCAAATCATTTTAATATATCAAAATATCATATCTTTCGGTACCACATTTCAAATCATTTTAATATATCAAAATATCATATCTTTTCGAAACCACATTTCAAATCATTGCTCATTTTATTCAATATAAAATACCATTTCAATTCATATTTCGAAACAGTTTATTTTCCAAAAAATCATTTTTAATCATAAAAATGAAGTTATTATGTTAAAAATTAAATTATTAAATTTCCAAAATTTTCAACTTCCAAAGTTCATTTATTCACTTACGTTTATCAAAACAGTGAAATTCCACTTTTCGCAGCATTTAGAAAACGCTACGGAAAGTTACATTCAAAACAGTTCAATTTAACAAAAGACAACATTTTAAAATGTTGTAATAGGGTTTACTTAAATTCCAAATAAACTTAGTTAAATTCAAAAATTATAGCACCTACAAAATTGCTATAATAGTTTTTAATTCAAGTTAGCTTTTTAGTTCATTATCATCAACTACAGCATTTACAAATACTGTAATATATTTACATTGTAATTAATAGCATTTCAAAAATGCATTCAATTAACTCCAAATATTCAATATAATTTCTCAAGCAATTATATTTTTATTTAAAACATTTTTAACTCATAAAATCATACATTTTCACATTTATAAACATCATTTAATTTTCCTCAAGTTCATGATTTTATAAAGTTAAATTTCCATTCAAAAATCAAGACTCAATAATAATTCACTTATTAAATTGCAATGTTCAATTTTAAATTCCTTGCATTAAATTTCAACTTAACACTTAAGTTCAAATTCTCAAATATAACATAGTTTTATTTTTATTTACTTAACTAAAAATTCACTTTTAAGTCAATTTCATAAATTTCCAATTTTAGTTATATTTCAAAATTTCAACTTAAATATTCATTCATTTCACATTTCAACTTTATTAAAAATCATTAATATGATATAAAATCACTTTAAATTCATTTAAATTCAAATTATCATAAATTTATCATAATTTCAAATTCAATTTAATTTCCAATTATAATTAAATCAAATTTTCCAAAATAACTTACATTCAAAATTTTCTAACTTTTTCATTAATTCATTTCACTTACAATTATTCAGAAAATCAATAATATTTTACAAAAATCCTTTTTAATTAGATTTAAATCAAAATATTTTAAAATTTACATTTCTAAAATAATTTAAAAAAATTAGAAAAACATATATTAACTACGGGTCTGTATATAATTTTCTACATTAGGAAAAGTGATACGGGTAATATATCATTTCAACCCGTAATTTACAAAGAAAATCCGGGTTCTATCATTTCAAACCCGCAGTCCCCAGTAAATGAAATAAAATCATTCAGGCCTATCATTTCAGTCCATTACAATTTTCCCTTATTCTAAAGTCCGTTCGGGTATGTATCATTTCAACCCATAGTGATTCTAATCTAAAGGGAACTTGCAGTGTGATGGACAGATAAAATAAACAGAATAGCATGAAATAACAGTAACATATAACATAATAGGTGTAATAACATGTGTGAACATCATATGATAATAATATAAGCAGTTATAACATGGTCATATAGTTCTACAGATTCACAGGGTGTCAATTTACTACTTATATAAGTACATAATGTCTGGTGAGAAATACTCACATTTTTATGCTGGAGATACTAATTTGAATGACACAACGGATCCAGAAGGCACGACCTTTGATTTTGAGTGGAAAGAAATAGCCAAGATATCATCTTGTAAACAACCCCAAAACAAGACAATATAACTTATGAATATTCAACCAAAACAATATAGAAATAATTTGAAATTTGAAATTAACAAAGGACAAAATGATTCAACCTTTCATTAACCATTCAAGTGCTTGGCCATGACATCATTTGGCTCAGCCATGATCAGGTCTAGACATGAAATGCTCATCCAATGGTCAGCAAAAAGAAGGCAAAACAATGGGATGTGAAGAGGCAGGAGTTAAACATGAAGCAGACAAAGAGTCAAGGCCAAAAGGAGTGGTTTTTGGTGCACACTAGGCTCAGCCTAGTCATTGTTTGGGCTTGGCCATGCTTGCTCCAGATCTGGACAGAGGTCAAGTGATGGCCAGAGATCAGGTTATGGTGGTGGTGGAGCAAGGGGAGGTGGCCAAGGTGATAGAAGAAGGATATAGGTGAAGTTATGTGGTCTAGGCATTGTTTTCAACGATTGCTTTACAAGTTTGTGGGGTTTGCATCATAGGGAGGCCATGGTCAGATCTTGGTCAGAGGAGGGGAAGGTGGTGCTGCTGTAGATGGTGATGGTGTGGTCGGTGGTGGTGGTGGAGATGTGGGGCCGAGCAAAGCTATGAGAGGTCATGGCAAAATCTAGGGTTGTTACACTCTCCCCCACTCAAAACTTTTCGTCCCCGAAAAAGAATGAAGTACGGGAAAGCACAGACAAAGATAGAGTGAAATAAGATTAAGATAAGATGATAAGAAGATTGAAATTATACATGATAACTATTGTTATAGGTAAGTTTAACAAGATGCGGATTATCAAAGATTATAGAAAGATTTCTGAAAGGAAAAATTATAGAAAAATACCTATACCAGTCTATGGAAGATAAGAATAATAGGGACGACAAAAAGATAGTTCACAAAACAAAATAAGGAAATAAATTTGAAAGCATGGAAATTTCAACTTAAATAGAGAATAAATCTTTACACAAGTTAAATAAATCTTAACTATCCCAAATTTCATTATCTTATTATCCAATCATCTTAAATTAACAATTTTTTTTAAACCCTGGGTTTGAAAAGTAATCATTTATTACACTCACAATGTACTTAATAAATTTAATTCTTCTTTATTCCTAATGAAAATTAAATATATTCCTCACAATATATTTATCACTTATGTTAAATATGCTTACACTTAAAATAACTGCTTTCTTTTTGTTATCTCGCTTTTTGGCAAAGCCGTGATACCAAAAGAATGGTCAAAAATGAAAGACAGTTCGTATCAGGGAGTGGTTGTACTTCACTCCGCTATGGACATCGATGAATTTTGTCCGAGCCCGGATCTGGCCACAATTGATAGGACATGACAAGCAAAGCTGTAGAAGCCAGCGTTTCAAGTTTCAAGTCAATCCGAGTTCGCATGCTCAAGACATGATGAGTTCAATTTGAGAGAGATAGCCCCTTGTTCGGTTCGAACCCATAGGGTACCCGTGGATCGAATCGATGGCCAGAGGTTATGATCGAACCCATCTACTCCGAACCCATCCGGTATCCTTGCTTCGAACCCATGAAGTTCGAACCCACCCAGTATCCTTCCTTCAAATCCATGAAGTTCGAACCCATCATCCTATCAGTAGTTCGAACCCACGAGACATAGCCGTGCTTCGGATTCATCAGCCACCATGTACTTCGAATCGATTGCATTCGAATCCATCAGCACGTTCGTATCCATGCTATAGCACTGTTTCGTATCCATCAATGGGTCGCGTCTTTGTATCCATGAATTTCGTATCGATCACGCCAGTGCCTAGTTCAAATCGATGATCGTTCGAACCCATCACGGAGCTTCAGTTCGTATCCATCACATGTATCGACGCGAACTTACCATCGATGCGAAAGAAGCCCCCTCTCCTCGATTCGAACTAGGCAGATGCAGGCCAACACGAGACTTAAGTAGTTGATTGATTCAAACTATGCAACGGCCATAGATGCAAACGAGGCGAAGAACATAGGTGTGAAGCGTTCAACCCAGAGAGAAGACCTGATCGACTCGAAGGACGTGCGCCACGTGACCACTGAGCCACGTGCATCCATGGATTCGAACTCAGGGGTTCGAAGCGATCGATTCGAACAACACAGCCAACCGAAAAACTCCAATTCGAATCGATCGTATCTCCTAAACCACTCTTCCAAATGCAATGAAATTTCCACAGTAGCTTCCATACAAGATAAAGATTGTTCATGACAAATTTCAGCTCGATTGGACCATTTCTTAATGGGTTCGAAATCACTTCGAATCAATGTCAGATCGAGACGAAACTTGGTGGGGTCGGTCGCGTGGGCCCACTCACGTGCTAGAAGAAGTCTCCCGAAGTTTGAGCGAGATTTGGGCCTCCTACGCCTATAAATAGCACCCTGAAGCCTTCAGAAAAGGGGACCTTTCGGGAGCTTCCACCATTGAACGCCAAGACTCTGCCGAATTCAATTCTATTCATCATCATCGCTGTTGTATTCAGATTCCAAAGCTATCTTCAACTGTACTCCGTTGTAATCAATTAATATCATCAAGTGAAGCAATAAAGAGAGAACCTTCAAAGTGGACGTAGGCACGAACGCCGAACCACTATAAATCTTGTGTTGTTTACTGTTATTTGTGATTTGCTATATTTATTATCTCTTAGATCTGAGTTCTGCGTTAATTGTTACGGATCTGTGTTGATAAACGAGTGTTTTCACGATATTGAGTGTTTGTGACCAATTTTGGCGCAAACATTTTGGTGCTTTCACTGAGAATTGAACTCAGGATAATTTGAATTTGAAAGCTTAAAGATTTAGATCTAAGAACCATGACGAGACAGACGAGTAAGAAACAAAGGCCAGAGAGAAGTGAACACCAAGGAAGTTAAGAGGCTTCTTCAGGAGCAAACCAAGCTTCAATCTTCATCACTAGGGACGAGATGGAGACAATGATGAAAAAACAGGAGGAGCTGATCTAGAGTTTGTTCCAACAGATAGGGCAACTTAAAGCACAGAATCGAGGAGTAACCGGAGTCCAGAACGGAGCAGGACCATCCAACATAGCACCTGGAGTAGGGGGCAAACACATGGAAAATGTTGATCCAATCCCTGAGAGAGATAGAGATGCATCTATCCAAGCAAGGAGTAGCAGAGGAGTGAACGCTCCATCAAGGGGGCAGATCCCAGAATTCCCTCGTTGACTCGGGGGGCAGGTTGAAA
Organism: Allium cepa; assembly: GCA_030765085.1. Classification (NCBI taxonomy): domain Eukaryota; kingdom Viridiplantae; phylum Streptophyta; class Magnoliopsida; order Asparagales; family Amaryllidaceae; genus Allium; species Allium cepa. Next base: position 56,359,263 of record CM060939.1, read on the forward strand.
GTAATGAACGGAGATTGCATCTCGGAGACGACGACAAGTTGGAAGAGATGGTTAGAAGAGCTATGAGAGGCGGTTTGGTAAACAAAGATTTGGAGGATGTTAATAGGAGTCCTTTTACTCCAGCAATCAGACGAGCTAGGAACCCCCCGGATTTCAAGTTACCATCGTTGGACATGTATGACGGGAGAACAGACCCCACGGTTCATCTAACGAAGTATATGAGGCATATGGAAGTGCTGGGGGCATTAGAGGAGGTTATGGCCCGGTGCTTTCCATTGTACTTGACGGATATTGCAGCATTGTGGTTCAGACAATTGGAGAATGGATCCATCGGAACATGGAAGGGTTTAATTGAGAGATTTATGAGGCAATTCAGGGTTCACATTACGAGACCCAAGAATGTGATGACTTTGGCAACCCTAAAGCAGAAAGCCGGAGAGACCTTGAGGAGTTATCTAGCGCGATTCAATGCAGCAGCAGCTTCGGTGGATCGGGCAGATCCATCTATGGTGGTGATGGCAGCCGTGTCCGGAGTAGCTGACGGCACAGAGTTCAAAATTCATTGACTAAAGATCCACCCATGGATCTAGAGGAATTCTACCACGAGGCAGAAAGGTTTTTACATATAGAGGATACTAATGCCGAAAGAGAAGAAGGAGAGGGAATAGAAGTTTATATGCTCAAAGACAAAAAGCCTATCGAAAAGGACTCAGGCAAGGATAAAGGAAAACGAAAGGATGAGGATTATAATGACAGGTCAAAGCGACAACGGAGGGAGCCGCGATTCACCACTTACGCCGAGCTGAATGAGAGTCTGGAGCGAATTTATCAGGATACCAAAGAGCAGATTCCATATCGTAGGCCGATACGAAGGGATCCAACCTCTGACGAAAGGAGATCAGATAAGTTTTGTGCATTTCACGAATTAAATGTTCATAACACTAATGATTGTAGGCACCTGAGGGACGAGGTGGAAGGACATATCAGAAACGGTATGCTCCTTCAATATGCGAGGAGGCGAGCTTCAACGGTGGAGCCAGAGCGGCCACCATCTACATCAGCCAGGGGCAACCCTGAACCAGGACATCGTTTGGTTATCAATTAATTAAAATAACGATGAACAAATCGCAAGCTTCCACTAACACAATTAAATCGTTTACACATGTATGAGATCGCGAACGTCCTCCAAGCATGCTCTGAATGATCATTGATTGCTTCGTAGTGGGAACTTACACTTTGATATCCTTGCTTTGCTTTTGTTTCATTTTGATTTGGATATTTAGACTTGGTTTGTTTGGACATTTCTGTTTTTAAAATTCACCTGTTGAATAGATATTTGATTCTGATAACTCTAAAATGGCTAAGCTGCTTGCACATGTACGAGGTCGCGAACGGTCCTTAGGCATGCTCTGAGATAGTGATATACCCTAACAAATGATCCAGGGACCCACTCGAACGTGAACCTGGTATCAACAGTACCAAGCCCCTACGGGCACACTTATTCGCCTCCAGCAGGCACACAAACAATCCAGGAACTCACCCGAACGTGACCCTGGCATCCATAACATCAAGCCCTCCCGGGCACGCAAACTCGCCTCGAACGGCACACGATCGCGAACGATCACAACTCGCCTCGAACGGCACCCGACTTCGAACAGTCACAACTCGCCACAACGGCACCCGACCTCGAACGGTCACAAAAACGCCTCGAACGGCACACGATCGCAAACGGTCACAACTTGCCTCGAACAGGAACAACTCGCCTCGAACGGCACAACTCGCCTTACTTCAAATGGATCGATCGTGAACGGTCGTCATTTGGGGCCCGCTACTTGACCGCACACTGTCGCACTTTACCTCGAATGACTCGATCCCGAACGATCGTCATTTGAAGTTACGCGCTTGACCTTGAACGGTCACACTTCACCACAGAAGACTCGATCTCGAACGATCGACGCATGGATTTATGCGCTTGACCATGAACGGCCGCGCTCCATCCCGAATAGCTCGATCCCGAACAATCGTTATTTGAGGACATATGAAACTATCAAGTTCTTTACAGGTTGATGGCAGGATATGAACATCCAACTCAAGGCATTGCAAAACACACCTTCCTACCACAAGGCATGTTTTGGGGGGCAAGTGTTATCCCGCTTTTTAGCAAAGCCGTGATACCAAAAGATTGGTCAAAAATGAAAGACAGTTCGTATCAGGGAGTGGTTGTACTTCACTCCACTCCGCTATGGATATCGATGAATTTTGTGTGAGTCCGAATTTGGCCATAATTGATAGGACATGACAAGCAAAGCTGTAGAAGCCAGCGGTTCAAGTTTCAAGTCAATTCGAGTTTGCATGCTCAAGATATGATGGGTTCAATTTGAGAGAGATAGCCCCTTGTTCGGTTCGAACCCATAGGGTACCCGTGGATCGAATCGATGGCCAGAGGTTATGATCGAACCCATCTACTCCGAACCCATCCGGTATCCTTGCTTCGAACCCATGAAGTTCGAACCCACCCAGTATCCTTCCTTCGAATCCATGAAGTTCGAACCCATCATCCTAGCAGTAGTTCGAACCCACGAGACATAGCCGTGCTTCGAATCCATCAGCCACCATGTACTTCGAATCGATTGCATTCGAATCCATCAGCACGTTCGTATCCATGCTAGAGCACTGTTTCATATCCATCAATGGGTCGCGTCTTCGTATCCATGAATTTTGTATCGATCACGCCAGTGCCTAGTTCAAATCGATGATCGTTCAAACCCATCACGGAGCTTCAATTCGTATCCATCACATGTATCGATGCGAACTTACCATCGATGCGAAAGAAGCCCCCTCTCCTCGATTCGAACTAGGCAGATGCAGGCCAACACGAGACTTAAGTAGTTGATTGATTCAAACTATGCAACGGCAAGAGATGCAAACGAGGCGAAGAACATGGGTGCGAAGCGTTCAACCCGGAGAGAAGACCGGATCGACTCGAAGGACGTACGCCACGTCACCACTGAGCCACGTGCATCCATGGATTCGAACTCAGGGGTTCGAAGCGATCGATTAGAACAACACAGCCAACCGAAAAACTCCAATTCGAATCGATTGTATCTCCTAAACCACTCATCCAAATGCAATGAAATTTCCACAGTAGCTTCCATACAAGATAAAGATTGTTCATGCCAAGTTTCAGCTCGATTGGACCATTTCTTAATGGGTTTGAAATCACTTCGAATCGATATCAGATCGAGACGAAACTTGGTGCGGTCGGTCGCGTGGGCGCACTCACGTGCCAGAAGAAGTCTCCCGAAGTTTGAGCGAGATCTGGGCCTCCTACGCCTATAAATAGCACCCTGAAGCCTTCAAAAAAGGGGACCTTTTGGGAGCTTCCGCCATTGAACGCCAAGACTCTGCCGAATTCAATTCTTTTCATCATCATCGCTGTTGTATTCAGATTCCAAAGCTATCTTCAACTGTAGTCCGTTGTAATCAATTAATATCATCAAGTGAAGCATAAAGAGAGAACCTTCAAAGTGGACGTAGGCACGAACGCCAAACCACTATAAATCTTGTGTTGTTTACTGTTATATGTGATTTGCTACATTTATTATCTCTTAGATCTGAGTTCTGCGTTAATTGTTACAGATCTGTGTTGATAAACGAGTGTTTTCACGATATTGGGTGTTTGTGACCAATTTTGGCGCAAACACTTTTATTCTTAGTTCTTTTAACATTATTTTATTGTAAGTTATTCAATTACCCTTTATTATATTTAACTCTGTTAATCATTTTCAAATTAAAATTTAAGTGTATAACATTTATTATAACCACTCAAATTTTATTAAAAAAAATCTTTTTATATTGTATACTATCCAATTACATTATTAACTTCTGAAATTAAGATAAGTTATATTTGAACGCAATTGTATTATACAATTAAATCATTTCATGGTTGAATATTCATCCAAAAATTTTATTTTCTTTTTATAATTGAAATTATTCTTTAAAATAAAATTTAAGAATTAAATTTTCGATTTCTTCAGACCATTTAGAGATAACTAAAGGTATGTACATAGTTTATCAAATCAAATTTAAATCATATGTCTATATATATATTATAGATCAAGTCATATTTTAGAAATTCAATTCAAATCAAATTTGATTTACCAAAACAAAGCTATAGTAAGTCTACAGAGCGGTCTCTTCACTTCGAAACTCAAAAATGAATGTCGATGGTGCTGCAGTCATCACCGAAGTTATTTTCCAGCGACAAAGAGAAGAGCACTAATTTTTAAAATTTCAAGTTCTTTGAAAAAAAAATTCTATTCGAAATTACTTTAAATAATATAACCCTTTAAAACTTTAAACACAAGGTTTGAAACCATCGAAAATTAAATTCTCAAATTTCTTGTTCTACATTCATTTCAGTCCCAAATCAATTTATAAACGACTATTTATAAATTCATTTATAGAACAATAAATGATAAATTAAGTATTATCACTTCAAACAATCAATTTAAATCAGTTTATTAAGTTTCATAAATTTACTTATATATCAAAATTTATTTCATTAACCAAATTTTAAAATAATATTGTGTCAGTTTGTTCTGTCAAAGTGTTTTAGAAATCCTATCGATAGCGTTGATCAGACGAATCGATCGAAAACCCAAATCAACATCAACAACCCAAACAACACAATATATAAAACAAAACATAGATGTACAAGTACAATTCAAAATGTTTGGAAGAAAAGATTGGAAACAAAAGACAAGATGATTAAATAACAGAGTAGGGAGGTGGGTAAGCTTAAATAAATCGCGGGCAACCTTAACCGGGTCAACCGTGACTTAAATAATAAGATCGATGTGGATTTTCTAGGGTAAATGTACATTCAATCTCAATAGATAAAGTTTGGAATAACAAAAGATATTAGCATCTAAACCAAGGATAGATATAAATCTCTGGTGAATCGATGCTAATTGAAAAGGCGTTTCACCCCTTTACAATTCAATTTGAAATTGGCGTGACCACCGACTCACTAGAAAAATCATTCGAAGCGGAGTTATGGAATACTCCAGAGTCAAAAGAAGATGAATAGTGAGGGATACGAATGGATTTTGGAACCGTAGGGAACGTTCCAAAATTCAAAGGAATCGAGTCAAAAAGGAAGAGATTCAAACTCGAATGAAAGTGATTCTGTAAATGCATTCACTCCATAAGCTGAGTTTTGCCTAGAGCTACCAAAGCCCTGATACCAACTGTAACAACCAGGTATTTTCAACCATTCGCATCCATTATAAGTGTATAGGTAGACACTCATGCCGGAATTGAATTGCTCAAAATACCGCGTTGTAAATAAAAATTTTGGCAAATCTCAGAATATGCAGTAAATAAAAATCACAGATCACAGACACAGAGTAATAATAATGCAGCGGAAGTAAAAGAGATAGTAGTTCATGAAGCTACTATATAAATATATTAGAGTTACATAAGATACAATAGAAGAAATAAAGTACAACAGAAGTTTAAATATGATAACCAAGTACAAGCAGAATAGAACAACCGAACTGAAAAGATGAAACTTGACAAGTAGATAATCTCCAGCGATTCCAATCTCCAGAAAGTGGAAATCCAAATCTGTGAATAACTCAGGCTGACTCGAGCGTAAATAAAAATACAAACACTCGAGTCAGGACATACATACTTATACAATGTAAACCAACTCAAGTGAACTGTAGCAAAGGTACAAGTAACTTAGAAGATGCTTGGGATCGCCAATCCTCTAAGAATCCGTTAAACTATTTACTATGTAGTAATATACGCTATATACAGTAGTATCTAATCAGTAAAGTACAATCATATAGAAAATAGCGTTAAGGGGATGGTGAACCTTAACGCGGTCGGATCTTTAAAACCAGAATTATAGTGGGCTCGCTATAAGGAGATGGCAAGGCACGCGAGGCAATGCCAGGGTGGATACACCGTTTGCACTCCGGGACCGGTAGTGACCGCAAGCTAGCAGCTTCCACCCACCTCGAACAATACCCCCGAATCAAAGTGGCGCCACATATCGAATCACAAAAGTAATAGAATGTTTCCGATGGAGCATGCTCGATGAAAGGGTGCGACCCTTTGTGTAGCCCGGTATAGCTCCTGTTTTAGTCATTTATGCCAACTCATGGGAGTTGGGTCCATGTAATATACCTCGAGAACGTCGCCACCATCCTACTTCATTCTGGAATCTCCACAGCGTACACAGTTGTTAAAGTAGTTTTCGGTATTGGCCGGCTATAAGACAATATCCGATCCCGGTCTCTTTAACAACCAATCGTTATTATAACCCGTAGTTATAACTTTAAAACAATATTTTATACTTCAAAAATAAAATGTCATTTCAACCCAAACCTTTATCAAAATAAAGATTAAATCATTTCCAAACCATTTCAATATGTCATCATACCATGTCTTTCAATTCAAATATTTATCAAAATAAATATCAAATCATTTCTAACCATTTCAATATTTTAAATTATCATATCATTTAAAAACTTCCTTTCAAATCATTTTAATACATCAAAATATCATAACCTTTCAAAGCTTCATTTTTCAAATCATTTAATATCAAAATATCATATCTTTTAAAACTTCGTTTCAAATCATTTTAATATATCAAAATATCATATCTTTCGGTACCACATTTCAAATCATTTTAATATATCAAAATATCATATCTTTTCGAAACCACATTTCAAATCATTATTCATTTTATTCAATATAAAATACCATTTCAATTCATATTTCAAAACAGTTTATTTTCCAAAAAAATTCATTTTTAATCATAAAAATGAAGTTATTATGTTAAAAATTAAATTATTAAATTTTCAAAATTTTCAACTTCCAAAGTTCATTTATTCACTTACGTTTATCAAAACAGTGAAATTCCACTTTTCGCAGCATTTAGAAAACGCTACGGAAAGTTACATTCAAAACAGTTCAATTTAACAAAAGACAACATTTTAGGGTTTACTTAAATTCCAAATAAACTTAGTTAAATTCAAAAATTATAGCACCTACAAAATTGCTATAATAGTTTTTAATTCAATTTAGCTTTTTAGTTTATTATCATCAACTACAGCATTTACAAATACTGTAATATCATTTACATTGTAATTAATAGCATTTCAAAAATGCAGTCAATTAACTCCAAATATTCAATATAATTTCTCAACCAATTATATTTTTATTTAAAACATTTTTAACTCATAAAATCATACATTTTCACATTTATAAACATCATTTAATTTTCCTCAAGTTCATGATTTTATAAAGTTAAATTTCCATTCAAAAATCAAGATTTAATAATAATTCACTTATTAAATTGCAATGTTCAATTTTAAATTCCTTGCATTAAATTTCAACTTAACACTTAAGTTAAAATTCTCAAATATAACTTAGTTTTATTTTTATTTACTTAACTAAAAATTCACTTTTAAGTCAATTTCATAAATTTCCAATTTTAGTTATATTTCAAAATTTCAACTTAAATATTCATTCATTTCAAATTTCAACTTTATTAAAAATCATTAATATGATATAAAATCACTTTAAATGCATTTAAATTCAAATTATCATAAATTTATCATAATTTTAAATTCAATTTAATTTCCAATTATAATTAAATCAAATTTTCCAAAATAACTTACATTCAAAATTTTCTAACTTTTTCATTAATTCATTTCACTTACAATTATTCAGAAAATCAATAATATTTTACAAAAATCCTTTTTAATCAGATTTAAATCAAAATATTTTAATATTTACATTTCTAAAATAATTTAAAAAAATTTAGAAAAACATATATTAACTACGGGTCTGTATATAATTTTCTACACTAGGAAAAGTGATACGGGTAATATATCATTTCAACCCGTAATTTACAAAGAAAATCCGGGTTCTATCATTTCAAACCCGCAGTCCCAAGTAAATGAAATAAATTGAAAATCATTCAGGCCTATCATTTCAGCCCATAACAATTTTCCCTTATTCTAAAGTCCGTTCGGGTATGTATCATTTCAACCCATAGTGATTCTAATCTAAAGGGAACTTGCAGTGTGATGGACAGATAAAATAAACAGAATAGCATGAAATAACAGTAACATATAACATAATAGGTGTAATAAGATGTGTGAACATCATATGATAATAATATAAGCAGTTATAACATGATCATATACTTCTACAGATTCACAGGGTGTCAATTTACTACTTATATAAGTACATAATGTCTGGTGAGAAATACTCGCATTTTTATGCTGGAGATATTAATTTGAATGACACAACGGATCCAGAAGGCACGACCTTTGATTTTGAGTGGAGAGAAATAGCCAAGATATCATCTTGTAAACAACCCCAAAACAAGACAATATAACTTATGAATATTCAACCAAAACAATATAGAAATAATTGGAAATTTGAAATTAACAAAGGACAAAATGATTCAACCTTTCATTAACCATTCAATTGCTTGGCCATGACATCATTTGGCTCAGCCATGATCAGGTCTAGACCTGAAATGCTCATCCAATGGTCAGCAAAAAGAAGGCAAAACAATGGGATGTGAAGAGGAAGGAGTTAAACATGAAGCAGACAAAGAGTCAAGGCCAAAAGGAGTGGTTTTTGGTGCACACTAGGCTCAGCCTAGTCATTGTTTGGGCTTGGCCATGCTTGCTCCAGAACTGGACAGAGGTCAAGTGATGGCCAGAGATCAGGTTATGGTGGTGGTGGAGCAAGGGGAGGTGGCCAAGGTGATAGAAGAAGGATATAGGTGAAGTTATGTGGTCTAGGCATTGTTTTCAAGGATTGCTTTATAAGTTTGTGGGGTTTGCATCATAGGGAGGCCATGGTCAGATCTTGGTCAGAGGAGGGGAAGGTGGTGCTGCTGTAGATGGTGATGGTGTGGTCGGTGGTGGTGGTGGAGATGTGGGGCAGAGCAAAGCTATGAGAGGTGATGGCAAAAATCTAGGGTTGTTACAAACCCAACATATTATCCTAACTCCACTCCACTCCTCTTCATTCCTTCATAATATTTCCTAATACTTCAAGCCCTAGAAAAAAATAGGGGAAAAGAAAAGAGATTAAAAATTCCTAAGCCCTAATTCTCTTAGGAAATTCAACTTCAAGTTATAAAATCAAAGAGAAGCTTAGGTAAGCATCCTCTTCATCTTCTCCTTCTCAATTCCTCTTCAATTTTAGAAATTTCCTATAACCTAATTTAGGAAATTATTGCTTATAATCTTAGATTGGAGTTTCTAGACTTGAAGTTGAAGAATGGTTGATCTTTCCTTTGTTTTTGAGCTCCTCCTTCATTGTTTTTGGTTTTAGAGGTGAGTTTTTGAACTCACATCTATGTCTATAACTTTTATTGTGGTTAGTTATGAATCTCTAACATCCAATCATGTTCATTTTCTTTTGGTTTGAATTGATTTGGTGAATATTCTGAATTTTGGTGTTTTGAAGTCAAAACCTTTAAAAATCCTATTTTGGACATTTGAACATGTTTTTAGTGGCGCATCAAAGAGCCTATAGTATTGGGTTGTCGCTTGACATAAATCCCTAGTCTCCATTGCTCGCTCGATCACGTTCGGTTGGATTTTTGTTTTGCCCTTCATGGGGCTAGGCTGATTATACTACAAATCGCAGTTCAATCGACTGAACCGTAGGTTCAGTCGACTGAACTTGGGGATAGAAAATTCCTGTCCCTGTGTCACTCGACTGACCACTGAGTTCAGTCGACTGAACCTAGAAACCGAAAGTTTCTAGGTATAGAATCAGTCGACGGACCACTGAGTTCAGTCGACTAAATCTACTTCTCTCAGCCAATTTTTCCTTTTGGTGTGGATTTCCAATTTTTATATGATTCTAGTAGATCCGATTAGTTGTTATCACCTTTTTTAACTTTGATAACTTATTTTTCGGGATTTTTGGGAATATCCATTTTGATGGATTGGTTATCGATTTCTATGGATTTGATTCACGTCTTCGTATGTGAATTTTTGGTAATTGATTGTTTTTACAATCATTTTTGTGATTTGTCACTTTGAAATACGAAGGTTTCTATACTAGTAGTAAATATTCAAACTCTTTCTTAAAGTTGATTTTAACTTTATTTTTAATACAAAGCTCGTTTATAAAACCGTTTTCCAATCTATTAGTATATACAAACCTTTTCCTCATTCGTTCGAGAAATCCAATTAAACGACTTTGCAAAACAAGTGGTATGATACGCTTGCGTTTACTTTGTCGGTTAATTCTTTGACTCATTCGATTGAAAATCTTGTGACAATTTTCGAGTGGAAATCTATAATTTGTTCGTAAATATTTAAGTTAAGCTAGTGGTGATGGGACATGAAGCTAAACTCATTTATTTACTAGCTTAGTGTAATCGACACTTCTTGTTGATCAATGATGATCATCTTGTGATTTAGACTAGCCATATGCGATGTCTCTTTGTCCACGTAGGGGACTATACCTCGTTCTATTGAGCTTCATCTCATTTCTTTTATAGGCCAACGACCTATGGGTTCTTTGGAGTTTCGACTCATTTTTATGGGCTAGCGACCCATGTTCTTTTATGGAGTTCGGCTCATCGGACGTACTGTTATTGTACTATGTCGTTGTTTCGAATTATTCAAGTTTCAGGTTCCTCGGGCATACCATTATTGTACTACGTCGTTGCACCGGCTCTATGGTTAGTGACCATGGGTTAGCGACCCGTTTGTGATGCACGTGTTGGTGATTTTTCATACTCCCGTTTGTGATAGGCCTCCCCCTTTTGATTTCTAGATTTCTAATTGATGATTTTTAGAATTTGTGTTTCACCAATTTTTGAGATTGGCATTGATATGTTTGTCAATATTTATGGTTTGGTGAATAAAATAAAGAATATGACATTATTTTGTGTGTTTGAGATTTCTAGAGATATTGTATGATTTTTGTTGTTATTAAATGTGTGCTTATCATAGTATGGCATTATTGTTATCATACATTTTTTTCATATCTCATATCCTATCTCATTTTATCTGATATTTATAGCTAGATTGACCTGTTTATTATTTTCTTATTAAATAATACTTGGGTCAGATCGAGATGTTACAGGTGCTTCTGTTTGACTTCTTATCTGGGACCGACATCTGACTTTTGGCTAACTACTCTAGTTTAGTAGTTTTTGTTATTATACATTCGAGATAGAGACTCCTTGATGTATACATATTCTTTTGTCTAGCACTTGTATCTATTCTTTTGTGATATTGTGGATCTTGTATGACCACTACTCTGATGTACACTTCTATGTGTTATATTCATATCTATTTCCGCCTTTGTGATATGGATATCTGTGACTGATTTGGGTTATGCTTATTTTATATTTGTTTTCGAAGACACTTAGCCACTGTGCAGTAGCTTTGAGTTTGTGATTGATATGTCGGGTTTCCTCTTGAAATGAAATGTATGTAATACTATCTGACATATCGGTACTCACGCAAAGCAATAACACAGATGGCCGCTCCTTAACAGCCTTATTCTTCGTGCTAGTTGACGGCATTACTCCGTAGTGTCCTTGGCTAGCGTGAGTATATAGATGGGGTGTCACATAGGACATGTTTATCATATGAAGAATAAATTCGATATCTACGAAAATTTAAAGAGTGTAAGAACGAAGCTGAAAATCAAACGACTATAAAATTAAAAAACTTCAAACTGATTGAGGAGTTAAGTACATTGGACAAGAGCTCCAGTGGTACTTAAAAGAAACGAGATATCTCTCAAAGTTTCACACCTTGCCTTGATTTCTACTACAACTCAAACACTACAAAGAAGATCCACCCCATCAGCGCCTTAGGGCTTTCGGGTATGCCACGTCGCATTCGAGGCTGAAGATGGATGAAGCGAAAGTGCGCGCATAGTTTTTCGTCTCTTTGATAGCTGGATGTTCTGCTCCACCCTAAACTCCATAACACAATGTTTATTCAGAAAGAAGGAATCGGACACTATTAGATATGTTCGTTCCAGAATGATTAAAGTTGAGTAACCTCATTCCGATTAAGGATATGCACTGGACACCATAGCTCAAATGTTGAATTTGATGCCTACTACATCTGTGTCTAAGAAGCTCTGTGAGATTTATTATGGGAAGAAATCCCACCTCATTTATTTGAAGGGGTTGTCCGGCCTACATTAATAATGGTAGCCCCAATAAACTTAGGCTAAGATCTACATCATGTATATTTATAGGATATCCTAATAATTCTATAGGATATATTTTCTATAATACCGAAGAAAAGTTTATGGTTTTTTGACACATTGTGATTTTTGAAAAGGAATTATTATCAAATGAAATTAACAACAAAGTTGAAGACTTAGATGAGGCCTGAGAAGTAAACACAAAGGCTGATCGATAGGTGAGTCAAATTCATCATTATGAAATCACACACCCTATTAGAAGGTCTAGTAGGGAAGCTTATGCAATATAAAGATACTACGATCATGTGGATGATTAGAAAGAGGGTTGTGACTTAGAAGGCTACACTCCTTTGTTATTTCAATAAGCACTACAGAATAAAGATTCTACACTTTAGCTTGAAGCTATGAAATCTATGATAGATTCCTTATACGACAACAAAGTAGGACTTTTGATGATATACCCAAAAGGACAAAGCCCATCGGTTGGAAATGTATATTTAAGAAAAAGCTAAATTCATATAGAAAGGTAGAGACCTACATAGCAAGGTTAGTCACGAATTGTTTTCATTAGATTCAAGGCGTTTATTATAATGGAACATTTTCGTTTGTAGCCACGCTTAAATCCATTTGGATTATGCTTGCTATTGCTGCATTCTATGACCGCTAAATATGGAAAATGGACGTGAAAATGGAATTTCTAAACAGTGATTTAGAAGAGGCCATATACGTGACACAGCCGAAGGGTTTCTACGTCAGCTAAAACGAGGAAAAGGCATGCAACATGGTAGAAAAATATGTGGTCTTAAACAAGATTCAAGGAGTTAGAATAAGTGTTTTGATAACGTTCTTAAAAGATTTGGTTTTTACCAGAATATAGAGAAGCATGTGAATACCGAAAAGAACAAGGAAGTGCTATCCTATTCTTAGTTTTGTTTGTCGATAATTTGCTTTTAATTGGCAATGAAATTGCATTATTGCAGTCAGTGAAAGCATGGTTGTCCAAGAACTTATCCATGAAGGATTTAGGAGAAGCAACCAATATACTTGGTATAAGAATCTTTAGAGATAGATCCAAATGGTTCTTGGGAATAGCCTAATCCCTGAACATAGATACCCTACTGAAAAGGTTCAATATAGAGAATTGGAAGTATGAAAATGTTCTGACATATTATCCGTCCTTTTAGTTCGTCTATATTCAGACTGACTGGACAAGTTAGACCATATGATCATTGAGGAAAACAACCTGTAGAGATAATTATTGGGCTTAGAAAGCAAGCGCATGTAATGATATAAAGCGATGATCAACATAGATTAAGAGATAGACTCTCTAGAATATTTGAAGTATGGAATAATGCCTCCCCTAGGCAAGGGATCAGTGCATATCCCTTTCCCTAGGGGATCAGTACATATCCTTGGTTTTTGTCCCAAATTGGGTGATATCAATATGCAACGACAAGGAAGGCCACATGAGGCTATATTTCAAGTTTCAAGTCGTCTGGATTTCCTATGCTCAAGTTATGGGCAAATTACTTCACCTATAAAAAGTGACCAGTATAAAAGGGATTGGTATAAAAAGGATCTTATAAAAGGGATTTTTATAAAAGGAATCGCATAAAAGGGATTGGTACAAAAGGGATCGGTCATATTCAGCTTTCACTATATATTGCAACAATGTTTGGTCAATAACTCAAAACCTATAGATCTATCAACATAAAACTTAGAGTATAAGCACAATACAACATGGGAAACATCCCCTATGGATCGCACCCCAAATAGAGGAGATTGGAGGGATCTATACCTATCTTTCTAGAGGAATCGGCTGAAATCAGAATGCATGCAACACAACTTCACAGAAAACGCAATATCTCATAAACGGTAAGTCAAAATGGCACGAAATTTGGACGGCAAGTAGCTACATCATGGAGGACCCACCAGGGGTATCGCAACTCATTTTGACACCAAAATAGGAATCACTACCAATGCCTATTTTGGGCCTCAATGGGCCTCAAAATTCTTGTGTGGCCTTGTCCTGGCCTGGAGGTTATTCTATCGAAATTTCAACCGGTCAGTGCACGTCTTCCCCTATAAATACAGCAGGAATGGCGTCAGAAAAGGCCCTTTTTTCTACTGCATAATCGCTTCCATGTTTATTCTTCATTCTTGTACTAATGAATCCCAGCTAATCCAATCATTCTTGTAATCATAATCAAGTGCAAGATCGATAAAAATATAAAGTGGACATAGGCTAAGATTGCCTAACCACTACAAAAATCTTTGTGTTCATTTTTGATTTTTACTTGTTTTAATTTCATTCTTCATTTAATCTCTACTAGATTCTATTTGGTGTTGATTCCCATTTTTGGCATCAACAGACACAATCTGGAATCATCCTTTCTAAGAAGGACGCTTCTCATAATGATGGGGAGACGGAGCGTATAAAGATGATATCGCATGCATCAACAAAATGATTTATCATGTACACTATGCTATATATTAGACCATATGTGGCTTATGCATTCGGATGCATAAGCTAACATCATTATAATCCCAGAGAAAAGCATTGGTCGTTAGTGAAAGTATTTAAGAAATACAAAAGCCTTACACCTTAAATATAGGAATGAGGACCTCCTTACGAAGTGGTATGTGGATTCTAGCTTCCAAATTGATGTTGATAACAATATATTAGTATGGTTATGTTTTCACATTGAATAGCAAAGTGGTCCATTGGAAAAAGTACCAAGAAGAAAACAATAGCAGATTTAACGATGGAGGCCGAGTACATCGCCCTCAACAAAGCAGTTATAGAAGAAATTTGGATGTGCAAGGTTACGTATGAGCTAAGGGTGATTGCAAAAATTGAGAATACAAAGTCATTGTTCTATCATAACAGTTCCACAATGCAGATAGGTGAAAGAATCAAGAGATCACAAGAAGTCAAGGCACATTCTTCAAAAGTTCCACCTAATCAGGGAATTTATCAATAATAAAGAAGAAGTAATTGAATGAGTAGACGATAAGGACAACAAAACAAATCCATTCACGAAGTGACCAACTCGATCAGTTCTAAGCAAACTGATTGAAGGGATAATATTGAGATTCCATAATTGGACCCAAGTGCGAGTAGGATATTAAGATAGTTAGGGGCATGCCCTAGTGGTAATGATGTAAGTTATTGTAAATTATCGACTCTGTAATAAAATCTCGTTCAAAGTAAAAGGTGTTTGTTTTCTATACATACTTGTTATATTATGATATACTAATGAAATAATTAATTTATGTATATTTAATAGAAAATCCATAAATTATATATTATGCGATAATAATTACAAGAAGTTGTAATCATGAGAGAATTATCACAATATTAGATAACATATTATTTTAAATATTCCTGGTCAAGATGTTTCAAGAAAGGATATTGAAACATCTGTTGAGACAAGAGTACATAACGCTCTCCAAATATTAGGTAGTGTAAATGGCTAGTTGAGACAATAAAGGGGTTACATACCCATATTTATTGGATAACTATGGAATGAATTGTCTGAGAGTTTCCTACTGGGTTGATAAAAACTAGGTCAAATAAGAAATCTTGGAGTGACGATATCACATAGTTCTCTCAACTTGAGAATGCTGTTAAACTTTTATGTGGATACCCTATATTTATTATAGTTAAATCATAGCATGAAGACCAATGAGCAGTAACAGTCGGGTCTGAGTTGAAGCATTGGAAGTGAAACAATATTTAATAGAGAATTGGTCTCCTGGGTTGTATGAGGTTAATATAATGGTCAATTATAGTCAACTCAAATCCAAAATCACCATTGAGAGAAGTATGGTTAAAAATAATGTTATTACCAAACCATGAACTTTGTTTATGGACTAACCGAGTAGAATGTGGTTGATATTGGAAGTTCTACCAAAATTCGATATGTCCTAATATGATATAGTGTTAACGAAGAGAATTAGTTTTAATAATAGTCACTAAAAGATACCACTTAAGTTTATAAAATTGGATTTTACTAATGAGATTTGTAAGCAAGAAATCAAGTAAAATGGTCACATTACTAGCTAAGGTGACTTGTAAATATAGTATTTAAGTTATTTGAACATTAATCATTGGCTAAATCGACAACTGTGAGTTGCACAATTGAATCTATTCAGTCTCCGAAACACAGCTTGATTTAATTGATTTATAATAGTTATAAATTAATTAAAATTTATGAATATTAATTATTATTATTATTATATTTATAGTATGGGGTGTATTTATTAAAATGGAATTGCCTTTAGAATTCAAATGCTATTAGTAATTTGTTAGGTGCGTTCATAAAAGTTATATATGTGTGTGTCGATATATGATATAAATAAGAATTTAAATTGGATTTGAATTAAATTATTTACTTATAGGTTCGGAAGGGAATTGGTCCATCTTGGATTCATTTCATGGCTAGCCATAAGTGGAGTCAATAGGGGGGCATTGGAGTTTAAAAGAGTAGGAGAAAAATATGCAGATATTTTCTATAGAACTCATTAGAAATTTCAAAAAAATTCCCTCCTCTTTTCCATTTACCTTTTGGCCCGCCTCCTTATAAGTCTTGGCTACAAATTTCATACATCAAACCCCCTTCATATTAAATTCAATAAACTACATCTAGATCTGGTGTTAATTGGCTATTTGTTTGAATTAGTGGATGTAGATCTGAGAGGTCGAGGAGATAGTCTGTATCAATATGCGAATCACGACATCGTCATTGGGTAATGATTTACCTTACATTATGCAACGATTATTATCTATGAAGTTTATGCTATCGCCTTACATATATGTTGATGCATGTTTTTATATATCCATATTATAATAAATGATTAATTTTAAATCATTTTAAAATTATGGTAAGTCCTCGATGTAAAAAAGATTATATATAGACATGTGTATATATACACACACACACGACACATATAAAAAGTTATTATTTAAAATATTAAAGTAAAAAAATTAACATAGTTTATTAGTTAAACTTTAAGCATAATCAAAATTCAATTTAAATAATATATATGTAAATTTTATTTGTTGTATAATTATTTTCGAAAAAAAAAACATTTGTGCTCATGGATAAAATTAAAAACAAATTATTTTATGATAATAAAAATGTACATATAGTTTATTAGATAAACATTGTTTTTCGAATATATATATATATATATATTAATATCTATTTATAATTATATATTCTTGTATGCGTGTGTGTATTTGTAACGATCTCCCTACACCACCGGCACTAGTGGAGTATAAATAGTGCGCTGCAGTACTGCCTGGTTGATATAGAACAATCATTAGGGTTTAAAATGAACAAACGTAGCATATAACCTATCGTATGTCTCGCAGCATATGGACAAAATATAATATCACATATACAACAGAAGAGACATTAATAACAATGTGAACAAGTCAACATCAAGGTATAATATCTACATAGTTATATGTTAAAGTAGAGTTTTTACAATGGAAACAACTCAACAACTGCCTCAAATACAAATATTAAGAAGTCATTGCTAAGGCTTCCCAATGATGCACAGCGGAATAAGCATAGACTCCATATAATATATAATATGAGATAGTTCCATCCAGCTCGTCCTTCGAATAGCTACTGCATCATTTGGACTTGTTATTTAGTCTACTCATCTAAGAGTATCCAAGATAACAGTAAGCAAAGCATAAAACCTTGGGTCAGACAATAGTCTGATAAGAGCAGTAAATAAATCTCAAGATACTATATAGGTAAATATGGTAAGGAACAAGAGTATACGAACCACACCTGACATGGCCCTACAAACAAAGAGTAGCACATAATAGTATAATATGTTACTCTACTATATCATAAAGGTACAATACATAATATCATAGTAGATATCTAAATGTGCTTATCTCCATTACCTACTCCCAACAATATCATCGAGTGATAGACCACTAAAGGAAAGCAACCAAAGAAGCCATAGCAACTATCAAACAAGACTCACTATCACTAACCCATGTGCTCTGAATATATGATAACTCGTAGGGCCTTATTTTTACCAGGGTCTAATGGAAATCTCGATTCTCTGTGTACTCTAATATCATGCAGTCCAAAGCTCGTTATGTATCTCGTAGCCCCAAAGCTAGATGCTAGACCCAAAACTACTGGTCCAGGTTATTCGGATCCTTTCCACCAGTCCATAGGCATCCCTACTTATAATACCTCTACTTTGGGTATACAAGAAAACACTTCGAGTATTAAAGATTCCTTATCATATACATCAATTTGAGCCCCATTTTGCTAGATTCGGATTCCAAGCCCTTCTTGCTCAATTCAGTTTCTAATATTCATAAGGACCCCTTCCATATTCCCTAACCCTACAGCTCCCTCCATTAACGAGCCACCATTTAGAACCTACTCCTAATACGTGCCAACATCCCAAGATTCTATCTTTTCATCATTCTGTACCATTTTCTACTCCCATTGGGCTCACCATAACAAGTCGGTACCGAACTCTTAATCTTAGTGATGATCTCTCTACTTAGCCATTTAATGGCTAAGTTTTCTTCCACTCCTTCCTTGCTTCTAATATTCCATGCTTAGATGCTTAGACCCCGACCTATCAACCTAAAATAAGTCATCATTTGACTAAGTCTTCTCTTCAAAGCACTCAACTCCACGCTCTAGAAACAAGTTTTCACATCCTCCAACAGTTAGCAAATCACTAATCCTTCACTAGCCTGGCTCTTGCTCTCCTGAAAATTGATGACCCATAGGACAAACCTAGACATGTCAGTACCGAGCTCTTCAAATAGGTGTCGACATGTAGGCACTTATTGAATTAGAGCTCGTGACTTAAACCCTATGCTCTTCGCATACTCCAGAGATTCCCCTCCAAGTTTCATCAAATTTTGACCATTTTTACCTCCGATATTCTTAATT
Source organism: Allium cepa (assembly GCA_030765085.1). Taxonomy (NCBI): domain Eukaryota; kingdom Viridiplantae; phylum Streptophyta; class Magnoliopsida; order Asparagales; family Amaryllidaceae; genus Allium; species Allium cepa. The sequence goes on from CM060939.1 coordinate 56,378,444, forward strand.
CTCCTACCTATCTTTCTAAATATCAAAAATACTAACAAACAACATCAAATTCATTATACAGACACAGAACAACAAGCAACTTCGTCCATTCAAACATGCAATCCATAGAAATAAGATAACTAAGTCAATCTCTAACATTGATCTACAAAAAGCATGAAAATACGAACATAAACAAAGGTGATCCCTAATCAATCTATACCATTTGCGTGGATTAACACGTAATTAGAGTTAGAAAAGGTTTTATGGCAAAAAATCAATTTAAAACACGTTAAATCCTATAATTTTACGATGTAAACATGCATAGTATAGTGAGAAGGTCCAAACCACTCACCAGTTATCAAATTCAATCAATTTGAATGTAGATTCAATCCGAACAACAATGAAAGCACTTTTAATCAACCAATTTGATTATCTCTAGCTTCTAATTGAAGATCTAACCTCTAATCCACAATCTTTTGGATTTAGAGAGAAATTCAGATGAACTAGGATGGATTTAGGGCTACTTAGGGTTTAGACCTAATTTGGAATCAGAGGGAAAGTATAATTTTGACTCCTACAGCCCTTATTTATAGTGATTCTTCAATTAGACTAACGGACTTAATTAATTAAACAATATTTTTATCCAACAACTTTTAACACTTAAAACAGGCATAACTCCCTAACCATAGGTCTGTTTTTCTAATATGACCACTCTACAAATGGAAAACCAACATCCTGATGCAATGGAACTAGTTCGAGACTCTAATTCAACTCCAATCAAAAATTATAGCCCAGACAATATTTTTAATGTTAAAATAGTCACATAGAAATTCGAAAAAAATCACAAGTATGTAAAATGTCCCTAAGAGTCATATCTCAAAATTATAGAATCATTCGACCTCATACGAATAAAATAGGAATATTTTATGATCCTTCGATATGTAAAATACGGGTTGTTACATTCTCCCCTCTTTAGGAATATCGCCCCCGAGGTCCCCAAACAAGCCAAAGTATAAGAAGTCACAGTCATCCCCAAGCCTACCAATCATAAATAGCCATCATACATATCAAACAAGCAACCATGCAATCCATATTATAGGTGTTTTATCCTAGCATGTTGAATACTAACTTATCTAATAAAATATACAGTGCTGAAAGTAGATACGATAAACATTGGGTCTTACCATTCAAAGAGCTTCAGATACCTAGCCTTCATGCTCTCCTCCATCTCCCAGGTACAATCGTCATCACTTCCTCTACATTTTACCTTAACTAGTTTCGCCGTCGTTTTCCTATGTAGTTTCGTATCGTATTCAACAATACAAACTGGCTTACGAGATATAGAAACTTATGGTTCTACCTCAACATCTTCTAGCTGATTTTATGTCATCGTCATGCTTGAGTCGTGCACAAACTTTTGTAGATAAGAGACATGAAAAACATTTTACACGCCCACTATCTTCTGAGGTAAGTCGACCCTATATGCTAGTTTCCTAATGCTTTCAGTTATCGAAAAAGGCCCTGTGAATTTGGCGCCAACTTCCCTTCTACCAAATCAACCTACATTCTCTAAAGGAGAAACCTACAAAAATATCATATCTCTGATAGGAAATTCCAAATCTCTTCGTATTTTATCCACCTAGCCTTTTCTATTGATCCTTAGCGGCTTTCATTTGTTGCCAAATGATCTCAATCTTCTCAGATGTCTCTCTAATCATATCTGGTCCAAGTATCGATTTCTTGCCCGTTTTCCACCAAAATGAAGAAGCGTTACACGGTCTTTCATACAATGCTTCATATGGAGCCATTCCAATACTCGACTGATAACCGTTATTGTATGCAAACTCCACCAAGTGCAAATGATCGTCCCATGATCCACCAAGGTCTATAATGCATACTTGCAAGACATCTTCCTATATACGATTTACTCTCTCGCTATACCCGTCCATTTGCGAATTATAAGCCGTACTAAAATGTAGATTCATCCCTAATGCCTCTTGTAAGCTCTTTCAAAACCCACCAATGAACAACAAGTCACGGTCACTCACATTGCTCTTTGGCACACTATGAAATCGTACTATCTACTTTACGTACAACTACGCTAGCTTGGATCTCGTTCTACTTGACTTGACGGGTATAAACCTAGCACTTGTGGTCAATTGATCTACTATGACCAAAATGCCATCGTATCATGCTCGAGTCCTCAGCAGTCCATTTACAAAATCCATCGATACTTGCTTCCATTTCCACTTAGGAATATCTAATGGTTGCAACAATGTACATAGGAATCTCTAATGGCAGTTCATACACTTTGAGATGAATGCCCGCAACATCCCTCTTTATGCCTTCCCAGTAGTAAGTTTGCCTCATATCTCCGTACATCTTGTTACCACGAGGATGAATAGTCAATGTGGAATCATGACCTCTTAGCACTTCATCTTGCAATCCATCAACATTAGGAACAAACAACCTCCTGTCTTTACAAAGCCAACCTTCTCGGTCGAGATTGTATTGCTTTATATCTTCAGATTCTACTCCTTCCTCTATCTTCATTATGATCTTAGGTAGCCTAGCATCTCGCTTCTAAGTAGTACTGATCATCCTATAAGAGTAGGTATGATCGAAAAACTTGCTAACATCTTAGGTTCTAGATCGCAATGAGGCCTTACGTCAAATCTTACAAAACATCTATCTGCTTCCATTCTAAGAATATTGGTCCCAAATTAGCATGTCTTCTACTTAATGCATCGGCGACCACATTCCCTTTATTCGGTGTATAGGAAATATCGAAATCATAAGAGGCTAAGAACTCTAGTCACTATTGCTGATGAAGGTTGGGATCCTTCTAAGTGAAAAGGCACTGAGGGGATTTATGGTCCGTAAACAGCTCAAACCTCTATTCCAATAGATAGTGCATCCAGATCTTTAAAGTAAAGGACAATCACCTCCTACTCCAAATCATAAGTTGGATAGTTCCTCTCATGCGGCTTTGGTTGTCGATTGGCATAAGCGACAACCCTTCCCTTCTACATTAACATTGCATCCAATCCAGTACCACAGGCATCAGTGTATACTGTTAACTCTTTATTTCCACTTGAAATGGTCAACAATGGAGCACTCGTCAACCTCTCTTTTAGAATCACAAATGCATGCTCACAATTTGCAGCCCAAACAAAATGTTGATTCTTCTTTGTCAAATAGGTCAATGGTGCAGCTATCTTCAAGAAGTCCCTGATGAAAAGTCTATAATATCATGCAATCCTAGGAACTCCTCATATCTATAGCAGTTTTAGGCTGATTCTAATCTTAGACCGCTGCTACCTTCATTGGATCCACTGCTATACCCTATCCTGAAATGTCATGACCTAAGAATCTCACTTCTTTCCTTCAGAAGCGACACCTAGAGAACTTCGCTATCAACTTATGCTTCCTCAATATCTCTAGCACAATCCTTAAGTGCATCTTGTGCTTCTCTTTAGTTTTGGAGTAGGTCAGAATATCATCCATGAACACAAGCACGAAATAATTCAGTTGGTCTTTGGAAATTCGATTCATGATATCCACAAAGTATGCCTGAGCATTGGTCAACCCAAATGGCATTACCAACCACTCACAAAACTTGACGGTTTACGAAACGCAGTAATACGCACACTCTTCTTTGCTACTCTAAGCTGGTGAAATCTCATTGCCAAATCCATTTATGAGAACACCTTCGCACCGTGCATCTGATCGAACAAGTCATTAATGCATGGGAGTGGATATTTGTTCTTCTTCATCACTTTATTCAGCTCACGAATATATACACAATGTGACGACCCGCCCTTCTCGACCCTCGAAAAATTGACACAAATACGAAATTGTATAATATGCCATCTGTAACGACCTGTAAAATTTCAATAATTAAATTTGTTAATTTAATAAGGTTCTGGTAATTTAACCTTGAAAGAAATAAAATTTGGGATTTATTTATGAAATGATAACTAAAATGAAGTGTAACAACGTTAATATAAGTTGACTACTAACAGTTTGAATGAAATTTCAAATAATTGAAATAATGAAAATGTTATGCTTGGTAATGAATTTAATAGAAGAAACAAATGTAAATATTGAATATTTAATGAGATAAAATATAATGAATGGTAATTGAGTAAAACCATGGTTATGTAAATAATTGTAACATTGGTCTGTAAACAATAAACTTATAAATGTAATTAAATGTAAATATGACAATTGGTTGAATAAAAATGGAAATCAAGATTTATTAATTTATTTGAATTTAAATTATAATAATTGGATAAATTGTAAATAAGTGAAATTAAATATTTAAATATTATGTTAATGGAAATTTAGATGAAGTTTGAGGATATTAATGTAATAAATCACGAACCAATGTTAATTTCACCCTATTGATAATAATGAATTGAATAATAGGATGAAAGGTCAATTAAATGGAATTATTGGACATTTAAATTATTATTATGGAATTTATTGAAATTGAAGTAAAGAGTGTACTTAGTGAAATTAACAAGGAAATTTGTTTTAAATTGTTATAAATGTCTAAGTAATCAAAATTTATAAAATTTGTCAATTATAGAATCAGAATTGAAAAAGTGATTTAATTAATTAATAATTTATTTATTTAATTGACTGAAAAATAGCCATTCCGGCCACTAACTTGGATTTCGTTGAAACTAGTTTCATCGGATCTGTAATGGTGAATTATTGTAGGATTTCAAGTTTTGGAACGTTGGACTTGTCGTTTGATCGTACGAGCTCGAAACGCCTAGAAATCAATTTAATTGAAATCAATTGAAATTAATTTGAACTAAACCTATTTTAACATAACTTTTTCACACGATGGAATTAGGACTTGAAACCTATTCCATTGAGTTTAAAATATTCAAAAACATCTATTTTGATATATGGGTTGACCCATCTACGTTCCGGAGTCGAAACGGGCTTTTCGGGTCGTGTATCGTTCAACATTCGAAACCAATCGGGCCCATTCCTTTCTATTTTGTTCTGCCTATATATATATGTGTGTGTGTGTGTGTGTGTGTGTGTGTGTGTGTATCATTATAAACCCTTGGTCATTTCTTGTTCCTCGTTTCTAAACGTACAATTCCTTCTCAACTCCTCATTTCAATGGCAGACAAATCAAAACCAAATTCCCAATTCAATTGCAAATCAAATCTCAACTTCAAAAATTCAAACTCCACAAACTAAATCGGATTATATATCGATTTGAAGCTCTCGATGAGCGCATCTCAGATCTGTATTTTCGATTTGAAGCTATGTTTGTCAAGAAATTGAAGAACTAATCACGGCCGTTCATCACACGTTGATGAACTTCGTCTGATTGTTGAATCGATGGTAGGGTCATGAAGAGGAGATCGAGCGCTGTCCATCGAAGTAAGTTGTTCGATGAAGTGATGGTTGGATCTCGCTCTAAAAATCATTAGGGTTTCTCTTGTATTCGACGGCGGTTGCTTGATTTCAAGCTAGAGGTGGCGATTCGTGAGGTGGTTCGTGGTTGTAGGGAGGTCGGAAACGAAGTCTTGGTGGCCACGTTGGCCAGCTGCAGCGAGCGGCGGCGGCAATTTCGCATAAGGGATGGCGGCTCGTTTCACATCCGTGTGTTTGGCGGCCTAGGGTTGGGGCCGGGAATGAAGAAGGTATGTACTTTCTCTTATTTTTGTTATATTTGTTTTATATTTAAATCGCTAATCTTCTAACATACATAATTTTCGCATACGAGGTCCAATTCACGCATGGTTTTCTCCGTTAGGATCGTATTGAAATTCCAGACACTTTGACGCTGGTTTGGACAAATTCGAAGACCATTCAAATTTTGGTCTTAATTTGAATTTAAATTTGATTTAAATTCAAAGGTGATTGTTTTAACCCGCTCACAACTTCTAAAATTTCTTATGTTTGTTAAATTAAATTTACGATGTGATTTCGAATTTATTTCTGACTGTTTGATATAGTTTAAATCGTCATCTCAGTTAATTTGAATTTATTTAAATTAAACTGTTATTTAATTTATTATTGAATATAACTACTTGTTAAATACATGTTATCTATTATCAGTTCTATATTGATATTTATGGATTGTTTTGGATGATGATTGTGATTGATGTTGATTATTGATATTGGTTGAATGGATATTTTATTTTATATCATTATATTCTGCAAGTTCGTTATGTATTATTATTTATTTTTAGGATTGTGGTTTGAAATTATATACAACCGTAAAATGTTTAAACTGTGGATTGGAATGATAAATATCTGTATCACTTGACCCTGGGATAGAGAATTATATATGGACAGCGGATTGGTTAAATTAAATGATTTTAAAATCCTTAAATTTTTGAATTTAATCAATTGATCTTTTGAATTAAAATTTGATTTATATAGATTGAAGTATTATTGAAAAATCAAGTTTTGCATTGAATTGTAAACTGGTTTAAAAAAGAATTCTTTAAGAGTTAAATCGGAAGTTTAAAGTTAAATTTTATGTATTAATGAAATTCTATCGAAATTGAGTTATTGAATTTGTTTGAAAATAACATTGAAATATTTTGAAATTGGAGTAATCCGTATTGATTTTTTTGAACATGGATTGAAATGATATGAAATTCGATATTTTATTGAAACTAGGTTTTTCGATTTGGAAATTTGACGTGGTCCAGATATGTTGAAATGGAATGAATAATTTAATTTGATGTTAATTTCAAAATTCATATTTTATTATAAACTGTTTTAAAGATATATTATTCAAAATTTTCTAATTATTAAGATTTTCAAATCTATTAAACTATTTAACCAATATTGACTATATATATTATTTTAATTTATTTTAAACCAATTTAATTTATTTTAAAACTAATTAAACCCTTTTAATTTATATTAAATCTAATTAATCTATTTTAAGCTATTTAATCTAATTTAATTATATTTAATCCAAATTTAATCTATTTAACTATCTTAAATCAATTTAGAATATTTTTACCTATAATCAAACTATTCCAGAGCATTTTAACTATTTGGAACTATTTAAATTAATTTTTTAATTTCCAAACTATGTACGTGGAAGAGATTATATTCATTCCAATTTGGTTTTAAAAGAAAATAAGGTTAAAGGATGTTATAACCTAATTTAGGATTTTGGAATGTATAATAAATTGAAATGATGATTTTGAAGCAATGACTTAACCTGTTTCGGAAATACGATTTTTGGAAGAAATTATGATTTTGGAAACGATACGATTTAAAAGTGATGTAGTTTTGACAGTACGATATTTTGATATAAACTGTGAATTTGACTTTGAAAGGAATTATAATTATCAAACTATGATTTCAAATGTGATATGATTTCAATGATGAATATGATTTCGAAAGTATGTAATGATTTCGAAAATGATATGGTTTGAATCGAATATGATATTTTGATATCAATTATGAAACGATTTTGGAAATGTAAAAGAACCATCCGGTGTGCAATAAGTGATTGGTTGTCAAAGAGACCGGGATCGGATGTTGTCATACTTTCTGTCAATACCGAAAACCACTTTGACAACTGTGTACGCGGTGGAGATTCCAGAATGAAGTAGGATGGTAGCGACAATCCTATATGAGGTATATACATGGACCCGACTCCCACGAGTTGGCTTAAGGAGGCTAAAACAGGAGCAATTGACGGGACAATAAGGTAGCTCCTCTGATCGAACACATTCCATCGATTCTATATTCTGAATTTGATTTATTCGATGGCCACCCTTCGATTTTTACTTGGGAGTGTGTTTCGAGGTGGGCGGTAGTTGCGGCTATGCGTTACCACCAGTCCGGAAGTGTAATTGGTATATCTACCCTGGCATTGCCTAGTTGTGTCGTGTTACCTACCCTAGCGCGCCTTCTATGAGTTTGGTTTGTACCATACCTATGGAGTGCCCTCTGACGACACCCAGTACGGATGGGATTACGGTACTGTATAGACTATGGGAATATATAAAATGTGTTAAGGGGGATATGGGTAACGCCTTAATGCTATTTTAATATTTTATCTTACTGTAGACATATTATAATAGCGCATTACTGCATAGTAGATAGTTTAATGGATCCTTAAGAGTTGTGAATCTCGAACATCTCTTAAGTTACTGCACTCACGTTAGACACTGGATAGGAGATGTCAAACCCTATAAACATCTCTGACGTCGTTGCACTCATATTTATTTACCGTTGATTTAACTTACATAAGATCATTTTGTTCTAACTCAAGTGTTTTGTCTTTTCAATTCGCTCGGGTCACCATGAGCATTTCAAGGTTTGAAGACCTTACTTCTGGAGGACGAAGATGAAGATTGTATTACTATTATTTATTATATTATATTATTCCACTACATTCATACTGTTCCACTGCATTGATATTCATCTCTATTATAGCTAACTCTGATTTTGTATTGTATAAGCATAATCAATTGTTTTGAATACAGCTTCATGAACTGTTATTTGATTATTATATTTTGTCATTCCGCTGTGAGATTCTGTTTGATTTCTTTTTTTCCTTCTTTTCTTGTTCACCCCAAGAATGGTTCACCCTTTTGTATGGTTGAGTCTGACGTGTATGGTTTATCGTCGATTTATACTATCCAAAAAGGCAGGATGTTACAGTTGGTATCGAAGCTTTGGTTTAGCGATAACCTTAGCTTTATGGGGTCTGACTCTTTATTAGTAGGGTATAATACCCTGTGATGAGTCACTGAGAGTATATATATAAGAGAGCATATTTGTTAGTGTTATAAAAGTTTTAATATTGTGTTAATTTGTTCCGTTTTGTATTTATAAATTCTGGTTGGTACATAAGACGTTATGACATCGATAGGGATTTCGAAACACTTAATAGGATAGACCGACACAAATTTGTTTTGAAATATAGGTGAATGAAATAATTTTGCCTATTATATTTCTTGTATATAAAATATTAAATTTTATAAAGGATATATTTCATTGTAATATATTGGTTGTTAAGTAGTGAAATTTATAAATATAGGTTGGAAATAAGACTTGAAAAAAAAATGAAAACTGGAAATTTAGAACTTAAGTTCCGGGGTTTTGAAAACATCTTTCGAATGATTTTGGAATATATAATAATATTATTATTTAGATGTATTTTCCGATATTAATATTTCAATATGATTTGAAAGAATTGTTTTAAACAAATTTTGGAAAGAAATAAGTTCTGTACTCTCCTCTCTGTCGCTGGGAAATAATTTCAGTGATGAGTACACGCATCATGGACTTTCATTTTCGAGTTTCAAAGTGGGAAGGCCACTGTAGTAGTTTTACTGCAGATTTGTTTTGATAAACAAATATAAATTTCAAATTGTTTTAAATATAATTGGATATATAAGTTATAAGTATATACATTTATCTATTATTTTTAAATGATTTGAAACGGAACCCGGCATTTAGTTCTTAAATTTCTATAAATCAGAGATTTTCAATTATTATAATGGAATGAAATTTTAACCATTTAGTGATTGAAATCCTAAATGAAAATAAGAAATTAAATGCTAAATTATAGCTGAAGTATATAAGAAATTTGAAATTTGTAACCTGTAAACAAAAAGATATGAAAGTAAAAGATGTAATTATTGAACATTTATTTACTAAAATGAGATAAGATAAGCTTGTGTAAGTTTCATTGGCATTCTTAAAAACATATATGTAACTTACCAAAAGATTAAAAAAGTTGTAATTTTTAATAAGAAAATGTAATAGGATATTATACAAGTAAAACTTGAAGTAATGAAAGTATTCGATGAAATTCTTTAATAAATAAGAATTTGATGTTGTAGTTGTTATAAACTTAAGTATAATTGAAATGCTACTAAGTAAATATAATAGAAAGGTAAGTATTATAATAAATAATTATAAGCTTAAGTTAATGAATTGATATGCTAAGTAATTGAATTTAACATAAATAATATAAATAAATGAATGTAAATAAATGAAATTAAGTAATGAATGAATGAATGTAATGCAATAAAAAGAAATTCACATGATATGAATAAATGAAATTGAATTTTGTAAGATAAATGAGAATAAATGAAATAAACACCGAACGAATGTATGGGAATAAAAATTTTGTAAGAAAATAAATGTAAAAATTAAAGAAAACAATCACTGAATGAATGAAGAAAATAAATGAATAACAAATCTTGTGAAAAGAAATTAATATGAACAAACACCAATAATGTTGGAATTTGTTGTTTGTTTTGGCTTATGGGTTGTTTGGGAAAGGATGTTTCTCATTGTTCGGATGTATAAATAACCTGTTGAGTTTTATCTAAGGCTGTTGAGTAAATGATATACTTAATAGTTTATTTGTCATTCTATATGATTTAAAAGTGTCTAAACCCGAACAAAACATTCGTTTTACTTTCTTTGTATGAGTGGTTGATTATATTGATTTCATGTGATGGTTGTACGCTGTGGTTGCAAGTGACTGTTGTTTTATTTGATTTGTTTGCTATTGATTGAAACAACTTTAGATATTTCATTTTATATAATTTTTAACTCTTTTGGATTATATAAGTGAAATACAGGTTATGGAAGCAACTGCTACTACTTTTGGTTTCATAAAATAAGCGTTAATTGCCCGACAAATAGATTTGTTTTCGGATTATGGTTTTATAGCGCTATTATATTATTTTTCCTGGTGTTGGGATATATTATTTTGAGATATTGTGATATATTGTTATATTTGATATTATATTTTCTCCCGAGCCTCTTCGTACAAAGGAAACTCTGCCGAAATTTTCTAAAAATTTTAGACTTCGAAAATTTTATGAAAGTGTTTTCCAGACTTTGTTAATTTGAATATAAAAAGATTTATTGTTTATAAATCTATATATTTTAGTTAAATTAATTTATTTTGTAAATTAATTGTTTATAAATTTAATATTTTGAATAACATATGGATTTTTTTAATTTCTTCAGTTCCCTTCTTTTTCCTTTTCGGGGACGAAAAGTTTTGAGTGTAATGACCTATAAAATTTCCATAATTAAATTTGTTAATTTAATAAGGTTTTGGTAATTTAACCTTGAAAGAAATAAAATTTGGGATTTATTTATGAAATGATAACTAAATGAATAATAACTATGTTAATATAAGTTGGCAATTAACAATTTGAATGAAATTTCAAATAATTGAAATAATGAAAATGTTATGCTTGGTTATGAATTTAATATAAGAAATGAATGTAAATATTGAATTTATGAATGAGATAAAATATAATGAATGGTAATTGAGTAAAACCATGGTTATGTAAGTAATTAAAACATAGGTCTGTAAACAACAAACTTATAAATGTAATTAAATGTAAATATGACAATTGGTTGAATAAAAATGGAAATCAATATTTATTAATTTATTTGAATTTAAATTATAATAATTGGATCAATTGCAAATAAGTGAAATTAAATATTTAAATATTACGTTACTGGAAATTTAGATGAAATTTGAGAATATTAATGTAATAAATCATAAACCAATGTTAATTTCACCCATTTGATAATAATGAATTGAATAATAGGATAAAAGGTCAATTAAATGGAATTATTGGACATTTAAATTATAATTATGAAATTTATTGAAATTGAAAGTAAAGTGGGTAATTAGTGCAATAATTAACATGGAATTAACAAGGAAATTTGTTTTAAATTATTATAAATGTCTGAGTAATCAAAATTTATAAAATTTGTCAATTATAGAATCAGAATTGAAAAAGTGATTTAATTAGTTAATAATTTATTTATTTAATTAACTGGAAAATAGCCATTTTGGCCACTAACTTGGATTTCGATGAAACCAGTTTCATCGAGTCCGTAACGGTGAATTATTGTAGGATTTCAAGTTTCGGAACGATCGGACATGTCGTTTGATCGTAAAACGCCTAGAAATCTATTTAATTGAAAGTAATTTGAAATAAACCTATTTTAACATAACTTCTTCATATGATGGAATTAGGACTTGAAACCTATTCCATTGAGTTTAAAATATTAAAAAAATATCTATTTTGATATATGGGTTGACCCATCTTCGTACCGGAGTCGAAACGGGCTTTTCGGGTCGTCTATCGTTCAACATTCCAAACCAATCGAGCTCATTCCTTTCTATTTTGTTCTGCCTATATATATATCGTTATAAACCCTAAGTCATTTCTTATTCCTCATTTCTGTATGTACAATTTCTTCTCAACTCCTCATTTCAGTGGCAGACAAATCAAAACCAAATTCCCAGTTCAATTGCAAATCAAATCTCAACTTCAAAAATTCAAACTCCTCAAACTATATCGAATTATATATAGATTTGAAGCTCTCTATAAGAGCATCTCAAATTCGTAATTCATTTTCCGATTTGAAGCTTTATTTGTCCAAAAATTGAACAATTGTTCAAGGCCGTTCATCACGCATTGATGAAATTCGTCTGATCATTGAATCGAGAGTAGGGTCGTGAAGAGGAGACCGAGCACTGTCCATCAGAGTAAGTTGTTCGGTGAAGTGACAGTTTCATTTTGCTCTAAATTTCATTAGGGTTTCGCTTGTATTCGGCGGCGGCTGCTTGATTTCGAGCCGGAAGTGGCGATTCTCGACATGGTTCGTGGTTGTAGAGAGGTCGACAACAAAGTCCTGGTGGCCACGTTGGCCAGCTACAGCGAGCGGGGGCGGCGATTTCAAGTAAGGGATGGCGGCTCGTTTTGCGTGCGTGTGTTTGGCGGCCTAGGATTGGGGCCTGGAAAGAAGAAGGTGACGTACTTTCTTTTATTTTTATTTTGTTTGTTTTAAATTTAAATCGCTAATCTTATAACATACATAATTTTCGCATACGAGGCCCAAATCACACGCGATTTTCTCTGTTATGATCGTATTGAAATTCCAGACACTTAGATGATGGTTTGGAAAAATTTGGAGACCGCTTAAATTTTGGGCTTAATTTGAATTTAAATTCGATTTAAATTCAAAGGTGAGTGTTTTAACCCGCTCACAACTTCTAAAATTTCTTATGTTTGTTAAATTAAATTTACGATGTGATTTGGAGTTCATATATGACTGTTTGATATAGTTTAAGTCATCATCTCAGTTAATTTGAATTTATTTAAATTAAATTGTTATTTAATTTATTATTGAATATAACTGCCGGTTAAATACCTATTATCTATTATCAGTTCTATATTGATATTTATGGTTAGTTTTGGACGTTGATTGTGATTGATGTTGGTTATTGATATTGGTTGAATGGATATTTTATTTTATATCATTATATTCTGCAAGTTCGTTATGAATTACTATTTATTTCGGGATTGGGGTTTGAAATGATATACAACCGTAAAATGTTTAAACTGCAGATTGAAATGATAAATATCTGTATCACTTGACCCTAGGGTAAAGAATTATATGCGGACATCGGATTGGTCAAATTAAACGATTTTAAAATCCTTAAATTTTTGAATTTAAATAATTGATGTTTCGAAATAAAATTTGATTTATATAGATTGAAGTATTATTGAAAAATCAAGTTTTGCATTGAATTGTGTACTAGTTTAAAAAGGAATTCTTTAAGAGTTAAATCGGAAGTTTAAAGTTAAACTTTTATGTATTAATGAAATTCTATCGAAATTGAGTTATTACATTTGTTTGAAAATAACATTGAAATATTTTGAAATTGGAGTAATCCGTATTGATTTTTTTGAACATGGATTGAAACGATATGAAATTCGATAGTTTATTGAAACTTGGTTTGTCGATTTGGAAATTTGAAATGGTCCAAATACGTTGAAATGGAATGAATAGTTTAATTTGATGTTAATTTCAAAATTCATATTTTATTATAAACTGTTTTAAAGATATATTATTTAAAATTTTCTAATTTTCAACATTTTCAAATCTATTAAACTATTTAACCAATATTGACTACATACATTATTTTAATCTATTTTAAATGAATTTATTTTATTTTAAAACAAATTAAACCCTTTTAATTTATATTAAATCTAATTAATCTATTTTAAGCTATTTAATCTATTTTAATTATATTTAATCTAAATTTAATCTATTTAACTATCTTAAATCAATTTAAAATGTTTTTACCTATAATTAAACTATTCTAGAGCATTTTAACTATTTGGGACTATTTAAATTAATTTCTAAATTTCCAAACTAAGTACGTGGAAGAGATTATATTTATTCCAATTTGGTTTTAAAAGAAAATAAGGTTAAAGGATGTTATAACCTAATTTAGGATTTTAGAATGTATAATAAATTAAAATGATGATTTTTAAGCAATGACTTAACCTGTTTTGGAAATATGATTTTTGAAAGAAATTATGATTTTGGAAACGATATGATTTAAAAGTGATGTAGTTTTGAGAGTACGATATTTTGATATAAACAATGAATTCGACTTTGAAAGGAATTATAATTAACAAACTATGATTTCAAATGTGATATGATTTCAAAGATAAATAAGATTTCGAAAGTATGTAATTATTTCGAAAACGATATGGTTTGAATCGAATATGATATTTTGATATCAATTATGAAATGATTTTGGAAATGTAAAAGAACCATCCGGTGTGTAATAAGCGATTGGTTGTCTAAGAGACCGGGATCGGATGTTGTCATACTCTTTGTCAATACAGAAAACCACTTTGACAACTGTGTACGCGGTGGAGATTCCAAAATGAAGTAAGATGGTGGCGACGATCCTATATGAGGTATATACGTGGACCCGGCTCCCACGAGTTGGCTTATGGTGGCTAAAACAGGAGCAATTGACGGGCCAATGAGGTAGCTCCTCTGATCGAACACATTCCATCGGTTCTATATTCTGACATTTGATTTATTCGGTAGCCACCCTTCGATTTTTACTCGGGAGTGTGTTTTGAGGTGGGCGGTAGTTGCGGCTATGCGTTACCACCAGTGCGGAAGTGTAATTGGAATATCTACCATGGTATTGCCTAGTTATGCCATGTCACCTACCCTAGTGCGTCTTCTATGAGTTTGGTTTGGTACCTATGGAGTACCCTCTGACGACACCAAGTACGGGTGGGATTACGGTACTGTATAAACTATGGGAATATATAAAATGTGTTAAGGGAGATATGGGTAACGCCTTAACGCTATTTTAATAGTTTATCTTACTGTAGTCATATTATAATAGCGTATTACTACATAGTAGATAGCTTAACGGATCCTTAAGAGTTGTGAATCCCGAACATCTCTTAAGTTACTGCACTCACGTTAGACACTGGATAGGAGATGTCAAACCCCGTAAACATCTTTACGTCGTTCCACTCATCTTTATTTACCGTTGATTTAACTTACATAAGATCTTTTAGTTTCGACTCGAGTGTTTTGTCTTTTCAATTCGCTCAGGTCAGCCTGAGCATTTCACGATTTGAAGACTTTCTTCTGGAGGACGAAGGCGAAGTTTATTTATTATATTATTCCACTACATTCATAATGATTCGCTGCATTGATATTCATCTCTGTTATAGCAAACTCTGATTTTGTATTGTATAAGTATAATCAAATGTTTTGAATACAGCTTCATGAATTGTTATTTGATTATTATATTTTGTCATTCTGCTGCGAGATTCTGTTTGTTTTTCTTTTTTTCCTTCTTTTCTTATTCACCCCAATAACAATTCGCCCTTTTGTATGGTTGAGTCTGACGCGTGTGGTTTATCGTCGATTTAAACTGTCCAAAAAGGCGGGATGTTACACCTTCGATCGAGTGTCAGAAAAGACAGGTTGCTAAGGGAAAAGAAAGAAGATAGAAGAAAGAAGGAACTAAAACAAAACAGAATCTCACAATGGCACTGGAACAAAATATAATAGATAATGACAGATCATTATACAAAAAGAGCTATATCTGTTACTGTACATTACATCATAAGAGTACCACACAATCAATAGCAAACTGGACAGTTATATTATCATGTCCCTCATAAAAGCTGACTATATAGCTTATACTGCACAGCGGAATATACATCAGGTACGTGTGATACGTCTCGTCATCCAGCGTGTCTTCTGAGCTCCACAGCATCCTATCTTGCATTTTATAATACTCGGTCTGACCCGAGCATTATAATAAAATAACACCCGAGTCAGTCTGAAAAACCAGCGTGATAAAATACACTCAACTTAAATATTAAAGTTTTCAAAATCCTTTGAAATTAAAGGTATCTCGTAAGACCACGCCACAAATAAACATGTCGGGTTTTTACCTTACAGTAACCAAAAACATTTCTTATACAATCATCTGATATTATAATAGTGTCTAAGTACAAATACTTATTCAAATAGCCAAAATTGTTACATTGATTAAATTCCAGGAATACTAGGCTCTACAATCAATATCGTAAATGGCACATAGGGTGAATGGATTTCCAACTAATGACTAGGCACTGGGGTACCACCTGTCACGGTATCTAGTCTAGATCAGCATACCGAGGATCCCCCCTGATCCTCTACAACACCAGACCGGACTACCCCTTACTAGATAACCCGAATAAGATCACCTCGCGGTTGGGATCAGCAACCGCCCACACAGCCGAATGAAAGGGACATCTAGACAAGGATGACCTTACCCTAATTGGTTGCTAGCCACTTAGCCTTGCTGCATAACCCCTGATTTTCAGTCATTCCCGGTTGATGAGGCTCGAGGCTATGCGTTACCTTTTTAGAATGCTAATCGTCCTCCTGACGATGTTTTGATATTTTTCATCCATACAAGTCCGTTCCGGGTCCAAACGAAACCGAAGGACCTACTCTTATTACATCCATTTTGGAACCACCCTCAGGATTAGTAGCGATTAGCCCTTGCACTTCACTGCTCCATCTTCGACTCCATGCTCTTGTCTTCTCCATGAAAACCTACTCGTTGGATCGAAGTGTTTTTCGGATCCCAAATCTGATCCCGGTCTCTTCGAAACAACGTTCGATATTTCCCGGTACGGTAACTGTACCATATAATTCTCATATCTCTTCGTGATATTTCCAAAGTAATATTTGGTTCCAGATTTGATAGTCGGTTATTTAACTATCAATATAAACCATCAATTCAACCAATTATTTTATTTCCACCTTAAAACACCCAGTCTTATAAAAATTAAATTTTTATAATTTAAATCACTTTACCAAAAATATATACTTAAAACATTTAAAAATAAAACTACTCAAATCACTTTACTGAACAATATATATTTATGAAATTCTATAATAATTTTCCAAGTAAAACTTAAGCCATAAACTATTTTTATTTAAAATTTCTATATAAGGTATAAATATTAAAACATTTTCTTTTAAAAACATAAGACTAATTTAACCTTTAAAATAATTACTACTAAAATTAATTTGAATAAGATTTACTTTAAAATTCTAAAATAATTTAAAATAATAAATTTCTCTAAAATATTCTTTTAAAACAATTTTAAAACCTTAAACTTGTGCATAAAATCTCCTTTGAAAATATACTTGGCTTTTCAGGGAAATACACTTTCCATTTTATTATAACCCATATAATCCTTTATAAATCCTGCTCGATTTATCCCAATTTAGTTTATGTCCCAATCCTATAAATTTCTTTCAACACTTTAAAAATAAAACCACTTTTTATTTTTAAAACACATATCCCATCTCCTTATAATCACTTTCAAAAAAATATATATACTTAAAACATTTACATTAAGGCTACTGAAATTACTTCAATAAAATAATACTTAAGAAATTCTATAAGAGTTTCTGAGTAAAACTTAATCCAAAATTTCCTTTTAAAATAAAATTATTATATTAAATATTTATGTTAAATTCCCTTTTAAAAAATCATAATACTAATTTAACTTTAAAAATAATTAACTACCATAATTAACTAAAATAAATATTTGCTTTTCACTTAAAAATAATTAAAATAATAAATTTTCTAAAACATTATAAAAAAACATTTTAAACTTACAGTTTATGATTTGAAATCTTTTCTTTAAAAATATACTTAGTTTTCTAGGAAAAATATACTTTCCAACTTTTAAAAATAAAATCACCCTTTTTTATTTTTAAAATAAATTGCACCTTTTCTTATAAATTCCACCGGAATCTATACTTTCAAATTTATCTACTGATAAATATTCCACTTCATTTATAAACCCCGTTTACTAATTTCCATTTCTCATTTTCCTTTAAATCACAGTTTCCAAAACACTTAATGGATTTCAAACCGATTTCCTGGTTTAAATTCCCTTTAAAATTTATTACTCGATTTACCAATTCCCAATAATTATTTACTAAAGAATTTTGTTTTCATTTCCTTTAAAAAAACCAATTCATTCCGTTCTATGTTTTAAATACCAATAATATTCATCCAAACCGTAGCACCGACTAACTTAATTTCCAATTCAATCTATCACTGGATATCACATAACATATCACTGATATGAAAAATAATTACAATATTTCAAGGAATCTAGTTGGATCCCTCCAACCTATTTTCCTGCATCCACGGATGTTAGGACAACAATAAAATATCAAATCCCACTTCGAGATGGACATCGCGGTATAAAGGGTCATCCGCTATTATGCGGGGCACATAAGGTCTCATTCGCTATATAATGTGGGAATATCAATCACTCCAATATATATATATATATATATATATATATATATATATATATATACACTACTACATACAATATCACATTCAGTCAATCAATCAATAATTTAAAATTTAAACTATTTTAAATTAACCAGTCATCCGGATGTGAGTGAGATTAACTTACCTTGAGTGTAAAACGCTAAGCGTTCCAACTTTAAATTAAATTGAGCCCGTTGATTTAGTCTAAAATTCTCACTAGCTCCGATCGTCTCCAGATCTGATGCAACGCGTAGAGCTCGTCGCTGCGGTTCCAGTGCTTCTAGTTTTGTCAAAATTCTAACCACGCATGCAAGAGATATGAATTTTTAAGGGTTTTTAATATAATTTACAAAACAATTCCTTTTTTTTATTATTACCAAAAAAAAAATCTAGGACGTACATGCAACTTCTTTTCAGGCCAAAACGAAACGCACGAACCCATAGCCGTGCCCCTTTCCTCGATCGCCGATGCTTCTCTGGCCAACTTCGTGACGATCGACGACCATTACTTCAACCGCCAACTCGAGCTCCCTCTTCGATCAAAAGCAAACAGCGACGTCGGAAAAGATCCACCGTTGGATCTGGAACACTCGACGAGCTCGACATTTCCTTAGTTGTAATCTTCAGCCAAAATTTCGTGGATGTGGAGAAAACTGAGGGAGAAAGAAAGAGTGTTTCGGCCATAGGAATAGATAACTGTAACGACCCGCCTTTCTCTCCACAGAAAGATGCATCATTATTAAGAAAGAAAAGGATAGAAAGGAGAAAAGATAAAGAAGAAAGAAAGAAACAACATCAGAATCTCAACTGCGGAACGAATAAATTATATTAATCACATAAAAATTACATAGCATCATATACATCAGAGTTACTCAGCTTATACAACACAAAATAGACATTTATAAAGATCTGTCTATCATACAACTCAATATACAATATATATATATATATATATATATCAACACAGAGATCAACACAGCGGAACCACTATCTATCTACAAACGCTGAAGCCTCCTGCTCCATATCTCCTCCAGAATTCGTCAAAGCTAACCTGAATCCCTTAGCTACTCGTAAAAATTTGAGTACCCAAGAGGTTAATAAAACAGAAATAAACTCCGGGTCAGACATGGGTCTGGTGTGAGTAAACGGGTTAAAGCTGCTTAACTTTAAAACTTTTGAAAACAAAAGTATCACGTAAGACTCTCCACACATAAACATGGGTATGTTTTTACCTTACGCTAACCAAAAATTTGATAGGAAATTCTACGATATTATAATAGGGTCTAGGGTTTTCAAATAAACTAGAAAATAGCCGAAATTGTTACATTTATTAAATTCCAGCTACATAAGTATACAATCAAATCCGAGGGCACTTATTGGAGATTGGATTTCCACATACTGGCAGGGCTACTGGGGTACCGTCCGTCACAGTACATGGCCTAAATCAATGTACTGAGGATCCACCCTAAATCCCCTGCAACACAAGGCTGGAACCATCCCTTACTGGACAGTCCCGAACAAGACAATCCCGGCAGTTGGAGCTCACAACTGCCCACACAGCTGAATAAAAGGGACCTCTAGACAGGAGAAAATCTCGTCCTACTTGGGTGCTACCAACTTAGCCTTGCTGCACCTCCCCTATTTTAGCCATTCCCGTTGATGAGGCTTGAGGCTACGATTACCTTTATAGAACACATCTATCTTAGAATGCTCATCGTCCACTTGACGATGTTCTGAAAGCATTCAATCCATACAAGTTCGTTCCGGGTTCGAACGAAACCGAAGGCATTATCTCGTCACACTCATTTTGGAATCACCCTAAGAGTTAACAACAATAACCCTTGCACTTTAAATCTTCATCTCGATCTTCACATTGAGATGTCACGACCTATCGTTAACTTGGATCGATGTGGTTTTCGGATATCCAAATCTGGAAACCCGATCCCGGTCTCATCGAAATCCAAAACGTATTTTAAAGGCCAAGTTGTTTAAAAGATTAAACAATTCAATTCAGTTCAATTCAATTCAATTCAATATTTGAATTCACACAACATTAACACAGGTAATATCACCCATTTATCAATGATATATCAAATATCATACAGAATATCACAGCATATCATCCAATAGATATCAACCAATTCAGATATTCTACTCAAACAATCATCCATGAGCAACAATTACTAATCCCTATTATAATTAATTTAATTAACTTTAAATTAAATAAATTACTTAAGAATTAATCACCGAACTTTGCTTAATCAATAATTAATTAACCTTTAATTAATTAACCATCCTTCAAATATCTATCTGAAATAATCACCTTGATTAATTATTTCTCAATTACATAAAGTAATTATCCTTTAATTAATTTCACAAATTAATTATCCTTAACCATTTACAGTAATTAACTTTTAATTACTCTCATTAATTAACATTTAATTATATTAATTAATGATCCTTAATTAATTCTTTCCATTAATTAATTAATTATAATTAATTACATTGATCCTTAATTAATTACATTAATTACATCCATTAATCATAAACAGTAATTACCATCTTGTAATTACTTACATTAATTAATTAACTCTATATTTAATTATATAAATGCTTTGATTAATTACACTAAGTAATTAATCCTTAATTACTTCTACTAAGTAATTACCCTTTAATTACTTCTTATTCATTAATTCCCTTTAATCAATTACATCCAGTAATTATACATCAATTACTTCACTAAGTAATTACACTTATAAATCTCATTAAGTATTTATATTTAATTAATCACTAAGAGATTATCTTTAATTAATTAACAAATTAATTACAAATGGGTAATTCATCCCTTAATTACCCTTAAACCAAATTCATTAAATCTTTAATTATAGATTAATTAATTCTTTAATCATTAATTAATAAACCTTAATTATCAATTAATACAACTTAATTACAAATTAATTACTTCTTAATTACCAGTTAATCAACCTTTAATTAACAGTTAATTAACCCTTAATTAATCTTTAATTATAGATTAATTATCTCTTAATTATTAATTAATAAACTTAATTATTAATTAATAAAACTTAATTAAGTATTTCTTAATTAACATTAATCAACCTCTAATTACTTAATTAATTAATTTTCCAATTACAAATTAATCAATCTTTAATTACTTAATTAAAGATCCTTAATTACACTTAATTAGCCTTTAATTAATTAATTATAACCCAAAATTATAAATTAAATCTTTAATCATTGGTTAATTAAATTAATTAATTATTCTTAATTAATTAAGTAAATTAATTATACTTACATTACTAAATTAACTTAATTAATCTCAAATAATTAAAACCATAATTATTTTAAGATAAAATCTTATCTTATCTTATGCCTTAATTATCGTTAAAAACATTTATTTTAAAAATTAATTTACTTAGTGAATTCATTAATTAAGTTTAAAGTACTCATTCAACTTGATAAATTAAAGTTACAAATCACAACTTCCTTTAATGCTTTAAAATATTATCAAGTAATGGTTTTAAATCTAGTTTCAATTTAAATTAATAAACTTGCTTTTTATAAAAATCTTTAAAATTCCATTTCTACTTAAGTTTATAAAATAACTTTAACTTCATTTAACAAAATTTAAATTTAAATACAGTTTCAAAACTTCATAAACAATGTTAAAGAAAAAAACTATTATATAGCAATTATAAAAGAAAGTTTAAATTAATTTTATTTTAAAATTTCAAAAACCAAGTTTTAAAATCCTTTTTAAAATTTCTTAACACTTACTTCGGGTAAAACCCGAAGTCCACTCGGGTCTAACCCGAGTTCGCTTCCATTTTCAAAATTTAGTTTAGCTTTTTAGTTAAAGTTTTAAATTTAAACCTATAACCAAAAACTGTTAACAAGTTTAAAACACTCAGGCATTACTCGAGTTCAAACTCGAGCGAACATCCCACATACTCGAGTTACAACCCAAGATAAACCATCTTCCTAGACTAATGCAAAACCTTTGACCAACTCTCATGTGCATATGCACCGGCGATCAACACCGCCACGACTAACTCCAATACCTTCCACACGTCAGCAATCCACCTCACAACAGATTCCGACCATCCATACATCACCACATAACCCAAATCAAAATCGAGCTTCACAGGTGAACCTCAAACCAAAATCCACTGCTTGAAAACAACCATGCATCCACGTCGCCGGCCACCAGAGCCCCCCAAACTCCAGCCACATCTACGCGTATCATCCACGCAGCCACCTTCCAAATCCTAAGCGACATGATGCTTTAGAAACGACGCAGTATCCATAAATGCAAGCTCGACAAAAATTAGGGTTAAAACTAAAATCATCACACCGCCGTCGCCACAGTCCATAATCACCGCATCCACCATTTTTTTCGAACATCCCGTTCATCCAGCTAGCTCCAACAAGAACCCCGACTATCCAAACCCCTTTGATCATCAGAAAACTCTCGAAAACCCATTTCCAGTCAACCTTGAATTGCTCATCCAATTCAATGTAAAAATCAGGATTTCGGTTTTAAAAATCTTAGTTTGGAAAAGGAATTCAAATTATATATATTAAAATTATCAGATCATTGCATTTGATTTTTAACATATACTTATGCTTCTCTATTCTTTTATTTCTTCCAGATAATATTTATATTTATTTTTTTAATAATATTTTTAAAACTGGATTTAGTTTAAAAAAACAAACTTTGTTTAAATACCTCATCCTAAAAGAGATTTTAGTGTGAAGAATTTAAATTTAATCTAAGTTTAAATCTCTGAAACTTAAAACGGAGATGAGTACCAGGCATTCACACAGTATCCTTATTCATATAAACATGTTTTAGTATTTAAGACAATCATGCAAACACGTAATCACAAGTTTACTTCAAACATATGTCACATGCATCAAATCTGAAGGTGATTCATATTTACAATTTTAAAAGCAGAGACTTGAACTAAGATCAGAGATATTCTAAAATCAACAGAAAATACACAGAGGCTTTCATATATACAAATATGCAAAGCAACCATTAACACAGTGATCCACGTGCAACATATATTGTTACTTAAGTTTCAAGATTTAAAAGTTACTCACCAGGAATGAACTTTTGAAACAGAATTTGGATTAAGAAAACTAGAAGGATGTTGAAGCTGAAAACTTTGAATTAGCTTTGATCAGAGAACAGAAAAGATGATGCTTTGAAATTTTGATTGATCTTTGAAAACTGAGATACTTAAGCTTAAACTTGATTCTTGTTTAATTGATGCAGCCTGCATTATCAAATTGAAAATGTATCTTTGTTATAGGTTTAGAAATTTGCTTTGAGAATTGTTGACAGGTTTGCTTTTTGATTTGAGAAAATGAATTTACAGTTTTGCTTTAAAAATGTGTTTTAAGCTTTGATCTTTTGATTTGGAAATGGATTACAGGGCTTTGCTTTTTAATTTGTGAAAGTGTTTATAGATTTGAGATAAAAATAGCTACAGGGTAGTGATTTTTTTTTCTGTTTTGAGAACAGAACAGGTTAAGTTTCTTTGAGTTTAGAATTGAGATTAAAAAGAAATAAGAACAGAAGATGTTTGTTTATATAATCTAATTTATGGTTTATTAAAAAATCAAAGAAAATGAAAATAAATCATGACACTTGTCCCATACCACATTCAATTTCTTAACACATGTTACTAAGGATTGTTTATAAATTAACTCATGTATTTATTCATTTTTATATATAGTTAAATTGATTTACAAAGCTTTTATAAATTTCCTAATTAATTTAATGCATTTCTTAATTAATACATGCTTTTGTAAATTTATAAAAAAATAAAACTTTTAAAAGAAAATTAAATAAAAACCCATCATATTTCAAATAAAATCATATATAGTGTATTTAATCCATTTATAAATGTAAATATAGACTTTTGTATTTATTTACTATTTAAATAAATACTTTCTTAATTTATATAAATAAAATTCTTTAAGAAAAAATAATATAAAACAAATTATATTCAAATGAAAACTTTATTCATATATTTTATATCTAAACTATTTCAAAATAATTATCCTTTAAATTCAAATTGAAATTCAAATATAAAATTCAAATTCAAATTTTAAAATCTAATTTAAAATCAACTTAAACATATATCTGTTAATCTAAACAACACATTATTAAATTTGAAAATAATAATTGTATTTTTAAAAGTAACTTAAATAAATATATATACATATACATTTAAACAATACTTATTTAAATGTGAAAATAATAAGTCTAATTAAAATCTATTTATAAAATAACCAAATTAAATTGTACAAATAATTGTTCCATTTTCAAAATCTATTTATAACTATCATTAAAATCATCACATTATATTGATTAAAATAACAATTTACAAATTTTAATTAATTTAATGAGAGAGATTATCACATATAAATTGCTTGAAATTCCAGGATATCACATTTCCTCTCCTTTAAAAGAATTTTACCCCCGAAATTTAAACAAAAGATAATCCTAAAGTTTTATTATATTTCAACAATTCAAGCGTACTTATCAGCCATACACTATCAATCAAACAACTATTCATCCAAACAAACCATTTCATACAAACAGAAAATTCTAGCTATCCGGACACAGATCCGGATAAGCTTCCTAAAACTACCCCGAGTTTCCCAGATACTGGAATACTCGCTTTACTAAATCCAAACACATCACTAAGCTACTGAGTTCCTACTCATCTAGATCTACACTCTACACAAGAGATCAGACCACAGACAAGACCGACTCAACAACCAAATTCGTCTAAACTACTGGTTCCCAAAACCAGAGATGAGTCATACACGTACTCCCTCAGAGATACGTGAAATACATTGAATCCCAGTCATCCAAACTGTCAATTCAACCCCTGTAGACCAAATCACTAATCCTTTTCAGAATACAGAAAGATCCAAAATATTTCTGAGCTAGTTTTCCAGTCTTATCCAATTTATTGCTCCCTTTACCGGAGAAAACCTTATCCAGAATTCAAATCTCCAGCTTCGAATTCCAAATTCCTTCGTCTCTTATCTACAAAACTCTTCTGACAATCCTAGGCTTCCTACATCCTTCCTTGATCAGCTCAACCTTCGCTGATACTTCTTGAAATAAACCGGATCAAAAACAATCCAACAAAATGATCCTCTAAAGATCTACCCAAAATCAAGAACACAAACTCCACTTCACAATCATCAGTAGACTTCAAACTTAATTCTCTTATCCGGAAAAGACAAAACAGGTGCACTCACCAATTTGTACTCAAATCCTGAAAAACTTCCTGTAGAAACCCTCTAATCCAAACACTACAACTTCCGGTTGCTTCCACTCTAGAATAGCTGCCACCATGCTTCCGCTGCACAACTTTGATCTGGAGTAGATAAGAATGCCGTCAAAGAACACGAGCATAGACTTGTCCGACACATCCCAAAAAGGCGGTTCAACATATCCAAAAAGAGAAAACACAGAAGCACCAAGAAATCCTGAGTTGCTTCACCAAAACCCCATCCTAGGAGACATCTTTTAACCTAGCTGAATCACTGGTAGCTCCATGAACCAAGTTGATGCAGAACTCAATCTCCAATGCGGACAAACCTCAGACTTCCCAGAAGACATCCGGAAAATCTCTGATAACTCTATAACTCCTATATCCTCTAGAGATGTCTCAATCCCATGCAAAAGATTATCCAAGAGAATCACTCAAACTATCGCAAGTCACTTTTGCTGTGAAGACCCGCAAATCCGTACTCCTTGAATATACACTAATCTCCGTAGATTAACTCAAGATGAACAGAAATACGAATGCTCAATGTTTAAGAAAAAGAAAAAAAGACAGAAGAAGAGAGAAAAAGAAGAGAGGAAATAGGGAGAAAAGAAAATAAATACGGAACAGAAAAGAAAACAACAGAACAACAACAGAATCTCACAATTCGCAGCGGAACAATATATAATACATAAATGAATAATCTTTAAACAAAGAACTATATCGGTTATTACATTTTTATACATTTCATTTCATTACATCATATCATCAGAGTGTACAACATCAAACAACAACAAACAGCGGAAAGAAATACTATATACTAGTAATACGCCATGCCATCCAGCTTGCCTCCTACAACTCCAGAATATCCTGATAAACCGAACTCTTGACTGCCCGTGTAGAAATTGGTGGGCACCCAGAGTTTAGGAAGGAAAACAATAAACTCCGAGTCAGTCATGTGACTGGTGTGAGAACTCAAAACAGTTTATTTATCTTTAAAATCAAAATAGAGGAATATTTTTTTTAAGTCAATTCGCAATGTTTTTTTAAAAATGAGACTACCATAAGACCTCCCACCACACACACAATGCAAACGCAGACTTGGAGGAGATTTCTCCTTATGATAGTCAAAGATGCTTGATACGCATTTAAAAGAACATTTGATATTATTACTAGTGCATGGTGTAGATAAATATTACGAAAGTAGAATATAAATCTTAGCCAGCATAGGTACCATTATAGTATGCTTACTATAGCTACCATATTAGATGGCAGGTTCTACAACTAAAACCGTACAAGTCTCGTATTGTTTCTTTGGATTTCCAACGAATGGTCAGGCCAAGGAACTTCCCATTGCCACATGAGAATGCCTCTGGAAGGACATCCCCAAGAACCAAACCGGATCTCTACCAACAAAAGGCCGGGTTACCCCTAACTGAGTAACAACTGACCGAATATGCCATCCCCCGGTCCTTTAGGACCTTTAACCGAGCGCTCGTCACCATCATCACACAATCATAAAGTGTTTTCAACATGAGTAAGTATCTGGGCTCCATACCATGATACCACCCTTTCCAGAAGGAAATGCACATACCCTAAAGGGCGCTACCCCTCATAACCTTGCCGCATCTTTCCTGTTTTGACCATTCCCAGGGTGTGAGGCTCGACAAAGTCACGTCCACAAAAACATACTTTATTCAAAAGACATGCTTTGGGTCAACAAATGATCATAGAAATGATCACCAGGATAGACGATCAAATAAATGATCCTATCACAAATAATCAACACAATGATCATTTCACAGCAACACTCAGCATGTCACATTACCAAATTGGGAATATATTGCTGATAACCTTCAACTACATAACCTCTGAGCTCGTACGTCTCAGAGAAGGGTGTTAAGCTAAAAGAATAAATTCTCCGCCACCAACAGAAATATATTTGAAAGAAATCGGCTTTACATCTCAATTTGTAACGTCAGACATACAATCCATACAAGTCTGTTCTGGGCTCGAACAGAACCGAAGGCACCTACAAAGAAGTCCTTGCAATCTGGATATCCACAATCCTGATCGGATTTCCCATCACATATGGAGAACTCAATACCGGAGCAACTCGGTGCAGAGTCAATCGACAGGTCATCCTATCGCTCTCGCAAATACCAGGTCTTCAACACCGATCTTCAATGCTATCCATTACGTCGTATCACTATTCAGAATGGGTAATCCGAATAACGAGCGCAATAATTTAAAAATAAGTGTAACATTCAAATTCAAGCAAATCACAACAAATACCTTTCAAAGGTAAATATTTATAGTCGGTTATTGAACTATCAATGGATATGCACAACATCACCAGATTCCAAATAATTTTCCAAATTATTTATTTCCCAAAGATATCTTTACAAGATATATAATTTTCACACTTCAAAAATAAATCAATATTTATTTCTAAACAAATTCCACTTCCTTTTATAAATTCCATAGTGAATTTATATTTCACAATACCTATGAATGTACGATTTCAATTATTCATTTTCAATTTATCTTCAAAAAGATAAATTCTCAAATATTCACTTTATATTAGAAAACATTTCCATACTTACTTATTAAGTAATTCTCAATCCATTTATTTTCAACACTTGGAAAATATTCAATATACTTCAATCGAAATTAAGTATATATTTCATTCTTTAAGAAAATCATTCTCTTAAACATATTTATTTGGGTCAAAACGAATGTTGCGTAAAACATCGTTACGACAACCCAAAATCACTAGTATAGGGATTCGAAATTAAAATAGATATATATAAATCCCAATACTATACAAACATTTCCTTTCGGAAATCATTTACTATAACAACAGTGTTATAGTCCACCATTTCCTTCTATTTCTCGAAAACGTCTATTTCAACAATAAATGTTGAAATCTATGGTTTCGAATCTCAACACATTTTAAAACATCGTTAACTTGTTTTAATTCTATTTAAAACATCACATTCAAAACAATTTCTTTAAACTATTCAAAAACGTGAATATACTTGTTAACGAATTTCATCATTTCTATACATTTTATTTTAAAGGATTATTCACCGTCTAAAATGTGAATATAACTCCATAAATAAGTTATAAAAATTAACTTATCAAAATAAGTCGTTCGCGAATTTATAAAACAACGTTTATAAATTCTAGTTCTACTTATCTTATAACATCTTCCTTTATAAATTCCTTTATTAACCTATTCAATTTATAACTCAATTATAAACCAAAAGTTCACATTATAAGTTAAACACTTATAATTTATTTGTTTGCCAAAAATCGTTCTTTTAATAACTTCACAAAATTTATAAATCTTACTATTTATAAATTTCATTTATAACTTCACCATTTATAATCTTATAAATTCTATTCACTTATGCAATCCATTTTCACTTCATTCAAACACTTATAAAAACTCGTTTTATAATTTCAATATTTCAATTTATAAATATCCATTTATAAATCTCTTATATAAATCAATTTATATTATTATTTCAAAATGTCTTCAAAGTCCTTTATAATTTCATCATTTTGATTTATAAAATAATCAAATTTTATAAATCCTATTTTTAAACTTTTTACAATAAATCCAAAAATCCCAATTTAAACTCTTTTTATAAAATTATTAAACCCATATTTTCAAAAATCAACTTTTAACTATATTTCTCAAAAATCATAATTTTTATAACATTAAAATTATAACGTTTATTTATTTAAAATGGATCAATTCCAAACATATAGTATATTTTCAAAAATCACTTTAAAAATCATTTTAAAGTTTCAAAATTTGGTCCAATGATGCTACATACCAAATAGTCAATCACGACAACAACAATATCATATATCGATATGATAATCCATCAAATATCAAAATATCTAAAATCAAGTAAATATTGTTGAGGAATCCAGTTGGATCCCTCCAACCTGTTTTCCTGCATCCACAAACATTAGCACAATACCAATTCCGCTCCAGTACGGAATTATCGCGGTATATGGGATTTAAAATATTATCCACTTAATAGACGGCGCAATAGGGTCTCATCCGCTATACAATGCGGGAAATCAATAACTCCAATATATACATATGCCAATATATATATATATATATATATATATATATATTGCTATTATATATAATACCAATTTCACTGTTTATGAAATATTCGCGGTATATGTTTTTAATAAATAACATCCGCTTACTAACGGCGCATAATGTCTATTTTAACAATCAATAGATATCAATCATCATTCAAACATGCATTCAAATATTTTAAATCTAACTATTTAAAATAAAAATCAAAACTGATTCGATTGAGTGAGAAGTTCTCACCTTGATTTCAATTTCGTTTTTAGCGATTTATTTCGAATAAAATTAAACGGACGTTTAATTTTACCCGAAATTCTCACTAAATCCAAATGACTCCAATCAAATTCCATAGCGTAGTGCTCGTCCATACGATTCCAACGCAACTGGTTTCGCGCGTTTTCGACCTCATATGAAAAAGATATGCATTTATGAAGTTTACACGATTTTTATATAAACAATTTACAACTTAATTTTATAATTATAAACCTACAACCATTCTAAGCCCTTGGATCCACTGCCTCCTTCATCACAGCCGCGCACTACTTCTTCTTCCTCTCGTCTTCGTTTTGCACGTTACAGGCCGAACACGCAAGCAAGAACCCATAGCTTTGAATTTAGGGTTAAGAAATTCGACCACCACGCTCAATTAAAAATCGATCAGGGACTTCTATCTCGAAGAGCACGACACGAGCAACTCACGGCCACCAACCTGATGAACTCGGCTGCCCCATGAGCACAGAAAAACGTGTGCAATTGCAGGTCTTCGAGCCAACTTTGCCGCTGATTCGTGAAGCTATTCGCGATCTTGACCGTTGATATGATAGATCTCGACGTCCTCTACGAGTTTGTAGTTGAAACATTTGTGTAATTCCTTACGGATTTGAAGATAAGGAGGGAGGAAGATCGCTAATTTCTGGCCTTTAGTTCAGGGGGTGGTGGCTGGCTTGCTAGGGTTAGGGTTTGGAATATTTTTTTTTTATTTGTGAATGGAGGGGCTATTTATAGGAAATTATTAAACACTATTCGTCCGGGAATTCCAAACTCCGATTTACGCGCCGTAACCAGCGTTTCTAGGGTTTACCCCGCGTTCTGGACACAATGGAACAGGTTTCGGAAGCTAATTCGGTCATTTGTGCGAGATATGGAAATAAACGATCGATTTAAATTAAACGGATTTAAACGATTTTCTAGGTGTTTTAGCTTGCACCGGACAAACAATAAATCCAATTGACACGAAATTTGAAACCTTAAAATAATATCACATTACGGATCCGATGAAATTGGTTTCGTCGAAATCCGAGACTTTATGAAAAATGGCTATTTTAACTCGCCAAATTAATATTAAAAACAATTTCGATGCGTTTCGAGCTGCCACGATCAAACGATAACTCCGATTGCTACGAAAATTGAAACCCGGTAATAACAAACTATTACGGATCCAATGGAACTAGTTTCGTCCAATTCTGAGACTGTTCAAAAATTAGCTATTTCACTAGTCGATTAAATATTAAAATATTCAATTTTCACAAATAAACTTTTAATTCGATTTTAGAAGTTCTAAAATATCATTCTAACTTCAATATGATAAAATAAAATTTTACAAATCATTTTCAATCATATTTAACTCGATTTTCAATTATTTCCATAATTTCACATATTAAATTATCGATTTAATTATCCAATTAAATCCAATTATTCAAAATAAAATTTATTCGACTTATAAATCCACTTATTAATATTTAAAATTAATTAAATATTCAATTTTTAATTACTAAAAATCCTGGGTCGTTACAATCTTCCCCCCTTAAAAGAATTTCGTCCTCGAAATTATTAAGTAAGAAAAGTTACAGAATCTATTAACTTTCCAAAATTCATAGTTAAACTTCTTATAAATACTTTACTAAGTTTTCAAATCATACTTAGTTATCTTTTCAAAAACAATTGCTATTGTTTAACTTTCAATTCCAAATCAAAGTTAAAATTTTCAAAAATTTCCAATTTTGTCAAATTTTTTCTAACGCCTTAAATTTTCGGAAAAATTCGCCATAGTCTCCTTTGCGCGGCTCGATCCGAAAAAAAAATGACAGTATATATATCACAAATATACATCTCATCAAGTAATGAGGCATCCCGCAGGGAAAAAAGTATAAAAGTACGATATTTAATCCGATTTATGTACCTTATATTTTATTAGCAAGCATATACGGCTAATATAGCGTGAAAGCGAGCTCCAAATGCGAAGCAAACGCGATCCGCACCTACTAAACACTCAACAAACAACATGAGAACCATGTATGTAGACAATAGTATCAATATACAACATATAGCAACATAATAACTATATATGCCTACATATCAAATGCAATAAAAGCAATATATTCAACCATCAACCAACTAGCATTCATAACCAATAAATATTCATTCATATTCTCATTAATATTCAATGAATTGGTTTTCAATTTAAATCACATTTGATTCATTAACAGTGGATGTTCTTACTAACATTCATTTTCAATTAGTTTATATTCACTAATTCATATTCAAGTTGGTTCACTTCCAAATCAAATTCAATTCTATTTAAGATTCACTTAACTTCCAATTGAATTTCAATTACTTTAACTTCCAATTTCATTAACTCATTTCATTAACACTTAATGAATTATATACAATCAACCAACAATCAACCATATAACAATCAATGTATATTAATTACAACCAAATTCCTTTGCTTGTATTCATTCTATTTGGTTTCAACACCATCACTTTCAATTGGTTTAATTAAATTGATTTTCATTCAATCTTTCAACTTCCAATAACATTAGATTTTAATGAATAAACACTTACATTCATTATTCCATATCAACTTTATTTACATTCAATTGATTTACATTCAATCATTTAATCAAATTTAATTTCTAAAGTTGAATTTCATTTATAAAACTCAAGTTCACATTTATCACTTAACTTTAATAATTTACTTTGATACCGAAATCAACTTCTTTCAACATCTCTTAAGTTATATTCCATTTAATAACATCACTTGGTTTTACTTAACTTAAATTCCCACTTATAAATAAATTCAGATTCCAATTCTAAAGTAAATTTCCATTTAACTTTAAATTCATTTTTATTTACAACTCATATTCATATAGTTTCACTTCTTATATATATAAGTTTTTTTTTTCACAATTGTAAATCACTTTAATTATACTTCCATTATTATAATTCTTTTGCTTATACAATTATTCTTTTATTTAGATTATTCAAACAACTAAACAATCAACTTATATACACTTTAATAATTCTGAAAAATTATTCCTTTATATATAAAATATAATCAAGGTAAAATTATTTCATTTACCCAATTTTAAAACAATACTGTGTCGAATTGTTCTGTACAAGTGTTTAGAGATCCCTATCAACAACGTTAATTACTCGTATTAACCAGAATCTATATACCACTCAACGAACCAATCATCACAATATAAAACAATTTTATATTCACTAACAAATACGCTCTCATAGCTATTATTACACTCAAACTCATTCTAGAGTACTACTGACTCTATCTCTAATGAGTAATACCCAACAGAACCATGGTTGTCGCTTAACCATATGCTCCGATACCACCTGTGAAGACCCGCAAATCCGTACTCCTTGAATATACACTAATCTCCGTAGATTAACTCAAGATGAACAGAAATACGAATGCTCAATGTTTAAGAAAAAGAAAAAAAGACAAAAGAAGAGAGAAAAAGAAGAGAGGAAATAGGGAGAAAAGAAAATAAATACGGAACAGAAAAGAAAACAACAGAACAACAACAGAATCTCACAATTCGCAGCGGAACAATATATAATACATAAATGAATAATCTTTAAACAAAGAACTATATCAGTTATTACATTTTTATACATTTCATTTCATTACATCATATCATCAGAGTGTACAACATCAAACAACAACAAACAGCGGAAAGAAATACTATATACTAGTAATACGCTATGCCATCCAGCTTGCCTCCTGCAACTCCAGAATATCCAGAATATCCTGATAAACCTGCCCGTGTAGAAATTGGTGGGCACCCAGAGTTTAGGAAGGAAAACAATAAACTCCGAGTCAGTCATGTGACTGGTGTGAGAACTCAAAACAGTTTATTTATCTTTAAAATCAAAATAGAGGAATATTTTTTTTAAGTCAATTCGCAATGTTTTTTTTAAAATGAGACTACCATAAGACCTCCCACTAGACACACAATGCAAACGCAGACTTGGAGGAGATTTCTCCTTATGATAGTCAAAGATGCTTGATACGCATTTAAAAGAACATTTGATATTATTACTAGTGCATAGTGTAGAAAAATATTTCGAAAGTAGAATATAAATCTTAGCCAGCATAGGTACCATTATAGTATGCTTACTATAGCTACCATATTAGATGGCAGGTTCTACAACTAAAACCGTACAAGTCTCGTATTGTTTCTTTGGATTTCCAACGAATGGTCAGGCCAAGGAACTTCCCATTGCCACATGAGAATGCCTCTGGAAGGACATCCCCGAGAACCAAACCGGATCTCTACCAACACAAGGTCGGGTTACCCCTAACTGAGTAACAACTAACCGAATATGCCATCCCCCGGTCCTTTGGGACCTTTAATCGAGCGCTCGTCACCATCATCACACAATCATAAAGCGTTTTCAACATGAGTAAGTATCTGGGCTCCATACCATGATACCACCCTTTCCAGAAGGAAATGCACATACCCTAAAGGGCGCTACCCCTCATAACCTTGCCGCATCTTTCATGTTTTGACCATTCCCGGGGTGTGAGGCTCGACGAAGTCACGTCCACAAAAACATACTTTATTCAAAAGACATGCTTTGGGTCAACAAATGATCATAGAAATGATCACCAGGATAGACGATCAAATAAATGATCCTATCACAAATAATCAACACAATGATCATTTCACAGCAACACTCAGCATGTCACATTACCAAATTGGGAATATATTGCTGATAACCTTCAACTACATAACCTTTGAGCTCGTACGTCTCAGAGAAGGGTGTTAAGCTAAAAGAATAAATTCTCCGCCACCAACAGAAATATATTTGAAAGAAATCGGCTTTACATCTCAATTTGTAACGTCAGACATACAATCCATACAAGTCTGTTCCGGGCTCGAACAGAACCGAAGGCACTTACAAAGAAGTCCTTACAATCTGGATATCCACAATCCTGATCAGATTTCCCATCACATATGAAGAACTCAATACCGGAGCAACTCGGTGCAGAGTCAATCGACAGGTCATCCTATCGCTCTCGCAAATACCGGGTCTTCAACACCGATCTTCAATGTTATCCATTACGTCGTATCACTATTCGGAATGGGTAATCCGAATAACGAGCGCAATAATTTAAAAATAAGTGTAGCATTCAAATTCAAGCAAATCACAACAAATACCTTTCAAAGGTAAATATTTATAGTCGGTTATTGAACTATCAATGGATATGCACAACATCACCAGATTCCAAATAATTTTCCAAATTATTTATTTCCCAAAGATATCTTTACAAGATATATAATTTTCACACTTCAAAAATAAATCAATATTTATTTTTAAACAAATTCCACTTCCTTTTATAAATTCCATAGTGAATTTATATTTCACAATACCTATGAATATACGATTTCAATTAATCATTTTCAATTTATCTTCAAAAAGATAAATTCTCAAATATTCACTTTATATTGGAAAATATTTCCATACTTACTTATTAAGTAATTCTCAATCCATTTATTTTCAACACTTGGAAAATATTCAATATACTTCATTCAAAATTAAGTATATATTTCATTCTTTAAGGAAATCATTCTCTTAAACATATTTATTTGGGTCAAAACGAATGTTGCGTAAAACATCGTTACGACAACCCAAAATCACTAGTATAGGGATTCGAAATTAAAATAGATATATATAAATCCAAATATTATACAAACATTTCCTTTCGGAAATCATTTACTATAACAACAGTGTTATAGTCCACCATTTCCTTCTATTTCTCGAAAACGTCTATTTCAACAATAAATGTTGAAATCTATGGTTTCGAATCTCAACACATTTTAAAACATCGTTAACTTGTTTTAATTCTATTTAAAACATCACATTCAAAACAATTTCTTTAACATATTATTCACTATTCAAAAACGTGAATATACTTGTTAACGAATTTCATCATTTCTATACATTTTATTTTAAAGGATTATTCACCGTCTAAAATGTGAATATAACTCCATAAATAAGTTATAAAAATTAACTTATCAAAATAAGTCGTTCGCGAATTTACAAAACAACGTTTATAAATTCTATTTCTACTTATCTTATAACATCTTCCTTTATAAATTCCTTTATTAACCTATTCAATTTATAACTCAATTATAAACCAAAAGTTCACATTATAAGTTGAACACTTATAATTTATTTGTTTGCCAAAAATCGTTCTTTTAATAACTTCACAAAATTTATAAATCTTATTATTTATAAATTTCATTTATAACTTCACCATTTATAATCTTATAAATTCTATTCACTTATGCAATCCATTTTCACTTCATTCAAACACTTATAAAAACTCGTTTTATAATTTCAATATTTCAATTTATAAATATTCATTTATAAATCTCTTATATAAATCAATTTATATTATTATTTCAAAACGTCTTCAAAGTCCTTTATAATTTCATCATTTTGATTTATAAAATAATCAAATTTTATAAATCCTATTTTTAAACTTTTTACAATAAATCCAAAAATCCCAATTTAAACTCTTTTTATAAAATTATTAACCCATATTTTCAAAAATCAACTTTTAACTATATTTCTCAAAAATCATAATTTTTATAACATTAAAATTACAACGTTTATATGGATCAATTCCAAACATATAGTATATTTTCAAAAATCACTTTAAAAATCATTTTAAAGTTCCAAAATTTGGTCCAACGATGCTACATACCAAATAGTCAATCACGACAACAACAATATCATATATCGATATGATAATCCATCAAATATCAAAATATCTGAAATCAAATAAATACTGTTGAGGAATCCAGTTGGATCCCTCCAACCTATTTTCCTACATCCACAAACATTAGCACAATACCAATTCCGCTCCAGTATGGAATTATCGCGGTATATGGGATTTAAAATATTATCCGCTTAATAGACGGCGCAATAGGGTCTCATCCCCTATACAATGCGGGAAATCAATAACTCCAATATATACATATGCCAATATATATATATATTGCTATTACATATAATACCAATTTCACTGTTTATGAAATATTCGCGGTATATGTTTTTAATAAATAACATCCGCTTACTAACGGCGCATAATGTCTATTTTAACAATCAATAGATATCAACCATCATTCAAACATGCATTCAAATATTTTAAATCTAACTATTTAAAATAAAAATCGAAACTGATTCGATTGAGTGAGAAGTTCTCACCTTGATTTCAATTTCGTTTTTAGCGATTTATTTCGAATAAAATTAAACGGAGGTTTAATTTTACCCAAAATTCTCACTAACTCAAAATGACTCCAATCCAATTCCATAGCGTAATGCTCGTCCATACGATTCCAACGCAACTGGTTTCGCGCGTTTTCGACCTCTTATGAAAAAGATATGTATTTATGAAGTTTACACGATTTTTATATAAACAATTTACAACTTAATTTTATAATTATAAACCTACAACCATTCTAAGCCCTTGGATCCACTGCCTCCTTCATCACAGTCGTGCACTGCTTCTTCTTCCTCTCATCTTCGTTTTGCACGTTACAGGCCGAACACGCAAGCAAAAACCCATAGCTTTGAATTTAGGGTTAAGAAATTCGACCACCACGCTCAATTAAAAATAGATCAGGGACTTCTATCTCGAAGAGCACGACACGAGCAACTCACGGCCACCAACCTGATGAACTCGGCTGCCCCATGAGCACAGAAAAACGTGTGCAATTGCAGGTCTTCGAGCCTACTTTGCCGTTGATTCGTGAAGCTATTCGCGATCTTGACCGTTGATATGATAGATCTCGACGTCCTCTACGAGTTTGTAGTTGAAACATTTGTGTAATTCCTTACGGATTTGAAGATAAGGAGGAAGGAAGATCGCTAATTTCTGGCCTTTAGTTCAAGGGGTGGTGGCTGGCTTGCTAGGGTTAGGGTTTGGAATATTTTTTTTTTTAATTTGTGAATGGAGGGGCTATTTATAGGAAATTATTGAACACTATTCATCCGGGAATTCCAAACTCCGATTTACGCGCCGTAACCAGCGTTTGTAGGGTTTACCCCGTGTTTCGGACACAATGGAACAGGTTTCGGAAGCTAATTCGGTCATCTGTGCGAGATATGGAAATAAACGATCGATTTAAATTAAACCGATTTAAACGATTTTCTAGGCGTTTTAGCTTGCACCGAACAAACGATAAATCCAATTGACACGAAATTTGAAACCTTACAATAATATCACATTACGGATCCGATGAAATTAGTTTCGTCGAAATCCGAGACTTTTTGAAAAATGGCTATTTTAACTCGCCAAATTAATATTAAAAACAATTTCGATGCGTTTCGAGTTGCCACGATCAAACGATAACTCCGATTGCTACAAAAATTGAAATCCGGTAATAACAAACTATTACGGATCCAATGGAACTAGTTTCGTCCAATTCTGAGACTGTTCAAAAATTAGCTATTTCACTAGTCGATTAAATATTAAAATATTCAATTTTCACAAATAAACTTTTAATTCGATTTTGAAAGTTCTAAAATATCATTCTAACTTCAATATAATAAAATAAAATTTTACAAATCATTTTCAATCATATTTAACTCGATTTTCAATTATTTCCATAATTTCACATATTAAATTATCGATTTAATTATCCAATTAAATCCAATTATTCAAAATAAAATTTATTCGACTTATAAATCCACTTATTAATATTTAAAATTAATTAAATATTCAATTTTTAATTACTAAAAATCCTGGGTTGTTACATTTGCGATCCTATCCAGCTCAATATCCACAGATACTGTTCTCTCCTCACAAATCAGAATAGCTTATCCTTGACCAATCTATTGAAAAAAGGGGCCCTGTAACGACCCGTAAATTTTGATAAATAAATTGGTTAATTTAATTTGATTTTGTAATTAAATTTAGGAAAAATAGAAAAAATGTATAATTTATATTGCAGTAAATGTAAGAATGAATAGTAGCATTGGTTATCAAAATTTAAATTTTGACAATTGAAGTGAAACTCCAATAATGTAAAAAGTGTAAATTGTTACACTTGGTCATAAAATAGAAAATGAGTAAATAAAGGTAACTGTGAATAAACCAATGCAATAATATATTGCTTGATAGCAAATAAATGTAAATTAAGGAAATAAGGTTATGGCAAGTTGATAAATGACAAATTTAGTGCAATTCCAATTTATTTAAATAATTGTAAGGTTTAATTGATTGGAATTAGTAAACTGGGAAACGCATTCAAAAGTTATATTTAGTGATGAAGTATACGGAATAAATTGAAGATTTATACAATCAATGTTAGAAAAGTAATTTTAATGTTTGTTGTTGATAATAAACCTTACTTTAATGATTATTAATATAGTAACGGAAGTGTGAATGAAAAATTAATAGAAACAATGCTAATTAAAGTTAATGATTAATGAACTTGCATAAAATTCCAATTATAGAAAATAATCTAAATGTTATGTTTGGCAATAAGTTGAACATAAGTGAATGAAATTAGTAGTATGAAAATTTATGGCAACATTGATTTGTAAGTAATAAAAGCTTATTTATGTGATTAAAGGGTAACGGTAATGCTTATTGTATATTACCTATTGTTAATTGAAATTTGAAATGAATTTTTAATAAATGAAAATTTAATAGAAACATAGATTTATTTATAAGGTAGAAATTGATGTAATAAAAGTATGAAACCAAGTAAATAAATTTATTGAGAATATAAATCGTAGTTAACGTATACATTTGGCTTGTAAACAAATATTATAAGTTACCTGTTGAATTTGTTGATGGAATTAGAGTTGGAAATAAATGTTAATAAAATAAATAAATGTACATTAATGTGAAAGGTAATACAATGGTTAGGAGTTGTTAATATATGGCAATTGACAAATTATGAATTTGTTAAGATAGTAAAGTTATAATTGGTTGAAATAGTAAGTTGGGTAATAAAATTCAAAGTTACCTTTTTATTTGGTTTAATAATAAGATTTGAAATCAATTTGAGTTAAAATGAACCTTAATGTTACGTTTATGAGAATTAATGCGATAACTAATTTAGTGCAAATAAATTTATGGAACCAATGGTAAGATCTTAACTGATTGTAATTAATAATTGGAGATAATGTCAAATTTTATTGGTTGAATAAAAGGAATGGAAATTAAGTTTTATCAATATATTGGAATTTAATATATGATAAAAGGATTAATTACAATTAAATGAATTAAATATTTAAAATGGGAATTTAGATGATAGTGAGAATATTTATGTAATGGTTTTGAATCCAAGGTTTAATCCATCTATTTGACAGGAATGAATGGAATAATTATTTATTTATTTATTTAATTAAATGGAATTTTGTGAATTTTATTTATAATTTGCGAATTTAATGAAATTGAGGTTAATATTTTAATTTATAAATTAATCATCTCTAAATTGACATTTAAATTTGTTTATTGTAAATGATTGAGGAATCAAAAGTGATGAAATTTGTCAATTTTCGAATTTGAAATTGGAAATTTGATTTTATTATTTATTTATTTATTTATTTATTTATTTAGTGTAAAAATAGCCATTTTTCCACTGACTCGAATTTCGACGAAATCAGTTTCATCGGATCCGTAATAGTGAATTATTGCAGGATTTCAAGTTTCGTAGCTTTCGGACTTGTCATTTGATCGTACGGACTCAAAACGTCTTGAAATAAACGAAATTGAAATCAATGGAAATCAATTTGAAAAATATTGGTTTTAGCATAACTTCTTCATACGATTGAATTTGGACTTGAAACTTGTTCCATCGCGTTTAAAATATTTAAAAACATCTATTTTGATATTTGGGTTGACCCAATTTCATTCTGGAGTCCAAACGGGCTTTTTGGGCCACTTTGTCGTTAGCGCGTAAATCTATCTTATCCATCCATTCAAATGTCAACCCTGCCTATATATATCCTGCTATAAACCCTAGCAGCCTATGTTCCTTATTTCTATATGTTTAATTCACCTCCTCACTTCAATGGCAGACAAACCCTAATTCCAATTGCAATCCCAAATCAAATCCAAAGCTGAAATTTCAAACTCCACAATATATGCCAAATTTTATATCAATTCGAAGCTCTCGAAGAGCGTAACTTAGATCTAAAATTCGTTTTCCGATTCGACGCATTGTTTGTCCAGCAATCGAAGAACACTTTTCGGTCGTTCATCACGTTGAAATCTAACTTGTCCGATCGTCAAACCGGTTCTGGGTTTTGTAGAGATCGTCAAGCGGAGTTCATCGGTGGCATTTGCAAGGTAGTTCAACGGCTAGATGTGGCGATTTAATTCAATTAGGGTTTGTATAATAGGCGGCGGCTGTCATTTTTGGACGTGAGCATCGATCGGAGGCGAGGTCAGAGCTTCAGGGAGGTGCGGCTGGTCTGGACTAGGGCGTAGGTGGTGACGGCGACGCCTATCGTGGTCGGAGGTGGGGCTAATTCGCGGTCAACGGCAATGTTAGGCATGTGTTTCGACTAGATTGGGGTTCGTTCCTGTAAGAGAGAAGGAGATGGTGACGTGGCGCTGGAGGATTGGTTGGTGTTTGTTTTGCTTTCTTTTATTTTAATTTCAATTTCATACGTTTTAATATCAATAACTTTCACATACGAAAACCATTTCACACGCGGTTTTCTCCGATAGGTTCGTATTGGAATTCCAGACATTTTGGCGCTGGTTCAGACGAATTCTGAGACTGGTCAATTTTTGGGTTAAATTGGATTTGAATTCAATTTAAATTCAAAAAGGTGAGTGTTTTAACCCACTCACAACATCTAAAATTTCTTATGTTTGGTAAATTAATTTATGTTGTGATTATGCATTTATTTATGGCTCTTTTGTATATTTTTAATCATCATCTCAGTTAATTGCATTTATTGGAATTAAATCGTTATTTAATTTATCATGGAATATAACTGTCAGTTAATTTCCTGTTATATATTATCGGTTATATATTGAAATTGATTGATTGTTGTGAATGATGATTGTGATGGATGTATGATTTTATGACGGATGAATGGATGTTTTATTTATATCATCATAATCTACAAGTTGTTATGCATTTATTTTGATTCGGGATTGCGGTTTGAAATGATATACAACCGCATTTTTATTTTTAAATAGCGGATTGAAATGATAATTATCCGTATCACTTGACCATAGGATAGAAAATTATATACAGGCACCGCGGTATATATATAAAATTATTTTTGAAATGATTTTTATGGTTTTGTAAAGAAATATATGGGCTATACAGATATCGATTTTAAATGTTATATAAATGCTATTTTATTATTGATTTAGCTATGTGTAAATTTGTTTTGAATTATAAATTAAGCTAAATAATAAAGTTTGATTTCTTTTATATAATATGGTTAAGTATCTATTTAAATTCTATTGTATATAGAGTTTATAATGACTCAAGTAAAATTAAGTTTGGAAGATAATGTGAATTTGATTTGAATTAAAGCTTTTAAATATATGGAAATTATATTGGTTTATTTGGGAATTTAAAATCCATATTGTAATTGATTTGTGAAGGTGAAGAAGTTATTTTACTATATAAAGTAATTAAATATTTAAACCATTTAAGTGGTGTAGTACGTTTCAAAGTATGAAATTCAAAGTTTTTGTTTTGAAAGGCTATATTTCAAGTTTTGGTTTTCGAAACATTATAACTTTGAAATGTTATGGTATTAGAAAAGGATATATTTGAAAATGATATAAAATTTGATTTGGTTTTTAAAAAAGAGGAAATGATATCATATTTCTATGGATTTGAAATGGATACTATATTCTGGTTTCAAAAGTATAAACTATTTGAAAAAGACCGCGGTGTTATAATAACGTTTGTTTGTTAAAGAGATCGGGATCGGAAGTTGTCATACTCTCTGCCAACTCCGAAAACCACTTTCACAACCGTGTACGCGGTGTAGATTCCAGAATGAAGTAGGATGGTGGCGGCGTTTCCTTTGAGGTAAATACGCGGACCCAACTCCCGTGAGTTGGCATAAGGTGGCTAAAATAGGAGCGATTGACGGGCTAATGAGGTTGCACCTTTGATCAGACACATCTCTTCGATATTATACTTTGACTTTTGGATTGATTCGGTGGCCACTTTTGATTTTTTATTTGGGGGTGTGGCTTGCGGTGGGCGGTAGCTGCGCGCTACGCGTTACCACCGGCCCGGAAGCGTAATTGTTATATCTACCCTGGCATTGCCTAGTTGTGCCGTGTCACCTACTCTATCGCGCCTTGTACGAGTTTCTATTTGTGTCGTACCTATGGAGTATCCTCTGGTAGCCTCCCGATCAGGAGGTATTACGGTACTATATAGACTATTGGCATTATTACGTGTTAAGGTGGAAAATGTAAAGCCATAACACTATTTAAAAGTAAGTTTATTTTACTAATAGACACTATTATAATAGCGAAATTTTACTACATAGTAAATAGTCTAACGGATCCTTAGGAGATGTGAATCCCGAGCATCTTTTAAGTTACTGCACTCACGTTAGACACTGGATAGAAGATGTCAAATCCCGTAAGCATCTCCGACACCGTTACACTCATATTAATTTCAGTTGATTTAACTTACATAAGATCTTTTAGTTCTGAATCGAGTGTTTTATCTTTTCAATTCATTCGGGTCAGTCCGAGCATTTCAGGATCGAAGGCTTTATTTCTGGAGGACGAAGATGAAGATTTCATTATTATTATTGTTATATTATATTGTTCCATTACACACTGTATTCCGCTGCATTGATTATTATTCATTGGTATGTGCAACTCTGATATGTATTGTATAAATATAATCAAATGTTTATAAAACAGATTCATGAACTGTATATTTGATTATTATATTTTATCATTTCGCTGCAAGATTCTATTTTGTTTTTTCTTGCTTTTTCTTATTTACCCCATAACAATTCGCCCTTTTTGTATGGTTTAAGTATGACGTGTGTGGTTTATCGTCGATTTAAATCGTAAAAAAGGCGGGACGTTACAAGTCCACTTTGCTGCTTCAGAACTCCACCTCTAGGAAACTTTAAAGCCAAAAGATCTTCTTGCAGGCACACAAAACACTTCGAGCTGCAACGCTGCCACTGATGCCCAAAGACTTCCTTATCCAAAGCTCCTCGTTCTTCAAAACTATATCATCCTATATCAAAAAAAGCCTTGAGATGGGCAGACATCTCCTCAGGAAACTTGGCCTCAAACCAAACACAACACCCTGTTGATCTCAGACTCATCACTGATGCAGACGTACTTTCTTAAACTTGT
The DNA here is from genome assembly GCA_030765085.1 of Allium cepa. Classification (NCBI taxonomy): domain Eukaryota; kingdom Viridiplantae; phylum Streptophyta; class Magnoliopsida; order Asparagales; family Amaryllidaceae; genus Allium; species Allium cepa. The sequence continues at coordinate 56,423,200 of CM060939.1, forward strand.
TCCAGAAGAAAACATCTTCGGAAACATCCCTAGTCACTGCGTCTCACCACGCAGCTGCTTCTTCCTAAAGTTAGCAAGATAACATCACACACTTCTGCTTAACTGACATATCCAAATTCTCGAAAATCCGCTCACATGAGCACGATCAAACTTATACTCAAATGATGGACTCCAAACATTAACAGGTTTCCTTCAGAGACTAGTGAAATCCTTACACCATGCTGCAAAGCTCACTCGAGACGGTATTGGGTCTACAGTCTCGACAGATGCTCTTCCAACCTCAACACTCGGACTTCTTCCATTAGTAGTCGTGCTACACACACCACTACCCTTCCTACCTCAAGAACTCATATTGGAAAACCCGAACAGGTAACCCAATAAATAGGTAGAAATATATATATATATATATATATATATATATATATATTACAAATACGCTCTCTCAAGAAGATACCACTCCAAAGCCTAGGTATTCACTCAACCTAGTGCTCTGATACTAAATGTAACGACCCGCCTTTCTCTCCACAGAAAAACACATCATTATTAAGAAAGAAAGGGATAGAAAAGAGAAAAGATAAAGAAGAAAGAAAGAAACAACATCAGAATCTTAACAATGAACGAATAAATTATATTAATCACATAAATATTACATAGTATCATATACATCAGAGTTACTCAACTTATACAATACAAAATAGACAGTTATAAAGATCTGTCTATTAAACAACTCAATATACAATACAGATACCAACACAGCGGAACCACTATCTATCTACAAACACTGAAGCCTCCTGCTCCATATCTCCTCTAGAATTCATCAAAGCTAACCTAAATCCCTTGGCTACTCGTAAAAATTTGAGTACCCAAGAGTTTAATAAAACAGAAATAAACTCCGGGTCAGACATGGGTCTGGTGTGAGTAAACAGGTTAAAGTTGCTTAACTTTAAAAACTTTTGAAAACAAAAGTATCACGTAAGACTCCCACGCATAAACATGGGTAAGTTTTTACCTTACACTATCCAAAACTTTGATAGGAAATTCTATGATATTATAATAGGGTCTAGGGTTTTCAAATAAACTAGAAAATAGCCGAAATTGTTACATTTATTAAATTCCAGCTACATAGGTATACAATCAAATCCAAGGGCACTTATTGGAGATTGGATTTCCATACAATGGCAGGGCTACTAGGGTACCGCCCATCACAGTACGTGGCCTAGATCAACGTACCGAGGATCCACCCTAAATCCCCTACAACACAAGGCCGGAGCCATCCCTTACTAGACAGTCCCGAACAAGTCAACTCAGGTAGTTGGAGCTCACAACTACCCACACAGCCGAATAAAAGGGACCTCTAGACAGGGTAAAATCTCGTCTTACATGGGTACTACCCGCTTAGCCTTGCTGCACCTTCCCTGTTTTAGTCATTCCTGGTTGATGAGGCTTGAGGCTATGATTACCTTTATAGAACACATCTATCTTAGAATGCTCATCGTCTACCTAACGATGTTTTGAAAGCATTCAATCCATACAAATTCGTTCCGGGTTCGAACAAAACTGAAGGCATCATCTCGTTACACTCATTTTGAAATCACCTTCAAAGTTGACGACAATAAGCCTTGCACTTTAAATCTCCATCTCTATCTTTACTTTGAGAGGTCAAGACCTATCATTAATTTGGATCGATGTGGTTTTCGGATATCCAAATCTGGAAACCCGATCCCGGTCTCATCGAAATCCAAAAGTATTTTAAAGGCCAAGTTATTTAAAAGATTAAACAATTTAATTCAATTCAATTCAATACTTGAATTCACACAGCATTAACACAGATAAATATCATACATTTATCAGTGATATATTAAATATCATACAGAATATCACAACATATCATCCAATAGATATCAACCAATTCAGATATTCTACTCAAACAATCATCCATAAGCAACAACTATTAATCCCTATTACAATTAATTTAATTAACTTTAAATTAAATCAATTACTTAAGAATTAATCATTTAACTTTGCTTAATCAATAATTAATTAACCTTTAATTAATTAACCATCCTTCAAACATCTATCTTAATTAATCACCTCGATTAATTATTCCTCAATTACATAAAGTAATTATCCTTTAATTAATTTCACAAATTAATTATCCTTAACCATTTACAGTAATTAACTTTTAATTACTCTCATTAATTAATATTTAATTACATTAATTAATGATCCTTAATTAATTATTTCCATCAATTAATTAATTATAATTAATTACATTGATCCTTAATTAATTACATTAATTAATTACATTAATTACATCCATTAATCAACCTCAATTAATCATAAACAATAATTACCATCCTATAATTACTTACCTTAATTACTTAACTCTTTATTTAATTATATAAATCCTTTGATTAATAACACTGAGTAATTAATTCTTGATTACTTCTATTAAGTAATTACCCTTTAATTACTTCTCATTAAGTAATTCCCTATAATCAATTACATCCGGTAATTATACATTAATTGCTTCACTAAGTAATTACACTTATAAATCTCATTAAGTATTTATACTTAATTAATCACCAAGAGATTATCTTTAACTAAATAAAAAATTAATTACAATTGGGTAATTCATCCCTTAATTACCCTTAAACCAAATTAATTAAATCTTTAATTACAGATTAATTAATTCTTTAATCATTAATTAATAAACCTTAATTATCAATTAATACAACTTAATTACAAATTAAGTACTTCTTAATTACCAGTTAATCAACCCTTAATTAAAAGTTAATTAACCCTTAATTAATCTATAATTATAGATTAATTATCTCTTAATTATTAATTAATAAAACTTAATTATTAATTAATAAAACTTAATCAAGTATTTCTTAATTAACATTAATCAACCTCTAATTACCTGATTAATTAATTTTCCAATTACATATTAATCAATCTTTAATTACTTAATTAAAAATCCTTAATTACAATTAATTAACCTTTAATTAATTAATTATAACCCTCAATTATAAATTAAATCCTTAATCATTGGTTAATTAAATTAATTAATTATTCTTAATTAATTACTTAATTAACTCTTTATACTTAATTAATTAAGTAAATGAATTATACATACATTTCTAAATTAACTTAATTAATCTCAAATTATTAAAACCATAATTATTTTAAGATAAAATCCTATCTTCTCTTATGCCTTAATTATCATTAAAAACATTTTATTTTAAAAATTAACTTTACTTAGTTAATTCATTAATTAAGTTAAAAGTACTCATTCAACTTGATAAATTAAAGTTACAAATCACAACTTCCTTTAAAGCTTTAAAATATTATTAAGTAATGGTTTTAAATCTAGTTTCAATTTAAATTAACAAACTTGCTTTTTATAAAAATCTTTAAAATTCCATTTCTACTTAAGTTTTTAAAATAACTTTAATTTTATTTAGCAAAATTTAAATATAAATACAGTTTCAAAACTTCATGAACAATGTAAAAGAAAACAACTATTATATAGTAATTATGAAAGAAAGTTTAAGCTAATTTTATTTTAAAAATTCAAAAACCAAGTTTTAAAATCCTTTTTAAAATTTCTTAACACTTACTTCGGGTAAAACCTAAAGTCCACTCAGGTCTAACCCGAGTTCCCTTCTATTTTCAAAAGATAGTTTAGTTTTTTAGTTAAAGTTCTAAATTTAAACCTGTAAACAAAACTGTTAATAAGTTTAAAACACTCAGGCATTACTCGAGTTCAAACTCGAGCGAACATCCCACGTACTCGAGTTACAACCTGAGATAAACCATCTTCCTAGACTAACACAAAACCACTGACACACTCGCCTGTGCATATGCACCGGCGTTCAACGCCACTGCGACCAACTCCAATACCTCCCACACGTCAGCGATCCACCTCACAACCGATTTCGACCATCCATACGCCACCACATAACCCAAATCAAACTCGAGCTTCATAGGTGAACCTCGAACCAAAATCCACTGCCTGAAAACAACCCCGCATCCACGTCGCTGACCACCAGAGCCCTCCAAACTCCTGCCATATCTCCGCGAATCATCCACGCAGCCACCTTCCAAATCCTAAGCGACTCGATGCTTTAGAAACGACACAGCATCCATAAATGCAAGCTCGAGAAAAACTAGGGTTAAAACTAAAATCATCACACCGCCGTCACCACAGTCCATAATCACCACCTCCACCATTTTTTTCGAACACCCCGTTCATCCAGCTAGCTCCAACAGGAACCCCGACCATCCAAACCCCTTTGATCATAAGAAAACTCTCGAAAACCCATTTCCAGTCGATCTTGAATTTCTCATCCAATTCAATGTAAAAATCAGGATTTTGGTTTTAAAAATCTTAGTTTGGAAAAGGAATTCGAATTATATATATAAATTATCATATCATTGCATTTGATTTTTAACATATACTTATGCTTCTCTGTTCTTTTATTTCTTCCACATAATATTTATATTTATTTTTCTTAAAAATATTTTTAAAATTTAGTTTAGTTTTAAAAAAAACATACTTTGTTTAAATACCTCAGCCTAAAAGAGATTTTAGTGTGAAGAAATTAAATTTAATCTAAGTTTTAAATCTCTAAAACTTAAAACAAAGATGACTACCAGGCATTCACACAGTATCCTTATTCATATAAACATGTTTCAGTATTTAAGGCAATCATGAAAACACATAATCATAAGTTTACTTCAAACATATGTCACATGCGTCAAATCTGAAGGTGATTCATGTCTACATTTTTAAAAGCAGAGACTTGAACTAAGATCTCAAATATTCTAAAATCAAAAGAAAATACACAGAGTCTTTCATATATACGAATATGAAAAGCAACCATTAACATAGTGATCCACATGCAACATATATTTGTTACTTAAGTTTTTAAATTTAAAAGTTTACTCACTAGGCATGAGCTTTTGAAACAGAATTTGGATTAAGAAAACTGGAAGCGTGTTGAAGCTGAAAACTTTGAATTAGCTTTGATCAGAGAACAGAAAAGATGATGCTTTGAAACTTTGATTGATCTTTGAAAACTGAGATACTAAAGCTTGAACTTGATTCTTGTTTAATAGATGCAGGTTGCATTATCAAATTGAAACTGTATCTTTGTTGTAGGTTTAGAAATTTGCTTTGAGAATTGTTGACAGGTTTGCTTTTTGATTTGAGAAAATGAATTTATAGGTTTGCTTTGAAAATTGGTTACAAGCTTTGATCTTTTTATTTGGAAAATGGATTACAGGGCTTTGCTTTTTGATTTGTTAAAGTGTTTGCAGATTTGAGATAAAAATGGCTACAGGGTAGTGATTTTTTGTTCTTGTTTGAGACAGAATAGGTTAAGTTTCTTTGAGTTTAGAATTGAGATTAAAAATAAATAAGAATGGAAGATGTTTGTTTATATAATCTAATTTATGGTTTATTAACAAATCAAAGAAAATGAAAATAAATCATGACACTTGTCCCATACCACATTCAATTTCTTAACACATGTTACTAAGGATTGTTTATAAATTAACATATGTATTTATTCATTTTTATATATAGTTAAATTGATTTACAAAGCTTTTATATAAATTTCCTAATTAATTTAATACATTTCTTAATTAATAAATGCTTTTGTAAATTTATAAAAAACAAAACTTTTAAAAGAAAATTAAATAAAAACCCATCATATTTCAAATAAAATCATATATAGTGTATTTAATCCATTTATAAATGTAAATATAGAACTTTTGTTTTTATTTACTATTTAAATAAATACTTTCTAAATTTATATAAATAAAATTCTTTAAGGAAAAAGATTATAAAACAAATTATATTCAAATGAAAACTTTATTCATATATTTTATATCTAAACTATTTCAAAATAATTATCCTTTAAATTCAAATATTAAATTCAAATTCAAATTTAAAAATCCAATTTAAAATCAACTTAAACATATATATTAATTTAAACAACACATTATTAAATTTGAAAATAATATTTCTATTTTTAAAATTAACTTAAATAAATATATATACATATACATTTAAACAATGCTTATTTAAAATTTGAAAATAATAAGTCTAATTAAAATCTATTTATAAAATAACCAAATTAAATTGTAAAAATAACTATTCCATTTTAAAAATCTATTTATAACTATCATTAAAATCATCACATGTTGATTAAAATAACAATTTACAAATTTTAATTAATTTAATAAGAGAGATTATCACATATAAATTGCTTCAAATTCCAGGATATCACAAGAACGGCGGCTCAAACCATTTTTAGGGTTTCGACTGTAAACGTATTTATATACATATATAACATTGTATTGTTTTAATACTATTTCAATTTTAACGATCATTTTCAAACGAACTCCAAACGGGACATACCGCTAGCATTTATAATGTTTTACCCACGTTCTGAACACAATGGAACTTGTTTTGGTGCCTAATTTGATCGTACGTGGAAGTTATCTTTTTTGAATAGATTTAAAATATTCGATTTTCGATTTTAATTCCAATGCGTTTCTCACCCGTATAAGAAAACGGTAACTCCGAATGCTACGAAAATAAAAATCCGATAATAATTAACTATTACGGATCCAATGGAACTAGTTTCGTTAAATTCCGAGACTGTGTCTCGGATGGCTATTTTAACTCGTCTATTTAAATCGAGCGATTTCGAAATTGTCAAAATCATTTAAAATTTCACTTTTGAAACCTTACTAACTTAATTATAATTTATATAGAATTTGTATTCATATTAGAAATTATTCTGATTTATTTTAAATCAAAATCTAATTATTTACATTATTACTATATATTAAATTCCATTATTAAATTAATATAAAAATTCCAATTTTAACTTATCGACTTTTGATTACATCCAAAAGTCCAATACTATAATTCAAATTCAACTAGACTTAAATAAATTTTAGAAACCATTTTCATATCCATTTATTTCTCAGATTTACAAATTATCTCAATTCCAAATATTAAATTACTATTTGTCCAAATACATTTAAATTGACATATTTGAAATTATGACTAATTTTATTGATTCAACCCAAATCTCCATATTTCAAAATCAATTAACAATCTACATTCAACATTTAAAATAGATTAAGTGTTCAAACTTAACGACCAAAATTCCGGATCGTTACATTCCTCCCCCTTATGAAAATTTCGTCCCCAAAATTTGCTAAGGTAGGAAAATGCTCCCAAATCCATTAACTTACCCAAAATCCACTCAGTTAAAACTTACGTTCATTTCTCAAAACCCCTTTAGTTTAATCCAAAACCAGTAGCCTACATTTTCAACTCAAAAACTTTGATTTCTAACATCGTTCCGAAAATCACTTTCTAGTTATCCAAAATTTTCGAAACTTCCAAAAAAATTCTAACACCCAAAATTCCGGAAAATTTTTGACAGCGTCTCCTTTGTACGGAGAGCGTTTTACAATATCACAAATATGATAAAAATATATACATCGACCCCACGGTCGGAAAACAAAATATATAAGCAATACATCATCGTTTCTTAATTTTTATTGCGTAGGCGTACCTCATATTAGTGTTTTTAGGCGAGCGGCTTAATTTATATGCATTTATGCGCTTCAAACTCTATCTGATTGCCTTTCGTACCTATACTTACTCAAACAAGCACATAAGTTTCCAAAATCATGAAGATTTAACGACATTCCATTTACCTACTAGTCTAACACAAAGCTTCATAACCCAAACAAATGAACTTCGTAATCCTACATGTTAACCAAAAACTATAAGCGATCTCAAGGTTTCAAACTAATTTAGTTTCCTCCATAAATTCATATTTCGTTCTATTCCATTGGGAAAGATTTACAACCAAGTTCACTACATTCAATTTATATTTGCACCAACTAATCTCATATCCATATCAAATTGGTTTATATGCCTTACTTACATAATTTCACCTTTTCCAATTCCAAATTGATTAATTTGCATCACATTCGTAATTTACTTTCATTTATATGCAAATCCATTTAATTAAATTTCAAACTATTCCAATCGATTCAAAAACCAATTTTATTCACTTCTTTCAATCCATTAACAATATGTCGAATTCTATTTAGAACTCAAGATTTAGTTCCAACATCCACCATTAACTCATAATTCAACTTCTATTTAACCACACTAGGTAACATTTTAGATTTCATTAACTAGTTAGTTAAAGAGTTCACTCCCAAATCTTAAATCAACATTTGATTTTTATTTCATTTACCAAAATATCAAGCAAATTTTACTTTGGGTTTTATTTTACTTTTATACTTTTCTCTTTTCATAAGCTATCGAAATTTATTCATTCCAATACAATTTTATTTAATCTAGCTTACGCTAGATTCATCTTCGTACCATTCTTTTTAATTTAGTTGAGTGAGAATTTAATTCATTCAATATCATTTTCAACCTGATTAAATTTCCTTACAATTCAAATCTTTTTCAATTTAATTCAAGTTCAACTAAATTTTATTTAACCAAATTAAATCCATACCATTTCTTTTACAAATTTAAATAAGAATTTAATTCCATTGAAAATTATTTATAACTCAACTGAATTTTTGATTTCAATTCAATCTAAATTCAACTCAATTTCATTTAATTTAAGTTAAATTCAATTCGATCAAATTTTATTTCTCAATCCAATTTAAATTTTTATTTCTCAATTATAAGTTCATAAACTTATTTACTTACTTAAGTCCATTCACATTTTATATTTTACTTTATCTTATTTCAATTCACATTTCATTTAGAATTAAATTTTGAATTTTCCATTTCTTTTACCATAACACCCAACCATTTTTATTTAGGTTTCATAATTCCATTTTTCTATTCATAAGTTCACCAACTTATCTTATACTGCTCACTTGAGTCCATTTACATCTTATATCCATAACCTAGATTATTTATTTCACTTAAGGTCTTAAGTGTATTCATCCCATTCAATAATTATAACTTATGCTTATTTAATTATCCTACCTTTCCACTTAATATCCAGTTCAATCCAAATCCAATTTTAATTTCAATTTTATTTAACTTGTCTTAAATTAAATTCCATATATCTTATCCACTTTGATTTACTTAAGTTAAAATTTTAATTTCCAGGATTAAAATTTTCAATTTCCTTTCTTAACTATATCAACCTTCACTTATAAATTCAATAACAATTCCATTTCACTTTTCACATCTTTTAAATAGAATTCCCAGAATTTAATTACCCGATTTTATTTCAAAACCATTTTGAAATCATAAATAACACATACCCTCTTGGTATATCAAATCAACCCACCGGATTTCAAACAACTTGGTTTTACCAAATACAATTTCCCTTTGGAATTTTTAAAATAAACTTGTTTATCAAACAAGTCCAAACAAATAATTATACCAAACTCTGATACCATTCCATCACTTAAAAACTCGAAAATAAATACTGATGATGTGGCCATCATCACCAGGATTATTTCCCAATGACTAAAGTGAGCTCAGTGCTTCCTTACTTCCAAAATTTTATTTTAAAACAATTTCTATTCAAAAACATTTCCCAAAATAATACTCCATTATTTCCTTCAAACACTTTGGAAAACATTTCAAAAATTCCCAAACTTTTTGTTCAAATTCATTTAAAAACATTTTTCAAAATTTTCGGGATTTAAATTATGGTTTAAATCAAATTTTGGTTATGTTTCTATTGTATTATTTCATACTTATACAATTTTATTTGGTTATAAATATATAGACCATTTCAAATTTTAGATTCTTATTTGATTATAATATTAATAACCAAACATCCAAATAAATATAATAATTTCAGAAAATTATTTCTTTTATATCAAATATTATTTTGGGTAAAATTACTTCATTTGCCTATTTAAAACAATACTATGTTGGTTTATCTTGTTTAAGAGTTTTGAAATCCCTATTGATACGGTTGTATTTCCCGTACCGACCAGGATTCATAAACACTCAACCGGTAAGTCAACACAATATAAAAACAATTTTATATTCACTAACACATATGCGCTCATAGTTATTAATCCACTCAACTCATTCTAGAGTACTACTGACTCTAGCCTTAATGAGCAATTCCCCCACCAAAGCATAGGTTATCGCTAACCTAAGCTCTGGTACCACTGTAACGACCCGCCCTTGTCGACCCTCGATAAATCAACACAAATACGACACTGTATAATATGCCATCGATCGAGTGCCGAAAAAGACAGATTACTAAGGAAAAAGAAAGAAGATAGAAGAAATAAGGAACTAAAACAAAACATAATCTCACAATCGCAGCGGAACAAAATATAATAGATAATGACATATCATTATACAAAAAGAACTATATCTATTAATATACATTACATCATCAGAGTACAACACAATCAATAGCAAAATACTAGACAGATATATTATTCTGTCTTGCACAAAAGCTGACTATATAGCTTATACTGCACAGCGGAATATACATCAAGTACGTATGATATGTCTCGCCATCCATCTCGTCTCCTGAGCTCCACAACATCCTATCATGTATTTTATAATACTCGGTCTGACCCGAGCATTATAATAAAATAACACCCGAGTCATTTTGGAAAACCAGCATGAGAAAAAAAATAATTTAATTATTAAAGTTTTCAAAATCCTTTGAAATCAAAGGTATCTTGTAAGACCACGCCACAAATAAACATGTCGGGTTTTTATCTTATGATAACCAAAACATTTCTTACAAAATCCTCTGATATTATAACAGTGTCTAAGTACAAATACTTATTCAAATAGCCGAAACTGTTACATTCATTAAATTCTAGCAATACTAGGCTCTACAATCAAAACCATAAATGGCACGTAGGGACAATGGATTTTGAACAAATGACTAGGCACTGGGGTACCACCTGTCATGGTACCTGGTCTAGATCTACATACCGAGGATCCCCCCCGATCCTCTGCAATACATGACCGGACTACCCCTTACTGGATAGCCCGAATAAGATCACCCCGCAGTTGGGATCAACAATCGCCCACACAGCCGAATAAAAGAGACATCTAGACAGGGATGACCTTACTCTAATTGGTTACTAGCCTCTTAGCCTTGCTGCATGTAATGACCCGTAATTTCGTTACTTCGAAAATGAGAGATTTTGTTTGTTTTAAATTTAGAAAGTCTTAAAACTTAAATAAACAAGTTATATATAATAGATTATTCTTATAGTTGATAATTTGAAAAGTATAAATTTGGATTTTAGAACAAATCAACAAAAGTTAAGTTTAGTAAAAAAAAATGCTTAAACAAATAAGTTTAAATGTTTATTAAAAAAGATAAATATCATTGAAAACATCTAATAAAGATAATAAAGTATATTAAAAGTGTGAAGACCCGCAAATCCGTACTCCTTGAATATACACTAATCTCCATAGATTAATTCAAGATGATCAGAAATGCGAATTCTCAATGTTTAAGAAAAAGAAGAAGACGGAGGAAGAAGAGAGAAAAAGATAGAAAATAGAGAGAAAAGAAAATAGAACGGAATAGAAAACAGCATAACAATATCAGAATCTCACAATCGCAGCGGAACAATATATAATAGATAAATGAATAATCTTTAAACAAAGAACTACATCAGTTATTACTTTACATTACATTTCATTACATCATATCATCAGAGTGTACAACAACAAACAATATCAAACAGCGGAAAAGAAATACTATATACTAATAATACGTCATGCCATCCAACTTGCCTCCAGCAACTCCTGAATTCCAGAATATCCTGATAAACCTTAACTCTTGACTGCCCGTGTGGAAATTGGTGGGCACCCAGAGTTTAGGAAGGAAAACAATAAACTCCGAGTCAGTCATGTGACTGGTGTGAGAACTCAAAACAGTTTATTTATCTTTAAAATCAAAATAGAGGAATATTTTTAAAGTCAATTCGCAATGCTTTTTAAAATGAGACTACCATAAGGCCTCCCGCACGCACACACACAATGCAAACGCAGAATCGGAGGAGATTTCTCCTTATGATAGTCAAAGATGCTTGATACGCATTAAAAAGAAACATTTGATATTATTACTAGTGCGTAGTGTAGGAAAAATTCATTTTGAAAATAAAGATATAAATCTTAGCCAGCATAGACATTTCGCACTTATGCCTACTATAGCTACCATCCAAACAGTGGGGCGCCACCATAAGTGAATGATAGGTTCTACAACTAATACCGTACAAGATCGTATTGTTTCTTTGGATTTCCAACGAATGGTCAGTCCAAGGAACTTCCCATTGCCACATGAGAACGCCTCTGGAAGGACGTCCCCAAGAACCAAACCGGATCTCTGCCAACACAAGGCCGGGTTACACCTAACTGGGTAACAACTGACACGAGTATGCCATCCCCCGGTCCTTTGGGACCTTTAACCGAGCGCTCGTCATCAACATCACACAATCATAAATAAAGTGTTTCAACATGAGTAAGTATCTGGGCTCCATACCATGATACCACCATTTTCCAGAAGGAAATGCACATACCCTAAAGGGAGCTACCCCTCATAACCTTGCCGCATCTTTCCTGTTTTGACCATTCCGGGGTGTGAGGCTCGACGAAGTCTCGTCCACAAAGACACACTTTATACAAAAGCCGTGCTTTGGGTCAACAAATGATCACGAAGATAAACGATCAAACAAATGATCCTATCACAAATTATCAACACAATGATCATTTTACAGCAACACTCAGCATGTCACATTACCAAATTGGGAATATATCGCTGATAACCTTCAACTACATAACCTCTGAGCTCGTACGTCTCAGAGAAGGGTGTTAAGCTAAGAGAATAAATTCTCCGCCACCAACAGAAATATATTTGAGAGAAATCTGCTTTATATCTCAATTTGTAACGTCAGACATACAATCCATACAAGTCTGTTCCGGGCTCGAACAGAACAGAAGGCACTTACAAAGAAGTCCTTGCAATCCGGATATCCACAATCCTGATCGGATTCCCCATCACATATGGAGAACTCTATACCGGAGCAACTCGGTGCAGAGTCAATCGACAGGTCATCCTATCGCTCTCGCAAATACCCGGTCTTCAACACCGGTCTTCAATGCTATCCATTACGTCGTATCACTATTCGGAATGGGTAATCCGAATAACGAGTGCAATAATTTAAAAAAAATAGTGTAGCATTCAAATTCAGCAAATCCCAACAAATACCTTTCAAAGGTAAATATTGGTAGTCGGTTATTGAACTATCAATGGATATGCACACATCACCAGATTCCAAATAATTTTCCAAATTATTTATTTCCCAAAAATATCTTTACAAGATATATAATTTCAATACCTCAAAAATAAATCAATATTTATTTTTAAACAAATTCCACTTCCTTTTATAAATTCCATAGTGAATTTATATTCCAAAATATTTATGAATACACGATTTCAAGTATTCATTTTCAATTTATCTTCAAAAAGATAAATTCTCTAAACTTTTCATTTCACGTTGGAAAAAATTTCCATACTTATTTATTCATAAGTAATTCACAAATCTATTTATTTTCAACCTTTGAAAAATATTCAATATACTTAAATCGAGATTAAGTACATATTTCATTCTTTAAGGAAATCATTCTCTTAAACATATTTATTTGGGCCAAAACGATTGTTACGTAAAACATCGTTACGACAACCCAAAATCACTAGTATAGGGATTCGAAATTAAAATAGATATATAAATCCCAATACTATACAAAACATTTCCTTTCGGAAATCATTTACTATAACAACAGTGTTATAGTCCATTATTTCCTTCTATTTCTCGAAAACGTCTATTTCAACAATGAATGTTGAAATCTATGGTTTCGAATCTTAACATATTTTTAAAACATCGTTAGATCGTTTTAATTCTATTTAAAACATCACATCCAAAACATTTTCTTTAACATATTATTCACTATTTAAAAACGTGAATACCTTGTTAACCAATTTCATCATTTCTATTCATTTTACTTCAAAGGATTATTCACTGTCTAAAACGTGAATATAACTCCATAAATAAGTTATAACAATTTACTTATCAACATAAGTCGTTGCGAATTTATAAAACAACGTTTATAAATTCCTTTATTAACATATTCAATTCATAACTCAATTATAAACCAAAAGTTCATATTATAAGTTAAATATTTACAATTTATTTGTTTGCAAAATCGTTCCTTTAAACTTCCCAAATTATAAATCTTATAACTTATAAGATTCATTTATTTACCCAAATCTATCTTTTAATAACTTTATAAATTTTATAAACCTACTGCTTATAAAATTCCATTTATAACTTCACCGTTTATAATTCTATAAATTTCATTCTTTTATGAAATTCATTCACAATTCATTCTAACACTTATAAAAACTCGTTTTTATAATTCAAATATTTTAATTTATAAATTAACAATTTATAAATCTTTTATATAAATCAATTTATATTATTATTTTAAAACATCTTTAAAGTCCTTTATAATTTCACCGTTTTGATTTATAAAATAATCAAATTTTATAAATCCTATATTTTCAACTTTTTATAATAAATTCAAGAATCTCAATTTAACTATTTTATAAAATCATTAACCCATATTTTAAAAAATCAACTTTTAACTGTATTTCTCAAAAATCATAATTTTATAACATTAAAATTTATACGTTTATTTATTTATAATGGATCAATTCCAAAAATATTTTTATAAACGTATACTCTTCAAAAATCACTTTAAAAATCCTTTTAAAATTCCAAAATTTGGTCAATGATGCTACATACCAAATAGTCAATCACGACGACAAAGATATCATATATCGATATGATAATCAACGAATATCAAAATATTCAAAATCAAATAAATACTGTTGAGGAATCCAGTTGGATCCCTCCAACCTGTTTTCCTGCATCCACAAACATTAGCATAATACCAATTCCGTTCCAGTACGAAATTATCGCGGTATATGGGATTTAAAGTATTATCCGCTTAATAGACGGCGCAATAGGGTCTCGTCCGCTATACAATGCGGGAAATCAATAACTGCAATATATACATATGCCAATATATATATATTGTTATTATATATAATACCAATTTCACTGTTTATGAAATATTCGCGGTATATGTTTTTAATAAATAACATCCGCTTACTAACGGCGCATAATGTCTATTTTAACAATCAATAGATAACAATCATCATTCAAACATGAATTCAAGTATTTTAAATATGACTATTTAAAATTAAAGTCGAAACTGATTCGATTGAGTGAGAAGTTCTCACCTTGATTTCAATTTCGTTTTAGCGATTTATTTCGAATAAAAACCCAAAATTCTCACTAACTCCAAATGACTCCAATCCAATTCCATAGCGTAGTGCTCGTCCATACGATTCCAACGCAACTGGTTTCGCGTGTTTTCGACCTCGTATGAAAAAGATATAGATTTTTAAAGTTACACGATTTATTTATATAATATTTACAACATTTTTATAATTTTAAAACCCTTCAACCTGCATCCACCGTTCATCACAGGCTTGCAAAATCTCGGCCACAAGATTTCTTCTTCCACGCACGCGATCTCCATCTATAGACAACATATACGCACGCAACCCATCTTCATGAAACTAGGGTTTCACTTCGCGCCACCAACACTCGACTAAAATTCGATCAGGTACCCTCATGTCGCGCGCCTTCCCCAGAGCCACCACCGGCCAAGACGCGGCCAAGCTCGGCTCCCCCTACAGCCTCGAAATGCGTGCGCAACTTCGGCCCTTCTACCTCAATTTTTCGTCAATCCGTGGCTTTGTTTTCGATCATAACCGTTGAGATCGAAGATCTCACGTAGCTCTACAACTTTGTAGTTGGAGATTTCTTGAATTGAAGTGTGGATTGGAAGATAATTGAAGAAGAAAACTGTAAATTTTCGGCCATTGGTATAAGCTACTGGCGGCTAGGGTTTTATTTTATTTATTTTTTTATTTGTGAGAGAGTATGGTCTATTTATAGGAAATAAAACGAACACTATTCATTTTGGATTTTTCAAACTCCGATTTACGCGCGATGACCAGCGTTTCTAGGGTTTACCCCGCGTTCCGGACACAATGGAACAGGTTTCGGAAGCTAATTCGGTCATCTGTGCGAGTTATGGCAATAAACGTTCAATTTAAATTAAACCGATTTAAACGATTTTCTAGGCGTTTTAGCTTGCACCGGAAAAACGGTAAATCCGATTGACACGAAATTTGAAACCATACAATAATATCACATTACGGATCTGATGAAACTGGTTTCATCGAAATCCGAGACTTTTTGAAAAATGGCTATTTTAACTCGCCAAATTAATATTAAAACAATTTCGATGCGTTTCGAGCTGCCACGATCAAACGATAACTCCGATTGCTACGAAAATTGAAATCCGATAATAACAAACTATTACAGATCCAATGGAACTAGTTTCGTCCAATTCTGAGACTGTTCAAAAATTGGCTATTTTCACTAGTCGATTAAATATTAAAATATTCAATTTTCACAAATTAACTTCTAATTCGATTTTAAAAGTTCTAAAATATCATTCTAACTTCAATATGATAAAATAAAATTTTACAAATCATTTTCAATCATATTTTACCCAATTTTCAATTATTTCTGTATTTTCACATATTAAATTATTGATTTAATTATTCAATTAAATCCAATTATTCGAAATAAAATTTATTCGACTTATAAATTCACTTATTAATATTTAAAATTAATTAAATATTCAAATTTTAATTAATAAAAATTCGGGGTCGTTACAAAAAGACTTATAAGTATATTAATAATCGTTTTACAAAAATAACCAAATTTTGTCGCATTTTGTCAGTTTTACATATACCATAAAATTAGAGATTTTGATATTATTTAAATATGATTTTAAAATATGAAGATACATGTTTTAATTTATTTAAAGACGTAAAATGTTCATTTTTAAATTTGATTTACATAAATAAATAGTTTAACTAAAATGTCAAAATGTGACCGTAAAACATTTTGTCGAAAAACGACGTTTTGTCGATTAAAAGTTGTCGCAACGTCGTCGCACCTTTATTTTCTTATATAGGAACATATATTCAAAAAGTGTAAGTATTAATTAATTCACTAATCAAGTTTATTTTTATTAAATAAGGTTAGAAATTTCTAGAAAACAATTAAGAAAAAGTAAGCACAAAAAGACAAAAATGTCATTTCAAAGCAAAAAGTAAAACATCAAATCAAAGAAACATAATTATTACTTAGTTTACTTAATATCTAAGTGAAAATGACATAAAGTAATGATTTGAAATATGATGTTAAGTGTTGCAAAATAATAAGATTACTTTATAAGTAAGTAAGGGTATTTTGGTCTTTTTACAAAATATTATTTTAATCCAAAACTTTTCTATAAATAAGATCGCCATTCTTCCACTTTCTTTTACACCATTTTCTACCTTCTTCTTCTTCTTCCTTGAAGCTCTCTTTAATGGCTTCTTCATCTCTTCCAAATGCATACTAACTTTTTCAAAACCATATCAAATCAACTCCAAAAACCACCAAACTTTGCGAAAGACCTTAGAATACCATTTTAATATGGTTTAGCATCTAAAAATAGAAGAAATGAAAGAGAAAGGTGAGGATATAGGTAACCTATAAAGAGAAGGAAGCAAGTTGGAAAGCTCTGAAGCAAGAAAAAGAGAAGGAAGTGCCGTCGATTTCATTCCAAGGAGTTAGGAGCAAATTCAAGGTGCTTCAGAAGCTCTGCTGGATTTTCGAGAGTTTGAAAGAAGAGGTCGATGGCATAAAGCAAAAGAAATGAAGTAGAAGTTGATTAGTTGAATTTTAAGTGAAGTGTTGTTGCGAATGAATGTTGGTAGGAAGAATTGGTTAAGTTAAAGGTGAGTACTCTTATTTATTAATAAATCCATAAATTTTTTCAAGTATAAAGATTTGAAAGTTTAAGTATGTTGGATGAATGAATGTTTGATAACTTGGTTGCAAATTGGTGATTATGTGATTGTTTATTTGGTTGATAACTTGTTTGATAAATAATAAGAGAAATGGTTAGTAATTAACCATAGTTAATTAAATGATAATTAAATCCATACAAATGTGTGTATAAAAATTTTTTAGCCTCTTAATGATTTCAAAATATCTAAAAAGATTGAAAATGATATTATAATAATATAATATTATTATATGAAATGAAATGAAAAATGAATTTGAAATGATGAAATGTTTTTTAAAATGAGTTTAAAATGATTTAGAAACGTTTTATAAACATTTAAAAATATTTCCAAGAAGTTTGAAAAGAAATTGAAAAACAAGTCAAAAATATGCGCGCCGTGTAACGGTAGTTCGCGATTTCGCCCCATAAAAGTTAAATGTGTGTATGAAGTGAAATATAGCTCGGAATTCTTCGAGATAAGAATATTCCGGTCTATTATATCCATAGTTTCCAAACAAAGAAAGAAAATCAAGATTTCGTTAGGTAGATTTTGAAATATGTCCAAAACAATTTTCTAAAAACATCGCGGTTTTGCAATTCGGAATCAAAAACGGGATTTCTTTATAAATGATATTTTTAAATGGTTAAAAATATGAAATAAATTTGATAAATCTATTAAAATGTTTTAAAAGATATTTGGAATAGAAAATATAAATTTTCAAATATTTAAAAGTTGTTTAAATCAAATAGGCATATATAGCACTTTTCGTAGTACTTTTATGCTGCGAATTCTACAACCTTTTGAATATGAGATTAAACTTAACAATTCTTTCCTGAGTCTTTTGGGAATGATTTTAAAGGAATAATTAAGTAATGTAAGGATGATTTAGAAGTTTTAATAATAATTTGAATAAATTGTTAAGATGAATTGTTTATACCACTTAAACAAAAAGTGAAGAAGATTGAATATAATAACAAATCTGAGTATGCGGAAACGACTAGTACATTTGTCCTACCTGTGAGGTCTGGGATGATAAAACAAGGTGTTTAACTAAGTTTAGGGATGGAGCAACCAATACTCTGAACTTAACTGGCCTATGTTTTTTCTTTTTAGGCGAGGGGTGGAATAGATCGAAAGGAAAGCTCAGATGCTCTAAAAGATCATATTTAAGTTTTTCCAATTTAAAAGACAATGATATTCATGATGTAGGATTACTTGCCATTAGTCCTTGGAGGTGAAAATTGTCATTAGTCCCTCGAGGTGAAACTTTCCATTAGTCCTTGGAGGTGAAACTTGCCATTTGTCCCCAAAGGTGAAATTTACCATATCTAAGATGGCAGTAGTACTCTATTATGAAAATCTTCAATTTGCAAGAATATGATTTGAAGTTAAGAAAGAAATCTTTGATTAAGATTTAATGAATGATATGAGAATATTTTCCCCAAGTTAAAAGTTATAACTTGAATATAAGAAATCGAATGATTTGGAAAGGTTTCCCTAAGTAAAAGAGAAAATGATTTGGAATTATTCCAAGATTTAGGAAGGATTTAAATAAACCAAATGATTTGATAAATGAGGCTTGATGATTCCATATACATTTGAAAGAAAAAATGGAATAAATTGAAAAGAATATATCTAAGAAAGATATTTGATTAGATAAAAGATGAAGTAATTGATTGATGATTGATATCTACATATGAACTTAACAACTTTTAAGCGATGATTGGCTTCGAAGGAACCGGAGTCGGATTTGGATGATTCCTATCCGAAAACCACTTTGAACCAATGTATACGTTCGAAAGTGAAGACATGTTGAAGATGGTGATTATTGAAGACCATGGATCTTCATAGCATGAGGACTGCTTGTTGAACATGCTCTGGATAGCTCCTATTATAGAGTTATTTATAGCAGTGGTCTCCTCGTGATGGATATTTTTTGAATTGCAAGGGCTTCTTGCCTAGTAATGGCCGAGGAAAGTGCCTTCGGTTTCGTTCAGTCCCAGAACGAACTTGTATGGATGTTTGTCTGACATTGTATTCTAAATCACATTTGAGTGGTTTCTATAAACATATATCAGTTGGTGGCGGAGAAGGCAACTTCTCTTAGCTTAACACTCTTTTCCGAGACATACGAGCTCACGAAGTTATACTTTTCTAGAAATCAGTCGTGTGACGTGGAATGACAATGTGGCATTCAAAATGGAACTTGTTACGATCAAAGTGTGGTTTTGTATGAAAAACGTGGCTTCGAAGAAATTGAGCATAGCCTCGCGAGCCTCACACCCCAGTTATGATGGGATTCTATGTGGTTAGATGTATGCTCGCATTTCAGATAGTAGTGATTTGGGTTACCAGATGTTCTGAGCCCCAGGTACCAGATACGTCTGGGCCTCATGGCAGTCCGAGTCCTTGGATGTTATTCACAGATTATATCCACTTTTAGCCATTTGTGTTGTTGTATAACGGCGTCTGAGTCATGGATGTAAGTCGTAGATAAAGATTGATCTTTCCATTAGTTTCCTATCATGTTGGAAATCCAATCCCAATATGAGATTTACGATTTTGATTGTAGTCCCAAAATAGCTGTAATGACTTGCAAACATTTCAGCTACCCTTTTGGTATCATATATTCCGTTGACCCAGTCCGGATATATTCCGTTGACCCAGTCCGGATATATTCCGTTAGACTTAGTCCAGATATTGATACCTTATTTGAATAAGTTTATTTGAAAAGTGTTTTCAAAAGAATGTCATTAGAAATAATATCAAACGTTTTGATATATAAAAGTGTTTTAGTTATCATAAGGTAAAACCCGTTCGTGTTTATGTGTGGGCGTGGTCTTATGAGATACCCATCTTTTTAAAGGTTTTGATAACATAGGCATTTTAAATTTTGAGTATTTCACGCTAGTTTATCAAGCCTGATCCAGGTATTTTCAATACTCGGGTCAGATCCGAGTAGTTTCAGGTGTAGTTGAAGACGGTAGGAGTTTCCAGAGGAGATCTGGAGATCTTCATCATCGTATGGACATATTTTATTATCCGCTGTACTTAGTGTATTTTGTTTGTTGTTTGTCAGCAATTGTAAGGACAGGGGTTTATAACTGTCCAGACTGATTCTAGGTTAGACTCTGATATTCTATTTAAAATTTTCTGCTGTAAAGATTATTATTGAAATAATATATGTTATTCCATTCATGTGAGATTTTGTTCTGTCTTTATTTTCATTCTACCCTTAATGGTCCGCTTATTCGTGCAATTTGAGTTGGACATGTGTAGTTTATTGTCGATTCAAAGGGTATGGAAAAACGGGCCATTACATTTGGTGTCAGAGGTGAAGGTTAAGCGAGAACCTTGGCTTTGTTAGGGTACTCGTCATAGATAGGGTTAGTAATATCCTAGAATGAGTAACTCATCAGAGATAGGGTTAGTAACACCCTAGAATGAGTTTGATTGTATTAGAGCGCGTATTTGTTAGTGACTAATAAAATGTTTTGTGTTGATTTATCTATTGAGTGATTTATGGATTTTGATCGATGCGCCTGATCACCGTTATCGATGAGGGTACCTAAACACTTGAACAAGGCGAATCAACACACTGATTTGAAAAAATTGGAAAATGAAATAATTTTACCTTGGATTATATTTTGAATATAAAGTATATGTTTTGAAAAGATTATATTTTGCATATAAAGGAATGTCTTTCAAAAGATGTAAAATTTTGTGTGGTTAGGGAAATTTATAAGATACATTCCCTTAGGGAAGTCCCATGGATAAGGTTTTGATCCGTCTAGTGATGATTAAAATAATCTTCTGAGTATCAATCATATGTTGGCATGGGCAAACAGTATTGAGCACTTGGTAAATTATTCTTCTTATCATTGGAGGATGAAGGCAAGTTCAAATCCAAACAAGTTGAATTAAGTATTTGGATAAAAGATGTTTGAATAAGATGAAATGGAAATAGCATAAACACTTCTAATCATATCTTGAAATATCAATTAGGGGCAGAATGGCTTGTTATATGTCAAGGAATGAGTTTTGGATGACTCCAAAGCAGGCACGAAGAGCACGTGCAGAAAGAGAAGCAGAAAAGAAACAAAAACTAGGAGCGTATTTTGGCATCTACTACTTTAGGTGTTTTCAAGAAGGGCATTATGCGGTTTGTTGTGATGGGAAAATAAAAAAACAGAAGGAAGAAAAATCCGTTCGAAAAGATATACGCTGTTTTAAGTATAAGAAGTTAGGACATTTTCTACATGATTGCCCTAGAACAAAGAAGAAACCCAAAGCCACAAACGGGAAGGAAAAGTGTTGTTATTGGTGCAAAGAATTAGGACATATAGTCAAAGATTGCAATTTAAAGAAAGGAGAAAAGTCGGCTAAGGCGCATACCATTCAGATAGCCACGATTTCATAGCCTTGCAGATCATGTTGTAAATATAGACATTCGGAGAAGGACTGTCCAAGGGAAAGGTCAGATGACTTAAATCCCAAAGATAGAGCACCGTCTACCTCAAAAGGAATTCAAGAATAATATATAGTAGTCTAAGTATCTATATAATGGTAGTAAGTGATAAGCTATATTCCTTAGTGAAGTTATCTCTAAAAATTTGTAATGCGAGTTAGAGATTGAAATAGATGTATGAATATGATGTTAATTAATAAACTTCCTTTTGGTTGTCCTGTCGATGCACTTCTTCATTCTTATATCCGATCAAATCTAATAAGATATTTAAAAATAAAAAGTTCAAAGGAATATTAGAAAGAAATAGCTTTATAAAAAAAATGTGTTTAAAGTTTAGAAAATTATTTAAAAATATATCTTATAAGAATATATTGTATAAAATAAAGAAAAAAATGAAATTATGGAAATTTTATCATAGTCTTCTGAAAAAATTTAAAGAAATAATGGAAAGTTATTTAAACTTAAGATAATTTTGGAAATAAAATCTATAATAAGATGTATTAGCAAAGATAAAAAAATAATAGAGAGCTTAAATAATATTCTAATAATATTTTCCAAATAAAAGATAATTGATTTCTTTAGAAAAGAAGATATAACTATTTTGCATAAATATTTTGAAAAAAAAAATGTGTTATACTAAAAGATGGTTTTAAAAAAAATATTGGAATAAAATGTTCCCTTTTAAAATAATAAATATTTGGAAATTTATGAAATGGTTTCGTAAAATATTTCTTTTAAAGATAAATTATCTTTTGAGTGAAAAATGGTTTCTTTAGAATATTTTCCATTAATAAAAATGTTTGAAAATAAATAATTAAGGGGATTATATAAAGAAGCACATTTATAAAGTGTTTGAGCTTAAGATAAAAGTTTATGAAAGTTTTTGAGAGTTAATAAATACATATATTATATGTCGATCATTTCATCACACAATTGTTGATCTGCTATTTGAGTTCGGAACTTTGAGGTGTTTACACAGGTCCGAAAAAGGATTTATCACTCGATTCTTGACGACGAACATTGATGAGGGTTTGTGGTTAGGTACTTGAGTTTTCTATCATAGTTGAGAGCTATGCAAGGAAAGCAAAGGTTTCTGATCAAAGAGCCCGATTAAAGTCCGCACTAGAGGATTGAGGGATCGATACTAGTTTGGAAATAAATATGTATATTCAAATAGGAGATCGGATAAGATATTCCATACGGATGATTTGTTTATATTATATGGACTTAAGTTTGAAGATAAATGTTTTGGGCAAACTTTTGTTTTGAGTAAGTTCGAGGACGAAATTCTTTTAAGCTGGGGAGAATGTAACGACCCGTAATTTACTACTTCGAAAATGAAAGATTTTGTTTGTTTTAAATTTAGAAAGGCTTAAACTTAAATAAACAAGTTATATATAATAGATAATAATAGAGAAATTATTTATTTTTACAGTTGAAAATTTTAAAAGTATAAATTTGGATTTTAGAACAAATCAACAAAAGTTAAGTTTTGTAAAAAATAAATAAATGCTTAAATAAATAAGTTTAAATGTTTATTTAAAAAGATAAATATCATTGAAAACATCTAATAAAGATAATAAAAGTATATTAAAATACTTATAAGTATATTAATAATCGTTTTACAAAAATAACCAAATTTTTGTCGCATTTTGTTAGTTTTACATACACCGTAAAATTAGAGATTTTGATATTATTTAATATGATTTTAAAATATAAAGAAACATGTTTTAATTTATTTAAAGAAGTAAAAAGTTCATTTTTAAATTTGGTTTACATAAATAAATAGTTTAACTAAAACGTCAAAATGTGACCGTAAAACATTTCGTCGAAAAACAACGTTTTGTCGATTAAAAGTTGTCGCAACGTCGTCGCACTTTTATTGTTTTATATAGGAACATATATTCAAATAGTGTAAGTATTAATTAATTCACTAATCAAGTTTATTTTTACTAAACAAGGTTAGAAATTTCTAAAAAACAATTAAGAAAAAGTAAGCACAAAAAGACAAAAATGTCATTTCAAAGCAAAATGAAAAACATCAAATCAAAGAAACATAATTGTTACTTACTTTACTTAATATCTAAGTGAAAATGACATAAAGTAATGATTTGAAATATGATGTTAAGTGTTGCAAAAAACTAAGGTTACTTTATAAGTAAGGGTATTTGGTCTTTTTATAAAATATTATTTCAATCCAAAACTTTTCTATAAATAAGACCACCATTCTTCCACTTTCTTTTACACCATTTTCTACCTTCTTCTTCTTCCTTGAAGCTCTCTTTAATAGCTTTTTCTTCTCTTCCAAATGCTTACTAACTTTTTCAAAACCATATCAAATCAACTTCAAACACCACCAAACTTTGCCAAAGATCTTAGAATACCATTTAAACATGGTTTAACATCTAAAAATAGAAGAAATGAAAGAGGAAGGCAACGATATAGGTATGACTGAACCTATAAAGAGAAGGAAGCAAGTTGGAAAGCTCTGAAGTAAGAAAAAGAGAAGGAAGTGCCGCCGATTTCATTTCAAGGAGCTAGGAGAAAATTCAAGGTGTTGCCGAAGTTCTGTCGGATTTTCAGGAGTTTGAAAGAAGAGATCGATGGCATAAAGCAAAAGAAATGGAGTAGAAGTTGATTAGTTGAAGTTTAAGTGAAGTGTTGTTGCAAATGAATGTTGGTAGGAAGAACTGGTTAAGTTAAAGGTGAGTACTCTATTTATTAATAAATCCACAAATTTTTTCAAGTACAAAGATTTGAAAGTTTAAATATGTTGAATGAATGAATGTTTGATAACTTGGTTGCAAATTGGTTGATTATGTGATTGTTTATTTGGTTGATAACTTGTTTGATAAATGATAAGAGAAATGATTAGTAATTAACCATAGTTAATTAAATGAGAATTAAATTCATACAAATGTGTGTATGAAAATTATTTAGCCTCTTAATGATTTCAAAATATCTAAAAAGATTGAAAATGATATTATAATAATATAAAATTATAATATGAAATGAAATATGAATTTGAAATGATGGAAATGTTGTCTAAAATGAGTTTAAAATTATTTAGAAACGTTTTATAAACATTTAAAAAAAATTCCAAGAAGTATGAAAAGAAACTGAAAAAAAGTCAAAACTATGCGCGTCGCGTAACGGTAGTTCGTGATTTTGCGCCACAAAAGTTAAATGTGTGTACAAAGTGAAATATAGCTCGGGATTCTTCGAGATAAGAATTTTCCGGTCTACTATATCCATAGTTTCCAAACGAAAAAAGAAAATCAAGATTTCGTTAAGTAGATTTTGAAATATGTCCAAAACAATTTTCTACAAACATCGCGGTTTTGTAGTTCGGAATCCAAAACGGGATTTCTTTGTAAATGATATTTTAAATGATTAAAAATATGAAATAAATTTAATAAATCTATTAAAATGGTTTAAAAGAGATTTGGAATAGAAAATATGAATTTTCAAATATTTAAAAGTTATTTAAATCAAATAGGCATATATAGCACTTTCCGTGGCACTTTTATGCTGCGAATTATACAACCTTTTGAATATGAGACTAAGCTTAACAACTCTTTCCTAAATCTTTTGTGAATGATTTTAAAGGAATAATTAAGTAATGTAAGGATGATTTGGAAGTTTTAATAAGAGTTTGAATAAATTGTTAAGATGAATTGTTTATACCACTTAAACAAAAAGTGAAGAAGATTGGATATAATAACAAATCTGAGTATGCAGAAACGACTAGTACATTTGTCCCGCCTGTGAGATCTGGGATGATAAAACAAGGTGTTAAACTAAGGTTAGGAACGGAGCAACTAGTGCTCTGAACTTACCTTGCCTATGTTTTCTCTTCTTAGGCGAGGGGTGAAATAGATCGAAAGGAAAGGCCGGATGCTCCAAAAGATTATATTTAAGTTTTTCCAATTTAAAAGGCAATGACATTCATGATGTAAGATTACTTGCCATTAGTCCTTGGAGGTGAAAATTGCCATTAGGCCCTGGATGTGACTGTTATCCCGCTTTTTGGCAAAGCCGTGATATCAAAAGATTGGTCGAAAACGGGAAACAGTCCGTCTTAGAGATTGGTTATACATCACTTAGCTATGGATATCGATGAATTTTGCCCGAGTCCGGATCAGGCCACGATTGATAGGACACGACAAGAAAGGTTGTAGGAGCCATCATTTCAAGTTTCAAGTCAATCCGAGTCCGTATGCTCAAGATATGATGGGTTCAGTGTGAAGAGAAGTATTCGTTGTCTGGTTCGAAACCATGAAGTTCGAACCCATCCTATTCGAAACCATCCGTGCCCTTGCCTTCGAACCCATGGTGTTCGAACCCATCAGCTAGTATCCAGCCTCGAAACCCTCCGCTTCGAACCCATCTGGTTCGAAACCTTCCTAAAGCCTTCCTTCGAACCCAGGCGATGTTCGAACCCATCTACTTCGAACCCGTGGCTTTGAAACCATCCATTTCGAACCCACCCATTGCTTCGAACACATCACCCCCTGCTATGTTCGAACCCATCGGCCACAGTTAACTTCGAATTGATTGCGTTCGAATCCATCAGTCCATTATTAAGTTGCATCTTCGTATCGATGAGCGTCAAAACATCCACGCCGGTGCTTAGTTCGAACCGACGAACCTTCGAATCCATCGCGGAGCTTCATTTCGTATCCAGTATCGATACAAAGGAAGCTCCCTCCCCTCGGTTCGAACTAGACACACGAAAGCCATGTAGTTGGTTGATTCAAGCACACAACGGTCATCGATACGAAGTCAGCGAAATCCATGGATTCGAAGCGGTCAACTCGGAGATAAATCTGGATCGACGCGTGGAGTGCGCGCCACGTCACTGCAGAGACACGTGCGTACATGGGTTCGAGCCCCTGGTTTCGAAATGATTGGTTCGAAACACACAGCTGACCAAGAAATCTCCATTTCGAACCGATCATATCTCCTAAACCACAAATCCAAATGCAACCAAATTTTCACAGTAGCTTCCATATGAGGTAAGGATTGTTCCTGCCAAGTTTCAGCTCGATTGGACCATTTGTTGATGGGTTCGAAATCACTTCGAACCGATGTCAGATCGAGACGAAACTTGGTGGGGTCGGTCGCGTGGGCCCACTCACGTGCCAGAAGGAGTCTCACGAAGTTTCAGCAAGATCTGGGCCTCCAACGCCTATAAATAGCACCCTGAAGCCTTCAGAAAAGGGGGATCTTTCCGCCATTGAACGCCAAGACTCTGCCAGATTCAAGTTTAACTATCAGAATCGCTGTTATATTCAGATTTCAAAGCAATTGTCAGCTGTAATCCATTGTAATCGATTGAATCGAGCAAAGCAATAAAGAGAAACCCTTCAAAGTGGACGTAGGCACGAACGCCGAACCACTATAAATCCTGTGTTTGTGATTGTTGCTTGTGAATTACTGTGATTTGTTACTTAGAGCTGAATTCTATATTGATTGTTGCTGAGTTCTGTGTTGAATACTATCGAATTGAACACGTAAACGGGTGCTTTCACGACTCTGGGTGTTTGTGACCAATTTTGGCGCAAACATTTTGGTGCTTTCACTGAGAATTGAACTCAGGAAGAAGTTGGATTTGAAAGTTCAGAAGTTCAGATCTAGGAATTATGGCAAGACAATCGAGTAGGAGGCCAAGGACTGAGAGAAGTGAACCACAAGGAAGCCAAGAGGCTTCGTCAGGAGCAAATCAACCATCAATATACATTACTAGGGACGAGATGGAAACTATGATGAAGAGGCAAGAGGAAATGATCCAGAGTTTATTCCAACAGATAGGACAGCTTGGAGCACAAAATAGGGAAGCCAATGGAGTCCAGAACGGAGCG
Source organism: Allium cepa (assembly GCA_030765085.1). NCBI lineage: Eukaryota > Viridiplantae > Streptophyta > Magnoliopsida > Asparagales > Amaryllidaceae > Allium > Allium cepa. The sequence goes on from CM060939.1 coordinate 56,451,594, forward strand.
GGACCGTCCGGCGTAGCACCAGAGCTAGGGGGCACACATATGGAGAATGTTGACCCAATCTTGGAAAGAGAAAGAGAAGGATCTGCGCAACCTAGGAGTAGTAGAGGAGTGAACGCTCAGTCAAGGGGGCAGATCCCGGAGTTACCTCGTGAACTCGGGGGGCAGGTTGGAAGTAGTGAACAAGGATTACATCTCGGAGACAATAACCGATTAGCAGATATAGTTAGGAGAGCTTTGAGAGGCGGTATGGTGAACAAAGATTTGGAAGATGTCAATAGAAGTCCTTTTACTTCAGCAATCAGGCAAGCTAGGAACCCGCCAGATTTCAAACTACCATCATTGGATATGTATGACGGGAGAACGGACCCCACGGTCCACCTGACAAAATATATGAGGCATATGGAAGTACTGGGGGCATCGGAGGAGGTTATGGCCCGGTGTTTTCCATTATACTTGACAGATATCGCTGCACTATGGTTTAGACAGTTGGAGAACGGATCCATCGGAACTTGGAATGGTTTAGTAGAGAGATTTATGAGGCAATTCAGGGTTCATATTACAAGACCCAAGAACGTGATGACTCTGGCAACCCTAAAGCAGAAGGCCGGAGAGACCTTGAGAAGTTATCTAGCACGATTTAATGCAGCAGCAGCTTCAGTGGATAGAGCAGATCCATCCATGGTGGTAATGGCAGCTGTGTCCGGAATAGCTGACGGCACAGAGTTCAAGAATTCATTGACTAAAGATCCACCCACAGATCTGGAGGAATTCTATCATGAAGCAGAAAAGTTTTTACGATTAGAAGATGCGAATGCCGAGAGAGAAGAAAGAGATGGGATAGAAATTTTTGCATTTAGAGACGAAAAGCCTCTTAAAAAGGATTCGGACAAGGATAGAGGTAAAAGAAAGATTGAGAATGACAGAGACAGATCGAAGCGGCAACGAAGGGAGCCGCGATTCACCACCTACACTGAGTTGAACGAGAGCCTGGAACGAATTTATCAGGATACCAAAGAACAGATTCCGTACCGTAGGCCGATGCGAAGGGACCCTACCTCTGACGAAAGGAAATCAGATAAGTTCTGTGTATTCCATGAATTAAATGGTCATAATACTAACGATTGTAGGCACCTGAAGGATGAGGTGGAAGGGCATATCAGGAACGGTATGCTCCTTCAATATGTAAGGAGACGAGCTCCTGTGGCGGAACCAGAACGACCACCATCCACATCAGCTAGGGGCGACCCCGAACCAAGGCACCGTATGGTTATCAATTGAGTAAGATAACGATGAACAAGTTGTAAGCTTCCACTAACGCAATTAAATCATTTACACATGTGCGAGATCGCGAACGATCTCCAGACATGCTCTGAATGATCGTTGACCGTTTTGTAGTGGGAACTTACACTTTGACATCCATGCTTTACTTTCATTTCGCTTTAATTTGAACATTTAGACTCTGTTTGTTTGGACAATTGTTTTTGAAGCTCATCCGTGTAATAGATATTTGATTCTGATAACTCTGAAATGGCTAAGCTACTTATACATGTACGGGATCGCGAACGATCCTTAGGTGTGCTCTGAGACGGCGATGAACCGCCTATACAAACGATCCAGGAACTCACCCGAACGTGACCCTGGCATCGATAACACCAAGCCCTCCCGGGCACACACACAATTCGCTTCGAACGGCACCCGACTTCGAACAGTCATAACTCACCTTACCTCAATGACTTGATCGCGAACGGTCGTCACTTGAGGTCCGACATCCGACCACGAACGGTCACGAATTCGCCTCGAACGGCACACGATCGCGAACGATCACTTCCTGCCTTGAACGGCACAGACCGCGAACGGTCACAGATTTGCCTCGAACGGCACACGATCGCGAACGATCACTTCTTGCCTCGAACGCCATCGATCGCGAACGGTCATGGCTCACTGATTATGAAATCCGACCTCGAACGGTCACCATTCACCTTGAACGGCACTTGGTCGCGAACGATCATCATTTGCCACGAACGGCAGTCGACCGCGAACGGTCCCATCTCATCATTCGCCGCGAACGGCATCGACCGCGAACGGTCCTATTCCATCTTATGCCATGAACGGCACGGACCGCGAACGGTCCCGATTCACTTCAAGCAGCATACGATCCCGAACGATCGAAGCATGAATTTGTACGCTAGACCGCGCACGGTCGCACTTCACCTCAAATGACTCGATCGCGAATGATCGTCATTTGAAATTAAGCGCTTGACCACGAACGGCCGCGCTTCATCCCAATTAGCTCGATCTCGAACGATCGTCATTTGAGGCCACATGAAACTATTGAGTTCTTTGTAGGTTGATAATCGGATACGAACATCCAACTCAAGGCATTACAAAACACACCTTCCTACAGCAAGGCATGTTTTGGGGGCAAAGTGTTATCCCGCTTTTTGGCAAAGCCGTGATATCAAAAGATTGGTCGAAAACGGGAAACAGTCCGTCTTAGAGATTGGTTATACATCACTTAGCTATGGATATCGATGAATTTTGCCCGAGTCCGGATCAGGCCACGATTGATAGGACACGACAAGAAAGGTTGTAGGAGCCATCATTTCAAGTTTCAAGTCAATCCGAGTCCGTATGCTCAAGATATGATGGGTTCAGTGTGAAGAGAAGTATTCGTTGTCTGGTTCGAAACCATGAAGTTCGAACCCATCCTATTCGAAACCATCCGTGCCCTTGCCTTCGAACCCATGGTGTTCGAACCCATCAGCTAGTATCCAGCCTCGAAACCCTCCGCTTCGAACCCATCTGGTTCGAAACCTTCCTAAAGCCTTCCTTCGAACCCAGGCGATGTTCGAACCCATCTACTTCGAACCCGTGGCTTTGAAACCATCCATTTCGAACCCACCCATTGCTTCGAACACATCACCCCCTGCTATGTTCGAACCCATCGGCCACAGTTAACTTCGAATTGATTGCGTTCGAATCCATCAGTCCATTATTAAGTTGCATCTTCGTATCGATGAGCGTCAAAACATCCACGCCGGTGCTTAGTTCGAACCGACGAACCTTCGAATCCATCGCGGAGCTTCATTTCGTATCCAGTATCGATACGAAGGAAGCTCCCTCCCCTCGGTTCGAACTAGACACACGAAAGCCATGTAGTTGGTTGATTCAAGCACACAACGGTCATCGATACGAAGTCAGCGAAATCCATGGATTCGAAGCGGTCAACTCGGAGATAAATCTGGATCGACGCGTGGAGTGCGCGCCACGTCACTGCAGAGACACGTGCGTACATGGGTTCGAGCCCCTGGTTTCGAAATGATTGGTTCGAAACACACAGCTGACCAAGAAATCTCCATTTCGAACCGATCATATCTCCTAAACCACAAATCCAAATGCAACCAAATTTTCACAGTAGCTTCCATATGAGGTAAGGATTGTTCCTGCCAAGTTTCAGCTCGATTGGACCATTTGTTGATGGGTTCGAAATCACTTCGAACCGATGTCAGATCGAGACGAAACTTGGTGGGGTCGGTCGCGTGGGCCCACTCACGTGCCAGAAGGAGTCTCACGAAGTTTCAGCAAGATCTGGGCCTCCAACGCCTATAAATAGCACCCTGAAGCCTTCAGAAAAGGGGGATCTTTCCGCCATTGAACGCCAAGACTCTGCCAGATTCAAGTTTAACTATCAGAATCGCTGTTATATTCAGATTTCAAAGCAATTGTCAGCTGTAATCCATTGTAATCGATTGAATCGAGCAAAGCAATAAAGAGAAACCCTTCAAAGTGGACGTAGGCACGAACGCCGAACCACTATAAATCCTGTGTTTGTGATTGTTGCTTGTGAATTACTGTGATTTGTTACTTAGAGCTGAATTCTATATTGATTGTTGCTGAGTTCTGTGTTGAATACTATCGAATTGAACACGTAAACGGGTGCTTTCACGACTCTGGGTGTTTGTGACCAATTTTGGCGCAAACAGTGACGACCCGGACTTTCGAACGAGTTAAAATTGCCAAAAAATCCGTTCGTTCTAAGACTACTAATGAAAACTACTAACTAAATACACCATATTTGATAATTATTCAACATTACTAAATGTATAGGATAAAATTTCAATTTTACAAGTTATCAGAGTAATCAAATTAATCTACTAGGTATGCTTATATACACACCAAATACAAATAAATCTAACGGAGCACAACTCTAATAGAAGAGACAGCAATAGCCATTCCTGCTAACTCAATAAACATGTCAAATGCGGAATAAAATAGTAAGCAGGAAAAATAAAATAACATGAAATAAACAACAACCATTAACAAATAAACATGAAAAGGTTATATCATTTTAGGGGCTGCAACACTACCACTTGTAACTGCCTACGTACCCCTATCTAATTGGGTACCCAATTAGATACAGGATCAAGCCAACGTAGTTCTCCTACCACAAATAGGACTCATGGAGCCTACGATGCAACAAACAAATATGAAATTCCCAAAACTACCCACTTAGGCCTAATCTTTAAACTTAGATTTTCAAATCTAATCACCTTTACGGAAATTATCTCTTTGGACTTTGTTCTCGAATTCTTATTTCAAAACTTTTGAAATATATATATATCCTTTATATTCAAATTATACATTACTTCGGGATCTTAAATCCAATCACTTTTGAAAAGTTTATTTGGAAATCACAAATACTATAATAAAACATATCAAACCATATGCAACCAGATCGGGAGGTTTCTCCCGATAACAAGGCAACTGGGTCTCAGCTTTAATACAATCGATTAATAAGTATATCCCTCTATTCTAAGAGCGGAATATACCAAAAACACATGCCTACCTTTTTAGTTACGGGTTACCCGAATCATTGGTAACATAACAAATCATTTTATATCCTGAAGCGATAAATCATTTCACACTAATATTCACAAGTTCTTTCAAATCTATAATAATTTTCATTTTCCAAATCCTTTCAAAAATCATCTTAATAGCATCGGGTTTAGTCCTCGAAATTCTTTCCGTTTTATAAAACATTTCTATAAAACCATTCTTATATAAATCACTTTTATATAATATAACTTCAAAATATTCATTTCCAAACATTTCTATTTCTTTTGAAGGGAAAACTTTTCATAACAACTCCATTTGAAAACCAATTTTCAAAACAATTTATTAAATTGAAGTGAACCAAATATTACCGCTAAACACCTTATAGTCAAATTGTGAAATAAATCACAAGGTGTTAGCCTACAATTATTTTCTACCCCGCTCATGCATATGGATAATAAATTGCTCATAAACTGGTCGAGCAAAGTCAACAATCAATCAATAATACTCAATGCTCATAAACTGGTCGAGCAAAGTCAATAATCAAAAAATAATAATCAGTGCTCATAAACTGGTCGAGCCTAATTCAAACAATCAATCAATGAAATAAACGCAATAATAAATGATAAATAATGCTTCATTCTATCAAATATTTATAACACTTTAACGGTTTGATATTTATTTTGGAGCATCCGTGCTTTCCCTTCGACATGTTTCGTCCCTCGCCCAAGTCTCCTTGATCTCACAGACGAAACACATGTACTAGTCGTTTCCGCATACCCCATTAAGTATTTAACTTCTAAGTTTTAAATTACTTAGTTAATCATCCAAACATAATATCAAGTAAGGAAATCAAACCATTGTTCTAGAAAACAAAGTAAACAAGCATTTAACAAGGGTTTTCAAACAACTTAACGCTTAAAGTTCTTTCAACGTAGCAATGGTTTTAATGAACATAAAATAAGAAATAACTTACTTTGGATTCCACTCCGTCAAACTTTAAGGCAGGGTACTTAAGATCTAACGCATACTTCCTACCATGCTTTGGAACCAAATGAATATAAGCTGGAATTCCTCCTTCCTAGTGCTTGGCCAAGGCTTGAGATGGAAGTTGGCCGAAAGTGTAAAAAAGAAGTGGTGGAGCTTTGAACTTGAATTCTCAAAATTAGACCCCAAAAGTAGGTCATATTCTCTCTTATTTTTGACTCTTTTACTCTCAAAATTTGAAAAACTTGTTAACAGAAAAGTTGTTGCAAATTCTTTTGTTTTAAATTTAAAAAAAGAATCACTTGATTTTGGTTGATATGGTCAAAAGAAAAAGAGCTATTCTTGGATTCACAAAAATAAAGCCCAAAAATGCACTTCAAAGAATTGAGTTTCAGGTATAGCAAACCTCAAAACTGAAAAAAGTAATCAACATAAAAGTTGTAGCCACTGAAATTTTATATGGTTTAAATAAAATAATTTCTTAATTTGGGTCTGTCATGATCAAGTTATGATCAAAACAAATTGGCTTATTCTCTGGCTTAAAAACTAGGCCAGAAAATGAACTGGAAAGAAATGTATTTTTGACATAGTTATCTTCAGAATTTAACAAAGTGGTCAGCATGAAAGTTGTAGCCACTAGAAAAATAAATGATTTAAAAAAAATTGTATTTTGATTCGGTTTTTAAGAAGTTATAGCCAAGAGAACAAGAGGTAAAATATGAAGAAAAGAAGAGTTTGATTTGAAGAGAATGGACATTGATTTCTTTTGAATATTTTATTAATATTTTGACATTATTTCTTTCTAATTTTTTATATGCATGGAAGCCATTAAAGAGAAGAGGAAGAAGATGAAAAAACTTGAGAAAATAAGAAGAAGAAATGTGAATGAAAGTGAAGAAGGAGGTGGATATTTATAGAAAAAGAAAGAAAGTGGTAATTTACCAAAATAACATCTTACCAAATTACCAAACTTACATTACTTCAACCTAAAGCAATCTCCGCTTTTTCAAAACTTAACATCATCCTTTCACTTCTTACTTTATTTCTTACTCACATATAGATTAAATAAAGAATATCATAATTATGTTGGCTTTGATTTGATGTGATTTGATGTTTACTTTTTCTCACTTCTGTTAATTCTTACTTATTTTTACTAATGGCTTCTAGAAGTTTTCTAATCTTATTTAATAGAAGTACACATGTTTAGTGAATTAATTAACACTTACACTATTTGAATATATGTTTCTATATAAGAAAATAAAGATGTGACGAAGTTGCGACAACTTTTAATCGACAAAGCGTCATTTTTCGACAAAATATTTTACGGTCACATTTTGACGTTTTAGTTAAACTATTTATTTATGTAAACCAAATTTAAAAATAAATTTGTATAATGCTATTTAAAAGTATAAACACACATAAATTAATTAAGATAATTTACTTAACCATTGAAACATACCTTTCTGAAATCAGCATTTTGTCACTTTTGTCGATATAGGTAAATATTACTATTTTTATGTTTGTTTCTACTTCCAAATCCTATCGAATATTATTTAAATCATAAAACCTTTTATATTTTATATTTAAAATCACTCTAAATAATATATTTTAAAGCGGTCAAATTCTGGGTCGTTACATTGGAGGTGAAACTTTCCATTAGTCCCTGGAGGTGAAACTTGCCATTTGTCCCTGGAGGTGAAATTTACCATATCTAAGATGGCAGTAGAACTCTATTATGAAAATCTTCAATTTGCAAGAATATGATTTGAAGTTAAGAAAGAAATTTTTGATTAAGATTTAATGAATGATCTGGGAATATTTTCTCTAGGTTAAAAGTTATAACTTGAATATAAGAAATCTTTGATTAAGATTGAATGAATGATTTGGAAAGGTTTCCCTAAGTAAAAGAGAAAATGATTTGGAATTATTCCAAGATTTAGGAAGGGTTTAAATAAACCAAATGATTTGATAAATGAGGTTTAATGATTCCATATACATTTGAAAAAAATGGAATAAATTGAAAAGAATATATCTAAGAAAGATATTTGATTAGATAAAAGATGAAGTAATTGATTGATGATTAATATCCACGTATGAACTTAACACCTTTTTAAGCAATGATTGGCTACGAAGGAACCGGAGTCGGATTTGGATGATTCCTATCCGCAAACCACTTTGAACCAATGTATACGTTCGAAAGTGAAGACATGTTAAAGATGGTGATTATTGAAGATCGTGGATCTTCATAGCGTGAGGACTAGTTGTTGAACATGCTCTAGGTAGCTCCCATTATAGAGTTAGTGGTCTCCTCGTGATGGAGATTTTTCGGATGCAACGGCTTCTTGCCTAGTAATGGTCGAGGAAAGTGCCTTCGGTTTCGTCGGTCCCAGCATGATCTTGTATGGATATTTGTCTGACATTGTATTCTAAATCACATTTGAGTGGTTTCTATAAACATATATCATTTGGTGGCGGAGAAGGCAACTTCTCTTAGCTTAACACCATTTTCCGAGACATACGAGCTCAGGAAGTTATACTTTTCTAGAAATCAGTCATGTGATGTCGAATGAGAATGTGGCAATCAAAACGGAACTTGTTATGATCAAAGTTTATTTGAATAAGTTTAGATATTGATACCTTACTTGAATAAGTTTATTTGAAAAGTGTTTTCAAAAGAATGTCATTAGAAATAATATCAAACGTTTTGATATACAAAAGTGTTTTTGTTATCATAAGGTAAAAACTCATCTGTTTTTATGTGTGGGCGTGGTCTTATGAGATACCCTTCTTTTTAAAGGTTTTGATAACATAGTCATTTTAAATTTTGAGTATCTCATGCTGGTATATCAAGCTTGAACCGGGTATTTTCAATACCCGGGTCAGATCCGAGTAGTTTCAAGTTTAGTTGAAGATGGTTGGAGTTTCCAGAGGAGAGATGGAGATCTTCATCATTGTATGGACGTATTCTATGATCCGCTGTACTTAGTGTATTTTGTTTGATGTTTATCAGCAATTGTAAGGACAGGGTTTGTAACTGTCCAGGCTGAATCTAGGTTAGACTCTGATATTCTATTTAAAATTTTCCATTGTAAAGATTATTATTGAAATAATAAATGTTATTCCATTCGTGTGAGATTCTGTTCTGTCTTTATTTTCATTATACCCTTAATGATCCGCTTATTCGTGCAATTTGAGTTGGACATGTGTGGTTTATTGTCGATTCAAAGGGTATGGAAAAATGAGCCATTGCACTGCATAACCCCTTAGTCATTCCCGGTTGATGAGGCTCGAGGCTAAGCATTACCTTTTTAGAACACATCTCGAATTAGAATGCTCATCGTCCTCCTGACGATGTTCTGATAGCATTCATCCATACAAGTCCGTTCCGGGTCCGAATGGAACCGAAGGCACTACTCCTACTACATCAATTTTGGAATCACGCTCAGGATTGATAGCGATTTGCCCTTGCACTTCACTGCTCCATCTTCGACTCCAAGCTCTTGTCTTTAGCACGAAAACGTACTCGTTGGATCGAAGTGGTTTTCGGATCCAGAATCCGATCCCGGTCTCTTCAAAACTACGTTCGCTATATCCCGGTAAATTCAACCCCGGTTCTTTAGGAAATACACCAACGAAAATAAGATCGAAGCACCTCCTAACCGTTAGTGGACGGATTTCTTTATAATCGTCCAGAGAACGAACGAGCTTATACGTATAGTATAGCACCTCGAACGGTAACTGTACCATATAATTCTCATACCTCTTCTAGATATTTTCAAAGTTATATTTGGATCCAGATTTGATAGTCGGTTATTTAACTATCGATATAAACCATCAATTCAACCAATTATTTAATTTCCACTGAAAAACAACTAGTCTTATAAAAATTAAATTTTTATAATTTAAATCACTTTAACCAAAAATATATGCTTAAAACATTTAAAACAAACTACTCAAATCATTTTACTCAACAATATATATTTATGAAATTCTATAATAATTTTCCAAGTAAAACTTAAGCCACAAACTATTTTTATCTAAAATTTCTATATAAAGTATAAATATTAAAAAAAATCTTTTAAAAATATAATACTAAATGTAACCTTTAAAATAATTGCTACTAAAATTAATTTGAATAATATTTACTTTAAAATTCTAAAACAATTTAAAATAATAAATTTCCCTAAAACATTCTTTCAAAACAATTTTAAAACCTTAACTTTTACATAAAAACCTCCTTTGAAAATATACTTGGCTTTTCAGGGAAATACACTTTCCATTTCGATATAACCTGTATAATCCTTTATAAATCCTGCTCGACTTATCCCAATTTAATTTACGTCCCAATCCCGTAAATTTCTTTCAACACTTTAAAAATAAAACCACTTTTTATTTCTAAAACACATTTCCCATCTCCTTATAATCACTTTTAAAGAATATATATACTTAAAACATGTACATTAAGGTTACTAAAATTACTTAAATAAAATAATACTTAAGAAATTCTATAAAAGTTTCTGAGTAAAACTTAAACCAAAATTTCCTTTTAAAATAAAGTTATATATCAAATACTTATGTTAAAATTCCCTTTTAAAAAATCATAATGCTAATTTACGTTTAAAAATAATTAACTACCATAATTAACTTAAATAAATATTTACTTTTCACTTAAAAATAATTAAAGTAATAAATTTTCTAAAACATTCTTAAAAAACATTTTTAAACTTCTAGTTTATACTTAGAAATCTTTTCTTTAAAAATATACTTAGTTTTCCAGGAAAAATATACTTTCCAAATTTTAAAAATAAAATCACCCTTTTTTATTTTTAAAATGAATTGCACCTTATCTTATAAATTCCACTGGAATCTATACTTCCAAATTTATCTACTGATAAATATTCCACTTCATTTATAAACCCAGTTTACTAATTTCCATTTCGCATTTTCCTTTAATCACAGATTCCAAAACACTTAATGGATTTCAAACCAATTTCCTGGTTTAAATTCCCTTTAAAATTTGTTACTCGATTTATCCAATTCCCAATAATTATTTACTAAAGAATTTTCTTTTCATTTCCTTTAAAAAACCCAATTCATTTTATTCTATATTTTAAAATACCAAATTATATTCATCCAAACCATAGCACCGAATAACTTAATTTCCAATTCAATCTATCAAAGGATATCACATAACATATCACAGATATGAAAAATAATTACAATATTTTAAGGAATCCAGTTGGATCCCTCCAACCTGTTTTCCTGCATCCACTTTGATGTTAGCACAATAATGAAATACCAAATCCCACTTCGAGAGGGACATCGCGGTATAAAGGGTCATCCGCTATTATGCGGGGCGCATTGGGTCTCATTCGCTATATAGTGTGGGAATATCAATCACTCCAATATATATATATATGTATGTATGTATGTATGTATGTATGTATGTATATACTACTACTACTATATACAATATCACATTCAGTCAATCAATCAATAATTTAAAATTTAAATTATGTTTAAATTAAATATTCATCCAGATGTGAGGGAGATTAACTCACCTTGAGTTTAAAACGCCGAGCATTCCAATTTTAAATTAAATCGAGCCTATTCGATATAATCTAAAATTCTTGCTAACTTCGATCGTCTCCAGATCTGCTGCAGCGCGTAGAGCCCATCGCTGCGGTTCCGGCACTTCAAGTTTCATCAAATTCTGACCACGCATGCAAGAGATATGAATTTTTAAGGGTTTTTGATATAATTTAAAAAACAATTCCTTTTTCTTTAGTACCAAAACAATATCTCGGCCGTACATGCAACTTCTTCCCAGGCCCAAACGAAACGCACGAACCCATAGCCGTGCCCCTTTCTTCGATCACCGATGCTTCTCCGGCCAACTTTGTGACGATCGAAGACCATCACTTCAACCGCCAACTCGAGCTCCACCTTCGATCAAAAGCACGGCAAACTCGGTGCCTTCCTTCCCTTAAATTTCATGAACGAAAGGCGGCACCTTCTGATCATTTTCCGGCTTTAAGCGGCGACGCCGGCAAAGATTCACCATTGGATATGGAGCACTCGACGAGCTTGACATTTCCTTAGTTGGAAGCCTCGGTTAAAATTTCATGGATGTGGATAAAACTAAGGGAGAAAGAAAGAGTGTTTCGTCCATAGAAATAGATAACGGCGGCTCGAACCATTTCTAGGGTTTCGGCTGTAAACGTATTTATATATGTATATAAAATTGTATGATTTTAATACTATTTCAATTTTACCGATCATTTTCAAACGAACTCCAACCAGGCGTTTATAATGTTTTACCCGCCTTCCGAACACAATGGAATGTGTTTCAGAGCCAAATTTGATCGTATGTGGAAGATAGCTTTTTTGAATCGATTTAAAATATCCAATTTTTGATTTTAATTCCAACGCGTTTTCTTACCCATACGAACAAACGATAACTCCGAATGCTATGAAAATTGATATTCGATAATAATTAACTATTACGGATCCAATGGAACTAGTTTCGTCAAATTCCAAGACTGTGCCTCGGAAGGCTATTTTAACTGTCGATTTAAATCGAGCTTTTTCGAAACTGTCGAAATCATTTAAAATTCACTTTTGAAACCTTACTAACTTAATTATAATTTATATAGAATTTATATTCATATTACAAATTATTCTGATTTATTTTAAATCAAAATATGATTATATACATTATTACAATATATATTAAATTCCATTATTAAATTAATATAAAAATTCCAATTTTAACTTATCGACTTTTGATTCCATCCAAAAGTCCAACACTATAATTAAAATCCAACTAGACTTAAACAAATTTAAAAAAAAATATTCATATCCATTTATTTCTCAGATTTACAAATTATCTCAATTCCAAATATTAAATTACTATTTATCCAAATACAATTAAATTGCCATATTTGAAATTATAACTAATTTTAATGATTCAACCCAAATCTCCATATTTCAAAATCAATTAACAATCCACATTCAACATTTAAAATAGATTAAATGTTCAAACTTAACGACCAAAATTCCGAGTCGTTACACACAACCTCAAAGAGCCATCCGCCTTGGTTGAGAATACAACAGGTGTGACCCACTCAAATATGCTTCTTCAAATGAACCTCTTCCCCAATAGGTCATTCACTTGCACCTCTGATTCCTTCTGCTCTATGGGTGCCATACGCCTCAATCGCATAACTATATGTCTTGCTTCCTTTACCACGTCAATCCCAAACTCGATTTCTCTATGCGATGACAATCTACTCATTTCTTCAATGACATCTAAATACTCTCTAGCGATCAGCACAAATGACAACCCCTCCTGTTGAATCTCAAGCGAATATTGAAAGCTAACCATCATCCTGTCCTCTGGTAGGCAGCTAATCACTACCGTTCACCCATCCACATCTCCAATTACCACTAATAGCTTTTCGCAATCCACTATAGTCGCATACTTCTTTAGCCAGTCCGTTCCCAAGATAATCCAGAACCCAACAAAATTTAAAAGAAAGCAATCACAAACAAAAGAGCATTCATGAATCGATAAAACTAAACCACTACCAACCATGTATAGGCTAGTCAAGCATCCAACAGGTTTGTCATGATCAAGGGTCGGTCTACTATCTCGCATCTTAATCCCAATCTGCCTGCTAGGTCACTGCAATGAATGTATGAAAAGCACCGATATCAAACAAAACTTGAACATGACATCACCAATATAAAGCATATCTTGAATGACAACTCATTTTCCCTTCTCCTTCGCCGACGGAGAACTTGACGAAGTTAGGAATGCGCCCAAAGCATATGCCTTCACTATCTACTTATCATTCGCCAGTTTTGTACAATCATGCTTCAAATGCTTTGGTTTATCATAGTTGTAGCACTTCTTCTTATCACTCACTTTACAATCCTTGATTAAATAACCCTTTTCTTTACGCCTATAACAAATGGGTTCCCATTTACCCTTCTTCTTGCCTCCCTTCCCCTGGGGCTGCTTCCTCTTTCCATTCCACTTCTTCTTACATTCACCACCTTGTTATGACATTTTCTCATCCTTCTCAACAGAAACAAAAATAGCAGTCCTATCTTTAGGGTATAGGTTCTCATGGCGAAGATCCTTCTCTACCGGCTTCTCAAATGGCTCGTCAATATGGTCCACTAGCATCTCCCCAAGATAGTCATCCAATTCTACGATGAACTTTTCATTCTACCTCAAGGGAATGTCGATGAATGAAATCCCATAATTAGACAAAGCATCAATTCTGCCACATATTCAGAAACTGTCATCTCCTTCTATTTAAGATCAGGAAATTTCTTAGACAATACCGACCTTTGAGCAGCCGGAATGAACTTCTCTTCAAACCTTATCCTAAACTAATCCCAAGAAAACTGGTCTTCTGGAGTAGCAATAGTGACAGCATTCCGCTAATTCATAGCTCGGCCATGAAGTTGCCTTGAAGCCAACTTTCTTCACATAGCATCTTCCACCTCCATATCACCGAAGATGCGCTTATAATTGTCCAACCGGTGTTGTACTTCTATGCAGATTACGTCCATTGAATGGCTACAATCCCAAAATGGAGTAATGCTTGCTTAACTTATCAAAATTAGCCCTAGGTGCTTGCACTAAAGAACGTTCTCCCATCACAACTTGAGGAGATTCTCATCATATTATCCATCATAACATTGAACATGGCTTGGAAATCAGACATAGCAGCTTCTGATCCTAATCTTTCCTCCACCCCTGAAGCCGATCTTATAGTATTTCTCATATGTCGGCTCATCCTTGTCAGTAACAAGAATGATCGGTCTCTCATAAAGAAAACAGTGTCTAAAGTGCTCATGTGCATGTGACTTGTAGTATAATATATAGTTTTGAAAACCAAACTTATAATAAGTATGCGCTCTCTCGTATATATACACTCTAGATCCAGTCTTCTGCGATAACTCCTTCCTTATCTCTACTGGATCGCGGTATCAATACAGGTTAATCACGTAATCAAAGCTTTGATACCAAATGTGATAACTGCCATACAACATCAACACCAATAGAGTATAAATAGTGCGCTATAGTGGTGCCCGACCGATATAAGATGATCATCAGGGTTTAGAATGAAAAATGCAACATATAAACTATCGTATATCTCATAGCGCATGGATAAAATATAATATCACATATACAACAGAAGAGACAGTAATAACAATATGAACAAGTCATCATTAGAGTATAATATCTACATAGTTATACATCAATAGTAGAGTTTATATAATGGAAATAAACTTAGCAACTATCTCAAATACAAATAGTAAGCAGCCATTGCTAATGCCCTCCAGTACTACATAGCGGAATAAGCCTAGACTTCATACAATATATAATAAGAGATAGCTCCATCCAGCTAGTCCTTCGAGCAGCAACTGCATCAACTAGACCTATTATCTAGTCAACTCATTTAAGAACACTCAATTTGAGCCCCACTTTTCTCATTTAGATTCTGAGCCCTTCTTGCTCAATCTAGTTTCCATTATTCACAAGGAACCCCTCCACATTCCCCGGTCCTACGGCTCCCTCCATTATGGAGCCACCATCTTCGAAATCTACTCTTAATATGAGCCAACATCCGAAGATTCTAGCTTTTTACCATGCTGCTACATTGCCATCCAACCCTAATGCGAATGAGCGAACACCTCCAACATAATCTATAGAACCTCTACACCATTCCCCAGAAGTTCCACTCTCATTGGACTCACCGTAACAAGTCGGTACCAACCTCTTCTTGTCGATGCCGATCTCTCTACTTAGCCAACTAATGGCTGAGTGTTCTTCCAATCCTTCCTTGCTTCTAATACTCCATGCCTAAATGCTTTGACCTTGACCTATCAACCCAAAACAAGCAATCATAGGAACAAGTCTTCTCTTCAAAGCACTCAACTCCACGTTCTAGAAACAAGTTATCATAGCCTCAAATACTTAGCCAATCACCAATTCATCACCTTAGGAAACCTCCACTAGCCTGGCTCTTGCTCTTTCCAAAATCAATGATCCATAGGACCAACCCAGACATGTTGGTGTCGATATGTGAACCTCATGAATTGGAGCTTGCACCTTGAGCACTATGCTCTTTCCATACTCCAGAGCCTCCATGTGAAGACCCGCATTTCGAAAGGTTTAATTCGACAATAAACCACACATGTCCAACTCAAAACAATCCAAAACACAAATAATCAATGGGGTTAATTAAGAAAAATAAGAGAAGAAGAAACCAAATATAGAATCTTACAGTGAAATGACAAATATAATAATCAAATAAACAATTCATGAAGTTATTTATACTATACATTTGATTATAATTTTACAACATAAATCAGAGTTATATATACAACAGAACAATATAATAATGCAGCAGAACAACATGATGCAGGAATAGCACTAGTAATAATAATATACCAATCTTCGTCTTCGTCCTTTAGAAAATAATCTTCAATGTGCTGAAAACTCAGGGCTGACCCGAGCATGAAGTAAAACAATACACTCGAGTCAGAACTAAAATATTATTATGTGAGACAAATCAATATCATGTATAACATGAGTGTAATAGCATCAGAGATGTTTACGGGGTTTTACATCTCCTATCCAGTGTATAACGTGCGTGCAATAACTCAAGGGATGTTATGAGATTTTCCATCTCTTAAGGATCCATCAAAATTATCTATATATATAGTAGAATATGCTATATATAATGTCTAATCGGTAAAATAAATATTTTTCTTAGCGTTGAGGCTTTACATTAATCCCTCTTAACGCGTTTTTAAGCATTGTCGTATAGTTTGCATATAACGCCCCAGTAGCACATCAGGGGATAGGGATGCGCTGTGATACAACAACACTAAACCAAACTCGTAGCGGTCTCGTATAAGGATAAAAGTATGACAAGGCATGTGAGGCAATGCCCAAGGTAAGATGCTACCAATTTGGGTCGCAGGGCTGGTGGTAGCATATCGTAGCCACGACCAACCACCACGTCCATCTATCCCATATCGAGTCAAAGGGAGGTTATCCCAAATCAAGGTGTACCAATCGAAACTAATTTCAAGGAAATAGTATGGACCAAGCCCAAAAAGAAAATCGAAGAACAGATGTCTGCTACGGGTAGCTATCCCACTTGGCCCTGTCAAGCCGTCATGTTTTAGTCATTTAAAAATTGGTACAAAGGTCGGGGCCTATCCATCATTGTTCTCTTTCTTCAAATCCATCAAAAGTATGTCAAATCCAACCATTTCATTCTAGAGTCTCCACCGCGTACACAGTTGTTAAGTGGTTTCAATATTGATAGAGACTATGCCAACAAGAGGCTCCAGTCTCTTTAACAACTGAACATCGTTTTACATACTAGTTGGTTCTTTTACATTTCGAAACAATTCATACTTGATATCAAAATACCATATTCACTTCAAAATATCATTTATTTCAAAATCATTATATTTACTTAAAATATGTCAATTTCACTTGGAAATCATTTTCTCTCTAGTATCTCGATTTCACTTCCAAAATCGTTTCTAATTCAGAATTAGATAATAACTTCATTTTAACCACTACCGTATTTAAATCAACGATATTTAAATCAATGATTTAAATATAAACAGTTCCATTTGAAAATTTTGAGATTTGAAAATATTTTGAATAGTTTAAATACTTAAATAGTTTAAATAGTTTTAAATAGTTTAGAGATTTAAAGCAGTTTTATACAAAATAGTTTGAGAACTGAAATTGGTTTATATAGTAAAATAGTTTGGAAAATCAAAATAATTTGAATATTTAAAAAGTTAAATTTTTAAACAATTTATATTAAAATAATTTATTTTGAAAATAGTTCCAAATCAAACAGCTTCTTTCCATTTCAACAAATTAGGACCCGGGTCCAAATTTCAATCAAATTGATTCAATTTCTAATCTTTAAATTTAAAATCATCTTCAATCTCAAATCAATTCAAACTGACTCAATTTCGATTTCGATTCAAATCAACTTCAATTTCATTTTCAATTTAATTCAAATGCAACTCAACAATTTGATTCAATGGTTTAAATTTCAGTTCAGTTTTTATTGTAAACCATTTCAATTTATATAAAATTCAAGTTCGATTTCAAAATACCGATGTAAATCACTTAATTCAAATTAAACTTCAGTGTTCAATTTTAGATTCAAATCTTTAAAATAATTCAATCCGAGCCCAAATTTGAAAAATCGATTTGTACCACTTTTACTTAAATAACTTCGAAGTTCAAGTAAAAGTTCGAACCTTTTAAAACAATTCAATTTTTATAATTGAAGTCATATTTCAATCATAACATCCAATTCCAAATTAAATTCTTTAAAATAATTTCTTTTAACAATTTCAGTTTCATCATTTTAAGCTCGAGTTCTAAATAAGCCAATTCCTATAAATCAATTGTTCTATTCCTTAAACGATATCATTTAAAAAATTTCAAAACCAAGAATTTTAAAAGCATTTAATTTAACCAATCTGGTGTTCATATATAATTTCATATCCTACGGCCAAGTGATCGGTTATTTCAATTTTAATTTCAGGAATGAATATATATCATTTCAAACCAAATCAAGGTGTCATGGATATATACGATTTCAACATATTTCTTAATTTATTCAAATAACAGTTTATATACTGTCAAATAATATATAATGTGGTAATAGGATATATATATATGTATATATGTGTGTGTGTGTGTGTGTGTGTATAATAAATAAACATCCAATCATCCAAAATACCAGCCAATAGCCATCCATCACAATTAACACCAAATCAGTCAAAATACCACAATAATCTACTAGTTATCAATATCGGTGTTTAACTAGCAATTCAATTTCAATTTCAAATTGAATTGTTGATTTAAATCCCTATCAGTTCAATTTAGATGTTAGTTTAAATGTCAATTAAATTACCAAAAAACAATCAATAAAATTAAATTACTTCATGATATCAATTTAACGAACATCAGAAATATTTTAGTATTTCGTGAGCATTTTAAAACTCTCACCTTTGTTTGCGTCTAAAAATTCAAATGAAGCGAACAACAACGAATTGAACTCCATAGCATTGATAACGTCAATATGAATCCAAGCACAAGACGGCACTCAAATCCGACTTCGTACGAACGATAAACGAATGAATTAGTGAAACGAATAATCAAAATGTAATTAACATAAATAAATTAACTATAAAAAATAACGATACTTTCTTTCTCTCTACGTTCCCATAGGTCACACACAAATACTCATGCAACAAAATCCTCATGCGATAATCCTTCCACACGCCTCCGCCACCTCCACCATCGCCAGCCTTGCGCCGAGCCCACGTGCGCTCAAAAACGAGCGAAAAACCCAAACTCAGAAGTCAAACAAAAACGAACATCGGCACCACATGATGCCAATTGATGATTCGGCCATACGTCTTGTAGAGCTCGTTGAGATCTAAGTTCTTGCTTTTGGGGTCGTTCGATTTCGTTGAGTGGATGATGAGAAAATGAGTGAGGAAGATAGGGCGATTTCAGCCAATAATCAATGAAAGAGGACGGCCGAACGATTTCTCGATTAGGGTTTTCGAAATGAACATTTAATGCAGCTTATTATATAAATTTCCAACCTGATTCACACATAAATTTTCCAAGCTCCAAACGAAGTGTGCCACCTGACGTTTATATGTTATACTCCCATTTCGAACACAATGGAATAGGTATCGGGAGCCAATTGCATCATATTCAAAAGATAGTTTTTTTAAATCAAATTATTCCAATTAAAGTTCTGAAAATAAATTCTACGTGTTTCAAGCTCGCATGACCAAACGATATGTTCGATCGCTATGAAACTTGAAATCTTATAATAACTCACTATTACTGTTCCGATGAAACTGTTTCGTCGAAATCTGAGACAGTGTCCAAAATGACTATTCTTACACGTTAATTAAAACAAGAAATTTCCAAAATCAATTTAATCATTTTAAATTCAAATCTAAAAATTAATAATTTTCATTCTTGTTTAAATAAAATTTAAATCAACTTCTGACATCATTTTTATTCATATTAAATTCAGGATTCAATTATTTAAATAATTCCGGTATTAAATTTAACCAATTTTAATTATTCAATAACACGCTGTATTTGAAATACAAGTTATTTAACTTATAAAATTTAACTTTTAAAATGAATTCAAATAATAAAACAACTATTTCCATCTTAATAATTCAACGAGAATGCAGTTACTTACAATTCAATATTATTTAATTTACTTTCTAATGTAAGTTATCATCTCTTACCTTATGAATTTTGTTATTCAAAATTTTATTCAAGTTCATATTCAGTAAATCATATTAATAAATCACTAAATTTTTATTTCTAACCATTTTTTTTCAATAATTATATTAAATTTAATAATTAAAAATACGGGTCATCGCATTCTCTCCCACTCAAAACTTTTCGTCTCGAAAAGGGGTTAAGTAGAGAATCAAACCTTTGATATATTTTACTCAAAATAATCAAATTATAAAACATAAAAATCTTATTAGAAAACCATTACTATGCTTCCACTATGCCACTACAATACTAGTTTTACGGAAATTAAAACTTATTTATAGAAACGAGTTATAAAATTTTAAAATCTCAAAAAAAATACACACCGGGGTTTAAGAAAAATTTCGACAGCGTCTCGTTTACGTGGCTTGATCGTAAAAATTTACATTATACATATATATACCAAATATACATCTCATATCAATGATAAGGTATCTCGTAGGGAAGAACATAAAAGTGAGGTATGTAATTCAAGACGTGTACCTTATTATTATTAATATAAGCGAGTTTGCTCATATTAAGCAAGCAAAAGTAAATCAAACCACATATACGTCCAACCGGTCTTCGTATGTACCTATCTCAACTCAATTTAGAATATTAGTTGCATATAAAGAATATAGAAAGCATGTATGAGTTTAATAGAACTATATAACATGAATTCTAAATCCAAATCATAAACATAAGCACTAATACACAACCATAACAATTGTATGCAACCAAAAGCAGTAATAACAATGGTTTGCAACAAAAGAAACCATTCAACCATTACTATTAATCCAATTAATTCATAACTATGTGAATTTACATTATCCAATGTCCATAGTTAATTTATACACTTCATTTCTTATTAATATCCACTCTCTATTAACATTCAATTGGTTTGCTTCCAATTTATTCACATATATTTCGTTTGCATTCATTTATTCAAATTTCAATTATTTCACTTTATGTTTAACAACATTTCATATCAGTTCATTTATGGTCATTTTATAAAATCATTTCATTTAATCTTATTTAAGTTAAATTTTATTTTATTGCCACTTAGCTTATTCTCTTTAATATTAATATCATTTATAAACCATTTCATAAAGCCATTTATTTATTTTAAGAGAAATATGTGATCCTCTAAAATAGAGGAGAACACACATGTACATAATATAACATCAATAACAAAGGAGCGGCTAACATGCCAGGCAGGTGACAATCATAATATAGGAACAAAGAAAAACAAACTCGGGGAACTTCTTGAATGAGCTTCGACAAAGCCACCACCCATTACAACTCACCATCAAACTCCAGCAAGGTCACCGTCCGATAATGAGGTGTTAGAAGAACCCAATCAAGATCAGCAAAAGAGATCTATAAACAGCTCTACCAAAGAAAGGGCGCCTTGTTGCAAACTCGAACGAATCAGAAAGAAGGCCCATTATATATGCGGATGATCTAGAATGAACTTCTCTCTACAAACTCGGATGATCCATGGTGTGACCAAGTGCACCTACAAGCAGCTCCAATATAGAAAGAACGCTTCACTACAAACACAGATGATCCAGAAAGAACGCCTCTTTGCCAACACTAAAGATCCAAAATGAATGCCTCATTGCAATCCCGACGACAGTAATCCTAAAAACCTGCAAATAGCGATCTAGAAACATATCCGACCTAAACCCGTTTCTGAAGATGGTACTAAACAAAAATATAAGAATAATAGGCATATATGTATATAAGTGAAATTTATATGTGCATATATGTATTAATAAAGTAAAAGTAATAAAACTAAAGTAAGAGATAGACTAAAAAAGAATTCAGTCTCATTATACAACATCTTAACCAACTCTAAAAATGTGAAATAGAGATTTCGAAATCAAAAAGGTAAATAATTAACAAAATATGAATTTAAAAACCTATAAACTATAAAATCTAAAAAATTATCCTTTTGCTCCTTTAATCAAAAGAACATTATGATAATTAGTAAAATCAACATTCAAATTTGAGAAAATGCTAATGCCATTATTATTAATGTTAAAAATATTGTTATTTTGTTTAAATAGCTTAATGCTATTACTAACCTTACTAAGATATTCTTTGAAATGATTGTTTTTTGGCTAATCTATATTTAGGATTTGAGATCCAGTTAAAACAAAATGATGATATTATAAACATCAGTCTATTAATATGACTATTATTATTATTAAAAAGTCTCTGGTTTCTCTTAAACCAAATATACCAACATATTATAATGCATAAAGTATCAGGTAAAAAACTATTTTCCTTTTTAAACTTAAATCTTAAATTATTCCAATAATAATCACAATCGGTAACTTTAGTTGTAAGAATAAAGTTAAAAAATTTGAGAGTATTATTAAGAATGTAGCTAGTATCCATACAATCATAATACACATGCTTAATACTTCAAAATACAATTTGCAAAAAGTACATTTATTATCACTTTGCATAATCTTTCTTTCTAGGAATTCAATAGTATTTAGTTTCTCTTGCATGATAACCAAATATGAATCTTGGCTTTAGGAGGAGCATTTGGTTTCCAAATAATTTTAAAAGAGTTATTAGTTACGCTCGAGAAATTAAGGAATTTATAAAAAGAATTTGAAGTAAATTTCTTACTTTTATCCCATTTCCAGTTAATAAAATCATTTTCGTTATCAATATTATATAAATTCAAACTAGTAATAATGAAAATTGCCTAAGAGTTATACCTTCTAATAATCTATTAAAACTAAAGTTCCAAGGGGATCATTTTCCAAAGAATAAACATCTAAAATCAAAGCATTCTTAAAGTTAAAATTTCATAAAGATCTTTAAATTCCACCCTAAGATGAATGATAGATATCCAACGATCATGCCAAATAGAAGTATTATTTCCTAAATGAACAATCGTATTAGTACAAGGTTAAAAATCTCATGATCTTTTAAAATAGATTTCCAAAAATTAGACAATTTATTGGTAATAGAAGGTGTAATTTGGTATAAATTATTACTACCATCTTTCCAAATAGATTTATCATTAATATCCTTAAACTTCCATAACCACTTCCCTAATAAAGATAGATTCATGTTATGTAAACTAGTCACTCCTAAACCACCTTCCTTTTTTGATTTACAAACTGTTTCCATGTAACGACCCGTAAAATTTCAATAATTTAATTTGTTAAAAAAACCTTATTAATTTAAAATTGAATGATGGTAATTAGAACTAATTAGTAACAATTGAAATGAAATTACAATTTAGTGAAGTAAGGAAAATTGGTATACTTGGTTATAGATTAATGTAAGAAAACTAATGCAAACAATTAAATTTATAAAAGGAATAATATGAAATAAACGACTCTTGAATAAAGATTAGGTTTATAAGAATGGTAACATTTGTTGTGAACAATGAAATCACAAGTGTGAATGTTGAAACGTTAATGAGATAATATATGATTAATATAAAATGAAGTAAATCAGTGTTAATTAAGTAATTGTAACATTTGATTTGTAAACAATAATGAATTCATTAATGTTACTTAAAGTAATAGAAATGGTTGTAAGTTACTATTTAATTGGCCTATTAATTTAGTTGTAACTGTTATATTTGAGTATAAATTTGATATAAGTAAATTAGGGTAAGTGGTGTAGAAATAAGTGAATTAGTATACTTAATAGTAATTGAATGAATTCAATATTAGGTAGGTAATTATAATAATTAGTTGAATATAATAAACTGAAGTGTAAATTAAAGGGTAATGGTAACAGCTATTATATGTTGCCTATTTAGTCTATAAAATAAATAGGAAATCTTTAATGTCATTAATGAGGATTAATGTAGTAACGGGAGGTGTAAATGTATAAATTAAATAGAAACGTAAATTTATTTATAAAGTAATAAATTGCAAAAGGAATGGAACTAAGTTAAATTAATTATTTGGTTTTAAACCTTAATTAATGTGTACAATTGACAAGATTTAACATTTAGCAATATAACATTTAATACAAATTTAAGATGAAAATAGGAGTATACTAGTGTAATGGAATATAAAACTAATGTAACTAGGTATATATGGTAATAATGGACCTAGTATAAAGATGGCAATTAAACCAAATCAAATTATTGGAAGCAATTTTTATTTAACTGGAATGTAATCTATACTAAAATGGATTATTATAGGTAAATGAAATTAATTACTAAATTGAAATTTGGATGAATTGGGAAGTTATTAATGTATTAATATATAAACCAATGTTAATATGGATTTATTGGGAATTTAAACTTATACCTTTTAAATTAGATAAAAAATACAGTGTTTACACGCAATGACTTTCTATATTTTATTTTCTCTTTCCCCTATGTTTGTTTCTCTAATTTTTATTTTCTATTTTATTTGCATAAAACTTTGAATATATTTATTTGATTTTTGATTGCTTTTATTTTTATTAATAGCATAGAAATTTCAAGAGATATAGATTACTTGTTTTGTTTATTTGTTGCCTCTTTCTTTTCCCATGCCTTTCCATTTGCATAGCCAATTACTTCCCACATCTCTGGTCGTGATTTTCTCCTATCAATCACATACATATTGTTCCTCAAACTCCTCTTTCCATTTGCGTGCAAACAAAGGAAAGAAATTAATTAATTAAGTTATTTGTTGCCTTTTATCTTCCATGCCATTCAAACTTTTGCCTTTCATTGCCTAGCCTTTACATCACCTTAGCTATGTCGACACGGAATTTTGAGCAATATCAATTTAATAATCTATGTTAATAATTAAATTTATTTGATCATTTTACATTATAAATTGACAAGTTAAAATTTCTTTTAAAGGCTGATATTATAATTTGATAATATCTATCAACATTTTTCCTAATAATATAAAATAGGTAAGTTTAATTCTTTTGAAAACTAATGGTTTGGAAATATTTATTTTAGCAATTTAAAATTTGTAAGAATTATTTTTCAAAAGTTAATCAAAATATTTTCTATTGTATTGATATATCCTGTAAATAGGAAGTTTTAAGTAATAAAAGCTATATATTCAAAATTGTAATATATATGAATATATATTGTGATTTGGATAGTGTTTTAAAATTAAAATAGTAATTATCAAAACTAATGATTAAAAATGTTTTCTATTTATAATGTAAATGTATACATATATTTGTATATATATTAGAAATAGGAAAAATATTGATTTGAATTTAATAAGTGTTTTCAAACTTTATTTTATATATAGTTTGTAATTTGAAATGTTAATTTGATTTAATACTTTTGAAATTGATATTTGAGGTTTAAATTTTAATAACAAAGTTAATTTCTTATTTATATATATTTTAAGCTTTTGTTTTAAACAAGAATTAATTTGAAGTTCACTTTTAATTGTTTTCAATATTTTTTCATTTTAATTTTAACATAAGATAAATTGTTTTAAAATTTTTATATAAAGAGTTAAAATAAATTTCTCAAATTTATAAACATGTGATATTTTGATTTGAATTAAAAATAGAAGTTATTTGAATTCACATGAATTTTCTTTTGAATATTTATTAAAATCTAAAACTTGTTTATTAAAAGATAAGTACATAAATATTACATAATTACATTCATTAAATTATAAAAAGGGAAAGTAATATTTGTAAATTATTAATAAAACATTAGTGTAATATTTGTAAATATTAATTAAACATTAAAACACTTGTAAACTTTTTAATGTATGTTAATAACACTTGTGAATCATTGTATATAGGTGTAAGCTAACTAAGGACTTAATAGGACAAATGTCAAATTCTCTTAATAATTAAATTTAAAATTAAATTGTAAAGTAAAAGAAGAGTTTTATTTTCAGCTAAGAATTCCTTTATTATCTTCAACAAAAATGAATACAAATCAAAAACCAAGATCAAAAGAAAGAAGAAGAAAACTGTAAAAGGAATCTGAAAATAAAGGAGTGAAATCTGGAATCAAGTTCAATCAAAGGGCAAGGGAAATTCAACATAAACCTTCATTTTTTCAAATTCAATCAGCATGCAAAATTGAAATCAACTGCAGGAAGATTTGTCTTCAACATGCAAATTAATTCAAGAACCTGGAAAATGCAGTCTTTATCTTCTGCTCTGATTCCTTGCTTTTATAAAGGTGAGTAAATGAAATCTTTTAAAAACAGTTTTAAACTTGATTTCAACTTGTTCTTATGAATGAATAACATGATGTTATCTGAAAATATTTGAATTATACTGGATGCATATTTGATTGATGAATGTTGAAATGCCTGTGTTGTTAGAACTTAGGCTCTGTGTAAAATAGCAGTCTCAAATTTCATAATAAAATTCAATAACTAAATTTTGGATTTGAATTGGCCTATGAATTGTGAACAATAGTTATTTGATATCATGTAATCTTCTATCTAAAAATAGTTATAGGTTCTTAAAATGTATGATTAGCTCCAATTTCGAATTTACAGTAAAAAAATTGGGTTAAAAATTTATCAAAACAATTTTAAGTTTTGATTACATAATTTAATTTGTGATGTTAAATTATGAATTTTAATGGTTGAATCACGATTTTAGGTTAGTATTTAGTGTGAATTTTTGAGTTAACCGATTTGGGCATTTTGGCCAATTCACGGCGAACGACGGCGATCTGTGCGTCGTGGTTGAGCAGGGAGGTCGAGGGGATGTAGGGGATCATCAAAAAATTAATTTGGGAATTTATTGATGAGGGGGTTGGCCGAAATTCAATCGTGTACGGTTTTGCATCATATTTTTGCCGACGTTGTTCTACTGGGTTTCGCGATGGCGAGAAGCTACCGGAGTGGATCGCGTGTGTTCCCGTGGGATTAGAAGGTCGTGACGAAGCTACGGTGGTAATGGTGGGTGTTCTCGAAGCTGCGGTTGCCGTGGAGGGGTCGGTTTTCTAGTGATGGTGGTTTCAAACTGATGGGTTCGATGGTCAAGGTTTGATTCTCGATCGAATTGAGTTTTTTGGGTTTCGTTAGTAGTTGTAGAGGTCGAGTGCGACTTAGTGGAGGCCGGAGAGGAGTTCAACGTCGATCGACGTGGTGGTGCACGTTGATGTGCACGGTTTTCGTGCATCAGTATTTGGGTAATGGAAGACAGGGGATTGAGCTCAAAGACTACATTGGGAGTATGTTGTTTTGGCTCGAAGCAGGTGTTGGGTTTGGGAGACTCGAGATTTAACACGAGTTTTACCATGGGTTTCTCGTGTTTTGGATTGAGCAGATTTTTTTTTGGGTTCAGGAAGTTTTAAGTTTAACTGCAATATTTTTAAAAAAGGTTTTGATACAAAGAAAATTTGATTTTGGAATGTTTATTAAAGTTTTAAAAACAAAAGTTAAACAAGTTTATTTATAAAACTAAATTTGTTTTAAGTTAAATTTTAAACAAGTTCTTTTTTTGAAATATAAAGTTTTAAAAATAAATTAAGTGAATTTTTGAATAAAGTTTGTATTAAATTTTATTAAATAACTTTGGAAATGTTCAAAGATTTAAAAGTTAATTTAAAATGGGTTTAATTATAAGTTGACTTCTAAAATGTTATATTTTATTTTAAATAAAGTTTAATGATTAAGAATTTGGTAATCAATCATAATAAAGATTATCTTAAGTAATTTAGAATTTTGATTTAAATAAAGATAAATAAATTTGTGAACATAATTAAGATAATTCAATTTTTGTTAATAATCAAAGTGTTATTGGTTAACATTAATAACCTAATTAAATTAATGAATTTCTTAATTAAAATCTGTTTAATATAAGAAGTTAAGAATCATTTAATTAAATTTAAATGATTAATTAAATAATTAATTAAGAAATTAATTAGTGTTTAATTAAAGATAATCACTTTGGAGTTAATTAAGTGTAATTACTTGGTGAAGTAATTAGGTAATTAATTACTGGAGGTAATTAAGTAAAAGATAATTACTTTATGGAAGTAATTAAGTGGATGTGATTAAGGGTTAATCAGTTGTGTTATTAATTAAAGAATTAATTAATATAAGTAATTAAAGGTTTAAATTATTTAATTAATGGTTAATTAATAGAAGGATTAAGAGTATTTAATAATGTGATTAATTACTTGTTAAAGTAATTAGTTAAGAAAGAAATTTAATTAATGAAGTAATCATTAATTAATGAAATAAATAATTAATTGTTAATTTATAATTAAAAGGGTAATTGATTTATAATTAAGTTTTGATTATTACTATATGTAATTAAGAAGTAATTAATCAAATGTAAGTAATTAAAAAGTAATTAATCAAGTATGATTAATTAAAAGTAGTTAATCAAGAGTGTTTAATTAAAGATAATTAATCAAGTGTGATTAATTAAAAGGTGATTAATCAGATGTGATTAATTAAAGAATAACTAAGGAATAATTATCAGAATAATTAATCAAGTGTGATCATTTTAAAAAGGGTAATTAAGAGATAATTACTTGGTATAATTAAGAAGTAATTAATCAAGATGATTAATTAAATTTGTAATCAAGGAATAATTACTTAAAGTATCATTGGATGAGTTAATGATATTGGATGATATCGTATGTCATTGGTTGATATGTGATGAATGTGATATATCTGAGATGTGATATATATGCTTCTTTGTGATATGTGTGGATGAATCTAATAATAATGGATTATCTATCTGTGTGTTGTGAATCATCCATTTATGTTAAGTGATATTCTGAATATCTACTGTTTAAAACCCTTAAGTACAACTTGGACATTAAAATGGCATTTGGATTCGGTGAGACCGGGATCGGGTTTCCATATTTGGATATCTGAAAACCACATCGATCCAAAATAAACATTAGGGCGTGAATCCAAGTGGAGTGCAAGTGAAGACTCGAGGTGTAAGAACTATTCCTCAGTATAACTCTGGGGGTGATTCCGTGATGAGTTTGACGGAAATAGTACTTACAGGTTCGAGATGGTGATTCAGAGTGTAAGGGCTATGGTCGTTGACTCTGAGGGTGATTTCAAAATGAGTGCAACGAGATAGTGCCTTCCGTTCCGTTCAAACCTGGAACATACTTGTATGGATTGAATGCTTTCAGAACATCGTCAGGTAGACGATGAGCATTCTAAGATAGATGTGTCCTATAAAGGTAATCGCAGCCTCAAGCCTCATCAACCGGGAATGGCTAAAACAGGGGAGGTGCAGCAAGGTTAAGTGGGTCATGCCCAAGTAGGATGAGATTTACCCCTATCTAGATGTCCCTTTTTATTTCGGCTTTGTGGACGGTTGGATCTACAGCCAACTGCGGGGTGGTCTTGTTCGGGACTGTTCAGTAAGGAATGGTCCCGGCCTTGTGTTGCAGGGGATCGGGAGTGGTCCTCGGTACGGTGATCTAGGCCACGTACTGTGACGGGCGGTACCCCAATAGCCCTGCCATTGATGGAAACCCATTCTTCCTATGAGACCCTACGGTTTTGTTTGTATTATCCACTTTTGTGGCTAGTAGCTGGAATTTAATCATGTAACAATTTCGGCTATTTCATATTTACTTGAAACCCTAGACACTATTCTAATATCACTGGATTTCCTATCAAATGTTTTGGTTAGCGTAAGGTAAAAACTTTTCCATGTTTATGTGTGGGAAGTCTTACGTGATACCTTTTCTTTTCAAAGGATTTTCTAAAGTTAAGCAATTTAAACCGTTTACTCACACCAGACCCCTGTCTGACCCGAGTGTTTATTTTCTGTTTTATTAAACTCTTGGGTACTCATATTATGTATGAGTAGTCAAGTGATTCAGGTTATCCTTGATGAATTCTGGAGGAGCTTTGGAGCAGGAGGCTTCAGCGTGTAGATATATAGTTAGAGTTTCCGCTGTGTGTCATTCTGTATAATTGTTCTTGTATTGTTTATTAGACAGAAATGTTATAACTGTCTAAATTGGGATGTATAGTTGTGTACTCTGATGTATATGATACTAAATATATGTTATATGTTATATATTATATTTCATTCATTCCGCTGTGAGATTCTGATGTGTTGTTGTTCTTTCTTTTCTTTCTTTTCTTCTTCTATCCCTTTCTTTCTTAATTAGTGATGCGTCTTTCTGGTGATAGAAAGTCGGGTCGCTACAGTTGGTATCAGAGCGTTAGTTTGAGAGAATACCTAGGCTCTGGACGTGGTGTCCATCTTGAGAGAACGCACTTGTAATTTATATATATATATATATATATAAGTCTACCTAATTTGTTGGGTTATCTGTTCGGATTTTCCAACATAGGTTATAAAGGTAGATAAGGTAGGAGTGTGTGTAACACAACTACCACTAATGGTAGAGGCTCATATGTTGTGGTTGGAGGTGTAACTGTCGAGATTGTAGACCTAATACCGTCTCGAATAAGCTTTGTAGATTGGTGAAAGGATTTCATTGATCCCAGAGGAAGTATTTTCAAGGATTGGAGTATATTCTTGGAGGGTGAGGTTGATTTGCTCTCGAGTGAGCAGGGATTTCCAAGAGTTGTATCTGTCAGCTGAGCAGAAGCAGATGATGGTATCTTGGTGACTTCAGGAAGGAATAGCTGTGTGATGGAATGCAGTATCCATAGATGGTTCTGAAGATGTTCTTTTGGAACCAAATTAAGATGGTGTTGGAGGAATGTTGATGCCTACAGCAGGGAAGATTCGGATATTTAGGGATCTTCTGGATCTTAAGTAAGGGTGGTCACTAAGATTTTATGAATCGGATGAACTGTGTATGGAGAAAGTTTGTGCTCGAGTTCTTCGATAGCATTCTCATCTACACTAGATCAGAGTTGTGCAGTGGAAGCGAGATATCAGTTGTTCTAGTATGGAAGCAACCGAAAGTTGCAGTTTCTTGGATTAGAGGATTTCTACAGGAAATTCAAGTATGAAGGAATTTTCTGGAGTTGGAAGGCAAGGTTGTCAAGTGCAACTGTTTGGCTATTCCAGATAAGAGATTTGGTAAAACTGGAGAGCTAGCTCCGGAAGTATTTTGAGTTTTCCTATGTTCTCTGGAGATTAGATTTTGATCTACAAGATTGAATTGCCAATTCGGATAGCTGGAATTCATTGTATTTCACATATCTCTGAGGAATATGTGTATGATTCATCGAGTGATAGAATCAGCAATTCAGAAGGATCTGGTGGTTGAGCTGATCTTGAGTTTAGTCTGATATCTTGTTCAGATTTGTAGGATCAGATGAGGGAGTTCTTGGTTATAGTAGTATAGTTACCTAAGATTCTGTAGAGCGAGTGTTCCAGTATAGGTACCTGAAAACTCTTGATAATATTAGGAAGTTCTATTCAGAATTTTGTCTGGATAGATAAAATTGTTTGTTTGAATTGGTTGCTATGATTGATAGTGTTTGATTGCTGATTGAAATTTAAATTCTTTTGCTGGGTTATTAAATTATCTTTGCTTTTAAATTTCGGGGTCGAAATTCTTTTAAGGGGGGAGGAATGTGACGACCCAGAATTTTGAGCAATATTAATTTAATAATCTTTGTTAATAATTAAATTTATTTGATCATTTTACATTATAAATTGACAAGTTAAAATTTCATTTAAAGGCTGATATTATAATTTGATAATATCCATCAACATTTTTCCTAACAGTATAAAATAGGTAAGTTTAATTCTTTTGAAAACTAATGATTTGGAAATATTTATTTTAGCAATTTAAAATTGGTAAGAATTATTTTTCAAAAGTTAATCAAAATATTTTCTATTTACGTTATATATATATATATATATATATATATATATATATATTGATATATCTTGTAAATAGGAAGTTTTAAGTAACAAAAGCTATATATTGAAAATTGTAATACGAATATATATTATTATTTGGATGGTGTTTTAAAATTAAAATAGTAATTATCAAAACTAATTATTAAAAATGTTTTCTATTTATAATGTAAATGTATATATATATTTGTATATATATTAGAAATAGGAAAAATGTTGATTTGAATTTAATAAGTGTTTTCAAACTTTATTTTATATATAGTTTGTAATTTGAAATGTTAATTTGGTTTAATACTTTTGAAATTGATATTTGAGGTTTAAATTTTAATAACAAAGTTAATTTCTTATTTATATATATTTTAAGCTTTTGTTTTAACAAGAATTAATTTGAAGTTCACTTTAATTGTTTTCAATATTCTTTCCTTTTAATTTTAACATAAGATAAATTGTTTTAAAAAATTTATATAAAGAGTTAGAATAAATTTCTCAAATTTATAAACATATGATATTTTGATTTGAATCAAAAACGGATGTTATTTGAATTCATATGAATTTGCTTTTGAATGTTTATTAAAATCTAAAACTTGTTTATTAAAAGATAAGTACCTAAATATTACATAATTGCATTCATTAAATTATTAAAAGGGAAAGTAATATTTGTAAATTATTAATAAAACATTAGTGTAATATTTGTAAATATTAATTAAACATTAAAACACTTGTAAACTTTTTAATGTATGTTAATAACACTTGTGAATCATTGTATATAGGTGTAAGCAAACTAAGGACTTAATAGGAAAAATGTCAAATTCTCTTAATAATTAAATTGTAAAGTAAAAGAAGAGTTTTATTTTCAGCAAAGAATTCCTTTATTCTCTTCAACAAAAATGAATACAAATCAAAAACCAAGATCAAAAGAAAGAAGAAGAAAACTGTAAAAGGAATCTGAAAATAAAGGAGTGAAATCTGGAATCAAGTTCAATCAAAGGGCAAGGGAAATTCAACATAAACCTTCAGTTTCTCAAATTCAATCAGCATGCAAAATTGAAATCAACTGCAGGAATATTTTTCTTCGACATGCAAATTAATTCAAGAACCTGGAAAATGCAGTCTTTATCTTCTGCTTGATTCCTTGCTTTTATAAAGGTGAGTAAATGAAATCTTTTAAAAACAGTTTTAAATTTGGTTTCAACTTGTTCTTATGAATGAATAACATGATTTTATCTGAAAATATTTGAATTATACCGGATGCATATTTGATCGATGAATTTTGAAATGCCTGTGTTGTTAGAACTTAGGCTCTGTGTAAAATAACAGTCTCAAATTTCATAATAAAATTCAATAACTAAATTTTGGATTCGAATTGGCCTATGAATTGTAAACAATAGTTGTTTGATATCATGTAATCTTCCATCTAAAAATAGTTATAGGTTGTTAAAATGTATGATTAGCTCGAATTTTGAATTTACAGTAAAAAAAAAATTGGGTTAAAAATTTATCAAAACAATTTTAAATTTTGATTACATAATTTAATTCGTGATGTTAAATTATGAATTTTAATGGTTGAATCACGATTTTTAGGTTAGTATTTAGTGTGAATTTTTGAGTTGACTGATTTGGGAATTTTGGCCAATTCACGGCGAACGACGGCGATCTGTGCGTCGTGGTTGAGCAAGGAGGTCGAGGGGATGTAGGGGATCATCAGAAAATTAATTTGGGAATTTATTGATGAGGGGGTTGGCCGGAATTCGATCGTGTAGGGTTTTGCATCCTGTTTTTGCCGATGTTGTTCTATTGGGTTTCGTGATGGCAAGAAGCTACCGGAGTGGATCGCGTGTGTTACCGTGGGATTAGAAGGTCGTGACGAAGCTACGGTGGTGATGGTGGGTTTTCTCGAAGCTGTGGTTGCCATGGAGGGTCGGTTTTCTGGTGATGGGGGTTTCAAACTGATGGGTTGGATGGTCAAGATTTGATTCTCGATCGAATTAAGTTTTCTGGGTTTCGTTAGTAGTTATAGAGGTCGAGTGCGACTTAGTGGAGGCCGGAGAGGAGTTCAACGTCGATCGACGTGGTGGTGCACGTTGATGTGCATGGTTTTCGTGCATCAGTATTTGGGTAATGGAAGTCAGGGGATTGAGCTCGAAGACTGCATCGGGAGTATGTTGTTTTGGCTCGAAGCAGGTGTTGGGTTTGGGAGACTCGAGATTTAACGCGAGTTTTGCTGTGGGTTGCTCGTGTTTTGAATTGAGCAGATTTTTGTTTTGGGTTCAGGAAGTTTTAAGTTTAACTGCAATATTTTAAAAAAAGGTTTTGATACAAAGGAAATTTGATTTTTGAATGTTTATTAAAGTTTTAAAAACAAAAGTTAAACAAGTTTATTTATAAAACTAAATTTGTTTTAAAGTTAAGTTTCAAACAAGTTCTTGTTTTGAAATATAAAAGTTTTAAAAATAAATTAAGTGAATTTTTGAATAAAGTTTGTATTAAATTTTATTAAATAACTTTGGAAAAGTTCAAAGATTTAAAAGTTAATTTAAAATGGTTTAATTATAAATTGATTTCTAAAATGTTATATTTAATTTTAAATAAAGTTTAATGATTAAGAATTTGGTAATCAA
This sequence comes from Allium cepa, assembly GCA_030765085.1. Taxonomy (NCBI): domain Eukaryota; kingdom Viridiplantae; phylum Streptophyta; class Magnoliopsida; order Asparagales; family Amaryllidaceae; genus Allium; species Allium cepa. The sequence goes on from CM060939.1 coordinate 56,486,163, forward strand.
TCATAATAAAGATTATCTTAAGTAATTTATAATTTTGATTTAATTAAAGATAAATAAATTTGTGAAAATAATTAAGATAATTCAATTTTTGTTAATAATCAAAGTGTTATTGGTTAACATTAATAACCTAATTAAATTAATGAATTTCTTAATTAAAAAAAAATTAATATAAGAAGTTAAGAATCATTTAATTAAATTTAAATGATTAATTAATTAAGAAATAATTAGTGCTTAATTAAAGATAATCACTTTGGAGTTAATTAAGTGTAATTACTTGGTGAAGTAATTAGGTAATTAATTACTGGAGGTAATTAAGTAAAAGATAATTATTTTAGGGAAGTAATTAAGTGGATGTGATTAAGCGTTAATCACTTGTGTTATTAATTAAAGAATTAATTAATATAAGTAATTAAAGGTTTAAATTATTTAATTAATGGTTAATTAATAAAAAGATTAAGAGTATTTAATAATGTGACTAATTACTTGTTAAAGTAATTAGTTAAGAAAGAAATTTAATTAATGAAGTAATCATTAATTAATGAAATAAATAATTAATTGTTAATTTATAATTAAAAGGGTAATTGATTTATAATTAAGTTTGATTACTAAATGTAATTAAGAAGTAATTAATCAAATGTGATTAATTAAAAAGTAATTAATCAAGTATGATTAATTAAAAGTAGTTAATCAAGAGTGCTTAATTAAAAATAATCAATCAAGTGTGATTAATTAAAAGGTGATTAATCAGGTGTGATTAATTAAACAATAATTAAAGAATAATTTAGGAATAATTATCAGAATAATTAAAGAATAATTAATCAAGTGTGATCAATTTAAAAAGGGTAATTAAGAGATAATTGCTTGGTATAATTAAGAAGTAATTAATCAAGATGATTAATTAAATTTGTAATCAAGGAATAATTACTTAAAGTAATTAAGTAATAATTAATCAAGGATGATTAATTCAAAGTGGATAATTAAGTGATGTTTAGTTAATTAATTTGAAAATTTATTAATGAATAAGTAAGATGGATTGATGATAATCCATATGATTAAGTAAGGATTAATTTGATTAAGGATTAATTAAATTAATTAAGTTTGGATCAAACTTGTTATGGATGATTAATGATTGGATGATAAGTATCATTGGATGAGTTAATGATATTGGATGATATCGTATGTCATTGGTTGATATGTGATGATGTGATATATCTGAGATGTGATATTTATGCTGCTTTGTGATATGTGTGGATGAATCAAATAATAATGGATTATCTATCTGTGTGTTGTGAATCATCCATTTACGTTAAGTGATATTCTGAATATCTATTGTTTAAAACCCTTAAGTACAACTTGGACATTAAAATGGCATTTGGATTCGGTGAGACCGGGATCGGGTTTCCATATTTGGATATCTGAAAACCACATCGATCCAAAATAAACGTTAGGGCGTGAATCCAAGTGGAGTGCAAGTGAAGACTCGAGGTGTAAGAACTATTCCTCAGTATAACTCTGGGGGTGATTCCGTGATGAATTTGACGGAAATAGTACTTACAGGTTCGAGATGGTGATTCAGAGTGTAAGGGCTATGGTCGTTGACTCTGAGGGTGATTTCAAAATGAGTGCAACGAGATAGTGCCTTCCGTTTCGTTCAAACCCGGAACATACTTGTATGGATTGAATGCTTTCAGAACATCATCAGGTAGACGATGAGCATTCTAAGATAGATGTGTCCTATAAAGGTAATCGCAGCCTCAAGCCTCATCAACCGGGAATGGCTAAAACAGGGGAGGTGCAGCAAGGTTAAGTGGGTCATGCCCAAGTAGGACGAGATTTACCTCTGTCTAGATGTCCCTTTTTATTTCGTCTTTGTGGGCGGTTGGATCTGCAGCCAACTGCGGGGTGGTCTTGTTCGGGACTGTTCAGTATGGAATGGTCCCAGCCTTGTGTTGCAGGGGATCGGGAGTGGTCCTCGGTACGGTGATCTAGGTCACGTACTGTGACGGGCGGTACCCCAGTAGCCCTGCCATTGATGGAAACCCATTCTTCCTACGAGACCCTACGGTTTTGTTTGTATTACCCACTTTTGTGGCTAGTAGCTGGAATTTAATCATGTAACAATTTCGGCTATTTTATATTTACTTGAAAACCCTAGACAAAATTATAATATCACTGGATTTCCTATCAAATGTTTTGGTTAGCGTAAGGTAAAAACTTTTCCATGTTTATGTGTGGGAAGTCTTACGTGATACCTTTTCTTTTCAAAGGATTTTCTAAAGTTAAGCAATTTAAACCGTTTACTCACACCAGACCCCTGTTTGACCCGAGTGTTTATTTTCTATTTTATTAAACTCTTGGGTACTCATATTATGTATGAGTAGTCAAGTGATTCAGGTTATCCTTGACGAATTCTGGAGGAGCTTTGGAGCAGGAGGCTTCAGCGTGTAGATATACAGTTAGAGTTTCCGCTGTGTGTCATTCTGTATAACTGTTCTTGTATTGTACATTAGACAGAAATGTTATAACTGTCTAAATTGGGATGTATAGTTGTGTACTCTGATGTATGATACTAAATATATGTTATACATTATATTTCATTCGTTCCGCTATGAGATTCTGATGTGTTGTTGTTCTTTCTTTTCTTCTTCTATCCCTTTCTTTCTTAATTAGTGTTGCGTCTTTCTGGTGATAGAAAGTCGGGTCGCTACATTAACCGTTTATTTTTTGTGTAAACCCTAGCAGCCACTCTCTTTCTTATTCACGTGAAAAAAAATTCTCATCTCAAAATGTCATTGCGTCCAGAAGAAAAAACAAAAGGCTCTAGGTTATTTCATGGCTTCTTCTTACTTTCTTCTTCCTTTTTCTTTTGATTTTCTCTTTTGGTTTTCATGCTAGCTCGGCCTCAACCCTATAACTGACCTCACTTCCTCTCCACCACCACCATGCCGACCATCACCACCTCCTCCATCACCCCAAGCTATGGCCAAACCAAATGTGTGCAAGCCCCTTCATTTTCCTAGGCCTTTTACCTTCCATCATCTTGTAACCTTCACTTCTTCAATTTCCAAACCATGGTCGTGCTTTATGACTTCATGGCCGCACCTATGTTGCTTCAAACTAAACAAGGCCGAGCACAACATGATGTGGTCTAGCCAATTTGCATCATGACCGAGCAACTTGATTGATGTAAAGCAAGGTTATGTCCTCTTTGATTCCTAATTGCATTGTTTAATCCATCTTTTCTTGTGTTGAATTTTTTTTCTTATGGTTTGTGTATTTGTTATGTACAAGATATGGATCTGACTCTTCATTCACTCAAAAATATCGAGTCGTTACATTTGGTATCAGAGCTTTGGCTTTAGGCAAAACTTAGCATATATGGTAAATTTATTTATAGAATCACTTTCATTCGAGTGTGAATCTCTTCCTTTTGACTCGATTCCTTTTGAATTTTTGGAATGTTCCCTACGGTTCCAAAATTCATTCTTGTCCCTCACTATTCATATTCTTTTGAATTCTAGAGCATCACATAGCTCCACTGAATGACTTGTAAAGGGGTGAAACTCCTTTACAATTGGCATCATTTCATCGGAGATTTCTATATATCCTCGGTTACATGATAGTATCTCTTGTTCCTCGAATTCTACCTTTTGAGATCGAATGTAGATTTGCCTCGGAATCTACATCGGCCTAATGCTTGAAGTCGCAGTTAACTCGGTTAAAGTTGCCCAGGATTTACATAAGCTTATTTTCGGTAAGTTAATCATCTTATCTTTTGTTCCAACTTATCCTCAAATCAAAACCTTCTTTGACTTGAGTTAATCAAATTTGAATCCCTATCCTTGCGTTGAAAATTTATTCCTGTATAGTGTATTTGTAAATCTATATTTAAAATGTTTTATATATTGTGTTGTTTGAGTTGTTGATGTTGATTTGGGTTTTCGATCGATTCGTCTGATCAACGCTATCGATAGGATCCCCAAAATGCTTGAAAAGCGCAAATTGACACAGTATTGTTTTCAAATTTAATAAATGAAATAAAATTTTATCTAATTATATTATGTATATAAGTATAATTTCTGAGTTTTGATAGTTAATTAAATTGGATGTTAAGAAACAATAATTGACTTTGTATATGGTTTATAACCATTAGCTTTTGTCTCATATGTAAGTCATTGAACAATAAAACATGGTTATAAATTAATTTGGAAATTTAAATGAATTTAAACTAGGAAACTAAGAATTTAATTTTCGATGGTTTCAAACTTTGTGTTTAAAGTTTTAAAGGATGTATTATTTAAAGTATTTCAAGTAGAAATTGTTTGAAAGAAATTTTAATTTATAAATCAGTGCTCTTCTCTTTGTCGCTGGAAAATAATTTTGGTGATGACTGCAGCATCATCGACATTCATTTTCGAGTTTCAAGGTGAAGAGACCATTCTGTAGTTTGTTATAGTCTTTCTTTGGAGAATTAAATTGATTCAGATTTCTAAAGTATGACCTGATTTATAATATATGTGGTATATGATTTAAAATTTGATTTAATATATATTGTGTATATTTATTTATCCCTAAAATAGTTTGAAGTTGATTGGAAATATAATTCTTTAACTTTATCTTTAAGGATGATTACAAATATAAAATGAAATAAAAAAATTTGAATAAATATTTAAGCTTGAATAATTGAATTAGAAAATTTTATTTGTATAATATTCTATTGCATTCCAATATAACTTACCTTAATTATTAGAAGTTAACAATGTAATTGGATATTATACAATATAAAAAGGATTTTTATAAATAAAATTTGAGTGTTCATAATAAATGTTATACACTTTAATTTTAGTTATAAAAAGGATTAATTGAGATAAATAGAATAGAAGGTTAATTGAATAACTTACAATATAAAATGGTGTTAAAGGAACTTATAAATAAATCGGTATATTTTATCAAATTAGTTAATTTTGTAAATTTATTTGTTTATAAAGTTAGAATTTTGAGTAAGATGTATTGATTATTTAATTCTTTCTTTTTCCTTCTTTTCCTTTTCGAGGACGAAAAGTTTTGAGTGGGGTAGAGTGTAATGACCCATTAAATTTTCAATAATTTAATTTGTTAAAAAAACCTTATTAATTTAAAATTGAACGATGGTAATTAGAACTATTAGTAACAATTGAAATGAAATTTCAATTTAGTGAAGTAATGAAAATTGGTATACTTGGCTATAAATTAATGTAAGAAAACTAATGCAAACATTTAAATTTATAAAAGGAATAATATGTAATAAATGACTCTTGAATAAAGATTGGGTATATAAGAATGGTAACATTTGTTGTGAACAATGAAATCACAAGTGTGAATGTTAAATCATTAATGAGATAACATATGATTAATATAAATTGAAGTAAATGAGTGTTAATTAGGTAATTGTAACATTTGATTTGTAAACAATAATGAATTCATTAATGTGACTTAAAGTAATAGTAACGGTTGTAAATTACTATTTAATTGTCATATTAATTTAGTTGTAACTGTTATATTTGAGTATAAATTTGAATATAAGTAAATAAGGGTAGGTGGTGTAGAAATAAATGAATTAGTATAATTAATAGTAATTGAATGAATTCAATATTTGGTAGGTAATTATAACAATAAGTTGAATATAATAAACTTAGGTGTAAATAAAAGGGTAATGGTAACAGCTATTATAAGTTGCACATTTAGTCTATAAAATAAATAGGAAATCTTTAATGTCATTAATGAGGATTAATGTAGTAACGGGAGGTGTGAATGTATGAATTAAATAGAAACGTAAATTTATTTATAAAGTGATAAATTGATAAAAAGAATGGAACTAAGTTAAATTAATTAATTGATTTTAAACCTTAATTATTGTGCACAATTGACAAGATTTCACACTTAGAAATGTAACATTTAATATAAATTTAAGATGAAAATAGGAGTAGACTAGTTTAATGGAATATAAAACTAATGTAACTAGGTATATTGGGTAATAATGGACCTAGTATAAACATGACAATTAAACCAAATCAGATTATTGGAAGCAGTTTTTATTTAATTGGAATGTAATCTATAATAAAATGGATTGTTGTAGGTAAATGAAATTAATTACTAAATTGAAATTTAGATGAATTGGGAAGTTATTAATGTATTAATATATAAACTAATGTTAATATGGATTTATTGGGAATTTAAACTTATACCTTTTAAATTAGATAAAAATACAGTGTTTACATGCAATGACTTTCTATATTTTATTTTCTCCTTCCCATGTGTTTGTTTCTCTAATTTTTATTTTCTATTTTATTTGTATAAAATTTTGAATATATTTATTTGATTTTTGATTGATTTTATTTTTATTAATAGCTTAGAAATTTCAAGAGATATAGGTTACTTGTTTTGTTTATTTGTTGCCTTTTTCTTTTCCCTTGCCTTTCCATTTGCATAGCCAATTACTTCCCACATCTCTAGTCGTGATTTTCTCCTATCAATCACGTACATATTGTTCCTCAAACTCCTTTTTCCATTTGCCTGCAAACAAAGGAAAGAAATTAATTAAATCCATCGAGTTATTTGTTGCCTTTTTATCTTCCATGCCATTAAAGCTCTTTCCTTTTATTGCCTAGCCTTTACATCACCTTTGCCGTTCATTTTTTGTGTAAACCCTAGCCGCCACTCTCTTTCTTATTCACGTGAAAAATAATTCTCGTCTTAAAATGTCATTGCGTCCAGAAGAAAATACAAAAAGCTCTAGGTTATTTCATGGCTTCTTCTTACTTTCTTCTTCCTTTTTCTTTGGATTTTCTATTTTGGTTTTCATGCTAGCTCGGCCTCAACCCTATATCCGACCTCACCTCCTCTCCTCCACCACCATGCCGACCATCACCACCTCCTCCATCACTCCAAGCTATGGCCGAATCAAATGTGTGCAAGACCCTTCATTTTCCTATGCCTTTTACCTTCCATCATCTTGTAACCTTCACCTCTTCAATTTCCAAACCATGGTCGTGCCTTATGACTTCATGGCCGCACCTGTGTTGCTTCAAACTAGACAAGGCCAAGCACAACATGATGTGGTCTAGCCAATTTGCATCATGACCGAGCAACTTGATTGGTGTAAAGCAAGGTTATGTCCTCTTTGATTCATAATTGCATTGTTTAATTTATCTTTTCTTGTGTTGAATTTTTTTTTCTTATGGTTTGTGTTTTTGTTACGTACAAGATTTGGATCTGACTCTTCATTCACTCAAAAATATCGAGTCGTTACATTTGGTATCATAGCTTTGGCTCTATGCAAAACTTAGCATATATGGTAAATTTATTTACAGAATCACTTTCATTCGAGTGTGAATCTCTTCCTTTTGACTCGATTCCTTTTGAATTTTTGGAACGTTCCCTACGGTTCCAAAATTCATTCTTGTCCATCACTATTCGTATTCTTTTGAATTCTGGAGCATCCCATAGCTCCACTAAATGACTTGTAAAGGGATGAAACTCCTTTACAATGGCATCATTTCACCGGAGATTTCTATATATCCTCGGTTAGATGCTAGTATCTCTTGGATCCCGAATTCTACCTTTTGAGATCGAATGTAGATTTGCCTCGGAATCTACATCGGCCTAATTCTTGAAGTCGCGGTTAACCCGGATAAAGTTGCCCGGGATTTACATAAGCTTATCTTCGGTTAGTTAATCATCTTATCTTTTGTTCCAACTTATCCTCAAATCAAAACTTTCTTTGACTTGAGTTAATCGAATTTGAATCCCTATCCTTGCTTTGAAAATCTATTCCTGTATAGTGTATTTGTAAACCAATATTTAAAATGTTTTATATATTGTGTTGTTTGAGTTGTTGATGTTGATTTGGGTTTTCGATCGATTCGTCTGATCAACGCTATCGATAGGATCCCCAAAACGCTTGAACAGAGCAAATTGACACAGTATTGTTTTCAAATTTAATAAATGAAATGAATTTTTATCTAATTATATTATGTATATAAGTATAATTTCTGAGTTTTTGATAGTTAATGGAATTGGATGTTAAGAAACAATATTTGACTTTGTATATGGCTTGTAACCATTAGCTTTTGTCTCACATGTAAGTAATTGAACAATAAAACATGGTTATAAATTAATTTGGAAATTTAAATGAATTTAAACCAGGAAACTAAGAATTTAATTTCCGATGGTTTCAAACTTTGTGTTTAAAGTTTTAAAGGATGTATTATTTAAAGTATTTCAAGCAGAAATTGTTTGAAAGAACTTTTAATTTATAAATCAGTGCTCTTCTCTTTGTCGCTGGAAAATAATTTCGGTGATGACTACAGCATCATCGACATTCATTTTCGAGTTTAAAAGTGAAGAGACCATTCTGTAGTTTGCTATAGTCTTGCTTTGGAGAATTAAATTGATTCGGATTTCTAAAGTATGACCTGATTTATAATATATGTGGTATATGATTTAAAATTTGATTAAATATATATTGTGTATATTTACTTATCCCTAAAATAGTTTGAAGTTGATCGGAAATCTAATTCTTAAACTTTATCTTTAAGGATGATTACAAACATAAAATGAAATAAAAAAATTTGAATAAACATTTAAGCTTGAATAATTGAATTAGAAAATTTTGTTTGTATAATATTCTATTGCATTCCAATATAACTTACCTTAATAATTAGAAGTTAACAATGTAGTTGGTAATATACAATATAAAAAGGATTTTTATAAATAAAATTTGAGTGTTCATAATAAATGTTTTACACTTTAATTTTAGTTATAAAAAGGATTAATTGAGGTAAATAGAATAGAATGTTAATTGAATAAATTACAATTTAAAATGGTGTTAAACGAATTTATAAATAAATCGGTATATTTTATTCAAATTGATTAATTTTGTAAATTTATTTGTTTATAAAGTTAGAATTTTGAGTAAGATATACTGATTATTTAATTCTTTCTTTTTCTTTCTTTTTCCTTTTCGAGGACGAAAAGTTTTGAGTGGGGTAGAGTGTAATGACCCATTAAATTTTCAATAATTTATTTGTTAAACAAAACCTTATTAATTTAAAATTGAACGATGGTAATTAGAACTATTAGCAACAATTGAAATGAAACTACAATTTAGTGAAGTAATGAAAATAGGTATACTTGGCTATAAATTAATGTAAGAAAACTAATGCAAACATTTAAATTTATAAAAGGAATAATATGTAATAAATGACTCTTGAATAAAGATTGGGTATATAAGAATGGTAACATTTGTTGTGAACAATGAAATCACAAGTGTGAATGTTGAATCATTAATGAGATAATATATGATTAATATAAATTGAAGTAAATGAGTGTTAATTAGGTAATTGTAACATTTGATTTGTAAACAATAATGAATTCATTAATGTGACTTAAAGTAATAGTAACGGTTGTAAATTACTATTTAATTGGCCTATTAATTTAGTTGTAACTGTTATATTTGAGTATAAATTTGAATATAAGTAAATAAGGGTAGGCGGTGTAGAAATAAATGAATTAGTATAATTAATAGTAATTGAATGAATTCAATATTAGGTAGGTAATTATAATAATTAGCTGAATATAATAAACTTAGGTGTAAATTAAAGGGTAATAGTCACTGCTATTATAAGTTTCATATTTAGTCTATAAAATAAATAGGAAATCTTTAATGTCATTAATGAGGATTAATGCAGTAACGGGAGGTGTGAATGTATGAAGTAAATAGAAACGTAAATTTATTTATAAAGTGATAAATTGATAAAAAGAATGGAACTAAGTTAAATTAATTAATTGGTTTTAAACCTTAATTAATGTGTACAATTGACTAGATTTCACATTTAGAAATGTAACATTTAATATAAATTCAAGATGAAAATAGGAGTAGACTAGTGTAATGGAATATAAAACTAATGTAACTAGGTATATAGGGTAATAATGGACCTAGTATAAAGATGGCAATTAAACCAAATCAAATTATTGGAAGCAGTTTTTATTTAATTGGAATGTAATCTATAATAAAATGAATTGATGTAGGTAAATGAAATTAATTAATAAATTGAAATTTAGATGAATTGGGAAGTTATTAATGTATTAATATATAAACTAATGCTAATATGGATTTATTGGGAATTTAAACTTATACCTTTTAAATTAGATAAAAATACAGTGTTCACACGCAATGACTTTCTATATTTTATTTTCTCTTTCCCCTGTGTTTGTTTATCTAATTTTTATTTTCTATTTTATTTGTATAAAACTTTGAATATATTTATTTGATTTTTTATTAATTTTATTGTTATTAATAGCTTAGAAATTTTAAGAGATATAGGTTACTTGTTTTGTTTATTTGTTGCCTTTTTCTTTTCCCTTGCCTTTCCATTTGCATAGCCAATTACTTCCCACATCTCTGGTCGTGATTTTATCCTATCAGTCACGTACATATTTCTCCTCAAACTCCTCTTTCCATTTTCCTGCAAACAAAGGAAAGAAATTAATTAAATCCATCGAGTTATTTGTTGCCTTTTTATCTTCCATACCGTTCAAACTCTTGCCTTTTATTGCCTAGCCTTTACATCACCTTAGCCGTTCATTTTTTGTGTAAACCCTAGCTGCCACTCTCTTTCTTATTCACGTGAAAAAAAATTATCGTCGCAAAATGTCATTGCGTCCAGAAGAAAATACAAAAGGCTCTAGGTTATTTCATAGCTTCTTCTTACTTTCTTCTTCCTTTTTCTTTTGATTTTCTCTTTTGGTTTTCATGCTAGCTCGGCCTCAACCCTACATCCGACCTCACCTCCTCTCCACCACCACCATGCCGACCATCACCACCTCCTCCATCACTCTAAGCTATGGCCGAATCAAATGTGTGCAAGACCCTTCATTTTCCTATGCCTTTTACCTTCCGTCATCTTGTAACCTTCACCTCTTCAATTTCCAAACCATGGTCGTGCCTTATGACTTCATGGTCGTGCCTGTGTTGCTTCAAACTAGACAAGGCCAAGCATAACATGATGTGGTCTAGCCAATTTGCATCACGACCGAGCCACTTGATTGATGTAAAGCAAGGTTATGTCCTCTTTGATTCGTAATTGCATTGTTTAATCCATCTTTTCTTGTGTTGAATTTTTTTCTTATGGTTTGTGTATTTTTTATGTACAAGATTTGGATCTGACTCTTCATTCACTCAAAAATATGGTCGTGCCTTGTCGTGCTTTTCGGTGTTTGTTGTGTATCTCTAGTTTGTCAAATTCTAGCCTGAAAAGATGAGTTTTATCACTCTAGATATATATACTTATATTATTGTGGAATAATGACAAGTGAATTGTATAAATTTATATGTTATGTCCATATATGATTTGATATGTTATATGATGTTAAATGTTGTTTATATATTTGTTACATCATCTAATATGTTATTATATCATATACTGTTCATTTTATTCACTGTACCTCACACTGCAAGTTCCCTGTCACTATGGGTTGAAATGTGTAACAACCCAGTATTTTGTGATTATTTTAATTGTTTATTTTAATTATTTAAATTGAAACTCTTGATTTAAAAACTTTATTATATTTATTAAAATGAATAAATTTTGTTATTTTATGAGTATATTTTGATTTTTGTGTGAATTATAATTTCAAACCTGAATAGGTAGGATATTTCCAGAAAAAGTGGATTTTTGGTCAATCTGGTCAAACTTTGACTTTTAAATTTAAAATTTAAATATTTGAATTTTTTAATTTTAACCTTTATTATGAAAATAAATTTAATTTAAAAAATACTGATTTTCATTTCATTGAAATCCGATTTATATTGTGAAAGTTATGATTTTTACAATATTGTATGTAAATTGATTTATTTAATAAAATTTTCTATTTTAAATTATATAAATAATATTTTTATTTGTTAAATCATGTTCTAATATGTGTTATATGACAGGTTAGATATATATATATATATATATATATATATATATATATATATTATTTTTAAATGTTTTTAAAGCGATGATAAAAAAATTCCAAAATTTATTGCATTTATTTTCAAATTTTTAAGCCTAGTTTCCATTTTTCTGCTATTTTCTTCTTTTAATTAAAATTTATTTATTCATTTTTATGCATGCATTTTATTTTTGTGTTTTTATCTTTATTTATAAATATTTCTCAGGTACATAAAATTTTTCCAAAATTTATTGCGCTTATTTTTATATTTTTAAGCCTAGTTTCCAATTTTTGCTATTTTTCCTAATTTAATTATATTTAATTTATATTTATTTATTTATTTTTGTTTATTTACTATATTTTCATGTTTTTATCTGTATTTATACATATTTTTCTGGTATTTAAAATTGCAAAAGAAAATATGGATATATGAAGAGTTTTGTGATCTTTTATATACTTAGACTTTTTGTATTCTTGCCTTTTCATTATCAATCAACATCTCTTCATTTTTGCTGCCTTAACTCCCTACTCTTCAGCCGACTTCTCCATTTCATTTCACGCACAAAATAAACTTCTCAACCTAATAAAAATTCGGCCACCATCCTTGCAAAAATTTTGGTAAAAACTTCTTCTTTCTTTTCACTTTTTATTGTTTTTTTGTTGTAAATTTGCACTTGCCTTCATCTCTTTGGTTCGGCCTGCCACCTCCATCACCTTGGCCGCCTCCACCACCACCACAACCAATCACCACCACCTCCTCTCCACTGCCATTCCTGAGCTGAGCCGTCCTATGTTGAAGATCCACCTAAAAATGAACAAAAACTCCATTTAAAAACACCATAGCCGAGCTAATTGTTGCCACCACTCCACCATCATGCTTGGCCGATCCATACACCACCTACTCCAGCCACAAACCTGAGCTTCAGAACATGCTACACTTGTACATGCACCCACTAGAATGGTCGTGCCCAAATCCATGCTTGGCTGAAGCATTTAGGCCTTGAACCCTCTTGTATTTGCCTTGTTTTGTGAATTCAAGCACATATGTCTTCATCTCCTTTGTAATTGCTTTGGCCGATGAGACGACCGGACTTTCTCACCACCGAAAATCGTATCACCTTAAAGAGAGAAAGGGATAGAAAAGACAAAAGAAAGAGAAGAAAGAAGAAACAACATCAGAATCTCAACAGCGGAACGAATAAATTATATTAATAGCATAAATAATACATAGATTACAATCATTATCAGAGTTACATAGATTACACATCACGTACTAGACAGTTATAAACAACTGTCTAGTTATACAACTCAATACAATACAAGGAAACTACTTAGGGAAACCAACACAGCGGAATACTATATATCTACACGCAGACTCCTGCTCCATTGCTCCTCCATAATTCGTCAAAGCTAACCTGAATCCTTGGCTACTTGTAAAAATTTGAGTACCCAAGAGTTTAAGAAAAAAGAAGATAAACTCCGGGTCAGACATGGGTCTGGTGTGAGTAACAAGTTAAGGTTGCTTAACTTTCAAAAAACCTTTTTAAAAGAAAGGTATCACGTAAGACTTCCCACACATAAACATGGAAAAGTTTTTACCTTACGTTAACCAAAACATTTGATAGGAAATCCAGTGATATTATAATAGGTCTAGGGTTTTCAAGTAAATATGAAATAGCCGAAATTGTTACATGATTAAATTCCAGCTACTAGCCACAAAAGTGGGTAATACAATCAAAACCGTTGGCGCCTATTAGATTTTGGATTCCATACAATGGCAGGGCTACCGGGGTACCGCCCGTTACAGTACGTGGCCTAGATAAACGTACCGAGGATCACTCCCAATCCCCTGCAACACAAGACCGGAACCATCCCTTACTGGACAGTCCCGAACAAGACAACCCCAACATCTGGAGCTCACAACCGTCCACACATCCGAAATAAAAGGTACCTCTAGACAGGGGAAAATCTCGTCCTACTTGAGCATGACCCACTTAGCCTTGCTGCACCTCCCATGTTTTAGCCATTCCCGGTTGATGAGGCTTGAGGCTACGATTACCTTTAATCAGAACACATCACTTAGAATGCTCATCGTCCACCTGACGATGTTCTGAAAGCATTCAATCCATACAAGTTCATTCCGGGTTCGAACGAAACCGAAGGCATTATCTCGTTACCCTCATTTTGGAATCACCCTCAGAGTTAACGACGATAACCCTTGCACTCTGAATCTTCATCTTCACTTGAGATTCACGACCTATCATTAATTTGGATCGATGTGGTTTTCGGATATCCAAATATGGAAACCCGATCCCGGTCTCATCGAAATCCAAAACGTGTCTTTTAAGGCCAAGTTGTTTTAAATTTTAAAACAATTCAATACGGTATCTATATACACTCAGATATATAACTCACCAATCACAATAGATAATCAACATTATCATAATAAACAGGTAATCCACATTATCATTATAAACAGATAATCCATACTATCATCAAAATAGATAATCTATATTATCATCACAATGCAACTAAAGCATTCATACCACATAGCATTACTAATCTCATATCTGAGATCACAAAGCATTCAAGGCAATCAATATCATCTATTCATACATAAGCAAAGATTTACTTCATCATACTGTAATTAATTTAAAATGAATTAAATTAATTACTTCCATCTCTAATTAATTTAAAGTGAATTAAATTAATTACTTCATCTTTAATTTATTTAAAATAAATTAAATTAATTACTTCATCATTTTAAATCTTGCTTATCTAACCATTAATTGATTACAAGTCAATTAATTAATCATTCAAACAGATCACCTTAATTAATCACCCTTGATTAATTATCCTTTAATTACATTCATCTAATTATCCTTCACAAATTAATTATCCTTAACCAAAAACATTAATTAACCTTTAATTACTTCAATTAACTAATTAACTATAATTAGTTACATTAATTGATTACCTCTAATCACTTATCATTGATTAATTAATCTTAATTAATTAACTCTTAATTATATCATTAATTTTATTAATTAATGATCCCTAATTATATTTTAATTAATTGCTTTATTTAAATTAATTGCAATAAGTAATTAACCACAATTACTAATCATTCCAGATTAATCACATTCAGTAATTAACTAACCTTAATTACTTCATTAAAATAAATTAATTATTCCTTAATTAATTTCTTAATTAATCCCTTGATTAATTACAAAGTAATTATACTCCAAATTACTTCCATTCTTGAATCATCTTCAATTAATTACATTCAGTAATTACCAATTAATTACTTCACTAAGTAATTCCAATCTACTAATTACATTAAGTAATTATCATCAAATCATTCAGTGTTTAAAATTAATTAAACTTAATTAATCAATTTAAACAATCACATTAAACTAAATTAATTACATTAAGTAATTAATTCCTTAATTACTTCTATTAAGTGATTACACTTAAACAATTCACAAATGATTATTATTAAATTAATTAATCTAATTAATTATTATAAATTAACCACATTAATTACTTCTTAAATAATCCTTGTTAATGACCTTCATTAACCATTCTTTAATTACTTCCATTAGGTAATTAACTTAGATTAACCATTGTTAATCACAAATTAAATTATCTTTAACTATCCATTAATTAAAGCCTAATTATTTAATTAATTAAGTGTTTACTGTAACTTAATTAATCCTTAATTATTTAATTAATTAACCATGATTATAACTTAATTGTTTAATTAATAAATCTTTAATCATCAATTAATAATCATTAATTATCTAATTAATGATCTTAATTACAAATTGATTAACCCTTAATCAATTATTTATTAATTCTAATCATTAATAATTAAATTAACTAATTATTCCTAATTACCTCATTAATTTAATAAATTTCAAATATTAAATCTTAGTTCAATTTTAAGATAAAACATTTCTTAATTATTTTAAATTGCCATTAACAAATTTATTTGAAATCGATTTACTTTTGAACTTACTTTTAAAATTTCATTTCAAATACAAGATTTAAAATGAATATAATTTAACTTAACAAAGTTTAAACAATTTAAACCTTTTTAAATTACAAGGCAAACAAATGCTTGTCTTATAAAAGAAATTCATAAGAGTTTAAACTAAATTCATTTTTAAATTTAATAATTTAAATTTACACTTCAAAATACAAAGTTGTTTAAATGTTTAAAACTTCTTTTAATTTCAAAAACTGAAATTCATATTTAATCTTTGATTTCCAGATTTAAACCTCACTTTAAACTTGCTCATATTTTAAAACTTCAGTTTTTAAAATTTCAACTACTTACTATTTTAAAATAGTTTAACAATTTCAAGTTTAACTTTATTATTTTTTTATTATTTAAAACTGAGATTTTAAATTTAAACTTGGATTCTAAAATTCAAACTTGAATTTAAAACTTAGTTTAAACCCAAGTTTTACCTTTATAAACTTCAGTTTTAAAATTTTAAAAACAGATACGACATGTTTTGTCAAAACCTATAAAACAATGAAGTTCCCAAGACTCCCTAAAATCTACTTCGAGACAAACCTCTCTTTGCTTCGAGCCTTATCTGATACTTACTCGAGAAAACTCGAGTTCTCTCCACTGCTTTACCTAGATTCACCAAGGATCAAAAATGCACTGTGCATATGCACAGGCTAGCCACACCTCTCCGATCATCCACGGCGATCTCTACAAGTCATCCATCATTCCCATATCAACCCACGACCATCAGAATACAACTAACAACCAAAAATCAAAATCGAGACTTATACCCAAACCTGGAAACACAATCAGGTTCCCCCTTCAAAACCTGTCAACACCACAACCTCGCCGCTCCGACCACCTGAAGGTCTGCAACTCTGGCCTCGACTTCAACCACGACCCAACTATCAATCCCCAAAAACTCAGAACACTCGAACAACCCTACAAGCCGTGGCAATCAAAACTCTCCACCTAGTTAAAACTAGGGTTGCCAGAAGAAAATTCACAGTAGCAACTTCCATCGTGAAATTCAACGCCAACTAGCATTTTTCCCATCAACTCCTAACTCTCCTCCATCATCATGCAGAAACCCAAGCCCTCAAAATACATAGATCACCAGAAAAATCAAATATTCCCCTTTCTAGTCAATACCAAACTGCACCCTTATCTTACTTCTAAAAATCTTGATTCTTGATTTAAAAATCATGTTTTAGTTAATGCTTTTGATTTATAATACTGAATTACTAATTTACACAGTTTGAATTTTGGTTAAAATCAACATGCACTGATATTTTTATGTTTCCAGAGGCAAACAGACTCTGTTTTAATTTAATTTAATTTTTAGTTCTTAATCTATGATAAGCAAACAACCTTGGTTTACAAATTAGACACTATCACAAATTAAATTAAGTGGTAGGGGATTTTTAAATGAAAAAGTGGAACTGGGAACATAGCAGAGCACATAACAGCATGCATACACATAAATATTTAAATCAGATTTTTATCTATACACATGCGGTACTTATTTATATCCAACCATACTAGCATGCAACCTAAGTTATAATTTAAGATTTTAAAGTTACTCACAAATTTTGGAAGAAGGCAGAGCTTCCATTGAAATGCTTTTGAAACCTTTAAAACCGCAGTTGCCCCTTTTGATACTTTGAATTCTTTAAATAAAACTGGAATGCTTTTGAAATTTTGCTGAAGACATTTGCAGGTAAACTTGATTTCCAGATCTAAGAAAATGCAGATTCTTTTTGTTTGAAAATAGCAGGTGCAGGGTTTTGAAAATACAGGCTACAGATTTGTAATTTGCAGGTTTTCATTTTGAAGATGTGCAGATTTTATAAAAATGCAGGTTTGCTTTTTGAAGTGAATTGGAAGGCTACAGTTTTGAAGAGGAGTTCGATTATCACGAGAACAGGTTTTGAAGATGCACAGATTTGCATTTGATATGAGGGATTTTGATTTTGGGTTTTGAAGATTTGATTTTGAATCTGAAAATAGTTCTCATGTTTTCAGATTTGTGTTTTTCTTAACTTTAGAACTATGAAGATAGAAAAAAAGAAATTGAAGAGAAGAGGAAAATGTATTTATAAGATGAAAATATAA
Organism: Allium cepa; assembly: GCA_030765085.1. NCBI lineage: Eukaryota > Viridiplantae > Streptophyta > Magnoliopsida > Asparagales > Amaryllidaceae > Allium > Allium cepa. The sequence continues at coordinate 56,504,275 of CM060939.1, forward strand.
TTTAATAAAAATGAAAGAAAATACAAATTTAAAAATGACACTTGTACAAACTTTTAACATTTGTCAAATTAATATGTTTATCTTTTAACATTTGCTATATGAGGCTTTAAGAAATCAACACATGTCCTATTTAAAGTAATTAGTATTTAATTTAAATGTTAATGAAATAGTTATGCCTAATTAATTTGTTAATTAGCATTTAATATGTATAGAAATTTTTTAAAAGAAATAAAAATAAATTATACTTATAAATAAAAGTTTATGCATATATTTAGAAATCCAAAACAAATTAAAAATCTATACTTTGGATTTTAAAACTTTATATTCAAAATTTAAATCAAATTCTAAAATCTAATATTTAAAAACCAAGTTATATATATAAATTAAATTTGAAATAAAAAATGCTATTTTTATTCAATAATCTAATTGTAAAACAAGACATTATTAATATTGTTTTTAGAAATGACTCATTATCAAATTAAAATAATTATAAAGAAATTATGTCTTTATTAATAAATTACTTATTTTATTAAACTATATTTTAAAAAGAAAACAAAACAACCCTTTTTGCTAATACATTTAAATTTAAGACTTAAGCCAAAATCATTTTAAACATTTTTCTTAACAATTTTAAAATCATATACTTATTTATTAAATAGTTCTGAAAAACTTATTATTAAATTAAATCGAAATTTCCAAATTATTAATATATATATATATATATATATATATATATTAGAATTTGAAATCAAGATTCATTTATTAAATTTAAACCAAGATTATTTATTTAATAACTTTGAAAAGCTTTATATTAAATAAAACCAAATTTCCAAATTACTAAAAATATTAGAATTAGAAAATATGTTTTATTTATTAAATTTAAAACAAAGCTAATCCATTTACAATATAAACCATATATTCATATTATAAATAGAAACCAATTTATTAGTTTTAAAAGATAAAATCTACCAATTTAATATTTATTAAAGAAGATTATTAAATCGATTTGAATTATTTTATTAACAAAATTATCAATATCAATTTAATATTTAATACGGATTATTAAATTGATATTGTCAAAAATTCCAGGATGTTACATTCCTTCCCCCTTAAAAGAATTTCGTCCCTGAAATTTTAAAACAAAGGTAATTTAATAATCCCATTAAAGATTTAAATTTTTAAACACAAGCATATATCAAACATATGCTAACAACCATAGCAACCAATTCATCCAATCAAACAAATCTAACTATCCAGGCAAAATTCTGGATAAAATTTCCTCGAGTTTTCCCCAGGTGTAAACACCGGGATACTCGCTCTACGGAATCCAAACAATCAAAACTATGAAGCTACAAAGCTCCTACTCAACTATAATTATAAAACAAAAAAGGATATCAGACTACAGACGAGTCTGACTCAACAACCAAACCTCCCGAACTGCTGGTTCCAAAACCATAGATAGATCAAACACGTACTCCCTCAGAGATACGTGAAACTCATTGAATCCCAGTTATCCAAACTGGCAATTCAATCCGGTAGATCAAACACTTATACATAGAAAAGATCCAAAACATTTCAGAGCTAGCTTCCCAGCCTTACCCAATCTTATAGATCCCTTTTTGATCGGAGAAAACTTATCCAAAATCAAATCTCCGACTTTGGAATCCAAATTCCTCCGTCTCTAATCCACAAAAATCTTCGGATGATCCTAGGCTGTCTACAGCCTTACTGATCAGCTCAACCCTTGCTGATGCCTCTAGAAACAAACAAACCAATTATCTCAACAAAATGATCTCCTCAAGATCAACCCAGATCCATGAACTCATGCTCTACTCCTCAAACAACAGAAGACTAGACTCACGTCTCCTGTCTGAAAAAGACAAACGAAATACTCCAAAACTGCTTCTGCTGCACAACTCTGATCCGAAGTAGATGAAAATGCTAATGAAGAATACGAGCACAAACCGGACAACACATCCCAGGAATATGGTTCATCTGATCCATAAGAAAACTCAAAAATTCCTCCAAAACCCTAAGCTGCTACACCAACTCAAACTCTAGGAACCATCCTTCTACTAAATTGAACCGCCGGTACCACTCCTGAAATCCTAGTCGATAAGAAAACTCAATCTCCAGATGTGGACAAACCTTTGACTTCTATGAAGACATCCGAAAAAACTCTGATAACCCAAGAGAACACCCAAACAATCGCAAGTCACTTTTGCGATCAATCCAAACCAAATCCAAAGAAAACTATTCTCCCTTTACCAAACAGAACAGCTTACACTTATCAAGCCAACCCATCGAAGAAACAGGTCCACTCAGCTGCTTCCGAACTCCACTTCAGAAAAACTGCTAAGCCAGAAGACTCCCTTCCAACACACATAACACTCCAAGCTGCACTGCTTCCACAGATGCCAAAGATCTCCTAATCCAAAGCTTTTCGAGAAACTCGAACCTCAAACCAAACAGAAACACCATGCTGAACTCAGCCACAACATCGAAGCAGACTCACTTCCTTAAACTTGTTCCATAGAAAACTTCTTCGAAAACATCCATAGTCACTGCATCTCATCACGCAGCTACTACTTCCTGAGGTATCAAAATACCATCACTCGCTTCTGCTCAACCGAAAGATCCAAACTCTACTCATCAAACTTCAAAAATAGACTCCGAACCTTAACAGGTTTCTTTCAGAGATTGATGAAATCCAAACATCACTGCAAAACTCACTCGAGACGGTATTGGATCTACAGTCTGGAAAAATACACTTCCAACCTCAAACATTCAAACTCCAACCAATGATAGTCATGATACACACCACTACCACATCTACCTTTATAACTTATATTGGAAAACGTGAACAGGTAACCCAATAGATAGGTAGAAATAATATATATATATATATATATATATATATATATCAAAATTACAAATATGCTCTCTCCAGATAGACACCACTCCAGAGCCTGGGTATTCACTCAACCTAACACTCTGATACCAAATGAGACGACCCGACTTTCTCACCGTCGAAAATCATATCACCTTGAAGAAAGAAAGGGATAGAAAAGAGAAAAGAAAGAGAAGAAAGAAGAAACAACATCAGAATCTCAACAGCGGAACGAATAAATTATATTAATAACATAAATAATACATAGTTTACAATCATTATCAGAGTTACACAGATTACACATCACATACTAGACAGTTATAAACACCTGTCTAGTTATACAACTCAATACAATACAAGGAAACTACTCAGAGAAACCAACACAGCGGAATACTATATATCTACACACAGAAGCCTCCTGCTACATTGCTCCTCCACAATTCGTCAAAGCTAACTTGAATCCCTTGGCTACTCATAAAAATTTGAGTACCCAAGAGTTTAAGAAAACAGAAGATAAACCCCGGGTCAGATATGGGACTGGTGTAAGTAACAAGTTAAGGTTGCTTAACTTTCAAAAAACCTTTTTAAAAGAAAGGTATCACGTAAGACTTCCCACACATAAACATGGAAAAGTTTTTACCTTACGCTAACCAAAACATTTGATAGAAAATCCAGTGATATTATAATGATCTAGGGTTTTCAAGTAAATATGAAATAGCCGAAATTGCTACATGATTAAATTCCAGCTACTAGCCACAAAAGTGGGTAATACAATCAAAACCGTTGGCACTTATTGGATTTTGGATTCCATACAATGGCAGGGCTACCGGGGTATCGTCCGTCATAGTACGTGGCCTAGATCAACGTACCAAGGATCACTCCTAATCCCCTGCAACATAAGACTGGAACCATCCCTTACTGGACAGTCCCGAACAAGACAACCCCGACAGTTGGAGATCACAACCGTCCACACAGTCGAAATAAAAGGGACCTCTAGACAGAGGAAAATCTCGTCTAACTTGAGCACCCACTTAGCCTTGCTGCACCTCCCCTGTTTTATCCATTCCCGGTTGATGAGGCTTGAGGCTACGATTACCTTTAATCAGAACACATCACTTAGAATGCTCATCGTCCACCTGACGATGTTCTGAAAGCATTCAATCCATACAAGTTTGTTCCGGGTTCGAATGAAACCGAAGGCATTATCTCGTTACCCTCATTTTGGAATCACCCTCAGAGTTAACGACGATAACCATTGCACTCTGAATCTTCATCTTCACTTGAGATTCATGACCTATCGTTAATTTGGATTGATGTGGTTTTTGGATATCCAAATATGGAAACCTGACCCCGGTCTCATCGAAATCCAAAACGTGTCTTTTAAGGCCAAGTTGTTTTAAAGTTTAAAACAATTCAATACAGTATCTATATACACATAGATAGATAACTGACCAATCACAATAAATAATCAACATTATCATAATAACCAGGTAATCCACATTATCCTTATAAACAGATAATCCATACTATCATCAAAATAGATAATCTATATTATCATCACAATGCAACCAAAGCATTCATACCACATAGCATTACTAATCTCATATCTGAGATCACAAAGCATTTGAGGCAATCAATATCATCTATTCTTACATAAGCAAATACTATAATTAATTTAAAATGAATTAAATTAATTACTTCCATCTCTAATTAATTTAAAGTGAATTAAATTAATTACTTCATCTTTAATTAATTTAAAATAAATTAAATTAACTACTTAATCATTTTAAATCTTGCTTATCTAACCATTAATTGATTACAAGTCAATTAATTAATCATTCAAACAGATCACCTTAATTAATCACCTTTGATTAATTATCCTTTAATTACATTCATGCAGTTATCCTTCACAAATTAATTATCCTTAACCAAAACAGTAATTAACCTTTAATTACTTCAATTAATTAATTAACTATAATTAATTACATTAATCCTTAATTAATTACATTAATTAATTACCTTTAATCACTTATCATTGATTAATTAATCTTAATTAATCAACTCTTAATTATATCATTAATTATATTAATTAATGGTCCCTAATTATATTTTAATTAATTGCTTTATTTAAATTAATTACAATAAGTAATTAACCATAATGATTAATCATTCCAGATTAATCACATTCAGTAATTAACTAACCTTAATTACTTCATTAAAATAAATTAATTATTCCTTAATTAATTTCTTAATTAATCCCTTGATTAATTACAAAGTAATTATACTCCAAATAACTTCCATTCTTGAATCAACTTCAATTAATTACATTCAGTAATTACCAATTAATTACTTCACTAAGTAATTCCAATCTATTAATTACATTAAGTAATTATCATCAAATCATTCAGTGTTTAAAATTAATTAAACTTAATTAATCAATTTAAACAATCACATTAAACTAAATTAATTACATTAAGTAATTAATTCCTTAATTACTTCTATTAAGTGATTACACTTAAACAATTCACAAATGATTATTATTAAATTAATTAATCTAATTAATTATTATAAATTAACCACATTAATTAATTGTTAAATAATCCTAGTTAATGACCTTCATTAACCATTCTTTAACTACTTCCATTAGGTAATTAACTTAGATTAACCATTGTTAATCACAAATTAAATTATCTTTAGTTATCCAATAATTAAAGTCTAATTATTTTATTAATTAAGTGTTAACTGTAACTTAATTAATCCTTAATTATTTAATTTATTAACCATGATTATAACTTAATTATTTAATTAACAAATCTTTAATCATCAATTAATAATCATTAATTATCTAATTAATGATCTTAATTACAAATTGATTAACCCTTAATCAATTATTTATTAATTCTAATCATTAATTAATTAAATTAACTAATTATTCCTAATTACCTCATTAATTTAATAAATTTCAAAACATTAAATCTTAGTTCAATTTTAAGATAAAATATTTCTTAATTATGTTTAAATTGTCATTAAAAAAATTATTTGAAATCAATTTACTTTTGAACTTACTTTTAAAATTTCATTTCAAATACAAGATTTAAAATGAATATAATTTAACTTAACAAAGTTTAAACAATTTAAACCTTTTTAAATTACAAGGCAAACAAATGCTTGTCTTATAAAAGAAATTCAAAAGAGTTTAAATTAAATTCATTTTTAAATTTAATAATTTAAATTTACACTTTAAAATACAAAGTTGTTTAAATCTTCCAAATTTAAAACTTCTTTTAATTTCAAAAACTGAAATTCATATTTAATCTTTGATTTCCAGATTTAAACCTCACTTTAAAGTTGCTCATATTTTAAAACTTCAGTTTTTAAAATTTCAACTACTTACTATTTTAAAATAGTTTAACAATTTCAAGTTTAACTTTATTATTTTTTTATTATTTAAAACTGAGATTTTAAATTTAAACTTGGATTCTAAAATTCAAACTTGAATTTAAAACTTCGTTTAAACCTAAGTTTTACCTTTATAAACTTCAGTTTTAAAATTTTAAAAACAGATACCACGGGTTTTATCAAAACCTGTAAAACAATGAAATACCCAAGACTCCCCAAAATCTACTTCGAGACAAACCCCTCTTTGCTTCGAGCCTTACCCGATACTTACTCGAGAAAACTCAAGTTCTCTCCACTGCTTCACCCAGATTCACCAAGGATCAAAAATGCACTGTGCATATGCACAGGCTAGCCACCCCTCTCCGATCATCTGTGGCGATCTCTACAAGTCATCCATCATTCCTAGATCAACCCACGGCCATCAGAATACAACTAACAACCAAAAATCAAAATCGAGACTTATACCCAAACCTAGAAACACAATCAGGTTCCCCCTTCAAAACCTGTCAACACCATAACCTCGCCGCTCCAACTACCTGAAAGTCTGCAACTTCGGCCTCGACTCCATCCATGACCTAACTATCAATCCCCAAAAACTCAGAACACTCGAACAACCCTATAAGCCGTGGCAATCAAAACTCTCCACCTAGTTAAAACTAGGGTTGCCGGAAGAAAATTCACAGTAGCAACTTCCATCATGAAATTCAACGCCAACTAGCTTTTTTCCCATCAACTCCTAACTCTCCTCCATCATCATGCAGAAACCCAAGCCCTCAAAATACATAGATCACCAGAAAAATCAAATATTCCCCTTTCCAGTCAATACCAAATTGCACCCTTATCTTACTTCTAAAAATCTTGATTCTTGATTTAAAAATCATGTTTTAGTTAATGCTTTTGATTTATAATACTGAATTACTAATTTACACAGTTTGAATTTTGGTTAAAATCAACATGCACTGATATTTTTATGTTTCCAGAGGCAAACAGACTCTGTTTTAATTTAATTTAATTTTTAATTCTTAATCTATGATAAGCAAACAACCTTGGTTTAAAAATCAGATACTATCACAAATTAAATTAAGTGGTAGGGGATTTTTAAATGAAAAAGTGGAACTGGGAACATAGCAGATCACATAACAGCATGCATACACATAAATATTTACATCATATTTTTATCTATGCACATGCAGTACTTATTTATATCCAACCATACTAGCATGCAACCTAAGTTATAATTTAAGATTTTAAAGTTACTCACAAATTTTGGAAGAAGGAAGAGCTTCCATTGAAATGCTTTTGAAACCTTTAAAACTGCAGTTTCCCCTTTTGATACTTTGAATTCTTTAAATAAAACTGGAATGCTTTTGAAATTTTGCTGAAGACATTTGCAGGTAAACTTGATTTCCAGATCTAAGAAAATGCAGATGCTTTTTGTTTGAAAATAGCAGTTGCGGGGTTTTGAAAATACAGGCTACAGATTTGTAATTTGCAGGTTTTCATTTTGAAGATGTGCAGATTTTATAAAAATGTAGGTTTGCTTTTTGAAGTGAATTGGAAGGCTACAGTTTTGAAGAGGAGTTTGATTATCATGAGAACAGGTTTTGAAGATGCACAGATTTGCATTTGATATAAGGGAATTTGACTTTGGGTTTTGAAGATTTGATTTTGAATCTGAAAATAGTTCTCATGTTTTCAGATTTGTGTTTTTCTTAACTTTTGAACTATGAAGATAGAAAAAAAAGAAATTGAAGAGAAGAGGCAAATGTATTTATAAGATGAAAATATAATTTAATAAAAATGAAAGAAAAAACAAATTTAAAAATGACACTTGTACAAACTTTTAACATTTGTAAAATTAATATGTTTATCTTTTAACATTTGTTATATGAGGCTTTAAGAAATCAACACATGTCCTATTTAAAGTAATTAGTATTTAATTTAAATGTTAATGAAATAGTGAAGCCTAATTAATTTGTTATTTAGTATTTAATATGTATAGAAATTTTTTAAAAGAAATAAAAACAAATTATACTTATAAATAAAAGTTTATGCATATATTTAGAAATCCAAAAAATTAAAAATCTATACTTTGGATTTTAAAACTTTATATTCAAAATTTAAATCAAATTCTAAAATCTAATATTTAAAAACCAAGTTATATATAAAAATTAAATTTGAAATAACAAATGCTATTTTTATTCAATAATCTAATCGTAAAACAATACATTATTAATATTGTTTTTTGAAATGACTCATTATCAAATTAAAATAATTATAAAGAAATTATGTCTTTATTAATAAATTACTTATTTTATTAAACTATATTTTAAAATGAAAACAAAACAACCTTTTTTGCTAATACATTTAAATTTAAAACTTAAGCCAAAATCATTTTAAACATTTAAACATTTTTCTTAACAATTTTAAAATCATATACTTATTTATTAAATAGTTTTGAAAAACTTATTATTAAATCAAAATTTCCAAATTATTAATATATATATATTAGAATTTGAAATCAAGATTCATTTATTAAATTTGAACCAAGATTATTTATTTAATAACTTTGAAAAGCTTTATATTAAATAAAAACAAATTTCCAAATTATTAAAAGTGTTAGAATTAGAAAATATGCTTTATTTATTAAATTTAAAACAAAGCAAATCCATTTACAATATAAACCATATATTTATATTATAAATAGAAACTAATTTATTAGTTTTAAAAGATAAAATCTACCAATTTAGTGTTTATTAAAGAAGATTATTAAATCAATTTGAATTATTTTATTAACAAAATTATCAATTATAATTTAATTTTTAATACAGATTATTAAATTGATATTGTCAAAAACTCCGGGATGTTACAGCCGACCCCTTCACCATAACCTGATTTAACCTGATCCAAAACCATCTCTTTGTTGTGCCTTTCTAGTCCATAGCTGAAGCACAAGTTGTTGAAAGCAAGTGCAAATACTTTGGCATTGTGTTGTGCATTCATTTATAACATTGTTTAATTATATGTTGGTTTGAAACTTATGTTGTTTATATTGGTTTTGTTTGCCTGAATGTATTCAAGGAGATTAACTTTGGCTCTCCCAGTCTCAAATATTATTCGTGCTTTCGTGCCTTCAAATATCTTTTGTGTGTGCTTTGGTTGTTATCTCCAGCTTGTAGAAGTGAGTTATTCTCATCAGACAATTTTATACTTATATGACTAGTAAACCGATCACATTTGAATCTGTAAAATGCATCACCATGTCACACGTGCTATGTTATGATCATATGATGTTCACCCATGCTTATTTACCTATTATATCATCTGTTACTGTTATATAATGTTATTCTGTTATTTATATCGGTTTATCACACTGCAAGTTCCCTTTAGATTAGAATCACTATGGGTTGAAATGATACATACACGAACAGACTTTAGAATAGGGGAAAATCGTCATGGACTGAAGTGATAGGCCTGAACGATTTTCAATTATTTCATTTTACTTGGGATTGCGGGTTTGAAATGTAAAACCCGGGTTTTCTTTGTAAATTACGGGTTGAAATGATATATTATCCGTATTCACTTTACCTAGGCTAGAAAATGATATACAGACCCGCGGTTAAAATATATTTTTCTAAAAATTTTAAAATATTTTAGAAAATTAAATATTATAATATTTTGATTTAAACTTAATTAAAAATGATTTTTGTAAAGTATTATTGATTTTCTGAAAATTTATAAGTGAAATAAATTAATGGTAAAGTTAGAAAATCTGAAATGTAAGTTATTTTGAAAATTATAATTTGGTGATAAATGGAATTTAAATTAAATATGAAATATGATAATTTATGATATTTTGAATTAAAATGAATTTAAAATGATTTTATAATATATTAATGATTTTTGAATAAAGTTAAAATGTGAAATGAATGAATATTTAAGTTGAATTTTGAAATATAACTTAAATTGGAATTTATGAATTTTGTTTAAAAGTGAATTTTTGAAGGTAAGTAAACAAAATGAAAATAAGTTATATTTGGAGATTTAAACTTAAGTGTTCAGTTAAAATTTAATTATAAAGAATTGAAATTTAATGTTTGAATTTAATATGTGAATTATTATTAAATATTGACTTTTGAATGGAAATTTAACTTTATAAAATCATGAATATAAGGGTATGTAAATGATTGTTTTAAAAGTAAAAATATATGATTTTATAAGTTTAAATGATTTAAATAAAAATTTATTTATTTGTGAAATTATGTTGAATATTTGGAATTTAATTAACAGCATTTTGAAATGTTATTATTTCTAATGTAAAGGATATTACCGCACTTGTAAATGTTGTAGTTGATAGAAATGAACTAAATGGCTAAATTGAATTAATGGCTATTATAACACTTTGTAACTGTTGTAGTTGCTGAAATTAACTAAGGCTTGATTTGAACTAAAGTAACCCTATTACAGCATTTTTAAAAGCTGTCTTTCGTTAAATTGAATTGTTTTAAAAGTAACTTTCCGTAGCATTTTCTAAATGCTGCGAAAGTTGAATTTTCATTGTCTTAATAAATTTAAGTGAATAAATGAACTTTGAAAGATGAAAATTTTGAAAATTTAATTATTTAATTATTAAATATAATAACTTTGTTTTAATGATTTAAAATGAAGTAATTTGTTTTGAAATATAAACTATTTTGAAATGTTTGCTGTAATGGTATTTTAAATAAAATGAATATGGTTTTGAAAAGATACGATATTTTGATACTTTGAAATGGATTTTGAATGATATTGAATTTTGAAATGATATTTGATTTCGAAGTATAAATTACTATTTTGAAATTTTAACCACGGGATGTATTTAATTTACAGTTTAATTGATCCTTAAAGGATGGGCGATCCCAAGCATCCTTTAAGTTATTGTACATTACTACTACAGTTCACTTGAGTTGGTTTACATTATATGTCCTGACTCGAGTGTTTTGTGTTTTACTTTACGCTCGGGTCAGCCTGAGTATTTACAGCTTAGCTTTGGATTTCTTTTCTAGAGCTAGGAATTGCTGGTGATTCTGCTTGCCTAGTTATCTGTTCCCTTTCAATTTCAGTTGTTCTATTTCAGCTCTGGTATTTATAAACTGCTATGAATTTGATATTCTATTGTATATGTTTTTCAGATTGATATTATGTATTATGTTTTGAGAGTTTGTTATAGTAGCTTCATGAACTACTATGGTATTTTAATTTCCGCTGCGAGTTATTCTGATATTTCTGTGTCTGTAACTCTATGATTTGTATTTCATTTGCTCCAAAATTTATTTACAATGTGTTATTTTGAGCAATTCAAGTCCGGCATGTGTGGATGCGAATGGCTGAAAATATCGGGTTGTTACAAAGTGATACATACCCGAACGGACATTAGAATAAGGAAAAATCATTATGAGCTAAAATGATAGGCTCGAATGATTTTTATTATATTTATTTTACTTGGGATTGCGGGTTTGAAATGATAGAACACGGATTTTTCTTTTTAAATTACGGATTGAAATGATACATATCCGTATCACTTGACCTAGGTTAAAAAATTTATACAGGCCCATCGATAAATTTTTATAACAGTTCTCTAAATTTTTTAAGTATTTTGAATTTTAAATAAATGGAATTTTGATTAAAAAGTTGATTTAAGGATTTGAATATAAAGAGATATTGATTTCCTATGAGTTAAAATTGTATGAGTTGATAATCGGTTTAGATTGTAATTTAAAAATCTTTATTTGGTTTTAAATTGTAATTTTAAGATTTTATTTATGATCAATATTTTAATAATTAAGTTTGATTTAATTTGGATCCTAAAATCTAACGTAGTAACTTTAATAAAGGTTATTTCTTGAAATAAATATGGCTTGTATAGTAAATAATGTATTTTTAGTGGATAAAATGAACTGCGGTTTTGATTGGACTTGGTAATAAAATTTATTTAATTTGGAATCATAGTTAATTGTGTTTAGATGAATAGATTTATAAAGAGGATTGGAGTATTATAGTAACTATGAGAAAATACTTGATTTATGGTTATGTTTTGTAAAAATAAATGATTATGATTAAATGGAAAAATGTAACTTAAAATTACTTAACTTGATAATTAGAAATTTAGTTTTCAAATAGAAGTTAAGTAAATTTAGTGATAAGGGTATTTTATTTGTGGGATGGATATTTTAAAATAAAGTGTAAAGTTATTTGTTAAAAATAAAAGTTAAGTAAAATAGGGTAATTTTGACTTAATAATGAATTATATTTTAATTTGGATATTTATTGATAAAATTTTATTTTATTAAATCATAAGTTAAATGATATCCAAGTGAATATGTTTGAAGTGTGAAATGTGATTTACATAAGTTAAATTGGCTAAAAATTGAAATTTTAGTGTAGCTGAAATATACAATGTTTTAGAAAGTTATAATTGAATGAATAGACTTATAAATTCTACAACTTTGAAATGAATATTATTTAACATTGAATTTAAATGGTTAATGAATCTTGTTTGGAAGATATTAACAATGAATTTAAATGGTCTAAATAAATATGTTTCAAAGTGTTTGGTTTCAGAGTTGTTATAACTTGAAAGTAATATGGCTTTGGAAATGAATTTAATTGAAATTGTATTTAAATAATAATTATATTTAAATATATAAATTTGAACTTATTGAAATTTAAGATTTAAGAATATGACTTTATAAAGTGGTTTGATTTAAGATGCTTTAAAGGAATATTTCAAGTTTAATACATTGAAGGAAATATTTAGTGATTTGATATTTGGGTTTTATATAAATAATATATGGATTTGGTTTGGAATTTAATGATATATTATGTTGTGGTTTTGTAGGGAAATAATATATTGATTTGGTTTTGAAATGAAATAATATAGACATAGTTTTGACATGGATATGATATTTTGGTTTTTGAAGTGTAAATGATTTTGAAATAAATATCCATGGGTTATAATAATGTTGGGTTGTTAAAGAGACCGGGATAGGAAGTTTTCATACTCTCTACCAACTCCGAAAACCACTTTAACAACCGTGTACGCGGTAGAGATTCCATAATGAAGTAGGATGGTGGCGGTGTTCCTTTGAGGTATATATGTGGACCCGACTCCCATGAGTTGGCATAAAATGGCTAAAACGGGAGCGATTCCGGGGCAGTGAGGTAGCTTCTCTTATCGGACACACTCCTTCGATACTATATTCTGACTTGGAGATTTATTTATTTGGTGGACACTTTTGATTCTTTTGATTTTGGGGGTGTGGCTCGAGGTGGGCGGTAGCTGCGTGCTATGCGTCACCACCAGTCCGGATAGTAATTGGTATATCTACCCTGGCATTGCATGGTTGTGCTGTGTCACCTATCCTATCGCGCCTTGTACGAGTTTGGTTTTCTCCCATAGCCCATGGAGTATCCTCTGGTGGCTTCTCGATCAGGAGGAACTATGATATTGGATGGACTACTGGGACTATTACGTGTTAAGGTGGAAAATGTAAAGCCTTAACGCTATTTAAAAGTAAGTTTATTTTACTATAGACACTATTATAATAGCGAAATGTTACTACATAGTAAATAGTTTAACGGGTCGTTAGAGGATGGGCGGTCCCAAGCATCCTTTAAGTTACTTGTACCTTTCTATTACAGTTCACTTGAGTTGGTTTACATTGTATAAGTATGTATGTCCTGACTCGAGTGTTTTGTGCTTTGCGTTACACCTGGGTTAAACTGAGTGATACAACATTAGAGACTCACCTTTGGAGTTGGAGCTTTGCTTGAAGATCCAACTATCTATTTCAATTTCGGTGTTCAGTTGATTCCAGTTATTCAGTTGATTCCAGCGATGTATTCAGCTTTGTACTTGATCATTTTATTGAACTTTTGTTATAGCTTGTTAACTCTGATGTATATATATAGTAGCTTCATGAACTACTATTTATTTGCTTCCGCTGTCTTTTATTACTCTGTGTCTGTGATCTGTGATTATTTATTTGCTGTTTATGCCGTGTTTTGCCAAATTTAAATTACAATTTGGTATTTTGAACAATTCAAGTCTGACATGTGAGGATGCGAATGGTTGAAAATATCGAATCGTTACATTCCCAATTAACTAAACATTTAAGACTACTGTTATAATTATCGCCACTCCATAAGAAGTCGTTTCTTCTTTTATTAATTTTATTAATCGCCCAATCTGGAAAAAGATGCATAAACATCCAATAAATCAAAAGAGCAGATAATACAGAATTGATGAGAACTAATCTACTCGCTCTAGATAGAAACCTTCCATTCTAATTAGAAATTCTATTTTTAATTTTATCTATAATAATTAGCCAGTTATCGTGTCTAAGTTTAGTTAGTCTAATGAAAAAACCAAGATAACCAAAAGGAAAATTTATAGTTTTACAATTAAGCGTAATTTCATAAAACCATTTAAGTTTATTAAAAACATTTTACAAAAATCAACTCATGTTTATTATTACTTCATAACTTAAGTTCATATTACTTCATCGATTCACTTCATTAGTTCATTTCATTAATTTGTATCATTAAATTTACCTAAATAAATTTTATTTTATAACTCAAATTCATATTAATAATTTTTTTCTTTTTATCGCAATTTCATTCAATTTTTCTTAAGTTAACTTCATCTTATAATTAAATTCATTAAATTATTTCATTAATTCATTCCATTTAACTTGACTTAAGTAAAACTTCATTTCATAATTCAAATTTCAACTTTCTTGTTTCATTAATCATTTCATAGGTTTATAATCATTTTATATAGATGTATCTTCTTTTACACAATATTGTTCGAATTATAATTATCTCAGAAAGCTACAACTAAATCTTAAAACATCCTTTGCAAAAAAAAATTAATTTACAAAAAATTTACAAAGACATGGTTTAATCTATTATTTTTTACCTTCTCTTAAGTTCATATCTAAATAGTATTTTCTTTTTATTATAACAACTTGATTAATTTATTTATTTCTTATTATTATTATAAACATTTATTTAAGCACAAATTCAATTTGAAACATTTGTATTACTTAAATTCATACTTTTATAATATTCTATTATATATTCATATTTAACATTTCAACTTTAAAAATTTCTGGTAATTTTTATATATGTTTTTAGAATGTAATTGAATGTTATACAATTTTATCCTATTCATTTTAATTAACAAGAATGTTCAATAATTTACACATGTTTGAATTTCCATTATCATGAAATTTAAGAGTTATAATTTAACTTCTCATATTTCATTTAAATACTTGGCTTCGGTTTCTTATTTCTCATTTTAGAAGTTTCCAACTATAAAAAAATTCACTTATTCCTGCAACTGAAAATCATTAATTAATAGGAACTTAAGAATTCAAATACCGGATTCATTTCAAATCATTTTGAAATAATGTATATACTCATATCTTTTATTTATATCAAATCATATATAGAAATTTTAAATCAAATCTGTTTATCAAACCAAATGTGTCGCAAAGCTGCTAAGTGGCATCCTCCACTTTGAGACTCAAAAATGAATATCGAGGATGTGGCTGTCATCACCGAAATTATTTTCCAATAACAGAAGAGGAGAGTACATGACTTATTTCCTTTTAATTAAAACACTTTTAGTCATAAATGTTTTTAAATAATACTAATATATTATCACAATCTTAGAAAACAATTTCAAAAGCACCGGGATTTAAGTTCTCAAATTCTCATCTTTCAAATCCTTTCTATATATAAGCTATATTATAAATATACTTATACAATTCATTACCTTATTATGAAAACATTTCATTAATTAACATCTTTGCTACAGCAAACAATTCTTATTGTAATTAGATTTCAATTCAATCTAATTATCAAACGCTTCATGAAATAAAGTTCACAAAGTATTCATTTTAGTTTAATTCAACCAAAAATCGATGATAACTAAATATTATCATCTCCAAACAAACAAATTTCAATGATAATCATACAGGTTTGTGAAAGTTATCATTTTATATATAAAATATAATTTAGGTAAAATTATTCCATTTATCCAATTTGAAACAATATTACGTCGACTTGCCTTGTTTAAGTGTTTAGAAACCCCTATTGATAACATGGTGTTCCACGCACCGACCAGAATTCATAAACAACTCAACAAATAAGTAAACACAATATAAAACAATTTATAACACCAACAAGTACGCGCTCTCATACACACACACTCTCTCTCAAACAAACTCATTCTAGGGTATTACTACCATATCTCTAATGAGTCAAACCCCACAAAGCTAAGGTTATCGCTAAACCAAAGCTATGATACCAATTGTGATGACCCTCATTTTCAGAAGGTTTAAGTCGACAATAAACCACACATGTCCAACCCAATACAATCTGAAACACAAATAAGAGAAGAAGAAAACCAATATGGAATCTCGAAGCGAAATGATAAAATATAATAATCAAATAAACAGTTCATGAAGCTGTTTATACTATACATTTGATTTTACAACATAAATCAGATTTATATATACAACAGAACAATAGAATAATGCAGCAGAACAACATGATACATGAATAATACTAGTAATAATAATATACCGATCTTCATCTTCATGCTATAGAAAATAATCTTCAATGCGCTAAAAAATCAGGGCTTAACTGAGTATAAAGTAAAACCATACACTCGAGTCAGAACTAAAATATTCTTATGTGAGTCAAATCAATATCACGTATAACATGAGTGTAATAGTGTAAGAGATATTTATGGAGTTCTACATCTCCTATCCATTATATAACATGCATGCAATAACTCAAAGGATTTTACTGAATTTTCCATCTCTTAAGGATCCATCAAATATCTATATATAGTAGAATAAGCTATATATAATGTCTAATCAGTAAATTAAATATTTTTCTTAGCGTTAAGGCTTTACATTAATCCCCTTTAATGTGTTTTTAAGCATCATCATACAGTTTGCATATAACGCACCAATAGCACGTCGGGGAATAGGGAAACGTCGTGATACGACAACACTAAACCAAACTCGTAGTGGTCTCGTATAAGGATAAAAGTATGACAAGGCAGGTGATGCAATGCCCAAGGTAGGATACTGCCAGTTCGGGTCGTATGGCTGGTGGTAATGCATCATAGCCATGACCACCCATTGTGTCCATCAATCCCATATCGAGTCAAAATGAGGTCATCCCAAATCAAGGTGCACCAATCAAAACCAACATCAAGGAAATAGTATGGACAAGTCCAAAAGAAAATCAAAGAACGGATGTCCGCTTGGGGTAGCTAGCCCACTTGGCCATGTCAAGTCGTCCTTTTTTAGTCATTTAAAATAGGCATAAGTGCCGAGGTCTATCATCATCATTCTCTTTCTTCAAATTTAGAAAACATACGCCAAATCCAACCACTTCGTTTTGGAGTCTTCTCTACGTACACAGTTGTTAAAGTGGTGCTAATATTGACAGAGGGTATGGCAACAAGAGACCCCGGTCTCTTTAACAACCGAATGTCGTTTTACACACCGGTTGGTTCTTTTACATTTCGAAACGATTCATACTTCATATCAAAATATCATATTCACTTAAAAATATCATTTATTTCAAAATCATCATATTTACTTAAAATATGTCAATTTCACTTGGAAATCATTTTCACTCCAATATATTAATTTCACTTCCAAAACCGTTTCGAGTTCCGAATTAGGTTATAAATTTATTTTAACCACGTTCGTATTTAAATCAACGGATTAAATATAAACAGTTCCCACTTGAACAGTTTGAAATTTTGAAAATAGTTAAAATAGTTTCAAATAGTTTAGAGATTTAAAACAGTTTTATATAAAATAGTTTGAGTATTGAAATTTGTTTATATAGTAAAATAGTTTGGAAAATAAAAATAATTTGAATATTTAAAAAGATAAAATTTTAAACAGTTGATATTAAAATATATTTTTTTGAAAATAGTTTCAAATCAAACTGCTTCTTTCCATTTCAACAAATTTGGACCCAGGTCCAAATTTCAATCAAATTGATTCAGTTTCAAATCTTTTAATTTAAAAATCATCTTCAATCTCAAATCAATTCAAATTGACTCAATTTTGATTTTAATTCAAATCAACTTCAATTCCATTTTAACTTCAAATTCGACTCAACAATTCAATTCAATGGTTTAAATTTCAATTTAATTTTTATTTTAAACCATTTGAATTTATATAAATTTCAAGTTCGATTTCAAAATATCGATTTAAATCACTTAATTCAAATTAAACTTAAATGTTCAAATTTTAGATTTAAATCTTTAAAATAATTCAATTCTGAGCCTAAATTTGAAATATCAATTTATATCACTTTTACCTAAATAACTTCGAAGTTCAAGTAAAATTTCAAACCTTTTAAAACAATTCAATTTTTATAATTCAAGTCATATTTCAATCAATACTGCAAGTTCCAAATTAAATTCTTTAAAACAATTTATTTTGACAATTTTAATTTCAGCATTTTAAGCTCGAGTTCGAAAATAATCCAATTCACATAAATCAATTGTTTTATTCCTTAAATGATATCATTTAAAAAATTTCAAAACCAAGAATTTTAAAACCATTTAATTTAACCAATTGGGTGTCCATATATAATTTTCTATCCTATGGCCAAGTGATCAGTTATTTTAATTTTAATTTTAGGAATGGATATATATCATTTCAATCCAAATCAAGGTGTCATAGGTATATACCATTTCAACCTATTTCTTAATTTTTTCGAAATAATTCAAATAATAGTTTATATACTATCAAATAATATACAGGGTGATAATAGGATATATATATATATATATATATTATAGATATAATAAATAAACATCCACTCATCCAAAATATCAACCAATAGCCATCTATCACAATCAACATCCAAGTTAGTCAAAATACCATAACAATCTACTAGTTATCAATACACCTGTTTAACTAACAATTTAATATCAATTTCACATTGAACTGTCAAATTAAATTCCTTTCAGTTCAACTTAGATGTCAATTAAATTATCAAATAACAGTCAATAAAGTTAAATTACTTCATGATATCAATTTAACGAACATCAGAAATATTTTAGTATTTCATGAGCGTTTTAAAACACTCACCTTTGTTCGAATCTGAAAATTCGAATGAAGCAAATTACAATGAATTTAACTCCATAGCATAGACAACGTCAATACGAATCCAACGCAAAAGATGGCACTTGAATCGAACCTCGTAGGAACGATGTACGAATGAATTAACAAAACAAATTATTAAATAATTAACACAAATAAATTAACTAAAAAAATAACAAAACCTTCTTCCTCCCTGCGTTGCCCTAGGTCCGCCATCCGACGCGCGTCCTCCACAATCGCCAGCCTCGCGCCAATCCCGCGCTCTCAAGAACGCGCAAAAAAATCAAACTCAACAGTCGAACGCAAACGAACACCGGCCACCACGCAATGCCAATTGACGATTCGACCATACATCTCGTAGAGCTCGTCAAGATCTAAGTTTTTGCTTTTGGAGTTGTTTGATCTCGCTGAGTGGATGATGAGAAAGTGAGGGTGGAAGATAGGGCGATTTCGGCCATTAATCGAATGAAAGAGAGTGGCTGAATGATTTCTCGATTAGGGTTTTCGAAATAAACATATAACGTAGCTTATTCGATCCGATGCATACACAAATTTTCCGAACTCCTAACGAAGCGTGTCGCCTGGCGTTTTATATATTATACCCCCATTCTAAACAGAATGGAATAGGTGTCGGGAGTCAATTCCATCATATTCAAAAGATATCTTTTTAAAATCAAATTATTTTAATTAAAGTTCTAACAATAAATTCTACACGTTTCAAGCTCGCACGATCAAATGATAAGTCTGATCGCAACGAAACTTGAAATCCTATAATAATTCACTATTACGGATTCGATGAAACTGGTGTAGTTGAAATCCGAGACAGTGCCTAAAATGACTATTCTTATATGTTAATTAAAATAAGAAATTTTCAAAATCAATTTAATCATTTTTAAATTCAAATTTAAAAGTTAACAATTTTCATTCTTGTTTAAATAAAATATAAATCAACTTCCGACATCATTTTCATTCATATTAAATTCAGGATTCAATTATTTAAATAATTTCAATATTAAATTTAAACAATTTTAATTATTCAATAAAGCGTTGTATTTGAAATACAAGTTATTTAACTTTTAAAACAAATTAAAATAATAAAACAACTATTTCCATTATAATAATTCAACATTAATGCAATTACTTACAATTTAATATTATTTAATTTACTTTCTAATGTAAGTTATCGTCACTTATCTTATTGAACTTTGTTATTCAAATTTTTTATTCAAATTGATATTCAGTAAATCAAAGTAATAAATCGTTAAATTTTTATTTCTAGCCATTTTTGTTCAATAATTATACTAAATTTAATAATTTAAAATACGGGTCGTTACCCTCCACTCTGAATTTCGTCCAATTCCAACCATTTTTGCTTCTGATATGCTCAGTTCTTCTACTTATCTTTCTAAACATCCAAACAACATCAAATCACATCGTACATACATAGAACGACAAGTAGCTTCATCAATTGAAACATGCAATCCATAGAAAGAAGATAAACAAGTCAATCTCTAACATAGATATACAAATAGAATGAATATATGAACATAAACAAAGATGATTCCTAGCCAATCTATATCATATGCACAAGTAATTAGAGTTAGAAAAGATTTTATGGCCAAAAATCTATTTAAAACATGTTAAATCCTATAAGTTTACCATATAAACATGCATAGTATAGTGAGAAAGCATAAACCACTCACCAATTACCAAATTCAATCAATTTGAATGTAGATCTAATCCGGACAGTAATGAAAAGCACTTACGATCAACCAATTTGATTATCTCTAGCTTCTAATTGAAGATATAATCTCTAATCCACAATCTAGTTCGATTTAGAGAGAAATTTGGATGAATTAGGATAGATTTAGAGCTAATTAGAGTTTAGACCTGATTTGTAATGAAAGGAAAGTTTTAGTTTGACTCTTACAGCCCCTATTTATAATGATTCTCAAACTAAACTGATAGGCATAATTAATTACAAACTAACTCTGACCGGCAGCTTTTAAAATTTAAAATAGGTATAACTCCCTAACCGTAAGTTTGTTTCTATACGAAATGGGAAACCATCATCCTGAAGCAATGGAATTTGTTTTAGACCTTAATTTGACTCCTAACAAAAGTTATAGCCCAAAAAAGATTTTCAAGATTAAAATGGTCACACAGAAATTCAAAAAAATACAAGTGTGTAAAATGTCCTCAATAGTCATATCCAAAAATTATAGAATCATTCGACCTCATGCGAATAAAGTAGAAATATTTTACGATCCTTCGACTGGTAAAATACGTGTCATTACAATATCTTTAACATAAATACACACACACAGATATATATATATATATATGTTTTAAAATAAATTTTGTTTTGGACTATAATAATTTAATTATATATATATATATATAATATTTTAATATTGCTAAGTACACGTGGATTTAAACCTATGTTTTGAATTTGAATTTTTTTACTAAGCCAAATTAAATATTTTAAATTTCAAATTTAAAAATAAAGACTTAGCCAAAATTTTATGTAATATTTTCAACATTACATTTGTATTATTTATTAATCAAATTTTTTTGAATATTTTTTTTTTTACAAAATTATATAATACGGGCAACAGACATACATGTAAGGGCGGAGTGTATACATAGTAAATATAAATCCTTTTTATATAAACTTGAACATGTACACTTTTATTACATTGCAAAAAGATGGTGTGCAAATAAGAGTATATAATGATATGCTCATAGGCCAAATGATTGAATTTATTAAATTCATTAATTAAATAATTAGAAAATTAAATAATATTAGATTTCATCTAAGTATAGAGTAAATCCTGTACAACCCGCTAGACTACATAGGCCCACATGATCCAACGTAGGAATTTTTGAAATTTACCTATTTCGCCCACTGAAGATCAACCGATCCCATCACAATATTCACCATTAAGATTTAGTTTATATTTATGAAGTGAGAATTAATTTATATATTAGTAAAATTAGACATCTAGGTGTGTTTATAACAATACTAATGAGCTATGTAAAATATCTTACCTATATCCACTATTCACGGTATAGTCCATATTAAGTGAGATCATATCTCACCAAGTCAATTGAATCCATTTAATTAATCCATACCAACATATATTTTCACCCACATATATTATAAATATTTCAGCTACTAAAATAAATTTTATATATATTTAAATTATTATATGGCCTAGGAATGATTAAATAAATATATAACAATTTTATATTATATTAATTAATTTAAGGCTCAATAATAATAAATATAAATATAAATTAATTAATTATTATAACCATTGTATTAATTTCTCCAAAATAATATTATATAATTCTTATAAATTATTTTTTGTCGAAAATGGAGAGTAACATCTACATAACTTTCAAGTGTGAACTCAATCCAAGATAATATTTAAATCAATTAAATATTAAAGCATGTACATATCTTGTTGAAGCACGGTATTGGGCACAATTCAATTGCAAATAAATTATCTGGGTGAATTCCAATTTCTTATCTTTTAAAGTGACACCCTTAAGCAGTGATATATTTTTTTCTCTTTGACATTGCTATATCACTTAAATATCTAAAGCTTGGTCAATGGTTAAAACTCTGCTAATATCTGTGTTTTATCTACGAAGTCCAAAATTAATGTCCAAGATTCAATCTGATAACAATTATCAATTAACCTATATGCTTTGGCCATAAACATGGACTTTACATTGAATACCAATTATGGTGATACTAACCTTCTATTCGAAGGATATGAATCCTCCCTTGAATGGTATTTCATTTCAAGTGGTTAAACTTATACCGAACTATGGCCTTAACATGATCAATATTGTCATATGATTGATCATAATCAAAGTATAGTTTAAACACTTAAGATTAGCAGTATTCTCAAATCAAAAGAATGCTACACGTCATAACGTGGGATCTTCTGTTTGACCTTTAACCTATAGAGTACCTCACTGGGTCGCTCTGTAATAATTCCAAACAACTACGCATATATAATACCTTGGCTCCCCCAGCGGTCGTGAGTAATGCACCAACCGTCATATAGAAAATGTTATGTACACTAGTCCCAACGGATATTTCAATATCTCATTCTCAATATATCTTGACTATGAACATTTAAGGAAAAGTGTTTGTTTTATTTGATTCAATACTCATGTGTTAAGATCACATTTGTAACTACAATTTATTAAATATCTCTTCTAAGGAGTTTCTACTTGTATATATTTAATGTCTTTAAAATATTAGTTTTGTGCTAATATATACAATAGAAAATAGAACCAAAAACTTACTTTATTTCGAACAAGATTCGCTGCAAGAGTTAACGCAATAATTAAATTACATAATTGCCCTTAGGGCACAACCTTAACTCTACAATACACACCATATGTTGATTGGCAAAGCCACCAAGGAAGTCTTAGGCAAATGAGTCCCATTGTTTTTATATGATTTTTCTAATATATGGTGTGGTAGGCTGGGTATATTAGTTCATGGAAAATTCTATTAGAGAAGTATATCAACTAGCTTCACATCCATGTGGAACAACATAAGGACACATATTCATTATTTGACATAATGCAAAGAAGTAGAGAGTCTTTAGGCCAATATCTGATTAGGTTTAATGTCGTAGATGCTAGTTTCCAGAATGAGGATGAATGTTCTATGCTCATGGCTTTATGTGAAGGGGTTCATATTGAAATAAAGTTTTCACGAAAGTAAAGGGAAGAAAAATCAACTAGCATTCGATATATCTATTAGACTTCGTAACCTAAAATACATACTACCAGGTTCAAACTAGTTAAGTAAGTGTAAACATTATTTATATATTTACATATACATCTGTAATCTGACAAAATAGAACAATCATAGTGAGAATGAAAGTAAGTAATGGAATTTGACTAAGTGTGATATTTTATATTGAAAACGTGATTCTAATCGGCATGGAGCAGAATAGTACTAATCCGAAATATTTCCTATAAATCTTCTTTCTGAATTACAAAAGATGTTTCTACTATAACGTACTGAATTATTGGACTTCTATTGCCAATACGGAGACATTTTGGAAAATCGCATTTCTAGAAAAATATTTATTTTTGTTCCATACGGATTACTTAGTTATACCCCACATAGAAATGCTACTAAAATGTTTGCAACTCAATAATATTTATTATTATAAATATGTAACACTTCATGAAATGATAAAGCATATTTTGTATTTACGAAAGTATACTCTAGAGGGCAAGTGGGTATTTATATCCACGATAGATTGATGATAGAAAGACACTTTGGAAATAAAAAAATGTCCAGAAGATCCATAGAGAATCCACTGAAAAACAACAGGATAAAGTAGTAAGAAGAGTAAAAATTGATAATGAGGAGCAAGGGAAGAAATATAATTTGGCCAAGTAGAAAATAGAAGTTCGTAAACGTTTGCTGCCGACCAGAAAGTTACCAAACGTTAAAGCGGTTTGGTTGTTCGGCACTTGGTCCATTTTATGACTTCCTTCTCTTGCATCTTCACCTCGTCCCAATGCCATAACTTAAAGCCCAAAATTGGTTGTGTAAAGAATCAAACTGTTTTCACAGTTCGGTACCGAACAATGGGAACGGTTCGGTTGTCAATATTACCTATTTTATCTTCTCTCTTCGCTAGCCATTACTTTACCAAGCACCAACAATCCGACCTCTATAAAACAGATGCTATCAACTAAGTGTTGAGAGCAAATTCCCTGATATTTGAACCAGTTCCAACGTTGACATATTCTAGTGCATGTCTTGTCGGATTCAAGAGAGCTTTATATATGGCTATATTCTAGGGATAACTCTGACTAGATCCTAGCTTATGGGTTCCAACATTTCCTATACCCCATTCAAGAATGAACAAGGGAACAAAATTCTAAAGCAAATCAATTGAACAGAGTCAACTTTTCATTATTAAACAGATTTTCCATCTCAAACAATTGCTTTTCTTTTGACATATAAATCATCATATCTTATATTTCTATATTGTACTTGAGATCTACGAAAGAACTAACAATAATCTACAATAGAAGTAAGCATAAATTGGGTTAAACAACTATAAAATTGAGGTGTCTCCTATTTTCTTTATTCTTCTATTATGTGCTTGCACTAATGTAATGTTCTATGACTATGATTTAGACTCTTAGTATGCCTAACAAAACAGACAAATAGATCCTCAAAAATTGTATTTTATATTATATTCCAAATTTATAGCTCCTCTTATATCTCTATGGATTGTTTACCCATTTTTTTAGCAAACATTACGATGGTATCAGTTAAGACAAAGCACATGACCCATGTCATTTACCCTCATCATTTGAATATCCCTCGACCCTTAGGATCCAACGGGTTTAGTATTTCAAATAAAGATGGGTACATTAATAATCTTACTTGATCTTTTATTTTTGGGTACTTTTCTTACACTCTACCTTAGTATAGTTATTGTTTCTATTTAGATTTAGAAAAGCATGTATGTGGAGAATTTATTTGCAAAATCAAGGTACATGATTTTAACTAAGCATTCACCAATTAATTAATCAATGCATCTCTATTCACTAGTTTATGAGAATATTCTTTATTGTATGTCACTAATGTTTATGTGCCACATAATAAGATTGATAGAAGGGCTCTCTAGAGAGAGTGTCTATAGTTTGGATCCCTTACGGTCAGTCCTGAGTAGTAGGAAGACACTTCAATGTGTCTAGACATTTAAGGTAGCGCATGTCTATCGAAGATGACTCTTCAGCTATGGATGAGTTTAACCAGTTTCTTATTACTGGCAATTTGATCGAATTTCCACTTAATAATAGGAGATTTACTTGCTAAAGAAGTTCCGTCGATACTACTCCTAGATCGTTTTCGTATTAGTGAAAAAAGGAAGATAGATTCCCTTCTCTGAGGGTTAAAGGGCTTGATCATTGTCCAATATTCTCTCTAGCAATAACCATAACTTTAATCATAAAAGTTGGAGATTTGAGAAAATGTAGTTTTTGGAAAGTAATTTCACTAACTAATAAATGGCTTTCCATGAGTAGTAACAATAATAAATATCCGGGAAATAGTGCTAAAGGTTTTATTAGTAAATTTAGATACCTTAGGCTTTTTCTTAAGAAATGAAATAAAGATGTATTCGGTAACATTAGAATTAATAAAGATAAATTACTCTTTGAAATTTTAAGACTAAATAAATTAGAAGAATCTAGAACCTCAAACATGTTAGAGCAAAATGTTCTATCAAATCTTAAAGAATAATTAAACATAGTAGTTACGCAAGAGAAAATAATGTGGAAACAAAGATTTAAGTACCAATGGATGGACGAGGAGAAAAGAATACCAAGTTTTTGCATAGAATAGTTAATGGACGTAGGCATGGTAAAACCATAAACACTTAACTTATTAATAATGTGGAAATTTTTGATCAAAATAAGCTTAATAATGTTTTCACTAACTATTACAAAAAAAAAATTAAAAACTAACAGAAATCATAAAATAACGCTAGATGGAACGACTTGTACTGGAAAAACATAGGGATTATCTTAGATGGGTTAGACATTCTGTTTTGCGAAAGAGGAGATCTAGAAGTCTATCGATGATATGCCTAGTGACAAATCGCCTAGGCTAGATGAATTTCCTATGTTATTTTATAAGAAATATTGGCGTATGTTAAAATTTGGCTTTATTGAAATATTTAATGAATTTTATAACGGTACAGCTAAAAGGGTTTGACTTTGCTAATGTTATTCGTCTTCTTAAGAAAGTAAGTGCAATAGAACTTAATGACTTAGAACTATTTCGTTAATTAACTGTTAAGTTAAAATCATCTCAAAGGTCTTAGCCAACAGATTAAACGCTAAAATAAATAATTTAATCGATATTGCTCAATCCGCTTTTTTATGGCTAGAAATATCACTGATTAGTTTGATATAGTCCAAGAATTTATAAACTACTGTTGTATAGATAATACCACTTGTGCCCTTTTAAAACTGGATTTTTTAAAAGCTTTTGACTCTATTGATTGGTATTTTGTTAAAAATTTACTTTTGGCTAGCTTTTTAGCTCTAGATGGATGGATTGGATTATACTCAAAATTAGATACTTCAGTATAATGGTCAACGGTATTTTAGGAATAAAATTCAATCTAAATGTGGTCTTAGACAAGACGACCCTTTCATCGCCTCTTCTATTCAACCTTGCGCGGGATGTATTTTCTAGAATTACAAACTTAGCTATTGCAAACGGGACTTTGGAACGTGTTGCTAATGAGATTACTGAAGACGGTCTATTGGTTCTCCAATTTGATGATGATACTGTGCTGTTTACCTCGTCTTTACCTAGACACATCACAGCTTTTATGTTGATTTTATATAGTTTCGAAGTGCTATCAAGACTTAAGATTAATTTTGAAAAAACTTTGATTTTAGTCTTGAACGACAAAATACTGAAACTCAAGTTGTTAGCACACTCAGCCATAAAACCATGAATTTTCATATTCACTACATAGGGTTTCTAATTAAATCGACTAAGTTTAAAAAAAAAAAAAGGAGGAATGGCAAATAATAATTGATAAAATTAGTAGAAAAAAATAACTGATTGGAACTATATATTTTTATCTAGAGCAGGTAGAACTATTCTACTTAACCACATTTTATCGGCCCTACCTATTTATTAGGTGTCATATTATCTCTTTCCAAAATGGTGATTGATAAAATATATATAATTAGAATATGCTTCCATTGGTAATATCAATTTTCTTATTAATTGGGAAAAGGTATGCAAATCTAAAGAAGAAGTGGCTTAGGAATTATAAATCTACATAACATTAAAGTGTCTTTAATAGAAAAAAAAGACTTTGAAAATTTAACAATAATAACGAAAACCTTTTTTTTTTTTTTTTTTTTTTTTTTGAAACTGGGTACTTATATTTACAAAGTAGGCAGCACACAAGTCTGCAAGAATCATCATGGCGCACAGTTTAATATGCCAGAGGCAGGGATCGAACTGCCGACCTTGTCGTCAACAGCCTGGCGTTTTACCACTGCACCAAGGCCTCGGACAATAACGAAAACCTTATTTGGAAAGAAATGATTTTGCAACAATTTAATGGTGCAAGTTATAACCTTCACCACGTCACTTCAAATTCAAATAATATGTCTCACTTTTGAAAATCCATTTAAAAATATTTTAATATTTTAATATTTTTAACCTTGGGATTAGTAATATAGTACTCAGGTAACAAACATCATTTTGGGATAATATTTGGATTTCTATTATCCCCCTTCAAATTGAATACAAAGAGCTTTTGGTAAGTGTAATTTTAAAAATGCTTTAATATCAGAAGTTTTTAGAGACCTTATAACGAATTTCTATGGATCTTTAATTTCAATTGCATTCTCGAATACGGATCCTTAACTCAATTCGTTTTACTTTGTACTAAGCTAGGACATTAAAACTTAGACAACAAAAGCGATACAAAGACTTGGAGTTGGGATAATATTAAAAATACTCATAAAACTCGATTAACAAGTTTTTGAATTTCTCAGGAACCAGACCTTTAATATTCAAATTAATTTGAAAAGTAAACGCGCCACCAAAAACAAAGCTGCATATATGGTTAATTTTACATAGCAAATTAAGCACAATTGAATTTCTAAAGAAAAAGAACTTGCTTATAGACAAAAAAATGTGTTTTATGCAATTTAAGCTTAGATAATGTAGTTCACATATATTGCAATTGTCCATTAACTAACTCTATACTTGTCAACACTCTTAATATTTTTGACTTTAGCGTGGCCGAAACTAATTTCAACTGTGATTACTACTGCAATAATTTCAGACTTTAATATTCCAAAATTACAGAATTTACTAGATACTATATTCACTATTACTTGTTGGTATTTATAGTTTAAAAGAAATCAAAGATTTAATAACATTGACCGTCCTTTCAATAACCTGATTTACGCTATTCACTTTTTTGTTATAACTGGGTTGCAAATAGTACCTATAATTTGAATAAAGATGTTCTATTTGAGGAATATCTTAACAAAGTAAAAAGCTCATTACCATTTTAAAGGTAATATAATTACACATACACAGAGGAGAAGCAATATGGCATTAACCAACGACCCACTTTTAATGTTAACGCTCAAACATTTTACTTTAATCGAAAACTAATTCCGCCTTACATTTTGATTACGTTTTCTTTTACCACATATATGTATATAAACATCATTTATATGTGTATGTGATGTTCTCGCATCTTTTTTGGTATGATGGCTCGGTTGATTGGCTTGTTGATGTTGGATTGAAGCTATTGTTTGCCTATTGATGACTTGCCATAGGCTTGTGTATGGCCCTTTGATTTTGGCGAGTCAGTGCTTCTTTTGTTTGCTTCCTATGATCGGCTTCGATATTTCTTTTAGCATAGATCGGTCATTGTGCTATATGGCATCTCTAGGTAATATATTAGTGGGTTTTCGTTTCTTTTTTATCTACTATGTATGCGGATTTTTGCAACCTAGCAGACTTATTGGCAACTCATTTCAAAGTTTAGAATAAAATTACATGAGTTTCCTCCTTTTAAACATGATCACTCATTTTACTCAAAAATATTATCGAATGAAATTCAGAAAATTCGCATTAACTATCAAAACAAAATTTTATAATTGATAAAATCATCTTTTTTCCACAACATATTTCAGTTTTGGTCCAAAACATGGTATTCTCCATGTGATTTTTAATTTTATTTCCTTTAAAATCATTTTCACCCTCTTAAAGTCAGTAAATTCTCGAAATACATATATTCATTTTCTAATGAATATTCCCACTTTTAAATTTTTTACTCGAAGATTACAATTCAAGTTCAGGCATTTCTAAGGAAAAAAACCATGGGTTTTACAGGTCTAACTTCTCATCCTTGGTGATTTAACATGTTACGATTATGTATATCGATTCTAATGACACTATACAACAAACCCAACGTAGAAATCAACTTGCTAATTATCATATATAACTAAATCTGAATTTTTTTTAGCATCTCAATTCATATTGAGATAATATTACTCACCAAAGGCTAAAGATAAGACTGCTACTTTTATGCTTTCTAAGGTTGCTACATATATAAAATAGTTAAGTGAAAATTGCTGGGCAATCGATAGGTCCATTAATGGTACAAGCTTTGGCCAATCCGGACCCGCTCAATTAATACGAGTACAGATACGGGTTCAGCTGGAGTCGATTACCATTAAGGTTGATTCTGATTTCATCATAACTCAACCTTTCACTACTTTCCTATAAAACCAAAACACGAACGTGCTATTTCTTACCATGAACAATCCAACAAGTCGAGCTCGGGCATTTGGTTTGAAACACTCAATGAGCTCATACCATTCCAGCATTAAAAAGGCAACATAAAGTTAGAAGAAAAAAAAACCACTAAATTAATTATTACAGCTTGCTCGTAAACTTGAAAGTTGCACTTCAACATGAACAACGAAATCAAAGAGTAACCCTTGGGCAGACACCATTCTCCATAGATGCACAGAGGAGTAGAAACATCAACAATTCAGACTTAAAATATACCATCTCAGGTCAAATTTCTTTAAGGGAAATACAGTACTAAAAATAATCTAATATTGATTGATACAAATGGTAGGAAACAACTAGCCATCATAGCAAACTCTCGAAAACAAAACGTCTTAAGGCATACATATCGATAAAACCATAAAATAACAGAAACAAGAGAAGCAATTTAAAGAAACTCAACGCTTCTTGGAAACACCAACAGTCTTTCCTCTTCTTCCAGTAGTCTTTGTGTGTTGTCCTCTGACTCTAAGACCCCAGTAGTGTCGCAGACCACGATGGTTCCTAAACATTTACAACGTTTAAAAATTAATTTGGTTTAAAAAATTCATGATAGAAATATTATTTTTATTACTACTGATGACATACAAATTTACTATATTTTAAAATAGTATTTATGAGCAGATAGTTCAAGCTCACAGAAAGGGAACAGAAGCTATCATCCTCAGTTGAAACTTTGCTGATTTAATAGTTGAATTTGGGATAGTAACATGGAAAAGAATTAATATATAATAAACGTGTGATAACTCCCCTCCTCTTACAACTTTTTTTTTTTACATAATTTCTTTGATAATGATATGATGTTTCTTAGGGGTTTGGGAGGTAAAAGTGACATTGAAAAGAAAATCAAATCAAATCAAAAGAAAAATGTGTTTTAGCAAATGTAGCTAGCATTGTGCACATTTACTCTACACTAATAAAGTTTGAACAGCAAAGTGCAGAAATAAGTTAATTCTGATGTGAAAAAAGACTCAAACTGATTGAAATCCAATAGAACTAGCATTGACCTTATTATACTGGTACATACATCTTAAATTTCTGGCTATAACATCAACATAAGACATCGAAGATGCACTTAGCTAAGGGACCAAGGAAAAAAACAACAGACCTGATCTTCTTCAAACGCTCCAAATCATCCCTGAGCTTCATGTCCAAAGCATTGGAAGTAACCTGAGTGTATCTGCCATCTTTGTAATCCTTCTGCCTGTTCAAGAACCAGTCTGGGATCTTGAATTGACGAGGGTTAGCAACAATGTTCATGAGTTGGTCAATCTCGGCATTAGACAGTTCACCAGCCCTACAGTATCACGTGTAAGTTTAGGAAGTTGATAATTAAACATTGACACTAAAGAATAAAATTTGATATCTTTAGCATGTATCAGTTTCAGTATTAGCAACATTTGGAACATTCCAGGTAATTCCAACAACACTTTGGCCAAGGTTTCTAAAAATTCCACTTATTTCTATCCCGGTAAGTTTTATAGTATAGTAGTAACAGATGATGATCTTGGTTGCAAGCTTTCATATATGAAAGAGAATTGAATAGAAAACAATTTAATAGTCCTCAATTTTATATCATGCCTTAATTGTCTGTCGGTAATGAAGATATGACTATTAAGGTTGAAGTGGACCTATTCATGGTATTTATACCTGAACATATGCAGAATTTCATCACATACCATACAAGAGTGACAAATTGTTTGAGTGTGGTATGCAAATAGGTTAACGATAAATGTTTGTCTAGGATGTGGAGGAAAAATGTAGCAACTACATTTAGAGCGTGAATTAAGGGCTAATCAACTCAACTTAAAAGGTATGAGCTCAAAAATAACAAAATTGACATAGTCGTATGCTCTATTGAAGAATCCAATAATCTTGATACGATGACTCTTGATGAGTTGGAAAGCAGCCTCCTTGTTCATGAACAGCAAATGAGGAGTCATGGAGCAGAACAAGTTCTAAGAATCAATCATGATGACAGAGAGCAAGGAGAGGAAGAGGAAGAGGTGGATTCTAAGGTTCATTTAGAGGAGGAGGCAGAGGAAGGCAAGAGGAAGGCAAGACAAACAATGAATAAAGCTAACTGTTGAATGCTTTAAATGCCATAAACTAGGACATTTTCAATATGAATGCGCTAGTTGGAAAAAAGTTACAAACTATGCCGAATTAAATGAAAAAGAGATTTTATTGATATCATATGTTGAGATTAATAGTGCCAAAAAGGAAGGAGTGTGGTTTCCTGATTCAGGATGCTCCACTCATATGCCAGGAAACAAGCAGTGGCTTGTAGATTTTGATGACCAATTCAGGCACTCGGTGAAGCTGGGAAACAATACACAAATGTCGGTGATGGGAGGAGGAAACATCATGCTCAAAATTGAGGGAGTAACTCAAGTAGTGACGGATGTTTTATATTATCTAAGCTCAAAAGTAACTTGTTGAGTACTGGTAAATTTAAAGAGAAGAGACTTATCATATTAATTCAAAATGGAGCATGTAGAATATTTCACTGTAGAAGATAACTCATAATGCATACTCCAATGACAATCAATAGAATGTTCGTTCTACTTGCTACAATTATATCTCAACCATCAACATGTTTTCAAGTGACCACTGAATATATCACTGATTTGTGGCATCGAAGATACGTCCATCTAAACGATAAAAGCCTTAAAACCTTACGGTCTAAACAACTATTCAAGAGACCGCGAAGCCAAACCCAAGGAAAGTTAGTGGAGAGCATAAGAAAGGCTTCAGCTGATCCATGTTGATTTATGTGGCCTCATCGCTCCTGTTTCTTCGAGCGGTAATGAAAGATACACCTTGACCTTCATTGACGAATGTAGTAGGAAAGCATGGATTTATTTTCTAGCTGAAAAAAGTGAAACT
The DNA here is from genome assembly GCA_030765085.1 of Allium cepa. Lineage (NCBI taxonomy): Eukaryota > Viridiplantae > Streptophyta > Magnoliopsida > Asparagales > Amaryllidaceae > Allium > Allium cepa. The sequence goes on from CM060939.1 coordinate 56,538,056, forward strand.
TTTGCAACGTTCGTGTACTTTAAAAGTTTTGTTGAAAAGAAGACGGGGAAGGATATATGCTGTTTAAGAACCGAGAGGGAAGATGAGTTTACTTCACAAGAGTTCAATGGTTTTGCAAAACTCATGGCATAAAGTGACAACATAAAACTTCCTACACCCCTTAACAGAATGGGGTTGTTGAGCGTAAAAACCGATCAATAATGAGCATGGTTTGTTGCTTGCTCACAGAGAAACAAATGCCAAAGTATTTTTGGCTAGAAGCAGCTCGTTGGACTGTGCATGTACCGAATCAATGTTTTAAATCTCAGATATCTCGGCCGAGATCTAGGTTGAAGGCATGGACGAAACGAAACATGAGATATTGACTGATATCTCATTTCGAATATATCGGCCGAAATTTACAAATATCGGTCGATATTTGGAGCGAAACAATATTCTGAAATCTCCCCGATATATTGTTTCTTTTTAGAAAAATATAGGCCCATCTCAGCCCAAATTCAAAAAAACAAAACAGTCATTTTCTTCATTATCCGATTAAACTTCTCAAAAATCACGTTGCTCATCAAAAATATCGAACTCTCTCTCCAGAAAAAAATCGAACTCCTTCTAAAAAAACGAACACCCTCTGCTTAAAAAAATCAAGCTCCCTCTTCCAACTTCTCGATCGCTTTTGACAGTCCGCAACTTCATCTTCGACCAATCTCTCTACTTCTTACAAGTATGTAAATTAGTGTTTTCTCTATTTTAACGAAATTCAAAAATTGAATTTACGATATAATTTAGAGTAAATTTGCAAATAGATTTAATTTGCAAGTATAATTTCATGTTTATTCAAACATTTATTATGTGAATATTGACGGCGATGTGAATGCCCTGCAGCAGAAAATAATGCAAGCATGAAGGGTAGAATTTCCTTGTTTACGTGGTAGAAAGTAATGCAAGCACAATGGGTATCGTTTCCTGCTTTTATGTTGGAATTCACACAACAATGGTTCATGTCAGTTTAGAACATTAATTATGCAAGTGGTGTTTATTCAATATTTTTGTAACGTTTAATTAAATATGTACGCGTTGTTTAATGTTGTGTAAACTTCATGGATATGGTTCTTTAATATTGTTTATCATATTTTAGTATTGTATGAACTGATTTAAAACATTGAAATATACGCCGATATGGTCCCAAGATGAACTTTAAGGTCCGATATGTAAATCCAATATTGGCATCCGAGATGCACTCGTCTCATCTGAGATCTCCCCCGATACGGTACCGAGTCACTAAAATCGCCGAGACGAAACGTGACCGATATCCGAGATTTAAAACATTGTACTAAATAGAAGTCCCACTGTAGCAGTGAAAGACAAGACTCCTGAAGAGTGTTGTAGTGGGGATATACCAAATGTGGATTACTTTAGAGTTTTGGGATGCATAGGCCTAGTATGTCTCAGGTAGCAAGAGAATGAAGTTACAAGACAAAAGCTACAAGTGTGCTTCTCGAAATGAGTAACGAGTCAAAGGCATATAGACTCTTCAATCCAATCACTAAGAAGGTGATTACTAGCAAAGACGTCGTGTTTGATGAGAGTAAGAGTTGGAACTAGGGGAGGAGCAGTGAAGATGTGAAGCTTGGCGTTCTTGATTGGATAGATAAAGATGATAATGAACTTAGTGATTATGATGAAGAAGAAGAGAATATCATCATTGAACAAGGAGAAGCTTCAGACTGAAGTGACTTGTTAGAAGATGGTCAATCTAGTTCAACTGAACGAGCTGCACAAAATTCACCTCAAGAATGAGATAGAATGGCACTGACATGGAAGCAAGATTATGTCAGTGAAGGGTTATCAAGGAAGAAGACTTGCAAAATCTAGCTCTCTTTATGTTACATGAAGATCCAACTTGTTATGAGGAGAGGTTGCTATAAATGAAAAGTGGAGAAATGTGATGAATTTGGAGATTGCAGCTATTAGAAAAAAATTGAAACATGGGAGCCAGTAAATTTTCCTATGAAGAAAATTGGTGTTAAGTGAGTGTACAAAACCAAACTGAATGAGTTGAGAAATCAACAACTGCAAAGCACGCGTGGTGGCTAACGGCAATGCACAAACGCATGGAGTTGATAGCGAGGTTTTTGCACCGATTGCTCGTTGGGATACCATACGTATGATATTACCATTAGCTGCACAAAAAGGATGGTTAGTGTTCCGCTTGGATGTGAAGAGTGCATTCCTTCACGGTGAATTAAAAGAAGTTGTGTGTATAGAGCAACCAGAGGACCATGTTCGAGAAGGTGAGGAGAACAAAGTTATAATCTCAAGAAAGCTCTATATGGATTAAAACAAATCCCTAGAGCTGGGTATAGCTAGGTACAGCCGAATTGAAGAGTACTTCATCCAGAAAGGGTTTGAAAGATGTAGCTATGAGCATACACTCTTTGTCAAAACATACGATGGAGGTAGATTCTTGGTTGTAAGTCTTTATGTAGATGATCTAATTTTTATAGCGAACGATGTTGGCATGTGTGTCATTCACGAGCTCCATGAAAATCGAGTTTGATATGACTAACCTAGGGAAAATGAAATATTTCTAAGTTTTAAAGGCATTCACTTGTGCCAAACGAAATATGCTCAGGAGGTGCTTGAAAGGTTTGGAATGGAGAATTGCAATTCAATGAAAAATCCTATTCTGCCTGGTAAAAAATTAATAAAAGAAGCTAAAGGTGCAGATGCGAATGTAACATTGTACAAACAATTGGTTGGTTACTTTATGTATTTAACCGTTACTAGACTAGATGTGATGTTCTATTTGTCTTATAAGCAGGTTCATGTCTAGTCCAAAGGAGGTACACATGCTAGCTGCTAAAAAGATACTCGGATACTTGAAGGGTACTTCTCTACTACTAATAATGTAAATTCACTCCGCTGAGTTCAACCGTGTCTTTTTGAAATTCTCAGTCTACCCTCTGCAATTCACATCACAAAAAACTGTATGGGTATAGCGGATTAATGGGAAATCCAATTGTTATTTGCTACGACAAGCTTTCTATTGGTTTTTTGTAGCAGCTACAGTTACGTTTTTCAAGTAAATTAAAGTGTGGTTCACACAAAAAAATATTTGTTTTTGTTGAGAACTGATAGTAATTAGGTGCATGTTATACTGACAAAAGTGTGCGAACCATTGTTGGCCATGTGAAAACTATAGTTTTGAATCTGTGTGTTGTTGTCTATGATTCTCAACTGACATGTTATTCATCTTGGGAGATGGTTCAGTGCAAACAAAAGTCTTTGTGCGCTGTCTTATTTAATTTTGGAAAATTTGTTCCCATGTTTGTTTTGGTCTTTGAATTCTTTTAGAATTATAGTCCTTTAGATTCACTTAACATGAATGGATATAATTTTGTCCATGAGTGTTGGGAACTGAGAGTTGAAGTCATTGAACTTAACTGAGATGTGCTTTTATAGGTTAAAGCCTTCCTACAGTTTGTTTTTCCACACATAGTGTTGAAGAAAGACGATATTAAAGCATGCCTTTGAAATCATCTTTAATAATAGTTGTAATATCTTTGGTGACATTTTTTTGGTATCAACTTGAACTATCAAAAAGTTCCTACATAAATATTATTAAATATTAATATCACTTAAAAACAGAATTTAAAAAATAAGCGTTCTTTACCAATTCAAAACAGTGCTCTACAAATATTATTGAAATCTCAGTATCACTTAAAAATAGGATCTAAAAAATAAACTTTCTCTTCAAAGTCGTTTCTTAATAATTAATAATAATAATAATTCAAACCAATAAAAAATTAAATTCATTCTTTATTAATTACCAATAAAAATAGAAATTCAACCTAACAAAAAAATTGATGCTGCAATTTAGGGGAAAAAAACTAATATATCATTTCAACGCAAAAAATGGCTAAATATTTATGTAAATCGTATTTTTTTCGAACGAATTAGACATACACAGTTTTTCAAAAAATCAATTCACGCGCAAAATTTGTACCACCATCACGTGCTAAGCACATGCCGTAACACTTGTTAGACATAGGTGCATTTTACAAAAGAGGAGCTAAATATACCAAAGAGCTTACACTGATAGCGACTATGCTAGTGATATAGATGATAGAAAAAAAATGTCTGGCTATGTGTTTATGCTGAGTGGAGGTGTTGCAGCATGGAGTTCAAGGAAACAACCAATAATGAGTTTATCCACGGCTGAAGCTGAGTATATTGCAGTTGCATACAAACAAAGAAAATTCTCAAAAGACTCGGTCATTCTCAGTGTGAGTGCATTGAAGTGTTTTGTGATAATAGTTCTTCAATTGAGCTATCAAAGAATCCGATGTTGCATGGACGATCCAAGCATATTGATGTAAGGTTTCACTTCTTGCGTGATCTCCTAAGTGTGATCTCCTAAGAGAAGGTGGTGTAGAGCTAGTACAGTGTGGCACAAATGAACAAATTGCGTATATAATGACCAAAGGCTTTGAAGTTGGAGGTTTTTGTGAGGCTTCGTGGGATGCTTGGGGTTCAGATGATGGAGAATATAAACTGAGTGCTTCTATCAATTTCAGTTTAGGGGATGAATTGTTAGGAACAACAATGGAATTGGTGAATGCACAAGTTTGTTTCGTTAAATCCGATATAAATTTCTTTTAGTACTTAGTCAATAACTCCTATTTTTTGGATCATATTTATTTCAGTTGTGTCTTGACTATGTCTTGTATAAATCACGTTGTTACGATTTAAACGTGGATGAACTTTGTTTTTTCTTGCATCATGTAAAGGCTGTATTTAAGCCAAGTTACTTTTTTTCAATAATATTAATCATTCACCAAATTTTGGGAGCTAATTGTTTTAGATCTCAATACTTCAACACATGAAATCAATTTCAAAATGAGTAAAAACCTTAAAATATGGATTCTTTGAATTTATGATTTGCAATTTGAATCTCGTTTAGATTTAAAGTTTGAACTTTACGGTTCATGATTTAAATCCCATTTTGAAATCCTTACTTATACTACTAACTTTAAAAAATCAAATTCCTGCTATAGAATTTGATTAACAAGGTTGTACCGCAACATTTTAATGTTCAAATTTTAAAGCATCTCTGATACAAAGGGTACGGAAATAACCATTTAGATTATAACCAACCATTTTAGTGTTCATAGTAAGCAACATATAGATTCTGATAAGTCATTATAGAGTGTTAATGAAAAAGTTTATACAAATTGCTAAGGGCCAAAAAAACTCAGCTGAGTGTAGATGAACTAGATAATTACTTAACTAATCCCAACACACTTCAATTTTCATTGGATAAAAAATTCAACAAATTCGATCACTCTGTTCGCAATCAAAGCAGATAATAACAGAGAAACAAGAAAAATCTTACCTTCGGTTCATATCTATGTCTGCTTTTTTGCAGACGATATTCGCAAATCGTCTTCCAATACCCTTGATTGAAGTCAAGGCGAACATGATTTTCTGCTTTCCATCAACATTTGTGTTTTGAACACGCAGAATATGTTGGAAGTCCTCACCTGCAACTAGAGACTAAATGAAATAAAGAATAAGTACATACTATTAGCTGAAATCAATCAGATGTAGTAAGGAAAAAAAAAAAAATTATCACTAAGGTTTTCAAAATCACACCATTGCAGCAGCGATATAGTTTGCAGAGATGACGGCTATCAAGGTAACGGTATAGTAAACCCTAGAAAAGTTGCGATTTTATGCTACCTGAATAGAAATAGCAAATGGGCTGGGTCTAAACCCATAGGCATTTCATACGATTATTTTTCGATGTGTTTATTAATGCTCTTAGCAAGAGCATGTGTTGCCAGATAATGGCTAGTAGGGTAGTATTCGCTGTTTTGCCAATTCTATTCAGCCCCCGCAAAACTGAAAAATCCAATCCAATAGCATGATTTAAAAAATTTCAATTATAACTTTCTATAGTAAAAATTAGTTCATAAAAGAATTTCACTATAGAAAAAATCCCTTCAACAAAAGAATTTCACCATCGAAAAATTACTTTAGCAGAATCACAAATCGACATAAAATTCAAGTTTCATCTCATCTGCGAAAATGTACATTTTCAAATTAAAAAACAAACATAAAATTCAAGTTTTACCTCTTTTGAATAAATTAGGTTTGTCATCATCACAATTCATCGATTTGAACACAAGATTGAGAATTTACATAAAATTCGATTATTATGGTTTCTTGGTAAGGAAAAAGGAAATAAAATATGATACGAGATTAAAAAAAATGGGCGAATGATAAAAGGACAATTTTGTCATAATTTTTTTTAAATTTAAGGGGGCTACTAAGCAATATCACGTGTTTAAATAGCATTTGCTATTTCATATCAATATTATGCTACTGGGTTGGAGTGGTCGATTAACCGATAACAAAAAACTTATTCAAGGTTGAGAACCTTGATCAGGTGTTAAACGCCATGTTTTAACTTATTATTATTTTATTTTTTTGAAAATGTTACTTTATATACTGAAAAAGAAACACATATTTTCATGATATGTCTCATTAAAACCTTGCAACCTTCTAACATATATGAGTACCTTGCAAGAAAAAAGAGTACATATCATTTTCATATATTAACGGTACAACGAGTCTGAGTCGGAACCAAGTTGTCAAATAGATAGAGGAGTAAGCTAATAATAAACACATTCAAAACCATCCGTACGAGCAAGTTGGGTCAATAAACAAAACAAAAAAAAGCAAAAAAAATCAAAGCTCAAAATACACGTGAATACAAATAAAAATAAAAAATGGAAAAAGACACTTCGGTCAACCTCCACGCGTTATCACCAACTAGAGAGAGAAAATTTCCTACTTTACCAAATTAGAAGTTGATCAAAAACTCTCGAACAAAAAAGATCAATAATGGCGGAAGCTGGAGCATTAATAGAGGATGAAGACGGTGAACACCAGCTTGAAGAGGCAGGCAAATCATAGCTCAAGGAGGTCGATAGTTAGCAGAGGGATATGAAGCGACGCTAAACTCAGCTAAGATAAGTTTAAGCTCTAAGCTTATCATTTGAGGCTTTAAAATATGTTGAATTATAAATTTATTGTCTTGGATTATAGCGTTAAGTCTCAAATTATTTGGCAGTTCAATTCCTTTAAAAAACCGATTATTTCGCTCACACCAAATATTCCAGATTAGGCAAGTAATTGTGACGTTGGTGATTTGGTTGCTTATCAAGTTATTTTTCTGAGTTTGACAAATAGTTTCCAAAAGATTGTGTATATTATGATTGTTACTGAAACTCAACTTAAGCTTAAACATAGTGTTTTCCAGTAATTTTCTCGAATATCTGCATTTAAAAAAAGATGATCTTTGTCTTCATTATGATTTGAGCACAACATACAAGTTCAATCTATGTTAGGATTCCATCTATTGATCCTATCTTTGGTATTTAATTTGTTTAGTATATCCAAGAGGGCACAAATAGACATCTTTGGGGCACAACCTTTATCCCAAATAACCTTTGTCCAATTAAAATCAGTGTGTCCGCATCTGAAATGTGTCCATGCTGATTTCAAAGTAAATTGGCCATGACTATTAGGAGACCAACACTAGAAATCTTGTTACATTTGTTTATGAATAGCTATATTTTTGACTGATTGATGAGATTGTGTAGGAATATAATCAAGGTGTTGTTTCCACTAATTATCAGAAGTTAGCATGGAAACTTTTCTGCTATATCCGCCAGTAATAGACATTGTATTCCATCCATACTTATCAATCAAGAAGGCACCATTAATCCATGGGTCAAATCAGATATCAGTATTTTTACCATTGAAAATTTTCCTACCTATTAGCCCTTTACACCATTGTCTAGCTCTTAGCATGGTCTCCCAAGTATATGAGGCATTGTTGTTCGTAGTAGCAGTTCAAAAATTAACATTACTACAGTATTTATTATGTATCAACTTAGCCCAAAGAGAATCACCTTGAAAAAATAATTCCATAAAAGTTTGGCAGCAATAACTTTGGCAACTTCATCAATTTTCCTAATTCCAAGACCACGTTCACCTTTTGTTTTATACACATCATCCCAACACATTGTATGAGCTTTTGATTTCCATAAAAAATTAGCACATAAAGAGTTGATTTTCTGAGTAACTGTCACATGAAATTGAGTGACTTGAAGCCAAAATTGAACCATAGGATATATGACAGTTTGATTAGCTCTGCTCTACCTCTAATTTCGAGGAACTTGTTGTGCCAATGGCTGAACTTTTTGTTAATTTTGTCAATTAGCCGTCCAAAGTCCATTGCCTATAATTTGTTGTTAGATAGAGGATGCCCAAATACATAATTGGCAGATTTCCAACATTGATTTTATGCATGTCAATAATTTGATGCTTGTTAGTTGCACCTTTACTGAAAAACAATGTTGATTTATTAGCATTTAAATCCAGACTAGTTAAGTTCCTTAGGTTTTGAAAAATGTGATGTATGCTTTCAGCATTTTTAGTGGTGGCTTTAGCTAAGATTAAAATATCATCTGCATATAGCAAATGAGTAATCATTGGTTCAATTTGGTATATGGGGATGATATTACCTTTCAAGAATTCCACATCAATGTTAATAGTAAGAGATTCCATAGCAATAGAAAGTAAATATGGCGAGAGAGGATCTCCTTGTCTTAAACCTCTCGAGCTGTCAATGAAACCATAGGGGGAACCATCTATTAAAACTGAAAATGGAGTAGAAATACATTTATATATGAGATCAGCGAATAATCATGGAAAACCCATAGAAATCATATGATAAATAAATTCTCTACTTATTTTATCATAAGCCTTATGCAGATCAATTTTCAGGCAAAAATTGTTAGAATTTCTTCTGTTGAAACCTATAACCATTTCATATGCTAGTAAGGAATTTTCAGAAATAATTCTCCAAGGAATGAAAGCATTCTGGTTATATGAAATAAGGTCATTCATATAAGCTTTCATTCGATTACAAAGAAGGTTGGCTAAAATTTTATATGAGACGTTACATAGAGAAATTGGTCTAAAATCAGACTTGTTAACCGCATCAGACTTTTTTGAAATAAGGCAGATAAAAGTATGATTGATTTCTCTAATAATTTTCCCCAGATTGGAGGATACCATTCATAGCATTCCAGATATCATATTTAATTTGCTCCCAATGGACTTTATAAAATTTTGAGTTAAGAGCATCTGGTCTAGGGAAGCTGTTAATCTGGAAAATAGCTTCTTTAATTTCCTCTAGCTAAAATGGTTTGCACAGATTATATCTTGCATCGTCAGAAAGAATTTTCCTGCATGCTATGTCTGGAAATTGAAATATGGCTTGAGATGATAAGAACAGTTCAGAGAAATAATTAATGGCTTCATGAGCAATTTTTTCTGATGCTGATGACCAAGATCTCTTATCATTAAGAATGAGATTACTCCTTCGTTTAGGTTTGAGGACGCTGCTAAAAAAAATTCGGTTGGTTTATCCCCTTTAATAAGCCAATTAATTTTCATTTTTTGCTCATTTTCGACAGCAATGTTACTCATTATAGTATGAATCTGATCACTGTTTGAAAAGTACTGTTCCATTAGGTTTTCATTAAGAGGATTGCGAATAAACTGATTATATAGCTCATTAGTTTCCTCCTTTAATTTAACAACCACTGTATATATGTCACTTTTACTTTTTGTCCATGTCTTCAATGAAGCTTTTACAGATTTCAGTTTGCATAAAAACATGTAGAGAGGATTGCTAGAGAATACTTGATTCAAAGCTTCATGGAGGAAGGAATGGTAACCCACTTGCAAGTGCAAGGAGTTATTATATTTAAATGGTACTCGAATTCTTATTTTATTGTGTAATATAAGATTGATCATGATAGGGGTATGATCACTCAAGGCGTGATTACCAAAATTAATACCAAAGTGATCAAACTTTTCCAACCATAAATTATTAACAAAAACACGCTCTATCTTACTATGGATAAAGAACATATTACCTCCTCTCCAAGTAAAAAATTACCTGAGAAATCAGGTTCCACCAATTTAGAAAAGGCAACATAGTCTATGAAGTCTTGGTCCCCCACCAAGTTGAAAAGTCCATTATTCATTATGTCGTTAGGAGATAGAATAGCACTGAAATCGCCTTCCACGATCCATGGAAAATTAACACACTTAGATTGTTCTGTAATATAATGCCACAGTTCTTTACGCTTCACATCCTCATTGAATGCATACACTGTGGTACACAAAACACTAATGCCATTTACATTATGTAATATATACAAGAAATGTATTGATCATTTGTATGTAATATGATATTCAACCATTGAGTAGAGTCCCAAATGAGTAGGATACGACTTTTCTGATCATTAATTATGTTATGAGAAAATTTCCAATTATTAGAAACTTTGGTCATAAATCTATCAGTGTTATCTAGAATAGTTTATTTTCGAGAATTCCAATAAATGAAAACCTATTACTACTTAAAATTTGCAAAATCTCCAACTGCTTAGCAGGGACATTCATACTCCTAATGTTCCAGAAGAGGAACTCCATCTATATGTTAATTTCAGGATTGCTACTACCTTCAAGGGTGGTAGCTGTCTCCGTTATCTTGGCTTTTTTTTTGTTTTTTTGCTTTTGCTTTTCAGCTGATTGACTAAACTTGTCCATGCAGGGTTCTCAATCACATCAGAGTTATTGGTGGCTTTAAACTTGAAAGGAACTTCCTCTGACCTAGTCTTTCGAGTAGCTCTTGTTCTGGAGGTAAGCAGGGATTTTGAATTCTTTGCAGCATCTATCTGGTTTGAGAGTGAATCCGGATTATCTTCAGACATTCCAACTGGATCGCTATTAGATTCCTTTGTACATTTATTTGGAGCTTGTATTGCCTTATCAGATTCAGTAGCTACAATGTTCTAATTCACAATTGTACTAAGATTCGAATTTTGAGTCACAGTTGTATCAATAGTCGAATTTGGAATGCTCGACTAGACAATTTGGAACTTATAAGCAGAGTTTTCTTTAGAAACATTATTACTGTCATCATTTGAATTGAAGTTGTGAATATTTTCCTATTATGGGCTGTTTGGTTTCAGTTGATCATTTGTAGTATAAGAGGAGCTTTCATTGGATTGTCTGTCGTTTTCCATGTTGATATCAACATTTTCCATATTGGTATCAATATTCATGTCTGAATTTTGTGTCATTGGATTTTGATTCGTTGCTTTAGGCATCCAAAATTTATTGAATTGACAATGATTATCAGCATGTCTAAAACTTGAACAATTTGAGCAAGTAGATGGTTTCCATTCATATGATACTTCTTGCCAAATAATTTCATCTTTCTCAGTTAAGACTGGGATTTTATTCGAGTACTTAAATGAGTTGTTAGTTTCAATTAACACTCTAGCGTATACAATTTTAATAATACCTTCGATGAATTTATCCAATTTGATGGGGAAGCCAAGCACGGAGGCAATACGACTAATCCCCTCCTACATCCACTAGTCAAAAGGAAGGTTGGGTAATCGAATCCAAATTGGAATGGAGTGTAGGATTTCTTTGTTGGGCTGCATTCCAAGAGCCCATCTCTTCATCATCATTAATTTTTTATTGTAGTAGTAGGGACCTCATTCCAAAACTTTATCACAATCTTGTTCTTTGTTAAATTTAATCACATAAAATCCATTTTCCACTGACTAAATCGAAAATTCATAAGGTGGTTTCCAGAATCTAGTAATATAATATTTGAAATATGGGTAATAAGGTTTAGGACCAACTATATATACCACAATTGCATTATCCCGCCGTTTTTTAGCATCTTGAACCACCTTAGCAGACATTTTAGCACATTGCATAGATTTGAATTCGCGGGGATGGTAAGCTCTAACGGGATAGAAACTGGAATATTATTGCCCTTGACAACTTCATTTCATGCCCTACTAGACGAGGTGGAAAATTTCCATTTGTTAATAGCAGGTCTATTAACCGAAAGATTGGGGCAATCAACATTATCGTTGGGGATAGTAATGTTCTGATGAGCGTTTTGATAAGGACGCATCCTTAAGTTCTGACGATGAAAGTCGTGGGAATCAGAATTAGATGATCGAGCTTGAGGCACAAATTTAGATTGTCGTTTCCATTTGTGGGAGAGGACTGGGATGAAGCCATCATCGGAGGCAGCTACATGGTCAAAAATGGTACGGTTGGAAGCCTGGAGGGTGATTTGGAATGGAAAGAGGCGGATCAAGGGGTAGGGAGGCCTGACGGCTACTATGGTTAGAAGAGGGCATCACTAAGGCAAGAGGGCAGTGAAACGAGGTGGGTAGGTTGGGTAGACAGTGAGGTGGCTGGCGAACGGAGCCAGATGAGGGCATCGCTTATTTTCTTGTTCTAAAATAAATTCATTTAAATTTTAGAATTTCTTCAATGTCTTTTATTTTTTATATGACTTTTGTATAATTTTTACTTGTATATTTTCTATGTAATTATATAGTTTATTGATTCAAAATATGAACATACGAGTCATTTTTTATTATTACCCCTTCATTATAAATAACACACAAATTCTGTTAGTAAAAAGCCAAAATAGTCGAAGAACACGGAAATGAGTAACAAGAACAAAAGAGGCAACAAAAAGAGCAAGAACAACAGTTTTTCCTAGATTAAATGACTATTACTATTAAAAAAAATTCATGGTAGCAATTATTAGAATTAGTAGATGCACAATGTTTCCCTATGGTTATGGATATAAGAAGTGGACTGACGAGTATCTATCGGTTGAATATGTTTTAAAAATGTAAAATGGAATTACATCTCTCTAAAATAAGCTAAGAGCCAAGTAAATTGTACATTTATTATTGACGAGGTGTTTGACATAATACTTCGAACTACTTACAAGTTAATGCGTACGAAGACTAGGCTATCATTTTATGTTTATATCAGACATATGTTGATCTTTATTCAAATGCACCAATTTATCTTTGTATGTTTGTTAGATTTTTTTATAATGAGTGATGCTTTATTCAAGTAGAGCACTCTTTTGGATGTTTCAAGGGCTCGAACTCGTGACCTTTAGAAGCTCTGTCTAAAGTACCACACTTCTAACCACTTGAACTAGAGGTCCTTGACGTATGTTTATTAGATTTATATGTATATTTTTATGTATGATCATGGAAGAAACTAAAACGAGTCACAATATAAAACCTAACATCACATGAAAAAATGCGCAATATAGAAAATTAGATGAGACGCATCACTAAAAAGTATGCCACGCTGTAACGACCCATAAAATTTTAGCAATTTTTAATTGGTATTTAACGTATTGAATTGGATTTTGAGAAATTATTAATAATAAAATTTTGAAAAGAAAAAGAAAATATGTTATGTATATTAATGATTTGTAGTACGAGCTGTGTACATATATTTTAAAGTTTGGTTGTGGTTATACCTATAAGATTTAGTACAAAAACTTTATAAACTATTATTTATACTATAATATAAGTTAAGTTTGATGTAAATTTGGTAGCATAGTTCATTTCTATTGGGTATAAATATCAATAGCGTGGGTAATAAATTTACGGTCTCCTTTTGCTTTTCAGCAAGGTGTGTAAATTTTAAGTATGTTGAGTACGTTCCATATATAGTTATTTTGGAAAACCACTGTATATGTATGATGGTCTATTTGAAGTGTATATATAGTAAAGCGTATTTATACCAAGTTTTATTTAATTTATATGTGTTATAATAGCTATATATATATATGTTAGTCTTGATACTAGTATATAGTTTTACTGAAGTTTGATTTCTAGTCATGTTAAATATATATATATATTTGATTTTGGGTTTTTGTGTCACCATTTCCAGTTTATTTTAGTGCATATTTAGTATATCTATACATATGTCGTCAGCTATAAATACGATAGTTAAGGGTTTCATATATCATATGAACCAAAGAAGAAGAGAAGTATATACTATATTTAACTACATATATGAAGTATATGTTTTAAGGGTTGATTTAAGGTCTGCATTAAAAAAAGTAGTTGTGATTACCATTATTTCATATTGTACCTTCTATATTCCTGACTGACTTTCAGCGTTCATTCATTCATTTTAATTGTGGGTTTTTCTTTTCTCTCTCTTTTCTTATAAATAATTGTACGCATTCATCTCTTTCCCTTTCTTATATTTTGTCCCTTCATCATCTTTTAGCCGTTAATTTTGTTTCGAAAATCAAGAAAATTTGTATACGTTTTATTCTTTTTGAACGTTTAATAATAAAGATAAATCTGCATAGTATAATCAGATATGAATTGAGATCTAGGAAATAAATAAATATAAAAACGTATAACATGCCACTAATAATAAATTGCTTTAATAGCTTCTCAATTAGCGTACAGCTGTTTCCATCCCATGCCATGTCAAAAGTTTGAAACGTAATAAATGCTATATGATTATTTCGCATTTTTTTTTTCCTTTATTATTTCCTGTACGTTTTCATTCCAATCTAAATTATAACTTTTTGATTTCCATGCCTTTTCGGATCTCAAACGCGCAGCCCAAGGAATATTTCTTTAATAATTTTCCTAAAAATCAGCTTTTGGCCGTTTTATTGCATTGATTTCAAATTGTGCCCGTTTGTTTTTCTCATTCCTCTCATACGTTACCACTTTTATTTATGCTCGGGACACGGCTCATTTTTTTTCCTTCGTTCCCTTTCTTTTATTTGCTTCCTTCGTTTCCATCGGTTCAATTATATAGATTTTTATATTCGTTGCACGTTTACATTCATTTATTTTGACCAGTCCTTTCCTTTGTTATTCCCCTAATTTTGTGCGTTACTTTACCATAACCAATGCTCCGTATTTATTCGCTTTAATCTTTTCAGCTGAATTTGACCATTACTATTCAAATCAATTCATATTTATTGTATACGTTTCGTATGCAACGGTTCTTTTCTTTATTTATTTTGCCTTTATAACCTTGTTTGACTTCGTTTCTTTCATATTGCAAACTGCTGTCACTTCCAATCTCATTCCTCATTTTAAGTTTTCTTCCTCCTCCTTCTTCCATTTTTCTTTCTACAGATCCACCTATTTTCTCCCTTCTTTTACCGTGCTTCCACCTCCCATCGCTTCGTCACCCACCACATCCAACTCATCCCTCTCCCTCCGCGTTTTTCTCTCCTCCTCTCATGCACATATCTCTCTACACGTGTTGTCATCGCCTGCATGCTCAGCCATCCTCAGAGCCTTCACCATCAACAATCATGCCACACGTTATCTTTGAGTAATAGGTTAGCATATATTTATAATATATATGTGTTATTGTA
Source organism: Allium cepa (assembly GCA_030765085.1). Classification (NCBI taxonomy): domain Eukaryota; kingdom Viridiplantae; phylum Streptophyta; class Magnoliopsida; order Asparagales; family Amaryllidaceae; genus Allium; species Allium cepa. The sequence continues at coordinate 56,553,408 of CM060939.1, forward strand.
TATTTTCTATAAGTCTGTATTTGGAATATGTGATCTGTCCTACATGATTTTAAATTCATGTTAGTTATGTATCATATGGTATTATATATATGAGTTCATAACAGTATTCTTTTTTTTTTTTCTTTTTTTTTTCGTTCATAGTGTGTATGATATTATACTATGTATAGAGATTTGATAACTTGATTGTTTTATACTTTATGTGTCACGTTGGTATTCAATTTTAAAAGTTTGAAGGTTATATATTAGTTAATATATAGTTTAATATATGTCAGTAATGTATATCTATGCAGTAATATTGTATGTATTATAGCAAAGTAAGTTTTTTTTTTTTGATTTAAGATATCATATATACATCTTATAAATATAGTATGGTTCCAAGTATGAAATGTTTGCAGTTTTCAGATTCTATATAATATAAAATTTTGTTCGCATGTTATAAAATTTGATAAGTGTATATATAAATATTATATAAAAAGTTAGTACATAGATAAAACGTAAAGCATACTCATCTTATCAGTCGATTGTATATGTATTTAAATATATGATATGTTTAAAGCTATGTATTTTGTGAATAACTGTTTATAAGTATATATATACACATTTGATTTAAAGTTATAAAGGTATGCATATTGTGAATTAGACTATATTAATGGTTAGCTTACAAATATTTATATAGTTTTATAGGGAAGTACGAGCTATGTGGGTTATATTTTTAGCAAGCGTATTGTTACCACTTTAAAATGGGTGAAGTTTTACAGTTTACGGTCTATTTGTGTAAGTGTGTAATGTATGTTTAATTTAATAAAGTTATGATAGTTTTGTATAAAATGTTTAACTATTTATATATCTGATATAATGATAGTTCATATCTGATATAGCTTATATATTATAAAGTTACAGGATACGTTAGTTTTATACGCTAGTTAATATATATATTTAATAATTGACTAAAATGTTTTCAGTGTGAGTTTACTTTTTTTAGTGTTGGATTTTATACGGCATAGTATGTATACTTGTTCACAGTCTATATAAGTATATGAGTGCATGTGTCATTATAAGTATTTTGTTGTTTATAAATCTCGAGACATATATATGCGTTTAGGTGTTTGTTTCAGACTTACGTAATATATATATATATAACCGAATATAGGCTATGCATTTGGAATTTCTATATATACATTTTTATTATGAACATATATAGGTTGCTTTCATGGGTTTTTTTTTAAGTAATATATATTACAATAAGTGGTTATATTGTTTTTATAATAATTATTGACTATAAAATATAATACAATGGTTTTTTTTTGGACGAATTATGTTTAAATTACATATAGGTATATATAGATTTTAAATATACATTTTTAATTTGAAAATTGGTTTTGGGAGAATTAATATCATAATAATTTATATTTTTTTCTGTAATATCAAAATTGATTCGATTCATTCTCATCGATTTCCCATTATCAGCCTTGTCCGTCGTGCCTATTTTCTGCATCCAATCTTGTCCATCCAGCGTTGCTTTGGATTTCGTAGCTTATTTCATCATCATATATCTCTAGCCTCGAAAGGTGAGCAATCACTCACGATTAACGTTCTTTTATTTATTAAATTTAATTTCAATTGAAATGACAATTGAAATATGCTGCTGTTAGATTTAAATTGTTATATATGCTTTTATCGGTAACTGTTCACTTATGGGATATGATACCATATCTTATTGTTTATATTTATTTTGATGATATATGCTTGTTGTTATTATTATTTTCATATCTGTTATCACTCTGCAAGTTCCCTATTAGTATAGAAATCACTATGGGTTGAAAAGATACATACCCGAACGGACTTTAGAATAGGATAATTTCGTTACGGGTTGAAATGATAGACCCAAGAGATTTTTGATTTAATTTAAAATTTTGGATTTCGGGTTGAAATGATATCCACCCGAATATATTTAGTGTACGGATTGAAATGATAAATATCCGTAGCACTTGACTATATGGTAGGAAATATATATACAGACACCATTGGTCCATATAAATATTTTGAAATTATTTCTATAATTTTGGAAAGAAATATACGGTTTAATAAATTTTGATTCTTAAGATATTATATAAATGGAAATTTTATATATAGATTTAGTCGTAATATTTGATTTAAATTAGATTGATTTAATACATATAATATAGTTGAGTATCTATGGAAATCTATATTTCAAATAGATCTTTCTCGTAATAAATTGAAAAAATAGGATTGGGAGGTACATTTGGGTTTATTAAAAATGGTATTTAAATAAGGATTTATTTAATTAAATCGACTTGAATTGAACTTGTAAATATTAAAGCTTTGAGCTATATTGGAATTTAAATGGCGATTTCGAGATTTAGATCTGTATTTGAAATAAATATAGTTGAATTTGTTATTTAGAAACTAAACTGAATTAAAATATAAATTTAGGTTGAACTAAATTTGAATTTATTATTTAGAAGCTAAATTGAATAAAAATTAGTTTGAAACGTTGAATACTTAAAGTTTGAAATATATTGGAATATAAAGGGGGTATTTTGTGATTTCAAATTTGAATTTGAGATTGATAAATTGGGATTTGAATTTAATTTGAATGGGAAGGTTGGGTTAATGTTGAAACGATTTGTTAAGTTGAGGGAATTGAAAATACTTTACTGTATAAATTATTTAATATATATAAACACTATTTGGGAAATATAGAGATATTTGGAGTGAAAATAATGTTTTGGTTTTGAAGTATAAATTAAGATGAAAGAACCACGGTGTTATAGTGTATATTTCTACCCTGTAGATAGTTCCATGGACCCTTAGAGGATGGTTATTCCAAACATTCTTTGAGTTAATTATATTTCAGTTGATATTTCACTTGAGTTAGATTTATAGATATAAGAATGTTAATCCTGACTCGAGTGTTTTGTGTTTTGCTTTACGCTCGGGTCAGACTGAGTGATACAGCATTTGAGACTCACCTTCGAAGTTGGAGCCTTGCTTGAAGATCCAGCTATCTATCCTTTCAGTCATCCTGTTGATTTGTTCAGAGAAGTCATCTGCGCATACTGGAGACTTCACTATATCTAAGATATTCAATTGTATTTATTTCTATCTCCAATGTATATAGTAGCTTCATAAACTACTATTCTTTATCTATTCCGCTGCATTGTATTACTCTGTGTAAGTGATCTATGATTGATTTATTTACTGTATATTTTAAGTTTTGCCAAATTTTTATTAACAATTCGGTATTTTGAATTATTCAAGTCGGACATGTACGGTTTTATTGTCGAATTTGAATGGTCCAAAATAGCGGGTCGTTACAGTTGGTATCAGAGCTTTGGCTCTAGGCAAAACTTAGCATATATGGTAAATTTATTTACAGAATCACTTTCGTTCGAGTTGAATCTCTTCCTTTTTGACTCAATTTCCTTTGAGTTTTGGAATGTCCCTCGGTTTCGAAATTCATTCTGTCTCTCCCTATTTATATTCGTTTGATTCTGGAGTATCCCATAACTCCATTGAATGATTTGTAAAGGGGGTGAAAACTCCTTTTCAATTGGCATTGACTCACCGAAGATTCCTGTATCCTCGGTTTACGATGCTGATATATCTTGTTATGCCGAATTCTATATCTCCGACGATCGAATGTCGAATTGCCTCAGAATTCTACACCGATCTAATTTTGGAATCACGGTTGACAGGTAAAGGTCGCCCGCGATTTATAGAAGTATATCCATCTTCTATTTTGTAACTTAATTATCTCATCTTCGATCGAGTCTATCTTCGAATCAGGATTCTATTGATTAGAGTTCCTTTAAATTAAATCTCTATCTTTGTTTTGAAATCCATCCTTAAATCATCCTTTGAAAATCGGGTTTTGTTTGTATTTTAGAAATTGTTTATACCGAAATTATTATTTTGATAACTATGATTTTATTCTACATATATAAAGAAAATGTTTTCGGTAGAGATTATATACCTATATATAAAGCAAATAAGAAATGTTATTCTATATAAAAAGGGTTTTGAAAGGATTTGAAATTTTGAAAAAATTATAAGAAATTGATTTATATAAAAATGATTTATAATTGAAGTGTTAAATTTGAAATTCGAGAATTGAATTCCGGTATTTTGAAATTGGTTTTAAGATTTTGGAAATTATATATAAATAATACGATTTAAAAGTATTTTTCCGAATAAGAAATATTTCAAATGAATTCAAATGAATTCCAATAATTTTGAAGAAATTTCAAAGAAGTTTTCAAGAAAATAGAAGTCCAGAACTCACTTATGTCGCTGGAGAATAATTTCGGTGATGAGTGCACGCATCATCGACATTGATTTTCGAGTTTCAGAGTGGGGGAGAGGCCACTTTAATAGCTTCGCTATGCGAGTGATTTTGTAAAACCGTTTTTGATTTCAAATTCCGAAGTATAATTTGATATTTTCGAAAGATATATGTATATATTTGAAACAATTTGAAGTAAGACCGGTGTTCAGTCCTCGAGTTTTTGATTTGACTTAGAATAACTCTATTTATAAAAATTGATTTCCATCTCTTGGATTTGAAATTGATTTTCACCGACTATTTTGAAGGTTCGAGCACTTCCAAATCAAGGTTTAAAGGTTTAAAAACCAAGATATTTCGAAAGGTATAAAATATTTGATAAAGTATGCAAGTTTTGTTGTATGAGGTTAAACCTTTTATTAAGTAAGAGAATATGGCTATTTTAATTATACTAATATGGAATTTAGTTTTTAAATGTTTTGAAAGAATTTTAGTTTTAAATAATGGTTTTCAAAAAGGTAAATTGGATATTTCAAATCGAAGTAAATAGTTTAAAGGTTTTAAAGGGATAATTATAAATTTGGAAACCATTTTGAATATAATTGATTTTGAGAAAAATATTTGGTTTTGAAAATTAAATTGAAAAAAAAACCCAGTACTTATATGGTGATTTTGGAAATGAATTTGTTTGACTTGAATTATTTTAATTTGGAAACTGGGATAATTTTCTACACCTATTATTTTGGGAACTTTGAAATTCAGACATTTAATTTGGAAGAAAATTTGGTGAAATCATATATGATTTTGAAACTGAATTGGTATTGAAATAATTTGAAATTGAGAACCTTAGATTACTAAGCACTTGATTTGGGAGTGGTCGAACTTATATAAAATGGATTGTATAAGTATGAGGTTGATTTGAAATCTATTGATTTGAAAGGTACTCAATTTGGAAAGAGATTTTATTTAATCGAAATCTATATAAGTATGATTTGATCTACTATTGATTTGTAAAGTATTCGATTTGAGAAAGGAATCCTATATATATGGACTTTATATAAGTACAATATTTGAAAGTGATTTGAAAAGGTACTATATGATATATATTTTCGAAGTAAAGATATGGAAAGTGCCTTCTGCTTGATATCCGCTTTGTGGCCACATCGTGGATTCATTCTATCGATATTATTCTCTCTGATTTTCGGTTTTCCGGATGTAATACTCGAGTGTTTCCCACCGTGGCGTAACCCATGGTTTTTTTTCTCTCGTGAATGCACAGCGCAATTGCCTGGCTGAGTCTTGCCTAGGGGTACGGATTGTTTCCTGGGGGATCCAGGCGTAACCATTGTGTATCCTGCAATCTGTGTAGGTCGCGAATAGTAGCGCAAGTGCCTGGCTGAGTCTTGCCTAGGGGTACGGATTGTTTCCTGGGGGATCCAGGCGTAACCATTGTGTATCCTGCACTCTACTAGTCATCATGGCGTAACTCGCAGGGCTGAGAAAGCTTACGGATATGGATTGTTTCCTGGGGGACCCAGGCGTAACCATTGTGTATCTGCGAACCATGATCGGACAAAGGTTTTGGTTTGGTTGTTTTGTTTGGATTGTACTTTCCATATCTGTTTTTAAAGTTTTTTTTAAGTATTTTCACTGGTTGTTGAAACAGGTCTACTAAGTACTTGAAGAATTCTAGCTTTGCGCCTGATCAACGCATGGCCAGAGTCTGCAAGAACGAGGATAAACTTGTTGAAACATCGAGTTATAAAAATATTTTTAAAAGAAAAGATTTATTTCGATATAAAAGGTATTTATTGTAAAAGTATTTCCAACAAAGAAATTTTGTGTTAATATTTGAAATTGAAACTCTCATGGTTTGAAATGTACGATTCTTGCCCGATTCTATTCTTTTGAATCTACCTTATCTGCCCTGCTTTATTTATTCAACTATATTCTCTTTTCCGAATCTATCTTCTTTCCTTCTTTCCTTCTTTTGAATATATCCTTTAAAACATTGTTTATTTATATTCTACCTGGTTTAATAAGAGAGAAAAATTAGTGTTTTATAAATAATTGATCTCATAATTAATTGAATGGATTTGATAAAATGAGTAATCTATTAAATATTAATCAATTTAAATAATAACAAAAGAAAAAGTATATGGTTTTAAATAAATTTTTTTAATTTGTTTTTCAAAGTCTAAATTTTTCATCTGGTTGTTTCTATTCTCCTACTTTATTCCTTTTCGGGGACGAAAAGTTTTGAGTGGGGGAGAGTGTAACGACCCATAAAATTTTAGCAATTTTTAATTGGTATTTAACGTATTGAATTGGATTTTGAGAAATTATTAATAATAAAATTTTGAAAAGAAAAAGAAAATATGTTATGTATATTAATGATTTGTAGTACGAGCTGTGTACATATATTTTAAAGTTTGGTTGTGGTTATACCTATAAGATTTAGTACAAAAACTTTATAAACTATTATTTATACTATAATATAAGTTAAGTTTGATGTAAATTTGGTAGCATAGTTCATTTCTATTGGGTATAAATATCAATAGCGTGGGTAATAAATTTACGGTCTCCTTTTGCTTTTCAGCAAGGTGTGTAAATTTTAAGTATGTTGAGTACGTTCCATATATAGTTATTTTGGAAAACCACTGTATATGTATGATGGTCTATTTGAAGTGTATATATAGTAAAGCGTATTTATACCAAGTTTTATTTAATTTATATGTGTTATAATAGCTATATATATATGTTAGTCTTGATACTAGTATATAGTTTTACTGAAGTTTGATTTCTAGTCATGTTAAATATATATATATATTTGATTTTGGGTTTTTGTGTCACCATTTCCAGTTTATTTTAGTGCATATTTAGTATATCTATACATATGTCGTCAGCTATAAATACGATAGTTAAGGGTTTCATATATCATATGAACCAAAGAAGAAGAGAAGTATATACTATATTTAACTACATATATGAAGTATATGTTTTAAGGGTTGATTTAAGGTCTGCATTAAAAAAAGTAGTTGTGATTACCATTATTTCATATTGTACCTTCTATATTCCTGACTGACTTTCAGCGTTCATTCATTCATTTTAATTGTGGGTTTTTCTTTTCTCTCTCTTTTCTTATAAATAATTGTACGCATTCATCTCTTTCCCTTTCTTATATTTTGTCCCTTCATCATCTTTTAGCCGTTAATTTTGTTTCGAAAATCAAGAAAATTTGTATACGTTTTATTCTTTTTGAACGTTTAATAATAAAGATAAATCTGCATAGTATAATCAGATATGAATTGAGATCTAGGAAATAAATAAATATAAAAACGTATAACATGCCACTAATAATAAATTGCTTTAATAGCTTCTCAATTAGCGTACAGCTGTTTCCATCCCATGCCATGTCAAAAGTTTGAAACGTAATAAATGCTATATGATTATTTCGCATTTTTTTTTTCCTTTATTATTTCCTGTACGTTTTCATTCCAATCTAAATTATAACTTTTTGATTTCCATGCCTTTTCGGATCTCAAACGCGCAGCCCAAGGAATATTTCTTTAATAATTTTCCTAAAAATCAGCTTTTGGCCGTTTTATTGCATTGATTTCAAATTGTGCCCGTTTGTTTTTCTCATTCCTCTCATACGTTACCACTTTTATTTATGCTCGGGACACAGCTCATTTTTTTTCCTTCGTTCCCTTTCTTTTATTTGCTTCCTTCGTTTCCATCGGTTCAATTATATAGATTTTTATATTCGTTGCACGTTTACATTCATTTATTTTGACCAGTCCTTTCCTTTGTTATTCCCCTAATTTTGTGCGTTACTTTACCATAACCAATGCTCCGTATTTATTCGCTTTAATCTTTTCAGCTGAATTTGACCATTACTATTCAAATCAATTCATATTTATTGTATACGTTTCGTATGCAACGGTTCTTTTCTTTATTTATTTTGCCTTTATAACCTTGTTTGACTTCGTTTCTTTCATATTGCAAACTGCTGTCACTTCCAATCTCATTCCTCATTTTAAGTTTTCTTCCTCCTCCTTCTTCCATTTTTCTTTCTACAGATCCACCTATTTTCTCCCTTCTTTTACCGTGCTTCCACCTCCCATCGCTTCGTCACCCACCACATCCAACTCATCCCTCTCCCTCCGCGTTTTTCTCTCCTCCTCTCATGCACATATCTCTCTACACGTGTTGTCATCGCCTGCATGCTCAGCCATCCTCAGAGCCTTCACCATCAACAATCATGCCACACGTTATCTTTGAGTAATAGGTTAGCATATATTTATAATATATATGTGTTATTGTATATTTTCTATAAGTCTGTATTTGGAATATGTGATCTGTCCTACATGATTTTAAATTCATGTTAGTTATGTATCATATGGTATTATATATATGAGTTCATAACAGTATTCTTTTTTTTTTCTTTTTTTTTTCGTTCATAGTGTGTATGATATTATACTATGTATAGAGATTTGATAACTTGATTGTTTTATACTTTATGTGTCACGTTGGTATTCAATTTTAAAAGTTTGAAGGTTATATATTAGTTAATATATAGTTTAATATATGTCAGTAATGTATATCTATGCAGTAATATTGTATGTATTATAGCAAAGTAAGTTTTTTTTTTTGATTTAAGATATCATATATACATCTTATAAATATAGTATGGTTCCAAGTATGAAATGTTTGCAGTTTTCAGATTCTATATAATATAAAATTTTGTTCGCATGTTATAAAATTTGATAAGTGTATATATAAATATTATATAAAAAGTTAGTACATAGATAAAACGTAAAGCATACTCATCTTATCAGTCGATTGTATATGTATTTAAATATATGATATGTTTAAAGCTATGTATTTTGTGAATAACTGTTTATAAGTATATATATACACATTTGATTTAAAGTTATAAAGGTATGCATATTGTGAATTAGACTATATTAATGGTTAGCTTACAAATATTTATATAGTTTTATAGGGAAGTACGAGCTATGTGGGTTATATTTTTAGCAAGCGTATTGTTACCACTTTAAAATGGGTGAAGTTTTACAGTTTACGGTCTATTTGTGTAAGTGTGTAATGTATGTTTAATTTAATAAAGTTATGATAGTTTTGTATAAAATGTTTAACTATTTATATATCTGATATAATGATAGTTCATATCTGATATAGCTTATATATTATAAAGTTACAGGATACGTTAGTTTTATACGCTAGTTAATATATATATTTAATAATTGACTAAAATGTTTTCAGTGTGAGTTTACTTTTTTTAGTGTTGGATTTTATACGGCATAGTATGTATACTTGTTCACAGTCTATATAAGTATATGAGTGCATGTGTCATTATAAGTATTTTGTTGTTTATAAATCTCGAGACATATATATGCGTTTAGGTGTTTGTTTCAGACTTACGTAATATATATATATATAACCGAATATAGGCTATGCATTTGGAATTTCTATATATACATTTTTATTATGAACATATATAGGTTGCTTTCATGGGTTTTTTTTTAAGTAATATATATTACAATAAGTGGTTATATTGTTTTTATAATAATTATTGACTATAAAATATAATACAATGGTTTTTTTTTGGACGAATTATGTTTAAATTACATATAGGTATATATAGATTTTAAATATACATTTTTAATTTGAAAATTGGTTTTGGGAGAATTAATATCATAATAATTTATATTTTTTTCTGTAATATCAAAATTGATTCGATTCATTCTCATCGATTTCCCATTATCAGCCTTGTCCGTCGTGCCTATTTTCTGCATCAAATCTTGTCCATCCAGCGTTGCTTTGGATTTCGTAGCTTATTTCATCATCATATATCTCTAGCCTCGAAAGGTGAGCAATCACTCACGATTAACGTTCTTTTATTTATTAAATTTAATTTCAATTGAAATGACAATTGAAATATGCTGCTGTTAGATTTAAATTGTTATATATGCTTTTATCGGTAACTGTTCACTTATGGGATATGATACCATATCTTATTGTTTATATTTATTTTGATGATATATGCTTGTTGTTATTATTATTTTCATATCTGTTATCACTCTGCAAGTTCCCTATTAGTATAGAAATCACTATGGGTTGAAAAGATACATACCCGAACGGACTTTAGAATAGGATAATTTCGTTACGGGTTGAAATGATAGACCCAAGAGATTTTTGATTTAATTTAAAATTTTGGATTTCGGGTTGAAATGATATCCACCCGAATATATTTAGTGTACGGATTGAAATGATAAATATCCGTAGCACTTGACTATATGGTAGGAAATATATATACAGACACCATTGGTCCATATAAATATTTTGAAATTATTTCTATAATTTTGGAAAGAAATATACGGTTTAATAAATTTTGATTCTTAAGATATTATATAAATGGAAATTTTATATATAGATTTAGTCGTAATATTTGATTTAAATTAGATTGATTTAATACATATAATATAGTTGAGTATCTATGGAAATCTATATTTCAAATAGATCTTTCTCGTAATAAATTGAAAAAATAGGATTGGGAGGTACATTTGGGTTTATTAAAAATGGTATTTAAATAAGGATTTATTTAATTAAATCGACTTGAATTGAACTTGTAAATATTAAAGCTTTGAGCTATATTGGAATTTAAATGGCGATTTCGAGATTTAGATCTGTATTTGAAATAAATATAGTTGAATTTGTTATTTAGAAACTAAACTGAATTAAAATATAAATTTAGGTTGAACTAAATTTGAATTTATTATTTAGAAGCTAAATTGAATAAAAATTAGTTTGAAACGTTGAATACTTAAAGTTTGAAATATATTGGAATATAAAGGGGGTATTTTGTGATTTCAAATTTGAATTTGAGATTGATAAATTGGGATTTGAATTTAATTTGAATGGGAAGGTTGGGTTAATGTTGAAACGATTTGTTAAGTTGAGGGAATTGAAAATACTTTACTGTATAAATTATTTAATATATATAAACACTATTTGGGAAATATAGAGATATTTGGAGTGAAAATAATGTTTTGGTTTTGAAGTATAAATTAAGATGAAAGAACCACGGTGTTATAGTGTATATTTCTACCCTGTAGATAGTTCCATGGACCCTTAGAGGATGGTTATTCCAAACATTCTTTGAGTTAATTATATTTCAGTTGATATTTCACTTGAGTTAGATTTATAGATATAAGAATGTTAATCCTGACTCGAGTGTTTTGTGTTTTGCTTTACGCTCGGGTCAGACTGAGTGATACAGCATTTGAGACTCACCTTCGAAGTTGGAGCCTTGCTTGAAGATCCAGCTATCTATCCTTTCAGTCATCCTGTTGATTTGTTCAGAGAAGTCATCTGCGCATACTGGAGACTTCACTATATCTAAGATATTCAATTGTATTTATTTCTATCTCCAATGTATATAGTAGCTTCATAAACTACTATTCTTTATCTATTCCGCTGCATTGTATTACTCTGTGTAAGTGATCTATGATTGATTTATTTACTGTATATTTTAAGTTTTGCCAAATTTTTATTAACAATTCGGTATTTTGAATTATTCAAGTCGGACATGTACGGTTTTATTGTCGAATTTGAATGGTCCAAAATAGCGGGTCGTTACACACGCAATAAAACTAGAATGAAACATAACATAATAAATTAATTATTATTTTTATTTCTTCATTTAAATCTGCAGCAACACTAAACTACTCGTTGAAATAGCCTTGAGCCATCAACAATGTTACATATGTAGAAAAATGTGTACGCTAATACGAATACAATTATATTATAACATTAGTCGTGTAACGACCCTAAATTTCAGTCATTTGTATTTGAAATATTTAATTGATTTTAAATACTGAAAAGTTAATTTTATAAGTTAAATAATTTGAATTACAAATATAATGGTTATTTGAATTTGCGAATTGTGAAATTAATAATTGAATCTTGGATTTGATTTGGATAAAAATTATTTCGAAATCTCAATTGAATTCAATATAAATAAGAACGATGGTAATAGACTTTTAAATTGGAATTTAAAGGTAATCAAAAGTGTTTGAAATCATTTTAATAATAAACTTGTTTAAAAACGTGTGAAAATAGCCTTTGGGGCATTGTCTTGGATTTCGACGAAACCAGTTTCATTTGATCCGTAATAGTAAATTATTGTATGTTAACGAATTTTGTGATGATTCGATTATATCGTTTGGTCGTGCGAAGTTGAAATGCGTAGAGATCAATTTCAAGGATTTATATAATATAACTGGGTTTGGAAAGCTATATAATTGAATTGGATCTCGAAACTTGTTTCAATGTGTTCAAAATATGGGCATTTAGTATAGAACGCCAGACGACACGTCTCGATAGGACTTCGAGATTTTCGGACGTTTAAAGCTAAATATTTTCGAATATAAAATATATACACCTTTGCCATACTCCCCTATACTCTCAACCATACCTATCCACGTTCGAACCATACTCTCCTCGATTATTTAAATGCATATTTTCCCTCTTCTTCTCTTTTTATTTCCCTCTACTGAAATTTTCCCACTTAAAAAAAATTAAAACAAGTAAAAAATTAAACTAAAATTCATGAAACAAACTTTAAAAATCTCGATTTGATGAGGGCTTCATTCCAACATGCTTATGGGTTAGTGCCTCATGTTTTGGGTGAAGGCCGAGGTTGAGTAAGCGAGCTAGAGTTGAGGTTTCCATTTAAATTAGGCAACGATTTGAAATTTGAAGCTTATAATTGGATTTAGCATGGCAAATAGCATCTCGGACCGAAGTTTGGTGATGTTTAGGCACCTCTGGGAAATCACATCACTAAGGTGACATGAAAGAGGGGTGTCTCTTTTCGATTGGGCAGCGTGGGCATGATGACATTGGGGCAGGCAGGTAGAGATCGCGTTAAGGAGTTCAACGGAGTCCATGGAATGGAATTTAGCCGAGCATAGCTCTGTATCCTTGCTTGGTCGTGCACAGCCGTAGTGCTGTGATATCTTGTGCACAAGAGGAGGATGTATTTGGTAGGGAAGAAGGATTAAGGTGGATTAGTATAATAATGATGTAATTAATGATTAAATATATTATTTAAAACGAAATCTTGTTAATCAATAACTCTTTCGTACGAGGTCCAATCGAGATGTGGATTTCTGCATTGCGCTCGTAACAAAGAAAGCTTCACAATGAAACTAGTTTGGTCAAATTTGAAGACTATTGAAATGGGCTAAAATCGGACGATTTTAGTTCCAAACTAGAATGCCTCAGCCGCAACTGGAATAAATGTGAGTTAAACTCACATTTTAATTTCACCGATAATATTATATGGTTGATAAAAATCGTTGATTGGAGTTTGGATGATCAACAATTTTATTAGTTTGTTTGGTCTTATTTCCGCACGCGGAGCAGATGATCTTTATATATACCCACCTTGTAGTGAATAACCAATATTATATAATTATACACTACCTATGATGCAGAGGGACAGGTTAAAGGGATCCAAATGGAGTCCTTGTCCTTATTGATTTTAATTTCAACAGTATTTCTGTCATATTAATTGTTGGATATTAAATCTGATTGTTTGACACTTTTAGTTATGACGTTGTTATGTGTTTGCAACTTAAACCCTGTAGTAATAGAAAATCAATATTAATATTGGTTGTGCATTTGGTAGCTATTGGCCGTAAATTAGTATTTTTAGATACTATATATTGTCATTTCGGGTTGGGAGTTGGGGTTGATTTTGGGAAAGTTAAATAATTTAACAAGCAACCTGAATTGGAAATTTCAAGATGAAATTGAGATTTAACTTAGGAAGTTAAATGGTTGATTTGAATTGGGAGTTAGAGTGATCTCAAAATGGGTTTGAGATCCGAAAATTGAAAATGGATGGATGTTTTTAAATAAAATGGAATCATTTTGGACTTGAGCTTTGAAAGTTTAAGATAAAAATTCAAAGGTTTGGTTCCAAAATTTAACTCGAATTTATATAATTCGGGATGGTTTAAATTTGGAATTTAAATTGAATTTGATATGAATCAATTGGAATTGTGAATGAAGATGGATAAGTTTAAAAATTCAAATGGAAACTTGAATTGGGATTAAATTCAAACTGGAGTTGAAATGAAATTGAAGTTGAATGGGTTCAAATTCAAATGGGAATTGGGATTAATTCAAAACAGAATTGATATGAATTGAAATTGGTTCAATTTGAAATTTATTTGAATTAATTGAAATTGTGATTAATGTTGAATAAGTAAATTCAAATGGAATTTGATTTGAATTTAGGAAAGAAATTGAGGATTAATTTAACTTGAATTAGGGTTAAATCAACTTCAATGGAAACTGAAGATATTCAAATTGGAATTGAGTCAATTTAAATGGAAGTGGAAATTTAAATTGAATTGATTGGAAATGGAGATTGGGAAGTTGTACAGTTTGGCTCTGGACTATTTTTAAAATAAATTGTTTTAGTACAAATCTATTTTTTTCAAGCTATTTATTATATATACAACCTTTCTTATTTAACCCAAAACTATCTTTTACTTATTTTATAACTACTTTTGGAATTATTTAACTATTTTGCAACTGTTTTATAAACTAATTACTATTTTTCAACTACTTTATAACTAATTACTATTTTTACAACTATTTTGCAATTATCTAACTATTTTATAATTATTTGACTATTTTCCAATTGTTTTACAATTACTCAACTATTTTACAAACTAATAGTTATTTTTCAACTATTTATCTATTTTTAACCTTTCAAGCTATTTTCAAAATATAAGCTGGTCAGAGTGCAAACTGTTTACGATTGAATATCCATTTGAGATAAGGATTAAAGTGATAATCCAATGGAATTGAAAGAATTGTGATTATGTGGATAGTAATTAAAGAAAATGTGAGTAGAAAGAGAAATTGATTTAGTTGATAATCAATGAAGATAAATTCGTAGGATGTACGTATGTTATTCTATTCGCATAGCGATTTGATCCAGATTCGAGCACAGAATTTCAAGATAGTTATATCGATCCGAGTTAGGATTTTTCACCCGAATTTCGATGGCGAACCTGGATATGGATTGTTGATTGGTTCCGGATATTCTCTATCATAGTTATGGCTATGCAAGGAGAATGACGGTTTCTGATCAAGAAACCAGATCTGAGTCCGCAATAGAAAGTCGGGTGGACGATACTAGTTCGGAAGGGAAATTGTGTGATCGAGTGAGCGATCGGATTGATATTGCGTACAAATGATATGTGTACATCGTACGGATTGTAATGAAATTGATATTGAAAGTTTGTGGATAGGAACTGTAAAATGGTTTTTGTAGTGGAAAATATTTTTTTTTGAAATATATGATGAAATAAAACAGAAATTGGATATTTCTATGGTAGAAACTTACTTTATGGAAGTAAGTAATATGGTTAATGACTTTATAGAGTAATCAAATTTGAATATTTGATTTGGAATAAATAAAGTTATATATCTTTGTTATATAAGATAAATCTCCCATTGTTGAATCTATTGCCAGAAGAAAAGGATTTTGAAGAGTATTTAAAGTATAAAAAGGAAATTTATACAAGTTTGAAGTAATCCAAAGATTTTCAAAATTATATATATCTATGTGTATATATATATATACAGGATTTCATGAGGATGATTTTGGAAGGGTTTTTGGAACCTTTGGATTTGGAAAGGCTTTTGATTTTTGGGTAAATCAATATTGGAATTTGGAAAGCCTAGTTTGAGAGTTATCAATTTTGGGGATAATCGATTTTGAGGAAAAGGAAATTTATATGAGATTCATATTAGGTGTATGATTTGGAAGATACTATATGTGTATAGTATAAAGTGTTTTGATAATGGCTCTTGGGAAAAAGGCGCTCCCTTGAAACGAACTTCTCAGGAGTGCCACCGGGTGGTGCTGCCTTGAACCCTAAGGGGGGTTCTAAAGTTGATCCTGTGAGGGGTCCAGACAAAACTAGTTCCTGAGGATTTTGTGTAGTGTGTTGCGAAAGTCGAGGGCGCTGAGGCCTACAGAGGCATTTGGGTTATGCTGTGACGATAGTGTAACTCGATGCCACTGCGATCTACTGTAGACCATAGCGAAAGTCGTGTGTGCTGCTGAGAGCCAACAGTCTACGTTTGATTTTATATCGGTAGACTGCGACTTATGATAACATAGCGAAAGTCGTGTGTGCCGCTGAGAGCCAACAGTCTGCGTTTGATTTTACATTGGTAGACTGCGACCTATGTGGGAGTGGAGAAGTTTCATTTTGACAGGGAAAATCGAGGGCGCTGATGCCTATAGTTACATGGACTTTTGCCGCGATGGCAACGTAACCCTGGAATGTAACTACGATCTGTTGTGGGTTCCATGGCGTAATCGAGGGGCGCGGAGTGCCTACAGTTACATGGACTTTTCCTGTGATGGAAACGTAACACAGGATGTAACTGCGACCATGGATGAGGGTGATGATTTCCAAAGCATTGTCACAAAAGATATTTTCTCTATTTTCAAAAGTATTTTCTATATTTTCAATAAAATTATTTTCCAAAGTATTTCCACTGGGTGTTGAAAATGGGTCTGCAAAGTACTTATAGATTTTCAGTCCTACGCCTGATCAACGTATGACCGAATTTCTGTGAGAACAAGGATGGACTGGTTGAGACATCGAGTTATAAAAGTGTTTTTATAAAAACTATTTTGGTAGTATTATATATATTTTAAAGAAGTATTTTAAAAATGATCAAAGAAAATTTATTTTATTTTAAGCATTTTAATAAAGTCTGGCTTCATTCCTTTTCGAGGACGAAAAGATTCAAAGGGGGGAGGGATGTAATAACCCAGATTTTTGGACATCCGGTAACTAGATAATTAACTCGTTTATTCAATTAAATAGATAAAAATTCTGATAATGAAAGATATCTGGTTATGTAAGTGAATTTGAAAATATAATAAAAAATTTGGATTTTAAATCTTTGGATAAATATTTGATAATCTCCTAATATAATTATTGAAGTTTGACAATATTAGTTTAATAATCTTCTTTATAATTATTTAATTGGGCAAAATTTATCTTTTCAAAATTATTGAAAATGATTTTTTTAACATATAATATATTGGTGTATATATATTGTATTGGGAGTTATGTTTTAATAGTTATCAAGAGGTATTTGAAGTTGAACTCTATATTTTTAACACTTATAATAGTATCTATATTTAGTTATTTTTAAAATATTATAGCTTAATGATTTAAAATAGAATTTGATAAAGGTTCGTACTTTTTATAAGAATATATGTTGTATGTATATATATAGATATTAAACATAAAAATATAAATGAATAAGTTTATGTAATTTAATTGAGTTATATACATATAAATAAAAGAAAGTGAAAGATAAAGATATATAACTAAATTTAAATTATTATAAAATACATAAAAATATATTTAAAAAAATAATAATATATGTATTCACAAATGTAAACAATTTCGCTTCGTATAATTACAAATGTAAATAATATATGATTCAAGAATAGCAAATGTAAACCAAATATTACATGCAATTACAACTGTAAACAAATTTAACAAGTGTCCTCTATTTTCTTTTATTTATTTTTTTATAAATCAAACTAAGTTTTATAAATAACTTTTTCCTCTCTCTTTTATTTTTTTCCCTGATCTACAAAAACAAATCAAAGAAAAAAATCCTGTAACTTGAACCAGGTTTCAACTTCTTCTCAACTTGGAAAGCAAATTTAATCAAACAAATTAGTGCAAACTTGACCAAGAAAAAACAAAGATTAAAAACTTCAAACAAGCAAATGCAAACTCAATTCTAGATCAGATTCAAAGGTTCAGTTCAATCATCAATTTCCAGATCAAACAAATCAAACTCAAAACAGGCTTTTTCCGTTCTTAAGAACAGGTGAGTGAACATATCTGATTTAAAAAGTTTTTAAATCTGTTAAGTCCCCGTTGCATGCAGAAACTTAAGCTTAAATAGGCAAAAATGGTTCGCATGTTGTAATTAAATGATTTTGTGTATATTTGTTTGTGGTTATCTCTGAGTGCATGCCTAAAATTCAATTGTGGTGCTCTTATTTTTTTTTTAAACTGCTGGATGTAAATAACATTCAAAAATTAAATGTTTTCTCTTTGATCAGTTTTATGTTGAAATGCTTGAATAAAATTTGTTTAAATCAATGAGATTTAAATTTTAAATATATATATAGCAAGAATTGAAGGTTGTATCCATCTAGATGCTTCAATTTCAGTTAATACTTGGTTTTATAAAAATCTCAACATGAATAATTAGTAGATTCAAGTTCATAATCTGATATATCTATGAGAAATAGGATTTCTAAACCAAAAATCATAATTTTTAGTTTAGTATTTTTGGTGCAGTTCGAAGTTGAACAGGAAATGGTTTTTGACCATTTTCCGACGATCGACAAACGATTGCATGGTCGGATTTTTGTTGGAGCTGACATGGTGTTTTGGGTGTCAGGAAAAATAGGGAGAGTGGCTATCGATCAACGTGGCTTCGGGAATTGACGAAAGTAGGGTTTAGGCCATTTTTTTTGCATGGCTCCATTTTCGGCCGAGCTGGGTCAAGAAGAACAAGGAAGAGGGGTGCGCATGTGGGGTAATCGAGTAAGGAGGCTAGGGCAAAGGTAGAAATGAGGTCCGGTGGTGGATGGTGGACTGAAGGGAAGTGGCGAGGAGGTTTTGTCACAGTCATTTTCGATTCAGGGGGAGGGTGAGTAGTTCGATTTCGAACTGGAAATACGAACGTGGTTTCAGGTTGATGAACGGGAAGAGAAGGACATGGGTGATGTATGAGGATGTTCGGTGACCAAAGGCGATGGTCGATGGCGATGTAGATGTGCGCGCGTGCACAATGTGTCTGGGTTGATGTTTGTTTGGGGGAGACGAAGTTTCTTAGGGACTGGATCGAGTATGGATCGGGTTTGCTTGATTTTTTTATGGGGGAACTTCGGGTTAGTCTGGATTGCATTAGTTATCAGGTTAGGCTTGGGAAATTTTGTATTGGGCTTGTGTTGCTATTGTATATTAAAAGACTCTGAAACGTAAGTTTAAATAACAGGTTTTCAAGTAAAGATATTATCAAGTTGTCAAGCAAACTTTTCAACATTTAGAATTCAGAACTTGTGAAATGAAATTTCTTTTATTAAATGAGTATTTCTTTAACTTGTGAAATGAAAAGGTTTTAGAAATGTGTTTTAAACTCTGTCAAAAATAATTTGTGTTCATTTTAAATCTTTAAATTTAAAATGAAATTTGAAAGTAAATTTAAAGCAAATTATTTAAATGCTTTGTTTAAGAAAGAAATATTTTATCTTAAAGTTAAATAGAATTTAATGATTTGGATTCATTGAATTATTAAGTTAATTGAAATGGATAATTAATTTATTTAAATTAATTAATGTCTTGGATTAATTAAGTAAGCAATTAAAGGTTTAAATTAATTAATTAATGATTGAGTAGTTAATTAAGGATAATTAATTTGTAATTAAGGATTATTAATTAGAATATTCATCAATAATTAGAGATTAATTAATCAAGTAATTATGAATTAATTAAGTTACAGTTAACACTTAATTAATTAAATAATTAAAGGTTAATTAATTGGTTATTAAGATTAATTAATTTGAAATTTAATAATGATTAATGTAAGTTAATTACTTTAGGAAAGTAATTAAAGAATTTTTAATTATTAATGATGTTCATTAAGTTGTGATTATTTAATAATTAATTAATGTGATTAATTTTAATAATTAATTAGATTAATTAATTTATGATAATAAATTGTGAAATTTATTTAAGTTTAATTACTTAATGGAAGTAATTAAGGAATTAATTACTTAATGTAATTAATTGAGTTTAATGTGATTAGCTTAGATTAATTAATTAAGTTTAATTAATTTTAAACACTAGATGATTTGATAAATAATTACTTAATGTAACTAATGAAGTATAATTACTTAGTGGAGTAATTAATGGCCCTCTGCGTCAGAGCGACCCTACCGGGTAATTACTGGATGTAATTAGTGGAAGATGGTTTAATTTTGGAAGTAATTTGGATTAAATTACTTTATAATTAATCAAGGAATTAATTAAAGATAATTAATTAAGGAGTAATTAATTTGATAAGTAATTAAGGGTAATTAATTACCGAATGTGATTAATCAAAGGTGATTAATAATTATGGTTTAATTGAGATTAATTACTTAATGTAATTAATTTAAATAAGTAATTAATTTAAATTTAATTGAGGATCATTAATTAATATAATTAATGATGTAATTAAGGATTGATTAATTAAGATTAATTAATCAATAATAAGTTATTAAAGGCAATTAATTAATGTAATTATTTAAGGATCAATGTAATTAATTATAGTTAATTAATTAATGAAGTAATTAAAGGTTAATTACTGTTTTTGGTTAAGAGTGACTAATTTGTGAAATTAATTAAAGGATAATTACTTGAATGTAATTAAAGAATAATTGATCAAGGGTGATTGATGAAGGTGATTAATTAAAGGATAATTAACTAATTAATTTGTGATTAATTAATGTTTATGTAAGCAAGAGTTATATTGATGTAAGTAATTAATCTAATCCACTTTAAATTAATTAGAGATGGAAGTAATTAATTTAATTCATTTTAAATTAATTATAGATGGTATGATTATAGATCATTGCTTATGTATGGATGAATGATAATTGATTTGCCTTGAATGATTTAAGATCTCAGCTATGAGATAAGTAATGTTGTGTGATATGGATGCATTGGTTGCATTATGATAATAATATGGATTATCTTTTGATATTGATAATATGGATTATCTGTTGTGATGATAATGATGATTATCTATTGTGAATCTGTGAATTATCTATCTATGTGTATATAGATAATGAAATTGGATTGTTTTAAACTCTAAAACAACTTGGCCTTAAAAGATACACTTTGGATTTCGATGAGACCGGGATCAGGTTTCCAGATTTGGATATCCGAAAACCACATCGATCCAAATTAACGATAGGTCGTGAATCTCAAGTGAAGAGCGAAGACTCGAGGTGTAATGACTATTCGTCGTTAAAACTCTGAGCGTGATTCCAATACAAGTTTAACAGGGTAGTACTTTCAGATTCGAGATGAAGATTCAGAGTGCAAGGGTTATCGTCGTTAACTCTGAGGGTGATTCCAAAATGAGTGTAACGGGATAATGCCTTCGGTTTCCTTCGAACCCGGAACGAACTTGTATGGATTGAATGCTTTCAGAACATCGTCAGGTGGACGATGGGCATTCTAAGATAGATGTGTTCTATAAAGGTAATCGTAGCCTCAAGCCTCATCAACCGGGAATGGCTAAAACAGGGGAGGTGCAGCAAGGCTAAGTGGGTCATGCCCAAGTAGAACGAGATTTTCCCCTGTCTAGAGGTCCCTTTTTATTCGGCTTAGTGGCAGTTGGATATGCGCACCAACTGCGGGGTTGTCTTTTTCGGGACTGTCCAGTAAGGGATGGTTCCGGCTTTGTATTGTAGGGGATTAGGAGTAATCCTTGGTACGTTGATCTAGGCCAAGTACTGTGACGGACGGTACCCCAATAGCCCTGCCATTATATGGAATCCAAAATCCAATAAGTGCCAACGGTTTTGATTGTATTACCCACTTTTGTGGCTAGTAGCTGGAATTTAATAAATGTAACAATTTCGGCTATTTCATATTTACTTGAAAAACCTAGACCTATTATAATATCATTGGATTTCCTATCAAATGTTTTGGTTAGCGTAAGGTAAAAACATTTCCATGTTTATGTGTGGGATGTAATGCTCGGGTCAGACCGAGTGTTACAGATTTCAGGTAAGGACGTTTTGGAGCTCAGGAGACGAGCTGGATGGCAGGAACGTATAGAGAGTTTCCGCTGTGATATTGTAGTAACCGAGATGTGGTTGAATCTGTCCTTTGTTTGTGTATTTATGTAACTCTGTTGTATTTAAAATGTAATTGGCTGATACAGTTTCCTTTGTGTAAAAAAATATATTATTTGATATTATATTTTATCCGCTGTGAATGTGAGATGTTGGTGTTTTTGTTTCTTCTTTCTTCTATCTCTTTTCTTCTTTTCCTAACTATCTGGAGTTTTCTGGATCGAAAATTCCGGGTCGTTACATTCACACTCCATACGTTCCTGCCATCCAGCTCGTCTCCTAAGCTCCAGAACGTCCTTACCTGAAAATCTGTAATACTCATTCTGACCCGAGCATTACATCAAAGTAACACCCGGGTCAGGCTGGAAACCAACGTGAGTAAACCCATCTAACATGGAACACAAAAACATACATCTTATATAAACCCGGGGTAACTTGTATCAATTTACAACTTCACAAGTCGTTATAGACATCACTTACATCACACATCAATTTCTAAGCACCAAAACTTAGATTAAATGGTCCAATTCACTTAAATCATTCCATTTCATCCTATTGATTCCACACATCAAATTATAAAGAATCGAAGTGGTTTCGGGTATTTACTAAAACCCGACTCCGGTTTCTTCGAATCCAATGTCATCTAAACCCAAGTTATCCAATTAAATACAATTCAACTTTAATTGTCGGATAACACTTTTACACAGCAATTCATAATTGATTGATCATCACATTATCATCGTCCATCCAACATATCATATCACAAAGCAATTCATATCAGAGATATCAACCAATTCAAAGCACCCATCATTATTCAATCATTAATAAGCAAGATTGATCACTTCCATTAATTACATTAATTAATGATCCTTTAATTACTTTCATTAGTTAATTATTCTTAAATTTCATATAATAATTAACCTTTAATTTAATTACATTCATATCAATCTTGATTAATCACAATCAGAAGTTAACTTTCCTTAATTACTTCATCAATTAAACCAACTCTTTGATTAATTATATAAATTAATCCTTCAATTACACTGAGTAATCATTACTTAATTTCTTCCATCAAGTAATTATCCTTTAATTACTACCCATAAAGTAATTTCCTTAAATTAATCACATCCAGTAATTATCCACTAATTACTTCACTAAGTAATTATACCTCATTAATTACCTTAAGTAATTATACTTAACTCAACATCAAATGATTACCTCTAATTAATTAAACTGAATTAATTAACTAAAATTAACCACATCAACTTAATTATACTGAGTAATTAATTCCTTTAATTTCTTCATTAAGTAATTATTCATAATAATTCTTTTACATTAAGTAATAAACCTCTTAATTAACTATAATTAAATATGTTAATCCTAAATTAATTACATTAACTAATTACTTCATAATCACTTATTATTGATTAATTAATTTTAATTAATCAACCCTTAATTACATCATTAATTAATGATCCTTTAATTACTTCTTAATTAATTATTAACCGTATTATTAGTCACTCTTGATTAATTACAAATAGTAATTAACTACCCTTAATTACTTTATTAAATAAATAAATTACTCCTTAATTAATTAATAATTAATCTTTAATTAATTATTTAATCCCCCTTGATTAATCCCACTCAGTACTTTTATCACAATTCGAGTTAATTTGAGAAATATTTAAATCATTAATTAAGTTTTAAATATAAAATAACCATTTATCTTAAAAATTAAAGTTATCAAAACATAACTTTAAATAGCTTAAACATTTATCAATTAACAGTTTTAAAAACTATTTTCAATTTGAATTTAAAAACTTGTCTTTTATATAAACTTTTAAAATTACTTTCAAAACTCGATTTTAAAATCACTTTAAAATTTCTTAACAAGGTTTAAATTTATCAAACTTCAAAATTTCTTAATCAAAATGTTTAAGAAAACATTTATTAACCATCAAGTAATTTATATAAAAGTTTAAACTAATTAAAAATTTTAAATTTAAAAAAAAACATGTTTTAAAACCTTAAAAACTGTTTTAAAGCTTCTACTTCGAGTCGAACCCGAAGCTTACTCGGGTCAAACCCGAGTTTCTCTTCTTCCCTTTTTTTAAACCTTTGATTAAATTTAAGTTTCAAAATCTACAGGCAAACCATTTCCAACTACTCGAGAACGAACTCGAGCTACCCATCCAAAAACTCGAACACGACTTCGAGACATTCACAAACCCAACCCTCCTGACACGCACTCACCATCACGTGCAAATGCACCACCACCTGAGGCTACTCCGACCCTCAAAATTGCCTCTGGCACTTCACCCTATATCACAGCATCACAACCCGACCACAAAACCATAAAATCAAGACTTCGATCAAGAATTGACTACACAGTTCGCTTGGAACCAAAAACAGCATCCCATAAAACTCCCTTCGACCACCAAGCTCCGACCACCGGAGATCGTGCGACTCTGGCCACCTCTCGCTGACCAAACACGCAACCATTTCCCTAAGTTACACGACGCTCGATCAATCAGAGACAAAGCACTGACCAAAAATTCCTGCTTCAACCAAACTAGGGTTTAAAACCCATACTCGACCATTACCGACACCATAGGAGATGATAAACCCTCCTAGCATTTTTGCCTGAACCCCCATTACCTCCTCCACCTCCAGTAATATTTCCGACCACCCCAAATACTCCAGCCTCCAGAAATCACCCAAAACCCATTTTGTAGAAAACCCCAAAATTCACATTCATTCCAACATTAAAAATTTGGATTTTTGTTTTAAAAATCATAATTTTCAATGATGATTCGATATATATACATGAATCAATATAACTCAACATTTGATTTATTACATTATTCAAGTTTCCACTGCATTTTCTTGTTTACAGGAAATTTCTAAACTTAAATTACTTAAACTTGTTTTCATAATCAAGATGGAGTTTAAACTCGACTAATTTGTTTGAAATTCCAAAGCTGCAAAGTGTTTATATGGGAAGTTTTAAATTTTTGTTTATTTTTAAACCTCTATAATCAGGTATGAACAGAGAAGCACAAATATCAAGCATGCAGATTCAAATGCATTCCTATCTATAGATTTTATACTACTATCTACACATGCAGGAATCATTATCACAGTAATTACTTAAGCAACACTATTAACCTACTTAAGTTTTAAATTTAGATGTTTACTCACTTTAGATTCAGTTGAAGAGAGGAGTTTGGAAGTTTTTGCTTTAATCTGGAATTTGACTGCATGATCTGCTACAGGTCCTGGATTTTGAAAATTTTATTGCTCCTCTTTATTTTCTTTTGGTTTGAAGTTGTTAGCAAGCTTTGTTTTTGGTTCCAGATTTTTATTTTGCTTTGATCTTTGGTGGTATTTTGTGCTTAAATATTCAGGAACTAGTTTTGTCCGGACACCTCACAGGATCAACTTTAGAACCACAAATCAATAATTAATTAAGAGAGAACCTTGGCTTTGGTGGGATTACTCATTAAAGATAGGGTCAATGGTACCCTAGAATGAGTTGAGTGTATATATATGAGAGCGTACTTGTTATTTTCTTATATAAAGATTCTAAATGATTTTATATAAGAATATATTTTGATATATAAAGCAATATTTCTTTCTAATAAATACTAAGGTAATTGGTTGTTAAATTATTGGAATTAAATTAAGTGGTAATAGAAATACAACCAAATTGAAATTGAATAAAGACGAGTTTGAAATGGATGCAAACTGAAATTTAAAATCTTGAATTTGGGAAAGAATTCCAAAATTAGATGGTAATGAATTATTTTCCAAATACCGTAATCTTGGTTATTATCATAAATGTTTATTATATTTAAATAATGAAATATTTGATAATGAGTATAACTTATAAATTGAGATGGGTTTTGAATTGTGAAGTTCTGAATTCTAAATTTAAACATTTGAAATTGTTTCCAAAACGTTAAAGGAAATAATATTATTCAAACTATTTTGATTGTAATCTTATTTTAGAATAAGAAGTTGTTTGTAAACTTTAAAAGAATTTGTTAAATTAAAACCAAGGGTGGTTTAAATTTTAAAATTTGGCTTGGTGGGCCAAGAAGTAAATATGTATATGTGTGGATATACATAATATCAAAGATAGTTTGAAATAAACTCTAAATGTTGAGTTTTAATTTGGAATGAGATGTGATATCCAAAGTGATAAGTTTTTGAAATTTAAAAGTGGGAAGATTAAAATGTGAAATTTAGAATTTGAAATGGAATTCAAATTGGTAAGGTTGGATGGGTTAAGTAAATCAATCTTATTTACTTGATTAATTAATTTTTAATTACTCAATTACTTAATCTCTGATCATTAATTAACAATCTTTAATTAATAATTCTTAGTTACAATAAATTAACCTTAAATTAATTAATTAATTTAAAACCCCAATTATTGATGAATTGAACCAATTAATTGCTCTTAATTAATCGCTTAATTAATCCTTTATAATTAATTAACCAAATTAATTAATTATACTTAATTCCCTTTATTAAAACTAATTAATCTCACGACATTATCTCTTAAATCATCTTTAAGATAAAACATTACCTTATAAAGACCTTAATTACCATTAACATTATAACACATTTTAACATTATAATTAACTAAACTTAATTAAATCATTTAATTAAGATTTGAAATAAAATAACCATTTAACTTGATAATTTTAAAGTTAACAAATCTTAACTTCCTTAAATAACTTACATATTATCAAGTAGAATTTTGAAATTTGAAATAGAGAATTCAAATTTGAGTAAGGTTAACGAGATTAATTGAATTTAACTCGGAGGAAGTTAAATAAGTTTGAATAAACAATTTGATTTGGAAATTTCAAGATGAAATTTGGATTTAACTTGGAAAGTTAAATGGTTAAGTAAAGGTTTTGAAGTTCATTTTAACTTAGATTAGGTACAATCGTTTAATCAAAACTTAACTAATAAAAATAGTTAAGTACTAATTGAGAATATGTAATGTTTACCATCAATTAAACTTGAGGATGTATGTTAATTTGCAAGTTAATTAATTTCAAAGTTTATTAAATTTTGATGATGGTTAAGATAGTGATTAAGGTAAATGACTTTTTTTTCTAATTTAGGTGGAGTAATTTTAGATTTGATAATTAATTTAAAGAGGTTAACTAATTTATTAATCTCATAAATATTTTAAAACCCTTTTCTTCTGGCTATAGGTTCAGAAATGGAGATTTATCTTATATAACAAAGATACATAACTTTGTTTATCCCAAATCAAATATTTTGAATTTACAGGCTCAAAACTAGTAATTTAAATTAAAATCTTGGAATGATTGATTTCCAAATCTTGGAATGGTCTAATCCACTTAAATGATTGATCGAATTGTTTTGATGTGCAATATTATATATAGTAGTATATAATATATCTTGGAATGATTGATTTCCCGCATTATATAGCGGATGAGATCCTATGCGCCGCATAATAGCAGATGATATTATATTAATCCCATGTACCGCGATATTCCACCTTGAAGTGGAATTGGTATTACTATATTGTGCTAACATCTGTGGATGTAGGGAAATAGGTTGGAGGGATCCAACTGGATTCCTCAAAATTATTTATATTGTTTAATATTCTCTATTATGAATATTCGATATTCTATGATGAATACTATTGATAATTGGAATATTGAATGTTATAGTTTGCTTGAATATATTTTGGTACACTGGGTTATTAAAATATATAGAATTGGATTTTTGAAAAGAAAATAAAAGAGTGAATTTTTAAGAAAATAATTATAGAGAATTTAAATTTTTTTAAGAATGAACTGGATAAGAATAATAGTGGTTTCAAAATTCTAATAAAAATTCCGTATATGAAAAGGGGATTTTGAATAAACAGGAAGATAATGAATTTTAAACTTCAGTGTTATTATTTAGAAGAATAAAGCATTTATTTTAAATTTAAGATTTAAATTATTGAAAATAATAAAGAAGAAATTTGGAAAATCTGAAATTGGTATGTTTCAGTTAAAAGATTTAAAATCAAACCAAAACAAAAGAAATAATAAAGTCTATAACTAATGGATCTTGAAATGAATTGAGTAAGTAAAGAAATTTATTTCAAAATGGAAAATTGGAAATCAATTTGAAAATTG
The DNA here is from genome assembly GCA_030765085.1 of Allium cepa. NCBI lineage: Eukaryota > Viridiplantae > Streptophyta > Magnoliopsida > Asparagales > Amaryllidaceae > Allium > Allium cepa. The sequence continues at coordinate 56,581,903 of CM060939.1, forward strand.
ATTTAAGTGGTTGAAGTTGGAACTTTAAAAGAGAAGCGGGACTTTGGAATTTATAAACTAGGTTTATAAAAGTAAAGTAATATATCAGTGGATATTTGGAGAAATAAATCCACGATGGAAAGTTATTAAAGAAATGAGAAATTTCGTTTAAAAATAAATAGTGATTTATTTTTAAAGGATGTGAAGAGAAGTATATTTCCCTGAATAGCCAAATACGTTTCAAGTAAATTTTTAAAAGTTTTAACGTCGTTTTAAAAAGCATGTTTTAGAAAATTTATTATTTCTAAACATTTAAATTCTAAAGTAAGTATTTTTCTTTTAATCTATCATAGCAGTAATTATTTAAAAGTGACTTGGCGTTTGTTTTTAAAGAGAAAAATCAAGTTTTATATTTTATAAAGTAGCCTCATTTTAATTATTCCTATAGTATATATTTTAATAAAGTATTAAAGTAATTTTTAATTTAAATGTTTTAAAGGATAATTTATAATAAAGTGTTTTAAATTAATTTAAAAATCTAAAGTTTTGTGCTTGGTTGTTTTCAGTGGAAATAAATATTTGGGGATTTAATTCATGAGAAAGGTGTGTCGAAAACTGTTTTCAAAAGGGTTGAAAATGGAAATATATCTTGCGAAGATATTTTGAGGTTAATAAATATTTTGGGAAATTATTTATGGTTGATGGTTGTTTGTGAATGTAAATTGATAGTTAAATAACCGACTATCAATATTGGCCAATTCGCTGATCGTTTCGAAGAGATCAGGATCGAGATTAATTTCTCGAAAACCACTTCGATCCGGTTGGTACGTTTTCGTGGAAAAATGAGTTCGGAGTCGAAGATGGAGCAATGAAGTGCAAGGGCTAATCGCTACTAATCCTGAGGATAATTCCAAAATGGATGTAGTAGGAGTAGTGCCTTCGGTTCTGTTCGAACCCGGGACGGACTTGTATGGATGAATGCTTTTGGAACATCGTCAGGTGGACGATAGGCATTCCAAGTGAAACGTTCTAAAAGGTAACGCTTAGCCTCAAGCCTCATCAACTGGGAATGACTGAAAATCAGGGGTTATGCAGTAAGGCTAGGTGGATAGCACCCATTTCAGGGTGAGGTCATCCCTGTCTAGATGTCCCTTTTTATTCGGCTTAGTGGTGCGGTTGCTGATCACAACCGTGGGGTGATCTTACTCGGGATTATCCAGTAAGGGGTAGTCGCAGTCTTGTGTTGCAGGTGGTCGGGAGTGATCCTCGATACGCTGATCTAGACCAGGTACCGTGACAGGTGGTACCCCAGTGCCTAGTCATTAGTTGGAAATCCATTCTCCCTACGTGCCTTTACGATTTTTGTTTGTATTACCCACTTTGTGGCTAGTAGCTGGAATTTAATCATGTAACAATTTCGGCTATTTTAATAAGTATTTGTAAATAAACCCTATTATAATATCGAAATATTTATTTGATAATTCCCTAATATAATTATTTAGAATGGGTAAAAATTATTATTTTCAAATATAATTAAATATGTGTTTGTTTAAAAATATATTTATATATGAGTTGATTTTAAAATTTAGTTTGAATTGATTGGAAATGAAGATTTGGAAATTGTACAGTTTGACTCTGGACTATTTTCAAAATAAATTGTTTTAATATAAATCTATTCTTTCCGGACTATTTACTATACAACTTTTCTTTTTAAACCTAAAACTATCTTATACTTGTTTTACAATTATTTTTGGAACTATTTAACAAATTTTCAACTGTTTTATTGACTAATTGCTATTTTTCAACTACTTATCTATTTTAAATTCTTCGAGCTATTTTCAAAATTTAAGCTGTCAGAGTGCAAACTGTTTATGATTAAATATCCATTTGAGATAAGGATTAAAGTGATAATCCAAATGAAATTGAGGCAAATGTGAATAAGTAAATAGAAATCAAAAGTGGATATGAATAGAAAGGAGAAATTGATTTGGTTAATAATCAAGATAAATACGTAGGATGTACGTATATTATTCTATTCGCATGGTGATTTGATCCAGATTCAAGCACAGAATTTCGAGATAGTTACATCAATTCGAGTTGGGATTTTTCATTCGATTTGCGATGGTGAACCTGGACATGGATTATTGATTGGATCTGGATATTCTCTATCATAGTTATGGCTATGCAAGGAGAATGACAGTTTCTGGTCAAGAAACCATATCTGAGTCCGCACTAGTAAGTCGGGTGGACGATACTAGTTCGGAAGTGAAATTGTGTGATCGAGTGAGCAATCAGATTGATATAACGTACGGATGATATGTGTGCATCGTACGGGTTTGAATGAAATTATTACTGGAACTTGTGGATAATAATTGTGAAATGGTTTTTGAAATGAAAGGTATATTTGTGAAATATATGGTGAAGTAAAATGGAAATTTGATATTTCTATAATAGAAATTTACTTTATGGAGGTAAATTAATTTGGTAAGTGATTTTATAGAGTAATCAAATTTGAATATTTGATTTAGAATAAACAAAGTTATATATATCTTTGTTATGTAAGATAAATCTCCCCTTGTTGAATCTTTTGCTGGAAGGAAATGATTTTTGAAAGTTTTTGAAATATAAAAGGGGTTTTATACGGGTTTGAAGAGATCCAAAGTTTTAAGAAGTTATATATATATATATATATACGTATAAAGGATCTTATGAGAATGATTTTGGAAAAGGTTTTAGGAACCTATGAATTTGGAAAAGGCTTTTTGATTTTTGGGTAAAATCAATTTTGGAATTTGGAAAGCCTAGTTTGAGAATTATCGATTTTGGGATAATCGATTTTGAGAAAGATGATTTATATGAGATTCGTACTAGGTATATGATTTGGAAGATACTATATGTGTATAGTATAAAGTGTTTTGAAAATGGATCTAGAGAAAAAGGCGCCCCCTTGGGATGAACTTCTCAGGAGTACCATAGGTTGGTACTGCCTTGAGCCTCTAAGGGGAAGGTTCTAAAGTTGATCCTGTGAGGAGTTTGGACAAACTAGTTCCTGAGGATTTTTGGGTAGCGAAAATCGAGGGCGCTGATGCCTACAGAGGCATTTGGGTTATGCTGTGACGACAGTGTAACTTGATGTCGTTGCGATCTATTGTGTGGACCATAGCAGAAATCGTGTGGAGGTGAGTGTCAACAGTCTAAGCTTGATTTTGCCGGGAAGGCAACGTAACATCGGTAGGCTGCGATCTATGGTCAAGTGGAGTGGAGAAGTTTCATTTTTTGGCAGCGGAATTCGAGGGCGCTGAGGCCTATAGTTATATGGGTTTTTGCTGTGATAGCAACGTAACCCCGGTTGTAGCTGCGATCTGTAGCGGGTTCCATGGTGTAATTGAGGGGTGCAGAGGCCTACGGTTATCCATGGATTTTGTCGGGATGGCAACGTAACCATCGGGTTAACTGCGACCATGGATGGAGGTGATAATTTCCAGAGAATTCTCACTAAAGATATTTCCTCTATTTTCAAAAATGTTTTCGATATTTTCAATAAAATTATTTTCCAAGTATTTTCACTGGATGTTGAAAATGGGTCTGCTAAAGTACTTATAGATTTTCGGTCTTACGCCTGATCAACGTATGACCAAATTTCTATAAGAACAAGGATGGACTTACTGAAACATCGAGTTATAAAAGTATCTTTATAAAAACTATTTTATAATATTTTTAAAGCGTGTTAAAAAAATTTTATCGAAGGGTAATTTTTCTGGTAATAAGTATTGAATAAATTCTGGCTTCGTTCCTTTTCGAGGACGAAAAGATTTAGAGGGGGGAGGAATGTGATAACCTGGATTTTTGTATTATCTGTTAATTGATAATCGACTAGGATAATTAATAGAAATACTGATTTATAATTTTGACAAATAAATCTGATGATAAATATTTATATCTGGATAAATATTTATTTGATAATTCCCTAATATAATTATTTATAATGAGCAAAATTTATTATTTTCAAATATAATTAAATATGTGTTTGTTTAAAAATATATTTATATATGAGTTGATTTTAAAATTTAATTTGAATTTGGGTATGAAATTCAAATAATGTTACTTTGTAATAAATAGATGTATATTTAAAGAACATCATGAAAAAAAAAAGGTAAATATATATATAAACATTTTAAAAACTTAATACATAATTTATAAATTATAAAACATATGTTAATTTAAGAAGTATGGTTTATGACATTGAAAAGAGTATAAATACATGAAAAATAAAATTAGTTATAAGTATAAAAATAAATACAACATATATAAATAAATATAAAACATTTTTACTTATGTTAATATAAAAGGGAACTGCATTAATTAATATAGGAAAGTATAACATATATATATCTATACCTAATTAATTGAAATTACAATATAAGGATTTTATAAACATATTAGAAACATTTAAGTATATGTGGCATCATTTTAAAAATGGAATTTAACAAGTGTAAAATTATTAGATCACACATTAACATTTGTAAGCAAATTAACTTCCAAACAAAACAAGTGTCACCCATTTGTTTTTATTTTCAATTTATTTTAATAAAATCCTAATTAAATCTATATTAAACATATCTATCTCCTCTCTAAATTCTTTCCCATTTCTCATTAAACAAAGAAACAATAGCTTGGAAACAAAAATACCAGCAGAAATCAAAGTCTGTAAAGCATTTTTCAATGTGTAGCTAAGTCATCATCAACAAGATCTCATTTTTAATCAAACCTGTAGCCTGTAATCTTCTTCAACATGTATCATCTTCAAGTTTTCAAAGAAATCATAGCTTTCAATTGTTATAAACAAAGGATTTCCAGTTCAAAACAGCAAGCTTCCAGAGATCAAACAACTTATTATCTTTAGAGTTCAAAATAAAACAATTCCAGATTTTAAGCAAAAGCTTCTCTGTTTCAATGCAGGTGAGTAAACTATTTATTTTAAAAACAGATTAAAATTTGGATTTTATCCTGATGCATGTGATGATATTGTTTTGATATGCAAGTTATGCAGCTTGAATTTATTTAAATTGATAAGCAGGACTGGGTATATATATGTATGAATGTCTGTTCTCTGTCGATTCAGTTCCTGTTTGCTTTCAATTTTTTTTAAATATCCAAATTAAATCCATATTGACCTGTGATGTGTGAGTGAACTTTATCTGGTCTAAATCATGATGTTTGGGCAAACATATGAAGTTGTTGTGAGAAACTAAATTATTAACCTGGCAAAGAACTATTTTGTTCTCAGTTGACAAGTGAATGTTTGTTCATTTCAGTTTCAAAAATCAATATCTATCAATCTAATTCATGTTTGATGATGATGTGAACTAGGAATATGTTTATCTTCTAGTAAAATTTAAGTTAAAATAATTTCGTGAATAATTTAAGCTGAGTGGTTATCTCAGATTTAGATTTACAGTAAATATCATATTTTGTGAAATTTCAATGGTATTAAAACAAGTATCCAAGCATGCAATTAAGATTCTTGCATAGAAGTATGAATTTTAGAAGTAAAATTATGATTTTAAATGATCTATATCTTGAATGATTGTTAGATGACCTGATAACGTTTTAAAATTTATTTCGATCGATCCCATCGCTGCGGGCAGGCGCGGCTAGGATTGGTAGGTGCTGGTTGACTTGGGAAAGGTGATGACTGTGGCCGTTTGTTCGATTTGATCTTAGTTTAGGTAGGATAATGGATTGTAGGGTTTTGGAAGAATTTTGGAGGCTGGCGAACGCAAGCAAAATGTGAGGTGGTGGCGCGACCGGGATGTTCGATTTTTGGTAGGAAGGTAGTGCGATGGGTGTGCTTCTGATTGAAGGAGAAGTAATAGGATCAGAGTTGTCAGATGAGTGCAGTTCGACTTAGATGGGACGATTTGTAAAGGTAGGTGGATTTGCTGGTTCTAGAAGGATGGGGTGTTGATCGATTTTCGATCGGTGATATCGTTTGCATCGGTGAAGGGGAGAATCTGTATCTGGTATCAATGATCGACTTGATGGCGATACCGCGAAGGTGGGATGATCGGAGGACAGAGCGTGTACGTGCACAGCGTGAACGAGGGTGATTGGATCGGGAAGATGCTGCAGGAGGGTCAAGTTCGATCTGGTTTTTGGTCTGGGTTCGTGGGCATTTCGATGTTCGCTCGCGAGAGTCAATTGTTGATCAGAGATTGATCTTTCCGATTGATGGCATTTTTTCCCCAGTAGTTTGGGATTTTATTCTGGGGATAAAAGAGAAGAAGGGGAGTTGTTATCGGAGGTATTTGTTGGGCTTCAGCCCGATACTGTTGTGTTGTATAGAGATGAGTTCGGGTTCCGTTTAAATTTCTTGGGTTGCGGAACCTTTAGGCCAAAGTGTCTTTGCATATTTTAATCAAGGTATTAGCAAGTTTAAATAAATTTCCAAAGTTTAAATAGGTAATTCAAATTGTTGTTTTAAGGTGAACTAAAGTTGTAATTAAATAATAGTACAAATTATTTAATGAATTAGGATGGATAATTGATTAATTAACTAGAGATTAATGAATTGGAAACTAGTAATTAATTAATTATTGATTTGAGGTTATTAATGAAAGTAATTGAAGAAAATTATTTAAATGAAATTACTTAATTAAAAGATAAATTTGCTAGGGCTTAATTACTTTGTGTAATTAATTAAGGGTTGGTCAATTAAAGGATTCATTAATTAGGAATAAATGAAAGGGTTAGTTAATTAATATCTTATATGACGAAGATATATAATTTTGTTTATGCCAAATCAAATGTTCAAATTTGATTACTCTTTACAAAACCACTTATCACATCACTTACTTCCATAAAGTAAGTTTCTATTATAGAAATACCTAATTTCCATTTTACTCCATCATATATTTCATAAAATATACCTTTCATTTCAAAAACCATTTCTCATTTCTTATCCATAAATTTTCGATATCAATTTCATTCAAACCTGTACGATGTACACATATCATCCGTACGCTATATCAATCTGATCGCTCACTCGATCACACAATTTCACTTCTGAACTAGTATCGTCCACCCGACTTTCTAGTGCGGACTCAGATCTGGTTTCTTGATCAGAAACCACCATTCTCCTTGCATAGTCACAACTATGATAGAGAATATCCAGAACCAATCAACAATCCATATCCAGGTTCGCCATCGAAAATCGAGTGGAAAATCCCAACTCGGATGATAGACTATCTTGAAATTCTGTGCTCGAATCTGGATCAAATCACTATGCGAATAGAATAATATAAGTACATCCTACGTATTTATCTTTATTGGTTATTAGCCAAATCAACCTCCTTTTCTATTCACATTCACTTATGATTTCTATACACTTATTCACAATTGCTTCAATCCCATTTGGATTATCACCTTAATTCTTATCTCAAATGGATATTTAATCATAAACAGTTTGAACTCTGTCCAGCTTAAATTTAGAAAATAGTTTGAAAAGTTAGAAATAGATACGTAGTTGAAAAATAATTATTAGTTTGTAAAATAGTTATAAAATAGTTAAGTAGTTGCAAAATAGTTAAAATATAGTGAAATGGTTATAAAATAATTAGATAATTGCAAAATAGTTTTAAAATAGCATGCAGTTATAAAGTAGTTGAAAAATAGTAATTAGTTTATAAAACAGTTGTAAAATAGTTAAATGGTTACAAAAATATTTATAAAATAAGTATAAGATAGTTTGGGGTCTAAAAAGAAGGATTGTATATATAAATAGCTTGGAAAAATAGATTTGTATTAAAACAATTTATTCTGAAAATAGTCCAGAGCCAAACTGTTCAATTCAAATTTTCAAATTTAAACCATCCCGAATTATATAAATTCGAGTTAAATTTTTAAATGTTGATTTAATCCTTTAAATCGAATCGAATCAACTTATATCTTTAAACCATTTAATTCTGAATCCAAATTTCATTTTAAACTTATTTCAAAGTTCAAATAATAATTCAAATCTTTTTAAACAACTAAATTCCATTTAATTCTGAATCCAAATGTAACGAACCCGAAAATTTCGATCCCGAAAATTCCAGATAGTTAAAGGAAAAGAAGGAAGAGATAGAAGAAAAAGAAGAACAGAAACACCAACATCTCACATTCGCAGCGGATAAAATATAATAGCAAATAATAACGGTTATACAAAGGAAACTATACTTGTCAAAATTTCACTTAATACATCAGAGTTACACATATATACAAACACTGGATATATACAACTCAACATATCTTAGATACACAGAAATATCTCACAGCGGAAACACTCCGTACGTTTCTGCCATCCTGCTCATCTCCTGAGCTCTAGAACGTTCTCACATGAAAATCTGTAATACTCGGTCTGACCCGAGCATTACATCAATGTAACGACCTGGAATTTTTGATCCCGAAAACTTCAGATATTTATGAAAAATAAGAAAGAGATAGAAGAAAAAGAAGAAACAGAAACACCAAAACACAGATTCTCACATTCGCAGCGGATCAAAATATAATATTAAATAAATAGCAGTTATACAGAGGAAAACTGTCCTTGTTAAATTATACTTTAATATATCAGAGTTACAATATTTACACAACACTGAGCAGTTTAATTCAACATGCCTCAGATAAGCTACAATAAAACACAGCGGAATACTCTACATATGTTCCTGCCATCCAGCTCGTCTCCTGAGCTCCAGAATGTCCTTACCTGAAAATCTGCAATACTCGGTCTAACCCGAGCATTACATCAAAGTAACACCCGGGTCAGACTGGAAACCAGCGTGAGTAAACCCATCTAACATAGAATACAAAAGCATACAACTTATATAAACCTGGCGTAACTTGCGTTAATTTACAACTTCACAATTTTTATTGACATCACTTATTTTACACATCAGTTTCTAAGTACCAAAAACTTAGATTAAATAGCCCAATTCACTTAAATCATTATATTCCAGCCTATTGAATTCCACATATAAATTTATAAAGAATCGAAGTGGTTTCGGGTATTTACTAATAACCGACTCCGGTCTCTTTGAATTCAATCCCATCATAGCCCAAGTTATTCAAGTGAAATAAAATTCAAATTTAAATACAAGGTTTCATTATTCACAACAATTCATCATCGACAGATAACCACATTATCACTGTCCACTCAAACATATCATATCATAAAATATTTCATATCAGAGATATCAACCATTTCAAGGCCTTTAACACCATTCAATCATTCATAATCAAGGTTGATCACCCCAAAATTAATTTAATTTATCTCTTATTAAATTAATTACTCATTTTAATCACTTAGATTACCTTTACTTAACACTAATTAATTACATACTAATTAATTAACCATACTTAAATTGTCCATCTTAATTAATCACCCTTAATTAATTTCTTTAATTAATCAATCCTTTAATTAATTACACTAAGTAATTAATCCTTAATTACTTTCTTTAAGTACTTTATCTTTAATTACTTCCATCAAGTAATTATCTCATTGGTTAATTATCCTCCATTAATTAATCTTTAATTATTAATTCACTTAACCTTTATTTACTAATTAAATTAATTAATCCCCGATAAATTTGTCCTTTGATTTTAAGTAATTTATCTCTAATTACTAAATCAATTTATCCCTAATTATGAATTGATTTATCCCTAATTAATTTACTCGGTTACTTTATTAACTTAATTAATCTTAAACCATTAAAACCTTAATTAGCTTTAAAGATAAACCATTATCTTATTAATGAATTAATTATCATTAATATCTTTAATTAATAATCCTCGTACTTAAACAATATTAACACAAAGATTTCCTTAAGATATTAAGGTTGATTAATAAGTGAAATCATTCCTCCTTAATTAACTCTTAAATTACATTATTAAGATTATTTTAATTAATCTCAAAATAATGTCACATAGTTAAATAAACTTAATCATTTACTAATTCCATTTTTTAAATAAACAATTGTTTCTTTTTCTAAGAAGGAGCCCAAAATTATTTAAACTTGAATTTTCATTAAAATTTGGAAACTGTTTCAAAAACAATCTCGAGGCAACCCTGAACCAAGACCCATTTTCCCCGAGTCTTCTCCGTGCCACCCCTTTTTCTTCTTTTGTTCTGATTTTAAAACTTTAAATTTGTTAGGCCCGTTAACTCACAAATTTTCACGAGCGTTTACTCGAGCTAGTTAGTGAATCCAGCGGAATTTACTTCGAGTCAACACCTTCCTTCCCCAAACCCAAACCACTGATACAACCTGACATCGTGCACGTACACAGAGGCACTCGTACCCTCCGATCATCAGTACGATCACCGATCAGTCAATCCTGATCTAAATACTCGACAACAATCACTCGTGCTTCCAATCGAACTCGATATCAAAATCGAGCTTGCATGGAACCCAAATTGTAAGAACCATCACCAGAGATTCCCTTAATGCTACCACCTCCGGCCACCAGATCTCTCGATACTCCGATTATCTTTTCTTCACATGCCCACGCAACTATCCCCTACTCGTGACCCAGCTCGAAGCTCTGTCGACGTCGCAGCGACCAAATCCCCGATATCGACCCAAAACTAATCCCAAACCCTACTCCGGTGATTTATCTCCGCCGTAAAGAACTAAAAATTCAGCTAACAAATTTTGCCAACAATGTTAATCCCCACACTAACCTCAGAATTGATTCCGAGTCCCCTTAATTTCTCGATCAACAAGAAATGCTCGAAACCTATTTTCTATGCAATTCGTCATTTCTCTCAGTTATCAAGTCTATAAATCATGATTTTAATTTTAAAAATCATAAATTTCAATAACTCATCAGATCATAAACTTGAATCATCCAAAGATTAATATCAAGATCTTGAACTGTTTTAATTTTTACTGTTCTTCTCCTTTTTATTTATTTTAGCAAACTTCAGATATAATCTGGAAATGTTTTTTTTAATTTATAATCTTAATATAACAAAACAAATTTCTTTTTATATAGTGGAGTCTCAAGAATATCATATGCAAAATAGTAAAAAAAATTCGAATCCTATTTGCGCTGTAAGTGAAGAACAGAACAAAACACTTCAGAACAGACAAGCACTCAAACATATACACATAATATACATACATATGAAATCATATAAATCAATCAAGCAAACACCTTTTATGATTTGCTTAAAATTTACTACATGCAACAAGGTTTAAAACAGATTTGAATTTGTTACTCACTTGTTTGATGATGAACAGGGAGTTGAAAGAAAAAGCTTTGATCTGGGTTTTATTATAATCTGACTCTTACCTGTTATAACCCAGACATGCTTAGTTAAAGAAAATCAGTATTAAAATGTTAACTGGGTCTGTTATGACCAGACAGAGACATGCACAAGAGTATCTACAGCAAAGTCAAACTATATACTCAGGCAATCCATGCAAACAAATATATCGAGCCACTTATCGACTATCAATTGCAGACAGTTATGAACTAGAAACTTTGGCTTTAAGAAGGCAGATTTACTCACCTGTTTTTGAGGACAACAAAGGAGCAGACTTGAGTGTATTTTTGCAAAATCTGGAATTTCTTGATTAAGAGTTGCTGCTTGTTGAATCCTTATTGAATTAGCTTAAATTTAAATTGATGAGCTTCAAGTTGTAGATTGCAAGGATGATTACAGTTTGAAATTTGATCTTGTTTACTGCTTTTAGTACAGGCCTTGATTTATATTTTGAATCAGGTTGAAATGCTCCTCTTTTTTTTTTTTTCTTCTGCTTGATCTTTACTTTTGACCAGATCTGAGCTTAAAATAAAGAAAATTCTGTTTGTAATTTTATCTCCTCTAGTTTGTATTTCTTTTTCTTTTAAATTTCCTTTTTCAGTTTACAGGTTTTTGAGAAGATAAAGTAATTTGGAAGTAAAGTCTGTTTTTTTCTTAATTCATTCTATTTCATGTGATTAAATCTTGAAAGAGAACAAAATATGCCACTTGTTAATCTAACTCAACACTTGTTAATTCATGCTTTACTTAATTCACATTTGTCACAACTTGTATTTTTATGCCTAAACCCCTAGTTAAACTTTTTTTATTTATGAATTATGGTTTAAATCTTTTCTTTTCATAATTAACCAATTTTCAATTTACTGGTTTCTATGACTTGTTACATTTCTGTGCCTAAGGTAAGTAAATATTTCAGCGAGAAATAAATAAATACCAGAATTATGACCTTCAAATTTTCATGCTTTGATTTTGCAATCGGGTTTGATTAGGAACTAGGTTTAAAACCTAGTTTTAGTCGAAGCTGAAATACTTGATCGCTGCATCGTCTCTGGGCCTTCGGGATTCATCGGAGGTTGGGAAATGTATATGTGGGCATATCGACTATTCAAACCTGGAACTCATAGAACAGAGAACACTGACATGCACAGAACAACATAACAATCATACAATACTCTTCTATTTTCATATGCAAACATCATTCATCACAGATATTTTCATAAGCAACAGACAAAATTCACTTAGCTTTATTTTTTTTAAAGTTTACTCACCTGATTTGAATCAGAGCACATCTTTGAAATAGCATTGAAAACTCTCAAACTTGTTTTTGCTGAAATGTTTTTGCCTCTTTGTTTAGAAACTGAGTTTCTTGTTTATTTTTAGAACTGGAATGCTTGCTTTGATTTGAAGATGCATTTGCATGTAGTAAACAATTTCCAGATTGGAGAAAAAAATGCAGGCTTGCTTTGAAATAGTTACAGAGTTTTGTTTTATAGGTTGAAGATGGTTACTGATTTTTTTTTGAGATGGAAAGATTTCTGGATTTTGATTTTCAGATTTGTTTCTTAGCTTTAGATTAGAGAATAGAAAAAAAAAATGAACGAAGGAGATATGTGTATATGTAGGCTGAAATTTGATTTTAATGAAAACTAAATTAAATGACACTTGTCCTATATATTTACAATTGTCATATTGAATACATTTATCACTTAACACATGTCTCTTTAGTAATTAGTATTTGTAATTAAAAGTTAATATAAGATTATGCTTAATTAATTAGTTAATATGTAGTTATTTATGTATAGATACATTTTAAAAGAAATAAAACCAATTATATTAATAAATAAAAGTTTATACAAATATTTTAAAATCCAAAACAATTTAAAATATCAATTTAAAATTCATTTTGAAATCAACTCAATTATATGTGTATATATTTAAACAACACAAACTAAATTTGTAGATAATAATTATTTTAAAATTTATTTATATAACTTATAAAGGAGATTATCACATTTATTTGTTCAATCTATAAATCGGTATTTTCAATAGTTAAATTAGATAATTATTCAATTATCCACGTAAATCCGGGTTATCACATTCTTCCCCCCTTTGAATCTTTTCGTCCTCGAAAAGGAGCGAAGCTAGAATTTATTTAATACTTAAAAAAAGATAAATTTATTCTTTGATCATTTTTAAAACACTTTTAAAATCCACATAATACTATAAAATGGTTTTATAAAAATACTTTTTATAACTCGATGTCTCAACCAATCCATCTTTGTTCTCATAGAAATTCGGTCATACGTTGATCAGGCGTACGACTGAAAATCTATAAGTGCTTGGTAGACCCGTTTTCAGCACCCAGTGAAAGTACTTGGAAAATAATTTATTGAAAATATAGAAATCATTTTTGAAAATAGAGAGAGAATATCATTGGTGGGAATGCTCTGGAAATCATCACCCCCATTTCAAATTTTAAACTTCACATTAATAATCTTTCACTTATAAGTTCAAAAACTTATCACTTTGGGTTTTACATCACACTCCAAGTAAAAATTTAAAACTTAGCACTTAGAGTTTATTTCAAATCATCTTTGATATTATGTATATCCCTCATACATACATATTTATTTCGCTTAATCTGCTTCAAAATTAAAGTAACTCAACTATAATCAAGTTCAGAGCAAAGCAGGAAGATTCAAGATGTATGCAATCCAAAGTAAATCAAATTTCAGTTTTAAATTCAAAGAACAGATTTCAAATTTTTCAAAGGGTTGACCTCTGTTATTCTACAGGTGAGTAAACTTTACATTGCTGAAGCTAGATTATTTTTTTAGTTATGCATACAACAAGTAATCATAGAAATAATTTCAAAAATGCTTTATATGGATGAATAAATGGGTTTTGTCTGGCATAAAGGTGGATTTGCTGTGCATAAATAGGTATGTTTGAATTTAGTTGTGCATGCCTCTGATTCTTACTTTACAGGCTCAAAATCATCTAAAGAAATTCACATCTCTCCATCTAGATCACTATTGGTTATGATCAGAAAAGAAAAGTTGTTTACATGAATGAAATACTACTTTTAAAAATATTTTCAAAAGAATTCATTAAGTTAATAGCCAGAAAAATGAAGGATATAGTGGAAATCAGGTCAGGACAGAAAATGAAATGTTTAAATTTTCTTGTTTGAATTATAAACAGTTTTGCTTTTGAAATAATGAATTTTGGTAATGAAACAAAAATTTTAAAGCTTGGCATTTGTGAGTAAACAAAGCCTTAAAATTATTTTAAAATTTGATTTCATGCAGTATAACTAGAAGTAAGTGATAAATATTGACATGATTTTTAAATATGGATGCATGTTGAAATTTCTTTAAGTAAATTATGATTTGTGATTGCATGATTTGTTAACAGAAATGCATGTATATTTGTGTATATAGATGTTGGTATGAATGTCTGGAAACCAGTGTGAGTAAACCCATCTAACCAATACAAAAGCATATAACTTATATAAACCAGTGGTAACTTGCATTAATTTACAATTTCACAATTTTTATTGACATCACTTATTTTACACATCAATTTCTAGGTATCAAAAACTTAGATTAAATAGTCCAATTCACTTAAATCATTCCATTCCAGCCTATTGAATTCCACATATAAATTTATAAAAAATCGAAGTGGATTCGGGTGTTTACTAATAACCGACTCCGGTCTCTTCGAATTCAATCCCATCTTAGTCCAAGTTATTCAAGTGAAATAAAATTCAAATTTAAATACAGGGTGTCATTATTCACAGCAATCCATCATCGATAGATAACCCCATTATCATTGTCCACTCAAACATATCATATCATAAAACATTTCATATCAGAGACATCAACCATTTCAAGGCCTTTAACACCATTCAATCATTCATAATCAGGGTTGATCACCCCAAAATTAATTTAATTTATCTCTTATTAAGTTAATTACTCATTTTAATCACTTAGATTACCTTTACTTTGTTGAATATGCGATTATATGATTTTTGTTTGATGATAATAAACACACACACACACGCATATATTCGTGTAAATGTATTTGTTAATGTACTATTTTATTTGTCATAGATTAAATAAATATTTGCTGAATAAAATTAAATAACACAGAATTTGAATTCAAACAGAATTTTTATTCAAACAAATATTTATTACAATTTTGAATAGTACAAATTTGAGCTCTCACTATATATATACAAATTAAATAATACAATTTCGATTACATCACAATTTCTAATTTACAAATGTCCTCACTACATATCGCTCATTCACTCGTATTTTATCTTCAACTTTATTCCAAATTGAATCCAGCATCTGAGCAATCTGCAAAAATAAATATTGACGTAGTAAATAGAAAAGGAAATATTTTTGCTGTATAAAACAAAATGTGGATTTTGAAAATAATATTTGCCTCGGTTATTTGGGTTGTTCGTCATCATTTAATTTTCAATTCATCATACACGAACAGCTTGTGATATACACAATGTATCACTGTATATGCCACAAAGCCGTGCACATCGATATATACACTTAATTGATTTACAGGGACAGGTGAGCATAGGTCAAACCCAAAATACCGGATTCAACTCAAGGGCAATAAACTAATGTCGCAACTTTCAGAACAAGATCAAGTCCAGCTACCACATAAAGGAATAAACACATCAAACATCAATGAACCAACTGTGTATACATGAAGGTCACAATAAAGCATGAAGCAGCTCATATATACAATAAACACAGAGGCAACTGACATCACAACAGAGTTCAACATGACTCGAAGTACAAGTCGATGCAGACATACATGAACACATGTATAGGCAGTGCACATGTGAAACAGACTACAAGTACTACATGAAACAAATATCCAAACTGCCTCAAATGGTCAAGACAGCTACAATGAAGCTGCAGTATCTCGAAGCAACTAATCGACACAAATCAAATCAAAATGAACCAGTGGCTATAAACAAAGTGATGCACAGGAACCAAAGTCCAAGACCAGTGAATTGAAATGGTCATGTGTATTGAAGGCCAGTGATTAAGGAACATCAGCAACATTGAAATGATGATATCAAGTCAATGCAGCGACCAAAACCAAGTGCACCAAAGATATGGCAACACAACAACAAAGCACAAAGGCTACAGGTCTGAAACTCCAAGGCAAGCGCAACATGAAGTATATAAATGACCGAACCAACATATCAGCAATAACAACAACCATGTCAAACACAGTGCAACTTGAACTCAACAATCATGCAACATAAAGAAGTTCTGGGTTAAGCTTGCAGCAATTGCAGATGAATTTGAGGTCTCTGAATGCAGTAATAAACATGGATCTGAATCATGATGTAGGAGTTACAGTACATGAGTAGTATAGTGACTGTGTTAGCTTAATGTCTAATCATGCCAAAGTCATGGAATCGCATAAACATAGTCAAAGCCGTGGGTCATCACGAAATCAACGCCTTGGCAAGGTCAAGTACAAGTTAAAGCCAAAATCGTCACAGCATAATCATCAAGCCGTGGAAAACAAGAAATCGAACCAAGTCAAAAATCAATACCGTGAGAAGAAAGTATCAAAATATACGGATTTGATTAAGTCAGAGAAATCATCAACATCCAAGCAACATCGAACGGCCGAGCAAATCAATTGACAAATTCAAACAAATATATACGAACGCAAATAAAAGAGATCGAACTCATATATAAACTGCAACATCATCGGCGAAATAAATCAATTGAGTTCAAGCATTAAATCAGAAAAGAAAAGAAAAGCAAAAATAACACACCGAAGCCTTCTCGGACTCAATCAATTCGAAGCAGTTGAATTAATTAACAAAGACCATCGATTGACAAAAAAGGAACGCTGAATCATCTATTCAATCAAATATTTCATGTCGGCTTCTTCGACTTTGCACGAAAGCCCTAATTTTTGAAGGAAGAGGAATGAACGAGAAATAAGAGCCGCCATTATCACAAACAAAGGAACAGGCCGATAAAAGATAAAGAATAATTTTTGGGCCGGCCTTTATTTTATTTGGGTTTAGAATTATATTAGGCTCTTAATTATTATTAGGGTTTAGTTTTTGCTTTTAAATTGTTTTAAATTTGTATTTTCCTTTTTAAACCATTGTAATTTCTAGTCGTGTGACTAGGGGACAAACTATGTGGCATAGTTTAAGAATTCACAACTCAGTGGCTGAGTTGTGATAGAGTTTTGAGCGTAGAGTTAGGTTAGTCAGTAGCGGGTGTCGCGAGTTTACGTGTGTAAGCGTGTGACTACTTAATTTCTAGTAGAAACCTTGGGGGCAACACGTAGGCAGGGTTTCGACGAAGCTGGGTAAATTCTGTGTCGTTCTATTTCTGCACTTATTGTTCTGCTATTATCTGTGCTGCTATTATTCTGTGATCTGTGTTGAAATTATTTTATAAGATTCCGCAATTAACTTTTATGATTAATAGCATCGCCCTATTCACCCCTCCCTCTAGGGTGAAATCGATCCTACAAGTGGTATCAAAGCTAGGTGTAAAAGTCGTTTTTGTTTTAAAATTTTGATTTTACAAAAACCAATTTTTGTTTTAAAAAGTTGAATTTTTAAAATGGCTTCTTTTAATACTACTTTTGCTATGGGTCAATCCATAGTTAGACCACCAATGTTCAATGGTGAATATGCTTACTGGAAAAATAGGATGGAAATTTTTCTGAAAACCATTGACGCTTGGAACATTGTTGAGACATGTTATAGAGCACCAACTATAACTGTAGATAATCAGGAAATAGATAAACCAAAGGAACAATGGACAGAACTAGAAAATATATTACAAAACACTAATGCTAAAGTTATGTATTCTATTATCTGTTCATTGGATCAATTTGAATTTAATCGTGCCTCACATTGTCTAATTGCACAGGAAATATGGCACACACTAGAAGTGACTCATGAAGGAACATCTCAAGTCAAAGAATCTCGCCTTGCCATGCTAAGCAGCAAATACGAGAACTTCACAATGGCGAAGGAAGAAAATGTCAAAGAGATGTATGGACGACTTTCCAATATCGTATACAAATCAAAAGCTCTCGAAAAATCATACACAGAGTTGGAGATAGTCCGAAAAATCCTCAGAGTCCTTCAACGAAGATTTGAAGCAAAAGTGACTGCCATTCAAGAATCAAAAGATTTAAAACAAATGAAAGTTGAAGAACTCATCGGAAATCTCACCACTTATGAGCTAGAAATGAAATTCAAGGAAGAGCGTGAAGGAGGAGATACTCGAAAGAAATCAATAGCTCTCAAAGGAACAACCAAAAGTGATGATGATAACGATGATGATGATGGAGCAGCAGAGCTGGCACTACTAATGAAGAAATTCAAAAAGTGGAATTACAAATACGGAAATCCAGCTCGAAATCAAAAGTTGAAAAGCAGAATAGCCAAAGCACTAGACTACTCAGAAGAACAGATGATTGTCTGTCACAAGTGTAACCAACCCGGACACATCAAGCCCAATTGTCCTCAAAATCGACGCGACTTTGAAAAGAAATCAAAAGGGAGAAGTTTTGCAGCCACGTGGAATACAAGTGATGAAGATAATCAAAGTTCTAGCAGTGAGAGTGAGAAAGCAGATATGTGCCTTCAGGGAAATATAACTGATAGCGATGATGACAAGCCAAGCGAGGTATCAATACTCACTCACTTAGAATTATTTATATATTTTCATGAAGTTAATGGCTGTTTTGAATGACTTAGGGAGATGTATGCCAAACTTGAATAAAAAAAAGATACTTTGATAGAATTAAATGAACAACTTGACCAATTAGTTAAAAACTATCAAAGTAGGATCCCTAAGTGTGATAAGTGTCCAACATTCAAAGAAGAAATTAAAAAATCGAAAATTAATATAAAATCACTTGAAAATGTAATTTTGATTTTGAAAAAAAGTGAAAATACTAGGAGAGAAAATTCTATTAAAAAGTGCACACAATTGTTAAACGAAAATAAATCTCTCAAAAGACAAGTCCAACAATTGTCAACGACTTTAGATAAATTTTCAAAAAGTGAAAAATCGTTGAGTATGTTATTAGGGAAGCAAACTGTTAATACAGTTAGACAAGGACTTGGACATAATCAATCCAAAAATGTTAGAAATGAGATTAATCAAGTAAATTCAATGTGCACAATTTGTAGAAAATTTGGACACAATCAAAATAGTTGTTGGTATAGACCCAAACACGTGAAAACTATACCAATTTGGGTTCCAAAAGGCACAAATATAAAATCTCTCAAAGTTAAACAAATTTGGGTGCCAAAAGGAACATATATAAATAGTTATGGGTCTTCGCAAAATTATTTTTCAAAATATTCTGTCACTAACAACCATGGACCTATAAAAACAAATAGGTCACAAAAATCTTTTCCCGCGTAGGTGTGGTGGCAGGCTAAGGAACAACAACAGTGTTATCTGGATTCTGGCTGTTCTAGAAACACAACGGGTGACAAAGCAAAGTTCCTTAGCCCAGTATAAAGGTGACAGAATCACAATGGACAACAACGAAAAATATCGTAAAGGTAAAATAGGTAATGGTATATTTATGATATATTAAATGTGATAATTTGCACCGTAATCTGAGTTAAATTAGCCAATAATGTGATAATGAAATAATGATGATTTTCATTCTAACTTATTCAAAATTGTTGGACAATTATATTCTTATGCCAAAAACACTATAAAAATCTCTAGTTTCTTTGAATTACTTCGTATATATTAGTTTGGATTAAAAATAGTGTTTTGTTGGATGATAATACATTTGGATATAATACGGCTGACTCTATATTCACGGTTTTTGATTATCTACACAGTTTAAATTCAAGAGAATGTCATTTAAAAAGCTGTTAAAATTGAGTTTGAAATTTTTGGTGCATACTTCATGATCTGGTCTATCAAATTCAATTAATGATAATTTGGAGTGAAAAAGAAATTCAGATGCAGATTACACTGGTAATCTACTTGATAGAAAACTTACTCGTTCAATGTAATTTTTGTTGAGACATTTAGTAACTGCATCGTTTTTTAAAGAAAAAATCTGCATATTTTTCAATTCAAATAATTTTAAAATAGCAGAAATTTTTCTCATATAACCCCTTCGAGAAAATCATTTTTGACCATATTTTCAGATCAATCATTTTGAAAAATTGATTTTATAATTATTTTTATATTTGACTTTAAATGACTATTTTGACTAATCTGACTCCCTAATAATTATCGAAAGGATAAATAGTGATTGAAAAAGTGATGAGTGTTGATATTTATCATATATTATGACTCGAGACGGTATAATTAGTAAATTTCTTTAGGAATTTAAACAAGAGTTATAGAACTTTTATTGGTAAAAATTCCATGACCATCTCTATTTCTATCATATTTCTAACACCATCACTCATCAAAATACTATATAGTTTGTCAATATATGGTACTTTAAACAGGAATCATTCGTTTTTCATTTTACATTTTTTTTAATAAAATAATAAAAAAAT
The DNA here is from genome assembly GCA_030765085.1 of Allium cepa. NCBI lineage: Eukaryota > Viridiplantae > Streptophyta > Magnoliopsida > Asparagales > Amaryllidaceae > Allium > Allium cepa. The sequence continues at coordinate 56,602,764 of CM060939.1, forward strand.
TATATAGTAGATAAAATAATAATAAAATAAAATAAAATAAAATCCAAAGTATTCACTCTCATTTAAAAGTCCTTATGGTTATACATGGGTGAATTACTTGGAATTTGTTATGTGCTTCCATGCTCATTTAAAAGTCCTCACCGTTATGCATTGTAATGGCTCGTTTTTCCGTACCCTTTGAATCGACAATAAACCACACATGTCCAACTCAAATTGCACGAAAAGATGGATCATTAAGGGTAGAAAGAAAAATAAAGACAGAACAGAATCTCACACGAATGGAATAACATATATTATTTCAATAATAATCTTTACAGCGGAAAATTTTAAATACAATATCAGAGTCTAACTTAAATTCAGCATGGACAGTTATAAACATCTGTCCTTACAATTGCTGACAAACATCAAACAAAATACAATAAGTACAGCGGATAATAGAATACGTTCTGACGTACATGAATATCTCCAGCTCTCCTCTGGAAACTCCAACCGTCTTCGACTAAACCTGAAACTACTTGGATCTGACCCGAGTATTGAAAATACCCGGATCGGGCTTGATAAAGCAGCGTGAGAAAACTCAATAATAAATGACAGTGTCATATATCAGCTTTTGAATAAAATCCTTTTGAAAAGAAAGAGTATCTCATAAGACCACGCCCATACATAAACACGGACGGGTTTTTACCTTATGATAACTAAAACACTTTTATATATCAAAACGTTTGATATTATTTTTAATGACATTCTTTTGAAAACACTTTTCAAATAAACTTATTCAAATAAGATATCAATATCTAGACTAAGTCTAAGGTAATATATCCGGACTAGGTCAACGGAATATACCAACGGAATATATGATACCAAAAAGGGGTAGCTGAAATGTTTGCAAGTCATCACAGCTATTTTGGGAATACAATCAAAACCGTAAATATCGTATTGGGTTTGGTTTTCCAACATGATAGGGAACTTGTGACCTTTTCTCCGATCCATGCATAACAAACATAGTTCCCACGTTGCCTTAATCGCTTTTCTCAAACTAGTCACTTGGAAACTATACTTGCTACACTACAAATGATAACCAGTAGTTCCCTGCTTTTCTCAAGCTAACCACTTTATCCACATGGGGCAATAAATGCCTTGAGGCCCAGACGTATCTGGTACTTAGGGCTCAGAACATCTGATAACCCAAATCACTACTATCCGAAATGCGAGCATACATCTGACCACATAGAATCTCATCATAACCGGGGTGTGAGGCTCGTGAAGCTACGATCAATTTCTTCAAAGCCACGCTTTTCATACAAAACGACGCATTGATCATAACAAGTTCCACTTTGAATGCCACATTGTCATTCCTTTGATCACTATTTGACTCCCACAAAAATACAACCCTTGAGCTCGTATGTCTTAAGGAGGGTGTTAAGCTAAGAGAAGTTGCCTTCTCCGGCACCACTGATGTACATTTGTAAAAGACAAACGTCGTGTCTCAGAAATGTAATGTTGGACGTTTGTCCATACAAGTTCGTTCTAGGGCTGAACGAAACCGAAGGCACTTTCCTCGGCTATTACTAGGCGAGAAGCCCTTGCAATCCGAAAAATCTCCATCACGAGGAGACCACTGCTTAAATAACTCTATAATGGGAGCTACCCAGAGCATGTTCAACAAGCAGTCCTCACGCTATGAAGATCCACGGTCTTCAAAAATCATCATCTTCAACATGTCTTCACTTTCGAACGTATACATTGGTTCGAAGTGGTTTTCGGATAGGAATTAACCAAATCCGACTCCGGTTCCTTCGAAGCCAATCATCGATTTAAAAGATGTTAAGTTCATACGTGGATATCAATCATCAATCAATTACTTCATCTTTTATCTTAATCAAATATATTTCTTAGGTATATTCTTTTCAACTTATTCCATTTTCTTTTCAAATTTATATGGAATCATTAAGCCTCATTATCAAATCATTTGATTTATTAAACTTTTCTTAAATCTTGGAATAATTCCAAATCATTTTCTCTTTTACCGAGGAAAACTTTTCCAAATCATTCATTTAATCTTAATCAAAGATTTCTTATATTCAAGTTATAACTTTTAACTTAGGGAAAATATTCTCATATCATTCATTAAATCAAAATCAAAAATTTCTTATATTCAAGTTATAACTTTTAACTTAGGGAAAATATTCTCAAACCATTCATTAAATCTAAATCAAAGATTTTCTTTTTTAGCTTTAAATTATATTCTTACAAATCGAAGACTTTCATAATAGAGCACTACCACCACTTTAAATATGGCAATTTTCACCTCCAGGGACTAATGACAAGTTTCACCTCTAGGGACTAATGGAAAGTTTCACCTCCAGGGACTAATGGAAAGTTTCCTACATCATGAATATCTTTGTCTTTTAACTTGGAAAAACTTAAATATGATCTTTTAGAGTATCCGGGCTTTCCTTTCGATCTGTTCCACCCCTCGCTTAAGAAGAGAAAACATAGGACAGGTAAGTTCAGGGCACTGGTTGCTCCATCCCTAACCTTAGTTAAACACCTTGTTTACCTTCCTAGATCTCATAAGCGGGACAAATGTACTAGTCGTTTCCACATACTTAGATTTTCAACTTTATTTTGGAATTTCTTATAAATATTCTAAATTATCTTTCAAAATGCTTAATTATCCTTTTTAAAACATTCACAATTGATTCTGGGAAACGTCGTTACATTTAAACTCATATTCCAAAAGTTATAGAATTCGCAGCATAAAAGTGTTGTAGAAAGTGCTATATAAGCTTATTTGACTTAAATTTTTTTTAAACATTTGAAAAATTCATATTTTCCATTTCAAATATCTTTTAAACCATTTTAATAGATTTATCAAGTTTATTTCATTTATTTTAAAAACATTTAAAATATCAATTTTAAACTTTGGTCACTTTACTGCAAAAGCGCGATTTTTCTGGAAAATTGTTTTGGACATATTTAAAAATATACAAGATAAAATCTTGATTTTATTCCTTTATTTCTTTAAACATATTTAAATGTTTATAAAACATTTCTAACTCATTTTAAAACTATTTCCAAAAGGTTTAAGCATTCCATATACACCATTTCATTTTCAAAAGGAAAGTAATTTTCTTTGTGCTTATCGACATGTATTAACGTGACTTGGTAAAACAATTTAACAGTCATATCAAACAATCAATACTTGATGATAAAATCATATATAAGCATCCATAGCAATCATAACACAACATCAAACATGTATATATGTAAATAGAGACGTTAAATAGAGTTTCTCACCATAAACCAAAGCGATTAACTTCCTACCAACATTCATATCATCCAACACTTCACTAACTACTTCCTACTCCATTAAACACTAGCAAATAACACCTCTCCCTTCCAATAGCTTGGCTGAGGCTTGAGATGGAGGTTGGCCGAAAATATAGAGAAGAAGCGATAGAGCTTTGAACTTGAATTTCCAAGATTTTGATTCGAAAAATGGGTCATCTTCTCTCTTGTTTTTGACCTCTTACTCTCAAAATTTAGAAAACTTTTTAACTGAAAAGTTGTTTCAAATTCTTTTCTATTGAAGTTTAAAAAAAGAATCATTTGAATAGAAGTAGTTTTGAGGGAGAAATGTTCATAATAAAAGAGCTATTCTCGGATTCACAAAAATAAAGCCCGAAAATGCACTTCAAAGAATTGAGTTTTAGGTATAGCAAATCTCAAAACTGAAAAAAATGATTAACAAATAAATTGTAGCCACTAGAATTTCATATGGTTTGAAAAAACGAATTTCTTAATTTGGATCTGTTATGATAAAAAAATAGGCTATTTTCTGTGTTAAAAACTGGGTTAGAAAATGCACTGTAAAGAAGTGGGCTTTTAGCATGGTTACCTTTAGATTGAGACAAAGTGGTCAACAAAAAAATTGTAGCCACTGGAAAAATACATGATTTTTTAAAAAAAAAATTGCATTTTGGTTCTGTGATGAAGAAGTTATGGCCAAGAGAAGAAGAGGTAAAATATGGAGAAAAGAGGAGTTTGATTTGAAGAGAATAAACATTGATTTCTTTTTGAATATTTTGTAAATATTTTGATATTATTTCTTTTTAATTTTTTATATGGCATGGAAGCCATTAAAGAGAAGAGGAAGAAGATGGGGAAGCTTGAGAAAAGAAGAAGAAGAAATGTGAATGAAAGTGAAGAAGGAGGTGGGTATTTATAGAAAAAAGAAAGAAGTGGAAATTTACCAAAATAACCTCTTACCAAATTACCAAAATAACCTTACTTGCACCTAAAGTAAGCTCCACTTTTTCAATTCTTAACATCACCTTTCACATCTTTACTTTATGTTTTAATCACTTAAAGATTAAGTAAAGAATATCATAATTATGTTGGCTTTTGATGTGATATTGATTTGATGTTTACTTTTGACTTTTCTTACTTACTTTTCTTAATGACTTCTAGAAGTTTCTAACCTTATTTAGTAAAACTAAACTTGATTAGTGAATTAATTAATACTTACACTATTTTAATATATGTTCCTATATAAGAAAATAAAGGTGCGACGACGTTGCGACAACTTTTAATTGATAAAACGTTGTTTCTCGACAAAATGTTTTACGGTCACATTTTGACGTTTTAGTTAAACTATTTATGTAAACCAAATTTAAAAATTAACTTTTTACTTCTTTAAATAAATTGAAACATGTCTCTTTATGTTTTAAAATCATATTTAAATAACATCAAAATCTCCAATTTTACGGTGTATGTAAAACTGACAAAATGCGACAAAATTTGGTTATTTTTGTAAAACGATTATTAACATATTTTTAAATATATAAATATACTTTTATTATCTTTATTAGATGTTTTCAATAATATTTATCTTTTTAAATAAATATCTAAACCTATTTATTGAAGCTTGTTTATTTTTGACAAAACTTAACTTTTGTTGATTTATCCTAAAATCCAAATTTATATTTTTTTTAAATTATCAACTATAAGAATAAATAATTTCTCTATTATTATCTATTATATATAACTTATTTATTTAAGTTTTAAACCTTTTTAAATTTAAAACAAACGAAATCTCTCATTTTCGAAGTAGCGAAATTACGGGTCGTTACATTCTCCCCTACTTAAAAGAATTTCGTCCTCAAAATTACCCAAACATAAGTTTGCCTAAAACATTTATCTTTAAACTTAATTCCATATAATGTACACAGATCAACCATATGAAATATCTTATTCGATCTACTATTCGAATAGACAACTTTATTTCCAAACTAGTATCGATCCTCCGATCCTCTAGTGCGGACTCTGATCAGGCTCTTTGTTCAGAAACCTTTGCTTCCATTGCATAGTGCTCAACTATGATAGAAAACTCAAGTACCCAACCATAAACCCTAATCAATATTCGTCGTCAAGAATCAAATGATAAATCCTTTTTCGGATCGGTATAGACACCTCAAAGCTTTGAACTCGAATCTTAGATCAAAATTTGTGTGGTTAAATGATTTACATATAACATATGTATTTATTCACCCGCAAAAACACGCACATTTTTTTTTATCTTAAGATCAATCACTTTATAAAGGTTCTTCTTTATATAATCCCCTTTTCTTATTTATTTCCAAATATTTTTAATAAAGAAAAATATTCCAAAGAAACCATTTTTCACTCAAAAGATGATTTATCTCTATTATAATTTCTTTTTAACAATCCTTTAACTTAGTATATTTCCTTTAACTCTAACATTATTTATGAATCATTTCATAAAACTATCGCTTAAGTTGATTACATCTTATAACTTATGTAAATCAATCACATTTTAAAGACTTAAGTCCAAATCTTAATTAATGCTAGAATTCATTAAGAAAACATCTTCTAGGTTATAATTTCCTCTTTTTTTTGTTTATAATTACATTTATAAATTATACTTATCCAATTTCATTTACTCAGAATATTTCACAATCTTTTAGCAAAAGTTTTCACAAATTTCTTAGCATTGAGTTAGGTATGATTCAGAAATTTTCGACTGTCCAAAATCGTCGAGAATCCCTCTTTATCTTATCAATTAGCGATTCCAATTTATCTTTGGTTTAAACACTTTTATAAAGATTACTACTCAATTTATCAATTAATGATTCACATTATCCCTTTACTTAAGAAAATTATATAGATTAAGCAACTGCAAAACAATCCAAGGAACTGGATACTACCAATAGTATCATATATCCTCTTAACAAGAAGAGTAATACTTAAGAGAATTGTTTACCATCCAAACACATCTCTTGCCCATTTTTAGTTTATTTTCGAGTCAATCAAATTAATTATCATAAAATACCTCTTTTTATTTGAAATAATACCATTTTCAAAATCCTTTAGAGATTACTTTGTAAAACATATCTTATGAATTCATTTTATCTTATATTGATTAACTTTATTTAAATTACCACAATTCTTTTACTCGAATTTAAGTTATCATTTCTTTTATATTTATTGTTTTACACAATTATTTAAATACATTTTTATCTTATGTGTTCATTCCTTAAACAAATCTTATTATCGAATACCTTATAGTCAAATCGTGAAACTTAATTCACAAGGTATTTGTACTTAAACTTTTAAAACAATTGATCAATTTATGATGTAACTTAACATTATCATTTTTTTTTTGGAATAAGTATTAAAGATTTTAATTACCTTATCGGATTTCTTACTTATCTTTATGAAACACCTTATAGTCAAAGTGTGATATTCTAATCACAAGATGTTCATATTTAAATTTCACTAATCCTGATTTCTAACTATACAACTTTCCAAAATATATACTTTATATTCAAAATATAATTCTAGGTAAAATTATTTCATTTACCAATTTTTTCAAAATCAGTGTGTCGGTTCTCCTTGTTTAAGTGTTTAGGAACCCTCATCGATAACGGTGATCAGGCGCATCGATCAGAATCCATAAATCAATCAATAGATAAATCAACACAAAACATTTTTATTAGTCACTAACAAATACGCACTCATATATAATACACTCAACCTCATTCTAGGGTGTTACTAACCCTATCTCTAACGAGTTACTCATCCTAGGGTATTACTAACCCTATCTCTGATGAGTCTTTACCTAACCAAAGCCAAGGTTCTCGCTTAACCTTCAGCTCTGATACCAAATGTAATGGCCCGTTTTTCCGTACCCTTTGAATCGACAATAAACCACACATGTCCAACTTAAATTGCATGAAAAGACGGATCATTAAGGGTAGAAAGAAAAATAAAGACATAACAGAATCTCACACGAATGGAATAACATATATTATTTCAATAATAATCTTTACAGCGGAAAATTTTAAATACAATATCAGAGTCCAACCTAAATTCAGCTTGGACAGTTATAAACACTTGTCCTTACAATTGCTGACAAACATCAAACAAAATACGCTAAGTACAGCGGATAATAGAATACGTCCATACGTAGATGAATATCTCCAGCTCTCCTCTGGAAACTCCAACCGTCTTCGACTAAACCTGAAACTACTCGGATCTGACCCGAGTATTGAAATTACCCGGATCAGGCTTGATAAACCAGCATGAGAAAACTCAATAATAAATGACAGTGTCATATATCAGCCTTTGAATAAATCCTTTTGAAAAGAAAGAGTATCTCATAAGACAACGCCCACACATAAACACACACGGGTTTTTACCTTATGATAACTAAAACACTTTTATATATCAAAACGTTTGATATTATTTCTAATGACATTCTTTTGAAAACACTTTTCAAATAAACTTATTCAAATAAGATATCAATATCTGGACAAAGTCTAAGGCAATATATCCGGACTAGGTTAACGGAATATACCAATGGAATATATGATACCAAAAGGGGTAGCTGAAATGTTTGCAAGTCATTACAGCTATTTTGGGAATACAATCAAAACTGTAAATATCGTATTGGGTTTGGATTTCCAACATGATAGGGAACTTGTGGCCTTTTCTCCAATCCACGCATAACAAACATAGTTCCCACGGTGCCTTAATCGCTTTTCTCAAACTAGTCACTTAGAAACTATACTTGCTACACTACAAATGATAACCAGTAGTTCCCAGCTTTTCTTAAGCAAACCACTTTATCCACATGGGGCAATAAATGCCTCAAGGCCCAGACGTATCTGGTACCTAGGGCTCAGAACATCTGATAACCCAAATCACTACTATCCGAAATGCGAGCATACGTCTGACCACATAGAATCCCATCATAACCGGGGTGTGAGGCTCGCGAAGCTACGATCAATTTCTTCAAAGCCACACTTTTCATACAAAACCACGCTTTGATCATAACAAGTTACACTTTGAATGCCACATTTCCATTCCTTTGATCACTATTTGACTCCCACAAAAATACAACCCTTGAGCTCGTATGTCTCAAGGAGGGTGTTAAGCTAAGAGAAGTTGCCTTCTCCGCCACTACTGATGTACATTTGTAAAAGACAAACGTTGTGTCTCAGAAATGCAATGTCGGACATTCGTCCATACAAGTTCATTCTAGGACTGAGCAAAAGCGAAGGCACTTTCCTCGGCCATTACTAGGCGAGAAGCCCTTGCAATCCGAAAAATCTCCATCACGAGGAGACCACTTCTTAAATAACTCTAGAATGGGAGCTACCCAGAGCATGTTCAACAAGCAGTCCTCACGCTATGAAGATCCACGGTCTTCAAAAATCATCATCTTCAACATGTCTTCACTTTCGAACGTATACATTGGTTCGAAGTGGTTTTCGGATAGGAATTAACCAAATCCGACTCCGGTTCCTTCGAAGCCAATCATCGATTTAAAAGATGTTAAGTTCATACGTGGATATCAATCATCAATCAATTACTTCATCTTTTATCTTAATCAAATATATTTCTTAGGTATATTCTTTTCAACTTATTCCATTTTCTTTTCAAATGTATATGGAATCATTAAGCCTCATTATCAAATCATTTGATTTAGTAAACTTTTCTTAAATCTTGGAATAATTCCAAATCATTTTCTCTTTTGCTGAGGATTTTTTTTTCAAATCATTCATTTAATCTTAATCAAAGATTTCTTATATTCAAGTTATAACTTTTAACTTAGGGAAAATATTCTCAAATCATTCATTAAATCTAAATCAAATATTATTTTTTTTAACTTCAAATCATATTCTTACAAATCGAAGACTTTCATAATAGAGCACTACTTCCACTTTAAATATGGTAAATTTCACCTCCAGGGACTAATGGCAAGTTTCACCTCTAGGGACTAATGGCAAGTTTCACCTCCAGGGACTAATGGCAAGTTTCCTACATCATGAATATCTTTGTCTTTTAACTTGGAAAAACTTAAATATGATCTTTTAGAGCATCCGGGCTTTCCTTTCGATCTGTTCCACCCCTCGCCTAAGAAGAGAAAACATAGGACAGGTAAGTTCAGGGAACCGGTTGCTCCATCCCTAACCTTAGTTAAACACCTTGTTTACCTTCCTAGATCTCACAGACGGGACAAATGTACTAGTCGTTTCCACATACTCAAATTTTCAACTTTATTTTGGAATTGCTTATAAATATTTCAAATTATCTTTCAAAATGCTTAATTATCCTTTTTAAAACATTCACAATTGATTCTGGGAAACGTCGTTACATTTAAACTCATATTCCAAAAGTTATAGAATTCGCAGCATAAAAGTGTTGTAGAAAGTGCTATATAAGCTTATTTGATTTAAACAACTTTTAAACATTTGAAAAATTCATATTTTCCATTCCAAATATCTTTTAAACCATTTTAATAGATTTATCAAATTTATTTCATTTTTTTAAAACATTTAAAATATCAATTTTAAACTTTGGTCACTTTACTGCAAAAGCGCGATTTTTCTGGAAAATTGTTTTGGACATATTTAAAAATATACAAGATAAAATCTTTATTTTATTCCTTTATTTCTTTAAACATATTTAAATGTTTATAAAACATTTCTAACTCATTTTAAAATTATTTCCAAAAGGTTTAAGCATTCAATATACACCATTTCATTTTCAAAAGGAAAGTAATTTCCTTTGTGCTTATCGACGTGTATTAACGTGACTTGGTAAAACAATTTAACAATCATATAAAACAATCAATACTTGATGATAAAATCATATATGAGCATCCATAGCAATCATAACACAACATCAAACATGTATATATGTAAATAGAGACGTTAAATAGAGTTTCTCACCATAAACCAAAGCGATTAACTTCCTACCAACATTCATATCATCCAACACTTCACTAACTACTTCCTACTCCATTAAACACTAGCAAATAACACCCTCTCCATTCCAATATCGTGGCCAAAGCTTGAGATGGAGGTTGGTCGAAAATATAGAGAAGAAGCGATAGAGCTTTGAACTTGAATTTCCAAGATTTTGATCCGAAAAATGGGTCATCTTCTCTCTTGTTTTTGACTCTCTTACTCTCAAAATTAAAAAAACTTGTTAACTGAAAAGTTGTTTCAAATTCTTTTATATTGAATTTTAAAAATAATAATCATTTGAATAGATGTTGTTTTGAGGGAGATATGTTCAATATAAAAGAGCTATTCTCGGATTCACAATAATAAAGCCCGAAAATGCACTTCAAAAAATTGAGTTTCAGCTATAGAAAACCTCAAAACTGGAAAAAAATGATTGATAAGTAAATTGTATCCACTGGAATTTCATATGGTTTGAAAAAAAGAATTTCTTAATTTGGATCTGCTATGATCAAGTTATGATCAAAACAAAATAGGCTATTTTCTGTATTAAAAACTGGGTCAGAAAATGCACTGTAAAGAAATGGGTTTCTAGCATGGTTATCTTTAGAATAAGACAAAGTGGTCAACATGAAAGTTGTAACCACTGGAAAAATACATGATTTAAAAATAATAATTTTGCATTTGGGTTCTGTGATGAAGAAGTTATGGCCGAGAGAAGAAGGGTAAAATATGGAGAAAAGAGGAGCTTGATTTGTAGAGAATAAACATTGATTTCTTTTTGAATATTTTGTAAATATTTTGATTTTTTTTTAATTTTTTATATGGCATGGAAGCCATTAAAGAGAAGAGGAAGAAGATGAAGAAGCATGAGAAAAGAAGATGAAGAAATGTGAATGAAAGTGAAAAAGGAGGTGGGTATTTATAGAAAAAAGAAAGAAGTGGAAATTTACCAAAATAACCTCTTACCAAATTACCAAAATAACCTTACTTCCACCTAAAATAAGCTCCACTTTTTCAACACTTAACATCACCTTTCACATCTTTACTTTATGTTTTAATCACTTAAAGATTAAGTAAAGAATATCATAATTATGTTGGTTTTTGATGTGATATTGATTTGATGTTTACTTTTGACTTTTCTTACTTACTTTTCTTAATGACTTCTAGAAGTTTCTAACCTTACTTAGTAAAAGCAAACTTGATTAGTGAATTAATTAATACTTACACTATTTGAATATATGTTCCTATATAAGAAAATAAAGGTACGACGACGTTGCGACAACTTTTAATTGATAAAACGTTGTTTTTCGACAAAATGTTTTACGATCACATTTTGACGTTCTAGTTAAACTATTTATTTATGTAAACCAAATTTAAAAGTGAAACTTTTACTTCTTTAAATCAATTGAAACATGTCTCTTTATATTTTAAAATCATATTTAAATAACATCAAAATCTCCAATTTTACGGTGTATGTAAAACTGACAAAATGCGACAAAATTTGGTTATTTTTGTAAAACGATTATTAACACGTTTTTAGATATATAAATATATTTTTATTATCTTTACTAAATGTTTTCAATAAGATTTATCTTTTTAAATAAATATTTAAACCTATTTATTTAAGCATTTGTTTATTTTTAACAAAACTTAACTTTTGTTGATTTGTTCTAAAATCCAAATTTATATATTTTTTAAATCATCAACTATAAGAATAAATAATTTCTATATTATTATCTATTATCTATAACTTATTTATTTAAGTTTTAAACTTTTTTAAATTTAAAACAAATGAAATCTCTCATTTTCGAAGTAGCGAAATTACGGGTCGTTACATGTATGTATGGAATTCATATCAAAATTGATTTTTAAAATAAACAAGTTGATTCTAATCCCATTTAAAAGTCCTCACGGTTATGCGTGGTTAGAAGATACTTGAATTCATTTTTTTAAATAAAATTGGAATATTACTAATCTCATTTAAAGTCCTAACGATTATGCATGGTTAGTAGATATTCAATTCCTGATATAAATATACCATAAATAGACACAACTGTATGGTTTTATATGATGACATCATTCCCATCACTCTAAAAGTGGAATATGCGCCTAATAAAGTATTTATGATTTTTGTTTGATTTTTTATTGAAATTTAATATTTATATTCAATTGAGTTTTAATGTTGGATTAATATCGACCACTTTATCTCTATTTTCTCTAACACTTCTACACTTTTACTGATAACAAAAGGGGGAGAGAAAAGTTAAGATTCTGTCAAATAAAATCAAGTAAAGGTCAAATATTTTCTATTTGCATCTAGGCTCATTTGCATATTTTTAATTGTATGCATACATGTAGGGGGAGCTTTGTGTAGAGAGGAAGCATTTAAATAGGGGAAGCAATTAGAGTATATCAAAGATCAAATACATTTAACATATTCAAAATCTTAAATATATGTTTGTTATCATCAAAAGGGGGAGATTGTTGAATATTCGATTATATGATTTTTGTTTGATGATAATAAATATATATATATATATATATATATATATATTCGTGTAAATGTATTTGTTAATGTACTATTTTATTTGTCATAGATTAAATAAATATTTGCTGAATAAAAATAAATAACACAGAATTTGAATTCAAACAGAATTTTTATTCAAACAAATATTTATTACAATTTCGAATAGTACAAATTTGAGCTCTCACTATATATATACAAATTAAATAATACAATTTCGATTACATCACAATTTCTAATTTACAAATGTCCCCACTACATATCGCTTATTCACTCGTATTTTATCTTCAACTTTATTCCAAATTGAATCCAGCATCTGAGCAATCTGCAAAAATAAATATCGACGCAGTAAAATAGAAAAGGAAATATTTTTGCAGTATAAAACAAAATGTGGATTTTGAAAATAATATTTTCCTCGGTTATTTGGGTTGTTCGTCATCATTTAATTTTCAATTCATCATACACGAACAGCTTGTGACATACACAGTGTATCACTGTATATGCCACAAGGCCGTGCACATCGATATATACACTTGATTGATTTACAGGGACAGGTGAGCACAGGTCAAACCCAAAATACCAGATTCAACTCAAGTGCAATAAAATAATGTCACAACTTTCAGAACAAGATCAAGTCCAGCTACCACATAAAGGAACAAACACATTAAACATCAATGAACCAACTGTGTATACATGAAGGTCACAATAAAGCATGAAGCAGCTCATATATACAACAAACACAGTGGCAACTGACATCACAACAGAGTTCAACATGACTCGAAGTACAAGTCGATGCAAACATACATGAACACATATATAGGCAGTGCACATGTGAAACAGACTACAACTACTACATGAAACAAATATCCAAACTGCCTCAAATAGTCAATACAGCTACAATGAAGCTGCAGTAACTCGAAGAACCTAATCGACACAAATTAAATCAAAATGAACCAGTGGCTATGAACAAAGTGATGCACAGGAACCAAAGTCCAAGACCAGTGAATTGAAATGGTCATGTGTATTGAAGGCCAGTGATCAAGGAACATTAGCAACATTGAAATTATGATATCAAGTCAATGCAGCAACCAAAACCAAGTGCACCAAAGATATGGCAACACAAAAACAAAGCACAAAGGATACAGGTCTGAAACTCCAAGGTAAGCACAACATGAAGTATGGAAATGACCGAACCAACATATCAGCAACAACATCAACCATGTCAAACACAGTGCAACTTGGACTCAACAATCATGCAACATGAAGAAGTTCTAGGTTAAGCTTGCACCAATTGCAGATGAGTTTGAGGTCTCTGAATGCAGTAATAAACATGGATCTGAATCATGATGTAGGAGTTACAGTACATGAGTAGTATAGTGACTGTGTTAGCTTAGTGTCTAATCATGCCAAAGTCATGGAATCGCATAAACATAGTCAAAGCCGTGGGTCATCATGAAATTATTGCCTTGGCAAGGTCAAGTACAAGTTAAAGCCAAAATCGTCACAGCATAATCATCAAGCCGTGGAAAATAAGAAATCGAACCAAGTCAAAAATCAATACCGTGAGAAGCAAGTATCAAATTATACGAATTTAATCAAGTCAGAGAAATCATCAACATCCAAGCAACATCGAACGGCCGAGCAAATCAAGCAACATCGAACGGCCGAGCAACATCGAAAAGAAAAACAGGGTTTCTCGTTTTTTTTCCCGTTCAAAATTAACTCTGTAGCTTCAAAATAAATAAATGGCCGAAGCTTGTTCAATCTAATTCGAAAAGGGAAGATCCGTTTGACAGTGAAAGGGATTAATCATTGATCCCGTTCTTTCCATGTAATGCTCGGGTCAGACCAGTATTACAGATTTTCAGGTAAGGACGTTCTGGAGCTCAGGAGGCGAACTGGATGGCAGGATGTATGGAGAGTATTCCGCTGTGATTTATTGTAGATTATCTGGGGCATGATTGAATTTAACTGCCCAGTGTTGTGTAAATATTGTAACTCTGATATATTAAAGTGTAATTTGACAAGTACGGTTTTTCTTTGTATAACTGCTATTTAATTGATATTATATTTTGATCTGCTGCGAATGTGAGAATCCGTGTTTTGGTGTTTTCTGTTTTCTTCTTCTGCTTTTATCTCCTTCTTCTTTTTCTTAACTATCTGGAATTTTCGGGATCGAAATTTTCGGGTCGTTACATAATTTATAGGGACTTAACCTATGTTCTAAATATCAAGAAGTATTGTAGTAAATACTCGTGCTGAGGAAGCAATGAGTATTAATACCACCAAATAAGCACCCAACTAAGCTTCACATAAGGCTTTTGGGATGCTCTACTAATTGCATTACGTTGCATCCTTGCCATGTACGATATGAATAATAACATATCAAGATGAAATGGTGGCTATCTACAAGACATCATTATAATATGTGAAATTATGATTTTGATTCATATATCTTTTACTTATGTGTGTTTTTATGAAGTTTCAATTGTTTCTCTACATGCGCATTATCGATCATTACAAATCATTACGTTATTGTTCATGAAATTTGTGATTACATTCATGCTAATTGTATGTGTCACACCAGTTATATGTTATGTTTTAAATTATAGTTATCCATCAAATTATTGCTACTTGCTCTCCTTATAGATAAAATTAGAAAAATATTTTTTCTTCTCTTGTTTATTAACAAATTACCAAACATAATATTATACATGAATATACATTTGTAAAAAATTGGTGGAAACAAAATAAATCAAGAATAAACACTCTATAAATTTATCTATTGCTATGGTTTTGAAAATCATGCCATGGCAACAATGATGTAGCTTGTAGAGATCTCCAGTGTAAAAGGGAAGAAATCAAGAATGTGACGATTGCCAAGTTTAACAGTAAAACAAACCATGGAAAAACCGTGATTTTAAATAAACATGAATAGTAGACGGGCTGGATCTAAACTCAAAGACATTTGTTATGATTATTTACCTAATTTTTAATTAATTTTACCCTAAAGAGCATTGACGGCCAAATAATAGCATGTAAAGGAGACATTTGCTATTTTATATTAATAATATTTTACCAGTTTGGAGTAGTCAGTCAACTGACAATAAAGACTTAACCGAGGTTGAAAATTCTAAGCAAGTGCTAAATCCGCCAACAGTTATATTTTAACTTATTTTCTTCTTTTGAAATAAATTCATTTAAATTTTAAAATTCTTAAGTGTTTTATGTACCTTTTTTACTTGTATATTTTCTTTGTTATTATATCTTTTATTGATTTTAAACAATGAAGTGTGTGTATGGCATGTGACCCCACACACATGCATCTTATTTTTTATAGTAGATATATCGTATAACACACGAATTCGACAACATAAAAATCTAAATAATGAAAAGTATGAAACGATCAGCGAGATCAAGAGAGATGGCAACAAGAACAAGAATAACAACTATGCGTTGATCAAATTATATTTGATGTGGATATGTTTTTTGTGCTAGTCATCATTAGAATTAGTAGATGCATAATGTTTCTCTATGGCTGCGGACATAAAGAGTGGATTGATGAATGTCTACCTCGAAGAGATGTTGAACAAGAATTACATCAGTCTAAAATGAGCTATATGAGTTTTGGTAGATCATGTGCATTTGTAGTAAGAGGATGAATTTAAAAAATCCTTTTATTAGTTTTTACTGGATCTTATTTTGTATTCATATAAATAATTTTTAGTACTAAATCCTTATTTAGTAAATATCGATAAATAAGGAGTTCATTAATTATTTAATTTAATTAGTTTTTAGCTTTACTAATTTAATTATTATATATATTAAAACTTAAAATTATTCATATAATGTAATTTAATTCAACTTTAATTTATTCAGTTATATCTTATTCAATGGAAATTAACATTTAATATGTGAATATAATAAGTGGTATAAATTAACCTAAACATTTATGTGAATGGCAACATAGAGTGTATACATATGCATATAACCATGGGGTTAATAATTATAAAATTAGCATGCAATATTAAAATTATCTCTTTAATACAATTGTGCGTTGTAATAAAGATAAAGGAATAAATATATTAACTTTTAAATGAATAAAGATAAATATAATTTTTAAATGCTTTAAACACATAAAAACTTTTATTAAATATATGCAAAAATGTATTTTGAATTTTATTTTGATTAGAATATCAAAGATCAAAAATTTGGGATAAAGATCAAAATCTGTTATCGGAGAGTTTAACAATTTTCTCATACTAAACACTCAAATCTTGAGCTCCATCGTATTTTGTCTCTAAACTCAAGAGCCTTGATCATCATCTATAAATCTTTATTCTTGGTCTTTATACCGATTAGTCTTCAAATTTAATCATTCTTGTACTTATGCAATATTTTGCAATATATATTATATAATTTGACAAAACATTAGTATCTATATTTTATATGGTTATTATCATCAAAATCAATATCTGAGGTATTAATAATCTCCTTCTTTTTAACAATGACAGTCATGTATGTTGGGGAAAATCCCTTCAGATGATCAGTCTAAGGGAATAAAAAACACAACATAGCAAAAAAAAAAAAGAATCATGATTGTAATGAGATGAAACAAACAGAGTGAAACACCAGAACAGACAGTCACAGATCTATGCAATGTAGAAAAATAAATAACACCAGTATTTATAGTGGTTCCACTACCATAAGGCAGTGTACATCCACTTGAGGAGTGGAGATTTTATTAATCATTGAAAGATTAGAGTTACAAGATTGATTCACTTTTGGAGGCTATACATAAGAAGAATTAACAATACAGACAAAATTCTATAGAGTTTCGGCTCTCTAGGATGGCTGCCATTATTATCCAGAAGCTCCACTGTTTACAGGGTGAAGATATGAGAAGGGATAGCTGCTATATAGCATCCCTGAGGTTTGGTTTGGCAAAGCTGGTCCGGCATGATTTGGTTCGGCAAACAACACTCAAGATTTGGACCGGGTGCTACTTGGTTCGGCACACAATATTTGGACTGGCATCGACACTTCATTTTGGACTGGCATGCCTGAATACCGAACGAGATATTTCGTTTGGTATCACATGCAGCGGAAAAAGAAATCTTCTCTTTCACTAAATCACCGAACGAAATACTTTAACCGCCACTCTAGATCATCATTCTCCACTACCGAACCGACTATTTGGTTCGGCATGAGACTCACCTCCAAAGCAAACTCGACCGGCATCATTACCTTCCATCGGACCAAATCCCTTCTAGTTCTAGCGGACCATCCATCTAGTTCGGCAAGTTGCTCCTCCAAGTGGTTCGGTCTTCATCTCCTGCTCCTAGGGCTTCATCTGCTTCTCCTCCTCCACGACTTCTACTTCTCCAGCGATGGAATCAACAGGACAATTCTTACAGTCTCCATCTTGTTACCATATTCCATCAAGCCTTCCAACTCCATCTGCACCACGATGATCTAAGCAATGGATACTTACCCAATGAGCTTCGGCAATGCCATCACCCGTTACACTTTATCAACGAACTCCGGCAATGCCATCGCCCGTCAACAAGGTGTTCGAAGTACCCATTCGATGTAGAACCTATCAATCTCGACCATGAAAACAAATGTCTCCATGAACCATCTCAACTCTCCTCCCGTGCCACCCAGTGGCACCTAACACTTCATTAAGCGAATCAAGTCCGAGCAATGCTTGAATTTGGCAACAGGAAATGACTTGGCAAATATGTCTACTGCATTCTTCTTTGTGTGAACTTTCTGAAGACGAACTAGCTTCTCTTCACTCATCGACACAAGGAACGACTCTCTCACCTCAATATGCTTCGTTCTCGAGCTGAATGCTAGATTTTCAGCTAAGTGAATTACACTCTAACTGTCACAGTACACATCCACGCCTTCATATACGAAGCCCAAATCACACAATAGTCGCCTCAAATAAAGCACCTCCTTAGTTGCTTCAACCGCAGCTATGTGCTCTGCCTCCGCTGTGAACAAAGCCACAATCGTCTGCAACCTCGCTCTCCAACTGATCGTTGTCCCACCAATGGTGAACACATATCTGAAGGTTGACTTCCTTTGATCTCTATCACTGGCATAGTCGGAATCATAAAATCCAACCAAGCTGAAATCTCTATCATTGCCGCCAAAGACAAGTTCATGATTTGGAGTTCCTCTAAGGCATCTGAAGGTACACTTCACCGCTTCCCAATGCGTCTTTCCTGGATTCGCCATGAATCTACTCACTAATCCAACCGCCTATGCAATGTCAGTCCTGGTGCAAACCATGAAATACATCAAGTTGCTAACTGCACTTGCATATGGAACCTTCATCATATAAGCCTTGTACTTTTATGAGATCGGAGAGCCTTTACTAGAAAGCAGTATGTGCAAAGGCATGAATGTGTTGATTGCCTTTGCACCTTCCATGCTAAACCGAGCAAGCACCTTTCGAATGTACTCCTTTTGAGTGAGGCTTAAAAGTCCTAGCTTTATATTCCTTTGGATTTCCATACTCCAATTTTTCTTTGCTTCTCCAAGGTCCTTTATTTCAAATTCCACTTTTAGCTTTTGCTTTAAACTATATATTTCAGCCTTATCCTTGGAAGCAATCAACATATCATCCACTTACAAGAGTAGGTACACCCATCTACCATTCTTTAAATGCTTGAAGTATACACAAGCATCTTTGATGCTATGACAAAACCCAGTGAAAGCATAAAAGAGCCAAACCTCTTGTACCATTGTCTAGGCGACTACTTAAGTCCATACAAAGACTTCTTCAATTTGCAAACCCAATTTTTTTTCCATCTACAACAAATCCTTCTGGTGCTTCATGTAGATGGTCTCATCCAAGTCTCTGTGCAAGAAAGCGGTTTTCACATCCTGTTGCTCCAGCTCCAAGTCATGAGCTGCGACGATAGCGAGCAAAATGCAGATTGACGTATACCTCACTACTGGAGAGAATATCTCATCATACTCCACTCCCTTACTTTGTAAAAACCCTTTAGCAACTAGTCAAGCCTTGTATCTCCCATCATCCTTCACCTTGAACACCCATTTGCAACCTATGGCTCGGCTTCTTTGAGGAGGCGGTACCAAATCCCAAGTCTTGTTCTTCATAACAACTCTAGCTCCTCTTCCATAGCGCGCATCCACTTCAAACTGTCACATGACTTTAAAGCTTCATCAAGGTCAAGCAGCTCCTCATGAACCACATGTAGGGCATAGTCAAACTGATCACTAAGGCTAAGGTTCGCAAACTGGCAATCACCATACCTTTTGGGTGGCTTAATAGTCCTACGATTGACCCGGGTAGATACTGCTTCGCCTAAACTCCTTCCAGCTCCACCATGAACTGAACTTCCTCTAGATTCATGCATATCACCAACACTGCTAGAAGGTACCTGTGGACTATCCTATGATGTTTCATCAACTGCGTTTTCCTCGACAGCGTCAACAACAACTCTACTCTTTGGCTAGAACACGGGAACTTCTTCCATCTCCTTAGGCGGCCTATCAGAATCTTCTGATGTGGTAGTTAGCTTCTCCCTCAGATTGAACATAGTAGACTTATCAAAAGTAACATGTATGGAATGAACAATCTTCTGATCAACAAGGTTCCAAATTCGACACCCTTTCATACCATTGGTGTATCCCATTAGTATGCCCTTGTATGCTCTAGCCTCCAACTTGTCATCACCTGTATGGTGAACGTACACAGGACAACCAAAAATTCGGAAGTAACCAAGATACATTGCTTTACTACTCCACTTTTCCTATGGAATCTTCCCATATATGGCTGAGCATGAAATTCGATTTATGATATTTGCCGTAGTTGATAATGCCTTAGCCCAAAAGCCTCTAGACAAGCCCACCGTCAATCTCAAGCAACGGGCCTACTCCAGTAGAGTCATATTCATCCTTTCTGCAACCCCATTGAATTGTGGATCTCTGGGTGTAGTGAAATGTCTCTGAATGCCATGCTGTCTACAAAAATCAAGGAACTCCCTAGAGACAAATTCACCGCCATTATCAGATCTCAACACCTTCAACCTAGAACCAAATTGGTTCTCAATAAGCGCTTTCCAATCTTTGAACTTCTCGAAACTTTCTGATTTGGCCTTCATCACATGCACCATACTTTTTAAGAAAAGTCATCAATGAAAGGGATAAAATACTTTGCTCCTCCAAGAGGACCAGCAACCGGTCCCCAAACATCAGTATGCACATACTCAAGTAATCGCCTCGATCTATAGAGTCCAACTCCAAAAGATACTTTAGTTTGCTTTCCTAACACACACTCCTAGCAAAATTCCATGTTGTCGAAGCTTTCTCCTTTGATAATCTTTCATCTTCAAAGAAAATCTAAACCCTTCTCTGAAATATGACCCAATCTAAGATGCCAAAGCTTTGTGGCATCCAATGCATGAGAACTATCTACTCCAACAAACGAATCTCCAAGAACCGCGGTTCCTTTCAGCAAATACAGATTTTGGAATGCATCTACTTTCATAAGAACTAGTGCACCTCTCGAAACCTTCAGCCTATCCTTCTTGATAGTTACCTTGCATCCCAAAGATACCAATTGTCCTAAGAAAATTGAGGACTTCCGAAGACCTGAAACATACCTGACACCTGTCAAAGTGTGTATCACTTTGTCAAACATCCTAATCCTCACTGTACCTTCACATATTGCTCTACAGCTAGCATCATTACCCATAAGAATAGAGATTCCCTCTCGTTCAACGAAAGAACTGAAGTAATCCGTATTAGGCATCATATGGAAAGATGCCCCCAAGTCTAGCACCAAATGGTCTGAGACATCTAACACTGCTGCAGACAATACATCGTCAGATACAGACTTCTCTACCGCAAATGATGAAGATCCGTCTTCTTCTTTCTTCTTCAAATCTGGACAATCCTTTTTGCAATGAATAGGTTTCTTACAGATAAAGCACTTCTCGTCCTTAGACTTTCCTCTTCTATCATTACTGGGCTCCTTGGACTTTGAACGCCCACTAGAGTTCCGATTCTTCTTATCTTCTCTACATCTTTCAACAAACAGGCCATAACTACTACTTCCACCTCTACTTCCTTCACTTATCTCCTTAATCTGATCTCTCAAGCCCTTAGATAGAAGACCTGACCTTACATTTTCCATTGTCAATGTGTCTCTAGCGAAGATAAGGTTGTTAGTGAAACCTATGTATCGCTCCAAAAGAGAACACAAAAGATTCATTGTCGTTTGCTCCTCATCCATCTTCAAGTCAATAGTCTTCATCTTCATCATAAGATCATCAAAGAAATTAAGATGTTCCTTTACTGAAGTACCCTCTCTCATCCGCATGGTGAAAAATGTCTTCAGCAATACCAGACGGTTAGTCATAATTTCTTTAAGTAGAGATTTCTAGCTTGGTCTAAATGCCCCTAGTAGTGGTCTCACTACTAATATCCGAGATAACATTCTCTCTCATAGCTAGTTGTAAAGTAGTAAATGCTAATTTCTCCATCTCCTTCCTTTCCGCGACTGAGATGTCAGCCGTCAAGTCCTTAAGGGCAAACACTACTTAATGGACTTCATTCCTCATTAGGATAGCCTTCATCCTCCATTGCCACTTCTCGAAGTCTTTATCCCCATTCCATTTCTCAATTGCCAACTATGATCTTGACGCGATGTACATCCCTCTAGTACAGGGTCTTGTAAGAAACGGAGCCGATTCATATTCTGCCATAGCATCTAATACTCCTCAATCAACCTTGTAGCTCTGATACCAGACCATTAGGGAAAATCCCTTTAGATGATCAGTCTAAGGGAATAAAAAACCCCAACGCGGTGGAAATCAACTGGACCGTGATTGTAATGAGATGAAACAAATAGATATAAACACCATAACATACAGGCACAGATCTATGCAATATAGAAAAATAAATAGCACCAGTATTTATAGTGGTTCAACTACCACGAGGGAGTGTACGTCCACTTGGGGAGAGGAGATTTTATTAATCACCGAAAGATTAGAGTTACAAGATTGATTCACTTTTGGAGGCTATACATAAGAAGAATTAACAATACAGACAAAATTCTATAGTGTTTCAGCTCTGTAGGATGGCTGCCATTGTGATCTAGAAGCTCCTTTATTTATATAGTGAAGACATGAGGAAGGGTAGCTACTATATAGCAGTCCTGAGGTTTGGTTCGGCAAATCTGGTCCGGAAAGATTTGGTTCGGCAAACAACACTCAAGATCTGGACCAGTGTTACTTGATTCGACACACAACATTTGGATTGGCATAGACACTTCATTTTAGACCGGCATGCCTGAATACCGAACGAGATATTTCATTCGGCATCACATGAAGCGGCAAAGGAAATCTTTTCCTTCACAAAATCAATGAACGAAATACTTCAACCATCGCCCAGATCATTATTCTCCACCACCGAACTAACTATTTGGTTCGGCATGAGATTCACCTCCAAAGCAAGCTCGACTGGCATCACTGCCTTCCATCGGACCAAATCCCTTCTACCGGACCATCCATCTGGTCCGGCAAGCTGCTCCTCCACCAAACAACTTTGCTGGTTCTATCTTCAGCGCCTGCTCCTAGGGCTTCACCTGCTTCTCCTCCTCCGCAACTTGTACTTCTCCAACGATGGAATCAACAGGCAAGAATTCCTACAATGTAAATATTCCCATATATAAAATATAATATAACTTCTTCCGAGTTAAATAACTCCCCTTAGTATATATATGTGTTATATTTTATCATCAATGAAAATAGATAAGAAAAACAATACTCTCTTTAAATGCGATATACTTATGAATTATGGAGTCAAAATCAATATTTAAATACTAAATCATTGAGACTGTTGAATATGACAAAACAAATTTATTAATAAACCAAACTATTACACAATTTAAAGAACCCACAACAAACAAACTCAAAATATACAATCCAATTCAAATAAAATAAAATATTATATACAAGATTATATCAATCCAAACCAAACTATTATTTACAAACCAATCAAATTAAAATATATAAATTTTAAAACATATACGTACAAATTATAAACAAGTAAAAATACTAGATTTTCCTTGGAACTTCAACCCATCTTTCGGATTCAAAGATTGGATTTATTTGGATGACATACCAATCTTCTTGTTCCGCGATTGCCTTGGATTTTGTGCATTCTGCGTTGTTGTTTTGATCATCTTTGACAAGAGAGGAAATAAACCAACAAAGGTCATTAAAGTGTTTCTATGGTTACTTTATCATTTTTATTTGGCTTAATTCCAAATATCTTTGATTTCGAAAAATGAAACGAAGAATACCTTGGAAAGGTTGAAGTGTTTCTTCTAAGCTCTAAATTTTTTGATGTGGAGAACTCATTTTTATGAAAGAAAATGTTTGGAATGGAAGGAGATGAAAGATGGATCAAAATATAAGTTTTCTAGAAGAAAATGGTTTAAATAGAGATGAAAACTTGAATTAAATAACCGTTTTTAAAAGCAGTTACAAAAATTTTAAAATTTTAAAAATACTGCATGTATATCGACATATCTATGTAGGGTATGTCGACATATGTGCCTTAATTTGCATATTTATGTTTTTGTTCTCATTTTTATTGTTACTTAGTACTAATTTATTTTAATGATTGGCAAAGACTTATGATAACATAATTTAACAGCAAGAAGTAAATTTTATTAATCAAAATAGAAATATACATAAATTCAAAAAATAATGCATGAAAACGACATGAAATAAAGCCAGAAAACATGCAACAAAGGGATATAAAGGTAGGAAAAGACTTAAAAAGATGATAATGATGAAGAAGAATTTCCACTAAGCTTCCTAATGATCTTTGCAAAGTATTTACCCACTTTGATGGAGAGAGAAGTGAATTTTTCACTAAAGGAGCATTTAAGCTTCTTTTGATTACTGAGAAGCTTTTCTTGATTTTTGAAAATATCTTTGTTGGAATAGCAATATGGTTTGTCAAAACTTACTAGAGAGGCGTCCATTTCCTCCTCTTCCACTTCTTATTCTTCCTCCTCTTCAACTAACATACCATCGCTTTCTTCTTCTTCTTGAAGAATCTCTTGTTCTTCTTCCCTTATGAATTTTTCTTCCTTTTCGGGAAGAGATTCATAAGGTTCGAATTCAAGAGGAATATGCATAAAGGAGAGGTTGGTTTTATTGAAGCTTTGTGAGCCAAAATGTTTTCACCTCTTTAATCGATACCAAAATAATTGAAAATTCTAATAAGGTACACATCATGATAAAGTGTGTTCCCATGCCAAGAGATTTTCTTTTGAAAAAAGTCATCCAAAATCACTTGCATATTTTTCGAGTATAACAAAGGGAGCTTTGAAAACTTTTTGAGTAGAGTTATTGTAATTCCCTGTCATCAGTGTAATACTTTGTTATAAAATAACACTCGTTAGTCTTGCTTTAGGCCTAAGATTCTTTCCCTCTTTCCCTTACCATATTCTTTACCATCAAAAAACAAATCGTGCATAATTTCTCAAGTACCATAATCAATTTCAAAAGAGGAGAGTTCATTTTCACTACTTTTAGAACTACGAATTTGTTCCAAAATTTCACAATCCAAAACAATTGTAGTATCTTCGACACTACTCCAAGTTTGACCTTCTTCTTCTTGAAAAAAGTTTCCATTTAAATTTGCATATTCAATATAAGTTTTCATGGGCTCTTGATCATTATGAAGTTGACTTCTAATCCTTTTTGGTAAGTCTAATGGCTTTGCACGAGGAAGCTAGGTTGGCTTAAGGAAGACATCGTTGGGCAGTTTTGAAGGTAGCTGAGTGAAGAATGATTTTGAATTTTGAAATAAAGTGTGGGTGATGAAGTAGTAGGCATGGGATGATTTGATAGAGAGTGAACTGACATTTTCAATTTGAGAAGATGCCTTTTTGGTTTTTGAAATTAATGCAAAAGAGATGGAAATTAAAATTTTGGATTTAGAAAGATTCTCCAATTTTCTATCGCATATGTCGTCATACCCATGTGACATATGTCGACATATTGGCCAAAAAAAATAAAATTTAGATAAAGACAATATATTCCTATGTATACAAATATGTAATTAAATAAACTTATTATTATTGTTAATCTATATTTATTCCTAAATTTAATCATTCCAAATGAAAATAAATGTAAATGTACCATTTTTGTTGTTCTCTTTTTTCCGATCTGGTTAATTTTCTATGTTGTGAAACAAATATTGACATTTTCCGTATCTAGGTCGTTGTCACTTGAGGCAGTATTAGAATCATCTAAAGTTACAGTATAAGGCATCTTTCTCTTATTGGATGAATCAGATACATGCATGATCTTTGATTTCTTTTGATGCGGGCAGACTCTTTACAAATGACCTGGTTCATCACAGTTGTAACATCTAATTATAGTCCAATTTCAAAAAAAAATTAATTTCAGGTCTATGGAAGTTATTCATCTTTTTGTGCTTTAGGAATTTTTTGAAATTCCTAGTCATAAGAGCAATTTTCTCATCATTATCGTCATCATCTAAATCTTGATCTTTAGTTGTAGCATGCAATTGATTTCTTTTCGATTGCCTTGCTTTCCTTCCTGCACCCTAACTATGCTTCATTGGACATTGGATTACAAGTTTACTCTACAATTTTAAACGACCAATGTCATTAGCCTCTTGGATTACTAATGTCTTTTGAACCTACTCTGGAGAGAGTGAATTAAGGACTTTTCTGACTTGTTCCTTACCAATTTTTTTATATCTAATGATACTAAAGAATGAACTATATTTTGAAATCTAGAATACATATCAAAAATAGACTTATTTTGTTTCATTTTAAACAATTGAGTGATTAGTTAATAAGTAAATTTTTGTCTGCTTCACTTTTCCAGTGCCCTCATGTGTAACTTGAAGTGTTTTTCGGATTTTATGTGCAGACTTAAAAATAGAATCCCAACTAAATTCATTTTTATCTAATGTACAAATAAAATATACATGGTCTTAGAATTATTAACTGCTTGTGTCTTTTAGTCTGGTGTCCATATTGAGTATTCAGTTTGAGGTTTAGTGTACTTATTTTGTGTAATATTCCAAATATCTAAACCATTAGATTGTAAATAAATCTTCATCTTACATGAAAAATGGGTTACCATTAAATAGTAGGGGTCAAGTAGTTGATTATCCTTCAACAAAAGTGTTGAAAAGTGAACTATCGGTGTTACTAGCCATTTATACTTTTCAAAAATCAAATTACAAGTTTTTGAAAACCTAATGCTCTGATACCAAATGTGGCAAATAGTGTACCACTAATGTGAATGGATCTTAAGGCTATTTTAACACTAGCGAGAGGTGAATAGCGTTTTATAACTTTTATGGCACCTTTTTTAAATTATTCCAAGATTTGAATCAAATAGAAATAATCGATCATAGATATATATGCTAATATGCAATTTTATATATATATATATATATATATATATATATAAATTAGTGTAGTAAAAGTAAAGTAGTGACAAGCATCATTGTCCCAATGGTTAAGTGATTCAATTTTGGTGCGAGAGGTTACAAGTTCGAAACTTGCATAGTGTGATTCAAACATATATTGGCATGTGAGTTGTGATATGTTTTCCCAGTGACATGTTGTATCTAAATACCATTTCAAAAAAAATAAAGTAATAGGTTAAACAGATGACACTAGGAGTTTTATACCGGTTTAGATTCTCCTACATCCAGCCCCATACAGTTTCTTGTATAAATTTATTTTCAATCACCTAGTTTAACCAGGTAGCAAATAAATCAAAATACAGTCTCGATTTCAAGGCTCTAAGATACACCCTCCCGACTCACGAGTCCATGACAAACTCTCTTGATTTATTGGGCAACAAGATCACCTACTAGATTTAGATGGGCTACTAAGCACACATGCTTGGCTCGAATGGGCAACATGCCTAGCCAAATAAATAAGAGTAGAGTTGTTGATTTCCAAAATAAGAGATAGCAATTTGACCTTTGAGTTTGTAGAGAGAATGCTTACAAAATAATAAATAATTTGCAAAGGATCAATGTACCAGAGTATGGATTGATTCTATGTAGATTTTGAAGAATATAGAAAGTACTCAAGAAATAGAACAAGAGGGTAAGGAGTAAGAAAAAAATGAGAAAATTAACTGAAAAATTCATTTGCACTCCTCTTCATATAGTGAATGAATAGAAGTATCCATCTGTGAAGAGTTGCATCTAAAAGATAATTCTTTTTAGAATTAAAAAAAAACATCGGTCACTATATCGACATATTTAAAAGGGGTATGCCGATACTCTTGCTAATTTTGAAAAATGATTTTTCTTTTGAATTGTTTTCAGACTTCTATATTTTTGTAAAACAATTTTAAACATAATTTTTAAATGCTTTAAACACATAAAAACTTTTATAAAATATTCATAGAAATATACTTTGAATTTTGATTAGAATATCAATGATAAGAAATTTGTGATAAAGATCAAAATTTGCTATCGAAGTTTTTAACAATTTGTTTTAAGGATTCATACTAAACACTAGAGTCTTGAGTTCTTCAAATCTTTTGTCCCTAAACTCATGAGCGTTGATCTTCATCTTTAAATCTTTATTCTTGGTCGTTATACTAAATGGTCTCTAAGTTTAATCATTCTTGCACCTGTGTAATATTCTGCAATATATACTATACAACTTGACAAAACATTAGTATCTATATTTATATTGTTGTTGTCATCAAAAAATTAATATATGATGTATTAACAATGTGTACCGGATATAGTAACCTAAGCGAGACACAAAAGATAGAGGATGATAAATCTAGATATAAGTTAGTTACCCAATAAAAGAAGTGGATCTGAATGGTCGTGTGCTTTCTCATCTAGTAGGATGACACTAACACATTATCAATTATATCGTTAATAACAATTCTCTCTCCTAAGACATCATTATGAGATTTTTACCTTTTTAAGGAACTCTTGAAAGTCGCTGATATTAGCTAATCTATAGGTACTATTCAAAATCTAATTAAAAAATAAAGTGGATACATAAGTCAAATTTGTTAATACATCAGTTATTGATTTTGATGACAACAACCTTAATAACAACAATATACATTCATATAAAATATAGATACTAATGTTTTGCCAAGTTATATAGTATATAGTGTAGGGTATTATACAAGTGTTAAATCGAAGACTGTATAGTATAAAACATTCAAGAAATGGACATAAAGACTCATGAGTATAAAGACCAAGATATGAAGATCTCAGGACTATAATATAGTGCATATAGTCATAAAATATTGTTAAAGTCCTTGGTAGAAATCTTTGATCTCTATCTCCTATTTTTCTATTATTTATATTTTTTCAAAGGTCAAAGTATTTATAAACTATGTCTAAAGTGTTTTACAAAGTATCAAACTATTTTACAAAGTATAGGGTTTTCAAAACATGTTTAAAGATAAATAAGTTCTCAAAATTTACAAGTATATGTGACATATCAGCATACATGCCGCAAAATGGTTTTTCAAATTTTCACTAAGTAATTATACATTAATTACTTCACTAAGTAATTACACTTATAAATCTCATTAAATATTTATATTTAATTAATCACCAAGAGATTATCTTTAATTAATTAACAAATTAATTATAATTGGGTAATTCATCCCTTAATTACCCTTAAACCAAATTAATTAAATATTTAATTATAGATTAATTAATTCTTTAATCATTAATTAATAAACCTTAATTATCAATTAATACAACTTAATTACAAATTAATTACTTCTTAATTACCAGTTAATCAACCTTTAATTAACAGTTAATTAACCCTTAATTATAGATTAATTATAGATTAATTATAGATTAATTAATAAAACTTAATTATTAATTAATAAAACTTAATTAAGTATTTCTTAATTAACATTAATCAACCTCTAATTACTTAATTAATTAATTTTCCAATTACAAATTAATCAATCTTTAATTACTTAATTAAAGATCCTTAATTACAATTAATTAGACTTTAATTAATTAATTATAACCCTCAATTATAAATTAAATCTTTAATCATTGGTTAATTAAATTAATTAATTATTCTAAATTAATTACTTAATTAACTCTTTATACTTAATTAATTAAGTAAATTAATTATACTTACATTTGTAAATTAACTTAATTAATCTCAAATTATTAAAACCATAATTATTTTAAGATAAAATCTTATCTTATCTTATGCCTTAATTATCATTAAAAACATTTATTTTAAAAATTAACTTTACTTAGTTAATTCATTAATTATAAAGTACTCATTCAACTTGATAAATTAAAGTTACAAATCACAACTTCCTTTAGTGCTTTAAAATATTATCAAGTAATGGATTTAAATCTAGTTTCAATTTAAATTAATAAACTTGCTTTTTATAAAAAAACTTTAAAATTCCATTCTACTTAAGTTTTTAAAATAACTTTAACTTTATTTAACAAAATTTAAATTTAAATACAGTTTCAAAACTTCATAAACAATGTTAACGAAAAAAAACTATTATATAGCAATTATAAAAGAAAGTTTAAACTAATTTTATTTAAAATTTCAAAAACCAAGTTTTAAAATTTCTTAACACTTACTTCGGGTAAAACCCGAAGTCCACTCGGGTCTAACCCGAGTTCGCTTCCATTTTCAAAATTTAGTTTAGCTTTTCAGTTAAAGTTTTAAATTTAAACCTATAACCAAAAACTATTACCAAGTTTAAAACATTCAGGCAGTACTCGAGATCAAACTCGAGCGAACATCCCACATACTCGAATTACAACCCAAGATAAACCATCTTCCCAGACTAACACAAAACCATTGACAAACTCTCCTGTGCATATGCACCGGCGATCAACGCCGCGGCGACCAACTCCAATACCTCCCACACGTCAGCAATCCACCTGATAACTGATTCTGACCATCTATACACCACCACATAACCCAAATCAAAATCGAGCTTCATAAGTGAACCTCGAACCAAAATCCACTACTTGAAAACAACCACGCATCCACGTCGCCAACCACCAGAGCCCCCTAAACTCCGGCCACATCTCTGCGAATCATCCACGCAGCCACCTTCCAAATCCTAAGTGACTCGATGCTTTAGAAATGACGCAGCATCCATAAATGCAAGCTCGACAAAAACTAGAGTTAAGACTAAAATCATCACACCGCCGTCACCACAGTCCATAGTCACCACATCCACCATTTTTGTCGAACACCCCGTTCATCCAGCTAGCTCTAACAGGAACCCCGACCATCCAAACCCCTTTGATCATCAAAAAACTCTCGAAAACCCATTTCCAGTCAACCTTGAATTTCTCATCCAATTCAATGTTAAAAATCAGGATTTTGGTTTTAAAAATCTTAGTTTGGAAAAGGAATTTAAATTATATAAATAAATTATCAGATCATTGCATTTGATTTTTAACATATACTTATGCTTCTCTGTTCTTTAATTTCTTCCAGATAATATTTATATTTATTTTTTTAAAATATTTTTAAAACTTAGTTTAGTTTTAAAAAACAAACTTTGTTTAAATACCTCAGCCTAAAAGAGATTTTAGTGTGAAGAATTTAAACTAATCTAAGTTTTAAATCTGTGAAACTTAAAACAGAGATGATTACCAGGAATTCACACAGTATCCATATTCATATAAACATGTTTCAGTATTTAAGACAATCATGCAAACACATAATCACAAGTTTTCTTCAAACATATGTCACATGCATCAAATCTGAAGGTGATTCATATTTACAGTTTTAAAAGCAAAGACTTGAACTAAGATCAGAGATGTTCTAAAATCAACAGAAAATACACAGAGGCTTTTATATATACAAATATGCAAAGCAACCATTAACACAGTGATCCACATGCAACATATATTTGTTACTTAAGTTTCTAAATTTAAAAGTTTACTCACCAGGCATGAGCTTTTGAAACAGAATTTGGATTAAGAAAACTAGAAGGATGTTGAAGCTGAAAACTTTGAATTATCTTTGATCAGAGAACCGAAAAGATGATGCTTTAAAACTTTGATTGATCTTTGAAAACTGAGATACTGAAGCTTGAACTTGATTCTTGTTTAATTGATGCAGGTTGCATTATCAAATTGAAAATGTATCTTTGTTATAGGTTTAGAAATTTGCTTTGAGAATTGTTGACAGATTTGCTTTTTGATTTGAGAAAATGAATTTACAGGTTTGCTTTAAAAATGGGTTACAAGCTTTGATCTTTTGATTTGGAAAATGGATTACAGGGGGCTTTGCTTTTTGATTTGTGAAAGTGTTTACATATTTGAGATAAAAATGGCTACAGGGTAGTGATTTTTTTTTTTTTGGTTTCAGAACAGAACATGTTAAGTTTCTTTGAGTTTAGAATTGAGATTAAAAAGAAATAAGAATGGAAGATGTTTGTTTATATAATCTAATTTATGGTTTATTAAAAATTCAAAGAAAATGAAAATAAATCATGACACTTGTCCCATACCACATTCAATTTCTTAACACATGTTATTAAGGATTGTTTATAAATTAACACATGTATTTATTCATTTTTATATATAGTTAAATTGATTTACAAAGCTTTTATAAATTTCCTAATTAATTTAATACATTTCTTAATTAATAAATGCTTTTGTAAATTTATAAAAGATAAAACTTTTAAAAGAAAATTAAATAAAAACCCATCATATTTCAAATAAAATCATATATAGTGTACTTAATCCATTTATAAATGTAAATATAGAACTTTTGTATTTATTTACTATTTAAATAAATACTTTCTTAATTTATATAAATAAAATTCTTTAAGAAAAAAGAATATAAAACAAATTATATTCAAATGAAAACTTTATTCATATATTTTATATCTAAACTATTTCGAAACAATTATCCTTTAAATTAAAATATTAAATTCAAATTTAAAAATCTGATTTAAAATCAACTTAAACATATATATATTAATTTAAACAACACAGTATTAAATTTGAAAATAATAATTGCATTTTTAAAATTAACCTAAATAAATAAATATATATACACACACACATTTAAACAATACTTATTTAAATTTGAAAATAATAAGTCTAATTAAAATCTATTTATAAAATAACCAAATTAAATCGTAAAAATAATCATTCCATTTTCAAAATCTATTTAACTATCATTAAAACCATCACATTATATTGATTAAAATAACAATTTACAAATTTTAATTAATTTAATAAGAGAGATTATCACATATAAATTGCTCGAAATTCCAGGATATCACATTCCCCCCCTTAAAAGAATATCGTCCCCGAAATTTAAACAAAAGATAATCCCAAAGTTTTATTATATTTCAATAATTCAAGCATACTTATCAGCCATACACTATCAATCAAACGACCATTCATCTAAACAAACCATTTCATACAAACAAACAATTCTAGCTATCCGGACACAGATCCGGATAAGCTTCCTAAAACTACCCCGAGTTTCCCAGATACTGGAATACTCGCTTTACTAAATCCAAACACACCACTAAGCTACCGAGCTCCTACTCATCTAGATCTACAGTCTACAAAGAGATCCGACCACAGACAAGACCGACTCAACAACCAAATCCTTCTAAACTGCTGGTTCCCAAAACCAGAGATGGATCATACATGTACTCCCTCAGAGATACGTGAAATACATTGAATCCTAGTCTTCCAAACTGGCAATTCAACCTCTGTAAACCAAATCACTAATCCTTATCAGAATACAGAAAGATCCAAAATATTTCTAAGCTAGTTTTCCAGTCTTATCCAATTTATTGCTCCCTTTCCCGGAGAAAACCTTATCCAGAATTCAAATCTCCAGCTTCGAATTCCAAATTCCTTCGTCTCTTATCCACAGAACTCTTTTGACAATCCTAGGCTGCCTACATCCTTCCTTGATCAGCTCAACCTATGTTGATACTTCTTGAAATAAACTGGATCAAACACAATCCAACAAAATGATCCTCTCAAGATCTACCCAAAATCAAGAACACAAACTCCACTTCACAATCATCAGTAGACTTCAAACTTAATTCTCTTATCCAGAAAAGACAAAACAGGTGCACTCAGCAATCTGGACTCAAATCCTGAAAAACTTCCTATAGAAACCCTCTAATCCAAACACTTCAACTTTTGGTTGTTTCCACTCTAGAATAGTTACCACCATGCTTCCGCTGCATAATTCTGATCTGGAGTAGATAAGAATGCCGTCGAAGAACACGAGCACAGAATTGTTTGACACATCCCAAAAATAAGGTTCAACAGATCCATAATGAGAAAACACAGAAGCACCAAGAAATCCTGAGTTGCTTCACCAAAACCCCATCCTAGGAGACATCTTTCAACCTAGCTGAATCACCGGTAGCTCCATGAACCAAGTTGATGCAGAACTCAATCTCCAATGCAGACAAACCTCAGACTTCCCAAATGACATCCGAAAAATCTCTGATAACTCTATAATTCCTATATCCTCTAGAGATGTCTCAATCCCATGCAAAAGATTATCCAAGAGAATCACTCAAACTATCGCAAGTCACTTTTGCGATCCTATCCAGCTCAATATCCACAGATACTGTTCTCTCCTCACAAATCATAACAGCTTATCCTTGACCAATCTATCGAAAAAAAGGGTCCACTTTGCTGCTTTAGAACTCCACCTCTAGGAAACTGTAAAGCCAAAAGATCTTCTTGCAGGCACACAAAATACTTCGAGCTGCAACGCTGCCACTGATGCCCAAAGACTTCCTTGTCCAAAGCTCCTCGATCCTCAAAACTATATCATCCGATATCAAAAAAAGCCTTGGGATGGGCAGACATCTCCTCAAGAAACCTAGCCTCAAAGCAAACACAACACCCTGCTGATCTCCGACTCATCACTGATGCAGACATACTTCCTTAAACTTGTTCCAAAAGAAAACATCTTCGGAAACATCCCTAGTCACTGCGTCTCATCATGCAGCTGCTTCTTCCTGAAGTTGGCAAGATACCATCACACACTTCTGCTTAACTGACAGATCCAAATTCTCGAAAATCCTCTTACATGATCACGATCAAAATTATACTCAAATGATGGACTCCGAACCTTAACAGGTTTCCTTCAGAGAGTGGTGAAATCCTTACACCATACTGCAAAGCTCACTCGAGATGGTATTGGGTCTAAAGTCTCGACAGACACTCTTCTAACCTCAACACTCGGACTTCTTCCATTAGTAGTCGTGCTACACACACCACTACCATTCCTACCTGAAGAACTCATATTGGAAAACCCGAATAGGTAACCCAATAAATAGGTAGAAATATATATATATATATATATATATATATATATATATATATATATATATTACAAATACGCTCTCTCAAGAAATATACCACTCCAAAGCCTAAGTATTCACTCAACCTAATGCTCTGATACCAAATGTAACGACCCGCCTTTCTCTCCATAGAAAGACGCATCATTATTAAGAAAGAAAGGGATAGAAAAGAGAAACGATAAAGAAGAAAGAAAGAAACAACATCAGAATCTCAACAGCAGAACGAATAAATTATATTAATCACATAAATATTACATAGTATCATATACATCAGAGTTACTCAACTTATACAACACAAAATGGATAGTTATAAAGATCTGTCTATCATATAACTCAATTTACAATATAGATATCAACACAGCAGAACCACTATCTATCTACAAACACTGAAGCCTCCTGCTCCATATCTCCTTTAGAATTCGTCAAAGCTAACCTGAATCCCTTGGCTACTCGTAAAAATTTGAGTACCCAAGAGTTTAATAAAACAGAAATAAACTCTGGGTCAGACATGGGTCTGGTGTGAGTAAATAGGTTAAAGTTGCTTAACTTTAAAAACTTTTGAAACCAAAAGTATCACGTAAGACTCCCCACACATAAACATGGGTAAGTTTTTACCTTACACTAACCAAAACTTTGATAGGAAATTCTATGATATTATAATAGGGTCTAGGGTTTTCAAATAAACTAGAAAATAGTCGAAATTGTTACATTTATTAAATTCCAGCTACGTAGGTATACAATCAAATCCGAGGGCACTTATTGGAGATTGGATTTCCATACAATGGCAGGGCTACCAGGGTACCGCCCATCATAGTACGTGGCCTAGATCAACGTAACAAGGATCCACCCTAAATCCCCTGCAACAAAAGGCCGGAGCCATCCCTTACTAGACAGTCCCGAACAAGACAACCCCGGCAGTTATAGCTCACAACTACCCATCATATTTCGAATAAAATCATATATAGTGCATTTAATCCATTTATAAATGTAAATATAGAACTTTTGTATTTATTTACTATTTAAATAAATACTTTCTAAATTTATATAAATAAAATTCTTTAAGGAAAAGAATATAAAACAAATTATATTCAAATGAAAACTTTATTCATATATTTTATATCTAAACTATTTCAAAATAATTACCTTTAAATTCAAACTTAAATTCGAATATTAAATTCAAATTCAAATTTAAAAATCCAATTTAAAATCAACTTAAACATATATATATATATATATATATATATATATTAATTTAAACAACACATTATTAAATTTGAAAATAATAATTCTATTTTTCAAATTAACTTAAATAAATATATATGCATATACATTTAAACAATGCTTATTTAAAATTTGAAAATAACAAGTCTAATTAAAATCTATTTATAAAATAACCAAGTTAAATTGTAAAAATAATTATTCCATTTTGTGAAAAATGTGTGATCCTCTACGATTAGATGAGAGCACACATGCAAATATGTAAATAACACAAATATATGGTGCTGCCAACATGCCTGGTAGGTAACAAAAACCAAAAACACATACAGCAAATCGTAGCTACTCCTAAGATGAGTCCCGGCAAGGCCACCACCCATTACACCCCAATATCGAGCTCCGGCATGGCCACCGCCCGATATTAAGGTGTTAGAAGTACCTAGGAAACTAGAGGAAAAACAAAAGCTACAAGACAAAGACCCAGACTAGTGAGGAAACTCCAACCAACTGAATCAGAAGAGGTGAATAAGCAGCTGCACAGAAGTGGGTCTGTTAAAAAGAGAAACCACTCTGAAGTCTATGAACAATAGAAAGGGGGTACCAAACTGAAGAATATATCCTCCGGGATGTGGATACTTTGCTATGGTGAGTAAGCATCTACACTGAAGTGGATCTGCTGAAAAGAGAAACCTCTCTAAAGCCTCTGAACTGTAGAAAGGGGGTACCAAACTGAGGAATATATCTTCCTGGATGAAGATACCCTGCTCTGGTAACCTCTCTACCCTCTGATGTCCAGCAATCTGAAGAAAGAAAACTTGCTAAATGAACCTGATATTCTATCACCCATACCTGTAACTGGAAGATGACTAAAGAAAAAATTAGAACTATACATATATATGTATTTTTACATAATAAATATACATATATATGTACTTAAAAGGAAGGATTTAAAAACCTAAATAAGACCAACTGGAAAATAACAGAACAAATGAAATACCTAGAAACCAATATCAAACAAAGACTAGAACAAATTATTAAGATGGATCTATCTTATGAATCTTTAATCATAATTAAGTTATGATTAGAAGTGTTATCATCCTCTAAATTAGAGAAAATATTAATAGTACTATTATTGATATTAAAAAAATTGTTGTTGAGTTTAAAAAAATTGATATTATGATTAACTTTATTAAGGTACGTTTTGAAAAGGATATTTTTAGCTAATTTATATTTGGGGTTAGAGATCCAATTAAAACAAAATGAAGAAATTGTAAAAATCAATTTGTTTAAATGACAATTATTGTTATTGAAAATTCTTTGATTTCTTTCAAACCAAATAAACTAACTAATAATAATGAATAAAGTGTCTAATAAAAATCTAATATTCTTTTTAAACTTGAATCTATAATTATTCCAATAGAATTCACAATCCGAAATTTTAGTTGTTATATTAAAGTTAAAAAATTTAAGAGTATTAATAAGAATGTAATTAGAATCCATACAATTAAAGTATAAATGATTAATGTCCTTAAGATACATATTACAGTAATAACATTTTTTATCATTTTGAATATTTTTTCTCGTTAAAATTTCAATTGTATTAAGTTTTCCATGGAGAATTAACCACATATGAATTTTAGATTTGGGAGGAGCATTAGATTTCCACATATATTTAAATGAGTAATTTATTGTACCCAAAAAATTAATGAATCTGTAAAAAGAATTAGATGTATATTTCTTGCTCTTATCCCATTCCAAACTAATAGAATCATTATCGTTATCAATATTATAGAGATTTAATCTGGCGTAAAGCAAAGAAAGCTGTCTAAGAGTTGAATCAACTAAAATTCCGTTAAAATTGAAATTCCAAGGAGGACCATTATCATGAGAATAAACTTCATTGATTAAAGCATATTTAAAGTTACAAATTTCATACAGATCCTTAAATTCTGTCTTAAGAGGCAATATCGATATCCAACGGTCATGCCAAAATGAAGTACGATTACCATAATGAACAATTGTGTTTAATCCTAAGTTAAAAATCTCATTACATTTTAAAATGTTTTTCCAAAAATTAGATATGCTATGAGTGACAGGAGAATCAATTTGATATAAATTGCTATTTCCATAATAGTAATATTTAGAAATGATCTCTTTCCAAATAGCGTTATCATTAAAATCTTTAAATTTCAAAAGCCATTTACCTAACAGAGAGAAATTCATATTACGCAAATTAATAACACCTAAACCACCTTCCTCTTTGGCCTTACAGACAGTGTCCCAATTTACTAGACATTTAGTATTATTGTTAGAGTTTTCGCCACCCCATAAGAAATCTCTTCTAATCTTATCGATTTTATCAATAACCCAATCCGGGAACAAATGTAAGGACATCCAATACATCGGAAGAGCTGATAAAATCGAATTTATTAAGACTAGTCTACCTGCTCTGGATAGGAATCTCCCATTCCAGTTAGAAATCTTATTTTTAATTTTATCAATGATAATAAACCAATCTTCATGTTTAAGTTTGGTGGGTCTAATCACAAAACCAAGGTAATCAAAAGGAAAGTTCATAATTTTGCAATTAAGAGTATTAGCAACTAAGTTTTCAACTTTATCAAAATCATTTAAAACTAACACGGAACTTTTGTGAAAATTAATTTTAAGACCTGATAAAAGTTCAAAACTGTAAAGGATAAATTTAAGGGTAATGATGTGACTAGAAAGATGGGAAGAAAAAGTGAAGTATCATCCGCAAATTGAAGGACCGATAAAC
Organism: Allium cepa; assembly: GCA_030765085.1. Lineage (NCBI taxonomy): Eukaryota > Viridiplantae > Streptophyta > Magnoliopsida > Asparagales > Amaryllidaceae > Allium > Allium cepa. The sequence continues at coordinate 56,641,974 of CM060939.1, forward strand.
CATTACGCGAAATTTCATTGCCTACACTACCAAGAGAACCATTATCTACTGTTCTTTTAATAATTTTAGCAAAAACATCAGCAGCTAAGTTAAACAATAAAGGTGATAAGGGATACCCTTGCCTTAAACCTCTCTTAGATTGTATTCTATTGCCTAAAATACCATTAGCCATAATACTAGAGTTTCCAATTCAGCAGAGTCAAAATCCAATCGGTCCATCTATGACGAAAACCTCTAGCATGAAAAATATGAACAAGAAAATCCCAATCTACCGAATCAAAAGCTTTAGCAAAATCAAGTTTTAAAGTCGCACAAGTTATGTTATGCTTACAATAGTAATTAATATATTCTTGGACAATTGCCACACCATCATTGATATTTCTCCCTTTAATAAAAGCCGATTGAGAACAATTGATTAATTAATTCATTCTTTTACTAAGTCTATTAGCTAGAACTTTTGAAATGATTTTAACTGAACGGTTAATCAAAGAAATAGGTCTAAAATCTTTTAAGTTTTTAGCGCATACTTTTTTATGTAACAAAATAACGTTTACAAAGTTAAATCTCCCTAATTGCAAATTACCATTGTAAAAATCATTGAACATATTAGCTAAGTCAAATTTTAAAACATCCTAAAAAGTATTATAAAATAAAATAGGGAACCCGTCAGGTCCCGGAGATTTATCACTTGGCATGTCATTTATTGCTTTTCTAATCTCTTCTTCAGTAAAAGGACTATCTAACTCTAATAAATCGATAATAGAATCAGGTGGATACAGATCTATCTATCTAACATTGATTCTATGATTGATTTTAGAACCAAAAGTATCCTTATAATAGTCTGTAAAAGCCTTGTTAAGATCACTTTAATCTACTAACTCTATATTATTAACAAATATAGAGTTAATTGTATTACCACATTTTCTACAATTAGCTATATTATGAAAAAATTTGGTATTATTATCACCTTCGTTGATCCATTGAATTCTGAATCGCTGTTTCCACATAACCTCTTCCTTTTCTAAAAAAGAATTTAATTCATCTTTTACATTAGCAAGAACATTACGTTTACCTATATTTAAAGATCTAGATTCTTCTAACCTATTAATTTTAAGCATTTCATTAAGAATATTTTCTTTTTTAATTTTTAGATTTCCAAAAACATTTTTGTTCCAATTTTTGAGAAAACTCCTATGGTCCCTAAGTTTAGAAACGAAAGCTTTAGCAGGATTATCCTTATTTCCGATATTATGGAAACTCAAAGAAACCCATTTACCTTTAACTAGATTCACAAAGTTAGATTCCAAAAGCCACATCTTTTCAAATTTAAAATTGTTAATAATAACTCTATGGCAATCACAAGTAAGAATAATTGGACAATGATCGAAGTATGTATAAGGTAAACCATTGACTCTACAGATTAGGAATTTGCCTTCGATTTCATCACTAACAAAAAATCTATCAAGAAGAGCCATGGATGGAGACTCTCTAGCGTTATTCCAAGTAAACTCTCTATTAGAAAGGGGAATTTCAATCAAAATAGAATTAATAATAAATTGGTCAAATTCCTCCGTTGCAGAGTAGTCCCCTTCCCTAGGATAGCGCTCACCAATGAAACGCGTAACATTAAAATCACCCCCCAAAATCCAAGGACCCGGTACAAAGGATCTAAAATCAAGGCATTTTTAACTATCATTAAAATCATCACATTATGTTGATTAAAATAACAATTTACAAATTTTAATTAATTTAATAAGAGAGATTATCACATATAAATTGCTTGAAATTCCGGGATATCACAATAACGGCGGCTCGAACCATTTTTAGGGTTTCGGCTGTAAACGTATTTATATACATATATAAAATAGTATTGTTTTAATACTATTTCAATTTCAACGATCATTTTCAAACGAATTCCAAACGGGACATGCCACTAGCATTTATAATGTTTTACCCACGTTCCGAACACAATGGAACGTGTTTCGGAGCCTAATTTGATTGTTAGTGGAAGATATATTTTTTGAATCGATTTAAAATATTCGATTTTCGATTTTAATTCCAATGTGTTTCTCACCCGTATGAGCAAACGGTAACTCCGAATGCTATGAAAATTAAAATCCGATAATAATTAACTATTACGGATCCAATGTAACTAGTTTCGTTAAATTCTGAGACTGTGCCTCGGAAGGCTATTTTAACTCGTCGATTTAAATCGAGCGATTTCGAAATTGTCGAAATCATTTAAAATTTCACTTTGAAACCTTACTAACTTAATTATAGTTTATATAGAATTTATATTCATATTAGAAATTATTTTGATTTATTTTAAATCAAAATCTAATTATTTACATTATTACTATATATTAAATTCCATTATTAAATTAATATAAAAATTCCAATTTTAACTTATCGACTTTTGATTCCATCCAAAAGTCCAATACTATAATTCAAATTGAACTAAACTTAAATAAATTTTAGAAACCATTTTCATATCCATTTATTTCTCAAATTTACAGATTATCTCAATTCCAAATATTAAATTACTGTTTGTCCAAATATATTTAATTTCCATATTTGAAATTATGACTAATTTTATTGATTCAACCCAAATCTCCATATTTCAAAATCAATTAACAATCTACATTCAACATTTAAAATATATTAAATTTTCAAACTTAACGACCAAAATTCCGGGTCGTTACATTCCTCCCCCCTTAAAAAAATTTCGTCCCCAAAATTTGCTAAGGTAGGAAAATGCTTCCAAATCCATTAACTTACCCAAAATCCACTCGGTTAAAACTTACGTTCATTTATCAAAACCCCTTTAGTTTAATCCAAAACCATTAGCCTACATTTCCAACTCAAAAACTTTGATTTCTAACATCATTCCGAGAATCACTTTCTAGTTATCCAAAATTTTCAAAACTTCCATAAAAATTTTAACACCCAAAATTTCTGAAATTTTTTGACAGCGTCTCCTTTGTACAGAGAGCGTTTTACAATATCACAAATATGATAAAAATATATATATCGACCCACATGGTCGTAAAACAAAATATATAGCAATACATCATCATTTCTTAATTTTTATTGCGTAGGCGTACCTCATATTAGCGTTTTTAGGTGAGCGGCTTAATTTATATGCATTTATGCGCTTCAGACTCTATCTGATTGCCTTCCGTACCTATACTTACTCAAATAAGCACAGAAGTTTCCAAAATCATGAAGTTTTAACGACATTCCATTTACCTACTAGTCTAACACGAAGCTTCATAACCCGAACAAATAAACTTCGTAATCCTACATGTTAACCAAAAACTATAAGCGATCTCAAGGTTTCAACACTATTTTAGTTTCCTCTATAACTCGAAAAGATTTGCAACCAAGTTCACTATATTCAATTTATATTTGCATCAACTAATCTCATATCCATATCAAATTGGTTTATATGCCTTACTTACATAATCTCACCTTTTCCAATTCCAAATTGATTAATTTGCATCACATTCGTAATTTACTTTCATTTATATGCAAATCCATTTAATTAAATTTCAATCTATTCCAATTGTAAACCAATTTTATTCACTTCTTTCAATCCATTAACAATATGTCGAATTCTATTTATAACTCAAGATTTAGTTCCAACATCCACCATTAACTCATAATTCAACTTCTATTTTACCACACTAGGTTGCATTTTAGATTTCATTAACTAGCTAGTTATCAATTTAATTCACTCCCAAATCTTAAATCAACATTTGATTTTTATTTCATTTACCAAAATATCAAGCAAATTTTACTTTGGGTTTTATTTTACTTTTAAACTTTTCTCTTTTCATAAGCTATCGAAATTTATTCATTCCAATACAATTTTATTTAATCTAGCTTACGCTAGATTCATCTTCATACCATTCTTTTGAATTTAGTTGAGTGAGAATTTAATTCATTCAATATCATTTTCAACCTGATTAAATTTCCTTACAATTCAATTCTTTTTCAATTTAATTCAAGTTCAACTAAATTTTATTTAACCAACTTAAATCCATACCATTTCTTTTACTAATTTAAATAAGAATTTAATTCCATTGAAAATTATTTATAACTCAACTGAATTTTTGATTTCAATTCAATCTAAATTCAACTCAATTTCATTTAATTTAAGTTAAATTCAACTCGATCAAATTTTATTTCTCAATCCAATTTAATTTTTTATTTCTCGATTATAAGTTCATAAACTTATTTACTTACTTAAGTCCATTCACATTTTATATTTTGCTTTATCTTATTTCAATTCACATTTCATTTAGAATTAAATTTTGAATTTTCCATTTCTTTTACCATAACACCCAACCATTTTTATTTAGGTTTCATAATTTCATTTTTCTATTCATAAGTTCACCAACTTATCTTATACTGCTCATTTGAGTCCATTTACATCTTATATCCATAACCTGGATTATTTATTTCACTTAAGGTCTTAAGTTTATTCATCCCATTTAATAATTATAACTTATACTTATTTAATTATCCTACCTTTCCACTTAATATCCAATTCAATCCAAATCCAATTTTAATTTCAATTTTATTTAACTTGTCTTAAATTAAATTTCAATATATCTTATCCACTTTGATTTACTCAAGTTGAAATTTTAATTTCCAGCATTAAAATTTTCAATTTCCTTTCTTAACTATATCAACCTTCACTTATAAATTCAATAACAATTCCTTTTCACTTTTCACATCTTTAAAATAGAATTCCCAGAATTCAATTACCCGATTTTATTTCAAAACCATTTTGAAATCATAAATAACACATACCCTCTTGGTATATCAAATCAACCCTCCGGATTTCAAATAACCTGGTTTTACCAAATACAATTTCCCTTTGGAATTTCTAAAATAAACTTGTTTATCAAACAAGTCCAAACAAATAATTATACCAAACCCTGGTACCATTCCATCACTTAAAAACTCGAAAATAAATACTGATGATGTGGCCATCATCACCAAGATTATTTCCCAACGACTAAAGTGAGCTCAGTGCTTCCTTACTTCCAAAATTTTATTTCAAAATAATTTCTATTCAAAAACATTTCCCAAATAATACTCCATTATTTCCTTCAAACACTTTGGAAAACATTTCAAAAATTCCCAAGATTTAAAATTCCCAAACTTTTTGTTCAAATTCATTTAAAAACATTTTCCAAAATTTTCGAGATTTAAATTTTGGTTTAAATCAAATTTTGGTTATGTTTCTATTGTATTATTTCATACTTATACAATTTTATTTGGTTATAAATATATAGACCATTTCAAATTTTAGATTCTTATTTGATTATAATATTAATAACCAAACATCCAAATAAATATAATAATTTCAAATTTTATTTCTTTTATTCTTGTAGTTGATAATTTGAAAAGTATAAATTTGGATTTTAGAACAAATCAACAAAAGTTAAGTTTTGTAAAAAAATAAATAAATGCTCAAATAAATAAGTTTAAATGTTTATTTAAAAAGATAAATATCGTTGAAAATATCTAATAAAGATAATAAAAGTATATTAAAATTCTTATAAGTATGTTAATAATCGTTTTACAAAAATAACCAAATTTTTGTCGCATTTTGTTAGTTTTATATACACCGTAAAATTAGAGATTTTGATATTATTTAAATATTATTTTAAAATATAAAGAGACATGTTTTAATTTATTTAATGAAGTAAAAATTTTATTTTTAAATTTGGTTTACATAAATAAATAGTTTAACTAAAATGTCAAAATGTGACCGCAAAACATTTTGTCGATTAAAAGTTGTCGTAACGTCGTCGCACCTTTATTTTCTTATATAGAAACATATATTCAAATAGTGTAAGTATTAATTAATTCACTAATCAAGTTTACTTTTACTAAACAGGGTTAGAAATTTCTAGAAAACAATTAAGAAAAAGTAAGTACAAAAAGACAAAAATGTCATTTCAAAGCAAAAAGTAAAACATCAAATCAAAGAAACATAATTATTACTTACTTTACTTAATATCTAAGTGAAAATGACATAAAGTAATGATTTGAAATATGAAGTTAAGTGTTGCAAAAAAATAAGATTTCTTTATAAGTAAGTAAGGGTATTTTGGTCTTTTTACAAAATATTATTTTAATCCAAAACTTTTCTATAAATAAGACCACCATTCTTCCACTTTCTTTTACACCATTTTCTACCTTCTTCTTCTTCCTTGAAGCTCTCTTTAATGGCTTCTTCTTCTCTTCCACATGCTTACTAACTTTTTTAAAAGCATATCAAATCAACCCCAAACACCACCAAACTTTGCCAAAGATCTTAGAATACCATTTAAACATGGTTTAGCATCTAAAAATAGAAGAAATGAAAGAGAAAGGCGAGGATATAGGTATGGCCGAACCTATAAGGGGAAGGAAGCAAGTTGGAAAGCTCTGAAGCAAGAAAAAGAGAAGGAAGTGTCGTCCATGGAGCTAGGAGTAAATTCAAGGTGCTGCGGAAGCTCTACCGGATTTTCGGAAGTTTGAAAGAAGAGGTCGATGGCATAAAGCAAAAGAAATGGAGTAGAAGTTGATTAATTGAAGTTTAAGTGAAGTGTTGTTGCAAATGAATGTTGGTAGGAAGAATTGGTTAAGTTAAAGGTGAGTACTCTTATTTATTAATAAATCCAAAAAAAATTTAAGTATAAAGATTTGAAAGTTTAAATATATTGAATGAATGAATGATTGATAACTTGGTTGCAAATTGGTTAATTATGTGATTGTTTATTTGGTTGATAACTTATTTGATAAACGATAAGAGAAATGATTAGTAATTGACCATAGTTAATTAAATGAGAATTAAATCCATACAAATGTGTGTATGGAAATTATTTAGCCTCTTAACGATTTCAAAATATCTAAAAAGTTTGAAAATGATATTATAATAATATAATATTATAATATGAACTGAAATGAAAAAAGAATTTGAAATGATGGAAATGTTGTTTAAAATGAGTTTAAAATGATTTAGAAACGTTTTATAAACATATAAAAATATTTCCAAGAAGTTTGAAAAGAAATTGAAAAACAAGTCAAAACTATGAGCATCGCGTAACGATAGTTCACGATTTCGCTCCGTAAAAGTTAAATGTGTGTACAATGTGAAATATAGCTCGGAATTCTTCGAGATAAGAATTTTTTGGTCTATTATATCCATTGTTTACAAACGAAGAAAGAAAATCAAGATTTCGTTAAGTAGATTTTGAAATATGTCTAAAACAATTTTCTAAAAACATCGCGGTTTTTGCAGTTCGGAATCCAAAACGGGATTTCTTTATAAATGATATTTTTAAATGATTAAAAATATGAAATAAATTTGATAAATCTATTAAAACGGTTTAAAAGAGATTTGGAATAGAAAATATGAATTTTCAAATATTAAAACTTGTTTAAATCAAATAGGCATATATAGCACTTTCCGTAGTACTTTTATGCTGCGAATTCTACAACCTTTTGAATATGAGATTAAACTTAACAATTCTTTCCTAAATCTTTTGTGAATGATTTTAAAAGCATAACTAAGTAATGTAAGGATGATTTGGAAGTTTTAATAAGAGTTTGCATAAATTGTTAAGATGAATTGTTTATACCACTTAAACAAAAAGTGAAGAAGATTGAATACAATAATAAATCCGAGTATGCGAAAACGACTAGTACATTTGTCCCGCCTGTGAGATCTGGGATGATAAGACAAGGTGTTTAACAAAGATTAGAGATGGAGCAACAAGTGCTCTGAACTTACCTGGCCTATGTTTTCTCTTTTTAGGCGAGGGGTGGAATAGATCGAAAAGAAATCCCGGATGCTCCAAAGATTATATTTAAGTTTTTCCAATTTAAAAGACAATGACATTCATGATGTAAGATTACTTTCCATTAGTCCTTGGAGGTGAAAATTGCCATTAGTCCGTGGACGTGATAACCCGGATTTTCGAACTAGTTAAAATTGCTAAAAAATCCGTCCGTTCTAAGACTACTAATGAAAACTACTAACTAAATACACCATATTTGATAATTATTCAACATTACTAAATGTATTAGATAAAATTTCAATTTTACAAGTTATCAGAGTAATCAAATTAATCTACTAGGTATGCTCATATACACACCAAATACAAATAAATCTAACGCCGCGCAACTCCAATAAGAGAGACAACAATAGTCATTCCTGCTAACTCAATAAACATGTCAAATGCGGAATAAAATAGTAAACAACAACCATTAACAAATAAACATGAAAGGGTTGTATCATTTTAGGGGCTGCTTCACTACCACTTGTGACTGCCTACGTACCCCTATCTAATTGGGTACTCAATTAGATACAAGATCAAGCCAACGTAGTTCTCCTACCACAAATAGGACTCATGGAGCCTACGATGCAACAAATAAATATGCAATTCCCAAAACTACCCACTTAGGCCTAATCTTTAAACTTAGATTTTCAAATCTAATCACCTTTACGGAAATTATCTCTTTGGACTTTATTCTCGAATTCTTATTTCAAAACTTTTGAAACATATATATATCCCTTATATTCAAATTATACTTTACTTCGGGATCTTAAATCAAATCACTTTTGAAAAGTTTATTTGGAAATCCCAAATACTGTAATAAAACATATCGAACCATATGCAACCAGATAGACAGGTTTCTCCCAATAACAAGGCAACAAGGTCCCAGTCTTAATACAATCGATAAATAAGTACATCCCTCTATTCTAAGAGCGAACTATACCAAAAACACATGCCCACCTTTTTAGTTACGGGTTACTCGAATCACTGGTAACATAACAAATCATTTTATTTCCCGAAGCGATAAATCATTTCACACTAATATTCACAAGTACTTTCAAATCTATAATAATTTTTATTTTCCAAATCCTTTCAAAAATCATCTTAATACCATCGGGTTTAGTCCTCGAAATTCTTTCCATTTTTAAAACATTTTTATAAAACCATTCTTATGTAAATCACCTTTATATAATATAACTTCAAAATATTCATTTCCAAACATTTCTATTTCTTTTAAAGGGAAAACTTTTCATAACAACTCCATTTGAAAACCAATTTTCAAAACAATTCATTAAATTGAAGTGACCAAATATTACCGCTAAATACCTTATAGTCAAATTGTGAAATAAATCACAAGGTGTTAGCCTACAATAATTTTCTACCCCGCCCATGCATATGGATAATAAATTTCTCATAAACTGGTCAAGCAAAGTCAACAATCAATAAATAATAATCAGTGCTCATAAACTGGTCAAGAAAATTCAATAATCAAAAAATAATAATCAGTGCTCATAAACTAGTGGAGCCTAATTCAAACAATCAATCAATGAAATAAACGCAATAATAAATGATAAACAATGGTTCATTCTATCAAATATTTATAACACTTTAACGGTTTGATATTTACTTTGAAGCATCCGGGTTTTCCCTTCGACATGTTTCGTCTCTTGCTCAAGTCTCCTTGGATCTCACAGACGAAACATGTACTAGTCGTTTTCGCATACCCCATTAAGTATTTAACTTCTAAGTTTTAAATTACTTAATTAATCATCCATACATAATATCAAGCAAGAAAATCAAACCATTGTTCTAGAAAACAAAGTAAACAAGCATTTAACAAGGGTTTTCAAACAACTTAACGCTTAAAGTTGTTTCAACATAGCAATGGTTTTAATGAACATAAAATAAGAAATAACCTACTTTGGATTCCACTCCGTCAAACTTTAAGGCAAGTAATTTAAGATCTAACTCATACTTTCTACCATGCTTCGGAACCAAATGAATATAAGCTCGAATTCCTCCTTCCTAGTGCTTGGCCAAGGCTTGAGATGGAAGTTGGCCGAAAGTATAAAAAAGAAGTAGTGGAGCTTTGAACTTGAATTCTCAAAATTAGACCCGAAAAAATAGGTCATATTCTCTCTTATTTTTGACTCTTTTACTCTCAAAATTTGAAAAACCTGTTAACAGAGAAGTTGTTGCAAGTTCTTTTCTTTTGAATTTAAAAAAAAGCTTCACTTGATTTTGGTTAATTTTGAAGAAGATATGGTCGAAAGAGAAAGAGCTATTCTTGGATTCACAAAAATAAAGCCCAAAAATGCACTTCAAAGTATTGAGTTTCAGGTATAGCAAATCTCAAAAATGGAAAAAGTAATCAACATAAAAATTGTAGCCACTGAAATTTTATATGGTTTGAAAAAAGAATTTCTTAATTTGGATCTGTCATAATCAAGTTATGATCAAATCAAATTGGCTTATTCTCTGGCTTAAAAACTGGGCCAGAAAATGAACTGGAAAGATATGTATTTTTGACATAATTATCTTCAGAATTTAACAAAGTAGTCAACATGGAACTTGTAGCCACTGAAAAAATACAGGATTTTAAAAAAAAGAATTTTGTATCTAGGTACCATTTTGAGGAAGTTATGGCCGAGAGAAAAGAGGTAAAATATGAAGAAAAGAGGAGTTTGATTTGAAGAGAATGGACATTGATTTCTTTTGAATATTTTATAAATATTTTGACATTATTCTTTCTAATTTTTTATATGGCATGGAAGCCATTAAAGAGAAGAGGAAGAAGATGAAAAATCTTGAGCAAATAAGAAGAAGAAATGTGAATGAAAGTGAAGAAGAAGGTGGATATTTATAGAAAAAGAAAGAATGTGGTAATTTACCAAAATAACCTCTTACCGAATTACCAAACTAACCTTACTTTAACCTAAAGCAATCTCCATTTTTTCAAACCTTAACATCATCCTTTCACTTCTTACTTTATTTGTTAGTCACATAAAGATTAAGTAAAGAATATCATAATTATGTTGGCTTTGATTTGATGTTTACTTTTTCTCACCTTTGTTAATTCTTACTTACTTTTACTAATGGCTTCTAGAAGTTTTCTAATATTATTTAGAAAAAGTAAACATGTTTATGAATTAATTAATACTTGCACTATTTGAATATATGTTTCTATATAAGAAAATAAAGATGCAAAGACGTTGCGACAACTTTTAATCGACAAAACGTCGTTTTTCGACAAAATGTTTTACGGTCACATTTTGATGTTTTAGTTAAACTATTTATTTATGTAAACCAAATTTAAAAATAAATTTGTATAATGCTATTTAAATATATAAACACTCATAAATTAATTAAGATAATTTACTTAACCATTGAAACATACCTTTCTAAAATCAGCATTTTGTCACTTTTGTCGATATAGGCAAATATTACTATTTTTATGTTTGTTTCTACTTCCAAATCCTGTCGAATATTATTTAATCATAAAACCTTTTATATTTTATATTTAAAATCACTCTAAATAATATATTTTAAAGTGGTCAAATTCTGGGTCGTCACATTCTCCCATACTTAAACGAATTTCGTCCTCGAAATTACAAGGATGAACAAATATATAACGAGAAAACAACAATTAACGAAAGTTATGCACACCAAAAATAGTAATATCACCCATAACCTCATTCGGAGGTACGGTGCCTTATCCTATCCATTTTATTTATCAAATTAAGGTAGTTTCATTTTTAAAATTCCTAGGTTGATATGCTAACCCTAGATGAATTTTACTTAGGCACCTAACCTAAGCTCTGATAGCACGTGTGACGACCCAGATTTTCGAACCAGTCAAAATTGCCAAAAAATCCGTCTGTTCTAAGACTGCTAATGAAAACTACTAACTAAATACACCATATTTGATAATTATTCAACATTACTAAATGTATAGGATAAAATTTCAATTTTACAAGTTATCACAGTAATCAAATTAATCTACTAGGTATGCTTATATACACGCCAAATACAAATAAATCTAACGCCGCGCAACTCCAATAAGAGAGACAGCAATAGTCATTCCTGCTAACTCAATAAACATGTCAAATGCGGAATAAAATAGTAAACAACAACCATTAACAAATAAACATGAAAGGGTTATATCATTTTAGGGGCTGCTTCAGTACCACTTGTGACTGCCTACGTACCCTTATCTAATTGGGTACTCAATTAGATACAGGATAAAGCCAACGTAGTTCTTCTACCACAAATAGGACTCATGGAGCCTACGATGCAACAAATAAATATGCAGTTCCCAAAACTACCCACTTAGGCCTAATCTTTAAACTTAGATTTTCAAATCTAATCACCTTTACGGAAATTATCTCTTTGGACTTTATTCTCGAATTCTTATTTCAAAACTTTTGAAACATATATATATCCTTATATTCAAGTTATACTTTAATTTGGGATCTTAAATCAAATCACTTTTGAAAAGTTTATTTGGAAATCCCAAATACTGTAATAAAACATATCGAACCATATGCAACCAGATAGAGAGGTTTCTCCCAATAACAAGGCAACTAGGTCCCAGCCTTAATATAATCGATAAATAAGTATATCCCTCTATTCTAAGAGCGGACTATACCAAAAACACATGTCCACCTTTTTAGTTACGGGTTACCCGAATCATTGGTAACATAACAAATCATTTTATATCCCGAAGCGATAAATCATTTCACACTAATATTCATAAGTACTTTCAAATCAATAATAATTTTCATTTTCCAAATCCTTTCAAAAATCATCTTAATACCATCGGGTTTAGTCCTTGAAATTCTTTCCGTTTTATAAAACATTTGTATAAAACCATTCTTATATAAATCACTTTTATATAATATAACTTCAAAATATTCATTTCCAAACATTTCTATTTCTTTTAAAGGGAAAACTTTTCATAACAACTCCATTTGGAAACCAATTTTCAAAACAATTCATTAAATTGAAGTGAACCAAATATTACCGCTAAAAACCTTATAGTCAAATTGTGAAATAAATCACAAGGTGTTAGCCTACAATTATTTTCTACCTCGCCCATGCATATAGATAATAAATTGCTCATAAAATGGTCGAGCAAAGTCAACAATCAATAAATAATAATTAGTGCTCATAAACTGGTCGAGCAAAGTCAATAATCAAAAAATAATAATCAGTGCTCATAAACTGGTGGAGCCTAATTCAAACAATCAATCAATGAAATAAATGCAACAATAAATGATAAACAATGCTTCATTCTATCAAATATTTATAACACTTCAATGGTTTGATATTTATTTTGGAGCATCAGGGCTTTCCTTTCGACATGTTTCGTCCCTCACCCAAGTCTCCTTGGATCTCACAGACGAAACACATGTACTAGTCGTTTCCGCATACCCCATTAAGTATTTAACTTCTAATTTTTAAATTACTTAATTAATCATCCAACCATAATATCAAGCAAGGAAATCAAACCATTGTTCTAGAAAACAAAGTAAATAAGCATTTAATAAGGGTTTTCAAACAACTTAATGCTTAAAGTTCTTTCAACATAGCAATGGTTTTAATGAACATAAAATAAGAAATAACTTACTATGGATTCCACTCCGTCAAACTTTAAGGCAAGGAACTTAAGATCTAACGCATACTTCCTTCCATGCTTCGAAACCAAATGAATATAAGCTCGAATTCCTCCTTCCTAGTGCTTGGCCAAGGCTTGAGATGGAAGTTGGCCGAAAGTATAAAAAAGAAGTGGTGGAGCTTTGAACTTGAATTCTCAAAATTAGACCCGAAAATTAGGTCATATTCTCTCTTATTTTTGACTCTTTTACTCCCAAAATTTGAAAAACTTGTTAACAGAAAAGTTGTTGCAAATTCTTTTCTTTTAAATTTAAAAAAAGGAATTACTTGATTTTGGTTAATTTTGAGGAAGATATGGTCGAAAGAAAAAGAGCTATTCTTGTATTCACAAAAATAAAGCCCAAAAATGCACTTCAAAGAATTGAGTTTCAGGTATAGCAAACCTCAAAACTGAAAAAAGTAATCAACATAAAAGTTGTAGCTACTAAAATTTTATATGGTTTAAAAAATAGTTTCTTAATTTGGTTCTTTCATGATCAAGTTATGATCAAAACAAATTGGCTTATTCTCTGGCTTAAAAACTATGCTAGAAAATGAAATGTAAATAAATATATTTTTGACATAGTTATCTTTAGAATTTAACAAAGTGCTCAACATGAAAGTTGTAGCGACTGAAAAAATACGTGATTTAAAAAAAAGAATTTTGTATTTTGATACGGTTTTGAAGAAGTTATGGCCGAGATAAGAAGAGATAAAATATGAAGAAAATATGAGTTTGATTTGAAGAGAATGAACATTGATTTCTTTTGAATATTTTATAAATATTTGACATTATTTCTATCTAATTTTTTATATGGCATGAAAGCCATTAAAGAGAAGTGGAAGAAGATGAAAAGGCTTGAGAAAATAAGAAGAAGAAATGTGAATGAAAGTGAAGAAGGATGTGGATATTTATAGAAAAAGAAAGAAAGTGGTAATTTACCAAAATAACCTCTTACCAAATTACAAAACTAACCTCACTTCAACCTAAAGCAATCTCCACTTTTTCAAAACTTAACATTATCCTTTCACTTCTTACTTTATTTCTTAGTCACATAAAGATTAAGTAAAGAATATCATAATTATGTTGGCTTTGATTTGATGTGATTTGATGTTTACTTTTTCTCACTTTTGTTAATTCTTACTTACTTTTACTAATAGCTTCTAAAAGTTTTCTAATCTAATTTAGTAAAAGTAAACATGTTTAGTGAATTAATTAATACTTACACTATTTGAATATATGTTTCTATATAAGAATATAAAGATGTGACGACATTGCGACAACTTTTAATCGACAAAACATCGTTTTCGACAAAATGTTTTACGATCACATTTTAACGTTTTAGTTAAACTATTTATTTATGTAAACCAAATTTAAAAATAAATTTATGTAATGCTATTTAAAAATATAAACACTCATAAATTAATTAAGATAATTTACTTAACCATTGAAACATACCTTTCTGAAATCAGCATTTTGTTACTTTTGTCGATATAGGCAAATATTACTATTTTTATGTTTGTTTCTACTTCCAAATCCTATCGAATATTATTTAAATCATAAAAGCTTTTATATTTTATATTTAAAATCACTCTAAATAATATATTTTAAAGCGGTCAAATTCTGGGTCGTTACAATGGAGGTGAAACTTTCCATTAGTCCCTAGAGGTGAAACTTGCCATTTGTCCCCAGAGGTGAAATTTACCATATCTAAGATGGCAGCAGTACTCTGTTATGAAAATCTTCGATTTACAAGAGTAAGATTTGAAGTTAAGAAAGAAATCATTGATTAAGATTTAATGAATGATCTGGGAATATTTTCTCTAAGTTAAAAGTTATAACTTGAATATAAGAAATCTTTGATTAAGATTTAATGAATGATTTGGAAAGGTTTTCCTAAGTAAAAGAGAAAATGATTTGAAATTATTCCAAGATTTAGCAAGGGTTTAAATAAACCAAATGATTTGATAAATGAGGCTTAATGATTCCATATACATTTCAAAGAAAAAATGGAATAAATTGAAAAGAATATATCTAAGAAATATATTTGATTAGATAAAAGATGAAGTAATTGATTGATGATTAATATCCACGTATGAACTTAACATCTTTTTAAGAGATGATTGGCTTCGAAGGAACCAGAGTCGGATTTGGATGATTCCTATAAGTAAACCACTTTGAACCAATGTATACGTTCGAAAGTGAAGACATGTTGAAGATGGTGATTATTGAAGATCGTGGATCTTCATAGCATGAGAACTGCTTGTTGAACATGCTCTAGGTAGCTCCCATTATAGAGTTAGTGGTCTCCTCGTGATGGAGATTTTTTAGATTGTAAGGGCTTCTTACCTAATAATGGCCGAGGAAAGTGCCTTCGGTTTCGTTCAATCCCAGCACGATCTTTTATGGATGTTTGTCTGACATTGTATTCTAAATCACATTTGAGCAGTTTCTATAAACGTATATCAGTTGGTGGCGGAGAAGGCAACTTTTCTTAGCTTAACACCCTTTCCCGAGACATACGATGTAACAACCCGCATATTTTATGATTGAATATTTAAATATTTTATTTAACTATTTTATCGTTAGTCGGATTATAGTCCGAAAAGTTACTTTTTGCATACGGTTGAATTAGGACTCGGAAGTATTTCCATTGAGTTCAAAACACAGTTTGTGGTCTTTTTGAGTGTAACTTTGATATGTTTGGAGTTAGTGGAATTTTGTTACCTTTTCACTTTGGGTTTTGGGTTTGGTTTAGCCCATTTGCCTAAACTATTAATTCTAACTCAACCCCCTTCTCTTCATAACTTTACTTTCATTTCCTAACACTCAAGCTTCATAAAAAATGGAGGAAGGAATGAGAAATCAAAACTCCAAGCCCTAGTTCATTTGCAAATTCAACATCCAACTCCAAATTCAAAGAGAAGCCATTGATTCAAGCTTCTTGTGTAGAGATTCAAGTGTGGTTGATTCCTCCTTTGCTTTTAGGCTTCTCCTTCATTGATTTTTTGTAAAGGTGAGATTTTTATCTCACATCTTTGTCTATAACTATCTTTGATTGTTAGGCATGAATTCCTAACACTTATTCATGTGCATTTTCTACTGATTTGGATTGAATTGGTGAAAAATCCCAATTTTTAGTGTTTTGGGTTCAAATCTTTAAAAATTCAATCTTTGATGTTTGAACACGTTTTTGGTGATGAATCGAGGAGACAATAGGACCGGGTAGCCGATAGGCGTATTCCCCTAGCGTTCGTGCTTGATCGGTTGCATATTGAGTGAGTTTTGAGCTGCAAAACCCTTAGGTCGCTCGGCCTGCATATGAAGGATTCTCGGCCTGCATTTAGGTCGTTCCTCCCCCATAGGTCGTTAGGTCGCTCGGCCTTAGGTCGTAACCCCTTAGTCGCTAGGTCGCTCGGCCTTCTTATATGTGTTAGGTCGTTGTTCAGCCTTGTTTCGTTAGGTCGCTCGGCTTTAGTCGTTAGGTCGCTCGGCCTTGTTTAGCTGCTAGGTCGCTCAGCCTGCAACCCCAAAGACACTCAGCCTTCTGCGCATAGGTCGTTCCACCACTAGGTCGCTCGGCTAGGTCGTTTCAACCACTAAGTCGCCCGGACTTTCTGCAGTTAGGTCGCTCCGTGTTAGCTCGCAACCACTGGGTCGCGCCATGTTTTTAGGCCGCATGATCCTCATAAGCCGCTACCTCCTTAGGTCGCGTACTCCTTAGGTCGCGAACCCCTTTGGTCGCGTAACCTTGGCCGCATCCATTAGGTCGTTCCACCCTATAGCTCAACCATGTTAGGTCGTTTGCACTGTTGAGTCGCACCATCTCTTATGTCGCTCATCTACTAGGTCAGGCCGTGTCGTGTGGCAAGGGTATTTCCAGTTTGATGAATTTGGAATCGTATTCCTTGGATTTTATTCACGTCTTCGTATGTGAATTTTTGTGATTAATCGTTTCTACGATCATTTTTGTGATTTGTCATTTTTTAAAATATACAAACCTTTACCTCACTCGTACAAAAAATCTAATTAAACGGCTTCGTAAAACAAGTGGTATGAAACGCTTGCGTTTACTTCGTCGGTTAATTCTTGGACTTGTTCGATTAAATCTCTTGTGACAATTTTTGAGTGGAGATCTACAATTTGTTCGTAAATATTTAAGTTAAGCTAGTGGTTATGGGACATGAAGCTAAGCTTTTATATTTATTAGCTTACTGTAATTGGCACTTCTTGATGATCGTTGATGATCATTTTTGTGATTTAGACTAGCAAATGTGCGATGTCTCTTTGTCTACGAGGGAGACTAAACCCCGTTTCTGTGGAGCTTCGGCTCAAATTGGTGGGGTAGCGACCCATGGTCTTCGGGCCGTTTTATGGAGCTTCGGCTCAAAATTAATGGTTAGCAACCATGGAATAGCGTTCCATTTTGTGATACACGTGTTGGTGAGTTTTCGTGCTCCCATTTTTTGATAGGCCTCCCCCCTTTTTGTGATTTCTGGATTTCCATTCATGATTTCTAGAATTTGCGTTTCACCAATTTTCGTGATTTTCATTGATATGTGTTATCAATTTTTGTGCATTGGTGAATTTGTGTGTCATTAACTTTTGTGATTGGCATTGATATTATTGTCAATATTCATGGTTTTGGTGAATGAAAACATAGAGTATGACATTCCTCTTGATTCTTTAAGAAGATTCTTGTGATATTGATTAATCTCTTGTTGATTTTCAATTACTTATTTATCATAGCTTGGCATTGTGATTATTATACATTTAGTCATATCTCTTATTCTATATCATTTCATCTGATATTTATAGCTAGACTGATCCGTTTATTATTTTCTTATTAAATAATACTCGGGTCAGACCGAGATGTTACAGGTGCTTCTGCTTGACTTCACATCTAGGATTATCACCCTGACTTTTGGTTAACTACATAGATTAGTAGTTTTTGTTGTATACACTTGAGATATAGACTCATGGATGTATCCATATTCTTTTGTTTAGCACCTGTAGCTATTATTTTGTGATATTGTGGATCTTGTTTGACCACTACTCTGATGTACACTTTCATGTGTTATATTCATATATTTTCCGCCTTTGTGATATGGATGTCTGTGACTGATTTGTGTTATGTTTATTTCTATATTTGTTTCATTACCAGCCCTAGAAGATCTTTAATATCTTACCAGACGTTATTACCAACTCGCTCGTTTTTTCTCTTTTTATTCAATCCCTCCAATCCAAAGAGTAGTAGACAAGAGCGTAATGTGTATTCTCTCACTCTCTTCTACTTGCTTCTGTAGCTCATTCACTCGCTCTGGATCGATGGTTTGATCCCTCTGCGCTCTTAGTTGATTGAGTTCTTCCAGCTCTTGTGTAATATACTGGATCGGTCACCTCTTCAATCGCCGAAGAATATATATATATATATATAGCCACTGTGTAGTAGCTTTGAGTTTGTATCGATGTGTCGGATTTCCTCCTGCATGTTGTACTATCTGACATATCGGTGCTCGCACAAAGCAATTACACGGATGGTCGCTCCTCAACAGCCTTATTCTCCGTGCTAGTTGACGGCATTACACCGTAGTGTCCTTGGCTAGCGTGGGTATAGAGGTGGGGCGTCATAGCTTGGTATCAGAGCCAAACTTCGAAACGATGTAGAATAATCTAGCAAGGATCATCACCCTAAGTCCATCTTAGGAGTCATGCTTTAGGATTTAATTCGAGTCTTCGTACCGATTCATCCTATTTTCTTTATGATTCCTTGTTTATCTATCAAGATTGCTTGGTACTCGTTTGGTGAATAACCTTATCCTTCTTCTTTCTTTCAAAAAGGAAGAGAAATGGTTAGACCTGGCCGTCCCAGCGCCAGTCAATCTCGTGCTACTCCCCAAGATGGAGTATTTATGTCTGCCCGGCAGCTTCTTGATCTAGTAAGGAATGCTCAAGCAGCCGGATCTAATCCGGAGTCTACTCACCCTAGGTCTGGATTTGCACGTTTGTGCAGTGATTATACCAATTTGGGTGGAAAGCCATTCAAAGGTTCTGAAACTGTTATTGAAGTCCAGACTTGGCTGAGAACGTGCGATCGAATCTTTTCTCGCATGAATCTTATTGATCTTCACCGTGTTTAGGTGGCCTCTAGTATGCTCCAAAAAAGAGCATTAGATTGGTATGAGCTTCTGATTTATGAAATAATTGAAGCGGATCTTACTTGGGAGAAACTCCGAGAATGCTTCAAGTTAAAATTTATGCCAGAAGCCGAGAAGGTGACTTTGGCTCGTCGTTTCATTGACCTTGTTCAAGGTGAATCCTCTGTGACAGACTATGTCGCATCATTCGAGTCACTTTCTAAATACGGGGGCGAATACATAAACACCCCATTGAAGAAAAACCAAAGATTTGTCTATGGCTTGAATAAAAACCTTAAGAAGCCATTACTTTTAAAGTTAGAAGTTTCTTTTGATCAACTCGTTGATATCGCTCTTCGACTTGAAGAGGCTGATAGAGAAAGTGACGTTGAAGTTATGAGTGCCAAACCGAACTTCAACAACAAGAAAAGGCCTAATAAGTTCAAGGATCCTTATCCCAACAATAAGAAAGGGAAGCAAGCCCCTCCGACAACCAAAACTTCTACCACTGGTAGTGGGCAATGCTACAAATGTGGTTCTAAGGACCATTATGCGAACTAGTGTGCAAAGCCTCGTACTTGTCGCTATTGCAAAAGCCCGGATCATTATTTATCTTCTTGTCCCAAACTTCAAAATAGGAAGGAGGGAAAGCTTAATGTTGCTCAAGCCCCTGGCAACACATCTCATGGTAAAGGTATTTCTCATTCTATCCTTGATGGCATTATTTTATTTCGTGACCATTCTATTCGAGTTCTTTTTGATACGGGTGCATCCCACTCTTTCATTTCAAAAGAACTTGTTGATACTTTTTCTTTGGATGTTTTGTGTTTAATGACTTCATTGAGAATTGCGAATCCGGTTGGTGGATCCGCAACGATCAGTTTATTGTGTAAAGATGTCGAGATTATTTTGTGAGGTTTTTCTTTCCGAGCCGATTTGCATGTTATGCGCTACTTAGGCTTTGGAATGATTTTGGGAATGGATTGGCTTAACCGCTATAAAACCCAAATCCTATGTCCTGAGCGGACTATTTATCTTCGACATCCTCAATCTGTTAAGAAGATTTGTATTGATCTTAAAGATTCGGATTCCATCTTGGTTGCATCTTTATATTCTTTAAACCCTCATGATGACGATAATAATGATGAAGAGGATATTATTTCTCTTATTCACGTTGTTCGTGAATTTTCCGACATATTTGAGCCCGTTTTAGGATTACCACCTAAGCGAGCAATCGTGTTCAGAATTAATCTCATCCCTGGAGCTCAACCTATCACTCGTCCTCCTTATCGTATGTCCAATAAGGAAAATGAGGAGATGCGCAAACAATTATCCGAATTGGAGACGAAGCAGTTTATTCGCTCTAGTTCCTCGCCTTGGGGAGCTTCGGCTATTTTTGTGAAGAAATCCGATGGTACACTTAGGCTTTGCGTTGACTACCGCAAGCTTAATGATCTTACTATCAAGAATTAGTATCCTTTACCTCAGATTGATGATCTATTTGATCAACTTAGTGGTGCTAGAGTCTTTTCACAATTAGACTTAGCTACTGGCTTTCATCAGCTTCGCATTGCAGAGGATAGTATTCCTTTGACATCGTTCCATACTCGTTATGGATCTTATGAATGGCTTGTTATGCCATTTGGTTTAACGAATGCTCCGGCTTATTTCGTTGACCCCATGAATAGAGTTTTCAAAGACTTCCTCGATCAGTTTTTTCTCATCTTTATTGATGATATTCTTGTGTATTCAAAAATCGAGGAGGAGCATGAACAACATCTTCGGATTGTATTGGAAACACTTAGGAGCAATCAATTAAAAGCAAAATTATCTAAATGCCACTTTTGGCAATATCGTGTGAAGTTTCTCGGTCATATTATTCTCGAATCCGAAATTTCCGTGGATCCTTCAAAGATAGAAGCGATTCAAAATTGAAAGAGACCGGAGAGTGTGACGGAAATCCGTAGTTTTCTTGGATTGGTAGGTTATTACTGTCGTTTTATAAAAGACTTTTCAAAAATTTCCGTGCCTATTACTAGTTTAACAAAGAAAGGTGTTAAATACATTTGGTCAGACAAATGTGAAGCTTCTTTTCAGAAATTAAAAGAACTCCTTTCCGATGCTCCTATTCTTGTTATTCCCGAGGGGAATCAAGATTTTGTTGTTTATACTGATGCTAGTCGTGTTGGTTTGGGTGTCGTTCTTATGCAAAGAGAACGTGTTATTGCTTATGCTTCTAGGTAATTGAAGCCCGCCGAGTCTAGATATGCCACTCATGATTTAGAACTCGCGGCTATTGTTTTCGCCCTTCGTATTTGGTGTCATTATCTTTTGGGAGAGAAATTTGTTCTCTATACCGATCATAAATCTTTGAAGTATCTATTTTCTCAAAAGGAACTTAATTTGCGTCAACAACGTTGGCTCGAATTTCTTACAGCTTATGATCTTGATATTCTTTATACTCCCGGAAAGGGAAATCGTGTTGCCGATGCATTTAGTCGTAAGCAACAAGCGGTTGTTTCTATGATGATATTCGAATGGAATGATATCGAAATTCTATCCACTTGTGAGATTCGAGATCGTGTTTCCGATTTGTGTTCATCTCTTGTTTTATGTAGCCTTGAGGCTCGTCCTTCTCTTTTAGACCGCATTCTTGAAGCTCAAAAGCTAGATCCCGAATTGGCTCTTCTTGGCCAAAATTTTAGGGATAAAATTGATATTGAAGGATTGAAAGATTTTGATATTGATTCTCGTGGCGGCATTCGAAAATTTGGTAGACTTATCATGCCAAAAGGATAGTGATCTTCGTAAAGATATTTTAGAAGATTCTCATCGTTCTAAATTTACCATTCATCCCGGTAGTAGTAAAATGTACGCGGATATGAAGCGACTTTATTATTGGGAGGGAATAAAATCTGATATTGCTAACTTTGTTAAGTGTTGCATGACTTGCCAACTCATTAAGGACGAACACCAAAGGCCCGGTGGGTTATCGCAGCCTTTAGAAATTCCAATTTGGAAGTGGGATCAAATTTCCATGGATTTTATAGACGGCCTTCCCCGTTCTCGTTCGGGTCATGATAGCTTATGGGTGATAGTTGATAGACTTGCTAAATCCCCCCATTTTATTCCCGTTCGGTCCAATCGAACCGTTCCTCTTTTGGCCAAACTCTTCATTAAAGAGATTGTTAAATTACATGGAGTTCCTACTTCTATTGTTAGTGATCGTGATCCATTGTTTACTAGTGGATTTTGGAAGAGTCTTCAAAAAGCTTTGAGAACGAAGCTTAATTTTAGCATCGCTTATCATCCTCAGTCCGATGGACAAACCGAGCGTGTGAATCAAACTCTTGAAGGTCTTCTTCGTGCATGTGTTCTTGATTTTGGTGGAAGTTGGAAAGATCATATTTCTCTTGTTGAGTTTTCCTATAATAATAGCTTCCAATCTAGTATTGGTATGACACCTTTCGAGGCACTCTATGGAAGGCCATGCCGATCTCCTTCTTGTTGGCTTGAGCCTGGTGAGAAGCTGGTTTTAGGTCCAGATTTTATTCGTGATTCCACAGAGAAGATTGACCTTATTCGTCATAGGATGAAAGAAGCCCAAAGTAGACAAAAATCCTATGCCGATAACCGGAGAAGGAGGTTAGAATTTTCTGTGGGAGATCTTGTGTTTATCCGTGTTTAACCTATGAAGGGTGTTTTACGTTTCAGTCGATCGGGAAAGTTAGCACCTCGATATATTGGTCCATTTCCCATCACCGAACGTATTGGTTCCATGGCTTATCACCTTTTATTGCCGGCTCAGTTTTCTGCTATTTATGACGTGTTTCACGTTTCTCAATTACGGAAGTGCCTTTGAGATTCCAATTCAATTCTTGAGCCCGGTGTTGTGGAAGAAATTGAAGTTTCACCTAATTTAACTTATGAGCAACATCCTATTCGCATTATTGCTTCGGAGGTCAAGCGCCTTCGAAATAAAGATGTTCCGCTTGTTAAAGTCCAATGGTCCTCAAATCCTAAGGATTGCTCTTAAGAGTCTAGAGAATTCATCGAGCGAACACATCCAGACTTACTTTCCCGTGCTCTTTGAGGTGAACTTTTTATTTCAAATTTCCTTTGTTTTGATATGCTTTCATGGTTGTTACCTTGTGTTTTCTTCTTAAATATTGCGAGGACGCAATTTCTTTAAGGAGGGGAGTCTGTAACAATCCGCATATTTTATGATTGAATATTTGAATATTTTATTTAACTATTTTATCGTTGGTCGGATTATAGTCCGAAAAGTTACTTTTTGCATACGGTCGAATTAGGACTCGGAACCATTTCCATTGAGTTCAAAACACTGTTTGCGGTCTTTTTGAGTATAAACTTTGATATGTTTGGAGTTAGTGGAATTTTGTTACTTTTTCACTTTGGGTTTTGGGTTTGGTTTAGCCCATTTGCCTAAACTATTAATTCTAACTCAACCCCCTTCTCTTCATAACTTTACTTTCATTTCCTAACACTCAAGCTTCATCAAAAATGGAGGAAGGAATGGGAAATTAAAACTCCAAGCCCTAGTTCATTTGCAAATTCAACATCCAACTCCAAATTCAAAAAGAGAAGCCATTGATTCAAGCTTCTTGTGTAGAGATTCAAGTGTGGTTGATTCCTCCTTTGCTTTTAGGCTTCTCGTTCATTGATTTTGTGTAAAGATGAGATTTTTATCTCACATCTTTGTCTATAACTATCTTTGATTGCTAGGTATGAATTCCTAACACTTATTCATGTGCATTTGCTATTAATTTGGATTGAATTGGCGAAAATCCCAATTTTTAGTGTTTTGGGTTCAAATCTTTAAAAATCCACTCTTTGATGTTTGAACACGTTTTTGGTGATGAATCGAGGAGCCAATAGGACCGGCTAGCCGATAGGCGTAATCCCCTAGCGTTCGTGCTCGATCGGTTGCAAATTGAGTGAGTTTTGAGCTGCGAAACCCTTAGGTCGCTCGGCCTGCATGTGAAGGATTCTCGGCCTGCATTTAGGTCGTTCCTCCCCCATAGGTCGTTAGGTCGCTCGGCCTTAGGTCGTAACCCATAGGTCGCTAGGTCGCTCGTCCTTCTTATATGCGTTAGGTCGTTGTTCGGCCTTGTTTCGTTAGGTCACTCGGCTTTAGTCGTTAGGTCGCTCGGCCTTGTTTCGTTAGGTCGCTCGGCTTTAGTCGTTAGGTCGCTCGGCCTTGTTTAGCTGCTAGGTCGCTCGGCCTGCAACCCCAAAGACACTCGGCCTTCTGCGCATAGGTTGTTCCACCACTAGGTCGCTCGGCTAGGTCGTTTCAACCACTAAGTCGCTCGGACTTTCTGCAGTTAGGTCGCTCTGTGTTAGCTCGCAACCACTGGGTCGCGCCATGTTTTTAGGCCGCATGATCCTCATAAGCCGCTACCTCCTTAGGTCGCGTACTCCTTAGGTCGCGAACCCCTTTGGTCACGCAACCTTGACCGCATCCATTAGGTCGTTCCACCCTATAGCTCAACCATGTTAGGTCGTTTGCACTGTTGAGTCGCACCATCTCTTAGGTCGCTCATCTACTAGGTCACGCCGTGTCGTGTGGCAAGGGTATTTCCAATTTGATGAATTTGGAATCGTATTCTTTGGATTTTATTCACGTCTTCGTATGTGAATTTTTGTGATTGATCGTTTCTACGATCATTTTTGTGATTTGTCATTTTTTAAAATATAAAAACCTTTACCTCACTCGTACGAAAAATCTAATTAAATGGCTTCGTAAAACAAGTGGTATAAATGCTTGCGTTTACTTCATCGGTTAATTCTTGGACTTGTTCGATTGAATCTCTTGTGACAATTTTTGAGTGGAGATCTATAATTTGTTCGTAAATATTTAAGTTAAGCTAGTGGTTATGGGACATGAAGCTAAGCTTTATATTTACTAGCTTACTATAATTGACACTTCTTGATGATCGTTGATGATCATTTTTGTGATTTAGACTAGCTAATGGGCGATGTCTCTTTGTCTACGAGGGAGACTAAACCCCGTTTCTGTGGAGCTACGGCTCAAATTGGTGGGGTAGCGACCCATGGTCTTCGGGTCATTTTATGGAGCTTCGGCTCAAAATTAATTGTTAGCAACCATGGAATAGCGTTCCATTTTGTGATACACGTGTTGGTTAGTTTTCATGCTCCCATTTTGTGATAAGCCTCCCCCCTTTTTGTGATTTCTGGATTTCCATTCCTTATTTCTAGAATTTGTGTTTCACCAATTTTCGTGATTTTCATTGATATGTGTTATCAATTTTTGTGCATTGGTGAATTTGTGTGTCATTAACTTTTGTGATTGGCATTGATATTATTGTCAATATTCATGGTTTTGGTGAATGAAAACATAGAGTATGACATTCCTCTTGATTCTTTGAGAAGATTCTTGTGATATTGATTAATCTCTTGTTGATTTTCAATTACTTATTTATCACAGCTTGGCATTGTGATTATTATACGTTTAGTCATATCTCTTATTCTATATCATTTCATTTGATATTTATAGCTAGACTGATCCGTTTATTATTTTCTTATTAAATAATACTCGGGTCAGACCGAGATGTTACAGGTGCTTCTGCTTGACTTTACATCTAGGATTATCACCTTGACTTTTGGCTAACTACATAGATTGGTAGTTTTTGTTGTATACACTTGAGATATAGTCTCATGGATGTATCCATATTCTTTTGTTTAGCACCTGTAGCTATTCTTTTGTGATATTGTGGATCTTGTTTGACCACTACTCTGATGTACACTTTCATGTGTTATATTCATATCGTTTTCCGCCTTTGTGATATGGATGTCTGTGACTGATTTGTGTTATGTTTATTTCTTTATTTGTTTCCGAAGAATATATATATATATAGCCACTGTGTAGTAGCTTTGAGTTTGTATCGATGTGTCGGATTTCCTCCTGCATGTTGTACTATCTGACATATCGGTGCTCGCACAAAGCAATTACACGGATGGTCGCTCCTCAACAGCCTTATTCTCCGTGCTAGTTGACGGCATTACACCGTAGTGTCCTTGGCTAGCGTGGGTATAGAGGTGGGGCATCACATACGAGCTCAGGAAGTTATACTTTCCTAGAAATCAGTCATGTGACGTGGAATGACAAAGTGGCGTTCAAAACGGAACTTGTTACGATCAAAGCGTGGTTTTGTATGAAAAACGTGGCTTTGAAGAAATTGAGCGTAGCCTCGCGAGCCTCACACCCCGGTTATGATGGGATTCTATGTGGTCAGATGTATGCTCGCATTTCGGATAGTAGTGATTTGGGTTATCAGATGTTTTGAGCCCCAAGTACCAGATACGTCTGGGCCTCATGGCAGGGATACGCGAATTCTGAGTCCTTGGATGTTATTCGTAGATTGTATCCACTTTTAGCCATTTGTGTTGTTGTATAAAGGCGTCTGAGTCATGGACGTAAGCCGTGGATACAGATTGATCTTTCCATTAGTTTCCTATCATGTTGGAAATCCAATCCCAATACGAGATTTACGATTTTGATTGTAGTCCCCAAATAGCTGTAATGACTTGCAAACATTTCAGCTACCCCTTTTGGTATCATATATTTCGTTCGATATATTCCGTTGACCCTGTCCGGATATATTCCGTTAGACTTAGTCCAGATATTGATACCTTATTTGAATAAGTTTATTTGAAAAGTGTTTTCAAAAGAATGTCATTAGAAGTATTATCAAACGTTTTGATATATAAAAGTTTTTTAGTTATCATAAGGTAAAAACTCATCTGTGTTTATGTGTGGGCATGGTCTTATGAGATACCCTTCTTTTTAAAGGTTTTGATAACATAGTCATTTTAAATTTTGAGTATCTCACGCTGGTTTATCGAGCCTGGTCCGGGTATTTTCAATACTCGGGTCAGATCCGAGTATTTCAGGTTTAGTTGAAGATGGTTGGAGTTTCCAGAGGATAGCTGGAGATCTTCATCATCATATGGACGTATTCTATGATCCACTGTACTTAGTGTATTTTGTTTGATGTTTGTCAGCAATTGTAAGGACAAGGGTTTGTAACTGTCCAGGATGGATCTAGGTTAGACTCTGATATTCTATTTAAAATTTTGCGCTATAAAGATTATTATTGAAATAATATATGTTATTCCATTCGTGTGAGATTCTGTTCTGTCTTTATTTTCATTCTACCCTTAATGATCCGCTTATTCGTGCAATTTGAGTTGGACATGTGTGGTTTATTGTCGATTCAAAGGGTACGGAAAAATGAGCCATTACACTGCATAGCCCCTGAGTCATTCCCGGTTGATGAGGCTCGAGATTAAGCGTTACCTTTTTAGAACACATCTCGCTAAGAATGCTCATCGTCCTCCTGATGATGTTCTGGTAGCATTCATCCATACAAGTCCATTCCGGGTCCGAATGGAACCGAATGCACTACTCTTACTACATCTATTTTAGAATCACCCTCAGGATTAATAGCGATTAGCCCTTGCACTTCACTGCTCCATCTTCGACTCCAAGATCTTGTCTTTAGCACGAAAACGTACTCGTTGGATCTAAGTGGTTTTCGGATCCCAAATCTGATCCCGGTCTCTTTGAAACTACGTTCGCTATATCCCCATAAACTCAACCTCGGTTCTTTAGGAAATACACCGACGAAAATAAGATCGAAGTTCACCTCCTAACCGTTAGTGGACGGATTTCCTTATAATCGTCCTAGAGAACGAACGAGCTTATACGTATAGTATAGCACCTCGAACGGTAACTGTACCATATAATTCTCATACCTCTTCTAGATATTTTCAAAGTTATATTTGAATCCAGATTTGATAGTCGGTTATTTAACTATCGATATAAACCATCAATTCAACCAATTATTTAATTTCCACTGAAAAACACCCAGTCTTATAAAAATTAAATTTTTATAATTTAAATCACTTTAACCAAAAATATATACTTAAAACATTTAAAATAAAACTACTCAAATTACTTTTCTCAACAATATATATTTATGAAATTCTATAATGATTTTCCAAGTTAAACTTAAGCCACAAACTATTTTTATTTGAAATTTCTATATAAAGTATAAATATTAGAAAATTTTCTTTTAAAAACATAATATTAATGTAACCTTTAAAATAATTAGTACTAAAATTAATTTGAATAATATTTACTTTAAAATTCTTAAACAAATTAAAATAATAAATTTCTCTAAAACATTCTTTCAAAACAATTTTAAAACCTTAAACTTTTACATAAAAACCTCCTTTGAAAATATACTTGGCTTTTCAGGGAAATACACTTTCCATTTCGATAGAACCCATATAATCCTTTATAAATCCTGCTCAATTTATCCCAATTTAATTTATGTCCCAATCCCGTAAATTTCTTTCAACACTTTAAAAATAAAACCACTTTTTATTTTTAAAACACATTTCCTATCTCCTTATAATCACTTTCAAAAAAAATATACTTAAAACATGTACACTAAGGCTACTAAAATTACTTAAATAAAATAATACTTAAGAAATTCTATAAAAGTTTCTGATTAAAACTTAAACCAAAATTTCCTTTTAAAATAAAGTTATTATATCAAATATTTATGTTAAGATTCCCTTTTAAAAAATCATACTACTAATTTACCTTTAAAAATAATTAACTACCATAATTAACTTAAATAAACATTTACTTTTCACTTAAAAATAATTAAAGTAATAAATTTTCTAAAACATTCTAAAAAAACATTTTTAAACTTCTAGTTAGTTTTCCAGGAAAAATATACTTTCCAACTTTTAAAATAAAATCACCCTTTTTTATTTTTAAAATGAATTGCACATTATCTTACAAATTCCACCGGAATCTATACTTCCAAATTTATCTACTGATAAATATTCCACTTCATTTATAAACCCAGTTTACTAATTTCCATTTCGCATTTTC
Source organism: Allium cepa (assembly GCA_030765085.1). Lineage (NCBI taxonomy): Eukaryota > Viridiplantae > Streptophyta > Magnoliopsida > Asparagales > Amaryllidaceae > Allium > Allium cepa. The sequence goes on from CM060939.1 coordinate 56,671,563, forward strand.
CTTTAAATCACAGTTTCCAAAACACTTAATGGATTTCAAACCAATTTCCTGTTTTAAATTCCCTTTAAAATTTGTTACTCGATTTATCCAATTCCAAATAATTATTTACTAAATAATTTTCTTTTCATTTCCATTAAAAAAAACCAATTCATTCTATTCTATGTTTTATACTACCAAATTATATTCATCCAAACCATAGCACCGAATAACTTAATTTCCAATTCAATCTATCACAGGATATCACATAACATATCACATATATGAAAATAATTACAATATTTTGAGGAATCCAGTTAGATCCCTCCAACCTGTTTTCCTGCATCCACAGATGTTAGCACAATAATAAAATACCAAATCCCACTTCGAGAGGGACATCACGGTATAAAGGGTCATCCGCTATTATGCGGGGCGCATAGGGTCTCATTCGCTATATAATGTGGGAATATCAATCACTCCAATATATATATATATATATATATATATATATATATATATATATACTAGTACTACTATATACAATATCACATTCAGTCAATCAATCAATAATTTAAAATTTAAATTACTTTAAATTAAATAGTCATCCAGATGTGCGTGAGATTAACTCACCCTGAGTTTAAAACGCCGAGCATTCCAATTTTAAATTAAATCGAGCATGTTCGATATAATCTAAAATTCTCGCTAGCTCCGATCGTCTCCAGATCTGCTGCAGCGCGTAGAGCTCGTCGCTTCGGTTCCGGCACTTCAAGTTTCGTATAAGGATAAAAGTATGACAAGGCATGTAAGGCAATGCCCAAGACAGGATACTACCAATTTGGATCGCACGGCTGGTGGTAGCATATCGTAGCCACGACCACCCACCGCGTCCATCTATCCCATATCGTGTCAAAGGAAGGTTATCCCAAATCAAGGTGTACCAATCGAAACTAATTTCAAGGAAATAGTATGGACCAAGCCCAAAAAGAAAATCGAAGAACATATGTCTGCTACGGGTAGCTTCCCACTTGGCCCTGTCAAGCCGTCATGTTTTAGTCATTTAAAAATTGGTACAAATGTCAGGGCCTATCCATCATTGTTCTCTTTCTTCAATTCCAGCAAAAGTATGTCAAATCCAACCACTTCATTCTGGAGTCTCTTCTGCATACACAGTTGTTAAGTGGTTTCAATATTGATAGAGACTATGCCAACAAGAGGCTCCGGTCTCTTTAACAACTGAACATCGTTTTACACACTAGATGGTTCTTTTACATTTTGAACCGATTCATACTTGATATCAAAATACCAAATTCACTTCAAAATATCATTTATTTCAAAATCATCATATTTACTTAAAATATGTCAATTTCACGTGGAAATCATTTTCACTCCAATATCTCGATTTCACTTCCAAAATCATTTCTAATTCGAAATTAGATAATAACTTCATTTTGACCACATTCATATTTATATCAACGATATTTAAATCAACGATTTAAATATAAACAGTTCCCATTTGAAATTTTTGATTTTGAAAATAGTTTAAATAGTTTAATAGTTTAAATAGTTTTAAATAGTTTAGAGATTTAAAACAGTTTTATACAAAATAGTTTGAGTACTGAAATTGGTTTATATAGTAAAATAGTTTGGAAAATTAAAATAATTTGAATATTTGAAAAGATAAATTTTTAAACATTTTATATTAAAATAATTTATTATGAAAATAGTTTCAAATCAAACAGGTTTTTTCCCATTTCAACAAATTAGGACACGGGTCCAAATTTCAATCAAATTGATTCAATTTCTAATCTTTCAATTTAAAATCATCTTCAATCTCAAATCAATTCAAACTGACTCAATTTAGATTTCAATTCAAATCAACTTCAATTTTAATTTCAATTTAATTCAAATTCAACTCAATAATTTGATTCAATGGTTTAAATTTCAGTTCAGCTTTTATTGTAAACCATTTCAATTTATATAAATTTCAAGTTCGATTTCAAAATACCGATGTAAATCACTTAATTCAAATTAAACTTTAGTGTTCAATTTTAGATTCAAATCTTTAAAATAATTCAATCCGAGACCAAATTCGAAATATCGATTTGTATCAATTTTAAATAACTTCGAAGTTCAAGTAAAAGTTCGAACCTTTTAAAACAATTCAATTTTTATAATTGAAGTCATATTTCAATCATAACATCCAATTCCAAATTAAATTCTTTAAAATAATTTCTTTTAACAATTTCAATTTCATCATTTTAAGCTCGAGTTCGAAATAAGACAATTCCTATAAATCAATTTTTCTGTTCCTTAAATGATATCATTTAAAAAAAATTCAAAGCCAAGAATTTTAAAAGCATTTAATTTAACCAATCTAGTGTTCATATATGATTTCATATCCTACGGCCAAGTGATCGGTTATTTCAATTTTAATTTCAGGAATGAATATATATCATTTCAATCCAAATCAAGGTGTCATAGGTATATACCATTTCAACCTATTTCTTAATTTATTCAAACAATTCAAATAAATTTATATACTGTCAAATAATATACAATGTGGTAATAGGATATATATATATATATATATAATAAATAAATATCCAATCATCTAAAATACCAACCAATCGCCATCCATCACAATTAACACCAAATCAGTCAAAATACCACAATAATACTAGTTATCAATATCGGTGTTTAACTAGCAATTCAATTTCAATTTCAAATTGAATTGTCAATTTAAATCCCTATCAGTTCAATTCATATGTTAATTTAAATGTCAATTAAATTACCAAAAAACAATCAGTAAAATTACTTCATGATATCAATTTAACGAACATCAGAAATGTTTTAGTATTTCGTGAGCATTTTAAAACTCTCACCTTTGTTTGCGTCTAAAAATTCAAATGAAGCGAACTGCAACGAATTGAACTCCATAGCATTGATAACGTCAATATGAATCCAAGCACAAGACGGCACTCGAATCCGACTTCGTACGAACGATAAACGAATGAATTAGTAAAACGAATAATCAAAATGTAATTAACATAAATAAATTAACTATAAAAAATAACAATACTTTCTTTCTCTCTACATTCCCATAGGTCACACGCGAATACTCATGCAACAAAATCCTCAAGCGATAATCCTTCCACACGCCTCCACCGCCTCCACCATCGCCAGCCTTGCGTCGAGCCCACATGCGCTCAAGAACGCATGAAAAACCCAAACTCAGCAGTCAAACATAAACGAACATCGGCACCACACGACGCCAATTGATGATCCGGCCATACGTCTTGTAGAGTTCGTTGAGATCTAAGTTCTTGCTTTTGGAGTCGTTCGATTTCATTGAGTGGATGATGAGAATGAGTGAGGAAGATAGGGCGATTTCGGCCAACAATCGAATGAAAGAGGGCGGCTGAACGATTTCTCAATTAGGGTTTTCAAAATGAACATATGCTTATTATATAAATTTCCAACCCGATTCACACATAAATTTTCCGGGCTCCAAACGAAGTGTGCCGCCTGACGTTTATGTGTTATACTCCCACTTCGAATACAATGAAATAGGTATCGGGAGCCAATTCCATCATATTCAAAAGATAGTTTTTTTAAATCAAATTATTCCAATTAGAGTTCTAAAAATAAATTCTACGCGTTTCAAGCTCGCATGACCAAACGATATGTTCAATCGCTACGAAACTTGAAATCTTATAATAACTCACTATTACTGATCCGATGAAACTGTTTCGTCGAAATCTGAGACAGTGCCCAAAATGACTATTCTTACACGTTAATTAAAACAAGAAATTTCCAAAATCAATTTAATCATTTTAAATTCAAATTTAAAAATTAATAATTTGCATTCTTGTTTAAATAAAATTTAAATCAACTTCTGACCTCATTTTCATTCATATTAAATTCAGAATTCAATTATTTAAATAATTCCGGTATTAAATTTAAATAATTTTAATTATTCCATAACATATTGTATTTGAAATACAAGTTATTTAACTTATAAAATTTAACTTTTAAAATAAATTCAAATATAAAACAACTATTTCCATTATAATAATTCAACGATAATGCAGTTACTTACAATTCAATATTATTTAATTTACTTTCTAATGTAGGTTATCATCTCTTACCTTATTAATTTCGTTATTCAAAATTTTACTCAAGTTCATATTCAGTGAATCACATTAATAAATCATTAAATTTTTATTTCTAACCATTTTTGTTCAATAATTATATTAAATTTAATAATTGAAAATACGGGTCGTGGCATTCTCCCCCACTCAAAATTTTCGTCTTGAAAAGGGGTTAAGTAGAGAATCAAACCTTTGATATATTTTACTCAAAATAATCAACTTATAAAACATAAAACCCTTATTAGAAAACCATTACTACCCTTCCACTATGCCACTCCGATACTAGTTTTATGGAAATTACAACTTATTTATAGAAACGAGTTATAAAATTTTAGAATCTCAAAAAAAAAATAACACCGGGGTTTAAGAAAAATTTCGACAGCGTCTCGTTTACGTGGCTTGATCGCAAAAATTTACAATATACGTATATATACCAAATATACATCTCATATCAATGATGAGGTATCTCGTAGGGATGAACATAAAAGTGAGGTATGTAATTCAAGACGTGTACCTTATTATTATTAATATAAGAGAGTTTGCTCATATTAAGCAAGCAAAAGCAAATCAAACCACATATACGTCCAACCGGTCTTCGTATGTACCTACCTCAACTCAATTTAGAATATTAGTTGCATATAAAGGATATAGAAAGCATGTATGAGTTTAATAGAACTATATAACATGAATTCTAAATCCAAATCATAAACACAAGCACTAATACACAACCATAACAATTGTATGCAACCAAAAGCAGTAATAACAATGGTTTGCAACAAAAGAAACCATTCAACCATCACTATTAATCCAATTTATTCATAATTATGTGAATTTACATTATCCAATGTCCATAGTTAATTTATACACTTCATTTCTTATTAATGTCCACTCTCTATTAACATCCAATTGGTTTGCTTCCAATTTATTCACATATATTTCGTTTGCATTCAATTATTCAAATTTCAATTATTTCACTTTATGTTTAACAACATTTCATATCAGTTCATTTATGGATCATTTTATAAAATCATTTCATTTAATCTTATTTAAGTTAAATTTTATTTCATTGTCACTTAACTTATTCTCTTTAATACTAATCATTTATAAACCATTTCATAAAGCCATTTATTTATTTTAAGAGAAATGTGTGATCCTCTAAAATAGAGGAGAGCACACATGTACATAATATAACATCAATAACAAAGGAGCGGCCAACATGCCTGGCAGGTGACAATCATAATATAGGAACAAAGAAAAACAAACTCGAGGAATTTCTTGAATGAGCTTCGACAAAGCCACCGCCCATTACAACTCACCATTAAACTCCAGCAAGGTCACCGTCCGATAATGAGGTGTTAGAAGAACCCAAACGAGATCAGCAAAAGAGATTTATAAACAGCTCTACCAAAGAAAGGGCGCCTTATTGCAAACTCGGACGAATCAGAAAGAAGGCCCATTATATATGCGGATGATCTAGAATGAACTTCTCTCTACAAACTCGGATGATCCATGGTGTGACCAAGTGCACCTACAAGTAGATCCAATATAGAAAGAACGCCTCACTACAAACACGGATGATCCAGAAAGAACGCCTCTTTTCCAACACTAAAGATCCAGAATGAACGCCTCGCTGCAATCTCGACGACAGCAATCCTAAAAACCTACAAATAGCGATCTAGCAACATATCCGACCTAAACCTGTTTCTGAAGATGGTACTAAACAAAAATATAAGAATAATAGGCATATATGTATATAAGTGAAATTTATATATGTATATATGTATTAATAAAGTGAAAGTAATAAAACTAAAATAAGAGATAGACTAAAAAAGAATCCAATCTCATTATACAACATCTTAACCAACTCTAAAAATGTGAAATAAAGATTTCGAAATCAAAAAGGTAAATAATTAACAAAATATGAATTTAAAAACCTATAAACTATAAAATCTAAAATATTATCCTTTTGCTCCTTTAATCAAAAGAACACTATGATAATTAGTAAAATCATCGTTCAAATTTGAGAAAATGCTAATGCCATTATTATTAATGTTAAAAATATTGTTATTTTGTTTAAATAGCTTAATGCTATTACTAACCTTACTAAGATATTCTTTGAAATGATTGTTTTTGGCTAATCTATATTTAGGATTTGAGATCCAGTTAAAACAAAATGGTGATATTATAAATATCAGTCTATTAATATGAGTATTATTATTATTATTATTAAAAAGTCTCTGGTTTCTCTCAAACCAAATATACCAACATATTATAATGAATAAAGTATCTGGTAAAAAACTATTTTCCTTTTTAAACTTAAATCTTAAATTATTCCAATAATAATCACAATCAGTAACTTTAGTTGTAAGAATAAAGTTAAAAAAATTGAGAGTATTATTAAGTATGTAGCTAGTATCCATACAATCATAATACACATGCTTAATACTTCAAAATACAATTTGCAAAAGGTACATTTATTATCATTTTGCATATTCTTTCTTTCTAAAAATTCAATAGTATTTAGTTTCTCATGCATGATTAACCAAATATGAATCTTGGCTTTAGGAGGAGCGTTTGTTTTCCAAATAAGTTTAAAAGAGTTATTAGTTATGCTCGAGAAATTAAGGAATTTATAAAAAGAATTTGAAGTAAATTTCTTACTTTTATCCCATTTCCAGTTAATAAAATCATTTTCGTTATCAATATTATATAAATTCAATCTAGTAATAATGAAAATTGCCTAAGAGTTGTACCTTCTAATAATCTATTAAAACTAAAGTTCCAAGGGGATCATTTTCCAAAGAATAAACATCTAAAATTAATGCATTCTTAAAGTTACAAATTTTATAAAGCTCTTTAAATTCTACCCTAAGATGAATGATAGATATCCAACGATCATGCCAAACAGAAGTATTATTTCCTAAATGAACAATCGTATTAGTACAAGGTTAAAAATCTCATGATCTTTTAAAATAGATTTCCAAAAATTAGACAATTTATTGGTAATAGAAGGTGTAATTTGGTATAAATTATTACTACCATCTTTCCAAATAGATTTATCATTAATATCCTTAAATTTACATAACCACTTCCCTAATAAAGACAGATTCATGTTATGTAAATTAATCACTCATAAACCACCTTCCTTTTTTGATTTACAAACTGTTTCCATGTAATGACCCATAAAATTTTCAATAATTTAATTTGTTAAAAAAAACCTTATTAATTTAAAATTGAATGATGGTAATTAGAACTAATTAGTAACAATTGAAATGAAATTACAATTTAGTGAAGTAATGAAAATTGGTATACTTGGCTATAAATTATTGTAAGAAAACTAATGCAAACATTTAAATTTATAAAAGGAATAATATGAAATAAATGACTCTTGAATAAAGATTGGGTATATAAGAATGGTAACATTTTTTGTGAACAATGAAATCACAAGTATGAATGTTGAATCATTAATGAGATAATATATGATCAATATAAAATGAAGTAAATCAGTGTTAATTAAGTAATTGTAACATTTGATTTGTAAACAATAATGAATTCATTAATGTTACTTAAAGTAATAGAAATGGTTGTAAGTTACTATTTAATTGGCCTATTAATTTAGTTGTAACTGTTATATTTGAGTATGAATTTGGTATAAGTAAATTAATGCAGTAACAGGAGGTGTGAACGTATGAATTGAATAGAAACGTAAATTTATTTATAAAGTAATAAATTGGCAAAAGGAATGGAACTAAGTTAAATTAATAATTTGGTTTTAAACCTTAATTAATGTATACAATTGACAAGATTTCACATTTAGAAATGTAACATTTAATACAAATTTAAGATGAAAATAGGAGTAGACTAGTGTAATGGAATATAAAATGTAACTAGGTATATAGGGTAATAATGGACCTAGTATAAAGATGGCAATTAAACCAAATCAAATTATTGGAAGCAATTTTTATTTAATTGGAATGTAATCTATAATAAAATGGATTATTGTAGGTAAATGAAATTAATTACTAAATTGAAATTTTTATGAATTGGGAAGTTATTAATGTATAATATATAAACCAAGGTTAATATGGATTTATTGGGAATTTAAACTTATACCTTTTAAATTAGATAAAAATACAGTGTTTACACGTAATGACTTTCTATATTTTATTTTCTCTTTCCCCTATGTTTGTTTCTCTAATTTTTATTTTTTATTTTATTTGCATAAAACTTTGAATATATTTATTTGATTTTTGATTGATTTTATTTTTATTAATAGCTTAGAAATTTCAAGAGACATAGGTTACTTGTTTTGTTTATTTGTTGCCTTTTTCTTTTCCCTTGCCTTTCCATTTGCATAGCCAATTACTTCCCACATCTCTGGTCGTGATTTTCTCCTATCAATCACATACATATTGTTCCACAAACTCCTCTTTCCATTTGCATGCAAACAAAGGAAAGAAATTAATTAAATCCATCAAGTTATTTGTTGCCTTTTTATCTTTCATGCCATTTAAACCCTTGCCTTTTATTGCCTAGCCTTTACATCACCTTAGCCATTCATTTTTTGTGTAAACCCTAGCCGCCACTCTCTTTCTTATTCATGTGAAAAAAAATTCTCATCTCAAAATGTCATTGCGTCCAGAAGAAAATACAAAAAGCTCTAGGTTATTTCATGGCTTCTTCTTACTTTCTTCTTCCTTTTTCTTTTAATTTTTTCTTTTGGTTTTCATGCTAGCTCGGCCTCAATCCAATAACTGACCTCACCTCCTCTACACCACCACCATGAAGGCCATCACCACCTCCTCCATCACCCCAAGCTATGGCCAAACCAAATGTGTGCAAGACCCTTTATTTTCCTATGCCTTTTACCTTCCATCATCTAGTAACCTTCACCTCTTCAATTTCCAAACCATGGTCGTGCCTTTTGACTTCATGGCCGCACCTGTGTTGCTTCAAACTAAACAAGGCCGAGCACAACATGATGTGGTCTAGCCAATTTGCATCATGACCGAGCAACTTGATTGATGTAAAGCAAGGTTATGTCCTCTTTGATTCATAATTGCATTGTTTAATCCAACTTTTCTTGCGTTGAATTTTTTTTCTTATGGTTTGTGTATTTGTTATGTACAAGATTTGGATCTGACTCTTCATTCACTCAAAAATATCGAGTCGTTACATTTGGTATCAGAGCTTTGGCTCTAGGCAAAACTTAGCACATATGGTAAATTTATTTATAGAATCACTTTCGTTTGAGTGTGAATCTCTTCCTTTTGACTCGATTCCTTTTGAATTTTTGGAACATTCCCTACGGTTCCAAAATTCATTCTTGTCCCTCACTATTCGTATTCTTTTGAATTCTGGAGCATCTCATAGCTCCATTGAATGACTTGTAAAGGGGTGAAACTCCTTTACAATTGGCATCGTTTCACCGGAGATTTCTATATATCCTCGGTTAGATGCTAGTATCTCCTGTGTCCCGAATTCTACCTTTTGAGATCGAATGTAGATTTGACTCGGAATCTACATCGGCCCAATTCTTGAAGTCGCGGTTAACCCGGTTAAAGTTGCCCGCGATTTACATAAGCATATCTACGGTTAGTTAATCATCTTATCTTTTGTTCCAACTTATGCTCAAATCAAACCTTCTTTGACTTGAGTTAATCAAATTTGAATCCCTATCCTTGCTTTGAAAATCTATTCCTGTATAGTGTATTTGTAAATCTATACTTAAAATGTTTTATATATTGTTTTGTTTGAGTTGTTGATGTTAATTTGGGTTTTCGATCGATTCGTCTGATCAACGCTATCGATAGGATCCCCAAAACGCTTGAACAGAGCAAATTTACACAGTATTGTTTTCAAATTTAATAAATGAAATAAATTTTTATCTAATTATATTATGTATATAAGTATAATTTCTGAGTTTTTGATAGTTAATTGAATTGGACGTTAAGAAACAATATTTGACTTTGTATATGGTTTGTAACCATTAGCTTTTGTCGCATATGTAAGAAATGGAACAATAAAACGTGGTTATAAATTAATTTGGAAATTTAAATGAATTTAAACCAGGAAACTAAAAATTTAATTTTCGATGGTTTCAAACTTTGTGCTTAAAGTTTTAAAGGATGTATTATTTAAAGTATTTCAAGTAGAAATTGTTTCAAAGAACTTTTAATTTATAAATCAGTGCTCCTCTCTTTGTCGCTGGAAAATAATTTCGGTGATGACTACAGCATCATCGACATTCATTTTCGAGTTTCAAAGTGAAGAGACCATTCTGTAGTTTGCTATAGTCTTGCTTTGGAGAATTAAATTGATTTGGATTTCTAAAGTATGACCTGATTTATAATATATGTGGTATATGATTTAAAATTTGATTTAATATATATTGTGTATATTTATTTATCCCTAAAATAATTTGAAGTTGATCAGAAATCTAATTCTTAAACTTTATCTTTAAGGAAGATTACAAATATAAAATGAAATAAAAAATTTTGAATAAATATTTAAGCTTGAATAATTGAATTAGAAAATTTTATTTGTATAATATTCTATTGCATTCCAATATAACTTACCTTAATTATTAGAAGTTAACAATGTAATTGGATAATATACAATATAAAAAGGATTTTTATAACTAAATTTGAGCATACATAATAAATGTTGTACACTTTAATTTTAGTTATAAAATGGATTAATTGAGGTAAATAGAATAGAAGGTTAATTGAATAACTTACAATATAAAATGGTGTTAAAGGAATTTATAAATAAATCGATATATTTTATTCAAATTAATTAATTTTGTACATTTATTTGTTTATAAAGTTAGAATTTTGAGTAAGATATATTGATTATTTAATTCTTTCTTTTCCCTTCTTTTCCTTTTCGAGGACGAAAAGTTTTGAGTGGGGTAGAGTGTAATGACCCATTAAATTTTCAATAATTTAATTTGTTAAAAAAACCTTATTAATTTAAAACTGAACGATGGTAATTAGAACTAATTAGTAACAATTGAAATGAAATTACAATCTAGTGAAGTAATGAAAATTGGTATACTTGGCTATAAATTAATGTAAGAAAACTAATGCAAACATTTAAATTTATAAAAGGAATAATATGTAATAAATGACTCTTGAATAAAGATTGGGTATATAAGAATGGTAACATTTGTTGTGAACCATGAAATCACAAGTGTGAATGTTGAATCATTAATGAGATAATGTATGATTAATATAAATTGAAGTAAATGAGTGTTAATTAGGTAATTGTAACGTTTGATTTGTAAACAATAATGAATTCATTAATGTGACCTAAAGTAATAGTAACGGTTGTATGTTACTATTTAATTGGCCTATTAATTTAGTTGTAACTGTTATATTTGAGTATAAATTTGAATACAAGTACCGCCTTTTGGCAAGGCCGAGATGCCAGGAAACTGATTGGAAAACAAGGGTTGTACATCCTTAGCATTGAATAGCTATTGGGTCACCACGGACATCGATGAATTTTGCCCAAGTCCGGATCGGGCTACAATTGATAAAACATATCAAGCAGAGCCATGAAAGCCAACGTTCCAATTTTCAAGACAATCCGAGTTCGTGTGCTCAAGTTATCACCAGTAAAAAGTAGAGGAAGTAGCCCTAGGATCGAATCCATAAGCCCAACCTTGCTTCGAATCCATCGAACGTCCTCTACTTCGAATCCCTTAAGGCAAGACACTTCGAATCCATGGGACTACTTAACTTTGTATCTTTCAGGATGAAGACCTTCGAATCCAATAGGACAGAGTACTTCGAATCCATGCAGTTGACTCACTTCGAATCCGTCCTGTAACCTCACTTCGAATCCGTCCCATGACTTGCTTCGAAAACATTCAGTTGGGAAGCCTTCGTATCGATCAACTATGGTATACCCTGATCGATACGAAGGAACATCCATTCGATCGATTCGAAGGAACATATCTTCAAATCCACTACCTCGAATCCACTAAGTCAAGGCGGCTAAAACCATGGATTCGACCCAGTAAACTCGGAGAAAAAGATGGATTGACCCGAGAAGTGCGCACACCACGTCATCATTCACATGCGCCAACCATCGATTCGACCCTATCGATTCGATCGGGATCGATTCGAACCAAGCATGAGAACCGGAAATACAATCTTGAATCGATCATAACTCAGGATCTACAAGTCCAAATGCTATGAAATTTTCACAGGAGCTTACGTACATGCTGAAGAATGTCCACACCAAATATCACCTCCATTGGATGATTTTCTGATCGATTCGAACGTACTTCGAACCGATCCCAAAGTTGGCCCAAATTTCCTGAGGCCGGGCATGTGGGCCCCCTCACGTGCCAGAAGTGGTTTCCCGAATTTTCAGCGAAATATCAGCATCCTACGCCTATAAATAGAGCGCCTAGTCATTCAGAAAGGGGATCGGAGAATTTTTAGAGATAAAGCACACCCGGACGCTGCCAGAATCACTCCATATCGTCATCACTGCCGCTGATTTCGAATTTAAGCCTATTATCTGTTGTACTTCGCTCTAGAACACTTGTAATCTTCAAGTATTAAGCAATAAAGTGACAAAACTTCATAGTGGACGTAGGCAAATCGCTGAACCACTCTAAATTATTGTCTTCCGTGCAATTTACTTTTCTGTGACTTGGAGTTTTTGTTAGATAATCCTCATTTTCAATTTGATTTCTTCATTTATTATCTCTTCAAAAACTTTCGAAGGGTGTTGCCCAATTTTGGTGCAAACACTTTGGTGCTTTCACTGAGACAACCCTGATTTTCTCCTGCTCGTCGGATCTGTCATCGATACCAGATTGAATAAATCTAAGAGAGAGATCCAGACTTCAATTTCAGACTCCTTCCATACTATTCAGATTTACCAAAATCTAGGAAAGGATTCTACACCTCAAGATGGTTAGCACGAGAACCACTTCTACCGCCGCTGGTCAAGAAGGCCGGGATAGACAGAATCCCGTGCAACTACCTCCACCCAATCAAGATGATACCGGGCATTCAAATCCATCGGTTCCGGTCACTCGACAAGAGTTCCAGACATTACTTCAGGAACTAACCCAAAGTCGGCAACAGCTGACTGAACAATTATGCGCCAATGTTGAGTTGACTAATCAACTAGACCGCCAAAGGCGTAGAAGATCCAGAAGGGACAACGCCCCTCATTCTTCCACTGAAAGCTCTGCCTCGTCTGATTACAGCGGCAGATCTACTCGTCCCAGGCTAGACGGAAGTCATGCGCATGCTGCTGGTCACCAGCAAGCATTAACTGTTGGGCAGATAAGAGTTGGCCCTTCTGCCAGTTTTCATACAGGACCCTCCTCCCGAGGAGGCACTGTTCCACAACATACTACGGATAACCAAGCCACCGCCACCGCAGTTGACATAGGAGTTGATACCCGAAATCACTCCAATCAGAACTACCACCAGCAGGAACATGCTCCAGAACCATATGTCCCAGAAGACATCGAGCTAAGGAGGCGAGATACGGATCGTCGGCAGCGCCCGATCCTACCTCGCACTGTGGAACCCGACCACACTTTGGCTCGCTACCCTTCGAATATAGCAACACCTGACCTCTCAGCTATGGTACGCCAAATGATTCGCGAAAGTCAGGGCTTAACAAATGACGATTGGGGAATCTCCCGAAGTCATACTCCGTTCACTGATGACATATTATATGCTGAACCTCCTCGGCGATTCAGGATGCCGACTCTGCCCATGTATGAAGGAAGTTCCGACCCCAATCAGCATATTTTGAAATACGAATGGTCGATGACTGCTGCAAGAGATGATGATGCAGTAAAATGCAGTAGTTTTCCCATTTCTTTAGGGGGAATTGCAATGATGTGATTTACACGATTACCACCACGATCTATCTCTTCATTTGTCCAATTGGCTACTAAATTTGTTGAACAGTTTTGTATGCACATTACCAGGCCTAAAGACGTAAATACTTTATCAAGTGTCACTCAAGCTCCAGAAGAGACACTCAGGCGATATCGGGAAAGATTCAACGCCGCTTGTGCGGAGATCACTAACCCCAATGATAATTTAATCTTGATGGCCTTGACTAAGGGGATTGACTCCGACTCTGAATTTGGAAATTGGCTAGCTGGGAAGCCTCCCGCATCGTTGGATCGTTTCTACTCCAAAGCCGCTCAATTCTTAAGGCGTGAGGATGCGAAACAATCTAGGAAGCAGGACGATGCAAGACCCAGCAATGAAGGAATTCAAAGCAACGTGGCAGTCAAACAGTCAGGGGAGAGCTCTGGAAAAGTACAATTGAATATTCAAAACAAGCAAACCCAGCCGAGGAATGGCGATAATAGAAATAAGAAGCAAGATCAGAATCGTGGCCCGCGGCGTAGGGCACAAATGTTTGAAAGCTATACACCACTGAATACGTCACTGGAAAACGTATATCTACAGACTTGTAATGCAATGCAGTATAAGAAGCCGACTCCGAAGCCATCTTCGGAGAGACAGATTCAAACAGGAAAGTTCTGTAGGTTCCACGAAAGTTACGGACACAATACCAATGATTGCAGACATTTGCAAGATCTCATTGAAAAATTAATCAGGGAAAGGAAGTTAGATCAATTCGTGCGGGCGCCATAGGCTGGTGGTGTGGGCCCGTCAAACCAAAACCGTGCACAAAACCAAGAGAGACAGGAAGAGCCCGTTCGTACAGGCGGGAGGTTGGTTATTAATATAGTTAGTGGTGGTCCTCATCCAGCTGACTGAAGCTGGAGGGAAATGGAATCATATGCCAATTCGATCAGGCATGTGGATTTCGAGAGTTGCAGTACGCTTGATGAAGGGGCCCCGGCCAAACAGCAGAGAACGATGGCAGATGACATCGTATTCAGAAACCGAGATGCGGATAAGGTCGAAGCCCCAACTATAGACCCACTAGTCATATCTGCCCAGGTTGGTCCTGCTTGGATGAAGAGGATCCTGGTGGACAGTGGAAGTTCAGTAAATATCTTGTTTAAGAGAGCATATGATCAAATGAAGATGGAAGCTAAAGATTTAAAGCCTTGTCGATCTAGAATCCATGGCTTCAACGGAATTGCTAATATACCCACTGGAGTGGTGGAGTTTCCAGTGGAGTTAGGAGTCGGAGAACGCCGAAGAGTTCGAATGTTACAGTTTGTTGTCTTAGATATCCACTCTCCATATAATGCTTTTTTGGGCCGACCGTCCCTTGCCGAATTCAGGGCAGCGATTGCCCCGTGGTATTTAACTTTGAAATTCCCCACTGATCGTGGGATTGGGGTCATTCAGAGAGATCAGGCTGCTGGGAGAGCCTGCTATGTTGCCGAACTGCGAGAAGCGCAGCGAAAGGAGAAAGAAAAGGGCGTGGAGGAATCTCTCTGCGTGTCGCCGACGACTGACAATTAGTGCCTGGGCCTCGGCCCGGGCACCAGGACCAATTCCAGAAGGATCTTGACCCCAGAGACACTGAAGGTAATGATGAATCTAAAGAAAGTCAAGCTTCCCCAGCCGAGCTGATGATTGATGTTCCAATTGATGATGATGATGATTCAAAAATGTTAAAAATTGGGTCTGGGCTAAACCCACAAGCACAACAGGAATTGGTCGAATTTCTCCAAGCAAATCTAGACGTATTCGCTTGGACGCACTCTGATATGTGTGGAATCTCGCCGGACATCGTGAGCCACACCTTGAATATTGATCCACGGTATATCCCGGTCAAACAAAAGAGACGCGGTATGGATCCAGAGAGATCTGCCGCCCTCAAAGAAGAAGTTGATAAGCTAAAGGCGAATGGGTTTATCCGGAATGCTTTGTACCCGAAGTGGGTATCCAGCCATGTACTTGTCCGAAAACCGAATGGGAAATGGAGAACGTGCATTGATTACTCTGACTTAAATAAGGCTTGTCCGAAAGACAGCTTTCCACTTCCCCGAATCGATCAACTTGTGGATTCAACGGCCGGACATGAATCACTATCTTTCATGGATGCTTATTCTGGTTACAATCAGATACCCATGCATGTGCCCGACCAAGAACATACGAGCTTTGTAACTGACCTGGGACTATACTGCTACAAGGTCATGCCTTTTGGGTTAAAGAATGCTGGAGCAACTTTCCAACGCTTAGTCAACCGAATGTTTGCCGACCAGATCGGAAAGACTATGGAAGTTTATGTAGATGACATGTTGGTGAAATCGCGGTACTCCACTGATCACGTCAAAGACTTAGAGTCAATGTTCAATGTCCTCCGGAGATACGGGATGATGCTTAATCCGCTAAAATGTCATTTTGGAGTCGCATCCGGAAAATTCCTTGGGTTCATCGTCAACGCCCGAGGAATAAAGGCCAACCCCGAAAAGATCTGGGCGATCAGGAATCTTCAAACTCCAAGGACCATAAAGTAGGTTCAGAGTCTTAATGGGAAGGTTGCAGCACTGAGCAGGTTCATCTCGAATCAACTGACAAGTGCATACCCTTCTTCGATCTGATCCGAAAAGCGAAATGAAACTTCGAATGGACTACAGAATGCGAGGGTGCATTTCAATCACTAATTCAGCATCTTTCCACACCGTCGATTCTTTCAAAACCTGTTGACCATGAACAGTTGTATCTCTACCTAGCGGTATCTGAAAACGCAATCAGTGCCGCGTTAGTTCGGGAGGAAGACCGAGTGCAGAAACCGGTCTACTATGTTAGTAAACAATTAACTGGAGCCGAGAAAAATTATCCAAGGCTAGAAAAGTTGGCATATTGCCTAGTCATCGCCTCAAGGAAGCTCCGTCCGTATTTTCAGGCCCATCCCATCACTGTGTACACCGATCAGCCGTTACGACAAGTCCTCACATGACCTGAGACGTCTGGCAGGTTACTGAAATGGAACATTGAACTGAGTCAATTCGACATCACATATACTCCGAGAAGGGCCATACACGGTCAAGTCCTAGCAGATTTCATTGCTGAATTCACTGTTCTTGAAGACTTACCTGAAACTAGCAAATCCCCCGAATACATATGGAAGCTGTATACTGATGGTGCATCCAACGATCGGTGCTCGGGCACAGGGGTAGTGCTTGAAACCCACGAGGGCCGATCCATATGCTACGCTTTAAAGTTTGATTTCCGTGCAACCAATAATGAAGCCGAATATGAGGCTTTGCTTACTGGGTTGAAGTTAGCCCATGACCTAAGAATTATCGTTGTGGAAATTTACTGCGATTCCCAGTTGGTAGTATGCCAAGTTCGGGGTGAATACTAGGCCAAAGATCGAAGACTAGCTGCTTATCTAACCCGAGTCCGGGAGATGCTTGATCTGTTCGATTATTATACCATTTTCTACGTACCCCGAGAGCACAATCAGAAAGCCGATTCGTTGGCGAAGTTGGCAAGTACAGGCGAAGCTCAACACTTGGGACTCGTTCTTGTTGAAACTTTATCCTCTCCGAGCGTTGATCGAACAGAGACTGATTTCACATTTGAAGCTACTTCCAGCAGGGAGTCGTGGATGACCCCCTATCAAGATTACATTGAGCATGGTATATTACCTGAGCGTCGAAGTGAGAAAAGACAAATTCTTCAAAAAGCTTCATGATTTGTCATTCAGAATGGAGTTATGTATCGAAGGGGATATTCTATTCCTCTTCTCCGGTGTATCGCACACGACGAAGTCAAACGAGTGTTACACGATGTGCACGAAGGAGAATGTGGCGATCACACTGGGGGCAAGCACTTGCCAAGAAAATACTCCGATATGGATATTATTGGCCTACCGTTAATCGCGTTGCTATGGACTATGCCAAAAAATGTGATAAATGCTAAAAACATGCTCGGATTCCTAGAGCCCCACCTACTGAGATAACCCAAATGGTCAGTCCATGGCAATTTGTAATATAGGGGGTTGATATAATTGGTGCATTGCCTTTAGCTAAAGGTGGCGCGAAGTATGCCATCGTCGCAGTTGATTACTTCACCAAATGGGCTGAAGCTGAACCTCTTGCAACAATTACGACAAAGAAAGTAATCAACTTTGTGGTACGCAACATCATCTGCGGTTTGGTCTCCCGCATACTATTATCACCGATAATGGAGCCCAATTCGACAGTCTTGAATTCAATAACTTCTGTCAACGATTCCACATCCATAAGAAATTCTTTGTAGTAGCGCAACCTCAAGCGAATGGTCAAGTTAAAGCCGTCAATAAGGTTATCAAGTCTATTTTGAAGAAACGACTGGAAAAAGCCGGGGGCAAGTGGGTTGATGAACTTCCTATGGCTCTATAGGCTTACCGAACAACTCACAAAACTACAACCGGACACACTCCATTTTCTCTATCTTATGGCTCTGAAGTCGTTATTCCAGTCGAAGTGGAAGTTCACTCTCATCGTGTGACATATTATGATCCGAAAACGAATGCCATATTACTTGCTGAATCTCTGGATCTACTCAATAAGAAGCGTGAAGAAGCTGATTTGAGGGCAGCCGCATATCGGGGTCGAGTCGCTCGAATATACAATGCCAAGGTCCGACCGCAAACCTTTGAACCCGGCGATCTCGTACTCAAGAGAATTTATCCGGTCCCTTCGCACATGAAGCCAAATTGGAAAGGGCCGTATGTGATTTCACAAAAGCTCGGAGATGGCACGTTCAAGTTGTCGACCATTGACGGTCTTACTTTGCCAAGAGCTTGGAATAGCGAAAGTCTCCGTCGCTACTACACATGATAGGCTTTATTTATCTATTTTTAGTCAATTTCTTCCTTTGCATTTTATTTTTGCATTTCGAAGTTTGAATTTGTAATAAGGCAACTGATTTTGCCATGTTTCTTCCATTTCAGCAATAAAATGCCATCTCTTCGAGCCAAAGCTGTGATTCACTGAAAATGACGTACAATATCACGATGCACGAAGAGCTAAGTTCCATCATGCGGTGGGATTTATTCAAATAGGGAGTGACTGTGATACGACCGGTCACTCGCTAAGTGAAACCCGAGCTCGGGACAGAACACTACACCAGCATTTACAAGGATTGATACACGACAATCCTTCCACTAACTCCAAATTCCCAAAGTGCGAATTGGAGTATAAACATCCAATAACTCGTTCCCAGAGTGCGAACGGACTCCAAATTCCCGGAGTGCGAATTGGAGTATAAACAGCCAATAACTCGTTCCTAGAGTGCGAACGGACTCCAAATTCCCAGAGTGCGAATTGGAGTATAAACATCCAATAACTCGTTCCCAGAGTGCGAACGGACTCCAAATTCCCAGAGTGCGAATTGGAGTATAAACATCCAATAACTCGTTCCCAGAGTGCGAACGGACTCCAAATTCCCAGAGTGCGAATTGGAGTATAAACATCCAATAACTCGTTCCCAGAGTGTGAACGGACTCCAAATTCCCAGAGTGCGAATTGGAGTATAAACATCCAATAACTCGTTCCCAGAGTGCGAACGGACTCTAAATTCCCAGAGTGTGAATTGGAGTATAAACATCAAATCCATCGTTCCCAGAGTGTGAACAAATTCCTAAAAAGCCAAAACAGGTGTGACTGACCATCTATCAGCTAACTCCAACTTCTCAGAGCGTGAATTGGAATATAAAATTATAGGTTCCCAGAACGCGAACCGAAGCATCCGTGCTGACTTCGTGTTCCCAGAGAGCGAATCGGAGTATAAAATTACAAGTTCCCAGAGCACGAACCCAAACATACATGCTATCTCCAAATTCCCAAAGTGTGAATTGCAGCACAAATACCAAGTCAAAGTTCCCGGAGTGCAAACCGAAATATCAATTTTAACTCCAAGTTCCCAGAGCATGAAGCGGAGTATAAACATCAACTACAGGTTCCCGGAGCGCGAACCGTGTCACAAACATCGATAACTCTCAAATTCCCAGAGTGCGAACCAGATTATCGATCTCAAATTATCCTAAGTCCCCAGAATGTGGACATGTGCTTAAGATTTGCAATAAGTGTGATCAACCACCAAAATACAAATGTTGTTCCCCGAAACTGGGGGGCAATAAAGCTTAAGTGTTAATCGCTAACTGAAGCAGTACAATGCCCGAAGTTCAACTCATTCATCAATCACGACATGTAATTGAGTTTTTCAGACTTGGCAAATAAAAAACGAACTCTACTTAACGGTAAAAAACACCACAAGTACACTGGATTGAAATCCAAACACTACAAATACTAAAGTAAAAGAAAAGAACAATTTCCCGTTCCATCAACTAACAAAAAGAGGTTTGATTACAAGGCAAATCAAAAAAATTCGATTAAGTGGAGGCCGAATCCACACTTATACACGGCTCTAAAAGAACGAAAGAAGAAGTAAAAGAACTGCCATTTACAACTACATGACAAGTCATGAAGCTCAATCCTTCTTCTTCCGAGGCTTCTTCTTTGGAGTCGAGCCGTTGGACCCACTACCCGGTTTCCTACGAGATTTCTTGCCCTTCTTTGGTTCATCCTCCGGATCTGGCATAATATCAACATCTTCCTCGGAGCTGGAGGGGACAGAGATTCTTTTGGAAGGGCGAACTGAAGGCATGGGAGTTGTGACAGGTGTCTGTTCAGCAACGCTTGAGACGGTCACCGTGCCACCGGGAGAAATCACCATTAGAGAAGATAAGCTTGAGGGGGCAGTGCCGCTTCCAGAACCACCGACCGTTGTCACCATGGCCATCTTAGCACTTATCTCAGCAAAAGTCTCTTCTTCTCGAGACAACTGAGCTGCGTTGGATACGCTGGTGGTCATCATGACAGAACTGAAAACTGGAGCAACTCCACTCAATACGAATGAAGGATCAGGAATAGGGTCAAGAGAATGACCAAGTAGCTCCTCAATCATTTGAGCATCGAATGACATCGAGCTCCCCTCTCCAATGTCACCGGCCATGGCAGTAGTTGAAATCGCTTCAGTGACAATAACTCCATGCGTAGGATATAGGACTGGAGGAACTGGAGGAACGGGCGTGGCACTTTCAGTCACTGAACAAAGGAGAGCAAAAATAGCCAGTCCAGTAAATTCTCTCAAAAATCTTTGATTTAAAACATGAGGGAAATAATCGAAGTACCTTCCTTGCCTTGCTCGGAGCTTGAACAGGTTCGGAGACAGCAGTCTTACCAGGAGACAACCCTAGTTGATCCGAATTGTAGGCAGAAATGACTTGTGGATCAACCACGGCGATAACTTCGGACGAAGTCAGGACAGGAACTTCGATATTCTCACTGTGATGCGCAACACCCGAACCCTCGCCGATCTCCGTTTGTTGGATGCCGAGTTTTTCTTTCTCGACGGAGGTTATCGCCTCATGAAGAATTCTCCTCTCTTCCTCGCTAAGCAGACGTGACTCGAGCTCAAACTCGTCTAGTACTTCATCCGGATAAGGCATCCTCTTGTTCTCCACTAGTTTTTTCCAGGCATTGTAGAGAAGCATAGAGTAATCTCCTAGCCAGGCGAGATTTCTGTGCTCTAACACGTTGGCATTATATGTATCCAAGAGTTCGTCAAACTCAGCCTCCATCTTGAACCTCTCCGCCTGGAGTTTCTCCTCCACTTCCGTTTCCACCTCCTTAACCCTTGCGACTGCTGCATCGCGCTCAACCCGAAGAGACACAACTTTCTCACACGCTTCTTGAGCGGCCGTATTAGCATCATCTTTTTCCTTGCTTATGTCAGCAAACTTGGCCTTTAACTCCTCCAGTTCTTTAACTGCCGCATCCCGCTCGGCCTCAACATTTTTGTATCGATGGCCCAAGTCTTCTACTAAAGTGCAATGTGCTTGTTGCATCTTTGCCATCTCAACTAATGTCTCATCGACCTTTTTTAGCGATTCAACTTCGGCCCTGCGGGAGGACTCCACCTCAGATTGAAGTATATCGACAATACGGTTCTTCTAAGCCAAGTCGGCTTCCAGTTTCTCAATAATTTTGGCCCGATCAAAGGCTGCTTTTGAAGCTTTAACGGCCGCCTTATACCATTCCTTGTACTGAGCATAGAAGTCGCGGGTATAACTAAGTGTTGTGGTCACAGCATCTTCGGAAATCCTTTTAAGATTAGGAGGGAAGATGCAAGCGTCGAAGCAAATTTCCGGGAAGTCCTTCTTCAATTGAGCAAGTTAATAGCCCCTTCACCGGATGGTTCAATAGGAGCCTCCTCCACAGCCGTGGTCGTAACAACCTCAGTCCCAGAACGATGTGACTCAGGCCTCGAAACCTGTGAAGACAGTTGCCGTCGCATAGGCTCAGATACATGAATATGGCTTCGGGGTGGCGGAGGAGAGCGAGAAGGGGAACAGTATCTCCGATCTCTGTCCAAGCGCTCTTGACTAGAGTAACTACGGGGATAGTCCCTTGCATAATATTCTTGGCCATGATACCTCCGTTCGCGATCACGATCGGAGTCCCCACGTCGAGATTCATAGTAAGACGAAGGATGATGCACTCTTCGGAGTTTGTCTGTAGATTGACGGCCAGACATAGTACCTGCAAAAGAGGAGCAACTCAGTTAAACACCAGGTGAAAGCAATACGATCTATGAGGAAGTCATGTAGTGTTATGAAAGTGTATGCAAATGTGCAAAACCCCCGACCAACCAGAAGTGTCGACTGCACTAACGGGTAAAGGCTCGCTTATTTCTAACGCTTCCCGGAGCTCATCCAACCCGGACTCGTGGTGGAGAGATACGTACTCCGCGATGGGAATGTCATCCAGTCCTCTAAAAGCATCTCCTGATTGACAAGGAGCAGCGTCAGAGATAGTAATTCCGGGGATCAAATGGGATACAACTACAGACTTCCGTCTCTTAAATTTAGAGACAACAACCTTGCCTTTCCACTTCTCTTCTATTCGGGAAAGATCAGCCGCTAGCTCGGTATCTGTGGGAGTCCTTTCACCGTCGCTCGTTTCTCTTATTACTATGTCGGGTTTTCTTTTCACCGTTTTCTTCTTTGTCTTCAAAGCCGGCTTCGCCAACCCCTCAATAACAATGCTCTGGTCCATCTCTATAAACCTAGCATCCTTAAGTTATCGTCAGTTAACATCGAGTCGATGTGCCTTAATTCGCTCGGGATCCCTTGTAAGCTCTGAACGATGCCTTTATAATATCCACCGTCAGGCCTCGAAATGATGGCTGTAAGAAGGACAGAGAATTAGTACAAGTGTTAAGAATAGCTATTCAAGAGAGACTTGCGACACTTACGTCTAGACAGCCATCGCCTAGCAAACCCTTGGGGGCACCAAACAAAAAACCATTCGGCTTTGAAATAGCTAAGTCTAGTCCAAGCCCCGATCACGACTTGGCAGTTTCTGACCGCTTCCAGAAAAGTAAAAGATGGGCTATCACCCCTACTTTTGAAGTTAAATATGTGTCTAATCTCAGACGGCCGCGGCGGGCGAAAGAAACAATCCATAAATATGATGAAGGCACTGTTCAGCAACGCATGTCCGTTGGGATGAAGCTGTGAGGAAGCAATTCCTAAGAATGATAACATTTCCCTGATATACTGGTTAAATGGAGGGAGAGTTCCAGCCGCACCGGCATGACGGTAGAAAGCAGTATACCCTTCGGGCGGATTGTGAGGTCTGTCGTCAACACTCGGTAGTAAAAAATCATCCGGGGATAAGTTATGTTTCAAGCAAATCTGGCCCAGTAAGGCTTCAGAAATACTGGACGGAACGGAGTCGATAAGATCCTCGATAAATATGGCTTTCGGCACTTCGTCCGGAGCCGGACCAACTATTTCGGGAGGAATGTCAGGGATTTCAAGCACAGAAGGAGGCGAACTCTGTACCTCTTGTTGTTGAGAGCTCGAAGATTCCATAACTAACTAACTCATCAGAAAGCAACATTAAGCACATAGAAAACCCGTTCATTCCCAGTGTAAAGTGTGTGTGGTGCAGTGTAGTGTTGTGCATTACTTAGAAGAATTCTACAGAGTTAGAGAAAATTTGCAGACAGCAAGATGTGCGAACGAAAAACTCTGACCGTCATCGCCAACCGTCATAACCGCGCCATCCGGATGTTACCGACCAATTCAAGCATAAGTCCGTTATATTTTGGTTAGGCCACGGTTCCATCGACGAGCTTCAAGAGATAGTCAAATATGCGGTCCTACAGTCAAGTTCAATTATGCAAGGCAGAAGCTCGTCGGAATCAAGTATTCAAGTGTGCTAAGATTCAGCTTGAAATTAGCCGTAGTTCAAGTGTTGGAGCAAGTCAGGGATAATGTTTTTTCACATCGAGTAGGGTCGAATCGATCGCTTCGCATCGATACAGCTCGACTCGATAAGCTTCGTATCGATCAAGGTTGGCCCGGCGCGTCTTCGCATCGATGGGCCTTAGATCGATGTTATTTGTATCGACCAAAGTCCTTCGAATCCATCGGGAAAATGTTCAAACCAATCGAAAATAAGAGCCTCGTATCGACCAAGTTTAATGTCTTCGAATCGATCGGTCTATGTGTTCGACTCAATCACACGTTACAATGGATTGATACGAACTCCAACAGCGTTCGATCGATTCGAACCACTTCACCCCACAAACAATCGATATGAAGTCGTGCAATCAAGATCGACTCGAACTATCCCACCCTGAATCGATACGAAGCAAAAAAGTAATCAGAATCTCCTTCTTCTCCAAGAAACATCAACACTTTGCCACAATCCATCCCTCGTTTCGATCAATTCCGCTCAGATCTCACAATCCTTCGAAATTGATCTCAGAAGAATTCAAGAATGATGGCAATTCCAGTTTCATCATTTCTAGCTCAGTTTTGATCCATTTATTACCTGATTTGTTATAATAATGAGTGAAGGATTGAAAATTTCGAACAGGTTCGAAGAAGCGTCTCTCTCAAGCCTGGAGGATCGATACGAAGGAAAAGGCAGAGTAATAGTAAAAAGTAAAAAATGAAAGTGAGCTAAGCCTCGCGTATTTATATGGATCCAAGGGAGGAAAAGAGACGCTTCGCCTCCCGGTCGACCTGACCGATTGTTACCGGTCAAACACTGATCGATTCGAACGATCACGTTCGAATCCATCAAGACAGCATCGATACGAAGCTTCATCGATTCGAAGCAGTTAACAAAAGCCGAATTGAAGTCACTGTATCCCATCGATTCGAAGTACCAGCTTCACAGCCATCGATTCGCAGCAATTCGAGGTCTATCGATTCGAAAGATTAATTCGAATCCATCGGGAACCATCGATGAGAACGAACGCACCGCTTCGATATGAAGAAATTACTTGTCAACCTTTTTCATCGATTCAGGAGAGGGTCGATACAAGAGGATGACCATTAACAAACATCAAGACGATGTTTTAACTCGAATTACAAATCGATTCAGGAGAGGATCAATACAGAATTCGATAACAAACTGAACTGACAACGACTTGCAAACACGCAACGCTAACTAAAGTCAAGGTAACACATATATGCACATATGTCTCGCTAATATTTGATCTTTGACATTCACAGGGGTCAAAGGCTCATCTCGTCATGATTTCGACGACAAACAGCCAATCACAATCACACAACGGTCAATTACAACAATACAGAATACAACTTTCAACGAAACATGTCACAGTTGTCCAACGTGAGAATACAGCTTTTCAAAGCGCGTCATGTTTACACAAGATGTACTTTGGGTGGCAAATGTTATCCCGCCTTTTGGCAAGTCCGAGATGCCAGAAAACTGACTGGAAAACAAGGGTTGTACATCCTCAGCATTGAATAGCTATTGGGTAACCACGGACGTCAAAGAATTTTGCCCAAGTCCGGATCGGGCTATAATTGATAAAACATATCAAGCAGAGCCATGAAAGCCAACGTTCCAATTTTCAAGACAATCCGAGTTCGTGTGCTCAAGTTATCACTAGTAAAAAGTGGAGGAAGTAGCCCTAGGATCGAATCCATAAGCCCAACCTTGCTTCGAATCCATCGAACGTCCTCTACTTCGAATCCCTCAAGGCAAGACACTTCGAATCCATGGGACTACTTCACTTCGTATCCTTCAGGATGAAGACCTTCGAATCCAATAGGGCAGAGTACTTCGAATCCATGCAGTTGACTCACTTCGAATCCATCCTGTAACCTCACTTTGACTCCATCCCATGACATGCTTCGAAACCATTCAGTTGGGAAGCCTTCGTATCGATCAACTATGGTATACCCTGACCAATACGAAGGAACATCCATTCGATCGATTCGAAGGAACATATCTTCGAATCCACTAAGTCAAGGCGGCTAAAACCATGGATTCGACCCAGTAAACTCGAAGAAAAAGATGGATCGACCCGAGAAGTGCGCGCACCACGTCATCATTCGCATGCGCCAACCATCGATTTGACCCTATCGATTCGATCGGGATCGATTCGAACCAAGCATGACAACCGGAAATACAATCTTGAATCGATCATAACTCAGGATCTACAAGTCCAAATGCTACGAAATTTTCACAGGAGCTTACGTACACGCTAAAGAATGTCCATACCAAATTTCACCTCCATTGGATGATATTCTGATCGATTCGAACGTACTTCGAATCGATCCCAAAGTGGGCCCAAATTTCCTAAGACCGGGCATGTGGGCCCCCTCACGTGCCAGAAGTGGTCTCCCGAATTTTCAGCGAAATATCAGCATCCTACGCCTATAAATAGAGCCCCTGGTCATTCAGAAAGGGGATCGGAGAATTTTTAGAGATAAAGCACACCCGGACGCTGCCAGAATCCCTCCATATCGTCATCACTGCCGCTGATTTCGAATTTAAGCCTATTATCTGCTGTACTTCGCTCTAGAACACTTGTAATCTTCAAGTATTAAGCAATAAAGTGATAAAACTTCATAGTGGACGTAGGCAAATTGCCGAACCACTCTAAATTATTGTCTTCCGTGCAATTTACTTTTCTGTGACTTGGAGTTTTTGTTAGATAATCCTCATTTTCAATTTGATTTCTTCATTTATTATCTCTTCAAAAACTTCTGAAGGGTGTTGCCCAATTTTGGTGCAAACAGGTAGGCGGTGTAGAAATAAATGAAGTAGTATAATTAATAGTAATTGAATGAATTCAATATTGTGTAGGTAATTAATTATAATAATTAGTTGAATATAATAAACTTAAGTGTAAATTAAAGGGTAATGGTAACAGCTATTATAAGTTGCATATTTAGTCGATAAAATAAATAGGAAATCTTTAATGTCATTAATGAGGATTAATGCAGTAACGGGAGGTGTGAATGTATGAATTAAATAGAAACGTAAATTTATTTATAAAGTGATAAATTGATGAAAAGAATGGAACTAAGTTAAATTAATTAATTGGTTTTAAACCTTAATTAATGTGTACAATTGACAAGATTTCACATTTAGAAATGTAACATTTAATATAAATTTAAGATGAAAATAGGAGTAGACTAGTGTAATGGAATATAAAACTAATGTAATTAGGTATATAGGGTAATAATGGACCTAGTATAAAGATGGCAATTAAACCAAATCAAATTATTGGAAGCAGTTTTTATTTAATTGGAATGTAATCTATAATAAAATGGATTATTGTAGGTAAATGAAATTAATTACTAAATTGAAATTTAGATGAATTGGTAAGTTATTAATGTATTAATATATAAACCAATGTTAATATGGATTTATTGGGAATTTAAACTTATACCTTTTAAATTAGATATACAGTGTTTACACGCAATGACTTTCTATATTTTATTTTATCTTTCCCCTATGTTTGTTTCTCTAATTTTTATTTTCTATTATATTTATATAAAACTTTGAATATATTTATTTGATTTTTGATTGATTTTATTTTTATTAATAGATTATAAATTTCAAGAGATATAGGTTACTTATTTTGTTTATTTGTTGCCTTTTTCTTTTCCCTTGCCTTTCCATTTGCATAGCCAATTACTTCCTACATCTTTGGTCATGATTTTCTCCTATCAATCACATACATATTGTTCCTCAAACTCCTCTTTCCATATGCCTGCAAACAAAGGAAAGAAAGTAATTAAATCCATCGAGTTATTTGTTGCCTTTTTATCTTCCATACCATTCAAACTCTTGCCTTTTATTTCCTAGCCTTTACATCACCTTAGCCGTTCATTTTTTGTGTAAACCCTAGCCACCACTCTCTTTCTTATTCACGTGAAAAAAAATTCTCATCTCAAAATGTCATTGATTCCAAAAGAAAATACAAAAATCTCTAGGTTATTTCATGGCTTCTTCTTACTTTCTTCTTCCTTTTTCTTTTGATTTTCTCTTTTGGTTTTCATGCTAGCTCGGCCTCAACCCTATAACCGACCTCACCTCCTCTCCACCACCACCATGCCAACCATCACCACCTCCTCCATCACCCCAAGCTATGGCTGAATCAAATGTGTGCAAGACCTTTCATTTTCCTATGCCTTTTACCTTCCATCATCTTGTAACCTTTACCTCTTCAATTTCTAAACCATGGTCATGCCTTATGACTTCATGGCTACACCTGTGTTGCTTCAAACTAGACAAGGCCAAGCATAACATGATGTGGTCTAGCCAATTTGCATCATGACCGAGCCATTTGATTGATGTAAAGCAAGGTTATGTCCTCTTTGATTCATAATTGCATTGTTTAATCCATCTTTTCTTGTGTTGAATTTTTTTCTTATGGTTTGTGTATTTTTTATGTACAAGATTTGAATCTGACTATTCATTCACTCAAAAATATGGTCGTGCCTTGTCATGCTTTTCGAGGTTTGTTGTGTATCTCTAGTTTGTAAAATTCTAGCCTGAAAAGATGAGTTTTATCACTCTAGATATATATACTTATAGTATTGTGGAATAATGACAAGTGAATTGCATAAATTTATATGCTATGTCCATATATGCTTGTGGTATGATATATGATGTTAAATGTTGTTTATATATTTGTTACATCATCTAATATGTTATTATATCATATACTGTTCATTTTATTTACTGTATTTCACACTGCAAGTTCCCTATCACTATGGGTTGAAATGTGTAACAACCCAGTATTTTGTGATTATTTTAATTGTTTATTTTAATTGTTTAAATTGAAACTCTTGATTTAAAAACTTTATTATATTTATTAAAATGAATAAATTCTGTTATTTTATGAGTATATTTTGATTTTTGTGTGAATTATAATTTCAAACCTGAATAAATAGGACATTTTCCCAAAAAGTGGATTTTTGGTCAATCTGGTCAAACTTTGACTTTTAAATCTAAAATTTAAATATTTTAATTTTTGAATTTTACCCTTTATTATGAAAATAAATTTAATTTAAAGAATACCGCTTTTCGTTCGTTGAAATCCGATTTATATTGTGAAAGTTATGTTTTTTACAATATTGTATGTAAATTGATTTATTTAATAAAATTTTCTATTTTAAATTATACAAAAAATATTGTTATTTGTCAAATCATGTTCTAATATGTGTTATATGACATGTTAGATATATAATTTATTTTTAAATGTTTTTAAAGCAATGATAAAAAATTCCAAAATTTATTGCATTTATTTTCAAAATTTTAAGCCTAGTTTCCATTTTTCTGCTATTTTCTTCATTTAATTATATTTAATTAAAATTTATTTATTCATTTTTATGCATGCATTTTATTTTTTGTTTTGTCTTTATTTATAAATATTTTTCAGGGACATAAAATTTTTCCAAAATTTATTGCATTTATTTTCATTTTTTAAGCCTAGTTTCCATTTTTTGCTATTTTTCCTAATTTAATTATATTTAATTAATATTTATTTATTTATTTTTGTTTATTTACTATATTTTCGTTTTTTATCTATATTTATACATATCTTTCTGGTATTTAAAATTGCAAAAGAAAATATGGATATATGAAGAGTTTTGTGACCTTTTATATACTTAGACTTTTTGTATTCTTGCCTTTTCATTGTCAATCAACATCTCTTCATTTTCGCTGCCTTAACTCCCTGCTCTTCAGCCGACTTCTCCATTTCATTTCACGCACAAAATAAACTTCTCAACCTAAGAAAAAAATCGGCCACCATCCTTGCAAAAATTTTGGTAAAAACTTCTTCTTTCTTTTCACTTTTTATTGTTTTTTTGTTGTAAATTTGCACTTGCCTTCATCTCTTTGGTTCGGCCTGCCACCTCCATCACCTTGGCCGCCTCCACCACCACCACAACCAGTCACCACCACCTCCTCTCCACTTCCATTCCTGAGCCGAGCCATTCTATGTTGAAGATCCACCTAAAAATGAACAAAAACTCCATTTAAAAACACCATAGCCGAGCTACTTGTTGCCACCACTCCACCATCATGCTTGGCCGACCCATACACCACCTACTCCAGCCACAAACCTGAGTTTCAGACCATGCCACACCTGTACATGCACTCACCAGAATGGTCGTGCCCAAATCCATGCTTGGCTGAAGCATTTAGGCCTTGAACTCTCTTGTATTTGCCTTGTTTTGTGAATTCAAGCACATATGTCTTCATCTCCTTCCTAATTGCTTTGGCCGACCCCTTCATGACCATAAACTAATTTAATCTGATCCAAAACCATCTCTTTGTTGTGCCTTTCCAGTCCATAGCTGAAGCACAAGTTGTTGAAAGAAAGTGCAAATACTTTGGCATTGTGTTGTGCTCTCATTTATAACATTGTTTAATTATATGTTGGTTTGAAACTTATGTTGTTTATATTTGTTTTGTTTGTTTGAATGTATTCAAGGAGATTAACTTTGGCTCTCCCAATCTCAAATTTTATTCGTGCTTTCGTGCCTTCGAAGATCTTTGTTGTATGCTTTGGTTGTTATCTCCAGCTTGTAGAAATGAGTAATTCTCACCAGACAGTTTTATACTTATATGACTAGTAAACCGATTACATTTGAATCCGTAAAATGCATCACCATGTTACACCTGCTATGTTATGATCAAATGATGTTCACCCACGCTTATGTATCTGTTATATCATCTGTTACTGTTATATAATGTTATTCTGTTATTTATATCGGTTTATCACACTGCAAGTTCCCTTTATATTAGAATCACTATGGGTTGAAATGATACATACCCGAACGAACTTTAGAATAGGGGAAAATCGTCATGGGCTGAAATGATAGGCCTGAACGATTTTCAATTATTTCATTTTAGTTGGGACTGCAGGTTTGAAATGATAAAACCCGGGTTTTCTTTGTAAATTACGGGTTGAAATGATATATTATCCGTATTCACTTTACCTAGGCTAGAAAATGATATACAGACCCGTGGTTAAAATATGTTTTTCTAGAAATATAAATATTATAATATTTTGATTTAAACTTAATTAAAAATGATTTTTGTAAAGTATTATTTATTTTATGAAAATTTATAAGTGAAATAAATTAATGGTAAAGTTAGAAAATCTGAAATGTAAGTTATTTTGAAAATTATAATTTGGTGATAAATGGAATTTAAATTAAATATGAAATATGATGAATTTACGGTATTTTGAATTAAAATGAATTTAAAATGATTTTATAATATATTAATGATTTTTGAATAAAGTTAAATGTGAAATGAATGAATATTTAAGTTGAATTTTGAAATATAACTTAAATTGGAATTTATGAATTTTGTTTAAAAGTGAATTTTTGAAGGTAAGTAAATAAAATGAAAATAAGTTATATTTGAAGATTTAAACTTAAGTGTTCAGTTAAAATTTAATTATAAAGAATTGAAATTTAATGTTTGAATTTAATATGTGAATTATTATAAAATATTGACTTTTGAATGAAAATTTAACTTTATAAAATCATGAATACAAGGGTATGTAAATGATTGTTTTAAAAGTAAAAATATATGATTTTATAAGTTTAAATGATTTAGATAAAAATTTAATTATTTGTGAAATTATATTGAATATTTGGAATTTAATTAACAGCATTTTGAAATGTTATTATTTCTAATGTAAAGGATATTACCGCATTTGTAAATGCTGTATTTGATAGAAATGAACTAAATGGCTAAATTGAATTAAGGGC
This sequence comes from Allium cepa, assembly GCA_030765085.1. NCBI lineage: Eukaryota > Viridiplantae > Streptophyta > Magnoliopsida > Asparagales > Amaryllidaceae > Allium > Allium cepa. Next base: position 56,703,743 of record CM060939.1, read on the forward strand.
TATTATAGCACTTTGTAAGTGCTGTAGTTGCTGAAATTAACTAAGGCTTTATTTGAACTAAAGTAACCCTATTACAGCATTTTTAAATGCCGTCTTTTGTTAAATTGAATTGTTTTAAAAGTAACTTTCCGTAGCATTTTCTAAATGCTGCGAAAGTTGAATTTTCACTGTCTTAATAAATTTAAGTGAATAAATGAACTTTGAAAAATTAAAATTTTGGAAATTTAATAATTTAATTATTAAATATAACAACTTCATTTTAATGATTTAAAATGAAGTAATTTGTTTTGAAATATAAACTATTTTGAAATGTTTGTTGAAATGGTATTTTAAATAAAATGAATATGGTTTTGAAAAGATACGATATTTTGATATTTTGAAATGGATTTTGAATGATATTGAATTTTGAAATGATATTTGGTTTCGAAGTATAAATTACTATTTGAAATTTTAACCACGGGATGTATTTAATTTATAGTTTAATTGATCCTTAAAGGATGGGCGATCCCAAGCATCCTTTAAGTAATTGTACATTACTACTATATTTCACTTGAGTTGGTTTATATTATATAAGTATATATGTCCTGACTCGAGTGTTTTGTGTTTTACTTTACGCTCAGGTCAGCCTGAGTATTTATAGCTTAGCTTTGGATTTCTTTTTTGGAGCTAGTGATCGCTGGAGATTCTGCTTGTCTAGTTATCTGTTCCCTTTCAGTTTTAGTTGTTCTATTTCATTTTTGGTATTTATAAACTGCTATGTATTTGAGATTTCTATTGTATATATTTTTCAGGCTGATATTATGTATTATGTTTTAAGAGTTTGTTATAGTAGCTTCATCAACTACTATGGTATTTTAATTTTCGCTACGAGTTATTCTGATATTTCTGTGTCTGTGATTCTGTGATTTGTATTTCATTTGCTCCAAATTTATTTACAATGCGGTATTTTGAGCAATTCAAGTACGGCATGTGTGGATGCGAATGGCTAAAAATATCGGGTTGTTACAGTCGGTATCAGAGCTTTGGTTTTAGGCAAACCTTAGCCTGTGGAGCAAAAACTCATTAGAGATAGGGTAGAAATACCCTAGAATGAGTGAAATCAATCTCAGAATCATTTCCTTGTGAGAGAATGTATTTTCGAAGTATAAAATGATTTCCAAATGATTTTTAAAGGATTTTCAAAGATTATTTTGGTATAAAAATTTTCTTATTTTGAAACCAAGATTTTCTAAACTTCATTCCTTCTGTATCCACCTTGTTAGAAATCTCTTGGTTAGGATTCTTATCGATTAGGATTCCTTGAACTTTGGAACGCTCCTACTTGTTTTGAAATCCAGTTTTGTCTTCCCTATTTTCCCTTTTGATTTTGGGGCATTCCATAACTCCACTTTGGAATGGCCTTTATAAAGATCGGTGATTCCGTCAATCTTTGAATGATTTGTAAAGGGGTGAAACTCCTTTACAATTGGCATCGATTAACCGGAGATTTCTATATCCTCGTTTTACGATGCTATCTATCTTCTGCTCTAAATGGATTCTATCTCTGGCGATCGAATGTCGATTTGCCTTAGAAATTTTTTTCGCATTGATTATATTCCTGAAGTAACGGTTGACCAGTTAAGGTCGCCGACGATTTATATGGGCTTATCCATCTTCTATTTGGTAATAAAATTTTATTATCTTCGTTCGAGCTTATCTTCATACCAGAATTCTATTTGATTAGAGTTCCTCTAAATTCGAATCTCCGTATTGTTTGAAATCTAACCTTGAATCATTCTTTGGAAATTTGTGTTTGATTGTATTTTGAATTTGTGCATACATCGAAATTATTATTTTGATAATGATGACCCTATTTTGTATATAAAAGTGAAATATTTTCAATAAGGATTTTATATCTTTTGGAAATGAGAATTTGAAGCTTTGAAAGGATTTGAAATTTTAAAATTTATAAGAATTTGATTTATATAAAAATGATTTATAACTGAAAGGTTTTTGAATTTGAATTTCGAGGAATCGAACTTTGGTGTTTTGAAATCGGTTTTAATATTTTGGAAAATATATAATATTAATATGATTTGAAGATATTTTTACGAATAAGAAATGTTTCAAATGTTTTCGAATGAATTCCAATGATTGCGAAGAGATTTCAAAGAAGTTTCAAGAAAATAAAAAGTCCAGAACCCACTTATGTCATTGGAAAATAATTTCGATGATGAATGCATGCATCATCGACATTGATTTTCGAGTTTCTAAGTAGGGGAGGGGCCACTCTAGTAGCTTTGCTATGCGAGTGATTTTGTGAAGCCAAATTTTGATTTCAGATTTTGAAGTATGGCTTGATATTTGAAAGATATATGTGTGTATATATATTTGAAATGGTATAAAGTAAGCCGGTGTTCAGTCCCCAAGATTTAGATTTGTTTTGGTATAACCTTATCTATTGGAATTGATTTACTGATTTGTTGGTGATTTCCATCTCTTGGATTGAAATATGAGTTCTTCGACTATTTTGAAGATTCGAGCACTTCCAAATCAAGGTTAACTTTTCAAGGCTAAGAAATTTTGAAAGGTATAAGGTATTTGATAAAGAATATAAGTTTAGTTTTATATGATTAAAGTATAAAGTAATATGATTTATATAAGTTTGAAACTGTTTGTAGAGTGAAATAAATAATATTTTGAATTATACTGGTATGAAATATAGAATTGAAATGTTTTGAATAAAGTATATATATAGAATAATAATCTTTCCAATGGTAAATTGGATTTTTCACATAGAAATAAATAGTTTGAAGGCTTTAAAAAAAGAGATGGTTTTAAACTTAGTAATCATTTTAGATATTTTGATGTTTGAAATGGTTTGGAAATGATTTAATCTTTATTTTGATAAAGAATGTGAATTTAAAATGATAATTGATTTTGATAAATGAATATTGAAGTTTATATTTGTATGAAAGGATATTTGGTTTACTTTTAATTTGAGTTTTTTTAAAATGATGGAGTTATGAAATGAATATTTCAAAACTAAGTAATAATGAAGTAAAATTTGAGATATATGAAATTATAAAATTTAGTTTTGGAATATGGTATATTTAAGCTTTGAAATATATTAAAGATTGAATAGTTTATTTTATGGATCAAATCTTTATTTGAAATTCGATAATATTTGAAATGGTTTTGTTGGAAAACTAAACTGAATTGAAACTGATGGTTTGAATTGAATTAAAATTTGAAAATTTTAGATTTGGGTCTAATTGAATAAATTTGTGAATGTAAAAAAGTAAAGGAATGTCTTATGATTTCAAATGTTTGATTTCGAAAGGTTATGATTTTCAAAGTGTAATGATTTCAAGTATTTTGGTTTCGAAAGATTTATAACTTTGAAAGTATTATGATTTTTGAAAGTTAATATATGTTTGAAATGGAAATGAATTTGTTTGACATAAATTTTGTTGATTTGGAGATTTGGATTATTTTCTAAATCTACTGTTTTAAGAAACTTTGAAACGGAACATATGTAATTAGGAAGAAATGATCTGGCGAAATCATATATGATTTTGAAACTGAATTGATATTGAAATGGTTTGAAATTGAGAACCTTGTTTATTTATATACTTTGATTTGGGATTTATCGAACCTATATAAAATTGATTTGTACAAGTATGAACTGATTTGAAAACTATTGATTTGTAATGGTACTCCACTTGTAAATTGAAATCTTATATAATCGAAGTCTATATAAGTATGATTTGATATACTATTGATTTGGAAAGTATTCGATTTGAAATGAAATCTTATATATAATAGACTTTATATAAGTATGATATTTGAAAGTGATTTTGAAAGGTACTATATGATACATATTTTCGAAGTAAAAATATGGAAAGTGCCTTCTGCTTGATATCCGCTTTGTGGCCACACTGTGGATTCATTCAATCGATATTATTCTCTCTGATTTGGGTTTTTCGGATATGATACTCGAGTGTCCATCAAATTCCATGGCGATCTCCATGGTCTTATGATCGCGACCGCATAGCGTAATTCACAGAGGCTGTGAGAGCCTAAGGGTACGGATGTTTCCTGGGGGAACAAGGCGTAACCATTGTGTATCTATGATCTATTGGGTCGCTTGGTAGCGTAATCTGCAGGGGCTATGAGAACCTAAGGGTACGGATGTTTCCTGGCGGATCCAGGCGTAACCATTGTGTATTTGCGGTACTACCAGTCTTCATGGCATAATCGCAGGCCTGCGGTAGTCAGCCTACGAGTACGGATGTTTCCTGGGGGATCTAGGTGTAACATTATGTATCCGCGATCCATGATCGACATGTTTGGTTTGGTTCATTTGTTTGGATTGTACTTTCCATATCTGTTGTTTTAAAAAGTTTTTCCAGTATTTTCACTGGGTGTTGAAACATGTCTACGAAGTACCTGGAGAATTCTAGCTTTGCGCCTGATCAACGCCTAGCCAGAGTCTGCAGGAATGAAAGTAAACTTGTTAAGACATCGAGTTATAGAAGTATGTTGATAAAGTATTATATATAAAGGATATTTTGATCATTTATTTTACTTTCCTAAATAATTTAAAATGCTTTAAAATATTGTTTGCTTTGAACTATCAGATTTGAATCAAATGACTATTTATCATATTATAAAATGTTTAAAATGATGTAAATATAAAATTTTAAATTGAAATGTATATGGTTTTAAAATAATGGTCCATCCTTATGTTTCAACCTACTTTCCCTTCTAACTATTTCTACCTTCTTCCTCTTCGAGGGTCCTTTCCGTAATTGTGGAAAGAGTCGGTTCTTTGGCTTATCGTTTGGATTTGCCGAGAAGCTGTCTGGAGTGCATGATGTATTATATGTCTCACATTGTCTCTAGTATCTTCATAACCTATCTCTTTTGTTCAGCCTTCTGCTCTTGATGGTTGGGACGTTGAGCCTAATCTGACTGTCGAGAATAAGCCACTTCGTATAGTCAGCAGAGGTACGAAGCAGCTAAGAAGGGAATTTGTTAGTCTGATCGAGGTATGATGGGGTACTGATGATCGAGATTGTACCTGGAAGACGGAGGAGAGCATTCGTGCTTCGAATCCGAAATTGTTTTCCAGGTACTGTTTGTTGTCTATCTTGCTTTTCCTTATTTTCCTTGTTCGTTCTTTTCGAGGACGAAAAGATTTAAGTGGGGGAGAGTGTAACAACCCAGTATTTTGTGATTATTTTAATTATTTAAATTGAAACTCTTGATTTAAAAAATTTATTATATTTATTAAAATGAATTTTTTTTATTTTATGAGTATATTTTGGTTTTTGTATGAATTATAATTTCAAACCTGAATAAATAGGATATTTCCAAAAAAAATGGATTTTTGGTCAATCTGGTCAAACTTTGACATTTAAATTTAAAATTTTGAATTTTTGAATTTCATCCTTTATTATGAAAATAAATTTAATTTAAAGAATACTGCTCTTCGTTTCGTTGAAATCCGATTTATATGGTGAAAGTTATGCTTTTTACAATATTGTATGTAAATTGATTTATTTAATAAAATTTTCTATTTTAAATTATATAAATAATATTTTTATTTGTTAAATCATGTTCTAGTATGAGTTATATGACATGTTAGATATATATTTTATTTTTAAATGTTTTTAAAGCGATGATAAAAAAATTCCAAAATTTAGTGCATTTATTTTCAAATTTTTAAGCCTAGTTTCCATTTAAAATTGCAAAAGAAAATATGGATATATGAAGAGTTTTGTGCCCTTTTATATACTTAGCCTTTTTGTATTCTTGCCTTTTCATTGTTAATCAAAATCTCTTCATTTTTGCTGCCTTAACTCCCTACTCTTCAGCCGACTTCTCCATTTCATTTCACGCACAAAATAAACTTCTCAACCTAAGAAAAAATTCGGCCACCATCCTTGCAAAAAATTTGGTAAAAACTTCTTTTTTCTTTTCACTTTTTATTGTTTTTTTGTTGTAAATTTGCACTTGCCTTCATCTCTTTGGTTTGACCTGCCACCTCCATCACCTTGGCCGCCTCCACCACCACCACAACCAATCACCGCCACCTCCTCTCCACTGCCATTCCTGAGCCGAGCCATCCTATGTTGAAGATCCACCTAAAAATGAACAAAAACTCCATTTAAAAACACCATAGCCGAGCTACTTGTTGCCACCACTCCACCATCATGCTTGGCCGACCCATACACCACCTACTCCAGCCATAAACCTAAGTTTCAGACCATTCCACACCTGTACATGCACTCACCAGAATGGCCATGCCCAAATCCACACTTGGACGAAGCATTTAGGCCTTGAACCCTCTTGTATTTGCCTTGTTTTGTGAATTCAAGCACATATGTCTTCATTTCCTTTGTAATTGCTTTGGCCGACCCCTTCATGACCATAACCTGATTTAACCTGATCCAAAACCATCTCTTTGCTGTGCCTTTCCGGTCCATCGCTGAAGCACAAGTTGTTGAAAGCAAGTGCAAATACTTTGGCATTGTGTTGTGCTCTCATTTATAACGTTGTTTAATTATATGTTGGTTTGAAACTTATGTTGTTTATATTTGTTTTGATTGTTTGAATGTATTCAAGGAGATTAACTTTGGTCTCCCAATCTCAAATCTTATTCATGCTTTCGTGCCTTCGAAGATATTTGTTGTGTGCTTTGGTTGTTATCTCCAGCTTGTAGAAGTGAGTTATCCTCACCAGAGTTTTATACTTATATGACTAGTAAACCGATCACATTTGAATCTGTAAAATGCATCACCATGTTACACCTGCTATGTTATGATCATATGATGTTCACCTATGCTTATTTACCAGTTATATCATCTGTTACTGTTATATAATGCTATTCTGTTATTTATATCGGTTTATCACCCTGCAAGTTCCCTTTAGATTAGAATTACTATGGGTTGAAATGATACACACCAGAATGGACTACAAAATAGGGGAAAATCGTCATGGGCTGAAATGATAGACTTGAACGATTTTCAATTATTTCATTTTACTTGGGACTGCGGGTTTGAAATGATAAAACCTGGGTTTTCTTTGTTACGGGTTGAAATGATATATTATCCGTATTCACTTGACCTAGGCTAGAAAATGATATACAGACCCATGGTTAAAGTATGTTTTTCTAAAAAAAATTAAAATATTTTAGAAATGTAAATATTGTAATATTTTGATTTAAAATTAATTAAAAATGATTTTTGTAAAATGTTATTGATTTTCTGAAAATTTATAAGTGAAATAAATTAATGGTAAAGTTAGAAAATCTGAAATGTAAGTTATTTTGGAAATTATAATTTGGTGATAAATGGAATTTAAGTTAAATATGAAATATGATGAATTTATGATATTTTGAATTAAAATGAATTTAAAATGATTTTATAATATATTAATGATTTTTGAAGAAAGTTAAAATGTGAAATGAATGAATATTTAAGTTGAATTTTGAAACATAACTTAAATTGGAATTTATGAATTTTGTTTAAAAGTGAATTTTTGAAGGTAAGTAAATAAAATGAAAATAAGTTATATTTGGAGATTTAAACTTAAGTGTTCAGTTAAAATTTAATTATAAAGAATTGAAATTTAATGTTTGAATTTAATGTGAATTTTTATTAAATATTGAATTTTGAATGGAAATTTAACTTTATAAAATCATGAATATAAGGGTATGTAAATGATTATTTTAAAATTAAAAAAAATATGATTTTATAAGTTTAAATGATTTAAATAAAAAATTAATTATTTGTGAAATTATACTGAATATTTAGAATTTAATTAATAGCATTTTGAAATGTTATTATTTCTAATGTAAAGGATATTACCGCATTTTTAAATGTTGTAGTTGATAGAAATGAACTAAATGGCTAAATTGAATTAAGGGTTATTATAGCACTTTGTAAGTGCTGTAGTTGCTGAAATTAACGAAGGCTTTATTTGAACTAAATTAACCCTATTAAAGCATTTTTAAAAGCTGTCTTTTGTTAAATTGAATTGTTTTAAAAGTAACTTTCCGTAGCATTTTCTAAATGCTGCGAAAGTTGAATTTTCATTGTCTTAATAAATTTAAGTGAATAAATGAATTTTGAAAGATTAAAATTTTGGAAATTTAATAATTTAATTATTAAATATAATAACTTCATTTTATTGATTTAAAATGAAGTAATTTGTTTTGAAATATAAACTATTTTGAAATGTTTGTTGAAATGGTATTTTAAATAAAATGAATATGGTTTTGAAAAGATACGATATTTTGAAATGGTTTTGAATGATATTGAATTTTGAAATGATATTTGATTTCGAAGTATAAATTACTATTTTGAAATTTTAACCACGGGATGTATTTAGTTTATACTTTAATTGATCCTTAAAGGATGGGCGATCCCAAGCATCCCTTAAGTTATTGTACATTACTACTACAGTTCACCTGAGTTGGTTTACTTTATATAAGTATATATATATCCTGACTCGAGTGTTTTGTGTTTTTCGTTACGCTGGGGTCAGCCTGAGTATTTACAGCTTAGCTTTGGATTTCTTTTCTGGAGCTAGGAATCGCTGGAGATTCTGCTTGTCTAGTTATCTGTTCCCTTTCAACTTCAGTTGTTCTATTTCAGCTCTTGTATTTATAAACTGCTATGTATTTGAGATTTCTATTGTATTTGTTTTTCAGACTGACATTATGTATTATGTTTTGAGAGTTTGTTATAGTAGCTTCATGAACTAGTATGGTATTTTAATTTTTGCTACGATTTATTCTGATATTTCTGTGTCTGTGATTATGTGATTTGTATTTCATTTGCTCCAAATTTATTTACAATGCCTTATTTTGAGCAATTCAAGTCCGACATGTGTGGATGCGAATGGCTGAAAATATCGGGTTGTTACAAAATGATACGTACCCGAACGGACATTAGAATAAGGAAAAATCATTATAAGCTAAAATGATAGGTGAAAGTATATAGGACCGTATAATATGGATAAACAATAATACAGAGAATAGATAGTAAATAACGTAGAATATAAATGCAGTAAGTTAAAAGACACCAGAGATTTTATACTGGTTCGGAGCACCGTCCTACGTCCAGTCCCAGACTAACTTCTGGCTTTAACTAATAGTACCCTCTCTTAACCCGGAGGAATAGGTAAACAACACCTGAGTAGCAGAACAGGATTTTTCCTCAGCAGCAGAACAGGACTTTAACAAAGTACAATGTAGTTGACTTAATGTGTTCTTGATAACACTGATTTGTCTATTAAGATTACAAACTTCCTATAATCAATTCCTCAAGAATATAAAGAGTATGTGAATATTTTAAAGGAAGAATATTGCCAAGAATCAAAGTATATGTAATATAATTCAAAGATTCAAAGCAATGGAGAGTATGAATGCACTAGAATAATCACAAGAGAGAATATAGAGAATTAGAATCAGAAAATTGGTCATTATGAAGTGAGTGATAACTCCTATATATAGTTTTCAGAGAGATGCAACTCTTAGTGAAGAGTTTCAGCCAAGAGAAATATCTATTCATGCAGTGCATCCCTTCATGAAAGAAGATGTCCATTCGGAAATTTTGCAGTTGAAGCCGGTTCAGTCGACTGGTATATTGGGTAAGTCGACTGGTGTTTGAATATTTAAAAATTTAAAATATTTGCCGTTTCAAAATTATGAACAGTGTTCACTGCTGTGCATATGCACAGTCAGTCGATTGGCAAGAACATTCAGTCGACTGGCTATGCATAAATTGCACAGTGAACTCTGTTTTGTAAAGAAAAAATTTAAAATTTAAAATTGAAAACATGAGGATTGATTTTAACATATGTCTAAGACTCAACATCTATAAAAGTTACTTTAAACCTAGAGATCCTCTGTTGTCTTCTTTTTGACATGTATGAATGCAAATTCTTCTTTAGCTTCTGAACTGTCTTGTCATGAATCAAAACTAGTAATTCAACAATAGGCTCGAATGATTTTTATTGTATTTATTTTACTTGGGATTGCGAGTTTGAAATGATAGAACCCGGATTTTTCTTTTTAAATTACGGATTGAAATGATACATATCTGTATCACTTGACCTAGGTTAAAAAAATTATACAGGCCCATCGATAAATTTTTATAATAGTTCTCTAAATTTTTTAAGTATTTGAATTTTAAATAAATGGAATTTTGAATAAAAAGTTGATTTCAGGATTTGAATATAAAGAGATATTGAGATATTGGTTTCCTATGAGTTAAAATTATATGAGTTGATAATCAGTTTAGGTTGAAATTTAAAAATCTTTATTTGGTTTTAAATTTTAATTTAAAGATTTTATTTATGATCAATATTTTAATAATTAAGCTTGATTTAATTTGGATTCTAAAATCTAACCTAGTAAATTTAATAAAGGTTATTTCTTGAAATAAATAAGGCTTGTATAGTAAATAATGTATTTTTAGTGGATAAAATGAACTGCGGTTTTGATTGGACTTAGTAATAAAATTTATTTAATTTGGAATCATAGTTAATTGATGTTTAGATGAATAGATTTATAAAGAGGATTGGACTATTATAGTAACATGAGAAAACACTTGATTTATGGTTATGTTTTGTAAAAATAAATGATTATGATTAAATGGAAAAATGTAACTTAAAATGACTTAACTTGATAATTAGAAATTTAGTTTTCAAATGGAAGTTAAGTAAATTTAGTGATAAGGGTATTTTATTTGTGGGATGGATATTTAAAATAAAGTGTAAAGTTATTTGTTAAAAATAAAAGTTAAGTAAAATAGGGTAATTTTGACTTATTAATGAATTATAGTTTAATTTGGATATTTATTTATAAAATTTTATTTTATTAAATCATAAGTTAAATGATATCCAAGTGAATATTTTTGAAGTGTGAAATGTGATTTATATAAGTTAAATTGGCTACAAATTGAAATTTTAGTGTAGCTGAAATATACAATGTTTTAGAAAGTTATAATTGAATGAATAGACTTATAAATTCTACAAATTTGGAATGAATATTATTTAACATTGAATTTAAAGGGTTAATGAATCTTGTTTGGAAGATATTAACAATGAATTTAAATGTCCTAAATAAATATGTTTCTAAATGTTTGGTTTCAGAGTTGTTATAACCTGAAAGTAATATGGCTTTGGAAATGAATTTATTTGAAATTGTATTTAAATAAGAATTATATTTAAATATATAAATTTTAACTTATTGAAATTGAAGATTTAAGAATATGACTTTATAAAGTGGTTTGATTTAAGATGCTTTAAAGGAATATTTCAAGTTTAATAAATTGAAGGAAATATTCAGTGATTTGATATTTGGGTTTTATTTAAATAATATATGGATTTGGTTTGGAATTTAAATGATATATTATATTGTGGTTTTGAAATGGAAATAATGTATTGATTTGGTTTTGAAATGAAATAATATAGACATAGTTTTGACATGGATATGATATTCTGATTTTTGAAGTGTAAATGATTTTGAAATAAATATCCATGGGTTATAATAACGTTGCGTTGTTAAAGAGACCGGGATCGGAAGTTGTCATACTCTCTTCCAACTCCGAAAACCACTTTAACAACCGTGTACGCGGTGGGGATTCCAGAATGAAGTAGGATGGTGCCGGTGTTCCTTTGAGGTATACGTGGACCCGACTACCGTGAGTTGGCATAAGGTGGCTAAAACAGGAGCTATTCCGAGGCAGTGAGGTAGCTCCTCTTATCGGACACACTCCTTCGATACTATATTCTGACTTGGAGATTTATTTATTTGGTGATCACTTTTGATTCTTTTGATTATGGGGGTGTGGCTCGAGGTGGGCAGTAGCTGCGCGCTATGCGTCACCACCAGTCCGGATAGTAATTGGTATATCTACCCTGACATTGCCTAGTTGTGCCGTGTCACCTATCCTATCACGCCTTGTACGAGTTTGGTTTTATCCCATAGCCCATGGAGTATCCTCTAGTGGCTTCCCAATCAGGAGGAACTATGATATTGGATGGACTACTGGGACTATTACGTGTTAAGGTGGAAAATGTAAAGCCTTAACGCTATTTAAAAGTAAGTTTATTTTACTATAGACACTATTATAATAGCGAAATATTACTACATAGTAAATAGTTTAACGGATCCTTAGAGGATGGGCGGTCCCAAGCATCCTTTAAATTACTTGTACCTTTCTATTACAGTTCACTTGAGTTGGTTTACATTGTATAAGTATGTATGTCCTGACTCCAGTGTTTTGTGCTTTGCGTTACGCTAGGGTCAAACTGAGTGATACAACATTAGAGACTCACCTTTGGAGTTGGAGATTTGCTTGAAGATCCAACTATCTATTTCAATTTCGGTGTTCAGTTGATTCCAGTTATTCAGTTGATTCCAGCGATGTATTCAGCTTTGTACTTGATCATTTTATTGAACTTTTGTTGTAGCTTGTTAACTCTGATGTATATACATAGTAGCTTCATGAACTACTATTTATTTGCTTCCGCTGCCTTTTATTACTCTTTGTCTGTGATCTATGATTATTTATTTACTGTTTATGTTGTGTTTTACCAAATTTAAATTACAATTTGGTATTTTGAACAATTCAAGTCCTACATGTGAGGATGTGAATGGTTGAAAATATCGAATCGTTACATTCCCAATTAACTAAACATTTAAGACTACTGTTATAATTATCGCCACTCCATAAGAAGTCCTTTCTTCTTTTATTAATTTAAATAATCACCTAATCTGAAAAAAGATGCATAAACATCCAATAAATCAGAAGAGCAGATAGAATTGATGAGAACTAATCTACTCGCTCTAGATAGAAACCTTCCATTCTAATTAGAAAGTCTATTTTTAATTTTATCTATAATAATTAGCCAGTTATCATGTTTAAGTTTAGTTGGTCTAATCTAAGAACCAAGATAATCAAAAGGAAAATTTATAGTTTTACAATTAAGCGTAATTTCATAAAACCATTTAAGTTTATTAAAAACATTTTACAAAAATCAACTCATGTTTATTATTACTTCATAACTTAAGTTCATATTACTTCATCGATTCACTTCATTAGTTCATTTCATTAATTCATATCATTAAATTTACTTAAATAAATTTTATTTTATAACTCAAATTCATATTAATAATTTTTTTCTTTTTATCACAGTCAATTTCATTCAACTTTTCTTAAGTTAACTTCATCTTATAATTAAATTCATTAACTTGTTTCATTAATTCATTCCATTTAACTTGACTTAAGTCAAACTTCATTTCATAATTTAAATTTCAACTTTGTTATTTCATTAATCATTTCTTAGGTTTATAATCATTTTATATAGATGTATCTTCTTTTACACAATATTGTTCGAATTATAATTATCTCAGAAAGCTACAACTAAATCTTAAAACATCCTTTGCAAAAAAAAATTAATTTACAAATATTTTACAAAGATATGGTTTAATCTACTATTTGTTTACCTTCTCTTAAGTTCATATCTAAATAGTATTTTCTTTTTACTACTCAAATTATTCATTTAACATTTCTTAGAACATAAACTAAGTCTATAACATTTATTATAACAACTTTATTTATTTATTATTATTATAATAAACATTTATTTAAGCACAAATTCAATTTGAAACATTTGTATTACTTAAGTTCATACTTTTATAATGTTCTATTATATATTCATATTTAACATTTCAACTTTAAAAATTTCTGGTAATTTTTATACATGTTTTTGGAATGTAATTGAATGTTATACAATTTTATCTTATTCATTTTAATTAACAAGAATGTTCAATAATTTACACATGTTTGAATTTCCATTATCATGAAATTTAAGAGTTATAATTTAACTTCTCATATTTCATTTATATACTTGGCTTCGATTTCTTATTTCTCATTTTAGAAGTTTCCAACTGTAAAAAATTTCACTTACTCCTACAACTGAAAATCATTAATTAATAGGAACTTAAGAATTCAAATACCGGGTTCATTTCAAATCATTTTGAAATAATATATATACTCATGTCTTTTATTTATATCAAATCATATTTAGAAATTTTAAATCAAATTTGTTTATCAAACCAAATGTGTAGCAAAGCTGCTAAGTGGCATCCTCCACTTTGAGACTTAAAAATGAATATCGAGGATGCGGTTGTCATCACCGAAATTATTTTCCAATAACAAGAGAGGAGAGTACATGACATATTTCCTTTTAATTAAAACACTTTTAGTCATAAATGTTTTTAAATAATACTAACATATTATCAATCTTAGAAAACAATTTCAAAAGCACCGGGATTTAAGTTCTCAAATTCTCATCTTTTAAATCCTTTCTATATGTAAGCTATATTACAAATATACTTATACAATTTCATTACTTTATTATGAAAACATTTCATTAATTTACATCTTTGCTGCTGCAAACAATTCTTATTGTAATTAGATTTCAATTCAATCTAATTATCAAAAGCTTCGTGAAATAAAGTTCACAAAGTATTCATTTTAGTTTAATTCAACCAAAAATCGATGATAACTAAATATTATCATCTCCAAACAAACCACATTCAATGATAATCATACAGGTTTGTGAAAGTTATCATTTTATATATAAAATATAATTTAGGTAAATTATTCCATTTACCCAATTTGAAACAATATTACGTCGACTTGCCTTGTTTAAGTGTTTAGAAACCCCTATTGGTAACATGGCGTTCCACGCACCGACCAGAATTCATAAACAACTCAACAAATAAGTAAACACAGTATATAACAATTTATAACACCAACAAGTACGCGCTCTCATATATACACACACACACGCTCAAACAAACTCATTCTAGGGTATTACTACCATATCTCAAATGAGTCAAACCCCACAAAGCTAAGGTTATCACTAAACCAAAGCTATGATACCAATTGGGATGACCCTCATTTCAGAAGGTTTAATTTGACAATAACCCACACATGTCCAACTCAATATAATCTGAAACACAAATAAGAGAAGAAGAAAACCAATATGGAATCTCGAAGCGAAATGACAAAATATAATAATCAAATAAACAGTTCATGAAGTTGTTTATACTATACATTTGATTTTACAACATAAATTAGATTTATATATACAACAGAACAATAGAATAATGCAGCAGAACAACATGATACATGAATAATACTAGTAATAATAATATACCGATCTTCATCTTCATCCTATAGAAAATAATCTTCAATGCGCTAAAAACTCAAGGCTTATCTGAGTATAAAGTAAAACCACACACTCGCGTCAGAACTAAAATATTCTTATGTGAGTCAAATCAATATCACGTATAACATGAGTATAATAGTGTAAGAGATATTTATGGAGTTCTACATCTCCTATCCAGTGTATAACGTGCATGCAATAACTTAAAGGATTTTACGGAATTTTCCATCTCTTAAGGATCCATCAAATATCTATATATAGTAGAATAAGCTATATATAATGTCTATTCAGTAAATTAAATATTTTTCTTAGCATTAAGGCTTTACATTAATCCCCTTTAATGTGTTTTTAGGCACATCGTATAGTTTGCATATAACGCACCAATAGCATGTCGGGAAATAGGGAAACACCGTGATACGACAACACTAAACCAAACTCGTAGTGGTCTCGTATAAGGATAAAAGTATGACAGGGCAGGTGAGGTAATGCCCAAGGTAGGATACTGCCAGTTCGGGTTGTAGGGCTGGTGGTAATGCATCATAGCCATGACCGCCCATTGTGTCCATCCATCCCATATCGAGTCAAAATGAGGTCATCCCAAATCAAGGTGCACCATCAAAACCAACATCAAAGAAATAGTATGGACAAGTCCAAAAGAAAATCGAAGAACGGATGTCCGCTTGGGGTAGCTAGCCCATTTGGCCATGTCAAGTCGTCCTTTTTTAGTCATTTAAAATAGGCACAAGTGCCGAGGTCTATCCATCATCATTCTCTTTCTTCAAATTCAGAAAACATACGCCAAATCCAACCACTTCGTTCTGGAGTCTTCTCTACGTACACAGTTGTTAAAGTGGTGCCAATATTGACAGAGAGTATGAAAACAAGAGACCCCGGTCTCTTTAACAACCGAATGTCTTTTTACACACCGGTTGGTTCTTTTACATTTCGAAACGATTCATACATAATATCAAAATATCATATTCACTTAAAAATATTATTTATTTCAAAATCATCATATTTACTTAAAATATGTTAATTTCACTTGGAAATCATTTTCACTCCAATATATTAATTTCACTTCCATTATCGTTTCGAGTTTCGAATTAGGTTAAAACTTTATTTTAACCACATTCGTATTTAAATCAACGGATTAAATATAAACAAATCCCACTTGAACAGTTTGAAATTTTGAAAATAGTTTAAATAGTTAAAATAGTTTCAAATAGTTTAGAGTTTTAAAACAGTTTTATATAAAATAGTTTGAGTATTGAAATTTGTTTATATAGTAAAATAGTTTGGAAAATCAAAATAATTTGAATATTTAGAAAGGTAAAATTTTAAACAATTGATATTAAAATAATTTATTTTGAAAATAGTTTTAAATCAAACTGCTTCTTTCCATTTCAACAAATTTGGACCCAGGTCCAAATTTCAATCAAATTAATTCAATTTCAAATCTTTTAATTTAAAAATCATCTTCAATCTCAAATCAATTCAAATCGACTCAATTTTGATTTTAATTCAAATCAACTTCAATTCCATTTTAACTTCAAATTCGACTCAACAATTCAATTCAATGGTTTAAATTTCTATTTGTTTTTATTTTAAACCATTTCAATTTATATAAATTTCAAGTTTGATTTCAAAATATCGATTTAAATCACTTAATTCAAATTAAACTTCAATGTTCAAATTTTAGATTTAAATCTTTAAAATAACTCAATTCCGAGCCTAAATTTGAAATATCAATTTATGTCACTTTTACCTAAATAACTTCGAAGTTCAAGTAAAATTTCAAACCTTCTAAAACAATTCAATTTTTATAATTCAAGTCATATTTCAATCATAACTTCAAGTTCCAAATTAAATTCTTTAAAACAATTTATTTTGACAATTTTAATTTCAGCATTTTAAGCTCGAGTTCGAAAATAATCCAATTCACATAAATCAATTGTTTTATTCCTTAAATGATATCATTTAAAAAAATTCAAAGCCAAGAATTTTAAAACCATTTAATTTAACCAATCAGGTGTCCATACATAATTTTCTATCCTATGGCTAAGTGATCAGTTATTTTAATTTTATTTTTAGGAATGGATATATATCATTTCAATCCAAATCAAGGTGTCATAGGTATATACCATTTCAACCTATTTCTTAATTTTTTCGAAATAATTTAAATAATAGTTTATATACTATCAAATAATATACAGGGTGATAATAGGATATATATATATATATATATAGATATAATAAATAAACATCAAATCATCCAAAATATCAACCAATAGCCATCCATCACAATCAACATCCAAGTCAGTCAAAATACCATAACAATCTACTAGTTACCAATACACCTGTTAACTAACAATTCAATATCAATTTCACATTGAACTGTCAAATTAAATACCTATCAGTTCAACTTAGATGTCAATTAAATTATCAAATAACAGTCAATAAAATTAAATTACTTCATGATATCAATTTAACGAACATCAGAAATATTTTAGTATTTCATGAGCGTTTTATAACACTCACCTATGTTCGAATCTGAAAATTTGAATGAAGCAAATTACAATGAATTTAACACTATTAGCATAGACAACGTCAATACGAATCCAACACAAAAGATAGCACTCGAATCCGACCTCGTAGGAACGATGTACGAATGAATTAGCAAAACAAATTATTAAAATGTAACTAACACAAATAAATTAACTAAAAATAACAAAACCTTCTACCTCTCTGCATTACCCTAGGTCCGCCATCCGACGCGCATCCTCCACCATCGCCAGCCTCGCGCCAAGCCCGCGCTCTCGAGAATGCGCAAAAAAAATCAAACTCAACAGTCGAACGCAAACGAACACAGGCCACCATGCAATGCCAATTGACGATTCGACCATACATCTCGTAGAGCTCGTCAAGATCTAAGTTTTTGCTTTTGGAGTCGTTTGATCTCGCTGAGTGGATGATGAGAAAGTGAGGGAGGAAGATAGGGTGATTTCGGCCATTAATCGAATGAAAGAGAGCGGCTGAACGATTTCTCGATTATGGTTTTCGAAATAAACATATAACACAGCTTATTCGATCCGATGCACACATAAATTTTCCAAACTCCAAACGAAGCGTGTCGTCTGGCGTTCTATATATTATACCCCCATTCTGAACACAATGGAATAGGTATCGGAAGTCAATTCCATCATATTCAAAAGACAGCTTTTAAAAATCAAATTATTTTAATTAAAGTTCTAACAATAAATTCTACACGTTTCAAGCTCGCACGACCAAATGATAAGTCCGATCGCTACGAAACTTGAAATCCTATAATAATTCACTATTACGGATTCGATGAAACGGGTTTAGTTAAAATCCGAGACAGTGCCTAAAATGACTATTCTTATATGTTAATTAAAATAAGAAATTTTCAAAATCAATTTAATCATTTTTAAATTCAAATTTAAAATTTAACAATTTTCGTTCTAGTTTAAATAAAATATAAATCAACTTCCAACATCATTTTCATTCATATTAAATTCAAGATTCAATTATTTAGATAATTTTAATATTAAATCTAAACAATTTTAATTATTCAATAAAGCGTTGTATTTGAAACACAAGTCATTTAACTTTTAAAACGAATTAAAATAATAAAACAACTATTTCCATTACAATAATTCAACATTAATGCAATTACTTACAATTTAATATTATTTAATTTACTTTCTAATGTAATTTATCATCTCTTATCTTATTGAATTTTGTTATTCAAATTTTTTATTCAAATTCATATTCAGTAAATCAAAGTAATAAATCATTAAATTTTTATTTCTAGCCATTTTTGTTCAATAATTATACTAAATTTAATAATTTAAAATACGGGTCGTTACCCTCCACTAATTTCATCCAATTCCAACCATTTTTGCTTCCGATATGCTCAGTTCTTCTACTTATCTTTCTAAACATCCAAACAACATCAAATCACATCATACACACATAGAACGGCAAGTAGCTTCATCAATTGAAACATGCAATCCATAGAAAGAAGATAAACAAGTCAATCTCTAACATAGATATACAAATAGAATGAATATCTGAACATAAACAAAGGTGATTCCTAGCCAATCTATATCATATGCACAAGTAATTAGAGTTAGAAAAGATTTTATGGCCAAAAATCTATTTAAAACATGTTAAATCATATAAGTTTACCATATAAACATGCATAGTATAGTGAGAAAGCATAAACCACTCACCAATTACCAAATTCAATCAATTTGAATGTAGATATAATCCGGACAATAATGAAAAGCACTTATGATCAACCAATTTGATTATCTCTAGCTTCTAATTGAATATCTAATCTCTAATCCACAATCTAGTTCGATTTTGAGAGAAATTTGAATGAATTAGGATAGATCTAGAGCTAATTAGAGTTTAGACCTGATTTGGAATGAAAGGAAAATTTTAATTTGACTCTTACAGCCCCTATTTATAATGATTCTCCAACTAAACTGATAGGCTTAATTAATTACAAACTAACTCTGACCGGCGCTTTTAAAATTTAAAATAGGTATAACTCCCTAACCATAAGTTTGTTTCTATACGAAATGGGAAACCATCATCCTGAAGCAATGGAATTTGTTTTAGACCTTAATTTGACTCCTAACAAAAGTTATAGCCCAAAAAAGATTTTCAAGATTAAAATGGTCACACAGAAATTCAAAAAAATACAAGTGTGTAAAATGTCCTTGAGAGTCATATCCAAAAATTATAGAATCATTCGACCTCATACGAATAAAATAGAAATATTTTACGATCCTTCGACTGGTAAAATACGTGTCATTACAATATCTTTAACATAAATACACACACACACACACACACACACACACACACATATATATATATATATATATGTGTGTGTGTGTGTGTGTGTGTGTGTTTTAAAATAAATTTTGTTTTGGACTATAATAATTTAATTATATATATATATATATATATATATATATATATATATATAATTTTAATATTTCTAAGTACACTTGGATTTAAACCTATGTTTTGAATTTGAATTTTTTTTACTAAGCCAAATTAAATATTTTAAATTTCAAATTTAAAAATAAAGACTTAGCCAAAAATTTATGTAATATTTTCAACATTACATTTGTATTATTTATTAATCAATTTTTTTTGAATATTTTATTTTATCATGAAATTATATAATACAGGCAACATACATACATGTAAGGGCGGAGTGTATACATAGTAAATATAAATCCTTTTTTTTTATAAACTTGACCATGTACACTTTTATTATATTGCAGAAAGATGTTGCGCAAATAAGAGTATATAATGATATGCTCATAAGCCATATGATTGAATTTATTAAATTCATTAATTAAATAATTAGAAAATTAAATAAAATTGGATTTCATTTGAGTATAGAGTAAATCCTGTACAACCCGTTAGACTACATAGGCCCACATGATCCAACGTAGGAATTTTTGAAATTTACCTATTTCGCCCACTGTAGATCAACCAATCCCATCACAATATTCACCATTAAGATGTAATTTATAGTTATGAAGAGAGAATTAATTTCTATATCAGTAAAATCAGACATCCAGGTGTGTTTATAACAATACTAATGAGCTATGTAAAATATCTTACCTATATCCACTATTCACGGTATAGTCCATATTAAGTGAGATCATATCTCACTAAGTCAATTGAATCCATTTAATTAATCCATACCAACATATATTTTCACCCACACATATTATAAATATTTCAGCTACTAAAATAAATTTTATATATATTTAAATTATTATATGGCCTAGGAATGATTAAATAAATATATAACAATTTTATATTATATTAATTAATTTAAGGCTCAATAATAATAAATATAAATAAATTAATTATTATAACCATTATATTAATTTCTCCAAAATAATATTATATAATTCTTATAAATTATTTTTTATCGAAAATGGAGAGTAACATCTACATAACTTTCAAGTGTGAACTCAATCCTAGATAATATTTAAATCAATTAAATATTAAAGCATGTACATATCTTGTTGAAGCACGGTATTGGGCACAATTCAATTGCAAATAAATTATCTGGGTGAATTCCATTTTCTTATCTTTTAAAGTGACACCCTTAAGAAGTGATATATTTTTTTCTCTTCGACATTTCTATATCACTTAAATATCTAAAGCTTGGTCAATGGTTAAACTCTGCTAATATCTGTGTTTTATCTACGAAGTCCAACATTAATGTCCAAGATTCAATCTGATAACAATTATCAATTAACCGATATGCTTTGGCCACAAACATGGATTTTGCATTGAATACCAATTATGGTGATACTAACCTTCTATTTGAAGGATATGAATCCTCCCTTGAATGGTATTTCATTTCAAGTTGTTAAACTTATACCGAACTATGGCCTTAACATGATCAATATTGTCATATGATTGATCATAATCAAAGTATAGTTTAAACACTTAAGATTAGCAGTATTCTCAAATCAAAAGACTGCTACACATCATAACGTGGGGTTTCTGTTTGACCTTTAACCTATAGAAGTACCTCAGTGGGTCGCTCTGTAATAATTCCAAACAACTACGCACATATAATACCTTGGCTCCCCCAGCGGTCATGAGTAATGCACCAACCGTCATATAGAAAATGTTATGTACACTAGTCCTAACGGATATTTCAATATCTCATTCTCAATATATCTTGACTATGAACATTTAAGGAAACGTGTTTGTTTTATTTGATTCAATACTCATGTGTTAAGATCACATTTGTAACTACAATTTATTAAATATCTTTTCTAAGGAGTTTCTACTTGTATATATTTAATGTATTTAAAATATTAGTTTTGTACTAATATATACAATAGAAAATAGAACCAAAAACTTACTTTATTTCGAACAAGATTCACTGCAAGAGTTAACGCAATAATTAAACTACATAATTACCCTTAGGGCACAACCTTAACTCTACAATACACACCATATGTTGATTGGCAAAGCCACCAAGGAAGTCTTAGGCAAATGAGTCCCATTGTTTTTATATGATCTTGCTAATATATGGTGTGGTAGGCTGGGTATATTAGTTCATGGAAAATGCTATTAGAGAAGTATATCAACTAGCTTCACATCCATGTGGAACAACATAAGGACGCATATTCATTATTCGACATAATGCAAAGAAGTAGAGAGTCTTTAGGCCAATATCTGATTAGGTTTAATGTCGTAGATGCTAGTTTCCAGAATGAGGATGAACATTCTATGTTCATGGCTTTATGTGAAGGGGTTCATATTGAAATAAAGTTTTCACGAAAGTAAAGGGAAGAAAAATCAACTAGCATTCGATACATCTATTACACTTCGTAACCTAAAATACATACTACCAGGTTCAAACTAGTTAAGTAAGTGTAAACATTATTTATATATTTACATATACATCTATAATCTGACAAAATGGAACAATCATAATGAGAATGAAAGTAAGTAATGGAATTTGACTAAGTGTGATATTTTATATTAAAAACGTAATTCTAATCGGCATGGAGCAAAATAGTACTAATCCGAAATATTTCCTGTAAATCTTGCTTTCTGAATTACAAAAGATGTTTCTACTATAAAGTACTGAATTATTGGACTTCTATTGCCAATACGGAGACATTTTGGAAAATCGCATTTCTAGAAAAATATAAATTTTTGTTCCGTACGGATTGCTTAGTTATACCCCACAAAGAAATGCTACTAAAATGTTTGCAACTTAATAATATTTATTATTATAAAGATATAACACTTCATGAAATGATAAAGCATATTTTGTATTTACGAAAGTATACTTTTAGAGGGAAAGTGGGTATTTATATCCACGATAGATTGATGATAGAAAGACTCTTTGGAAATAAAAAAATGTCCAGAAGATCCATAGAGAATCCACTGGAAAACAACAGGATAAAGTAGTAAGAAGAGTAGAAATTGATAATGTGGAGCAAGGGAAGAAATATAATTTGTCCAAGTAGAAAACAGAAGTTCGAAAACGTTTGCTGCAGACCAGAAAGTTACCGAACGTTAAAGCGGTTTGGTAGTTCGGCACTTGGTCCATTTTATGACTTCCTTCTCTTGCATCTTCACCTCGTCCCAATGCCATAACTTAAAGCCCAAAATTGGTTGTGTAAAGAATCAAACTGTTTTCACAGTTCGATACCGAACAATGGGAACAGTTCGGTTGTCAATATTACCTATTTTATCTTCTCTCTTCGCTAGCCACTACTTTACCAAGCACCAACAATCCGACCTCTATAAAACAGATGCTATCAACCAAGTGTTGAGAGCAAATTCCCTGATATTTAAAACAGTTCCAACGTTGACATATTCTAGTGCATGTCTTGCCGGATTCAAGAGAGCTTTATATATGGCTATATTCTAGGGATAACTCTGACCAGATCCTAGCTTAGAGGTTCCAACATTTCCTATACCCCATTCAAGAATGCACAAGGGAACAAAATTCTAAAGCAAATCAATTGAATAGAGTCAACTTTTCATTATTAAATAGATTTTCCATCTCAAACAATTTCTGTTCTTTTGACATATAAATCATCATATCTTATATTTCTATATTGTACTTGAGATCTGCGAAAGAACTAACAATAATCTACAATAGAAGTAAGCATACATTAGGTTGAAAAACTATAAAATTGAGGTGTCTCTTATTTTCTTTATTCTTCTATTATGTGCTTGCACTACATGTAATGTTCTATGACTAACAAAACAGACAAATAGATCCTCAAAAATTGTATTTTATATTATATTCCAAATTTATAGCTCCTCTTATATCTCTATGGATTGTTTGCCCAATTTTTTAGCAAACATTACGATGGTATCAGTTAAGACGAAGCACGTGACCTATGTCATTTACCCTCATCATCTGAATATCCCTCGGCCCTTAGGATCCAACGGGTTTAGTATTTCAAATAAAGATGGGTGCGTTAATAATCTTACTTGATCTTTTATTTTTGGGTACTTTTCTTACACTCTACCTTATTATGTACTTTGCATGCTTGCATTTCGATTGCTTATTGGCTAGTATAGTTATTGTTTCTATTTAAATTTAGAAAAGCATGTAGGTGGAGACTTTATTTGCAAAATCAAGGTACATGATTTTAACTAAGCATTCACCAATTAATTAATCAATGCATCTCTATTCACTAGTTTATGAGAAGATTCTTTATTAAATGTCACTAATGTTTATGCGTCACATAATAAGATTGATAGAAGGGCTATCTGGAGCGAGTGTCTAGAGTTTGGATCCCTTACGGTCAGTCCCTGGGTAGTAGGAAGACACTTCAATGTGTCTAGACATTTAAGGTAGCGCATGTCTATCGAAGATGACTCTTCTGCTATGGATGAGTTTAATCAGTTTCTTATTATTGGCAGTTTGATCGAATTTCCACTTAATAATAGGAGATTTACTTGTTAGAGAAGTTCCGTCCATGCTGCTCCTAGATCGTTTTCTTATTAGTGAAAAAGGGAAGATATATTCCCTTCTCTGAGGGTTAAAGGGCTTGATCATTGTCCAATATTCTCTCTAGCAATAACCATAACTTTAATCATAAAAGTTAGAGATTTGAGAAAATGTAGTTTTTGGAAAGTAATTTCACTAACTAATAAATGGCTTTCCATGAGTAGTAACAATAATAAATATTCGGACAATAGCGCTAAAGGTTTTACTAGTAAATTTAGATACCTTAGGCTTTTTCTTAAGAAATGAAATAAAGATGTATTCGGTAACATTAGAATTAATTAAGATAAATTACTCTTTCAAATTTTAAGACTAAATAAATTAGAAGAATCTAGAACCTCAAACATGTTAGAGCAAAATTTTCTATCAAATCTTAAAGAAGAATTAAACATAGTAGTTACGCAAGAGGAAATAATGTGGAAACAAAGATTTAAGTACCAATGGATGGACGAGGAGAAAAGAATACCAAGTTTTTGCATAGAATAGTTAATGGACGTAGGCATGGTAAAACCATAAACTCTTCACTTATTAATAATGTGGAAATTTTTGATCAAAATAAGCTTAATAATGTTTTCACTAACTATTACAAAAAAAACTAACAGAAATCATAAAATAACGCTAGATGGTACGACTTGTACTGGAAAAACATAGGGATTATTTTAGATGAGTTAGACATTTTGTTTTGCGAAAGAGGAGATCTAGAAGGCTATCGATGATATGCCTAGAGATAAATCGCCTAGGCTAGATGGATTTCCTATGTTATTTTATAAGAAATATTGTCGTATGTTAAACTTTGGATTTATTGAAATATTTAATGAATTTTATAACAGTACAGCTAAAAAGGTTTGACTTTGCTAACGTTATTCGTCTTCTTAAGAAAGTAGGTGCAATAGAACTTAATGACTTAGAGCTATTTCGTTAATTAACTGTTAAGTTAAAATCATCTCAAAGGTCTTAGCCAACAGATTAAACGCTAAAATAAATAATTTAATCGATATTGCTCAATCCGCTTTTTTATGGCTAGAAATATCACTGATTAGGTTGATATAGTCCAAGAATTTATAAACTACTGTTTGTTAGGAACTGAGTTGATGATGTTTTGATGACAACAACCTTATATAGTTATTATACTTTACTTTATAAAATATATACTAACATTTCCATATATATATATATATATATGTATATAGGAAGTATATGCAGGTATTATCGAAGACTGATCAGTATAAAGACTCAAGCATCAAGATGAAGATTAGAGATTCAAGATTCAAGACTCTAGAGAATCAAGATTTCAAGATCTCAAGATAAATGTCTAGTATTTTGTTAAAACTTCATAATAGCACTCTCATCTTTCTTCCAATTTTCTTTTGGGATGGAACCCAATTTCTATCGAAACCAGTGGCTTACAAACCCACGACAAGTAGCTTACAAACCTACGACAAGTGGCTTACAAACCCACGAAAATCAAAATCATTTAAACTACTTTGTACAAGTTCTCGAGTCCTATGGAGGAGCTCTGTAGGAAGGTTCTTGCAATTTCAGTTTGAATAGATTTTTCAAAATGTTTTTAAATCTGTTTTCAAAATGTTTTAGCTTTCAAAATCATGTTTTCAAAAATGTTTTCAAACTTTGTTTTAGCCTTGAAATATTCCTCCATTCTGATTTTAAAAACTTCTATTTTTAAAACATCAAAACTTATTCTGATTTTAAATATTACTTACATAATTGACGGTCTATATCAATTATATATATATTTAAAATAATGTTTTATATTCATTCTTTATCTCAAAATATTGTTTAAACACTTTATTTTGCTTCAGCGAAGTTTCAACTTGTTTTAAATTCAAATGCTTTTACAAAACAACATCTCTACAATTTTGAACTGAGGGATGTCGACATAAGGGGATACCCCATGTCGACATGGTGACAGTTGGATTCAAAATTCAATTTTCAAAAGAAGTGTCCATTCGTTCAAAAACCTTTCGCCAGTGGTTATGACTGTTGTGCATCTATATAAAGGCTTCCAAAACGAATTTTTTTTAACAACTACTTTCTTATTTTCTTCACTCTTTCTTCTCCACCATTCCATATCCATAAAACTTCATATTTTCAAGATCGTGCCATCATTCTGCCAAATTCTCAATAGGAAATCATTTAGATACTCTCTCTATTTGATTCTCCATCATTCTACTAAAGATCAAACTGCTATTCAGAGTTATAGGATTAATTTGTATTCAAAAAGTCCACAGAGTCTATCCATTCAAAAGGATTGTTATTAAGAAGTGTTAGGGTGATCTTGTGTCCCGTAAATCAAGAGAGTTTACCCCAGACTCGGAGATAGGAGGGTTCCTCAAGGCCTTAGAAATTGAGGGTTGTAATTTGGATATTGGCTTATAAAAATCTGTACAAGGATATTGCCTTGGTGCAGGACTGGATATAGGAGGATTCCGAACCAGTATAAAATCCGGTGTGTTCTTTCCTTTTACTTGCTTTACTTTACTATTTGCATTTGTTATATGTTCTGCGATCATTCTGTGTTAGAATTCTGTTTAGATTTTGTGTTGAAAGTTTTAATTTAGTCATATAGTTCATATATTTTTTAAAACACTATTCACCCCCCCCCCCTCTAGTGTTATTTCTGCCTTAAGATCCTTAATCCGCATCCCCAACACCGTTGTATAGATAATACCACTTGTGCCCTTTTAAAACCGATTTTTTTTTAAAGCTTTTGACTCTATTGATTGGTCTTTTGTTAAAAATTTACTTTTGGCTAGCTTTTTAGCTCTAGATGGATGGATTGGATTATGGGCTTACTCAAAACTAGAAACTTCAGTATAAAGGTCAACGGTATTTTAGGAATAAAATTCAATCTAAACGTGGTCTCAGACAAGACGATCCTTTCATCGCCTCTTCTATTCAACCTTGCACGGGATGTATTTTCTAGAGTTATAAACTTAGCTATTGCAAATGGGGCTTTGGAATGTGTTGCTAATGAGATTACTGAAGACGGTCTATTGGTTCTCCAATTTGCTGATGATACTGTGTTGTTTACCTCGTCTTTACCTAGACACATCACAGCTTTTAAGTTGATTTTATATAGTTTCGAAGTGCTATCAAGACTTAAGATTAATTTTGAAAAAACTTTGATTTTAGGCTTCAACGATGTACACGATACTAAAACTCAAGTTGTTAGCACACTCAGCCATAAAACCATGAATTTTCATATTCACTACATAGGGTTTCTAATTAAACCGACTAAGTTAAAAAAAAAGAAAAAAAAAAAAGAGGAATGGCAAATAATAATTGATAAAATTAGTAAAAAAAATAACTTATATATTTTTATCTAGAGCAGGTAGAACTATTCTACTTAACCACATTTTATCGGCCCTACCTATTTATTAGGTGTCATATTATCTCTTTTCAAAATGGGTGATTGATAAAATATATATAATTAGAACATGCTTCCATTGGATTAGAGATAATTCATGTAGTAATATCAATTTTCTTATTAATTGGGAAAAGGTATGCAAATCTAAAGAAGAAGTGGCTTAGCAATTATAAATCTACATAACATTAAAGTGTCTTTAATAGAAAAAAGACTTTGAAAATTTAACAATAATAACGAAAAGCTTATTTGGAAAGAAATGATTTCGCAACAATTTAATGGTGCAAGTTATAACCTTCACCACGTCACTTCAAATTCAAATAATATGTCTCACTTTTGAAAATCCATTTAAAAATATTTTAATATTTTAATATTTTTAACCTTGGGATTAGTAATATAGTACTCAGGTAACAAACATCATTTTGGGATAATATTTGGATTTCTATTATCCCCCTTCAAATTGAATACAAAGAGCTTTTGATAAGTGTAATTTTAAAAATGCTTTAATATCAGAAGTTTCTAGAGACCTTATAACGAATTTCTATGGATCTTTAATTTCAATTGCATTCTCGAATACGGATCCTTAACTCAATTCGTTTTACTTTGTACTAAGCTAGGACATTAAAACTTAGACAACAAAAGCGATACAAAGACTTGGAGTTGGGATAATATTAAAAATACTCATAAAACTCGATTAACAAGTTTTTGAATTTCTCAGGAACCAGACCTTTAATATTCAAATTAATTTGAAAAGTAAACGCGCCACCAAAAACAAAGCTGCATATATGGTTAATTTTACATAGCAAATTAAGCACAATTGAATTTCTAAAGAAAAAGAACTTGTTTATAGACAAAAAAATGTGTTGTATGCAATTTAAGCCTAGATAATGTAGTTCACATATATTGCAATTGTCCATTAACTAACTCTATACTTGTCAACACTCTTAATATTTTTGACTTTAGCGTGGCCGACACTAATTTCAACTGTGATTACTACTGCAATAATTTCAGACTTCAATATTCCAAAATTACAGAATTTACTAGATACTATATTCACTATTACTTGTTGGTATTTATAGTTTAAAAGAAATCAAAGAATGTTTAATAACATTAACCGTCCTTTCAATAACCCGATTTACGCAATTCACTTTTTTGTTATAACTGGGTTGCAAATAGTACCTATAATTTGAATAAAGATGTTCTATTTGAGGAATATCTTAACAAAGTAAAAAGCCCATTACCATCTTAAAGGTAATATAATTACACATACACAGAGGAGAAGCAATATGGCATTAACCAACGACCCACTTTTAATGTTAACGCTCAAACATTTTACTTTAATCGAAAATTAATTCCGCCTTACATTTTGATTACGTTTTCTTTTACCACATATATGTATATAAACATCATTTATATGTGTATGTGATGTTCTCGCGTCTTTTTTGGTACGATGGCTCGGTTGATTGGCTTGTTGATGTTGGATTGAAGCTATTGTTTGCCTATTGATGACTTGCCATAGGCTTGTGTATGGCCCTTTGATTTTGGCGAGTCGGTGCTTCTTTTGTTTGCTTCCTATGATCGGCTTCGATATTTCTTTTAGTATGGATCGGTCATTGTGCTATATGGCATCTCTAGGTAATAGATTAGTGGGTTTTCGTTTCTTCTTTATTACCATGTACGGGGATTTTGCAACCTAGCAGACTTATTGGTAACTCATTTCAAAGTTTAAGAATAAAATTACATGAGTTTTCTCCTTTTAAACATGATCACTCATTTTACTCAAAAATATTATCAAATGAAATTCAGAAAATTCGCATTAACTATCTAAACAAAATTTTATAATTGATAAAATCGTCTTTTTTCCACAACATATTTCAGTTTTGGTCCAAAACATGGTATTCTCCATGTGATTTTTAATTTTATTTCTTCTTTAAAATCATTTTCACCTTCTTAAAGTCAGTAAATTCTCGAAATACATATATTCATTTTCTAATGAATATTCCCACTTTTAAATTTTTTGCTCGAAGATTATAATTCAAGTTCAAGCATTTCTAAGCCAAAAAACCATGGGTTTTACAGGTCTAACTTCTCATCCTTGGTGAATTAACATGTTACAATTATGTATATCAATTCTAATGACACTATATAACAAACCCAACATAGAAATCAACTTACAAATTATCATATATAACTAAATCTGAATTTTTTTTAGCATCCCAATTCATATTGAGATAATATTACTCACCAAAGTCCAAAGATAAGACTGCTACTTTTATACTTTCTAAGGTTGCTACATATATAAAATAGTCAAGTGAAAATTGCTAGGCAATCGATAGGTCTATTAATGGTACAAGCTTTGGCCAATCTGAACCCGCTCAATTAATACGAGTACAGATACAGGTTCAGCTGGAGTCGGTTACCATTAAGGTTGATTCTGATTTCATCATAACTCAACCTTTCACTATTTTTCTATAAAACCAAAACACGAACGTGTTATTTCTTACCATGAACAACCCAACAAGCCGAGCTCGGGCATTTGGTTTGAAATACTCAATGAGCTCATACCATTCTAGCATTAGAAAGGCGACGTAAAGTAAAAAAAAAAAACAAACAAAATTAATTATTACAGCTCGCTTGTAAACTTGAAAGTTGCACTTGGGCAGACACCATTCTCTATACATGCACAGAGAACAGAGTAGAAACATCAACAATTCAGACTTAAAATATACCATCTCAGGACAAATTTTTTTAAAAGAAATACAGTACTAAAAATAATCTAATATTGATTGATACAAATGGTAGTAAACAACTAGCCATCATAAAGCAAACTCTCGAAAACAAAACGTCTTAAGGCATAAATATTGATAAAACCATAAAATAACAGAAACAAGAGAAGCAATTTAAAGAAACTCAACGCTTCTTGGAAACACCAACAGTCTTTCCTCTTCTTCCAGTAGTCTTTGTGTGTTGTCCTCTGACTCTAAGACCCCAGTAGTGTCGCAGACCACGATGGTTCCTAAACATTTACAACATTTTAAAATTAATTTGGTTTAAAAAATTTATAATAGAAATATTATTTTTATTACTAGTGATCACATACCAAATTTACTATATTTCAAAATAGTATTTATGAGCAGATAGTTCAAGCTCACAGAAAGGGAACAGAAGCTATCATCCTCAGTTGAAAATTTGCTGATTTAATAGTTGAATTTGGGATAGTAACATGGAAAAGAATTAATATATAATAAACGTGTGATAACTCCCCTCCTTTTACAACTTTTTTTTTACATAATTTCTTTGATAAAATGTGTTTCTTAGGGGTTTGGGAGGTAAAAGTGACATTGAAAAGAAAATCAAATCAAAAGAAAAATGTGTTTTAGCAAATGTAGCTAGTATTGTGCATATCTACTCTACAGTAATAAAGTTTGAACAGCAAAGTGCAGAAATAAGTTAATTCTGAAATGAAAAAAGACTCAAACTGATTGAAATCCAATAGAACTAGCATTGACCTTATTATACTGGTACGTACATCTTAAATTTCTGGCTATAACATCACATAAGACATGGAAGATGCACTTGGCTAAGGGACTAAGGAAAAAAAGAACAGACCTGATCTTCTTCAAACGCTCCAAATCATCCCTGAGCTTCATGTCCAAAGCATTGGAAGTAACCTGAGTGTATCTGCCATCTTTGTAATCCTTCTGCCTGTTCAAGAACCAGTCTGGGATCTTGAACTGACGAGGGTTGGCAACAATGTTCATGAGTTGGTCAATCTCGGCATTAGACAGTTCACCAGCCCTACAGTATCACGCGTAAGTTTAGGAAGTTGATAATTAAACATTGACACTAAAGAATAAAATTTGATATCTTTAGCATGTATCGGTTCAGTATTAGCAACATTTGGAACATTTCCAGGTAATTCCAACAACACTTTGGCCAAGGTTTCTAAAAATTCCACTTATTTCTATCCCGGTAAATTTTATAGTATAGTAGTAACAGATAATGATCTTGGTTGCAAGCTTTCATATACGAAAGAGAATTGAATAGAAAACAATTTAATAGTCCTCAATTTTATATCATGCCTTAATTGTCTGTCGGTAATGAAGATATGACTATTAAGGTTGAAGTGGACATATTCATGGTATTTATATGTGAACATATGCAGAATTTCATCACATACCATACAAGAGTGACAAATTGTTTGATTGTGGTATGCAAATAGGTTAACGATAAATGTTTGTCTAGGATGTGGAGGAAAAATGTAGCAACTACATTTAGAGCGTGAGTTAAGGGATAATCAACTCAACTTAAAAGGTATGAGCTCAAAAATAACAAAATTGACATAGTTGTATGCTCTATTGAAGAATCCAATAATCTTGATACGATGACTCTTGATGAGTTGGAAAGCAGCCTCCTTGTTCATGGACAGCAAATGAGGAGTCATGGAGAAGAACAAGTTCTAAAAATCAATCATGATGACAGAGAGCAAGGAGAGGAAGAGGTGGATTCTGAGGTTCATTTAGAGGAGGCGGCAGAGGAAGGCAAGACAAACAATGAATAAAGCAACTGTTGAATGCTTTAAATGCCATAAACTAGGACATTTTCAATACAAATGCCCTAGTAGGGAAAAAGCTACAGACTATGCCAAATTAAATGAAAAAGAGATTTTATTGATGTCATATGTTGAGATTAATAGTGCCAAAAAGGAAGGAGTGTGGTTTCCAGATTCAGGATGGTCCAATCATGTGCCAGGAAACAAGTTCTAAAAATCAATCATGATGACAGAGAGCAAGGAGAGGAAGAGGTGGATTCTGAGGTTCATTTAGAGGAGGAGGCAGAGGAAGGCAAGACAAACAATGAATAAAGCAACTGTTGAATGCTTTAAATGCCATAAACTAGGACATTTTCAATACAAATCCCCTAGTTGGGAAAAAGCTACAAACTATGCCGAATTAAATGAAAAAGAGATTTTATTGATGTCATATGTTGAGATTAATAGTGCCAAAAAGGAAGGAGTGTGGTTTCCTGATTCAGGATGGTCCAATCATATGCCAGGAAACAAGCAGTGGTTTGTAGATTTTGATGACCAATTCAGGCACTCGGTGAAGCTGGGAAACAATACACATGTCGGTGATGGGAGAAGGAAACATCAAGCTCAAAATTGAGGGAGTAACTCAAGTAGTGATGGATGTTTTATATATCTAAGCTCAAAAGTAACTTGTTGAGTACTGGTAAATTTAAAGAGAAGAGACTTATTAAATTAATTCAAAATGGAGCATGTAGAATATTTCACTGTAGAAGATAACTCATAATGCATACTCCACTAACAACCAATAGAATGTTCGTTCTACTTGCTACAATTATATCTCAACCATCAACATGTTTTCAAGTGGCCACTGAACATATCACTGATTTGTGGCATCGAAGATTCGTCCATCTAAACGATAAAGGCCTTAAAACCTTACGGTCTAAACAACTATTCAAGGGACTACCTCAACTCAAAATAAAGTGTATGGTTTGTAACAGTAGAAAACAACACCGCGAAGCCAAACCCAAGGAAAGTTAGTGGAGAGCATAAGAGAGGCTTCAGCTGATCCATGTTGATTTATGTGGCCTCATCGCTCTTGTTTCTTCGAGCGGTAATAAAAGATACACCTTGACCTTCATTGACGAATTTAGTAGGAAAGCATGGATTTATTTTCTAGCTAAAAAAAGTGAAACTTTTGCAATGCTGGTGTACTTTAAAAGTGTTGTTGAAAAGGAGACGGGACGGATATATGTTGTTTAACAACCGATAGGGAAGATGAGTTTACCTCACAAGAGTTCAATGGTTTTGCAAAACTCATGGCATAAAGTGACAACATACAACTTCCTGCAACCCTTAACAAAATGGGGTTGTTGAGCGTAAAAACCGAACAATAACGAGCATGGTTTGTTGCTTGCTCACAGAGAAACAAATGCCAAAGTATTTTTGGTTTGGCTAGAAGCAGCTCGTTGGACTGTGCATGTACTAGGTTGATCTAGGTTGAAGGCATGGGTGAAACGAAACATGAGATATTGATTAATATCTCGAATATATCAGCCGAAATTTACAAATATCGGCCGATATTTGGAGCGTAACAATATTCTGAGATCTCCCCGATATATTGCTTTTTTTTAAAAGATATAGGCCCATCTCAACCCAAATTCAAAAAACAAACAGGCATTTTCTTCATTATCCGATCAAACTTCCCAAAAATCACGTTGCTCATCAAAAATATCGAACTCCCTCTTCTAAAAAAATCAAACACCCTCTGCTTAAAAAATCAAGCTCCCTCTTCCAACTTCTCGATCGCTTTTGACGATCTGCAACTTCATCTTCGATCCATCTCTCTACTTCTTACAAGTATGTAAATTAGGGTTTTCTTTATTTTAATGAAATTCAAAAATTGAATTTACAGTATAATTTAGAGTAGATTTGCAAATAGATTTAATTTGCAAGTATAATTTCGTGTTTATTCAAACATTTTGTGAATATTGGTGGCGCTGTGAATGCCCTGCAACAGAAAATAATGCAAGCATGAAGGGTAGAATTTCCTTGTTTACGTGATGGGAAGTAATGCAAGCACAATGGGTATTGTTTCCTGCTTTTATGTTGGTATTCATATAACAATGGTTCATGTCAGTTTAGAACTTTAATTATGTAAGTGGTGTTTATTCAATATTTTTGTAACGTTTAATTAGATATGTATGCGTTGTTTAGTGTTGTGTAAACTTCATGGATATGGTTTTTTAATATTGTTTATCATATTTTAGTATTGTATGAACTGATTTAAAATATTGAAATATACGCCGATATGGTCCCAAGATGAGCTTTAAGGTCCGATCTGTAAATCCGATATTGGCATCCGAAATGCACTCGTCTCATCTGAGATCTCTCCCGATACGATACCGAGTCACTAAAATCGCCGAGACGAAACGTGATCGATATCCGAGATTTAAAACATTGTACTGAATATAAGTCCCACTGTAGCAGTGAAAGACAAGACTCCTGAAGAGTGTTGTAGTGGGGATATACCAAATGTGGATTACTTTAGAGTTTTGGGATGCATAGGCCAAGTATGTCTCAAGTAGTAAGAGAATGAAGTTGGAAGACAAAAGCTACAAGTGTGTGCTTCTCGAAATGAGTAACGAGTCAAAGGCATACAGAGTCTTCAATCCAATCACTAAGAAGGTGATTACTAGCAAAGACGTTGTGTTTGATGAGAGTAGGAGTTGGAACTGGGGGAGGAGCAGTAAGGATGTGAAGCTTGGCATTCTTGATTGGATATATAAAGATGATAATGAACTTAGTGATTATGATGAAGAAGAAGAGAATATCATCATTGAACAAGGAGAAGCTTCAGACTGAAGTGACTTGTTATAAGATGGTCCATCTAGTTCAACTGAAGGAGCTGCACAAAATTCACCTCAAGAACGAGATAGAATGGCACCGACAGGGAAGCAAGATTATGTCAGCGGTGAAGGGTTATCAGAGGAAGAAGACTTGCAAAATCTAGCTCTCTTTATGTTACATGAAGGTCCAACTTGTTATGAGGAGAGGTTGCTATAGATGAAAAGTGGAGAAATGTGACGAATTTGGAGATTGCAGCTATAGAAAAAAAATGAAGCATGGGAGCTAGTAAATTTTCCTATGAAAAAAATTGGTGTTGAGTGGGTGTACAAAACCAAACTGAATAAGTTGAGCAATCAACAACTGCAAAGCACACTTAGTGGTGAAGGCAATGCACAAACGCATGGAGTTGATAGCGAGGTTTTTGCACCGATTGCTCGTTGGGATACCATACGTATGATATTACCATTAGCTGCACAAAAAGGATGGTTAGTGTTCCGCTTGGATGTGGAGTGCATTCCTTCACGGTGAATTAAAAGAAGCTTTGTGTATAGAGCAACCAGAGGACCATGTTCGAGAAGGTGAGGGTTATGTTCGAGAAAGTGAGGAGAACAAAGTTATAAGCTCAAGAAAGCTCTATATGGATTAAAACAAACCCCTAGAGCTTGGTACGGCTAGATACATCCGAATTGAAGGGTACTTTATCCAGAAGGGGTTTGAAAGATATAGCTATGAGCACACACTCTTTGTCAAAACATATGATGAAGGTAGATTCTTAGTTGTGAGTCTTTATGTGGATGATCTAATTTTTATAGCGAACGATGTTGGCATGTGTCTTTCACGAGCTCCATGAAACTCGAGTTTGATATGACTAACCTAGGGAAAATGAAATATTTATGCTAATGAGGTGCTTGAAAGGTTTGGAATGGAGAATTGCAATTCAATGAAAAATTCATGTCTAGTCCAAAGGAGGTTCACATGCTAGCTGCTAAAAGGATGCTCGGATACTTGAAGGGTACTTCTCTACTACTAATAATGTAAATTCACTCCACCGAGTTCAACCATGTTTTTTGAAATTCCCAATCTACCCTCCGCAATTCACATCACAAAAAACTGTATGGGTATAGCGGATTAATGGGAAG
Source organism: Allium cepa (assembly GCA_030765085.1). Classification (NCBI taxonomy): domain Eukaryota; kingdom Viridiplantae; phylum Streptophyta; class Magnoliopsida; order Asparagales; family Amaryllidaceae; genus Allium; species Allium cepa. The sequence continues at coordinate 56,740,435 of CM060939.1, forward strand.
TCCAATTGTTATTTGCTACGACAAGCTTTCTATTGGTTTTTCGTAGTAGCTACAGTTATGTTTTTCAAGTAAATTAAAGTGTGGTTCGCACAAAAAATATACTTGTTTTTGTTGAGAACTGATAGTAATTAGGTGCATGTGATACTGACAAAAGTGTGCAAACCATCGTTGGCCATGTGAAAACTATAGTTTTGAATCTGTGTGTTGTTGTCTATGATTTTCAACTGACGTGTTATTCATCTTGGAATATGGTTCAGTGCAAACAAGTCTTTGTGTGATGTTGTATTTAATTTTGGAAAATTTGTTCTCGTGTTACTTTGTTTTGGTCTTTGAATTCTTTCAGAATTATAGTCCTTTAAATTCACTTAACATGAATGGATATAATTTTGTCCATGAGTGTTGGGAACTAAGAGTTGAAGTCATTGAACTCAACTGAGATGTGCCTTTATAGGATAAAGTCTTCCTACAGTTTGTTTTTACCACACATAGTGCTGAAGAAAGCACAATATTAAATCATGCCTTCGGAATCATCTTTAATAATAGTTGTAATATCTTTGGTGTCGCGCTTTTTTTGTTATCAACTTGAACTATCAAAAAGTTCCTATATAAATATTATTAAATATTAATATCACTTAAAAATAAAATTTAAAAGATAAGCGTTCTTTACCAATTCAAAACACTCATCTACAAATATTATTGAAAGCTCAGTGTCACTTAAAAATAGGATCTAAAAATAAACTTTCTCTTCAAAGTCGTTTCTTAATAATTAATAATAATAATAATAATTTAAACCAATAAAAAATTAAATTCATTCTTTATTAATTACCAATAAAAATAGAAATTTAACCTAACAAAAAATTCGATGCTGCAATTTAGAAAGAAAAATAAAACTAACATCGCTTCAACGCAAAAAAGGCTAAATATTTATGTAAATCATATTTTTTCTAATGAATTAGACATATACAATTTTTCAAAAAATCAATTCACGCGCAAAATGTGTACCATCATCACGTGCGAAGTGCCGTAACACTCGTTAGGTGTATTTTACAAAAGAGGAGCTGAATATATCAAAGAGCTTACACTGATAGCGACTATGCTAGTGATATAGATGATAGAAAAAAATGTCTGGCTATGTGTTTATGCTGAGTGAAGGAGCTGCAGCATGGAGTTCAAGGAAACAACCAATGGTGAGTTTATCCACGGCTGAAGTTGAGTATATTGCAGTTGCATACGAACGAAGAAGATTCTCAAAAGACTTGGTCATTCTCAGTGTGAGTGCATTAAAGTGTTTTGTGATAATAGTTCTTCAATTGAGCTATCAAAGAATCCGATGTTGCATGGACGATCCAAGCATATTGATGTAAGGTTTCACTTCTTGCGTAATCTCCTAAGAGGTGGTGTAGAGCTGTACATTGTGGCACAGATGAACAAATTGCGTATATAATGACCAAAGGCTTGGAAGTTGGAGGTTTTGTGAGGCTTCGTGGGATTCTTGGGGTTCAGATGATGGAGAATATAAACTGATTGCTTCTAGCAATTTCAATTTAGGGGATGAATTGTTAGGAACAACAATGGAATTAGTGAATGCACAAGTTTGTTTCGTTAAGTCCGATATAATTTTCTTTTAGTATTTAGTCAATAACTCCTAGTTTTTTGGATCATATTTATTTTAGTTGTGTCTTGACTATGTCTTGTATAAATCACGTTTTTACGAGTCAAACGTGGATGAACTTTGTTTTTTCTTGCATCATGTAAAGGCTGTATTTAAGCCAAGTTACTTCTTTTCATCTTTTCAATAATATTAATCATTCACCAAATTTTGGGAGCTGATTGTTTTAGATCTCAATACTTCAACACATGAAATCAATTTCAAAATGAGTAAAAACCTTGAAATATGGATTCTTTGAATTTATGATTTGCAATTTGAATCCCCTTTAGATTTAAAGTTTGAACTTTACGGTTCATGATTTAAATCCCATTTTGAAATCCTTGCTTATACTACTAACTTTAAAAAATCAAATTCCTGCTATAGAATTTGATTAATAAGGTTGTATCGCAACATTTTAATGTTCAAATTTTAAAGCATCTCTGATACAAAGGGCACGGAAATAACCATTTAGATTATAGCCAACCATTTTAGTGTTCATAGTAAGCAACATATAGATTCTGATAAGTCATTATAGAGTGTTAATGAAAAATTTATACAAATTGCTAAGGGCCCAAAAAACTCAGCTGCGTGTAGATGAACTAGATAATTACTTAACTAATCCCAACACACTTCAATTTTCATTGGATAAAAAATTCAACAAATTCGATCACTCTGTTCGCAATCAAAGCAGATAATAACAGAGAAACAAGAAAAATCTTACCTTCTGTTCATATCTATGTCTGCTTTTTTGCAGACGATATTCGCAAATCGTCTTCCAATACCCTTGATTGAAGTCAAGGCGAACATGATTTTCTGCTTTCCATCAACATTTGTGTTTTGAACACGCAGAATATGTTGGAAGTCCTCACCTGCAACTAGAGACTAAATGAAATAAAGAATCAAGTACATACTATTAGCTGAAATCAATCAGATGTAGTAAGGAAAAAGAAAAAGAAAATTTATCACTAAGGTTTTCAAAATCACACCATTGCAGCAGCGATATAGTTTGCAGAGATGACGGCTATCAAGGTAACGGTGTAGTAAACCCTAGAAAAGTTGCGATTTTATACTACCTGAATAGAAATAGCAAATGGGCTGGCTCTAAACCCATAGGCATTTCATACGATTATTTTTCAATGTGTTTATTAATGCTCTTAGCAAGAGCATGTGTTGCCAGATAATGGCAAGTAGGGTAGTATTCACTGTTTTGCCAATTCTATTCAGCCCCCGCAGAAAAATCCAATATAAGCATGTTTTTGTTAAGTGCACTCATTTTATTGTTAAAAAATTTCATCTATAACTTTCTATAGTAAAAATTAGTTCGTAAAAGAATTTCACTATAGAAAAAATCCCTTGAACAAAAGAATTTCACCATCGAAAAATTACTTCAGCAGAATCACAAATAAACATAAAATTCAAGTTTCATCTTTTCTGCGAAAAATATACATTTTCAAATCAAAAAACAAACATGAAATTCAATTTTTACCTCTTTTGATTAAATTAGGTTTGTCATCATCACAATCCATCGATTTGAACACAAGATTGAGAATTTACATAAAATTCGATTATTATGGTTTCTTGGTAAGGAAAAAAGAAAGAAAATATGATACGAGATAAAAAAAAGATGGACGAATGATAAAGTGATAAAGAGACATTTTGTCATAATTTTTTTTTAATTTAGGGGGGCTACTAAGCAATATCACGTGTTTAAATAGCATTTGCTATTTCATATCAATATTTTGCTACTGGGTTGGAGTGGTCGATTAACCGATAACAAAAAACTTATTCAAGGTTGAGAACTTTGATCAGGTGTTAAACGCCATGTTTTAACTTCTTTTTTTTTTATTTTGAAAATGGTACTTTATATACTGAAAAAGAAACACATATATTTTCATGATATGTCTCATTAAAACCTTACAACCCTCTAACATATACGAGTACCTTGCAAGAAAAAAGAGTACATATCATTTTCATATATTAACGGTACAACGAGTTTGAGTCGGAACCAAGTTGTCAAATAGATAGAGGAGTAAGCTAATAATAAACACATTCAAAACCATCCGTACGAGCAAGTTGGGTCAATAAACAAAACAAAAAAAGCAAAAAAAATCAAAGCTCAAAATACACGTGAATACAAATAAAAATAAAAAATGGAAAAAGACACTTCGGTCAACCTCCACGCGTTATCACCAACTAGAGAGAGAAAATTCCCTACTTTACCAAATTAGAAACTGATCTAAAACTCTCGAACAAAAAAGATCAATAATGGCGGAAGCTGGAGCATTAATAGAGGATGAAGACGGTGAACACCAGCTTGAAGAGGCAGGCAAATCATAGCTCAAGGAGGTCGATAGTTAGCAGAGGGATATGAAGCGACGCTAAACTCAGCTAAGGTAAGTTTAAGCTCTAAGCTTATTATTTGAGGCTCTAAAATATGTTGAATTATAAATTTATTGTCTTGGATTATAGGGTTAAGTCTCAAATTGTTTGGCAGTTCAATTCCTTTAAAAACCCGATTATTTCGCTCACACCAAATATTCCAGATTAGGCAAGTAATTGTGACGTTGGTGATTTGGTTGCTTATCAAGTTATTTTTCTGAGTTTGACAAATAGTTTCCAAAAGATTGTGTATATCATGATTGTTACTGAAATTCAACTTAAGCTTAAGCATAGTGTCTTCCAGTAATTTCCTCGAATATCTGCGTTTAAAAAAAAGATGATCTTTGTCTTCATTATGATTTGAGCACAACATACAAGTTCAATCTATGTTAGGATTCCATCTGTTGATCCTATCTTTGGTATTTAATTTGTTTAGTATGTCCAAGAGGGCACAAATAGACATCTTTGGGGCACAACCTTTATCCCAAATAACCTTTGTCCAATTAAAATCAGTGTGTCCGCATCTGAAATGTGTCCATGTTGATTTCAAAGTAAATTGGCCATGACTATTAGGAGACCAGCACTAGAAATCTTGTTACATTTGTTTATGAATAGCTATATTTTTGACTGATTGATGAGATTGTGTAGGAATATAATCAAGGTGTTGTTTCCACTAATTATCAGAAGTTAGCATGGAAACTTTTCTGCTATATTCGCCAGTAACAGACATTGTATTCCATCCATACTTATCAATCAAGAAGGCACCATTAATCCATGGGTCAAATTAGATATCAGTATTTTTACCATTGACAATTCTCCTACCTATTAGCCCTTTACACCATTGTCTAGCTCTTAGCATGGTCTTCCAAGTATATGAGGCATTGTTGTTCGTAGTAGTAGTTCAAAAATTAACATTACTATAATATTTATTATGTATCAACTTAGCCCAAAGAGAATCACCTTGAAAAAATAATTCCATAAAAGTTTGGCAGCAATAACTTTGGCAACTTCATCAATTTTCCTAATTCCAAGACCACGTTCACTTTTTGTTTTATACACATCATCCCAACACATTGTATGAGCTTTTGATTTCCATAAAAAATTAGCACATAAAGAGTTGATTTTCTGAGTAACTGTCACAGGAAATTGAGTGACTTGAAGCCAAAATTGAACCATAGGATATATGGCAGTTTGATTAGCTCTGCTCTACCTCTAATTTCGAGGAACTTGTTGTGCCAATGGCTGAACTTTTTGTTAATTTTGTCAATTAGCCGTCCAAAGTCCATTGCCTATAATTTGTTGTTAGATAGAGGATGCCCAAATACATAATTGGCAGATTTCCAACACTGATTTTATGCATGTCAGTAATTTGATGCTTGTTAGTTGCACCTGAACTGAAAAACAATGTTGATTTATTAGCATTAAAATCCAGACTAGTTAAGTTCCTTAGGTTTTGAAAAATGTGATGTATGCTTTCAGCATTTTTAGTGGTGGCTTTAGCTAAGATTAAAATATCATCTGCATATAGCAAATGAGTAATCATTGGTTCAATTTGGTATATGGGGATGATATTACCTTTCAAGAATTCCACATCAATGTTAATAGTAAGAGATTCGATAGCAATAGAAAGTAAATATGGCGAGAGAGGATCTCCTTGTCTTAATCCTCTCGAGCTGTCAATGAAACCATAGGGGGAACCATCTATTAAAACTGAAAATGGAGTAGAAATACATTTATATATGAGATCAGCGAATAATCGTGGAAAACCCATAGAAATCAGCATATGATAAATAAATTCTCTACTTATTTTATCATAAGCCTTATGCAGATCAATTTTCAGGCAAAAATTGTTAGAATTTCTTCCGTTGAAACCTATAACCATTTCATATGCTAGTAGGGAATTTTCAAAAATAATTCTCCAAGGAATGAAAGCATTCTGGTTATATGAAATAAGGTCATTCATATAAGCTTTCATTCGATTACAATGAAGGTTGGCTAAAATTTTATATGAGACATTACATAGAGAAATTGGTCTAAAATCAGACTTGTTAACCGCATCAGATTTTTTTGAAATAAGACAGATAAAAGTATGATTGATTTCTCTAATAATTTTCCCCAGATTGGAGGATACCATTCATAGCATTCCAGATATCATATTTAATTTGCTCCCATGAACTTTATAAAATTTTGAGTTAAGAGCATCTGATCTAGGGAAGCTGTTAATCTGGAAAATAGCTTCTTTAATTTCTGTTTGCACAAAAAATGGGCAAACACCTCCAAGTCATATGAATTAGTTGATTTTATGTTGTTTTTAATGATTTGGGTGATTTATGCAAATACATAAAAAGCAGGGACTAAACTGTAAAAGACACGCAGATTTATAGTGGTTCGGCCAGAATGTGCCTACGTCCACTTTATATGTTATTCTCCTTTACTCTTCGGATTACAAGTACAAAGCTTTTATTACAAGCATCTGAAAGTTGTTTGAAAGTTCAATCTGTGCTTGAGCTCTTAAACTTGTCTGCCATTGTTGTACCCATGCCCCTCTATTTATAGAGTGAGGCTGAGGGTAGGGATCCTGGATGTATATAGCTGCTGGTGGGCCTGGGCTGAAGCAATTTGGCCTAGCAGAATTGGTCTGGTCGTGTCCTCCCTCGCTTCTGGTTCGGCAGTGGATGGAGGTAGGTTGGTTCGGTAGAGCTTGGTTCGGTGGGACATGATCCGGTGGTGAGTGGATGGAGATTGGTTCGGTGGGACATGATCCGGTGGTGAGTGGATGGAGCTTAGTTCGGCTATGTAGGGGAAGTTGGTTGGTTCGGCAATGCTTGGGAGTGGTGTTGGACCGGTAGGGCTCTGGAGAGTGTATTGGTCCGGCATTGTTTGGAGAGGAGACGGTTCGGTGAAGGTGAATTCGGTAGTAGGTGGGAATAGGTTGGCTTGGCAATGCTTGGGAGGGAGTTGGCTCGGCAATGCTTGGAGAGGAGATGGTTCGGTAGTAGGTGGAAACATGCCCAACATTTTCCCCCCAAAGTGGGGCATATGCCAGCATATGTCGCGCTTTGTTTTAGCTTGGACAGTCTCATCCGGCATTCTCATCCGGCTCTGTGTGCCGAACCAGTGGTCCGGTCGCTTCCATTTGCCTATAAGTATGGCATTGTGCTTTCGTTATTTCTTACCAAGTGAAACAGCCGAATCAAATTCTTAACTATCGAACAAATTGTAGTGCCGAACCAGTTCTGACTGCCGAATCAACTGTATACCGAATCGACTTAACTGCCGGACCAGGTAAGCTTTCTTCTTCCGAACGATTTTTTAAGGTTGAACCTCCGAATGAACTTAGAGACTTTGATTTACCGAATGAACCTTCCGGCTTTGAACTACCAAATGTTCTTCTTATATTTTGAATTACGAGTGAAATTCCGGACTACATATACTTGTATGTTTATATCCTCTGTTTTAACGATATACTTTCTTGTGTTGCAGATAAATGTCCCGTAAAGTGGAAACTCGATCAGATAAGAAGAAATCCAAGGATGAAGGAGAGTCCACCGTAGTGCCCCCAGCTCAGCCAAGACCGGAACGTCATGGACCCACCCCGAGATCGCTAGTAGATGGGTATGGTCCTCGAGAGCTTCTGAATTCTCCGCCTGACTGCTTTCCTAGCTCTCTCAAAGAAGAGCAGCTTGATGTTATCTCCCGCTCCTTTGGGATTGATAGAGCACGCATGCTGTTGCCAGGGAAGGGGGTCATGCCATATAATCCTCCTGAAGGATATTTCGCTTATAGTAGATACCACTGCATGTGTGGGGCCATTCCTCCAATCAATGCTTGGATAGTTAGCTTCGTCGCCTATTTGAAGGTGGCCCCTTTCCAGCTCCAGCCCAACTCCTACGCTATCTTGGTGTGCCTATTCGTGATTTTCCAGAGAAAGTACGGGCGCCCCCTTCCAACCGGGAGATTCGGTACCTATATAACTTGAGGGGTTACAAGAAGGGTCTCCATACATCATTTTGGAATCGGCCGTGTCCTTCAAGTCGGTCCTGGACTTGTATTCAAAGTTCACCGTGTTTAAGAAGGAATGGTTCTTCATCCAGGATGACTCCGTTTCTATCCACCACTTCACCTCTGGCTGTAAGTTGAAGCTTATTTATAATTTTCGTTCTAACTGAAATGCTTCTTCTCATGTGTTTTTATTTTCTGCTAGCGACATGTGGCTTTGCGGTCGTGGAGAATCATCACCTGGTTTAGATGGCCGCGGAGATAGAAGCCATTTCGGGAAGGGATAGGTCAGCTTCTTACCTGATCAGGAATGCCACTCTCCTAGGACACAACTTGATTCTACCACATCAGTCTGTGGTCAAGCAGAGGGATACGGCTGAGGAAAGGGCTGCTAAATCCAAAGGAGGGGCCACGACAAAGAGCAGCAAGAGGAAACCCTTCTCGATACCTCCAGTCGTCGGGGGGAAGAAGCTTAAGAAAACTGATGGACCCTCTCCCAGCACGTGCCCAGATGTTCCGGAGGAGGAAAATGGAGAGGAGGAAAGAGGCGAGGAGGAGAGCGGAGGTGATGGAGAAGGTGATGGTGGTAATGGTGGCGAAGGACAAAGTGGTATTGGCGTTGGTGCCTTGACCTCTGGGCAAGCAGGTGAGATTCAAGAGTGGACGGATGATGCTTTCCGCCAAGCTTTTGAGGGGTTGGAAGAAGGGTCGGCCTTGGTGGAGAAACCGAAGAAAACTGATAAGGCCGGGACTGGTGCCAGTCCATCTTCTGAGAGCATTTCAGCTAGGGAAACTCCGGCGGTTCAAGGTGAATTTTGACTCCTCTTTTAACTTCACATGTTTCTTGGATTATAGTCTCATGCATGCTTGTAACACTTGGTTTTTATTCCAGGAACGGGTAAAGTGGCCAATACATCAGACATTCGGCACCGCCTCGAGCAATTCAAACTCCCCAAAGCTTCTGCTAAACCGAAGCCTTCGACCAATCGTTCCGGGGACGTAGTCGGCTACCGTCCTCTTCTCGGAGTCATTAAAGAGGATATTCAAAAGAGAAAGAGGAAGCACTCCATGTTCGAACCTTCACTTGGACCTCAGCCCCCAACCCAGCCTACTCACGACATCACGGGGGAGGATACTGAGTCCATACCATCTCCGCATCCATCAGAGAATCCTACTGTTACTCATGTTGATCGTCCCGGCTTGGCTCGTAACCCATTTGCGGGTCATCCAGATCTAGACCCGAGTTCTCATGATATTTCCTTCGATGAGGTTACAGGTGAGCACCCCCTACCCCGCAATCCTATGGTAAGGGTGCTTGATGAGGCTAAGTCTTTGGATCTCGACTTGTTGACCACTCGGATTGTGACTATGGGGGATGAGGCCAAGGCAAACATCGATCGGGTGGCTTAGGAGAGCAGGAAGTTGATGGGGATCACGCCCGACTGGTCAAGGCCGGGGAGGAAATTGGGAGTGCCAACATAAGATTGCGGCTAGTGATTGCCGACCAGGCTAAGCAACTTGCCGATCAGGCCATCCAGATCTCTCAGCACGGGGCTGCCTCCAGACGGCTAAAGAAAACTATGGAAGAGGCTAGCAGAGCCGAGCTACAAAAAATGGAGGCCATCTGCAAGGAATGGATCGATATAGCCATTGCAACGGTAGACGGTGTTCGGAAGGCGGACCTTGAGCGGGTAGAGGTGTTATCCGGGAAGCTTGAAGTTGCGGAGCTTGCTCAAGCCAAGCTGAAGGAGGAGATGGAGGTGATGAGGAAATCCCTTCAGACTGACCGCTCGTGATACCGATCGGAGAGGGATGCTGCCGTTGCAAAGCTGTTGGCTTCTGAAGTCAGGATGAGGGAGTTCGAGGAGAACGAGGGGATGATGGACGATATGCTGCAGGATATGTATTTTCGTACTTGGAAGCGGGGCAACCTATCCTGGATGGACGATTACCCCCGGGTCATGGCTAGGATATACCTCCGCGCTTTGGAGGAGGCCAAGGCTGATGCGGATAAAGAGGGTGGCGTGGCCTTCAGAATGGATGTGGTTACCGCTCAGTTCACCAAGGAGGAGAAGGTGGCGGTGAAGGAGGGCATGTGGCTGCTTGCTACCGAGGAGATAGGCGTGCAGTTGGGAGATGACGATCAAGGAACGGATGTTGGTAAGTCTTCCCTTTTTGCCTTTTCATAGCTTGGTTGCTTATCATTTATCTAATAGATTCTTCTCCTGAATTGGACAGGTGGGACCTCTGGTCAGCATGCTGGGAGCCCTGTTCATGCGGTCAAGTAGATCTTGGGGGGTCGGAAGGATAGAGATGAAGTTCTGATGCTGCCGACTATTTGGGCTTGATCCGGATATTTTTGGTTTTACTTGACATTCCTGTATATACTAGTTCCAAAACATTAATGTACTTTCAGGTTGTAATTATGTCATCGCAACGAACGACTTTATTTTTTACATGTAATTTTATAACATAAGTTGATTCTGTTATATTTGGATGCTGTTGTTATTTTGATGTCAACTTCTTGCTTAAAGTATAATTTCATGTCTTGCAATGTTAATGTTATGTGTGAATATATCAGAGCTACTTATTTGTATACAAGAGAAGAAAGTACCGCCCTTTCGATTTTTAGTTGTAGATGGTAGCTTTGAATGCCCTGTGTGATTGAATACGGGTTGAGTGACCCGTCATCCAGCTGAGAGTTCTCATTCCCATTAGCGAGTGCATCTTATTTGGTGTCCTATACTTTAAGGGTTGTTATAGAGGATAAGAGGAAAGTTTTTATAAATAAAATGGAAATATAAGGAATAGAAAAACTTCCAATCAAGGAAGGCCTTCGATGTGCTTAAGTTCGTGGCAAACGGGTTTTGTAGTCACTTTCCCTAGCTGTGGGTCTTGGAGATATTTGTTACCCATCTTACGCCTCTGCGGGGAGTTTTCTTTTTTACCACAGCCGTACTTAAGACACATCGGAGCCGAGATCGCGCACAGTAACTACTCGGGCCATTATGGCCCGTAATCGTGGGTATTATTCGATTTACTGTGGCCGGCTAGCGCGGGTGTCGATCGTCAACCGTGAACTGCCCCTGGCTGGCCACACCTTATGTTGGGGCTTATAATCGGTTCACGGTTGCCGGCGAGCCGAACGCCGTAATGAGCTGCCTCGGCTATAGTCGGCCTTCTCGGTGGCTTATAATCGGCTCATTACAGTTGGCTTTGAGGGCCGTCGCGAGCAATGAGTTAACCCGCAACAGAGGGATGCTGGAGCAAAAGTGTCTCATTGGCGAGGGCATAGATTCGTATAGTACCTGTTAGGTCTTGTCCAGGTGAGGTCGTGCCGTGAAGTGTCCAGAATGGAAATTCCGTTACACAGGATTTTGTTCAACAGAAAAGGATAAAGCTTAACAAGCAGCCAAGATATAAAGGAACAAGTTAAAAAAGAGACAAGATTTTTAGATTGGTTCGGCACGAAAATGCCTACGTCCACTGATTCTCTTTATTAATTCACTTCATATGGGCAGTACAAGTTAAGAAAAGTATCGACGAAGGTGTTGGATGTTCCATGCCCTCTGGAACACCTCTCCGTCCACTGTTGACAAAATATAAGCTCCGTTGTGGAGATCTTTATGAATTACATAGGGTCCGTCCCAGATTGGATCTAGCGCTCCACGGCGTGGAAAGATCCGTTTGAGGACAAGATCTCCTTCTTGTAAGCTGCGGTGTTTGACTTTGGAGTTGTATTGTGCTGCCACTTTTTGCTTGTGAGCTGCCGCTTTGAGTGCTGGATCGTTTCTTCTCTCTTCAATTAGATCCAAAGACATGTGGAGGAGTTCTTCGTTCTCTTCTGGGTTGTAGTGGATCCTACGGTGGGAAGGCACTATAGTTTCAACTGGGAGCATGGCCTCCGATCCGTATGCCAAAGAGAAAGGAGTATGCCCTGTTGATGTTCTGTAAGATGTGCGGTAGGCCCAAAGTGCCGCAGGAAGTTCATCCACCCAAGCGCCTTTTGATTTTTCAAGTTTCTTCTTGACGAGAGTTTTAAGAATTTTGTTGACAGCTTCGACTTGTCCGTTTGCCTAAGGATAAGCTACAGATGAGAAGCTTTTATGAATTCCGTGCTCTCGGCACCAGTCGACGAACTCCTCGCTGTCAAACTGAAGTCCATTGTCCAATATGATTTTGAGTGGAACCCCGTACCTGCATAGAACATTTTTGATCAAGAAATTAATAACTTTTGCCGAAGATATTTTATTTAAAGGTTCTGCTTCCACCCATTTGGTGAAATAGTCGACTGCCACTATAGCATATCTGGCTCCGCCTCGGCCCATCGGCAGTTCGCCAATCAAGTCAATTCCCCATACTGCAAAGGGCCAAGGGCTGGTCATTTGAGTAATCTCATTTGTTGGTAGTCGAGGAATCTTAGCAAATTTCTGACATCTATCACATCTTTTGATGAAGTCTAAGGCGTCTTTGTTTAGAGTGGGCCAGTAATACCCATATCGGAGTATTTTCTTTGCTAGGGTCTGCCTTCCAGTGTGATCTCCGCAACTTCCTTGATGGATGTTGGACAAGACTTCCTTGGCTTCCCTTCCAGCGACACACCTTAATAAGGGGTTAGAGAAGCCGCGCCGATAGAGGATGCCTTCTTGTATTGTGTAGCGGGAAGCTTTCCTCAAGATTTTCTTAACTTCGTTACGCCCGTCGGGCAGTGTGTCACTTTGTAAGTACTTTCAGATGGGAGTCATCCAAGTTTCCTCTTCGATTGCAGCTATCAGATTCACTGGCTCGAAACTCGGGGCTAGTTGCTTTGAGATGGTTATTGTTCCGGAAGTGGTGACGTCCTTCATGCTAGCTTGCTTTGCCAGTTCGTCGGCCTCCTGATTCTCTCCTCGAGGAATGTGTTTGATTAAATAGTGATCCAATTGATTGAGCAGCAGCTTGGTCTTCTTTAGATATGCTGTGAGTCGTTCTCCTCGAGTCTGGAATTCTCCCAGTATTTGATTTACAATAAGTTGAGAATCACTATGGAGACATAAAGAACCGACTCCAATCTCTATGGCAAGTTCTAATCCGGCTATCACTGCTTCATATTTTGCATCGTTGTTGGTGGCTGCGAATTCCAACTTTAGGGAATAGTGTAGCTTCCTTCCCCTGGGGGTGATTATCACAATACCTGCCCCCGAGCCTTGTTCGTTTGATGCTCCATCTACAAAGAGATTCCACTTGATATCTTCTGTTATTTCAGATCGATCTTTACCTTCGCTGGTAGTGAATTCGGCAATGAAATCGGCCATGGCTTGTCCCTTGATGGCGGTGCGAGGGTGGTAGGTGATATCATATTGACTCAGTTCAATGCACCATTTAAGTAGTCGCCCAGAAGTGTCAGGGCGATGGAGTACCTGCCTTAGCGGTCGATCGGTTAAAACTCTGATGGAATGAGATTGGAAATAGTGTCACAGTTTCCGTGACGTGATTAACAAACAGTATGCTAGCTTTTCAAGTTTAGGGTATCTGGCTTCTGCCCCTGTAAATCTCTTGCTTACAAAGTATATGGGCCGCTGTGCGCGGTTGTCCTCTCTTACCAAAGCGGCACTTAAAGCATGCGACGATACAGCAAGGTATAAGTATAGTTCTTCGCCTTCATTTGGAGTTGAGAGTACTGGTGGTCTCTGAAGGTGTTCAATTAGGTTAAGGAAGGCTGTCGAGCATTCGTCAGTCCATTCGAACTTTCCTTTGTCTTTCTTTAGAGCTTCAAAGAAAGGGATGCATTTGTCGGTTGCTTTAGAGATGAACCTGCTTAGGGCGGCCACTTTCCCATTTAGGCTTTTCATCTCTCTTCGAGTGGATGGTATCTTGATATCTTGCAAAGCCCGGACTTGTTCGGGGTTTGCTTCAATCCCCCTGGCATGGACGATGAATCCCAAGAACTTTCCCGACGATACTCCGAAGGAGCATTTTAGAGGATTCAGCTTCATTCCATATTGGCGAAGTACTTGAAACATCTCGTCCAGGTGGTTTATATGATCGTTGGCTTTCCTCGATTTTACCAGCATGTCATCCACATAAACTTCCATAGTTCGTCCTATTAGTTCCGCAAACATCTTGTTGACGAGGCGTTGATAAGTAGCTCCGGCGTTTTTAAGTCCAAAAGGCATTACTCTGTAGCAGTACAATCCCCGGTCAGTGATGAAACTAGTGTGGTCTTGATCGGGGGCGTGCATAGGGATCTGGTTATATCCTGAGTATGCGTCCATAAAGGATAAGAGTTCGTGTCCGGCTGTGCTGTCCACGAGTTGATCGATTCGGGGGAGTAGGAAGCAGTCCTTCGGGCAAGCGTCATTTAAGTTGGAGAAGTCGATGCATGTTCGCCACTTCCCATTAGCCTTCTTTACCAGTACCGGGTTGACGATCCATTCTGGGTAGATGGCTTCTTATATGAAGTTATTGGCAAGTAGGTTCTTTACTTCTTCCTCGAGGGCTGCTGATCGTTCTGCCCCCATGCTTCTCTTTTTCTGTTTTACTGGCACCTTGGTGGGATCGATGTTCAGTACGTGGCATGCTACGTCTGGGGAGATTCCTGTCATGTCAGCGTGCGTCCATGCAAATACATCCATGTTGAGGCGAAGAAAATCGACGAGTTGATCCTTCAATTCCGCTCTTAACTGAGACCCGACTCTCAGCAGTCTACTTGGGTCGTTTTGTCTACAGATACAAATTTCATAGCCTCTGCAGGCTCGGTGGTGGCCTCCTCCTCCTTGTCCCTGGGGTCTAATTCGTTGAAAGGATCGTTGGTATATCGAAGAGGAGGGGCTTTCTTTAATTGCTATGCTTCCAAGTTTTTCTTGCAGAGAGAAGTCTCTGCATCCTTCCCTTTATCCTTCCTGCGGTTATTGCGAAGTTCAGTCACATAGCAATCTCGAGAGGCGTCTTGATCTCCCTCTATTTCTCCTACTCCGTTATCTGTTGGGAATTTCATCTTCAGGCACCACGGGGCTTGGACAATTTGGAAGTCAGACAAGGCTGGTCTTCCAAAAAAGGCATTGTAGGCCGAGTGGTTTTCTATTAGCACAAATGTTTGTTTTCGCACAACGGAGCAGGGATGACTTTCTATTTCGACAAAGAGGTCCAGTTGCCCGAGGGGCATCTTCGCATCTCCAGTAAAACCATGCAGCGGTTTGCTGCAGGGAGACACATCCTTCATTGACAGCTTCATTTTGTCGAAAGCATACTTGAATAGGATATTTACTGAGCTTCCAGTGTCTACTAGAATTCGCAAAACCTTGGCTGGACCGAACCAGGCAGAGATGACCATAGGGTCCATGTGAGGGTACTGCCTTCCCTCTAGATCACGCCTACTGAATGTGATGTCATCATTCTCTTTCCGTTTCGGATGGCGTTCTTCTGTAGAAGAATTAACGTAGCCTTCATTGTTTCTATGTGACTTTCCATATCTTTCCATCCCTGCCCAGCTTCTGTCGGCGATGTGTGGTCCTCCTAATATGGTAAGGACCACTATCTTCTCTTGACTGGAGCCGCTGGTGTTGCGATTTTGATTCGTTGCTTTAGGCATCCAAAATTTATTGAATTGACAATGATTATCAGCATGTCTAAAACTTGAACAATTTGAGCAAGTAGATGGTTTCCATTCATATGATACTTCTTGCCAAATAATTTCATCTTTCTGAGTTAAGACTAGGATTTTATTCGAGTACTTAAATGAGTTGTTAGTTTCAATTAACACTCTAGCGTATACAATTTTAATAATACCTTCGATGCATTTATCCAATTTGATGGGGGAGCCAAGCACGGAGGCAATACGACTAATCCCCTCCTACATCCACTAGTCAAAAGGAAGGTTGGGTAATCAAATCCAAATTGGAATGGAGTGTAGGATTTCTTTGTTGGGCTGCACTCCAAGAGACCATCTCTTCATCATCATTAATTTTTTATTGTAGTAGTTGGGACCCCATTCCAAAACTTTATCACAATCTTGTTCTTTGTTAAATTTAATCACATAAAATCCATTTTCCACTGACTAAATCGAAAATTCATAAGGTGGTTTCCAGAATCTAGTAATATAATATTTGAAATATGGGTAATAAGGTTTAGGACCAACTATATATACCACAATTGCATTATCCCGCCGTTTTTTAGCATCTTGAACCACCTTAGCAGACATTTTAGCACATTGCATAGATTTGAATTCGCGGGGATGGTAAGCTCTAAGGGGATAGAAACTGGAATATTATTACCCTTGACAACTTCATTCCATGCCCTACTAGACGAGGTGGAAAATTTCCATTTGTTAATAGCAGGTCTATTAACCGAAAGATTGGGGCAATCAACATTACCGTTGGGGCTAGTAATGTTCTGATGAGCGTTTTGATAAGGAGGCATCCTTAAGTTCTGACAATGAAAGTCGTGGGAATCAAAATTAGATGATCGAGCTTGAGGCACAAATTTAGATTGTCGTTTCCATTTGTGGGAGAGGACTGGGATGAAGCCATCATCGGAGGCAGCTACATGGTCAAAAATGGTACGGTTGGAAGCCTGGAGGGTGATCTGGAATGGAAAGAGACGGATCAAGGGGTAGGGAGGCCTGACGGCTACTATGGTTAGAAGAGGGCATCACTAAGGCAAGAGGGCAGTGAAACGAGGTGGGTAGGCTGGGTAGACAGTGAGGTGGCTGGCGAACGGAGCCAGATGAGGGCATCGCTTATTTTCTTCTTCTAAAATAAATTCATTTAAATTTTAGAATTTCTTCAATGTCTTTTATTTTTTATATGACTTTTGTATAATTTTTACTTGTATATTTTCTATGTAATTATATAGTTTATTGATTCAAAATACGAACATACGAGTCATTTTTTATTATTACCCGTTCATTATAAATAACACACAAATTCTGTTACGTAAAAAGCCAAAATAGTCGAAGAACACAGAAATGAGTAACAAGAACAAAAGAGGCAACAAAAATAGCAAGAACAACAATTTTGCCTAGATTAAATGACTATTACTATTAAAAAAAAATCATGGTAGTAATTATTAGAATTAGTAGATGCACAATGTTTCCCTATGGTTATGGATATAAGAAGTGGACTGACGAGTATTTATCGGTTGAATATGTTTTAAAAATGTAAAATGGAATTACATCTCTATAAAATAAGCTAAGAGCCAAATAAATTGTACATTTATTATTGATGAGGTGTTTGACATAATAATTCGAACTACTTACAAGTTAATGCGTACGAAGACTAGGCTATCATTTTATGTTTATATCAGACATATGTTGATCTTTATTCAAATGCACTAATTTATCTTTGTATGTTTGTTAGATTTTTTTATAATGAGTGATGCTTTATTCAAGTAGAGCACTCTTTTGGATGTTTCAAGGGTTCGAACTCGTGACCTTTAGAAGCTCTGTCTAAAGTACCACACTTCTAACCACTTGAACTAGAGGTCCTTGACGTATGTTTATTAGATTTATATGTATATTTTTATGTATGATCATGGAAGAAACTAAAACGAGTCACAATATAAAACCAAACATCACATGAAAAAATGCGCAATATAGAAAATTAGATGAGACGCGTCACTAAAAAATATGCCACGCAATAAAACTAGAATGAAACATAACATAATAAATTAATTATTATTTTTATTTCTTCATTTAAATCTGCAACAACACTAAACTACTCATTGAAATAGCCTTGAGCCATCAACAATGTTACATATGTAGAAAAATGTGTACGCTAATACAAATACAATTATATTCTAACATTAGTCGCGTAACGGCCCTGAATTTCAGTCATTTGAATTTGAAATATTTAATTGATTTTAAATACTGAAAAGTTAATTTTATAAGTTAAATAATTTGAATTACAAATATAATGGTTATTTGAATTTGTGAATTGTGAAATTAATAATTGAATCTTGGATTTGATTTGGATTAAAATTATTTCGAAATCTCAACTGAATTCAATATAAATAAGAACGATGGTAATAGACTTTTAAATTGGAATTTAAAGGTAATCAAAAGTGTTTGAAGCCTTTGGGGCATTGTCTTGGATTTCGACGAAACCAGTTTCATTTGATCCGTAATAGTAAATTATTGTATGTTAACGAATTTTGTGATGATTCGAGTATATCGTTTGGTCGTGCGAAGTTGAAATGCATAGAGATCAATTTCAAGAATTTATATAATATAACTGGGTTTGGAAAGCTATATAATTGAATTGGATCTTGAAACTTGTTTCAATGTGTTCAGAATATGGGCATTTAGTATAGAACGCCAGGCGACACGTCTCGATAGGACTTCGAGATTTTCGGACGTTTAAAGCTAGATATTTTCGAATATAAAATATATACACCTTTGCCATACTCCCCTATACTCTCAACCATACCTATCCACGTTCGAACCATACTCTCCTCGATTATTTAAATGCATATTTTCCCTCTTCTTCTCTTTTTATTTCCCTCTACTGAAATTTTCCCACTTAAAAAATATTAAAACAAGTAAAAAATTAAACTAAAAATTATGAAACAAACTTTAAAAATCTCGATTTGATGAGGGCTTCATTCCAACATGCTTATGGGTTAGTGCCTCATGTTTTGGGTCAAGGCCGAGGTTGAGTAAGCGAGCTAGAGTTGAGGTTTCCATTTAAATTAGGCAACGATTTGAAATTTGAAGCTTATAATTGGATTTAGCATGGCAAATAGCATCTCGGACCAAAGTTTGGTGATGTTTAGGCACCTCTGGGAAATCACATCACTAAGGTGACATGAAAGAGGGGTCTCGCTTTTCGATTGGGCAGCGTGGGCATGATGACATTGGGGCAGGCAGGTAGAGATCGCGTTAAGAAGTTCAACGGAGTCCACGGAATGGAATTTAGCCGAGCATAGCTCTATATCCTTGCTTGGTCGTGCACAGCCATAGTGCTGTGATATCTTGTGCACAAGAGGAGGATGTATTTGGTAGGGAAGAAGGATTAAGGTGGATTAGTATAATAATGATGTAATTAATGATTAAATATATTATTTAAAACGAAATCTTGTTAATCAATAACTCTTTCATACGAGGTCCAATCGAGATGTGGATTTTTGCATTGCGCTCGTAACAAAGAAAGCTTCACAATGAAACTAGTTTGGTTAAATTTGGAGACTATTGAAATGGGCTAAAATTGGATGATTTTAGTTCCAAACTGGAATGCCTCAGCCGCAACTGGAATAAATGTGAGTTAAACTCACATTTTAATTTCACCGATAATATTATATGGTTGATAAAAATCGTTGATTGGAGTTTGGATGATCAACAATTTTATTAGTTTGTTTGGTCTTATTTCCGCACGCGGAGCAGATGATCTTTATATATACCCACCTTGTAGTGAATAACCAATATTATATAATTATACATTACCTGTGATGCAGAGGGATAGGTTAAAGGGATCCAAATGGGGTCCTTGTCCTTATTGATTTTAATTTCAACAGTATTTCTGTCATATTAATTGTTGGATATTAAATCTGATTGTTTGACACTTTTAGTTATGACGTTGTTATGTGTTTGCAACTTAAACCCTGTAGTAATAGAAAATCAATATTAATATTGGTTGAGAATTTGGTAGCTATTGGCCTTAAATTAGTATTTTTAAATACTATATATTGTCATTTGGGGTTGGGGTTGGGGTTGATTTTGGGAAAGTTAAATAATTTAACAAGCAACCTGAATTGGAAATTTCAAGATGAAATTGGGATTTAACTTGGGAAGTTAAATGATTGATTTGAATTGGGAGTTTGAGTGATCTCAAAATGGGTTTGAGATCCGAAAATTGGAAATGGATGGATGTTTTTAAATAAAATGGAATCATTTTGGACTTAAGATTTGAAAGTTTAAGATAAAAATTCAAAGGTTTGGTTTCAAAATTTAACTCGAATTTATATAATTCGGGATGGTTTAAATTTGGAATTTAAATTGAATTGAATCAATTGGAATTGTGAATGAAGATGGATAAGTTTAAAAATTCAAATGGAAACTTGAATTGGGATTATATTCAAACTGGAGTTGAAATGAAATTGAAGTTGAATGGGTTCAAATTCAAATGGGAATTGGGATTAATTCAAAACAGAATTGATATGAATTGAAATTGGTTCAATTTGAAATTTATTTGAATTAATTGAAATTGTGACTAATGTTGAATAAGTAAATTAAAATGGAATTTGATTTGAATTTAGGAAAGAAATTGAGGATTAATTCAACTTGAATTAGGGTTAAATCAACTTCAATGGAAATTGAAGATATTCAAATTGGAATTGAGTCAATTTAAATGGAAGTGGAAATTTAAATTGAATTGATTGGAAATGGAGATTGGGAAGTTGTACAGTTTGGCTCTGGACTATTTTTAAAATAAATTGTTTTAGTACAAATCTATTTTTTTCAAGCTATTTATTATATATACAACCTTTCTTATTTAACCCAAAACTATCTTTTACTTATTTTATAACTACTTTTGGAATTATTTAACTATTTTGCAACTGTTTTATAAACTAATTACTATTTTTCAACTACTTTATAACTAATTACTATTTTTACAATTATTTTGCAATTATCTAACTATTTTATTACTATTTGACTATTTTCCAATTATTTTACAATTACTCAACTATTTTACAAATTAATAGTTATTTTTCAACTATTTATCTATTTTCAACCTTTCAAGCTATTTTCAAAATATATGCTGGTCAGAGTGCAAACTGTTTACGATTGAATATCCATTTGAGATAAGGATTAAAGTGATAATCCAATGGAATTGAAAGAATTGTGATTATGTGGATAGTAATTAAAGAAAATGTGAGTAGAAAGAGAAATTGATTTAGTTGATAATCAATGAAGTTAAATTGGTAGGATGTACATATGTTATTCTATTCGCATAGCGATTTGATCCAGATTCGAGCACAGAATTTCAAGATAGTTATATCGATCCGAGTTAGGATTTTTCACTCGAATTTCGATGGCGAACCTGGATATGGATTGTTGATTGGTTCTGGATATTCTCTATCATAGTTATGGCTATGCAAGGAGAATGACGGTTTTTGATCAAGAAACCAGATCTGAGTCAGCACTAGAAAGTCGGGTGGACGATACTAGTTCGGAAGGGAATTTGTGTGATCGAGTGAGCGATCGGATTGATATTGCGTACAAATGATATGTGTACATCGTATGGATTGTAATGAAATTGATATTGAAAGTTTGTGGATAGGAACTGTAAATGGTTTTTGAAGTGGATTTTTTTTTTGAAATATATAATGAAATAAAACAGAAATTGGATATTTCTATGGTAGAAACTTACTTTATGGAAGTAAGTAATATGGTTAATGACTTTATAGAGTAATCAAATTTGAATATTTGATTTGGAATAAATAAAGTTATATATCTTTGTTATATAAGATAAATCTCCCATTGTTGAATCTATTGCCAGAAGAAAAGGATTTTGAAGAGTATCTAAAGTATAAAAAGGAAATTTATACAAGTTTGAAGTTATCCAAAGATTTTCAAAATTATATATATCTATGTATAATATATATATACAGGATTTCATGAGGATGATTTTGGAACCTTTGGGAAAGGCTTTTGATTTTTGGGTAAATCAATATTGGAATTTGGAAAGCCTAGTTTGAGAATTATCGATTTTGGGGATAATCGATTTTGAGGAAAAGGAAATTTATATGAGATTCATATTAGGTGTATGATTTGGAAGATACTATATGTGTATAGTATAAAGTGTTTTGATAATGGCTCTTGGGAAAAAGGCGCTCCTTTGAAATGAACTTCTCAGGAGTGCCACCGGGTGGTGCTGCCTTGAACACTAAAGGGGGTTCTAAAGTTGATCCTGTGAGGAGTCCGGACAAAACTAGTTCCTGAGGATTTTGTGTAGTGTGTTGCGAAAGTCGAGGGCGCTGAGGCCTACAATGGCATTTGGGTTATGCTGTGACAATAGTGTAACTCGATGTCACTGCGATCTCCTGCAGACCATAGCGAAAGTCGCGTGTGCTGCTGAGAGCCAACAGTCTATGTTTGATTTTATATCGGTAGACCGCGACCTATGATAACATAGCGAAAGTCGTGTGTGCTGCTGAGAGCCAACAGTCTGCGTTTGATTTTTACATTGGTAGACTGCGACCTATGTGGGAGTGGAGAAGTTTCATTTTGACAGGGAAAATCGAGGGCGCTGATGCCTATATTTACATGGACTTTTGTCGCGATGACAACGTAACCCTGTAATGTAACTGCGATCTGTTGTGGGTTCCATGGCATAATCGAGGGGCGCGGAGTGCCTACAGTTACATGGACTTTTGCTGTGATGGAAACGTAACCCAGGATGTAACTGCGACCATGGATGGGGGTGATGATTTCCAAAGCATTCTCACAAAAGATATTTCCTCTATTTTCAAAAGTATTTTCTATATTTTCAATAAAATTATTTTCCAAAGTATTTCCACTGGGTGTTGAAAATGGGTCTGCAAAGTACTTATAGATTTTCAGTCCTACGCCTGATCAACGTATGACCGAATTTCTATGAGAACAAGGATGGACTGGTTGAGACATCGAGTTATAAAAGTGTTTTTATAAAAACTATTTTGGTAATATTATATATATTTTAAATAAGTATTTTAAAAATGATCAAAGAAAATTTATTTTATTTTAAGCATTTTAATAAAGTCTGGCTTCATTCCTTTTCGAGGACGAAAAGATTCAAAGGTGGGAGGGATGTAATAACCTAGATTTTTGGACATCCGGTAACTGGATAATTAACTCGTTTATTCAATTGAATAGATAAAAATTCTGATAATGAAAGATATCTAGTTATGTAAGTGAATTTGAAAATATAATAAAAAAATTAGATTTTAAATCTTTGGATTAATATTTGATAATCTCCTAATATAATTATTGAAGTTTGACAATATTAGTTTAATAATCTTCTTTATAATTATTTAATTGGGCAAAATTTATCTTTTCAAAATTATTGAAAATGATTTTTTTAACTTTAATATATAATATATTGGTGTATATATATTGTATTGGGAGTTATGTTTTAATAGTTATCAAGAGGTATTTGAAGTTGAACTCTATATTTTTAACACTTAGAATAGTATCTATATTTAGTTATTTTTAAAATATTATAGCTTAATGATTTAAAATAGAATTTGATAAAGGATCATACTTTTTATAAGAATATATGTTGTATGTATATATATATATAGATATTAAACATAAAAATATAAATGAATAAGTTTATGTAATTTAATTGAGTTATATACATATAAATAAAAGAAAGTGAAAGATAAAGATATATAACTAAATTTTAATTATTATAAAATACATAAAAATATATTTAAAAAAATAATAATATATGAATTCACAAATGTAAACAATTTCGCTTTGTATAATTACAAATGTAAATAATATATGATTCAAGAATAACAAATGTAAACCAAATATTACATGCAATTACAAGTGTAAACAAATTTAACAAGTGTCCTCTATTTTCTTTTATTTATTTTTTTATAAATCAAACTAAGTTTTATAAATATATTTTTTCCTCTCTCTTTTATTTTTTTCCCTAATCTACAAAAACAAATCAAAGAAAAAAATCCTGTAACCTGAACCAGGTTTCAACTTCTTCTCAACTTGGAAAGCAAATTTAATCAAACAAATTAGTGTAAACTTGACCAAGAAAAAACAAAGATTAAAAACTTCAAACAAGCAAATGCAAACTCAATTCCAGATCAGATTCAAAGGTTCAGTTCAATCACCAATTTCCAGATCAAACAAATCAAACTCAAAAGAGGCGTTTTCTGTTCTTAAGAACAGGTGAGTAAACATATCTGATTTAAAAAGTTTTTAAATCTGTTAAATCCCTGTTGCATCCAGAAACTTAAGCTTAAATAGGCAAAAATGGTTTTCATGTTGTAATTAAATGATTTTGTGTATATTTGTTTGTGGTTATCTCTGTGTGCATGCCTAAAATTCAAGTGTGGTGCTCTTTTTTTTTAAACTGCTGGATGTAAATAACATTCAAAAATTAAGTGTTTTCTCTTTGATCAGTTTTATGTTGAAATGCTTGAATAAAATTTGTCTAAATCAATGAGATTTAAATTTTAAATATATATATATAGCAAGAATTGAAGGCTGTATCAATTTGGATGCTTCAATTTCAGTTAATACTTGGTTTTATAAAAATTTCAACATGAATAATTAGTAGATTCAAGCTCATAATCTGATATATCTATGAGAAATAGGATTTTTAAACCAAAAATCATAATTTTTAGTTTAGTATTTTTGGTGCAGTTCGAAGTTGAACAGGAAATGGTTTTTGACCATTTTTCGACGATCGACAAACGATTGCATGGTCGGATTTTTGTTGGAGCTGACATGGTGTTTTGGGGTGTCAGGAAAAATAGGGAGAGTGGCTATCGATCAACGTGGCTTCGGGAATTGACGAAAGTAGGGTTTAGGCCATTTTTTTTGCATGGCTCCATTTTCGGCCGAGCTGGGTCAAGAAGAAGAAGGAAGAGGGGTGCGCATGTGGGGTAATCGAGTAAGGAGGCTAGGGCAAAGGTAGAAATGAGGTCCAGTGGTGGATGGTGGACTGAAGGGAAGTGGCGAGGAGGTTTTGTCACAGTCATTTTCGATTAAGGGGGAGGGTGAGTAGTTCGATTTCGAACTGGAAATACGAACGTGGTTTCAGGTTGATGAACGGGAAGAGAGGGACATGGGTGATGTGTGAGGATGTTCGGTGACCAAAGGCGATGGTCGATGGCGATGTGCGCGCGTGCACAATGTGTCTGGGTTGATGTTTGTTTGGGGGAGACGAAGTTTCTTAGGGACTGGATCGAGTATGGATCGAGTTTGCTTGAGTTTTTTATGGGGGAACTTCGGGTTAGTCTGGATTGCATTAGTTATCAGGTTAGGCTTGGGAAATTTTGTATTGGGCTTGTGTTGGTATTGTATATTAAAAGACTCTGAAACGTAAGTTTAAATAACAGGTTTTCAAGTAAAGATATTATCAAGTTGTCAAGTGTAACGTAACGGATTTTCGTTCTTCGAAAATTCAACATCGATACTCACTTTATCGACTGCCGAGAAATCAAAGACCGAAAACCAAGAAGTTATGGGTTTTAAAAAGAATTTTAGAAGAGAAAAAGAAAGAAGAGAGAAAATAGAGAAAAGAAAGAAGATAGACAATTTTTTTTTTATTTTAAAATAGAAACAGAAGATAGAACATTTAAAAATAGAACGGACAGAAAGGAAACAAAACAGAACAACAACAGAATCTCACAATTCGCAGCGGAACAACATATAATAATAAATGAATAATCTTTAAACAAAGAACTATATCAGTTATTACATTTCATTTCATTACATCACATCATATCATCAGAGTGTACAACAACATACAACAATAAACAGTGCAGCGGAAAAAGGAATACTATATAAACTAGTAATACGCCATGCCATCCAGCTTGCCTCCAGCAACTCCAGAATATCCAGAATATCCTGATAAACCTAACTCTCAACTGCCCGTGTGGAAATTGGTGGGCACCCAGAGTTTAGGAAGGAAAACAATAAACTCCGAGTCAGTCATGTGACTGGTGTGAGAACTCAAAACAGTTTATTTATTTATCTTTAAAATCAAAATCGAAGGATATTCTTTTATTTTTTAAAATCAATTCGAAATGCTTTTAAAAATGTAACTACCATAAGACCTCCCACCACACACACAATGCAAACGCAGACTTGGAGGAGATTGCTTCTTATGTTAGTCAAAGATGCTTGATACGCATTAAAAGAACATTTGATATTATTATTAGTGCATAGTGTAGAATAAATTCTTTCGAAAGTAAAGATATAAATCTTAGCCAGCATAGGTACCATTATATTATGCCTACTATAGCTACCTCCTGAGGAAGCAGGTTCTACAACTAAAACCGTACAAGTCACGTATTGTTTCTTTGGATTTCCAACAAATGATCAGGCCAAGGAACTTCCCATTGCCACATGAGAATGCCTCTGGATGGACATCCCCGAGAACCAAACTGGATCTCTACCAACACAAGGCCGGGTTACCCCTAACTGAGTAACAACTGACCGAATATGCCATCCCCCGGTCCTTTGGGACCTTTTCACCGAGCGCTCGTAATCAATTCACACAATCATAAAGTGTTTTCAACATGAGTAAGTATCTGGGCTCCATACCATGATACCACCCTTTTCCAGAAGGAAATGGACACATCCTAAAGGGTGCTACCCCTCATAACCTTGCTGCTTCTTTCCTGTTTTGACCATTCACGGGGTGTGAGGCTCGACGAATTCACGTCCACAAAAACATACTTTATACAAAAGCCATGCTTTGGGTCAACAAATGATCAACACAATGATCACAAGGATAGACGATCAAATAAATGATCCTATCACAAATAATCAACACAATGATCATTTCAGCATCACTCAGCATGTCACATTACCAAATTGGGAATATATCGCTGATAACATTCAACTACATAACCTCTGAGCTCATACGTCTCAGAGAAGGGTGTTAAGCTAAAAGAATAAATTCTTCGCCACCAACAGAAATATATTTGAAAGAAATCGGCTTTATATCTCAACTTGTAATGTCAGACATACAATCCATACAAGTCTGTTCTGGGCTCGAACAAAACCGAAGGCACTTCTTACGAAGCCCTTGCAATACGGGTATTCACAATCCCGATCGAATTTCCCATCACTTAGGAGATCTCTATACCAGGAGCTACCCAGTGCAGAGACAATCGATAGGTCATCCTATCGCTTTCACAAATACTCGGTCTTCAACACCGATCTTCAAATGTAATTCATAACGACGTATCACATATTCGGAATGGGTTATACGACCCCATGGTCCTTTCCCGGTTAACCCGAATAGTGAGCGCTTATTCAAAAATAAGTGTGCATTCAAATTCAACAATTCACATCAAATACCCATTCAAAGGGAAATACTGATAGTCGGCTATTGAACTATCAATGGATATGCATACATCACCAGATTCCAAATAATTTTCCAAATTATTTATTTTCCAAAATATCTTTACAAGATATATAATTTCAACTTCAAAAATAAATCAATATTTATTTTTAACAAATTCCCTTTCACATATAAATTCCATAATGAATTAATATCTCAAAATATCCATGCATATACGATTTCAATTATTCATTTCAATTTATCTTCAAAAGATAAATTCTATAAATTCACTTCATATTGGAAAACATTTCCATACTTATTTATAAATAAGTAATTCACAATCTTTTATTTTCAACACTTAGAAAATATTCCATATACTTAAATCGAATTAAGTATATATTTCATTTTTTTTAAGGAAATCATTCACTTAACATATTTATTTGGGTCAAAACGAATGTTGCGTAAAACATCGTTACAACAACCCAACATCACTAGTATAGGGATTCGAAATTAAAATAGATATATAAATCCCAATACTATACAAAACATTTCCTTTCGGAAATCATTTACTATAACAACAGTGTTATAGTCCATCATCTCCTTTTATTTCTCGAAACGTCTATTTCAACAATAATGTTGAAATCTATGGTTTCGAATCTTAACACATTTAAAACATCGTTAGATCATTTTAATTCAAATTAAACATCTCATTCAAAACAATTTCTTTAACATATCATTCACTATTTAAAAACGTGAATATACTTCTTTAACAAATTCCATCCTTTTATTCATTTTAATTCAAAGGATTATTCACTGTCTAAAACGTGAATATAACTCCATTTATAAGTTATAACAATTAACTTATCAAAATAAGTCGTTTGCGAATTCATAAAACAACGTTTATAAATTCCATTTCTATTTATTTATAAAAACTTCTTTTTTATAAATTCCTTTATTAACATATTTCAGTTTATAACTCAATTATAAACTAAATGTTTATATTATAAGTTAAATACTTATAAAACGATTATTTTATAAAATCGTTCTTTAAACTTCATAATTATAAATCTTATAACTTATAAGATTCATTTATTTAACCAAATCTATTCTTCAATTAACTTCACAAATTTATAAATCTTACTATTTATAAATTTCATTTATAACTTCACAGTTTATAATTCTATAAATTTCATTCATTTATGAAATTCATTTTCACTACATTCAAACACTTATAAAAACTCGTTTTATAATGTCTATATTTCAATTTATAAATATCCATTTATAAATCTCTTAATATAAATCAGTTTATATTATTATTCTAAAACGTCTTTAAATTCCTTTATAATTTCATCATTTCGATTTATAAAATAATCAAATTTTATAAATCCTATATTTAAACTTTTATCATATATTCAAAAATCCAATCTAAATTATTTTATAAAATCATTAGTTCATATTTCTCAAAAATCGACTTTTAATCGTATTTCTAAAAATCAGCTTTTTAACTATATTTCACAAAAACCATAACTTTTATAACTTTAAAAATTATAACGTTTATTTATTTATAATGGATCAATTCCAAAAATATAGTATATTTTCAAAATCACTTTTAAAAATCATTTTAAAATCCCAAAATCTGGGTCCAATGATGCTACACACCAAATAGTCAATCACGACAACAACGATATCATATATCGTTATGATAATCAATCAAATATCAAAATATCTGAAATTAAATAAATACTGTTGAGGAATCCAGTTGGATCCCTCCAACCTGTTTTCCTGCATCCAAAAACATTAGCACAATACCAATTTCGCTCCAGTGCGAAATTATCGCGGTATATGTTTTTATTAAATATTATCCGCTTAATAACGGCGTAATAGGGTCTCATCCGCTATAAAAAAAATGCGGGGAATCAACAACTGCAATATATACATATGCCAATATATATATATTGATATTATATATAATACCAATTTCACTGTTTATGAAATATTCGCGGTATATGTTTTTATTAAATAACATCCGCTTACTAACGGCGTATAATGTCTATTTTAACAATCAAAAATTTACAGTCATCATTCAAACATGCATTCAAATATTTTAAATCTAACTATTTAAAATAAAATCGAAACTGATTCGATTGAGTGAGAAATTCTCACCTTGATTTTAATTTCCGTTTTAGCTTTTATTTCGAATAAAATTAAACGCGCGTTTAATTTTACCCGAAATTCTCACTAACTCCAAACGACTCCAAACCAACTCCATCGCGTAGTGCTCGTCCATACGATTCCAACGCAACCGAGTTTGCATTTTTTCGACCTCGTATGAAAAAGATATGAATTTTACAAGATTGTACACGATTTTATAACTAAATTTTAACATAAACTTTTATAAACCTACAGCTCATCCTAGCCACTAGATCCAGATCCAACGGCCCCAGGTTCATCTTCCCCAACCCACGCACGGCTACAGGTTTTGGCCGTTACCATGAAACCCAAAACAAGAAACTAGGGTTTCAAATTACTCCCCCGATACTCGACGAAACTCGATCACACCAACGCCAACGCGAAGCCCTTGACGAGAGCTATCTCCACCTCCTCCACCATGAAGCTCGGCCACCCTATGACGCGCGCGCACGGTGGTGAACAGCCCACGAACGGCCCATCCTTGCCCCCTCATCGTTGCTCCATTCCCGATCATATCCGTATGGATTTCAAGCTCTCTTCATGCTCTACCTTTTTCGTGTTGAACACTTCTTCTAATTCTTTGTAGATTGGGAGAGATTGAGGGTTGAATTTGGGAAATTTCTGGCCATTCATCATAAAGTGGCGGCTAGCAAGTATTAGGGTTAGGGTTTTGTTATTTTTTTATTTTTTAGAGTGAGGTTGTATTTATAGGAAAAGCAAGCGTAAACACTATTCATCCCGGGAATTCCGAACTCCGATTTATACGCCGTAACCAGCGTACCTAGGGTTTATCCTGCGTTCCGGACACAATGGAACAGGTTTCGGAAGCTAATTCGGAAGTATGTGCGAGTTATGGCTGAAAACGCTCAATTTGAATTAAACCGATTTAAATCGATTTCTAGGCGTTTTAATTTGTACCGGACAAACGGTAAATCCAATTGACTTGAAATTTGAAACCTTACAATAATATCACATTAAGGATCCGATGAAACTGGTTTCGTCGAAATCCGAGACTTTTTGAAAAATGGCTATTTTGACTCGCCAAATTTAAATTAAAAATAAATCGATGCGTTTCGAGCTGCCACGATCAAACGATAACTCCGATTGACACGAAAATTGAAATCCGGTAATAACTAACTATTACGGATCCAATGGAACTGGTTTCGTTCAATTCTGAGACTGTTCAAAAATTGACTATTTTACAGTCGATTATTAAATATTAAAATATTCAATTTTCACAAATTAACTTTTAATTCGATTTTAAAAGTTCTAAAATATTTCTATAACTCCAGTATGATTAAATAAAATTTTCCAAATTATTTACAATCATTTTTAACTCAATTTTCAATTATTTTCATAATTTAACACATTAAATTATCGATTTAATAATCCAATTAAATCCAATAATTCAAATAAAAATTTATTCGACTTATAAATTCACTTATTAATATTTAAAATTAATTAAATATTCAAATTTTAATAAATAAAAATTCTGGGTCGTTACAATCTTCCCCCCTTAAAAGAATTTCGTCCTCGAAATTACAAGTAAGAAAGGTTACAGAATCTATTAATTTTCCAAAATTCATAATTAAACTTCTTACAAAACTCTACTAAGTTTTCGAATCATACTTAGTTATGTTTTCAAAAACAATTATATCATTTAACTTTCAACTTTAAAACAAAGTTTAAAGTTTTCAAAATTTTCCAATTTTTCTCAAATTTTTCTAACGCCTTAAATTTTCGGAAAAATTCGCCATAGTCTCCTTTGCGCGGCTCGATCCGAAAAAAAAATGACAGTATATATATCACAAATATACATCTCATCAAGTAATGAGGCATCCCGAAGGGAAAAAAGTGTAAAAGTACGATATTTAATCCGAGATATGTACCTTATATTTTATTAGCAAGCATATACGGCTAATATAGCGCTAAAGCGAGCTCCAAATGCGAAGCAAACGCGATCCGCACCTACTAAACACTCAACAAACAACATGAGAATCATGCATATATGAAAATAGTATCAATATACAACATATAGCAACATAATAACTATATATGTCACATAGCAAATGCAACTAAACAACAATTGCAATATATATTCAACCATCATCCAACTAACATCCATAACCAATAAACATTCATTCATATTCTCATTCATATTTAATGAATTGGTTTTCACTCTAATCACATTTGATTCATTTACATTGGATTTACTAACATTCATTCTCAATTCAATTAGTTTACATTTACTAATTAAATCTAATTCACATTCAATTCTATTCAAATTTATTTACTTTCAATTTGAATTCAATTTACTTTAGCTTTCCACTTCATTAATACTTAATGAACTTATATAAAATCAACTACAATCATATAACAACCAAAGTATATTAATTTCAACCAAATTCCTTTGCTTATATTCATTCTCATTCAATTTATTCAACTTCTAATAACATTTGATTTCAATGAATTAACATTTATATTCATTATTTCATATCAATTCTATTTTCCATTCAATTGATTCACAATTCAATTAATTAACATCCAAACCATTTTTTTCAATTCAATTTCTAAGTTGAATTTTATTTATATAATCTTAAGTTCACATCTATCACTAACCTTATTAATTTAGTTTGATACCAATATCAATTCCATTCAATATCTCTTAAGTTATATTTCATTTAAACATCACTTAGTTTTACATAACTTAAATTCATATAGTTTCACTTCTAATTTATATAAGTATATTTCACAATTGTAAATCACATTAATTATAATTCAATTCTAATAATTCTTTTGCTTATACAATTATTCTTTAATTTAGATTATTCAAACAACTAAACAATCAACTTATATACACTTTAATAATTCTGAAAAATTATTCCTTATATATAAAATATAATCAAGGTAAAATTATTTCATTCACCCAATTTAAAACAATATTGTGCCGAATTGTTCTATTCAAGTGTTTAGAAACCCCTTCGGCATAGTCTTGCGGACCACGTTGACGAAAGTTCATATGCCACTCAACAAACCAATCATCACAATATAAAACAATTTTATATTCACTAACAAATACGCTCTCATATTTATTATTACACTCAAATTCATTCTAGAGTACTACTGACTCTATCTCTAATGAGTAATACCCTACAGAACCATGGTTGTCGCTTAACCATCAGCTCTAATACCAAATGTAACGTAACGGATTTTCGTTGCCGAAAAACCGAATAGTTATGGGTTTTAAAAAGAATTTTAGAAGAGAAAAAGAAAGAAGAGAGAAAATAGAGAAAAGAAAGAAGATAGACAATTTTTTTTTTATTTTAAAATAGAAACAGAAGATAGAACATTTAAAAATAGAACGGACAGAAAGGAAACAAAACAGAACAACAACAGAATCTCACAATTCGCAGCGGAACAACATATAATAATAAATGAATAATCTTTAAACAAAGAACTATATCAGTTATTACATTTCATTTCATTACATCACATCATATCATCAGAGTGTACAACAACATACAACAATAAACAGTGCAGCGGAAAAAGGAATACTATATAAACTAGTAATACGCCATGCCATCCAGCTTGCCTCCAGCAACTCCAGAATATCTAGAATATCCTGATAAACCTAACTCTCAACTGCCCGTGTGGAAATTGGTGGGCACCCAGAGTTTAGGAAGGAAAACAATAAACTCCGAGTCAGTCATGTGACTGGTGTGAGAACTCAAAACAGTTTATTTATTTATCTTTAAAATCAAAATCGAAGGATATTCTTTTATTTTTTAAAATCAATTCGAAATGCTTTTAAAAATGTAACTACCATAAGACCTCCCACCACACACACAATGCAAACGCAGACTTGGAGGAGATTGCTTCTTATGTTAGTCAAAGATGCTTGATACGCATTAAAAGAACATTTGATATTATTATTAGTGCATAGTGTAGAATAAATTCTTTCGAAAGTAAAGATATAAATCTTAGCCAGCATAGGTACCATTATATTATGCCTACTATAGCTACCTCCTGAGGAAGCAGGTTCTACAACTAAAACCGTACAAGTCACGTATTGTTTCTTTGGATTTCCAACAAATGATCAGGCCAAGGAACTTCCCATTGCCACATGAGAATGCCTCTGGATGGACATCCCCGAGAACCAAACTGGATCTCTACCAACACAAGGCCGGGTTACCCCTAACTGAGTAACAACTGACCGAATATGCCATCCCCCGGTCCTTTGGGACCTTTTCACCGAGCGCTCGTAATCAATTCACACAATCATAAAGTGTTTTCAACATGAGTAAGTATCTGGGCTCCATACCATGATACCACCCTTTTCCAGAAGGAAATGGACACATCCTAAAGGGTGCTACCCCTCATAACCTTGCTGCTTCTTTCCTGTTTTGACCATTCACGGGGTGTGAGGCTCGACGAATTCACGTCCACAAAAACATACTTTATACAAAAGCCATGCTTTGGGTCAACAAATGATCAACACAATGATCACAAGGATAGACGATCAAATAAATGATCCTATCACAAATAATCAACACAATGATCATTTCAGCATCACTCAGCATGTCACATTACCAAATTGGGAATATATCGCTGATAACATTCAACTACATAACCTCTGAGCTCATACGTCTCAGAGAAGGGTGTTAAGCTAAAAGAATAAATTCTTCGCCACCAACAGAAATATATTTGAAAGAAATCGGCTTTATATCTCAACTTGTAATGTCAGACATACAATCCATACAAGTCTGTTCTGGGCTCGAACAAAACCGAAGGCACTTCTTACGAAGCCCTTGCAATACGGGTATTC
This sequence comes from Allium cepa, assembly GCA_030765085.1. Taxonomy (NCBI): domain Eukaryota; kingdom Viridiplantae; phylum Streptophyta; class Magnoliopsida; order Asparagales; family Amaryllidaceae; genus Allium; species Allium cepa. Next base: position 56,774,471 of record CM060939.1, read on the forward strand.
ACAATCCCGATCGAATTTCCCATCACTTAGGAGATCTCTATACCAGGAGCTACCCAGTGCAGAGACAATCGATAGGTCATCCTATCGCTTTCACAAATACTCGGTCTTCAACACCGATCTTCAAATGTAATTCATAACGACGTATCACATATTCGGAATGGGTTATACGACCCCATGGTCCTTTCCCGGTTAACCCGAATAGTGAGCGCTTATTCAAAAATAAGTGTGCATTCAAATTCAACAATTCACATCAAATACCCATTCAAAGGGAAATACTGATAGTCGGCTATTGAACTATCAATGGATATGCATACATCACCAGATTCCAAATAATTTTCCAAATTATTTATTTTCCAAAATATCTTTACAAGATATATAATTTCAACTTCAAAAATAAATCAATATTTATTTTTAACAAATTCCCTTTCACATATAAATTCCATAATGAATTAATATCTCAAAATATCCATGCATATACGATTTCAATTATTCATTTCAATTTATCTTCAAAAGATAAATTCTATAAATTCACTTCATATTGGAAAACATTTCCATACTTATTTATAAATAAGTAATTCACAATCTTTTATTTTCAACACTTAGAAAATATTCCATATACTTAAATCGAATTAAGTATATATTTCATTTTTTTTAAGGAAATCATTCACTTAACATATTTATTTGGGTCAAAACGAATGTTGCGTAAAACATCGTTACAACAACCCAACATCACTAGTATAGGGATTCGAAATTAAAATAGATATATAAATCCCAATACTATACAAAACATTTCCTTTCGGAAATCATTTACTATAACAACAGTGTTATAGTCCATCATCTCCTTTTATTTCTCGAAACGTCTATTTCAACAATAATGTTGAAATCTATGGTTTCGAATCTTAACACATTTAAAACATCGTTAGATCATTTTAATTCAAATTAAACATCTCATTCAAAACAATTTCTTTAACATATCATTCACTATTTAAAAACGTGAATATACTTCTTTAACAAATTCCATCCTTTTATTCATTTTAATTCAAAGGATTATTCACTGTCTAAAACGTGAATATAACTCCATTTATAAGTTATAACAATTAACTTATCAAAATAAGTCGTTTGCGAATTCATAAAACAACGTTTATAAATTCCATTTCTATTTATTTATAAAAACTTCTTTTTTATAAATTCCTTTATTAACATATTTCAGTTTATAACTCAATTATAAACTAAATGTTTATATTATAAGTTAAATACTTATAAAACGATTATTTTATAAAATCGTTCTTTAAACTTCATAATTATAAATCTTATAACTTATAAGATTCATTTATTTAACCAAATCTATTCTTCAATTAACTTCACAAATTTATAAATCTTACTATTTATAAATTTCATTTATAACTTCACAGTTTATAATTCTATAAATTTCATTCATTTATGAAATTCATTTTCACTACATTCAAACACTTATAAAAACTCGTTTTATAATGTCTATATTTCAATTTATAAATATCCATTTATAAATCTCTTAATATAAATCAGTTTATATTATTATTCTAAAACGTCTTTAAATTCCTTTATAATTTCATCATTTCGATTTATAAAATAATCAAATTTTATAAATCCTATATTTAAACTTTTATCATATATTCAAAAATCCAATCTAAATTATTTTATAAAATCATTAGTTCATATTTCTCAAAAATCGACTTTTAATCGTATTTCTAAAAATCAGCTTTTTAACTATATTTCACAAAAACCATAATTTTTATAACTTTAAAAATTATAACGTTTATTTATTTATAATGGATCAATTCCAAAAATATAGTATATTTTCAAAATCACTTTTAAAAATCATTTTAAAATCCCAAAATCTGGGTCCAATGATGCTACACACCAAATAGTCAATCACGACAACAACGATATCATATATCGTTATGATAATCAATCAAATATCAAAATATCTGAAATTAAATAAATACTGTTGAGGAATCCAGTTGGATCCCTCCAACCTGTTTTCCTGCATCCAAAAACATTAGCACAATACCAATTTCGCTCCAGTGCGAAATTATCGCGGTATATGTTTTTATTAAATATTATCCGCTTAATAACGGCGTAATAGGGTCTCATCCGCTATAAAAAAAATGCGGGGAATCAACAACTGCAATATATACATATGCCAATATATATATATTGATATTATATATAATACCAATTTCACTGTTTATGAAATATTCGCGGTATATGTTTTTATTAAATAACATCCGCTTACTAACGGCGTATAATGTCTATTTTAACAATCAAAAATTTACAGTCATCATTCAAACATGCATTCAAATATTTTAAATCTAACTATTTAAAATAAAATCGAAACTGATTCGATTGAGTGAGAAATTCTCACCTTGATTTTAATTTCCGTTTTAGCTTTTATTTCGAATAAAATTAAACGCGCGTTTAATTTTACCCGAAATTCTCACTAACTCCAAACGACTCCAAACCAACTCCATCGCGTAGTGCTCGTCCATACGATTCCAACGCAACCGAGTTTGCATTTTTTCGACCTCGTATGAAAAAGATATGAATTTTACAAGATTGTACACGATTTTATAACTAAATTTTAACATAAACTTTTATAAACCTACAGCTCATCCTAGCCACTAGATCCAGATCCAACGGCCCCAGGTTCATCTTCCCCAACCCACGCACGGCTACAGGTTTTGGCCGTTACCATGAAACCCAAAACAAGAAACTAGGGTTTCAAATTACTCCCCCGATACTCGACGAAACTCGATCACACCAACGCCAACGCGAAGCCCTTGACGAGAGCTATCTCCACCTCCTCCACCATGAAGCTCGGCCACCCTATGACGCGCGCGCACGGTGGTGAACAGCCCACGAACGGCCCATCCTTGCCCCCTCATCGTTGCTCCATTCCCGATCATATCCGTATGGATTTCAAGCTCTCTTCATGCTCTACCTTTTTCGTGTTGAACACTTCTTCTAATTCTTTGTAGATTGGGAGAGATTGAGGGTTGAATTTGGGAAATTTCTGGCCATTCATCATAAAGTGGCGGCTAGCAAGTATTAGGGTTAGGGTTTTGTTATTTTTTTTATTTTTTAGAGTGAGGTTGTATTTATAGGAAAAGCAAGCGTAAACACTATTCATCCCGGGAATTCCGAACTCCGATTTAGACGCCGTAACCAGCGTACCTAGGGTTTATCCCGCGTTCCGGACACAATGGAACAGGTTTCGGAAGCTAATTCGGAAGTATGTGCGAGTTATGGCTGAAAACGCTCAATTTGAATTAAACCGATTTAAATCGATTTCTAGGCGTTTTAATTTGTACCGGACAAACGGTAAATCCAATTGACTTGAAATTTGAAACCTTACAATAATATCACATTACGGATCCGATGAAACTGGTTTCGTCGAAATCCGAGACTTTTTGAAAAATGGCTATTTTGACTCGCCAAATTTAAATTAAAAATAAATCGATGCGTTTCGAGCTGCCACGATCAAACGATAACTCCGATTGACACGAAAATTGAAATCCGGTAATAACTAACTATTACGGATCCAATGGAACTGGTTTCGTTCAATTCTGAGACTGTTCAAAAATTGACTATTTTACAGTCGATTATTAAATATTAAAATATTCAATTTTCACAAATTAACTTTTAATTCGATTTTAAAAGTTCTAAAATATTTCTATAACTCCAGTATGATTAAATAAAATTTTCCAAATTATTTACAATCATTTTTAACTCAATTTTCAATTATTTTCATAATTTAACACATTAAATTATCGATTTAATAATCCAATTAAATCCAATAATTCAAATAAAAATTTATTCGACTTATAAATTCACTTATTAATATTTAAAATTAATTAAATATTCAAATTTTAATAAATAAAAATTCTGGGTCGTTACATCAAGCAAAATTTTCAACATTTAGAATTCAGAACTTGTGAAATGAAATTTCTTTTATTAAATGAGTATTTCTTTAACTTGTGAAATGAAAAGGTTTTAGAAATGTGTTTTAAACTCTGTTAAAAATAATTTGTGTTCATTTTAAATCTTTAAATTTAAAATGAAATTTGAAAGTAAATTTAAAGCAAATTATTTAAATGCTTTGTTTAAGAAAGAAATATTTTATCTTAAAGTTAAATAGAATTTAATGATTTGGATTCATTGAATTATTAAGTTAATTGAAATGGATAATTAATTTATTTAAATTAATTAATGTCTTGGATTAATTAAGTAAGCAATTAAAGGTTTAAATTAATTAATTAATGATTGAGTAGTTAATTAAGGATAATTAATTTGTAATTAAGGATTATTAATTAGAATATTCATTAATAATTAGAGATTAATTAATCAAGTAATTATGAATTAATTAAGTTACAGTTAACACTTAATTAATTAAATAATTAAAGGTTAATTAATTGGTTATTAAAGATTAATTAATTTGAAATTTAATAATGATTAATGTAAGTTAATTACTTTAGGAAAGTAATTAAAGAATTTTTAATTATTAATGATGTTCATTAAGTTGTGATTATTTAATGACTAATTAATGTGATTAATTTTAATAATTAATTAGATTAATTAATTTATGATAATAAATTATGAAATTTATTTAAGTTTAATTACTTAATGGAAGTAATTAAGGAATTAATTACTTAATGTAATTAATTGAGTTTAATGTGATTAGCTTAGATTAATTAATTAAGTTTAATTAATTTTAAACACTAGATGATTTGATAAATAATTACTTAATGTAATTAATAAAGTATAATTACTTAGTGGAGTAATTAATGGCCCTCTGCGTCAGAGCGACCCCACCGGGTAATTACTGGATGTAATTAGTGGAAGATGGTTTAATTTTGGAAGTAATTTGGATTAAATTACTTTATAATTAATCAAGGGATTAATTAAAGATAATTAATTAAGGATTAATTAATTTGATAAGTAATTAAGGGTATGAATGTGATTAATCAAAGGTGATTAATAATTATGGTTTAATTGAGATTAATTACTTAATGTAGTTAATTTAAATAAGTAATTAATTTAAATTTAATTGAGGATCATTAATTAATATAATTAATGATGTAATTAAGGATTGATTAATTAAGATTAATTAACCAATAATAAGTTATTAAAGGCAATTAATTAATGTAATTAATTAAAGATCAATGTAATTAATTATAGTTAATTAATTAATGGAGTAATTAAAGGTTAATTACTGTTTTTGGTTAAGAGTGATTAATTTGTGAAATTAATTAAAGGATAATTACTTGAATGTAATTAAAGAATAATTGATCAAGGGTGATTAATTAAGGTAATTAATTAAAGGATAATTAATTAATTAATTTGTAATTAATTAATGTTTATGTAAGCAAGAGTTATATTGATGTAAGTAATTAATCTAATCCACTTTAAATTAATTAGAGATGGAAGTAATTAATTTAATTCATTTTAAATTAATTATAGATGGTATGATTATAGATCATTGCTTATGTATGGATGAATGATAATTGATTTGCCTTGAATGGTTTAAGATCTCAGCTATGAGATAAGTAATGTTGTGTGATATGGATGCATTGGTTGCATTATGATGATAATATGGATTATCTTTTGATAATGATAATATGGATTATCTGTTGTGATGATAATGATGATTATCTATTGTGAATCTGTGAATTATCTATCTATGTGTATATAGATAATGAAATTATATTGTTTTAAACTCTAAAACAACTTGGCCTTAAAAGATACACTTTGGATTTCGGTGAGACCGGGATCGGGTTTCCAGATTTGGATATCTGAAAACCACATCGATCCAAATTAAAGATAGGTCGTGAATCTCAAGTGAAGAGTGAAGACTCGAGGTGTAAGGACTATTCGTCGTTAAAACTCTGAGCGTGATTCCAATACGAGTTTAACAGGGTAGTACTTTCAGATTCGAGATGAAGATTCAAAGTGCAAGGGTTATCGTCGTTAACTCTGAGGGTGATTCCAAAATGAGTGTAATGAGATAATGCCTTCGGTTTCGTTCGAACCCGGAACGAACTTTTATTGATTGAATGCTTTCAGAACATTGTCAGGTGGACGATGGGCATTCTAAGATAGATGTGTTCTATAAAGATAATCGTAGCCTCTAGCCTCATCAACCGGGAATGGCTAAAACAGGGGAGGTGTAGCAAGGCTAAGTGGGTCATGCCCAAGTAGGACGAGATTTTCCCCTGTCTAGAGGTCCCTTTTTATTCGGCTTAGTGGCAGTTGGATATGCGCACCAACTGCGGGGTTGTCTTGTTCGGGACTGTCCAGTAAGGGATGGTTCCGGCTTTGTGTTGTAGGGGATTGGGAGTAATCTTCGGTACGTTGATCTAGGCCAAGTACTGTGACGGACGGTACCCCAGTAGCCCTGCCATTATATGGAATCCAAAATCCAATAAGTGCCAACGGTTTTGATTGTATTACCCACTTTTGTGGCTAGTAGCTGGAATTTAATAAATGTAACAATTTTGGCTATTTCATATTTACTTGAAAAACCTAGACCTATTATAATATCACCGGATTTCCTATCAAATGTTTTGGTTAGCGTAAGGTAAAAACATTTCCATGTTTATGTGTGGGATGTAATGCTCGAGTCAGACCGAGTATTACAGATTTCAGGTAAGGACGTTCTGGAGCTCAGGAGACGAGCTGGATGGCAGGAACGTATAGAGAGTTTCCGCTGTGATATTGTAGTAACCGAGATGTGGTTGAATCTGTCCTTTGTTTGTGTATTTATGTAACTCTGATGTATTTAAAATGTAATTGGCTGATACAGTTTCCTTTGTGTAAAAAAATATATTATTTGATATTATATTTTATCCGCCGCGAATGTGAGATGTTGATGTTTTTGTTTCTTCTTTCTTCTATCTCTTTTCTTCTTTTCCTAACTATCTGGAGTTTTCGGGATCGAAAATTCCGGGTCGTTACATTCACACTCCATACGTTCCTGCCATCCAGCTCGTCTCTTGAGCTCCAGAACGTCCTTACCTGAAAATCTGTAATACTCGGTCTGACCCGAGCATTACATCAAAGTAACACCCGGGTCAGGCTGGAAATCAGCGTGAGTAAACCCATCTAACATGGAACACAAAGACATACATCTTATATAAACCCGGGGTAACTTGTATCAATTTACAACTTCACAAGTCGTTATAGACATCACTTACATCACACATCAATTTCTAAGTACCTAAACTTAGGTTAAATGGCCCAATTCACTTAAATCATTGCATTTCATCCTATTGATTCCACACATCAAATTATGAAGAATCGAAGTGGTTTCGGGTATTTACTAAAACCCGACTCCGGTCTCTTCGAATCCAATGTCATCTAAACCCAAGTTATCCAATTAAATACAATTCAACTTTAATTGTCGGATAACACTTTTACACAGCAATTCATAATTGATTGATAATCACATTATCATCGTCCATCCAACATATCATATCACAAAGCAATTCATATCAGAGATATCAACCAATTCAAAGCACCCATCATTATTCAATCATTAATAAGCAAGATTGATCACTTCCATTAATGTAATTAATTAATGATCCTTTAATTACTTTCATTAGTTAATCATTCTTAAATTTCATATAATAATTAACCTTTAGTTTAATTACATTCATATCAATCTTGATTAATCACAATCAGAAGTTAATTTTCCTTAATTACTTCATCAATTAAACCAACTCTTTGATTAATTATATAAATTAATCCTTCAATTACACTGAGTAATCATTACTTAATTTCTTCCATCAAGTAATTATCCTTTAATTACTACCCATCAAGTGATTTCCTTAAATTAATCACATCCAGTAATTATCCACTAATCACTTCACTAAGTAATTATACCTCATTAATTACCTTAAGTAATTATACTTAACTCAACATCAAATGATTACCTCTAATTAATTAAACTGAATTAATTAACTAAAATTAACCACATCAACTTAATTATACTGAGTAATTAATTCCTTTAATTTCTTCATTAAGTAATTATTCATAATAATTCTTTTACATTAAGTAATAAACCTCGTAATTAACTATAATTAAATATGTTAATCCTAAATTAATTACATTAACTAATTACTTCATAATCATTTATTATTGATTAATTAATTTTAATTAATCAACCCTTAATTACATCATTAATTAATGATCCTTTAATTACTTCTTAATTAATTATTAACCGTATTATTAATCACTCTCGATTAATTACAAACAGTAATTAACTACCCTTAATTACTTTATTAAATAAATAAATTACTCCTTAATTAATTAATAATTAATCTTTAATTAATTATTTAATCCCCCTTGATTAATCCCACTCGGTACTTTTATCACAATTCGAGTTAATTTGAGACATATTTAAATCATTAGTTAAGTTTTAAATATAAAATAATCATTTATCTTAAAAAATAAAGTTATCAAAACATAACTTTAAATAGCTTAAACATTTATCAATTAATAGTTTTAAAAACTATTTTCAATTTGAATTTAAAAACTTGTCTTTTATATAAACTTTTAAAATTACTTTCAAAACTCGATTTTAAAATCACTTTAAAATTTCTTAACAAGGTTTAAATTTGTCAAACTTCAAAGTTTCTTAATCAAAATGTTTAAGAAAACATTTATTAAACATCAAGTAATTTATATAAAAGTTTAAACTAATTAAAAAATTTAAATTTAAAAAAAACAAGTTTTAAAACCTTAAAAACTGTTTTAAAGCTTCTACTTCGAGTTGAACCCGAAGCTTACTCGGGTCAAACCCGAGTTTCTCTTCTTCCCTTTTTTTTAAACTTTGATTAAATTTAAGTTTCAAAATCTACAAGCAAACCATTTCCAACTACTCGAGAACGAACTCGAGCTACCCATCCAAAAACTCGAACACGACTTCGAGACATTCACAACCCCAACCCTCTTGACACGCACTCACCATCACGTGCATATGCACCACCACCTGAGGCTACTCCGACCCTCGACATTGCCTCTGGCACTTCACCCTATATCACAGCATCACAACCCGACCACAAAACCACAAAATCAAGACTTCGATCAAGAATTGACTACCCAGTTCGCCTGGAACCAAAAACAGCTTCCCATAAACTCCCTTCGACCACCAAGCTCCGACCACCAGAGATCGTGCGACTCTGGTCACCTTTTGCTGACCAAACACGCAACCATTTCCCTGAGTTACACCATGCTCGATCAATCAGAGACAAAGCATTGACCAAAAATTCTTGCTTCAACCAAACTAGGGTTTAAAACCCATACTCGACCATTGCCGACACCATAGGAGGTGATAAACCCTCCTAGCATTTTTTCCTGAACCCCCATTGCCTCCTCCACCTCCAGTAGTATTTCCGACCACCTCAAATACTCCAGCCTCCAGAAATCACCCAAAACCCATTTTCCAGAAAACCCCAAAATTCACATTCATTCCAACATTAAAAATTTGGATTTTTGTTTTAAAAATCATAATTTTCAATGATGATTCGATATATATACATGAATCGATATGACTCAACATTTGATTTATTACATTATTCAAGTTTCCACTGCATTTTCTTGTTTACGGGAAATTTCTAAACTTAAATTACTTAAACTTGTTTTCATAATCAAGATGGAGTTTAAATTCGACTAATTTGTTTGAAATTCCAAAGCTGCAAAGTGTTTATATGGGAAGTTTTAAATTTTTGTTTATTTTTAAACCTCTGTAATCAGGTATGAACAGAGAAGCACAAATATCAAGCATGCAGATTCAAATGCATTCCTATCTACAGATTTTGTACTACTATCTACACATGCAGGAATCATTATCACAGTAATTATTTAAGCAACACTACTAACCTACTTAAGTTTTAAATTTAGATGTTTACTCACTTTAGATTCAGTTGAAGAGAGGAGTTTGGAAGTTTTTGCTTTAATCTGGAATTTGACTGCATGATCTGCTACAGGTCCTGGATTTTGAAAATTTTATTGCTCCTCTTTATTTTCTTCTGGTTTGAAGTTGTTAGCAAGCTTTGTTTTTGGTTCTAGATTTTATTTTGCTTTGATCTTTGGTGGTATTTTGTGCTTAAATATTCAGGAACTAGTTTTGTCCGGACACCTCACAGGATCAACTTTAGAACCTCAAATCAATAATTAATTAAGAGAGAACCTTGGCTCTGGTGGGATTACTCATTAAAGATAGGGTCAATGGTACCCTAGAATGAGTTGAGTGTGTATATATATGAGAGCGTACTTGTTATTTTCTTATATAAAGATTCTAAATGATTTTATATAAGAATATATTTTGATATATAAAGCAATATTTCTTTCTAATTAATATTAAGGTAATTGGTTGTTAAATTATTGGAATTAAATTAAGTGGTAATAGAAATACAACCAAATTGAAATTGAATAAAGATGAGTTTGAAATGGATGCAAACTGAAATTTAAAATCTTGAATTTGGGGAAGAATTCCAAAATTAGATGGTAATGAATTATTTTCCAAATACCATAATCTTGGTTATTATCATAAATGTTTATTATGTTTAAATAATGAAATATTTGATAATGAGTATAACTTATAAATTGAGATGGGTTTTGAATTGTGAAGTTCTGAATTCTAAATTTAAACATTTGAAATTGTTTCCAAAATGTTAAAGGAAATAATATTATTCAAACTATTTTGATTGTAATCTTATTTTAGAATAAGAAGTTGTTTGTAAACTTTAAAAGAATTTGTTAAATTAAAACCAAGGGTGGTTTAAATTTTTGAAATTTGGCTTGGTGGGTCAAGAAGTAAATATGTATATATGTGTGGATATACATAATATCAAAGATAGTTTGAAATAAACTCTAAATGTTGAGTTTTAATTTGGAATGAGATGTGATACCCAAAGTGATAAGTTTTTGAAATTTAAAAGTGGGAAGATTAATAATATGAAATTTAGAATTTGAAATGGAATTCAAATTGGTAAGGTTGGATGGGTTAAGTAAATCAATCTTATTTACTTGATTAATTAATTTTTAATTACTCAATTACTTAATCTCTGATCATTAATTAACAATCTTTAATTAATAATTCTCAATTACAATAAATTAACCTTGAATTAATTAATTAATTTAAAACCCCAATTATTAATGAATTGAACCAATTAATTACTCTTAATTAATCGCTTAATTAATCCTTTATAATTAATTAACCAAATTAATTAATTATACTTAATTCCCTTTATTAAAACTAATTAATCTCAAGACATTATCTCTTAAATCATATTTAAGATAAAACATTATCTTATAAAGACCTTAATTACCATTAACATTTTAACACATTTTAACATTATAATTAACTAAACTTAATTAAATCATTTAATTAAGATTTGAAATAAAATAACCATTTAACTTGATAATTTTAAAGTTAACAAATCTTAACTTCCTTAAATAACTTAAATATTATCAAGTAGAATTTTGAAATTTGAAATGGAGAATTCAAATTTGAGTAAGGTTAACGAGATTAATTGAATTTAACTCGGAGGAAGTTAAATAAGTTTGAATAAACAATTTGATTTGAAAATTTCAAGATGAAATTTGGATTTAACTTGGAAAGTTAAATGGTTAAGTAAAGGTTTTGAAGTTCATTTTAACTTAGATTAGGTACAATCGTTTAATCAAAACTTAACTAATAAAAATAATTAAGTACTAATTGAGAATATGTAATGTTTACCATCAATTAAACTTGAGGATGTATGTTAATTTGCAAGTTAATTAATTTCAAAGTTTATTAAATTTTGATGATGGTTAAGATAGTGATTAAGGTAAATGACTTTTTTTTCTAATTAAGGTGGAGTAATTTTAGATTTAATAATTAATTTAAAGAGGTTAACTAATTTATTAATCTCATAAATATTTTCAAACCCTTTTCTTCTGGCTATAGGTTCGGAAAGGGAGATTTATCTTATATATAACAAAGATACATAACTTTGTTTATCCCAAATCAAATATTTTGAATTTACAGGCTCAAAACTAGTAATTTAAATTAAAATCTTGGAATGATTGATTTCCAAATCTTGGAATGGTCCAATCCACTTAAATGATTGATCGAATTATTTTGATGTGCAATATTATATATAGTAGTATATAATATATCTTGGAATGATTGATTTCCCGCATTATATAGCGGATGAGACCCTATGCGCCGCATAATAGCAGATGATATTATATTAATCCCATATACCGCAATATTCCACCTTGAAGTGGAATTGGTGTTACTATATTGTGCTAACATCTGTGGATGTAGGAAAATAGGTTGGAGGGATCCAACTGGATTCCTCAAAATTATTTATATTGTTTAATATTCTCTATTATGAATATTCGATATTCTGTGATGAATACTATTGATAATTGGAATATTGAATGTTATAGTTTGCTTGAATATATTTTTGTACACTAGGTTATTAAAATATATAGAATTGGATTTTTGAAAAGAAAATAAAAGAGTGAATTTTTAAGAAAATAATTAAAGAGAATTTAAAAAAATTTAAGAATGAACTGGATAATAATAATAGTGGTTTCAAAATTCTAATAAAAATTTCGTATATGAAAAGGGGATTTTGAATAAACAGGAAGATAATGAATTTTAAACTTCAGTGTTATTATTTAAAAGAATAAAGCATTTATTTTAAATTTAAGATTTAAATTATTGAAAATAATAAAGAAGAAATTTGGAAAATCTGAAATTGGTATGTTTCAGTTAAAAGATTTAAAATCAAACCAAAACAAAAATAATAATAAAGTCTATAATTAATGGATTTTGAAATGAATTGAGTAAGTAAAGAAATTTATTTCAAAATGGAAAATTGGAAATCAATTTGAAAATTGATTTAAGTGGTTGAAGTTGGAACTTTAAAAGAGAAGCGGGACTTTGGAATTTATAAACTAGGTTTATAAAAGTAAAGTAATATATAAGTGGATATTTGGAGAAATAAATCCACATGGAAAGTTATTAAAGAAATGAGAAATTTCGTTTAAAAATAAACAGTGACTTATTTTTAAAGGATGTGAAGAGAAGTATATTTCCCTGAATAGCCAAGTACGTTTCAAGTAAATTTTTAAAAGTTTTAATGTCGTTTTAAAAAGCATGTTTTAGAAATTTTATTATTTCTAAACATTTAAATTCTAAAGTAAGTATTTTCTTTTAATCTATCATAGCAGTAATTATTTAAAAGTGACTTGGCATTTGTTTTTAAAGAGAAAAATCAAGTTTTATATTTTATAAAGTAGCCTCATTTTAAATATTCCTATAGTATATATTTTAATAAAGTATTAAAGTAATTTTTAATTTAAATGTTTTAAAGGATAATTTATAATAAAGTGTTTTAAATTAATTTAAAAATCTAAAGTTTTGTGCTTGGTTGTTTTCAGTGGAAGTAAATATTTGGGGATTTAATTCATGAGAAAGGTGTGTCGAAAACTGTTTTCAAAAGGGTTGAAAATGGAAATATATCTTGCGAAGATATTTTGAGGTTAATAAATATTTTGGGAAATTATTTATGGTTGATGGTTGTTTGTGAATGTAAATTGATAGTTAAATAACCGACTATCAATATTGGCCAATGCGCTGATCGTTTCGAAGAGATCAGGATCGAGATTAATTTCTCGAAAACCACTTCGATCCGGTTGGTACGTTTTCGTGGAAAAACGAGTTCGGAGTCGAAGATGGAGCAATGAAGTGCAAGGGCTAGTCGCTACTAATCCTGAGGATAATTCCAAAATGGATGTAGTAGGAGTAGTGCCTTCGGTTCCGTTCGAACACGGGACGGACTTGTATGGATGAATGCTTTCGGAACATCGTCAGGTGGACGATAGGTATTCTAAGTGAAACGTTCTAAAAGGTAACGCTTAGCCTCAAGCCTCATCAACCGGGAATGACCGAAAATCAGGGGTTATGCAGCAAGGCTAGGTGGATAACAACCATTTCAGGGTGAGGTCATCCCTGTCTAGATGTCCTTTTTTATTCGGCTTAGCGGTGTGGTTGCTGATCACAACCGTGGGGTGATCTTACTCGAGATTATCCAGTAAGGGATAGTCACAGTCTTGTGTTGCAGGGGGTCGGGAGTGATCCTCGGTACGCTGATCTAGACCAGGTACCGTGACAGGTGGTACCCCAGTGCCTAGTCATTAGTTGGAAATCCATTCTCCCTACGTGCCTTTACGATTTTTGTTTGTATTACCCACTTTGTGGCTAGTAGCTGGAATTTAATCGTGTAACAATTTCGGCTATTTTAATAAGTATTTGTAAATAGACCCTTATCGAAATATTTATTTGATAATTCCCTAATATAATTATTTAGAATGGGTAAAATTTATTATTTTCAAATATAATTAAATATGTGTTTGTTTAAAAATATATTTATATATGAGTTGATTTTAAAATTTAATTTGAATTGATTGGAAATGAAGATTTGGAAATTGTACAGTTTGACTCTGGACTATTTTCAAAATAAATTGTTTTAATATAAATCTATTCTTTTCAGACTATTTACTATACAACTTTTCTTTTTAAACCTAAAACTATCTTATACTTGTTTTACAATTATTTTTGGAACTATTTAACAAATTTTCAACTGTTTTATTGACTAATTGCTATTTTTCAACTACTTATCTATTTTAAATTCTTCGAGCTATTTTAAAATTTTAAGCTATCAGAGTGCAAACTGTTTATGATTAAATATCCATTTGAGATAAGGATTAAAGTGATAATCCAAATGAAATTGAGGCAAATGTGAATAAGTAAATAGAAATCAAAAGTGGATATGAATAGAAAGGAGAAATTGATTTGGTTAATAATCAAGATAAATACGAAGGATGTACGTATATTATTCTATTCGCATAGTGATTTGATCCAGATTCGAGCACAGAATTTCGAGATAGTTACATCAATTCGAGTTGGGATTTTTCACTCGATTTGCGATGGTGAACCTGGATATGGATTGTTGATTGGATCTGGATATTCTCTATCATAGTTATGGCTATGAAAGGAGAATGACAGTTTATGGTCAAGAAACCATATCTGAGTCCGCACTAGTAAGTCGGGTGGACGATACTAGTTCGGAAGTGAAATTGTGTGATCGAGTGAGCGATCAAATTGATATAGCGTACGGATGATATGTGTGCATCGTACGGGTTTGAATGAAATTATTACTGGAATTTGTGGATAATAATTGTGAAATGGTTTTTGAAATGAAAGGTATATTTTGTGAAATATATGGTGAAGTAAAATGGAAATTTGATATTTCTATAATAGAAATTTACTTTATGGAGGTAAAGTAATTTGGTAAGTGACTTTATAGAGCAATCAAATTTGAATATTTGATTTAGAATAAACAAAGTTATATATATCTTTGTTATGTAAGATAAATCTCCTCTTGTTGAATCTTTTGATGGAAGGAAATGGTTTTTGAAAGTTTTTGAAGTATAAACGGGGTTTTATACGAGTTTGAAGAGATCCAAAGTTTTAAGGAGTTATATATATATATATATATATATATATATATATATATATATATAAACACACACGTATAAAGGATCTTATGAGAATGATTTTGGAAAAGGTTTTGGGAACCTATGAATTTGGAAAAGGCTTTTTGATTTTTGGGTAAAATCAATTTTGGAATTTGGAAAGCCTAGTTTGAGAATTATCGATTTTGGGATAATCGATTTTGAGAAAGGAGACTTATATGAGATTCATACTAGGTATATGATTTGGAAGATACTATATGTGTATAGTATAAAGTGTTTTGAAAATGGCTCTAGAGAAAAGGCGCTCCCTTGGGATGAACTTCTCTGGAGTACCATAGGTTGGTACTGCCTTGAGCCTCTAAGGGGAAGGTTCTAAAGTTGATCCTGTGAGGAGTCTGGACAAACTAGTTCCTGAGGATTTTTGGGTAGCGAAAGTCAAGGGCACTGATGCCTACAGAGGCATTTGGGTTATGCTGCGACGGCAGTGTAACTCGATGTCGTTGCGATCTATTGTGTGGACCATATCAGAAATCGTGTGGAGGTGAGTGTCAACAGTCTAAGCTTGATTTTGCCGGGAAGGCAACGTAACATCGGTAGGCTGCGATCTATGGTCAAGTGGAGTGGAGAAGTTTCATTCTTTTGGCAATGGAATTCGAGGGCGCTGAGGCGTACATTTATATGGGTTTTTGCTGTGATAGCAACGTAACCCCGGTTGTAGCTGCGATCTGTAGCGGGTTCCATGGTGTAATTGAGGGGCGCAGAGGCCTACAGTTATCTATGGATTTTGTCGGGATGGCAACGTAACCATCGGGTTAACTACGACCATGGATGAGGGTGATGATTTCCAGAGCATTCTCACTAAAGATATTTCCTCTATTTTCAAAAATGTTTTCGATATTTTCAATAAAATTATTTTCCAAGTATTTTCACTGGATGTTGAAAATGGGTCTGCTAAAGTACTTATAGATTTTCGTTCTTACGCTAGATCAACGTATGACCAAATTTCTATAAGAACAAGGATGGACTTATTGAAACATCGAGTTATAAAAGTATCTTTATAAAAACTATTTTATAATATTTTTAAAGTGTGTTAAAAAAATTATCGAAGGGTAATTTTTCTGGTAATAAGTATTGAATAAATTCTGGCTTCGTTCCTTTTCGAGGACGAAAAGATTTAGAGGGGGGAGGAATGTGATAACGCGGATTTTTGTATTATCTGTTAATTGATAATTGACTAGGATAATTAATAGAAATACTGATTTATAAATTTGACAAATAAATCTAATGATAAATATTTATATCTGGATAAATATTTGTTTGACAATTCCCTAATATAATTATTTAGAATGGGCAAAATTTATTATTTTCAAATATAATTAAATATGTGTTTGTTTAAAAATATATTTATATATAAGTTAATTTTAAAATTTAATTTGAATTTGGGTATGAAATTCAAATAATGTTACTTTGTAATAAATAGATGTATATTTAAAGAACATCATGAAAAAAAATATAGGTAAATATATATATAAACATTTTAAAAACTTAATACATAATTTATAAATTATAAAACATACGTTAATTTAAGAAGTATGGTTTATGACATTGAAAAGAGTATAAATACATGAAAAATAAAATTAGTTATAAGTATAAAAATAAATACAACACATATAAATAAATATAAAACATTTTTACTTATGTCAATATAAAAGGGAACTGCATTAATTAATATAGGAAAGTATAACATATATATCTATACCTAATTAATTGAAATTACAATATAAGGATTTTATAAACATATTAGAAACATTTAAGTATATGTGACATCATTTTAAAAATGGAATTTAACAAGTGTAAAATTATTAGATCACACATTAACATTTGTAAGCAAATTAACTTCCAAACAAGACAAGTGTCACCCATTTGTTTTTATTTTCATTTTATTTTAATAAAATCCTAATTAATTCTATATTAAACATATCTATCTCCTCTCTAAATTCTTTCCCATTTCTCATTTTCTAAACAAAGAAACAATAAATTGGAAACAAAAATACCAGTAGAAATCAAAGTCTGTAAAGCATTTTTCAATGCGTAGCCAAGTCATCATCAACAAGATTTCATTTTTAATCAAACCTGTAGCCTGTAATCTTCTTCAACATGTATCATCTTCAAGTTTTCAAAGAAATCATAGCTTTCAATTGTTACAAAACAAAGGATTTCCAGTTCAAAATAGCAAGCTTCCAGAGATCAAACAACTTCTTATCTTTAGAGTTCAAAATAAAACAATTCCAGATTTTAAGCAAAAGCTTCTCTGTTTTTAATGCAGGTGAGTAAACTATTTATTTTAAAAAAAGTTTAAAATTTGGATTTTATCCTGATGCATGTGATGATATTGTTTTGATATGCATGTTATGCGGCTTGAATTTATTTAAATTGATAAGCAGGACTGGGTATATATATGTATGAATGCCTGTTCTCTGTCGATTCAGTTCCTGTTTGCTTTCAATTTTTTTTAAATATCCAAATTAAATCCATATTGACCTGTGACGTGTGAGTGAACTTTATCTGGTCTAAATCATGATGTTTGGTCAAACATATGAAGTTGTTGTGACAAACTAAACTATTAACCTGGCAAAGAACTATTTTGTTCTCAGTTGACAAGTGAATGTTTGTTCATTTCAGTTTCAAAAATCAATATCCATCAATCTAATTCATGTTTGATGATGATGTGAACTATGAATATGTTTATCTTCTAGTAAAATTTAAGTTAAAAATAATTTCGTGAATAATTTAAGATGAGTGGTTATCTCAAATTTAGATTTACAGTAAATATCATATTTTGTGAAATTTCAATGGTATTAAAACAAGTATCCAAGCATGCAATTAAGATTCTTGCATAGAAATATGAATTTTAGAAGTAAAATTATGATTTTAAATGATCTATATCTTAAATGATTGTTAGATGACCTGATAACGTTTTGAAATTTATTTCGATCGATCCCATCGCCGCGGGCAGGTGCAGCTAGGATTGGTAGGTGCTGGTTGACTTGGGAAAGGTGATGACTGTGGCCGTTTGTTCGATTTGATCTTAGTTTAGGTAGGATAATGGATCGTAGGGTTTTGGAAGAATTTTGGAGGTTGGCGAACGCAAGCAAAATGTGAGGTGGTGGCGCGGCCGGGATGTTCGATTTTCAGTAGGAAGGTAGTGCGATGAGTGTGCTTCTGATTGAAGGAGAAGTAATAGGACCAGAGTTGTCAGATGAGTGCAGTTTGACTTAGATGGGACGATTTGTAAAGGTAGGTGGATTTGCTGGTTCTAGAAGGATGGGGTGTTGATCGATTTTCGATCGGTGATATCGTTTGCATCGGTGAAGGGGAGAATCTGTATCTAGTATCAATGATCGACTTGGTGGCGATACCGCGAAGGTGGGATGATCGGAGGACAGAGCGTGTACGTGCACAACGTGGACGAGGGTGATTGGATCGGGAAGATGCTGCAGGAGGGTCAAGTTCGATCTGGTTTTTGGTCTGGGTTCGTGGGCATTTCGATGTTCGCTCGCGAGAGTCAATTGTTGATCAGAGATTGATCTTCTCCGATTGATGGCATTTTTTCCCCAGTAGTTTGGGATTTTATTCTGGGGATAAAAGAGAAGAAAGGGATTTGTTATCGGAGGTATTTTTTGGGCTTCAGCCCGATACTGTTGTGTTGTATAGAGATGAGTTCGGGTTCCGTTTAAATTTCTTGGGTTGCGGAACCTTTAGGCCAAAGTGTCTTTGCATATTTTAATCAAGGTATTAGCAAGTTTAAATAAATTTCCAAAGTTTAAATAGGTAATTCAAATTGTTGTTTTAAGGTGAACTAAAGTTGTAATTAAATAATAGTACAAATTATTTAATGAATTAAGATGGACAATTGATTAATTAACTAGAGATTAATGAATTGGAAAATAGTAATTAATTAATTATTGATTTGAGGTTATTAATGTAAGTAATTGAAGAAAATTATTTAAATGAAATTACTTAGTGTAAGTAATTAAAAGATAAATTTGCTAGGGGTTAATTACTTTCTGTAATTAATTAAGGGTTGGTCAATTAAAGGATTCATTAATTAGGAATAAATGAAAGGGTTAGTTAATTAATATTTTATATGACGAAGATATATAATTTTGTTTATGCCAAATCAAATGTTCAAATTTGATTACTATTTACAAAACCACTTATCATATCACTTACTTCCATAAAGTAAGTTTCTATTATAGAAATACCTAATTTCCATTTTACTCCATCATATATTTCATAAAATATACCTTTCATTTCAAAAACCATTTCTCATTTCTTTTCCATAAATTTTCAATATCAATTTCATTCAAACCTGTACGATGTACACATATCATCCGTACGCTATATCAATCTGATCGCTCACTCGATCACACAATTTCACTTCTGAACTAGTATCGTCCACCCGACTTTCTAGTGCGGATTCAGATCTGGTTTCTTGATCAGAAACCACCATTCTCCTTGCATAGTCACAACTATGATAGAGAATATCCAGAACCAATCAACAATCCATATCCAGGTTCGCCATCGAAAATCGAGTGGAAAATCCCAACTCGGATCGATAGACTATCTTGAAATTCTGTGCTCGAATCTGGATCAAATCACTATGCGAATAGAATAATATAAGTACATCCTACGTATTTATCTTTATTGGTTATTAGCCAAATCAACCTCCTTTTCTATTCACATTCACTTATGATTTCTATACACATATTCACAATTGCTTCAATCCCATTTGAATTATCACCTTAATTCTTATCTCAAATGGATATTTAATCATAAACAGTTTGAACTCTGTCCAGCTTAAATTTAGAAAGTAGTTTGAAAAGTTAGAAATAGATACGTAGTTGAAAAATAATTATTAGTTTGTAAAATAGTTATAAAATAGTTAAGTAGTTGCAAAATAGTTAAAATATAGTGAAATGGTTATAAAATAATTAGATAATTGCAAAATAGTTTTAAAATAGTAAGCAGTTATAAAGTAGTTGAAAAATAGTAATTAGTTTATAAAACAGTTGTAAAATAGTTAAATGGTTACAAAAATATTTATAAAATAAGTATAAGATAGTTTGGGGTCTAAAAAGAAGGATTGTATATATAAATAGCTTGGAAAAATAGATTTGTATTAAAACAATTTATTCTGAAAATAGTCCAGAGCCAAACTGTTCAATTCAAATTTTCAAATTTAAACCATCCCGAATTATATAAATTCGAGTTAAATTTTTAAATGTTGATTTAATCCTTTAAATCGAATCGAATCAAATCAACTTATATCTTTAAACCATTTAATTCTGAATCCAAATTTCATTTCAAACTTATTTCAAAGTTCAAATAATAATTCAAATCTTTTTAAACAACTAAATTCCATTTAATTCTGAATCCAAATGTAACGACCCGAAAATTTCGATCCCAAAAATTCTAGATAGTTAAAGGAAAAGAAGGAAGAGATAGAAGAAAAAGAAGAACAGAAACACTAACATCTCACATTCGCAGCGGATAAAATATAATAGCAAATAATAACGGTTATACAAAGGAAACTATACTTGTCAAAATTTCACTTAATACATCAGAGTTACACATATATACAAACACTGGATATATACAACTCAACATATCTTAGATACACAGAAATATCTCACAGCGGAAACACTCCTACGTTTCTGCCATCCTGCTCGTCTCCTGAGCTCTAAAACGTTCTCACATGAAAATCTGTAATACTCGGTCTGACCCGAGCATTACATCAATGTAACGACCCGGAATTTTCGATCCCGAAAACTTCAAATATTTATGAAAAATAAGAAAGAGATAGAAGAAAAAGAAGAAACAGAAACACCAAAACACAGATTCTCACATTCGCAGCGGATCAAAATATAATATTAAATAAATAGCAGTTATACAGAGGAAAACTGTCCTTGTCAAATTATACTTTAATATATCAGAGTTACAATATTTACACAACACTGAGCAGTTTAATTCAACATGCCTCAGATAAGCTACAATAAAACACAGCGGAATACTCTACATACGTTCCTGCCATCCAGCTCGTCTCCTGAGCTCCAGAACGTCCTTACCTGAAAATCTGCAATACTCGGTCTAACCCGAGTATTACATCAAAGTAGCACCCGGGTCAGACTGGAAACCAGCGTGAGTAAACCCATCTAACATAGAATACAAAAGCATACGACTTATATAAACCCGGGGTAACTTGCATTAATTCACAACTTCACAATTTTTATTGACATCACTTATTTTACACATCAATTTCTAAGTACCAAAAACTTAGATTAAATAGCCCAATTCACTTAAATCATTCTATTCCAGCCTATTGAATTGCACATATAAATTTATAAAGAATTGAAGTGGTTTCGGGTATTTACTAATAACCGACTCCGGTCTCTTTGAATTCAATCCCATCATAGCCCAAGTTATTCAAGTGAAATAAAATTCAAATTTAAATACAAGGTGTCATTATTCACAGCAATTCATCATCGACAGATAACCACATTATCACTGTCCACTCAAACATATCATATCATAAAATATTTCATATCAGTGATATCAACCATTTCAAGGCCTTTAACACCATTCAATCATTCATAATCAGGGTTGATCACCCCTAAATTAATTTAATTTATCTCTTATTAAATTAATTACTCATTTTAATCACTTAGATTACCTTTACTTCACACTAATTAATTACATACTAATTAATTAATCATACTTAAATTGTCCATCTTAATTAATCACCCTTAATTAATTTCTTTAATTAATCAATCCTTTAATTAATTACACTAAGTAATTAATCCTTAATTACTTTCTTTAAGTACTTTACCTTTAATTACTTCCATCAAGTAATTATCTCATTGGTTAATTATCCTCCATTAATTAATCTTTAATTATTAATTCACTTAACCTTTATTTACTAATTAAATTAATTAATCCCCGATAAATTTGTCCTTTGATTTTAAGTAATTTATCTCTAATTACTAAATCAATTTGTCCCTAATTATGAATTGATTTATCCCTAATTAATTTACTCGGTTACTTTATTAACTTAATTAATCTCAAACCATTAAAACCTTAATTAGCTTTAAAGATAAACCATTATCTTATTAATGACTTAATTATCATTAATATCTTTAATTAATAATCCTCGTACTTAAACAATATTAACACAAAGATTTCCTTAAGATGTTAAGGTTGATTAATAAGTGAAATCATTCCTCCTTAATTAACTCTTAAATTACATTATTAAGATTATTTTAATTAATCTCAAAATAATGTCACATAATTAAATAAACTTAATCATTTAATAATTCCATTTTTTTAAATAAACAATTGTTTCTTTTTCTAAGAAGGAGCCCAAAATTATTTAAACTTGAATTTTCATTAAAATTTGGAAACTGTTTCAAAAACAATCTCGAGGCAACCCTGAACCAAGACCCATTTTCCCGGAGTCATCTCCGTGCCACCCCTTTTTCTTCTTTTGTTCTGATTTTAAAAATTTAAATTTGTTAGGCCTGTTAACTCATAAATTTTCACGAGCGTTTACTCGAGCTAGTTAGTGAATCCAGCGGAATTTACTTCGAGTCAACACCTTCCTTCCCCAAACCCAAACCACTGATACAACCTGACATCGTGCACGTACACAGAGGCACTCGTCCCCTCCGATCATCAGTACGATCACCGATCAGTCAATCCTGATCTAAATACTCGACAACAATCACTCGTGCTTCCAATCGAACTCGATATCAAAATCGAGCTTGCATGGAACCCAAATTGTAAGAACCATCACCAGAGATTCCCTTAATGCTACCACCTCCGGCCACCAGATCTCTCGATACTCCGATCATCTTTTCTTCACATGCCCACGCACCTATCCCCTACTCGTGACCTAGCTCGAAGCTCTGTCGACGTCGCAGCGACCAAATCCCCGATATCGACCCAAAACTAATCCCAAACCCTACTCCGGTGATTTATCTCCGCCGTGAAGAACTAAAAATTCAGCTAACAAATTTTGCCAACAATGTTAATCCCCACACTAACCTCAGAATTGATTCCGAGTCCCTTTAATTTCTCGATCAACAGGAAATGCTCGAAACCTATTTTCTATGCAATCGTCATTTCTCTCAGTTATCAAGTCTATAAATCATGATTTTAATTTTAAAAATCATAAATTTCAATAACTCATCAGATCATAAACTTAAATCATCCAAAGATTAATATCAAGATCTTGAACTGTTTTAATTTTTACTGTTCTTCTCCTTTTTATTTATTTTAGCAAACTTCAGATTTAATCTGGAAACGTTTTTTTTAAATTTATAATCTTAATATAAAAAAAAAACAAATTTCTTTTTATATAGTGGAGTCTCAAGAATATCATATGCAAAATAGTAAAAAAAAAATCGAATCCTATTTGCGCTGTAAGTGAAGAACAGAACAAAACACTTCAGAACAGACAGGCACTCAAACATATACTCATAATATACATACATATGAAATCATATAAATCAATCAAGCAAACACCTTTTATGATTTGCTTAAAATTTACTACATGCAACAAGGTTTAAAACAGATTTGAATTTGTTACTCACTTGTTTGATGATGAACAGGGAGCTGAAAGAAAAAGCTTTGATCTGGGTTTTATTATATTCTGACTCTTACATGTTATAACCCAGACATGCTTAGTTAAAGAAAATCAGTATTAAAATGTTAATTGGGTCTGTTATGACCAGACAGAGACATGCACAAGAGTACCTACAGCAAAATCAAACTATATACTCAGGCAATCCATGCAAACAAATATATAGAGCCACTTATCGACTATCAATTGCAGACAGTTATGAACTAGAAACTTTGGCTTTAAGAAGGCAGATTTACTCACCTGTTTTTGAGGACAACAAAGGAGCAGACTTGAGTGTATTTTTGCAAAATCTGGAATTTCTTGATTAAGAGTTGCTGCTTGTTGAATCCTTATTGAATTAGCTTGAATTTAAATTGATGAGCTTCAAGTTGTAAATTGCAAGGATGATTACAGTTTGAAATTTGATCTTGTTTACTGCTTTTAGTACAGGCCTTGATTTATATTTTGAATCAGGTTGAAATGCTCCTCTTTTTTTCTTCTGCTTGATCTTTACTTTTGACCAGATCTAAGCTTAAAATAAAGAAAATTCTGTTTGTAATTTTATCTCCTCTAGTTTGTATTTCTTTTTCTTTTAAATTTCCTTTTTTAGTTCACAGGTTTTTGAGAAGATAAAGTAATCTGAAAGTAAAGTCTGTTTTTTTTCTTAATTCATTCTATTTCATGTAATTAAATCTTGAAAGAGAACAAAATATGCCACTTGTTAATCTAACTCAACGCTTGTTAATTCATGCTTTACTTAATTCACATTTGTCACAACTTGTATTTTTATGCCTAAACCCCTAGTTAAACATTTTTTATTTATGAATTATGGTTTAAATCTTTTCTTTTCATAATTAACCAATTTTCAGTTTACTAGTTTCTATGACTTGTTACATTTCTGTGCCTAAGGTAAGTAAATATTTCAGCGAGAAATAAATAAATATCAGAATTATGACCTTCAAATTTTCATGCTTTGATTTTTCAATCGGGTTTGATTAGGAACTAGGTTTAAAACCTAGTTTTAGTCGAAGCTGAAATACTTGATCGCTGCATCGTCTCTGGGCCTTCGGGATTCATCGGAGGTTGGGAAATGTATACGTGGGCATACGACTATTCAAACCTGGAACTCATAGAACAGAGAACACTGACATGCACAGAACAATATAACAATCATACAGTACTCTTCTATTTTCATATGCAAACATCATTCATCACAGATATTTTCACAAGCAACAGACTAAATTCACTTAGCTTTTAATTTTTTTTAAAGTTTACTCACCTGATTTGAATCAGAGCACATCTTTGAAATAGCATTGAAAACTCTCAAACTTGTTTTTACTGAAATGTTTTTGCCTCTTTGTTTAGAAACTGTGTTTCTTGTTTATTTTTGGAACTGGAATGCTTGCTTTGATTTGAAAATGCATTTGCATGTAGTAAACAATTTCCAGATTGGAGAAAAAAATGCAGGCTTGCTTTGAAATAGTTACAGGGTTCTGTTTTATAGGTTGAAGATGGTTACTGATTTTTTTTTTGAGATGGAAAGATTTCTGGTTTTTGATTTTCAGATTTGTTTCTTAGCTTTAGATTAGAGAATAGAAAAAAAAATGAAGGAAGGAGATATGTGTATATATAGGCTGAAATTTGATTTTAAAGAAAACTAAATTAAATGACACTTGTCCTATATATTTACATTTGTCATATTGAATACATTTATCACTTAACACATGTCTCTTTAGTAATTAGTATTTGTAATTGAAAGTTAATATAAGATTATGCTTAATTAATAAGTTAATATGTAGTTATTTATGTATAGATAAATTTTAAAAGAAATAAAACCAATTATATTAATAAATAAAAGTTTATACAAATATTTTAAAATCCAAAACAATTTAAAATATCAATTTAAAATTCAATTTGAAATTCAATTTGAAATCAACTCAATTATATGTGTATATATTTAAACAACACAAATTAAATTTGTAGATAATAATTATTTTAAAATTTATTTATATAACTTATAAAGGAGATTATCACATTTATTTGTTCAATCTATAAATTGGTATTTTCAATAGTTAAATTAGATAATTATTCAATTATCCGCGTAAATCCGGGTTATCACATTCTTCCCCCTTTTGAATCTTTTCGTCCTCGAAAAGGAACGAAGCTAGAATTTATTTAATACTTAAAAATAGATAAATTTATTCTTTGATCATTTTTAAAACACTTTTAAAATCCATATAATACTATAAAATAGTTTTATAAAAATACTTTTTATAACTCGATGTCTCAACCAGTCCATCTTTGTTCTCATAGAAATTCGGTCATACGTTGATCAGGCGTACGACTGAAAATCTATAAGTGCTTGGTAGACCCGTTTTCAACACCCAGTGAAAGTAGTTGGAAAATAATTTATTGAAAATATAGAAATCATTTTTGAAAATAGAGAGAGAATATCATTGGTGGGAATGCTCTGGAAATCATCACCCCCATTTCAAATTTTAAACTTCACATTAATAATCTTTCACTTATAAGTTCAAAAACTTATCACTTTGGGTTTTACATCACACTCCAAGTAAAAATTTAAAACTCAGCACTTAGAGTTTATTTCAAATCATCTTTGATATTATGTATATCCCTCATACATACATATTTATTTCGCTTAATCTGCTTCAAAATTAAAGAAACTCAACTACAATCAAGTTCAGAGCAAAGCAGGAAGATTCAAGATGTATGCAATCCAAAGTAAATCTAATTTCAGTTTTAAATTCAAAGAACAGATTTCAAATTTTTTCAAAGTGTTGACCTCTGTTATTCTACAGGTGAGTAAACTTTACATTTCTGAAGCTAGATTATTTTTTTAGTTATGCATACAACAAGTAATCATAGAAATAATTTCAAAAATGCTTTATATGGATGAATAAATGGGTTTTGTTTGGCATAAAGGTGGATTTGCTGTGCATAAATAGGTATGTTTGAATTTAGTTGTGCATGCCTCTGATTATTACTTTACAGGCTCAAAATCATCTAAAGAAATTCACATCTCTCCATCTAGACCACTATTGGTTATGATCAGAAAAGAAAAGTTGTTTACATGATCAAAAGAATTCATTAAGTTAATAGCCAGAAAAATAAAGGATATAGTGGAAATCAGGTCAGGACAGAAAATGAAATGTTTAAATTTTCTTGTTTGAATTATAAACAGTTTTGCTTTTTGAAATAATGAATTTTGGTAACGAAATCAAAATTTTAAAGCTTGGCATTTGTGAGTAAACAAAGCCTTAAAATTATTTTAAAATTTGATTTCATGCAGTATAACTAGAAGTAAGTGATAAATATTGACATGATTTTTAAATATGGATGAATGTTGAAATTTCCTTAAGTAAATTATGATTTGTGATTGCATGATTTCTTAACAGAAATGCATGTATATTTGTGTATATAGATGTTGGTAAGAATGTCTGGAAACCAGCGTGAGTAAACCCATCTAACATGGAATACAAAAGCATACAACTTATATAAACCAGTGGTAACGTGCATTAATTTACAACTTCACAATTTTTATTGACATCACCTATTTTACACATCAATTTCTAAGTATCAAAAACTTAGATTAAATAGTCCAATTCACTTAAATCATTCCATTCCAGCCTATTGAATTCCACATATAAATTTATAAAGAATCGAAGTGGTTTCGGGTGTTTACTAATAGCCGACTCCGGTCTCTTCGAATTCAATCCCATCTTAGCCCAAGTTATTCAAGTGAAATAAAATTCAAATTTAAATACAGGGTGTCATTATTCACAGCAATTCATCATCGATAGATAACCCCATTATCACTGTCCACTCAAACATATCATATCATAAAACATTTCATATCAGAGATATCAACCATTTCAAGGCCTTTAACACCATTCAATCATTCATAATCAGGGTTGATCACCCCAAAACTAACTTGATTTATCTCTTATTAAATTAATTACTCATTTTAATCACTTAGATTACCTTTACTTTGTTGAATATGCGATTATATGATTTTTGTTTGATGATAATAAACATATATATATATATATATATTCGTGTAAATGTATTTGTTAATGTACTATTTTATTTGTCATAGATTTAATAAATATTTGCTGAATAAAATTAAATAACATAGAATTTGAATTCAAACAAAATTTTTATTCAAACAAATATTTATTACAATTTTGAATAGTACAAATTTGAGCTCTCACTATATATATACAAATTAAATAATACAATTTCGATTACATCACAATTTCTAATTTACAAATGTCCTCACTACATATCGCTCATTCACTCGTATTTTTATCTTCAACTTTATTCCAAATTGAATCCAGCATCTGAGCAATCTGCAAAAATAAATATTAACGCAGTAAATAGAAAAGGAAATATTTTTGCTGTATAAAACAAAATGTGGATTTTGAAAATAATATTTGCCTCGGTTATTTGGGTTGTTCGTCATCATTTAATTTTCAATTCATCATACACGAACAGCTTGTGACATACACAATGTATCACTTTATATGCCACAAGGCGTGCACATCAATATATACAGTTGATTGATTTACAGGGACATGTGAGCACAGGTCAAACCCAAAATACCGGATTCAACTCAAGTGTATCACAACTTTCAGAACAAGATCAAGTCCAGCTACCACATAAAGGAATAAACACATCAAACATCAATGAACCAACTGTGTATACATGAAGGTCACAATAAAGCATGAAGCAGCTCATATATACAACAAACATAGAGGCAACTAACATCACAACAAAGTTCAACATGACTCGAAGTACAAGTCGATGCAGACATACATGAACACATATATAGGCAGTGCACATGTGAAACAGACTACAAGTACTACATGAAACAAATATCCAAACTGCCTCAAATGGTCAAGACAGCTACAATGAAGCTGCAGTAACTCGAAGCAACTAATCGACACAAATCAAATCAAATCAAAATGAACCTGTGGCTATAAACAAAGTGATGCACAGGAACTAAAGTCCAAGACCAGTGAATTGAAATGGTCATGTGTATTGAAGGCCAGTGATTAAGGAACATCGGAAACATTGAAATGATGATATCAAGTCAATGCAGCGACCAAAACCAAGTGCACCAAAGATATGGCAACACAGCAACAAAGCACAAAGGCTACAGGTCTGAAACTCCAAGGCAAGCACAACATGAAGTATATAAATGACCGAACCAACATATCAGCAACAACAACAACCATGTCAAACACAGTGCAACTTGAACTCAACAATCATGCAACATAAAGAAGTTCTGGGTTAAGCTTGCAGCAATTGCAGATGAGTTTGAGGTCTCTGAATGCAGTAATAAACATGGATCTGAATCATGATGTAGGAGTTACAGTACATGAGTAGTATAGTGACTGTGTTAGCTTAATGTCTAATCATGCCAAAGTCATGGAATCGCATAAACATAGTCAAAGCCGTGGGTCATCACGAAATCAACGCCTTGGCAAGGTCAAGTACAAGTTAAAGCCAAAATCGTCACAGCATAATCATCAAGCCGTGGAAAACAAGAAATAGAACCAAGTCAAAAATCAATACCGTGAGAAGAAAGTATCAAATTATACGGATTTGATTAAGTCAGAGAAATCATCAACATCCAAGCAACATCGAACGGCCGAGCAAATCAATTGACAAATTCAAACAAATATATACGAACACAAATAAAAGAGATCGAACTCATATATAAACCACAACATCATCGGCGAAATAAATCAATTGAGTTCAAGCATTAAATCAGAAAAGAAAAGAAAAGAAAAGCAAAAATAACACACCGAAGCCTTCTCGGACTCAATCAATTCGAAGCAGTCGAATTAATTAACAAAGACCATCGATTGACAAAAAAGGAATGCTGAATCGTCTATTCAATCAAATATTTCAAGTCGGCTTCTTCGATTTTGCACGAAAGCCCTAATTTTTGAAGGAAGAGGAATGAACGAGAAACAAGGGCCGCCATTATCACAAACAAAGGAACGGGCCGATAAAAGATAAAGAGAAAGAATAATTTTTGGGCCGGCCTTTATTTTATTTGGGTTTAGAATTATATTAGGCTCTTAATTATTATTAGGGTTTAGTTTTTGTTTTTAAATTGTTTTAAATTTGTATTTTCCTTTTTAAATCATTGTAATTTCTAGTCATGTGACTAGGGGACAAATTACGTGGCATAGTTTAAGAATTCACAACTCAGTGGCTGAGTTGTAACAGGGTTTTGAGCGTAAAGTTAGGTTAGTCAGTAGCGGGTGTCGCGAGTTTACGTGTGTAAGCGTGTGACTACTTAATTTCTAGTAGAAACCTCGGGGGTAGCACGTAGGCAGGATTTTGACGAAGCTGGGTAAATTCTGTGTCGTTCTATTTCTGCACTTATTGTTCTGCTATTATCTGTGCTGCTATTATTCTGTGATCTGTGTTGAAATTATTTTATAAGCTTCCGCAATTAACTTTTATGATTAATAGCATCGCCCTATTCACCCCTCCCTCTAGGGTGAAATCGATCCTACAAGTGGTATCAGAGCTAGGTGTAAAAGTCGTTTTTGTTTTAAAATTTTGATTTTACAAAAACCAATTTTTGTTTTAAAAAGTTGAATTTTTAAAATGGCTTCTTTTAATACTGCTTTTGCTATGGGTCAATCCATAGTTAGACCACCAATGTTCAATGGTGAATATGCTTACTGGAAAAATAGGATGGAATTTTTTTTGAAAACCATTGACGCTTGGAACATTGTTGAGACGGGTTATAGAGCACCAACTATAACTGTAGATAATCAGGAAATAGATAAGCCAAAGGAACAATGGACAGAACTAGAAAATAAATTACAAAACACTAATGCTAAAGCTATGTATTCTATTATCTGTTCATTGGATCAATTTGAATTTAATCGTGTCTCACATTGTCTAATTGCACAGGAAATATGGCACACACTAGAAGTGACTCACGAAGGAACATCTCAAGCCAAAGAATCTCGCCTTGCCATGCTAAGCAGCGAATACGAGAACTTCACAATGGCGAAGGAAGAAAATGTCAAAGAGATGTATGGATGACTTTCCAATATCGTATACAAATCAAAAGCTCTCGAAAAATCATACACAGAGTTGGAGATAGTCCGAAAAATCCTCAGAGTCCTTCAACGAAGATTTGAAGCAAAAGTGACTGCCATTCAAGAATCAAAAGATTTAAAACAAATGAAAGTTGAAGAACTCATCGGAAATCTCACCACTTATGAGGTAGAAATGAAATTCAAGGAAGAGCGTGAAGGAGGAGATACTCGAAAGAAATCAATAGCTCTCAAAGGAACAACCAAAAGTGATGATGATAACGATGATGATGATGGCGCAGCAGAGCTGGCACTACTAATGAAGAAATTCAAAAAAGTGGAATTACAAATACGGAAATCCAGCTCGAAATCAAAAGTTGAAAAGCAGAATAGCCAAAGCACTAGACTACTCAGAAGAACAGAAGATCGTCTGTCACAAGTGTAACCAACCCGGACACATCAAGCCCAATTGTCCTCAAAATCGACGCGACTTTGAAAAGAAATCAAAAAGGAGAAGTTTTGCAGCCACGTGGAATACGAGTGATGAAGATAATCAAAGTTCTAGCAGTGAGAGTGAGAAAGAAGGTATGTGCCTTAAGGGAAATATAACTGATAGCGATGATGACAAGCCAAGCGAGGTATCAATACTCACTCACTCAGAATTACTTAAATATTTTCATGAAGTTAATGGCTGTTTTGAATGATTTAGGAAGATGTATGCCAAACTTGAATCAAAAAAAGATACTTTGATAGAATAAAATGAACAACTTGACCAATTAGTTAAAAACTATCAAAGTAGGATCCCTAAGTGTGATAAATGTCCAACATTCAAAGAAGAAATTAAAAAATCATAAATTAATATAAAATCACTTGAAAATGAAAATTTGATTTTGAAAGAAAGTGAAAATACTAGGAGAGAAAATTATATTAAAAAGTGCACACAATTGTTAAACGAAAATGAATCTCTTAAAACACAAGTCCAACAATTGTCAACGACTTTAGATAAATTTTCAAAAAGTGAAAAATCGTTGAGTAGGCTATTAGGAAAGCAAACTGTTAATACAGTTAGACAAGGACTTGGACATAATCAATCCAAAAACGTTAGAAATGAGATTAATCAAGTAAATTCAATGTGCACAATTTGTAGAAAATTTGGACACAATCAAAATAGTTGTTGGTATAGACCCAAACACGTGAAAACTATGCCAATTTGGGTTCCAAAAGGCACAAATATAAAATCTCTCAAAGTTAAAAAAATTTGGGTGCCAAAAGGAACATATATAAATAGTTATGGGTCTTCGCAAAATTATTTTTCAAAATATTCTGCCACTAACAACCATGGACCAATAAAAACAAATAGGTCACAAAAATCTTTTCCCGTGTAGGTGTGGTGGCAGGCTAAGGAACAACAACAGTGTTATCTGGATTCTGGCTGTTCTAGAAACACAACGGGTGACAAAGCAAAGTTCCTTAGCCCAGTATAAAGGTGACAGAATCACAATGGACAACAACGAAAAATATCGTAAAGGTAAAACAGGTAATTGTATATTTATGATATATTAAATGTGATAATCTGCACCGTAATCTGAGTTAAATTAGCCAATAATGTGATAATGAAATAATGATGATTTTCATTCTGACTTACTAAAAATTGTTGGCCAATTATATTCTTATGCCAAAAACACTATAAAAATCTCTAGTTTCTTTGAATTACTTCGTATATATTAGTTTGGATTAAAAATAGTGTTTTGTTGGATGATAATACATTTGGATATAATACGGCTGACTCTATATTCACGGGTTTTGATTATCTACACGGTTCAAATTCAAGAGAATGTCATTTAAAAAGCTGTTAAAATTGAGTTTGAAATTTTTGGTGCATACTTCATGATCTGGTCTATCAAATTCAATTAATCATAATTTGGAGTGAAAAAGAAATTCAGATGCAGATTACACTGGTAATCTAGTTGATAGAAAACTTACTCGTTCAATGTGATTTTTGTTGAGACATTTAGTAACTGCATCGTTTTTTGAAGAAAAAATCTGCATATTTTTCAATTCAAATAATTTTCAAATAGCAGAAATTTTTCTCATATAACCCCTTCGATAAAATCATTTTTGACCATATTTTCAGATCAGTCATTTTGAAAAATTGATTTTATAATTATTTTTAAATTTGATTTTAAATGACTATTTTGACTAATCCGAATCCCTAATAATTATCGAAAAGATAAATAGTGATTGAAAAAGTGATGAGTGTTGATATTTATCATATATTATGACTCGAGACGGTATAATTAGTAAATTTCTTTAGAAATTTAAACAAGAGTTATAAAACTTTTGTTGGTAAAAATTCCATGACCATCTCTATTTCTATCATATTTCTAACGACCACCACTCATCAAAATTCTATATAGTTTGTCAATATGTGGTACTTTAAACAGGAATCATTCGTTTTTCATTTTACATTTTTTTAATAAAATAATAAAAAATTTATATAGTAGATAAAATAATAATAAAATAAAATAAAATAAAATCCAAAGTATTCACTCTCATTTAAAAGTCCTTATGGTTATACATGGGTGAATTACTTGGAATTTGTTATGTGCTTCCATGCTCATTTAAAAGTCCTCACCGTTATGCATTGTAATGGCTCGTTTTTCCGTACCCTTTGAATCGACAATAAACCACACAAGTCCAACTCAAATTGCACGAAAAGATGGATCATTAAGGGTAGAAAGAAAAATAAAGACAGAACAGAATCTCACACGAATGGAATAACATATATTATTTCAATAATAATCTTTACAGTGGAAAATTTTAAATACAATATCAGAGTCTAACTTAAATTCAGCTTGGACAGTTATAAACATCTGTCCTTACAATTGCTGACAAACATCAAACAAAATACAATAAGTACAGCGGATAATAGAATACGTCCAGACGTACATGAATATCTCTAGCTCTCATTTGGAAACTCCAACCATCTTCGACTAAACCTGAAACTACTCGGATCTGACCCGAGTATTGAAAATACCCGGATCAGGCTTGATAAACCAGCGTGAGAAAACTCAATAATAAATGACTGTGTTGTAATGACCCACAATATTCACACAACTATGATATTGTGATTCAAACAAGTATAAAGTATTGAAGTATATTTGTGCACACATTTAGACTTGGGGGTAAATTTGTGATTTCCCATCTATTAAAACCCTAGCCGTGAGTGGATTATAAAAAAAAAAAAGAAGGACGTGGCCGCGGTTTTCATTTTAACTCTCTCGTTACAAAACAAAAATAAAATGGCCGAAGCCCTAGAAATCAGATTGGGGGAAAATTATTTTGCCGTATCAAATGGCGTTGGATTCGTGAGAAAAATGGGGAAAGCTATGGAAATATCTAGGGGATCGACATCTCATATAGCTACGTGAGTGTTCTTAATCACGATTTGGCAATAAGACCTATCTCAGGCAGCCGTGGTTATATTTCTGTAAATTAATTTGTGTGTATGGATGCTTTGCGTGCATTGATGCTTGTTAATGATTGTTTGATCTTTAGTTGCTTGCGTATTCATATATGGATGATGATTAGTTCTGATTATGTTCATATCTGTACCTGAGATGATATCTATTCACTATTATGTCACGATACGCTGATTTAACACTATGTATTACTGCCAAATGAATTGTTTAAGTACACTCATACCAGGCGTATCATGTCTGACCCTGTTGATTGTCTCGACAATCTCCTGGGGTGTCTCATTCAACGAGGCAGTTCGGGATGATGTTTTTACAGGTTGCTATGCACATATTGATGAGATGATGATTTAAGAGATGGAGTTAGAATGATTTATACTGCATGTAGATGATATGAAGAAAGTATTTAAGTATTTTCATTGTCACTTCATATGTATTGCTGAACTAAAATATGTATGTAATGCCCTGAACAGTGAACCATCATGTGTTAGATTGATTTGTATATAGTCTTGAAAACTGTATTGTTTTATATGTAATTGCAAGTTTGAAACTGTAACACTGGGATTATTCAGTTTGTATATATTTTCTGAAATCTGTATTTGGAGAAATAACTGGTGTCAAGGCAGTATACACAAGTGTTTACACTTGTGTATATGTGCAGACCCATAGATTTGCTGAGTTTTGTGATCTAAAGGATTTTTATGGATTTTGTTCAAGTTTCCTTTCAGTAGTTTTGGGGAAAACTTTTATAAACTTATTTTGATGGATTATTTCTATATTTATGCATAAGCATATATGGATCTGGAGTTTGATTTTTGTATGTAATTATCATATCTGAGAATATGTATATATATATTTATTGTTTTTGGCAAGTTGAATGCCTTGAATGTGAAAAGCAAAGATGAGGTATACATATATATATATATTTCTCTATGTTATGTTTTTTTTTGAGATCAAGTTACTTATGGTTTGGGAGATTATATGGATCTGAATCCACACTTTTGAGATATGAATTTGCATCTGAGCATCTGAGTTTTAATAGATACGTGTTTTTTTGATATAAGATGTTTATTCTGGAAAGAAATGAAGTTTTATGTGGAATTTGGATTTATACAAGAATTTGAAATAATTTCTGAAATGAGTTTGAGAACTTACAGCCTCATGGCTTTATAAATCTGAAATATATTTAGTGGCTTTAACAGTATGACTTACAAGTCTGAACTATATTCATATGTTTTGGCATATTTGATGCCGTAGACTTTTGAAGGAAAGATGGATTTTTAATGCTTTCAAATGCATTATGATTTTTGGGAAATGAAATTTTCTATGTTAAGTGGCTGTTGCTATTCGAATCTGTATATAGCATATAGCTAATATATGTTCATGTGATAGATTCTTGAATTATATTGAGGACTTGCCATATAAATTAAAATACGTGCATGCCCTTACTTTACATTTCTAAAATGAATAAGCACAGTTTTGAATAAGTTTTGCAAAAGAAAGTAAACTGTTTTATATTCATAAGATTTCTAGA
This sequence comes from Allium cepa, assembly GCA_030765085.1. Lineage (NCBI taxonomy): Eukaryota > Viridiplantae > Streptophyta > Magnoliopsida > Asparagales > Amaryllidaceae > Allium > Allium cepa. The sequence goes on from CM060939.1 coordinate 56,810,822, forward strand.
AATGGATTACAAGTCCATGTATTATCTTGAGACTTTTATAAAAGGAACTTGTTAGTTTCCAATTGTTTGTGTTAAAAATATTTGTATGATGCAGAATAGCTTTTGTTCTTGCATCAGTGACACGTTTTTGTTTTAAAGAAAGATAGTTGATGTAAATTCACCCTTTATGTCTGAATATAACTTATATGAATGAGAAAGAGGAAACTCGATGACCTCATTTTTATATAGTTGGATTGGTAATCTTTTGTTTATACATATAATTATTAATATTTTGTTGGTGCCAAGGCTTCATTGCCTATTCATTAATATCATTGCTTGAGCTTGTGTGTTGGCGAGGCCGTGCACACATGTATTTATATGGGTGTGTACGCGCAGCCACACCTATAATTGTGTTATAGCAAGAGTTGAGTTAAGTAAAGGATCTCTATGGTTTTTATGATATAATCAGGAATTCTGATATTTCTTGCCTGCTTGTGTATCCTTTGTGTCATATTGCAAATAATTTTCATAAGAAGGAAATGAGTTTATCTTTATATTAAAAATGCTATGTGTGAATGCTTTAGCTAATTTTTCTTAACTCTGATTTAATAACTAAAGAGATTGGTATATCTTCATATATACTAATCTATGTTTTAAGAATACACCAATATTTCTATATTGGTAATAGTGGATCCTGGTTTTGGTTTTGAAGGTAGATGACCCTGTGTTTTCATTTAGCATATATTTCTTTATGCAAAAAAAAAAAAACAAATTAGCCCATGATTTGGCCACTAGAAAAGTAGGGTCATCTCATGTGTCATATATCAGCCTTTGAATAAAATCCTTTTGAAAAGAAAGAGTATCTCATAAGACCACGCCCACACATAAACACAGACGGGTTTTTACCTTATGATAACTAAAGCACTTTTATATATCAAAATGTTAAATATTATTTTTAATGGCATTCTTTTGAAAACACTTTTCAAATAAACTTATTCAAATAAGATATCAATATCTATACTAAGTCTAAGGTAATATATCCGGACTAGGTCAACGGAATATACCAACGGAACATATGATACCAAAAAGGGGTAGCTGAAATGTTTGCAAGTCATTACAGCTATTTTGGGAATACAATCAAAACCGTAAATATCGTATTGGGTTTGGTTTTCCAACATGATAGGGAACTTGTGACCTTTTCTCCGATCCACGCATAATAAACATAGTTCCCACGGTGCCTTAATCGCTTTTCTCAAACTAGTCACTTGGAAACTATACTTGCTACACTACAAATGATAACCAGTAGTTCTCTACTTTTCTCAAGCTAACCACTTTATCCACATGGGGCAATAAATGCCTTGAGGCCCAGACGTATCTGGTACCTAGGGCTCAGAACATCTGATAACCCAAATCACTACTATCCGAAATGCGAGCGTACATTTGACCACATAGAATCCCATCATAACCGGGGTGTGAGGCTCGTGAAGCTACGATCAATTTCTTCGAAGCCACGCTTTTCATACAAAACGACGCATTGATCATAACAAGTTCCACTTTGAATGCCACATTGTCATTCCTTTGATCACTATTTGACTCCCACAAAAATACAACCCTTGAGCTCGTATGTCTCAAGGAGGGTGTTAAGCTAAGAGAAGTTGCCTTCTCCGCCACCACTGATGTACATTTGTAAAAGACAAACGTTGTGTCTCAGAAATGCAATGTTGGACATTTGTCCATACAAGTTTGTTCTAGGACTGAACGAAACCGAAGGCACTTTCCTCGGCCATTACTAGGCGAGAAACCCTTGCAATCCGAAAATTCTCCATCACGAGGAGACCACTGCTTAAATAACTCTATAATGGGAGCTACCCAGAGGATGTTCAACAAGCAGTCCTCACGCTATGAAGATCCACGGTCTTCAAAAATCATCATCTTCAACATGTCTTCACTTTCGAACGTATACATTGGTTTGAAGTGGTTTTCGGATTGGAATTAACCAAATCCGACTCCGGTTCCTTCGAAGCCAATCATCGATTTAAAAGATGTTAAGTTCATACGTGGATATCAATCATCAATCAATTACTTCATCTTTTATCTTAATCAAATATATTTCTTAGGTATATTCTTTTCAACTTATTCCATTTTCTTTTCAAATGTATATGGAATCATTAAGCCTCATTATCAAATCATTTGATTTATTAAACTTTTCTTAAATCTTGGAATAATTCCAAATCATTTTCTCTTTTACCGAGGAAAACTTTTCCAAATCATTCATTTAATCTTAATCAAAGATTTCTTATATTCAAGTTATAACTTTTAACTTAGGGAAAATATTCTCAAATCATTCATTAAATCAAAAACAAAAATTTCTTATATTCAAGTTATAACTTTTAACTTAGGGAAAATATTCTCAAACCATTCATTGAATCTAAATCAAAGATTTTCTTTTTAGCTTCAAATCATATTCTTACAAATCGAAGACTTTCATAATAGGGCACTACCGCCACTTTAAATATGGCAAGTTTCACCTCCAAGGACTAATGGCAAGTTTCACCTCTAGGGACTAATGGAAAGTTTCACCTCCAGGGACTAATGGAAAGTTTCACCTCTAGGGACTAATGGAAAGTTTCCTACATCATGAATATCTTTGTCCTTTAACTTGGAAAAACTTAAATATGATCTTTTAGAGTATCCGGGCTTTCCTTTCGATCTGTTCCACCCCGCGCTTAAGAAGAGAAAACACAGGACATGTAAGTTCAGGGCACTGGTTGCTCCATCCCTAACCTTAGTTAAATACCTTGTTTACCTTCCTAGATCTCACAGGCGGGACAAATGTACTAGTCGTTTCCACATACTCAGATTTTCAACTTTATTTTGGAATTGCTTATAAATATTCCAAATTATCTTTCAAAATGCTTAATTATCCTTTTTAAAACATTGACAATTGATTCTGGGAAACGTCGTTACATTTAAACTCATATTCCAAAAGTTATAGAATTCGCAACATAAAAGTGTTGTAGAAAGTGCTATATAAGCTTATTTGACTTAAAAAACTTTTAAACATTTGAAAAATTCATATTTTCCATTTCAAATATCTTTTAAACCATTTTAATAGATTTATCAAGTTTATTTCATTTTAAAAAAAAAACATTTAAAATATCAATTTTAAACTTTGGTCACTTTACTGCAAAAGCGTGAATTTTCTGGAAAATTATTTTGGACATATTTAAAAATATACAAGATAAAATCTTGATTTTATTCCTTTATTTCTTTAAACATATTTAAATGTTTATAAAACATTTCTAACTCATTTTAAAACTATTTCCAAAAGGTTTAAGCATTCCATATACACCATTTCATTTTCAAAAGGAAAGTAATTTTCTTTGTGCTTATCGACGTGTATTAACGTGACTTGGTAAAACAATTTAACAGTCATATCAAACAATCAATACTTGATGATAAAATCATATATAAGCATCCATAGCAATCATAACACAACATCAAACATGCATATATGTAAATAGAGACGTAAAATAGAGTTTCTCACCATAAACCAAAGCGATTAACTTCCTACAAACATTCATATCATCCAACACTTCACTAACTACTTCCTACTCCATTAAACACTAGCAAATAACACCCCTCCCTTCCAATAGCTTGGCTGAGGCTTGAGATGGAGGTTGGCCAAATATATAGAGAAGAAGCGATGGAGCTTTGAACTTGAATTTCCAAGATTTTGATCCAAAAATGGGCCATCTTCTCTCTTGTTTTTGACCTCTTACTCTCAAAATTTAAAAAACTTTTTAACTGAAAAGTTGTTTCAAATTCTTTTTTGTTGAATTTAAAAAAGAATCATTTGAATAGAAGTAGTTTTGAGGGAGATATGTTCAAAATAAAAGAGCTATTCTCAGATTCACAAAAATAAATCCCGAAAATGCACCTCAAAGAATTGAGTTTCAGGTATAGCAAACCTCAAAACTGAAAAAAAATGATTAACAAATAAATTGTAGCCACTAGAATTTCATATGGTTTTAAAAAACGAATTTCTTAATTTGGATCAGTTATGATCAAGTTATGATAAAAAAAATAGGCTATTTTCTGTGTTAAAAACTGGGTTAGAAAATGCACTGTAAAGAAGTGGGTTTTTAGCATGGTTACCTTTAGATTGAGACAAAGTGGTCAACAAAAAAATTATAGCTACTGGAAAAGTACATGATTTAAAAATAATAATTTTGCATTTTGGTTCTGTGATGAAGAAGTTATGGCCAAGAGAAGAAAAGGTAAAATATGGAGAAAAGAGGAGTTTGATTTGAAGAGAATAAACATTGATTTCTTTTTAATTTTTTATATGGCATGGAAGCCATTAAAGAGAAGAGGAAGAAGATGAAGAAGCTTGAGAAAAGAAGAAGAAGAAATGTGATTGAAAGTGAAGAAGGAGGTGAGTATTTATAGAAAAAAGAACGAAGTGGAAATTTACCAAAATAACCTCTTACCAAATTACCAAAATAACCTTACTTGCACCTAAAGTAAGCTCCACTTTTTCAATACTTAACATCACCTTTCACATCTTTACTTTATGTTTTAATCACTTAAAGATTAGTAAAGAATATCATAATTATGTTGGCTTTTGATGTGATATTGATTTGATGTTTACTTTTGACTTTTCTTACTTACTTTTCTTAATGACTTCTAGAAGTTTCTAACCTTATTTAGTAAAAGTAAACTTGATTGGTGAATTAATTAATACTTACACTATTTGAATATATGTTTCTATATAAGAAAATAAAGGTGCGACGACGTTGCGACAACTTTTAATTGATAAAACGTTGTTTCTCGACAAAATGTTGTACGGTCACATTTTGACGTTTTAGTTAAACTACTTATGTAAACCAAATTTAAAAATTAACTTTTTACTTCTTTAAATAAATTGAAACATATCTCTTTATGTTTTAAAATCATATTTAAATAACATCAAAATCTTCAATTTTACGGTGTATGTAAAACTGACAAAATGCGACAAAATTTGGATATTTTTGTTAAACGATTATTAACATATTTTTAAATATATAAATATACTTTTATTATCCTTATTAGATGTTTTCAATAAGATTTATCTTTTTAAATAAATATTTAAACCTATTTATTGATGCATTTGTTTATTTTTGACAAAACTTAACTTTTGTTGATTTGTTCTAAAATCCAAATTTATATTTTTTTTAATTATCAACTATAAGAATAAATAATTTCTCTATTATTATCTATTATCTATAACTTATTTATTTAAGTTTTAAACCTTTTTAAATTTAAAACAAACGAAATCTCTCATTTTCGAAGTAGCGAAATTACGGGTCGTTACATTCTCCCCTACTTAAAAGAATTTCGTCCTCGAAATTACCCAAACATAAGTTCGCCTAAAACATTTATCTTTAAACTTAATTCCATATAATGTACACAGATCAACCATATGAAATATCTTATTCGATCTACTATTCGAATAGACAACTTTATTTCCAAACTAGTATCGATCCTCCGATCCTCTAGTGCGGACTCTGATCAGGCTCTTTGTTCAGAAAATTTTGCTTCCCTTGCATAGTGCTCAACTATGATAGAAAACTCAAGTACCCAACCATAAACCCTAATCAATGTTCGTCATCAAGAATCGAATGATAAATCCTTTTTTGGATGAGTATAAACACCTCAAAGCTCTGAACTCGAATCTTAGATCAAAATTTGTGTGGTTAAATGATTTACATATAACATATGTATTTATTCACCCGCAAAAACTTGCATAATTTTTTTTTATCTTAAGATCAATCACTTTATAAAGGTGCTTCTTTATATAATCCCCTTTTCTTATTTATTTCCAAATATTTTTAATAAAGGAAAATATTCCAAAGAAACCATTTTTCACTCAAAAGATGATTTATCTCTATTATAATTTCTTTTTAACAATCCTTTAACTTAGTATATTTCCTTTAACTCTAACATTATTTATGAATCATTTCATAAAACTATCGCTTAAGTTGATTACATCTTATAACTTATGTAAATCAATCACATTTTAAAGACTAAAGTCCAAATCTTAATTAATGCTAGAATTCATTAATAAAACATCTTCTAGGTTATAATTTCCTCTTTTTTTGTTTATAATTACATTTATAAATTATACTTATCCAATTTCATTTACTCGGAATATTTCACAATCTTTTAGCAAAAGTTTTCACAAATTTCTTAGCATTGAGTTAGGTATGATTCAGAAATTTTCGACTGTCCAAAATCGTCGAGAATCCCTCTTTATCTTATCAATTAGCGATCCCAATTTATCTTTGGTTTAAAAACTTTTATAAAGATTACTACTCAATTTATCAATTAATGATTCACATTATCCCTTTACTTAAGAAAATTATATAGATTAAGCAACTGCAAAACAATCCAAGGAACTGGGTACTACCAATAGTATCATATATCCTCTTAACAAGAAGAGTAATACTTAAGAGAATTGTTTACCATCCGAACACATCTCTTGCCCATTTTTAGTTTATTTTCGAGTCAATCGAATTAATTATCATAAAATACCTCTTTTTATTTGAAATAATACCATTTTCAAAATCCTTTAGAGATTACTTTGTAAAACATATCTTACGAATTCATTTTATCTTATATTGATTAACTTCATTTAAATTACCATAATTCTTTTACTTGAATTTAAGTTATCATTTCTTTTATATTTATTGTTTTACACAATCATTTAAATACATTTTTATCTTATGTGTTCATTCCTTAAACAAATCTTATTATTGAATACCTTATAGTCAAATCGTGAAACTTAATTCATAAGGTATTTGTACTTAAACTTTTAAAACAATCGATCAATTTATGATGTAACTTAACATTATCATTTTTTTATTTATTATTTTGGATTAAGTATTAAAGATTTTAATTACCTTATCGGATTTCTTACTTATCTTTATGAAACACCTTATAGTCAAGGTGTGATAATCTAATCACAAGATGTTCATATTTAAATTTCACTAATCCTGATTTCTAACTATACAACTTTCCAAAATATATACTTTATATTCAAAATATAATCCTAGATAAAATTATTTCATTTACCAATTTTTTCAAAATCAGTGTGTCGGTTCGCCTTGTTTAAGTGTTTAGGAACCCTCATCGATAACGGTGATCAGGCGCATCGATCAGAATCCATAAATCACTCAATAGATAAATCAACACAAAACATTTTTATTAGTCACCAACAAATACGTACTCATATATAATACACTCAACCTCATTCTAGGGTGTTACTAACCCTATCTCTAACGAGTTACTCATCTTAGGGTATTACTAACCCTATCTCTGATGAGTCTTTACCCAACCAAAGCCAAGGTTCTCGCTTAACCTTCAGCTCTGGTACCAAATGTAATGGCCCGTTTTTCCGTACCCTTTGAATCGACAATAAACCACACATGTCCAACTTAAATTGCACGAAAAGACGGATCATTAAGGGTAGAAAGAAAAATAAAGACATAACAGAATCTCACACGAATGGAATAACATATATTATTTCAATAATAATCTTTACAGCGGAAAATTTTAAATACAATATCAGAGTCTAACCTAAATTCAGCTTGGATAGTTATAAACACCTGTCCTTACAATTGCTGACAAACATCAAACAAAATACACTAAGTACAGCGGATAATAGAATACGTCCAGACGTAGATGAATATCTCCAGCTCTCCTATGGAAACTCCAACCGTCTTCGACTAAACCTGAAACTACTCGGATCTGACCTGAGTATTGAAAATACCCGGATCAGGCTTGATAAACCAGCATGAGAAAACTCAATAATAAATGACAGTGTCATATATCATCCTTTGAATAAATCCTTTTGAAAAGAAAGAGTATCTCATAAGACCACGCCCACACATAAACACGGACGGGTTTTTACCTTATGATAACTAAAACACTTTTATATATCAAAACGTTTGATATTATTTCTAATGACATTCTTTTGAAAACACTTTTCAAATAAACTTATTCAAATAAGATATCAATATCTGGATTAAGTCTAAGGTAATATATCCGGATTAGGTCAACGGAATATACCAACGGAATATATGATACCAAAAGGGGTAGATGAAATGTTTGCAAGTCATTACAGCTATTTTGGGAATACAATCAAAACCGTAAATATCGTATTGGGTTTGGATTTCCAACATGATAGGGAAGTTGTGACCTTTTCTCCAATCCACGCATAACAAACATAGTTCCCACGGTGCCTTAATCGCTTTTCTCAAACTAGTCACTTAGAAACTATACTTGCTACACTACAAATGATAACCAGTAGTTCCCTGCTTTTCTCAAGCAAACCACTTTATCCACATGGGGCAATAAATGCCTTGAGGCCCAGACATATCTGGTACCTAGGGCTCAGAACATCTGATAACCCAAATCACTACTATCCGAAATTCGAGCATACATCTGACCACATAGAATCCCATCATAACCGAGGTGTGAGGCTCGCGAAGCTACGATCAATTTCTTCAAAGCCACGCTTTTCATACAAAACCACGCTTTGATCATAACAAGTTACACTTTGAATGCCACATTGCCATTCCTTTGATCACTATTTGACTCCCATAAAAATACAACCCTTGAGCTCGTATGTCTCAAGGAGGGTGTTAAGCTAAGAGAAGTTGCCTTCTCCGCCACCACTGATGTACATTCGTAAAAGACAAACGTTGTGTCTCAGAAATGCAATGTCGGACATTCGTCCATACAAGTTCATTCTAGGACTGAGCGAAACCGAAGGCACTTTCCTCGGCCATTACTAGGCGAGAAGCCCTTGCAATCCGAAAAATCTCCATCACGAGGAGACCACTGTTATAAATAACTCTATAATGGGAGCTATCCAGAGCATGTTCAACAAGCAGTCCTCACGCTATGAAAATCCACGGTCTTCAAAAATCATCATCTTCAACATGTCTTCACTTTCGAACGTATACATTGGTTCGAAGTGGTTTTCGGATAGGAATTAACCAAATCCGACTCCGGTTCCTCCGAAGCCAATCATCGATTTAAAAGATGTTAAGTTTATACGTGGATATCAATCATCAATCAATTACTTCATCTTTTATCTTAATCAAATATCTTTCTTAGATATATTCTTTTCAATTTATTCCATTTTCTTTTCAAATGTATATGGAATCATTAAGCCTCATTATCAAATCATTTGATTTATTAAACTTTTCTTAAATCTTGGAATAATTCCAAATCATTTTCTCTTTTACTGAGGATTTTTTTTCCAAATCATTTATTTAATCTTAATCAAAGATTTCTTATATTCAAGTTATAACTTTTAACTAAGGGAAAATATTCTCAAATCATTCATTTAAATCAAAATCAAAGATTTCTTATATTCAAGTTATAACTTTTAACTTAGGGAAAATATTCTCAAATCATTCATTAAATCTAAATCAAATATTTTCTTTTTTAACTTCAAATCATATTCTTACAAATCGAAGACTTTCATAATAGAGCACTACTGCCACTTTAAATATGGCAAGTTTCACCTCCAGAGACTAATGGCAAGTTTCACCTCTAGGGACTAATGACAAGTTTCACCTCCCGGGACTAATGGCAAGTTTCACCTCTAAGGACTAATGGCAAGTTTCCTACATCATGAATATCTTTGTCTTTTAACTTGGAAAAACTTAAATACCATCTTTTATGAAGTTTCAATTGTTTCTCTACATGCGCATTATCGATCATTACAAATCCTTATGTTATTGTTCATGAAATTTGTGATTACATTCGTGCTAATTGTATGTGTCACACCAGTTATATGTTAAGTTTTAAATTTATAGTTATCCATCAAATTATTGCTACTTGCTCTCCTTATAGATAAAATTAGAAAAATATTTTTTCTTCTCTTGTTTATTAAAAAATTACCAAACATAATATTATACATGAATATACGTTTGTAAAAAATTGGTGGAAACAAAATAAATCAAAAATAAACACTCTATAAATTTACCTATTGCTATGGTTTTGAAAATCATGCCATGGCAACAATGATGTAGCTTGTGGAGATCTCCAGTGTAAAGGGGAAGAAATCAAGAATGTGACGATTGCCAAGTTTAACAGTAAAACAAACCATGGAAAAACCGTGATTTTAAATAAACATGAATAGTAGACGGGCTGGATCTAAACTCAAAGACATCTGTTATGATTATTTACCTAATTTTTAATTAATTTTACCCTAAAGAGCATTGACGGCCAAATAATAGCATGTAAAGGCGACATTTGCTATTTTATATTAATAATATTTTACCAGTTTGGAGTAGTCAATCAACTGACAATAAAGACTTAACCGAGGTTGAAAATTCTAAGCAAGTGCTAAATCCGCCAACAGTTATATTTTAACTTATTTTCTTCTTTTGAAATAAATTCATTTAAATTTTAAAATTCTTAAGTGTTTTATATTTTTTTTACTTGTATATTTTCTTTGTTATTAAATCTTTTATTGATTTTAAACAATGAAGTGTGTGTATGGCATGTGACCCCACACACATGCACCTTATATTTTATAGTAGATATATCGTATAACACACCAATTTGACAACATAAAAATCTAAATAATGAAAAGTATGAAACGATCAGCAAGATCAAGAGAGATGACAACAAGAACAAGAATAACAAGTATGCGTAGATTAAATTATATTTGATGTGGATATGTTTTTTGTGCTAGTCATCATTAGAATTAGTAGATGCATAATGTTTCTCTATGGCTGCAGACATAAAGAGTGGATTGATGAATGTCTACCTCGAAGAGATGTTGAACAAGAATTACATCAGTCTAAAATGATCTATATGAGTTTTGGTAGATCATGTGCATTTGTAGTAAGAGGATGAATTTAAAAAAATCCTCTTATTTTGTATTCACATAAATAATTTTTAGTACTAAATCCTTATTTAGTAAATATCGATAAATAAGGAGTTCATTAATTATTTAATTTAATTAGTTTTTAGCTTTACTAATTTAATTATTATATATATTAAAACTTAAAATTATTCATATAATATAATTTAATTCAACTTTAATTTATTCAGTTATATCTTATTCAATGGAAATTCACATTTAATATGTGAATATAATAAGTGGTATAAATTAACCTAAACATTTATGTGAATGACAACATAGAGTGTATACATATGCATATAACCATGGGGTTAATAATTATAAAATTAGCATGCAATATTAAAATTATCTCTTTAATACAATTGTGCGTTGTAATAAAGATAAAGGAATAAATATATTAACTTTTAAATGAATAAAGATAAACATAATTTTTAAATGCTTTAAACGCATAAAACTTTAATTAAATATACGCAAAAATGTATTTTGAATTTTATTTTGATTAGAATATCAAAGATCAAAAATTTGGGATAAAGATCAAAATCTATTATCGGAGAGTTTAACAATTTTCTCATACTAAACACTCAAATCTTGAGCTCCATCGTATTTTGTCTCTAAACTCAAAAGCCTTGATCATCATCTATAAATCTTTATTCTTGGTCTTTATACCGATTAGTCTTCAAATTTAATCATTCTTGTACTTATGCAATATTTTGCAATATATATTATATAATTTGACAAAACATTAGTATCTATATTTTATATGGTTATTATCATCAAAATCAATATTTGAGGTATTAACAATCTCCTTCTTTTTAACAATGACAGTCATGTATGTTGGGGAAAATCCCTTCAGACGATCAGTCTAAGGGAATAAAAAACACAACATAGCGAAAAAAAATTGGATCATGATTGCAATGAGATGAAACAAACAGAGTGAAACACCAGAACAGACGGTCACAGATCTATGCAATGTAGAAAAATAAATAACACCAGTATTTATAGTGGTTCCACTATCACGAGGCAGTGTACATCCACTTGAGGAGTGGAGATTTTATTAATCATTGAAAGATTAGAGTTACAAGATTGATTCACTTTTGGAGGCTATACATAAGAAGAATTAACAATACAGACAAAATTCTATAGAGTTTCGGCTCTCTAGGATGGCTGCCATTATTATCCAGAAGCTCCACTGTTTACAGAGTGAAGATATGAGAAGGGATAGCTGCTATATAGCATCCCTGAGGTTTGGTTTGGCAAAGCTGGTCCGACATGATTTGGTTCGGCAAACAACACTCAAGATTTGGACCGGGTGCTACTTGGTTCGACACACAATATTTGGACTGGCATAGACACTTCATTTTGGACTGGCATGCCTGAATACCAAACGATATATTTCGTTTGGCATCACATGCAGCGGAAAAAGAAATCTTCTCTTTCACTAAATCACCGAACGAAATACTTCAACCACCACTCCAGATCATCATTCTCCACTACCGAACCGACTATTTGGTTCGGCATGAGATTCACCTCCAAAGAAAACTCGACCGGCATCATTACCTTCCATCGGACCAAATCCCTTCTACCGGACCATCCATCTAGTTCGGCAAGTTGCTTCTCCAAGTGGTTCGGTCTTCATCTCCTGCTCCTAGGGCTTCATCTGCTTCTCCTCCTCCACGACTTCTACTTCTCCAGTGATGGAATCAACAGGACAATTCTTACAGTCTCCATCTTGTTACCATATTCCATCAAGCCTTCCAACTCCATCTACACCAGATGATCTAAGCAATGGATACTTACCCAATGAGCTTCGGCAATGCCATCACCCGTTACACTTTATCAACGAACTCCGGCAATGCCATCGCCCGCCAACAAGGTGTTCGAAGTACCCATTCGATGTAGAACCCATCAATCTCGACCATGAAAACAAATGTCTCCATGAACCATCTCAACTCTCCTCCCATGCCACCCAGTGGCACCTAGCACTTCATTAAGCGAATCAAGTCCGAGAAATGCTTGAATTTGGCAACAGGCAATGACTTGGCAAATATGTCTACTGCATTCTTCTTTATGTGGACTTTCTGAAGATGAACTAGCTTCTCTTCACTCATCGACACAAGGAACGACTCTCTCACCTCAATATGCTTCGTTCTCGTGCTGAATGCTAGATTTTCAGCTAAGTGAATTACACTCTAACTGTCACAGTACACATCCACGCCTTCATATACGAAGCCCAAATCACACAATAGTCGCCTCAAATAAAGCACCTCCTTAGTTGCTTCAACCGCAGCTATGTGCTCTGCCTCCGCAGTGAACAAAGCCACAATCGTCTGCAACCTCGCTCTCCAACTGATCGTTGTCCCATCAATGGTGAACACATATCTGAAGGTTGACTTCCTTTGATCTCTATCACTGGCATAGTTGGAATCATAAAATCCAACCAAGCTGAAATCTCTATCATTGCCGCCAAAGACAAGTTCATGATTTGGAGTTCCTCTAAGGCATCTGAAGGTACACTTCACTACTTGCCAATGCGTCTTTCCTGGATTCGCCATGAATCTACTCACTAATCCAACCGCCTATGCAATGTCAGTCCTGGTGCAAACCATGGCATACATCAAGTTGCTAACTGCACTTGCATATGGAACCTTCATCATATAAGCCTTGTACTTTTATGAGATCGGAGAGCCTTTACTAGAAAGCAGTATGTGCAAAGGCATGAGTGTGTTGATTGCCTTTGCACCTTCCATGCTAAACCGAGCAAGCACCTTTCGAATGTACTCCTTTTGAGTGAGGCTTAAAAGTCCTAGCTTTATATTCCTTTGGATTTCCATACTCAAATTTTTCTTTGCTTCTCCAAGGTCCTTTATTTCGAATTCCACTTTTAGCTTTTCCTTTAAACTATATATTTCAGCCTTATCTTTGGAAGCAATCAACATATCATCCACGTACAAGAGTAGGTACACCCATCTACCATTCTTTAAATGCTTGAAGTGTACACAAGCATCTTTGATGCTATGACAAAACCCAGTGAAAGCATAAAAGAGACAAACCTCTTGTACCATTGTCTAGGCGACTACTTAAGTCCATACAAAGACTTCTTCAATTTGCAAACCCAATTTTTTTCCATCTACAACAAATCCTTCTGGTGCTTCATGTAGATGGTCTCATCCAAGTCTCTGTGCAAGAAAGCGGTTTTCACATCCTGTTGCTCCAGCTCCAAGTCATGAGCTGCGACGATATCGAGCAAAATGCAGATTGACGTATACCTCACTACCGGAGAGAATATCTCATCATACTCCACTCCCTTACTTTGTAAAAACCCTTTAGCAACTAGTCAAGCCTTGTATCTACCATCATCCTTCACCTTGAACACCCACTTGCAACCTATGGCTCGGCTTCTTTGAGGAGGCGGTACCAAATCTCAAGTCTTGTTCTTCTTAACAACTCTAGCTCCTCTTCCATAGCGCACATCCACTTCAAACTGTCACATGACTTTAAAGCTTCATCAAGGTCAAGCGGCTCCTCATGAACCACATGTAGGGCATAGTCAAACTGATCACTAAGGCTAAGCTTCGCAAACTGCCAATCACCATACCTTTTGGGTGGCTTAATAGTCCTACGATTGACCCGGGTAGATACTGCTTCGCCTAAACTCCTTCCAGCTCCACCTTGAACTGAACTTCCTCTAGATTCATGCACATCACCAACACTGCTAGAAGGTACCTGTGGACTATCCTATGATGTTTCATCAACTATGTTTTTCTCGACAGCGTCAATAACAACTCTACTCTTTGGCTGGAACACAGGAACTTCTTCCATCTCCTTAGGCGGCCTATCAGAATCTTCTGATGTGGTAGTTAGCTTCTCCCTCAGATCGAACATATTAGACTTATCAAAAGTAACATGTATGGAATGAACAATCTTCTGATCAACAGGGTTCCAAATTCGACACCCTTTCATACCATTGGTGTATCCCATTAGTATGCCCATGTATGCTCTAGCCTCCAACTTGTCATCACCTGTATGGTGAACGTACACAGGACAATCAAAAATTCGGAAGTAACCAAGATACATTGCTTTACTACTCCACTTTTCCTTTGGAATCTTCCCATATATAGCTGAGCATGAAATTCGATTTATGATATTTGCCGTAGTTGATAATGCCTTAGCCCAAAAGCCTCTAGACAAGCCCACCGTCAATCTGAAGCAACGGGCCTACTCCAGTAGAGTCATATTCATCCTTTCTGCAACTCCATTGAATTGTGGATCTCTGGGTGTAGTGAAATGTCTCTGAATGCCATGCTGTCTACAAAAATCAAGGAACTCCCTAGAGACAAATTCACCGCCATTATCAGATCTCAACACCTTCAACCTAGAACCAAATTGGTTCTCAATAAGCGCTTTCCAATCTTTGAACTTCTCGAAACTTTCTGATTTGGCCTTCATCATGCACCATACTTTTTAAGAAAAGTCATCAATGAAAGGTTTAAAATACTTTGCTCCTCCAAGAGGACTAGCAACCGATCCCCAAACATCAATATGCACATACTCAAGTACTCGCCTCGATTTATAGAGTCCAACTCCAAAAGATACTTTAGTTTGCTTTCCTACACACACTCCTAGCAAAATTCCATGTTGTCGAAGCTTTCTCCTTTGATAATCTTTCATCTTCAAAGAAAATCTAAACCCTTCTCTGAAATATGACCCAACCTAAGATGCCAAATCTTTGTGGCATCCAATGCATGAGAACTATCTACTCCAACAAACGAATCTCCAAGAACCGTGGTTCCTTTCAGCAAATACAGATTTTGGAATGCATCTCCTTTCATAAGAACTAGTGCACCTCTCGAAACCTTCAGCCTATCCTTCTCGATAGTTACCTTGCATCCCAAAGATACCAATTGTCCTAAGAAAATTAAGGACTTCCGAAGACCTGAAACATACCTGACACCTGTCAAAGTGTGTATCACTTTGTCAAACATCCTAATCCTCACTGTACCTTCACATATTGCTCTACATTTAGCATCATTACCCATAAGAATAGAGATTCCCTCTCGTTCAACGAAAGAACTGAAGTAATCCGTATTAGGCATCATATGGAAAGATGCCCCCAAGTCTAGCACCAAATGGTTTGAGACATCTGACACTGCTGTAGACAATACATTGTCAGATACAGACTTCTCTACCGCAAATGATGAAGATCCGTCTTCTTCTTTCTTCTTCAAATCTGGACAATCCTTTTTGCAATGAACAGGTTTCTTACAGATAAAGCACTTCTCGTCCTTAGACGTTCCTCTTCTATCATTACTGGGCTCCTTGGACTTTGAACGCCCACTAGAGTTCCAATTCTTCTTATCTTCTCTACCTCTTTCAACAAACAGGCCATAACTACTACTTCCACCTCTACTTCCTTCACTTATCTCCTTAATCTGATCTCTCAAGCCCTTAGATAGAAGGCCTGACCTTACATTTTCCATTGTCAATGTGTCTCTAGCGAAGATAAGGTTGTTAGTGAAACCTATGTATCGCTCCAAAAGAGAACACAAAAGATTCATTGTCGTTTGCTCCTCATCCATCTTCAAGTCAATAGTCTTCATCTTCATCATAAGATCATCAAAGAAATTAAGATGTTCCTTTACTGAAGTACCCTCTCTCATCCGCATGGTGAAAAATGTCTTCAGTAATACCAGACGGTTAGTCAGAATTCTTTAAGTAGAGATTTCTAGCTTGGTCTAAATGCCCCTAGTAGTGGTCTCACTACTAATATCCGAGATAACATTCTCTCTCATAGCTAGTTGTAAAGTAGTAAACGCTAATTTCTCCATCTCCTTCCTTTCCGCGACTGAGATGTCAGCCGTCAAGTCCTTAAGGGCAAACACTACTTAATGGACTTCATTCCTCATTAGGACAGCCTTCATCCTCTATTGCCACTTCTCGAAGTCTTTATCCCTATTCCATTTCTCAATTGCCAACTATGATCTTGACGCGATGTACATCCCTCTAGTACAGGGTCTTGTAAGAACCAGAGCTGATTCATCTTCTTCCATAGCATCTAATACTCCTCAATCAACCTTGCAGCTCTGATACCAGACCGTTGGGGAAAATCCCTTTAGATGATCAGTCTAAGGGAATAAAAAAACCCAACGCGGTGGAAATCAACTGGACCGTGATTGTAATAAGATGAAACAAATAGATATAAACACCATAACATACAGGCACAGATCTATGCAATGCAGAAAAATAAATAACACCAGTATTTATAGTGGTTCAACTACCACGAGGCAGTGTACGTCCACTTGGGGAGAGGAGATTCTATTAATCACCGAAAGATTAGAGTTACAAGATTGATTCACTTTTGGAGGCTATACATAAGAAGAATTAACAATACAGACAAAATTCTATAGTGTTTCAGCTCTGTAGGATGGCTGCCATTGTGATCTAGAAGCTCCATTATTTATATAGTGAAGATATGAGGAGGGGTAGCTACTATATAGCAGTCCTGAGGTTTGGTTCGGCAAATCTGGTCCGACAAGATTTGGTTCGGCAAACAACACTTAAGATCTGGACCGGTGTTACTTGATTCGACACACAGCATTTGGATTGGCATAGACACTTCATTTTAGACCGGCATGCCTGAATACCGAATGAGATATTTCGTTCGGCATCACATGAAGCGGCAAAGGAAATCTTTTCCTTCACAAAATCAATGAACGAAATACTTCAACCATCGCCCAGATCATTATTCTCCACCACCGAACTAACTATTTGGTTCGGCATGAGATTCACCTCCAAAGCAAGCTCGACTGGCATCACTGCCTTCCATCGGACCAAATCCCTTCTACTGTACCATCCATCTGGTCCGGCAAGCTGCTCCTCCACCGAACAACTTTGCTGGTTCTGTCTTCAGCGCCTGCTCCTAGGGCTTCACCTGCTTCTCCTGCTTCTCCTCCTCCACGACTTCTACTTCTCCAACGATGGAATCAACAGGCAAGAATTCCTACAATGTAAATATTCCCATGTATAAAATATAATATAACTCCTTCCGAGTTAAATAACTCCCCTTAGTATATATATGTGTTATATTTTATCATCAATGAAAATAGATAAGAAAAACAATACTCTCTTTAAATGCGATATACTTATGAATTATGGAGTCAAAATCAATATTTAAATACTAAATCATTGAGACTGTTGAATATGACAAAACAAATTTATTAATAAATCAAACTATTACACAATTTAAAGAACCCATAACAAACAAACTAAAAATATACAATCCAATTAAAATAAAATAAAATATTATAAACAAGATTATATCAATCCAAACCAAACTATTATTTACAAACCAATCAAATTAAAATATATAAATTTTAAAACATATACGTACAAATTATAAACAAGTAAAAATACTAGATTTTCCTTGGAACTTCAACCCATCTTTCAGATTCAAAGATTGGATTTATTTGGATGACATACCAATCTTCTTGTTCCGCGATTGCCTTGGATTTTGTGCATTCTGCGTTATTGTTTTGATCATCTTTGATAAGAGAGGAAATAAACCAACAAAGGTCATTAAAGTGTTTCTCTGGTTACTTTATCATTTTTATTTGGCTTAATTCCAAATATCTTTGATTTCGAAAACTGAAACGAAGAATACCTTGGAAAGGTTGAAGTGTTTCTTCTAAGCTCTAAATTTTTTGATGTGGAGAACTCATTTTTATGAAAGAAAATGTTTGGAATGGAAGGAGATGAAAGATGGATCAAAATATAAGTTTTCTAGAAGAAAATGGTTTAAATAGAGATGAAAAGTTGAATTAAATAACTATTTTTAAAAGCAGTTACAAAAATTTTAAAATTTTAAAATTTGAAAAATACTGCATGTATATCGACATATCTATGTAGGGTATGTCGACATATGTGCCTTCATTTGCATATTTATGTCTTTGTTCTCATTTTTATTGTTACTTAGTACTAATTTATTTTAATGATTGGCAAAGACTTATGATAACATAATTTAACAGCAAGAAGTAAATTTTATTAATCAAAATAGAGATATACATAAATTCAAAAAACAATGCATGAAAACGACATGAAATAAAGCCAGAAAACATGCAACAAAGGGATATAAAGGTAGGAAAAGACTTAAAAAGATGATAATGATGAAGAAGAGTTTTCACTAAGCTTCCTAATGATCTTTGCAAAGTATTTATCCACTTTGATGGAGAGAGAGTGAATTTTTCAGTAAAGGAGCATTTAAGCTTCTTTTGATCACTGAGAAGCTTTTCTTGATTTTTGAAAATCTCTTTGTTGGAATAGCAATATGGTTTGTCAAAACTTACTAGAGTGGCGTCCATTTCCTCCTCTTCCACTTCTTATTCTTCCTCCTCTTCAACTAACATACCATCGCTTTCTTCTTCTTCTTGAAGAATCTCTTGTTCTTCTTCCCTTATGATTTTTTCTTCCTTTTCGGGAAGAGATTCATAAGGTTTGAATTCAAGAGGAATATGCATAAAGGAGAGGTTGGTTTTATTGAAGCTTTGTGAGCCAAAATGTTTTCACCTCTTTAATCGATACCAAAATAATTGAAAATTCTAGTAAGATACACATCATAATAAAGTGTGTTCCCATGCCAAGAGATTTTCTTTTGAAAAAAGTCATCCAAAATCACTTGCATATTTTTCAAGTATAACAAAGGGAGCTTTGAAAACTTTTTGAGTAGAGTTATTGTAATTCCCTGTCATCGGTGTAATACTTTGTTATAAAATAAGACTCGTTAGTCTTGCTTTAGGCCTAAGATTCTTTCCCTTACCATATTCTTTACCATCAAAAAACAAATTATGAATAATTTCTCTAGTACCATAATCAATTTCAAAAGAGGAGAGTTCATTTTCACTACTTTTAGAACTACGAATTTGTTCCAAAATTTCACAATCCAAAACAATTGTAGTATCTTTAACACTACTCCAAGTTTGACCTTCTTCTTCTTGAAAAAAGTTTCCATTTAAATTTGCATATTCAAGATAAGTTTTCATGGGCTCTTGATCATTATGAAGTTGACTTCTAATCCCTTTTGGTAAGTATAATGGCTTTACATGAGGAAGCTAGGTTGGCTTAAGGAAGACATCGTTGAGTAGTTTTGAAGGTAGCTGAGTGAAGAATTATTTTGAATTTTGAAATAAAGTGTGGGTGATGAAGTAGTAGGCATGGGATGATTTGATAGAGAGTGAACTGACATTTTCAATTTGAGAAGATGCCTTTTTGGTTTTTGAAATTAATGCAAAAGAGATGGAAATTAAAATTTTGGATTTAGAAAGATTCTCCAATTCTCTATCGCATATGTCGTCATACCCATGTGACATATGTCGACATATTGGCCAAAAAAATCAGATTTAGATAAAGACAATATATTCCTATGTATATAAATATGTAATTAAATAAACTTATTATTATTGTTAATTTATATTTATTCCTAAATTTAATCATTCCAAATGAAAATAAATATAAAATGTACCATTTTTGTTGTTCTCTTTTTTTCGATCTGGTTAATTTTCTATGTTGTGAAACACATATTGACATTTTCCGTATCTAGGTCGTTGTCACTTGAGGCAGTATTAGAATCATCTAAAGTTACAGTATAAGGCATCTTTCTCTTATTGGATGAATCAGAGACATGCATGATCTTTGATTTCTTTTGATGCGGACAGACTCTTTACAAATGACCTGGTTCATTACAGATGTAATATCTAATTATAGTCCAATTTCGAATTTTTTTTTAATTTCAGGTCTATGGAAGTTATTCATCTTTTTGTGCTTTAGGAATTTTATGAAATTCCTAGTCATAAGAGCAATTTTCTCATCATTATCGTCATCATCTAAATCTTGATCTTTAGTTGTAGCATGCAATTGATTTCTTTTCGATTGCCTTGCTTTCCTTCCTGCACCCTAACTATGCTTCATTGGACATTGGATTACAAGTTTACTCTACAATTTTAAACTACCAATGTCATTAGCCTCTTGGATTTCTAATGTCTTTTGAACCTACTCTGGAGAGAGTGAATTAAGGACTTTTCTGACTTGTTCCTTACCAAATTTTTTATATCTAATGATTAAAGAATGAACTATATTTTGAAATCTAGAATACATATCAAAAATAGACTTATTTTGTTTCATTTTAAACAATTGAGTGATTACTTAATAAGTAAATTTTTGTCTGCTTCACTTTCCAGTGCCCTCATGTGTAACTTGAAGTGTTCTTCGGATTTTATATGCAAACTTAAAAATGGCATCCCAAACTAATTCATTTTTATCTAATGTACAAATAAAATATACATGGTCTTAGAATTATTAACTGCTTGTGTCTTTTAGTCTGGTGTCCATATTGAGTATTCAGTTTGACGTTTAGTGTACTTATTTTGTGTAATATTCCAAATATCTAAACCATTAGATTGTAAATAAATCTTCATCTTACATGACAAATGGGTTACCATTAAATAGTAGGGGCCAAGTAGTTGATTATCCTTCAACAAAAGTGTTGAAAAGTGAACTATCGGTGTTACTAGCCATTTATACTTTTCAAAAATCAAATTACAAGTTTTTGAAAACCTAATGCTCTGATACCAAATGTGGCAAACAGTGTACCACTAATGTGAATGGATCTTAAGGCTATTTTAACACTAGCGAGAGGTGAATAGCGTTTTATAACTTTTATGGCACCTTTTTTAAATTATTTCAAGATTTGAATCAAATAGAAATAATCAATCATAGATATATATGCTAATATGCAATTATATATATATATATATATATATAAATTAGTGTAGTAAAAGTAAAGTAGTGACAAGCATCATTGTCCCAATGGTTAAGTGATTCAATTTTGGTGCGAGAGGTTACAAGTTCGAAACTTGCATAGTGTGATTCAAACATATATTGACATGTGAGTTGTGATATGTTTTCCCAGTGACATGTTGTATCTAAATACCATTTCAAAAAAATAAAGTAATAGGTTAAACAGATGACACTAGGAGTTTTATACCGGTTTAGATTCTCCTACATCCAGCCCCATACAGTTTCTTGTATAAATTTATTTTCAATCACCTAGCTTAACCAGGTAGCAAATAAATCAGAATACAGTCTCGATTTCAAGGCTCTAAGATACACCCTCCTGACTCATAAGTCCATGACAAACTCTCTTGATTTACTGGGCAACAAGATCACCTACGAGATTTAGATGGGCTACTAAGCACACACGCTTGACTCGAATGGGCAACATGCCTAGCCAAATAAATAAGAGTAGAGTTGTTGATTTCCAAAATAAGAGATAGCAATTTGACCTTTGAGTTTGTAGAGAGAATGCTTACAAAATAATAAATAATTTGTAGAGAATCAATGTACCAGAGTATGGATTGATTCTATGTAGATTTTGAAGAATATAGAAAGTACTCAAGAAATAGAACAAGAGAGTAAGGAGTAAGAAAAAAATGAGAAAATTAACTGAAAAATTCATTTGCACTCCTCTTCATATAGTGAATGAATAGAAGTATCCATCTGTGAAGAGTTGCATCTAAAAGATACTTCTTTTCAGAATTAAAAAAAAACATCGGTCACTATATCGACATATTTAAGAGGGGTATGCCGATACTCTTGCTAATTTTGAAAAATGATTTTTCTTTTGAATTGTTTTCAGACTTCTATATTTTTGTAAAACAATTTTAAACATAATTTTTAAATGCTTTAAACACATAAAAACTTTTATAAAATATTCATAGAAATATACTTTGAATTTTGATTAGAATATCAAAGATAAGAAATTTGTAATAAAGATCAAAATTTGCTATCGGAGTTTTTAACAATTTGTTTTAATGATTCATACTGAACACTAGAGTCTTGAGTTCTTCAAATCTTTTGTCTCTAAACTCATGAGCCTTGATCTTCATCTTTAAATCTTTATCCTTGGTCGTTATACTGAATGGTCTCTAAGTTTAATCATTCTTGCACCTGTGTAATATTCTGCAATATATACTATACAACTTGACAAAACATTAGTATCTATATTTATATTGTTGTTGTGATCAAAAAATTAATATATGATGTATTAACAATGTGTACCGGATATAGTAACCTAAGCGAGACACAAAAGATAGAGGATGATAAATCTAGATATGAGTTAGTTACCCAATAAAAGAAGTGGGTCTGAATGGTCGTGTGCTTTCTCATCTAGTAGGATGACACTAACATCATTATCAATTATATCGTTAATAACAATTCTCTCTCCTAAGACATCATTTTAGATTTTTACCTTTTTAAGGAACTCTTGAAAGTCGCTGATATTAGCTAATCTATAGGTACTATTCAAAATCTAATTAAAAAATAAAGAGGATACATAAGTCAAATTTGTTAATACATCAGTTATTGATTTTGATGACAACAACCTTAATAACAACAATATACATTCATATAAAATATAGATACTAATGTTTTGCCAAGTTATATAGTATATAGTGTAGGGTATTATACAAGTGTTAAATCGAAGAATGTATAGTATAAAACAATCAAGAAATGGACATAAAGACTCATGAGTATAAAGACCAAGATATGAAGATCTCAGGACTATAATATAGTGCATATAGTCATAAAATATTGTTAAAGTCCTTGGTAGCAATCTTTGATCTCTATCTCCTATTTTTCTATTATTTATATTTTTTCAAAGGTCAAAGTATTTATAAACTATGTCTAAAGTGTTTTACAAAGTATCAAACTATTTTACAAAGTATAGGGTTTTCAAAACATGTTTAAAGATAAATAAGTTCTCAAAATTTACAAGTATATGTGACATATCAGCATACATGCCACAAAATGGTTTTTCAAATTTTGAAAAGAACTGCCTATTTGTCGTAACTCTTCGCAAACATGTCATCTGTTCATACACAATACAAAGGGGAGTTCAAATTATTTTTTGGTAGTTATTAACTAATTTTCTTCCCTTCTCTTACTCTCTTGAAACTCCTAAAAATATACCTGATTCTCTTCAAAATCACATAGAATCAATTCATACTTCTGTATATTGATTCAGTGCTTTATTCTTACTATTTTGGAATCATTTCTCTCCCAAATCAAAGATCAAAGTGCTGTGCAATAGGCTATAGGATCCATTGTATTCAAAGTTTAAGAAATTGTCTTTAGAAAAACCATCAAACTCTGTTTGTATTTGCTTGGGTGTGCTTGCAGCCCGTTTAAATCAAGTGGGTGTGCTTGGTAGTCCAAAAAAACAAGTAGGTGTTCTTGTAACCTGTCCAAATCAAGTAGGTGTACCCTAAACCCGAAATTCAGGAGGTTGTGTCTCATAGCCTCAAAATCGAGATTATAATTGGGTTAACCTTCTACCATTTTAAAGAATGGCATTTGAAAAGAAATCTATACAAACAATTGTACGTGACTAAATGTAAATCCAAACCAATATAAAATCTCTGGTGCCATCTCTCCAACTCTTTGCTTTGCTTTACTGCTTTTATTTTAATCTGTGATTGCATTTGTGACTGTTTAATAGTATATATATTTCTATGTTGTTACTTTAAGATTTAATATTTAACTTGAAAGAAATTTACAAAAAATTGCAAAAGTTAGAAAACATTATTTACCCTCCTTTAGTGTTTAATTAGCCTTAAAATCCATAATTTCGCAACCCACATTAAGTATTAGAGCACTACGTTTTCAAAAACTCATAATTTGGTTTTTAAAAAGTTTAAATGGCTATTAGTATTTTTAACATTATTGCAGGAAAACAATTTTGTGAAACCAACATATTATTAGAAACTAATTATTTTGAAAAGTCACTTGGTATGTTGGAAAGGTATAATTTCGAATTGTAGGAATAAGATTGTTATATGGTTAACGGTGAATCGACACTTTATATTCAAACATCGCAAATCAATAAGGACAAATGGATTTTAGATAGCCAATGTTCAAAATATATGATGGGAAATCAAGGGAAAGGAAGAGGAACAATGCAGATATATATGCTTAAAGACAATCCTTTGGATGGAGAAATAGTAATATTGGAATAGAGGACTTCATCAATGTTGGTAATCTTTAAACTTTATTTAATTTTTGTATATTACTTTTTAATGAGTTATTTAAGTAAAAAGACACTTTAACAATAACAGCTAGTTTTCAAATTAAAAAGACACTTTAATTTTTGAAATGCTTTATGATCTTATATATAGAATATATTAAATTATTTATTTATCAAATAATTATGTTTTTATTGTTATTAATATTATGTATTAAAATTATAGAAAAATATTTCAAAGCAAAATGTAAATTTTTAAATTTTGTCGAATTTTTTAAAAACTAACTGTACACTTTGAAAACAGGGCAGAAAATACTGAATGCAGTTGTATGTTTAAATCTCAGAAATTATAAATTCATAATTTTTAAATAATTTTTTTACATGAGTATAAGATAATATACTTGACTTTGTTAAAAATTTAAAGCCAAAATTATAATTTTATGAGTTTTATTATTTTTGAATGAACAGACACTTAGTAAATTACAACGGTTATATTTCGAGATTGCAGAGCAAAAATTTGAACTTTCATCAAATTATGAATTTTTTCAATCACAAAAATATATTTAAGATAATGATCAATATATTTAAATATATATAACATCTAAAGGCATTTTAAATAATATGACATTTTCTACATTTTCGTACAAAATTGACCACTCTCTTTAAATGTCAAACATGCATGTTAAACGCTGTAATTTTCTGGAACATCATAAAAATTATAAATGAACATTTTTACATGAAACTGTTTTTATCTGATAACATATATTTTGAAATACTTTTGTAAAAAAAGTCATATCAAAATTTAACTACTTTATTATTTTCCAATAAAAGGACACTTGTAGTTACAATAGCCATATGTTTGAGGCGGGAGATTGAAATTTTGAATTTTTATGTCCTTTTACACAAAAAATTTTAACATTAGAAAAGTTATTTTCCAAAACATAATTAGTACATATAACTACATAAAAATTCTAAGAACTTTAAATTAATTTAACATTTTATTTTATTTTTTAAAATTCGAATAGACACTTCAACCTCCATGTTATGTTTTTCGTTTTTAATTTTTTAAATGGTCATGCCTCTTCATGATTGGTCATACTTCTTTCTTAATGACTTTTATAAAGTGTTTTATTTCTAAAAACATTCCACTAATTATTTATCATAGTAGGAAAGCATATCTTCTTCCATGATTTCGACTTTTCTGATGTTTTTACTTCTTTCATTCTTATCTCTATACTAATTTTATGATGAAATATCAACTTTATGGCTTTATGAAATTGGTTAAATGTATTTAGAGTGTGTAAATAAGGCTCTATTTGTATATTCCTTCTATCGTTATGAACACGCCACATCATATGACACTTGTCATATAAACAAATATTAATACATATGCTAAAGGACATGTGTCGTAACACTTGTCCTTTAGGAAGATCATTGTATTCATGCATGATGCCAAGAATCTTTACACATGTAATTCATTAGTACACCGAATATGACACAAAATACATTATGTTATATATTAAAGTCACATTAGCTTACATGTAATAGTATTATTCTTGAATTTAAGAACTTTACTTACGTTGAGTCAAAATTTAAAAATAAAAGGTTTAGTAAAGTATCTCATTTTTTTAACATTATGTTTTTCATTGTTTTTAAGCCCTTTAAGTGTACTAAATACTTGGAAAAATTCGATCAAAAATAAATTGTTTAAATGTTGAAAACTAGTCGCAAAGTAGGTGCAAAATCATGTTAAAAACAGGCCCAGAACTTTAGATTGCATTTTTAAAATGCCATCTCTGCTTCCATAACACTTTTTACAGCAATTTGGATATGCTGTTTTTTCTGTTTGAGACTTCAAATTATGTAAAAATGATATTTAATTTAAGTCTTTAGTCGTTTTATTTTGTTTTATAACTTATATTAGAGTGTTTTAAAATTAGTTTTATATTTAGATATGTTTTTAATAATTAATTATGAATTTTTAAAGTAAGAGGATTTTAATATAAAACATGTTTTTTTTGGGTTTTTCTGTTTTATTTAAAAATTATTATTTTTACATAATATTCTATATAAATAATTATAATATGTTTTTAAGTAGTTTAAAAGTGTTTTAGCATATTTATAAGTATTTTAAAACGTAATTTAATATATATAAGTTTTAATTAGTGAGTTAAAGTGTTTTACAAATGTAGTAATGGAAATTTGGATTTTTAACATTTAAGTTAAAATATATTATTTTAAGGAAATTAAATAAGAAGGTTAATAATTTTATAAAATCATAGTTGATCATATACATATTACACTTATCAAATACTATGATTAGGCTACGATTAAATTTTGTAATTAATATGGGTTATTATGTAAATATATGAATTTATGTAATAAATCTTATCTATAAATTTCTTTGTCAAATTTGGATGCTTAGGATTATGTAATAATATCATTTGTATCATAGTCATCATAAAATCATCGTATATTAATCATCATATCATATTACATCATATTTACTAAGCTTCAATCATTTTACTACTTAATTATTGATTTTTACTCTATAGTTTCCTATTATTTTATCTAGAGGGATTTTTTATTTACCTATTTTCGTTGATAACAAAGGGAAAGAAAAATATAAAATATACATATGCATATATTGAGGGGGAGTTACCTAACTCAGTAGGAGTTATGTCGTATTTAATATATAGGAATATTTAATAGTTTTTTTTGAACTAATACTTTATATACAACAAATCAATGGGACAACATATCCCATGTCAAATAAACATTCTAAAGCAAGTTTCGAACTTGTGGCATCCTGCATCAAAGCCGTATCAATTAACCACTTGGACAATGGTGCTTGTCAGGAATATTTAATAGTTGTTATCATCAAAAAGGAGAATTTGTTAATACCTCAGCTACTTATTTCATGGCAACAACCTTAATAACAACAATACACATTCATATAAAATATAGATACTAATATTTTTCTAAGTTATATAGCATATAGGCAAGATATTGTATAGGTGTTGAATCCAAGATTGTATACTATAAAAGACTCAAGAAATGGACATAATGACTCATCAGCATAAAGACCAAGATATAAAGATCTCAAGGCTATAATATAATGTATAGAGTCATAAAATATTGTTAAAATCCCCGGTAGAAATCTCTCTATTTTCTATTTTTCTATCTTTATATTCTTAAAACAAAATAAAATTTCAACATATATTAAAATAACATTTCATAAAAGTTTTTCATAGAACAAAATATTTATAAACTATGTTTAAAGTGTTTAACAAAGCATCAAACTACTTTACAAGGTATAGGGTTTTCAAAATATTTTTAAAGAGAAATAAGTTTACAAAATTTACAAGCATATGTCGACACATACCCAGATGGTATGTTGACATACAGGATAGTAGATGATTTTTAAATTTTGAAAAGAAGAGTCTACTCTTCGTAACTCTTCACGAATGGACACATATATTTATACACTATATAAAGGGGAGTTCAGACGAATTTTTTGCTAGTTATTAACTTATTTTTCTTTTGTAAGGACCCGCAAATCCGTACTCCTTGAATATACACTAATCTCCATAGATTAACTCAAGATGAACAGAAATACGAATTCTCAATGTTTAAGAAATAGAGAAAGACAGAAGAAGAGATAAGAAGACAGAAAATAGAGGGAAAGGAAATAGAAAGTAGAAAAAATAGAAAATAGAACGGAATAGAAAACAGCAGAACAACATCAGAATCTCACAATCGCAGCGGAACAACATATAATAAATAAATGAATAATCTTTAAACAAAGAACTATATCAGTTATTACATTACATCACATTTCATTACATCATATCATCAGAGTGTACAACAACAACAAACAGCGGAAAAAGAAATACTATATACTAGTAATACGCCATGCCATCCATCTTGCCTCCAGCAACTCCTGAATATCCAGAATATCCTGATAAACCTTAACTCTTGACTGCCCGTGTGGAAATTGGTGGGCACCCAGAGTTTAGGAAGGAAAACAATAAACTCCGAGTCAGTCATGTGACTGGTGTGAGAACTCAAAACAGTTTATTTATCTTTAAAATCAAAATAGAGGAATATTTTTAAAGTCAATTCGCTATGCTTTTAAAAATGAGACTACCATAAGGCCTCCCGCACACACACACAATGCAAACGCAGAATCGGAGGAGATTTCTCGTTATGATAGTCAAAGATGCTTGATACGCATTTAAAAGAACATTTGATATTATTACTAGTGCATAGTGTAGGAAAAATTCTTTCGAAAATAAAGATATAAATCTTAGCCAGCATAGACATTCCGCACTTATGCCTACTATAGCTACCATGTTCAATAGCAGGTTACCGCCACCCATGGCAGGTTATACAACTAAAACCGTACAAGTCTCGTATTGTTTCTTTGGATTTCCAACGAATGATCAGGCCAAGGAACTTCCCATTGCCACATGAGAATGCCTCTGGATGGACATCCCCGAGAACCAAACCGGATCTCTACCAACACAAGGCCGGGTTACCCCTAACTGAGTAACAACTGACCGAATATGCCATCCCCCGGTCCTTTGGGACCTTTCAACCGAGCGCTCGCAATCAATTCACACAATCATAAAGTGTTTTCAACATGAGTAAGTATCTGGGCTCCATACCATGATACCACCCTTTTCCAGAAGGAAATGCACATATCCTAAAGGGCGCTACCCCTCATAACCTTGCTGCATCTTTCCTGTTTTGACCATTCCCGGGGTGTGAGGCTCGACGAAGTCACGTCCACAAAAACATACTTTATACAAAAGCCATGCTTTGGGTCAACAAATGATCATAGAAATGATCACCAAGATAGACGATCAAACAAATGATCCTATCACAAATAATCAACACAATGATCATTTCACAGCAACACTCAGCATATCACATTACCAAATTGGGAATATATCGCTGATAACCTTCAACTACATAACCTCTGAGCTCGTACGTCTCAGAGAAGGGTGTTAAGCTAAAAGAATAAATTCTCCGCCACCAACAGAAATATATTTGAAAGAAATCTGCTTTATATCTCAATTTGTAACGTCAGACATACAATCCATACAAGTCTGTTCCGGGCTCGAACAGAACCGAAGGCACTTACAAAGAAGTCCTTGCAATCCGGATATCCACAATCCTGATCGGATTTTCCATCACTTAGGGAGTCTCTATACCGTTGCAACTCAGTGCAGAGACAATCGACAGGTCATCCTATCGCTCTTACAAATATCCGGTCTTCAACACCGATCATCAATGCTATCCATTACGTCGTATCACTATTCGGAATGGGTAATCCGAATAACGAGCGCAATAATTTAAAAATAAGTGTAGCATTCAAATTCAGCAAATCACAACAAATACCTTTCAAAGGTAAATATTGATAGTCGGTTATTGAACTATCAATTGATATGCACAACATCACCGGATTCCAAATAATTTTCCAAATTATTTAATTCCCAAAGATATCTTTACTAGATATATAGTTTTCACACTTCAAAAATAAATCAATATTTATTTTTAAACAACTTCCCTTTTCATTCATAAATTCCATAGTGAATTTATATTTCAAAATATCCATGCATATACGATTTCAATTATTAATTTCAATTTATCTTCAAAAAGATAAATTCTCAAAATATTCACTTTATATTGGAAAAACATTTCCATACTTATTTATTCATAAGTAATTTTCAATCCATTTATTTTCAACACTTGGAAAATATTTAATATACTTAAATCGAAATTAAGTATATATTTCATTCTTTAACGAAATCATTCTCTTAACCATATTTATTTGGGTCAAAACGAATGTTGCGTAAAACATCGTTACGACAACCCAAAATCACTAGTATAGGGATTTGAAATTAAAATAGATATATAAATCCCAATACTATACAAAACATTTCCTTTCGGAAATCATTTACTATAACAACAGTGTTATAGTCCACCATTTCCTTTTATATCTCGAAAATGTCTATTTCAACAATGAATGTTGAAATCTATGGTTTCGAATCTCAACACATTTAAAACATCGTTAGCTTGTTTTAATTTTATTTAAAATATCACATTCTAAACATTTTCTTTAACATATTCTTCACTATTCAAAAACGTGAATATACTTTGTTAACAAATTTCATCCTTTTATCCATTTTATTTTAAAGGATTATTCACAGTCAAAAATGTGAATATAACTCCATTAATAGGTTTCAACAATTTACTTATCAAAATAAGTCGTTTGCGAATTTTATAAAACAACGTTTATAAATTCTATTTCTATTTGTTTTATAACCACTTCCTTTTTTATAAATCTCCTTTATTAACCTATTCACTTTATAACTCAATTATAAAACAAAAGTTCATATCATAAGTGAAATACTTATAATTTATTTGTTTGCAAAATCGTTCCTTTGAACTTCATAATTATAAATCTTATAACTTATAAGATTCATTTATTTATCCAAAACCATTATTTTAATAACTTCACAAATTTTATAAACCTACTGCTTATAAAATTCCATTTATAACTTCACCGTTTATAATTCTATAAATTTCATTCATTTATGAAATTCATTCACAATTTATTCTAACACTTATAAAAACTCGTTTTATAATTCAAAATATTCTAATTTATAAATATCCATTTTATAAATCTTTTATACAAATCAATTTGTATTATTACTCTAAAACGTCTTTAAACTTCTTTATAATTTCACTATTTTGATTTATAAAATAATCAAATTTTATAAATCCTATATTTTCAACTTTTTATAATAGATTCAAAAATCCCGATTAAACTATTTTATAAAATCATTAAACTCCATATTTTCAAAAATCAATCTTTAACTGTATTTCTCAAAAATCATAGCTTTTATAACATAAAAAAATTATAACGTTATTCATTTATAATGGATCAATTCCAAACATATAGTATATTTTCAAAAATCACTTTAAAAAATCATTTTAGAGTTCCAAATTTGGTCCAATGATGCTACATACCAA
Organism: Allium cepa; assembly: GCA_030765085.1. Lineage (NCBI taxonomy): Eukaryota > Viridiplantae > Streptophyta > Magnoliopsida > Asparagales > Amaryllidaceae > Allium > Allium cepa. The sequence continues at coordinate 56,842,837 of CM060939.1, forward strand.
ATAGTCAATCACGACAACAACGATATCATATATCGATATGATAATCCATCAAATATCAAAATATCTGAAATCAAATAAATACTGTTGAGGAATCCAGTTGGATCCCTCCAACCTGTTTTCCTGCATCCACAAACATTAGCACAATACCAATTCCGTTCCAGTACGGAATTATCGCGGTATATGGGATTTAAAATATTATCTGCTTAATAGACGGCGCAATAGGGTCTCATCCGCTATACAAATGCGGGAAATCAATAACTCCAATATATACATATGCCAATATATATATATTGCTATTATATATTATACCAATTTCACTGTTTATGAAATATTCGCGGTATATGTTTTTAATAAATAACATCCGCTTACTAACGGCGCATAATGTCTATTTTAACAATCAATAGATATCAATCATCATTCAACATGCATTCAAATATTTTAAATATAACTATTTAAAATAAAATCGAAACTGATTCGATTGAGTGAGAAGTTCTCACCTTGATTTCAATTTTGTTTTAGCGATTTATTTCGAATAAAATTAAACGGACGTTTAATTTTACACGAAATTTTCACTAACTTCAAACAACTCCAATCCACTTCCATCGCGTAGTGCTCGTCCATACGATTCCAACGCTTTCTGTTTCGCGCGTTTTCGACCTCGTATGAAAAAGTTATGATTTTACAAAGTTTTACACGAATTTATAATTTTAATTTACAACCAATTATTTTATATTTTCAACCTCATCTGGACCGTTCGTTCCAATACTTGCATCCAGGCCGCTCACGTGAAGCACCTTCTTCCTCACGCATCAGGTAGCGAACGCGCCATATAACCCATCAAGCTCAATTTAGGGTTTAATTTCGCGCCACCATCGCTCAATTAGAACTCGATCAGGATACTCCATCTTGAAGAGCATGACAAGTACAATACTCGGCCATGACAACATGAAACTCGGTCATCTCGTTTACACGCAGTTCGAGGCCCAACGTGCTTCCTTCTCAAGCCAATTGCCGTTAATCTAAAGCTCCAAACGCGATCTCAACCGTTGAACACGAAGATCTCGCTGCCCTCTACAATATTGTAGTTGAAGAATTCTTGAAACGAGGCTTGGATTTGAAGAAAACGAGGGGGGAAGGAAGGAGCATTTTCGGCCATTGGTTCCTGGGTGGCGGCTGCGTATAAACTAGGGTTAGGTTTAATTTTTTTTTTTAATTTAGAGAGAGAGGGGGGCTATTTATAGAAGAACGAACGACACTATTCATCCCGGATTTTCCGAACTCCGATTCACGCGCCGTAACCAGCGTTTCTAGGGTTTACCCCGCGTTCCGGACACAATGGAACAGGTTTCGGAAGCTAATTCGGATATCTGTGCGAGTTATGGCAATAAACGTTCAATTTAAATTAAACCGATTTAAATGATTTTCTAGGCGTTTTAATTTGTACCGGACAAACGATAAATCCAATTGACACGAAATTTGAAACCTTACAATAATATCACATTACGGATCCGATTAAACTGGTTTCGTCGAAATCCCAGACTTTTTGAAAAATGGCTATTTTAACTCGCCAAATTAATATTAAAAATAATTCGATGCGTTTCGAGCTGCCACGATCAAACAGTAACTCCGATTGCTACGAAAATTAAAATCCGGTAATAACTAACTATTACGGATCCAATGGAACTAGTTTCGTCCAATTCTGAGACTGTTCAAAAATTGACTATTTTCACTAGTCGATTTAATATTAAAATATTCAATTTTCACAAATTAACTTTAAATTCAATTTTAAAAGTTCTAAAATATTGTTCTAACTTCAATATGATAAAATAAAATTTTACAAATCATTTTCAATCATATTTAACTCAATTTTCAATTATTTCTGTATTTTCACATATTAAATTATCGATTTAATTATTCAATAAAATCCAATTATTCGAATAAAAATTTATTCGACTAATAAATTCACTTATTAATATTTAAAATTTATTAAATATTCAAAATTTTATTACTAAAATTTCTGGGTCGTTACATCTTTCTGTTATCCCATTTTTTGGTCAAAACTGGAATATCAACAAATTGGCAAGGAATTATGGATATCAGGACTGGAGATAAGGCTACGATGGATATCGTCAAAATTTTGTTGAACTCCGATCGGGACGAAATTGATTGGAAATGATGATAAGGACTATGAAAGGCTATGTTTCAAATTTCAGGTTAATCGGAGTTCGTATGAAGGAAATATGATGGATTCAATGTAGGAATAGTACGTAGTTCGAATCCATCAAAAAGGGGATAAAGTGACGCTCGGTTCGAACCGATCAGGTTCGAACCCATCAAGATTCGAACCCATGAGGTTCGCATCGATGACGCTTCGAATCGATGGGAACTAGATGGGTTCGAAAGGAGTAGCTTCAATGCAATGGACATGGATTCGAACGATGGACATGGACTCGAAGATGGTGGATTCGAACGATAGGTATGGATTCGAAGATCATGGATTCGAAGATGAAGATGGACTCGAAGAAGGTAATGGATTCGAAGTATACATGGATTCGAAGTGGACATGGACTCGAAGAAGGAGATGGATTCGAAGTGGACATGGATTCGAAGAAGGAGATGGAGTCGAAGTGGACATGGATTCGAAGAAGGAGATGGAGTCGAAGTAGACATGGATTCAAAGAAGGAGATGGAGTCGAAGTAGACATGGATTCGAAGAAGGAGATGGATTCGAAGTGGACATGGATTCGAAGAAGGAGATGGATTCGAAGAGGACATGGATTCGAAGATGATGGATACGAAGCAAGGGGCATGGATTCGAAGGACGAGGATTCGAAAGGGATGGATTCGAAGAGGATGGACTCGTAGGATATGGACTCGAAGGAGGCGGCTTCAGAAAGCAAGGATTCGAAGAGCATGGGTTCGAAGGGTATGGATTCGAAGGAGTCGGCCCTATGGATTCGAAGGGGATGGTTTCGAAGTAGATGGTTTCGAAGCATGGGTTCGAACCATTCAGGACGCACGGATTCTTGAACTTGGATCGATCATATCTTCCAAGCCGTTGATCCAAATGCAATGAAATTTTTACAGGAGCTTACATACATGTTGAAGAATGTTCACACCAAATTTCAGCTCAATTAGATGGATTCTTGATCGATTCGAACGTCACTTCGAATCGATCCCAAACTGGGCACGGATTCCGAGAACACAGGCCTGTGGGCCCCCCTCACGTGCCAAGCAGCCTCCCCAGGTTTTAGGCGGGATTTCAGCCTTCCACGCCTATAAATAGAGCCCCTGGTCATTCAGAAAAGGGGGTCGGAAAATTTGGAGAGGAAAGGCAAGCCCAGACGCTGCTAAAATTATACCATAGCATCATTACTGCAATTTTTTTTAGATTTGGTCACTACAACTGTGGTAATCACTTTTCAAGGATAATCAATAAAAAGAAAAAAAAATTGGAGTGGACGTAGGCCGGAGATAGCCGAACCACTATAAAACCTGTGTCTCTGTTCTTTACTTTTGGACTGCTGTCTATTATTTGTTGAGATTTGTTGTTTGTGTTTGAATATCACTAATTTATATTCATACACTGGTGCTTTCACGGTATTGGGTGTTTGTGACCAATTTTGGCGCAAACATTTTGGTGCTTTCACTGAGAACAACTAGCACCCGCTGCATCGGATTTGAAGAGTTTGAGGAATTTGGATTTGGAAGACAATGACAAGGCAGAATAGCAGAAGGCTAAGGGCTGGGAGAAGCCAACAAGGAGGAAGTCAACAAGCATCCTCCGGAGGTGAGGAAGGACAGGCTTCGGTCTACATAACTCGGAATGAAATGGAAGCTATGGCCAATTCTTTGCAGGAGAGATTGTTGAAAAGTCAACAGGAAATGATGCAAACTTTCTTGGAACAAATGAGAGCTGCAGGGATGCAGAACTTAGGAACAGCTACAGCAGCTGCGGATGCAGGACAAGGAGCTAGGGTTGTGGAACCCAATGAAGGACAGGATACGGAGCCAGAAGGCAATCAACAAGGGCTTGGGGGCAGGCCCACAGGATTCAATGCAGGAGAACCTTTGGAAGGAATTCAACAAGCTAGAGCTAACGTTGCTGCTAGTGAGCCACACGAGGAATATGTACCAGAGTTCCCTCGGGGGCATGGGGGGCAACCCCTACCAGACAATATAGGATTAGTAGAAATGATCAGGAAGACTATGCGAGGTGGTTTGACAAACGGAGATTTGGAAAGGGTGAATAGAAGTCCATTCGCTCGGGAGATAAGGATGGCTCAGAATCCACCTAAGTTCAAGCTACCTAGCGTGGAGGTATATGATGGTAAGACGGATCTAACAGATCACTTAATGAGGTACACCAGACACATGGAAGTGCTGGGGGCATCGGAGGAAGTGATGGCCCGATGTTTCCCTTTGTATTTGAAGGACTTAGCTGCAATGTGGTTTAGGCAGCTGGAAGAAGGATCTATCAGGACTTGGAAGGAATTAGTGGAAAAGTTTCTGGGACAGTTCCGGGTTCACGTCAAGAGGCCGAAGAACGTAATGACTTTAACATCGGTGAAGCAAAGGATGGACGAATCGCTTAGAGCTTTTCTAACTCGATTCAGTGCGGCAGTCGCTTCGGTGGATCGGCCTGATCCATCAATGGTTTTAATGGCAGCAGTATCAGGAGTCAAGGAGAATTCGGATTTCAAGGTATCTCTGATACGAGATCCCCCGCAAAATCTCGACGAATTCTTTCATGAGGCAGAAAGGTTCCTTCGGCAAGAAGATGCAAGTACGGATTTAAAGGTGAAGAAGGCTAATGCAATCGAGGTTGGAGCGGTATCCAAAAATGGTTTGGATAAGGATAAAGGGAAAAGGAAGTTAGACGATGACCCTGGAAACGCTAGGAAGCGATGGAAGGATCCAAAGTTTTCCACATACACAGGATTGAACGAGACGCTGGAGAGGATATACCTGGAAACTCGGAATCGCCTTCCCTACCGAAGGCCAGCTAGGAGGGAACCAACAGAGCGGGAAAGGACATCAGGAAGGCACTGTCTCTTCCATGATCTGGATGGACACGATACCAACAGTTGCAGGCACCTAAAGGACATAATCGAGGAGCATGTAAGGAATGGACAGTTACAGCAATACGTTGGAACTCGGGATGCAACGGTGGAGCAGGAGCAACCACCGACCACTTCACGCCGTGATGATGGGAGGCCCAGGGATGATCGTCGATTGATCATCCATTGACCAGGATAATATGGAATAAGTAGCAAGCTGCTAGCAAACGGTAAAGTCATTTACACATGTACGGGGACGGAGATAGCCCCTAGGCATGCTCTGAATGATGATAAACCGGGATGCTATGGTTTGTGAAATTTATTTCTTGCTTTTTAGATTGGACATTGCTTTTCTTTTTTGGATTTGGTTTTGGAGCTTGGATTGAGCTCCTGGTTTTTCTTGCTTTTTTATTTGGATTTTCCTTTGGATGATTGTTTTTGGTTTTGGATGCTGGTTTGGATTTCTGGTTTTCTGGTTTGGATTTGAATTTTGGATTTGGATTTGGATTTTGGATTTGGATTTCGAATTTGAATTTCGGATTTGGACTTTGGAATAAATTCTGGTTGGACTTTTATCTGGTTTTTGGTAAATGGTCGTCGGGTATGGATTATGCCTGGCAAGGGATGAGTCACTTTACCCAAACAAGGTAGATTGACTCATTCAGGTCATCAAGTATGGACAATGCTTGGCAAGGGTCCGGAGTGACCAGGATTCGGCCTAGGACTTAGGCCCTCTATTATCATTTATTATTTTCAGGTCGTCGAGTATGGACTATGCTCGGCAAGGGTCCGGAGAGATCAGGATTCGGCTTAGGACTTAAGCCATGGCATTTTACAGCGTCCAGGGACACTGGACCAAGGTCGTCAAATATGGATTGTGCTTGGCAAGAACCCGGAGAGGTTGGCTCAACGTCCAGGGACACTGGACCGAGGACTTCAAGTATGGATTGCGCTTGGCAAGAGCCCGGAGAGGTTAACTCAACGTCCAGGGACACTGGACCACGGTCGTCGGATGTGGATCACGCTTGGCAGGAACCCAGAGAGGTTATGGATTTGGATATCGACCCGGAGAGGTCCTGGCTCCGGTTATTGGCTATTGGATAAGGATGGATTGGAACTTGGTTGTCGAGTTCGAATGGATACGGAATTGGCTAAGGCTTTGGCTATTGGATATGGAATTGGACATCGACTCGAAGCAGTCAAGGACGATATACTCTGGCAATATGGCTTTGGACTTCGGATATTGGATTCGTAATTATTCAAAACACGCCTTGTTATCACAAGGCATGTTTCGGGGGGCAAAACTTTCCTCCTCTTACTCTCTTAAAAACTCCAAATATACCAAATTCTCTTCAGAAGCACTTAGAATCAATTTATACTTCTTTGTACCGATTCAATACTACTTTCTTACTATTTTGGAATCATCCCCCTCTCAAATCAAAGATCAAAGTATTGTCCAAGAGGCTTTAAGATCTATTGTATTCGAAGTTCAAGAAATTGTCTTTGGAAAAACTATCAAACTCTATTTGTATTTGCTTGGGTGTACTTACAGTCAATTCAAATTAAGTAGATGTGCATGGTAGCTTGGAAATCTAAGTGGGTGTGCTTGTAGCCAGTCCAAATGAAGTGGGTATACACTGAGCCTGGAAATTCCAAAGGGCAAGTCTCGTAGCCTTGTAATCAAGATTGTAATTGGTTGTCTTTAGATCGTTTAAAGATTGGCATTCGAAAAAAAAATCTGTACAAGCAATTACACGAAACTGGATGGAGGAGAAATTCAAACCAGTATAAAATCCCCGTTGTCATCACTCTAACTCTTTACTTCGCCTCACCGCTTTTATTTTTACCTATGATTGCATCTGTGACCATTTAATAGTATAATTCTGCATTGTTAATTTAAGATTTAATATTTAACTTGAAAGAATTTTAAAAAGATTCAAAATAGTTAGAAAACACTATTAATCCCTCTTTAGTCATTAATTAGCCTTAAGATCCATAATTCTCTAACCCAAAAAATTATCCATTGTAGTAGTATTATTATTAAAAAATCTTTGGTTTTTGTCAAACCAAATATACCATGCTGCGATTGTGAAAATAGCGTCTATAATAATCGCCGATCGAAAGTAAAGTAAAACCTCAACCTAGGCCAATAAGACTCACAATCAAGAACATTGGAAATAATATTAAAACCAAATTCTAAAATGCAAAAGCGTAGAATTAGCAAACTGAAAATTAGTGTATAAGTGGCAATCGTTTACAGGTTCATATTGCAGTAAATAAATATTTTATCAGTATGTACATTCTTCTTTTTTAAAAGTTTAATAGAATTAAGTTTTCCATGTAATATTCACCACATATGTAACTTAGATTTAGGGGTGTATTCACTTACCACTTAGTTTTAAAAAGAATAGATTTAATTCATAAAAAATTTAGAAATTTGTAAAATAATTTAGATGTAAAGTTGTTAGTTCTATTCGAACACCAAATTTTGATATCATTATTATTGTCTATAGTTTAAAGTTCTAATTTGGCACATAGAAGAGCAAATTGGTAGAAAGTAGTTTCTTCTGGTGTAGGATTAAAGTTGAACTTCCAAGGAAAGTTCATATTAGGTCTATAGACTTCTGAAATCGGTGTATATTTAAAATTATAGATTTCTTAGAGCTCTATGAATTCTACTATAAGAGGAAATTCAAGGATCCAACAATCATGCTAGAAGGATGTGTTATCACCCAAATGGACTATGTTACCAATATCTAGTTTAAAAAGATCCAAGTCTTTTAAAACTGATTTCCAAAAGTATGAAGATTATTATGGTTGCTAGAGGTCAATCAGTGTAAGTAATGAGAGCATCCATAAAATTAACTAGAAATTAGTTCTTTTCAAATTAAGTTATCATTATTAGTATCAAACTTTCACGACCATTTCACTAATAGAGAAATACTGAGGTTATGAAGGTTAGTTATCCCTAACTCTCCATCATTTTCGATTTATAAACTGAATCCTAACAAACGAGACACTTAAACTAATTTTGGGGTTATCCTCGGCCCACGAAAAGTCTCTTCTAATCTTATTATTTTTGTCCATTACCCATTTTTGAAAGATATAAAACAACATCTAGTATATTGGTAATGCCAATAAAAAAGAGTTGATTAAAACTACACTACCTGCCCTCTATAAAAAATTTCCATTCCACCAAGACAATCTTTTGCTAATTTTATCAAGGACAGTTAACCAGTCATCGTGTCTTAAGTTTGTTGGTCTTATTAAGAAGCCTATGTAATCTATGGGAAAGTTTGTAGTGTTACACTTAGCGTGGTGGTAACTTGACTCCCTACGTTACATACATAATTTAGCATTAAAACCAAACTTTTATCAAAATTAATTTTTAGACCAAATAGTAACTTGAAGCTTTACATAATAAATTTAAGTGCTATAATACAATGAGGCACATGCGAAGTAAAGAGCATGGTGTCGTCTGCGTAATATAGGACGAGAGACCATAACTCGTAACCTCATTACTAATCTACCTAAAATCTCATTACTAGTAGCTAGCTAATAAACTTCACAAAAACATCTGTTGCTAAGTAGAACAAAAGAGGTGATAAAGGGTCATCCTGTCTAAGTCCCCGTGTTGATTGGATTTTATTACATAAAATACTGTTTACCATGATACTAGAGTTGCATGTTTTAAGAACAACCATAATCCATCCTAACCATTTTTCGTTGGATCAAGTCTTGAATAGTCAAAAATTTCCCTATCTTTTTTAACAGAAGGATCCAACAATTTATGCCTTACTTGATCATTAGTAATTGAGAAGTCAGAGATATATCTTTCATCATAGAAAAAGAATAAAAATGAATTTGATCTTGATCTTTGTGGAGTGAAAAAGACACTATACTGGATCCGCGCGGGCTTCCTGCTAATAGCCATAAATGACCTGTTTTTGGTAATAGATGAACGTTACTATATGTATATTCGGGTGCATGGTAGACATTGGTACTCCAGTGCATTTCTCCCTCTGATTCAGAATAAATATGTTTTCGGACCTCTAGCTAGTAACAAGTCACTAAGGAAAGTCCAATCCAACAAATCAGAAGCTTTGACTTAGTCCAGTTTTAAAATGCACAAGTGACATTATTTCTACAGCAGTAGTTAATGAACTCTTGAACAAACACAACCTCATCTGCAATGTTTCTACCCTTCATAAAAGCAATTTAAGAACTATCGACAAACAGTTCACTTTAGAACTAATAATATTTGCTATAACCTTTGAGACGGTTCTAAAGGAATAATTTAGAAGCGAAATAAGTCTAAAATCTTTTAATACATTCCTACCAACTTTCTTATAGATTACATTAGAAAAATTAAACCTACCAAGTTGCTAAGTACCATCATAGAATTCACTAAAAACTAATTAGATTAGATTTTATAACCAACCAACACCTTTGTAAAATAAAACAAGAAACCCGTCAGGACCTGGTGCCTTATCGCATGACACATCGTTATTAACTCTTAAAATTTCCTCCTCTAGAAAAGGGAGTCCAATCATTCAAAGTCTACCTTGGTATTAACATGATATAATTCTTCCAATTAGCTCTAATCCTTTGGCTTATCCTAGTTTCAATAATGTCTTTATAATATTTAGTAAAAGCTTCAGATAATTAATTTTAGTCAAAAATTTCTAATAATAATAATACAATTAATGGTGTTGCTATGTTTTCTACCATTAGGTACTTAAAAAATTGGTATTCTTATCATCATCATCCATCCATTGAATTATAACTCTAGATTCCTTAATTTTATTTGACTTTAAAATCTCATAAAGTAAATTCTCTTTTTCATTAAGTTTGCTTAAATATGTCTTGGCTATATTATCCGAAAATCTAGTATTAAAAATTCAGTGAAAGTCATTTGTTTGTAATTATATTTGCAAAGGTATTTCTAACAACCATATCTTTTTGAATCTAAATTGCTTTGGACAGTCGCTAAGAATATCACAACAAAGAATAATGGGTTAATGATTCGAGTAAATATTCGAAAGATTAAAAATCTTACAGACGGAGAACTTATCTTCAATCTCGTCGTTAATGAATAACCTATCCAACAACGCCATCGATGGGACTTCTCTAAAATTCAACCTGGTAAAATGTTAGTTAGTTAGTGGTAAATCGATCAAATACCATCAATGATAAATTGGTCAGACTCTTCCGTAACGGCAAAATCCTCCTCTCTAGCCGCGCGCTCCTCTAAAAACCTAGTAGCATTAAAGTCACCACCAAAACCTAAGTGCCCGAAGGAGTGCTCTAAAAGCGAGATATTCATGCAATGTTAGAGGTCCTTGCGCTCAACCTTGGAGTGAGGTCCATAAGCATTAGAAATATTGAGGATCGAGTTATTAATAAGGTCTAGAAAGATAAGGTGCAATGAATGAACATTAACAATATATTACAAAAGTTATAAGCAACTATCACGCCAACCCACTAATAATCCCCTTGAGCTGCCCCTAATCGAGAGAGACCCAGTGACCACTTAACTCCTATAAAAATGATAATTATGATTTTCAATTTTAGTTTCTTGTAATAGCGGAGTATCGATGTTGTTATCTTTAAAAGAAGACATAATTTTGTTACATTATTCTAAAACGTGGAGACCCCTAACATTCCTAATTTCGACAATACTAGATTATAACTTTTTCTTTGTTTTGGCTATATAAAAAATATATTTTATAGTTCTTAAAGTTTGAAATTTAAATTCTACCAATTCAAATATATTAATATATATGGATAAAAATATTTTTCTAAAGGAAAATCAAAAAGAATTTTTTAGAAAAAAAACGTGAAAAATATTTTTTCAGAGAATATTATATATATATATATATATATATATATATATGTTTACAAATATTAATATATATATATATATATATATATATGTTCGTTTGTTTTTTTTATTAGCAGAAGTAATAGTTGAGGATATGTACACTTTTTTTTATAAAAGTAAGTCAGTTTATATAGTGGACCGTCCATTGTTTTACTAAAAGAAAGAATTGTTGAAATTTTGGCACCACCTTGCATCTTTGTTATGCATGCACTTCATATAGTGTTGAAGAGGCAAGACCGCTGAATGAAGCTCGTTTGATGTCAGTGTTATGATTGGATATTCCTACATCCCTCTTAGAGCACATACATTTTTATGACAACATTTATTGTAACAAAAGGAATCTCATGTTGTTACATGCTACCAATCCCATATATACACTCATGTCCTTTAGTATATCTTACATTGTGGGACTTGATCATAATCCAATTGTCACACCCACTTTAATACAATGTAAGTCACACCTAACAAATCTCCACCTTGACGAGCATTTTTCTCAATTCAACTTGAAGTTATACAGTGTCCTCAAACACTTGGATAAGGCCGCTAACACCTCTCATCGGTTCAGATTAAGTCACTACCACCTTTCAGCAGTTGGACCAAGCTATTTTCATAAAGAATCATCTTTTCCACAGTTGAAGCAGATCATGTTCTAGTATATAAATCCACTTTAATGGGAATTCTAAGCTCAAATCACATTTTAGAGCATACTTAGGTCAATGCTGCATTATATTGGTCTCCCGAACAATCATCTCTGATACCATGTTGAAATTTTTGATACCCTCTCACACCTTCGCTATGCGCATACTTCATTTAGTGTAGAAGAGATAATACCACTAAACAAAGCTCTTTTGGTGCCAGCGTTATGGTTGGATATCCCTACATCGTCCTTAGATGACATGTATTTTTATGACAACATTTATTGTAATAAAAAGAATATCTTGTTATTATATGCTACCGATCTCATATATATGCTCATCTCCTTTAGAATATCTTGTGATGTGGGGACTAATCATAATTTAATTTATGTATCCACTTTAATACAATACAAACCATACCTAATAGAACATTAAGGTTGAATGCCAAAGCCACAACAATAGGATGAAAACCTATCTCCTTCAGAGAAGGAAGTACTACCCTTGTCATTGGACTCACGACCTACGACATGTAAAAAACCATAAAAAAGACGGAAAGCTCTGGAACATACTCAGCAGGGTCACATGAGTATGTATATTTTTTTTTATCCCAGGAGTGATCTTCTAAGAGTTCTATTTCATTCACCTTTATCTCCTTCTAATGTCATCGTTTGTGCATCCTCTATGGCATGATAAAACAAGTATATATCCTCTTCAATCTTTGATCAAGGCTTCTAGGGAACTGGGTATGGAACGCCTTGGATCATGACCAGCTTTAGAGAGAAGCAAAAGATTGCTTGTAGAAGGACTTGCTTCGGTTTAGGGATCCATTCCTAGTAAATGGACGAAGGAGAAGGATCTTTGAAGGAATAGCTAAGGGTGTCAAGGCTTCGAAGGAGGACCATGTTTGCATTTGTCAGATGCATGCCCAAAAGGGTTGCGAGCAACACGTATATCAGGTTTCTAGAAGCAGTGCATGTCAACTATTGCAGCAATCCCATTTGACGGTTTGACTTTCAATTTAGAAGAAAGGAGTTTATCTAGCTTGTTCTCAATTAAAGTTTTGACATACACAAACCTTTTCCTAGCCACGGTATCTACATTAAAGCATTTTAATTCATAAACAAGGTTAGCCAACCAGTCAATGCTAGCCAAAGGTTGAATGACATAGAATATATAAGAAAATGAGCCCAGACAGGAATGAAAAGAATCTACTTTGTAATAGAGTCCACCAATATTGGACTCCAAGTTGTAATAGTAAAAGGAGAATTGGTTCAGATTTCAGAATACATTGTTTTTCTTCTAGGATAGAGAAGTAGAAGTAGAAATAGAATATAGAGTTATCATAAAGAACACTTGGGCCATACTTTAATTTCCACACTAGTCTACAAATATCACCAATATTGCCAAAGAGTTGGTTAGAATACAAGAAAAAGCCAACTAAGTTGTCTCTCCAAATTCATGACCTACGTCAATTAGTTACTAGGATGGAATCATAGCCCGTTCCTCTTAAATGATGTCAAATTTCCTTCGGGGGTACTCACCAGCGTTGAGGGGAAGTTTACTGGACAGCGATGGCCAATGGGTTTATGGTTTGGCATTATTTAGCTTCGGGATAAGATCCAAATTACTAATAGCTGGTCAGTTGGCATTAGCAGAGGCATCTATTAGGCATGAAGCAACCGCAGCTGAATTAGTTGAATTGCGCAATAATTCTTCATTACACTGGACATTTTCTATTACACTAGATTGCACAGAGGACATTACCTTGTACATCATTTTGCACACCAAAATTCAACATATCACACACCAACGGAGATATAGGGTTTGGAAGCATGATATTTGAGACCAAAAGGAGCAGTAAAGTAGGGAGAGCATTCGAAATATCCATTGAAGGACCGGTGGAAAGAATCTCAGGCAACGTAGGGTATGAACTGACACGAAGAGGTCACACAATCGAATAGAGCGGAGGGAGTATCAGAGCAGACTGAGATTCGCGATCGACTGGAGATGAGGTATACATTGAAGCGTCATCTAGAATGAGTCAAGGAAGCTTCAGCTACCATGGCGATTTCCAAATCTGGATCCAGACTACTAGAAAATCAGCACTTGGATTTCCTTCTGCCAGGCATAGAGAATGACGAGAGCGATAAGGGAAAGAGTGGAAGATAGAATAGATGATAGCGTTGTAATTAGCAGACGGGATGGACGAGAATGAGCAATGGAAAAGAAACAGTGGCCGCCATTTATTTTCTGTTTTCGAGATTAAATGTTTTTGAAGTTGAAAATTATTATGTACAAAAATATTCAAAATATAAAATATCTCACATCCGGTTGTAAACATGCTAGTGTTTTTAGTTCTTTTTCCTTGAACCATAATTCATTTGCTCCAACTAGTTTTAGTGTAGGTTAGGCTTTTTTTTTTTTTTTTGAAATAAGGTTAATGGGCTGAATCCAGTACAAAGCGGGTAAATCAAATAAAATCCAAACCACATCTTTTAAAATACCAAAACCCTAGACGACACACTTCATAACTCAGACTCTAACCCTAAAAATAATAATGGCGACGAGAGTGAATCTCCACTTCTTCGTCTATGTCTCTCTGCCACCACACTTTGTACCGCTGGACTCTTCTTTCTCCCATTATGATAAGCTACTGTTGAAGCAGCCTCGCATCCCATCAATTTTCGTATTAAAACGATTGTTCCTCTGATTAATTGAAAACCAGGGGGAATTAATAGATCTGAGGTCGTTGCGACTCAGATCTGTTAATTCCTCTCCTATATTTATGTCTTCATCCAAAAATGAGCTCCAATTCAACCTGGAAGTCTCGATTGTTTGCTGATTAGAAAGTGAAACATTGTTATCAGCAACTGAGCTCGGGTGAAGGCCGCTAATTTCACAAGGTTGTTGTTTGTCTTGAGGCTCTTTAGCATGAGCGAGAAATAACTCAAGATGCTTACTGCCAGCTTCATGGCTCCATCCATCCGCCAAAAAATAAAATTTGGTTTGGTCTCTGATTTTTTTCTTTGATTTATGAAGAATAATCCTGTTGTCTGTCTCGATAAGTCTCCACTTCTATTCTCTGTTCATACTGCTTTTATTATGTGTTCAAAAGTTTCTTTCTTTTCAAATATGAAACACCGCAATAGTAAGTAGCATGTGAGCATAGTCCCTTTCACAGTTTTTAGCTTTAAAATTATGGTTTATATGTTGAATAGCTTGTAGTAGACCCATCTGACCATTATTGGCAATATGCAGTGTAGTTTGAATACGGTTCCAGATGTAGTAAGAATAACTGCATTCAAAAAACAGATGATTAGCACTTTCATTTACTAAATTGCATATGGAACAAAGTGAAATATTTGAGTTTCACCATTTATTTATTTTATTTCAAGTTGGCAGTCTGTTATTAACTGCAAAATATGCACAGAAAGCCATCTTGGGACAGTTCACTTTGTTCCATATACAATTATACCATTCAACCATAGGTGCTTTATTTCTAATATTTTCCCAAGTAATTTTAAAAGAAAACTTCCCTCTGGAGCTTGCTTTTCAGTCCCAATAATCACTTTCTGCATGAATATCAATAGGAATTTGACATATATTTTTCTTATATGGGTATGTGATAGGGTGCAATCGTGGCTGCCATTGATTATCTTTTATTATCATAGCTGCCGTATCATTAACCCCACCACAAATGACCAAACTGTTCCAACCCACTTTATCAACAAAAGATTCATTATTGAACCAGAGGTCAAACCATAAACTGGTTTGTTCTCCTAGTTTAAATTTTCTCTCCAAAAAGGTTTACCAATATTCCTGCATTTTAAAATTTGTTTCCATGCATAAGACTGATTATTTCTTGGTAAAGCAGTCCAAAAGTTATCATTTTTGAGGTATTTGGACCTCATCCATCTTGCCCAAAGAGAGTCTGCATTCACATACCTCCAGAATAATTTTAAATGGCATGTTAAAATGTGGTCATTCATATTCCTAATACCAAACCCCCCCTCTTTTTAGGTCTGCACACTTTTTCCCAACTGATTTTATAATATTTACCCCTCCATAAAAAATCAGCACATCTACTTTCAATTTTTTTTAATTGAGGTAGCTGGAATATGATATGTTTGTATCCAATATAAAATAATGACATAAATCACAGTTTTTATAAGTTTGAACCTGCCAGCAATAGAAAGAAGTTTACAAGACCAAGTTTTCATTTTTTCTTGTATTTTTTTATAAGAACATAATAGTCAGAATCTCTAATCTGATTAATAGCAAAGGCAGACCCAAATATTTAATAGGGAGATGACCTTTTGCTATATTTAGAGATTCTAAAATCTCATTTTTGTATCTATTGCTTCTACTGAAATAAGGTTTACTTTTGCATTCATTAAGTTGAAGACCGGCATATTTATAAAGTTTGCCAAAAATGTTTTTAATAGCATCTGCATTAGTCTTATTAGCCTTAATAAAGACCATAAGGTCATTTGCATATATAAGATGATTAATACAAGGTTGAATTTTATTCATAGGAGTTATTACCCTTAATAGCCTCTCTTTCCATTAAAATAGAAAAGTACTCCATGACCATAGTAAAAAGGTAAGGTGATAGTGGATCACCTTGCCTAATACCCCTATTACTTTTCATAAAACCCTCTGATTTACCCTGTATGAGAATAGAAAAGGTAGGGGAATTTTATACATTCAAAGACCAAATCACAAAACTTACTTGGAAAGCCCATACACTTCATTATATGATATATAAAGTGTCTGTTTACTTTTTCATAGGCCTTTTGCAGATCCACCTTTATACAAACATTATCAACACTTTTAGAATTAAAGTTTCTCACAAGTTCATGGGGTAGAAGAGAGTTTTCATAAATAAGTCTGCCAGGAACAAATGTACTCTGGTTTACAGACACAATAAATGGAAGAATTTTTTTAATCCTTTTAATTAAAACAGTTGCAATGATTTATAGATAAAATTGCAGCAAGAGATGGGTCTGTAGTCACCATTCAAGTGGGATTTTTAATTTTGGGGATTAAAGTAATAAAAGTATGATTTATACTTTTAAGAATTTTGCCTTTATCAAAAAACTCATTTACTACATTCAGAACCTAACTTTTAATGCTCTCCCACTAATTTTTATATAATTTTGCATTAAACCCATCAGGGCCAGGACTTTTGTTGTCACCAGCATTGAACACTACATATTTAATTTCTTCAATAGAGACTGGTGAAAGTAATATATCAGAAGCATTGGCATTTAGAACATTCTTACATATAATATAAGAACAGTTATTAGTAATAGATTCAGAGAAAAACAATTTTTCATAATAGTTAACTGCCTCTCTAACCACTTTATCATATGCATTAGTTAGATTACCAGCTTTATCTGTAACATTACCTATATTATTTATATGCCTTTTGCTACTCATTTTTGCATGAAAAAATTTAGTACAGTCATCACCTGTTGTTAACCAATCAATATTGGCTTAGCATTCATAGTATTAGTTTTTTTTTTTGAAACTGGGTAAACCGCCTCATTAAAAACCTTACTAGATATCAACGTGATACTTGGTAAGGAAAAAAGAGTGCGGTGCTTTTTTGTTATTATATCACTAAATATAATGTTTTTACAAACCAACAACAGTACCAATTCCAAACAAAAATAAAAATCCTAGCGGGTAAATACTCTTGAACCCGATGCATTCAAATTACAAAACATGGCATGACCAAACAGACAAAACAGAAAACATGAACTGGATGATAAAGGATTTACTCAAAGCTTTAGCCAGTATCTGTTATCCCGCCTTTTGGCAGGGCCGAGATACCAAAGAACTGACTGGAAAAAACAGGATCACACATCCTCAGCATTGAATGATTGTTGGAAAACTAAAAATATCAATGAATTTTGCCCGAGCCCGGATCGGGCTACAACTGATAAGGCAAGTCAAGCAAAGCTGTGGAAACCAACGTTCCAAATTTCGAGACAATCCGGTTTCGTACGCTCAAGTTATCGCCAGTGGAAAGTGGAAGGAATAACCTTGGTTCGAACCCAACAGAACCAAGCCTTAGGTTCGAATCCATCATCCTTGCATTAGTTCGAACCCATGAGATGTAGCCGTGCCTCGAATCCATCAAGATAGCAATAGTTCGAATCCACCCTCGTATGCTTTAGTTCGAATCCATCAGACATGTATTGCTCCGAATCCATGAGAAGTACCTTTACTTCGACTCCATCGAGCAAGCCCTCAGATAGCCATGCGTCGAATCCATACTCGTATGCCCTAGTTCGAATCCATGAAACCTTCTTCTACTTCGAATCCATCGAGGTAGAATCCGTCGAATCCATGCAAGTGAAGAGGCTTCGACTCCGTTCCATGGTTGTCTTCGAATCCACCAAGTCCAAGCGGCTAAAACCTCGGATTCAACCCAATAAACTCGGAGAAACAAGTGGATCAACCCGGGAAATTCGCACCACGTCATCATTCTCACGCGCAGGAGCATGGATTCGACCCTATAGATTCGAACCATATCGATTCGAACGAATCCATAGGACGAAAAACACCATCTTGAATCGATCATAACTTGAGATCTACAAGTCCAAATGCTATGAAATTTTCACAGGAGCTTGCGTATACATAGAAGAATGTCCACGCCAAGTTTCATCATGATTGGACACTTTCTTGATCGATTCGAACCAAGGGTCGAATCGATCCAAAAGTGGGCCCGGATCTCCAGAATTCGGCCGTATGGCCCCCCTCACGTGCCAGAAGCGTTCTCCCCGGATTTTAGGCGAAATATCTGCCTCCTACACCTATAAATAGAGCCCCTGGTCATTCATAAAGGGGATCGGAGAATTTTTAGAGAAAAAGCACTCCTGGACACTGCCAGAATCACTCCATATCGTCTTTACTGTTGCTGATTTCGAATTTAAGCCTATTATCTGCTGTACATCGCTCTAAAACATTTGTAATCTTCAAGTATTAAGCAATAAAGTGATAAAACTTCACAGTGGACGTAGGCAAACGCCGAACCACTCTAAATTTTTGTCTTCTATGCAATTTACTTTTCTGTAACTTGAAGTTTTTGTTAGATAATCCTCATTTTCAATTTAATTTCTTCATTTATTATCTCTTCAAAAACTTTCGAAGGATGTTGCCCAATTTTGGTGCAAACACTTTGGTGCTTTCACTGAGAAAACCCAGGTTTTCTCCTGCTTTTTGGATTTGTCATCGATACCGGATTGAATAAATCTAAGAGAGAGATCCAGATCATCAAGTCCAAGTTCCTTCCATTCTATTTAGATTTGCACAAAGTCTAGGAAAGGAATTCAACTTTCAAGATGGTTAGTACGAGAACCACCTCTAATGCTATCAATCAAGAAGAACAAGATAGAAAGAATCCTGCTCCGCTACCTCCATCTAATCAAGATGCTGCTGAACATTCGGAGCCGTCGGGTCCGGTTACCCGACAGGAGTTGCAGTTACTGCTCCAAGAGCTGACTCAGAGTCGGCAACAGTTAACAGAACAGCTACGCGCTAACGCCGAGCTGATCAACCAACTGGATCGTCAGAAGCGAAAGAGATCCAAGAGAGACTAAGCCTCTCACTCCTCCAGCGAGAGTTCTTCATCTTCTGATTATCACAATCGATCTCCACGACCCCGACTAGATGGGAGTCGCATGCCAGTTGCTGGAGATCAACCCACACTGACCGTTGGACAACTGAGAGTTGGCCCATCGGCCAGTTTCCAAACCGGACCCTTCTCCCGAGGAGGTACCATCCCTCATCACACTACAGAATACTGCACTACTAACGTTGCGGCTGAACCAGTGTTCGACGTCCAAGATCAGTCGAACCTGGACCGTCGTCATAGCGAACGTACTCCTGAACCGTACGTCCCGAAGGACTATGAGCCAAGAAGGCAAGACTTGGACCGTCGACGACATCCGGTTCAAACCCGAAGTATGGAACGTAATCATACTCCGGCGCAAATGCCGGATCTTTCAACTATGATACGTCAGATGATCCGTGAGAGCTAGGGATTTACAAATGACGATTGGGGAGTTTCCCGCAGTCACATGCCTTTTACGGACGATATCCTTACTGGTGAACCCCCATGGCGATTCAGAATGCCAACTCTACCCATGTACGAAGGAAACTCCGACCCCAACCAACATATTCTGAAATATGAATGGTCGATGACCGCTGCCAGAGCTGATGATGCAGTGAAGTGCCGTAGTTTCCCCATATCCTTGGGGGGCATCGCTACCATGTGGTTCACTCGATTGCCACCTCGATCCATCTCCTCGTTCGACCAGTTGGCCACAAAATTTGTTGAACAATTCCGCATGCATGTCGCAAGGCCCAAAGATGTCAACACTCTGTCTAGCATCACTCGAGCTCCTGAGGAAATGCTCAGACACTACTTAGAGAGATTGCATACTGCATGTGCGGAGATCAGCAATCCGAACGATAACTCCATCCTTATGGCGTTGACTAAGGGGATCGACCCCGACTCTGAGTTTGGCAACTGGTTAGCTGGAAAACCACCTGCGTCGTTGGACCGTTTCCATGCCAAAGCGGCTCAATTCCTGAGACGGGAAGACGCGAAACAGTCTAGGAAGCAAACTAGCGCAGGATCAAGCACGGAAGGGATCCAAAGCAATGTTGCAATCAAACAGTCCGGCGAGAGCTCCGAAAAAGTTCAGTTGAACGTTAAAAACAAACATGCTCGGCGAAGAGAGAGCATGAATCAAATCAGGAAATGAGATCAAAATCCCGGCCCGCAGCGCAAGAATCCAATGTTTGACAGTTACACCCCTCTGAATACATCACTAGAGGACTTGTACCTACAAACCAGTGATACAATTCGATACCAAAAACCTGCACCAAGGCCGTCGTCCGAGAGACAAATCCAGACGGGAAAGTTTTGCAGGTTCCATGAAAGCTACGGGCACAATACGAACGAGTGTCGTCACTTACAAGATCTCGTTGAAAAACTGATCAGAGAAAGGAAGCTAGAACAGTTTGTGCGGACACCGCAGCCCAGAGAAGCGGGCACATCAAATCAAAACAATGAACCCAATCGACCGAGACAGGAGGACTCGATTTGTCCCCGCGGAAGATTGGTGATAAACGCCATCAGTGGCGGACCAACTTTCTCAGGAGCCTGGAACGACGAAGATCATCGTCATTGTCACACATGACAGGCTCACTCAATCTATGAATACTTTGCAGTTTCTTTTACATTCTGAAACTTGGATTTGTAATAAGGCACTGACTTTGCCATATTTTCTTATTTCAGCAATAAAGTACTATCTCTTCAAGCTAAAGCTGTGATTCATCGAATGCAACGTTCAACAATCACGACACACGAAGAGCTAAATTCCATCAAACAATGGAATTTATTCAAATAGCGAGTGACTGTGATACGACCGGCCACTCACTAAGTGAAACCCCAGCTCGGGGGCAAGCCAACACATCAAAGGCTGAACTGGACCAACACACGACAGTCCATTCAATAACTCGTTCCCAGAGCGCGAACAGACTCCAACCTCCCAGGGCGTGAATTGGAGTATAAACATTCAATAACTCGTTCTCAGAGCGTGAACGGACTCCAACTTCCCAGAGTGTGAATTGGAGTATAAACATTTAATAACTCGTTCCCAAAGCGTGAACGGACTCCAACTTCCCAGAGTGTGAATTGGAGTATAAACATTCAATAACTCGTTCTCAGAGCGCGAACGGACTCCAACTTCCCAGAGCGTGAATTGGAGTATAAACATTCAATAACTCGTTCCCAGAGCGTGAACGGACTCCAACTTCCCAGAGTGTGAATTGGAGTATAGACATTCAGCAATTCGTTCCCGGAGTGCGAACGGACTCCAACTTCCCAGAATATGAATTGGAGTATAAACATTCAGCAATTCGTTCCCGGAGTGCGAACGGACTCCAACTTCCCAGAGTGCGAATTGGAGTATAAACATTCAACAATTCGTTCCCGGAGTGCGAACGGACTCCAACTTCCCAGAGTGCGAATTGGAGTATAAACATTCAACAACTCGTTCCCAGAGCGCGAACGGACTCCAAATTCCCAGAGCGTGAATTGGAGTATAAATGTCCAACAACTCGTTCCCAGAGCGTGAACGAAGTATAAACATAGATTACAAGTTCCCGAAGTGCGAACCGAAATGTCAATACTAACTCCAAGTTCCCGGAGCGTGAAGCAGAGTATAAACATCAATTCCAGGTTCCCGGAGCGCGAACCGTGTTACAAGTATCGATAACTCTCAAATTCTCGGAATGCGAACCGGATTATCGATCTCAAATTATCCTAAGTCCCCAGAATGTGGACATGTGCTTAAGATTTGCAATAAATGCGATCAACCACCAAAATACAAATGTTGTTCCTCGAGACTAGGGGGCAGAAAAGCTAAGTGTTAATCACTAACCAAAGTGATACTATATCCGGAGTTCAACTCATTCATCAAATCGTGACACGAAATTATGTTTTCATACTTGGCATATAAAAAAAACGACAAACATTGAAAAACACTTAAGTAAAAGAAAAGAGCAACTTCCCATTCTATCAACTAATAAAAACAAGTTTGATTACATGGCAAGTCAGAAGGTTTCAATTAAGTGGAGGCCGAATCCACACATATACACGGCACTACAAGAACAAAAGAAGAGGTAAAAGAATTGCAATTCACAACCACATGATAAAACAAGAAGCTCACTCCTTTTTCTTCCGGGGCTTCTTCTTCGGAGTCGAGCCGCTGGACCCACTACCCGGCTTCCTACGAGACTTTTTGCCCTTCTTTGGAACATCCTCCGGATCTGGCATAATATCAACGTCTTCCTCAGAGCTGGAAGGGATAGAGATCCTTTTGTGAGGAAGAACTGAAGGCATGGGAGCGGTGACAGGTGGTTGTTCAGCAACGCTCGAGACAGTTACCGTGCCACCGGGATAAATCACCATTAAAGAAGATAAGCTTGAAGGGGCAATCTCGCTACCAGGACCACTGACCATTACCATTGTGGCCATCTCAGCACTTATCTTAGCTAAAATCTCTTCTTCTTGAGACAACTGAGCTGCGCTGGATACGCTGGTGGTCGTCACGACAGAACTGAAAACTGGAGCAGCTCCACTCATCGCAAATGAAGGATCAGGAATAGGGTCAGAGAGTGAACAAGTAGCTCTTCAATCATTTGAGCATCGAATGACATCGAGCTCCCCTCTCCCATACCACCGGCCATGGCAGCAGTCGAAATCGCCTCGGTGACAATAACTCCATGCGTAGGATACAGAATCGGAGGAACTGGGGGCACAGATGCGGCAGTCTCAGTCACTGAACAAAGGAGAACAAAAGTAATCAGTCCAGAAAATTCTCTCAAAAAATCGATACTTTAATACATGAGGGAAATAATCAAAGTACCTTCTTTACCTTGCCTTGGAGCTTGAACAGGCTCGGAGACGGCAGTCTTGCCAGAAGACAACTCTGGTTGGTTCAGGTTGTAAGCAGGAATAACTTGTGGATCAACCGCGGCGATAGCTTCGGATGAAGTCGAGATAGGGACTTCGATGTTCTCACTATGATGTGCGACACCCGAACCTTCGCCAATCTCCGCTTGATGAATGCCAAGTCTTTCTTTCTCAACAGAAATTATCGCCTCGTGGAGAGTTCTTATCTCATCCTCGCTAAGCAAACGTGACTCGAGCTCAAACTCATCTAATACTCCATCCGGGCAAGACATCCTCTTGTTCTCAAATAGTTTCTTCCAAGCATTGTAGAGAAGCATCTAGTAATCTCCTAGCCAGGAGAGATTTCTATGCTCTAACACATTGGCATTATATGTGTCCAAGAGTTCGTCAAATTCGGCCTCCATCTTGAACCTCTCTGCCTGGACTCTCTCCTCCACCTCCGTTTCAACCTCCTTAACCTTTGCGACTGTCGCATCACGCTCAGCTCGGAGAGACACAGCTTGCTCACACGCTTCTTGCGCGGCCGTATTAGCATCGCCTGTTTCCTTGTTTATTTCGGCAAACTTAGCCTTTAATTCCTCTAGTTCTTTGACTGCCGCA
Organism: Allium cepa; assembly: GCA_030765085.1. Classification (NCBI taxonomy): domain Eukaryota; kingdom Viridiplantae; phylum Streptophyta; class Magnoliopsida; order Asparagales; family Amaryllidaceae; genus Allium; species Allium cepa. The sequence continues at coordinate 56,866,513 of CM060939.1, forward strand.
TCCCGCTCGGCCTCAACATTTTTGTATAGATGGCCCAAGTCTTCAACTAAAGTGCAATGTGCTTGTTACATCTTTTCCATCTCAACTAATGTCTCATCAACCTTTTTTAGCGACTCGACTTCGGCCTTACGGGAAGATTCCACCTCAGGTTAGAGTATATCAACAATACGATTCTTCTGAGCCAAGTCGGCTTCCAGTTTCTCGATAATTTTGGCTCGATCGAAGGCTACTTTTGAAGCTTTAACAGCCGCTTTATACCATTCTTTGTATTGAGCATAGAAATCGCGGGTATAGCTAAGTGCTGTGGTCACGGCATCTTCGGGAATTCTTTTAAGATTAGGAGGAAAAATACAAGCGTCAAAGCAAATCTCCGGAAAGTCCCTTTTCAATTGAGCAAGTCTGATAGCCCCTTCACCAGATGGTTTAATAGGGGCCTCCTCCGCCGTCGTGGTCGTAACAACCTCAGTTCTAGAACGATGTGGCTCGAGCCTCGAAACCTGCAAAGAGGGTTGATGAAGCAGAGGCTCAGATACCTGAATATGACTTCGGGGTGGCGGAGGAGAACAAGAAGGGGAGTGATATCTCCGATCTTTGTCCGATAGCTCCTATCTGGAGTAACTACGATGATGATCCCTTGCATAATATTCCTGGCCACGATGCCTCCGTTCACGATCACGATCAGAGTCTCCACGTCGAGGTTCATAATAAGACGAAGGGTGATGCACTCTTCGGAGTTTGTCTAGTGTAGATTGACGGCCAGACATAGCACCTGAAAAAGAGAAGCAATTCAGTTAAATACCAGGCGAAAGCAATACAATTTGTGCGGAAGTCGTGTAGTGTTATGAAAGTGTATGCAAATGTGCAAAACCCCAGACCAACCAGAAGTGTCGACTGCACTAACAGGTAAAGGCTCCCTTATTTCTAACGTTTCCCGGAGTTCATCCAACCCGGACTTGTGGTGGAGAGATACGTATTCCGGGATGGGAATGTCATCCAGTCCTATAAAAATGTTTCCTGATTGACAAGGAGCAGCGTCAGAGGTAGTAATTCCGGGGATCAAACGAGATACGACTACAGACTTCCTTCTTTTAAGTTTAGGGACAACAGCCTTGCATTTCCGCTTCTCTTCTATTCGGGAAAGATCAGCCGCTAACTCGGTATCAGTGGGCGTCCTCTCATCATCGCTCATTTCTCTTATCACTACGCCGGGTTTTCTTTTCACCGTCTTCTTCTTTGTCTTCGAAGCCGGTTTCGCCAACCCCTCGATGACAATACTCTGGTTCATCTCAATTAAACCCAGCGTCCTTAAGTTATCATCAGTCAACACCGAGTCGATGTGCCGCAAATCACTCGGGACCTCTTGTAAACTTCAGACAATGCCTTTGTAGTGTCCACCGTCAGGCCTTGAGATGATAGCTGCAAGAAAAACGCCCGATATTAGTTTAAGTGTTAATAACGACTGTTAAAGAAGGCTTGTGCGATTTACAACACTTACGTCTAGACAGCCATCGCCTAGCGAACCCTGGGGGGCATCGAACAAAAAACCATTCTTCTTAAAATAACCGAGTCTGGTCCAGGCTCCTGTCACAATCTGGCAATTCCTAACTGCTTCCAAAAAGGTGAAAGATGGACTATCACCCCCGCTCTTGAAGTAAAATATGTGTCTAATCTCGGTCGGCCTTGGCGGGCGAAAGAGATGGTCCATAAATAGGACAAAAACACTGTTCAACAATGCATGTCCGCTGGGATGAAGTTGTGAGGGGGCAATTCCAATGAATGATAACATCTTCTTGATATACTGGTTAAACGGAGGAAGAGTTCCAGCTGCACAGGCGTGACGATAAAAAGCGGTATATCCTTCGGGCGGATTGTGAGGTCTATCGTCAACACCCGGCAGCAAAACATCGTTCAGAGATATGTTATGTTTCAAACATATCCGACCCAATAATGCTTCAGAGATATTGGACTGGACGGAATCAATGGGGTCCTCGATAAATAAAGCCTCCGGCAATACGTCCGGAGCCGGATCTATTACTTCAGGAGGGATTTCTGGAATCTCAAGCACTGGAGGAGGCGAGCTTTGTACCTCTTGTTGTTGAGAACTTGAAGACTCCATAATTAACTAACTCACCAGAAAGCAGCGTTAAGTACAAAAGAAGCCCGTGTATTCCCCGGTGTGAAGTATATGAATATGTTGTGCAGTGCAAGTGCTGTGCATTACTTAAGCAGATTTTATGGGTTGAAACAAGATGTCCGAACGACAAAACTTTGGAAATTGAGAATGGAAATGACCGTCATCGCTGGCCGTCACTTCCACGCCATCCAGACACTGCTGACCAATTCAAGCATAAATCTGTTATGTTTTGGTTGAGTCACAGTTCCATCGACGAGCTTCAAAAAGGAAGTCAAGTCTTACCGTCAAGTTCGATTATGCAAGGCCGAAGCTCGTCGGAGTCAAGTATGCTAAAGTTCATTAAGTTCATCAAAATTCAACTTGAAATTGGTCGTAGTTCAGATGTTGGAACAAATCAGAAGAGTAGCAGTCTCCGGAGCGAAGACGTTCGAATCGATCGACTCGAATCGATACGAGTCGATGCAAATCGAATCGATGTGATTCGAATCCATGTGGTTCGACTCGATGTAACTTTGGGATGGAGAAGCACTTCAAATCCATCAGCGCCGAGTAACTTCGAATCGATTAATATTGAATACCTTCGAATAGATCGGGGTATCGTTACTTCGAATCGACCGACACAAGGCCTTTTTCTTTCATCGATTCGAAGCCATGCACTCGAGATCGATTCGAATCGCTCATTCCTGGATCGATGTGAAGCAATGAAGGACAACATCCATCAATAGCTATGTTTCTCCAAGACAACACTCTGGATCGATACGATCCGAATGGTTTCGCTCCTCGGGATCATCGAATCGATCCACTTCATTCAGATCTCACCACTCTTCAAGATTTTCAGAAGAAAGGATTGAATCAATACCAAAAAATTCCAGTTTTATCATTCTCAACTCGAATCGATCCCTTGGTTACCTGATTTGATTCGATTACAAATGGAAGCTTGAAGGAATTTGATCGATTCGTGGAAAAGCACATTTAGTGTACTTATTTTGTGTAATATTCCAAATATCTAAACCATTAGATTGTAAATAAATCTTCATCTTACATGACAAATGGGTTACTATTAAATAGTAGGGGCCAAGTAGTTGATTATCCTTCAACAAAAGTGTTGAAAAGTGAACTATCGGTGTTACTAGCCATTTATACTTTTCAAAAATCAAATTACAAGTTTTTGAAAACCTAATGCTCTGATACCAAATGTGGCAAACAGTGTACCACTAATGTGAATGGATCTTAAGGCTATTTTAACACTAGCGAGAGGTGAATAGCGTTTTATAACTTTTATGGCACCTTTTTTAAATTATTTCAAGATTTGAATCAAATAGAAATAATCAATCATAGATATATATGCTAATATGCAATTATATATATATATAAATTAGTGTAGTAAAAGTAAAGTAGTGACAAGCATCATTGTCCCAATGGTTAAGTGATTCAATTTTGGTGCGAGAGGTTACAAGTTCGAAACTTGCATAGTGTGATTCAAACATATATTGACATGTGAGTTGTGATATGTTTTCCCAGTGACATGTTGTATCTAAATACCATTTCAAAAAAATAAAGTAATAGGTTAAACAGATGACACTAGGAGTTTTATACCGGTTTAGATTCTCCTACATCCAGCCCCATACAGTTTCTTGTATAAATTTATTTTCAATCACCTAGTTTAACCAGTTAGCAAATAAATCAGAATACAGTCTCGATTTCAAGGCTCTAAGATACACCCTCCTGACTCATAAGTCCATGACAAACTCTCTTGATTTACTGGGCAACAAGATCACCTACGAGATTTAGATGGGCTACTAAGCACACACGCTTGGTTCGAATGGGCAACATGCCTAGCCAAATAAATAAGAGTAGAGTTGTTGATTTCCAAAATAAGAGATAGCAATTTGACCTTTGAGTTTGTAGAGAGAATGCTTACAAAATAATAAATAATTTGTAGAGAATCAATGTACCAGAGTATGGATTGATTCTATGTAGATTTTGAAGAATATAGAAAGTACTCAAGAAATAGAACAAGAGAGTAAGGAGTAAGAAAAAAATGAGAAAATTAACTGAAAAATTCATTTGCACTCCTCTTCATATAGTGAATGAATAGAAGTATCCATCTGTGAAGAGTTGCATCTAAAAGATACTTCTTTTCAGAATTAAAAAAAAACATCGGTCACTATATCGACATATTTAAGAGGGGTATGCCGATACTCTTGCTAATTTTGAAAAATGATTTTTCTTTTGAATTGTTTTCAGACTTCTATATTTTTGTAAAACAATTTTAAACATAATTTTTAAATGCTTTAAACACATAAAAACTTTTATAAAATATTCATAGAAATATACTTTGAATTTTGATTAGAATATCAAAGATAAGAAATTTGTAATAAAGATCAAAATTTGCTATCGGAGTTTTTAACAATTTGTTTTAATGATTCATACTGAACACTAGAGTCTTGAGTTCTTCAAATCTTTTGTCTCTAAACTCATGAGCCTTGATCTTCATCTTTAAATCTTTATCCTTGGTCGTTATACTGAATGGTCTCTAAGTTTAATCATTCTTGCACCTGTGTAATATTCTGCAATATATACTATACAACTTGACAAAACATTAGTATCTATATTTATATTGTTGTTGTGATCAAAAAATTAATATATGATGTATTAACAATGTGTACCGGATATAGTAACCTAAGCGAGACACAAAAGATAGAGGATGATAAATCTAGATATGAGTTAGTTACCCAATAAAAGAAGTGGGTCTGAATGGTCGTGTGCTTTCTCATCTAGTAGGATGACACTAACATCATTATCAATTATATCGTTAATAACAATTCTCTCTCCTAAGACATCATTTTAGATTTTTACCTTTTTAAGGAACTCTTGAAAGTCGCTGATATTAGCTAATCTATAGGTACTATTCAAAATCTAATTAAAAAATAAAGAGGATACATAAGTCAAATTTGTTAATACATCAGTTATTGATTTTGATGACAACAACCTTAATAACAACAATATACATTCATATAAAATATAGATACTAATGTTTTGCCAAGTTATATAGTATATAGTGTAGGGTATTATACAAGTGTTAAATCGAAGACTGTATAGTATAAAACAATCAAGAAATGGACATAAAGACTCATGAGTATAAAGACCAAGATATGAAGATCTCAGGACTATAATATAGTGCATATAGTCATAAAATATTGTTAAAGTCCTTGGTAGCAATCTTTGATCTCTATCTCCTATTTTTCTATTATTTATATTTTTTCAAAGGTCAAAGTATTTATAAACTATGTCTAAAGTGTTTTACAAAGTATCAAACTATTTTACAAAGTATAGGGTTTTCAAAACATGTTTAAAGATAAATAAGTTCTCAAAATTTACAAGTATATGTGACATATCAGCATACATGCCACAAAATGGTTTTTCAAATTTTGAAAAGAACTGCCTATTTGTCGTAACTCTTCGCAAACATGTCATCTGTTCATACACAATACAAAGGGGAGTTCAAATTATTTTTTGGTAGTTATTAACTAATTTTCTTCCCTTCTCTTACTCTCTTGAAACTCCATAAAAATATACCTGATTCTCTTCAAAATCACATAGAATCAATTCATACTTCTGTATATTGATTCAGTGCTTTTTTCTTACTATTTTGGAATCATTTCTCTCCCAAATCAAAGATCAAAGTGCTGTGCAATAGGCTATAGGATCCATTGTATTCAAAGTTTAAGAAATTGTCTTTAGAAAAACCATCAAACTCTGTTTGTATTTGCTTGGGTGTGCTTGCAGCCCGTTTAAATCAAGTGGGTGTGCTTGGTAGTCCAAAAAAACAAGTAGGTGTTCTTGTAACCTGTCCAAATCAAGTAGGTGTACCCTAAACCCGAAATTCAGGAGGTTGTGTCTCATAGCCTCAAAATCGAGATTATAATTGGGTTAACCTTCTACCATTTTAAAGAATGGCATTTGAAAAGAAATCTATACAGACAATTGTACGTGACTAAATGTAAATCCAAACCAATATAAAATCTCTGGTGCCATCTCTCCAACTCTTTGCTTTGCTTTACTGCTTTTATTTTAATCTGTGATTGCATTTGTGACTGTTTAATAGTATATATATTTCTATGTTGTTACTTTAAGATTTAATATTTAACTTGAAAGAAATTTACAAAAAATTGCAAAAGTTAGAAAACATTATTTACCCTCCTTTAGTGTTTAATTAGCCTTAAGATCCATAATTTCGCAACCCACATTAAGTATTAGAGCACTACGTTTTCAAAAACTCATAATTTGGTTTTTAAAAAGTTTAAATGGCTATTAGTATTTTTAACATTATTGCAGGAAAACAATTTTGTGAAACCAACATATTATTAGAAACTAATTATTTTGAAAAGTCACTTGGTATGTTGGAAAGGTATAATTTCGAATTGTAGGAATAAGATTGTTATATGGTTAACGGTGAATCGACACTTTATATTCAAACATCGCAAATCAATAAGGACAAATGGATTTTAGATAGCCAATGTTCAAAATATATGATGGAAAATCAAGGGAAAGGAAGAGGAACAATGCAGATATATATGCTTAAAGACAATCCTTTGGATGGAGAAATAGTAATATTGGAATAGAGGACTTCATCAATGTTGGTAATCTTTAAACTTTATTTAATTTTTGTAGATTACTTTTTAATGAGTTATTTAAGTAAAAAGACACTTTAACAATAACAGCTAGTTTTCAAATTAAAAAGACACTTTAATTTTTGAAATGCTTTATGATCTTATATATATAATATATTAAATTATTTATTTATCAAATAATTATGTTTTTATTGTTATTAATATTATGTATTAAAATTATAGAAAAATATTTCAAAGCAAAATGTAAATTTTTAAATTTTGTCGAATTTTTTAAAAACTAACTGTACACTTTGAAAACAGGGCAGAAAATACTGAATGCAGTTGTATGTTTAAATCTCAGAAATTATAAATTCATAATTTTTAAATAATTTTTTTACATGAGTATAAGATAATATACTTGACTTTGTTAAAAATTTAAAGCCAAAATTATAATTTTATGAGTTTTATTATTTTTGAATGAACAGACACTTAGTAAATTACAACGGTTATATTTCGAGATTGCAGAGCAAAAATTTGAACTTTCATCAAATTATGAATTTTTTCAATCACAAAAATATATTTAAGATAATGATCAATATATTTAAATATATATAACATCTAAAGGCATTTTAAATAATATGACATTTTCTACATTTTCGTACAAAATTGACCACTCTCTTTAAATGTCAAACATGCATGTTAAACGCTGTAATTTTCTGGAACATCATAAAAATTATAAATGAACATTTTTACATGAAACTGTTTTTATCTGATAACATATATTTTGAAATACTTTTGTAAAAAAAGTCATATCAAAATTTAACTACTTTATTATTTTCCAATAAAAGGACACTTGTAGTTACAATAGCCATATGTTTGAGGTGGGAGATTGAAATTTTGAATTTTTATGTCCTTTTACACAAAAAATTTTAACATTAGAAAAGTTATTTTCCAAAACATAATTAGTACATATAACTACATAAAAATTCTAAGAACTTTAAATTAATTTAACATTTTATTTTATTTTTTAAAATTCGAATAGACACTTCAACCTCCATGTTATGTTTTTCGTTTTTAATTTTTTAAATGGTCATGCCTCTTCATGATTGGTCATACTTCTTTCTTAATGACTTTTATAAAGTGTTTTATTTCTAAAAACATTCCACTAATTATTTATCATAGTAGGAAAGCATATCTTCTTCCATGATTTCGACTTTTCTGATGTTTTTACTTCTTTCATTCTTATCTCTATACTAATTTTATGATGAAATATCAACTTTATGGCTTTATGAAATTGGTTAAATGTATTTAGAGTGTGTAAATAAGGCTCTATTTGTATATTCCTTCTATCGTTATGAACACGCCACATCATATGACACTTGTCATATAAACAAATATTAATACATATGCTAAAGGACATGTGTCGTAACACTTGTCCTTTAGGAAGATCATTGTATTCATGCATGATGCCAAGAATCTTTACACATGTAATTCATTAGTACACCGAATATGACACAAAATACATTATGTTATATGTTAAAGTCACATTAGCTTACATATAATAGTATTATTCTTGAATTTAAGAACTTTACTTACGTTGAGTCAAAATTTAAAAATAAGAGGTTTAGTAAAGTATCTCATTTTTTTAACATTATGTTTTTCATTGTTTTTAAGCCCTTTAAGTGTACTAAATACTTGGAAAAATTCGATCAAAAATAAATTGTTTAAATGTTGAAAACTAGTCGCAAAGTAGGTGCAAAATCATGTTAAAAACAGGCCCAGAACTTTAGATTGCATTTTTAAAATGCCATCTCTGCTTCCATAACACTTTTTACAGCAATTTGGATATGCTGTTTTTTCTGTTTGAGACTTCAAATTATGTAAAAATGATATTTAATTTAAGTCTTTAGTCGTTTTATTTTGTTTTATAACTTATATTAGAGTGTTTTAAAATTAGTTTTATATTTAGATATGTTTTTAATAATTAATTATGAATTTTTAAAGTAAGAGGATTTTAATATAAAACATGTTTTTTTTGGTTTTTCTGTTTTATTTAAAAATTATTATTTTTACATAATATTCTATATAAATAATTATAATATGTTTTTAAGTAGTTTAAAAGTGTTTTAGCATATTTATAAGTATTTTAAAACGTAATTTAATATATATAAGTTTTAATTAGTGAGTTAAAGTGTTTTACAAATGTAGTAATGGAAATTTGGATTTTTAACATTTAAGTTAAAATATATTATTTTAAGGAAATTAAATAAGAAGGTTAATAATTTTATAAAATCATAGTTGATCATATACATATTACACTTATCAAATACTATGATTAGGCTACGATTAAATTTTGTAATTAATATGGGTTATTATGTAAATATATGAATTTATGTAATAAATCTTATCTATAAATTTCTTTGTCAAATTTGGATGCTTAGGATTATGTAATAATATCATTTGTATCATAGTCATCATAAAATCATCGTATATTAATCATCATATCATATTACATCATATTTACTAAGCTTCAATCATTTTACTACTTAATTATTGATTTTTACTCTATAGTTTCCTATTATTTTATCTAGAGGGATTTTTTATTTACCTATTTTCGTTGATAACAAAGGGAAAGAAAAATATAAAATATACATATGCATATATTGAGGGGGAGTTACCTAACTCAGTAGGAGTTATGTCGTATTTAATATATAGGAATATTTAATAGTTTTTTTTGAACTGGTACTTTATATACAACAAATCAATGGGACAACATATCCCATGTCAAATAAACATTCGAAAGCAAGTTTCGAACTTGTGGCATCCTGCATCAAAGCCGCATCAATTAACCACTTGGACAATGGTGCTTGTCAGGAATATTTAATAGTTGTTATCATCAAAAAGGAGAATTTGTTAATACCTCAGCTACTTATTTCATGGTAACAACCTTAATAACAACAATACACATTCATATAAAATATAGATACTAATATTTTTCTAAGTTATATAGCATATAGGCAAGATATTGTATAGGTGTTGAATCCAAGATTGTATACTATAAAAGACTCAAGAAATGGACATAATGACTCATCAGCATAAAGACCAAGATATAAAGATCTCAAGGCTATAATATAATGTATAGAGTCATAAAATATTGTTAAAATCCCCGGTAGAAATCTCTCTATTTTCTATTTTTCTATCTTTATATTCTTAAAACAAAATAAAATTTCAACATATATTAAAATAACATTTCATAAAAGTTTTTCATAGAACAAAATATTTATAAACTATGTTTAAAGTGTTTAACAAAGCATCAAACTACTTTACAAGGTATAGGGTTTTCAAAATATTTTTAAAGAGAAATAAGTTTACAAAATTTACAAGCATATGTCGACACATACCCAGATGGTATGTTGACATACAGGATAGTAGATGATTTTTAAATTTTGAAAAGAAGAGTCTACTCTTCGTAACTCTTCACGAATGGACACATATATTTATACACTATATAAAGGGGAGTTCAGACGAATTTTTTGCTAGTTATTAACTTATTTTTCTTTTGTAAGGACCCGCAAATCCGTACTCCTTGAATATACACTAATCTCCATAGATTAACTCAAGATGAACAGAAATACGAATTCTCAATGTTTAAGAAATAGAGAAAGACAGAAGAAGAGATAAGAAGACAGAAAATAGAGGGAAAGGAAATAGAAAGTAGAAAAAATAGAAAATAGAACGGAATAGAAAACAGCAGAACAACATCAGAATCTCACAATCGCAGCGGAACAACATATAATAAATAAATGAATAATCTTTAAACAAAGAACTATATCAGTTATTACATTACATCACATTTCATTACATCATATCATCAGAGTGTACAACAACAACAAACAGCGGAAAAAGAAATACTATATACTAGTAATACGCCATGCCATCCATCTTGCCTCCAGCAACTCCTGAATATCCAGAATATCCTGATAAACCTTAACTCTTGACTGCCCGTGTGGAAATTGGTGGGCACCCAGAGTTTAGGAAGGAAAACAATAAACTCCGAGTCAGTCATGTGACTGGTGTGAGAACTCAAAACAGTTTATTTATCTTTAAAATCAAAATAGAGGAATATTTTTAAAGTCAATTCGCTATGCTTTTAAAAATGAGACTACCATAAGGCCTCCCGCACACACACACAATGCAAACGCAGAATCGGAGGAGATTTCTCGTTATGATAGTCAAAGATGCTTGATACGCATTTAAAAGAACATTTGATATTATTACTAGTGCATAGTGTAGGAAAAATTCTTTCGAAAATAAAGATATAAATCTTAGCCAGCATAGACATTCCGCACTTATGCCTACTATAGCTACCATGTTCAATAGCAGGTTACCGCCACCCATGGCAGGTTATACAACTAAAACCGTACAAGTCTCGTATTGTTTCTTTGGATTTCCAACGAATGATCAGGCCAAGGAACTTCCCATTGCCACATGAGAATGCCTCTGGATGGACATCCCCGAGAACCAAACCGGATCTCTACCAACACAAGGCCGGGTTACCCCTAACTGAGTAACAACTGACCGAATATGCCATCCCCCGGTCCTTTGGGACCTTTCAACCGAGCGCTCGCAATCAATTCACACAATCATAAAGTGTTTTCAACATGAGTAAGTATCTGGGCTCCATACCATGATACCACCCTTTTCCAGAAGGAAATGCACATATCCTAAAGGGCGCTACCCCTCATAACCTTGCTGCATCTTTCCTGTTTTGACCATTCCCGGGGTGTGAGGCTCGACGAAGTCACGTCCACAAAAACATACTTTATACAAAAGCCATGCTTTGGGTCAACAAATGATCATAGAAATGATCACCAAGATAGACGATCAAACAAATGATCCTATCACAAATAATCAACACAATGATCATTTCACAGCAACACTCAGCATATCACATTACCAAATTGGGAATATATCGCTGATAACCTTCAACTACATAACCTCTGAGCTCGTACGTCTCAGAGTAGGGTGTTAAGCTAAAAGAATAAATTCTCCGCCACCAACAGAAATATATTTGAAAGAAATCTGCTTTATATCTCAATTTGTAACGTCAGACATACAATCCATACAAGTCTGTTCCGGGCTCGAACAGAACCAAAGGCACTTACAAAGAAGTCCTTGCAATCCGGATATCCACAATCCTGATCGGATTTCCCATCACTTAGGGAGTCTCTATACCGTTGCAACTCAGTGCAGAGACAATCGACAGGTCATCCTATCGCTCTTACAAATATCCGGTCTTCAACACCGATCATCAATGCTATCCATTACGTCGTATCACTATTCGGAATGGGTAATCCGAATAACGAGCGCAATAATTTAAAAATAAGTGTAGCATTCAAATTCAGCAAATCACAACAAATACCTTTCAAAGGTAAATATTGATAGTCGGTTATTGAACTATCAATGGATATGCACAACATCACCAGATTCCAAATAATTTTCCAAATTATTTAATTCCCAAAGATATCTTTACTAGATATATAGTTTTCACACTTCAAAAATAAATCAATATTTATTTTTAAACAACTTCCCTTTTCATTCATAAATTCCATAGTGAATTTATATTTCAAAATATCCATGCATATACGATTTCAATTATTAATTTCAATTTATCTTCAAAAAGATAAATTCTCAAAATATTCACTTTATATTGGAAAAACATTTCCATACTTATTTATTCATAAGTAATTTTCAATCCATTTATTTTCAACACTTGGAAAATATTTAATATACTTAAATCGAAATTAAGTATATATTTCATTCTTTAACGAAATCATTCTCTTAACCATATTTATTTGGGTCAAAACGAATGTTGCGTAAAACATCGTTACGACAACCCAAAATCACTAGTATAGGGATTTGAAATTAAAATAGATATATAAATCCCAATACTATACAAAACATTTCCTTTCGGAAATCATTTACTATAACAACAGTGTTATAGTCCACCATTTCCTTTTATATCTCGAAAACGTCTATTTCAACAATGAATGTTGAAATCTATGGTTTCGAATCTCAACACATTTAAAACATCGTTAGCTTGTTTTAATTCTATTTAAAATATCACATTCTAAACATTTTCTTTAACATATTCTTCACTATTCAAAAACGTGAATATACTTTGTTAACAAATTTCATCCTTTTATCCATTTTATTTTAAAGGATTATTCACAGTCAAAAACGTGAATATAACTCCATTAATAGGTTTCAACAATTTACTTATCAAAATAAGTCGTTTGCGAATTTTATAAAACAACGTTTATAAATTCTATTTCTATTTGTTTTATAACCACTTCCTTTTTTATAAATCTCCTTTATTAACCTATTCACTTTATAACTCAATTATAAAACAAAAGTTCATATCATAAGTGAAATACTTATAATTTATTTGTTTGCAAAATCGTTCCTTTGAACTTCATAATTATAAATCTTATAACTTATAAGATTCATTTATTTATCCAAAACCATTATTTTAATAACTTCACAAATTTTATAAACCTACTGCTTATAAAATTCCATTTATAACTTCATCGTTTATAATTCTATAAATTTCATTCATTTATGAAATTCATTCACAATTTATTCTAACACTTATAAAAACTCGTTTTATAATTCAAAATATTCTAATTTATAAATATCCATTTTATAAATCTTTTATACAAATCAATTTGTATTATTACTCTAAAACGTCTTTAAACTTCTTTATAATTTCACTATTTTGATTTATAAAATAATCAAATTTTATAAATCCTATATTTTCAACATTTTATAATAGATTCAAAAATCCCGATTAAACTATTTTATAAAATCATTAAACTCCATATTTTCAAAAATCAATCTTTAACTGTATTTCTCAAAAATCATAGTTTTTATAACATAAAAAAATTATAACGTTATTCATTTATAATGGATCAATTCCAAACATATAGTATATTTTCAAAAATCACTTTAAAAAATCATTTTAGAGTTCCAAATTTGGTCCAATGATGCTACATACCAAATAGTCAATCACGACAACAACGATATCATATATCGATATGATAATCCATCAAATATCAAAATATCTGAAATCAAATAAATACTGTTGAGGAATCCAGTTGGATCCCTCCAACCTTTTTCCTGCATCCACAAACATTAGCACAATACCAATTCCGTTCCAGTACGGAATTATCGCGGTATATGGGATTTAAAATATTATCCGCTTAATAGACGGCGCAATAGGGTCTCATCCGCTATACAAATGCGGGAAATCAATAACTCCAATATATACATATGCCAATATATATATATTGCTATTATATATTATACCAATTTCACTGTTTATGAAATATTCGCGGTATATGTTTTTAATAAATAACATCCGCTTACTAACGGCGCATAATGTCTATTTTAACAATCAATAGATATCAATCATCATTCAACATGCATTCAAATATTTTAAATATAACTATTTAAAATAAAATCGAAACTGATTCGATTGAGTGAGAAGTTCTCACCTTGATTTCAATTTTGTTTTAGCGATTTATTTCGAATAAAATTAAACGGACGTTTAATTTTACACGAAATTTTCACTAACTCCAAACAACTCCAATCCACTTCCATCGCGTAGTGCTCGTCCATACGATTCCAACGCTTCCTGTTTCGCGCGTTTTCGACCTCGTATGAAAAAGTTATGATTTTACAAAGTTTTACACGAATTTATAATTTTAATTTACAACCAATTATTTTATATTTTCAACCTCATCTGGACCGTTCGTTCCAATACTTGCATCCAGGCCGCTCACGTGAAGCACCTTCTTCCTCACGCATCAGGTAGCGAACGCGCCATATAACCCATCAAGCTCAATTTAGGGTTTAATTTCGCGCCACCATCGCTCAATTAGAACTCGATCAGGATACTCCATCTTGAAGAGCATGACAAGTACAATACTCGGCCATGACAACATGAAACTCGGTCATCTCGTTTACACGCAGTTCGAGGCCGAACGTGCTTCCTTCTCAAGCTAATTGCCGTTAATCTAAAGCTCCAAACGCGATCTCAACCGTTGAACACGAAGATCTCGCTGCCCTCTACAATATTGTAGTTGAAGAATTCTTGAAACGAGGCTTGGATTTGAAGAAAACGAGGGGGGAAGGAAGGAGCATTTTCGGCCATTGGTTCCTGGGTGGCGGCTGCGTATAAACTAGGGTTAGGTTTAATTTTTTTTTTAATTTAGAGAGAGAGGGGGGCTATTTATAGAAGAACGAACGACACTATTCATCCCGGATTTTCCGAACTCCGATTCACGCGCCGTAACCAGCGTTTCTAGGGTTTACCCCGCGTTCCGGACACAATGGAACAGGTTTCGGAAGCTAATTCGGATATCTGTGCGAGTTATGGCAATAAACGTTCAATTTAAATTAAACCGATTTAAATGATTTTCTAGGCGTTTTAATTTGTACCGGACAAACGATAAATCCAATTGACACGAAATTTGAAACCTTACAATAATATCACATTACGGATCCGATTAAACTGGTTTCGTCGAAATCCGAGACTTTTTGAAAAATGGCTATTTTAACTCGCCAAATTAATATTAAAAATAATTCGATGCGTTTCGAGCTGCTACGATCAAACAGTAACTCCGATTGCTACGAAAATTAAAATCCGGTAATAACTAACTATTACGGATCCAATGGAACTAGTTTCGTCCAATTCTGAGACTGTTCAAAAATTGACTATTTTCACTAGTCGATTTAATATTAAAATATTCAATTTTCACAAATTAACTTTAAATTCAATTTTAAAAGTTCTAAAATATTGTTCTAACTTCAATATGATAAAATAAAATTTTACAAATCATTTTCAATCATATTTAACTCAATTTTCAATTATTTCTGTATTTTCACATATTAAATTATCGATTTAATTATTCAATAAAATCCAATTATTCGAATAAAAATTTATTCGACTAATAAATTCACTTATTAATATTTAAAATTTATTAAATATTCAAATTTTTATTACTAAAATTTCTGGGTCGTTACATCTTTCCTCCTCTTACTCTCTTAAAAACTCCAAATATACCAAATTCTCTTCAGAAGCACTTAGAATCAATTTATACTTCTTTGTACCGATTCAATACTACTTTCTTACTATTTTGGAATCACCCCCCTCTCAAATCAAAGATCAAAGTATTGTCCAAGAGGCTTTAAGATCTATTGTATTCGAAGTTCAAGAAATTATCTTTGGAAAAACTATCAAACTCTATTTGTATTTGCTTGGGTGTACTTACAGTCAATTCAAATTAAGTAGATGTGCATGGTAGCTTGGAAATATAAGTGGGTGTGCTTGTAGCCAGTCCAAATGAAGTGGGTATACACTGAGCCTGGAAATTCCAAAGGGCAAGTCTCGTAGCCTTGTAATCAAGATTGTAATTGGTTGTCTTTAGATCGTTTAAAGATTGGCATTCGAAAAAAAAATCTGTACAAGCAATTACACGAAACTGGATGGAGGAGAAATTCAAACCAGTATAAAATCCCCGTTGTCATCACTCTAACTCTTTACTTCGCCTCACCGCTTTTATTTTTACCTATGATTGCATCTGTGACCATTTAATAGTATAATTCTGCATTGTTAATTTAAGATTTAATATTTAACTTGAAAGAATTTTAAAAAGATTCAAAATAGTTAGAAAACACTATTAATCCCTCTTTAGTCATTAATTAGCCTTAAGATCCATAATTCTCTAACCCAAAAAATTATCCATTGTAGTAGTATTATTATTAAAAAATCTTTGGTTTTTGTCAAACCAAATATACCATGCTGCGATTGTGAAAATAGCGTCTATAATAATCGCCGATCGAAAGTAAAGTAAAACCTCAACCTAGGCCAATAAGACTCACAATCAAGAACATTGTAAATAATATTAAAACCAAATTCTAATATGCAAAAGCGTAGAATTAGCAAACTGAAAATTAGTGTATAAGTGGCAATCGTTTACAGGTTCATATTGCAGTAAATAAATATTTTATCAGTATGTACATTCTTCTTTTTTAAAAGTTTAATAGAATTAAGTTTTCCATGTAATATTCACCACATATGTAACTTAGATTTAGGGGTGTATTCACTTACCACTTAGTTTTAAAAAGAATAGATTTAATTCATAAAAATTTAGAAATTTGTAAAATAATTTAGATGTAAAGTTGTTAGTTCTATTCGAACACCAAATTTTGATATCATTATTATTGTCTATAGTTTAAAGTTCTAATTTGGCACATAGAAGAGCAAATTGGTAGAAAGTAGTTTCTTCCGGTGTAGGATTAAAGTTGAACTTCCAAGGAAAGTTCATATTAGGTCTATAGACTTCTGAAATCGGTGTATATTTAAAATTATAGATTTCTTAGAGCTCTATGAATTCTACTATAAGAGGAAATTCAAGGATCCAACAATCATGCTAGAAGGATGTGTTATCACCCAAATGGACTATGTTACCAATATCTAGTTTAAAAACATCCAAGTCTTTTAAAACTGATTTCCAAAAGTATGAAGATTATTATGGTTGCTAGAGGTCAATCAGTGTAAGTAATGAGAGCATCCATAAAATTAACTAGAAATTAGTTCTTTTCAAATTAAGTTATCATTATTAGTATCAAACTTTCACGACCATTTCACTAATAGAGAAATACTGAGGTTATGAAGGTTAGTTATCCCTAACTCTCCATCATTTTCGATTTATAAACTGAATCCTAACAAACGAGACACTTAAACTAATTTTGGGGTTATCCTCGGCCCACGAAAAGTCTCTTCTAATCTTATTATTTTTGTCCATTACCCATTTTTGAAAGATATAAAACAACATCTAGTATATTGGTAATGCCAATAAAAAAGAGTTGATTAAAACTACACTACCTGCCCTCTATAAAAAATTTCCATTCCACCAAGACAATCTTTTGCTAATTTTATCAAGGACAGTTAACCAGTCATCGTGTCTTAAGTTTGTTGGTCTTATTAAGAAGCCTATGTAATCTATGGGAAAGTTTGTAGTGTTACACTTAGCGTGGTGGTAACTTGACTCCCTACGTTACATACATAATTTAGCATTAAAACCAAACTTTTATCAAAATTAATTTTTAGACCAAATAGTAACTTGAAGCTTTACATAATAAATTTAAGTGCTATAATACAATGAGGCACATGCGAAGTAAAGAGCATGGTGTCGTCTGCGTAATATAGGACGAGAGACCATAACTCGTAACCTCATTACTAATCTACCTAAAATCTCATTACTAGTAGCTAGCTAATAAACTTCACAAAAACATCTGTTGCTAAGTAGAACAAAAGAGGTGATAAAGGGTCATCCTGTCTAAGTCCCCGTGTTGATTGGATTTTATTACATAAAATACTGTTTACCATGATACTAGAGTTGCATGTTTTAAGAACAACCATAATCCATCCTAACCATTTTTCGTTGGATCAAGTCTTGAATAGTCAAAAATTTCCCTATCTTTTTTAACAGAAGGATCCAACAATTTATGCCTTACTTGATCATTAGTAATTGAGAAGTCAGAGATATATCTTTCATCATAGAAAAAGAAAAAAAATGAATTTGATCTTGATCTTTGTGGAGTGAAAAAGACACTATACTGGATCCGCGCGGGCTTCCTGCTAATAGCCATAAATGACCTGTTTTTGGTAATAGATGAACGTTACTATATGTATATTCGGGTGCATGGTAGACATTGGTACTCCAGTGCATTTCTCCCTCTGATTCAGAATAAATATGTTTTCGGACCTCTAGCTAGTAACAAGTCACTAAGGAAAGTCCAATCCAACAAATCAGAAGCTTTGACTTAGTCCAGTTTTAAAATGCACAAGTGACATTATTTCTACAGCAGTAGTTAATGAACTCTTGAACAAACACAACCTCATCTGCAATGTTTCTACCCTTCATAAAAGAAATTTAAGAACTATCGACAAACAGTTCACTTTAGAACTAATAATATTTGCTATAACCTTTGAGACGGTTCTAAAGGAATAATTTAGAAGCGAAATAAGTCTAAAATCTTTTAATACATTCCTACCAACTTTCTTATAGATTACATTAGAAAAATTAAACCTACCAAGTTGCTAAGTACCATCATAGAATTCACTAAAAACTAATTAGATTAGATTTTATAACCAACCAACACCTTTGTAAAATAAAACAAGAAACCCGTCAGGACCTGGTGCCTTATCGCATGACACATCGTTATTAACTCTTAAAATTTCCTCCTCTAGAAAAGGGAGTCCAATCATTCAAAGTCTACCTTGGTATTAACATGATATAATTCTTCCAATTAGCTCTAATCCTTTGGCTTATCCTAGTTTCAATAATGTCTTTATAATATTTAGTAAAAGCTTCAGATAATTAATTTTAGTCAAAAATTTCTAATAATAATAATACAATTAATGGTGTTGCTATGTTTTCTACCATTAGGTACTTAAAAAATTGGTATTCTTATCATCATCATCCATCCATTGAATTATAACTCTAGATTCCTTAATTTTATTTGACTTTAAAATCTCATATAGTAAATTCTCTTTTTCATTAAGTTTGCTTAAATATGTCTTGGCTATATTATCCGAAAATCTAGTATTAAAAATTCAGTGAAAGTCATTTGTTTGTAATTATATTTGCAAAGGTATTTCTAACAACCATATCTTTTTGAATCTAAATTGCTTTGGACAGTCGCTAAGAATATCACAACAAAGAATAATGGGTTAATGATTCGAGTAAATATTCGAAAGATTAAAAATCTTACAGACGGAGAACTTATCTTCAATCTCGTCGTTAATGAATAACCTATCCAACAACGCCATCGATGGGACTTCTCTAAAATTCAACCTGGTAAAATGTTAGTTAGTTAGTGGTAAATCGATCAAATACCATCAATGATAAATTGGTCAGACTCTTCCGTAACGGCAAAATCCTCCTCTCTAGCCGCTCGCTCCTATAAAAACCTAGTAGCATTAAAGTCACCACCAAAACCTAAGTGCCCGAAGGAGTGCTCTAAAAGCGAGATATTCATGCAATGTTAGAGGTCCTTGCGCTCAACCTTGGAGTGAGGTCCATAAGCATTAGAAATATTGAGGATCGAGTTATTAATAAGGTCTAGAAAGATAAGGTGCAATGAATGAACATTAACAATATATTACAAAAGTTATACGCAACTATCACGCCAACCCACTAATAATCCCCTTGAGCTGCCCCTAATCGAGAGAGACCCAGTGACCACTTAACTCCTATAAAAATGATAATTATGATTTTCAATTTTAGTTTCTTGTAATAGCGGAGTATCGATGTTGTTATCTTTAAAAGAAGACATAATTTTGTTACATTATTCTAAAACGTGGAGACCCCTAACATTCCTAATTTCGACAATACTAGATTATAACTTTTTCTTTGTTTTGGCTATATAAAAAATATATTTTATAGTTCTTAAAGTTTGAAATTTAAATTCTACCAATTCAAATATATTAATATATATGGATAAAAATATTTTTCTAAAGGAAAATCAAAAAGAATTTTTTAGAAAAAAAACGTGAAAAATATTTTTTCAGAGAATATTATATATATATATATATGTTTACAAATATTAATATATATATATATATATATATATGTTCGTTTGTTTTTTTTATTAGCAGAAGTAATAGTTGAGGATATGTACACTTTTTTTTTAAAAGTAAGTCAGTTTAATAGTGGACCGTCCATTGTTTTACTAAAAGAAAGAATTGTTGAAATTTTGGCACCACCTTGCATCTTTGTTATGCATGCACTTCATATAGTGTTGAAGAGGCAAGACCGCTGAATGAAGCTCTTTTGATGTCAGTGTTATGATTGGATATTCCTACATCCCTCTTAGAGCACATACATTTTTATGACAACATTTATTGTAACAAAAGGAATCTCATGTTGTTACATGCTACCAATCCCATATATACACTCATGTCCTTTAGTATGTCTGTTTGCACAAAAAATGGACAAACACCTCCAAGTCGTATTATTTAGTTGATTATATGTAATTTTCAATGATTTTAGATGAGTATGTAAATATGAGAAAAGTAGGGGCTGAAATGTAAAAGACACACAGATTTATAGTGGTTCGGCCAGAATGTGCCTACGTCCACTTTATATGTTATTATCTTCTTTCTTTCAGGTTACAAGTACAATGCGTTGTGTACAAGTGTATGAAAGTAGTTTGAAAGTTCCTTCCTTGCTTGAGCTCTCAAACTTGTCTGCCATTGTTGTACCCCTGCCCCTCTATTTATAGAATGAGGTAGGGGGCAAGGGGTCTTGGAGGTATATAGCTGTTGGTGGGCCCGGGCTGGAGCAATCTGGCCTGGCAGCGTTCTGGTTCGGCGGAGCTTCATTCGGCATGGAATTTGGAGTGGCGTTGGTCTGGTAGGGTGTGGATCGGTATTGAGTAGGGTATGTGTTGGTCCGGTCATAAGTTGGACCGGTATGGAGCAGGAGATGTTGCATTGGTTCGGTGGAGATGTGATGAGAAGGTGGTTCGGCAATAGTGTGGTCCGGTGGTGGTATTCGGCGGGGCTTGGACCGGCTATGCCGAATGGAGTGGGGGACCGAATGAGGTTGGCTCGGTAGGGGGTTGATCCGGTAGTGGAGTGGAAGTATTGGACCGGCATTGTGTGGTCCGGCGTTGAGCTGGTGCCGAATGGACATGAGAGGAGAGAGCCGAATGGACATGGGTTCATGGATGCCGAATGGACCCTGGTACAAGGAGGTACCGAATGGACATGAGCACTTGAGTGCAAGGAGATGACGCCTACTGTGCCTGTTGGTTTCGAATGTGCATGGGATATGACGCTTCACGGTCTCGTGGCCTACTGGGCGAGAATCCGCCCAACATTTGCCCCCCAAAGTGGGGCACGGGCTTGCACGTGTCGCGCTTTGTTTCCCTGTAGTGGGCGTGATTTGTAAAACGACATAAGCTGGGTGTCCATATCCTTCGGATGTCCTGCAAAGGAAATTATAGCTTCAGTGTGATTTCAAATGATGACCGTTCGAGCTCGTTATCGATGCCAGGTCCACGTTCGAGTGGTTCCCCGGATCGTTTTCAAGGTGGTTTATCGCCAGCTCAGAGCATGCCTAGGGATCGTTCGCGATCCCGTACATGTGTAAGTAGCTTAGCCATTCTCTAATTATCAGAGTCAAATATTCGTCTAACCGATGGGCTTAAAACAGGGGTGTCAAAGTGTGAATTCTCATGGCGACGGGGTTAATAGCCATTCAGAGCGTGCCTATGGACCATTCGCGGTCGCGTACACGTGTAAATGATTAACCCACGTTGGTGAGAGATTCACGACTTATCCGTTGTTATCATATTCTTTATTTTATTAGTAAGATCAGGAGTTCGGGACTTATCTGAGTGAGGCGCCCTGCATGCCCCCTGTTTCTGGCTTCTGCTGGTAGAGACAGTTTCATTCGGTTTCGAGTAGGCATATATTCTTATTCGTTTGGAGGTTGGTTTGGTATGGAAGGTTTCATTCGGTACATAGTTGGTCCGGTTGTTGTTGGTCCGGTTGTTGTTGGTCCGGTGATAGGTTCTCGTTCGGCATGGGGTTGGTCCGGCAGTAGGTTCTCGTCCGGTATTCCAGAGCTCGCCTATATATAGAGGCTACACCCCCCTTAGTTTTTCTCTACCGAACAAGAGGAAGCCGAATCAAAAGCCCACCGAACCAAGTATTTGCCGAATCAAATATTCGCCGAACCAGGTATATACTCTTTTACCGAATGAACTCTATAACCGGATGGGCTTATGCCGAATGGGCACGGAAGCTTTGCTTTGCCGAATGAACCTCAGATTCCATTGCCGAATGGAAGTCAGATCCCAGTGCCGAATGAACTTGTACTGCCGAATGAACGTAAGACCCTAGTGCCGAATGGTCTTGAACCTCCAGTGCCGAACGAACTTTGTGTCTGGACTTTGAGTGGAACTCCGGACTTATGTATGCTTGTTTGTTTATACTGTCGTTCTAACATCATGCTTTTTACTTTTGTGTATGCAGATAAATGTCTCGCAAAGTTGAAACTCGATCGGGCAGGAAGAAATCCAGGGATAGCGGAGAAACTTCTGCCGTGCCCCCAGCTCAGCCAGATCCAGCACAGCACGGACCCGCTCCGAGGTCACTAGTCGATGGGTATGGTCCCCAGGAGCTTCTCGTCTCTCCTCCTGATTGCTTTCCTAGCTCCTTAAAGGAGGAGCAACTTGACGTCATATCCCGTTCCTTTGGGATAGATAGGGCTCTTATGCTGCTGCCAGGAGATGGGGTGATGCCATATAATCCTCCCGAGGGCTACTTCGCTTTTAGCAGATACCATTGCATGTGCGGCGCTATCCCCCCTATCAACGCTTGGATAGTAAGCTTCACCACTTATTTGAAGGTGGCTCCTTTCCAGCTCCAGCCTAACTCATATGCCATCCTGGTGAGCCTTTTTGTTATCTTCCAGAGGAGGTACGGGCGTCCTCCTTCTAACCGGGAAATCCGATACTTGTACAACCTGAGAGGCTATAAGAAGGGGTCTCCGTACATTAGCCTGGAGGCGGCCGTACCCTTCAAATCAGTTCTGGACTTGTATTCCAAGTTCACCATGTTCAAGAAGGAGTGGTTCTTCGTCAAGGACGATGCTGTTTCTTTCCGCCTTTTCACTTCCGGCTGTAAGATTGATTTCATTTATATTTTTCATGTGTTTTGACTGTAGTGTTTTTTCTGACATGCTTCTATTTCTGGCTAGCGACAGGTGGTATTGCAGTCGTGGAGGACGATTCCTTAGTGCGAATGGCTGCTGAACTAAAGGCTATTCCGGCACGGGACCGGTCGGCCTCTTTCTTGATCAGGAACGCAACCCTTTTGGAGTATAATTTGATCTTACCGCGCCAGTCCGTGGTTAAGCAAAGGGATACGGCTGAGGAGAGGGCTGCTAAAGCTAAGGAGGGGGCTACGGTAAAGAGCGGTAAGAGGGAGCCTTTCGCAGAGCGTCCCGTGGTCGGGGGGAAGAAACTGAGGAAGTCCGATGGCCCTTCTCCAGGTACTTGCCCGATTGTCCCGGAGGAGGAAGGTGTAGAAGAGGAGGAAGGAGGCGAAGTTGGAGAAGGGTCGGAGGGTGGAGGAGATGGCGAAGGTCAAGGTGGTAGTGGTGTTGCTGCTCTAACCTCTGAACAAGACCTCGAACTGGATGAGGCTCTCCGTCGGGCCTTCGGGGAGTCGGAGGGAGAGTCGGAAACGGAGAAGGGAACGGAGAAGGCAAAGGAAACCGGCAAAGCTGTGGCTGGCACTGACCCATCCTCTAAGGGTTCCTCAGCTAGGGTGATTCCGGCGATGCAAGGTGAACTTTTGTCTTCTGCCGATTCTATTTTCGATAAGGACTTAGAAATTTTTTACGGTTCACTTCCGTCCTGGAATGAGATCCAGGACTTATTGCAGTATCCCACTCCTCCGCCGGGTTTGTATAACAGATGTGTCTCCTCACTTTTCTTTCTTTTTAACTTAGCACATTTTTTGAATTGCGGATTATTGTATGTTCGTAACACTTGTTCTTTATTCCAGGGGCAGGCCAGGCGGGTAAAACGTCGGATGTTCGACACCGCCTTGAACAATTTAAGTCGAGGAGAGCTTCCGCGAAACCTTCTACTGATCGCACTGGGGACGTAGTCAAGTACCGCCCTCTTCTTGGGGTCATCGAAGAGGGCATTCAGAAAAGGAAGCGGAGCCGTTCCTTATTTGAGTCTTCTTCTGCTTCGCAGCTTCCTACTCTGTCTCCCCCTACTCAGCCTCCTCGTGATACTACGGAGGAGAGCACGGAGCCCTGCCCCCCTCCTCCTCCTTCCAAGAGTTCTACTGTCATTCATATAAGGCGTCCCGATGTGCCTCGCCCCGTGCCTCGTGACCCTTTTGCCGGCCATCCTGATTTAGACCCAAGTTTTCGGGACATTTCATTCGATGAGACCACGGGCGAGCACCTACTTCCCCGCAACCCCATGGTAAGAGTGCTGGACGAGGCCAAATCTTTAGATCTTGATTTACTTACTACACGGGTAGTCACCATGGGGGATGAGGCCAAGGCTAATATCGACCGGGTGGCCGCAGAGACCAAGAAGTTAATGGAGCATCATGCTAAGTTGGTCAAGGCCGGGGAAGAGATCGGGAGTGCTAACATTCGGTTGAGGTTAAAGGTTGCCGATCAGGCCAAGCAACTCGCCGACCAAGCCATCCAGATTTCCCAGCATGAGGAAGCCTCCAAGCGTCTGAAAGAGACCATGGAGAAGGCCAGTAGGGCGGAATTACGGAAGATGGAGGTCGCTTGCAGGGAACGGATTAACATAGCTATCGCAACGGTGGATGAGGTTCGAAATGCGGATCTCGAGCGGGTAGAGGAGTTGTCAGGGAGGCTCGAGGCTGCGGAGATGGCTCAGGCCGAGTTGAAGGAGGAGATGGAGGAGATGAGGAGGTCCCTCAAGTTGAAGGAAGAGGAAATGAGGAGGTCACTCCAGGCTGACTGCTTGAGATACCAATCAGAGAGGGACGTCGCCATCACCAAGTTGCAAGCTTCCGAGGCCCGGGTGAGGGAGTTTGAGGAAAACGAGGGGATGATGGATGAGATGTTGCAGGATATGTACTTCCACACTTGGAAGGAGGGCGGCTTGTCTTGGATGGACGATTACCCTCGGGTCATGGCCAAGGTGTATCTCCAGGCTTTAGAGGAGGCCAGGGTGAATGCGGGTAAGGAAGGCGGAGAGGCTTTCAACTTGAGTGCGGTTACTGCTCAGTTCTCAAAGGAGGAGCAAGCGGCGGTGAAGGAGGGGATGCGGCTACTCGCTGCAGAGGAAGCGGGCGTGCAGTTGGATGATGAGGATCAAGCGGCGGATGCTGGTGAGTTATTCTTTTCCCTTTCTTTTCTTTTCGTGTTTTCATAACTTGATCGTTCGTTTAATGAATTCCTCTTCTGATCTGGACAGGTGGGACTTCAGATCCACATGCTGGGGGCTCCGATCCTGCGGCTAAGTAGGCTGGGGGAGTTGGTGATGGAGTGTGGATGCATCTGCCATCTTTTTGTTTCTTTTTTATCACTGTTCATGTTAGTCTTTGATATGCAACTGTAATAAAATTACTTGCAAAGAATAACTTCGTGTGATCTTATAATATAAGCTGATTTTGTCATGTTTAAATGTTGTTGCTATCTTTATGTGCTGTGTGAGAAGTATAATTATGTATATGCCTGTGATTCCACTTGTGTTTGATGTTAAGTTTTTGCTTGAAATATAATTTCACGTTTTGCAATGTCAGTGTATGAATAAGTTATAGTTACGCATTTATGTACAAGAGAAGAGAGTACCGCCCTTTATGTTTTATTCGCAGGCGGTAGCTTTGAGTGTCTTGTGTAACTGTTCACGGGTATAGCAGAGCGCCCTGCTACCCAGCACGCAGGCTTAGAGCCTCATGAGTGAATGCTTCCTATTTGGTTTCCTGTACTTTAGAGTTTGTTATACAGGATAGGAGAAAAATATTTAAATGAAATGGAAATATAGTAAAAGTAAAACTTCCAGTCACGGAAGGCCGTCGATGTGCTTAAGTTCGTGGCAAACGGGTTTTGTAGTCACTTTCCCTAGCTGTGGGTCTTGGAGACATTTGTCACCCATCTTACGCCTCCGCGGGGAGTTTTCTTTTTTACCACAGCCGCACTTAAGACACATCGGAGCCGAGATCGCGCACGGTAACTACCCGAACCATTATGGTCCGTAATCGTGGGTATTATTCGATTTACCGTGGCCGGCTAGCGTGGGTGCCGTTGGCCGTGAACTACCCCTGGCTGGCCACACCTTATGTTGGGGCTTAAAGTAGGTTCACAGTTACCGACGAGCCGAACGCCGTAATGAGCTGCCATCGGCTATAGTCGGCCTTTATGATGACTTATAATCGGCTCATTACAGTTGGCTTTGAGGGCAGGCGCGCAATGAGTTAACCCGCAGCAGAGGGATGCCGGGGCAAAAGAGTCTCATTGGCGAGTGCATAGAATCGCAGCGTACCTGTTAGGCCTAGTCCAGATGAGGCCGCGGTGCGTCTTGAGTGGAGATGCCATAGAATTTTGTTCAACAGAAAGGGATAACGCTTAACAAGTAGCCAAGACATAAAGGAACAAGTTAAAAAGAGACAAGATTTTTTAAAGTGGTTCGGCACGAAAATGCCTACGTCCACTGATTCTCTTTGTTAATTCACTTCATATGGGCAGTACAAGTTAAGAAAAGTATCGACGGAGGTGTCGGATGTTCCATGCCCTCTGGAACACCTCTCCGTCCACTGTTGACAAAATGTAAGCTCCGTTGTGGAGATCTTTGTGAATTACATATGGTCCGTCCCAGATGGGGTCCAGTGCCCCGGGGCGCGGAAAGATTCGCCTGAGGACAAGATCTCCTTCTTGTAAGCTGCGATGCTTGACTTTGGAATTGTATAGTGCTGCCACTTTTTGTTTGTGAGCTGCTGCTTTGAGTGCTGCATCGTTTCTCCTTTCCTCAATCAGATCCAAAGACATGAGGAGGAGTTCTTCGTTTTCTTCTGGGTTGTAGTGGATCCTACGGTGGGAAGGCACAATAGTCTCAACTGGGAGCATTGCCTCCGATCCATATGCCAAAGAGAAAGGAGTATGTCCCGTTGATGTTCTGAAAGATGTACGGTATGCCCATAGTGCCGTAGGAAGTTCGTCCACCCAAGCGCCTTTTGACTTTTCAAGTTTCTTCTTGATTAGGGTTTTGAGAATTTTGTTGACAGCTTCAACTTGTCCGTTTGCCTGAGGGTAAGCTACTGATGAGAAGCTTTTATGAATTCCATGCTCTTGGCACCAGTCGGCAAATTCTTCGCTGTCAAATTGGAGTCCGTTGTCTGATACGATCTTGAGGGGGACTCCATACCTGCACAGAATGTTTTTGATCAAGAAGTTGATAACTTTTGCTGAAGATATTTTATTTAAAGGTTCCGCTTCCACCCATTTGGTGAAATAATCGACTGCCACTATAGCATATTTGGCTCCGCCTCGGCCCGTTGGCAGTTCGCCAATTAAGTCAATTCCCCATACGGCAAAGGGCCAAGGGCTGGTCATTTGAGTAATTTCGTTTGTGGGTAGTCGAGGGATCTTGGCGAACTTCTGACATCTGTCGCATTTCTTAACGAAGTCTAGGGCATCTTTGTTTAGTGTGGGCCAGTAATATCCATATCGGAGTATCTTTCTTGCCAAAGTCTGTCCTCCAGTGTGATCTCCGCATCCTCCCTGATGGATGTTTGTTAATATCTCCTTGGCTTCCCTTCCGGCGACGCATCTTAATAGGGGGCTAGAGAAGCCACGCCGGTAGAGGATGCCTTCTTGCATTGTGTAGTGGGGAACTTTCCTCAAGATCTTCTTGGCTTCGTCACGCCTGTCGGGTAGTATGCCATCTTGCAAATATTTCCGGATAGGAGTCATCCAGGTTCCTTCTTCGATTGCAGTTATCAGATTCGCTTGTTCGAAACTCGGGGCTAGCTGCCTTGAGATTACTAGTGCTCCGGGAATGGTGCTGTCCTTCATACTAGCTTGCTTTGCAAGTTCATCTGCCTCTTGGTTTTCTTCTCGAGGAATGTGTTTGATTAGATAATGGTCCAATCGATCGAGCAGCAGTCTAGTTTTCTTTAGGTATGCTGTGAGCCGTTCTCCTCGAGTCTGGAATTCTCCTAGTACCTGGTTTACGATAAGCTGAGAATCACTATGAATACATAAGGAATTGATCCCAATTTCTAGGGCCAGTTCCAATCCCGCTATTACTGCTTCATATTCAGCATCGTTGTTAGTGGCCGTGAACTCCAATCTTAATGCATAGTACAACTTTCTTCCCCTGGGGGTGACGATCACAATACCTGCCCCCGAGCCTTGTTCGTTCGATGCTCCGTCTACAAAGAGGTTCCACTTGATGTTTTTTGCTACTTCGGATTGTTCCTTGCCTTCGTTGGTAGTGAATTCGGCAATGAAATCAGCCATGGCTTGTCCTTTGATAGCGGTGCGGGGATGGTAGGTGATATCATACTGACTTAGTTCGATGCACCATTTGAGGAGTCGCCCAGAAGTGTCAGGACGATGGAGCACTTGTCTTAGTGGTTGATCGGTTAGAACCCTGATGGAGTGAGACTGGAAGTAGTGTCGCAGTTTCCGTGACGCGATCAATAAACAATATGCTAACTTCTCAAGTTTAGGATATCTGGCTTCTGCCCCCGTAAATCTCTTGCTTACAAAGTAAACCGGACGTTGTGTGCGGTCTTCTTCTCTTACCAAGGCGGCGCTTAGAGCATGAGATGATACAGCGAGGTATAGGTATAACACTTCACCTTCATTTGGAGTTGAGAGTACTGGTGGTCTCTGAAGGTGTTCGATTAGGTTGAGGAAGGCTTTTAAGCATTCGTCGGTCCACTCGAACCTCCCTTTGTCTTTCTTGAGTGCTTCGAAGAAAGGGACACACTTGTCAGTTGCCTTGGAAATGAATCTGCTTAGGGCGGCCACCTTTCCGTTTAGGCTCTGCATTTCTTTTCGAGTGGAAGGTATCCTTATTTCTTTTAAAGCCCGGATTTGTTCAGGGTTTGCTTCGATTCCTCTGGCGTGGACGATGAATCCTAAGAATTTTCCCGATGATACTCCGAAGGAGCACTTTAGAGGATTCAGCTTCATTCCATATCGGCGAAGTACCCGAAACATATCGTCCAGATGGCTTACATGGTCGTTGGCTTTCCTGGACTTCACCAACATGTCATCCACATATACTTCCATAGTACGTCCTATCAGTTCTGCGAACATTTTGTTGACGAGGCGTTGATAGGTAGCTCCAGCATTTTTGAGTCCAAAAGGCATGACTTTGTAACAATATAATCCGCGGTCGGTGATGAAGCTAGTGTGGTCCTGATCGGGAGCGTGCATGGGGATCTGGTTATATCCGGAGTATGCATCCATAAAAGATAGGAGTTCGTGCCCAGCTGTGCTGTCCACGAGTTGGTCAATTCGGGGAAGTGGGAAGCAGTCTTTCGGGCAAGCGTCATTCAGATTGGAGAAGTCAATACATGTTCGCCACTTTCCATTGGCCTTTTTTACTAGCACTGGGTTAGCGATCCATTCTGGGTAGATGGCTTCCCGTATGAAGTCATTAGCAAGTAGATTTTTTACTTCCTCATCAAGGGCTGCTGATCGCTCTGCCCCCATGCTCCTCTTTTTCTGC
This sequence comes from Allium cepa, assembly GCA_030765085.1. Classification (NCBI taxonomy): domain Eukaryota; kingdom Viridiplantae; phylum Streptophyta; class Magnoliopsida; order Asparagales; family Amaryllidaceae; genus Allium; species Allium cepa. The sequence continues at coordinate 56,896,588 of CM060939.1, forward strand.
TTTACTGGTACCTTGGTGGGATCGATGTTCAACATGTGGCATGCTACGTCTGGGGAGATTCCTGTCATATCGGCATGGGTCCACGCAAATACATCTAAGTTGTGGCGGAGAAAGTCAATGAGTCGATCCTTCAATTCCGTTTTCAGCTGAGATCCGATTTTTAATAGTCTACTTGAATCATGCTTATCTACCGATACGAATTCCATAGCCTCTGCAGGCTCGGCGGTAGCCTCCTCCTCTTTATCCCTGGGGTCTAGTTCATTGAAGGGATCGCTTGTGTATCGAAGAGGAGGGGCTTTCTTTAGTTGCTATGCCTCCAAGCTTTTCATGCAGAGAGTAGTCTCTGCATCTTTTCCTTTATTCTTTCTGCGGTTATTGCGAAGTTCAGTTACGTAGCAGTCTCGGGCAGCACCTTGATCTCCTTCTACTTCTCCTACTCCGTTGTCTGTTGGAAATTTCATTTTCAGGCACCAGGGGGCTAATACAATCTGAAAGTCAGACAAGGCTGGTCTTCCCAAGAAAGCGTTGTAAGCCGAGTGGTTTTCTATTAGTACGAACGTTTGTTTTCGCACAACGGAGCGGGGATGACTTCCTATTTCGACGAAGAGGTCAAGTTGCCCGAGGGGCATTTTTGCATCTCCAGTGAAACCGTGCAGTGGTTTGTCACAGGGGGATACATCCTTCATTGATAACTTCATTTTGTCGAAAGCATGTTTGAACAGGATATTAACGGAGCTTCCTGTGTCTATTAGAATCCGAAAAACTTTAGCTGGACCGAACCAGGCAGAGATGACCATAGGATCCATATGTGGGTACTGTCTTCCTTCCAAATCACGCCTACTGAATATGATGTCGTCGTTTTCTTTTCGTTTCGGGTGGCGTTCCTCCGTAATGGAGTTAACATATCCTTCGGCATTTCTAAGCGACTTGCCGTACCTTTCCATCTCTGCCCAACTTCTGTCGGCAATGTGTGGTCCTCCTGAGATGGTAAGGACTACTATCTTCTCTTGACTAGAGCCACTGGTGTTGTGATTGTTGCGACTCCCTCCGCCTACTTCTGGGAGGGGTTGCTTTGAGTTCTCATTGGCAGGAGTTGGAGTCCTGTTCTGACTTTTCACATAACGTTCCAGTCTTCTTCTTCTAATGTGTTCTTCGATCAAGTCCCGAAGATGGTGGCATTCATTGGTGTCATGTCCGTGGGATTCGTGGAAGCGACAGAACTTTCCGGACTTGAGTGCGTTATCTGATTCTTTCTTGTGCGGGGGGCGCTTGTATCCGAGTTCGCCCTGAGTGGCTAGGTAGATGTTTTCGATTGTTTCATTCAAAGGAGTGTAGGAGTCAAATCTTGGCCCTGGTCGATATTGGCGCTTCTCACCCTTTCTGCCCCCAGCATTGTCTCTAGATTCATTTCTTCGAGCGTCCTTAGCTGCAGTGGGAACCTTGTCCTGAATTATCTTGCCTTGTTGCCCTGGCTGCCTCTCCGTAGCAGCGTCTTCAAGTCTCATATACTTTCCAGCTTCATGGAAGAAATCAGGCAAGGTAACTGGTTTTTCCTTAGTTAATCTTCTGGCAAACTTGGTGTCTGGATGCACACCACTACAGAGGGCCATTAGAGTGAGTTTTTCATCGGCATCTTGAACTGCTGCCGCTGCGGCGTTGAACCGTGTTAGATATTGTTGTAGCGTCTCTCCGGTTTTCTGTTTGACATTGGATAGAGAATAAGCATCCCTGGGTTGTTCCACATGGATGCGGAACTGGCTAATAAACCTTTCTTTTAACATCTCCCATGAGTTGATGGATCCTTGGGGTAGATGGCAGAACCAGGAGGTAGCTAGATCTGATAGGAATAGCGGAAAGCATTTACATAATACTCCTTCTGTTGCTCCACTCATGAGCATATGCTGGGTGTATCTCTGCAGGTGTACGATGGGGTCGGAAGTTCCTTTGTAAGGTTCCATGGTTGGCATTTTCCATTCCCAGGGAGTGATGGCAGTTTCGATATTTCGGGTAAAGGGACTGGTGACCCTAGCGCCTATTCCCCGGTCCCTTTGCTCCCGTTGGACACATTCTCTGAATAATCGTGCCATCCGCTCGTCAGAACTTGGAGCGGACAAAAATGAGCTCGGTTCTTCCCTGCGGGATCTATCTCGCCCAGATGACCTGTAGGGATGGTACAGTCTATCACCTCTAGCATTATCCAGTGGTTGTCTTTGGCTGCTTGGATGCACGCTAGGACCAGCTACAGTTGCCCCCTGCCTTGATCTTCCCCTGTGGGGTTCTGTTTCGAGCACATCCATGTGGTCAACTTCGGGCTGGGTTCTAGCTCGGCTCCGTTCAGCGGGGTTTCTATGATTAGGTGGCATGACTGGCTCAGCTACATCCGACCCTCGCCTGGTGCCTCCCCCGCTAGGTTCGGTTCCAAGGGCTTCCTCGAGTCGGAATTCGGGCTGAGTCCGGGCGCGGCCCCTATCATCGTTTTTCCTGTTGATAGCTTGTTCGAAGAGTGAAGACCTTTGTTGCCTCCGGGATCCTCCGGATTGGGATTCACCCCATGATTCAGTGTTGCGGTTGGACTCTTCAGCGTCCCTTAAGCGTGTCATGAGTTGGTCCACCAAAGTTTCTGGTTGGGATGTGAAGCGGTTAGTTACTTCAGCCACAACCCTGTCCAGATCTGCCCTAGTGATTGGTTGTTCCGTTGCGGGACCAGTTGGATTTTCCTGATTTTCATCTGGTACTGCTGTTGAAGTGGGCTGATCTGTGATTGCTGGATCTGGAAGGCTGCTAGTTGCGATGTTCTTTCCTTTGTTAACATCCCTTCTCTGTTTGGAAGGCATGATTTCTAAGCAACGAGTGATGTCGTTAGGAAAAAGGTTGAGTGGGAGAAGATGAAGTTTGAGTTCAGCTCTCAGTGAAAGCACCAAAAATGTTTGCACAAAAAATGGACAAACACCTCCAAGTCGTATTATTTAGTTGATTATATGTAATTTTCAATGATTTTAGATGAGTATGTAAATATGAGAAAAGTAGGGGCTGAAATGTAAAAGACACACAGATTTATAGTGGTTCGGCCAGAATGTGCCTACGTCCACTTTATATGTTATTATCTTCTTTCTTTCAGGTTACAAGTACAATGCGTTGTGTACAAGTGTATGAAAGTAGTTTGAAAGTTCCTTCCTTGCTTGAGCTCTCAAACTTGTCTGCCATTGTTGTACCCCTGCCCCTCTATTTATAGAATGAGGTAGGGGGCAAGGGGTCTTGGAGGTATATAGCTGTTGGTGGGCCCGGGCTGGAGCAATCTGGCCTGGCAGCGTTCTGGTTCGGCGGAGCTTCATTCGGCATGGAATTTGGAGTGGCGTTGGTCTGGTAGGGTGTGGATCGGTATTGAGTAGGGTATGTGTTGGTCCGGTCATAAGTTGGACCGGTATGGAGCAGGAGATGTTGCATTGGTTCGGTGGAGATGTGATGAGAAGGTGGTTCGGCAATAGTGTGGTCCGGTGGTGGTATTCGGCGGGGCTTGGACCGGCTATGCCGAATGGAGTGGGGGACCGAATGAGGTTGGCTCGGTAGGGGGTTGATCCGGTAGTGGAGTGGAAGTATTGGACCGGCATTGTGTGGTCCGGCGTTGAGCTGGTGCCGAATGGACATGAGAGGAGAGAGCCGAATGGACATGGGTTCATGGATGCCGAATGGACCCTGGTACAAGGAGGTACCGAATGGACATGAGCACTTGAGTGCAAGGAGATGACGCCTACTGTGCCTGTTGGTTTCGAATGTGCATGGGATATGACGCTTCACGGTCTCGTGGCCTACTGGGCGAGAATCCGCCCAACAATGTCTTACATTGTGGGACTTGATCATAATCCAATTGTCACACCCACTTTAATACAATGTAAGTCACACCTAACAAATCTCCACCTTGACGAGCATTTTTCTCAATTCAACTTGAAGTTATACAGTGTCCTCAAACACTTGGATAAGGCCGCTAACACCTCTCATCGGTTCAGATTAAGTCACTACCACCTTTCAGCAGTTGGACCAAGCTATTTTCATAAAGAATCATCTTTTCCACAGTTGAAGCAGATCATGTTCTAGTATATAAATCCACTTTAATGGGAATTCTAAGCTCAAATCACATTTTAGAGCATACTTAGGTCAATGCTGCATTATATTGGTCTCCCGAACAATCATCTCTGATACCATGTTGAAATTTTTGATACCCTCTCACACCTTCGCTATGCGCATACTTCATTTAGTGTAGAAGAGATAATACCACTAAACAAAGCTCTTTTGGTGCCAGCGTTATGGTTGGATATCCCTACATCGTCCTTAGATGACATGTATTTTTATGACAACATTTATTGTAATAAAAAGAATATCTTGTTATTATATGCTACCGATCTCATATATATGCTCATCTCCTTTAGAATATCTTGTGATGTGGGGACTAATCATAATTTAATTTATGTATCCACTTTAATACAATACAAACCATACCTAATAGAACATTAAGGTTGAATGCCAAAGCCACAACAATAGGATGAAAACCTATCTCCTTCAGAGAAGGAAGTACTACCCTTGTCATTGGACTCACGACCTACGACATGTAAAAAACCATAAAAAAGACGGAAAGCTCTGGAACATACTCAGCAGGGTCACATGAGTATGTATATTTTTTTTATCCCAGGAGTGATCTTCTAAGAGTTCTATTTCATTCACCTTTATCTCCTTCTAATGTCATCGTTTGTGCATCCTCTATGGCATGATAAAACAAGTATATATCCTCTTCAATCTTTGATCAAGGCTTCTAGGGAACTGGGTATGGAACGCCTTGGATCATGACCAGCTTTAGAGAGAAGCAAAAGATTGCTTGTAGAAGGACTTGCTTCGGTTTAGGGATCCATTCCTAGTAAATGGACGAAGGAGAAGGATCTTTGAAGGAATAGCTAAGGGTGTCAAGGCTTCGAAGGAGGACCATGTTTGCATTTGTCAGATGCATGCCCAAAAGGGTTGCGAGCAACACGTATATCAGGTTTCTAGAAGCAGTGCATGTCAACTATTGCAGCAATCCCATTTGACGGTTTGACTTTCAATTTAGAAGAAAGGAGTTTATCTAGCTTGTTCTCAATTAAAGTTTTGGCATACACAAACCTTTTCCTAGCCACGGTATCTACATTAAAGCATTTTAATTCATCAACAAGGTTAGCCAACCAGTCAATGCTAGCCAAAGGTTGAATGACATAGAATATATAAGAAAATGAGCCCAGACAGGAATGAAAAGAATCTACTTTGTAATAGAGTCCACCAATATTGGACTCCAAGTTGTAATAGTAAAAGGAGAATTGGTTCAGATTTCAAAATACATTGTTTTTCTTCTAGGATAGAGAAGTAGAAATAGAATATAGAGTTATCATAAAGAACACTTGGGCCATACTTTAATTTCCACACTAGTCTACAAATATCACCAATATTGCCAAAGAGTTGGTTAGAATACAAGAAAAAGCCAACTAAGTTGTCTCTCCAAATTCATGACCTACGTCAATTAGTTACTAGGATGGAATCATAGCCCGTTCCTCTTAAATGATGTCAAATTTCCTTCGGGGGTACTCACCAGCGTTGAGGGGAAGTTTACTGGACAGCGATGGCCAATGGGTTTATGGTTTGGCATTATTTAGCTTCGGCATAAGATCCAAATTACTAATAGCTGGTCAGTTGGCATTAGCAGAGGCATCTATTAGGCATGAAGCAACCGCAGCTGAATTAGTTGAATTGCGCAATAATTCTTCATTACACTGGACATTTTCTATTACACTAGATTGCACAGAGGACATTACCTTGTACATCATTTTGCACACCAAAATTCAACATATCACACACCAACGGAGACATAGGGTTTGGAAGCATGATATTTGAGACCAAAAGGAGCAGTAAAGTAGGGAGAGCGTTCGAAATATCCATTGAAGGACCGGTGGAAAGAATCTCAGGCAACGTAGGGTATGAACTGACACGAAGAGGTCACACAATCGAATAGAGCGGAGGGAGTATCAGAGCAGACTGAGATTCGCGATCGACTGGAGATGAGGTATACATTGAAGCGTCATCTAGAATGAGTCAAGGAAGCTTCAGCTACCATGGCGATTTCCAAATCTGGATCCAGACTACTAGAAAATCAGCACTTGGATTTCCTTCTGCCAGGCATAGAGAATGACGAGAGCGATAAGGGAAAGAGTGGAAGATAGAATAGATGATAGCGTTGTAATTAGCAGACGGGATGGACGAGAATGAGCAATGGAAAAGAAACAGTGGCCGCCATTTATTTTCTGTTTTCGAGATTAAATGTTTTTGAAGTTGAAAATTATTATGTACAAAAATATTCAAAATATAAAATATCTCACATCCGGTTGTAAACATGCTAGTGTTTTTAGTTCTTTTTCCTTGAACCATAATTCATTTGCTCCAACTAGTTTTAGTGTAGGTTAGGCTTTTTTTTTTTTTTTGAAATAAGGTTAATGGGCTGAATCCAGTACAAAGCGGGTAAATCAAATAAAATCCAAACCACATCTTTTAAAATACGAAAACCCTAGACGACACACTTCATAACTCAGACTCTAACCCTAAAAATAATAATGGCGACGAGAGTGAATCTCCACTTCTTCGTCTATGTCTCTCTGCCACCACACTTTGTACCGCTGGACTCTTCTTTCTCCCATTATGATAAGCTACTGTTGAAGCAGCCTCGCATCCCATCAATTTTCGTATTAAAACGATTGTTCCTCTGATTAATTGAAAACCAGGGGGAATTAATAGATCTGAGGTCATTGCGACTCAGATCTGTTAATTCCTCTCCTATATTTATGTCTTCACCCAAAAATGAGCTCCAATTCAACCTGGAAGTCTCGATTGTTTGCTGATTAGAAAGTGAAACATTGTTATCAGCAACTGAGCTCGGGTGAAGGCCGCTAATTTCACAAGGTTGTTGTTTGTCTTGAGGCTCTTTAGCATGAGCGAGAAATAACTCAAGATGCTTGCTGCCAGCTTCATGGCTCCATCCATCCGCCAAAAAATAAAATTTGGTTTGGTCTCTGATTTTTTTCTTTGATTTATGAAGAATAATCCTGTTGTCTGTCTCGATAAGTCTCAATTCTATTCTCTGTTCATACTGCTTTTATTATGTGTTCAAAAGTTTCTTTCTTTTCAAATATGAAACACCGCAATAGTAAGTAGCATGTGAGCATAGTCCCTTTCACAGTTTTTAGCTTTAAAATTGTGGTTTATATGTTGAATAGCTTGTAGTAGACCCATCTGACCATTATTGGCAATATGCAGTGTAGTTTGAATACGGTTCCAGATGTAGTAAGAATAACGGCATTCAAAAAACAGATGATTAGTACTTTCATTTACTAAATTGCATATGGAACAAAGTGAAATATTTGAGTTTCACCATTTATTTATTTTATTTCAAGTTGGCAGTCTGTTATTAACTGCAAAATATGCACAGAAAGCCATCTTGGGACAGTTCACTTTGTTGCATATACAATTATACCATTCAACCATAGGTGCTTTATTTCTAATATTTTCCCAAGTAATTTTAAAAGAAAACTTCCCTCTGGAGCTTGCTTTTCAGTCCCAATAATCACTTTCTGCATGAATATCAATAGGAATTTGACATATATTTTTCTTATATGGGTATGTGATAGGGTGCAATCGTGGCTGCCATTGATTATCTTTTATTATCATAGCTGCCGTATCATTAACCCCACCACAAATGACCAAACTGTTCCAACCCACTTTATCAACAAAAGATTCATTATTGAACCAGAGGTCAAACCATAAACTGGTTTGTTCTCCTAGTTTAAATTTTCTCTCCAAAAAGGTTTACCAATATTCCTGCATTTTAAAATTTGTTTCCATGCATAAGACTGATTATTTCTTGGTAAAGCAGTCCAAAAGTTATCATTTTTGAGGTATTTGGATCTCATCCATCTTGCCCAAAGAGAGTCTGCATTCACATACCTCCAGAATAATTTTAAATGGCATGTTAAAATTTGGTCATTCATATTCCTAATACCAAACCCCCCCTCTTTTTAGGTCTGCACACTTTTTCCCAACTGATTTTATAATATTTACCCCTCCATAAAAAATCAGCACATCTACTTTCAATTTTTTTTAATTGAGGTAGCTGGAATATGATATGTTTGTATCCAATATAAAATAATGACATAAATCACAGTTTTTATAAGTTTGAACCTGCCAGCAATAGAAAGAAGTTTACAAGACCAAGTTTTCATTTTTTCTTGTATTTTTTTATAAGAACATAATAGTCAGAATCTCTAATCTGATTAATAGCAAAGGCAGACCCAAATATTTAATAGGGAGATGACCTTTTGCTATATTTAGAGATTCTAAAATCTCATTTTTGTATCTATTGCTTCTACTGAAATAAGGTTTACTTTTGCATTCATTAAGTTGAAGACCGGCATATTTATAAAGTTTGCCAAAAATGTTTTTAATAGCATCTGCATTAGTCTTATTAGCCTTAATAAAGACCATAAGGTCATTTGCATATATAAGATGATTAATACAAGGTTGAATTTTATTCATAGGAGTTATTACCCTTAATAGCCTCTCTTTCCATTAAAATAGAAAAGTACTCCATGACCATAGTAAAAAGGTAAGGTGATAGTGGATCACCTTGCCTAATACCCCTATTACTTTTCATAAAACCCTCTGATTTACCCTGTATGAGAATAGAAAAGGTAGGGGAATTTTATACATTCAAAGACCAAATCACAAAACTTACTTGGAAAGCCCATACACTTCATTATATGATATATAAAGTGTCTGTTTACTTTTTCATAGGCCTTTTGCAGATCCACCTTTATACAAACATTATCAACACTTTTAGAATTAAAGTTTCTCACAAGTTCATGGGGTAGAAGAGAGTTTTCATAAATAAGTCTGCCAGGAACAAATGTACTCTGGTTTACAGACGCAATAAATGGAAGAATTTTTTTAATCCTTTTAATTAAAACAGTAGCAATGATTTATAGATAAAATTGCAGCAGGAGATGGGTCTGTAGTCACCATTCAAGTGGGATTTTTAATTTTGGGGATTAAAGTAATAAAAGTATGATTTATACTTTTAAGAATTTTGCCTTTATCAAAAAACTCATTTACTACATTCAGAACCTAACTTTTAATGCTCTCCCACTAATTTTTATATAATTTTGCATTAAACCCATCAGGGCCAGGACTTTTGTTGTCACCAGCATTGAACACTACATATTTAATTTCTTCAATAGAGACTGGTGAAAGTAATATATCAGAAGCATTGGCATTTAGAACATTCTTACATATAATATAAGAACAGTTATTAGTAATAGATTCAGAGAAAAACAATTTTTCATAATAGTTAACTGCCTCTCTAACCACTTTATCATATGCATTAGTTAGATTACCAGCTTTATCTGTAACATTACCTATATTATTTATATGCCTTTTGCTACTCATTTTTGCATGAAAAAATTTAGTACAGTCATCACCTGTTGTTAACCAATCAATATTGGCTTAGCATTCATAGTATTAGTTTTTTTTTTTGAAACTGGGTAAACCGCCTCATTAAAAACCTTACTAGATATCAACGTGATACCTGGTAAGGAAAAAAGAGTGCGGTGCTTTTTTGTTATTATATCACTAAATATAATGTTTTTACAAACCAACAACAGTACCAATTCCAAACAAAAATAAAAATCCTAGCGGGTAAATACTCTTGAACCCGATGCATTCAAATTACAAAACATGGCATGACCAAACAGACAAAACAGAAAACATGAACTGGATGATAAAGGATTTACTCAAAGCTTTAGCCAGTATCTGTTATCCCGCCTTTTGGCAGGGCCGAGATACCAAAGAACTGACTGGAAAAAACAGGATCACACATCCTCAGCATTGAATGATTGTTGGAAAACTAAAAATATCAATGAATTTTGCCCGAGCCCGGATCGGGCTACAACTGATAAGGCAAGTCAAGCAAAGCTGTGGAAACCAACGTTCCAAATTTCGAGACAATCCGGTTTCGTACGCTCAAGTTATCGCCAGTGGAAAGTGGAAGGAATAACCTTGGTTCGAACCCAACAGAACCAAGCCTTAGGTTCGAATCCATCATCCTTGCATTAGTTCGAACCCATGAGATGTAGCCGTGCCTCGAATCCATCAAGATAGCAATAGTTCGAATCCACCCTCGTATGCTTTAGTTCGAATCCATCAGACATGTATTGCTCCGAATCCATGAGAAGTACCTTTACTTCGACTCCATCGAGCAAGCCCTCAGATAGCCATGCGTCGAATCCATACTCGTATGCCCTAGTTCGAATCCATGAAACCTTCTTCTACTTCGAATCCATCGAGGTAGAATCCGTCGAATCCATGCAAGTGAAGAGGCTTCGACTCCGTTCCATGGTTGTCTTCGAATCCACCAAGTCCAAGCGGCTAAAACCTCGGATTCAACCCAATAAACTCGGAGAAACAAGTGGATCAACCCGGGAAATTCGCACCACGTCATCATTCTCACGCGCAGGAGCATGGATTCGACCCTATGGATTCGAACCATATCGATTCGAACGAATCCATAGGACGAAAAACACCATCTTGAATCGATCATAACTTGAGATCTACAAGTCCAAATGCTATGAAATTTTCACAGGAGCTTGCGTATACATAGAAGAATGTCCATGCCAAGTTTCATCATGATTGGACACTTTCTTGATCGATTCGAACCAAGGGTCGAATCGATCCAAAAGTGGGCCCGGATCTCCAGAATTCGGCCGTATGGCCCCCCTCACGTGCCAGAAGTGTTCTCCCCGGATTTTAGGCGAAATATCTGCCTCCTACACCTATAAATAGAGCCCCTGGTCATTCATAAAGGGGATCGGAGAATTTTTAGAGAAAAAGCACGCCCGGACACTGCCAGAATCACTCCATATCGTCTTTACTGTTGCTGATTTCGAATTTAAGCCTATTATCTGCTGTACATCGCTCTAAAACATTTGTAATCTTCAAGTATTAAGCAATAAAGTGATAAAACTTCACAGTGGACGTAGGCAAACGCCGAACCACTCTAAATTTTTGTCTTCTATGCAATTTACTTTTCTGTAACTTGAAGTTTTTGTTAGATAATCCTCATTTTCAATTTAATTTCTTCATTTATTATCTCTTCAAAAACTTTCGAAGGATGTTGCCCAATTTTGGTGCAAACACTTTGGTGCTTTCACTGAGAAAACCCAGGTTTTCTCCTGCTTTTTGGATTTGTCATCGATACCGGATTGAATAAATCTAAGAGAGAGATCCAGATCATCAAGTCCAAGTTCCTTCCATTCTATTTAGATTTGCACAAAGTCTTGGAAAGGAATTCAACTTTCAAGATGGTTAGTACGAGAACCACCTCTAATGCTATCAATCAAGAAGAACAAGATAGAAAGAATCCTGCTCCGCTACCTCCATCTAATCAAGATGCTGCTGAACATTCGGAGCCGTCGGGTCCGGTTACCCGACAGGAGTTGCAGTTACTGCTCCAAGAGCTGACTCAGAGTCGGCAACAGTTAACAGAACAGCTACGCGCTAACGCCGAGCTGATCAACCAACTGGATCGTCAGAAGCGAAAGAGATCCAAGAGAGACTAAGCCTCTCACTCCTCCAGCGAGAGTTCTTCATCTTCTGATTATCACAATCGATCTCCACGACCCCGACTAGATGGGAGTCGCATGCCAGTTGCTGGAGATCAACCCACACTGACCGTTGGACAACTGAGAGTTGGCCCATTGGCCAGTTTCCAAACCGGACCCTTCTCCCGAGGAGGTACCATCCCTCATCACACTACAGAATACTGCACTACTAACGTTGCGGCTGAACCAGTGTTCGACGTCCAAGATCAGTCGAACCTGGACCGTCGTCATAGCGAACGTACTCCTGAACCGTACGTCCCGAAGGACTATGAGCCAAGAAGGCAAGACTTGGACCGTCGACGACATCCGGTTCAAACCCGAAGTATGGAACGTAATCATACTCCGGCGCAAATGCCGGATCTTTCAACTATGATACGTCAGATGATCCGTGAGAGCCAGGGATTTACAAATGACGATTGGGGAGTTTCCCGCAGTCACATGCCTTTTACGGACGATATCCTTACTGGTGAACCCCCATGGCGATTCAGAATGCCAACTCTACCCATGTACGAAGGAAACTCCGACCCCAACCAACATATTCTGAAATATGAATGGTCGATGACCGCTGCCAGAGCTGATGATGCAGTGAAGTGCCGTAGTTTCCCCATATCCTTGGGGGGCATCGCTACCATGTGGTTCACTCGATTGCCACCTCGATCCATTTCCTCGTTCGACCAGTTGGCCACAAAATTTGTTGAACAATTCCGCATGCATGTCGCAAGGCCCAAAGATGTCAACACTCTGTCTAGCATCACTCGAGCTCCTGAGGAAATGCTCAGACACTACTTAGAGAGATTGCATACTGCATGTGCGGAGATCAGCAATCCGAACGATAACTCCATCCTTATGGCGTTGACTAAGGGGATCGACCCCGACTCTGAGTTTGGCAACTGGTTAGCTGGAAAACCACCTGCGTCGTTGGACCGCTTCCATGCCAAAGCGGCTCAATTCCTGAGACGGGAAGACGCGAAACAGTCTAGGAAGCAAACTAGCGCAGGATCAAGCACGGAAGGGATCCAAAGCAATGTTGCAATCAAACAGTCCGGCGAGAGCTCCGAAAAAGTTCAGTTGAACGTTAAAAACAAACATGCTCGGCGAAGAGAGAGCATGAATCAAATCAGGAAACGAGATCAAAATCCCGGCCCACAGCGCAAGAATCCAATGTTTGACAGTTACACCCCTCTGAATACATCACTAGAGGACTTGTACCTACAAACCAGTGATACAATTCGATACCAAAAACCTGCACCAAGGCCGTCGTCCGAGAGACAAATCCAGACGGGAAAGTTTTGTAGGTTCCATGAAAGCTACGGGCACAATACGAACGAGTGTCGTCACTTACAAGATCTCGTTGAAAAACTGATCAGAGAAAGGAAGCTAGAACAGTTTGTGCGGACACCGCAGCCCAGAGAAGCGGGCACATCAAATCAAAACAATGAACCCAATCGACCGAGACAGGAGGACTCGATTTGTCCCCGCGGAAGATTGGTGATAAACGCCATCAGTGGCGGACCAACTTTCTCAGGAGCCTGGAACGACGAAGATCATCGTCATTGTCACACATGACAGGCTCACTCAATCTATGAATACTTTGCAGTTTCTTTTACATTCTGAAACTTGGATTTGTAATAAGGCACTGACTTTGCCATATTTTCTTATTTCAGCAATAAAGTACTATCTCTTCAAGCTAAAGCTGTGATTCATCGAATGCAACGTTCAACAATCACGACACACGAAGAGCTAAATTCCATCAAACAATGGAATTTATTCAAATAGCGAGTGACTGTGATACGACCGGCCACTCACTAAGTGAAACCCCAGCTCGGGGGCAAGCCAACACATCAAAGGCTGAACTGGACCAACACACGACAGTCCATTCAATAACTCGTTCCCAGAGCGCGAACAGACTCCAACCTCCCAGAGCGTGAATTGGAGTATAAACATTCAATAACTCGTTCTCAGAGCGTGAACGGACTCCAACTTCCTAGAGTGTGAATTGGAGTATAAACATTTAATAACTCGTTCCCAAAGCGTGAACGGACTCCAACTTCCCAGAGTGTGAATTTGAGTATAAACATTCAATAACTCGTTCTCAGAGCGCGAACGGACTCCAACTTCCCAGAGCGTGAATTGGAGTATAAACATTCAATAACTCGTTCCCAGAGCGTGAACGGACTCCAACTTCCCAGAGTGTGAATTGGAGTATAGACATTCAGCAATTCGTTCCCGGAGTGCGAACGGACTCCAACTTCCCAGAGTGTGAATTGGAGTATAAACATTCAGCAATTCGTTCCCGGAGTGCGAACGGACTCCAACTTCCCAGAGTGCGAATTGGAGTATAAACATTCAACAATTCGTTCCCGGAGTGCGAACGGACTCCAACTTCCCAGAGTGCGAATTGGAGTATAAACATTCAACAACTCGTTCCCAGAGCGCGAACGGACTCCAAATTCCCAGAGCGTGAATTGGAGTATAAATGTCCAACAACTCGTTCCCAGAGCGTGAACGAAGTATAAACATAGATTACAAGTTCCCGAAGTGCGAACCGAAATGTCAATACTAACTCCAAGTTCCCGGAGCGTGAAGCAGAGTATAAACATCAATTCCAGGTTCCCGGAGCGCGAACCGTGTTACAAGTATCGATAACTCTCAAATTCTCGGAATGCGAACCGGATTATCGATCTCAAATTATCCTAAGTCCCCAGAATGTGGACATGTGCTTAAGATTTGCAATAAATGCGATCAACCACCAAAATACAAATGTTGTTCCTCGAGACTAGGGGGCAGAAAAGCTAAGTGTTAATCACTAACCAAAGTGATACTATATCCGGAGTTCAACTCATTCATCAAATCGTGACACGAAATTATGTTTTCATACTTGGCATATAAAAAAAACGACAAACATTGAAAAACACTTAAGTAAAAGAAAAGAGAAACTTCCCATTCTATCAACTAATAAAAACAAGTTTGATTACATGGCAAGTCAGAAGGTTTCAATTAAGTGGAGGCCGAATCCACACATATACACGGCTCTACAAGAACAAAAGAAGAGGTAAAAGAATTGCAATTCACAACCACATGATAAAACAAGAAGCTCACTCCTTTTTCTTCCGGGGCTTCTTCTTCGGAGTCGAGCCGCTGGACCCACTACCCGGCTTCCTACGAGACTTTATGCCCTTCTTTGGAACATCCTCCGGATCTGGCATAATATCAACGTCTTCCTCAGAGCTGGAAGGGATAGAGATCCTTTTGTGAGGACGAACTGAAGGCATGGGAGCGGTGACAGGTGGTTGTTCAGCAACGCTCGAGACAGTTACCGTGCCACCGGGATAAATCACCATTAAAGAAGATAAGCTTGAAGGGGCAATGTCGCTACCAGGACCACTGACCATTACCATCGTGGCCATCTCAGCACTTATCTTAGCTAAAATCTCTTCTTCTTGAGACAACTGAGCTGCGCTGGATACGCTGGTGGTCGTCACGACAGAACTGAAAAACTGGAGCAGCTCCACTCATCGCAAATGAAGGATCAGGAATAGGGTCAGAGAGTGAACAAGTAGCTCTTCAATCATTTGAGCATCGAATGACATCGAGCTCCCCTCTCCCATATCACCGGCCATGGCAGCAGTCGAAATCGCCTCGGTGACAATAACTCCATGCGTAGGATACAGAATCGGAGGAACTGGGGGCACGGATGCGGCAGTCTCAGTCACTGAACAAAGGAGAACAAAAGTAATCAGTCCAGAAAATTCTCTCAAAAAATCGATACTTTAATACATGAGGGAAATAATCAAAGTACCTTCTTTACCTTGCCTTGGAGCTTGAACAGGCTCGGAGACGGCAGTCTTGCCAGAAGACAACTCTGGTTGGTTCAGGTTATAAGCAGGAATAACTTGTGGATCAACCGCGGCGATAGCTTCGGATGAAGTCGGGATAGGGACTTCGATGTTCTCACTATGATGTGCGACACCCGAACCTTCGCCAATCTCCGCTTGATGAATGCCAAGTCTTTCTTTCTCAACAGAAATTATCGCCTCGTGGAGAGTTCTTATCTCATCCTCGCTAAGCAGACGTGACTCAAGCTCAAACTCATCTAATACTCCATCCGGGCAAGACATCCTCTTGTTCTCAAATAGTTTCTTCCAAGCATTGTAGAGAAGCATCTAGAAATCTCCTAGCAAGGAGAGATTTCTATGCTCTAACACATTGGCATTATATGTGTCCAAGAGTTCGTCAAATTCGGCCTCCATCTTGAACCTCTCTGCCTGGACTCTCTCCTCCACCTCCGTTTCAACCTCCTTAACCTTTGCGACTGTCGCATCACGCTCAGCTCGGAGAGACACAGCTTGCTCACACGCTTCTTGCGCGGCCGTATTAGCATCGCCTGTTTCCTTGTTTATTTCGGCAAACTTAGCCTTTAATTCCTCTAGTTCTTTGACTGCCGCATCCCGCTCGGCCTCAACATTTTTGTATAGATGGCCCAAGTCTTCAACTAAAGTGCAATGTGCTTGTTACATCTTTTCCATCTCAACTAATGTCTCATCAACCTTTTTTAGCGACTCGACTTCGGCCTTACGGGAAGATTCCACCTCAGGTTGGAGTATATCAACAATACGATTCTTCTGAGCCAAGTCGGCTTCCAGTTTCTCGATAATTTTGGCTCGATCGAAGGCTACTTTTGAAGCTTTAACAGCCGCTTTATACCATTCTTTGTATTGAGCATAGAAATCGCGGGTATAGCTAAGTGCTGTGGTCACGGCATCTTCGGGAATTCTTTTAAGATTAGGAGGAAAAATACAAGCGTCAAAGCAAATCTCCGGAAAGTCCCTTTTCAATTGAGCAAGTCTGATAGCCCCTTCACCAGATGGTTCAATAGGGGCCTCCTCCGCCGTCGTGGTTGTAACAACCTCAGTTCTAGAACGATGTGGCTCGAGCCTCGAAACCTGCAAAGAGGGTTGATGAAGCAGAGGCTCAGATACCTGAATATGACTTCGGGGTGGCGGAGGAGAACGAGAAGGGGAGTGATATCTCCGATCTTTGTCCGATAGCTCCTATCTGGAGTAACTACGATGATGATCCCTTGCATAATATTCCTGGCCACGATGCCTCCGTTCACGATCACGATCAGAGTCTCCACGTCGAGGTTCATAATAAGACGAAGGGTGATGCACTCTTCGGAGTTTGTCTAGTGTAGATTGACGGCCAGACATAGCACCTGAAAAAGAGAAGCAATTCAGTTAAATACCAGGCGAAAGCAATACGATTTGTGCGGAAGTCGTGTAGTGTTATGAAAGTGTATGCAAATGTGCAAAACCCCCGACCAACCAGAAGTGTCGACTGCACTAACAGGTAAAGGCTCCCTTATTTCTAACGTTTCCCGGAGTTCATCCAACCCGGACTCGTGGTGGAGAGATACGTATTCCGGGATGGGAATGTCATCCAGTCCTATAAAAATGTTTCCTGATTGACAAGGAGCAGCGTCAGAGGTAGTAATTCCGGGGATCAAACGAGATACGACTACAGACTTCCTTCTCTTAAGTTTAGGGACAACAGCCTTGCATTTCCGCTTCTCTTCTATTCGGGAAAGATCAGCCGCTAACTCGGTATCAGTGGGCGTCCTCTCATCATCGCTCATTTCTCTTATCACTACGCCGGGTTTTCTTTTCACCGTCTTCTTCTTTGTCTTCGAAGCCGGTTTCGCCAACCCCTCGATGACAATACTCTGGTTCATCTCAATTAAACCCAGCGTCCTTAAGTTATCATCAGTCAACACCGAGTCGATGTGCCGCAAATCACTCGGGACCTCTTGTAAACTTCAGACAATGCCTTTGTAGTGTCCACCGTCAGGCCTTGAGATGATAGCTGCAAGAAAAATGCCCGATATTAGTTTAAGTGTTAATAACGATTGTTAAAGAAGGCTTGTGCGATTTACAACACTTACGTCTAGACAGCCATCGCCTAGCGAACCCTGGGGGGCATCGAACAAAAAACCATTCTTCTTAAAATAACCGAGTCTGGTCCAGGCTCCTGTCACAATCTGGCAATTCCTAACTGCTTCCAAAAAGGTGAAAGATGGACTATCACCCCCGCTCTTGAAGTAAAATATGTGTCTAATCTCGGTCGGCCTTGGCGGGTGAAAGAGATGGTCCATAAATAGGACAAAAACACTGTTCAACAATGCATGTCCGCTGGGATGAAGTTGTGAGGGGGCAATTCCAATGAATGATAACATCTTCCTGATATACTGGTTAAACGGAGGAAGAGTTCCAGCTGCACAGGCGTGACGATAAAAAGCGGTATATCCTTCGGGCGGATTGTGAGGTCTATCGTCAACACCCGGCAACAAAACATCGTTCAGAGATATGTTATGTTTCAAACATATCCGACCCAATAATGCTTCAGAGATATTGGACTGGACGGAATCAACGGGGTCCTCGATAAATAAAGCCTCCGGCAATTCGTCCGGAGCCGGATCTATTACTTCAGGAGGGATTTCTGGAATCTCAAGCACTGGAGGAGGCGAGCTTTGTACCTCTTGTTGTTGAGAACTTGAAGACTCCATAATTAACTAACTCACCAGAAAGCAGCGTTAAGTACAAAAGAAGCCCGTGTATTCCCCGGTGTGAAGTATATGAATATGTTGTGCAGTGCAAGTGCTGTGCATTACTTAAGCAGATTTTATGGGTTGAAACAAGATGTCCGAACGACAAAACTTTGGAAATTGAGAATGGAAATGACCGTCATCGCTGACCGTCACTTCCACGCCATCCAGACACTGCTGACCAATTCAAGCATAAATCTGTTATGTTTTGGTTGAGTCACAGTTCCATCGACGAGCTTCAAAAAGGAAGTCAAGTCTTACCGTCAAGTTCGATTATGCAAGGCCGAAGCTCGTCGGAGTCAAGTATGCTAAAGTTCATTAAGTTCATCAAAATTCAACTTGAAATTGGTCGTAGTTCAGATGTTGGAACAAATCAGAAGAGTAGCAGTCTCCGGAGCGAAGACGTTCGAATCGATCGAATCGAATCGATACGAGTCGATGCAAATCGAATCGATGTGATTCGAATCCATGTGGTTCGACTCTATGTAACTTTGGGATGGAGAAGCACTTCAAATCCATCAGCGCTGAGTAACTTCGAATCGATTAATATTGAATACCTTCGAATAGATCGGGGTATCGTTACTTCGAATCGACCGACACAAGGCCTTTTTCTTTCATCGATTCGAAGCCATGCACTCGAGATCGATTCGAATCGCTCATTCCTGGATCGATGTGAAGCAATGAAGGACAACATCCATCAATAGCTATGTTTCTCCAAGACAACACTCTGGATCGATACGATCCGAATGGTTTCGCTCCTCGGGATCATCGAATCGATCCACTTCATTCAGATCTCACCACTCTTCAAGATTTTCAGAAGAAAGGATTGAATCAATACCAAAAAATTCCAGTTTTATCATTCTCAACTCGAATCGATCCCTTGGTTACCTGATTTGATTCGATTACAAATGGAAGCTTGAAGGAATTTGATCGATTCGTGGAAAAGCACATTTAGTGTACTTATTTTGTGTAATATTCCAAATATCTAAACCATTAGATTGTAAATAAATCTTCATCTTACATGACAAATGGGTTACCATTAAATAGTAGGGGCCAAGTAGTTGATTATCCTTCAACAAAAGTGTTGAAAAGTGAACTATCGGTGTTACTAGCCATTTATACTTTTCAAAAATCAAATTACAAGTTTTTGAAAACCTAATGCTCTGATACCAAATGTGGCAAACAGTGTACCACTAATGTGAATGGATCTTAAGGCTATTTTAACACTAGCTAGAGGTGAATAGCGTTTTATAACTTTTATGGCACCTTTTTTAAATTATTTCAAGATTTGAATCAAATAGAAATAATCAATCATAGATATATATGCTAATATGCAATTATATATATATATATATATATATATAAATTAGTGTAGTAAAAGTAAAGTAGTGACAAGCATCATTGTCCCAATGGTTAAGTGATTCAATTTTGGTGCGAGAGGTTACAAGTTCGAAACTTGCATAGTGTGATTCAAACATATATTGACATGTGAGTTGTGATATGTTTTCCCAGTGACATGTTGTATCTAAATACCATTTCAAAAAAATAAAGTAATAGGTTAAACAGATGACACTAGGAGTTTTATACCGGTTTAGATTCTCCTACATCCAGCCCCATACAGTTTCTTGTATAAATTTATTTTCAATCACCTAGTTTAACCAGGTAGCAAATAAATCAGAATACAGTCTCGATTTCAAGGCTCTAAGATACACCCTCCTGACTCATAAGTCCATGACAAACTCTCTTGATTTACTGGGCAACAAGATCACCTACGAGATTTAGATGGGCTACTAAGCACACACGCTTGGCTCGAATGGGCAACATGCCTAGCCAAATAAATAAGAGTAGAGTTGTTGATTTCCAAAATAAGAGATAGCAATTTGACCTTTGAGTTTGTAGAGAGAATGCTTACAAAATAATAAATAATTTGTAGAGAATCAATGTACCAGAGTATGGATTGATTCTATGTAGATTTTGAAGAATATAGAAAGTACTCAAGAAATAGAACAAGAGAGTAAGGAGTAAGAAAAAAAATGAGAAAATTAACTAAAAAATTCATTTGCACTCCTCTTCATATAGTGAATGAATAGAAGTATCCATCTGTGAAGAGTTGCATCTAAAAGATACTTCTTTTCAGAATAAAAAAAAACATCGGTCACTATATCGACATATTTAAGAGGGGTATGCCGATACTCTTGCTAATTTTGAAAAATGATTTTTCTTTTGAATTGTTTTCAGACTTCTATATTTTTGTAAAACAATTTTAAACATAATTTTTAAATGCTTTAAACACATAAAAACTTTTATAAAATATTCATAGAAATATACTTTGAATTTTGATTAGAATATCAAAGATAAGAAATTTGTAATAAAGATCAAAATTTGCTATCGGAGTTTTTAACAATTTGTTTTAATGATTCATACTGAACACTAGAGTCTTGAGTTCTTCAAATCTTTTGTCTCTAAACTCATGAGCCTTGATCTTCATCTTTAAATCTTTATCCTTGGTCGTTATACTGAATGGTCTCTAAGTTTAATCATTCTTGCACCTGTGTAATATTCTGCAATATATACTATACAACTTGACAAAACATTAGTATCTATATTTATATTGTTGTTGTGATCAAAAAATTAATATATGATGTATTAACAATGTGTACCAGATATAGTAACCTAAGCGAGACACAAAAGATAGAGGATGATAAATCTAGATATGAGTTAGTTACCCAATAAAAGAAGTGGGTCTGAATGGTCGTGTGCTTTCTCATCTAGTAGGATGACACTAACATCATTATCAATTATATCGTTAATAACAATTCTCTCTCCTAAGACATCATTTTAGATTTTTACCTTTTTAAGGAACTCTTGAAAGTCGCTGATATTAGCTAATCTATAGGTACTATTCAAAATCTAATTAAAAAATAAAGAGGATACATAAGTCAAATTTGTTAATACATCAATTATTGATTTTGATGACAACAACCTTAATAACAACAATATACATTCATATAAAATATAGATACTAATGTTTTGCCAAGTTATATAGTATATAGTGTAGGGTATTATACAAGTGTTAAATCGAAGACTGTATAGTATAAAACAATCAAGAAATGGACATAAAGACTCATGAGTATAAAGACCAAGATATGAAGATCTCAGGACTATAATATAGTGCATATAGTCATAAAATATTGTTAAAGTCCTTGGTAGCAATCTTTGATCTCTATCTCCTATTTTTCTATTATTTATATTTTTTCAAAGGTCAAAGTATTTATAAACTATGTCTAAAGTGTTTTACAAAGTATCAAACTATTTTACAAAGTATAGGGTTTTCAAAACATGTTTAAAGATAAATAAGTTCTCAAAATTTACAAGTATATGTGACATATCAGCATACATGCCACAAAATGGTTTTTCAAATTTTGAAAAGAACTGCCTATTTGTCGTAACTCTTCGCAAACATGTCATCTGTTCATACACAATACAAAGGGGAGTTCAAATTATTTTTTGGTAGTTATTAACTAATTTTCTTCCCTTCTCTTACTCTCTTGAAACTCCATAAAAATATACCTGATTCTCTTCAAAATCACATAGAATCAATTCATACTTCTGTATATTGATTCAGTGCTTTTTTCTTACTATTTTGGAATCATTTCTCTCCCAAATCAAAGATCAAAGTGCTGTGCAATAGGCTATAGGATCCATTGTATTCAAAGTTTAAGAAATTGTCTTTAGAAAAACCATCAAACTCTGTTTGTATTTGCTTGGGTGTGCTTGCAGTCCGTTTAAATCAAGTGGGTGTGCTTGGTAGTCCAAAAAAACAAGTAGGTGTTCTTGTAACCTGTCCAAATCAAGTAGGTGTACCCTAAACCCGAAATTCAGGAGGTTGTGTCTCATAGCCTCAAAATCGAGATTATAATTGGGTTAACCTTCTACCATTTTAAAGAATGGCATTTGAAAAGAAATCTATACAGACAATTGTACGTGACTAAATGTAAATCCAAACCAATATAAAATCTCTGGTGCCATCTCTCCAACTCTTTGCTTTGCTTTACTGCTTTTATTTTAATCTGTGATTGCATTTGTGACTGTTTAATAGTATATATATTTCTATGTTGTTACTTTAAGATTTAATATTTAACTTGAAAGAAATTTACAAAAAATTGCAAAAGTTAGAAAACATTATTTACCCTCCTTTAGTGTTTAATTAGCCTTAAGATCCATAATTTCGCAACCCACATTAAGTATTAGAGCACTACGTTTTCAAAAACTCATAATTTGGTTTTTAAAAAGTTTAAATGGCTATTAGTATTTTTAACATTATTGCAGGAAAACAATTTTGTGAAACCAACATATTATTAGAAACTAATTATTTTGAAAAGTCACTTGGTATGTTGGAAAGGTATAATTTCGAATTGTAGGAATAAGATTGTTATATGGTTAACGGTGAATCGACACTTTATATTCAAACATCGCAAATCAATAAGGACAAATGGATTTTAGATAGCCAATGTTCAAAATATATGATGGAAAATCAGGGGAAAGGAAGAGGAACAATGCAGATATATATGCTTAAAGACAATCCTTTGGATGGAGAAATAGTAATATTGGAATAGAGGACTTCATCAATGTTGGTAATCTTTAAACTTTATTTAATTTTTATATATTACTTTTTAATGAGTTATTTAAGTAAAAAGACACTTTAACAATAACAGCTAGTTTTCAAATTAAAAAGACACTTTAATTTTTGAAATGCTTTATGATCTTATATATAGAATATATTAAATTATTTATTTATCAAATAATTATGTTTTTATTGATATTAATATTATGTATTAAAATTATAGAAAAATATTTCAAAGCAAAATGTAAATTTTTAAATTTTGTCGAATTTTTTAAAAACTAACTGTACACTTTGAAAACAGGGCAGAAAATACTGAATGCAGTTGTATGTTTAAATCTCAGAAATTATAAATTCATAATTTTTAAATAATTTTTTTACATGAGTATAAGATAATATACTTGACTTTGTTAAAAATTTAAAGCCAAAATTATAATTTTATGAGTTTTATTATTTTTGAATGAACAGACACTTAGTAAATTACAACGGTTATATTTCAAGATTGCAGAGCAAAAATTTGAACTTTCATCAAATTATGAATTTTTTCAATCACAAAAATATATTTAAGATAATGATCAATATATTTAAATATATATAACATCTAAAGGCATTTTAAATAATATGACATTTTCTACATTTTCGTACAAAATTGACCACTCTCTTTAAATGTCAAACATGCATGTTAAACGCTGTAATTTTCTGGAACATCATAAAAATTATAAATGAACATTTTTACATGAAACTGTTTTTATCTGATAACATATATTTTGAAATACTTTTGTAAAAAAAGTCATATCAAAATTTAACTACTTTATTATTTTCCAATAAAAGGACACTTGTAGTTACAATAGCCATATGTTTGAGGCGGGAGATTGAAATTTTGAATTTTTATGTCCTTTTACACAAAAAATTTTAACATTAGAAAAGTTATTTTCCAAAACATAATTAGTACATATAACTACATAAAAATTCTAAGAACTTTAAATTAATTTAACATTTTATTTTATTTTTTAAAATTCGAATAGACACTTCAACCTCCATGTTATGTTTTTCGTTTTTAATTTTTTAAATGGTCATGCCTCTTCATGATTGGTCATACTTCTTTCTTAATGACTTTTATAAAGTGTTTTATTTCTAAAAACATTCCACTAATTATTTATCATAGTAGGAAAGCATATCTTCTTCCATGATTTCGACTTTTCTGATGTTTTTACTTCTTTCATTCTTATCTCTATACTAATTTTATGATGAAATATCAACTTTATGGCTTTATGAAATTGGTTAAATGTATTTAGAGTGTGTAAATAAGGCTCTATTTGTATATTCCTTCTATCGTTATGAACACGCCACATCATATGACACTTGTCATATAAACAAATATTAATACATATGCTAAAGGACATGTGTCGTAACACTTGTCCTTTAGGAAGATCATTGTATTCATGCATGATGCCAAGAATCTTTACACATGTAATTCATTAGTACACCGAATATGACACAAAATACATTATGTTATATGTTAAAGTCACATTAGCTTACATATAATAGTATTATTCTTGAATTTAAGAACTTTACTTACGTTGAGTCAAAATTTAAAAATAAAAGGTTTAGCAAAGTATCTCATTTTTTTAACATTATGTTTTTCATTGTTTTTAAGCCCTTTAAGTGTACTAAATACTTGGAAAAATTCGATCAAAAATAAATTGTTTAAATGTTGAAAACTAGTCGCAAAGTAGGTGCAAAATCATGTTAAAAACAGGCCCAGAACTTTAGATTGCATTTTTAAAATGCCATCTCTGCTTCCATAACACTTTTTACAGCAATTTGGATATGCTGTTTTTTCTGTTTGAGACTTCAAATTATGTAAAAATGATATTTAATTTAAGTCTTTAGTCGTTTTATTTTGTTTTATAACTTATATTAGAGTGTTTTAAAATTAGTTTTATATTTAGATATGTTTTTAATAATTAATTATGAATTTTTAAAGTAAGAGGATTTTAATATAAAACATGTTTTTTTTGGTTTTTCTGTTTTATTTAAAAATTATTATTTTTACATAATATTCTATATAAATAATTATAATATGTTTTTAAGTAGTTTAAAAGTGTTTTAGCATATTTATAAGTATTTTAAAACGTAATTTAATATATATAAGTTTTAATTAGTGAGTTAAAGTGTTTTACAAATGTAGTAATGGAAATTTGGATTTTTAACATTTAAGTTAAAATATATTATTTTAAGGAAATTAAATAATAAGGTTAATAATTTTATAAAATCATAGTTGATCATATA
Organism: Allium cepa; assembly: GCA_030765085.1. Taxonomy (NCBI): domain Eukaryota; kingdom Viridiplantae; phylum Streptophyta; class Magnoliopsida; order Asparagales; family Amaryllidaceae; genus Allium; species Allium cepa. The sequence continues at coordinate 56,921,819 of CM060939.1, forward strand.
CATATTACACTTATCAAATACTATGATTAGGCTACGATTAAATTTTGTAATTAATATGGGTTATTATGTAAATATATGAATTTATGTAATAAATCTTATCTATAAATTTCTTTGTCAAATTTGGATGCTTAGGATTATGTAATAATATCATTTGTATCATAGTCATCATAAAATCATCGTATATTAATCATCATATCATATTACATCATATTTACTAAGCTTCAATCATTTTACTACTTAATTATTGATTTTTACTCTATAGTTTCCTATTATTTTATCTAGAGGGATTTTTTATTTACCTATTTTCGTTGATAACAAAGGGAAAGAAAAATATAAAATATACATATGCATATATTGAGGGGGAGTTACCTAACTCAGTAGGAGTTATGTCGTATTTAATATATAGGAATATTTAATAGTTTTTTTTGAACTGGTACTTTATATACAATAAATCAATGGGACAACATATCCCATGTCAAATAAACATTCGAAAGCAAGTTTCGAACTTGTGGCATCCTGCATCAAAGCCGTATCAATTAACCACTTGGACAATGGTGCTTGTCAGGAATATTTAATAGTTGTTATCATCAAAAAGGAGAATTTGTTAATACCTCAGCTACTTATTTCATGGTAACAACCTTAATAACAACAATACACATTCATATAAAATATAGATACTAATATTTTTCTAAGTTATATAGTATATAGGCAAGATATTGTATAGGTGTTGAATCCAAGATTGTATACTATAAAAGACTCAAGAAATGGACATAATGACTCATCAGCATAAAGACCAAGATATAAAGATCTCAAGGCTATAATATAGTGTATAGAGTCATAAAATATTGTTAAAATCCCCGGTAGAAATCTCTCTATTTTCTATTTTTCTGTCTTTATATTCTTAAAACAAAATAAAATTTCAACATATATTAAAATAACATTTCATAAAAGTTTTTCATAGAACAAAATATTTATAAACTATGTTTAAAGTGTTTAACAAAGCATCAAACTACTTTACAAGGTATAGGGTTTTCAAAATATTTTTAAAGAGAAATAAGTTTACAAAATTTACAAGCATATGTCGACACATACCCAGATGGTATGTTGACATACAGGATAGTAGATGATTTTTAAATTTTGAAAAGAAGAGTCTACTCTTCGTAACTCTTCACGAATGGACACATATATTTATACACTATATAAAGGGGAGTTCAGACGAATTTTTTGCTAGTTATTAACTTATTTTTCTTTTGTAAGGACCCGCAAATCCGTACTCCTTGAATATACACTAATCTCCATAGATTAACTCAAGATGAACAGAAATACGAATTCTCAATGTTTAAGAAATAGAGAAAGACAGAAGAAGAGATAAGAAGACAGAAAATAGAGGGAAAGGAAATAGAAAGTAGAAAAAATAGAAAATAGAACGGAATAGAAAACAGCAGAACAACATCAGAATCTCACAATCGCAGCGGAACAACATATAATAAATAAATGAATAATCTTTAAACAAAGAACTATATCAGTTATTACATTACATCACATTTCATTACATCATATCATCAGAGTGTACAACAACAACAAACAGCGGAAAAAGAAATACTATATACTAGTAATACGCCATGCCATCCATCTTGCCTCCAGCAACTCCTGAATATCCAGAATATCCTGATAAACCTTAACTCTTGACTGTCCGTGTGGAAATTGGTGGGCACCCAGAGTTTAGGAAGGAAAACAATAAACTCCGAGTCAGTCATGTGACTGGTGTGAGAACTCAAAACAGTTTATTTATCTTTAAAATCAAAATAGAGGAATATTTTTAAAGTCAATTCGCTATGCTTTTAAAAATGAGACTACCATAAGGCCTCCCGCACACACACACAATGCAAACGCAGAATCGGAGGAGATTTCTCGTTATGATAGTCAAAGATGCTTGATACGCATTTAAAAGAACATTTGATATTATTACTAGTGCATAGTGTAGGAAAAATTCTTTCGAAAATAAAGATATAAATCTTAGCCAGCATAGACATTCCGCACTTATGCCTACTATAGCTACCATGTTCAATAGCAGGTTACCGCCACCCATGGCAGGTTATACAACTAAAACCGTACAAGTCTCGTATTGTTTCTTTGGATTTCCAACGAATGATCAGGCCAAGGAACTTCCCATTGCCACATGAGAATGCCTCTGGATGGACATCCCTGAGAACCAAACCGGATCTCTACCAACACAAGGCCGGGTTACCCCTAACTGAGTAACAACTGACCGAATATGCCATCCCCCGGTCCTTTGGGACCTTTCAACCGAGCGCTCGCAATCAATTCACACAATCATAAAGTGTTTTCAACATGAGTAAGTATCTGGACTCCATACCATGATACCACCCTTTTCCAGAAGGAAATGCACATATCCTAAAGGGCGCTACCCCTCATAACCTTGCTGCATCTTTCCTGTTTTGACCATTCCCGGGGTGTGAGGCTCGACGAAGTCACGTCCACAAAAACATACTTTATACAAAAGCCATGCTTTGGGTCAACAAATGATCATAGAAATGATCACCAAGATAGACGATCAAACAAATGATCCTATCACAAATAATCAACACAATGATCATTTCACAGCAACACTCAGCATATCACATTACCAAATTGGGAATATATCGCTGATAACCTTCAACTACATAACCTCTGAGCTCGTACGTCTCAGAGAAGGGTGTTAAGCTAAAAGAATAAATTCTCCGCCACCAACAGAAATATATTTGAAAGAAATCTGCTTTATATCTCAATTTGTAACGTCAGACATACAATCCATACAAGTCTGTTCCGGGCTCGAACAGAACCGAAGGCACTTACAAAGAAGTCCTTGCAATCCGGATATCCACAATCCTGATCGGATTTCCCATCACTTAGGGAGTCTCTATACCGTTGCAACTCAGTGCAGAGACAATCGACAGGTCATCCTATCGCTCTTACAAATATCCGGTCTTCAACACCGATCATCAATGCTATCCATTACGTCGTATCACTATTCGGAATGGGTAATCCGAATAACGGGCGCAATAATTTAAAAATAAGTGTAACATTCAAATTCAGCAAATCACAACAAATACCTTTCAAAGGTAAATATTGATAGTCGGTTATTGAACTATCAATGGATATGCACAACATCACCAGATTCCAAATAATTTTCCAAATTATTTAATTCCCAAAGATATCTTTACTAGATATATAGTTTTCACACTTCAAAAATAAATCAATATTTATTTTTAAACAACTTCCCTTTTCATTCATAAATTCCATAGTGAATTTATATTTCAAAATATCCATGCATATACGATTTCAATTATTAATTTCAATTTATCTTCAAAAAGATAAATTCTCAAAATATTCACTTTATATTGGAAAAACATTTCCATACTTATTTATTCATAAGTAATTTTCAATCCATTTATTTTCAACACTTGGAAAATATTTAATATGCTTAAATCGAAATTAAGTATATATTTCATTCTTTAACGAAATCATTCTCTTAACCATATTTATTTGGGTCAAAACGAATGTTGCGTAAAACATCGTTACGACAACCCAAAATCACTAGTATAGGGATTTGAAATTAAAATAGATATATAAATCCCAATACTATACAAAACATTTCCTTTCGGAAATCATTTACTATAACAACAGTGTTATAGTCCACCATTTCCTTTTATATCTCGAAAACGTCTATTTCAACAATGAATGTTGAAATCTATGGTTTCGAATCTCAACACATTTAAAACATCGTTAGCTTGTTTTAATTCTATTTAAAATATCACATTCTAAACATTTTCTTTAACATATTCTTCACTATTCAAAAACGTGAATATACTTTGTTAACAAATTTCATCCTTTTATCCATTTTATTTTAAAGGATTATTCACAGTCAAAAACGTGAATATAACTCCATTAATAGGTTTCAACAATTTACTTATCAAAATAAGTCGTTTGCGAATTTTATAAAACAACGTTTATAAATTCTATTTCTATTTGTTTTATAACCACTTCCTTTTTTATAAATCTCCTTTATTAACCTATTCACTTTATAACTCAATTATAAAACAAAAGTTCATATCATAAGTGAAATACTTATAATTTATTTGTTTGCAAAATCGTTCCTTTGAACTTCATAATTATAAATCTTATAACTTATAAGATTCATTTATTTATCCAAAACCATTATTTTAATAACTTCACAAATTTTATAAACCTACTGCTTATAAAATTCCATTTATAACTTCACCGTTTATAATTCTATAAATTTCATTCATTTATGAAATTCATTCACAATTTATTCTAACACTTATAAAAACTCGTTTTATAATTCAAAATATTCTAATTTATAAATATCCATTTTATAAATCTTTTATACAAATCAATTTGTATTATTACTCTAAAACGTCTTTAAACTTCTTTATAATTTCACTATTTTGATTTATAAAATAATCAAATTTTATAAATCCTATATTTTCAACATTTTATAATAGATTCAAAAATCCCGATTAAACTATTTTATAAAATCATTAAACTCCATATTTTCAAAAATCAATCTTTAACTGTATTTCTCAAAAATCATAGTTTTTATAACATAAAAAAATTATAACGTTATTCATTTATAATGGATCAATTCCAAACATATAGTATATTTTCAAAAATCACTTTAAAAAATCATTTTAGAGTTCCAAATTTGGTCCAATGATGCTACATACCAAATAGTCAATCACGACAACAACGATATCATATATCGATATGATAATCCATCAAATATCAAAATATCTGAAATCAAATAAATACTGTTGAGGAATCCAGTTGGATCCCTCCAACCTGTTTTCCTGCATCCACAAACATTAGCACAATACCAATTCCGTTCCAGTACGGAATTATCGCGGTATATGAGATTTAAAATATTATCCGCTTAATAGACGGCGCAATAGGGTCTCATCCGCTATACAAATGCGGGAAATCAATAACTCCAATATATACATATGCCAATATATATATATATATTGCTATTATATATTATACCAATTTCACTGTTTATGAAATATTTGCGGTATATGTTTTTAATAAATAACATCCGCTTACTAACGGCGCATAATGTCTATTTTAACAATCAATAGATATCAATCATCATTCAACATGCATTCAAATATTTTAAATATAACTATTTAAAATAAAATCGAAACTGATTCGATTGAGTGAGAAGTTCTCACCTTGATTTCAATTTTGTTTTAGCGATTTATTTCGAATAAAATTAAACGGACGTTTAATTTTACACGAAATTTTCACTAACTCCAAACAACTCCAATCCACTTCCATCGCGTAGTGCTCGTCCATACGATTCCAACGCTTCCTGTTTCGCGCGTTTTCGACCTCGTATGAAAAAGTTATGATTTTACAAAGTTTTACACGAATTTATAATTTTAATTTACAACCAATTATTTTATATTTTCAACCTCATCTGGACCGTTCGTTCCAATACTTGCATCCAGGCCGCTCACGTGAAGCACCTTCTTCCTCACGCATCAGGTAGCGAACGCGCCATATAACCCATCAAGCTCAATTTAGGGTTTAATTTCGCGCCACCATCGCTCAATTAGAACTCGATCAGGATACTCCATCTTGAAGAGCATGACAAGTACAATACTCGGCCATGACAACATGAAACTCGGTCATCTCGTTTACACGCAGTTCGAGGCCGAACGTGCTTCCTTCTCAAGCCAATTGCCGTTAATCTAAAGCTCCAAACGCGATCTCAACCGTTGAACACGAAGATCTCGCTGCCCTCTACAATATTGTAGTTGAAGAATTCTTGAAACGAGGCTTGGATTTGAAGAAAACGAGGGGGGAAGGAAGGAGCATTTTCGGCCATTGGTTCCTGGGTGGCGGCTGCGTATAAACTAGGGTTAGGTTTAATTTTTTTTTTAATTTAGAGAGAGAGGGGGGCTATTTATAGAAGAACGAACGACACTATTCATCCCGGATTTTCCAAACTCCGATTCACGCGCCGTAACCAGCGTTTCTAGGGTTTACCCCGCGTTCCGGACACAATGGAACATGTTTCGGAAGCTAATTCGGATATCTGTGCGAGTTATGGCAATAAACGTTCAATTTAAATTAAACCGATTTAAATGATTTTCTAGGCGTTTTAATTTGTACCGGACAAACGATAAATCCAATTGACACGAAATTTGAAACCTTACAATAATATCACATTACAGATCCGATTAAACTAGTTTCGTCGAAATCCGAGACTTTTTGAAAAATGGCTATTTTAACTCGCCAAATTAATATTAAAAATAATTCGATGCGTTTCGAGCTGCCACGATCAAACAGTAACTCCGATTGCTACGAAAATTAAAATCCGGTAATAACTAACTATTACGGATCCAATGGAACTAGTTTCGTCCAATTCTGAGACTGTTCAAAAATTGACTATTTTCACTAGTCGATTTAATATTAAAATATTCAATTTTCACAAATTAACTTTAAATTCAATTTTAAAAGTTCTAAAATATTGTTCTAACTTCAATATGATAAAATAAAATTTTACAAATCATTTTCAATCATATTTAACTCAATTTTCAATTATTTCTGTATTTTCACATATTAAATTATCGATTTAATTATTCAATAAAATCCAATTATTCGAATAAAAATTTATTCGACTAATAAATTCACTTATTAATATTTAAAATTTATTAAATATTCAAATTTTTATTACTAAAATTTCTGGGTCGTTACATCTTTCCTCCTCTTACTCTCTTAAAAACTCCAAATATACCAAATTCTCTTCAGAAGCACTTAGAATCAATTTATACTTCTTTGTACCGATTCAATACTACTTTCTTACTATTTTGGAATCATCCCCCTCTCAAATCAAAGATCAAAGTATTGTCCAAGAGGCTTTAAGATCTATTGTATTCGAAGTTCAAGAAATTGTCTTTGGAAAAACTATCAAACTCTATTTGTATTTGCTTGGGTGTACTTACAGTCAATTCAAATTAAGTAGATGTGCATGGTAGCTTGGAAATATAAGTGGGTGTGCTTGTAGCCAGTCCAAATGAAGTGGGTATACACTGAGCCTGGAAATTCCAAAGGGCAAGTCTCGTAGCCTTGTAATCAAGATTGTAATTGGTTGTCTTTAGATCGTTTAAAGATTGGCATTCGAAAAAAAAATCTGTACAAGCAATTACACGAAACTGGATGGAGGAGAAATTCAAACCAGTATAAAATCCCCGTTGTCATCACTCTAACCCTTTACTTCGCCTCACCGCTTTTATTTTTACCTATGATTGCATCTGTGACCATTTAATAGTATAATTCTGCATTGTTAATTTAAGATTTAATATTTAACTTGAAAGAATTTTAAAAAGATTCAAAATAGTTAGAAAACACTATTAATCCCTCTTTAGTCATTAATTAGCCTTAAGATCCATAATTCTCTAACCCAAAAAATTATCCATTGTAGTAGTATTATTATTAAAAAATCTTTGGTTTTTGTCAAACCAAATATACCATGCTGCGATTGTGAAAATAGCGTCTATAATAATCGCCGATCGAAAGTAAAGTAAAACCTCAACCTAGGCCAATAAGACTCACAATCAAGAACATTGGAAATAATATTAAAACCAAATTCTAAAATGCAAAAGCGTAGAATTAGCAAACTGAAAATTAGTGTATAAGTGGCAATCGTTTACAGGTTCATATTGCAGTAAATAAATATTTTATCAGTATGTACATTCTTCTTTTTTAAAAGTTTAATAGAATTAAGTTTTCCATGTAATATTCACCACATATGTAACTTAGATTTAGGGGTGTATTCACTTACCACTTAGTTTTAAAAAGAATAGATTTAATTCATAAAAAATTTAGAAATTTGTAAAATAATTTAGATGTAAAGTTGTTAGTTCTATTCGAACACCAAATTTTGATATCATTATTATTGTCTATAGTTTAAAGTTCTAATTTGGCACATAGAAGAGCAAATTGGTAGAAAGTAGTTTCTTCTGGTGTAGGATTAAAGTTGAACTTCCAAGGAAAGTTCATATTAGGTCTATAGACTTCTGAAATCGGTGTATATTTAAAATTATAGATTTCTTAGAGCTCTATGAATTCTACTATAAGAGGAAATTCAAGGATCCAACAATCATGCTAGAAGGATGTGTTATCACCCAAATGGACTATGTTACCAATATCTAGTTTAAAAACATCCAAGTCTTTTAAAACTGATTTCCAAAAGTATGAAGATTATTATGGTTGCTAGAGGTCAATCAGTGTAAGTAATGAGAGCATCCATAAAATTAACTAGAAATTAGTTCTTTTCAAATTAAGTTATCATTATTAGTATCAAACTTTCACGACCATTTCACTAATAGAGAAATACTGAGGTTATGAAGGTTAGTTATCCCTAACTCTCCATCATTTTCGATTTATAAACTGAATCCTAACAAACGAGACACTTAAACTAATTTTGGGGTTATCCTCGGCCCACGAAAAGTCTCTTCTAATCTTATTATTTTTGTCCATTACCCATTTTTGAAAGATATAAAACAACATCTAGTATATTGGTAATGCCAATAAAAAAGAGTTGATTAAAACTACACTACCTGCCCTCTATAAAAAATTTCCATTCCACCAAGACAATCTTTTGCTAATTTTATCAAGGACAGTTAACCAGTCATCGTGTCTTAAGTTTGTTGGTCTTATTAAGAAGCCTATGTAATCTATGGGAAAGTTTGTAGTGTTACACTTAGCGTGGTGGTAACTTGACTCCCTACGTTACATACATAATTTAGCATTAAAACCAAACTTTTATCAAAATTAATTTTTAGACCAAATAGTAACTTGAAGCTTTACATAATAAATTTAAGTGCTATAATACAATGAGGCACATGCGAAGTAAAGAGCATGGTGTCGTCTGCGTAATATAGGACGAGAGACCATAACTCGTAACCTCATTACTAATCTACCTAAAATCTCATTACTAGTAGCTAGCTAATAAACTTCACAAAAACATCTGTTGCTAAGTAGAACAAAAGAGGTGATAAAGGGTCATCCTGTCTAAGTCCCCGTGTTGATTGGATTTTATTACATAAAATACTGTTTACCATGATACTAGAGTTGCATGTTTTAAGAACAACCATAATCCATCCTAACCATTTTTCGTTGGATCAAGTCTTGAATAGTCAAAAATTTCCCTATCTTTTTTAACAGAAGGATCCAACAATTTATGCCTTACTTGATCATTAGTAATTGAGAAGTCAGAGATATATCTTTCATCATAGAAAAAGAATAAAAATGAATTTGATCTTGATCTTTGTGGAGTGAAAAAGACACTATACTGGATCTGCGCGGGCTTCCTGCTAATAGCCATAAATGACCTGTTTTTGGTAATAGATGAACGTTACTATATGTATATTCGGGTGCATGGTAGACATTGGTACTCCAGTGCATTTCTCCCTCTGATTCAGAATAAATATGTTTTCGGACCTCTAGCTAGTAACAAGTCACTAAGGAAAGTCCAATCCAACAAATCAGAAGCTTTGACTTAGTCCAGTTTTAAAATGCACAAGTGACATTATTTCTACAGCAGTAGTTAATGAACTCTTGAACAAACACAACCTCATCTGCAATGTTTCTACCCTTCATAAAAGCAATTTAAGAACTATCGACAAACAGTTCACTTTAGAACTAATAATATTTGCTATAACCTTTGAGACGGTTCTAAAGGAATAATTTAGAAGCGAAATAAGTCAAAAATCTTTTAATACATTCCTACCAACTTTCTTATAGATTACATTAGAAAAATTAAACCTACCAAGTTGCTAAGTACCATCATAGAATTCACTAAAAACTAATTAGATTAGATTTTATAACCAACCAACACCTTTGTAAAATAAAACAAGAAACCCGTCAGGACCTGGTGCCTTATCGCATGACACATCGTTATTAACTCTTAAAATTTCCTCCTCTAGAAAAGGGAGTCCAATCATTCAAAGTCTACCTTGGTATTAACATGATATAATTCTTCCAATTAGCTCTAATCCTTTGGCTTATCCTAGTTTCAATAATGTCTTTATAATATTTAGTAAAAGCTTCAGATAATTAATTTTAGTCAAAAATTTCTAATAATAATAATACAATTAATGGTGTTGCTATGTTTTCTACCATTAGGTACTTAAAAAATTGGTATTCTTATCATCATCATCCATCCATTGAATTATAACTCTAGATTCCTTAATTTTATTTGACTTTAAAATCTCATAAAGTAAATTCTCTTTTTCATTAAGTTTGCTTAAATATGTCTTGGCTATATTATCCGAAAATCTAGTATTAAAAATTCAGTGAAAGTCATTTGTTTGTAATTATATTTGCAAAGGTATTTCTAACAACCATATCTTTTTGAATCTAAATTGCTTTGGACAGTCGCTAAGAATATCACAACAAAGAATAATGGGTTAATGATTCGAGTAAATATTCGAAAGATTAAAAATCTTACAGACGGAGAACTTATCTTCAATCTCGTCGTTAATGAATAACCTATCCAACAACGCCATCGATGGGACTTCTCTAAAATTCAACCTGGTAAAATGTTAGTTAGTTAGTGGTAAATCGATCAAATACCATCAATGATAAATTGGTCAGACTCTTCCGTAACGGCAAAATCCTCCTCTCTAGCCGCTCGCTCCTCTAAAAACCTAGTAGCATTAAAGTCACCACCAAAACCTAAGTGCCCGAAGGAGTGCTCTAAAAGCGAGATATTCATGCAATGTTAGAGGTCCTTGCGCTCAACCTTGGAGTGAGGTCCATAAGCATTAGAAATATTGAGGATCGAGTTATTAATAAGGTCTAGAAAGATAAGGTGCAATGAATGAACATTAACAATATATTACAAAAGTTATACGCAACTATCACGCCAACCCACTAATAATCCCCTTGAGCTGCCCCTAATCGAGAGAGACCCAGTGACCACTTAACTCCTATAAAAATGATAATTATGATTTTCAATTTTAGTTTCTTGTAATAGCGGAGTATCGATGTTGTTATCTTTAAAAGAAGACATAATTTTGTTACATTATTCTAAAACGTGGAGACCCCTAACATTCCTAATTTCGACAATACTAGATTATAACTTTTTCTTTGTTTTGGCTATATAAAAAATATATTTTATAGTTCTTAAAGTTTGAAATTTAAATTCTACCAATTCAAATATATTAATATATATGGATAAAAATATTTTTCTAAAGGAAAATCAAAAAGAATTTTTTAGAAAAAAACGTGAAAAATATTTTTTCAGAGAATATTATATATATATATATATATATGTTTACAAATATTAATATATATATATATATATATGTTCGTTTGTTTTTTTTATTAGCAGAAGTAATAGTTGAGGATATGTACACTTTTTTTTTTAAAAGTAAGTCAGTTTATATAGTGGACCGTCCATTGTTTTACTAAAAGAAAGAATTGTTGAAATTTTGGCACCACCTTGCATCTTTGTTATGCATGCACTTCATATAGTGTTGAAGAGGCAAGACCGCTGAATGAAGCTCTTTTGATGTCAGTGTTATGATTGGATATTCCTACATCCCTCTTAGAGCACATACATTTTTATGACAACATTTATTGTAACAAAAGGAATCTCATGTTGTTACATGCTACCAATCCCATATATACACTCATGTCCTTTAGTATATCTTACATTGTGGGACTTGATCATAATCCAATTGTCACACCCACTTTAATACAATGTAAGTCACACCTAACAAATCTCCACCTTGACGAGCATTTTTCTCAATTCAACTTGAAGTTATACAGTGTCCTCAAACACTTGGATAAGGCCGCTAACACCTCTCATCGGTTCAGATTAAGTCACTACCACCTTTCAGCAGTTGGACCAAGCTATTTTCATAAAGAATCATCTTTTCCACAGTTGAAGCAGATCATGTTCTAGTATATAAATCCACTTTAATGGGAATTCTAAGCTCAAATCACATTTTAGAGCATACTTAGGTCAATGCTGCATTATATTGGTCTCCCGAACAATCATCTCTGATACCATGTTGAAATTTTTGATACCCTCTCACACCTTCGCTATGCGCATACTTCATTTAGTGTAGAAGAGATAATACCACTAAACAAAGCTCTTTTGGTGCCAGCGTTATGGTTGGATATCCCTACATCGTCCTTAGATGACATGTATTTTCATGACAACATTTATTGTAATAAAAAGAATATCTTGTTATTATATGCTACCGATCTCATATATATGCTCATCTCCTTTAGAATATCTTGTGATGTGGGGACTAATCATAATTTAATTTATGTATCCACTTTAATACAATACAAACCATACCTAATAGAACATTAAGGTTGAATGCCAAAGCCACAACAATAGGATGAAAACCTATCTCCTTCAGAGAAGGAAGTACTACCCTTGTCATTGGACTCACGACCTACGACATGTAAAAAACCATAAAAAAGACGGAAAGCTCTGGAACATACTCAGCAGGGTCACATGAGTATGTATATTTTTTTTTATCCCAGGAGTGATCTTCTAAGAGTTCTATTTCATTCACCTTTATCTCCTTCTAATGTCATCGTTTGTGCATCCTCTATGGCATGATAAAACAAGTATATATCCTCTTCAATCTTTGATCAAGGCTTCTAGGGAACTGGGTATGGAACGCCTTGGATCATGACCAGCTTTAGAGAGAAGCAAAAGATTGCTTGTAGAAGGACTTGCTTCGGTTTAGGGATCCATTCCTAGTAAATGGACGAAGGAGAAGGATCTTTGAAGGAATAGCTAAGGGTGTCAAGGCTTCGAAGGAGGACCATGTTTGCATTTGTCAGATGCATGCCCAAAAGGGTGACGAGCAACACGTATATCAGGTTTCTAGAAGCAGTGCATGTCAACTATTGCAGCAATCCCATTTGACGGTTTGACTTTCAATTTAGAAGAAAGGAGTTTATCTAGCTTGTTCTCAATTAAAGTTTTGGCATACACAAACCTTTTCCTAGCCACGGTATCTACATTAAAGCATTTTAATTCATCAACAAGGTTAGCCAACCAGTCAATGCTAGCCAAAGGTTGAATGACATAGAATATATAAGAAAATGAGCCCAGACAGGAATGAAAAGAATCTACTTTGTAATAGAGTCCACCAATATTGGACTCCAAGTTGTAATAGTAAAAGGAGAATTGGTTCAGATTTCAGAATACATTGTTTTACTTCTAGGATAGAGAAGTAGAAATAGAATATAGAGTTATCATAAAGAACACTTGGGCCATACTTTAATTTCCACACTAGTCTACAAATATCACCAATATTGCCAAAGAGTTGGTTAGAATACAAGAAAAAGCCAACTAAGTTGTCTCTCCAAATTCATGACCTACGTCAATTAGTTACTAGGATGGAATCATAGCCCGTTCCTCTTAAATGATGTCAAATTTCCTTCGGGGGTACTCACCAGCGTTGAGGGGAAGTTTACTGGACAGCGATGGCCAATGGGTTTATGGTTTGGCATTATTTAGCTTCGGGATAAGATCCAAATTACTAATAGCTGGTCAGTTGGCATTAGCAGAGGCATCTATTAGGCATGAAGCAACCGCAGCTGAATTAGTTGAATTGCGCAATAATTCTTCATTACACTGGACATTTTCTATTACACTAGATTGCACAGAGGACATTACCTTGTACATCATTTTGCACACCAAAATTCAACATATCACACACCAACGGAGATATAGGGTTTGGAAGCATGATATTTGAGACCAAAAGGAGCAGTAAAGTAGGGAGAGCATTCGAAATATCCATTGAAGGACCGGTGGAAAGAATCTCAGGCAACGTAGGGTATGAACTGACACGAAGAGGTCACACAATCGAATAGAGCGGAGGGAGTATCAGAGCAGACTGAGATTCGCGATCGACTGGAGATGAGGTATACATTGAAGCGTCATCTAGAATGAGTCAAGGAAGCTTCAGCTACCATGGCGATTTCCAAATCTGGATCCAGACTACTAGAAAATCAGCACTTGGATTTCCTTCTGCCAGGCATAGAGAATGACGAGAGCGATAAGGGAAAGAGTGGAAGATAGAATAGATGATAGCGTTGTAATTAGCAGACGGGATGGACGAGAATGAGCAATGGAAAAGAAACAGTGGCCGCCATTTATTTTCTGTTTTCGAGATTAAATGTTTTTGAAGTTGAAAATTATTATGTACAAAAATATTCAAAATATAAAATATCTCACATCCGGTTGTAAACATGCTAGTGTTTTTAGTTCTTTTTCCTTGAACCATAATTCATTTGCTCCAACTAGTTTTAGTGTAGGTTAGGCTTTTTTTTTTTTTTTGAAATAAGGTTAATGGGCTGAATCCAGTACAAAGCGGGTAAATCAAATAAAATCCAAACCACATCTTTTAAAATACCAAAACCCTAGACGACACACTTCATAACTCAGACTCTAACCCTAAAAATAATAATGGCGACGAGAGTGAATCTCCACTTCTTCGTCTATGTCTCTCTGCCACCACACTTTGTACCGCTGGACTCTCCTTTCTCCCATTATGATAAGCTACTGTTGAAGCAGCCTCGCATCCCATCAATTTTCGTATTAAAACGATTGTTCCTCTGATTAATTGAAAACCAGGGGGAATTAATAGATCTGAGGTCGTTGCGACTCAGATCTGTTAATTCCTCTCCTATATTTATGTCTTCACCCAAAAATGAGCTCCAATTCAACCTGGAAGTCTCGATTGTTTGCTGATTAGAAAGTGAAACATTGTTATCAGCAACTGAGCTCGGGTGAAGGCCGCTAATTTCACAAGGTTGTTGTTTGTCTTGAGGCTCTTTAGCATGAGCGAGAAATAACTCAAGATGCTTGCTGCCAGCTTCATGGCTCCATCCATCCGCCAAAAAATAAAATTTGGTTTGGTCTCTGATTTTTTTCTTTGATTTATGAAGAATAATCCTGTTGTCTGTCTCAATAAGTCTCCACTTCTATTCTCTGTTCATACTGCTTTTATTATGTGTTCAAAAGTTTCTTTCTTTCCAAATATGAAACACCGCAATAGTAAGTAGCATGTGAGCATAGTCCCTTTCACAGTTTTTAGCTTTAAAATTGTGGTTTATATGTTGAATAGCTTGTAGTAGACCCATCTGACCATTATTGGCAATATGCAGTGTAGTTTGAATACGGTTCCAGATGTAGTAAGAATTACTGCATTCAAAAAACAGATGATTAGCACTTTCATTTACTAAATTGCATATGGAACAAAGTGAAATATTTGAGTTTCACCATTTATTTATTTTATTTCAAGTTGGCAGTCTGTTATTAACTGCAAAATATGCACAGAAAGCCATCTTGGGACAGTTCACTTTGTTCCATATACAATTATACCATTCAACCATAGGTGCTTTATTTCTAATATTTTTCCAAGTAATTTTAAAAGAAAACTTCCCTCTGGAGCTTGCTTTTCAGTCCCAATAATCACTTTCTGCATGAATATCAATAGGAATTTGACATATATTTTTCTTATATGGGTATGTGATAGGGTGCAATCGTGGCTGCCATTGATTATCTTTTATTATCATAGCTGCCGTATCATTAACCCCACCACAAATGACCAAACTGTCCCAACCCACTTTATTAACAAAAGATTCATTATTGAACCAGAGGTCAAACCATAAACTGGTTTGTTCTCCTAGTTTAAATTTTCTCTCCAAAAAGGTTTACCAATATTCCTGCATTTTAAAATTTGTTTCCATGCATAAGACTGATTATTTCTTGGTAAAGCAGTCCAAAAGTTATCATTTTTGAGGTATTTGGACCTCATCCATCTTGCCCAAAGAGAGTCTGCATTCACATACCTCCAGAATAATTTTAAATGGCATGTTAAAATGTGGTCATTCATATTCCTAATACCAAACCCCCCTCTTTTTAGGTTTGCACACTTTTTCCCAACTGATTTTATGATATTTACCCCTCCATAAAAAATCAGCACATCTACTTTCAATTTTTTTTAATTGAGGCAGCTGGAATATGATATGTTTGTATCCAATATAAAATAATGGCATAAATCACAGTTTTTATAAGTTTGAACCTGCCAGCAATAGAAAGAAGTTTACAAGACCAAGTTTCCATTTTTTTTCTTGTATTTTTTTATAAGAACATAATAGTCAAAATCTCTAATCTGATTAATAGACAAAGGCAGACCCAAATATTTAGTAGGGAGATGACCTTTTGCTATATTTAGAGATTCTAAAATCTCATTTTTGTATCTATTGCTTCTACTGAAATAAGGTTAACTTTTGCATTCATTAAGTTGAAGACTGGCATATTTATAAAGTTTTCCAAAAATGTTTTTAATAGCATCTGCATTAGTCTTATTAGCCTTAATAAAGACCATAAGGTCATTTGCATATATAAGATGATTAATACAAGGTTGAATTTTATTCATAGGAGTTATTACCCTTAATAGCCTCTCTTTCCATTAAAATAGAAAAGTACTCCATGACCATAGTAAAAAGGTAAGGTGATAGTGGATCACCTTGCCTAGTACCCCTATTACTTTTCATAAAACCCTATGATTTACCCTGTATGAGAATAGAAAAGGTAAGGGAATTTTATACATTCAAAGACCAAATTACAAAACTTACTTGGAAAGCCCATACACTTCATTATATGATATATAAAGTGTCTGTTTACTTTGTCGTAATCCTTTTACAGATCCACCTTTATACAAACAATATCAACACTTTTAGAATTAAAGTTTCTCACAATTTCATGGGGTAGAAGAGAGTTTTCATAAATAAGTCTGCCAGGAACAAATGCACTCTGGTTTACAGACACAATAAATGGAAGAATTTTTTTAATCCTTTTAATTAAAACAGTAGCAATGATTTATAGATAAAATTGCAGCAAGAGATGGGTCTGTAGTCACCATTCAAGTGGGATTTTTAATTTTGGGGATTAAAGTAATAAAAGTATGATTTATACTTTTAAGAATTTTGCCTTTATCAAAAAACTCATTTACTACATTCAGAACCTAACTTTTAATGCTCTCCCACTGATTTTTATATAATTTTGCATTAAACCCATCACGGCCAGGACTTTTGTTGTCACCAGCATTGAACATTACATATTTAATTTCTTCAATAGAGACTGGAGAAAGTAATATATCAGAAGCATTGGCATTTAGAAAATTCTTACATATAATATAAGGACAGTTATTAGTAATAGATTCAGAGAAAAACAATTTTTCATAATAGTTAACTGCCTCTCTAACCACTTTATCATATGCATTAGTTAGATTACCAGCTTTATCTGTAACATTACCTATATTATTTATATGCCTTCTGCTACTCATTTTTGCATGAAAAAATTTAGTACAGTCATCACCCGTTGTTAACCAATCAATATTGGCTTTTTGTTTAGCATTCATAGTATTAGTTTTTTTTTTGAAACTGGGTAAACCGCCTCATTAAAAACCTTACTAGATATCAACGTGATACCTGGTAAGGAAAAAAGAGTGCGGTGCTTTTTTGTTATTATATCACTAAATATAATGTTTTTACAAACCAACAACAGTACCAATTCTAAACAAAAATAAAAATCCTAGCGGGTAAATACTCTTGAACCTGATGCATTCAAATTACAAAACATGGCATGACCAAACAGACAAAACAGAAAACATGAACTGGATGATAAAGGATTTACTCAAAGCTTTAGCCAGTATCTGTTATCCCGCCTTTTGGCAGGGCCGAGATACCAAAGAACTGACTGGAAAAAACAGGATCACACATCCTCAGCATTGAATGATTGTTGGACAACTAAAAATATCAATGAATTTTTCCCGAGCCCGGATCGGGCTACAACTGATAAGGCAAGTCAAGCAAAGCTGTGGAAACCAACGTTCCAAATGTCGAGACAATCCGGGTTCGCGCTCAAGTTATCGCCAGTGGAAAGTGGAAGGAATAGCCTTGGTTCGAACCCAACAGAACCAAGCCTTAGGTTCGAATCCATCATCCTTGCATTAGTTCGAACCCATGAGATGTAGCCGTGCCTCGAATCCATCAAGATAGCAATAGTTCGAATCCACCCTCGTATGCTTTAGTTCGAATCCATCAGACATGTATTGCTCCAAATCCATGAGGAGTACCTTTACTTCGACTCTATCGAGCAAGCCCTCAGATAGCCATGCGTCGAATCCATACTCGTATGCCCTAGTTCGAATCCATGAAACCTTCTTCTACTTCGAATCCATCGAGGTAGAATCCGTCGAATCCATGCAAGTGAAGAGGCTTCGACTCCGTTCCATGGTTGTCTTCGAATCCACCAAGTCCAAGCGGCTAAAACCTCGGATTCAACCCAATAAACTCGGAGAAACAAGTGGATCAACACGGGAAATTCGCACCACGTCATCATTCTCACGCGCAGGAGCATGGATTCGACCCTATGGATTCGAACCATATCGATTCGAACGAATCCATAGGACGAAAAACACCATCTTGAATCGATCATAACTTGAGATCTACAAGTCCAAATGCTATGAAATTTTCACAGGAGCTTGCGTATACATAGAAGAATGTCCACGCCAAGTTTCATCACGATTGGACACTTTCTTGATCGATTTGAACCAAGGGTCAAATCGATCCCAAAGTGGGCCTGGATCTCCAGAATTCGGCCATATGGGCCCCTCACGTGCCAGAAGCGTTCTTCCTAGATTTTAGGCGAAATATCCGCCTCCTACACTTATAAATAGAGCCCCTGGTCATTCATAAAGGGATCGGAGAATTTCTAGAGAAAAAGCACGCCCGGACGCTGCCAGAATCACTCCATATCGTCTTTATAGTTGCTGATTTCGAATTTAAGCCTATTATCTGCTGTACATCGCTCTAAAACATTTGTAATCTTCAAGTATTAAGCAATAAAGTGATAAAACTTCATAGTGGACGTAGGCAAACGCTGAACCACTCTAAATTTTTGTCTTCCGTGCAATTTACTTTTCTGTAACTTGAAGTTTTTGTTAGATAATCCTCATTTTCAATTTAATTTCTTCATTTATTATCTCTTCAAAAACTTCCGAAGGGTGTTGCCCAATTTTGGTGCAAACACTTTGGTGCTTTCACTGAGAAAACCCAGGTTTTCTCCTGCTTTTTGGATCTGTCATCGATACCAGATTGAATAAATCTAAGAGAGAGATCCAGATCATCAAGTCCAAGTTCCTTCCATTCTATTCAGATTTGCACAAATTCTAGGAAAGGAATTCAACTTTCAAGATGGTTAGTACGAGAACCACCTCTAACACTATCAATCAAGAAGAACAGGATAGAAAGAATCCTGCTCCGCTACCTCCATCTAATCAAGATGCCGCTGAACATTCGGAGCCGTCGGGTCCGGTTACCCGACAGGAGTTGCAGTTACTGCTCTAAGAGCTGACTCAGAGTCGGCAACAGTTAACAGAACAGCTACGCGCTAACGCCGAGCTGATCAACCAACTGGATCGTCAGAAGCGAAAGAGATCCAAGAGAGACCAAGCCTCTCACTCCTCCAGCGAGAGTTCTTCATCTTCTGATTATCACAATCGATCTCCATGACCCCGACTAGATGGGAGTCGCATGCCAGTTGCTGGAGATCAACCCACACTGACCGTTGGACAACTGAGAGTTGGCCCATCGGCCAGTTTCCAAACCGAACCCTCCTCCCGAGGAGGTACCATCCCTCATCACACTACAGAATACCGCACTACTAACGTTGCGGCTGAACCAGGGTTCGACGTCCAAGATCAGTCGAACCTGGACCGTCGTCATAGCGAATGTACTCCTGAACCGTACGTCCCGAAGGACTATGAGCCAAGAAGGCAAGACTTGGACCGTCGACGACATTCGTTTCAAACCCGAAGTATGGAACGTAATCATACTCCGGCGCAAATGCCGGATCTTTCAACTATGATACGTCAGATGATCCGTGAGAGCCAGGGATTTACAAATGACAATTGGGGAGTTTCCCGCAGTCACACGCCTTTTACGAACGATATCCTTACTGGTGAACCCCCACGGTGATTCAGAATGCCAACTCTACCCATGTACGAAGGAAACTCCGACCCCAACCAACATATTCTAAAATATGAATGGTCGATGACCGCTGCCAGAGCTGACGATGCAGTGAAGTGCCGTAGTTTCCCTATATCCTTGGGGGGCATCGCTACCATGTGGTTCACTCGATTGCCACCTCGATCCATCTCCTCGTTCGACCAGTTGGCCACAAAATTTGTTGAACAATTCCGCATGCATGTCGCAAGGCCCAAAGATGTCAACACTCTGTCTAGCGTCACTCAAGCTTCTGGGGAAACGCTCAGACACTACTTAGAGAGATTCCATACTGCATGTGCGGAGATCAGCAATCCGAACGATAACTCTATCCTTATGGCGTTGACTAAGGGGATCAACCCCGACTCTGAGTTTGGCAACTAGTTAGCTGGAAAACCACCTGCGTCGTTGGACCATTTCCATGCCAAAGCGGCTCAATTCCTGAGACGGGAAGACGCGAAACAGTCTAGGAAGCAAACTAGCGCAGGATCAAGCACGGAAGGGATCCAAAGCAATGTTGCAATCAAACAGTCTGGCGAGAGCTCCGGAAAAGTTCAGTTGAACGTTAAAAACAAACAAGCTCGGCGAAGAGAGAGCGTGAATCAAACTAGGAAACGAGATCAAAATCCCGGCCCGCAGCGCAAGAATCCAATGTTTGACAGTTACACCCCTCTGAATACATCACTAGAGGACTTGTACTTACAAACCAGTGATACAATTCGATACCAAAAACCTGCACCAAGGCCGTCGTCCAAGGGACAAATCCAGACGGGAAAGTTTTGCAGGTTCCATGAAAGCTACGGGCACAATACGAACGGGTGTCGTCACTTACAAGATCTCGTTGAAAAACTGATCAGAGAAAGGAAGCTAGAACAGTTTGTGCGGACACTGCAGCCCAGAGAAGCGGGCACATCAAATCAAAACAATGAACCCAATCGACCGAGACAGGAGGACTCGACTTGTCCCCGCGGAAGATTGGTGATAAACGCCATCAGTGGCGGACCAACTTTCTCAGGAGCCTGGAACGACGAAGATCATCGTCATTGTCACACATGACAGGCTCACTCAATCTATGAATACTTTGCAGTTTCTTTTACATTCTGAAACTTGGATTTGTAATAAGGCACTGACTTTGCCATATTTTCTTATTTCAGCAATAAAGTACTATCTCTTCAAGCTAAAGCTGTAATTCATCGAATGCAACGTTTAACAATCACGACACACGAAGAGCTAAATTGCATCAAACAATGGAATTTATTCAAATAGCGAGTGACTGTGATACGAACGGCCACTCACTAAGTGAAACCCCAGCTCGGGGGCAAGCCAACACATCAAAGGCTGAACTGAACCAACACACGACAGTCCATTCAATAACTCGTTCCCAGAGCGCGAACAGACTCCAACCTCCCAGAGCGTGAATTGGAG
Source organism: Allium cepa (assembly GCA_030765085.1). Taxonomy (NCBI): domain Eukaryota; kingdom Viridiplantae; phylum Streptophyta; class Magnoliopsida; order Asparagales; family Amaryllidaceae; genus Allium; species Allium cepa. The sequence goes on from CM060939.1 coordinate 56,943,386, forward strand.
TATAAACATTCAATAACTCGTTCTCAGAGCGTGAACGGACTCCAACTTCCCAGAGTGTGAATTGGAGTATAAACATTCAATAACTCGTTCCCAGAGCGTGAACGGACTCCAACTTCCCAGAGTGTGAATTGGAGTATAAACATTCAATAACTCGTTCTCAGAGCGCGAACGGACTCCAACTTCCCAGAGCGTGAATTGGAGTATAAACATTCAATAACTCGTTCCCAGAGCGTGAACGGACTCCAACTTCCCAGAGTGTGAATTGGAGTATAGACATTCAGCAATTCGTTCCCGGAGTGCGAACGGACTCCAACTTCCCAGAGTGTGAATTGGAGTATAAACATTCAACAATTCGTTCCCAGAGTGCGAACGGACTCCAACTTCCCAGAGTGCGAATTGGAGTATAAACATTCAATAATTCGTTCCCGGAGTGCGAACGGACTCCAACTTCCCAGAGTGCGAATTGGAGTATAAACATTCAATAACTCGTTCCCAGTGCGCGAACGGACTCCAAATTCCCAGAGAGTGAATTGCAGTATAAACGTCCAACAACTCGTTCCCAGAGCGTGAACGAAGTATAAACATAGATTACAAGTTCCCGAAGTGCGAACCGAAATATCAATACTAACTCCAAGTTCCCGGAGCGTGAAGCAGAGTATAAACATCAATTCCAGGTTCCCGGAGCGCAAACCGTGTTACAAGTATCGATAACTCTCAAATTCTTGGAATGCGAACCGGATTATCGATCTCAAATTATCCTAAGTCCCCAGAATGTGTACATGTGCTTAAGATTTGCAATAAATGCGATCAACCACCAAAATACAAATGTTGTTCCCCGAGACTAGGGGGCAGAAAAGCTAAGTGTTAATCACTAACCAAAGTGATACTATATCCGGAGTTCAACTCATTCATCAAACCGTGACACGAAATTATGTTTTCATACTTGGCATATAAAAAATAACAACAAACGTTGAAAAACACTTAAGTAAAAGAAAAGAGAAACTTCCCATTCTATCAACTAACAAAAACAAGTTTGATTACATGGCAAGTCAGAAGGTTTCAATTAAGTGGAGGCCGAATCCACACATATACACGGCTCTACAAGAACAAAAGAAGAGGTAAAAGAATTGCAATTCACAACCACATGATAAAACAAGAAGCTCACTCCTTTTTCTTCCGGGCTTCTTCTTCGGAGTCGAGCCGCTGGACCCACTACCCAGCTTCCTACGAGACTTTTTGCCCTTCTTTGGAACATCCTCCGGATCTGGCATAATATCAACGTCTTCCTCAGAGCTAGAAGGGATAGAGATCCTTTTGTGAGGACGAACTGAAGGCATGGGAGCGGTGACAGGTGTTTGTTCAGCAACGCTCGAGACAGTTACCGTGCCACCGGGAGAAATCACCATTAAAGAAGATAAGCTTGAAGGGGCAATGTCGCTACCAGGACCACCGACCATTACCATCGTGGCCATCTCAGCACTTATCTCAGCTAAAATCTCTTCTTCTTGAGACAACTGAGCTGCGCTGGGTACGCTGGTGGTCGTCACGACAGAACTGAAAACTGGAGCAGCTCCACTCATCGCAAATGAAGGATCAGGAATAGGGTCAAGAGAGTGACCAAGTAGCTCTTCAATCATTTGAGCATCGAATGACATCGAGCTCCCCTCTCCCATATCACCGGCCATGGCAGCATTCGAAATCGCCTCGGTGACAATAACTCCATGCGTAGGATACAGAATCGGAGGAACTGGGGGCACGGATGCGGCACTCTCAGTCACTGAACAAAGGAGAACAAAAGTAATCAGTCCAGAAAATTCTCTCAAAAAATCGATACTTTAAGACATGAGGGAAATAATCAAAGTACCTTCTTTACCTTGCCTTGAAGCTTGAACAGGCTCGGAGACGGCAGTCTTGCCAGAAGACAACTCCGGTTGGTCCGGGTTGTAAGCAGGAATAACTTGTGGATCAACCGCGGCGATAGCTTCGGATGAAGTCGGGATAGGGACTTCGATGTTCTCACTATGATGTGCGACACCCGAACCTTCGCCAATCTCCGCTTGATGAATGCCAAGTCTTTCTTTCTCAACAGGAATTATCGCCTCGTGGAGAGTTCTTATCTCATCCTCGCTTAGCAGACGTGACTCGAGCTCAAACTCATCTAATACTCCATCCGGGCAAGACATCCTCTTGTTCTCCAATAGTTTCTTCCAAGCATTGTAGAGAAGCATCTAGTAATCTCCTAGCCAGGAGAGATTTCTATGCTCTAACACATTGGCATTATATGTGTCCAAGAGTTCGTCAAATTCGGCCTCCATCTTGAACCTCTCTGCCTGGACTCTCTCCTCCACCTCCGTTTCAACCTCCTTAACCCTTGCGACTGTCGCATCACGCTCAGCTCGGGGAGACACAGCTTGCTCACACGCTTCTTGCGTGGCCGTATTAGCATCGCCTTTTTCCTTGTTTATTTCGGCAAACTTAGCCTTTAATTCCTCTAGTTCTTTGACTGCCGCATCCCGCTCGGCCTCAACATTTTTGTATCGATGGCCCAAGTCTTCAACTAAAGTGCAATGTGCTTGTTGCATCTTTGCCATCTCAACTAATGTCTCATCAACCTTTTTTAGCGACTCGACTTCGGCCTTACAGGAAGATTCCACCTCAGGTTGGAGTATATCAACAATACGATTCTTCTGAGCCAAGTCGGCTTCCAGTTTCTCGATAATTTTTGCTCGATCGAAGGCTACTTTTGAAGCTTTAACAGCTGCTTTATACCATTCTTTGTATTGAGCATAGAAATCGCGGGTATAGCTAAGTGCTGTGGTCACGGCGTCTTCGGGAATTCTTTTAAGATTAGGAGGAAAAATACAAGCGTCAAAGCAAATCTCCGGAAAGTCCCTTTTCAATTGAGCAAGTCTGATAGCCCCTTCACCAGATGGTTCAATAGGGGCCTCCTCCGCCGCCGTGGTTGTAACAACCTCAGTTCTAGAACGATGTGGCTCAAGCCTCGAAACCTGCGAAGAGGGTTGATGACGCAGAGGCTCAGATACCTGAATATGACTTCGGGGTGGCGGAGGAGAACGAGAAGGGGAGCGGTATCTCCGATCTCTGTCCGATCGCTCCTAACTGGAGTAACTACGATGATGATCCCTTGCATAATATTCCTGGCCACGATGCCTCCGTTCACGATCACGATCAGAGTCTCCACGTTGAGGTTCATAATAAGACGAAGGGTGATGCACTCTTCGGAATTTGTCTAGTGTAGATTGACGGCCAGACATAGCACCTGAAAAAGAGAAGCAATTCAGTTAAATACCAAGCGAAAGCAATACGATTTGTGCGGAAGTCGTGTAGTGTTATGAAAGTGTATGCAAATGTGCAAAACCCCCGACCAAACAGAAGTGTCGACTGCACTAACAGGTAAAGGCACGCTTATTTCTAACGCTTCTCGGAGTTCATCCAACCCGGACTCGTGGTGGAGAGATACGTATTCCGGTATGGGAATGTCATCCAGTCCTATAAAAATGTTTCCTGATTGACAAGGAGCAGCGTCAGAGGTAGTAATTCCGGGGATCAAACGAGATACGACTACAGACTTCCGTCTCTTAAGTTTAGGGACAACAACCTTGCATTTCCGCTTTTCTTCTACTCGGGAAAGATCAGCCGCTAACTCGGTATCAGTGGGCGCCCTCTCATCATCGCTCATTTCTCTTATCACTACGCTGGGTTTTCTTTTCACCGTCTTCTTCTTTTTCTTCGAAGCCGGTTTCGCCAACCCCTCGATGAAAATACTCTGGTTCATCTCAATTAAACCCAGCGTCCTTAAGTTATCATCAGTCAACACCGAGTCGATGTGCCGCAAATCACTCGGGACCTCTTGTAAACTTCGGGCAATGCCTTTGTAGTGTCCACCGTCAGGCCTTGAGATGATAGCTGCAAGAAAAACGCCCGATATTAGTTTAAGTGTTAATAACGACTGTTAAAGAAGGCTTGTGCGATTTACAACACTTACGTCTAGACAACCATCGCCTAGCGAACCCTGGGGGGCATCGAACAAAAAACCATTCATTCTTAAAATAACCAAGTCTGGTCCAGGCTCCTGTCACAATCTGGCAATTCCTAACTGCTTCCAAAAAGGTGAAAGATGGACTATCGCCCCTGCTCTTGAAGTAAAATATGTGTCTAATCTCGGTCGGCCTTGGCGGGCGAAAGAGATGGTCCATAAATAGGACAAAAACACTATTCAACAATGCATGTCTGTTGGGATGAAGTTGTGAGGGGGCAATTCCAATGAATGATAACATCTTCCTGATATACTGGTTAAACAGAGGAAGAGTTCTAGCTGCACAGGCGTGACGATAAAAAGCGGTATATCCTTCGGGCGGATTGTGAGGTCTATCGTCAACACTCGGTAGCAAAACATCGTTCATAGATATGTTATGTTTCAAACATATCCGACCCAATAATGCTTCGGAGATATTGGACTGGATGGAATCAACGGGGTCCTCGATAAATAAAGCCTCCGGCAATTCGTCCGGAGCCGAATCTATTACTTCAGGAGGGATTTCTGGAATCTCAAGCACTGGAGGAGGCGAGCTTTGTACCTCTTGTTGTTGAGAACTTGAAGACTCCATAATTAACTAACTCACCAGAAAGCAGCGTTAAGTACAAAAGAAGCCCGTGTATTCCCCGGTGTGAAGTATATGAATATGTCGTGCAGTGCAAGTGCTGTGCATTACTTAAGCAGATTTTATGGGTTGAAACAAGATGTCCGAACGACAAAACTTTGGAAATTGAGAATGGAAATGACCGTCATCGCTGACCGTCACTTCCACGCCATCCAGACATTGCTGACCAATTCAAGCATAAATCTGTTATGTTTTGGTTAAATCACAGTTCCATCGACGAGCTTCAAAAAGGAAGTCAAGTTTTACCGTCAAGTTCGATTATGCAAGGCCGAAGCTCGTTGGAGTCAAGTATGCTAAAGTTCATTAAGTTCATCAAAATTCAACTTGAAATTGGTCGTAGTTCAGATGTTGGAACAAATCAGAAGAGTAGCAGTCTCCGGAGCGAAGACGTTCGAATCGATCGACTCGAATCGATACGAGTCGAATTGATGCAAATCGAATCGATGTGATTCGAATCCATGTGGTTCGACTCGATGTAACTTTGGGATGGAGAAGCACTTCAAATCCATCAGCGCTGAGTAACTTCGAATCGATTAATATTGAATACCTTCGAATAGATTGGGGTATCGTTACTTCGAATCGACCGACACAAGGCCTTTTTCTTTCATCGATTCGAAGCCATGCACTCGAGATCGATTCGAATCGCTCATTCCTGGATCGATGTGAAGCAATGAAGGACAACATCCATCAATAGCTATGTTTCTCCAAGACAACACTCTGGATCGATACGATCCGAATGGTTTCGCTCCTCGGGATCATCGAATCGATCCACTTCATTCAGATCTCACCACTCTTCAAGATTTTCAGAAGAAAGGATTGAATCAATGCCAAAAAATTCCAGTTTTATCATTCTCAACTCGAACCAATCCCTTGGTTACCTGATTTGATTCGATTACAAATGGAAGCTTGAAGGAATTTGATCGATTCGGGGAAAAGCACGTTTGATTTGGCTCTGGGAGATCGATTCGAAGAAGCAGCTAAAGCAATAGTAAAAGGTAAAAAGTGAAAATGAAATCGGCCTCGTGTATTTATATGGATTCCAGGATGGATTAGTGGCGCTTCGCCTCCCGGTCATATTGACCGCTTGCCATAGGCCACAACCCCATCGATTCGAACAACTACTTTCGAAACCACAAAGCTTCGAATCCATCACAACGTTGAATCCTTCAGAGACTTCGAATCCATCATGGCTCCGACTCCTTCGTAAACTTCGAATCCGGCAAGGCAGCATCGATGCAAGGCATCATCGATTCGAAGAAGCACTTGAACAAGGGCTGGATTGAAGATCTAATCGACTCGAAGTGTTAATTCTATCGAACCATCGATTCGAAAGCTACCGATTCGGACAGACATGCTTCGAATCCACCAGGAACTGTCGATGAGAATGAACGCATCGCTTCGATTTGATAAATTACTTATCTACCTTTTATACCGATTCGGGAGAGGATCAATACAAGAGGATGATCATAGACAATCATAAAAACAATGTTTTGACTCGAATCTCATATCGGTTCAGGAGAGGATCGATGCAGAATTCGATAACAAACCGAACTGACGACGACCTGCAATCACGCAATGATAACTAAGTTCAAGGTAACACGTGTATGCAAATATGTCTAACTAATATTTGATCTTTAACATTCATAGGGATCAAACGTTCATCTCGTCATGATTTCGACGACGAACAACCGATCACAATTATACGACGGTAAATTACAGCAATAAAGAATACAACTTTCAGTAGAGCATGTCCTAATTGTCCAGCGTTTGACTGCAGCTTTTCAAATCACTCATGTTTACACAAGACGTACTTTGGGGGGCAAATGTTATCCCGCCTTTTGGCAGGGCCGAGATACCAAGGAACTGACTGGAAAAAACAGGATCACACATCCTCAGCATTGAATGATTGTTGGACAACTAAAAATATCAATGAATTTTGCCCGAGCCCAAATCGGGCTACAACTGATAAGGCAAGTCAAGCAAAGCTGTGGAAACCAACGTTCCAAATTTCGAGACAATCCGGGTTCGTACGCTCAAGTTATCGCCAGTGGAAAGTGGAAGGAATAGCCTTGGCTCGAACCCAACAGAACCAAGCCTTAGGTTCGAATCCATCATCCTTGCATTAGTTAGAACCCATGAGATGTAGCCGTGCCTCGAATCCATCAAGATAGCAATAGTTCGAATCCACCCTCGTATGCTTTAGTTCGAATCCATCAGACATGTATTGCTCCGAATCCATGAGGAGTACCTTTACTTCGACTCTATCGAGCAAGCCCTCAGATAGCCATGCGTCGAATCCATACTCGTATGCCCTAGTTCGAATCCATGAAACCTTCTTCTACTTCGAATCCATCGAGGTAGAATCCATCAAATCCATGCAAGTGAAGAGGTTTCGACTCCGTTCCATGGTTGTCTTCGAATCCACCAAGTCCAAGCGGCTAAAACCTCGGATTCAACCCAATAAACTCGGAGAAACAAGTGGATCAACCCGGGAAATTCGCACCACGTCATCATTCTCACGCGCAGGAGCATGGAATCGACCCTATGGATTCGAACCATATCGATTCGAACGAATCCATAGGACGAAAAATACCATCTTGAATCGATCATAACTTGAGATCTACAAGTCCAAATGCTATGAAATTTTCACAGGAGCTTGCGTATACATAGAAGAATGTCCACGCCAAGTTTCATCACGATTGGACACTTTCTTGATCGATTCGAACCCAGGGTCGAATCGATCCCAAAGTGGGCCCGGATCTCCAGAATTCGGCCGTATGGGCCCCCTCACGTGCCAGAAGCGTTCTCCCCGGATTTTAGGCAAAATATCCGCCTCCTACACCTAAAAATAGAGCCCCTGTTCATTCAGAAAGGGGATCGGAGAATTTCTAGAGAAAAAGCACGCCCGGACGCTGCCAGAATCACTCCATATCGTCTTCACTGTTGCTGATTTCGAATTTAAGCCTATTATCTGCTGTACATCGCTCTAAAGCATTTGTAATCTTCAAGTATTAAGCAATAAAGTGATAAAACTTCATAGTGGACGTAGGCAAACGCCGAACCACTCTAAATTTTTGTCTTCCGTGCAATTTACTTTTCTGTAACTTGAAGTTTTTGTTAGATAATCCTCACTTTCAATTTAATTTCTTCATTTTATCTCTTCAAAAACTTCCGAAGGGTGTTGCCCAATTTTGGTGCAAACAGTATCCACTAAGTCAATGCCCCATCTCTCTAAAATTTCTTCGTTTTCTTTAGATCTCTTTGTCTTCCTCCTGCTTTTCGTCATCAAATATTTTACATCAAATATTTTAGTATATAGCTCTATAGATATATTTTGTTGGTTAGAAAAGAATTTTTTAGCAGCAGCAATGTTCCCAGGATTTTTATCTACTATTTCCTGTAACAGTTTCCCTTCCCGTCTTAACAGTTCCAGTTTATTATTCTTCATAAAATTATTTTTGTTCCAAGCTTTAAGTTTACTTTTGGTATGCTTCAAAAACATATTAAACTGAAACTGTTTTGTACCATTACAAGAAAAATTCAAACACTCTTCCATTAGAATTTTTTAATTTTCATCTAAAACCCATCCATTCTTAAATCTAAATGGAGGCATTCTTTTACCAAAAGCGAAATCCTTAAAAAGAGTGATAAGTATTGGAGTGTGATCACTAGTACTTTGCTCAAGAGTAGAACATATAAATTTGGGGAAAACATTGGAAAATTCTTTATTAATCATAGCTCTATCTAATTTACAATGAATATTCTTTTTAATACCAGATTTCCAAGTATATTTATTACCACTAGTATTTGGTTCTATTAACCCAGTCTTAATTAAAAATTTATTTAACCTGTCTAATTTTCTTTGAGGTATTTTTGTACCCCCAAAATTTTCAGATGCATGTAAAACGGTATTAAAATCCCCTAAAATAAGCCAAGGGAAATTATAGTTTAAATTCAAAGCTTTTAATCTACTCCATATACTATTTCTTTCAATTTCCAAATTGCTGCGATAAATACTAGTAAGTTTTAAAAAAAAACCACCAATATTTTCAAATTGACAATCTATAAACCGTTTATCCCTATTACTACTTAACATACTCCAGATATTGGAATCCCATAAAACGGTAATTCCCTTAACAACCACAGCCATTGTTGTTTATAACTTTCCAATTTCTAGGTAATTTAAAACATAATTTTTCAAAATTATCTTTATTCAATTTATTCTCAATCAATGCTATAACAGAGGGTTTATGCACATTAAGTGTGTGCAAAATATCGGATTGTTTAGAAGAGGAATTCATACCTCTTACATTCCATGCCAATATAGACATAATCAAGAGAAAACATAAAGGGTTTAAATAGTACCCGATATCGAAGTACTCTTACCTCTTCTTTTGTACTAAACACTTTTTGCTTTTAACCTGGTTGACATTTCATTCCAAATCTAGATTTATAGGTATGTATTTTTGTTTAGAAGCTTTCTTCTCTTTATTACCCTTGCTTTTACCAATAGCCTTTGTTTTTGGTATATGTAGTTCAAAAATATCAAACTGATCAACAACATCCACCATTTCTATTTCTATTCCAGTATTATTGGCACCTTCTGGAATTTTAACAAGAGAAATATCAAATGGATCAGCAACGCGAGGCATGGCTGAGTCAAACTCCTCAGCTAGTGCAGCCTGCTCAGGTGGAGAGTTTGTTTCAATAGGCTTTTCTATATCCAGAATTACAGAATGCAGATGATCTTTATTATCATTATCATTATTGTTATTTGAATCATAATTATTTGTAATTAAACAAGGATATGTAACTGGTGGGGTCACAGATTCTAAGACCGTTGTATTCTTTTCACCCACCACTTTATTGCTTTGCGATTTTCCCTTTTAGATGATTTCATTACTATTATGATGAACTTCCTTAGCTATGACATGATCATCTTAATCAGAGAGCACACTATTATTCCTTCTTTCATCGGAACTGATACCTATTTGGTTGATTCGATCATTATCTTCTGATGATGCAGTCTGTTTCTGTACTATTGAATAATTTCTTGGATCAAATTTTGAGATTTCTTTATCTTGAGTTTCTTGAATATTGCTCTTAAGGACCCATGTCTGTTTTTGGTTACACTGATCTCTAGTGTGACCAAAGCATTTAAAAACATTACATTTTGGTGGGTCCTATTCATATTCAACTTTTTGAGTAATATTCTCTCCATTATACAAAGAAATAGATTTCATTGGGAAGTTCAACATTTACAGACACTTCTACGAGAAGGCGAGCGTAATTCAATCTCGTCTTCAAAGTTGTGGCTACATCCATTTTAATGGGTTTTCCTATAATACTTGCCATGACACTGAAGGCCTCCCTATCCCATAACTTCAGATTAACACAGGGTAATCTTACCCAAATCGGCATAGACGTTAACAAGTCTCTGTCCATTTTTAGAAAATCAGACCACTTTCTCACCATGATGAGTTTGCTATTGTAAATAATAAGGTCAATTTTTTAAAACTGAAGAACAATCTTGAGATTCTTTAAATTTTACTAGAAAGAATCCATTCTCTCTAGTAAAAATTTCAAATTCACTAATCGGATTCCAAACTCTTTGTATATATGATTTAAAAAACAAGTAGAATGGTTTGGTACCCACTACATACACAAGAACAGAATTATTCCATGATTCAGTTTCCCTTTTACATACCTCTTCCTTTACCAAACCATACTTCTTGTTGTTAATCTTGATTGGTGCAATATGCTCTAGATTGCAATCTTCATCATTGGGTTCTTGAGGCTGATCAGCAACAATATCAGCCTAAGATTTTCAGCCTTGCTCTCTATTCAGTGAGATGGCTATCGGTTTTCTCTGTGTCGACAACATTTCACCTTTCTTTGCATTCTGGGTGGTTGTATTCTGACCATCTCTGCCTTTTTGGTTGTCTTTGTTGAGAGCCGGTAGCAATTCCTGTGATTTCTTGGCCTCTCTCTTCCTTTGCTATTTGGATTGGACCAGTTTAAAACCATCATCATCTATGTTGATAACTCTTGATGGCTTACTGATGTGAGAAGCCTCAGGTGGTCTGATTTGAGAAGAAGAATAAGAGAAATTTGAAGAAATTCAATGAGGGAATTGATTTTCCCCCATTGCTTGAGAGGAAACCCTAGATTTTTTAATTTTTAATTATTGTTTTTGTGTTTTGAATAAGAGAAGGTGGGCATATTTATATCCATAAAAATATAAAATATCTTCACCTTTTCTTTCTTTTAAATCTATCAAAATCCCATGCAAACCCCTCCACACGGTTTGTAGTACTTTATATTGTTATACCGATTAGATGATTGGTTGTTGTAGTTATTGTAGGATCGATTACACCCTAAGGGGGGGGGGGTGAATAGGATGATGCTATCGATTATAAAAATTTAATGCGGAAGTTTGTATAAAATAATTTCAACGTATATATATCAAAATAATAGGAGCACAGATAATAACAAAATAATAAATGCAGAAATAGAACGACACAGAATTTACCCAGCTTCAGCGGAACCCTGCCTACGTGCTACCCCCATGGTTTCTACTTGAAATTAAGCAGTCAGACGCTTACACATGTAAACTCACGACACCCGCAATCGACTAGCATTAACTCTACTCTCAAAACCCTGCCACAACTCAGCCACCGAGTTGCGAATTCTGAAACTACGCCACGTAGTTTGTCCCCTAGTCACACGACTAGACAATACACAAGTTTAAAAGAGAAAATACAACTTAAACACAAATTAAATCAAAACCCTAATTCAAAAAATTAAAGCCTTATATAATTAAAACAAGGCCGGCCCAAATATATTAAAAAACGTATCCCTTTTTCTTTTCCTTTATTTGGCCGTTTCCCTTTCTCGTTCGTGACAATGGCTTCTTCCTTCCTCTTTGCTCTGAAATTAGGGCTTTGTTATTATTTTCGAAGCTGCCGACTTTGTTGATCGATCAAGTGGATATTTGCGTGTAGCTTTGTTGATCGATCGTTTCTTCATTGCTCAATTTTGGCTGCTTCGATGATCGAGTTTGATTCAACAATATGGTATGTGATTTGTTAATTTTTCTTTACTGTTTTAGCTTGCTTGAACTCAATGATATTGCCGATGATGTTACTTGTTTATATAGGGTTCGAACTCTGTATTTTCGTTCGTATATTATCATTTGAATTCGTCAATTGTTGTATCATGGCCACTGATTTTCGTTTGATTGCTTGAGATGATTGCCGACTTCTTCAATTTCGTACATTTTTATTTCTTGCTTCTCACTGCTTCGATTCTGAACTGTTCGATTTTTTTCTTGACTTGTTCATTTATGATTATTACGGCTTGATGATTCTGACTTGGTTTGAACTTGTTGCCTTGGTCATCACGGCACTGATTTTGGTTTGAAATCTGCAAACTTAATTTTGTGAAAATATTTTTAGATGAGAATTTACTTTGACTTTGCATTTTCTTTCAGTATTGACTTCGGCCATTACTTTGAACCGCAGTTTGAAATCTCCTCTGTCTTTTTCGAACTAGCTGTGTCACTTGCTTGTGCTGGTACTGTATCATTTGATGTGTTGTAGCCGCTGTCCATTTTGGTTTTGCTAGCTGTACTTGTATTCACTTGAGCTTGAGTTCATTGTGTAGCCTGGTTGACTTTTGCAGTTCACTGGTCTTGCATCATGTGTATACATACATTCATGTATGTATATATGTGTATGTTAGCTTGCATTTTGAGCTTTGGTTTGTGTTTGAAAACTTGTCTGGTTGTATTTGATTTGAGTCAGTGTGTTGTTTTGTTCTCACCTCTAGCCTGTTTCACTGTCATGTGTATATATGTGCTCTTTGTTTATTTGTTTTCACGTGTACTCGAGTTGAACCCTATTGTACTGCCTTTTTGTTTACTCTTACTAGAAGCGGTCTGTTTGGAGTCTTCATATGACTACACTTCTGTTGTAGTTTGACTGTGCAGTATGCTTGTTATATATATATATATATATATATATATATATATATATATATATATATATATAAACTGATGCATTGATTTGAAACTGCTGCTATATCATTCCTTTGTACATTTCCTTGACCCTCTATATATCAAAGTCTTCTTGCTTCACTTTGGTATGTGCAGTTACACTTCATGTAGTCTGATATAGATTTGGTTCACTCTTCATTTTGATGTAGAGTCTGTATGGCCTTTTAGTTGGACTTATACACTTCTGGTTTTAGGTTGTAGTTGATATCTTTACCTGTGCATTTTTTTTACTGATTCAACCCAGATCATATTTTTCATGTGGTCTTGTTTCACTTGCTGTTCATTAGTCTTCGAGCCAGTTCATGTATATAGTCTGGTTGATGTAGCATCGACACTGTTGACATGTGCATTAAGTTAGCTCTGAATCGATATAATATATATGAGTGCACATGCTCATCTCTGGTGTATTTTGTCTGGTCTTTGTTTCATTCGATGATCTGGTTTACTTGACCTGGTCTGGTGCCTATTGTATCTGCATTCACCACTGTTTGTACACTTTCATTCTGCTGTGTTTTGTTGTATGTCCGCACATGTGTATGCATTCATCTTTTGCACTGTGTATTTGATAGCCTCGAGTCTTTGTGACATTTGAGTTTGATTATGCTACTTGTATGTGGTCTGGACTTTCTGACATGTGCATGTCATTTGTGTCTTCGAGCCTTTGTTTCGACCAGTTCATTGTTTTCTCACTGAATTTTTGTCGAGGCTTGTATTTTTGCACTGCACCTGTGTTGAATCCAGCTTCAAAGCTCGGGTTTGACCTTGTGCTCGTGTTGTGATTTTATTTGTATTTCACTTGAGTTGAACCCGGCTTTTAATTGGGTTTGACCTTGTGCTCACATGTCCCTGTAGATTTATCAAGTGTCTATATCGGTGTGCACGCCCTTGTGGCATGTACAGTGATACACTGTGCATGTCACAAGCTGTTCGTGTATGATGAATTCAAATTCAAATGATGACGAACAACCCGAATGACTGAGGCAAATAATATTTTCAAAATACATTTTTATCTTACACAGCAAAAATATTTTCTTTTTAATTTTCCTACGTCAATGTGTATTTTTGCAGATTGCTCAAATGCTGGATTCAATCTAGAATAAAGTCGAAGATCAATTATGAGTGGATGAGCGATATGCAGTGAGGACATTTGTAAATGCAAGATTGTGATGTATTGTGTATGTATAGTGAGAGCTCGAATTTGTACTATTCAAAATTGTAACCAATATTTGTTTGAATAAAATATCCATTTGAATTTAAACTCTATGTTATTTATTTTATTCAGCAAATATTTATTTAATCTTATAAAAAAATAAAATAGTACATTAACAAATACATTTAAATGAATGTATATATATATGTTTATTATCATCAAACAAAAATCATATACTTGCATATTCAACAATCTCCCCCTTTTAATGATAACAAACAGATATTTAAGATTTTGAATATATTAAATGTATTTGATCATTGATAGACTCTATTTGCTCCCCCTATTTAAATGCTCCCTCTCTACACAAAGCTCCCCCTTCATATATGCATACAATTAAAAATATGCAAATGAGTCTAGATGCAAATAGAAAATATTTGACCTTTACTTGCTTTTATTTGACAAAATATTAACTTTTCTCTCCCCCTTTTGTTATCAACAAAGTGTAATAGTGTTAGAAAATAGAGATAAAGTGATAGATATTAATACAACATTAAAACTTAATTGAATATAAATATTAAATTTCAATAAAAAATCAAACAAAAATCATAAATACTCTGTTAGGTGCATATTCCACTTTTAGAATGATGGATATGATGTCATCATATAAAACCATACAATTATGTCTATTTGTGGTACATTTATATCAGGAATTTGAATATCTACCAACCATGCATAACCGTTAGGACTTTTAAATGAGATTAGTAGTATTCCAATTTTGTTTTTGAAAAAAATGAATTCAAGTATCTTCTAACCACGCATAACCGTGAGGACTTTTAAATGGGATCAAAATCAACTTGTTTATTCAATAAATTAATTTTGATATGCGTTTTATACATGCATAACCGTGAGGACTTTTAAATGAGCATGGAAGCATATAACAAATTCCAAGTAATTCACCCATGCATAACCGTGAGGACTTTTACATGAGAGTGTATACTTTGTTTTTTTTAAATTTTTAAAAAAAAATATAGAATGAAAAACGAATGATTCCTGTTTAAATCACCACATATTGACATATTATAGTGGATTTAGATGAGTGATGGTTGATAGAAATATGATAGAAATAGAAATGGTCATGGAATTTTTACCAACAAAAAGTTTTATAACTCTTGTTTAAATTTCTAAAGAAATTTACCAATTATATCGTCTCGAGCTATAATATATGATAAATAACAACACTCGATACTTTTTCAATCACTATTTATCTTTTTGATAACTAGTAGGGAGTCAGATTAGTCAATGTAGTCATTTAGGCTCAAATTCAAAAATAATTATCAAATCAAAATTTCAAAATGACTAATCTGAGACAAGGTAAAACAAATGATTTTCTAGAAGGGGTTTTATAAGAAAAATGTCTGCTTTTTGAAAATTATTTGAAATGAAAAATATGCAGATGTTTTCTGTGAAAAACGATGCAGTTACTAAATGTCTCAATATAAATCACGTTCTACTAGTAATTTTTCTATCAACTAGATTACCAGTGTAATCTGCATCTGGATTTTTCTTTCACTCAAAATTATCACTTAGTTAATGTTATAGACCAGACCGTAAAGTTGCAACAAATTTATTAAAATCATTTTTAACAGCTTTCACATGAAATTCTCTAAAATTTGAATTGAAATCGTGCAAATTTACAAACAGTGACCATAATGTCAAAACAAATATATCCACGTGTAACATGAACAATCAAAGATCAATAAAACACCATCATTTGACCGAACAATTTATATGGATAGTTCAAAGATGAAAATATGATTGGTCATCATTTAAGCACGAATCAAAGTCATAAATAAGAACAAGTCAAAAAATCATATCAATGAAGAATAAGTCAGAATTAAAGTCATCATTCATTTCATCATCACATTACTGGCTGATTTAATTCAGATTACGGTGCAGATTATCACATTTAATATATTGTTCAAAACAAATATACCATTACCCGTTTTACCTTTACAATATTTTTTTGTTGTTGCCCATTGTGATTCTATCACCTTTATACTAGGCTAAGGAACTTTGATTTGTCGCCCGTTGTGTTTCTGGAACAGCCAGAATCCAGATAACACTGTTATTGTTCCTTAGCCTGCCACCACACCGACACGATGAAAGATTTTTATGACCTAGTTGTTTTTATAGGTCCAAGGTTGTTAGTGGTAGAATATTTTGAAAAATAATTTTGTGGAGACCCATAACTATTTATATATGTTCCTTTAGACACCCAGATTTGTTTAACTTTCAAAGATTTTATATTTGTGCCTTTTGGAACCCAAATTGGTATAGTTTTCACGTGTTTGAGTCTATACCAACAATTGTTTTGATTGTGTCCAAATTTTCTACAAATTGTGCACATCTAATTGACTTGATTAATTTTATTTTACAGGTTCATATTGATTATATCTAAGTCCTTATGTGAATGTATTAATAATTTGTTTCCCTAAGAGCATATTCAACGATTTTTCACTTTTGGAAAATTAATCTAAAGTCGTTGACAGTTGTTGGACTTGTGTTTTGAGAGATTCATTTTCGTTTAACAATTGTGCGCAATTTTTAATAGAACTTTCCCTTCTAGTATTTTCACTTTCTTTCAAAATCAGAATTTCATTTTCAAGCGATTTAATTTTGATTTCTGATTTTTTAATCTCTTCTTCGAATGTTGGACACTTAACACACTTAAGTATCCTACTTTGATAGGTTTTAACTAATTGGTCGAGTTGTTTATTTAAATCTATCAAAGTATCTTTTTGTGATTCAAGTTTGGCATACTTCTCCCTAAGTCGTTCAAAACAACCATTTACTTCGTGGAAATATATAAGTAATTTTGAGTGAGTGAGCTTTGATACCTCGCTTGGTTCGTCATCGTCGCTATCAGTTATATTACCTTGAAGGCACATATCTTCTTTCTCACTCTTACTGCCTATACTTTTATTATCTTCATCACTTGTATTAAATGTGGCTGTAAAACTTTTATTTTTTGACTTCTTTTCTTCGCCGTGTTGAAGTCGAGGACAATTGGGCTTGATGTGTACGGGTTTGTTGCACTTATGACAAATGATTTTTTGTTGTTCCGTGTTATCTAAAACTTTGATTATTCTGGTTTTTAATTTTTGATTTAGAGCCGGATTTCCGTATTTACGGTTCCACCTTTTTAATCTCTTTATTACCATTTCCAACTCTGCTGCTCCATCCTCATCGTCGTCGTCATCACTATCAGTTGTTCCTTTGAGAGCTATCAATTTCTTTCGAGTATCTCCTTCTTCACGCTTTTCCTTGAATTTCATTTCTAGCTCATAAGTGGTGAGATTTTCTATGAGTTCTTCAACTTTGATTTGTTTTAAATCTTTCGATTCTTGAATGGTAGTCACTTTTTCTTCAAAACTTCATGGAAGGACTCTGAAATTTTTTCCAATTCCGTGTATGATTTTCCGAGAGTTTTTGATTTGTATATGATATTGGAAAGCTATACGTACATCTCTTTAACATTTTCTCCCTTGGCCATTGTAAAATTCTCGTATTCGCTACTCAGCATGACAAGGCGAGATTCCTTGACTTGAGATGTTCCTTCGTGAGTCACTTCTAGTGTGTGCCATATTTCCTACACAGTTAGACAATGTGAGACACGATTAAATTCAAACTGATCTAATGAACAAATAATCGAATTCATAGCTTTGGCATTAGTATTATGTAACTTATTTTCTAGATATGTCCATTGATCCTTCGGTTTATTTATTTCCTGATTATTTACAATTATAGTTGGTGCTCTACACCCGGTCGCAACAATATCCCAAGCGTCAATGGTTTTCAGAAAAATTTCCATCCTATTTTTCCAGTAAGCATATTCACCATTGAACATTGGTGGTCTAACTATGGACTGACCCTCCGCAAAAGCATTATTAAAAGAATCCATTTTAAAAATTCAATTTTTTGTAAAAAAATTGGTTTCTGAAAAAATCAAACTTTTTAAAAAAAAGAATGGCTTTTGTTCCTAGTTCCGATACCACTTGTAGGATCGATTTCACCCTAGAGGTGGGGTGAAGAGAGTGATGCTATCGATTATAAAAATTTAATGCGGAAGTTTGTATAAAATAATTTTAATGCAGATATATCAGAATAATAGCAGCACAGATAATAACAAAATAATAAATGCAGAAATAGAACGACACAGAAGTTACCCAGCTTCGGCAAAACCCTGCCTACGTGCTGTCCCCAAGGTTTCTACTAGAAATTAAGCAGTTAGATGCTTACACACGTAAAATCGCGACACCCGCTATCGACTAGCCTTAACTCTACGCTCAAAACTCTACCACAAGTCAGCCACTGAGTTGCGAATTCTCAAACTATGCCACGTAGTTTGTCCCCTAGTCACATGGCTAGACAATACACAAGTTTAAAAGAGAAAAATATAAATTAAACACAAATTAAATCAAAACCCTAATTTAAAAAATTAAAGCCTTATATAATTAAAACAAGGCCGACCCAGATATATTAAAAAATGTATCCCCTTTTCTTTTCCTTTATTCGGTCGTTTCCCTTTCTCGTTCGTGACAATGGCTTCTTCCTACCTCTTTGCTATGAAATTAGGGCTTTGTTATTATTTTCGAAGCTGCCGACTTTGTTGATCAATCAAGTGGATATTTGCATGTAGCTTTGATGATCGATCGTTTCTTCGTTGCTCAATTTTGGCTGCTTCGATGATCGAGTTCGATTCAACAATCTGGTATGTGATTTGTTACTTTTTCTTTACTGTTTTCGCTTGCTTGAACTCAATGATATTGCCGATGATGTTACTTTGTTTATATAGGGTTCGAACCCCTGTATTTTCATTCATATATTATCATTTGAATTCGTCAATTGTTTTATCTTGGCCATTGATTTTCGTTTGATTGCTTGAGATGATTGATGACTTCTTCAATTTCGTATATTTTGATTTCTTGCTTCTCACAGCTCCGATTCTGAATTGTTCGATTTTTTTTCTTGACCTGTTCATTTATGATTACCATGGCTTGATGATTTCTGACTTGGTTCGAACTTGTTGCCTTGGTTATCACGGCACTGACTTTGGTTTGAAATTTGCAAACTTAATTTTGTGAAAATATTTTTAGATGAGAACTTACTTTGACTTTGCATTTTCTTTCAGTATTGACTTCGACCATTACTTTGAACTGCAGTTTGAAATCTCCTCTGTCTTTGTTTGAACTAGCTGTGTCACTTGCTTATGCTAGTACCGTTTCATTTGATGTGTTGTAGCCGCTGTCCATTTTGGTTTTGCTAGATGTACTTGTATTCACTTGAGCTTGAGTTCATTGTGTAGCATGGTTGACTTTTGCCGTTCACCGGTCTTGCATCATGTGTATACATACATTCATGTATGTATATATGTGTATGTTAGCTTGCATTTTGAACTTTGGTTTATGTTTGAAAACTTGTCTGGCTGTATTTGATTTGAGTCAGTGTGTTGTTTTGTTCTCACCTCTGCCCTGTTTCACTGTCATGTGTATATATGTGCTCTTCGTTTATTTATTTTCACGTGTACTCGAGTTGAATCCTATTGCGCTGCCTTTTTGTTTACTCTTACTAGAAGTGGTCTGTTTAGAGTCTTCATATGACTACACTTCTGTTGTAGTTTGACTGTGCAGTATGCTTGTTATATATATATATATACATATACATATACATATATATATATATATATATATATATATATATATATATATATATATAAACTGATGCATTGATTTGAAACTGCTGCTATATCATTCCTTTGTACATTTCCTTGACCCTCTACATATTGATGTCTTCTTGCTTCGCTTTGGTATGTGCAGTTACACTTCATGTAGTCTGGTATAGATTTGGTTTCACTGATCATTTTGATGTAGAGTATGTATGGCCTTTTTAGTTGGACTTATACACTTCTGGTTTCAGGTTGTAGTTGATATCTTTACCTGTGCATGTTGTTTACTGATTCGACCCAGATCATATTTTTCATGTGGTCTTGTTTCACTTGTTGTTCATTAGTCTTCGAGCCAGTTCATGTATATAGCTTGATTGATGTAGCATTGACACTGCTGACATGTGCATTAAGTTAGCTCTGAATCGATATCATATATATGAGTGCACTTGCTCATCTCTGTTGTATTGTATCTGGTCTTTGTTTCATTCGATGATCTGGTTTACTTGACCTGGTCTGGTGCCGTTGTATCTGCATCCACCACTGTTTGTACACCTTCATTCTGCTGTGTTTTATTGTGTGTCCGAACATGTGTTTGCATTCATCTTTTGCACTGTGTATTTGATAGCCTCGAGCCTTTGTGACATTTGCAGTTTGATTATGCTAGTTGTATGTGGTCTGGACTTGCTGACATGTGCATGTCATTTGTGTCTTTGAGCCTTTGTTCTGACCAGTTCATTATTTTCTCACTGAATTTTTGTCGAGGCTTGTATTTTTGTACTGCACCTGTGTTGAATCCAGTTTTAAAGCTCGGGTTCGATCTTGTGCTCGTGTTGTGATTTTATTTGTATTTCACTTGAGTTGAACCCGGCTTTTAATTA
This sequence comes from Allium cepa, assembly GCA_030765085.1. Lineage (NCBI taxonomy): Eukaryota > Viridiplantae > Streptophyta > Magnoliopsida > Asparagales > Amaryllidaceae > Allium > Allium cepa. Next base: position 56,963,877 of record CM060939.1, read on the forward strand.
GGTTTGACCTTGTGCTCACCTGTCCCTGTAGATTTATCAAGTGTATATATCGGTGTGCACGCCTTGTGGCATGTACAGTGATACACTGTGCATGTCACAAGCTGTTCGCGTATGATGAATTCAAATTTAAATGATGACGAACAACCCAAATGACCGAGGCAAATAATATTTTCAAAATACATTTTTATCTTACACTGCAAAAATATTTTCTTTTCATTTTTACCACGTTAGTGTATATTTTTGCAGAATGCTCAGATGCTGGATTCAATCTGGAATAAAGTTGAAGATCAATTATGAGTGAATGAGCGATATGTAGTGAGGACATTTATAAATGAAAGATTGTGATGTAATTGAATTTATATTGTAATCAAAATTGTGTATGTATAGTGAGAGCTCGAATTTGTACTATTCAAAATTGTAACAAATATTTGTTTGAATAAAATATCCATTTGAATTTAAACTCTATGTTATTGATTTTATTCAGCAAATATTTATTTAATCATGTAAAAAAATAAAATAGTACATTAACAAATACATTTAAATGAATATACATATATATATGTTTATTATCATCAAACAAAAATCATATACTTGCATTTTCAACAATCTCCCCCTTTTAATGATAACAAACATATATTTAAAATTTTGAATATATTAAATGTATTTGATCATTGATAGACTCTATTTTCTCCCCTATTTAAATGCTCCTTCTCTACACAAAGCCCCCCTTCATATATGCATACAATTGAAAATATGCAAATGAGCCTAGATGCAAATAGAAAATATTTGACCTTTACTTGCTTTTATTTGACAAAATCTTAACTTTTCTTTCCCCTTTTATTATCAGCAAAAGTGTAATAGTGTTAGAAAAATAGAGATAAAGTGATAGATATTAATACAATATTTATACTCAATTGAACATAAATATTAAATTTCAATAAAAAATCAAACAAAAATCATAAATACTCTATTAGGTGCATGTTCCACTTTTAGAATGATGGATATGATGTCATCATATAAAACCATACAATTGTGTCTATTTGTGGTACATTTATATCAGGAATTTGAATATCTACCAACCATGCATAACCGTTAGGACTTTTAAATGAGATTAGTAGTATTCCAATTTTATTTTTGAAAAAAAATGAATTCAAGTATCTTCTAACCACGCATAACCGTGAGGACTTTTAAATGGGATTAGAATCAACTTGTTTATTCAATAAATTAATTTTGATATGCGTTTCATACACGCATAACCGTGAGGACTTTTAAATGAGCATGGAAGCACATAACTCTGTGTTATTTATTTTATTCAAAATTGTAACAAATATTTGTTTGAATAAAATATCCGTTTGAATTTAAACTCTGTGTTATTTATTTTATTCAGCAAATATTTATTTAATCATGTAAAAAAATAAAATAGTACATTAACAAAGACATTTAAATGAATATATATATATATATGTTTATTATCATCAAACAAAAATCCTATACTTGCATATTCAACATTTATTTTAGCCTAATGTTTTGTCACCTGAATTTATGATCTGGACAGAACCATTTTATGAAGATAAAATAATGAAAAAATAACTTAAAAAAAATTTTTAGAACCCAAACTTTGTATTAAACACAAAACTAATTGAGTCAAGGACCTCTAGCTTATTAAGCATAAAACTAATTATATCAAAGATATCTAGCTTAAGTGATTAATGGTATGGTTCCATAGACAGAGATTTTAAAGATCATAGATTTGTACCACTGAGACATGAAAAGAATGCTCTACTTGGATAAGGTGTTATCATATTATAAAAAAGCACAAAACTAATTGTAGAATAACCATACGGCATTGCAAGATGAGAATAATCCAACTCCCTATAGTATATCACACAATATTTGACTATACAGTATGATTAGTTTTTGAAATTTATTGATTTTTATGGACATGTGGTTCCCATAAAAAAGAGTGCAAAACTAATCAGATCATTTGAAACCAAACCGTGTTTTCGGAATAGTACATCGAGGCTGATGGAAAAGCAACTTGAAATGTTTAATAAGTTATAAATATTGAAAAATATTTATGCAATCAAAAACTTCACAAGAAAGAATGCTTTAACTGAAATAATGGCTTCCTTTGATCAAAATTCTAAAGGTTCTCCAATCCCCCTCCTCGATTCTCTGCCATCTCCTCCTCTTCTTTCTTTCCCAAATCAAAAAATAAGTCCTGTAACGACCTGTAATTTTTCGATAATTAAATTATTTAATTTATTGAATTAAATAAGACTTTGTAATTTAATATTTAAAGAAATAAAATTTATGATATAGGAATGGAAAAATAACTAGAATGAAGTTTAATAACGTAAACTAATGTAATAGATGACTATTTGAACGTAATCTCAAGTAATTGTAATGATTGTAAGTTTAATTGATTATAAATTTAAAATAAGGAATAAATTTAAATGTTATATTAATTTATGAAATAATGTGTGTGTTAATTGATAATTGGATTAAAGGAGTAATTGATAATTTAAATGTTGCATTAGTTAATGAAATAGTATGTAATAAATTGTAATTGAATGAAATTAGTGTTGTGTAGGTATTTATAACATTTGTTTGTAAATAATAAAACCATAAATGTGATTTAATTAAGTAAAAGGGTGACAATTGTGATATGTTACCTATTCATTTAATCTATTGAATTAAATTGGAAATCAATTGCAATTAAATGTAATTACATATTACATTGATGGAAATTAAGATGTGAGTGGAGAATATTAATGCAATAAGATGTAAACAAATATTAACTATATCCATAGAGTAATGTTTGATTGAATAAAAAAATTGAAATTTAATTAAATCAGTTTATTGGAATTAGAATATAATTAATTGGAATTAAATGTAATTAAATATTGCGTTAATATAATAAAAGATGTTAACTATAGAGTTGAGTGAAATAAAATGAATGAATAAATTCATAATGTAATAGTTGATTTAATATAAGAACATTTAAATCAAAAATAAAAGAATAAAAATGAATAAGTTTAGTAAAGGAGTAAACATATCTTTATTTGTTTGAAATGTATTTTAGCTTACTTATTAGTTACAGGAATAAGAAAGCAATTATTTAATAAGAAATTAATAGCTTTTGGTTTGTATACAATAATTCCATAAATACATTAAATTATTATAAAAGGGAATTGAATTGTCTCATTTCTCTTTTAAAATTTAACTTAGAAATCAATGGCAGTTAATGTGATTGGATCCTTTTAATTAAAAAGAGAGAAGACGTTACTTATAGACAGACGTATATTGAAATAAATTGAAATTGGGTGATTTATTTCTAAATTTAGTTTATGTTTCAAATTTTAGTATTGGTTTACTGCATATATGTTTGTACCTAAATATAAACTTAGGTTTCAGATCCAATGAAAAAAAGGATTATTTAGGTTTGAAATCTCATATGGTTTTAAATAAAATGTTAATAGGAGATTATAAAGGGGTAAAGTAGATTTACACTTGACTACTTCCTTTTCACTTAGACTTGATTAGATTTTAATGGCAACATAACTTACCTTTCCATCTTCACTCTTTTACTTTATTCTTACATTCATTGCCTCCTTATGTGGATTAGTAGCATACCTTTTTATTTATGTATGTAAACTATAAGTGGAGATAAAGATGTACACACACATATTATACACCTGTTTATATTACCTTATTTATGTTGTCACATTTGTTTAATGTTTTTTAATGCATTCCTAGTAAAATATTTAATCAAAACCTTAACGTATTTGTTTAAATTTCCAATCTAATCACAAAAAGAGAAATGAAAGGTTTTTAGTGTTGTATTGCCTTAATTGATTATACAAATTTGTATAGAGAATTTATTTTCATTTATCGTATGTTAACGTAAAATTAAATTTGTGTAACTGTGAGTTTATGGGAGTTAAGGAAAGTAATAAAGAGGAGACACAAGTTTGAAATTTGAATTCCAAAGGTTCATTGGTAGTGTACATCTGGTCTGTGCATTCCTTCGACATTATTTAATACATACCACATTTCTTTCCTCATTTTTGTTGTTTCTTCATTTCGTTTATTTCCTTCCTTCTTTTCCTAAAGCTACATCATCTCAAATGCGAGTTTCATTTTTATATGTATACATATTTTTTTATTCAACCTCTCTTCACCTATTTACATCATGTTCTACCTCCAATTCCTAAAGAAAAAAATTATGAGTTCGTTGTTTTCTCTGTCACATTTCATATTTCCACAGCCACTTCGTTTCTTTTCATTTTGGTTTCCTATAACCTTCTTCCACAACCTCATATTTTTGTTTTTATTTTGGTAGCCTATATTTCCTAAAGTCTTCATTTTAGAAACGTGACATTCATTTTTTTTCCTTCCACCTTCATTTCTTTATTATCAAATGACTCGCCACTTTATTTCTTCTTTTATGTTTTGTTTCTCTTGACACCCCATATTCATTTAGTTCAAATTGTTCTTTGCTGAAATTATAATCTCATCAGCAAATTGTTCACGTTTTTATAATTATTCCTTCATTTTCTTGTCGCCGCTTCATTTTCTATGTTTACATCCTCATTTCATATCTTCATTTCCCCAAATCATTTTGATGTTAACAAATTTAAAAGCTTTCTTTTATGAAACATGAGTTCCATTTTTTTTCATTTTTCCTACATGTCCTGCCCTTTTCTTAATTTGTTCTTCCATCTTTGCTTGAAGCCTTATCTTGAGAAAAACGTAATATTAATTTTTTTTATTTTTTTACTTAAACGTGTACCAATCATTATTTTGATAATATTTCTTGTAACATGAATATCTTTTGCATATAAATTTCGATTCACGCGCGATTTCTTTTGTTGGAATTTTGGGGTTTTATTGGATTTAAATCGACTATAAATCAAAGGTGAGTGTTTTAACCCACTCACAACTACTAAATTATCTTATGTTAGTTAATTTAATTTTATGATGTGATTATAAAATTGATTGGTTGATGTTTGGTATATTTAAATTGCCATTCCAGTTAAATATGACTTTTATTGAATTTAATCGTCATTTAATTTAATATTAAATTTTAGTTAGTCAGTTTATACTTGTTATTGATAATTAGTTAGCTATTGATGTTTATTAATTGATTTGGATGATGATTTTGGTGGATGTTTGATTGTTGATATTGGATGACTGGATGTTATATTTCATATTGTCGTAAGACTGCAAGTTTCCTATGGTTTGATATAATACATATCCAAACGATCTGATAGATTAGAGGAAATCGTTATTGAAATGATAGACTCAAGCGATATCATGAAATTGTAATTAAATTCGGGATTGTGGGTTAAAATGATATATATATATATATATATCCGTAAATATAAAATAATTGTAGATTGAAATGATAAATATCCGTATCACTTGACCATAGGGTAGAAAATTATACATGGACATCGGATTTGTTAAATAAAATGATTTTTAAATTCTTTAATTTTAAATTCATTTAAATGATGTTTTGAAATAAAAATTTAATTTATATAAACTGAATTACTTTCGAAAATCCAAGCTTTAAATGTTGAAATTGGAATTGGTCTAAATGAATGGTTTAAATGATTTATATTGAAACATGAACGCTGGACGTGGTCCAGATGCGTTGAAATGAAAGAAATAGACTAGTTTGATATAAATTTCCAATTAATTACTTTAATGTCAACTGTTTAAAAATATATTATTTTAAAATTTGGATTTATTTAGATATTTCAAGCTATTTACTATATAAACCATTTCTAGTAACCAAACTATTTTATATTAAACTACTAAACTATATTTAATCTATTTTAAACTATTTAAACTATTTTAATCAATTTAAACTATTTTAATTTATTTTTATCTATTATTATCTATTTAATCCAATTTAATAAATTTTACCTATTTTAAACTAATTAATCCATTTTAAATATTTTAAATTTATTTAATCTATTTTAAATTTATTTAATCTATTTTAAATCTATTCCATCTATTTTAAATCCATTTAAACTATTTTAAACCTATTAAAACTATCTTAAATCCATTTAAATTACTTAAATCTATTCAAACTATTTTAGGGTATTTTAACTATTTTAAAAATATACTAAACTATCTAAACTAGTTATAACTTACTAAACTATTTATAACTGCTATTTTCAGTTTTTCAGACTGTGTAAAGAGAAAGTATATAAAAATTGAATATGGTTAAATTATGTTATAATCTATGTTGGGTTTTGAAATGATGTTTTAGTGAAATAACATATTTTGAGTAAATATGATGATTTTAAACGAGGATTAACCTATTTTTGAAAATATGATTTCAAAAGTGAATATGATTTAGAAAGTGATACAGCTTGAAATCGAATATGATATTTTGATATCAATTATGAATTGACTTTTGAAATGTAAAAGAATCATGCGGTGTGAAATAAGCGTGTGGTTGTTAAAGAGACCGAGATCGGATATTGTCATACTCTCTGCCAATACCAAAAACCACTTTAACAAATGTGTACGTGGTGGCGATTCCAGAATGAAGTAGGATGGTTTGGCAAATGGTTTTGTATGAGGTATTTATGTGACCCTGACTCCCGTGAGTCAGCTTAGAAGTGACTAAAACAGGAGCCACGTGGGGGCCAAGTGAGGCCATTCCTCCTATCGGACATGCTTCTTCGATACCATATTTTGACTTTATGATTGATTTGGTGGCCACGCCTCGATTTTATTTATGGGAGGGTATTCCAAGGTGGACGGTATTAGCTGCTACGCGTTACCACCAGTTAGGATCCACAATTGGTAGAATCCTACCCTAGCACTACCTCGAGTGCCGTGTTCACATGCCTTGTCACGCCTTTCTATGAGTTTTTTTGTGTCGTACATATAAAGTGCTCCTTGATAGCCCACCTGTAGGTGGAGTTTACAATATCTGTATAGACTACAACATTATGTAAAATTTGTTAATGGGGATATGGGTAACGCCTTAACGCTGTTTTAACACTTACTGTAGACACTATTATAATTACGTATTATACTATGTATGTAGATAGTTTACCTGATCATTAGGAGATGGTAATCTCAAACATCTCTTAAGTTATTGCACTCATGTTAGACACTTGATAGGAGATTTCAAATCCTGTAAACATCTATGATGGCGTTACACTCATATTTATCTACTGTTGATTTAACTTAGATAAGATCTTTTAGTTCTGACTCGAGTGTTTTGTCTTTTCAATTCGCTCAGGTCAGTCTGAGCTTTTCAGTTTATCGAAGATTGCTTTCTAGAGGATGAAGACGAAGATTTAACACTGTTACTATTTATTTTATTTATTCTACTGCATCATGTTATTCCGCTGCATTTTTATTTATTTCTGTTGTATGTAAATCTGATATGTATTATAAAAGTGTAATAAAATGTTATTTGTAAAACAACTTCATGAATTGTTTATTTGATTATTATATTTTGTCATTCCACTGTGAGATTCTGTATTTATTTTCTTTCTTCCTCTATTTTTCTTATTTACCCTATAACAATCTTCTCTTTTAAATGGTTTGAGTCCGACGTGTGAAGTTTATCGTCGATTTAAACCGTCCAAAAAGGTGGGTCGTTACAAGTCCCCTGATCATGAAAATGATGGTTTTCAATTAGTCAGAAACCATTGCAAGAATCCATCAGTTAATTTCCAGAGGCAATTTCAAATACCTGCCACCTCTCTTCCCGATAAGCACAGCGCTAAGAGGGACGAGTTTTAATTAGAGATATAATCAACAGCCATCAGGGAGTAGAAAGGTTCATAATGCCTCATGAACTCAGTCATTTGAAACAACTAACATAGGAAAACCATCATCTTCATGGTCGGATCTGGTTAGAAAAGGCGGGCTCAATTCTATTGTTGATCTGGATTACATAAAACCTATCAAATTAGGTGACAAAAGAATTGTTGTTGTTAAAGAAGATACCATTCGAAGAACCGAGGATAAATGGAGTAATTCTATAGTAGCCTATGTGTTCAGAACACGTCCCTATTATCATCATTTCAGATATTTCGTTGTTAAAACATGGAATCCAGTTGACAAATTCAGGTTTATATAAGAAATAATGGCTTCTTTATCATCATATTTTCCAATGAATCCGACCGTAATAGGGTTATTTAAGGAAAACCGTTCTTTATTAATGGCAAACTTATAATTCTTAAAAAATAGGACAATAAAATAATTCTTGATCGAGATTTACTATCTACATATCCAATCTGGATAAGATTGCTAGAATTAAATCTCAAATTATGGGATAGAGAAGCATTTGCAGCAATAGCTAGTGTTGTAGGCATTTCGATAAAACTTAGATGAACCTACAACCAATGAGACCAGACTCAATTATGTAGGAATCTTAGTAGAAGCCAAAGCTAATGAAGAACTACCAGATATCGCCTAGATCTCTATGCATGATGGTGAAAATGTTACACAAAAAATCGAATACGAATGGATTCAACCAAGATGTATGAAATGTGCTTTCTTTGGACATTTCACCAAATCTTGCTCATCAAGGCCAGTTTGGAAGAAAAAAGAAAATAAAAACCTTAATATAGTTTCGAGAAAATCGCTTGATTCAGAGAAATCAAGAAACGAGCAAGATCTTTCAAATCAAGAAAAGAATGAACAGATTAAAAATGCCGTAAACACTGAAACTAAAAGTCTTTTGAAATTTCTTCCATTCTCAATAATAATCTAGTTTTATAGAAAATTAATTATTTCAAAAAAAAAAAAGAAAAACATTTTTGGTCCAGAAGTTTCAAAAGTTGATATGGAAATTGTATGCGTTCATGAGCAAACAGAGAGCCCTTTTTGCAAGCAATTTTAGAAAGCACAAAAGATAAAGAAACATGCTTTAATGTAGCCAACGAAATTGTATAGTAGAAGAAAAAAGTTGGTTTTGCTGTTAAAATTATTTCAGATGGCAATATAAATGGAAATATAGAGTACAATGAACAGTGTTCCAAGGATCAAAATGTACAGTTCATGGTTCTTCCCTCCCCTAGTAGAAAGAAACAAGTATATTTATAAATAACAATATCTCAAATGGTATACAAAAAGAAAATTCTACAATCTTGGGTAAAAGTAGCCTGCATAAGGGCTTTGCCATCTCTGAGTCTCTGATTGAGAATGCAGGCCTTCTCTTATCTTCCTCCTCTCCTATCAGCAACAAAAGAAAAAAGCCACGAAAAAGAGTATACAGGAAATCATGGACAATGATAATGATGATATCACAAATTCAAAAGGCTTTGATAAGAAATATATAATCAAAAATCTAGATTGGGAAGAATTTATAATAGTTAAAAGCAAAAAAGGCTATAAGAAAAGAGGAGGGAAACATCTGAAAGTATAGAAGTTAGCAGCAACCTTTCTCTATAGCTGCAGTGATATCCTTTACATATATCCTTTATAATATTTAATTATTATGTCAATAATTTCTTGGAATGTAAGGGGATTTAATTCCCCTGAAAGGAATTTAGATTTCTCTAAGTTATTGTTATCCTATAAACCTAGTATTATTGGTATTTTGGAGCATAAACTTAATGAGAGCAATCTAATTGATCTTCAAAGAAAATTTTTAACTAATTGGAATGTTATCCATAATAATTCAATGGGGAGTAATGGCAGGATAATTGTAATTTGGGATCCCAACATTTCACAATTATGTCAATATACTTTTAATGTGCAATACATTCATTGTAATTATAAAAACAAAGGGGGACTTCAGTTAAATGTGACTTTTGTTTATGCTTCAAATTTTTAAAAAGACATATTTTCATTATGGAATGATTTGAAAAGGTTAAATAATAATATTAGTAATCCATGGATTATAATAGAGGACTTTAATGCAGTTATGAAAGCTTCTGAAAAAAGGGAAGGGATTCCAATTCCTTTTAAGAAATTAGAATTCCTATAAAAAAATTATGGTAAAAACTGGTTTAATTGAACCCTTTATTAAAGGGAGAAAATCTACTTGGAAATCAGGAGAGTTTAGAAATATTCATTGCAAACTAGACATAATTATAGTCAATCAAACTTTTACAATAAAATTTCCTAACTTCAAATGTTATACTTTACCTCAAGCAACCTATGATCATACCCCAATACAACTTATATTTTCTCAAGAGAATATTGTTAAGAATAACTTTCTTTTTTGATTCAAAAATGGATGGGTTTATGATAAGGAATACAGACAGGTTGCTAAAAATAGTTTTCAAATTTCAATAGAAGGCTCAGCTCAATACAAGTTCTGGAAACTTCCACAACAAACTATAGAAAATCTAAAAAAATGGAATAAAAATTAAAAAAATAATGAAATCAATTAAATTAGGGAGAAATGTGAGAGACTGCAAGATAGTATTGATCTGGATTGCTTAGACACTTCTCAAATAATTTTTTTTTTTCGTTTGCAAAAAAAGCTAACCAAATCATTACATGTTGAAGCTTTCAATTTAAGGTAGAAAGCCAAAATAGATTGGCTTATTAGTGGTGATCTACCAAATTAATTTTTCTATGCCAAGATGTCGAGTAGAAAGTACAATAGTGACATAGGAAAATTACTAATGATAATGAGATTATTATTAGTGAAGCTTCACAATTAGAAAAGGAAGAAATTATGTACTTCTCTGATCTATATAAGTTTGATGGGAGCCTGGTATGTTTCCAGATATCACTCCTAGATATTTCATGAAAATAGTGAAAAAATCTTACTTGCTCCAATTTGTTTAGAAGATATAAAAAAAATAGTTTTTTTGCTACAGACGACAAAATCCTAGGCCCAAATGGCTTTGGGACCAAATTTTATAAAACTCATTGGATGGAGTTAAAGAACATTATTTTTGAGGCTGTTAACGAATTTTTTTCCACAGGCAAACTCTTGAAAAATATTAATCACACTTTTATTACTTTGGTGCCAAAAATAAAAGTTCCTAACAGCCTTGGGGATTTTAGGCCTATTGCCTATTGTAATTTCTTTTATTGCCATGATTTTAAGTAATGGAATAAAAACATTTCTAAAATTTTTAATTTCAGAAAACCAAAATGCTTTTGTCCCTGGCATATTTATCGTTGAAAATACTCTATTGGCACATGAGTTATTAAGAAACTTCAATCAGACTGGAAAAAACAATACGTGTACAATAATTTATTTACATAAAGCATTTGATAAAGTAAATAGGAATTTTATTATTTTTATGATCAGACACTAAGTTTCAATGAAATTTTTTGTAACATGGTAAAATAATGCATATGTAATGTAACTTATTCCATCTTCGTTAATGGTTCCCTTTATGGGTTTATACATAGCAACATAGGAATAAGACAGGGAGATCCTTTATCTCCTTATTTATTTACTTTAGCTATGGAATACTTTACATCACAAATGGAAAAGGAACAATTGAATAAAAACCTAAAACCATTTAATTCAATTATTCCTTATATTACTCATCTACTCTATGTTGATGATTTATTAATATTTCAAAATGAAGATGTTCAAAATGCAAAAATCGTAAGGAAAATATTTGACAACCTCAAACATCATGCATGCTTCAAATTAATGAAAATAAGAGCAAGGTTTACTTCAGTAAATCATGCAAGAGTAATAAGGAGATACTTAATGTTTTATAGTTTCAATAAAGTGAACTCCTAATCAAATACTCAGGACTCCCTATTAGATGTAATCAAATCAAAGATAGAGATCATGCTAAGTTGCATGATACTTGTTTGCGCCAAAATTGGTCACAAACACCCAATTGCCAATGAAACACTAGTTCACAATCACGTATCACAGATAACAAGTATGTAGAGAACTAAAAATGAAGAACACTCAAAAAATTAAGAAGAAAGCAGTAAAGCACATAGAGTTTATAGTGGTTTGGAAATCCGGCCTACGTCCACTTTGAATTTGCTGATTACGCCGAGTTAAAACTGATTACAATAGCAAAATTCAATTACAATGATGAATCCGGCGGAGTATGGACGTAGAAAAACCAAAATTCCCTTTTCTGTAGGCTCTAGGATGCTATTTATAGGCATACACTGCAAATATCTCGCTCAGATCTCGGGAGACCCCTTCTGGCACGTATGCAGGCCCACGCGATCGACCCCATGTGATTTTGACTTGATCCGTGGTCGATACGAACGAATTTCGTATCGATCAAGATTTTTCCTAATCGAGTCGAAATCGAGCACGAACATTCTTTAGGTTATATGTAAGCTCCTATGAAAATTTCGTAGCATTTGGACTTGTAGATGTGAGATATGATCGATGCAAGTTCGTGTTTTTCGAAGGCTGTCTCCTTCGTATCAATCGGTATTGCACTATTCGTTATCGATCGCCGTTGCACTATTCATATCGATCGTTGTTGCACTGTTCGTACTCGATCGATGTTGCACTGTTCGTACTCGATCGATGTTGCACTGTTCGTACTCGATTGATGTTGTACTGTTCGTATTGATAGCCGTTGCATTGTTCATACTTGATCGATGTTGCACTGTTCATGCTGGAACGATGTTGCACGTTTCTTATCAATCGTTGTTGCACTGTTCGTACTCGATCGATGTTGCACTATTCGTACTTGATCGATGTTGCACCGTTCGTACTCGATCGATGTTGCACTGTTCGTATCGATCGCTGTTGCACTGTTCATATCGATCACTATTGCGTTGATGGATATGAACAGTGGAGGCTTGTTGGATACGAATAGTAGAGGATCGATGGATATGAATAGCGGAGGCTTGATGGATACGAATAGTAGAGGATTGATGGATACGAACAGTGGATGCTTGATGGATATGAACAGTGGAGGCTTGATGGATACGAACAGTGGGGGATTGATGGATACAAACAGTAGGGGATTGATGGATACTGATATTCCAGCCTTGACCAAAAAGGTGCTTTCACTGAGAAGAACTAGCACCCGCTACTTCGGATTGAAGTTCGGATTTGAAGAGCTTGAAGGATTCAGATTTAGAGAGAATGACTCGACAAACCAGTAGAAGGCAGAGGGCTGAGAGAATCCAATAGGAAGGAAGTCAAGAAGCATCCTCCGGGGCTGGGGAAGGACAAACTTCGATCTACATAACCAGGGATGAAATGGAGGCTATGGCTAATTCATTGTAAGAGAGATTGTTGAAAAGTCAACAGGAAATGATGCAGACTTTCTTTGAGCAGATGAGAGGTGTAGGAACACAGAACCTTGACCAACTACAGCAGCCGCAAGTGCAGGACAAGGAGCTAGGGTCGCGAAACCCAATGGAGGACAGAATACAGGATTAGATGGCAGTCAACAAAGGCTTGGGGGCAGGCCCACAGGATCTGACACTAGAAGGCCTTTGGATGGAGCTCAGTAGGCTAGAGCGAGTGCTAACATCAGTGAACCGCATGAGGAGTATGTACCGGAATTCCCTCGGGGGCATGGGGGGCAACCTTTGACAGATAATGCTGGATTAGCTGAGATTATTAGGAGGACTATGCGTGGACGTCTGACTAATAGAGATTTGGAAGGGGTGAACAAGAGTCCGTTCACACGGGAAATGAGGATGGCTCGAAATCCGCCTGATTTCAAGCTACCTACTATGGAAGTATACAATGGCAAGGCTGATCCGACAGATCATCTGATGAGATATACTAGACACATGGAAGTACTGGGGGAATCGGAGGAAGTTATGGCCCGATGTTTTCCCCTGTATTTGACAGATATAGCTGCAATGTGGTTAGGCAGTTGGAAGAAGGGTCTATCAGAACATGGACGGAGCTGGTGGATAGGTTTCTGACGCAATTTCGGGTCCATATTAAGAAGCCTAAGAACGTGATGACGCTAACGTCGGTGAAACAAAGGACGGATGAATCACTTAGAGTTTTTTTAACTCGATTCAATGCGGTGGTTACTTCAGTGGATCGGCCGGATCCATCAATGGTTTTAATAGCAGCGGTGTCAGGAGTTAGGGAGGATTCGGATTTCAAGGTATCTGTAATACGAGACCCACCACTGGATCTTGGGGAATTCTTTCATGAGGCTGAGAGGTTCCTTCGACAAGAGGATGCATGTGCAGATTTAAAGTTAAGGGAAGTGAATGTGACTGAGGGTGGAGGACCGTCCAACGGAAGCTCGGATAAAGCTAAAGGAAAAAGGAAGCTCGGATAAAGCTAAAGGAAAAAGGAAGCTGGATGACGATTCGGAAAAAGCCAGGAAGCGATGGAAGGATCCAAAGTTTTCCACATACACAGGATTAAATGAGATGCCGGAGCGGATATACATGGAAACCCGGAATCGCCTTCCTTACGTAAGGCCGGCTAGGAGGGAACCATCCGAACGGGAGAGGGCGTCAGGAAGGCACTGTCTCTTCCATGATTTGGACGGACATGATACCAACAGCTGCAGGCACTTAAAGGACATAATTGAGGAACATGTAAGGAATGGACAATTGAGGAAGTATGTTGGGGCACGGAATGCAGCAGTGGAGCAGGAGCAACCACCGCCTACCTCAAACCATGATGATGTGAGGCCCAGGAATGATGGTTGATTGGTTATCAATTGACCGGGATAATATGAAACAAGTAACAAACCATTGGCGAGCAACTAAGTCATTTACACATGTATGGGGATGGAGATAGCCCCTAGGTATGCTCTGAATGATGATAAACTGTGAAGCTATGGTTTGCGAAATCTGTCTTGTGTTTTGGATTGGACACTCATTATTCTGGTTTGGTTTTGGAGTTTGGTTTGAACTCTTGGTTTTGTTTGCTTTCTGTTTTGGATTTTCATTTGGATGATTGATTTCTATTTTGGATGCTGGTTTGGATCTTGATTTTTGATTTGATTTGGATTTTGGATTGGATTTTGATTGGATTTATATCTGGTTTTTGGTAAACGATCGTCATATATGGATTATATCTGGCAAGGGGTGAGTCGCTTTGCCCGAACGTGGTAAATTGACTCATTCAGGTCGTCGAGTATGGATATGCTCGACAAGGGTCCGGAGTGACCAGGATTCAGCCTAGAACTTAGGCCCTATGTTATCGGTTATTGTTTCAGGTCGTTGAGTATGGACTATGCTCCACAAGGGTCCAGAGAGACCAGGATTCGGCTTAGAACTTAAGCCATGGCATTGTACAACATCCAGGGACACTGGACCACGGTCGTTAAGTGTGGATTGCGCTTGGCAAGAACCCAGAGAGGTTAGTTCAACATCCAGGGACACTAGACCACGGTCGTCAAGTGTGGATTGTGCTTGGCAAAAACCCAGAGTGGTTAGTTCAACGTCCAGGGACACTGGACCACGGTCGTTGGGTGCAGATTGCGCTTGGCAAGAGCCCGGAGAGGTTATGGATTTGGATATCGACCTAGAGAGGTCCTAGATTCGGTTATTAGCTATTGAATAAGGATGGATTAGGACTTAGTTGTCGAGTTCAAATGGATATAGAGTTGGCTAAGGCTTTGGTTGCTGGATTTGGAATTAGGCATCGACTCAGAGTAGTCAAGGACGATGTACTCTAATGATATGGCCATGGACTTCGGATATCGGATTCGAAGCTATTCAAAACATGCCCTATCATCACAAGGCATGTTTTGGGAGGCAAATGTTATCCCACCTTTTGGTCAAGGCTGGAATATCAACAAATTGGCAAGGAAGAATGGATATCAGGATTGGAGATCGATTGGAAACAAGGCTGCAATCGATATCGTTAAACTTTGGCCGAGCTCCGATCAGGACGGAATCGATTGGAGACGATGATCAAAGCAAGAAGAAGCTATATTTCAAATTCAGGTTAATCGGAGTTCGTATGAAGGAGATATGATCGATGCAAGGTGTAAAGAACATGCCGTTCGTATCCATCGGTAGATTGCGCTGATGGTTTGTTCGAATCCATCACTTTCGTATCCATCAGGAAATCAGGATATTGGCCTATTCGAATCGATTGGTTTCGTATCTATCGGAGTTCGTATGAAGGAGATATGATCGATACAAGATAGAAGGAATATACTATTTGTATCCATCTGTTTCGTATCGATATCCACGGATACGAACAGTACGTTCGTGTCGATCAAGTCAGATCATGGTAGTGGACCTCGAATCGATACTGTTTATATCGATCAACATGGGCTCGACACAATGGTTTCGTATCGATCATATCTCCTAAACCGCTAATCCAAATGCAATGAAATTTTCACAGCAGCTGGCATACAAGGTAAAGGATAATCTTGCCAAGTTTCAGCTCGATTGGATCATTTTTTGATGGATACGAAATGGTTTTGTATCGATCACAGATCGATTCGAAACTTGGTGGGGTCGGTCGCGTGGGCCCACTCACGTGCCAGAAGAAGTCTTCCCAAGTTTGAGCGCGATATCAGCCTCCTACGCCTATAAATAGCCCCCTGAAGGCTACAGAAAAAGGATCTTTTGGCTATTGGACGTCCAGACTCTGCCGGATTTAATTCTACATCTCAACATTGCTGTTGTATTCAAATTACTTCATTGTAATCGCTGTAATCATCTGTAACCAGCAAGGATAATGAATAAAGGATTAAACTTTGGAGTGGACGTAGGCCGGAAATAGCCGAACCACTATAAACCTCGTGTTTCTGTGTGTTATTTCAGTATTGTTATTTGATATTTACCGAGATCTGAGATTTGTGCTTGAATATTGCTGATTTGTGTTCATGCATTGGTGCTTTCACGGGATTTGGGGTTTGTGACCATTTTTGGTGCAAACAGATATGAACAGTGGAGGCTTGATGAATACGAACACTAAAGGATTGATGGATACGAACAGTGGGGGATTGATGGATACAAACAGTTGGTTGCTTGAATTGCATCGATCATATCTTGAGCATACGAACTTCGATTGACCTGAAATTTAAAAGCGGCCTCTCCTAGCCTTGATCATCATTCCCAATCGATCCCGTCTTGATTGGAGCCCGATTAAATTTTGATGACATCGATCATAGCCTTGTTTTCAATCGATCTCTGATCTTGACATCCATCTTTTCCAGCTAATTTGTTGATATCCTGGCCTTGACCAATAGGCGGGATAAGATTTGCCCCCCAAAACATACCTTGTGGTAAGAAGGTGTGTTTTGAAAAGCTTCGAGTCCGACATCCGAAGTGCATATTTCATCCATAGCCGTGTCATCCGATTCTTAGTCCAATCCATTACCAAGCCATCCTATCTGAGTTCCACAGCCATATCCTGATCCAAATCCATGACTGCTCCGAGTTGATGTCCGATTCCAAACCCAGTAACCAAATCCCTACCCAATTCCATAGCCATCCGAGTCCATCAATCGAGCTTTGATCTTTCCATATCCAATATCCAACAGCCAAATCCATAACATTTCTAGGTTGACATCCAAATTCGGGACCGTTCCATGTCCTTTGCCAAATCCAGGACCTCTCCGGGTCCATTCATCCCAAGCTGAAATCCGAATCCATGAACTCTTTGTGTTTGACTTTAAATCCATAGACCTCGCCAGGTCGCGTTATCCTGCTCTGACCCCGACTCTTCGGTTAAGGGATTTTATGCTTTTCGGCCTTGGCTCTCCGGCGAAGGACTTTTATATTCTTCGGCCTCGGCTCTCCGGCCAAGCATTTTGATATTATCTTGCCTCGGCTCTGTGGCCAAGGACTTCGATATTCTCTCGCATCGGCTCTCCGGTCAAGGACTTTGATGTGCTCTGGCCTCGGCTCTCCAGCCGAGGACTTTGATGTGCTCTGACCTCGGCTCTCCGGCAAAAAACTTTGATAGTGTGTTGGAGTCCATTCCATTGCTCTCCTGTGAAGGGACTCGTAATTTGCGATTACTGCCCCGTCTCTCCAGTCGGGATTGTAATCACGAGACCTATATAAAATATTACATTGATTCAAATCCAATCATCCAAAATAAGAGTTTTTATAGCTGGGGAAAATCAAATAAATATCTGTACATCCAAAGAAGAAACCAAAGTTTTCGAAAATAAGAAAAAGGGGATTTCATAGGCTTGAGCAACACGGTTTATCATCGCCTCAGAGCATGCCTAGGGACCATTCTCGATCCCGTACATGTGTATGTGACTTAGCCATATTACTTCGAGCTCTATTACTTAGTCAAAGCCATAAATTAATTTAGTTGATAATAAGACGTTGCTGCCGAGATCCAGTGCCATCTTCATTTGAGGTGGGCGGTGGCCGCTCATGTTCCCCTGTCACAGCTTGGCTTTTTACATATTGTTGTAGATAACCATTCCTTACATGCTCCTTAATGATGTCCTTCAAATTCTTGAAATCATTTGTGTTGTACCCATCCAGCTCATGGAATAGGCAGTGTCTTCCCAAGCCCGTTCGTAATCGGAAGGTTCCCTTCTTGCTGGCCTTCTATACTGGAGTCACCCTTGAGTATCCAAGTAAATACTTTCCAGAGTCTCGGTTAAATCTGTGTAAGAAGAAAACTTTGACTCCTTCCATGGCCTCTTTGAAGTGCTACCATTGTCATTCATTTTCATTTTTCCTTTATCGTCTTTGTTTGGGTCTTCTTTGGGTGGACCTCCATCCCTTACTGCATAAGCTTCAGCCTCTCTCCCTTCTCTCTCAGCCTGCAGTCTTCCTGCCTTAGAAATCTTTCCGCCTCATGATAGAATTCCCCAAGATCCCTCCGTGGGTCTCATTCCAATGATATCTTAGAATTCGAATTGTCTGCAATTCTTGAAATCGCTGCCATCAAAACCATCGATGGATCAGGTCGATCCACCAAAGCCACCGCCGTGTTGAATCTGGTCAAGAAATCTCTAAGCAATTCTCCTTTCCATTATTTCATTGATGTTAAAGTCATCACATTCTTGAATCTGGCTATGCGGACCCGAATCTGCCTCATAAACCTTTCAATCAGCTCCATCCATGTGCCAATAGAGCATTTTTCCAGCTGTCTGAGCCATAACGCCGCTATATCCATCAGATACAAAGGGAAGCATCGCGCCATGACCTCCTACGATGCCCCCAGTACTTCCATATGCCACATATACCTTATCGAATGAACATCAGGATCTGTCCTTCCATCGTACATCTCCAATGATGGTAGCTTGAATTTTGGTGTATTCCTTGCTTGTTTGATCGTAGGAGCAAAGGGAATCCTATTGACATCTTTCAGATCTCTATTCATTAGTCCGCCTCTCTTGGCTCGTTTGACCATCCCCGCCAATCTGTCACCGTCGTCAAGCTATAGCCCTTGTCTATTGCCTTCGATCTACCCCCCGAGTTCATGAGGGATTCCTGGGATCTGTTCTCCTAGACGCAAATCCATTCCTCTATCAATGCCATATTGAACAGATCCACCTGGTATCCTACCTGAGGTTGGATCAACACGCTCCGGATGAGTGCCCCCAAGTTCTGGTTTCTGACGATTTTGCTCTATTCTGAACTCTGGTTATTCCATGCTCCCGATCTCTATCTCCATCATCTCCTGCAGTAGCATTCCATTGATTTTGCATTCTGGTTCGTCCGGCTTGTTGGAGTAGGTTCTGCATCATCTCTTCTTGTCTTTTCAGCATTCCCTCCCACATAGCTTCCATCATCATCTCCATCTCGCTCCGGGTTATGAAGACTGAGGTCTGATTTGCTCTAGAGGAAGCCTCTTGACTCCCTTCATGTTGGCTCCTTTCCGCTCTTTGTCTTCTTGTTGATTGTCTTGCCATAGCTTTCCAGATCCAAGTCTTTAAGCTTTCAGATTTGAAGTCCTGGTTGTGGAATTCTTGAGCGCTAGCCTTCTCGGTGAAAGCACCAAAATGTTTGGGCCAAAATTGTTCACAATCACCCAATTACCAATGGAAGCACCAGTTCACAATCACAGATCACAGGTAACAAGTATGTAGAGAATTAAAAATGAAGAACACTAAGAAAATTAAGAAGAAAGCAATAAAGAACACAGAGTTCATAGTGGTTCGGCAATCCGGCCTATGTCCACTTTGAATTTAATGATTTTATTGATGTATCCTTGCCGATTACAATGAGTTACAACTGATTACAACAGCGAAATTCGAGTACAATGATGAATCCGACGGAGTATGGACATAGAAGAACCAAAAGTCCCTTTTCTATAGGCTCTAGGATGCTATTTATAGGTGTAGGCTGCAAATATCTCGATCGATCCCATATGATTTTGACTCGATCCTTGATCGATACGAACGAATTTCGTATCGATCAAGATTTTGCCCAATCGAGTCGAAATCGAGCACGAACATTCTTTAGGTTGTATGCAAGCTCCAGTGAAAATTTCGTAGCATTTGGATTTGTAGATTGTGAGATATGATCGATGAAAATTCATGTTTTTCGAAGGCCGTCTCCTTCGTATCGATCACTGTTGCACTGTTCGTATCGATCGTTGTTGCACTGTTCGTAACTCGATCGATGTTGCACTATTCGTACTCGATTGATGTTGCAATGTTCGTACTCGATCGATGTTGCAGTGTTCGTACTCGATCGATGTCACACTATTCGTATCGATCGTCGTTGCACTGTTCGTACTCGATCGATGTTCAATGTTTGTACTTGATCAATGTTGCACTGTTCGTACTCGATCGAAGTTGCTCTGTTCGTATCGATCGCTGTTGCACTGTTTGTACTCGATCGATGTTGCACTGTTCGTACTCGAATGTGTAGTTAATGCCCCGCTATTGCCCCGTTACAACCTCGATATATCCCATAGCAGATTTCTACCTCTACGATTTTTCCGTATAGCCCTAGAATATAGCCTTTCCGCTTTAATCACCGCTATTTCCGCTATATCCCGTTATTTCCGCTATATTCCGCTATTCCTGCTATACCTTTTTTAATAAAATGAATTGAAAAATTGCATTTATACATTATAAAATCATGAAACTAATTTATTTGATTTAATTTTTAATATATTTTCAGAAATGAAAATACTCTAATATTCTACCAAATTCAATTATGTTATGTAATAGTTTTTCGTTTAGTTAAAGTATATTCGCACATGTTTTTATTTAAAATTATTTATGTATTATTTATAATTCAATTGAATGATAATTTCTCATTTAATTACCATTTATATATTTGTAAAAACAATAAGTACGAGTTTTATACGCTATTTTAGAGCCATCTGCTATATCCTGCTATATCCTCGCTGTATCCCCGCTATGACTTTTTGCACCTCCACCATTTCAAATCTACCGAGCGCATTAACTGCACAGTAACTCGATTGATGTTGCACTGTTCATACTCGATTGATGTTGCACGGTTCGTATCGATCGCTGTTGCACTATTCGTACTCGATCGATGTTGCACTGTTCGTAGCAATCACTATTGCATTGATGGATACGAACAGTGGCGGCTTGATGGATACGAACAGTAGAGGATCGATGGATACGAACAGTGGAAGCTGGATGGATACGAACAGTGAAGGCTTGATGGATACGAACAGTAGAGGTTTGATGGATACGAACATTGGGGGCTTGATGGATTTGAACAGTGGAGGCTTGATGGATACGAATAGTGGGGGCTTGATGGATATGGACAGTGGAGGCTTGATGGATACGAATAGTGGGGGATCGATGGATACGAACAATTGGCTGCTTGAATTGCATCGATCATATCTTGAGCATACGAACTCCGATTGACCTGAAATTTGAAACGTGGCCTCTCCCAGCGTTGATCATCATTCCCAATCGATCCCGTCTTGATTGGCGCCCGATCAAATTTTGACGACATTGATCATAGCCTTATTTTTAATCGATCTTTGATCCTAACATCCATCCTTTCCAGCTAATTTATTGATATCCTGGCCTTGACCAAAAGGCGGGATAACAATATTATTCAAAGTAAACTTGATAATTGGTCTAGTAAGTTGCTACACATTATAGGAAGAGTTGAACTCATCCACACGGTCATCACAGCTGTCGTCATGTACCGGATGCAATCTCATAATATCCCAATTAAAGCTAGGGAAAAAATTGAAAAACTACACACAGACTTCATTTGGAGTGGGAAATATCATATTTTTTTTGGAATACAGTCACAAAAACAAAAAAAGCTGGAGGTTTAGGTATAAGAAACTTTGCTGACTTGAATGTAGCTTGCAGTTGCAAACTATTTTGGAAATTCATTAAAGGCATCTCACTTTAGGCCAAATGGTTGAAAGCCAAATATGTCAAAAAAAAGAATTTTTGGTCCATGCCAATGGAAAATCATTACTCTCATACATGGAAAAGCATTCCCAAATGCAGAGCAATAGGCATAAAATTAAAAGAAAGAAAATTCAAAGAAGGTAAACAAACTAGATGATGAACATATTTTTCTGTATTTTAAACTGTTTATTTCATATATTTTTATTTTAATAAAGCGGTATTATACGTGTATTTTATTGTGGTTTTGCAGATTATAGATTCCGAAGTGCAACGTTGAAATTAATCGGCTGTGCCGTCCAATGGTTCAAATGACACGCAAAAAAAAAAGTGCAACATTTTGAGTACCGAATAATTCGAAGAGAAAGTACATATCATTCATGAAGAAATGCATCTCACGTCACCAACATGTGTACTATTCATGCAAGAAATCAATTGCAAATATTGAAAATACACTTTCAAAGTTTAGCCTAAAAATCTCTCAAAGCTAGGCCATTTGTTAATCAAATAACAAAGCAAAGACCAATTCAAAGTGAGGTGGCCTTATTATTCTCCAAATATCAATCACATGGACCTAAACAGTAGGATTATTTTTGGAGGCTGAAGTCTTTAAATAGAGAGAGCAATGCAGATGGAAAATCATCTCTTACCCCATCACTCTTCTTCAAGTTTAATTTTAAATTCAGCAGTGTTTTTATTTTCGAACAGAATACGTAGGATTGTTGATTAGATTTGGCAATTTATTTATTCTTGTTCTTAGTTATTTTTTGCACTCTTTTCAGTTAGTTAACAAATATTTCAGTTGTTTGCTGTTATTTTCTTTTCCGCAATTTCAATTTTTGTTCTGATTTTTACAATTTTATATTTTGGTTGAAATTTCGATTAGTTTCAGAATCGATTCGGAGTATACTATTGTTTTTATTTTCTGTTCAAATTCACCGTCGAATTCGTCTAACACGCCTAAGATTTAACTATGGATTTCAATTGTTTTAAAATACAATTCCCTGTATTCGACCTTCATACTAAATGCCTGTGCGCTTGCAGAATTAATTAAAATTTGTGCTTTTCTAATCAATAGAAAAGTCACAACACTAGTCTCTGGTTTGATCCATGGATCAATGGAAAATCTTTAATAAATTACTTGGCTGGAGTAATCTTTATCAATTTGGGGGAACCAATATGAAATTAGAAAGCATTTGTAATGCCCTTGAATTTTAATTAATATTATTTGAGATATTTAATTGGATAAAATAAATAGCATAATGTGAATAATTATGGTGATGAGACTATGGTGATGAGACTAATAAAACCAATGGCCATGTCTTAATGAATGAACCAAAATAAGACTTAACTAAATTAAGAATGAGGAATTTCCTAAGGGGTAAACTTCGAAATGTGGCTACATTTTTTAGTACATATCACTTCCTTCACTTTATTTGACTTTTATTTTCTCATTCATAACCCCTCGCCTATATCTCAGCCGGCCATTAAAAGCTCTAGGAAGAGCATAAATTAAAGAAAAAGCTAAGGAATTAAAGTTAGGAAATTATCTCATTCTCCAGTTAATAATCAAGGTGAATAATCGGGGTTATCATCTCATTTTCAGTGTTTGGATCAGTTATGGGTTATACTCGATTCATGTTTGTGATTTTGGTAAATATATAACCATTTAAGCCTTTGTTTGGATAAGGCTTAGGTGTTTTAAAATGTTAATGGGCTAATTAACACGTTTATTCCGGTTTTGGTTAAATTATGATTTGTTTTGATCTTCATATACTTTGAAATTTCAATATGTTAAAGTATATGATTTATAAGATTTTTGGGGATTTTTCCATAGTGGTTAACTAAGGTAATTAAATTAATTAAGCCTAAGGGCTAAACTGCTATATTGCTTCCGCCTTGGTCAAAGCCGGTGGGAAATTGCTTTCAAAAAAATCGATTTGTGGAAGAAGTATAGTGTTTTGAGAAAAAGGTTGACTATTTTATACTTTTTACTATTTGAAAGTACATGAGCAGTCTCCTCAACCAATCAAAATTAGACAAATAAGATAAAACATCACTTTAATAGGCCCAGTTCAACCTTCGAGTCCAACAAGCCCGCTTTTACCCTTTTTGACAAAGTCGAAAGGCACCTTTCTTCTAAGACGGAAGGTAGACAATTATCCTCTAACAAGGTCGAAAGGTAGGCACGGCGTCAAAGGTAAGAGGGGCGAAGGGATGCAAATGCTGCTTCTATTGCTTTCGAATAGAAACATAATTACTTTCAAGTAAGTTGAAGGGGGATGCTTCGACTCTATCATTTTACAAAAGATTAAATTTTTTATGTATTCAAGAAGGGATTTCGAAGGGGATCTTCAAAAGCTTAAACCTTTAAGAGGATTGTTTTCTAAAAAGGTGTTTTAATACCTTTCGACAAAGTCGAAGGGTTAACCTTCCGACATGGTCGGAAGTATACTTTCGAACGGTTTGCTCCAATACCAACACTTCATTATATTGAACGATTTCAAAAGGTTTTGATTTTGAAAGGTTTAATTTTGAAAGTTTTGACTTTGAAAGATTTTGATCTCGAAAGGTTTGATTTTGAAAGGTTTTAATTTCGAAAGGTTTGATTTCAAAAGATTTTGAAGGCGTTATCTTCAATGATTGCGAAAGGTTTTGAGCTTGATTACTTTTGAACTGTTTATAAATGGTTTTATAAGGGGGACACCCCAGAATTTCGACAAGGTTGAACGGTAGAACCTTTTGACTAGGTCGAAAAGAAACCTTCCGACAAGGTCGAAAGGTAGGACCTTACGACATGTTCGAAAATATGATTTTGTGATGCTTTCAAAAGAAAGGTTTCCAAAGGGGATAACTTTGGATGTCTTTTTGCTTTCGAATGGGGCTTTATTCGAAGGGTTTTAAAGGGCTGTTTTTAGCCATTTTTCTAAAGTAAAACTTTGCTAGGTCGAAGAGGTTACTTCGAAGGGTTGTAGCATAAAATATACATCTTTATTTGAATATATAAGGGGGATCCTTATTTAAATTGAATGTTATAAAACCTTAAGGACACCGGGGTGGGTTTAATGTTTTCGATACATAGTTTGGGGTTACAAACAGAAATATGTTTTCGAAAATATATATTAGGGCAATCAATGTGTTTTTATTTAATTTAACCTAATTGAGGCAACCAATGGGAATAAGTTAAATAGGTGGTATACCTGTGGAAAATAATTAATCATGGGGATCATGAATTTTTATAAATAATCATGGGGATCAAGATTTTTTATAAATAATCATAGGGATCATGAACCTTCATAAATAATCATGGGGATCATGATACTTTAATTGGCCAAGTGATGGGTTCCTGGTTAACCTAGAAAAACCATGGAATGCGCGATGGATAGCCCACATCAAATTTTTAAAGTAAAGAATGTTTTGCTAGAGGTGGTTACCCTTAGGATATGGCACCTAAGGGTTCATAGTCATCTTGGAAAAACTATGAAGTGTGCGGTGGATAGCCCATACCATCTTTTATAAAACAATGTATGATGGATAATCTGCATTTATTTTAAAGAGATTTGGGACGGAAGTCCTATTAAATTTTGGTGGATAGTCATTTTAAAGATTTTAGAGGTGAACTCTAATAAGTTGATTTTAGATGGAAAATATGATAAATTTCTTTTAGATGGGATATCTAATAAATGGGTGGATGAGATATCCAATACATATGATTTATGGCTCTATTTCATATTATGTTAAGACTAATCATTTTAGGTGCAGGGGCATAGTAAATGATTTGCATGTTTATTTTGGATACTAGTGAGGGGAAAACCCATTCCGCTAAGTGGCGAGGTCTCACTAACTATAATAAAAGATGATTATTCATACTAGACTTATTATCTGACTCGAAGTTTGTGTTTCTCCAGAAACTCTCGGTTCTCAAAATTAATTTGAGTAGTCTGAGAGTGAGAAACTTTTTGGTTTTTGGACGAATAAGCTTCCGAAGATGTGCAGGAGGCAGTGTTAGCTATATAGGAGCTATTTTGTGTTTTCCGCTATGATGTACTAAGAACTATAAAGTTCATATTTATTAGTTCTTTGATCATCATAAGGGGTCATTTTCATATGTCGCTCTTATCATATTTTGTACATGTATATGTGATCTAAATATGGTTAACGTCTGGGATTATGTAGTTAAATCTTAAATTGAAATTCATAAGAAATTAGAAATTCTGTTTTGTTGAAGTTTAATTTTTTCTTCATATTTTTGTGTTGTTGCTATGTTGCCAATAGTTTCAATATTCCGATTTCGATCACTTAGAAATAACATCCATGGATGACTACAGCATCCGTAGTAGTTAGAATTAAGCCTCTGGAAGCGGGATGTTACAAGTTGGTATCAGAGCGAGGTTTATGTAGTTAAAAGGAATTTAAACCTTAAAAGATTTTTAAAGCATAATCTAATGAATCTAAAATATGGTTGGGCTTAGGTAAGCTTTTGGTAACGTATGTGAACTTTGCTATAAATACCTAAGCATGTATTCCCCACTCTCTTAGAACGTTCTTCTATATCTTACCAAGATTGGATTTCAGGTAGCATGGAAGTAAGATATGGAGGCAGAAAACGGTAGAGTGAATCAAGGTGGGTGACGCACTACAATGCATGGAAATATTCGACCTAATACTAGGACAAGCAAATGCAAACCGAGATGCAAATGCTAATGTTGGTGCTGAGATTCCACTGGTTGATTGGAAATAATATATCATTTCTTCGTGAATATGATGCAAGTTGGAGCAGCTGTGGGAGTGGCTGTAGGGAATGTTGGAGTAGCTAATCTGGTGGCCCCAGGTGTCAATAATTTTGCCAAGCTAAGTAGGGATTACATTAGTCTTAGAGGAAAGCCTTTTCTGGGAACCGAGGATAAAGTATAAGTGGAGAACTGACTATTGCATTGTGAAAAGATACTTGTAGATCGCGGCTTGACAGATATGCAGAAGAGGAGACTTGCTTCAAGGCAATTGCATGGAGCATCATTTTTTTGGTGGAACAGAGTTACCATAGGGGAGAGCCAGAAGAAGATCTGACTTAGGCTGAATTTCGAAGGAGGTTCGAAGAAAGATTTCTATCAGAGGTTGCCAAGTCAACATTTCTCAAGAAATCTACAGATTTAATCCGGGGGATAGATTGGTGATTGAGTATTCTATAGAGTTTGATGGGCTGTCCCGTTGTGGATATGCTACTGTGGATACTATCATTCAAAGGAATGATAAGTTTATCAGGGGTTTGAATCCTGAGATCGCTAGAGCAACCATGCCAAACCTATGGGATCCATGTCATATTGTTCTGGAGATGGCTATTCGGAATGAAGAGATGCTTTCTACTTTTGGAAAAGGTAAATCGGTTGAGGTTCAGAATTCTCAAGGTAAGAAGCGGAAGTTCTTCAAAAAGAAAGGTGCCCGGTCGGGGGTAGC
Source organism: Allium cepa (assembly GCA_030765085.1). Lineage (NCBI taxonomy): Eukaryota > Viridiplantae > Streptophyta > Magnoliopsida > Asparagales > Amaryllidaceae > Allium > Allium cepa. The sequence continues at coordinate 56,991,497 of CM060939.1, forward strand.
AGCTAAGAAGAGCAAGGCTAATATTGTTTGTTACAAGTGTTACAAGAAGGGGCACTATGCTAATGAGTGTCGCTCGGGTGATGGAAGAGTAGTTGCAGTGAGGCCCGAATGTGAAGTGCTACAACTGTGGCCAGATAGGGCATTACAAGGACTAGTGTCTCGAGGCTGCTAAGGCTGGATAGGGAAAGGTCTTTGCGTTGGAACCATCATCCTCTAGACCAACGGCTACTGAGAAAGGAAAAGCTATGATGGAAGGTACGCTTATGATTCTTAGTACTCTGTTTAGGATACTATTTGATACTGGTGCATCACACTCATTTATATCTCTGTATTCGGTAGATTGATGATGTTTGGAACCTTTATACCTTATTATTCCTTTAAGGGTTGCGAATCCTATAGGAGGGTATGCAACCCTAGAAACGAGAAATGACCAGTTAGAACTTGATTTGTTAGGTCATATGTTTGCATGTAGTTTATATGTTTTGATTTCATGGGTTTCGAGATCATATGGGGTATGGATTAGTTAGATAGATATGATGCTAGGATATTTTGCCAAGAGGGGGAAATATCATTGAGACAACCTAATAGCCGTAACCTAGTTATTTACTCGGCAAGGATTTTGGGGGGAAATGCTTATGCATTATTGGACACCATGGGAACGGAAGCAGAGTTGAAGCAGGTTTATGTAGCAAGAGAGCTTGTGGACGCGCTTGAACCAGTTTCGAGCTTGCCATCGAAAAGAGCTATCGAGTTTTAGGTAGATCTCATACTGGGAGTTGAACCTGTAAGTTGACCATCTAGCAAGATGTCACCAACCGAGATGAAGGAATTGAAGGTGCAGCTAGTGGAATTGGAAGGAAAGAATTTCATCCGGCCAAGCAGTTCACCCTGGGGAATAGCCGCAGTATTCGTGAAGAAGCCGATGGGTCGTTAAGGATGTGTATCGACTATCGTATGTTGAATGAGAGGACGGTCAAGAATAAGTACCTTTACCGATGATCGACGACTTATTCGATCAGTTGAGTGGAGCCACAGTGTTTTCCCAGCTAGATTTCATGACGGTTTTCCATCAACTAAGAGTGGCAATGGACACTATTCCTTTGACGGCGTTTAGGACTGGATATGGGTCTTACGAGTGGTTGGTTATGCCATTTGGGCTTACTAATGTGCCAGCTTTCTTTATGGATTTGATGGACCAGGTTTTCAAAAAGTACCTGGATAGGTTCGTGTTGATTTTTATTGGTGACATTTTGGTATATTCAAAGAATGAGAAGGATCATGCAGATTATCTTAGGATAGTGTTGGAGATGCTAAGACAACATCGGCTGAAGGCGAGGTTCTCCAAGTGTACTTTTTGGAAGAAGGAAGTGAAGTTCTATGGTCATGTAGTTTCCGAGGAAGGGTTAGCAGTTGATTCGGATAAGATCGAAGCTATTAACAGTTGGAAGAGACCGGGACCGTAAGCGAGATTAGTATTTTTCTTGGTCTTGCAGGTAATACCGAAGATTCATTATGGATTTCTCGTGGATAGCGACATCCTTGACTATTCTAATCAGGAAGGACGTGAAGTTTGTTTGGTCTGACAAATGTAAGGATGCATTACTTAAGTTGAAACATTTGTTAACCAATGCGCCTATGTTAGTAGTTCCAAATGGGAATTAGGGAATGGTAGTTTACACCGATGCATGTGGTACCGGGTTAGGTGCTGCGCTAATGCAGAATGGAAATGTTCGTGCCTACGCTTCTAGACAGCTTAGGCCGCATGAAGTGAGATACCCTACTCATTATTTAGGGTTAGCAGCGATAATCTTTGCATTGAAGGTGTGGAGACATTATCTTTTGGGAGAAAGGTTTAAGCCTTTTACGGTTCATAAGTCTCTACGATATATAGTCTCCCAGAAGAAGCTGAACATAAGACAGCAGAGATGGCTGGAATTTGTTGCAGCTTTTGATTTTAGCATTGAGTATACACCGGAAGAAGGAAATAACATCGCGGATGCACTTAGCAAGAAACATCAGATTGTGGTGTTAGCTATATTGGCAAAATGGAAAGACTTGTGCAATTGAGGTTTACTACTTGATCTAGTCGGAATATCGCCATGTTGTCTTGTTTGGAAGTTCGACCAGTGTTGATCGAACGAATTACTTTTAGGCAGGAAGAGGATCCAGTGTTAGCTGAGAGGATTAGAGGGTTAGAAACTAGAGCCGAGGTTGATGACTTAAAGGATTTTATTCTAGACCATAGGGGTTGGTTGAGAAAGGAGGAACGACTATGTATTTCAAGTGTTGAAAACCTTAGGAAGAAATTTCTTAGGGAATGTTATCGATCGATGTTTACGATTCATCCTAGGGGAACCAAGATGTATCAGAATATGAAGAGAAGTTTCTTTTCGAAAGTAATGAAGAGGGACATTGGCTTATGGGTAAAATAGTGTTAAAACTATCAACAAGTAAAAGCCGAACATCAGAAGCCAAGTGGCTTGCTTCAACCTTTGGATGTTCCAGTTTGGAAGTGGGACTCGATATCCATGAATTTTATTGACGGGCTGCCAAAGTCAAATAGGGGTAAAGAAAGCATATGGTTCATAGTGGACAGATTGACCTGCCCATTTTATTCAGGTAAGGTCAACCAGGAGGACACGTGTTTTGGCTAAGTTGTTCATGAAGAACATCGTTAGACTACATGGAATTCCTAGCAATATCATTAGTGGTAGAGACGCTTTGTTTACTAACGAGTTCTAGAAGAGCCCGTAGAGTGTGTTGGTCACTAAGTTCAAGATGAGTACCACATATGATCCTCAGATGGATAGGCAGACAGAAAGAGTCAACAAGATAATAGAAGGTCCGTTGAAGGCTTGTGTGCTGGATTTTAGTGGTTCTTAGGAAGATCACTTGCACTTAGTGGAGTTTTCTATAATAATAGTTATCAGACTACTATAGGAATAGCGCCTTTTGAAGCTTTGCATGGAAGGCCATGCGAATCACCAATATGTTGGTCAGAGACCAGAGGCAGGTTGGTCCTTGGTCCAGATGGGGTAAGGGAGGCGACGAAAAAGATCGAGTTGATACGGAAAAGAATGAAGGAAGATTAGTCTAGACAGAAGAGTTACACAGACAAAAGGCATAAAGACCTAGAGTTCTCAGTTGGAAATAGATTTTTCATCAAGGTATTGCCGATAAATGATGTGGTTTGGTTCGGGAAGATCGAGAAGCTAGCACTGAGATATGTTGGACCATTTCCTATATCAGAGCGGATTGGGAGACTCAAATAATGAGTAGAATTGCCGAGTAGTTTGGACAGGGCCCACAATGTGATTCATGTTTCTCATCTTAGGAAGTATGTTCATGATCCAGAAATTAATATCACTCCGATGGCACTGTAGAACTTAGTGGTGGAACCAGATATGACTTTTGTGAGGCAACCAGTTCGTTTTGTGGCAAAATATGAGAAGAGGCCAAGGAACAAGACAGTCGGGTTGGTGAAAGATCAGTGGAGCGACAACGTGAAGGATTGTACTTGAGAGATAGAAGACAGGATTATGGATATTTTTCCCAGGTTGTTTTAGATGGTATGTTCTATATCGGGTTTATATAGAATTTGGCTGGTAGTTTATACTAGCTTTGCTTACATGGGCTATATGCTTGTTCTTGTGTCGTTATCAAAATTTCAAGGTTGAAATTCTTTAAGGGGAAGTCTGTAATGCCCTTGAAAATAATTAACATTATTTGGGATATTTAATTGGATAAATTAAATAGCAAAATGTGAATAATTAGGGAGATGAGATTAATAAATCCAATGGTCGTGTCTTAATGAATGACTAAATAAGACTTAACTAAATTAAGGAGTAATTTCCTAAGGGGTAAACTTAGAAATGGAGCTTCATTTCTTAGTATATATCTCTTCCTCCACTTTAACTTTCACTTTCTCATTCATAACTCCTCATCTATATTTTGGCTTACCATTAAAAGCTATAGGAAGAGCACAAATGAAAGAAAAAGCTAAGGAATTAAAGCTAGGAAATTATCTCATTCTCCAATTAACTAATTATGATGAATAATCATGTTTACCATCTCATTTTCTATGTTTGGATCAGTTATGGGTTATACCCGATTTATGTTTGTGACTTTGGTTAGGATACAACCATTAAAACCTTTGTTTGGATAAGACTTAGGTGTTTTAAAATGTTAATGGGCTAATTAACACGTTTATTTCGGTTTTGGTTAAACTCCGAGTTGTTTTGATCTTCATATGCTTTGAAATTTTAATATGTTGAAGTATATGATTTTTAAGCTTTTTGATGATTTTTGGGGATTTTTCCTTAGTGGTTAACTAAAGTTAATAAATTAATTAAGCCTAAGAGCTAAATTACAATATTGCCCCTATCTTGGTCAAAGTCGAAGGGAAATTGCTTTCAAAAAAATTGATTTGGTGAAGAAGCATAGTGTTTTGAGAAAAAGGTTAAATATTTTATACTTTTACTATTTGGAAGTACAGGAGTCCTTAGCCAATCAAAATTAGACAAGTCAGATAAAACATCACTTCAGTAGGCCCAGTTCTACCTTCGAATCCAACAAGCCCACTTTTACCCTTTTTAACGAAGTCGAAAGGTACCTTTTGTCTAAGACAGAAGGTAAAAAATTACCCTCCAATAAGGTCGAAAGGTAGGCATAGTGTCAAAGTGAAGAGGGGCGAAGGGATGGGGAGGCTGCTTCCATTGCTTTCGAGTAGAAACATAATTACTTTCATATAAATTGAAGGGGGATCCTTCGACTTTATTATTTTACAAAAGACTAAAAAAATTATGTATTCAAGAAGGGGTTTCGAAGGGATCTTCAAAAGCTTAAACCTTCAAGAGTATTTTTTTTAAAATGTTTTCTAAAATGGTGTTTTAATACCTTTCGGCAAAGTCGAAGGGTTAACCTTCCAACATGGTCTGAAGTATACTTCTAAAGGGTTGGCTCCAATACCAACACTTCATTGTTTTGAATGATTTCGAAAGGTTTGTTTCGAAAGGTTTGATTTCGAAAGGTTTTGATTTCGAAAGGTTTTGATTTTAAAAGTTTTTTATTTCAATGGATTTGATTTCGAAAGGTTTTGAAGGGGTTATCTTCAATGATTGCGAAAGGTTTTAAGTTTGATTACTTTCGAAATGTTTGTAAATGGTTTTATAAGGGGGGATATCCCAGACTTTCTACAAGGTCGAAGGGTAGAACCTTTTGACTAGGTCGAAAAGAAATCTTCCAACAAGGTCGAAAGGTATGATTTTGTGATGCTTTCAAAATTAAGGTTTCCGAAAGTGATAACTTTTGATGTTTATTTTCTTTCGAATGGGACTTCATTCGAAGGATTATAAAGGGCTGTTTTTAGTCATTTTTCTTAAGTAAAACTTTGCTAAGTCGAAGAGGTTACTTCAAAGGGTAATAGCATAAACTACTTATCTTTGTTTGAATAAATAAGGGGGATCCTTATTTAAATTTAATGTTATAAAACCTTAATGACACCAGGGTGGGTTTGAGGTTTTCAATACATAGTTTGGGGTTACAAACAGAAATATGCTTTCAAAAATATACATTGGGGCTATCAATGTGTTTTTATTTAATTTAACCTAATTGAGACTACCAATGGGAATAGGTTAAAGAAGTGTATACCTGGCGAAAATAATTAATCATGGGGATCATGAATTTTTATAATAATCATGAGGATAATGATATTTTAATTGGCTAAGTGATGAGTTCTTGGTTAACTTAGGAAACCATGGAATGTGCGGTAGTGTGACGCCCCACCTCTATACTCACGCTAGCCAAGAACACTACGAAGTAATGCCGTCAACTAGCACGAAGAATAAGGCTGTTAAGGAGCGACCATCCATGTAATTGCTTTGTGCGAGCACCGATATGTCAGATAGTATAACACGTATTTCATTTCAAAAGGAAATCCGACATGCCGATACAAACTCAAAGTTACTACACAGTGGCTATGATATCTTTGGAAATAAATATAGAAATAAACATAACACAAATCAGTCACAGATATCCATATCACAATGGCGGAAATAGATATGAATATAACACTTAAAAGTGTTTATCAGAGTAGTGGTCAAACAAGATCCACAATATCACAAAAGAATAGATACAAGTGCTGGACAAAAGAATAAGTACACATCAATGAGTCTATATTTCGAGTGTATAACAATAAAAACTACCAATATAGTGTAGTTAGCCAAAAGTCAGGTAAAATTCCCAAATGAGGAGTCAAGTAAAAGCACCTGTAACATCTCGGTCTGACTTGAGTATTATTTAATAAGAAAATAATAAACGGATCAGTCTAGCTATAAATATCAGATAAATATTGAGATAGAATACGAGATATAACAAAAACGTATAATAACAATAATGTCATACTATGAAAAGTATACATTAGAAAATCTACCAAAATCATACAATATCTCAAGAGTCTCATAACATAAAAAAGAATGTCATATTCTTTATTTTATTCACCAAACCACAAATATTGACATCATATCGCTGCCAATCATAAAAGCTGGTGAAACACAAATTGTAGAAATCATCAAATAGAAATCCAGAAATCGCAAAAGGGGGTGGCCTATCACAAAACGGGAGCATGTAAACTCACCAACACGTGTATCACAAATGGAACGCTATCTCATGGTCGCTAACCATAGAGTCGGTTCATCGACATAGTACAACAGTACGCCCGAGGAGCCCGAAACTCAAATAATTCGAAACAACGACGTATTACAACGGTACGCCCGATGAACCTGATAAGCTGGTACAACAACGTAGTAGAAAGGCACGTCCGATGGACCGAACTCCATAAAGAACATGGCTCGCTAGCCCATAAAAAATGAGTAGAAACTCCAAAGAATACATAGGTCATTGGCCTATAAAATAAATGAGACGAAACTCAATAAAACGTGGTACCGTCCCCAACGTGGACAAAGTGACATAGCATATTGCTAGTCTAAATTACAAAAAATGATTATCAATGATCGTCATGTAGTGTCAATTACACTAAGCTAGTAAATAGATAAGTTTAGCATCATGTCCCATAACCACTTGCTTAACTTAAGCATTTACGAACAAATTGTAAATCTCCACTCGTAAGTTGTCACAAGAGTTTCAATCGAACGAGTCTAAGAATTAACCGACAAAGTAAACGCAAGCTTTTCATACCACTTGTTTTGCAAATTCGTTTAATTGGATTTCTCGAACGAATGAGGTAAAAATTTGTATATACTAATAGGTTGGAAAACGGTTTTATAAACGAGTTTGATATTGAAAATAGAGTTGAAATCATCTTTGTGAAAGAGTTTGAATATTTACTACTAGTATAGAAACCTCTACGTTTTAATGTGAAAAAGCACAAAAAGGATTGTAGAAACAATTAATCACCAAAATTTCACGTTCAAAGACGTGAATTAAATCCAAAGAAATCGATTCCAAATCCATCAAAATGGATATACCCAAAAATTCCAAAATAGAAGTCATCAAGGTCGATAATAAATGATAACAATAAATCGGAAAACCATGAATCGATAGAAATTGGAAATCACACAAAATAGGCTAAATAGGAAAATAGGAGCAGGTCAATCGACTGACTGCAATTGGCCAGTCGACTGATCCAGAAACCTAGAAATTTCATTTCCTGAAGTCAGTCGACTGATTGCAGGAAACGGAGACTCCCTGTCTCTGTAAATAGCCTCGGAACCTTTATTTGCTACAGCCAGTCGACTGACTGCAAGAGGTCAGTTGACTGACTGAGTCGTGGGCTGTTTTTCAGCCTATCAAATGAAGAGCAAACTCTTCCAAAATGCAACCGAACGAGTAAGGCGCTAGGGGTTTATGCCAATCGACAACCCGTCCTCAAAGGCTCTTCGATTCATCACCAAAAGCATGTTTAAACATCAAAGTTAGGATTTTTGAAGATTTGACTTCAAAACACCAAAAATTGGAATATTCACCAATTCAATCCAAACCAAAAGCAAATGCACATGAATAAGTGTTAGGAATTCATACCCAACTATCATAGATAGTTATACACACAGATGTGAGATAAAATATCACCTTTTGCACAAAAACAAGGAAGAAGAAGCTATAGAGCAAGGTAAAAGCGATCACTCCTCGATTCCAACCCAAGAAGCTTGAATCTAAGCTTAAAAGAAAAACATTTCCTAAGTTAGGTTTAGGAATTTTTGAAACTGAAGGTAGAATGAGTTGGAGAAGAAGAAGAGGATGCTTACCAATAGCTTCTCTTTGAATTTGGAGTTAGAGGTTGGATTTGCAATGGAACTAGGGCTTAGGAATTCTAATTCTTTTTCTCTTCTCCCATTTTTATGAAAGCTTGAAGGTATTAGGAAATGAGATCGAATGAAGAGGAGTGGGGGTTGAGCTAGAGTTAATAGTTTAGGCTAACCCAAACCCAAAGTGCAAATGTCAAATTTTTAGATAGCTCTAAACATATCGATGTTTATACTCAAAAAGGTCGCAAACGGCGTTTTGAACTCAATGGAAGTGGTTTCGAGTTCTAATTCGACCGTATGCAAAAAGTAGCATTTCGGTTATAATCCTACTAACGATGCTATATTTAAATAAAATATTTAAATACACAATCGTAAAATATGTGGGTTGTTACAAACTAAACTTCGTTCCCTCCTTAAAGAAATTGCGTCCTCGCAATATTTAAGCAGAAAATAATAAGTAACAACCATAAAAGCATATCAACACAAAAGAAATTTGAAATAAGAAGTTCACCTCAAAGAGCATGGAAAAGTAAGTCCGGATGTGTTCGCTCGATGAATTCTCTAGATTCCCAAGAATAATCCTTAGGACTTGAGGACCATTGAACCTTCACAAGAGAGACATCTTTATTTCGAAGGCGTTTAACCTTCGATGCAATAATACGAATAGGATGTTGCCCATAAGTCAAATTAGGTGAAACTTTAATTTCTTCAACAATATCGGGCTCAAGAATAGAATCAGAATCTCGAAGGCATTTCCGTAATTGAGAAACGTGAAACACGTCATGAATAGCAGAAAACTGAGCCGGTAATAAAAGGCGATAAGCCACGGAACCAATACGTTCGGTGATGGGAAATGGACCAATATATCGAGGTGCTAATTTTCCCGATCGACTGAAACGCACAACACCCTTCATAGGTGAAACACGAATAAACACAAAATCTCCCATAGAAAATTCTAATTTCCTTCTTCGGTTATCGGCATAGGATTTTTGCCTACTTTGAGCTCTTTCATCCTATGATGAATAAGGTCAATCTTTTCTATGGAATCATGAGTAAAATCTGGACCTAAAACCAGCTTCTCACCGGCCTCAAGCCAACAAGAAGGAGATCGGCATGACCTTCCATAGAGTGCCTTAAAAGGTGCCATACCAATACTAGATTGGAAGCTATTATTATAGGAAAACTCAACAAGAGAAATATGATCTTCCCAACTTCCACCAAAATCAAGAACACATGCACGAAGAAGATCTTCAAGAGTTTGATTTACACGCTCAGTTTGTCCATTGGACCGGGGATGATAAACGGTGCTAAAATTAAGCTTCGTTCCCAAAGCTTTTTGAAGACTCTTCCAAAATCCAATAGTAAACAATGGATCACGATCACTAACAATAGAAGAAGGAACTCCATGTAATTTTACAATTTCTTTAATAAAGAGTTTGGCCAAGAGAGGAACGGTTCGATTGGCCCGAACGGGAATAAAATGGGCTGATTTAGTAATTCTATCAACTATCAACCATAAGCTATCATGACCCGAACGAGAACGGGGAAGGCCGTTTACAAAATCCATGGAAATTTGATCCCACTTCCAAATTGAAATGTCTAAAGGCTGCAATAACCCACCGGGCCTTTGATGCTCGGCCTTAACAAGTTGGCAATTCATGCAATGCTTAATGAAGTTAGCAATGTCAGATTTCATTCCATCCCAAAAATAAAGTCGCTTCATATCCGCGTACATTTTATTACTACCGGGATGAATGGTAAACTTAGAACGATAAGAATCTTCTAAAATGTCTTTATGAAGATCACTAATATTTGGCACGATAAGTCTACCAAATTTTGGAATACCGCCACGAGAATCAATATCAAAGTCTTTCAAACCTTCAATATCAATTTTATCCCTACAACTTTGACTAAGAAGAGCCAATTCGGGATCTAGCTTTTGAGCTTCAAGAATGCGGTCTAAAAGAGATGGATGAGCCTCAAGGCTACATAAAACAAGAGATGAACTTAAATCGAATTCAGGATCTCGAATCTCACAAGTGGATAAAGTCTCGAGATCATTCCACTCAGATATCATCATAGAAACAACCGCTTGTTGCTTACGGCTAAGTGCATCGGGAACACGATTTCCCTTTCTGGGAGTATAAAGAATATCAAGATCATAAGATGCAAGAAATTCGAGCCAACGTTGTTGACGCAAATTAAGTTCCTTTTGAGAAAATAAATACTTCAAAGATTTATGATCGGTATAGAGAATAAATTTCTCTCCCAAAAGGTAATGACGCCAAATTCGAAGGGCGAAAACAATAGCCGCGAGCTCTAAATCATGAGTGACATATCTAGTCTCGACTGGCTTCAATTGCCTAGAAGCAAAAGCAATAACACGTTCTCTTTGCATAATAACGGCACCCAATCCAACACTAGCGTCGGTATAAACGATAAAATCTTTGTTCCCCCGAGAATAACAAGAATAGGAGCATTGGAAAGGAGTCCTTTTAATTTCTGAAAAGAAGCTTCACATTTTTCTGACCAAATGTGTTTAACTCCCTTCTTTGTCAAGCTAGTAAGAGGCACGGCAATTTTAGAAAAGTCCCTTATGAACCGGCAGTAATAACCTGCCAATCCAAGAAAGCTACGAATCTCCGTCACACTCTCCGGTCTCTTTCAATCTTGAATCGCTTCAATCTTTGAAGGATCCATGGAAATTCCGGATTCAAAAATGATGTGACCAAGAAATTTCACACGAGATTGCCGAAAATGGCACTTTAATTTTTTTTTGCTTTCAATTGATTGCTCCTAAGAGTTTCCAACACAATTCGAAGATGCTTTTCGTGATCTTCCTCGGTTTTAGAATACACAAGAATATCATTAATAAAGATGAGAACGAATTGATCGAGGAAGTCTTTGAAAACTCGATTCATAAGGTTAACGAAATAAGCTGGAGCATTCGTTAACCCAAATGGCATAACAAGCCATTCATAAGATCCATAACGAGTATGGAACGATGTCAAAGGAATACTATCCTCTGCAATACGAAGCTGATGGAAACCGGTTGCTAAGTCTAATTGTGAAAAGACTCTAGCACCACTAAGTTGGTCGAATAAATCATCAATCCAAGGTAAAGGATATTTATTCTTGATAATAAGATCATTAAGCTTGCGATAGTCAATGCAAAGCCTAAGTGTACCATCGGATTTCTTCACAAAAATAGCAGAAGCTCCCCAAGCAGTGGAACTAGAACGAATAAATTGCTTCGTCTCCAATTCGGATAATTGTTTGCGCATCTCCTCATTTTCTTTATTGGACATACAATAAGGAGGAAGAGTAATAGGTAGAGCTCCAGAAATTAGATTAATTCTGAACTCAATTGCTCGCTTAGGTGGTAATCCTAAAACGGGCTCAAATATGTCGGAAAATTCACGAACAACGTGAATAAGAGAAATGACATCTTCCTCATCATCATTATCGTCATCATGAGGATTTAAAGAATATAAAGATGTGGTGAAGTTGGAATCCGAATCTTTAAGAACAATAGAAATCTTCTTAACAGATTGAGGATGTCAAAGATGAATAGTCCGCTCAGGACATAGGATACGGGCTTCATAACGGTTAGCCAATGCATTCCCAAAATCATTCCGAAGCCCAAGTAACGCATGACATGCAAATCGGCTCGGAATGAAAAATCACACAAAATAATCTCGACATCACTACAAAGAAAAATGAATGTTGCGGATCCACCGACTGGATTCGTAATTCTCAAAGAAGTCATTAAAGCCATAACACTCAAAGGAAAAGTATCAACAAGCTCATTTGATATAAAATAATGGGATGCACCCGTATCAAAAAGAACTCGAATAGATTGATCATGAAACATAATAATGCCATCAAGGATAGAATGAGAAATACCTTGACCACGAGAAGTATTACTAGGAGTTTGCACCACATTTAGCTTTCCCTCCTTCTTGCCTTGAAGTTTGGGATATTAAGATAGAAGATGACCCGAACTTTTGCAATAGCAACAAAAGAGAGGTTTCGAACATCTATTAGCATAATGGTCCCAGAACCACAATTGTAGCATTGCCCACTACTAAGGGTAGGAGTCCTTGCTACCGAAGCTACTTGCTTCCCTTTCTTGTTGGGATTTGGGCCTTTGAATTTAATAGGCCTTTTCTTGTTGTCGTTGAAGTTTGGTTTGGCTTTAACAACTTCAACATCACTCTCTCTATCTGCCTCTTCAAGTCGAAAAGAGATATCAATAAGTTGATCGAAAGCAACTTCCAATTTCAGAAGTAATGGCTTCTTGAGATTTTTATTCAAGCCATAGACAAATATCTGATTCTTCTTCAATGGGGTATTAATATACCCAACCCCATATTTAGAAAGAGATTCGAAAGATGTGACATATTCCGTCATAGAAGATTTACCTTGAACAAGGTCAATAAAACGACGGGCCAAAGTCACCTTTTCAGCATCCAACACAAACTTTAGTCGAATCTTCCCCGGAATTGCTCCCAAATAAGATCCGCTTCATTAATTTTAGAAATAAGAAGCTCATACCAATCTAATGCTCTTTCTTGGAGCATACTAGAAGCCACTTGGACTCGATGAAGATCAATAAGATTCACAGGAGAAAAGATGCGATCGCATGTTCTAAGCCAAGCTTGGACTTGAATGACGCTTTCAGAACCCATGAATGGCTTCCCACCCAAGTTGGTATAGTCACTGCACAAGCGCGCAAACCCGGGTTTAGGGTGAGTAGGCTCTGGAACGGGTCCGGTAGCCTGAGCATTCTTTACTAGATCTAGAAGTTGTTGTGCAGACATAAACACTCCATCCTAGGGAGTAGCAATAGACTGAACGGCGCCAGGACAGCCTGGTCTAACCATTTCTCTTCTTTAAGAAAGAAAGAAAGAAAGAAAGAAGAAGAAAAAGTTATTCTCAGATTGAATATCAAACAATAATGATTGATAAAACAAGGCATCACAAAGAAAATAGGATAGAACGTGTCTAATGACTAGAATAAAATCCTAAGGCACGAGACCTAAGATAGACTTAGGACAATGATCCTTGTTAAATTATTCTACACTGTTCCGAAGTTTAGCTCTGATACCAATCTGTGGCGCCCCACCTCTATACTCACGCTAGCCAAGAACACTATGAAGTAATGCCGTCAACTAGCACGAAGAATAAGGCTGTTGAGGAGCGACCATCCATGTAATTGCTTTGTGTGAGCACCGATATGTCAGATAGTATAACATGTATTCCATTTCAAAAGGAAATCTGAGCTACTACACAGTGGCTAGATATCTTCGGAAACAAATATAGAAATAAACATAACAGAAATCAGTCATAGATATCCATATCACAAACGCGGAAATAGATATGAAAATAACACTTAAAAGTGTTTATCAGAGTAGTGGTCAAACAAGACCCACAATATCACAAAAGAATAGATACAAGTGCTGGACAAAAGAATAAGTACACATCAATGAGTCTATATCTCGAGTGTATAACAACAAAAATTACCAATATAGTGTAGTTAGCCAAAAGTCAGGTAATACTCCCAGATGAGGAGCCAAGTAGAAGCACCTGTAACATCTCGGTCTGACCCGAGTATTGTTTAATAAGAAAATAATAAACAGATCAGTCTAGCTATAAGTATCAGATAAATATTGAGATAGAATATGAGATATAACAAAAACGTATGATAACAATAATGTCATACTATGAAAAGTATACATTAGAAAATCTACCAAAATCATACAATATCTCAAGAGTCTCATAACATCAAAAAGAATGTCATATTCTTTATTTTATTCACCAAACCACAAATATTGACATCATATCGCTGCCAATCATAAAAGCTGGTGAAACACAAATTCTAGAAATCATCAATTAGAAATCCAAAAATCGCAAAAGGGGGAGGCCTATCACAAAACGGGAGCATGTAAACTCACCAACACGTGTATCACAAACGGGACGCTATCCCATGGTGGCTAACCATAGAGCCGCTGCATCGACGTAGTACAACGGTACGCCTTAGGAACCTGAAACTCAAATAATTCGGAACAACGACGTAGTATAACGGTACGCCCGATGAACCTGATAAGCTGGTACAACAACGTAGTACAAAGGTACGTCCGGTGGACCGAACTCCATAAAGAACATGGGTCGCTAGCCCACAAAAAATGAGTAGAAACTCCAAAGAATACATAGGTTGCTAGCCTATAAAAGAAACGAGACGAAACTCAATAAAACATGGTACTGTCCCCAACGTGGACAAAGTGACATAGCATATTGCTAGTCTAAATCATAAAAAATGAACATCAATGATCATTAAGAAGCGTCAATTACACTAAGCTAGTAAATAGATGAGTTTAGCTTCATGTCCCATAACCACTTGCTTAACTTAAGTATTTACGAACAAATTGTAAATCTCCACTCGAAAATTGTCACAAGAGTTTCAATCGAACGAGAATTAACCGACAAAGTAAACGCGAGCGTTTCATACCACATGTTTTGCAAAGTCGTTTAATTGGATTTCTCGAACGAATGAGGTAAAGGTTTGTATATACTAATAGGTTGGAAAACGGTTTTATAAACGAGTTTGATATTGAAAATAGAGTTGAAATCATTTTTGTGAAAGAGTTTGAATATATACTACTAGTATAGAAACCTCTACGTTTTAAAGTGACAAAGCACAAAAAGGATTGTAGAAACAATCAATCACCAAAATTTCACGTCCAAAGACATGAATTAAATCCAAAGAAATCAATTCCAAATCCATCAAAATGGATATACCCAAAAATTCCAAAACAGAAGTCATCTAAGTCTCGATAATAAATGATAACAACAAATCGGAAAACCATGAATTGATAAAAATTGGAAATCAACACAAAATAGGCTAAATAGGTAAATAGGAGCAGGTCAGTTGACTGACTGCAATTGGCCAGCCGACTGATCCAGAAACCTGGAAATTTCATTTCCCGCAATCAGTCGACTAATTATAGTGGCCAGTCGACTGATTGCAGGAAACAGAGACTCCCTGTCTCTGTAAACAGCCTCGGAACCTTTATTTGCTACAGCCAGTCGACTGACTGCAAGAGGTCAATCGACTGACTGAGCCGTGGGCTGTTTTTCAGCCTATCAAATGAAGAGCAAACTCTTCCAAAATGCAACTGAACAAGTAACGGCGCTAGGAGTTTATGCCAATCGACAACTCATCCTCAAAGGCTCTTCGATTCATTACCAAAAGCAAGTTTAAACATCAAAGTTAGGATTTTTGAAGATTTGACTTCAAAAAACCAAAAATTGGAATATTCACCGATTCAATCGAAACCAAAAGCAAATGCATATGAATAAGTGTTAGGAATTCATACCCAACTATCATAGATAGTTATAGACATAGATGTGAGATAAAAATCTCACCTTTTGCACAAAAACAAGGAAGAAGAAGCTATAGAGCAAGGTAAAAACAATCACTCCTCAATTCCAACCCAAGAAGCTTAAATCTAAGCTTAAAAGAAAAACATTTCCTAAGTTAGGTTTAGGAATTTCTGAAATTGAAGGTAGAATGAGTTGGAGAAGAAGTAGAGGATGCTTACCAATAGCTTCTTTTTGAATTTGGAGTTAGAGCTTGGATTTGCAATGGAACTAGGGCTTAGGAATTCTAATTCTTTTTCACTTCCCCCATTTTTATGAAAGCTTGAGGGTATTAGGAAATGAGAGTGAATGAAGAGGAGTGGGGGTTGAGCTAGAGTTAATAGTTTAGGCTAACCCAAACCCAAAGTCCAAAGTGCAAAGGTCAAATTTTTAGCTAGCTCCATGGGTTCATAAAAGTAGCATTTCAATGGAAGTGGTCCCGAGTCCTAATTCGACTGTATGCAAAAAGTAGCATTTCAGACTGTAATCCGACTAACGATGCTGTATTTAAATAAAATATTTAAACACACAATCATAAAATATATGGGTTGTTACAGGTAGATAGCCCACATTAAATTTCTAAAGTAAAGAATGTTTTGCCAGAGGTAGTTAGCCTCGGGATTTGGCACCCATGGGTTCATAGTCATCCTAGGAAAATTATGGAGTGTGGGTGGTTAGCCTGCACCATCTTTTATAAAACAATGTACGATTAATAATCTGCATTTATTTTAAAGGGATTTGGGATGGAAGTCCTATTAAATTTTGACGGATAACCATTTTAAAGATTTTAGAAGGGAACTCTAATAAATTAATTAGATGGAAAATCTAATAAATTCCTTTTAGATGAGATATCTCATAAATGGGTGGATGGGATATCCAATACATATGATTTATGGCTTTATTTTATATTATGTTAAGACTAATCATTTTGGATGCAGGGGCATAGTAAATAATTTGCATGTTTATTTTGGATACTACTGAGGGGAAAACCTGTTCCGCTCTACGGCATGGTCTCACTAGATATCTATTTAAGATAAGAGATGATAGGGGATTATTTATACTAGACTTATTGTCTGACTTGAAGTTTATGTTTCTCCACAAACTCTCGGGAACTCAAAATTAATTTAAGTAGTCTGAGAGTGATAGACTTTCGGGTTTTTGGAGAATAAGCTTCCGAAGATGTGCATGAGGCAGTGTTAGCTATATAGGAGCTATTTGTGTTTTCCACTGTGATGTACTAAGAATTGTAAAGTTCACATTTATTAATTCTTTGATCATCATAAGGGGACATCTTCATATGTTGCTCTTATCGTATTTTGTACATGTATATTTGATCTGAACCTGGTAAACGTCTGGGATTATGTAATTAAATATTAAATTGAAATTCATAAGAAATGAGAAATTCTATTTTATTTTAGAAATTTTCATATTCTTGTGTTTCTGTGTTGCCGATAGTTTCAAGATTCTGATTTCAATCACTCAGAAATAACACCTATGGATGACTGCAGCATCCATAGCAGTTAGTTATGAGCCTCTAGAAGTGGGATGTTACAATATTATTCAAAATTCATTATGGAATACCCAGCTATAACCAATATCATCCATATTCAATTCCACAATAAATAAAATGGAAATCGACCCAAGCCAAGATGAAGACAACTGGATCTGAAAACTATCATCAAAACAAAAATGCCCATTTAAAAACACTTGGGATTTCATTAAAGGGGAAGAAATGGAAGTGGATTGGTACAAATCAATCTGAAATACAGTTAATTGTCCACAAATGGCATACTGCACCTACTTTTACATTTTTAATCGAATGCCAATAAGAGACAAATGTACAAAGTAAGATAAAAACAGAGGAAACATCAACTGCCTACTATGTAAAAAAGAGGCAAAAAATATTGAACATCTTTTCTTATTGTTCGTATTCAAGACATATATGTTCGTAGCCAAAAGAAAGTTAAATCTCAATCAACAATTTGAACTTCAAAATATCATAGAAAGTATATAATATATTCAAAAGGTCTTCAAAGGGAAAGAAAAAGAATTCAATAAAGCATGCATAGTTCTGACTACATTAGTATATTTTTATGGAAGGAAAGGAATAATAGACTTCCCAACAACAGTGAAATGGACAGTCTATTATTATGGAAAGCCATTAAAATAAAATATAATATTATACTTCAAAAGGCTTCTAAGTCAATCAACTTCAACAGTCAAAGCCATAAATTTGTGATTCAGATAACGTTGAAGAAAAAGTTAAAGAATACTTACAAAGGGGAAAATTCTCCTCTGAGAATTCCCTTCAATCAAGCAACAAAAAATGGTCAAATGAGCCAACAAATGAACATCACAGTAAAGAAATAACATAGCCTAAAATGTAGAAATTCAACCCACTAACTCATTTCTTCTATTATATGAGATGTTTTACCCAATGATTAGAGGAAAAAGTTCAAATCCATAGTGAGGAATGACTCTATACAAAGCAGTAACATTATAAGAAATGCCAAACTAATAATTCCATACTATGTTTTATTAGAGGAAGTAAAAACTTGTCCTAAAAAACATAACTAATGCGAATATCATGTCTGTTTAGCATTTTCCATGAGTTATAAAATTTTCTACCTTGTTGTAAAATTTGTGATTAGCCTCATAAGGACCCAACTTAATGATTAATTGATTTGGAAATTTTGTGGTCAAACAAAAAAATTATGAGGAATGTTTCAACCGTTGCTAAATATATTTTACCCGAGACAAAACATAGGATGGAGCAAGATGTACTTATACATAACAAAATATGCCATTTTGCTGTACAGATTAAGAATTAACTATATGCATAAAAGAAAATCCTTACACTGAAACGAAAAAGTATAATAAATGTTCTATTCTAACTGCAAAACCAATATTCCGATTGTGGACTACATAAGCCTATTTCATCAACTACTGTCGTACACATGAAATCGGCAAAAAAATTCAGGTAGAACTAAGTTCTCTATTGCATAAGAATTTGAATCATGCAAGTCGGTAGTAATTAGGAATCTTACCTAGCGTAGGATAGATGATTGGGTCAACAAAGGTAGAGCATAGACGACTCGGCCAATAAAATCACTATGCTGCCTCACGTAACCGGTACGAGCAAGGGCATAACATCCATAGGAAAGCGCGATTGGAAAAAAGGTGGAACCATCGAGCTGGCATAAGCAAACAACAGCGGTTGGAGATATCTAACAATGATGATGAGCTGGGGGTAACACTCGCCTCTTTGAAGTTGAAAGTGACTGATTTTACCCTAAACGAAAATTAGGGTTAGGTATCTAGGAGGATTTGAAGGAAATAATATACGGAACTGATATTATGACGATTCAGTTACATAATACAAGTGTCAAAATCGTGTTCGGTAGATGGAGGCTGTGTGAGAGCTCACTATTCCATGCTCAATATTAATAGTATGGTATAGAGTTTAGAGGGAATTAGGCTGAAGGAAAAACCTGAGAACACTTTTAGTCTGAAGGACAGAAGTTTTAAAATTTAGTCTGAATGACAAAAAATGATATATTCATATAGCATTACACATCCATAATGCTATATTCATATAGCATTACACATCTATAATGCTATATACAATACAATTTTATAAGTTTCTGCATACACAAACAAGCAGCTGTGTAATGCTATATGAATATAGCATTACACATGTGCAATGCTATATGAATATATCATTTTTTGTCCTTCAGACTAAATTTTAAAACTTCTGTCCTTCAGACTAAAAGTGTTCTCAGGTTTTTCCTTCAGCCTAATTCCCTGTAGAGTTTAACTAATTTTTAAGCCTTAAATAAATAATTAGTGCCAACATTTTTTTAGCACAACATTTGTTTTAGTTTCTATTATTAATTTGAATGGTTGAATTCAGCAAAATATCTAACGACATTGTTATGGACTGCCAGCGTGAACTCAATCCTCGATGATATTTAAATAATTTAAATACCAAAGTTTATATGGACTTTTTTTAATTATAGCATCGAGTACGAATTTAGTTGCTTATAGATCATTCAAGCGAAGTCCAATTTCTAATCAATATCTTTTTTGCAATAATTATATCACTAAGATATCTAAAGTTTGATCAATGATAAAAAACTCTTGCAATACTGGTTAACTCTGATAACATTCATTGGTTAATCGTTTTACTCTGGCCAGAGATTTTATCTTTAAGTTGATTACCAATTACTAGATACTAACATTCAACAATAAATAAGTTGAATTAGTATTTAAATTCAAGTAGTTCAACATGTACCCAAGTGTGGTCGTAACACGGTCGTGACATCATGTGATTGACCATGTTCGAAATACATTTTAGCTACTTAAATTCAACAATACTCTCACGTCTGAAGAATACCGCACGTGGTTACATTTGATCTTCCATTTTATCTTATTTATATTAACCTATAGAAATTATGGTCGATTCGTTATGTGATTGTTTCAAACAACCACAAGTAAATAATCTCTTACTGTCCTCAACGTTCATGAGTAATTCACCATCCACCGTATGAAGGGCATTACAAAAACTAGTCTCAATTAATATATTGATATCGTATTCTTGATATATCCCGAGTAGAAATAATTTAAGGATAAGTATTTTGAGTGCTCGATTCAAAACTCATAGTCACTGACATATTCACAATTACAATCGATAAACTACCTATCCTATGGATTTTCTACTTTTATATATTTAATGTATTCATACCATTACCTATATCACAATATAATAACGTATAATAAAAAAATGAAGGAATAATTTATTTCGAACAAGATTCTTATGCAAGAGTTGATTATCTAATAAATTACATGATTGCCCACGCCCTTAACTCTATCAATCCCCTACTTGAACTTTAGGCTAATTATGGAGCCTTGTGCTCATATCTTTGATCGGTCTACCTAAATTATACCGATAGAGAGAACCTTACTAAATGGATCTATTATGTTACCTCTAATATCTGTTCTTTCGATTGCTACCATGTCACTGATAACTATCTTATCAGGTGGAACTCATAGAGAATGCGCCTCGACCTCCTACGTGAAAATTGCTATGGATCGAGTAATATGAAATATTCTACTAAACAGAGGCTTGTATATCAACAAGGTATATATATCTAATAACTAGTAAGTAAGCAGCGAAATAAAGTAAAGAAAGTACAAACGATCACACTAGAGATTTTTATTCTAGTTCGAACTTCCTATTCTACATCCAGTCCTAAAAACCTTCTAGATTTAAATGATACCCTCACATTTTCCTGAGGAATAGACACCTAAGCAGTAGAACATGATATCAATATGATTGTCTAAGTAGTCGAACGGTACTTTTTCTTGAGCAGCAGAACATGATTTCAACTACAAAAATAGTAAACAAGTTTGTGACTTTGTATGCTCTAGTATAGCACAGTTGAGTCGATAAGTACAACCTTCCTACAGTCTTCTTCTTAAAGTGGTATGCTTGTGTATTCGTAAAGAATTGAAAGTAAATTAATCACAAAAGAGATAGCCTTGAAAAAACAAGTGATCGAATAGAATGCAAATGAATATTTTGACTGATCAGTGAATTCAAACAAGAGATTTAGAATGTAAAGTAGTAGATTAGATTGTGAATTCAAGAATACAGATTGCTTTACATAGAGAATGAGTAGATGTAACTATTAGTAAAGTATGATAACTTATCGAAGATTTGTAGCCATTGTTGAAGGGAAGTGTCGCTTCATGGAGAGGAAGATCCCTTCAAAATCTCAAATAAAAAATGACAATTGCAACATTCAGACGATTAAACTAATGAATTTAGTCGATTGAATTAAAAGGATTTTTATCCTAAAAGAAAACAGTGCAAAAACCCTTGAATTCAGTCGACTTAGTATACCAAGTTAGTCGACTGAATTCTATTTAAAGATAAAAGTTGTGTTCGCTCATTTGCTTATAGAACTTTCTTTCTAAACTAGTGACCCGGGTTTGAGTCTTGATCCATTTTGAAAGCTTTATTTTTATTTAAAATATGCATGCCCAATGACCCAGTTCAAGTCCTGCTTCATGTATGTTTTTTGAAAACTTGCATTGCTTTTATAAAATATATCGAATATGTTAGTATATATGTGTATACGACTTTGAAGAGATTTTAACACACACAAGTAGATACACACACACACACACACACACACACACTCTGGATATGACACTTTATGACTAGTAGTACTTTTTTCATCATCTTTGTCTTGTCTTTGTCGTGTATATCTTTTTTTCTATCTTCATGCGTAACTTTATCCTTTTTGTACTGTGTATATTGAACTTATTTGTTTGTCTTTTTTTGATACTTATGTACATGCAAGTTAGCTTAGAGGTTCGTTGGCATAATTATGTGGTTGTTGTCATTAAAATCCAACAAGAGAGTTTCTAACACTATGAGGTCACAGTTCCTTAACTATATATATTACCATATTATTATCGCAATACATCAGCATCAGACCATCAGTGTTGGGATTTCTCCTAGCACTATAATGAATTTGCTCATCCACACTACTTTTACGGTATCTTATAAGGCGATGTACTCAGCCTCCATGGTCGAATCCACCACAATTGGAACTTTTTTAATTAATGCCCCTTCGTTGAGGGTAAATATGAACTACGATGTTGATTTGCTATTGTCGACATCACTTTGACCACTCAAGTTCAAGTACTCCTTCATAAGGAGTTCGTTGTTTCCATATATAAGAAATAAATCCTTAGTATTTCTTAAATATTTAGGATTTAGTCGTTATCCAATGATTTTCATTTGGATTTGTTTGATATTGGCTTATTGTAACTATTGTAAAAGAAACATTTGGCCCAGCACATAACATAGCATACATGATGGATCCTATTGTCAAAGCATAAGGAACCTAGTAATATGCTTTCCCTCCTCATTCTTAGATTGAGATTGTTTCTTAGAAAAAGCAATCCCTGTTGCACTAGAGTATTTTCATGCTTGAAAATTTCCATACCAAGCCTTCATAGTATGGTATTTATGTACATTGATTGGGACAACCAAATAACCTTCTTGATCTACCTTTATAGATCTTTATACCTAGTATAAAGGATGTTCTCCCAAATCTTTTATCTAAAAATTATTGGGCAACTAAGATTTCACCGATTGTAATATTAGTGCGTCCTTACCAATTAATATTAAAACGTAAACATAAAAAACTAAAAATATAACAACATCGTTTTGTTTTTCCTTATATATGCATGCTTTCTTGTTAAAACATTTATTACAACTTCTCGCTACTTACGTACGACCACAACTTAAGTCGACATTCATTATTGCCACTCCCACTAACTTCGAAACCCTTTGGCTGCAACATATAACTAATCCATTTGAAATCACCATTTAAAATAGTGGTTTTAACATCCATCTATCATATTTCGTAGTCCTAATAAGTAGCGACTACAAGTGGAATTCGAATTGATTTAAGCATGGCGACTGGAGAGAATTTTCTGCCATAATCAACGCCTTGATTGTGATAGAAGCCTTTCACCACCAACCTTGCTTTATATGTCTCGACCTTTCTATCTGTACCGATCTTTTTCTTAAAGATTCTTTTGTACCCAATTGGTTTTGCCTAATCGGGTATACTATGACAATTCCAAAATTTGTTCCTTTTTTTGCCAAGACATACTAGTTTTTATAGTGGTCACTACACCATCTACTATAAAAAGCAATAAATGTGTAAAACAACAAATCAGAAATCTTACAATCAATATCCATAGATGAACTAGACTAGAAGACCCATTTGAATCGGCACTACAGAGGCTTCCAGTTGAGGTCTTATAATATCCCTTGAAGAGATTCCGGAGCCTAAATTGCAAACCTTATCCATGTTCTAACAACATCAGACAATGGCTCATCATTATGTTTGTTGGAATTCCTAATACAAAATTGAATGAAAATAATATAGTCCCACATTGCCAAAAATTGCAAAGCTATTCTAGTATATTGATAGCTTTGCAATGAAGGGGTGGGGCCTTGAGACACCCAAATGTTTGCTTCGTTGTGAGGAGGAAGATCGTGCATCACCACCACACGCGCGCGCGTACCGTCGCCGTCCGTCTGACCGAGCCGAACTGGGCCGGGCTTGGGTTTGGTATGATCCTATTTTTACTGCAAAAATGGGCCGGGTTTTCTGACAGTTGCAGGCTATACGAACAGGTGCAGATCTGTTCGGAAGCAGACGCGGATTGACTGAAGAGGCGCGGGGGAACAAAAGCAGGTGCGGTAGAAGCGGATGCGAGTAGCAGGCGGGTGCGACCCGACTGAAGAAGCGCAGATGAATATAAGCAGGTGCGACGCGAGCGGATGCGAGTAGCAGGTGGGTGCAACCCTTTAACGAACAGTAGCAGTTAAAAGGCAATGGGTGCGACCCGTCAAGCGAACGCGACTGTTTGAAGGGATGCAGACGAAATTATAAACATGAGAGAATACTGATCATATTCTCATTTGATTCCAATTTTCTTCTGCTTCTTCTTCTCTACTACTCTATACAATAAATCACAGAGTTGACATACTCCTTACAATCTCGAGAAGATCACGTCTATTGTATCCTAAAAGACTCTGAATAAAGTCTTAAGGAAATTGTTATGACAAGCCTCAGACATAATTTCCTTCTTCAACCAGTTAGATTTCTAGTTGATTTATATATAAATACATATCGTTTTCTTTGTGCATTGTACTATTTCTTTAAATAGTATAATGTTTGATTTTGCACTATAGTTATTATTGCTATAGTTGTTACTTTGTTGTTGTAATTAATTACAACATACTTGGTGTTAAAATAACTAATACAGAATTCCAGAGTAGTGGAAATCTAAGTTGTAAACTTGTGAGACAAGTTTATTATTGATTCGTCTCTGTATTGGTATACTAAACGTATAACATCTTAAGACTTTATTTTTATCAAACTTAGGATTAATTTTGAAATTCCAAGTAGATAAGAACTACAAATGTGAGACATGTGTAGAAGCAAAAATAGTAAAAAAAAACCATTTTAATCTGTTAATAGAAGCACCAAACTACTAGGTTTGATTCATACAGATTTATGTGATTTTAAATCATTACCTATAAGAGGTGGGAAAAATATTTTATCACGTTTATTGACGATTATAGGCGATATTGCTATGTATATATCTTTTGAATAGTGAAGATGAAACAATTACATCGTTTATAAAGTACAAGGCTAAGGTAGAAAATCAGTTAAATAAAAAGTTCAAGATATTGAGATCTGATCGAGGTGGAGAAATGAAGCACCCTTTGAACAGTTCTGTGCCAAAAATGGTAAAATTCATCAAACAACATCTTCATATTCACCACAACAAAATGGTGTAGCCGAGAAGAAGAACAGAATGTTAAAAGACATGATTAATGCCATGCTTTTAGCCTCTGGTCTACCGACGAATTTGTGGGAGGAAGCCTTAATATGTCTAATCACATATTAAATAAATTCCCTCACAATAAAACAGGAACAATTCCATATGAGATTTGGAAAGGACACAAACCAAGCTTTAAATACGTCAAAGTGTGGGGTGCTTGGAAAAAGTTCCACCTTTGCCTCCCAAGAGAGTCAAACTTGGACCAAAAATAGTATATTGTTACTATCAAGGGCCAGTCCAAAATAGTAGTGCCTACAGATTTTTAGTATTCAAGTATGATTTAGCTGATATTCATGTAAATACAATCATGGAATCTAGAGATGCCTCATTCTTTGAAGATATGTTCCCACATAAAAGGAATGAAGGGAATAATGCCCCTAAAAGGACAAGAGAAGAATCACAGATGAAACTCATCATGAGATTGAGGAAGTTGAACCAAGAAGAAGCATAAAGGCAAGAACTTCCAAGACATTTGGTTCAAATTTTTTAACTTATATGTTAGAACACAAACCTCAAACGTACATGGAAGCAATGTCATCTTCTGAATCTTCATGTTGGAAAGAAGCAATCCAAAGTGAGATTGATTCAATTCTAAGTAATAAAACTTAAGAAATAGTTGATATTCCACCTGGAATAAAACCAATTAGCTGCAAATGGATTTTTAAGAAGAAAATGAAACTAGATGGCTCTATTGATAAATATAAAGCCAGATTAGTAGCCAAAGGATATCGTCAAAAAGAAGGTGTAGATTTCTTTGATACTTATTCATCGGTTACACGAATAACCTCTATAAGAATGTTAATAGCAATTGCATCCATACATAATCTAGAGATTCATCAGATCGATGTAAAAATAGCATTCTTAAATGTAGATCTCGATGAGGAGATTTATATGGAGCAACCTGAGGGTTTTATTTCCAAAGGAAATGAAAACAAAGTATGTCGGTTAGTAAAATCACTATACAGACTCAAAAAAGCTCCAAAACAATGGTACGAAAAATTTGATAGTGTCATGATCAATGTGATAAATATGTTTATTACAAACAAGTTGGACAATCATATGTTATGATTTGTTTATATGTAGACGGTAGCTAATCTTTGGTCCCAACACTAAAGTAATAGAGACCATAAAAAAGATGTTAATCAACAATTTCGATATGAAAGACTTAGGAGTTGCGAACGTTATTTTGGGAATCAAAATAATAAGAACACCTAATGAAATTAAATTATCTCAGTTACACTATGTAGACAAAGTGATTGAAAAATTCCAAGACTATGGAGTTAAAGGAGTGAGAACACCTTATAATCCATCAAAAGTACTGCATAAAAACACTAGTGAGAGTGTAATGCAACTGGAATACTCTCGTGTAATAGGATGCTTAATGTATCTCGTGAATTGCATTAGACCAGATTTCGCTTACGTTGTAAGTCGACTAAGCAGATATACAAGTAACCCAGTGAAGAAATACTGGAAAGCACTAATGAGAGTGTTGGGATATTTAAATAATACCACTAATTTTTCTTTACATTATGCAAAATATCCTGCAGTCTTAGAAGGATATAGTGATGCAAACTGGATCACAGATTCAGAGGAATCAAAATCCATAAGTGTTTATGTCTTTACCCTTGTAGGTACAGCAGTGTCATGGAAATCTACTAAACAAACATGCATAGCTCGATCCACTATGGAATCTGAGTTTATCGCATTAGATAAAGCAGGCGAAGAAGCAGAATGGCTTCATCAATTCTTAGAAGATATTACATTTTGGACCAAACCTGTAACGGCCATATGTATTCACTGCGATAATCAAGCATCGCTAAGTAGAGCGAATTTTTTTGTGTATAATGGCAAATCACAACACATTCGTCGTTGCCATAACTCAGTTAGGCAGTTACTCTCTAATGGAACTATTTCCATTGATTATTTGAGAACAAATGATAACCTAGCGGATCCATTAACTAAAGGTTTATCGAAAGAGAAAAATGACTGCGCATCAAGGGGAATGGGTTTAAAAGCCTAAACCAACAAGAGTTACCTTATACGGAAACCTATCCTAGCAACTGGAGATCCCACGGACTAGGATCAATAGGCAAACCAGTTATGAGTAACTCTAGAAGAAATGCATTTGTTTGGACTTAGTCCTACTCCATTCCTATGGTGCAAAATATAATGCATGCCTACAGAAGTAGTTAAAGGTTAAAACTATTTTTTTAATGATGACCATATCTTAGAAATAACAAGTGGGATATATGTAGGATACTCTTAGTGGTTGCGATCACCTATGTTAGTGTGACTGGGTCCGCTCTATGAGAATATTAAAGGCTTAAATTCACTATAACACTCACAGAACCAAAATGTGCTCAGGACCAAAATGAACACAACCAAGAGATTGGATGAGAAGGGAATCAATGCTTCGTAAAGCTTATTGTCTGGATATACAATAAAGGCCGACGGTTCAAGATGAAACAATTCATCGATTAGCCAAGTAGATCCGATAAGTTTTAACTAGGGAAAGTTCAAAGTGAAATGTCTACTTGTCCACGATAAACCATTATTCCATATGTGCTCTATGATATTTTTCTTCGTGTGGGAGATATGTATATTATCATTCATGTTGGGGATTGTTGGAATTTCTGATACTACATTGAATGAAAATAACATAGTCCCACATCACCAAAAATTGCAAAGCTATTCTAGTATATTAATAGCTTTGCAATGAAAAGGTTAGGGCCTTGAGGCATCCAAATGTTTGCTTCGTTGTGAGGAGGGAGATCATGCATTACCACCACACACGAGTGTGCACCGCCGCCGTCCGTCCGATCGAACCGAACCGGGCCGGGCTTGGGTTTGGGTTTGGTATGATTCTATTTTTACTGCAAAACAAGTTTGGGTTTTCTGACAGTTGCAGCTATACGAACAGTTGCAGATCTGTTCGAAAGCGGACACGGATTGACTGAAGAGGCACGGGCGAACAGAAGCAGGTGCGACGCGAGCGGATGCGAGTAGCAGCCGAGTGCGACCCGATTGAAGAAGCATGGACGAACAAAAGCAGGTGCGATGCAAGCAGATGCGAGTAGCAGGTGGGTGTGACCCGTTAACGAACAGTAGCAGTTAAAAGGCAAAGGGTGTGACCCGTCAAGCGGAGGCAACTGTTTGAAGGGATGCAGACGAAATTATAAATAGGAGAATACCGATCACATTCTCATTCGATTCCAATTTTCTTCTGCTTCTTCTTCTTTACTGCTCTATACAATAAATCACAGAGTCGACATACTTATTACAATCTCAATGTAACGACCCGCAAATCCATACCCCTTGAGTTAAAAATATTCTACCTAGATCAACTCAAGTTGTACAGAAATATGAACCATTTGAGTTTAAGAAGAAGAGATAGAAGAAGAAAATAGAAAACAACAATAGAATCTAACCATCGCAGCGGAATAAAATATATTAGATAATAAATGATCTTTACTCAAAATCAAATATATCTGTTTGTATATTACATCATTAGAGTACATCAATCACAGTTCAACATCAACAACATACAAATGGATACACAGCTATTCAACACAGCGGAATATATATATATATAAAAACAAGTACGGTAGTACGTATCGTCATCTAGCTCGTCTCCTGAGCTCCAAAGCATCATATCCTGTATCCTATAATACTCGGTCTGACCCGAGCATTCCAGTTAAATAACACCCGAGTCGGTTTGGATATACCAGCGTGAGAAAATCACATTCAATTGATTATTAAAGTTTCAAAAATCCTTTGAAAACAAAAGCATCTCGTAAGACCACGCCACAAATAAACATGTCGGGTTTTTACCTTACGATAGCTAAAACAATTTTTATAGATATCCTCTGATATTATAATAGGGTATATATACAAATACTTATAAAATAGCCGAAATTTTTATATTCATTAAATTCCAGCTACTAGTCACAGAGTGGGTAATACAAAAAAAAATCATACAAGGCTCGTAGGGAGAATGGATTTCCAACTAATGACTAGGCATTGGGGTACCACCTATCACAGTACGTGGCCTAGATCACAGTACCGAGGAGTAAGCCCGCTCCCCTACAACACAAGACCGGGACTACCCCTTACTGTATAATGCCGAGTGAGATCACCCCGCGGTTGGGATCAACAACCGCTCACTAAGCCAAAATAAAAGGGACATCTAGACAGGGATGAACTCACCCTGCTTGGGTGCTACCCACCAAGCCTTGCTGCATAACCCCTGATTTTCAGTCATTCCCATTTGATGAGGCTTGAGGCTAAGCGTTACCTTTTAGAACAATATCCCTTAGAATGCCCATCGTCCACCTGATGATGTTTACGAAAGCAATCATCCATATAAGTCCGTCCCAGGTTCGAACGGAACCGAAGGCACTATTCCTACTACATATTTTGGAAATATCCACAGGATTAGTAGCGACTAGCCCTTGCACTTCACTGCTCCATCTTCGAATCCAAACTCATTTTCACGAAACGTACAAACCGGATCAAAGTGTTTTCGAGAAATAAATCTCGATCCCGGTCTCTTCGAAACGATCAGCGCATTTGTCCAATATTGATAGTCGGTGATTTAACTATCAATTAATATTCACAACAAACATCACATAATAAATAATTTTCCAAATTATTTATTTATCTCAAAATATCTTTACAAGATATATTTTCACCTTTCAAACCCCTTTTGAAAACGGCTTTCAAACTATCTTCCTTTCTCAGAATAAATTCCAAGTATTTTCTATTTCCACTGGAATTACCAAGCACAAGATTTTAGATTTTTAAAATAACTTCAAACACTTTATTGTAAAATATGTTTAACATTTAATTTAGAAACTTTACTTTAGTACTAAATTTAAATAATACTTTAGAAATAATTAAAATACGTTTACTTATAAATTTAACTACATTTTCTTCCTTAAAATACCAAATTATTCTTTAAATAATTATTACGATAATAAATTAAAATAAAATACTTACTTCGGAATTTACTTTAAAACATTTAAGTTAAGACTACTTCAATAATTGGTTAAAAATATAGATTATATGAATATTTGAAAATAAGGTTACTTTTTAAAATATAAAACTAGGTTCTCACTCTTTTAAAACAAAACACTAAGTTACACTTTTACAAGTAATTACTATCATAATGGATTAGAAGGAAATACTTACTTTAGAGTTTAAATATTAGAAATAATAAATTTTCCATAACTTTCTTTTCAAAACAACTTTAAAACTTTTAACTTATATTTTCAAAATTTACTTTGAAAAAGAACTTGGTTATTCAGGGAGAATTTGCAATCTTAGTCACTTAAATCAATTTCCCAAATTGATTTCCAATTTACTCCATTTGAAATAAATTTCATTACTTACTCAGTTCATTTCAATATTCATTAATTATGGACTTTATTATTATTGTTATTATTTTGCATTTGATTTTAAATCTCTTAACTAAAATATACAAATTTCAGGTTTTTTCCCCAAATTTTCTTCTTTCTTCCTTCAATAATTTAAATCTTAAATTTTAAATAAATGTTTTATTCTTTTAAATAATAACATACAGTTTAAAATTCATTAACTTCCTGTTTATTCAAAATTTCCTTTCTATACCCTAGATTTATTTATTAAAATTTTAAATTCACTTTATTTCTTTTCCAATTCATTTTTAAATTTATTCAAATTTCTATAATTATTTTACTTACAAATTCACTTCTTTTATTTTCTTTCCAAAATCCAATTTATATATTTTTGGCAATTCATTATACTCAATTACATCCAATCGAACCATAGCATTCAACATTCCAATATATTTCATCATAGAATATAAAATAATTACAACAGAGGGTATCCAATAATTTAAATAATTGTTGAGGGATCCATTTGGATCCCTCCAACCTGTTTTCCCCGCATCCACAGATGTTAGCACAATAATACACCAATTTCAAAATATACCATACTATAGCATATCAATCACTTCAACCATTCAACAATTATTTAAATTTAATCATTTAAATTTAAATTTAAACTGAGTGAGATTAACTCACCTTTGACTTTGCATTTGCCATTCACTTCAATATTCCCTTGGTTTTCTCAATTTTTGACCTTGAATAAACAATTCACAATTTATTATCATTTGAACCAATCAAACAATTATTCACCATTTGTTTATTTAATTTAGCTAATGATTAACTTTTAACCTTTGATTTGATTTAACCAAGGTAGTAAATTTTAAATTAATTTTCCTTTCATAAATTACTTAAAATAATTAAACAAGTTAAGTGTGCACATATGTATATAACATCCTTTCAAAATCTTATGTATAAAAGTAATTTCTAATTAATGGGTTACAAAAACAAAAATCAACAAATAAAGCTCGAGTTTAGACTTGAGTAATATCAATTTAAAAATACTCAAACTAAATTTACCACTTCATCACAATTTATTTATTTATAAATATTTGTTTTAATATGATATTATAATAGATAGATCATTTTAATACTTCTTTTTAACATTAATCAGCAAAGAATAAAAGGTATACGTGTATTTTATGTGTATATATATACAGGAAGACATTTAAAACCATATTCATCTTCCAAATAAAATGTTACTACATCTGTAAAAAGGAAACGAACCTCATCGACTATCGCTCGAGTCGCCTCACCATTTCTTCGCACGCGACCCCGAAGTCAACCCCCGTTTTGCCATCAACATGCGTGTTCCCTCCTTCACTCGCTAGAACCCATAATCGCAAGCAATACCTTACGCCGTCGAAGTCGCCATCCCTTTCTAGCAATGCGATCGAAACCCTAACCCTAACTGCAAATGGAAACCCCACCAAGCCTTACTTCGTCTCGCGACGCTACCGGCACTCCTCGCTCGACTCAAATCGATCGATTGAGTAGCATCATCCAGTCACCATTTTTTTAGGACGAAGAGGATTTCGTTTGAGAGAGAAGTCGCATTTTGAACGACGGAGGCGAGTTCATTTGTTATCTTAGATTTGGTTTCGGGATTCATTTAGTTTTTTCTTTTCTTTTTCGAATACGATTTTAAAATACTAGAGGAGGTGATTTTTATTTAGGCAAAGAAAGAAGAATGTGATGTTTCTTTCACAGGAAGATTGGCGAGGTAGACAAATAGTGACGTGATTTGGAAAGGAGGGTTGCGTGCTATTAGCTGAAAAGGGGGCAGTGATTTGAAATAAAGAGAACAACTGATGTAAATTTGCTTTGACTGGTCAAGGATAGTATATATACCACCTTATCTAAATATAAACCGACTCAGATAATTATTTCTAGGCGTTTATACACCGTACACTCACATAACAAACCCAAAAACTACGAAAATTGAAACCCGATAATAACACAATATTACGGATCCAATGGAACTGGCTTCGTCCAAATCCGAGACTGTGCCTCGGAAGGCTATTTTTAAATTCGATTTAAACTATAAAATTTCAAAACCGAACAAATTACTGTTAAATTCAATTTTAAAACTTATGTTATCTTCAGTGTTATCAATATAAATTTTATAAGCCTTCAAATTATTTTTAACAGGCTTAAAACTAAAGATTCAATATTTTACCAACTTCAAATAATTTAATTTACTAATTTAATTATCAAATAAACTGTGATATCCTTGATTCAAGTTAGAATTGCTCTATTTAATATTTAAAATCAATTAAATATTCTGATTTTAAATGCTTGAAAATTTCGGGTCGTCACATTCCTCCGCCCTTAAAAGAATTTCGTCCCCGAAATTACTAATTAGGAAGAATGGTTCAATATACGTTTACTTTTCTCAAAACCAACAATTTAACATCCTACCAATTATCTTTTTGTAAAAGACCCATTATCATTTTCACTAACTTCCCAAACTCTCCTAAAATTTTGAAATCAATACTATTTGCTTAATCATTCAAGTTTCAATTTAAAACCAAATTTTAAATTACCAAAATTTTATCAAAATTTTCTAACTCTCTAAATTTCCTAAAAATTTCGCCAGCGTCTCCTTTGCGCGGCTAGCTCGGTACTACTACAAAAGGCCTCTACGGGCTCCCAAATTCCGAAAGAAAAAAAAAGGCCAAGTGGCTCGATCAAAAACCCAATAAAATTTCATACCAAAATTTAAATACATACCTTTTGTCGGGCAATTCAAATTTATCATCTGAAATCAAAACCAATTTTCCTTTCCCTTTATAATACCTGCATATCCTGCTTAGCACCAATATCCAATCACAATATTCCAAAAACATTTTATCGACTTTCTCACAAAATGCCAATATCTATTCATCCAAATATTAACTTGGAATATATTTGTATTATCAATTTCCAATTAAGAATTCACTATTCCTTTCTTAAGTTTGGTATAAGTATTTAATATGTTTCTTATATTTATTTTCACTTCACCACTTTTAGTTTATATCTATTCTATTCAAACTGATTCTTTCATTTCCATCCGAGTTCAATTATCTTTAACTCTAAATATTTAAATTTTATTTTTCATTTATACTGATTCATGTCATTATTTTGAATTAGTTTCATATACTAATTTATTTCAATTTCCAATTTGAAAACGTTTGTCGTTCACAAAAATTTCCAAAATTTTCAAAAAAATTTCTAACTCCCAAAATTTCTGAATTTTTTTGGCGGAGTCTCCTTTGTACGGAGGAGCTTTTGCAATTTGACAAAAGATATAAATATATATACATCGACCCACACAGTCGGAAAAATAAAAAACAGTTCATATTTCCTATTTTTATTGCGTAGGCGTACCTTATTTAGCATTTATAAGCAAGCGGCTATATAATTTAGCATTTAGCGCGATCCAATCCAGCCAAACGGCTTCCCGGTACCTGTACTTACTCAATTTAAACATATAAGTACTATATATAGGAAGTTTATAGCATTTCACTTAAATTTAAATAGCTAAAACATCAATCCTGTAACAATGCATATGATATACTGACATAAACACATAAATTTCACATATAATACATGTTATATAATTTCCATAAGCATATATAAGGTTCCAACACTTATTACAATTGCTTATAATCAATTCTCAAACCATTCCATTCAGTTGAAGTGATTTTCAACTTACTTGCTTTTATTTAATTCATTCTAAGCAGAACAAACTCATATCCATTCCAATTGATGTAAAAATCAATTTATCAAACTGCTATTAATTCATATAGTTTTGCTTACTTCCGTTTACGTCAAACGACCAATTTTCTAATGCAATTCGACAATATTAATGTGAATAAATAATAACATAACCTTTATAACCATTTAAATTGATTCCAACTCAATTTCCACTTAATCCCATCCCATTTTAATTTATTCACAAACTTCTATTGCATTTCTTTCATATCCAAAAAGTTTGATTCCAAACTATTTTTATTATACTCGACATCATCCCATGCTTCTATTAATTTTAAACTTAAGTTAATTTACTTCAATTCACTACCATGTCATAACTTAAGTTCATTTCCGTTTTAAATTTATTCACACTCGAATTGGATTTATTTTCATCTCCAGTGATATTTATATTAATCCAATTCCATACAACTTCAATTCATATTTAATTAACTTACAATTTTAAGTTGAATTTCTATTTTTAACTCAAGCTTCATTTCCGAACTCTATTATCTATTCACAATCTTTGATTTGATTTTCCTTTAATCAAATCCCAATCATGTCACTAATTTATTCGATTAGTTTATTCCTTTATCCATTTTAAATTTTAATTTACATTAACAATTCATTGTTGAATTTATTAATAATAAGACCATTCAATTTATGCTTGAATTGGATTTGTTTATATTTCACACCATATCCATTTTAATCCAATTCAAATTTTCATCCAACAACACTTCCAATTTTAAATCCCATACTTGATTTCTTTTTCATTTATCTTGAAAGTCATTTTATTCGATTTCCTTGAGTTCAATCTTATTTTATAACCAAGTTTGGAATTTTATCTCAAAATACAATATTTTTATTCCGGCTTATTTATTCCCCTTTTTAAATTTCATAAGCTACTCACTTATTAATATTCACTCTTTCCCAACTATTTACAACCAATTTTATTCACATTTTACTTTTAACTAGGGGTTATATATTATTATTATTATTATTTTTCCTTCAATGCTTTTTAATTCTTTTATAAGCTTCTGAAGCTTATTTATTATAATTCAATACTTGCTTAATTTCAATTTATTTGTTTGAGTAGAATTTTATTCCAGTCAGTATTATCTATAATTCGACTGAATTCATTTAAGTTCAGTTTTATTCCATCCCAACTTCAGTTAAATTTAGTCACATACCAATCTTTTGAATTTTTGTTAAGCAAGGACTTAATTCCATTAACATCATTCATGACACAACTGACTTTTGATTCAATTCAATCCAAATTTTAACTAAATTTTATTTTTCAGTATAAGTGAATTTAAAACTTATTTATTTACTTAAAAGCTTATATTGCTCAGTTGAGTCATTTCATTTTATAACCAAATTTCAAATTATATATATAACACCTACTAGCTTAAGGTATAAATTTTCATTTTACAATTATAATCATTTTACCTTTCAACTTTATATCAAACTTAATTAAATTTAAATTATAATTTTATTTAACTTATCTCAAGTTAGATTCAAATATATTTTCTTCACTTTCATTCACTTAAGTTAAATTTTAATTCCTGGATTAAAATTTTCAATTTCTTCTTATTAATATCAACTTTACTTTATAAGTTCAATTGTTGATCCATTTATTCGTTCATAAATTCATTTTCAACCAATTTTTTCTTTCAACATTAATTAATTTTAGCCCATTTGAACCTATTCTGCACCTTATTTTACATATTTTAAATCAAGCATCATCCGATATTGAAGTTCATTTCATATGCATACCAAATTTATTAATCAGTTACATATAAATTTTAGTTTTAAAACTTGTTTATTTAATCCAACTTATCTATATTTTTTTTCAAAATTAAGTTCAACATTCAATTTTGAAAACATATATATATATATATATATATATATATATATATATATATATATATATATATATATATATATATATCTCACCAGATTATTCCCTTGTATTTTCAAAATCAACCATATTTCTCCAACAAACATTAATCCAAAACATCTTGGTAGCAATCCCTCTTTTGAAAACTCGAAAATGAACACCGATGATGTCGCGATCATCATCGGAATTATTTTCCAGCAACCGTAAAGAGTTCAATGCTTTTCTCTCTTTTAAAACCCTTCAAATATTTTTAAATTCCAAATGTCTCTAGATTCCACATTCGATTCAAAAATATTTCTCAATATATATTATCTTCCCAACCCTTGAGAATCATTATCAAATTCAAAGGAATCTAAATTCCCAGATTTCCAAATTCCAAACTCTTTAAGTTTACATTCAAACATTACTTTGGAATTTCATCTTATTTTAATTATTAATCACACTATAATTTATTACAAATTTCATTTGTATATGAATTATTTTCTTAGTTTTTAATTATAGTTTCAATTCCCTAATCAATTATGAATCACATTTACAAATTCCATTAACTAATTTATTCCTTAATCTTGGTTATTATTTCAATTTCTTATTCAATTCTCATACAATAATGATAAAAATTAAATATTATCACTTTCTGCCATCCAAGCATCCATAAGTAATGATAACAATTTACGAAAAATTATTTCCTTTATATACAAAAATAATCGGG
Source organism: Allium cepa (assembly GCA_030765085.1). Lineage (NCBI taxonomy): Eukaryota > Viridiplantae > Streptophyta > Magnoliopsida > Asparagales > Amaryllidaceae > Allium > Allium cepa. The sequence continues at coordinate 57,028,385 of CM060939.1, forward strand.
GTAAAATTATTTCATTTACCCTATTTAAAATAATACCATGTCGGTTTATCTTGTTTAAGAGTTTAGAAATCCCTATCGATGACATCGTGTCCCATATATCGACCAGAATCCATAAACACTCAACCGACAAATCAACGCAATATAAAAACAATTTTATATTCACTAACAAATACGTGCTCATATATATTAATACTCTTAAACTCATTCTAGAGTACTACGGACTCTATTTAATGAGTAATTCCCACCATAGCCAAGGTTATCACCAACCTTTGCTCTGATACCAACTGTAACGACCCGCAAATCCGTACCCCTTGAGTTAACACTATTCTACCTAGATCAACTCAAGTTGTACAGAAATACGAACCATTTGGGTTTAAGAAGAAGAGGTAGAAGAAGAAAATAGAAAACAACAACAAAATCTAACCATCGCAGCGGAATAAAATATAATAGATAATAAATGATCTTTACTCAAAATCAAATATATCTGTTTATGTATTACATCATCAGAGTACATCAATCACAGTTCAACATCAACAACATACAAATGGATACACAGCTATTCAACACAGCGGAATATATATATAAACAAGTACGGTAGTACATATCGTCATCTAGCTCGTCTCCTGAGCTCCACAGCAACATATCCTGTATCCTATAATACTCGGTCTGACCCGAGCATTACAGTTAAATAACACCCGAGTCGGTCTGGATATACCAACGTGAGAAAATCACATTCAATTGATTATTAAAGTTTCAAAAATCCTTTGAAAACATAAGCATCTCGTAAGACCACGCCACAAATAAACATGTCGGGTTTTTACCTTACGATAGCTAAAATAATTTTTATAGAAATCCTTTGATATTATAATAGGGTCTATATACAAATACTTATAAAATAGATGAAATTGTTACATTCATTAAATTCTAGTTACTAGCTACAGAGTGGGTAATACAAACAAAACTCGTACAAGGCTCGTAGGGAGAATGGATTTCCAACTAATGACTAGGCACCGGGGTACCACATGTCACAGTACGTGGCCTAGATCACAGTACCGAGGAGTACGCCCGCTCCCTTGCAACACAAGACTGGGACTACCCCTTACTGGATAATCCCGAGTGAGATCACCCCGCGGTTGGGATCAGCAACCGCCCACTAAGCCGAAATAAAAGGGACATCTAGACAGGGATGATATCACACTGCTTGGGTGCTACCCATCTAGCCTTGCTGCATAACCCCTGATTTTCAGTCATTCCCATTTGATGAGGCTTGAGGCTAAGCATTACCTTTTAGAACAATATCCCTTAGAATGCCCATCGTCCACCTAACGATGTTTACGAAATCATTCATCCATATAAGTCCGTCCCGGGTTCGAACGGAACCGAAGGCACTATTTCTACTACATCCATTTTGGAAATATCCTTAGCATTAGTAGCGACTAGCCCTTACACTTCCCTGCTCCATCTTCGAATCCTAACTCGTTTTCACGAAACGTACAAACCACATCGAAGTGGTTTTCGAGAAATAAATCTCGATCCCGGTCTCTTCGAAACGATCAGCGCATTTGTCCAATATTGATAGTCGGTGATTTAACTATCAATTAATATTCACAACAACCATCACACAATAAATAATTTTCCAAATTATTTATTTATCTTAAAATATCTTTACAAGATATATTTTCACCTTTCAAACCCCTTTTGAAAACGGCTTTCAAACTATCTTCCTTTCTCAGAATAAATTCCAAGTATTTTCTATTTCCACTGGAATTACCGAGCACAAGATTTTAGATTTTTAAAATAATTTCAAACACTTTATTATAAAATATGTTTAACATTTAATTTAGAAACTTTACTTTAGTACTAAATTTAAATAATACTTTAGAAATATTTAAAATACGTTTACTTATAAAATTAACTAGATTTCTTCTTTAAAATACCAAATCAGTTTTTAAATAATTATTACGATAATAGATTAAAATAAAATACTTACTTCAAAATTTACTTTAAAACATTTAAGTTAAGACTACTTCAATAATTGGCTAAAAATATATATTATATGAATTTTTGAAAATAAGTTTACTTTATAAAATATAAAACTAGGTTCTTACTCTTTTAAAACAAAACACTAAGTTACACTTTTATAAATAATTACTATCATAATAGATTAAAAGGAAATACTTACTTTAGAGTTTAAATATTAGAAATAATAAATTTTCCAAAACTTGCTTTTTAAAACAACCTTAAAACTTTTAACTTATATTCTAAAAATTTACTTTGAAAACGTACTTGGTTATTCAGGGAGAATTTCCAATCTCAACCACTTAAATCAATTTCCCAAATTGATTTCCAATTTACTCCATTTGAAATAAATTTCATTACTTACTCAATTCATTTCAATATTCATTAATTATGGACTTTATTATTATTGTTTTTATTTTGCATTTGATTTTAAATCTCTTAACTGAAATATACAAATTTCAGGTTTTTTTCCCAAATTTTCTTCTTTCTTCCTTCAATAATTTAAATCTTAAATTTTAAATAAATGTTTTATTCTTTTAAATAATAACATGCAGTTTAAAATTCATTAACTTCCTATTTATTCAAAATTTCCTTTCTATACCCTAGATTTATTTATTAGAATTTTTAATTCACTTTATTTCTTTTCCAATTCATCTTTAAATTTATTCAAATTTCTATAATTATTTTACTTACAAATTCAATTCTTTTATTTTCTTTCCAAAATCCAATTTATATATTTTTGGTAATTCATTATACTCAATTACATCCAATCGAACCATAGCATTCAACATTCCAATATATTTCATCATAGAATATCAAATAATTACAGGAGAGGGTATCAAATAATTTAAATAAATGTTGTGGGATCCAGTTGGATCCCTCCAACCTGTTTTACCTGCATCCACAGATGTTAGCACAGTAATACACCAATTTCAAAATATACCATACTATAGCATATCAATCAATTCAAACATTCAACAATTATTTAAATTTAATCATTTAAATTTAAATTTAAACTGAGTGAGATTAACTCACCTTTGACTTTGCATTTTCCATTCACTTTAATATTCCCTTGGTTTTCTCGATTTTTGACCTTGAATAAACAATTCACATTTTATTATCGTTTGAACCAATCAAACAATTATTCACCATTTGTCTATTTAATTTAGCTAATGATTAACTTTTAACCTTTGATTTGATTTAACCAAGGTAGTAAATTTTAGATTAATTTTCCTTTCATAAATTACTTAGAACAATTAAATAAGTTAAGTGTGCACATATTTATATAACTTCCTTTCAAAATCTTATCTATAAAAGTAATTTTTAATTAATGGGTTACAAAAACAAAAATCAACAAATAAAGCTCGAGTTCAGACTTGAGTAATATCAATTTAAAAATACTCAAACTAAATTTACCACTTCATCACAATTTATTTATTTATAAATATTTGTTTTAATATGATACTATAATAGATATATCGCTTTAATACTTCTTTTTAACATTAATCAGCAAAGAATAAAAGGTATACGTGTATTTTTTGTGTGTGTGTGTATATATATATATATATATACAGGAAGAAATTTAAAACCATATTCATCTTCCAAATAAAATGTTACTACATCTGTAAAAAGGAAACGAACCTCATCGACTATCGCTCGAGTTGCCTCACACTTTCTTCGCACGCGACCCCGAAGTCAACCCCCTTTTTGTCATCAACACGCGTGTTCCCTCCTTCACTCGCACGAACCCATAATCGCAAGCAATACCCTACGCCGTCGAAGTCGCCATCCCCTTCTAGCAACGCGATCGAAACCCTAACCCTAGCTGCAAATGGAAACCCCACCGAGCCTTACTTCGTCTCGCGACGCTACCGGAACTCCTTGCTCGACTCAAATCGATCGATTGAGTAGCATCATCCAGTCACTATTTTTTTAGGACGAAGAGGATTTCGTTTGAGAGAGAAGTCGCATTTTGAACGACGGAGGCGAGTTCATTTGTTATCTTAGATTTGGTTTCGGGATTCATTTAGGGTTTTTCTTTTCTTTTTCGAATACGATTTTAAAATACTAGAGGAGGTGATTTTTATTTAGGCAAAGAAAGAAGAATGTGATGTTTCTTTCACAGGAAGATTGGCGAGGTAGACAAATAGCGACGTGATTTGGAAAGGAGGGTTGCGTGCTATTAGCTGAAAAAGGGGGCAGTGATTTGAAATAAAGAGAACAACTGATGTAAATTTGCTTTGACTGGTCAAGGATAGTATATATACCACCTTATATAAATATAAACCGTCTCAAATAATTATTTCTAGGCATTTATACACCGTACACTCACACAACAAACCCAAAAACTACGAAAATTGAAACCCGATAATAACACAATATTACGGTTCCAATGGAACTGGTTTCGTCCAAATCCAAGACTGTGCCTCGGAAGGCTATTTTTAAATTCGATTTAAACTATAAAATTTAAAAACCGAACAAATCACTATTAAATTCAATTTTAAAACTTCTATTATCTTCAGTGTTGTCAATATAAATTTTATAAGCCTTCAAATTATTTTTAACAAGCTTAAAACTGAAGATTCAATATTTTACCAACTTCAAATAATTTAATTTACTAATTTAATTATCAAATAAACTGTGATGTCCTTGATTCAAGTTAGAATTGCTCTATTTAATATTTAAAATCAATTAAATATTCCGATTTTAAATGCTTGAAAATTTCGGGTCGTCGCTTTCAAGTAGATCATGTCTATTATATCTTGGGAGACTCTGAATAAAGTTTTAAGGAAATTTTTATGACAAGCCTTAGACGTAATTTCCGTCTTCAACCGGCTAGATTTCTATTTGATTTGTGTGTGTGTGTGTGTATATATATATCGTTTTCTTTCTGCTTGTGTTATTTCTTTAAATAGTATAACGTTTGATTTAACACTATAGTTATCATTAGTATAGTTGTTACTTTGTTGTTGTAATTAATTACAACATACTTGGTGTTAAAATAACTAATACAAAATTCCAGAGTAGTGGAAATCTAAGGTGTAAACTTGTGAGACAAGTTTATTATTGATTCATTTCTGTTTTGGTATAGTAGACATATAACAATGTTTACCCAACTCACCTTATTTTGCCAAAACATCAATTCGTCAATTAGAACATATTAAAAACATATGAGGTCCTGAATGTCATCAGTGATGAATTTGAAAAATCGCTCCTTCACTGGCTCATAACACATATTAGGGCGATGTATCCAAACATCATCACCCGTAAGCCACTCAACGTTAATCTATGGTGCTCTGGGCTCACGAATAAAGGGTAGCAAAAGATCAATAGTAATATCCACGACATTAACAATCGAATCAACTATAGTTATTTGACACAATGGGCAACAGTGTCATGGTGGGGAGGAAGAAGTTATCAGTATCCTAGTTCACTGTAAAGGCCTAGGGAGAAAGACTTTCTCTGGAGGAGGCATAGAGCGTCTGAAGCAATCTGCATCCAAATGCTCAAAGGACTTATGGAAGGAGCAGATATGAGGCTTCCATAAGTAGTTTCATCAACGATCGCCACATTACTTGGAGCGGGTTCTATGGATAGAACAGATGGTAACATTTTATCCGACTTAACCTTAATCAATGCCCTAGTGTAAACCAACCTGTCTCTCCTGGCACAAGCGACATCAAACATACCAAATCACCAATCATACATGCAAGCTGATGTATACCAACCAATGATTAAACCACAAATGGTATTTTCACGAATTGGACCAAATAAAAATAGGGAGAACCTGATCTCCATCGAGTCATCTATATGAGAACATTTCATTATAATAAATGGATTATGGTTAATGATTACAGGCTTAGCTTTAAGGACAAATTAATGTTCGTCGGGACATGGGAAATCAAACAAGAAGGGAGCGTTATCATACCTCATAGTGGCTTTCCATCTACTCATTAAAATAGCTTTTATTAAACCAAAAGGAGGGTCTTTATCCAAAAGAAACTGACAAGGTGGTCCTTCCAGAACGTGGAACCAGCCTCAATGACTTCCAATGGTGGAATCAACACACTGTCAACACATTTAATATCGAAATTCCTTAGCAAGTATGAACCTACATTGCATGGCTTATTTGAGAATAATGAAGACATGGCTTAGTAGCAACATAACATAGGTGCAAGATTGCATTAGCATTAGAAAGCATAGGCAAAACTGGAGCAGGCTTAGTCATAAAGAAGCAAGCAAAGGCTTGTTATTGTCGCAAGCTATGTTACTATTCAAGTTCATATCAATAGAGAGAGAGCTATATACAATCAAGGAGGTATTTGAAGCGGCCCATCTGATAGAAATAGAAGCGAGATGTAACCAATAGTCGAAATCAAAGCACGTGCGGGCACAAGTAGAAAGAGGAGTATGACCATGTAGAGTGGTGAAGTAAAGGGGAGAAATGGATGAGGTGGTGGAACTAAAGGTGGGCGGTGAGTATAATTAGGGCTGGTGAAATCGATTCAAGGTATGAAGGATTTTTGACTGAAAGTGGAGGCCGTTTTTTGCTTATGTAATTTATTACGTATATAGCATACCTTACTTTTCAACTCCAAACTTTTTCTTGTTACATGGAATCCATTTTGAAGTTCATCAACATTAAGCCATAACGCAAAGTTGTTACTCTTGGCTTGTCGTTATGCTAATGGATTGTCATCATGGATGATGAAATTATCTTTCTCATTGTCCATGAGAAACTCATAGTTCTCTCTAGCGTGCAAGATTTTTTTGTTAGACTATCTAATAACTTGTGTATCTACTACCAATGTGGATTTACTATCTAGATATTTAACTTCTATACAAGTTTCTTTGGACTTACCTAAGTCTATCCTTGAACCGTGGAGGGCAAGAGAAGAGATATCATTAGAGGTTTTGAATGACCTTTGTATTTTTTTAAGTTAAATAAGAGGTGTTAAGCATTTTATCATTATGGCATCGAGCAATTGTTCTCCAAAATCTCCCTATAGTATTGTCACCATAGTAGAGTTCAACCACCAAATTCATGATGGATTAGTGTGCTTCTTCTATGCTTAGGACACCAAAATATCAAATTATGAACAAAGAAAGACACGAGAATGAGAGAAATATTGGCTAGTGACTATGAGGCCTCAAGTCTTGACTAGAAGGAAAAAACAAAGGCCTCTTTCCTTTCGTATATTTCCATAAGAGGGAAAGGCAAAGCTTTTGGTTTTCTCATGTTGTCAAACAGTTGAACAATGAACATAGATAGCGTGTGCTTGATTGAATTGATCAGGTCGTGTAGGAATAAGGTTCAAATCTCTCGATTTGTTAGGATGCCTAAGCTGCATACATCATTGCACTTCCACTTGACACCTATCGTAATGATAAATAGTCTGTCTTACCATGACCTTATCTTGGATTCTCCATACTTCCGTCACCCTATCCTCGTAGGGGTTGAGAATCCATTGATGTCAACCAAAGGCTTTAGGGAAATTGGAATATAAGAGCACTCATATTAGGGTGGACTTATTACTTAGATGCTTTTAGTAGTTATCTGCTCTACACTTAGCTACCCAGCATTTACAGTGGGTATGATAACTAGTGCACCAGAGGTGTATCCTTCCTGATCCTCTAGCACTTGGGAAAGGTCCTCTCAATGCTCTAACACTCACACCAGATATGAACCAAATTGTCTCACAACATTCTGAACCCAACTCACGTACGACTTTAATGGGCGAATAACCTAACCCTTGGAACATGCTTAGCCCCAAGTGGCGAAGAGCAAACATCGATGTACCAAACTATGACACCCCTAATTTTAATTAACATTATTTAAGATATTAATTAGATAAATAAAGTAATGTATTAACATAAGGAGAATGAGACTGATAATTGAATTGATTGTGCCTTGATTAATTGGTTAATAAGATTAATTAAATCATAGAAAGAAAGCAGAAATAATATAAAGAGTAAAATAGGATTAGATCCTTATTTCCTAACTGAAACCCTTATTCTCTCGATATCCTCATTTACCATACATACAAATGAAATAGAGAAGAGAAACTAGCCATTGCTAGATATCTAAGAAGAGAAAAAACTAGGAACTCAAAGGATAAAACTTAAGGGGATCAAATCAACACTTAAATCTGAATCTCCTTTTCAAATCAAGGTGACTAATAGTTATTCATCTCAGTGTTGCTTTTTTATTGTATTTTAATACCAAAACCCTAATCGCATGTTGTCTTATGCCATGTTTTGATTGATTGGTCAATTATATGCTTGAATAATGAATTATTGGATTTATTATTATGGAATTATTTAATAGGTTTTAAGAGTGAAAAGCTAGTTTATGACGTCCAATTGACTTGAAATTTGGATATGATGTTTATAACATTATTTTAGAAGTGGAATTTTAATTTCGTAATTTTTCAAGCAATTATGAATTTTTTATGAATTTCCTAAGTGAGGAAAATGATTTATTTTGGATTTTAATTATTAAAAATAATTAAATAATTTTTTTGGTCCTAAAATTTTTATATGTTAAAAAATATGCTAATTTAGATTTATTGTGATTATTTGGGATTTTCCACAAGTGTTTATGATTTTATACGAATTTATTAGGCCAGAAAGGCTTAATAATTGTATTACAATAATGATATAGATTTAATGGTCTAAAAATTATTTTATGGAATGATAATTCTGATCTAGAGCATTTTTCTGAAATTGATATGATAAAGTAGTTTATTATCCAGTAGCAATTTGACAAAAGATTGAAGTTGGTGAAAAGAAATAAAACAATTTTTATGTTAATTACTAGATTGCCATATTATTATTAATCAATGCCAAAGTCCATGTCATAACTATCAAAGTCGCCTTCAACCAGAAGGGAAGTATATGATATCAACAATGTTTCCAAGCAATGTTTCCAACTCAGGTTGAATATAGGTTTTTGGCATTGAAGTAGTTTCGATATGAATGATCTCGCGACATTTTGGCATTACCCAGTATCAATGCAGCTTACTTATGCCACCTTAATCTACGTCGGCATTAATGATTTTGCTAGTTTTCAATATAAATCCTTAAAATTTTGGTGCGGCATGTTTTATATCGTCTACCCTTAAGTAATGGCAACAATGCCGCATATTTTTATATCGGCTATAATAATACCGCTGGTACTGCTTCCAAGATAAAGGTATTATGGCAATGATGCCGTAGATTTTTATATCTACCGTAGTGATTCCGCTAGTGTTACTTTCGACATAAAAGTTAGCAATGATGCCACATGAATTAAGTTCGACATTACGCGTTTAAGGCGGCAATGTCGCATATGTTACTTTTGACATTAATGGTATAAAGCGGACATGATGCCGCTGATTTTCTTATGGAAATAATGTTGCAAGTAAATGATTTCAGTATTTTTTTATAGCGACATAGTAGTCCAGTTTTATGAAATTAATATCAACTATATTAAGGCATTGATGTCGGAGGTCATCAATGTCGATATACCTGTTTTAAATTTGAGAGCTATACTTTATACAAACTAAAGGCTATGCGGCTTATATTTGGCAACCTATATATTAGTATACGGCCTAGATGATTTTGGCCACATGGCCTTATGGTTTACAGATCAAACTGCCTTAACATGATTTCGACATAGAAGGATGCGACGACCCATATCGGCAATATAAATGCCGCATTTTATCAATTTACATAGCTTTATTGTATGGCTTCATAGCCTAAGGTTTTGAGGTGCGATTACCTCTTAGTGATCACGAAATTGATAAAACTATTTTGACAAGCACATATTTTGGCATTATATTACAAACGAGTAAAAGGTTATATTTTCCTTGTTTTAAGTATGATTTCAAAGGTAAATCATTAATAAAGAATAATGTTTTCAAAGAAATACATAGGGTATTTATCTGAGATTTTATAGGAGAATTAATCACCATTAGGTAATTATGATGGAATATATTGACTCAAGATTTAGATATAGAAACCCATGTAATGGGTCTAGTGTAAGGTAGCGTCTATGCTTCAACTGTTAGCCCCTAGCTGAAATTGGTCCAAAACTCAAGTGTGTATGGCTTTGTTAAGGGTAAAACTAAAAGTACTTTATGCACAAAAAGGAATATATAACTTAGATAGGTATTGGTTGGCCTGCAAAAGCATTAGGCTCATAGTAAGCCTAAGAAAACTATGAGAGAGACAACAGTAAGGTTAACACTAAGATGATTGTGTTTGGTCAGACGGTCATGTTTTCTTCTAACGGTAAGTTGGAAAATTTGGTATATCTGGTAAGTTTGAGTTAGCCATATAGGTTTGTAGTCACCCTAGGAAAAATATGAAGTATAAATGGATAACCAGTTGAGATAGATTAGTCAAGATTGCCCATGTAGCATGGATGTATTTATTATCTAGTGTTTATTTAATCATTGTGATTGCAGGAGCCTGATTATGACTGGCATATTATCAAAAGATACTAGTGAGGGAAAAATCCATTTCGCTCTATGGCCTGGACTCACTAGATATCTATGATGAGATGGCATATTGCTATTCACTAGACTTTTTGTCTGATCCAAATTTTTTTTTCCTCTTTAACTCTAGGATGTTTATTTGAGCAGTTCATGAGTAAGGTTTTCAGGTTTTAGGTTTGACGAACGAAGCTTCTAAAGACGTGCAGGAGGCAGTGCTAGCTACGTAGAAGCCTATTTATGTCTACTATGTTCTTATCACTGTGCTTGAATGTATGTACTGGCAGAAATTATATATGCCTGGTAGTAAACTCTGATCAACCAAGTAGGCATCTTCATATGTCGCTCTTGGAGTATTTTGTAATAATTATATTTTATCTAAACTTGGGCAACTTTTCGGGGTTTTGTAATGAACATGGAAATTATTAACGAAATGTTTTTTAAAAATATTCATACTCCCGGGCTTTTGATGTTAACAATACTATTAACCAATCTTATTTCATCACCGAAGAATAATACTATAGATAACTGCAGCATCGGTAGAACTTATCTTCAGGCATCAGAATGGGGGATTTTTCAACTTTGTATCAGAGCAAAAATTATGTAAAACTAAAAGAATTTTGAACTTTAAAAGAGTTTTTGAAAATGTAGTCCTAATGGATTAAAGAATGAGATTGGGGGATAACGCTATAGTATGTACTTGTATTTGCTATACATAACTATATATCTTGTCGCAATTCTTCCCTCTCTCTTAGGTCATTCTTCCATATCTTACTAAGGTTCAAATGTAAATGTAATAAAATTAAGATATGGAAGTAAGAAATAGAAGAGTGAATCTCGATTGAGGAAGCACTATAACTAATGGAAATGTCAGGCCTAATACAAGAAGGAATTTGGGTCGACAGGCAACTGCCAGGTGTTGTAACCCCACTAGTGGATATGGGAGCTACGTATTAGTTCTTTGTCAATGTGATACAAGCAGGATTTTTAGCTAGATTAGTTGGTGGTAATGCTGGAGGAGCAAATCCTGAAGTTTCGATTGTCAACAACTATGTTGTGATGAGTCGGGATTATGCAAGACTCGAAAGAAAGCCATTTATTGGAACGAAGGATGCTATCGAAGTTGAGAATTAACTATTGTACTGTGAAATGATTTTTGCCGATTTAGGCCTAAATGATGAGCAAAAGAGGAGATTGGCATCCAGGAAATTACAAGGAGCCATGCTGTACCAGTGGAAGTGTACTATGCGGGTACCAGAGGAGAACTCGATTTGGGCTAAGTTCAGGAAAAGATTTGAAGAAAGATTCATATCTAAAATATCCAAGTCAACTTTTCTTTGAAAGTTTATCGAGTTGGAACAGGGAAAATGTTAGTACTTTAGTATGTAACAAGGTTTAAGGAGTTATCCAGATATGGATATGCTACTATGGATACAGTGATCAAGAGAAACGAGAAGTTTATTAGAGGATTGAAACCAAAGCTGGCTAGAGAAACATTACTGCATCTTAGAGATCCTTGTGGTATAGGAGTGGAGGTGGCATTGAGGAACGAAGAGATGCTTGTGCTGTTCAACAAGCCAACAGAGACTGAGGGTGGGCTAAGCTAGAAAAGGAAGTTCTTTCAAAAGAAGGGAGCTCAAAAGGGTATAACTGCCAAGAAAGGAAAGATGAATATTGTGTGCTATAAGTGAGACATGAATGGACACTTTTCCAACAAGTTTCATTCTAGGGATGGAAAGAAGGTCATTAAAAAGAAGAACATCAGGTGTTTCAATTATGACCAGATAGGCATTGCATGACCAGATAGGCATTGCATGAATCGTGCAAAGAATCAGCTAAGGTTGAGAGATGAAAAGTGTTTGCTTTGGAACCATTTACCTCAAGACTAACAGCAGAGGAGAAGAAAAGGGATATGATGGGAGTTACGCTTTTGATTCATGGCATACCTGTTAGAGTATTATTTGATACAAGTGCATCATATTATTTTATCTCTCATTGTTTAGTAGATAAGCTTAGTTTGGAACCATCATACCTTGTTACTTCCTCAAGAGCAGTGAATCCAATAGGAGGGTATGCAACTCTTGGGATGAGATGTGACCATTTAGAGTTTAAGTTGTTAGGTCATATATTTTCATGCAATTTGCATGTGTTTGATTTTGTAGGCTTTGGAATTATATTGGGTATGGATTGCTTAAGCATATATGATGCTAGGTAATTGTCCCAAGATAGGAAAATATCGCCAAGACACCCTAATAGTAGCGGTTGGATTATATACTCAATGGATAACTCAAATTTTGATGTTAGTACTTTATTGGGTGGAGTGGAGGGGGAAGATGAGTTGAATCAAGTTTTTGTCGTTAGAGAGTTTGCAGATGTCTTTGAGCCAGTGACAGGATATCCGTCTAAATAAGCTATTGGGCTTCTAATAGATTTTGTACTTGGAGCTAAACTCGTAAGTAGGTCGCCTAGTATAATGAAACCTAATAAAATGAAGGAGTTATAGGTGCAGCTAGTGGACTCAAAAAGAGTTTCATTAGACCAAGCAGTTCGCCATAGAGAGTGGTTGTAGTGCTCATGAAGAAACTAGATGTGTTGTTGAGAATGTGCATCGATTATCGTAAACTGAATGAGAAGATGGTAAAAAATTGATATCCCCTGCCTATTTGATCAATTGCGTAGAGCTAAAGTATTTTCTAGTTGGATTTGGTGACAAGATTCCATCAATTGAGAGTGGCGAAGGATGGTATTCCTTTGACGGCGTTTCAAACAAGATATGGTTCTTATGAATGTTACCGTTGCCATCCAGGTTGACTAATGCGCCCGCTTTCTTTGTAGGTTTGATGAACTGGATCTTCCAAGAGCATTCAAATAGATTTATGTTATTATTTATAGATGGCATCCTGATATATTCTAGGAATGAGCAAGATCATGAGACTCGCCTCAGAATAGTGCTTTAGACGTTGAGACAACATCCATTAAAGGCGAAGTTTTCGAAATATCATTTTTGAAAGAAACGAGTGAAGTTCCTTGGGTATGTAGTCTCAATAAAAGGGTTGTCAGTAGATTCAACTAAGATTAGAACTGTTAATAATTGGAGGAGACCCGAGATGGTGGTCGAGATAAAGAGTTTTCTTGGATAAGCTGCCTATTACCAGAGTTTTATCAAGGATTTCTCTTGTATAGTATCATAGATGACTAAACTAACAAGAAAGGATTTGAAGTATGTTTAGACCGGTAAATTAAGGAGGAATTCCTGATGTTAAAACATTTATTGACCAATACGCCTTTGTTAGTTGTTCCGGATAAGAATCAAGATTCGTTAATGTATACTAGCGCGTGCAGAATAGGATTAGGTGTTGTGTTGATGCACAAAGGTAAACTGCCTATGCTTGTCGATAGCTTAGACCGCATAAAGTTAGGTATCCGACTCATGATTTGGAATTGGCGACTATAATCTTTACTTTTAAAGTGTGGAGACATTACCTTTTAGGAGAAAGATTCAATTTTTTTACGAATCACAAGTCTTCGAGATTAGAAGGTGTTGAATATGAGACAACAGAGGTGGTTAGTGTTCAAAGCAGCTTATGAATTCAGTGTTGAATATATGTTAGAAAAAGGAAATAGAGTAGCTAATGCACTTAGCAGAAAACATTACAATGTAGTATTAGCCATGTTAGCGGAGTGGAAAGGTTCAGAGGCATTGACTACTTGTAATGTGCAGTTAAGATCGACTACTAATTCCAGTCAGAATACTACAATGTTATCTTATTTAAAAGTTTGACCAGTATTGATCAAGAGGATTACTCCTAAGCAAAGAGATGACACCATATTAGCTGAACGGACTTGAAGATTGGAAGGTGGAACCAAGATTGATTATTTAAAAGATTTTAGTCTTGAACAGAATGGATGGTTAAGAAAGAAGGGACAATTGTGTATTCTAGATGTTGGTGACCTAGTGAAGGAAGTTTTTAGGGAGCGTTGTCGACGGAAGTTTATTATTTCATCTCGGGGGAACTAAAATGCATCAGGATATGAAGAGAAGTTTCTTCTACGAAGGTATGAAAAGGGATCTAGGCTTATGGGTAAGACAATGTTTGAATTACCAGCAAGTGAAAGTCGAGCATCATAAGCTAAGTGGATGCTTCAGTCTTTAGATATACCGATATGGAAATGAGATTCTATATCTACAGATTTTTTTAACGGGTTGCTATGGTCAAATAGGGGAAATGAGAGTATTTGAGCCAAAGTGGATAAATTGACTAAGAGTGAACATTTCACTCCCGTTATGTTCAAATGGATGACACCTGTTTGGCTAATTTATTCATGAAGAATATAGTCAGACAACATTGGATTCCTAGTAGTATAGACAATGACATAGATTCTTTATTTACTAGCGAATTCAAGAAGAGTCTGTAAGAAGTTTTAGGTATCAAGATGAAGATGAGTACCACTTATCATCTATAGATAGATGAGCAATTGGAAAGAGTTAATAAAGTATTAGAGGATTTATTAAGAGCATCTGTATTAGAATTTGAAGGATCATGGGAAGATCACTTGCACTTAGTCGAATGCTCCTATGATAATAGTTATCAGATTGGTATAGGAATAGCACCTTTTGAAGCTTTGTATGGAAGGTCGTGCAAATTGCCAGCATGTTGGTTAGAGACAGAAGATAGATTGATTCTCGGTCCAAATATGGTGAAAGAAACCATAGAAAACTGATGAAAGAAGCTCAGTCTAGGTAGGAAAGAGATGCATGGACATTGGATTCTCGGTTGGGGGTCACGTTTTACAAATTGTTACTGATGAAGGGTGTAATCCAATTTGGAAAGTTAGGGAAATTGGCATACAGATTTGTTGGAACGTTTCCTATCATAGAAAGGATCATGAAACTCACTTATATGATAGAGTTACTGAGCAGTTTAGCAAGATTCCACAACGTTTTACATGTTTCTCATCCAAGGAAATGTATTCATGATCCAGAGGCTACTATCACCCCGATTGTAGTGGAAGATTTAGTGGTGGAACTGGACATGACCATTGTAAAGCAACTAGTTCATATTGTGGCTAGGGATGAGAAAAAGTTAAGGAACAAGAAAGTTAGATTAGTAATGGTCCGGTAGAGTGACGACGAATGAGACCGTACTTAAGAAGTAACACCCCTAATTTTGATTAACATTATTTAAGATATTTAACAAAATAAACAAAATAAAATTATGTATTGACATAAGGAGAATTAGATTGATAATTAAATTGGTCGTGCCTTGATTAATTGGTTAACAAGGTTAATTTACCATAAAAAGAAAGGAGGAATAACGTAAAGGGAAAAATGGGAATAAATCCGTATTGCCTTACTCAAACCCTTATTCTCTCATTATCCTAATTTCATGACGTTGCATATAATGAAATAGAGAAGAGAGGCCTACCATTTCTAGAGATCAAAGTGTAAAGCTTAGGAGGATCAAATAACGGCTTAAATCTCAATCGCTTTATCAAATTATGGTGAATAATAATTATCCATCTCATATTGCTTGTTTATTTTAGTTTTATGCCTAAAACCAAATCGTATGTTGTTATTATGCCATGTTCTGATTGATTGGTCGATTTTATGCTTGGACGATGAATTATTAGATTTATTATGGAATTATTTAATAGGTTTTAAGAGTGAAAACCAAGTTTATGACATTCAATAGACTTGAAATTTGGATATGATGTTTATATCATTATTTTAGAAGTGGGTTTTTAATTTCATAATTTTCCAAGAAACTATATTTTATGAATTTCCTAATTGAGAAAAATGATTTATTTTGGGTTTTATTATTGAAAGTAATTAAATAATGTTTTTGATCCTAAAACTTTTATATGCTAAATAATATGTTAATTCTGATTTATTGTGATGTTTTTGGGATTTTTCCCAAGTGTTTATAATTTTATATGAATTTATTAGGCTAGAAAAGCCTAATAATTGTATTAAAATAATAATATAAATTAAATGGTTGGAAATTATTTTGGGAATGATAATTCTGATCTATAGCAGTTTTCTGAAAAGGATTTGATAAAGAAGTTTATGATCCAGTAACAATTTGGCAAAGGATTGGAGTTGGTGAAAAGAAACTGCTTTTTAAAAAAAATAAACCAATTTTTATCTTAATTATGAGATTGCCATGTCATTATTAATATAATGACCCAGGATTTCTGGATAATTGAAATTAGAATATTTAATTGATTTTAAATATTTGAAAGTTAGCTTTTAATTTGAATTTCAAATATCGCTATTTATTGGATAATTTAAATATTGAATTAATAACTGGAAATTGGGGAAAATTGTTGAACCTGGAGTTCCAAGCTTGTTAAAAATAATTTGATGGCTTAGGAAATTTGTATTAACAATACCGAAGACAATAGAACTTTTAAATTGAATTTAAAATGGTGTGTTCAGTTTTGATAATATATCGTTTAAATTAATATTTAAAAATAGCCTTCCGAGGCACAGTCTCGGAATTCGACGAAATCTATTCCATTGGGTCCGTAATAGTGTATTATTATCGGATTTCAATTTTCATAGTGTTTGGAGTGATCATTTGGCCGTATGGTAGGTAAATGCTCTGAAATCTTTATCGAAAATTCAATATAATAACTGAATCCAAAAAGCCATCTTCTCCATACGATTGAGTTTGGCCCGAAATATTTTCCATTGCGTTCGTAATAGGGGTTTAACATTATAAACACCTAGCAGCACGTCTCGATTGGAGATCAAGATTTTGAGTTGCATTTTTCTAGACGATTTGAATTTGAATTTAAATTGAATATATATATATATATATATATATATTCACATACAATAGACAGATTTAACACGTGTCCCCTTAACAACATATGTTCCCCTTCCCTTCCAAATTTGCGTACAGATCTCTTCATTTTTTTAGCAATCGAGTATTTTAAAACCCAAATCAAAAAGAAAAAGAAAAATAAAGAAAACCTAAATTAATGGCCGCTAATTTTAACTCCTCCCAAAAAAGGGAGAATCGGATGCCCTTTTCTCAACGAATTCAAAAAAAAATGGTGGCAAAACGAAATCGAAGTCTCGTTTCAAAATCGAGGCTGCCTTTTTCTCCGCAAAACCAAATCAATCGAGGGAGGCAACGGCGAGGGTTTCGAGCTCGGCTAGAGCTTTGTGAGGCATGGAGGCACGAGAATTCTAGGAGCTCGCGAGGCATACTTGAGCACGGTGGAATCGAAGACGAAGAATTAGAGGCGCAATGTAAATTGTCTTCGAACCAAGCGGCAGCGGCGACAAGGAGCTCGAATTCAAGGAGGAGCGGCGCGACGTCTTCATAGTCGTTCGAGGGGCTGGCCGATAATGGCGTGCACGAGGCTTTGATTGTGGCCAAGCTCGATTTTTGGGTATGATTTCTTCTTCCTCGTCGTTTGTTTTAAAAATAATTTTTTTTAACAGTAAAACAAAAATAATGTGTACATTTGTAATTTAAAAAAAACAGTAAAGATGTATATGGAGATAAGTTTTTTTGAAGATGAAAATTTTAAAATGTTTGGTTTATATAAAAATCAAATATTTGTCTATATATATTTTATAAGTATATATATATGTAGTTTCAAAAGAAAAAAAGTTTACAGTAAAACAAAT
The DNA here is from genome assembly GCA_030765085.1 of Allium cepa. Classification (NCBI taxonomy): domain Eukaryota; kingdom Viridiplantae; phylum Streptophyta; class Magnoliopsida; order Asparagales; family Amaryllidaceae; genus Allium; species Allium cepa. The sequence goes on from CM060939.1 coordinate 57,046,526, forward strand.
ATCTATTTATCATTTACTGAAATATATGTATATATGTATGTATACCTATTTCTATTTTACTGTTAAATTTTAAAATAATGTACTAAGGTGGTTAATTTTTTTAATTGGTTTATTAAATTATTTTATTTCGTTAGTAAAAAATTATATTTGATAATCAAGCTATATACTGTTTTTATCATGTTTAAACTAGAAAATATATATAAGATTTATGAAGGCAGCAGTTTTAAATGTTTTGAATTGGAAAGTTATATAAAATTTAGATTTTGGAAGTTATATAGTAAATTTTATATAACACATGTGGCTTTAAAAGGAAAAATTAATTTAAAATAAAATTATTTATTAAAACCAAAGTATTAGGGAAATTAATTTGTTAAATGGTAATAAATTGCATGGTTAACTCAAATGTTAACAAATCATGAATTGTTTATACAAGGTCCAAAATCATGAAGATATAATCGAGATGGAAATGGATTGCAAACCTCAAAAACTAAGGTCAAAGGTGAGTTAATCTCACTCATTTGGATTACCAAAATTTAAATTGTTTAAATTTAAATTATTGGATGAATTGCTTGAGTTGATAATTTATTATCTATCTGGATGAGTTATTATATATAGTAGTATGTATATAAATATTAGAGTGAATGATTTCCCGCATTATATAGCGGATGAGAGCCTATGCTCCCCGCATAATAGCGGATGACCCTTTATATCGCGATATCCCGCCTTTAAGCAGGATTGGTATTTTAAATTGTTGTGCTAACATCTGTGAAGGCAGGGAAACAGGTTGGAGGGATCCAACTGGATTCCTCAAAACATTGGATTATATTCAGCGATATGATTATTTGATAATCTATGATGAATTATATTAACTATAGTTGGAATTGAAATTTTCCGAATGCTATGGCTTGGTTATATATATATATATATATATATATATATATATATTGGTATTTCGAGAATTGAAATATATATGAAGTTTGGATTTTTAAGGTAAATATAAAGGTAATTTTAAGTAAAATAATTATAAGGAATTTGGATAATTAAAAATGATTTAGGTAAATTCTAACAAATAAATCCCAAGTATGGGAAAAGAGATATTTTGAATAAATGGAATAATTGAATTTATAAATTTAAGTGATATTATTTAAAAGGAGTAAAGAATTATTTTTAAATTCAAGGTTTAAATTTGTTTGGAAAAGATAAAGAAGAAATTTGGAAAGTATGAAATTTGTATATTCTGTTTAAATAAGATTTTAAATTACAATAAAGAAGTTAAATCTGAAATTAATGGGTTTAAAAATAAATTGATTAAGTAAAGGAATTTATTTTAAAATGGAGTAAATTTGAAAATCGATTTGGAAATTGATAAAGTGTTTGAAATTGTGATTTAAAGGAGAATGAGAAGATGGGACTTATACACTGGGTTTATAAAGTGAAATAAGATATCAGTGGATATTTGGAAGTATAAATTTACGTTGGGAATTTATAAAGGAATGGGTAATTTGTTTTTAAAAATAAATAGTGATTTATTTTTAAAAATGTGGAAGAAAGGTGTATCTCCCTGAAAGCCAAGTACGTTTTCAAGCAGATTTTTTAGTATAAGATATTTTTAAAAAGAATTTTTTGAGAAAATTATTATTTAAGTTGTTTAAATTTTGAAGGTAAATATTCATTAAATTAGTTATAGTGGTAATTATTTAAAAAGGTTAATTGGTATAATAGTTTAAAAAGACAATTATTATTATTATTCATATTTTATAAAGTGGTTTTATTTTAAGATAGTTTGGTTAAGGTTTTTATTTGACAAACTTGTATAGAATTTCATAACTTTATTTTAAAATTTGTTTTGGCTTAAGTTTTACATGAGCGGTTATTATAAAATTTCATAACTAGTAGTTTTAAATAAAGTCTTTTAAGTGGTTTTATTTTAGATATTTTTAAGTATATATATTTTTGGGTAAAGCAATTTTGAATTATTTTAAATCTGAAGTATTTAGACCTGGTAATTTTCAGCGGAAATAAACAATATTTGGGAATTTATTCCGCAAGAGGAATATGATTTGAAAACTATTTTCAAAAGGTTGAAGTATGGAAAATAGCTTGCGAAGATATTTTGAAATGAATAATTTGGAAAATTAGTAAGGCCTGATGGTTGTTTGTGGATGTTATTTGATAGTTAAATAACCGGCTATCAATATTGGCCAATGCGCTGATTGTTTCGAAGAGACTGGGATTGGGATTTATTTTCGAAAACCACTTCGATCCGGTTTGAACGTTTTCGTGAGGAAGACAAGAGTTTGGAGTCGAATATGGAGCAGTGAAGTGCAAGGACTAGTCACTATTAATCCCGAGGGTGATTCCAAAATGGATGCAGTAGGAGTAATGCCTTCGGTTTCGTTCGAACCCGAAATGGACTTGTATGGACGAATGCTTTCAGAACATCGTCAGGAGGACGATGAGCATTCTAAGTGGCTATGTGCTAAAAAGGTAACATTTAACCTCGAGCCTCATCAACCGAGAATGGCTAAAACAGGAGAGGTGCACACAAGGCCAAGTGGCTAGCAACCTATTAGGGTAAGGTCATCCCTGTCTAGAGGTCCCTTTATTTCGGCTGTGTAGGAAGTTGTTGATCCCAACCGCGGGGTGATCTTATTCAAACTATCCAGTAAGGGGTAGCTCCAGTCTTGTGATGTAGGGATCAGGGGGGATCTTCGGTACGGTGATCTAGACCACGTACTGTGATGGGCGATACCTCAGTAGCCTTGCCATTGTATGGAATCCAATCTCCAATAATCGCCTATACGGTTTTTATTGTGCCCAACTATGATGAAATGTGAGACGCAAGAATTTCAGCTAGATGCTATTTTACTTTCTATAGACAGTATAATAATATCAGACGAATTTGATAAAAATGTTTTGGTTATCGTAAGGTAAAAACCCAACATGTTTATTTGTGACGTGGTCTTACGAGATACCTTTGATTTCAAAAGGATTTTGAAAACTTTAAAAAAATCCAATTGGGTGTGTTTTTCTCACTCTAATTTTCCAGACCGACTTGGGGGTTATTTCGCTATAATGCTTGGGTCAGATTGAGTATTATAGAGTACAGGTTCTGGATGGACTGCAGTGGAGTTTAGGAGACGAGCTGGATGGCGGGACGTATCAAACGTATTTGATTAATATTCTGCTGTGTATGATTAACTGTATAGTCAGATTTGTGAGGATAGGATATGGTAACTGTCCAGTTGTGTGCTATAGATATTGTGTACTTTGATGTTGTAATGTATAAATATATATAGTTCTTTTGTTTAAAGATTAGTCATTTATCTATTATATATTGTTCCGCAGCGATTGTGATATTTTGATGTTGTTTCTATTTCTTCTTCTACCTCCTTCTTCTTTAACCCTAACGTTCGATTGTTCGGCATTTGATATAGATGACGTACTGATGTCGATTTTCGGGCGTAGAAAAATCGGGTCATTACAATTGATCAATATCGAAGTCCATCCATGACACAGCTATCAATGTCACCTTCAACTAGAAGGGAAGTATATGATATAAACAATGTTGGTATGAAATGATTCCCCTCAGGTTGAATATGGGTTTTCGGCATTGAATTAATTTCGATATAGATGATCTCGCAACTTTTTGGCATTACGCAATATCAATGCAGCTTACTTATGCCACATCTGTTTATGTCGACATTAATGATTTTGTATTTTTCAATATCAACCCCATAAGATTTTGGCGATGCATGTTTTATATCGTCAACCCTTAAGTAATGGCGACAATGCCGCATATTTTTATATTGGCTATAGTAATCCCGCTAGAAATTCTTTTGAGGTAAAGGTATTATGGCAATGATGCCACATATTTTTATATCAGCCATAGTGACGCCGCTAGTACTACTCTCGAGTCAAAAGTATCATGGCCTTGACATTGCATAACTTAACTTCGACACTATTTCTTTAAGGAGGTAATGTCACATATGTTACTTTCAACATTAATGGCATAAAGTAGATATGATGCAACCGATTTTCTTATAGAAATAATGCTACAAGTAAATGATTTCAATATTCTTTTTATAGCGACATGATAGCCCTATTTTATGAAATTAATATCAACTATTTTAAGGCATTGATGTCGGAGGTCATCAATGTCGATATATCTATTTTAAATTTGAGAGCTATACTTTATACAAACTAAAGGCTATGCGGCTTATATTTAGAAACCTAGATATATTAGTATATAATATAGATGATTTTGGCCATATGGCTTTATATTTTATAAATCAAACTGCCTTAACATGTTTTCTATATAGAAGGGTGCGACAACCCATATCGGCAATATAAATTCCGTGTTTTCTCAATTTACATTGCTTTATTGTATGGCTTCTTAGCCTAAGGTTTTGAGGTACGATCACCTCTTGGTGATTTCGAAATTAACACAACTATTTCGAAAAGAAAATATTTTGGCATTATATTATGAATAAGTAAAGGGTTATATTTTCCTTGCTTTAAGTCTGATTTCAAAGGTAAATCAATAATAAAGAATAATGTTTTCAAGGAAATATAGGGGGTCTTTGCCCGAGATTTTGTAGGAGTATTAATCACCATTAGAAAAATTTACGATGGAATATCTTGATCAAGGATTAGATATAGAAAATCATATAATGGGACTAGTGTAGGGTAACACCCTATGTTTCAACTGTTAGCCCCTAGTTGATAATGGACCACAATTCCAATGTTTGAGGCTTTGTTAAGGGTAAAACTAAAAGAAAATTTAAACACGGAAAGAATATATATCTTTCATAGGTTATTGGTTGGCCTCCAAAACCATTAAGTTCGTAGTGAGCCTAACAAAACTATGAGATCGACAGACGGTCAGGTTAACACAGGGATGATTGTGTTTAGACAGACAGTCCAGTTTTCTTTTAATGGTAAGTTAGAAAATTTGAAATGTCTGATTGACCCGAGTCAGCCATATGTTTGTATTTATCTTAGAAAAACTATGAAGTAGAGGCAGACAACCAATTAATCGAGACAGATTGGTCAGGATTACCCATGTAGCATGCATGCATTCAATTATCTTGTTTTTGTTTAAATATTTTGAATGTAGGAACATGATTATGATTGACATATTGTCAGAAGATACCAAGGAAAGGAAAACCCATTCCGTTCTATGGTGTGGTTTCACTAGATATCTATTATTGAGATGACATATTATTATTTACACCAGACATTTTGTTCGACCTGAAATTTTTGTTTTTCCCTTTTAACTCTCGAGTGCTCATTTGAGTAATTCGAGAGTAAGGTTTCCAGATTTTAGATTTGACGAATAATTTTTTTGAAGACGGCCAAGGAGGCAGAACTAGCTATGTAGGAGCCTACTTATGTCTATTGTGTAGTTATCATTTTGTTTGAATGTATGTAATGGAAGAAATTGTATCTGTCTGGTAGTAAACTCTTATCAACCAAGGGGGCATCTTGATATGTCGCTCTTGGAGAATTTTGTAATATTTATATTTTATCTAAACTAGGGAAACATTTTGGGATTATGTAATGAAATATGAATAATGAAATGTGTTTTAAATATTTTCGTATTCTTGAGCCTTTGATGTTAATGATACTACAACTGATCTCATTTTGTCATCGAAGAATAATACTATTGATGAGTACAGCATTAACATCGCTTATTTTCGGACCTCAGAATGTGCGATGTTACACAAACCTTCCTGTCGATGTGAACTCCTAAAGAAGATCTGCATGTTAACCCTAGAGTAACTTTTCTCTTTTGAATAATGACCCTTCCACTTGACATCGTCGAAGTACTAAGGAAAAATTTCATCCCTACTTAGTGGATGTGTCTTGTTGTCAAGCTCCCTTATGTCTTTGCAATTGAGGACCATTCTTCATCTAGTCCAGGGAAACCTTTGCACGCCTTTGTTACCTTTTGGAAGGTCTATGCCGTATAGAAACTGTCTACTGAAGATCGTCCCTTAGCTCTTAGGTCCTGCTATAAGGTTGGAATTCTAGCTCTTCTAGAGTGGTATCTCACAGATGGCGCGCCCCTCGGAAGGAGGTCTTCTTAGCCTTCCACCTAAGATGCATTGGAAAGGCCCAAAACAAATCTCAGGGAACAATGAAGTTTCATATGGTCTTTCTACATAGGTGTAGGTGGTTTGCATCTTTATGACATATCTATTTCACCATGCCTCTCTTTGAGATAGTGCTCAGATTGTTATGCCTTTCATGCGGGTCAAAACTTACTCGACAAAGAATTTTGCTATCCCATTATAGTTTTAGCTATCATTCGTCGAAGCTTCGATCATCGGCTCCCCTATCATCAAGTCACCAACTTCCTTGACCTTCTGGCATTGGGCGGTCATCAGACCCATTTATGGTCTTATGACTTTACGAACACATATGTCTTTAGCAAACAGTCACCCAGACCCAGCCATTACGAACCCATTTATAAAGAAGCATCTCTTCTGCCAAAGCAACTAGGATATTTTGTCGAGTTCTTTAGAGAGAATTGTCTCATGCCCCTAAGTATTCTTTACCTATACATCTGTGTCGATTTCGAGTACAATACCCTTTTTTTGAATGTCATTCCATCTTTTCTTAGGAGTATGGCATTGTTTACTTCAAGATGTAGCACCTCATACTCGTACATTGGCATAAAGGAATTTTTTTCTGCCCCTTCTTACCCTACAAAGCAAAGTCACCTTGCATCCTTGAACCGATAACCATCTTTTAGCTAACCTAACCTCCTCCATCCCTTCGGACTAACAGGGGTGGTAGAGAAATATCCACTCGTTGTGCATCGATTATGCCTTTCAGCCTAATCTTACGCCCTTACTCACCCTCCATGGACGAACCTAGCAAGGGAACCCATAGGTTTTTAAGGAATTGGATTCTCAACAACGTTTGCATTACTCAAGTTGACATTCTTGCTTCTTTTTTATCCATACTTTCTTGCATGGATGTTCCATTTAAGGCAGAACACTCCATTAACAGTGTATTTTTTATCGCACAACTTCGGTAGATCATTTAGCTCCATTCATCTTCGGTGCATAGGAATGCTCGATCAGTGAGCTATTATGCACTCTTTCAAGGGTAGCTGCTTCTAATCAAACTTCATGCTTGTCTTTGCACCCTTACCTCTGTTGTCACTAAGCAGTCATTTAGGGATCTTTGTTGGTGATCAGGGTTGTTTTCCTCTCAACGATGAAGCTTATCCCCCATCGTCTCACTGGTCGACCTTATCCCCTGTAATTTTAGGACCATATCTAATATTCAAAGTTTTCCTCAATTTGGTACCACTCTCATGGCTCGCATTGAAATGGTGCTTTACCCCTGGACATCCAATCGATTGATGTGCTTCAATGCATTTTAAGGAGAGCTAGCTAGCTTTTGGTTCGAGTGGCGTTTCACCCCTAACCACAACCCATCCTTCAATTCTTCAACATCAGCAAGTTCAAACCATTGATTAATTTCACCCAAGCTTCGTTCTGGTCATAAATAGATCACCTATGTTCATAGGCCATAATAATCGCCCTTTGAAGACTCGCTTTCACTAGGACTCCGATGGGTTCCCTTAACCAAGCTACTAGCTATGAGTCGTTGGCTCATTCTTCAACATGCATGCATTCATAGATCATATTCTCCTCACACTACTTGGGAGCTGTTGGTTTCTTGTTCTATTTCTCTCCCTGATGGGAGTTCTTATAACTTTCCTTCATGGTACTACTTCACAATCGGTCACCTAGAAGTATTTAGCCTTGCAAGGTAGTCCTTGTTGATTCATAAAAGACTCCAATCTCATTATATAAAGTGTAGAGCTCTATTTCTTTGCCTAATAGCATGATGCTTGCATTACTCTCTTACAACCTTGTTTTCAATGGTTAGGCTACTCACATTTTGCTCGCCGCTGCTTTGGGAACCGATTTTGCTTTCTTTTCCTCAGGCCACTAAAATGTTTCAGTCCACTAGGTTGTCTCTTAATGGGCCATGGTTTCAATAGTAGTTCGAATGGTTTAACTATTTGGGAGTCTTCTGATCTATTCTTATTTTGAACTATCTAAAGCATTTCTTCACTTATTATGCCCTTCTTCATTTGTGTATCCACCAAAGCCTTCCCACGTTTAAACCTCACCATGATTTCATCCTAAGTTGTTGATAAATGAAAGAATATAATTAACATCCCTAAATGAAAAACCATAGATCGAACTATTGAATTAAAAAAATTGGTTGCTATCATAGTATAAGCTAAGTACACAGGCTAGAGATAACCAAACTAAATTTGTTGAAATCTGCCACAGGATAAACCATTGCCTCTCAGGCCTCCTCAAATGATTCAACCATAAAGGCTAACTACATACAATAACCCTCAAACATACTTTATAACTTTCATTGTACCATGCTCTAAAGAGAAACTCTTGTCAAAATTTCAAAAGGTGCCGAGTTGGAATTCCGTTCATTTTAGGGATTCTTATGGTTTCGAAGAATCTAACTAGTGGAGAACCAGTAACAAAGTGCTCTCTCCCTTTTTCTGCTTGACTTTTTGGACTTAAGAATACTGGTTTTATTTTAGAAATGAATGACTGCACTTCTCGAACCCCTACAGCTAATGCGATTCAGATTGAACATGGTCTATGATCAATCCGTGCCCCCTAGATGTCAAAGGCGTCCTTAGGACAATCTTGTAGTTCCTATAGAGTGGAGACGATAGGGTTGGTCTATGGATTTTCCTTCCTTCTGACATATTTGCTCAAAGCAAGGGTTTGAAGGGAGATAGTCCATTAAGTATTCATAAGGACCAACTTAATCCTCTTCCCTAGGGATCCCAGATGATGGAACCTAGGATAACCACCAATTTCAACAATTATCCATGTATGATCCATACTAAATCTGACCAACTTCCTATCCTTCCTCCTCTACGTTCTTGATAGCCCATCTTTTTGTCTTATAGTCTTTCAATGGCATATTTTGGTTCTTTTCCCCATTATTTAGAAAAAGTGAGCCATCGGTTTAGGTATAAGATACTATCATTACCGCCTAGACAATTAGAGATCTAACCTATAATTGCGATAATCCAATTGCAAGAGTTGAGCTCTATCAACTGAACTATATCTTCGAGCTAAATGGAGTATGCATGAAAGAATCAGATGCTTCTTCTATTCTTTTCCTTGGCCTAGCTTAACCATCCTAGACTTAAACCAGAGACCTTGCCCACGAAGTAGATCATCGCACCTATTATCCAACCAATTAGGAGATAATCAATATATTATTTTTTGGGAGTGATTCATCCTTCCCAAATGCAGCATACAACTCTCTATTGTACTTTGCTATTTAAGTGGTCTTGTTCCCTTTCTCCTCACATATAATTCTATGATCCTCTTCTAAACTTGCTCCCATTTAGAGCCAAGAGATAGATAAATAGACACATTCCATTCAATGATCGAGCTCATAGTGACTGAGGGGGTCAAAGACCAAGAAGTGAGTTATTCATACCAAGCATTCTTCTTATGGCTAATCTAATCTTCTAGTCCCTTCAAAAAGGAAAAAGAGTTTCATTTTCTTCCATTCATGAAGGAAGGATTATGGAAATCTTACTCGTTTCTGCTTTCTCCAGACCTTCGGTAAAAGCATAAAAGAATGGCTCGAATGGTACAATCCCTCCGCCACCCTAGAATTAAAAGCGCAATCTCGTAGTTCTTGGTCTATAAAGATGCATTGTTAGGTGATCCATTTTCCCATCGATGCCCAATCTAAACTTGTGCTTGAGAGATAGCTAGCCATACATCGATAAGGGATGTATATTCTCGAGAAGAGAGGAGCTGCGGTGGTCCTTCTCGGACTGCCTGAATCTTACGAGTGAATAAGAGGTTAGATCTATATTGGATATCACATGAATTTCCCTATCTATCCTCCTAAGTTAAAGTTTGGTTTTAAAATTTGATTGGAACAAGAGGAGTATGCCATGTTAATGTGCCTTGGGTGATCCATATCTCCCGGTCAGGCGCTGATAAGCACATTGAACTATCCATGTGGTTGAGAGCACTCACAACCTAGGCACAAGGACGTAATTATCAAGGGAGCACCCTACCACCGAGATAATAGCCCTTTGTGTGAGCCTCCATGAGGGAGGCCTGTTATGCAAAAACCAAGAGAAGCCCCATTCCACTCTTTCCCTTTTGTGCTTTATGCCCTTTTTGTGGCGGCATGGGGACGTAAAAAGTAGGATCCTACCAACTTGTTCTGACCAGTATAATAAGTTCATGAGCTTGGTCTTACTTAAACGTCAAGAAGTGGAAGCAAGCTTTAAAGACCAAGCTTAGCTCAGACGTAGCTCTCTTCTTTTTGGGTGTGAATCAGTGTTAAAGCAAAATACCTAATAAGCATGAGCATTAGCTCTTCCTGATATGGAGGTGATCTAGCCGCACCTTCCAGTACAGCTACATTTTTATGACTTCACTCTAATCACTAGCCCCACCTTCGGCATCCCTCTCATTACAGTTAAAGAAATGACTTCGGGCATGGCTAGCTCCCATAGTGTTGTGGACAGTGTGTACAAAGCTTGAAAACAAATTCATCATCGTATATTTGACCAATAATTATTAGCAATTCTGGTTTTATGTAGGCAAGTTGCAGCATGCAATCATAACTAAGGATAGCTTTTTAGGGTTAGATCATCCTCTCCCATTATAGCATGTGTCTCGCCTAAGGCATAAGGAGATTAATGGCTTGACGCCATCCTCATCTTCCTTTGGCTTATCAATGATTGTCTATTTATGGTACTAAACTCAATGGTGGCAACTAAACATGAGGATTGCACTTGTTGGAAAACTTAACCTAACACCTAATGGAATGAGCTAAAGACGGCCATGCACCACGTGCGTCTGTCTTCCCTAAGGCGCCCCTAGCTTTCAAGAAGATTTGTGGCATTTCAAGCGCTGGAAATGTTCATAGCTTTGCATCAAATTAAAGCGCATGTTCCACTGCTCATGTAGAACCCTGTTAATTCCTTTTAGTTTCATTCTTGTGTCTGTACTCCTCAGGCAAGACATTTAACACATTAGCTACAACACTGCAAGATCGATATACACAATACCTAATATCCATCATTTATGGCACATACTACTAGGGTATCTAATCCCATTTGCTCCCTTAGCTTTCATCTCCTAGTGTCACTATCGACACAGTAGAGTGCTTTTGCAATTGGTGTTCTTCTCGATCTCTACGCATGTAACACCCCACGTTTTTACGTATACTATTTAAAATAGAAATTAATTAGTAAATAATAAATAGTGAATAATGGAATTTTTATAGTTGTTGGAATTTGGCCATAAAATTTATACCATTGGATTTGTAGCCATTTTCTAATCAAGTTTCATACATAAAATTTTCCAATCGAGTTTCAAACAAAATTTATCAGCATTTGAATTTTCATAGTTGGAAATAATTATTTTAGAAAGTAAGAAAATTATTAGAAATTAATTAATTATTGATTAACAACGTTGAAAACAACAATAGGTTAGAGTTTAAAAAAATTAATTATGGCATAAGATAGAGCTAGTTAACGTTAATTGCAGAATAACTGGTAACAAATCAGTTAAATCAACCAACGCTTAAAAAACACTATTTTGACCCAGCCAAGTCAACCATAACCATGGTATAGTCGAGCGTAAGAGGTCAACCTGGATAATGGGTGATCAACCTACCTCATTTTGAAGGCGATAGTAAAGGAAGGCCGTGTGGCCCAAATCTAATTCAGCTGCATCTAACGGTTAGCGTTGATTTGAACCTGTATAAATTAGAACCTAGGACTCTGTACAGTTATAGTGCTTAGCATTTCTCTATCGATGGGGGTGCAAAATGCTATAGTAGGGGTAAAGCTGGGATATATATGGAGGTAGAGGAAATGCAAAAAGATTCATTTAATGTAAAACTAGATATTTGAAGCTAATTTATTCTTATTCTCACATCATTGTGTAGGAAAAAGTGTTTAATCTTATATACTAAAATCAAAGAATATCATGATGTATGCAGACTAGAATTGTTAACGACAATAGATTTCTAACTTATATTAAGAAATATGCCTTAAAATTAGGTCTTTACCCTAAATTTATTGGTTTTTTTAAAAAGAGAACTTGTATAATCAACATTTGTATATTAATATTGCTAGCGTGTGACGAACAACAAATCCGTACTCTTTGAATCAACAATAAACCATACATGTCCGATCGAAAAAGCACAGAATGACTGAAAGTCATGAGAAAGAAGAGAAAGCATAAGAAGAAAGAAAGAAGAGAGAAGAATAGGAGAGAAGAAGAGAGAAATAGAACAATAACAATACAGAATCTCGCATCACAGCGGAATAACATATAATATAGATGTATAATCTTTACAAAAGAGAAACTGTAATACACATGAATCAATCAAAGTATATGAATAAATAATTATCAGCTTGGATAGTTATGGCAACTTATTTTCACAAATGCCGATAATTTACCACAATAATGCAGTGGAAAATAAATAGATACATGTATACGACTTAAAGATCTCCAGCTCTTCGGCTGAAGCTCCAAAAGCACCAAATCTGCATCTGTAAAATACTCGGTCTGACCCGAGTATTGAAAGGGAAGATTGCCCGGATCTGTCTAGTAAACTAGCGTGAGAAAAACACATCTCAACCGAATTTATTTTAAAGTTATAAAGACGTCTTTTTATCAAAACAAAGGTATCTCGTAAGACATGCCTACACATAAACACGGACGAGTTTTTACCTTACGATAGCCAAAACCTTTCATATAAAATCCTATTATATTATACTAGTGTCTAGTATGCAAATAATAATTAAAATAGCCGAAACTATTAAATTGATTGAATTCCAACATATAGCCAAAAGTGGGTAATATAAACAAATGGAAAGCACGTAGCGGAGTTTGGATTTCCATACAAATGACCAAGTGAAGGGACTACCTTCCGATGGGTACACCGCTAGATGGATGTCCCGAGGGCCACATATGGGCACCTCTAGCAACACAAGACCGACATTCTCTATAACTAGATAATACCAAATATATCATCCCCCGGTCATCACCGACCTTTATCTGAGGGCCCTCGTACTATACATCCACAATAATTTACATCCCGAACGTCATAGCGGGAAGAAATATATCTAGAAGGGGATGATCATATCCAAAAGGGAATGACCCACATAGCCCTGTTGCACCTAACCCTGTTTTGGTCATTTCTCGCTTGATGAGGCTGGAGGCAACGATTAACTTTTGACATATCACATATCAATCCCTCTTTAAATGCCACATTGCCATTTCTGTTGACTACTAATTTCCTTCCACAAAAATACAACCCTTGAGCTCGTACGTTTCAAAGAGGGTGTAAAGCTAAGAGAAGTTGCCTTCTCCACCACCACAGATGTATATTTGTATAAACCAGTGTACGTAATCTCAGAAAATGCATTGTCAGACATCCATCCATACAAGTTGTCCAGGAACAGGATAAACCGAAAGTGCTTTCCTACCACATCCTATCATGAAATGCTTAGGATTAGTAGTAAACAGCCCTTGTATTGGATATTTCATAATGAAGAGACTACTCCTACTATATGTATATTGGAATTTTAACCCCAAATGATCGACAAGCAATCCTTCACTATGAAAATCCTAAATATAAATATCCTCAACAAACCTACACAGTCGTCGCAAATAAGTTGGTCCAAAGTGGTTTTTAGATAAATCTGATCCTGGTCTCTTCGCCCCAACAACGCAAAAGCGTTACTCAACCTCATATAGAAACCAAGCCTTGTAGACTTATCACATTTTCAATTTTCAACTTGCTATCCTTCGGCCAAGAAAGAAGCTCGGTAGATAGGAGTAATCACTCCACACTACTCAAATCAACATTCTTTACAAAAAACGATAATCAAGCCTACACAGATGGCTACTTACTAAGTGTACGACTAAATAGTTTCCACATCAAGTCGAGAACTAAAATGGCCAAAAATAAAATTTACAACTTAAACAGTCATTAGGCCTGATTTGTTAATCTTTCATTAATTAAATTGCTTTTCCAAATTTTACACTTCAGATTATCATTAAAAGATATATTCTCAAATCCATTTCAATATTTCAGTATTTGGAAAACATTTCCATACACTTATTTTAATAAAAAGTGGATACATAATTTATTTTGTTTTCAAACCATTTAAACTCCATTTTAGAATATCACTTTCCAAAACATTCATTTTAAGGAATTTTCACATTAAAAACATGAATATATTTCCTTTTACAAAAATCCATATTTAGCTTATCAAATTACATTAATTTCACATTTACAAAACGATGTTTATAATTCATATTTCTATTTTATAAAAACTTCCATTTATAAAATTCCTTTATTAACCAACTTCCCGTTAATCACATTTAATCACGTTAATCACATTCATAAATTTCTTTATTTACAAATTCATTATTTTGTAATCTTATTATTTATAAAGTCCATTATAAATTCATTTCTAAATTTCAATTGCAAATCTATTTACAAATTTGATTATAAATCCATTTTTAATATTTATAAAACACTGTTTATAAAAATCCATTCCATTAAATCTCTTTATTAATAGCATTCTTTTATAAACTTTCATTTCAACACATAAAAATCGTTTATAATTCCATTACTTTTATTTATAAAATATCAATTTTATAAATTTTATATATAAATCATTTATAATAAGTTCCAAATTCTCAATCTAACTTATTTTACCAAATAGTTAACTTAATAGTTCAAAAATCATATTTAAGTATATTTCACAAAACCGTAATTTTTATAACATAAAAATTATAAATTTTTATTTATTTAAAATAAATCCATTTCTTTAATCATTCGAAAATTAATAAAACATAGATATTTTCAAAATCACTTTGAAATCCTTTCTATTTTAAAATCATCATTTTAATATTTTAAATTCCAAAAATATGGCCCTGCTGCAAAAGTACTAAATAAGGGGATTCACATCAATAATAGTAAACATAGCATCCATCACATCAAACATCACATAATACAGTATATATAACAGTATATGTAAAGAAACATCAACCATAGTGAGGAATCCTATTGGATCCCTACAACCTGGCACCTGCAACAAATATACATATGAGAAAATATGTACAATGTCTGCTTTGAGGTAGATTCCCATACAAAGGGTCATTCGCTCATACACGTGAACGTATAGCGTCTCATCTGCTCCAATAGGAAGGAATATATCTAACTATAAATATTATACTATAACATCCATACAATCATCAAACAACATAAAATAAATCACATTTATATATAAATATAAGCGAGATAGAGAGAGTGAGTTTTACGCACTTTGCTTCCTGTCGTCTTGTAGAATTTTATTTCGATTAAAAACAAACAGGCGTTCGAATTTAACCAAAATTTTCACTAGCTCAAATAAATCCCAATCCAGCTTCATTGCATAGTATTTGCAAATACGAATCCAACGCTACTTGTTTCACGCGAAACGACCTCTTATGAAAGAGTTATACATTTTTAAACATACGATAATAAAATTATTATTGTTATTAACCTTAAGTTAATTACCATCATTAATATTTAAATTCATTTTCCTCATGCATTAACTCCCACGCTTAAGCTCGGATGCATGAACCTATATGTCTCCCTGCAATTGCTTGCCACGCCACCATCGTTGCCTTAGAAGATGATCGGAGACCACCATTCAAAAGCCCATCACGAACTCCACCCATGTCCAAAGCCATGCTCGACTCGACCGACCCCACGCCATGGAATTCGCACTAGAACGCTACGCCTTTGAAGAGAAATCCCAATCCGACCCCACGCCATGTAACTCTCGTCGAGCTCTATAATTTTACAGTTGGAAGTTTTTGATAATAGTTTACGAATTGAGAGGAAATTGAGAAGGAGGAATTGAACAACTCTGGCCTTCGAATTTCGGGGTAGTTGCTGGCCTAATTAGGGTTAGTGTTTTGAAAAAGTGAATGAAAGGTGTCCTTATACAGACAACTACAAAACACTATTTATCCAAAAATATTTCGAACTCCAAACGAAGCGTGCCATTTGGAGTTTATAATGTTTTACCCCTATTCCGAACACAATGGAATATATATCGGGAGCCAATTCCATCTTATTTGGAAGATAGGTTTTCCAATCGAATTATTTTAATTAAATTTACTTAAGTAATTTTTTACGCGTTTCAGCTTTGCATGACCAAACCGTAAGTCCAAGGGCTGTGAAATATGAAATCATATAATAACTCACTACTGCAGATCCAATGAAACTAGTTTCGTCAAGATCCAAGACAGTGCCAAAAATGACTTTTATTACGCGTTAGTTAAAATTAGAAATTTCCAGTTTCTATTTATTCATTTTTATATTAATATTAAAACTTTACTAACTTCATTCTAATTCAAATAGAATTAGATCGACATTATAAATCATTTTCATTCACATTAAATTCAAAACCCAATTATTTCAGCAATTTCAAATATTAAATTAAATAATTTTAGTTATCCATATAAATCATTGTATTTGAAATATATGTTATTCAACTTATAAAATTTACTTTTTAATATTTAAACTAAATTAAATATCCCGATTTCAAAGACTGAAATTCTGGATCGTTACATTCTCCCCTACTTAAAAGAATTTCGTCTTCAAAATTACCAAGTAAGAGGAATGCCACAAAATCCATTAGCTTTTCAAAACAAATTAGTTGAAATGAATTACCAATTTCTTCTAAGTCTTTTAACTTTTCCAACATTTATTAGTTGCAACTTCTTTATCACGTTCTCTAGGTGTCTAAATCCATTCATAGTCATTAGCTAATACGATTCCAAAAATCAACTAATATCATTTCAAATTTTTACTCAAAATCAAAATTTTAGTTATCGAAAGTTTTCCAAAGTTCTCAAAAAATTTACAAACCCTTAATTTTTCAAAATTTTTTTTACCAGAATCTCTCTTGCGTGGTTCGATCAAAAAAATCACAATATATATGTATATATCAAAAATATACATCTCATATCAGTGATAAGGCATCCCGCAGGGAAAAAAGTTTAAAGTACGATATGTAATGCAAGATACATCCCTTGAATATTATTAGCAAGCATATACCGCTAATATAGCATGAAAGCGAGCTCCAAATGCGATGCAACGACATCCGCGCCTACTAAACACTCAACAAACCATAA
This sequence comes from Allium cepa, assembly GCA_030765085.1. Classification (NCBI taxonomy): domain Eukaryota; kingdom Viridiplantae; phylum Streptophyta; class Magnoliopsida; order Asparagales; family Amaryllidaceae; genus Allium; species Allium cepa. Next base: position 57,063,787 of record CM060939.1, read on the forward strand.
GTACATGTATATATGAAAAGTAATATCAATATACAACATATACAACACATACTATACAACAATTATATGCAAAGGAAACACATGCAACATAACAAGCCATCCAGAAACCAATATCTATCCAATCAATCCACAAACAAATCAATACACATTAAATTTTATTAACACCCATCTATTTATATTCAATTAGTTTACATTCACTAATTTACATTCAACTTGGTTTACTTCCAAATTAAATCAAATTCAATTATATTTAGATTCACTTTACCTCCAATTTGAATTCAATTCTTTACCTTTCAATTTCATTAATTTAATTTCATTAACATTTAGTGAATTTCTTTTCAACCAACAAACGTCGAACTAACAATCAAAGCATATCCAACATAACCAAATTAATTTATCTTACACTCAAACATTCATATTTACTTCGTTTACATTTAAATTGGTTTAACATATTTAATTCTAATTGGCTTATATCCAATATTCACACTATATGCTAAAACTCAATTTAGGTTAAGATTATGTTGAATCATATTTCATTCATACAATTTATACTTAAGTTTAATTCAACATTTTATACAACACTTCCAATGCTATTATTAATTAACAATTTCTTAACTTAAGTATTATTCCAACATTCCCAATTTAAATTATAATTAATCTAACAAATAATCATCCCAAATCATATTCAATTTGCTAATTTATTTTACAACCAAAGTTGAATTTCATTTAACAATTCAAGTTATCATATTCATCACTTCAACTTATCAACTTGCTTTATTAATTCTTGTTAATATCAATTTCAACTTCATTCAAATCTTAACTCAAATTAAATTTCTTTCCAACCTCTTTTTATATTTCTTAAGTTAACTTCCTTTCCTACATTCATCTTTTTTAACTTAAGTTAATTCCATTTCAGAATCCATTCTTAACATTTCATAATTAACAGGTCTAAATTTTTGTTTCCAACTTATTATTACAAAATTCATATGTTATACACTTATTCACTTCAACTTTCATGAATATATACTTATGTTCGCTTTCATTCTCATTTTATAATTTCAAATCATGGTTATATAATCACTTTACAACTAGGTTTATATTAACTTTTATTTGTATCATCATTGCAATTCAATTCATTAACTCCAATTTATTTAACTTTACCGAAGTTAAATTCTAATTTCATATTCCAATTTTAAAATTTTCTAATTACAAGTTCAAAAACTCTTATTTTTAACTTGTTACTAAATGTATAAGTTATATAACTTTGTTAACTAAACTTTCAAATTCATATTATATAATCACTTACCACTTAAGTTTAATTTTCATTTCAATAACTTATCTAATCCAGTTCAAATCAAATTCACTTTATTTAACTTTCCTTTAGTTAAATTTCAAATCATATATTTTATTATGCTAATTCAAATTTATTTAACTTTACTAAAGTTAAATTTAAATTTCATATTATAAGTCCAAAAATCATTTCACTTATAGTTATCAAATTCAACTTGGATTTTTAATTTAAAATTGTTTATCATAACAAAACTTAAATTTCCAGTTTACTAATAGTAGCAAATCCATCACCCAAAAACTCGAAAATAATACTGATGATGCTTCAGTCATCACCCTTCTTATTTTCCAGCAACGGTAGTGAATTTGGTGCTTTATATTCTTTTAAAAATCATTTTTAATCAAAATACTTCTACATAATAATATGACATCTTTAAACTTTTGCAAAGCAATTGTAAAAAACAATAGGATTCAAATTCTAAAATTCTTAGTTTAAATCCATTTTAATTTATAACTCATATTTATAAATATATTCATGTAGTTTCATTTCTTATATATAAGATTATTTCACAATTGTAAATCATTTTAATTATAATTCCATATTTTATAGTTCTCTTGCTTATATAATTATTCTCTTACAATTGTTATTTTTATTTAGATTATTCAAATGGCTTTATTAATTTATGTATACTTTACATTTTCAAACAATCAATTTATACATACTATGATAATTTTTGAAAAATTATTCCTTTATATATAAAATATAATCGAGGTAAAATTATTTCATTTACCTAATTTAAAATAATAATATGTCGGCTTTCCTCGTTTAAATGTTTAGAAACCCTTATCAATCACGTGGCGTCCCACGCACCGACCAGAATTCATAAAAAAGTCAACGGATAAGTAAACACAATATAAAACATCTTATAATCACCAAAAAATATGCGCTTATATATAATACACTCAAACTCAATCTAGGGTGCTATTGACCCTATCTATACTGCGTACACATCAAATCCAAGGAATATACTAAACCTAAGCTCTGATACCAAATGTGATGAACCACAAATCCATACCCTTTAAATCAACAATAAACCACACATATCCGACCAAAAAGCATAGAATGACGGAAAGTCATGAGAAAGAAGAGATAGGGTGAGAAGAAAGAAAGAAGAGAAGAAGAGAAAAGAAGAAGTAGAGAGAAAAAGAACAATAACAATACAGAATCTCACATCGCAGTGGAGTAACATATAATATAGATGAATAATCTTTATGTGACGACCCGGAATTTTGAGCAATATCAATTTAATAATATTTGATAATAATTAAATTGATTTGATCATTTTACATTATAAATTGACAAGTTAAAAATTATTTTAAAGATTAATAATAATTTGTTAATATCTATCAACATTTTTCTTAACAATATAAAATTTGGCAATTTAATTCTTTTGAAAATTTATGATATTTGAATTTGGAAATATTTATTTTGGCAATTTAATATTGGTAAGATTTATTTTCCAAAAGCTAATCAAAAATATTTTCTATCTATAATATATATGTATTGATATATCTTGTAAATAGGAAGATTTTAATGAAATAAAACTTTATATTCAAAATTGTAATATATATAAAAATGTATATACATTATGATTTGGTTTGTGTTTTAAAATTCAACACAGTAATTTTCAAATTTAATGTTAAAATGATTTCCATTTGAAATGTGTATATATGTATTTGTATATATATATATATATATATTTGAAATAGGAATTTTATTAATTTGAACTTAATACATATTTTCAAACTTTAATAAATATATAGTTTTGTAACTTGAAATGTTAATTTGATTTAATGTTTTTGAAATGATATTTGAGATTTAAAATTTTAATAACAAAATTTATTTCTTATTTATTATAGATATATACTTTAAGCCTTGGTTTTAAATGAGATTTAAATTAAAGTTTCATTTGTTTTAATAGTCTTTCATTTTAATTTTAACATAAGATAAAATTGTTTTGAATTTTTTTTATAAAGAGTTAAACTAAGTTTCTCAAATTTTTAAACAATGATAAAATTAAATTGATTAAAATATATGTTATTTATAAATGCCTATATGAATTTACTTTTGAAATATTTATTGAAGTCCAAAGTTTATGTTTATAAGATAAAAACATTTTATAATTATCTAAATGTTACATAAAAACATGTATATAACTTAAATAGATTAATAAAAAGGAAATAACATTTAAAACATTAAAAAATAACATTTGTAAATATTAATTAAACATTTAACACTTGTAAATATTATGGTGTGTTATAAAAACACTTGTTAATCTTTGAGCTTAGGTGTTAGCAAATTAGAGTGATAATGGGACAAGTGTCACTTATTTTAAAAATCTAAAAATAAAATAAAAATATGGTTAAGAAAGAGTTTTAATTTTCAGCTAGTTCATTTATTCATTCTCAACTAAAATGAATATAAATGCAAATCAAAAACAAAGATCTAAAGAAAAAATTGAAATATGGAAAATCTGGAAAAAAATCTAGAAGCAAGAAGAAGTAAGCTGGAAATTTCAAATGCAAGATTTTTCAAATGCTATGAGGCAAGAAGATTAATCAATCAATTCAAATGCTCAACAGCAACTAGAATGTTTTCAACATGTAGAACTGGAATCAAACAATTCAAGAACATGCAAATGAAATCAAAAGCCTGGAATTGGTTCTGTCTTCTGTTTTTATATGAGGTGAGTAAATGCAATTTTAAAAACAGTTTTGAATCTTGAAATTTATCTTGTTCATGTGTAATTACGATGGTCTGTTTGGATTATTAGATTTAAACTAATGAATATAGATGCATGGGTGTTTGTTGATTGTGAATTACCTACAAACCTATATATATGCCTAGTATGCTTAAACAGGTTTTAATCTTCATGATAAATTCAACAAAACAATTTTGAATTCGAATTTGCTTATTTTTTGTAAACAAAAGTTGTTTGTAATTATGTAACTTTTTATCTAAAAATAACTATAAGTTTTTAAATTGAATAATTTGCTTAAAATTTTCAAATTTACAGTTAAATGGTAAATTGGGTAAAATTTTTATTAAATCAATTTTGAGTTTTGATTTCATAATGGGATTACATATTAAAGATCATGATTTTAATGGTAATATCACGATTTTTAGTTGGGTAATTTGGGAGAATTCGCAGTTTGATGTTTTTGACATTTATGGTCAATTCGGGACGAATGGCGACGAATCCGAGGACGTGACTGTGTTCGAAGGTGGAGGGGACAACGATGTTCATCAGAAAATTATTTGGGAAACTATAGATGAAGGGATTGACTGGAATTTGTATGAGTAGGGTTTTGTTACCTGTTATTACCGACAGCATTCATTTAGGCTTCGCGACGACGTGATGAAACCAGAGGCGATCGCAGTCGTGGCCATAGGAACTGGAGGACGTGGCGTAGCTACGGAGGAGGTGGTGAGTACTCTCGAAGTTTTGGTTGCCGTGGAGGGCCAATTTCTCTGGTGATGTGGTTCGAACAGTTTGGGTTCGAGGGTGAATTTTCGATTCTCATTCGAATTTGACTTTCAGGGTGGTGCGATTTGAAGTGGAGGTCGTATGCGACCTGGGGAAGGTCGGCATGAAGTTCACCATTGACCATCTACGACGTGCATGTTTACGTGCACGATCGTGTATTTCTGCTATTGGTTTTGGGAAGAGAAGGGGGAAACTCGAAGATGGTCTCGGGTTCGTGTTGGTTGAGCTCGAAGCAGGCATAGGGTAGGGGAAGACTCGGGGTTGTCGCGTGTATTTCTGAGGTTTGCTCGAGATTTGATGAGCATATTTTAGTTTGGGCTTTTGTTTGGGTATTGTCTGAAGCTTGGAGATTAACATTTATGTTAAAAGGTTTGAAAATAAAGAAATTGGTTTTGGAATAAAAGTTTAAAACAAAAGTTGAATAAGTTTTACTTATAAACTAATTGGTTTCAAAAATCAAATTTCAAACAAGCTTATTATATATTAAAATATGATTGTTTTTAAAATAAAATGAAATGGATATTTTAGGAATAAAGCTTGTGTTTAATTATATTTAATATTCTTGGAAAGTTTTAAAGATTTAAAGGTATATTTAAAATGTGTTTTAATTATAATTGATTTCTAATATATTTTATTTTAAATAAGGATTAATGATATCAATTTAGTAATCAATTATAATTAAGAATTATATTGGGGTATATAAGAGTTTGGTTAAACAAATATATGAAGATAATTATGGTAATTAAATTGATTAACCCTTGAAAAGTTATTGGTTAATATAAATATTTTAGTTAAGATAATAGTTTTCTTAATTAAGAATCTTTTTATAATATAAAAGTTAAGCATCATTTAATTAAATTTAAATAATTAAGTTAAGTAATTAATTAAGTAATTAATTTGTTATTTAAAAATAATCACTTGAAGTTAATTAAGTATAATTACTGGGTAAAGTAATTAAATTATTAATTATAGGAGGTAATTAGGTAAGAAATAATTACTTTATAAAAGTAATTCTGTGGATGTGATTAAGAATTAATCACTGGAGTTATTAATTTAAGAATTAATTAATACAATTAATTAAAGGTTTTAATTATTTAATGAATGGTTAATTAATAAAGGATTTAGAGAATTTAATTAAGTGATTAATTACTTGATAAAGTAATTAATTAAAAAGAAATTTAATTAATGAAGTAATCATTAATTGATGGAATTAATTAATTAATTGTTAATTAATAATTTAAGGATAATTAAGTTTTAAATTACTAAATGTAATTAGAAGTAATTAATCAAATGTGATTAATTAAAAGTAATTAATGAAAAATAATTAATTATAAATGATTAATCAAGTATGATTAATTAAAGATAATTAATCAAGAGTAATTAATCAAGTATGATCAATTAAGGATGATTAATCAGGTGTGATTAATTAAATAATTATTAAGGTAATTAAATAATAAAAAATCAAGTGTGATCAATTTAAAAAGTAATTGGGTGATAATTACTTGGGTAATTAAGAGGTTATTAATCAAGATGATTAATTAAATTTGTGATTAAGGGATAATTACTTATAGTAATTAAGTAATAATTAATCAAAGATGATTAATCAAGGAGAATAATTAAGTGATGTTTATTAATTAATTTGTAATTAATTAATGAATAGAAAGATGGATTGATGATGATCCAAGTAATTAAATAAGAATTAATTTAATTAAGGATGAATTAAATTAATTAAGTTGGATCAACTTGTTTATGGATGGATTATTATCATTGGACGAGTTAATGATATTAGCTGATATTATATGTCATTGGTTGATATGTGATGATGTGAATGTGATATGTCTGAGATGTGATATATATATGCTGCTTTGTGATATATATGGATGAATGTGATAATAGTGAATTATCTATCTGTGTAATGTGAATCATCCATTTATATTAAGTGATATTTCTGAATATCTATTGTTAAATCCCTTAAGTACAATTTGGATATTAAAATGGCGTTTGGATTCGGTGAGACCGGGATCGGGTTTCCATACTGGATATTCGAAAACCACATCGATCCAAAATAGACGTTAGGTCGTGAATCCAAGTGGAGTGCTAGTGAAGACTCGAGGTGTAAGAACTCTACGTCAGTGTAAATTTGTGGGTGATTCCGTAATGAGTTTGACGGAATAGTAACTATAGGCTCGAGATGGTGGTTCATAGTGCAAGGGCTATGGTCGTTGACTCAGAGGGTGATTCCAAAATGAGTGCAACGAGATAGTGCCTTCGGTTTCGTTCGAACCCGAAACGAACTTGTATGGATTGAATTCTTTCAGAACATCGTCAGGTGGACGATGAGCATTCTAAGATAGATGTGTCCTATAATGGTAATCGCAGCCTCAAGCCTCATCAATCGGGAATGGCTAAAACAGGGGAGGTGCAGCAAGGCTTCGTGGGTAGCTCCCACTGGAGAGCCAGATACATCCCTGTCTAAATGTCCCTTTTTATTTCGGCTTTGTGGGCAGTTGGTCTGCAGCCAACTGCGGGGTGGTCTTGTTCAGGACTGTTCAGTAAGGAATGGTCCTGGCCTGGTGTTGCAGTAGAGTTAGGGTGGCTCCTCAGTACGGTGATCTAGGCCACGTACTGTGACGGGCGGTACCCCAGTAGCCCTGCCATTGATGGAAACCCATTTTCCCTACGAGATCCTACGGTTTTGTTTGTATTACCCACTTTTGTAGCTAGTAGCTGGAATTTAATCATGTAAAAATTTCGGCTATTTCATATTTACTTGAAAACCCTAGACACTATTATAATATCACAGGATTTTCTATCAAATGTTTTGGTTAGCGTAAGGTAATTTTTTTTGCATGTTTATGTGCGGGAAGTCTTACGTGATACCTTTTCTTTCAAAGGATTTTCTAAAGTTAAGCAATCTTAAACCGTTTACTTACACCAGACCCCTGTCTGACCCGAGTGTTTATTTCCTATTTTATTAAACTCTTGGGTACTCATATTATGTATGAGTAGTCAAGTGATTCAGGTTATCCTTGACGAATTCTGGAGGAGCTTTGGAGCAGGAGGCTTCAGCGTGTAGATATATAGATAGAGTTTTCACTGTGTGTTATTATGTATTGATGTTCTGGTAATGTATATTCGACAGAAATATTATAACCGTCTACAGTGAGATGTTTAAGTGCGTACTCTGATGTATATGATACTATGTATATGTTCTATATTATATTTCAATCGTTCCGCTGTGAGATTCTGATGTGTTGTTGTTCTTTCTTCTCTTTCTTTTCTTCTTCTATCCCTTTCTTTCTTAATTAGTGATGCGATTTTCTGGTGATAGAAAGTCGGATCGCTACAGTTGGTATCAGAGCATTAAGTTGAGTGAATACTAGGCTCTGGAGTGGTGTCTATTTTGAGAGAGCGTACTTGTAATATATATATATATACTTATATGTCTACCTATTCTGTTGGGTTATCTGTTCGGATTTTCCAACATAGGTTATAAAGGTAGAGGAGGTATAAGTGTGTGGAACATGACTACCACTAATGGAAGAGGCTTATATGTTGTGGTTGGAGGTGCGTCTGTCGAGATTGTAGACCTAATACCATCTCAAATAAGCTTTGTAGACTGGTGAAAGGATTTTAGTGAACCCAGAGGAAGTCTTTTTCAATAATTGGAGTATATTCTTAGAGTGTGAGGTTGATTTGCTCTCGAGTGAGTGGGATTTCTAAGAGTTGAGTTTGTCAGCTGAGCTGAAGTAAGATTTAGATGGTATTGAAGGAACAGTAATGTCTACTGCAGTGAAGATTCGGATGTTTATTGATTTTCTGGATCTCAAGTAAGGGTGGGTGTCTTATCTATATTAAAGTGTGAGGCTAAGGTCGATGGGTTACCTCATTTTGGACATGGTCTCAATTTGTTTCCTTAAGAGGAACAAGTGGTTGGTGTTTGATTTGGAGCCGAGTTTCTTGAGGAGATGTCTACTCGATTCAAGGATTTTTAGTAAAATTGGGTGATAGTTTTGAGTTTCAAGAAGCTTATGGTTAAGAATGATCTTTTAGCATAGCAGTAGCATTGAAGTGAAGTTTGGAAGCAGCAGTGAGGATCCATTTCTTGGATGATTCAGAAATCTTCGGGATTCTACTATCGACAGACCAGGCAGATAGTTAAGGCTTGTCCTTTTCTTCGGAAGGCTCAACAGAGCAGGATATTTGTTGAGAGTGATCTATCAGTTTTTCTAGTAGATAAGCCATTCTTGAAGATAGTTCTTTGGAATCTGAACTGAGAGAGATCGCAAAATTGACTTGCGATTAATTTGGAAGTCTTGGAGTATTCTTTAGTTTGAGATTGAGGCATCTCACATGGAGGCAAATGCTATTTAAGTAGTCAGAGATTTTCCAGATGTTTAGAGGGAATCAGAAGTTTACCCGAATCGGAGATTGAGTTTTCTTATCGACTTGGATTCTAAGAGTAATTTTGATGATTCAACCATATAGTGGGATGACTCTTAGAGCGAGAAGAGTTTGGTGCGGCAGCTCAGGATTCTTTGGAGAGAGATTGATCATCTAGCTCTTGTTGAGATTCTGCTGAGATGTTTTGACCAAGTGGAATGGTCACTAAGATTTTTTGAGTCGGATGAACCGTGTATGGAGAAAGATTGTGCTTGTGTTCTTCGATAGCATTCTCATCTACTCAAGATCAGAGTTGTGCACGAAAGCGAGGTTGCAGTTATTATAGAATGGGAGAAACCTGGAGATGCAGTTTTCTTGGATTAAAGAATTTCTACTGGAAATTCAAGTATGAAGAAATTTTATGGATTTGGTAGGTAAGGTTGTCAGGTGCAACTGTTTGGCTATTCCAGATAAGAGATGAAGGTTTGAAGTCCACTGATGTTTGTGGAATAAAGTTGTGTATTGGATTTCAGTAAATTTTTGGAGAGCCATTTTGTTGAGTAGGATTAGATGATTGGTTTGATTTTGGTCCTGTTTGTTCTTGAAGCAATCAGCTAGGGTTAAGCTGATCAGGAATATTGGAGGTGACTCAGGATCATCGGAAGAGTTATGCAGTTAAGTATTGAGGAGATTTGGAATGTGAAGTTGGAATTTGGATATGGTTTTATTTTATCCAATTAAAGGAGATATAAGATGTAGTAAAACTGAAGAGTTAGCTCCGGAGGTATTTTGAATTTTTCCTGTGTTCTCTGAAGATTAAATTTTGATCTGCAGGATTGAATTGCCAGTTCGGATAACTGGAATTCATTGTATTTCACATATTTTTGAGGAATATGTGTATGATTCATCAAGTGATAGAATCAACAGTTCAGAAGGATCTAGTAGTTGGGTTGGTCTTGAGTTTAATCTGATATCTTGTTCAAATTTGTAGGATCAGATGAGGAAGTTCTTGGTTATAGTAGTATAGTTAATTAAGATTCTATAGAGCGAGTATTCCAGTACAGGTACCTAGAAAACTCTAAATAATATTAGGAAGTTCTATTCAGAATTTTGTCTGGATAATTAAAATTGTTTTCTTGCATTGGTGGTTGTTGAATATGCGCTTATGTGATTTTTGTTTGATGATAATAAACATATATACATTCGTTTAAATGTATTTGTTAATGTACTATTTTATTTTTCACAGATTAAATAAATATTTGCTGAATAAATTAAATAACACAGAATTTGAATTCAAACAGATATTTTATTCAAACAAATATTTATTACATTTTTGAATAGTACAAATTCAAGCTCTCACTACACATATACAATTTTGATTACAATACATCACAATTTCATATTTACATAAATTCCTTACTACATATCACTCACACTCGTAGTTCATCTTCAACTTCATTCCAGTTAGAATCCAGTATCTGAGCAATCTGCAAAAATATTCACTAACGCGGTAAAATTGAAAAAGAAATATTTCTGCAATATAAAATAAAATATGGATTTTGAAAATATTATTTGCCTTAGTTATTTGGGTTGTTCGTCATCATTTACATTTGAATTTATCACACACGAACAATGTGACATGCATAGTGTATCACTGTACATGCCACAAGGCCGTGCACACCGATATACACTTGATTGATTTACAGGAACAAGTGAGCACAGGTCAAACGCAAATGAAAAGCCGGGTTCAACTCACGTGCAATAAAATAAATGTCACAACTTTCAGCACAAGGTCAAATCCAAGCTTCAAGATGGATTCAACTCAGGTGAAATTTTGAAAAATAAACAAAATGCAAAGGTCAAGTCACTACTCAACTCAGTGCATCAACCAAAGTTAAGACAACATGAAGTCTACAACTCAAACTGCATGTTCAAAATAATGACACAAAAGTCAAGGCCAAAAATGAAATGCAACTCACATGTACACCATGATATCAAGGCCAGAAACTCAAGTCAGCGCACAACAACCTCGGCAAACAACAACAAAGGAACCAACACAAGAGTTCAATGCATATGAGACCAGCAATGCTCAAGTGAAGTTCAGGTCTGACCACACATCAAATATGCAGTAGCAAAGCAAACCTGACCAAAGCAGTTTTCAAGTCAAGTAGAACAACGGTGCACAAGGGCAGTTGAACCAAAACAAATCAATGTTAACCAAATCAATGATGAAGTCGCATTCTCAAACCACGACCATGCTACAGTTCAAATGCAAATACTACAAATCCAAGACTAGAAAAACAAAACTGCAAATACCCATGTCCAGACTCAATGCAACATTCACATTACAGTTTCATGTAACAGATAATGCACAGGAACCAAAGTCAAGGCAACATGAAGTCAGTAAAATGACAGTGCAAACAAGTGACACAGCGAATATGAAGACAACAACTTGACACGGTGAACTGCAAGTGTCGACCAAGTAGCAAGAAAGATCAACACGGAAACTACAAACTGCAAATATCCAAGTACTACAAGCCCAACAGAGTGACACAGTACCAAAAACCATAAATGAACAAAATCGGCAACATGTATGCACCATTAAACCAAGCTTCACAATGAACCAGTGGCCATAAACAGAGTGCATGCTACAACAACAAAGACCAAGGCTACAAATGTGCAAAGTGCAGACTTGAATGGAACAATAGTGAACCAGATTTCATGTAAACAAAATGAATACATCAGGAATTATATCAATGAACACTTGCAACAGAAAAACAGCAAGCCCTCTGCAAAGTCAAGAAAAGTCAAGCCGAGTCAAGATGAACAATGTAAATGTCGAAGTCGTGGAAGCATACCGAAGTCAATGAGAAAGTCACGAAACCAAAAATGACCAAAATCAAAGTATGAACAAATCAAAATGGAAGCCGTGGTGGCCACGAAAGAGATCAACACCATGATTATCAAGTAACCAAAAATATACGATTATGAACAAGTCGTAAATCATCTCAAACATCCATACGAAAATCATCGGCCAAGCTATATCAGTTGACAAATTCAAATAAAGTATATACGACGAGAATTCAGGGGATCGAACCCTATAAATTGAAATTAACATCATTAGCAAAAACCATCGAGTTCAAGCATTGAATAAGAAAGTAAAAGAGCAATAAATTACATACCGGAATCAAGGAAAGAACTCGATCAACGAAGCAGCCGAAGTGAACAACAAGGAGAACGATCGATCAAGGCTAAATGCGAATAATCACCGAATCGAACAACATAAAGTCGGCTCTTCGAAAGCCCTAATTTGGATCAAGGACGAAAGCCCTAATTGTAATCGAATAAAAAAGAAGTCGCCATTATATCAAAAGGAACCGGAGCAAATAAAAAAAAGGGATCGGGTCGAATAAAGGGGGCCGGCTTATTTTTCTCCTTTTTTTATTATATAAGGGCTTTTTATTTTAAAATTAGGGTTATTTTAATTTTAAATTGTTTTTTAATTGTATTTTATTTTTAAAACGTTTAAATTTCTAGTCGTGTGACTAGGGGACAAACTACGTGGCGTGGTTTGAGAATTCGCAACTCAGTGGCTGAGTTGTGGCAAGGTTTTGAGCATAGAGTTAGGTTTAGTCGATAGCGGGTGTCGCAAGTTTACGTGTGTAAGCGTCTGAATATCTAATTTCTAGTAGAAACCTTGGGGGGCAGCATGTAGGCAGGGTTTTGCCGAAGCTGGGTAAATTCTGTGTTGTTCTATTTCTGCATTTTATTATTCTGCTATTTTTGTGTGCTGCTATTATTCTGTGATCTGTGTTGAAATTATTTATAAGCTTCCGCAATTAATTTTTATAATTAATAACATCACCCTATTCACCCCCCTCTAGGGTGAAATCAATCCTACAGTTGTTGTGGTTGCTATGATTGATAATGTTTGATTTCTGATTGAAAATTTAAATTCTTTTGCTGGGTTATTAAATTATCTTTGCTTTTAAATTTCGGGGACGAAATTCTTTTAAGTGGGGAGGAATGTGACGACCCGGAATTTTGAGCAATATCAATTTAATAATATTTGATAATAATTAAATTGATTTGATCATTTTACATTATAAATCGACAAGTTAAAATTATTTTGAAGATTAATAATAATAATTTGTTAATATCTATCAACATTTTTCTTAACAATATAAAATTTGGCAAGTTTAATTCTTTTGAAAATTAATAATATTTTAATTTGGAATATTTATTTTGGCAATTTAATATTGGTAAGATTTATTTTCCAGAAGCTAATCAAAAATACTTTCTATTTATAATATATATGTATTGTCATATCTTGTAAATAGGAAGTTTATAATGAAATAAAACTTTATATTCAAAATTGTAATATATATAAAGATGTATATACATTATGATTTGGTTCGTGTTTTAAAATTCAACACAGTAATTTTCAAATTTAATGTTAAAATGATTTCCATTTGAAATGTGTGTATATATATTTGTATATATATATTTGAAATAGGAATTTTATTACTTTGAACTTAATAAGTATTTTCAAACTTCAATAATATATAGTTTTGTAACTTGAAATGTTAATTTTATTTAATGTTTTTGAAATGATATTTGAGATTTAAATTTTAATACAAAATTTATTTTTTATTTATTATAAATATATACTTTAAGCTTTGTTTTAAATAAGATTTAAATTAAAGTTTCATTTGTTTTAATAGTCTTTCATTTTAATTTTAACATAAGATAAAATTGTTTTGAATTTTTTTATAAAGAGTTAAACTAAGTTTCTCAAATTTTTAAACAATGATAAAATTAAACTGATTAAAATATATGTTATTTATAAATGCCTATATGAATTTACTTTTGAAATATTTATTGAAGTCCAAAGTTTATTTTTATAAGATAAAAGCATTTTATAACTATCTAAATGTTACATAAATACATGTATATAGCTTAAATTGATTATTAAAAAGGAAATAACATTTAAAACATTAGAAAATAACATCTGTAAATATTAATTAAACATTTAACACTTGTAAATATTATGGTGTGTATTAGAAACACTTGTTAATCTTTGAGCTTAGGTGTTAGCAAATTAGAGTAATAATGGGACAAGTGTCACTTATTTTAAAAATCTAAAATAAAAATAAAAATATGGTTAAGAAATATTTTTAATTTTCAGCTAGTTCTTTTATTCATTCTCAACTAAAATGAATGTTAATGCAAATCAAAAACAAAGATCTGAAGAAAAAAAATGAAATCTGTAAAATCTGGAAAAAAATCTGGAAGCAAGAAGAAGTAAGCTGGAAATTTCAAATGCAAGATTTTTCAAATGCTATGAGGCAAGAAGATTAATCAATCAATTCAAATGCTCAACAGCAACTAGAATGTTTTCAACATGCAGATCTGGAATCAAACAATTCAAGAACATGCAAATGAAATCAAAAGCCTGGAATTGGTTCTGTCTTCTGTTTTTATATGAGGTGAGTAAATGCAATTTTAAAAACAGTTTGGAATCTTGAAATTTATCTTTTTCATGTGTAATTATGATGGTCTGTCTGGATTATTAGATTTAAACTAATGAATATAGATGCATGGGTGTTTGATGATTGTGAATTACCTACAAGCCTATATATATGCCTAATATGCTTAAACAGATTTTAAACTTCATGATAAATTCAACAAAACAATGTTGAATTCGAATTTGCTTATGTTTTGTAAACAAAAGTTGTTTGTAATTATGTAACTTTTTATCGAAAAATAACTGTAAGTTTTTAAATTGAATAATTTGCTTAAAATTTTCAAATTTACAGTTAAATGGTAAACTGGGTCAAAAATTTATTAAATCAATTTTGAGTTCTGATTTCATAATGGGATTACATATTAAAGATCATGATTTTTAATGGTAAATCACGCTTTTTGGTTGGGTAATTTGGGAGAATTCGCGGTTTGATGTTTTTGACATTTTTGGTCAATTTGGGACGAATGGCGACGAATCCGAGGACGTGACTGTGTTCGAAGGTGGAGGGGACAACGACGTTCATCAGAAAATTATTTGGGAAATTATAGATGAAGGGATTGACTGGAATTTGTATGAGTAGGGTTTTGTTACGTGTTATTACAGACGGCATTCATTTAGGCTTCGCGACGACGTGATGAAACCAGAGGCGATCGCAGTCGTGGCCATATGAACTGGAGGACGTGGCGTAGCTACGGAGGAGGCGGTGAGTTCTCTCGAAGTTTTGGTTGCCGTGGAGGGCCAATTTCTCTGGTGATGTGGTTCGAATAGTTTGGGTTCGAGAGTGAATTTTCGATTCTCATTTGAATTTGATTTTTTGGGTGGTACGGTTTTAAGTGGAGGTCGTGTGCGACCTGGGGAAGGTCAGTGTGAAGTTCGTCGTCAACCATCTGTGACGTGCACGTTTACGTGCATGATCGTGTATTTTTGCTATGGGTTTTGGGAAGAGAAGGGGGAAAACTCGAAGATGTTCTCGGGTTCGTGTTGCTTGAGCTCGAAGCAGGCATAGGGTAGGGGAAGACTCGGGGTTGTCGCATGTATTTCTGAGGTTTGCTCGAGATTTAATGAGCGTGTTTTAGTTTGGGCTTTTGTTTGGGTATTGTCTGAAGCTCGGAGATTAACAGTTATTTTAAAAGGTTTGAAAACAAAGAAATTGGTTTTGGAATAAAAGTTTAAAACAAAAGTTGAATAAGTTTTACTTATAAAACTAATTGGTTTCAAAAATCAAATTTTAAACATGCTTTATATATATATATATATATATTAAAATATGATTGTTTTTAAAATAAAAAGAAATGGATATTTTTGGAATAAAGCTTGTATTTAATTTTATTTAATATTCTTGGAAAGTTTTAAAGTTTTAAAGGTATATTTAAAATGTGTTTTAGTTATAATTGATTTCTAATATATTTTATTTTAAATAAGGATTAATGATATCAATTTAGTAATCAATTATAATTAAGAATTATATTGGGGTAATTAAGAGTTTGGTTAAACAAATATATGAAGATAATTAAGGTAATTAAATTGATTAACCCTTGAAAAGTTATTGGTTAATATAAATATTTTAGTTAAGATAATGGTTTTCTTAATTAAGAATCTTTTTATAATATAAAAGTTAAGAATCATTTAATTAAATTTAAATGATTAAGTTAAGTAATTAATTAAGTAATTAATTTGTGATTAATTAAAAATAATCACTTGAAGTTAATTAAGTATAATTACTGGGTAAAGTAATTAAATGATTAATTACAGGAGGTAATTAGGTAAGAAATAAGTAATTTAGTGGGTGTGATTAAGAATTAATCACTGGAGTTATAAATTTAATAATTAATTAATAGAATTAATTAAAGGTTTTAATTATTTAATGAATGGTTAATTAATAAATGATTTAGAGAATTTAATTAAGCTACTTGTTAAAGTAATTAATTAAAAAGAAATTTAATTAATGAAGTAATCATTAATTAATGGAATTAATTAATTAATTGTTAATTAATAATTTAAGGATAATTAAGTTTTAAATTACTAAATGTAACTAGAAGTAATTAATCAAATGCAATTAATTAAAAGTAATTAATGAAAAATAATTAATTATAAATGATTAATCAGGTATGATTAATTAAAGATAATTAATCAAGAGTAATTAATCAAGTATGATCAATTAAGGATGATTAATCAGGTGTGATTAATTAAATAATCATTAAGGTAATTAAATAATAATAAATCAAGTGTGATCAATTTAAAAAGTAATTGAGTGATAATTACTTGGATAATTAAGAGGTTATTAATCAAGATGATTAATTAAATTTGTGATTAAGGAATAATTACTTATAGTAATTAAGTAATAATCAATCAAAGATGATTAATTAAGGAGAATAATTAAGTGATGTTTATTAATTAATTTGTAATTAATTAATGAATGGAAAGATGGATTGATGATAATCCAAGTAATTAAATAAGAATTAATTTAATTAAGGATGAATTAAATTAATCAAGTTGGATCAACTTGTTTATGGGTGGATTATTATCATTGGATGAGTTAATGATATTAGTTGATATTATATGTCATTGGTTGATATGTGATGATGTGAATGTGATATGTCTGAGATGTTATATATATATATATATATGCTGCTTTGTGATATATATGGATGAATATGATAATAGTGAATTATCTATCTGTGTAATGTGAATCATCCATTTATATTAAGTGATATTTCTGAATATCTATTGTTAAATCCCATAAGTACAACTTGGACGTTAAAATGGCGTTTGGATTCGGTGTGACCGGGATCGGGTTTCCATATTGGATATCCGAAAACCACATCGATCCAAAATAAACGTTAGGTCGTGAATCGAAGTGGAGTGCTAGTGAAGACTCGAGGTGTAAGAACTGTACGTCAGTGTAACTCTGTGGGTGATTCCGTAATGAGTTTGACGGAATAGTACTTATAGGCTCGAGATAGTGGTTCAGAGTGCATGGGCTATAGTCGTTGACTCTGAGGGTGATTCCAAAATGAGTGCAACGAGATAGTGCCTTCGGTTTCGTTCGAACCCGGAACGAACTTATATGGATTGAATGCTTTCAGAACATCGTCAGGTGGACGATGAGCATTCTAAGATAGATGTGTCTTATAAAGGTAATCGCAGCCTCAAGCCTCATTAACCGGGAATGGCTAAAACAGGGGAGGTGCAGCAAGGCTTCGTGGGTAGCTCCCGCTGGACTGTTCAGTACGGAATGGTCCCGGCCTTGTGTTGCAGTGGAGTTAGGGTGGCTCCTCGGTACGGTGATCTAGGCCACGTACTGTGACGGGCGGTACCCCAGTAGCCCTGCCATTGATGGAAACCCATTTTCCCTACAAGACCCTACGTTTTTTTTGTATTACCCACTTTTGTGGCTAGTAGCTGGAATTTAATCATGTAACAATTTCGGCTATTTCATATTTACTTGAAAACCCTAGACACTATTATAATATCGCAGGATTTTCTATCAAATGTTTTGGTTAGCGTAAGGTAAAAACTTTTCCATGTTTATGTCTGGGAAGTCTTACGTGATACCTTTTCTTCCAAAGAATTTTCTAAAGTTAAGCAATCTTAAACCGTTTACTCACACCAGACCCCTGTCTGACCCGAGTGTTTATTTCCTGTTTTATTAAACTCTTGGGTACTCATATTATGTATGAGTAGTCAAGTGATTCAGGTTATCCTTGACGAATTCTAGAGGAGCTTTGGAGCAGGAGGCTTCAGCGTGTAGATATATAGATAGAGTTTCCGCTATGTGTTATTCTGTATTGATGTTCTGGTAATGTATATTAGACAGAAATATTATAATTGTCTACAGTGAGATGTTTAAGTGTGTACTCTGATGTACATGATACTATGTATATGTTCTATATTATATTTCAATTGTTCCGTTGTGAGATTGTGATGTGTTGTTGTTCTTTCTTCTCTTTCTTTTCTTCTTCTATCCCTTTTTTTCTTAATTAGTGATGCGATTTTCTGGTGATAGAAAGTCGGGTACTTTAGAACAGAGAAACTGTAATATACATACATCAATCCATGTACATTAAATAATTATCAGCTTGGACAGTTATGACAACCGGTCCTCACAAATGCTAATAATTTACAACAACAATGCAGCAGAAAATAAACAGATACGTGTATACGACATGAAGATCTCCAGCTCATTTGCTGAAGGTCCAAAAGCACCAAATATGAACATGTAAATATACTCGGTCTGACCCGAGCATTCAAAGGGAAAAATGCCCGAATCAATCTGGTAAACCAACGTGAGAAAAACGCATCTCAACTGAATTTATTTTAAAGTTACGAAGATGTTATTTTTAACAAAACAAAGGCATCTTGTAAGATACTCCCACACATAAACACGAATGAGGTTTTACCTTACGATAACCAAAACCTTTCATATCAAATCATGTTATATTATTACTACTGTCTAGTATAAAATTATTATTAAAATAGCCAAAATAGTTACATTGATTAAATTCCAAAATATAGCCACAAAGTGGGTAATACAAACAAAAAGGCTGGCACATAGCAAAGTTTGGATTTCCATACAAATGATTAGGTGAAAGGACTACCTTCCGATGGGTACACCTCTAGTTGGATGTCCCGAGGGCCACACATGGGCACCTCTACCAACACAAGACCGGTCTATCTTTGTAACTAGATAGTACCAAATATATCATCCCCCGGTCATTACCGACCTTTATCTAAGGGCACTCATAGCATACATCCACAACAATTTACATCCCAAATGTCATTGCGGGAAGAAATTTATCTATAAGGGGATGATCATATCCTAATGGGAATGACCCACATAGCTCTGCTTTATCTAACCCTATTTCGGTCATTTCCCATTGATGAGGCTTGAGGCAACGATTACTATTTCACATATCACATCATCTTTGAATGCCATATTTCCATTTCCGTTGACTACTAATTTCTTTCTACGAAATTGCAACCCTTGAGCTCGTATGTCTCAAGGAGGGTGTTAAGCAAAGAGAAGTTGTCTTCTCCGCCACCATAGATGTATGTTTGTAAAAATCAATGTATGTAATCTTAGAAAATGCACTGTCACGCATCCATCCATACAAGTTGCCCAGGAACAGGACAAACCGAAGGTACTTTTCGACCAATCCTGTCGGGAAATCCCTAGGATTAGTAGCGATAGTCCTTGCATTAGATATTTCATAACAAAGAGACTACTGCTACTATATGTACATAGGGATTTTAACCCCAAATGATCAACTAGAAATCATTCACTATGAAAATCCTAAATATCAATATCATCAACAAACCTACACAATCTTCGCAAATAAGTTGGTCTGAACTGGTTTTTAGATGAATCCAATCCCGCTCCCTTTGCACCAACAACGCCAAAGCGTTACCCAACCTCATACAGAAACAAACTCTCGTAGACTTATCATGTTTTCAACTTTTAATTTACTATCCTTCGGCCAAGAAGGAAGATCGGTAGATAGGAGTGATCACTCTACATTACTCGAATCAACATCCTTTACACCAAACGATAGTCAAGCCTACATAGATGGCTATGTACTAAGTGTACGACTAAATAGTTTCCTCATCAAGTCAAGAAACTAAATTGGCCAAAAATAAAATTTAGCACTTAAACAATCACCAGGCTCGATTTATTAATCTTTCATTAATTAAATTGTTTGCCAAAATTTAGTACTTTGAATTATCTTTAAAAAGATATATTCTCAAAACGATTTCAATATTTGGAAAACATTTCCATATACATATTTTAATAATAAGTGAATACACAATTTATTTTATATACAAACCATTTAAACTCCATTTTAAAATATCACTTTTCAAAACATTCATTTTAAGGATTTTTCACTTTAAAAGCGTGAATACATTTCCTTTTATAAAAATCCATATTTAGCCTAACAAATTAAGTTGATTCACATTTATAAAACAGTGTTTATAATTCTCATTTCTATTTTATAAAAACTTCCATTTATAAAATTCCTTTATTAACCGATTTTTCGTGTCTCTCATTTATACGACAAAATCCCATTATAAGTTTATTTACTTATAAATCTCTTTATTTACAAACTCATTCTTTTGTAATCTTATTATTTATAAAGTTTATAATAAATTCATTTCTAAATTTCGATTGTAGACCCATTTTTAATATTTTTAACACGCTTTTGCAACGACCATTTTTTAACTATTTTAAAATTATTAAATTTAATATGATTATTAAATAAAAATGGTTAAAAATATAAATTTAATGATTTCGAATGTAAGTTACTGGATATGAACCAGAATGAAATTTTGAAATAAATTAATTTTGAAGATTTAAGCAATAACAAGTATTGAAAGGAAATGCTATGTATTAGATGTGATTACAATCAATAGTTGGATTAGATGATAAATGTTGAATTCGTTGGATATCCATAGAGTAATAGATTATTAACTAAAATTCATTTAAAATTTAATATTGGAATTTATCGATTTATTGGAAAATTAAACTGTTTAAAATTTAATATTTGAAATTATTTGAATAACCGAATAGCGGAAATTGAATAACTGTAAAATGAAAATAGTTTTTCTATAATTTGAATTTGTTTTAAATGTTAAATCTTAGTTCATTAACCAATATTTCAAAAGATAGTGATTTATTGAATTATCCGAATTGATTACACTTAGTATCGTAATTATTTGAATAATTGAATTCTGAGGTTAATATGATTGGAAATATTATTGAAAATCGTTGTAAATTTTATTTAAACAATAATAAAGATTGTTAACATTTAAAATTGGATTTAAAAGCGAATAATTAGAAATTGAAAATTTTATATTATAACCGAGACGGTAAAATAGCCTTCTGGAGCACAGTCTCGTATTTCGATGAAACAACTCCCATTGGATTCATAATAGTGTATTATTATCATATTTCAAATTTCGTAGCGTTTGGAGATACCGTTTGATCGTACGAGATATAAACGCGTTGAATATATCGAAAATTTAATATTTTAAATCGATTCAAAAGCTATCTTCACCATGTAATCGAATTAGGCTCCGAAACATGTTCCTTTGTGTTCAGAATAGGGGTAAAACATTATAAACACCTGGAGGCACACTCCATTTGGAGTTCATCTGAAAAAGTTGAAAAATAATATTAAAATAATATGGTTATATGCGTACATATACACAGTAAACCCTAGCTTTTTGCAGCTGCACCTTCACTCAAAATCAATGGTCGATATCTCATGGACTTCCCTCCACAAATTCTCTCGACCTAGGCCATATTATCCAAATCTTCCAACTAAGCAATTGTAGAAGTCGATGAGAGCTTCCCATCCATACAGTTATGATGGCCTATAGTTCACTGACGGCGATGAATTTGAGACGCATTCATGTTGGGGTTGGCCGCGTTTTCATGGTGGTAGGGAGTATCAGAGGTAGCAAATCTTCGGGCGTGGGTGGAGTGGGCTGTGACGTGTCATTTGGTGGTTGTCGATCAACTTCTCGAGCAACGTGGAGGCCGCGTTGGAGGGATAATCAAAGCGTGTTTGGGTTCGAATGAACGAAGCCTGGAAGGTTTCTGTCATGTAAGGAAGAAATACTTGTGGCTATGATGGCATATTCAGGAACGAACGGCTCTAATTGGTTAGGTTTAAAATAAAAATAAAAAGATTATAAATTATATTATTTAAAAATCGTGTAATCTTTAAAACTGCATATCTTGGTCATGACAGGTCGGAATCGGACGAAACATGATGCATTGGAATCGTGGCGATGAGCACTACGCGATGTAGCTGGATTGAAGTTCATTGGGGCTAGTTAAAATTTTAGGTTAAATCGAGCATCGTTCGATTTGATTTAAAATTAAAAATGAAGGTGAGTGTTTTATAATGCTCACAACGTTTTAGAATGTTTTGTGCTAGTTAAATTTAATATTATGATGTGATATAAATTTTATTGGTCATTGTTGTTAAATTTAATTGTCATCTAGATTGTTACTGAATTAACTGTTAAAAATTAATGTTGGCAGTCAAATTGAAATTGGGATTTAATTGCCACTAAATTTCCTAATATTGACAACTATGAAATTGCAGTGAATTATATCGTCTGTTTGGATGATTGATTGTTATGGATGTTTATTTGTTTATATACATCATGTTATCACCTTGTGGATTACTTATAGTATATAAACTGTAAATTTAACTATTTCGA
Source organism: Allium cepa (assembly GCA_030765085.1). Taxonomy (NCBI): domain Eukaryota; kingdom Viridiplantae; phylum Streptophyta; class Magnoliopsida; order Asparagales; family Amaryllidaceae; genus Allium; species Allium cepa. The sequence goes on from CM060939.1 coordinate 57,086,761, forward strand.
ATAAATTAAGAAATATGTTGAAATGATATATACCTATGACATTGTTATTTGGATTGAAATGATATACACCCATCTCTGAAATGAAAATTGAAATAACCGATCTGTGATGTCCTAGAATTTTGGGCAATATTTATTTGATAATCCTCATTAATAATCATTTAAATTTGGTAATATTGTTTAATAATTTTCTTTTATAACTATTTAATTAGACAATATTGGTTTAATAATCTTCTTTATAATTATTTTAAAATTTGCAAATTTAATCTTTTCAAAAGCTAATAATATTTAATTGGTAAAATTTAACTTTCAAAGCTAATAAAAACATTTTCTAATTATAATGTATATATATGTATATACGTTGTGATTAGGAAGCTTTGGTTAGAATATAATAAAAAGTTATGTTTTCAAATTTATAATATATATATGCATATATATATATATATATGTATGTATATGCATATGTTGTGATTTGGAAAATTTTGTTTTAAATTTAATATAATAGTTTTTCAAAGCTATTTAAAGTTAATTCTATATTTTCAAAACATAAGATAAATAGCTTAAGTTTAAAATGAGATTTTATAAAAAGGTTTAATACACTTTTCTTTTATATTTGATAAAAAGATTTAGTTTGTATATATATATATATATGAAAGTTTTAAATATAAATAAGTGTAGTTTGGATACAAACATAAATATATATTAATAAAACATTAGTATAAATAATAAATATAAACGTAAATTCATATTACATAATTATAAAAGAATAAGAGATTTTTGAAGCAAGGGTTTAAACATAAAATACGTGGTTATTAACATGTGTAAGCTAATTAATATATATTGTGACATTTGTAGCTTAAGTGCCATTCAAGTTAACAAGTGGCAAATATGGTTCTTTTAATTAAAATATATATGAAAAATATAGAGATAAGAAACCAGGCTTCATTATTCTTCACTTATAAATTTTTCTTCCAAAATTTATAACCTAAACTAAAACCTGAAAAAAATAAAATCAATCAACAATTGGTTCCAGTCTATAACTAGAGGAGATTCAAGCAATAACAAAGTTCCATATCAACTCAACATAGATTAAACTCAACCTAAATTTAGATCATCGAGCAAGATAAAAATTCAACTTTCAAGAACAGATCAAACAGTTCCAGATAGAAGACATAACATCTGTTCTCTGTTTTAACAAGTGAGTAAACCTTTCCTTTAAAAATAGTTTCAAATCTGAGATTTAACTTTGATACATGTAATGGAATCTTAAAGTAATATAATATAAAATATTTGCATGTATGTTTGGATTTGAATGTATGTATGTGCATATATATATGTGATATGTCTGTGTATATGTAGATGTTCACTTCTCGGTTGTATTACACAGATAACTTTATCAACAAAAAAAATTCAAATCTTCCAAGCGAATGAATTTTAGACCAAGATCTTTAAAGAAAAAAATTTGTAACACGGTAGCATTAATTTTAAAAATGGTTTCAAGATTTCATATTTAGTAATTATTTCAAAAGTAAAGAAATACGGTGATGATCTAAGTATAAGATAAAAACCAATCATATTAATTTCAGAATTTGACTATAGAATCAGATTAGTGTTAGAAAATGATGAATCTATATAGTAATTTTATGATTTTTAAGCAAGTAAATGGTGAGATATTGTGAGTTGATCAAAAATTGGATATTCGTCGATTGTCGACGAATGGCGTGATGATAGTGGTCGTGACCAAGGATGGAGGAGGCTCGAGACTCGAGGGTCGTGGGAAAAATATTCGAAGTATTTCTAGGTCGCCGTGGTGGCCAAGGGACATCGTAGTAGGGTTTGAAATGCTGTTTCGATAGACGAGGTTACCGGAATTCGTACAGTGTCATTGGACCACCGGAGGTGATTGCTGATGGGCGAATCGGCGCAGGGGTTCGTGACGCAACTATGGACAAGGCGGCGAGATTACTGGTGCATGGTATCGTCAGGGCGTGACATTTTTTAAATGACTGAGTTCAGGTTCGAATGTGTCGACATGCTCAACTTTGTTTCCATGGCGAATCAAGGGTGCTGATCGTTATAGGTCATCGGCGTGGTTGTCATGAACGTGAGAGAGGCCTCGAAGTAGAACGGAGATGGTCCGTTGATCGGGGAATGTGCACGCATGCACGTTGTATCAGGTTTGGTTTTTAGTTTGGGGAAGAACCATTATGGGTCAGGCTCAAGGTTGTCGCGTGTGTGACTCGATGCTAGTGAATTCGCGCGAGTTACATGCGAGTGACTTGGGGATTTAATGCTTTTGCTCGGGTTTAGTTGTGTATGTTATCAGTTTTAATTTTTTAAAAAAAAATCCTGTCCAGTTTTTAAAATGAAATATGAAATTCAGATTGTAAGCAAAAGTAAAATTTAAACAAAAATTTCCCTTGAGTTTTCAAGTATATTCTAACCAGTTTTAAAGGTATATGAAATGCTCGAGTTTAGAGAAAAATGTTTAAACAAGTTTAAGTTTTAAAAGTATATTAAATGAAAGGTTTTCAAAGAAAAGTTAAAAAGGTTTTCAAAGTTTTAAATTTTGTTTTAAAATTTGTTGGTTTATATAATTATACATTAGATTAATTATGTAATTAGTTCCAAAACGATTTCAAATAAAATTTAATGATGAGATTAAGACATGATTAAAGTATATGGTATAACTTTAGTTAATAAATGATTTTTTAGGTATATAATGATTTCAAGCACTTAATTAAATAAATATTTAAATAATTCAATTAAGTTCTTGATTAATGAAAGAAATTAAAAGACTAATTACTAGATGTAAGTAATTAATGATTAGCTAATTAATGCAGTAATTAAGGATAATTACTTTAAGTGATTAATTGAACGATAATTACTTAATGTGATTAATCAAGGTTAATTGATAAATGTGATTAAATTAAGGTTAAGTAATTAAAGTAATTAATTTAATTAATTAAAGATAATCACTTATGAAATTAATTAAGTATAATTACTTAATGAAATTAATAAAGTGTAAATACTTAGGGAAAGTAATTAACGGATAATTACTGAATGTAATTAATAAAAGGGAAATTACTTTGTGAAAGTAATTAAAGAATAATTACTCAATGGGAGTAATTAAGGATTAATTACTTAGTGTAATTAATTAAAGGATTGATTAATTAAGGTAATTAATTTAAAAGTTAGTTAATTAATGAATGAGATTAATTAAAGGATAATTAATCAATGTAAGTGATTAATGAATAATTAATTACTGTAATTAATTAAGGATCAATGTAATTAATTATAGTTAATTAATTAATGAGAGTAATTATAGGTAAATCAATGTGAATGATTGAAGGATAATTAATTTGTATAATTAATTTAAGGCCAATTACTTAATGTAATTAAAGAATAATTAATCAAGGATGATTAATTTAGATAGATAATTAAAGGATGATTAATTAATTGGTTTGTATTTAATTAATGTTAAGAAGCAGGAATTAAAAGTGGTTGAAGTAATTAATTTAATTTATTTAAATTAATTAGAAATGGTGTGACTAATTAATCTTGCTTATGGATGAATGAATGATATTGAATGCCTTGGATTATTTGATTCTCTGATATCTGATATGTGTTGCTCTATGATATGAGATGTTTTGGTTGAATCGTGATAATATGGATTATCTTTCTTTGATAATGTGAATTATCTATCTATGTGAAAATAGATAATAAATTAATTTGTTTAACTTAAACAACTTGGACATTAAGAAGGCGTTTTAAATTTTAGTGAGACCGGGATCGGATTTCCAAATTTGGATATCCGAAAACCACATCGATCCAAATTAAAAGATAGATCGTGAATCTCAAGTGATGTTTGAGATGAAGATTCAGAGTGCAAGGGCTATTGTCGTTAACTCTGAGGGTGATTCCAAAATGAGTGTAAAAGGATAGTGCCTTCTGTTTCGTTCGAACCCAGAATGAACTTGCATGGATTGAACGCTTCAGAACATTGTCATTGGAGGACGATGAGCATTCTAAGATACGTGTTCTAAAAAGGTAATCGTAGCCTTAAGCCTCATCAACTGGGATGGCTAAAACATGGGAGGTGCAGCAAGGCTAAGTGGGTAGCAGCCAAGTAAGATAAGATTTCCCCTGTCTAGAGGTCCCCTTTTATTTGGCTATGTGGGCGGTTGGTCGCGAACAACTGCGGGGTTGTCTTGTTCGGGATTATTCAGTAAGGGATGGTTTCGGTCTTGTGTTGCAGTGGATCAGGGTGGATCCTCGGTACGGTAATCTAGGCCACGTACTGTGACAGGCGATACCCCATTAGCCCTACCATTGTATGGAATTCGATCTCCAATAAATGTCGTACGTTCTGATTGTGCCCAACTATGTTGGAACGTGAGATGTAAGCATTCCAGCTATTTCTATATTTTACTTGAAAACCCTAGGTACTTTTATAATATCACTGGATTTCCTATCAAATGTTTTGATTATCGTAGGTAAAAACCCGACATGTTTATTTGTGGCGTGGTCTCACGAGATACCTTTGTTTCCAAAAGATTTTCAAAGTTAAACAACTTTAACCCGTTTACTCACACCAGATCCATGTCTAACCCAAAGTTTATCTTCTGTTTTCTTGAACTCTTGGGTACTTAAATTTTTACGAGTAGCCAAAAGGATTCAGGTTAGCTTTGATGAATTCTGGGGGTGGAGCAGGAGGCTTCAGCGTATATAGATATTGTGGTTCCACTGTGTTAATCTCTGTGTTGCACCTCGAGTTGTATAATAGACATGTTTTTATAACTGTCTAATGTGCTGAGGTGTAAAGCTGTGTAAACTCTAATAGATGTTGTATATTATGTAATAACTATGTGATTAATATATTTTATTCGTTCCGCTGTGAGATTCTCATATTGTTTAGTTCTTTCTTTCCTATCTTTCCTCTTTCTATCACTTTCTTTCTTATTAATGATGCACCTTTCTGTGGACTGAAAGGCGGGTCGTTACATGATCACTTGGCCGTAGGATAGAAAATTATATATGGACTGGTTAAATTAAACGATTTTAGAAATTTTGATTTGAAATTATTTAAATGGTTTTGACTTAAAAGAAATAAAAATCAAATTTATATAAATCAAATTATTTTTCAAATTTGAGTTCTTAATGTTGAATTTAAATTTGGTATTTGAAATTGTTTTAAATGATCGAAGTTAAGATTTTTGAAGTTATAATCGAAATAAAATATGAGTTTTGGAAATCGACTTGCTTTTAAAAGATTGAATTTTTATTCGAACTTTGAATATTGCTAAGTAAAAGTGGTATAAACGACATTTTGAAATTGAGCTCGGAATTGAATTATACGTGAAGATTGGGATTTTAAACTGAACATTAAAGGATAATTTGATTTAAATGTTTTAAATTGATATTTTGAAAGTGAAGCTCAAAATCGATATAAATTGTGATTGAGTTAATTGGATTGAAAGTGGAATTGAATTAATTTCAAATCGAAGTTGACATTGATCTAAGTTGAAATCGAAATCGAATCGTTTGAATGGAAATTGATTTGAATTGAGAAGTTGGAATTGGACCGGTTTGACTTTGAAACTATTTTCAAATAAATAATTTAATATAAAACTATTTAAAGGCAATGTTCTTAAATATACAAATTATTTTGGTTTCCAAATTATTTTACCATATAAATCATTTTAATACTTAAACTATTTTATATTAAACTAATTTAACCATTTAACCTATTTTTGCCTATTTTAACTATTTTATATCCAAACTATTTTAAACTATTTAAACTATTTTTCAAATATTTAAACTGGTCAGGAGTGGAATGTTTTTAAATCAAGGATTTAAAAATACGAGCTGGGTCAACTAAAGTTATAAACCAAATTGGAATTCAAAATGATTTTGGAAGCAAAATCCTAATATTATGACAAAAATGATTTTGAATTGGAATATTATATTTCGAGTAAATATGATTTCGAAACGGATTTGATTTCGAAGCAAATATGATATTTTAATATCAAGTATGAGCTGTTTTTGAAATGTAAAATAACTGATCGGTGTGTAAAATGACGTTTGGTTGTTAAGGAGAGTGGAGCCGGATATGGGCATACTCTCTGCCGATACGGGAACCACTTTAACAACTGTGTGTGTGGAGTGATGATCCAGAACGAAGTGGCTGGATTTGGCGTCGTTTGCTAGATTTGAAGAAAGAGAACGATGATGGATTAGTCTGGCATTTGTGCCAATTTGAAATGACTGAAATAGGAGCCATAACGGCCAAGCAAGCTAACTACCCCAGCGGACGCACTTCTTCGTATTACCATTATTTACATCGTGATTGATTGGTGCGCATCCTCCGGATTATGGAAGTGTTGGACGCGGTGGGCGATCATGCCTATGATGGTTACTGTAACATTCCTGCCTTTAAATCAAATTTAAATTAATAATTAATTTAATTTTTGGATTAATTATGAATTATTTGAATTTTTTTGGAAAATAAATAGATTGTGAATGGAATAAAATTTATATTTATAAAAAGAGATTTGTTTGTTTACTCGTTTATAAATACAAATTGATTGTATATTAATTTTTGAATTTGAAATTTAAAAATAAATGTTCTGAATAATATATTGGATTGGAAACTCTATACTAATGGAAATTTTGTTTTGTATTTATAATATGATGATTTGAAAGTTATATTTTGAAATTGATATAAATGAATTTACAAAAGCCTTTTAAAGAGTTAAATTCAAACATATACATATTTTATATTTATTTAGTAATGTTTGATTAACTTTAAATCACATTCTTTAAAGTTATATATATATATATATATAAAGGTAAAGCATTAGTTTAAAAATAGATATATATATATATATATATATATATATTAAAATCAATATAATATTTAAAATAAGAAATATATAAAACATATATAAATATTTAAACTAAATTGAAATTATGAAGTAAAACATGTTTCATAAATAAAAATGAAACAAGGGTTTAAAGCATATTTATAGATTAAAATAAAGTAGGGATTTCAACATAAAATTACTTATTTTTATCAAGTGTAATCTAGTTTTAATACATTTAAACATTTGTAAGCCATGTAAATTGAAAATCAACAAGTGTAATTAAAATAGACAAGTGGCAAACAATTTTTCTCGTAAAATCTAAAATATGAAAATCATATAAACATATGTAGAGAATAGGAACCAGGCTTCTCAATCTCCTTCGTTCATTTTAAACCTGAAACAAAACTACAGGTCAAAAAGATTTTTTTTACAAACCTGAGGAAATGATGATCAAAACAAAAATCAAAATCTGGAAAATCTCAGACATTTAAAACCTGATCAAGAATAAGGCAAATTCAACTCAAACTTGAAGCCGTGGATCACCTCAAAACAATTAAATCAGATTCGAATTCAATATCAGGCTTCATATCAAAAATACGTTAGGATCCATTTCTCTGTTTTCTTTAAAAAGGTGAGCAAACCTCTCGAATCTATTATTATATCTTGATGTTGATAATGCTTGAAAGTATGATGGTGAAAATGTATGCATGGAAGTAAATATGTTCGTGTATATATATATATAGATATGAAATGGGTAGAATATGTATGTTTGTACATATATTTATACAGGCCTCTCCTTAGCTTAACAGATTTTCAAAACCAGGTTCCAAATTCAAAATCTATGATGACCCAGAAATTTTGACATTTGAAATAGAAATATTTTATTGACTTTTAATATTTAGAGGTTGATTTAAATTGAATTTCAAATATAACTATGAATTTGGCAATTAAATTATTGAATTTAATTTATTGAAATTGGGTAAAAATTTAAATCTTCAGTTTTAAGCCTGTTAAAAATAATTTGATGACTTAGAAAATTTATATTGACAATACTGAAGATAATGGGAGCTTCAGAATTGGATTTGAAAGTGTTTTTTTTGTTTTGAAAATTTATCGTTTCAATCGATATTTTAAAAAAACCTTTCTGAGGCACAGTCTCGGAATTCAACGAAACCAATCCCATTCGATTCGTAATATTGTATTATTATCGGATTTCAATTTTCTAATGTTTGGAGTGATCGTTTGGCCGTACGGTCAATAAACGCGCTGAAATTTAAATCGAAAATTCGAATTTTAGCTGGTCCAAAAAGCTATTTCCTCCATACGATTGAATTTGGACTCGGAACCTTTTCCATTGCGTTCGAAATAGGTGTATAACATTATAAACGCCTGGCGACATGCCTCGATAGGAGTTTGAGATTGTAAGTTGCATTTATCAAGGCAATTTTAATTTTAATTTAAAATTTAAAAATAAATGATGTTTTCAAAAGGCAAAGGAAATATGTTTTCTTCCTTCACAGACTTGGCACCCTACCCCTCTTTTCTATAGCCACGCATTCGTTTGGTTTAACATGCGTTGATTTAAAATAACAAAAAATAAAAAAACGCAAGAAATCAGAAATCAAAATGAAGGCCTCTTTCATTCAAATCCAACGTTGATGGCGATCGAAATTTTAAAATAATAATAGCCGAGGAAAGGAATCCTGCCCTCTCTATCTCCTTTCCTTTAAGTCTGTAATTGCCAAATCAAATAAAAAAAGTGGCCTCCTCAAATTTGATCGATTCACCCAATGAGATCGAACAAACGCAAGGCCCTGAAGCACACGATAAGAAATATTCGAACAGCGGCGATAGTAGTGTTCGTCGCGATGGAGCGTCACGAGCGGCGGGGAAGGGATCGAAGCAGAGGGAGTCGTGACGTCGCCTCAAAGCTCGGCTCGAACTCGAGCAGGATGACGTCGAAGGGGAGTGACGAGCGCGGTCGACCTGTTGGGTGTTCGCAAATGGTGGAAGGCTCGTTCACGAAGCCGGAGTGGATGCGTGGGGTTGATGTAGTGCTGTCGCCTAGGGAAGTTGAGAACACAGAGGTGTAGGATTTTTTATTTTTAATTTAATAATTTAATAATATATATATATGTACAATATATATATAAACAGAAAATCATATATGCAGAATATATATACACCGTTTTTAATTTTTATATGCATGCATAAAATGTAATTTTTAAAGTGAAAAGGAAAGATAAAAATTAATTACTGTTGTTTATTTACAGAAAATAAAAATAAGTATACATATATAAATTTCAGATTTAGTTTTAGATATTTAAATAATGAATTATAGTGGTTAATTTGTTTAGTTAACCTATTTAATTATTTTAGTTACCAAAGATTATTTTAAAAAGGAAAATTAGTTTAAAAATTTAATTCTTTGTCTAAAATTAAATCATTAGTTTAAAATAAAAATATTAGTTGAATTAAAATTTTAAAATGGCAATTTAATTATTCGATTTATTCGAATATTAATAAAATCATATAATTATTATGCAAGGTCAAAACCGTGAAATCATGTCGGAATTGGATTGGATTGCAAAACAAAAGCAAAGGTGAGATCTTCCCACTCAATTGGAATTCCAAATTTAAATTTTAAATAGTTAAATTTAAGATTGTTGATTATGTGCTTGGATGATATTATATTAAATTCATATACAACGATATTCCATCTCGAAGTGGAATTGATATTATATATGTATTTGGATTGATTGAGTTCCCGCATTATATAGCAGATAAGACCCTATGCGCCACATAATAGCGGATGATATTATATTAAACCTATATACCACAATATTCCACCTCGAAGTGGAATTGGTATTATATATGTATTTGGAGTGATTGATTTCCCGCATTATATAGCGGATGAGACCCTATGCGCCGCATAATAACGAATGATATTATATTGATCCCCTATACCACGATATTCCACCTTGAAGTGGAATTGGTATTTAATTGTTGTGCTAACATCTGTGGATGTAGGGAAACCGATCGGGGGGGATCCAACTGGATTCCTCAAATATTTGAATTTGTTTCAATATTGTGTGTTGATTATTTATAATCTATGTGTGATTATATTTGTGATTGAAATCGTTGAAGGCTATAGTCTAGCCGAATATATTTCTGGCATCATAGGATACCAGAAATAAATAAAATTGGATTTTTGAAATTTAAGTAGAAAGTTTATAGTAAAATTTATTTTTGAGAATTGGATAATTTTAAAAGAAGGAATTTTAAAAGGATAAAGTTTTTATTTTTGTAATCCTATTGAATAAATTCCAAAATATGGGAAAAAGGTTTAATAAATGGATTTCGAGTAATATTATTCAAAAGTTGAAGAATTTATTTAAAATACGGATTTTAAATAGTTTGAAAGAGATAAAGGAATTTATTTTTAAAAGAAAATAAATTTAGAAATGAATTTTGAAATTGATTTGGTGTCTGAAATAAATTTAGAAATAAATTTCGAATTTGATTTGGTATTTAAAATAAAATTGGAAATCAATTTGGAAATTGATTTGGTGTTTGGAAATGATTTTGAAATCAATTTGAAAATCGTATATCAGTACATATTTGGAAAATTTAAATTCACAATGGGAATTTAAAAAATAGAAAGGGAAATTTGTTTAAAAATAAATATTGATTTATTTTTAAAGTGTGGAAAGAAATTGGGGATTTGGAATATAAATTAAGATAAATCAAAAAGAATTTATTTATTGATTTAAACGGTCCATTTTGAAATGGAAAGAGAATTCTTCCCTGGGAAGCTGAGTACACTTTTAAAGTAGCTTTTGAAGTATAAACTAAAAGTTCTAGAAATTGATTTAAAAGAATATTGTTGGAGAAATTATTTTTAGGAATTGTTTTTAAATCTTTAAAGTAAATATTTATTTAGTTAATTATGGAAATAATTTTCTAAAGATTTAATTAATATTTGATTCAGAAAAAGGTTATTTAAATAGTATAATCTATCTAATAATTTTATTTTAAAATTATTTTGGGTTTACGATCTATATGAGATATGGGTATAAAATTTCATAACAAATATTTTAAAATAAAGTGTTTTAAAATAGTTTTATTTTAAATATTTCCAAGTATATATGTTTGGATAAGTAATTTAAATTATTTTAAAGTATTTGAACTCGGCAGATTTTCAGTGGAAATGAATAAATATTTGGAAATATATTCCGTGTAAGGAAAAATGATTTGAAATTTGTTTTCAAAGAATTGAAATGTGGGAAGTGATTTGAAATTTGTTTTCAAATGGTTGAAGTATGAAAATATACCTTGCAAAGATATTTCGAAAATAAATAATCGGGGGAAAATTATTTAATTCTTGGTGATTGTTGTGAATGTTGATTGATATTTAAATAACCGACTATCAATATTGGCCTTTTAATGGCATTTGAATTTCAATGCGACCGGGGGTCGGATTCCAAATGGATATTCGAAAATCACATCGAATCTTTGTGATGGATCTTTTGTTTAAAAAGATCAAAGTGGAAATTTGTTGTGATTTACTGGAAATTTGAATGTAACACCTATTTTTTTTAAGTAAGCGCTCGTTATTCGGATTAGCCAGGAGAGAACTTTGTGTCGTAAAACCCATTGCGGATAATGATACGACGAAATGCGCTTGCATTTGAAGATGGTGTTGAAGACCGGGTATTTTCGAAAACGAAAGGATTACCTGTCGAATGTCTCTGCATTGGGTTGCTCCGGTATAGAGATTTTATCACCCTTTGTGATGGGGATTCTGGACGTGATTAGTGAATATCCGGATCTGCAAAGGCTTCTTTGAAGTGCCTTCGGTTTCGTTGGATCCCAGAACGGACTTGTATGGATGTATGTCTGACATTACACTTTGAGATGTAAAGCTGGTTTCTATCAAATACATTTCTGTTGGTGGCGGAGAATTTATTCTCTTAGCTTAACACCCTTCTCTGAGATGTACGAGCTTAGAGGTTTTGTAGTTGATGGTTACTAGTGATACATTCCTAATTTGATAATATGGCATACAAAGTGCTGCTGATAATTTGTTGATCGAAGCATGACTTTGTGAAAAGTGTATCTTTGTGGATGAGACTTCGTTGAACCTCACACCCCAAAAATGGTCAAAACAGGAAGAATGCGGCAAGGTTATGAGGGTCGCGCCCTTTAGGGTATGTCATTTCCTTCTGGAAAAGGGTGGTATCATGGTATGGAGCTCAGATATTTAACCTATGTGGTTGCTGCAAATTTATTACTTTATGGTTGTTGCTTTGTGGTTGAGGATCCTCAGATCAAGGTCACAAATGACCGGAGGATAGCATACTCGTGTAGTAGTTACCTAGTTACAGAGGTAACCCGGCCTCGTGTTGGCTGAGATCCGGTTAGGTTCTCGGGGCATCCCTCCAGAGGTGTACCCATATGACAGTAGGAAGTTCCTTAGCCTGACCATTTGTTGAAAATCCAAAGAAACAATATGCGTCCTGTACGGTTTTAGTTGCATAACCTGCCATGCAATATGGCGGTAATCCGCTACTTAACATGGTAGCTACATAAGTGCGAAATGTCTATGCTGGCTAAGATTTATATTATACTTTCGAAATTTTTTATGCACTATGCACTAATAATATTAATATCAAAGGGATTTTGCGTATCAAGCATAGTTGACTATTGCAAGGAGAAATCTTCTCCAATTGTGCGCTTGCATTATGTGTGTGTGGGGAGGCCTTATGGTAGTTTCATTTTCCAAAAGCATAGCGGATTTCTTTTCCTTTCTTTGTGAAAATAACTTTTTTTAAGATCTCAGTACCATGACTGAGCCGGAGTTTATTGTTCCCTTTCTAAACTCTGGTGCCCATAATTTTTCACATGGGCAGCCTGAGTCAGGTTATCAGTTATTCGGGAGCGAAGTCAAGAAGTTGCTGTGGAGATCTGGAGTTCAAGCTGGATGGCGAGGTGTATCTATTGTATATGTAATATTTCTTATACCGCTGTTATGTTGTTGTAAACTCTAATGATGTGGTGTATAAACATATATGGTTCTTTGTTTTAAAGATTATTCACTTATCTATTATATTTGTTCCGCGGTGAAATGTGAGATTCTGTTGTTGTTTCTGTTTCTTCTTTTATCTTCTTTTTCTTAAACCCTAACAGTTCGATTTTTCGGCATTCGACTATGCGACATTTGATAGAGTGGTTGTATTAATGTCAACGTTCGAAAGTCGAAAAATTGGGTCGTTACATTTTGGTATCAAAGCAATTGGTTAAGCGAGAACCTTGGCTCTGGTGGGGAATACTCATTAGAGATAGAGTCAGTAGTACTCTACAATGAGTTGAGTGTAATAAAAGATATGAGCGTATATTTATTAGTGAATATAAAATTGTTTTATATTGTGTTGACTTATCGGTTGATTGTTTATAGATTCCGGTCGGTGCAGTTTGGCCAACTGTATCGATAGGGGTTTCTAAACTCTTAAACAAGATAAACTGATACAGTATTGTTTTAAAATAGGGTAAATGAAATAATTTTACCCAAATTGTTTTCATATATAAAAAGGAATAATTTTGTAAATTATTGTAGTATATGGTTGCTTGGATGTTAGGAAGTGATAATATTAAATTATTATCATTTAAGATGTGAAATTGAACAAAAATTGAAATCATAATCAAAAGCTGAGGATAAATCCATATACAAATGGGATTGGTAAATATAAATTGTAAATGTGATTTATAATTTGAAATGGAAATCCAGAGAAATATTTGGAAATGTTTTTGAAAGGATTTGAAATTTCGAAATTTGGGAAATTTAAAAATTCCTTTGAATTTGAAAATGGTTTTAAAAGGTTTTGGAAAAATGTTTTAAAGAAGTAAAGACTAAACTCTTTTCGGTCGATGGAAAATAACTTCGGTGATGACTGCAGCATCATCGACGTTCATTTTCGAGTTTCCAAGAGAGGAATTGCTGCCGAATTATTTTAAATGGAAGTTGTTTGCAAACTGGGTTTGGTTTTGGGAATTCGAAAGATAATTTGAATTGATTTCAAAAATGATTTTTGAAATGTTGGAAAGACTCTAGAATCTGATAAAAAATAGTTATGGAATAAAATTTATTAAGGTGGAAAATAAAATTTTGGATGAATAAATGAACTTACAGTTGCAAGTAAATGAAAGGGGAATTGAATGCTGAAATTTATTTCGAATTTGTAAGTAAATAGAACTGAAATTGGAATTGAATTTGATTTGTGATAAACCAAGTGAATTACTGAAATAAAATTAGTAAGTGAAAATAATTAAAGGAATGACCAAATAAATATGGTTTGAAATGAATCGTATTCAATAATTATAAATGAAAGGTAAATTGAATTCATATGGAATTTGAAATCCACTTTAAATGTAAGTAGATATTAACCGAAGTAGCAAATTGAAAATAAATATAAGAAGTATATAAAATATTTAAATTGAACTTAAGAAACAAACGATGAAATTCTTAAGTAAAATTTAATGGCGATTGTGAATAAGTATATTGAAATGAAAATCAGATGTGAATAAAAGAAAAGTAAATTGATATAGCCAATAACCAATTGGAATTAATACGTAGGATGTACGTATATTATTTTATATGCATGGCAGTTTGATCCAAAATTCGAGAATTTCGATATAGTTATATCGATCCGAGTTGGAATTTTTCATCCGATTTTCGACAGCGAACCTGGATATGGATTTTTAGTTGATTCTGGAAATTCTCTATCGTAGTTTACAGCTATGCAAGGAGAATGACGGTTTCTGATCAAGAAACCAAATCTGAATCCGCACTAGGAAGTCAGGTGAACGAAACTAGTTCGGAAGTAAAATTGTGTAATCAATTGAGCGATCGAGTTTGGTATTGCATACAGATGATATAAGGATATCATACGGGCTTGAATAAAATATATATAGAAACTTTTGTAATGGAATGTGCAAATGATAAGCAGGATATACAGGTGTGTTAAAAGGAAAATGAATTGGGATTTTGATTTTGAAGATAATTTAAATTGCTCGAAAAGGTATGTATTTAAATTTCAGTATGAAATTTGATGACTTTCTTGTCTAGCCAATTGGCTTTTCGTTTTTTTTCTCGAAATCTGGGGGCCTATGGTGCCATTTTGTAGTCGTACGAGCTAGCCGCGCAAAGTTGATGCTGGTGAAATTTTTCGAAAATTTAAAGAGTTAGAAAAATTTTACGAAAATTTTAAAAATTTAAGATTTGAATTTAAATTTAAATTTGAAGTGTGAAGTAAACAAATGTTGTTTGGGAACTATGGAAGATTTTGGAAAGTTAGTTGAAGTGATAAGGGGTATTAATAAAAAGATTTGTTTAGCAAGTTGATAAAACTATTTGGGTTTTCGGGAAAATAATAAATGGGTTAAGGATCATTCTTCTTAACTAGTAATTTCGGGACGAAATTCTTTTATGGGGGAAGAATGTGACGACCCAAAAATTCTGACATTTGAAATTAAAATATTTGATTGAATTTTAATATTTAGAGGTTGGTTTAAATTGAATTTCAAATATAACTATGAATTTGGAAATTAAATTATTGAAGTTAATTTATTGAAATTGGGTAAAAATTTGAATCTTCAGTTTTAAGCAATTTAAAAATAATTCGATGGCTTAGAAAATTTATATTGACAATACTGAAGATAATGGGAGTTCAGAATTGGATTTGAAAATGTTTTTTTTGTTTTGAAAATTTATCGTTCGAATCGATATTCAAAAATAGCTTTCCAAGGCACTGTCTCGGAATTCGACGAAACCAGTCCCATTGGATCCATAACATTGTATTATTATTGGATTTCAATTTTCGTATGTTTGGAGTGATTGTTTGGCCGTACGGTCAATAAACCGCTGAAATTTGAATTGAGAATTCGATATTTTAGCTGGTCCAAAAAGCTATTTTCTCCATACGATCGAATTTGGACTCGGAACCTTTTTCATTGCGTTCGGAATAGGCGTATAACATTATAAACATCTGGCGGCATGCCTCGATAGGAATTTGAGATTATAAGTTGCATTTATCATGGCAATTTCAATTTAAATTTAAAATTTAAAAATAAATAATGTTTTCACAAGGCAAAGGAAATACGTTTTCTTCCTTCACACACTTGGCACCCTTCCCCTCTTTTCTATAGTCACGCGTTCGTTTGGTTTAACATGCGTTGATTTAAAATAAAATAATAAAAAAAATAAGAAAATACGCAAGAAGTCAGAAATCAAAACGAAAGCCTCTTTCATTCAAATCCAACGTTAATGGCGATCGAAATTTTAAAACAATAATGGCCGAGGAAAGAATCACGCCCTCTCATCTCCTTTCCTTTAAATTCGAAATCGCCAAATCAAAAAAAGAGGCTTCCTCAAATTCGATTGATTCACCCAGTAAGATAGAACAAACGCAAGGCCTTGAAGCACGCGACAAGAAATATTTGAACGGCGGCGATGGTGGTGTTCGTCACGATGGAGCGTCGTGAGCAGCGGGGAAGGGATCGAAGCAGAGGGAATCGTGACGTCGCCTCGAAGCTCGGCTCGAACTCGAGCAGGATGACATCAAAGAGAAGTGACAAGCGTGGCCGGCCTTTTGGCTGTTCGCAGATGATGGAAGGCTCGTTCACGAAGCCGGAGTGGATGCGTAGGGTTGATGTAGTGCTGTCGCCTGGGGAAGTTGAGAACTCAGAGGTATAGGATTTTTTATTTGATAATTTAATAATATATATGTATAATATATATATATATAAACAGAAAACATATATGCAGAAATATATATACTATATATATATATACCGTTTTCAATTTTTATATGCATGCAGAAAATGTAATTTTTACAGTGAAAAGGAAAGGAAAAAATTAAAAGCTGTTGTTTATTTATGTAAAATAAAAATAATTATACATATATAAATTTCAGATTTAGTTTTAGATATTTGAAATAATGAATTATAGTGGTTAATTTGTTGAGTTAACCTATTTAATTATTTTAGTTACCAAAGATTATTATAAAAATGAAAATTAGTTTAAAATTTAATTCTTTGTTTAAAATTAAATCATTAGTTTAAAATTAAAATATTAGTTGAATTAAAATTTTAAAATGGCAATTGAATTATTCGATTTATTCGAATATTTATAAAATCATATAATTATTATGCAAGGTCAAAACCGTGGGTTCAAGTCGGAATTGGATTGGATTGCAAAAGAAAAGCAAAGGTGAGATCTTCTCACTCAATTGGAATTCCCAGTTTCAATTTTAAATAGTTAAATTTAAAATTGTTGATTGTGTGCTCGGATGATATTATATTAAACCTATATACCGCGATATTCCACCTCGATGTGGTATTGGTATAGTATATGTATTTGGAGTGATTGATTTTCCGCATTATATAGTGGATGAGACCCTATGCGCCACATAATAGCGGATGATATTATATTAAACCCATATACCGCGATATTCCATCTCGAAGTGGAATTGGTATTATATATGTATTTGGAGTGATTGATTTCCCGCATTATATAGCGGATGAGACCCTATGCGTCGCATAATTGCAGATGATATTATATTGATCCCATATACCGTGATATTCCACCTCAAAGTGGAATTGGTATTTAATTGTTGTGCTAATATCTATGGATGCAAGGAAACAGGTTGGAGTGATCCAACTGGATTCCCTAAATATTTGAATTTGTTTCAATATTGTGTGTTGATTATTTATAATCTGTGTGTTATTATATTTGTGATTGAAATCGTTGAAGGCTATAGTCTAGCCGAATATATTTTTGGTATTGTACCAGAAATAAATAAAAATGGATTTTTGAAATTTAAGTAGAAAGTTTAAAGTAAAATTTATTTTTGAGAATTGGATAAATTTAAAAGAAGGAATTTTAAAAGGATAAAGTTTTACTTTTGTAATCCTATTGAATAAATTCCAAAATATGGGAAAAAGGTTTAATAAATGGATTTCGGTTAATATTATTAAAAAGTTGAAGAATTTATTTAAAATACGGATTTTAAATAGTTTGGAAGAGATAAAGGAATTTATTTTTAAAAGAAAATAAGTTTAGAAATGAATTCTGAAATTGATTTGGTGTTTGAAATAAATTTAGAAATAAATTTGGAATTTAATTTGGTATTTAAAATAAAATTGGAAATCAATTTGGAAATTGATTTGCTGTTTGGAAATGATTTTTGAAATCAATTTGAAA
The DNA here is from genome assembly GCA_030765085.1 of Allium cepa. Classification (NCBI taxonomy): domain Eukaryota; kingdom Viridiplantae; phylum Streptophyta; class Magnoliopsida; order Asparagales; family Amaryllidaceae; genus Allium; species Allium cepa. The sequence goes on from CM060939.1 coordinate 57,104,884, forward strand.
ATCGTATATCGGTACATATTTGGAAAATTTAAATTCACAATGGGAATTTAAAAAAAAAAGAAAGGGAAATTTTTTTAAAAATAAATATTGATTTATCTTTAAAGTGTGGAAAGAAATTTGCGGATTTGGAATATAAATTGAGATAAACCAAGAAGAATTTATTTATTGATTTAAATGGTCCATTTTGAAATGGAAATTGATTCTTCCCTCGAAGCCGAGAATATTTTTAAAGTAGCTTTTGATGTGTAAATTGAAAGTTCTAGAAATTGATTTGAAAGAATATTGTTGGAGAAATTATTTATGGGAATTGTTTGTAAATCTTTAAATTAAAGATTTATTTGGTAATTATAGAAATGATTATTTTAAAGATTTAATTAATATTTGATCTAGAAAATGGTTATTCAAATAGTGCAATCTATCTAATAATTTTATTTTAACATTATTTTGGGCTTAAGATCTCTATGAGATATGTATATAAAATTTCATAACAAATATTTTAAAATAAAGTGTTTTAAAATAAAGTGTTTTAAAATAGTTTTATTTTAAATATTTCCAAGTATATATGTTTGGATAAGTAATTTAAATTATTTTAAAGTATTTGAACTCGACATATTTTCAGTGGAAATGAATAAATATTTGAAACTATATTCCATGTAAGGAAAAATAATTTGAAATTTGTTTTCAAAGAATTGAAATGTGGAAAGTGATTTGAATTTTTTTTTCAAATGGTTGCAGTGTGAAAATATATCTTTCAAAGATATTTTGAAAATAAATAATTGGGGGAAAATTATTTAAACCTTGGTGATTGTTGTGAATGTTGATTGATAGTTAAATAACCGACTATCAATATTGGTCTTTTAATGGCATTTGAATTTTGATGCGACCGCGCGTTGGATTCCAAATGGATATTCGAAAACCACATCAAATCTTTATGATGGATCTTTTGTTTAAAAAGATCAAAGTGGATATTTGTTGTGATTTACTTGAAATTTGAATGTAACACTTATTTTTTTAAAATAAGCGCTCGTTATTCGGATTAGCCGGGAGAGAACTTTTTGTTATAAAACCCATTCCGGATAATGATACGACGAAATGGAATTGCATTTGAAGATGGTGTTGAAGACTGGGTATTTTTGAAAATGAAAGGATTACCTGTCGAATGTCTCTGCACTTGATTGCTCCGGTATAGAGATTTTATCACCCTTTGTGATGGGGATGAGGATGTGATTAGTGAATATCCGAATTTGCAAGGGCTTCTTTGAAGTGCCTTCGGTTCTGTTCGATCTCGGAACGGACCTGTATGGATGTATGTCTGACGTTACACTTTGAGATGTAAAGCTGGTTTCTATCAAATACATTTCTGTTGGTGGTGGAGAACTTATTCTCTTAGCTTAACACCCTTCTTCGAGATGTACGAGCTCAGAGGTTATGTAGTTGATGGTTACTAGTGATACATTTCTAATTTGGTAACGTGGCATACGAAGTGCTGCTGATCATTTGTTGATGGAAGCATGACTTTGTGAAAAGTGTAGCTTTGTGGATGAGACTTCGTCAGACCTCACACCTCGGAAATGTTCAAAACAGGAAGAATGCGGCAAGTTATGAGGGTCGCGCCCTTTAGGGTATGTCATTTCATTCTGGAAAAGGGTGGCATCATAGTATGGAACCCAGATATTTAACCTATGTTGTTGCTGAAAATTTATTACTTTGTGGTTGAGGATCCTTGGGTAAAGGTCGCAAACGACCGGGGGATGGCATACTCGTGTAGTAGTTACCTAGTTACAGAGGTAACCCAGCCTTGTGTTAGCAGAGATCCAGTTAGGTTCTCGAGGCATCCCTCCAGAGGCATAACCATGTGGCAGTAGGAAGTTCCTCAACCTGACCATTTGTTGGAAATCCAAAGAAACAATACGCGCCATGTACGGTTTTAGTTGTATAACCTGCCATGGAATGTGGCTGTAACCTGCAATTGTACATGGTAGCTATAGTAGGCATAAGAGTGAAATGTCTATGCTGGCTAAGATTTATATTATACTTTCGAAATGTTTTCCACACTATGCACTAATAATAATAATATCAAAGAGATTTTTGTATCAAGCATGTTTGACTATCATAAGGAGAAATCTCCTTCAATTGTGCGCTTGCATTGTGTGTGTGCAGGGAGGCTTTATGGTAGTTTCATTTTCCATAAGCATAATGGATTTCTTTTCCTTTCTTTGTGAAAATTACTTTTTTTAAGATCTCACACCAGTCCCATGATTGACCTGGAGTTTATTGTTCCCTTTCTAAATCTAGGTGCCCATAATTTTTCACACGTGCAGCCTACGGTTAGGTTATCAGTTATTGGGAGTGAAGTCAAGAAGTTGCTGTGGAGATCTAGAGTTTAAGATAGATGGCGATGCATATCTATTGTATACGTAATATTTCTTATTCCGCTGTTGTGTTATTGTAAACTCTGATGATGTGGTGTATAAACAGATATGATTCTTTCTTTTAAAGATTATTCACTTATCTATTAGATTTATTCCGCTGCGAAATGTGAGATTCTGTTGTTGTTTCTGTTTCTTATTTTATCTTCTTCTTCTTAAATCCTAACGTTTCGGTTTACCGGCATTCGACTGTGCGGCATTTGATACAGTAGGCGTATTAATGTCGACTTTTGGAAGTCAAATAATTGGGTCGTTACAAAATCTCTTTCTCCTTTATTTTTTAAGGAAAAATGTTTAAAGGAAATAGGTTTGAAAAATCAACATATAAACTTCAAAAATGGTTTTAGGAGAAGATAGGAAGTAGGATGACTAGAAAATGGGAAAAACAGTGAAAGACAAATTCAAGTCAGAAATTAGGTTGTTAAAAATTCTTCTTTTTATTGTACAATCAGATTCAAATTTCAAAATGATGAATTTTAATATGAATATCAAGATTTTTTGATTTGAGGATGTTGAGTATCTGTAAGTTGAATGTAAAGTACATTTTTTCCAAATTCCGTTGATCGGTGCAGAGTTGATCAACGTAATTGTTGCTGGAGGTAGAAGGGAGATTGAGGATCATTGGAAAAATATTCGATGGATTTCTAGTTGATCATGATGATCATACGGATTTAAATTATCGTTTAAGCCCAGTTTTTGTTAAAGTCGAAAAGAGGGCTGCTGCATCGTCGTGGGTTGACCGGAGTCGTCTAGACCTAGGGCGATAGAAGCTCGGGGGTGCGACGTTGCTTTGGACGGAGTCGCAAAGGTTCAGTCAACGTTACGTGGAGGTGCGAAGCGTTTTTGGTTGGTCGGGTTGTACCAGTTTTGCGTTGATTTGCTCGATTCCGATTCTTTGATGAATTGGACGATCTGGGTGGTCAGGGGTGTCGGGCCGGTCGTCGATGATGTGTGAGAGGGAGCGACGTTGGTCGGATGCCATTCTGGTGACTGTGCACGTATACATGGTATCGCTCGTATGAGCTATTTTCAAAAGGTTGTTGAAGAAGAAGAATGCTCGTGTTCGAGCACGGGAAAACAAGAGTTCGACTCGAAATAAAAGGATTAAGGGTAAAACTCGAAGATGGGCTCGAGATTTCTCGAGTCTGCCTCGGATTATGATTATGCAAGTTTTAAATTTTTAAATCAAACAAGTTTTTTTTAAAGTTAAACAAATTCTTACTTAAATTATTTTATAAAATGGATGTCTAATTTAGTTTGGGATATATTAAAGATTTAAAAATAAATTATTTTAAGTTTGAAATGTTTTTAAATTATAAATATAACCTTTGTTTTCGAAAGTTTATTTTAAATAAACTTTAATTAACTTAATAAAGAAGTTAACTGAAAATAATAATAATAAAGATATTTATAATTATAATTAACTTAAAAGTTTAAGTTAATGGGTTTATAATAAATTTTATTTTAAAGGTTAAATTTTAAAGTTAATTGCTTTTTTTAAATTAACTGATTTAGGTTTGAAATAATTTTATTTAAAACTCTAAGTGTGTTTCAAAGAATTTAATGATGATAATTAAGTAATTAAAGGTTTAACAATTAAAGGTTAATTAATTAAAGTGATTTACTAAAAGATAATTAATCAAGATGATTTATTAATTAGTGTAATTAATTAAGGTGATTAATTAATATGAGTAATTGAAAGATAATTACTTAATGATAGTGATTAAAGAACAATTAATTAATTAAGGTTAAATAATGTGAAGTAATTAAGGGTAATTAATTACTTTAAGATTAATTACTTAATAAAAGTAATTAAGGATAATTAATGATTTAAGCTTAAGTAATCAAAGGATAATTAAAGATTAATCACTTAATAATTGTAGGTTAACCGATTAATTAGAGGATGATTAATTACTGTAATTAATTAAGGTTAATTAGTTAATGAAATTAACTTAAGGTTAATTAATGTGATTAATTAAAAATAGACATTTAATTTATTAAGGATAATTAATTAAAGAATAATTTAAATATTAAGGTTAATTATTTAATGATTAAAGATTGATTGATTTATTAATTAGGTTGATTAATTAATAATAAAAGGTTGATTAATTTATTATTAAAGGTTAATTAATTAAAATAATTTGTAATTAATTAATGTTAATTAACTAGAATTAGTGATTAATCTAGTTTAAATTAATCATAGTAATTTATTGATCTTACTTATAAATATTTGGATTCTACTGAATGTTGAATTGTTTGGTATCCCTTATGTATGATGCTGTGTGATATGAATCATTTTGATTTGAGCTGTGATGACTATAATTTATTATCTATAATGAATTAATATTATTTATCTGTGAATCTGTGGATGAAGATAAGCGTTATATGATTATACCGCTCATCGATATTGATGTGCTTGGATTGTGATGATTGATGATGTTGCACTATTGTGTAAAACCCTAGACTACACCTCACACACACAAATATGGATTTCACGAGAAATTGGTTAAGTCACAGATATTTTGAATCTAAATATTATTTTGTTTAAAAGTGGATTTTGAATCCAAATGGTTTGGAAGTGAAATTGTATTGAACTTGAAAGATTTTGGGAAGGAAGTTTAAAATTGAAACTTAGTTTGAATTTATTATATCTTGCTTAAAGTTTTGAAATTATTTGAAACTTATGGTTTGAGAGGGTTATATAAGTTATATATATATATATATATATATATATATATATAGATTCAAAAATATTTTAAATAATTTTTTTGGGAATTTGATTTATTTTAAATTAGAACTTGCCAATAATACGGTAGTTCGTTGATTCTCTGGTTTATACTTTTGAAGGCTATAACTTATGTATATTAGATCAGATTTTTCCAAAACAAAATGTTTTTGTTTTTAAATGATAATAACATTCAAATAAAGAAAGGATTTTCGGTTTTTGTTGAAAGGGGTTTCAAATTTGAAATGGAATTGTTTTGGAAATATAGATGAATCTTTGTGAAAGGTTGGTGAACTTTGTTTTCAAATTGAAGAGGATCTTAAAGGTGTATATTTTGTATAAAATATTTGAAATTTAAATAGTTTTGAAAGCTATGAATTAATCTTTGTGAAAGATTGGTGAACCTTGGTTTCTAATTGAAGTGGATTTTAAAGGGTGAATCTTTTGTTTAAAAAGATTTGAAAAGGGTAATTTGTTTAAACCATTTGAAAGAAAGGTTTTGGGTAATAAGCTATGACTTAACTAAGATCCCAATATCCATATGGTTTTAAAATTAAACGCTCATTATTCGGTTTAGCTGGGAGAGGACTTTATGTCATATAACCCATTCCGAATAATGATACAAAGAAATGGATAGCATTTGAAGACCGGTGGTGAATACCAGATATTTTCGAGAACGATAGGATAACCTTCCAATGTCTCTGCACTGAGTCGCGCCGGTATAGAGATCTCCATATGTGATGGGGAGTCTGATCGGGATTGTGAATACCCGGATTGCAAGTGCTTCTTTGAAGTGCCTTCGGTTCCGTTCGAACTCGGAACAGACTTGTATGGATGTGTGTCTGACATTACATTTTGAGATGTAAAGCTTGTTTCTATTAAATACATTTCTGTTTGGTGGCGAGAATTTATTCTCTTAACTTAACACCCTTCTCTGAGACGTACAAGCTCAGAGGTTATGTAGTTGATATTTACTAGTGATACATTCCCAATTCGGTAATGTGGCATACGAAGTGCTGCTGATCATGTGTTGATCGAAGCATGGCTTTTATGAAAAGCATAGCTTTATGGACGAGACCTCGTCGGACCTTACAGCCCAGAAATGGTCGTAGCAAGAAATATGCGGCAAGGTTATGAGGGTCGCGCCCTTTAGCGTCTGTCCATTCCCTTTTGGAAAAGGGTGGTATCATGATTTGGAGCCCAGATATTTAACCTATGTGGTTGCTGCAAATCGTTGCTTCATGGTTGTTGGTGTTGAGCGCTCAGACAAAGGTCGGCAACGACCGGGGGATGACATTACTCATGTAGTAGTAACCTAGTTACAGAGGTAACCCAGCCTTGTGTCGGCAGAGATCCGGTAGGTTCTCGGGGCGTCCCTCCCGAGGCGTACCCATGTGGCCCAGGAAGTTCCTTAGCCTGACCATTTGTTGGAAATCCAATCACCAATACGCGACTTGTACGGTTTTAGTTGTAGAACCTGCCATCTAACAAGTAGCTATAGTAGGCATACTATAATGATACGTATGCTGGTTAAGATTAATATTATACTTGCAAATGTTTTATGCACTATGCACTAATAATAATATCAAATGGATTTCGCTTATCAAGTATGTTCGACTACCATAACGAGAAATCTCCTCCAATTGTGCGTTTGCATTGTGTGTATGGCAGAAGGCCTTATGGTAGTTTCATTTTTCAAAAAGCATTGTGGATTTCATTTTAAATTCTTTTTGTTTGTTTTTGTTCAAAACAACTGTTTTTGTTTGCTCACACCAGTCCCATGACTAACCTGGAGTTTATTGTTTCCTTTCTAAACTCTGGGTGCCCACAATTTTCCACACGGACAACCTAGAGTTATATTTTCAGATAATCAGCTAGTAGATATAGATTCGGTAGTTTTCAGCTTTTGGTTTGGAAGTCTTTGAAACCGTTTGGATTTGGTGATTGCATTATGTGTCAATCTGCACCGACCTTGCTTAATACAACTTGATGGTGGTTCGAGCTTATTGGATTGGAGTCTTTTGAGCTTTAGAGATGGAGTTGCAGTTTGGATGTTGAGTTCTTTTGAAGACCATTTGGTGTTATCTTTTTCGCTACAGTCCTTTCTGCTATTGTATTAATCTCTGATGTTGCTCATTTATTGTATCATTGTTGTATCGAATATTGTATATCAACAAAGTTATCATTTTTCTTCCGCTATGCTGTTGTACTTAATGTGTTATAAGCTCCGGCGCAAATCGAATTTCAACGGTTGAATCTACGGCATTCGAATACGAGTGAAGTATGAATGTCGATTTTCGAGCAATGAAATTTGGGTCGTGACAACTTGGTATCAGAGTTGAAGGTTGAGTAAGAACTTTAGGTTAGGAGTATAACACATTAGGTGACTCATTAGAGATAGGGTTACAATTACCCTAGAATAAGTATATCCCTAAGATATCCATCTGTATGCCTCAGTAAATTCTCTTGCTATCCACTAATCGTGAGTATGTGCAAAAAGAGGACGAGATAGGGGACAGAGGAGTGCCACTATAAATTGTCGATACCCTGCAACAACAATGGAAACAACTTTCTATCAATCTCTTTGATCGTCGTTCACTTTCAATTTTTTGATGGCTTCGTGGCAGCTCCAGGGAGAAGCTTTGATGTGGTGGTGGCCCTGCGAATCGTTGTAGATGAGTTTCTATTTCATATTCTCTTCGTCAGATTTCTATCAGCTTTTGTTTTTAACTTTAATAAATTTGAAATTTTACTTGAATAAATTGGTTAACGAAATATGAAACTGAATTGGATTGTATCCATTTGTCTATTCTTTGAGGTCCCAATACATTCTACAAACGGTTAGTTATCCCATCGGACTAGCCAATGCCTCTGAATATTTCGTAGATTTGATGACCCGAGTATCCTGTGAAATATTGAATAGATTCGCTCTCATATTTACTAATGATATTCTTATTTGGTAAGCCAAATATAGAATTGATATTCAGTTTGATCTAGAAAACTGTTTTTCTATCTTTTCACCTATTCTTTGTTGGTCTCCTTGTCCAGTAAATTTCGAGGTCGAAATTTTCTTAAGGGGAAACCTGTAACGTTCATGTCTTTAAATCAAATTTAAATTGGTAATTAATTTATTTTTGGATTAATTGTGAATTAATTTGAAAATAATTTGGAAAACAAATAGATTGTAAATGCAATAAAATTTATATTTATAAAAAGATATTTGTTTGTTTACTCATTTATAAATACAAATTGATTGTATATTAATTTTTGAATTTGAATTTAAAAATAAATATTTTGAATAATATATTTGATTTGGAAACTCCATAATAATAGAAAATTTTGTTTTGTATTTATAACATGATGATTTGAAAGTTATATTTTGAAATTGATATAAATAAATTACAAAAGCTATTTAAAGAGTTAAATTCAAATATATACATATTTTATATTTAATTATTAATTTTTGATTAATTTTAAATCACATTCTTTAAAGTTATAAATATATATATGAAGGTAAACCATTAGTTTAAAAATAGAAATATATATATACATATATTTGTATGTATGTATATATATCTTTTAAAATCAATATAATATTTAAAATAAGAAAGATAAAATATATATATAAATATTTAAAATAAATTGAAATTATGAAGTAAAACATGTTTCATAAATAAAAATGAAACAAGGGTTTAAAACATATTTATAGAATAAAATAAATAGGGGTTTCAACATAAAATTACTTATTTTTAACAAGTGTAATATATTTTATATACATTTAAACATTTGTAAGCCATGTAAGTTGAAAATCGACAAGTGTAATTAAAATAGACAAGTGGCAAAACAATTTTTCTCTTAAAATTTAAAATATGAAAATCATATAAACATATATTAGAGAATAGGAACCAGGCTTCTCAATCTCTTTCATTCATTTTAAACCTGAAACAAAACTACAGGTCAAAAATATATTTCTTTTTTTACAAACCTGAGGAAATGAAGACCAAAACAAAAATCAAAAATCTAGAAAATTTCAAACATGATCAAGAATAATGCAAATTTAACTCAAACTTGAAGCTGTGGATCACCTCAAAACAAGCAGATCAGATTCAAATTCAATATCAAGCTTCATATCAAAAATATATCAGGATCCAGTTTCTTAAAAATGTGAGCAAACCTCTCGAACCTATTATTATATCTTGATGTTGATGATACTTGAAAGTATGATGGTGAAAATGTATGCATGGAAGTAAACATGTTTGTGTATATATAGATAAGAAATGGATAAAATATGTATGTCTGTACATATATTTATACAGGCCTCTACTTAGCTTAACAGGTTTTCAAAACCTGGTTCCAAATTCAAATTCTCTTTACCCTTTCTTTTTTAACGAAAAACGTTTAAAGGAAATAGGTTTGAAAAATCGAGATTTAAATTTTAAAAATCGTTTTAGGAGAAGATAGGAAGTAGGATGACTAGAAAATGGGAAAAACAGTGAAAGACACATTCAAGTCAGAAATTTAATTGTTAAATTTTTTTGTTTTGATCGTACAATCATATTCAAACTTCAAAATGATGAATTTTAATATCAATATCAATATTTTTTGATTTTAGGATGTTGAGTATTTGTAAGTTGAAAGTAAAGTACATTTTTGCCAAATTCCATTGATTGGTAAAGAGTTGATTAACGTAATTGTTGCTTGAGGTAGAGGGGTGATTGAGGATCATTGGAAAAATATTCGATGGATTTTTAGTTGATCATGATGATCATACGAAGTTAAATTAGGGTTTAAGCCCAGTTTTTGTTAAGGTCGAAAATAGGGTTGCTACATAGCCATAGGTTGATCGGAGTTGTCCGAACCTAGGGGATAAAAGCCCGGGGGTGTGACGTTGCTTTGGACGGAGTCGCAAGGGTTCAGGCGACGTGATGTGGAGTCGCGTAGCGTTTTTGGCTGGTTGAGTTGTACCAGTTTTACGTTGACTTGCTCGATTATGATTCTTTGACGAATTGGACGATCTGGGTGGTCAGGGGTGTTGGGCTGGTTGTCGATGATGTGCGGGAGGGAGTGACGTTGGTCGGAAGCCATTCTAGTGATTGTACACGTGCACGTGGTAGCGCTCGTATCAGCTACTTTCAAAAGGTTGTGGAAGAAGAAGAATGCTCGGGTTAGAGCACGGGAAAAACAAGCGTTCGACTCGAAATAAAAGTGATTAAGGGTAAAACTCAAAGATGGGCTCGGGATTTCTTGAGCTTGCCTCGGGTTATGATTATGCAAATTTTAAAATTTTAAATCAAATAAGTTTTTTTAAAGTCAAACAAATTCTTACTTAAATTCTTTTATAAAATGGATGTCTAATTTAGTTTGGGATATATTAAATATTTAAAAATAATTTTTTTTATGTTTGAAACGTTTTTAAACTATATATATATAACCTTTGGTTTTAAAAGTTTATTTTAAATAAATTTTAATTAGCTAAATAAAGAAGTTAACTAAAAAAATAATAAAGATGTTTATAATTATAATTAACTTAAAGGTTTAAGTTAATGGGTTAGTAATAAATTTTATTTTAAAGGTTGAATTTTAAAGTTAATTGTTTTTTTTAATTAACTGATTTGGGTTTGAAATAATTTTATTTAAAACTCTAAGTGTTTTTCAAAGAATTTAATGATGATAATTAAGTAATTAAAGGTTTAACAATTGAAGGTTAATAAATTAAAGCGATTTACTAAAAGATAATTAATCAAGGTGGTGTATTAATTAGTAATTAAGGTGATTATTTAGTATGAGTAATTAAAGGATAATTACTTAACGATAGTGATTATAGAACAATTAACTAATTAAGGTTAATTAAAGTGAAGTAATTAAGGGTAATTAATTACCTTTAGATTAATTACTTAATAAAAGTAATTAAGGATAATTAATTAGTGATTTAAGGTTAAATAATTAAAGGATAATTAAAGATTAATCACTTAATAGTTGTAGGTTAACCAATTAATTAGAGGATGATTAATTAATGTTATTAATTAAGATTAATTAGTTAATGAAATTAACTTTAGGTTAATTAATGTGATTAATTAAAAATAGACATTTAATTTATTAAGGATAATTAATTAAATAATAATTTAAAAATTAAGGTTAATTATTTAATGATTAATGATTGATTGATTTATTAATTAGGGTTGATTAATTAATAATAAAAGGTTAATTAATTTATTATTAAAGGTTAATTAATTAAAATAATTTGTAATTAATTAATGTTAGTTAACCAGAATTAGTGATTAATCTAGTTTAAGTTAATCAAAGTAATTTATTGATCTTACTTATGAATATTTGGATTCTATTGAATGTTGAATTGTTTGATATCCCTTATGTATGATGCTATGTGATATGAACTATTTTGATTTAAGCTCTGATGACTATAATTTTTTATCTGTGATGAATTAATATTATTTATCTGTGAATCTGTGAATGAAGATAAGCGTTATAGGATTATACCGCTTATCGATATTGCTGTGTTTGGATTGTGATGATTGATGATGTTGAACTATTGTATAAAACCCCTAGACTACACCTTACACACACAAATATGCATTTCACGATAAATCGGTCAAGTCACAAATATTTTGAATTTAAATATTATTTTGTTTAAAAGTGTACTTTGAATCCAAATGGTTTGGAAGTGAAATTGAATTGAACTTGAAAGATTTTGGAAAGGAAGTTTGAAATTGAAACTTAGTTTGAATATATTATATCTTGCTTAAAGTTTTGAAATTATTTGAAACTTATGGTTTGAGAGGGTTATATAAGTTATATATAGATTCAAAACTATTTTAAATAAATTGTTTGGGAATTTGAATTTAATTTAAATTAGAACTTTCCAATAATATGGCAGTACGTTGATTCTCTGGTTTATACTTTTAAAGGCTATAACTTACGTAAATTTGATCAGATTTTTCCAAAATAAAATGTATTTGTTTTCAAATGATAAAAGCTTTCAAATAAAGAAAGGATTTTCAGTTTTTGTTGAAAGGGGTTTCAAATTTGAAATGGGATTGTTTTGAAAACTATAGACGAATCTTTGTGAAAGATTGGTGAACTTTGTTTTCAAATTGAAGAGGATCTTAAAGGTGTATCTTTTGTATATAAGATTTGAAATTTAAATAGTTTTGAAAGCTATGAATTAATCTTTTTGAAAGATTGGTGAACCTTGGTTTCTAATTGAAGTGGATTTTAAATGGTGAATCTTTTGTTTAAAAAGATTTGAAAAAGGTAATTTGTTAAACCATCTGAAAGAAAGGTTTTGGGTAATAAGTTGTGACTTAACTAAGAACCCAATATCCATATAGTTTTAAAATTAAGCACTCATTATTCGGTTTAGACGGGAGAGGACTTTATGTCATATAACCCATTCCGAATAATGATACGAAGAAATGGATAACATTTGAAGACCGGTGGTGAATACCGGGTATTTTGGAGAACGAAAGGATAACATGTCGAATGTCTTTGCAATGAGTAGCGCCGGTATAGGGATCTCCATATGTGACGGAAAGTCTGATCGGGATTCTGAATACCCGGATAGCAAGTGTTTCTTTGAAGTGCCTTCGGTTCCGTTCGATCCTGGAACGGACTTGTATGGAAGTGTGTCTGACATTACACTTTAAGATGTAAAGCTGGTTTCTATCAAATACATTATGTTTGGTGGCAGAGAATTTATTCTCTTAGCTTAACACCCTTCTCTGAGTAGTACGAGCTCAGAGGTTATGTAGTTGATATTTACTAGTGATACATTCCCAATTTGGTAATGTGGCATACGAAATGTCGTTGATCATGTGTTGATCGAAGAATGGCTTTTGTGAAAAGCGTAGCTTTGTGGATGAGACCTCGTCGGACCTCACAACCCGGATATGGTCGAAACAGGAAAGATGCAGCAAGGTTATGAGGGTCGCACCCTTTAGGGTATGTCAATTCCCTTCTGGAAAAGGGTGGTATCATGGTATGGAGCATAGATATTTAACCTATGTGGTTGCTGCAAATCTATTGCTTTGTGATTGTTGGTGTTGAGCGCTTGGATAAATGTCGGTAACGACCGGGGATGGCATTACTCATGTAGTTGTTACCTAGTTATAGAGGTAACCCGGCCTTCTGTTGGCAGAGATCCGGTTAGGTTCTCGGGGCGTCCCTCCAGAGGCGTACCCATGTGGCTCAGAAGTTCCTTAGCCTGACCATTTGTTGAAAATCCAATCACCAATACGTGCCTTGTACGGTTTAGTTGTAGAACCTGCCATCTGACATGGTAGCTATAGTAGGCATACTACAATGATACTTATGTTGGCTAAGATTAATATTATACTTGTTAATGCTTTCTGCACTATGCACTAATAATAATATCAAAAGGATTTCGGGTATCAAGCATGTTTGACAATCATAAGGAGAAATCTCCTTCAATTGTGTGTTTGCATTGTGTGTGGCGGGAGGCTTATGGTAGCTTCATTTTCCAAAAAGCATTGCAGATCTTATTTTAAATTCTTTTTGTTTGTTTTTGTTCAAAACAACTGTTTTTGTTTGCTTTTTTTCAAAAAAAAAACTGTTTTTGTTTGCTTACACCAGTCCCTGACTGACCTGGAGTTTATTATTCCCTTTCTAAACTCTGGACGCCCACAATTTTCCACATGGGCAGCCTAGAGTTATATTTTCAGATAATCAGCTGGTAGATATTGATTTGGTAGTTTTTAGCTTTCTGTTTGGAAGTCTTTGAAATCGTTTGGATTTGGTGATCGCATTGTGTTTCATTCTGCACCAACCTTGCTTAACATAACTTGATGGTTATTTGAGCTTATTGGATTGGAGTCTTTTGAGCTCTCGAGATGGAGTTGCAGTTTGGATGTTTGGTTCTTTTGAAGACTGTTAGATGCTAACTTTTCCGTTGCTATTCTTCCCGCTATTGTATAAATCTATGATGGTGCTCATTTATTTTATCATTGTTGCATCGAACATTATATATCAATAAAGTTATCATTTTTCTTCCTTTGTTTTGTTATACTTAATGTGTTATAAGCTCCGGTGCGAATCGAATTTCAACGGTTGAATTTGTGGCATTCGAATACGAGTGAAGTATGAATGTCGATTTTCGAGCGCTGAAATTTGGGTCATGACAACTTGGTATCAGAGTTGAATGTTGAATAAGAACTTTAGCTCAGGAGTACAACACGTTAGGTAACTCATTAAAGATAGGGTTACAACTACCCTAGAATGAGTACATCCCTAAGATATCCATCTGTATGTCTCATTAATTCTCTTATTATCCACTGATAGTGAGTATGAGTGTAAGAAGAGGACGAGATAAGGGACAGGGGAGTACCACTACAAATGGTCGATACCCTGTAACAACAACTGAAACAACTTTCTATCAATCTCTTTGATCATCATTCACTTTCAATTCTTTGATGGCTTCGTGGTAGCTCCAGGGAGAAACTTTGGTGTGGTGGTGGCCCTGCGAATCGTTGTAGATAAGTTTCTATTTCGTATTCTCTTCGTCAGATTTATATCAGCTTTTGTTTTTAACTTTAATAAATTTGAAATTTTACTTGAATAAATTGGTTAACGAAGTATGAAATTGAATTGGATTATATCCATTTGTCTATTCTTTGAGGTCCCAATACATTCTATGAACGGTTAGTTATCCCTTCGGACTAACCAATGCCCCTGCATATTTCGTAGATTGATGACCCGAGTATCCTGTGAAATATTGAATAGATTCGCTCTTATATTTATTAATGATATTCTGATTTGGTAAGCCAACTATAGAATTGATATTCAGTTTGATCTAGAAAACTGTTTTTCTATCTTTTCACCTATTCTTCGTTGGTCTTCCTATCTAGCAAATTTCGGGAACAAAATTTTCTTAAGGAGGGAGTCTGTAACATTCCTGTCTTTAAATAAAATTTAAACTGGTAATTAATTTAATTTTTGGATTAATCGTGAATTAATTTGAATTTTTTTTGGAAAATAAATAGATTGTAGATGGAATAAAATTTATATTTATAAAAAGATGTTTGTTTTACTCATTTATAAATACAAATTGATTGTATATTAATTTTTGAATTTGAAATTTAAAAATAAATGTTTTGAATAATATATTGGATTTGAAACTCTATACTAATAGAAAATTTTATTTTGTACTTATAACATGATGATTTGAAAGTTATATTTTGAAATTGATATAAATAAATTTACAAAAGCTATTTAAAGAGTTAAATTCAAATATATACATTTTTTATATTTATTTATTAATGTTTGATTAATTTTAAATCACATTCTTTAAAGTTATAAATATATATAAAGGTAAAGCATTAGTTTAAATATATATATATATATATATATATATATATATCTTTTAAAATCAATATAATACTTAAAATAAGAAAGATATAAAACATACATAAATATTTAAAATAAATTGAAATTATGAAGTAAAACATGTTTCATAAATAAAAATGAAACAAGTGTTTATAACATATTTATAGATTAAAATAAAGTAAGGGTTTCAACATAAAATGTGACGATCCTGACTCGACCTTCGAAAATCAACACCGAATACAACACTCGTATTCCAATGCTGCAGATCCAAACGTCGAATCTGGATCGCTGGAGCTTATAACACATTAAGTATAACAACACAGCGGAAGGAAAAGAAATGAATGTCATATACTCCCAGAGTTTAGGAAGGGAACATAAACTCTGGGTCAGTCATGGGACTGGTATGAGCAAACAAAAACATTTTTTCTTTTAAAAACAACAAAAGAATTTAAATTGAAATCCGCAATGCTTTTTGAAAAATGAAACTACCATAAGGCCTTCCGGCACACACACAATGCAATCGCACACTTGGGGGAGATTTCTCCTTATGATAGTCAAACATGCTTAATACGAAAAATCTTTTTAATATTATCATTAGTGCATAGTGTAGAAAACATTCGCAAGTATAAAATTAATCTTAGCCAGCATACGTACCATTATAGTATGCCTACTATAGCTACCATATTAGATGGCGGGTTATACAACTAAAACCGTACAAGGCGTATTGGTTGATTGGATTTCCAACAAATGGTCAGGCTAAGGAACTTCCTACTGCCACATGGGTACGCCTCTGGAGGGACGCCTCGAGAACCTAACCGGATCTCTGCCAACACAAGGTCGGGTTACCTCTGCAAAAGTAGGCAACTACTGACACGAGTATGTCATCCCCCGGTTGTAAACAACCTTTATCCGAGGATCCTCAATACCAACAACCATAAAGAAATAAATTTGCAGCAACCACATAGGTTAAGTATCTGGGCTACATACCATGATACCACCTCTATCCAAAAGGAAATGAACATACCCTAAGGGGCGATGCCCCTATAACCTTGCTGCATCCTTCCTGTTTTGACCATTCCGGGGTGTGAGGCTCGATGAAGTCTCATCCACAAAGCTACGCTTTTCACAAAAGCCATGCTTCGATCAACAAATGGTCAGCAGCACTTCGTACGCCACATTACCAAATTGAGAATGTATCACAAGTAACCATCAACTAAATAACCTCTGAGCTCGTACGTCTCAGAGAAGGGTATTAAGCTAAGAGAATAAATCTCCGCCACCAAACAGAAATGTATTTGATAGAAACCAGCTTTACATCTCAAAGTGTAACGTCAGACACACATCCATACAAGTCTGTTCCGGGTTCGAACAGAACTGAAGGCGCTTCACAAAGAAGCCCTTGCACATCCGGATAATCGCAAATCACGTTCGGACTCCCCACCACAAAGGGTGCTCAAATCTCTATACCCGGGATAAGCTGATGCAGAAACATTCAACAAGAAATCCTTCCGTTTTTGAAAAGATCCGGTCTTCACCACCGGTCTTCAATTGCTATCCATAACGTCGTATCATTATTCGGAATGGGTTATATGACACAAAGTCCTCTCCCGCCTAAACCGAATGGTGAGAGCAATATTTAAAAACATATGGATATGGGATCTCAGTTAAATCACATCTTAAAGCCCAAAACCTTTCATTCAAATCGTTTAAACAAATTACCATTTCCAATTTTTTAAACAAAAAGATTCATTTCAAAAACCTTCAATGGTTTAAACAATTCCCACACTTAAATCTTTTATACAAAAGATTCACCTTTAAAACCCCTTTCAATTTAAAACAAGGTTCACCAATCTTTAACAAAGATTCATTCATAGCCTTCCAAAACAATTCCATTTCAAATTGGATTAACTCATCCGATCTTTAAATCAAAGACTCATTTTTATAGCTTTCAAAACAATTTCCAAAGATTCATTCATAACTTTCAAAACGATTCCCATTTCAAATCTTTTATATATAAAAGATACACCATTTAAAATCCTCTTCAATTTCAAAAAAAAGTTCAACAAGCTTTCACAAAGATTCAATTATAGCTTTCAAAACCATTCTATTTCAAACTTGAAATCTTTTCAACACAATTTGGAAATCTTTTCTTTATATGAAAGCTATTATTATTTGAAAACAAATAGTTTTCATTTCGGAAAATGTGATTACACTTATACAAGCTAAAGCCCTTCAAATATAAAAACTTGGGTTAAACTCAAATTCCCAAACCAATAGGATTCCCTTTCACATCTTGAATTTAAATTCAAATCAAACTTTTTGAGTTTCAAAACTTAATCTATTTATTCAAAATAACTTTTATCTTTGAAAACACCCTTTCAAAAGCTTTTCACTTTTAACCCAATTCCATTTCCAAAACCATTTGAATTCAAAATCCGACTTTTAAAACCATTTCAAAAATCTATGACTTAACCGATTTCCTCATGAAATCGTATTTGTGTGTGTATAGTGTGGTCCAGGGGTTTTACACACAATAGTGCAACATCATCAATCGTCACAGATTCAATCATATCAATCTCAATAAACGGTATAATCTATAACGCTTATCCTTATTCATAGATTCATAGATAAAGTAAATTTATCAATCACAAAGTTTCACCATACGATTCGATGTGGGTTTCGGATAACTAACTGGAATCCGACTCCCTGTCGCATCGAAATTCAAATGCTTTTTTACGGGCCAAGGGGTTTTCATATTTACACAGAAAAATCACAAATATCAATTCAGCACAAAGCAATTCATATCTCATAGCATTACAATTACATATCAGAGATATCAAACCAATACACAATATTCAATAACAATCAAACATCTTCAATTAAGATGAATAAATCGTGTGGTTTAAATTAATTAACCACATAATTACTTTCATTAATTATCTTTAATAAATGATTAATTATCTTTAATTACAATTGATTAAGTCTTAATCACCTTCATTAATTAATCCTTTCTTAATTAATTATCTTAATTAATAAACCCTTAATTATTAATTAATTAAATCTTAATTACTTTTATCAATTAGTTATTTATTAATTAATTAAAAATAAATTACAAATTAACTAACCTTATTGATTTATTAAACTAATCTTAGTATTAAGTTAATTAAGTAATTACTTTTAAAAATAATTATATTAACAAATCATTAATTACTTAATAAATTAAAGATAAATCTTTTAATCTTTATTTTTTCCACTTTGGCCATCTTTTGGAATTTGTTTAATAAACCATCTTCATTACATTAATTTCTTCAAAAGATTAAGATTAGTTTAAATAACATTCTATCTTAATTACCCTTTTAAATTACATTATTTACTTAATATAGATAACTTTATAAAATAATGTAGCCAAATCAAATAGATTTAAATTTTATTACTTTGAAAATATATTACTTATATCCTTAAGTAATCCAATCTTAACTCGAAATCATCAATTTGAAAACATGTTTGAAAATGTTTTAAAAGTTTGATAAATTTTAAAATAAAAACTGTTTTATATCTCTTGCTCGAGACCTGCTTTGAGTCTAACCCTTCCTCCACCAACCTATGCCTACTGACACAGCAAAAGCCATGTGCACATGCACCGATCATCTGCGAAGCTCCGACCTCAAAGACCGTCGCCGACACACCATCACTGACCCACCCATTCAACTCCGACCACCCAGAATTCGCCTGGAACCTAAAATCAAATTCGAAGCTACTCGAGCAGTTCCTGGAACCATTATCTTGCCTGAAAATCCTTCGAACTCTCAACCGCCGACCATCAGAGGTCGCTGCCGACTCACCCAAATATTCGTCAGAGACCAATGCTTGCTTTGCCCCAGGTGCGATCGCCGTCTCGAGCCCAACGTCGACGAACACTTCTGCAAAACTTCATCGACTCAACTGGGTTATTAAACCCTATTTCAATCCCCTCAAGCCACCACATGATTTATAAAATCATTAAGCATTTTTCAGGTGATCTCCAACCTCCAGCCATGCTTAAACTTCAATCTCGAGAATTAACATTTCCCCGAACATCGAAATTTCGCAAAAATGGCCACACCGTTCATCTTCGAGTTTCACCAAGAATACAGTATTAAAAATTCTGATTTTGCTTTTAAAAATCATGGATTTTAGAAACATTTTCATTCATATAATTGAAAACATGAATTATAAGAATCAAATTTCAATGTAATTTGGGTTTGCCTGTTGTTTTTCAACATTTCCAAAAAAACTTACTTTAAATCCACTCAAATAAAATTTAAAACTTCAAAACAAAGCTAAACAAACAAAGTTTGTTCAAATTATAAAGTCAGATAAGGTTCCAATGAAGAGGAATTGGAACTTTAACAGGTTTTATGAAACCTGGGACTGAACAGAGGTAAATATACCTGCAGATTGAACATGCACATGTTCCTCAACATATAAACATATACAGATTCGCATGCATGTACATATTTCACAATTAATTTCAAACATCATCACAAAACAACACATAGAGCTTCAGATTGGTAAGGGATTTACTCATAGCATCAACATGTAACGTCCCACCTTTTCGCACGTTTTAAATCGACACACGTGCCAATTCGAACCATACGGAAGGGCGGATTGTTATGGGGTAAATAAGAAAAACGAGAAAGAAATAAAATAAAACAGAATCTCACAGCGGAAGGATAAAATATAATAATCAATATACAGTTCATGAAGCTGTTTACAAAATATTTAATTTTTCTTATACAATATATATCAGAGTTGCACATACCAACGAATAAAATCGATGCAGCGGAATACAGTGTAGTGGAATATAATATAATAATAATAATGAAATCTTCGTCTTCGTCCTCCAGAAATAAAGTCTTCGATCCTGAAATGCTCGGACTGACCCGAGCGAATTGAAAAGATAAAACACTCGAGTCAGAACTAAAAGATCTTATCTAAGTTAAATCAACAGAAATAGATATGAGTGCAGTAACTCAAGAGATGCTCAGGATTTACATCTCTTAAGGATCCGTTAAACTATTTACTCTGTAGTATATTTCGCTATTTTAATAGTGTCTATTTGTAAAATAAACTTACTTTTAAATAGCGTTAAGGAGTGACCCAATATTCCCCTTAACACAAATAATGCCAATAGTCTATCCAGTGCCTGCATATCTCTTGATCGGGAGACTACGAGAAGACACTTCATAGGTACGACACAAATAGAAACTCATAGTAAAGGCTCGGTATGGTAGGTGACACGGCACAACTAGGAAATGCCAGGGTAGATATACCAATTACGCTTCCGGGTCGGTGGTAACGCATAGCCGCAGCTACCGCCCACCTCGAGCCACACCCCCAAATAAAAAAAATCAAAAGTGGCCACCGAATCTATCCAAAAGTCAGTATAATATCGAAGTGATGTGTCTGGTCAAAGGTGCTACCTCAATTAACCCGTCGACCGCTCCTATTTTAGCCAACTTATACCAACTCACGGGAGTTGGGTCCACGTATTTACCTTAAAGGAAACACCGCCACCATCCTACTTCATTCTGGAATCTCCACCGCGTACACGGTTATTAAAGTGGTTTTCGGAGTTGGAAGAGAGTATGACAACTTCCGATCCCGGTCTCTTTAACAACCAATCGTTATTATAACACCTTGGTCTCTTCAAAATAGTTTATACTTTAAAACCAGAATAAAATATCCATTTCAAAACCATATACTTACGATATCATTTCTATTTTAAAACCCAAATTAATATGATATCATTTTTATTTCAAATATATCTTCTTTTAAAAAATCATAGTACTTTCAAATATATATACCTTAAACCCATAGTTTCGAAACAAAATTTTCAATACTTAAATGGTTTAATAATAAATTACTTTATAAAGTAAATTTGCTTTTTAATTTCTCAAATCAATTCCAAATACAGATTTGAATTCCCAAGTAAACCATTTAATTTTTCATATATTTCAAAGTTTTAAATATTCCACCATTTCAAAACTAAATTTTTAATTCATATATATATACCAAAATCACTTTACTATTATTTAGTTTTGAAATACTTACTTCATAATCCAGAATCCTTTAAATAAAACTTTCAAATTCAATAACTGAATATTCCTCAATTTATTTAAACTAGATATATTTACTTAAATCATCTTAAATAAAATTCAGTTATAAATATCATACCTTTTGGCATTTCAAGTTAATAAGTTCTTCATCAACTTATGGAGTTAAATTCTTAAATAAGCTTAATTCCAAATAAATTGTCAATTTCCCGTCCAATATAATTGATTTAAATCATCAAAACCCTATATATATACAATATCTTAAACATGTACTTAACCATCATAAAATAATCAAACTCCATTATTCAACTTATTTATTTTATTTAACAAATTTATACATAGCTTAAATTCAAAATTTTAACTATATACATATATATAAAATAATATTTATATAAATAAAAATTTGATATTTATTTAACCGTATCCCATCCAAACCATAGAAATCATTTTCAAAATATTTATATGTATAGACCGACGGTGTTTGTATAAAATTTTCTATCCCATGGTCAAGTGATACGGATATTTATCATTTCAATCCGCAATTTAAAACTAAAAATTACGGTTATATGTCATTTCAAGCCACAATCCCGAATGAAATGAAAATGCTTAATAACTTGCACTTAATAACAATATAAAATACAGCATCCATTCATCCAATATCAACCATCAACCATTTATGAAAATCATCAATCAAATTCAAACAATACATTAATATATAACAGGTAATAAATAACGGGTATTGACTAACAGTTTATATTCAATAATAAATTTAATAACTGTTTAACTAGGAGTTTATACGAAATAAATGAATAAATAACAATTTTTACTAGCAGTTTATATGAAATGAATGATTAAATAAAAGTTAAATTAAATAAATGCGATTTAACTGAGATGATGAATAAAATTATGCCAAACAGTCATAAATAAATTTCTACTCATATCATAAATCAATTTAACAAACATAAGAAATTTTAGAAGTTGAGAGTGGGTTAAAAACACTCATATTTTGAATTTAAATTGAATTTATATTCAATTTAAACCCAAAAATTTGACCGTCTTAGAATTCGTCCAAACCAACGTCATCAAGTCCGGAATTTCAACATGATCCTAACAAAAGAAACCGCGTGTAAAACGGATAACGTATGTGAAAGATATGACGATTAATGCGATTGAAAACAAATAAAAATAAATAAGTAAAAAGAACACAATTCACCTTCTCTACATGCCACGTCACACCACAATCATGCACGCGCAGAAACTCCAGGCCGAAACAAACGAAACCCAACACAGCACCCTTTTCCCCCCCGTTGACCGATAAATACGCCGCCTTCATGCCGCTACCAATCTCGAGGCCGCCGTTCCCTCCAAAGCCGCGACCCCCTCATGGCTCCACTTCCACGCGACGTCGAACGACGAAGCCCAGCCGCCGCATAAAAATTAAAACCCTAGCTAAAAATTTCCGCCAATCCAACCGTCGATTCGTCAAACCAATCACCTAGATGCGATCCCCTCGGCTTCCTCTCCAAAACCCAGAAAGGGATTTCCGATCCGACAAAGTTCATCGTCGAGCGATGAACGACCGAAATTTCTTCGATTTTTTCTGATCAAACAATAAACTGAATCGAAAAACGAACACCACCACTGAATTACGCTAGTCGAGAGCTTCAACATATATTTTTTACAGATTTTTCTGAGGACTTTGAATTTTATGCTTTGGATTTGATTTGCAATTGGATCTGGAAATATAGAATTTTGTCTGCCATTGAGGGAGGAGGAATAGAATGAATTTACGTACTGACAAATGAGGATTAGAGAGGCTAGGGTTTATACAGGATATTTATAGAGAAAGTTGGAATAGAATAAATGGATCGGGTTGAATACGCACTAATGACAAAATGGCCCAAAAAGTCCTTTCTGACCCTGGAACGAAATTGGGTAAACCCATATATCAAAATAGGTGTTTTAAAATATTTTAAACACAATGGAAAATGTTTCACTTCCAAATTCCATCTTATGAAGAATTTATGCTAAAATCAATATTTTTCAAATTGATTTCAATTGATTTCAATTTCATAAATTTCAAGGCGTTTCGAGTCCGTACGATCAAACGTCAAGCCCGATCGCTACGAAACTTGAAATCTTTCAATAATTCACTGTTATGGATCCAATGAAACTAAT
The DNA here is from genome assembly GCA_030765085.1 of Allium cepa. Lineage (NCBI taxonomy): Eukaryota > Viridiplantae > Streptophyta > Magnoliopsida > Asparagales > Amaryllidaceae > Allium > Allium cepa. The sequence goes on from CM060939.1 coordinate 57,128,667, forward strand.
TTTGTCGAAATCCGAATCAGTGGTCGAAATGGCTATTTTTCTATTAATTAAATAAATTAATTATTAATTAATAAAATCCAATTTTTAATTTAAATTCTAAAATTGACCAATTTTATCGCTTTTATATTTCTCCATCAATTAAAATGTTTTAAACAATTTAAAAGTCAATTTAAATTTTGATTAACTTATTGATTTCAGTATTTTCCTCAATTCCATTCAAATACAAAAATTGTCAATTTAATTCCAAAATTTCTATTAAATTAAATTACCAAATCTTTATTATCAAATAGATGGATTTAACATTGGATTCAAAACTATTGCATTAATATTTTCCAATTTCACTTAATTTTCAATTTATGTAATAATAAATGTTTAATTCTACTTAATTGCAGTAAACTCAATTACCTTAATTCTTTATATTCAAATAAATTAACAAATCTTGATTTAAAATCTTTACATTAACCAATAGTCATATTATAAATGGAATTTACATTATCTCAGATTATTAATTACCATCAGTTAAGATCTTAACATTTGTTCCATAAATTTATTTGCACTAAATTAGTTACTGCATTAATTCTTATTTATATAACATTAAGGTTCATTTAACCCTGATTGATTTCCAATATTTATTTAACACCTTACATAAACAAGCCTCCTATATTAATTGCATTTATAAGTTCGTTACTTATCAAACCAGATTTATAATTCCATATCCAACGCTAATTTTATTTCATTACATTAATATATGCCTATTTACACTTTATTTTGAATGAATATTATATTTTTAAATGTGTACTTCTATAAATTTGAACACATTAATTAAGATTTTTAAATACTTTATATTCTATTAAACTTACAACATTAAATTTACATTCTATTAATTACTTTACATACTTTACGTATTAATTTTCCAATTAACATAATTTGAACTTATTTCCCAATCCACCAATTAATTCTTAAAATAAATTTACGCTTCTATTAATTTACATTCACACTTCCGTTACTATATGAATAGTCATTAAAGTAATGTTTATTATCAATATCAACATTATAATTACTTAATATTTAAATGAACTTTATTTCCAATAAATTCATTGACCAATTAATTAGGAAATTTATAATACTTGTTATCATGCCCTTAAAATTTACACTTAAGTTTATGTTATATTCAATTTGTCGCTAAGTATACATCTACATTGTTTCCACTGATTTGAATTTCATTCAATTAATTAATAATCTCCTCGGTTAACATTAACGTAACATTTTCTTTATTTTTATTGCAATTGATTCAAATTTCAATTCGTAATTCTTAATATCCACTAAATTACAACTTCCAAACATTGTATTACTCCTCACATTAATGTGACATTTATTAATTTCCAATAAACGTACTACTAAATTTTCCCTTAATTGAAATTTGATTTATAGCCTAATATAACATTTACATTAACCCATTTAATTCAACTTATACAAATTCAGCTTTGACTAACTTTATTGCCTAAATTTACATGTAGTTACTTTTAAATAAATAAATTATTGCATTGGATAATTAAATGCTTACCTTTATAAGTTTTCATTCCCAAACAATATTCAATTACTACATAACATTGATTTAATTCAATTTACGATTTAATATTATCAATTCATTAAATTAATTCACATTTATTTTCTTTTTTTCTTTCTTTCTTTCTAAATTAAATTTCAAAAATTAAATTAAACTAACCAATTTATTTATCAAATTTTACGGGTCGTTACACTCTCCCCAATCAAAACTTTTCGTCCCTGAAAAGGAAAAGAAGGGAAAAGAAGAATTAAGAAAACAACATATCTTATTTAAAATATTAACTTCATAAACAACTAAATTTACAAAATTAATTACTTAAAATAAAATATACAAATTTATAACTATTAAACCTTTTATACTCAAATTAATAAAGTTTGGAAAACATTTTCAAAAAATTTCTAAATCCAAAATTTATGGAAAATTTCGGTAGAGTCTCCTTTGTACGGAGAGGCTCGGGAGAAAATATAATATCAAAATAACAATATACACATATATTTACCAAAATAATATATATCCCAACCCGGGAAAACCATATAATAGTGCTATATAATGTAATCCGAAAACGTACCTATTTGGGGGCAATAACGCTTAAATTATGAAACCAAAAGCAGTAGCGATTGCTTCCATAACCTATATTTCACTTATATAATCCAAAAGAGTTAATAATTATATAAAATGAAATATTTAAGGTTGTTTCAACCACAAACAACAATCAATACACAACAATCAATTGCAACAAGGCATACAACCATCACATAGAATCGATACAATCAAACATTCATTCATATCATCCAAACAAATAATGGTTCGGGTTCAAAACTTTAAATTGCACAGAGTGAAAAATAACTACTGAGCGCACCATATACTCAACAGTCTCTGATGAAGCTAAATAGATTATTCATTCATCCAAACAAATTTAAAGTTTCCTTACCCAAACACCCATAAACCAAAACAAACAACCATTTAAACAAAATTTCAATTTCATTCATATATATTTCATTTCATACATTTGTTGTTTGATTTCCTTTTATCCATATACTGGTTTATCCTTTTACTTTACATTTTACTTCTTACAAGCTTTTACTTTTATTCATTGGTTCGATGCTTATTTTAATTATTCCTTTATACTTACAAATCTTATTTCATTCATTAATGCCATCATTTATCAATTATTACATAATTTCCTTTATTAATATTCATGTTATTCATGCTATTCATGTTTAATTCAATTCCCTTGCACATTAATTCATTTACTAAAGTTTACAATCATTTATTTATATTAATTACCTTCCTATTATATTAAATTAGTAGCATTACAATTATACTTAAGTTTATAACACTACAATATCAATTCTTATTTATTAAAGAATTCCATTAATTACTTCCATTACCTCAAGTTAATTACTTGTATAATATCTATTACATTTTCTTATTGACATTTCAACTTTTAATATTTGGTAAGTTATAAATATACTTTTTAAGAATGTAATTGAAAGTTATACAAGTTTCCTCAATTCTTTTAATTTATTAATGTTCAGTAATTATATCTGTTATTTCATAGGTTACAATTTCAAATTTCATTTAATTTCATTCATACCCTATCATTAAATTTCTTATTTTAATAAAAGGCTCCATTTATTAATTGTTACATTCCATTTTCTACAATAATAGAAACTATTAATTAATGGAAACTTAAGAACTAAATACCGGGTTTTATTAAAAATCATTTTAAAATAACAGATAAATATACACTTACAAATTTATATATACCAAATTATATTTAAATAATTTAAAATTTATATTTATTTATCAAAACTACTCTGCAGTAAAACACTACAGTGGCCTTCCCACTTCGAAACTCGAAAATGAATGTCGATGATGCGTGCACTCATCACCGAAATTATTTTCCAACGACAGAGAGGGAAGTACGGAACTTATTTCTTTTCCAAATTTCTTTTTAAAACATTTCTTTCAAATTATATTGAAATATTTATATCAAAAAATACTTCTAATAATATTATTATTATATTTCAAAATCATTCAAAGAAATTTCCAAAACCCTGGAACTTAAGTTCTACATTTCCAATTTCATTTATTTATTTTCAATCTTATTTCACTATTATTTATAAATTTTATTACCTAACAAACAATATATTGCAACCAAAATATATCATTTATAAAAATTTATTTTATATATATAGAAAATATAATAGGCAAAATTATTTCATTCACCTATATTAAAACCAAATAATATGTCGGTCTGTCCTATAAAGTGTTTAGAAATCCCTATTGATATCATAGCGTCTCATGCATCAACCAGAATTTATAAATATAAAACGGAATAGATTAACACAATATTAAAACCCTTTTATAACACTAACAAATACGCTCTCTCATATATACACTGAGCGACTCCCATAAGGTATTACTACCCTACTAGTAAAGAGTCAGACCCCACAAAGCTAAGGTTTATCGCTAAACCAAAGCTCTGATACTAGATGTAACGTCCCGCCTTTTTGCACTTTTTAAATCGACACATGTGCCAATTCGAACCATACGGAAGGGCGGATTGTTATAGGGTAAATAAGAAAAATGAGGAAGAAATAAAACAAAACAGAATCTCACAACGGAAGGATAAAATATGATAATCAATATACAGTTCATGAAGCCGTTTACAAAATATTTAATTTTTCTTATACAATATATATCAGAGTTGCACATACCAACAAATAAAATCGATGCAGCGGAATACAGTGTAGTGGAATATAATATAATAATAATAAAATCTTCGTCTTCGTCCTCCAGAAATAAAGTCTTCGATCCTGAAATGCACGAACTGACCCGAGCGAATTGAAAAGACAAAACACTCGAGTCAGAACTAAAAGATCTTATGTAAGTTAATCAACAGAAACAGATATGAGTGTAGTAACTCAAGAGATGCTCGGGATTTACATCTCTTAAGGATCCATTAAACTATTTACTATGTAGTATATTTCGCTATTATAATAGTGTATATTTGTAAAATAAACTTACTTTTAAATAGCGTTAAGGAGTGACCCAATATTCCCTTTAACACAAATAATGTCAATAGTCTATGCAGTTCCTGCATATCTCCTGATTGGGAGAGTACGAGAAGACACTCCATAGGTACGACACAAATAGAAACTCGTAGTAAAGGCTCGGTATGGAAGGTGACATGGCACAACTGTGAAATGCCAGGGTAGATATAACAATTACGCTTCCGGGTTGGTGGTAACGCGTAGCCGCAGCTACCGCCCACCTTGAGCCACACCCATAAATAAAAAAATCAAAAGTGGTCACCAAATCAATCCAAAAGTCAAAGTATAATATCGAAGGGATGTGTCCGATCAAAGGTGTTACCTCAATTAACCCATCGATCGCTCCTGTTTTAGCCACCTATGCCAACTCACGGGAGTTGGGTCCACGTATTTACCTTAAAGAAAACGCCCCCACCATCCTACTTCATTCTGGAATCTCCACCGCGTACACGGTTATTAAAGTGGTTTTCGGAATTGGCAGAGAGTATGACAACTTCCGATCCCGGTCTCTTTAGCAACCAAAAATTATTATAACACCACGGTCTCTTTAAAATAGTTTATACTTTAATACCAGAATAAAATATCCATTTCAAAACCATATACTTACGAAATCATTTCTATTTTAAAACCCAAATCAATATGATATCATTTTTATTTCAAATATATCTTTTTTCAAAAATCATAGTACTTTCAAATATATATACCTTAAACCATAGCTTCGAAACAAAATTTCAATACTTAAATGGTTTAATAATAAATTACTTTATAAAGTAAATTTGCTTTTTAATTTCTCTAATCAATTCCAAATACGGATTTGAATTCCCAAGTAAACCATTTAAATTTCCATATATTTCAAAGTTTTAAATATCGAACCATTTCAAAACTAAATTTTTAATTCATATATATATGCCAAATTCACTTTACTATTATTTAGTTTTGAAATACTTACTTCATAATCCAGAATCCTTTAAATAAAACTTTCAAATTCAATAATTGAATATTCCTCAATTTATTTAAACTAGATAAATTTACTTAAATCATCTTAAATAAAATTCAGTTATAAATATCATACCTTTTGACATTTCAAGTTAATAAGTTCTTCATCAACTTATGGAGTTAAATTCTTAAATAAGCTCAATTCCAAATAAAATTTCAATTTCCCTTCCAATATAATTGATTTAAATCATCAAAACCCTATATATATACAATATCTTAAACATGTACTTAACCATCATAAAATAATCAAACTCCATTATTCAACGTATTTATTTTATTTAACAAATTATACATAGCGTAAATTCAAAATTTTAACTACAACAACCCTAGATTTAACATATATTTTAATTTTGACTTTATTTTTATTTTTCAATTATTTTAAACTTTTTTTATTTCAAACATTTCATTTTTTTATATAAATGTTGATTATTAAGTGAATTATAGTTTTAAACTGGTATAAATTAGATATTTTACTAAAAAGTGAAATTCTGGTCAAAATGGTCAAGCTTTGACTTTTAACTTAAAATTTTAAAAGTTTAAAATTATAAATTTTATATTTTATTATGAAAATAGATTTAATAACATGAACACTGCTTTTCGTTTCGTTGAAAACGGAGTTAAACTGTAAAAGTTATGTACATTTCAATTTTGGGTGTATTTTGATTTATTTAACAATTTTGTCTATTTTAAATTATATAAATTATATTTTTATTTGTCATATTTTATTTTAATATGTTTTAATCTGTTATTTTATGTATATTTTTGTCTTTTAATATTTTTGAAGTGATAGTATAATTTTTCTAAAGTTTACTTGAATTTGTTTCAAAATTTTAAAGCCTAGTTTCCATTTTTCTGTTAATTTCTTCATCAAATTTTATCTAACTAAAATATATTTATTTATTTTTGTGAATTCATTTTTATTTTGTGTTCCAATATTTATTTTTAAATATTTTAAGTACATAAAAAGTTTCCAAAGTTAATTGCATTTATTTTTCATATTTTCCATGACTAGTTGCAAATTTTGCTGTTTTATTTAATCAAATTATATATATAATTAATATTTATATATTTATTTTTGTTTATTTAATAAATTGTCGTATTTTTATCTGAATTTATATATATATATTTCAGTTATTTAAAAATTAAAATAAATTGATGGAAATTTTAAAGGTTTTAAACACTTTAACTTCCAAAGCCTTTTTACATTCCGACCTTTCATTTTCTCAACTCCACTCTTTAATGAATTTTTTTGCCATGCTTTCATTTCTCATTCCAGCTGCATCTCCCTCATTTTTCACGTATTCTAACCTTCTCAAACTCACAAAAAAATTGCACGGCCATTGCTTCAAAGGTTTGGGTAAAATTCATTTCCTTCTTCCTTATTTTTCTAGTTTTCTATTGAATTTTGTATATGTTCTCTACCTTCATAGCTTTGTTCCTCCTCCTCTAGCTGCTAGGCCGACCCCATCACCACCACAACCAGCCACCACCACCTCCAGATCACCACCCAATCAGGCCGACCTGCCCTAGGCAAGAGATCCACCCTCCATTTACACAAACCATCACCATATAGTTTAGGCCGAGCATACCCTTCCTCTATCGCCACTTCCACCACCTTTGCCACCACTTCCTCCACCACCCCTTGCTCTGACCTAACCACCACCCACTGCCACATAACCCACCACCATCTAGACACCTGGCCATGCCCCTATAGCTTGAGGCCGAGCCCATGTATAGCCTAGAAATGATGATATGTTGCCTTGTGTGTAGATTGTTGCACCCTATGTCCATCACCTTCAATTTCCACCATGGCCATCACCAATAGCCTGCACCACCTGATCTTCCACCACCTCTAGCTGCCATATCAGACCCCACCTGACCTTCACATTGCATGTCTAGGCCCACAACAGCAAGGGCCGAACCCTATGGTGCAACAAAAGCCACCATTTGCCTTAGAATCCTTTGTATACCATTGCCTTCTCTACTTGTAACTCCCACTCACCTTATCACCTTGTAGCCGAGCCTATACTGGACCCAAACTAGACCTTAATCCATGCCTTGGCTATGCTATTTCAGTTCATAACTGAAGTATGTGAAGTTGAGAGCAAGTGCAAACCATTTAACTTGTTTTGGACATTGATTTCTAGTGTTGTTCAAGTGTTACATTGTTTTATAACTTATATGTTGCATTGTTTTGTGTAAATGTTAACAAGGCAATTATATTTGGCTCTCTTAATATCAAATCTTTGTCGTGCCAACATGCTTTTAAAGATCTCAGTTTTTGTCAGTTGTATTGCAATCTCCAGCTTAAACAAGTGAGTAAATCTCACCAGACTAATATGTATTTATATAGTTGATAAACGAACATCATTTGAATCTGTAACTTATATCATCTTGTTATAACTGCTATATTATTATCACATGATGTTCACACCTGTTATTACACCTGTTATATCATATATTACTGTCATTTAATGTCATTTCTATTATTTATATCAGTTATCACCACTGCAAGTTCCCTTTAGATTAGAATCACTATGGGTTGAAATGATACATACCCGAGCGGACTTTAGAATAAGGGAAAATTGTTATGGGCTGAAATGATAGGCCTGAATAATTTTCAATTTATTTCATTTACTTGGTACTACGGGTTTGAAATGATAAAACCCGGATTTTCTTTGTAAATTACGGGTTGAAATGATATATTACCCGTATCACTTTTCCTAGTGTTGAAAATCATATACAGACCCGTAGTTAATATATATTTTTCTAAAAATTTTAAAATTATTTTAGAAATGTAAATATTAAAATATTTTGATTTAAATCCAATTAAAAAGGATTTTTGTAAAATATTATTGATTTTCTGAATAATTATAAGCGAAATGAATTAATTAAAAAGTTAGAAATTTTTGAATGTAAGTTATTTTGGAAAATTTGATTTAATTATAATTGGAAATTAAATTGAATATGAAATTATGATAAATTTATGATAATTTGAGTTTAAAAGAATTTAAAGCGATTTTATATCATATTAATGATTTTTTTTATAAAGTTGAAATGTGAAATGAATGAATATTTAAGTTGAAATTTTGAAGTATAACTAAAATTGGAAATTTATGAAATTGACTTAAAAGTGAATTTTTAGTTAAGTAAATAAAAATAAAACTAAGTTATATTTGGGAATTTGAACTTAAGTGTTAAGTTGAAATTTAATGTAATGAATTTAAAATTGAACATTGCAATTTAATAAGTGAATTATTATTAAATATTGATTTTTTGAATGGAAATTTTGCTTTATAAAATCATGAACTTAAGGAAAAGTAAATGATGTTTATAAATGTGAAAATGTATGATTTTATAAGTTAAAAATGTTTTAAATAAAAATATAATTGGTTGTGAAATTATATTGAATATTTGAAGTTAATAAACTGCATTTTTAAAATGCTATTAATTGCAATGTAAATGATATTACAGCATTTGTAAATGCTGTAGTTGATGATAATGAACTAAAAAGCTAAATTGAATTAAAGGCTATTATAACAATCTTTTTAAGTGCTATAATTTTTGAATTTAACTAAGTTTATTTGAAATTTAAGTAAACCCTATTACAACATTTTTAAAATGCTGTCTTTTGTTAAATTGAACTATTTTGAATGTAACTTTCCGTAGCGTTTTCTAAATGCTTCGAAAAGTGAATTTTCACTGTTTTGATAAACTTAAGTGAATAAATGAACTTTGGAAGTTGAAAATTTTAAAAATTTAATCATTTAATCATTAAATAAAATAACTTCATTTTAATGATTTAAAATGATTTTTGAAATATAAACTGTTTTGAAATGTAATTTGAAATGGTATTTTAAATTGAATAAAATGAATAATGATTTGAAATGAATGTGGTTTTGAAAAGATATGATATTTTTGGTGTATTAAAATTATTTTAAATGAAGTTGGAAAAATATGATATTTTTTGATATATTAAAATGATATGAAATGTGGTTTTGAAAAGATATGATATTTTGATATAGTAAAATGATTTGAATGAAGCTTTGGAAAGGTATGATATTTTTTAATATATTAAAATGATTTGAAATGTGGTTTTGAAAAGATATGATATTTTGATATATTAAAATGATTTGAAATGAAGTTTTGGAAAGATATGATATTTTTGGTATAGTAAAATGATTTGAACGAAGCTTTGGAAAGATATGATATCTTTTGATATATTAAAATGATATGAAATGAAGTTTTGGAAAGATATGATATTTTGATATAGTAAAATGATTTGAATGAAGCTTTGGAAAGATATGATATCTTTTGATATATTAAAATGATTTGAAATGAAGTTTTGGGAACATATGATATTTTGATTTATTGAAATGATTTGACAGGAAGTTTTGGAAAGATTGATGTTTTTGAAATGGTTTGGAATTAATTTAATCTTTATTTTGATAAATATTTGGATTTGAAATGATATTCTTTTTTTTGAAGTATAAACACCATTTTAAAATTATAACTACGGGTTATAATAACGATGGGCTGGCAAAGAGACCGGGATCGGATATCTGGCATACTCTCTGTCGATACCGAAAACGACTTTGACAACCGTGTACGCGGTGGAGATTCCAAAATGAAGTAGGATGGTGGCAACGTTCTTGAGGTATATTACATGGACCCAACTCCCGTGAGTTGGCATAAGGTGGCTAAAACAGGAGCGATCTCGGGCCAAGCGAGGTCATTCCTCCGATCGGACACATTCTTTCGATACTATACTCTTACTTGTGATTGATTAGATGGCCATCCTTCGATTTTGATATGGGAGTGTGTTTCGAGGTGGGCGTATGTGGATGCTGCGTTACAACCAGCCCGTGTGCGTAATTGTTATATCTACCCTGGCATTGCCTTGTGTGCCGTGTCACCTACCATACCGAGACTTTACTACGAGTTTGTTTTTCTCCCGTAGCCCGTGTGGTATCCTCTGACAGTCACCCGGAGTGGAGATGGCATGATATTGGATGGACTACTTGGACTATTATGTGTGAAGGGTGATATGGGTAGCCTGGAACGCTATTTAAAAGTATGTTTATTTTACTGTAGACATTATTATAATAGCGAAATATTACTACATAGTAAATAGTTTAACGGATCCTTAGAGGATGGGCGGTCCCAGGCATCCTTTAAGTTACTTGTACCTTATTACAGTTCACTTGAGTTGGTTTACATTATATAAGTATATATTGTCCTGACTCGAGTGTTTGTATCTTTATTTACGCTCGGGTCAGCCTGAGTATTCACAGATTCGGATTTCCACTTTCTGGAGATTATCTGCTTGTGTTGTTTATCTATTTCACTCCCCGTTATCCTGTTGATTCTAGTATTGTATTCAACTTGTACTTGGTTATTATATTTAGACTTCTGTTGTACTTTATTTCTTCTGTTGTATCTTATTTAACTCTGATGTATCTTATATTTATATAGTGGCTTCATGAACTACTATTTCTTTTACTTCCGCTGCATTATTAAATACTCTGTGTGTGTGATCTGTGATTATTATTCACTGTATACTCGGAGATTTGTCAAATTTTATTTACAACGCGGTATGTTGAGCAATTCAATTCCGGCATGAGTGTCTACCTATACACTTATAATGGATACGAATGGTTGAAAATATCGGGTTGTTACAGTTGGTATCAGAGCTTTGGCTTTGAGGCAAACTTAGAATATATGGTAAATTTAATTTCAGAATCACTTTCATTCGAGCTTGAATCTCTTCATTTTTATTCGATTTCTTTTGAATTTTGGAACGTTCCCTGCGGTTCCAAAATCCATTCTTGTCCCTCACTATTCATCTTCTTTTGATTCAGGAGTATCCCATAACTCCATTTCGAATGATCTTTATGGTGAATTGGCGGTCTCGCCAATATTCTTATTTTCATGTAAAGGGTTGAAACTCCTTTACAATTAGCATCGATTCACCAGAGATTTTATCCTTGGTTTAGATGCTAATATCTTTATTATTTCAAACTCTATCTCTTGAGATTGAATGTAGATTTACCCCGGAAAATCCACATCGATCTTATTCTATAAGTCACGGTTGACCCGGTTAAGGTTACCCACGGTTTATTTAAGCTTATCCATCTCCCTTCTCTGTTTAACCATCTTGTCTTTTGTTTCTAAACCATCTCCAAACATTTTGAACTATACTTGTAAATCTATGTTTATATATTGTGTTGTTTGAGTTGATGATGTTGATTTGGGTTTTCGATCGATTCGTCTGATCAACGCTATCATAGGATTTCTAAAACACTTTAACAGAACAAACTGACACAATATTATTTTAAAAATTTGGTTAATGAAATAAATTTGGATATAAGTAAATTTATGGAACCTAATAAATTGATTTAAACTAATCATTTGAAATGATAATACTTGATTTATCATTTATAGATCTATAAATGAATTTATAAATAGTTGTTTATAAATTGATTTGGGAACCGAAATGAATTTAAATCAAGAATTTGAGAATTTAATTTCCGATGGTTTCAAACCTTGTGTTTTCAAGTTTTAAAAGGATATATCATTTAAGTATTTTCGAATAAGAAATTTGTTTCCAAAGAATTTTAAAGTTTAAAGAAATTAGGGCTCTTCTCTTTGTCGCTGGAAAATAGTTTCGGTGATGAACGCGGCATCATCGACTTTTATTTTTGAGTTTCGAAGTGAAGAGACCGTTCTATAGTCTTGCTACAGTGTTGCTTTGAGAATTTAATTGATTTGTATTTATAAGATATGATTTGATTTATTATATATATATATAGATATATGATTTAAATTGATTTGACATATTATGTACATATATTTATTTATCTCTAAATGGTTTGAAGTGAGTTGAAAATTTTATTCTTAAATTTTACCTTAAAGAATAATTTCAATTATAAAAAGAAACTCAATTTTTTTGAATAAATGATTCAAGCTTGAGATGATTGAATTGGAAAGTTTTATTTGTACAATACTCAATTGCATTCAAATATAACTTACCTTAAATTTTCAGAAGTTGACAGTGTAATTGGATAATATATAATATAAAAAGTTTCTATAAATAAAATTTGAGTGGTTATAATAAATGTTATGCACTTGAATTTTAGTTATAAAAAGATTAACCGAGGTAAGTAGAATAAAAAGGTAATTGAATAATTTACAATATAAATGATGTTGAAGGAATTAAGAATAAATTAAAACCGTTATAATAAGTGTAAGCATATTTAACATAGGTGATAAAATATATTGAGAGGAATAAATTTAGTTTTAATTAGGAATAAAGAAGAATTAAATTTATTAAGTACATTACGAGTATAATAATGATTTTTCAAATCCATGATTTTTAGAATTGTTAGTTTAAGAAAATTCGGTGATAAGATAATGAAATTAGAGATATTTAAGATTTATTTAACTTGTTTAAAAAAAATCAATTATCAATTTAAGATGAAACCATGGAAATTTCAAACCTATTATCTTATTTTGTTTTTCAAACTTATTATCCTATTTTGTTTTAAATTGTCTTTAGTTGTCCTTATTTTCCTCATCTTGCTATAGATTGGTATAGGCATCTTTCTATAATCTTTCTGCTTAGAAATCTTTCTAAAATCTTTAATAATCTTTGGTACTCATTTTTAATTTGAGCATTGCTTTCCATCCACAGACCGTCAGTCAAGCAGGAAGAGTGAATCAGATTCTAAAGGATCTTTTCGTGCTTGTGTTCCTGATTCTAGAGAATCTTGGGAAGATCATCTCTACCTTGTGAAACTTACCCATAACGATAGTTATTAGGTATAATTTCAATCTCCTTATCATCTTGTCTTAATCTTATTTCACTCTATTTTTTCTGTGCTTTCCCGTGCCTCATTCCTTTTCGGAGACGAAAAGTTTTGAGTGGGGGAGAGTGTAACAACCCTAGATTTTACATATATTTTAATTTGAATTTATTTTTATTTTGCAGATATTTTAAACTTGTTTTATTTCAAACATTTGATTTTTTTATATAAATATTGATTATTAAGTGAATTATTGTTTTAAACTGGTATAAATTAGATATTTTACAGAAAAGTGAAATTCTAGTCAAACTGGTCAAGCTTTGACTTTTAGCTTAAAAATTTAAAAGTTTGAAATTATAAATTTTATCTTTTATTATGAAAATATATTTAATAACATGAACACTTCTTTTCGTTTCGTTGAAAATGGAGTTAAACTGTAAAAGTTATGTACATTTCAATTTTGGGTGTAATTTGATTTATTTAACAATTTTGTCTATTTTAAATTATATAAATTATATTTTTATTTGTCATATTTTATTTTAATATGTGTTAATCTGTTATTTTATGTATATTTTTGTCTTTTAATATTTTTGAAGTGAGTATAATTTTTCTAAAGTTTACTTGAATTTATTTCAAAATTTTAAAGCCTAGTTTCCATTTTTCTGCTAATTTCTTCATCAAATTTTATTTAATTAAAATATATTTATTTATTTTTTTGAATTCATTTTTATTTTGTGTTCGTATCTTTATTTTTAAATATTTTGAAGTACATAAAAAGTTTCCAAAGTTAATTGCGTTTATTTTTCATATTTTTCAAGACTAGTTGCAAATTTTGCTGTTTTATTTAATCAAATTATATATATAATTAATATTTTTTTTTATTTAATAAATTTTTGTACTTTTATCTGAATTTATATATATATTTCAGTTATTTAAAAATTAAAATAAATAGATGGAAATTTTAAAGGTTTTAAACACTTTAACTTCCAAAGCCTTTTTACATTCCGACCTTTCATTTTCTCAACTCCACTCTTTAATGATTTTTTTTACCGTGCTTTCATTTCTCATTCCAGCTGCATCTTCCTCATTTTTCATGTAATCTAACCTTCTCAAACTCACAAAAAAATTGCACGGCCATTGCTTCAAAGGTTTGGGCAAAATTCATCTCCTTCTTCCTTATTTTTCTAGTTTTCTATTGAATTTTGTATATGTTCTCTACCTTCATAGCTTTGTTCCTCCACCTCCAGCTGCTAGGCCGACCCCATCACCACCACAACCAGCCACCACCACCTCCAGATCACCACCCAATCAGGCCGATCTCCCCTAGACAAGAGATCCACCCTCCATTTACACAAACCATCACCATATAGTTTAGGCCGAGCATACCCTTCCTCTATCACCACTTCCACCACCTTTGCCACCACTTCCTCCACCACCCCTTACTCTGACCTGACCACCACCCACTTCCACATCACTGGACACCATCTGGCCACCTGGCCATGCCCCTATAGCTTGAGGCCGAGCCCATGTATAGCCTAGAAATGATGATATGTTGCCTTGTGTGTAGATTGTTGCACCCTATGTCCATCACCTTCAATTTCCACCATGGCCATCACCAATAGCCTCCACCACCTAATCTTCCACCACCTCTAGATGCCATATCAGACCCCACCTGACCTTCGCATTGCATAGTTGGACCCACAACAGCAAGGGTCGAACCCTATGGTTCAACAAAAGCCACCATTTGCCTTAGAACCCTTTGTATTCCATTGCCTTCTCTACTTGTAACTCCCACTCACCTTATCACCTTGTATCCGAGCCTATACTGGACCCAAACCAGACCTTAATCTATGCCTTGGCTATGCTATTTCAGTTCATAACTGAAGTATGTGAAGTTGAGAACAAGTGCAAACCATTTAACTTGTTTTGGACATTGATTTGTAGTGTTGTTCAAGTGTTACATTGTTTTGCAACTTATATGTTGCAATGTTTTGTGTAAATGTTAACAAGGCAATTATCATTGGCTCTCTCAATATCAAATCTTTGTCGTGCCATCGTGCTTTTGAAGATCTCAGTTTGTGTCAGTTGTGTTGCAATCTCCAGCTCAAACAAGTGAGTAAATCTCACCAGACTAATATGTACTTATATAGTTGATAAACGGACATCATTTGAATCTGTAACTTATATCATCTTGTTATAACTGCTATATTATTATCACATGATGTTCACACATGTTATTACACCTGTTATCATATATTACTGTTATTTAATGCAATTTCTGTTATTTATATCAGTTATCACCACTGCAAGTTCCATTTAGATTAGAATCACTATGGGTTGAAATGATACATACCCGAACGGACTTTAGAATAAGGGAAAATTGTTATGGGCTGAAATGATAGTCCTGAATGATTTTCAATTTATTTCATTTATTGGGACTGCGGGTTTGAAATGATAAAACCCGGATTTTCTTTGTAAATTACGGGTTGAAATGATATATTACCCGTATCACTTTTCCTAGTGTAAAAATTATATACAGACCCGTAGTTAATATATGTTTTTCTAAAAAATTTTAAATTGCTTTAGAAATGTAAATTTTAAAATATTTTGATTTAAATCTAATTAAAAAGGATTTTTGTAAAATATTATTGATTTTCTGAATAATTATAAGTGAAATGAATTAATGAAAAAGTTAGAAATTTTTGAATGTAAGTTATTTTGGAAAATTTGATTTAATTATAACTGGAAATTAAATTGAATATGAAATTATGATAAATTTATGATAATTTGAGTTTAAATGAATTTAAAGCGATTTTATATCATATTAATGATTTTTTTTATAAAGTTGAAATGTGAAATGAATGAATATTTAAGTTGAAATTTTGAAGTATAACTAAAATTGGAAATTTATGAAATTGACTTAAAAGTGAATTTTTAGTTAAGTAAATAAAAATAAAACTAAGTTATATTTGGGAGTTTGAACTTAAGTGTTAAGTTGAAATTTAATGTAATGAATTTAAAATTGAACATTGCAATTTAATAAGTGAATTATTATTAAATATTGATTTTTTGAATGGAAATTTTACTTTATAAAATCATGAACTTAAGGAAAATTAAATGATGTTTATAAATGTGAAAATGTATGATTTTATATGTTAAAAATGTTTTAAATAAAAATATAATTGGTTGTGAAATTATATTGAATATTTGAAGTTAATAAACTGCATTTTTAAAATGCTATTAATTGCAATGTAAATGATATTACAGCATTTGTAAATGCTGTAGTTGATGATAATGAACTAAAAAGCTAAATTGAATTAAAGGCTATTATAACAATCTTTTTAAGTGCTATAATTTTTGAATTTAACTAAGTTTATTTGAAATTTAAGTAAACCCTATTACAACATTTTTAAAATGCTGTCTTTTGTTAAATTGAACTGTTTTGAATGTAACTTTCCGTAGCGTTTTCTAAATGCTGCGAAAAGTGATTTTTCACTGTTTTGATAAACTTAAATGAATAAATGAACTTTGGAAGTTGAAAATTTTGAAAATTTAATCATTTAATTATTAAATATAATAACTTCATTTTAATGATTTAAAATGATTTTTGAAATATAAACTGTTTTGAAATGTAATTTGAAATGGTATTTTAAATTGAACAAAATGAATAATGATTTGAAATGAATATGGTTTTGAAAAGATATGATATTTTTGGTGTATTAAAATTATTTTAAATGAAGTTGGAAAAATATGATATTTTTTGATATATTAAAATGATTTGAAATGCGGTTTTGAAAAGATATGATATTTTGATATAGTAAAATGATTTGAATGAAGCTTTGGAAAGATATGATATTTTTTATATATTAAAATGATTTGAAATGTGGTTTTGAAAAGATATGATATTTTGATATATTAAAATGATTTGAAATGAAGTTTTGGAAAGATATGATATTTTTGATATAGTAAAATGATTTGAACGAAGCTTTGGAAAGATATGATATCTTTTGATATATTAAAATGATATGAAATGAAGTTTTGGAAAGATATGATATTTTGATATAGTAAAATGATTTGAATGAAGCTTTGGAAAGATATGCTATCTTTTGATATATTAAAATGATTTGAAATGAAGTTTTTGGAAGATATGATATTTTGATTTATTGAAATGATTTGACAGGAAGTTTTGGATAGATTGATGTTTTTGAAATGTTTTGGAATTAATTTAATCTTTATTTTGATAAAGATTTGGATTTGAAATGATATTCTTTTTTTTTGAAGTATAAATACCACTTTAAAATTATAACTATGGGTTATAATAACGATGGGTTGACAAAGAGACCGGGATCGGATATCTGGCATACTCTCTGTCGATACCGAAAACCACTTTGACAACCGTGTATGCGGTGGAGATTCCAGAATGAAGTAGGATGGTGGCGACGTTCTTGAGGTATATTACGTGTACCCAACTCCCGTGAGTTGGCATAAGGTGGCTAAAATAGGAGCGATCTCGGGCCAAGTGAGGTCATTCCTCCGATCGGACATATTCCTTCGATACTATACTCTTACTTGTGATTGATTAGATGGCCATCCTCCATTTTGATATGGGAGTGTGTTCCAAGGTGGGCGTATGTGGCTGTTGCGTTACCACCAGCCCATGTGCGTAATTGGTATATCTACCCTGACATTGCCTTGTGTGCCGTGTCACCTACCATACCGAGACTTTACTACGAGTTTGTTTTTCTCCCGTAGCCCGTGTGGTATCCTCTGACAGTCACCCGGAGTGAAGATGGCATGATATTGGATGGACTACTGGGACTATTATGTGTGAATGGTGATATGGGTAGCCCGGAACGCTATTTAAAAGTATATTTATAGACATTATTATAATAGCGAAATATTACTACATAGTAAATAGTTTAACGGATCCTTAGAGGATGGGCGGTCCCAGGCATCCTTTAAGTTACTTATACCTTATGACAGTTCACTTGAGTTGGTTTACATTATATAAGTATATATTGTCCTGACTCGAGTGTTTGTATTTTTATTTATGCTCGGGTCAGCCTGAGTGTTCACAGATTCAGATTTCCACTTTCTGGAGAATGGAATTGTTGGAGATTATCTGCTTGTCTTGTTTACCTATTTCACTCCCCGTTATCCTGTTGATTCCAGTATTGTATTCAACTTGTACTTGGTTATCATATTTAGACTTCTGTTGTACTTTATTTCTTCTTTTGTATCTTATTTAACTCTGATGTATCTTATATTTATATAGTGGCTCCATGAACTACTATTTCTTTTACTTCCGCTGCATCATTAAATACTCTGTGTCTGTGATCTGTGATTATTATTTACTGTATACTCTGAGATTTGCCAAATTTTATTTACAACGCGGTATTTTGAGCAATTCAATTCCGGCATGAGTGCCTACCTATACACTTATAATGGATGCGAATGGTTGAAAATATCGGGTTGTTACATTAACTATATACGTATATATAAAATAATATTTATATAAATAAAAATTTGATATTCATTCAACCGTATCCTATCCAAACCAAAGAAATCATTTTCAAAATATTTATATGTATAGACCGACGGTGTCTGTATAAAATTTTCTATCCTATGGTCAAGTGATACAGATATTTATTATTTCAATTCGCAATTTAAAAATAAAAACTATGGTTATATATCATTTCAAACCGCAATCCGGAATGAAATGAAAATGCATAATGACTTGCCGCTAATAACAATATAAAATACAACATCCATTCATGCAATATCAACCATCAACCATTTAACAAAATCATCATCCAAATTCAAACAATACATTAATATATAACAGGTAATAAATAACGGTATTAACTAACAATTTATATTCAATAATAAATTTAATAACTGTTTAACTGGGAGTTTATATGAAATAAATGAATAAATAACAATTTTTACTTGCAGTTTATATGCAATGAATAATTAAATAAAGATTAAATTAAATAAATGCGATTTAACTGAGATGATGAATAAAAGTATGCCAAAAAGTCATAAATAAATTTCTACTCATATCATAAATCAATTTAACAAACATAAGAAATTTTAGAAGTTGCGAGTGGGTTAAAACACTCACCTTTTGAATTTAAATTGAATTTAAACCCAAAAATTTGACCGTCTCAGAATTCGTCCAAAAATGCGTCATCAAGTCCGGAATTTCAATCCGATCCTAACAAAAGAAACCGCGCGTAAAACGGATAACGTATGTGAAAGATATGACGATTAATGCGATTGTAAAAAATAAAAATAAATAAATAAATAAAAAGAACACAATTCACCTTCAATACATGCCACGTCACACCATAATCACGCACGCGCAGGAACTCCAGGCCAAAACGAACGAAACCCAACATAGCACCCTTTTTCCCCCCGTTGACCGATAAATACGCCGCCTTCATGCCGCTACCAATCTCGAGGCCGCCGTTCCCTCCAAGGCCGCAACCCACTCACGGCTCCGCTTCCACGCGACGTCGAATGACGAAGCCCAGCCGCCGCATAAAAATTAAAACCCAAGCCGAAAATTGCCGCCAATCCAACCGTCGATTCCTCAAACCAATCACCTAGATGCGATCCCCTCGGCTTCCTCTCCAAAACCCAGAAAGGGTTTTCCGATCCGACGAAGTTCATCGTCTAGCGATGAACGGCCGAAATTTCTTCGTTTTTTACTGATCAAACGACAAACTGAATCGAAAAACGAACACCAACAGTGAATTACGCTAGTCGAGAGCTTCAACGTATATTTTTTTGGATTTTTCTGAGGACTTTGAATTTTATGCTTTGGATTTGATTTGCAATTGAATCTGAAAATATAGAATTTTGTCTGCCATTGAGGGAGGAGGAATAGAATGAATTTCAGTACATACAAATGAGAATTAGGGAGGCTAGCGTTTATAGCAGATATTTATAGAGAAAGTTGGAATAGAATAAATGGATCGGGTTGAATACGCGCTAACGACCAAATAGCCCAAAAAGCCCGTTCTGACCCCGGAACGAAATTGGGTAAACCCATATATCAAAATAGGTAAAATATTTTAAATGCAATGGAAAAGGTTTCACGTCCAAATACCAACGTATGAAGAAGTTATGCTAAAATCAATATTTTTCAAATTGATTTCAATTGATTTCAATTTCATAAATTTCAAGGCATTTCGAGTCCGTACGATCAAACGAAAAGCCCGATCGCTACGAAACTTCAAATCTTACAATAATTCACCGTTACGGATCCGATGAAACTAGTTTCGTCGAAATCCAAGTCAGTAATCAAAATGACTATTTTTCTATTAATTAAATAAATTAATAATTAATTAATAAAACCCAATTTTTAATTTAAATTCTAAAATTGACCAATTTTATCGCTTTTATATTTCTCCATCAATTAAAATGTTTAAACAATTTAAAAGTCAATTTAAATTTTGATTAACTTATCGATTTCAGTATTTTCCTCAATTCCATTCAAATACAGAAATTGTCAATTTAATTTCCAAAATTTCTATTAAATTAAATTACCAAATCTTTATTATCAAATAGATGGATTTAACATTGGATTCAAAACTATTGCATTAATATTTTCCAATTTCACTTAATTTTCAGTTTACGTAATAATAAACGTTTAATTCTACTTAATTGCAGTAAACTCAACTACCTTAATTCTTTATATTCAAATAAGTTAAAAAATCTTGATTTAAAATCTTTACATTAACCAATAGTCATATTATAAATGGAATTTACGTTATCTCCAATTATTAATTACCATCAGTTAAGATCTTAACATTTGTTCCATAAATTTATTTGCACTAAATTAGTTACTGCATTAATCCTTATTTATATAACATTAAGGTTCATTTAGCCCTGTTTGATTTCCAATATTTATTTAACACCTAACATAAAAAAGCCTCCTATATTAATTGCATTTATAAATTCGTTACTTATCAAACCAGATTTATAATTCCATATCCAACGCTAATTTTATTTCATCACATTAATATATGCCTATTTACATTTTATTTTGAATGAATATTATATTTTTAAATGTGTACTTCTATAAATTTGAACACATTAATTAAGATTTTTAAATACTTTACATTCTATTAAATTTACAACATTAAATTTACATTCTATTAATTACTTTACATACTTTACGTATTAATTTCCCAATTAACATAATTTGAACTTATTTCCCAATCCACCAATTAATTCTTAAAATAAATTTACGCTTCTATTAATTTACATTCACACTTCCGTTACTATATGAATAGTCATTAAAATAACGTTTATTATCAATATCAACATTATAATTACTTAACATTTAAATGAACTTTATTTCCAATAAATTCATTGATCAATTAATTAGGAAATTTATAATACTTGTTATCATACCCTTAAAATTTACACTTAAGTTTATGTTATATTCAATTTGTTGCTAAGTATACATCTACATTGTTTCCACTGATTTGAATTTCATTCGATTAAGTAATAATCTCCTCGGTTAACATTAACGTAACATTTTCTTTATTTTTATTGCAATTGATTCAAATTTCAATTCCTAATTCTTAATATCCTCTAAATTATGACTTCCAAAAGTTGTATTACTCCTCACATTAATGTAACATTTATTAATTTTCAATAAACGTACTACTAAATTTCCCTTAAATGAAATTTGATTTATAGCCTAATATAACATTTACATTAACTCATTTCATTCAACTTATACAAATTCAGCTTTGACTAACTTTATTGTCTAAATTTACGTGCAGTTACCTTTAAATAAATAAATTATTGCATTGGATAATTAAATGCTTACCTTTATAAGTTTTCATTCCCAAACAATATTCAATTACTACAGAACATTGATTTAATTCAATTTACGATTTAATATTATCAATTCATTAAATTAATTCACATTTTTTTTTCTTTCTTTCTTTCTATTTAAATTTAATTTCAAAAATTAAATTAAACTAACCAATTTATTTATCAAATTTTACGGGTCGTTACACAACAGATAAATGGATAAAGATTTTTAATTTCGAAGTTTGCTCACCTTGGTCAAGGAAGAACAGAGACAGTGAAGCCTGGTTGTTGAAGTTGAGTTGCTTTAAGTTAAAACAGTTTGATTTCATTATAATTCCCAGCTTCCTGATTTTTGCTCTGGTTTGAGGTGATTTTGATCTTCTTGTTTTCCAGGTTGAACTTGTATGCTTTTAATTCCTTTCTTAGCTTCTAGATTTTGAAACAGCAACTTGATTGTTAATCTTTGAAATACTTTGAGCTTGAATTAAATCTTGTTTTTTTGTTTTGATTTACTGATCTGGAGCTTTGTTTTGATAAGTTTGAACTTGATATCTGATTTTCTTATTCATTTGTTTTTTTGGATTTAGTTTTCCTGGTTTTTATGGAAAAAATTGGGAAGGAACGAAACTTGGTTTCTCATTTTGATATTTACTTACATAATTCAATTAAAGAACACACTTGCCACTTGTACCATTTCATAACACTTGTAATTTATTTTAACACTTGTTAAATTATAACATAATTATGTAGAGACCTCTCCTTTAATTTATTTACAAATTATGTTTTAGCCCTTATTTGATTTCAATTTGTAAAACATATTTATCTATTTTATATTTAGACATATATATATGTGTGTGTTATGTAGTTTTAAATCTTATTCTTTAAAAAGATATCTTCATATCAAAGCTTGAATATTTATTTACATATAAAACTAACTATTTTATTAAATCTTGTTTATATGTTCTCATATATTTTCATTTTCACAAATTAAATATTTATCTCACATAAATTTTTACATTTAAGCTTAATTTAGTTTAGTACAAAAATATATTCATATTTATTTGCACAACTTTTGTTTCTAAAAGAAAAGAATGACTTAAAAATCTTGATTACATACTAACAAAAATCATATTTATCTATATGAAAGAATTTATCTTAAAAATAACCTTTTGAAAATGATTACATTAATTCTTAAATTACAGTTTTCAAATATCAATATATTTCAAGATTTAGAAACCAAACTTTTTATTAATTTAAAGCTTTTAATTCTATTTTATCTTCAACCCATTTAGTTTTAAATCCAAATCAAATTCTATTTATAATCCAAAAAATTTATTTATTCTAGAAATTTCTAATTAATTCATAATTAAATTAGTTATCAAATTATCTTAACTAAAATTTTAGGTATGTTACATAAAATTACTTATTTTTAACAAGTGTAACCTATCTTAAATGCATTTAAACATTTTTAAGCCATGTAAATTGAAAATCAACAAGTGTAATTAAAATAGACAAGCGGCAAAACAAATTTTCTCTTAAAATTTAAAATGAAAATCATATAAACATATATTAGAGAATAGAAGCCAGGCTTCTCAATCTCTTTCATTCATTTTAAACCTAAAACAAAACTACAGGCCAAAAAGAATTTTTTTTTACAAACTTGAGGAAATGAAGATAAAAAAAAATCAAAATCTGGAAAATCTCAGACATCTCAAACCTGATCAAAAATAAGGCAAATTCAACTCAAACTTGAAGCTGTGGATCACCTCAAAACAATCAGATCAGATTCAAATCCAATATCAAGCTTCATATCAAAAATACATCAGGATCCAGTTCTCTGTTTTCTTCAACAAGGTGAGAAAACTCTCGAACCTATTATTATATTTTGATGTTGATAATACTTGAAAGTATGATGGTGAAAACGTATGCATGGAAGTAATATGTTTATGTATATATATAGATATGAAATGGGTAGAATATGTATGTCTGTTCATATATTTATACAGGCCTCTGCTTAGCTTAATAGGTTTTCAAAACCTGGTTCCAAATTCGAAATCTCTTTCTCCTCTTTTTTTTAAGGAAAAATGTTTAAAGGAATAGGTTTGAAAAATCAAGATTTAAATTTTAAAAATGGTTTTAGGAGAAGATAGGAAGTAGGATGACTGAAAAATGGGAAAAATAGTGAAAGACAAATTCAAATCAGAAATTTGATTGTTAAAAATTCTTGTTTTGATCGTACAATCAGATTCAAACTTCAAAATGATGAATTTTAATATCAATATCAAGATTTTTTGATTTGTGGATGTTGAGTATTTGTAAGTTGAACGTAAAGTACATTTTTGCCAAATTATATTGATCAGTGAAGAGTTGATCAACATAATTGTTGCTGGAGGTAGAGGGGAGATTGAGGATCATTGGGAAAATATTCGATGGATTTTTAGTTGATCATGATGATCATACAAAGTTAAATTAGGGTTTAAGCGCAGTTTTTGTTAAGGTCGAAAAGAGGGTTGGTGCATCGCCGAGGGTTGATCGTAGTTGTCCGGACCTAGGGGGATAGAAGCTGGAGATGTGACGTTGCTTTGGACGGAGTCACAAGGGTTCAGGCGACATGACGTTGAGGCACGAAGCGTTTTTGGTTGGTCGGGTTGTACCAATTTTGCGTTGACTTTCTCGATACCGATTCTTTGACGAAATTGGATGATATGGGTGGTCAAGGGTGTCGTGCTAGTCGTCGATGATGTGCGAGAGGCAGCGACGTTGGTCGGAAGCCATTCTGGTGATCGTACATGTGCACATGGTATCGGCCGTATCAGCTATTTTCTAAAGGTTGTGGAAGAAGAAGAATGCTCGGGTTCGAGCACGGGAAAACAAGAGTTCGACCCGAAGTAAAAGTGATTAAGGGTAAAACTCGAAGATGGGCTCGGGATTTCTCGAGTTTGCCCCGGGTTGTGATTATGCAAATTTAAAATTTTTATATTAAATAAGTTTTATTAAAGTTAAACAATTTCTTACTTAAATTCTTTTATAAAATGGATGTCTAATTTAGTTTGGGATATATTAAAGATTTAAAAATAAATTATTTTAAGTTTGAAACGTTTTTAAATTATATATATATATATATAACCTTTGTTGTTGAAAGCTTATTTTAAATAAACTTTAATTAGCTTAATAAAGAAGTTAACTAAAAAAGTAATAATAAAGTTGTTTATAATTATAATTAACTTAAAGGTTTAAGTTAATGGGTTAATAATAAATTTTATTTTAAAGGTTGAATTTTAAAGTTAATTGTTTTTTTAAATTAATTGATTTGGGTTTGAAATAATTTTATTTAAAACTCTAAGTGTTTTTCAAAGAATTTAATGATGATAATTAAGTAATTAAAGGTTTAACAATTAAAGGTTAATTAATTAAAGTGATTTACTAAATGATAATTAAGGTGATCTATTAATTAGCATAATTAATTAAGGTGATTAATTATATGAGTAATTAAAGGATAATTACTTAACAATAGTGATTAAAGAACACTTAATTAATTAGGTTAATTAATGTGAAGTAATTAAGGGTAATTAATTACTTTAAAATTAATTAGTTAATAAAAGTAATTAAGGATAATTAATTAATGATTTAAGGTTAAGTAATTAAAGGATAATTAAAGATTAATCACTTAATAATTGTAGGTTAACTAATTAATTAGAGGATGATTAATTAATGTAATTAATTAAGGTTAATTAGTAAATGAAATTAACTTAAGGTTAATTAATATGATTAATTAAAAATAGACATTTAATTTATTAAGGATAATTAATTAAAGAATAATTTAAAAATTAAGGTTAATTTATTAATGATTAAAGATTTATTGATTTATTAATTAGGGTTGATTAATTAATAATAAAAGGTTAATTAATTTATTATTCGTAGGTGGCTCGAAAATTGATGAAAGAAGGGGCCAAAATGGGTTCGGTTACATGATAAGCCTGATGGGGAAGAAGCATGAAGGCACGGCCCAGATCTTGGGCAAAGGAATTAGACGGCCACGATTAAAGTGAGGGTTTAAATTAAAAAGAAAATGAAAATTTATATATAATAATTCGTATAAACTTTGAAAAATCATAACTTTGTCATACAAGGTCCGTTTCGCATGAAACGACTTGCATTGGGTACTTATGGATGAGCACTACATTATGGAGCTGGATTGGGATTTATTTGAGCAAGTGAAAATTTTGGTTGAAATTAGACGCTCGTTTAATTTTAATTGGAATAAATCGCTATTGCGACGACTTCAAGCAATGTGAGTACAACTCACTCTTTCTAACTCACTAATATTTTTATATAAGTGTGAATAAATATTATTTATGATGATTGATGATTGTTTGGATGATATATGATATATTGATTGGTATTTGGATATATATCTGCCTAGTGGAGTAGATGACCCTATACATTCCCGTGTATGAGCGAATGACCCTTTGTATGCGCGTCTGTCTTGAAGCGGACATTGTACACAGATTCTAATATGTATATTTGTTGCAGGCGACAGGTTGGAGGGATCCAACTGGATTCCTCCCCGGCATTGATTTATTTATAGATATTGTGATATAGTATGTTATCATATAATATATGATGTTTTGGATGTTGTGATTGTTGTATTTAGTGCTGTTGCAGCATTGGGCCTATTTTTGGAATTTTAAAATGTTGAAGTGATGATTTCCAAATATAAAAAAAATTTAAAAGTGATTTTGGAAATAAATGTTTTATTGATTTTTGAATTATCAAAGGAATTGATTTATTTTAAATAAATAAAAGTTATAATTTTTATTTAAATAATAAATTATGATTTTTGTGAAATATAATTGAAATGTGATTTTTTGAAAAATTGAGTTAGTGATTTGGTAAATAGTTTAAGTTGAGATTTTTTACTAATATAAATGGTTTATAAAGAAGATTTATAAAATTGAATTTTTATAAATCAGAATAATTGAGTTATAAAGGAGTTTTTATAATTGTTAAAATGATGTTATAAATGGGTTTTATAAGTAAATAAGATTTATATAATTGATGATGTCATAAAAAGAATGATTTTTGTAAATAAATGAATTATAAGTGATTAGCTTATAATCTAGGTTTTTGGGTATATAATTGAGTTATAAGTGGAATTGGTTAATAAAGGGATTTTATATATAGTAGTTTTTATAGAATGAAAACGGAATTTATAAACATTGTTTTATAAATCCGTAATCAAATAAATTTGATAAGTAAATATAGAAATTATTAAAGGAGATATATCCACGATTTTGGACAGTGGATAATTCTGAATTAAATGTGTAGAAGCTTTAATTTGGTAAACGAATTATATTCATGATTTTGGATAGTGAATAATATATCAAATAAATGTTTTAGGAAGTGATATTTTAAAATGGAGTTAAATGGTTTAAAGATGTTTTAAAATGCGTTAAGGATCGAAACCATAGATTTCAACATTCATTGTTGAAATAGACTTTTTCGAGAAATAAGGAAATGATGGACTATAACACCGTTGTTATAGTAAATGATTTTTGAAAGGAAATGTTTTTATATAGTATTGGGGTTTATATATCTATCTTATTTTCGAATCCCTATACTATTGATTTTGGGTTGTCATAACGATGTTTTACGCAACATTCGTTTTGACCCAAAATAAAGATGTTTAAAAGAATCTTTTCCTTAAAGAATAAAATATATACTTAATCGTGATTTAAGTATATATATAATATTTTTGAAGTGTTGAAAATAAATGGATTTGTGAATTACTTACTAGTAAATAAGTATTTGGAATCCAATATAGAAGGTTGAAATTTTTTGAGAATATATCTTTTTAAAGATAATTTAAAGTGAATATTTAGCAAGTGATTTAATTAATAAAAGATTAATTAAAAGGCCCAGTGATTGTTATAGTGCTGGATATTTGTTTGTTTGTTTTGATAGTTAAATAACCGACTATCAAACTTTACCAAATTTTAGTTCCTCGACTTGATGTGTGAACTATTTTGTCGTACACTTAGTACGTAGCCTTCTGTGTAGGCTTGATTATCGCTTGTGTTGAGGATGTTGATTTGTATAGTGCGGAGTATTACTTCATTCTATCGAGCTTCCTTCTTGGCCTGAAGGATAGCAAGTTGAAAGTTGGAAACGTGATAAGTCTACGAGACTTAGTTTCTGTGTGAGGTTGAGAAACGCTTTTTCGTTGTTGGTGTGAAGAGATCGGGATCAGATTTATCTGAAAACTACTTCAGACCAACGTATATGCGACGATTGTGCAGGTTGCTTTGTGATGATATTGATATTTTGGATTTTCATAGTGAAAGACTGCTTGTTGATCGTTTGGGGTTAAAATCCCAATATACATCCAGTAGCAGTGGTCTCTTCATTATGAAATGTCCAATGCAAGGACTATTCACTACTAATCCTAGGGATTTCCCGACAGGATGTGGTAAGAAAGTACCTTCGGTTTGTCCTGTTCCTGGACAACTTGTATGGATGTTTGTCTGACATTGCATTTCTATAGATTATGTACATTGGTTTTTACAAACGTACATCAGTGGTGGCAGAGAAGACAACTTCTCTTAGCTTAACACCCTCCTTGAGAAGTATGAGCTTAATGGTTCTATTTTTGTGGAAGGCAATTAGTAGTCAACGGAAATGGCCGTATGGCATTCTAAGTGATGTGATTGTGATTGTGAAAGATAATCGTTACCTCATCAAGCCTCATCAACCGGAAATGACCAAAACAGGGTTAGATGCGGCAAGGCTAAGTGCGTCGCTCCCATAAGGGTATGATCATCCTCTTCTAGATATAGCTTTACACGCTATGACGTCAAAGGTTGGTAATGACCGGAGGATGATATATTCAGTACCATCTAGTTATAGAGGTGGGCCTGTCTTGTGTTGGTAGAGGATCCTTTGTGATGGTCCTCAGTATATTCTTCTAGGGATGTACTGCCGAAAGGTAGTCCCTTCACCTGGTCATTTGTATGGAAATCCAAACCCCACTACGTGTTTGCCATTTTGATTGTATTACCCAATTAGGCTATATGTTGGAATTTAATCAATGTAACAATTTCGGCTATAATTAATATTATTTGTATATAGTAGGCACTACTATAATATAAGAGGATTTGATATGAAATATTTTAGCTATTGTTAGGTAAAAACATGTTCGTGTTCATGTGTGGACTTGTCTTATGAGATACTTTTGTTTTGATAAAGGAAAAGTTTTGGTAACTTAATAAATTCAGTTGAGTGTGTTTCTCGCACTAGTTTACCATACTGGTCCGGGCGTTCTTTCTTTTAAATGCTCGGGTCAGGCCGAGTATATTTACAAGTTATGATTTGATGCTTTTGGAGCTTCATCAAGAGAGCTGGAGATCTTCATTTTCGTACGTCCGTATTTGTTTGATTATCCATTGTGCTTTGTTTGTTGTTGTATATTATCGGCAATTGTGAGGACAGGTTGTTATAACTGTTCAAGCTGATAAGTATTGATTGATTGTTGAACTCCGATTGATGTGCACATATATATACAGTGTCTGTTTTGTAAAGATCATTGATATAATATTATATATTTTCCGCTGTGATGTGAGATTCTGTATTGTTCCATTGGTTCTATCTGCTCTCTTTCTTCTCTTCTCTTCTTCTCTCTTCTTTTCTTTCTCTTGACTTTTCATCGGTCTGTGCTTCTTGGGTCAGGCATGTGTGGATTATTATCGATTCAAAAGGTACGGATTTTCGGGTTATCACATCTGGTATCAGAGCTTAGATTGTGTATATTCCTAAACTTTGATGTGTACTCAGTATAGATAGGGACAGTAGCACCCTAGATTGAGTTTGATTGAATTATATATATGAGCGCTTATTTGTTAGTGAATATAAAATGTTTTACATTGTGTTTGCTTATCCATTGAGTTGTTTGTGAATTCTGGTCGGTACGTGGGACGCCATATTATCGATAGGGATTTCTAAACACTTAAACGAGGCAAGTCAACGTAGTATTGTTTTAAAGTGGGTAAATGAAATAATTTTACCTCGATTATATTTTATATATAATGGAAATGATTTTTCAGAATTGCTAAAGTGTAT
Source organism: Allium cepa (assembly GCA_030765085.1). Classification (NCBI taxonomy): domain Eukaryota; kingdom Viridiplantae; phylum Streptophyta; class Magnoliopsida; order Asparagales; family Amaryllidaceae; genus Allium; species Allium cepa. The sequence goes on from CM060939.1 coordinate 57,159,044, forward strand.
ACAAATTGATTGTTTAGTTGTTTGAAAATGTAAATATATATAAGTTAATAAAAGCTGTTTGAATAATCTAAATAGAAACAGCAATTGTAAAAGAATAAATTATATAAGCAAGAGAATTATAAGTATGGAATTATAATTAATATGATTTACAATTGTGAAATAAGCTTATATATAAGAAATGAAACAAAATGAATATATTTATAAGTATGAGTTTCAAATAAAAATGAATTTAAACCAATTTATTTGAAATGTTGAATTCCGTTTATTTTGAAAGTTGTTTTTCAAAGTTAAAGATGTTATACTATTATAAATCTAAATAAGATAAAAGAAGTTGATCTTATGTAAGTAAAGTGAAATAGTGAAATTATATAAGTAAAATATTTATAAATGTGATTTATAAGTACAAAAAGGATTTTTGAAAGAATATAAAGCACTGAATTCACTATCATTGCTGGGAAATAATAAGGGTGATGATTGCAGCAACATCAGTATCATTTTCGAGTTTCTATGCGATTGATTTGCTACCAATAGTAAATTAAAATTGAAGTTTTGTTGTGATAAAAAAATTTTGAATTTAAAATCCAAGTTGGAATTGATAAATATAAGTGAAAACAAGTTTTGGACTTATAATATGCAATGGTAAAGATTTAGCTTTGGTAAAGTTGAAATAAATGTGAGTTAGCATAATAAATATATGATTTGAAATTTAACTCAAGGAAAGTTAATAAAGTGAATTGGATTTGAAATTATAAAGAATGAGTTTAGAGAATGGAAGTGAACTTAGGTAGTTGTTCACGAAATTATGAATAGAAAGTTGTAAAACTTATAAAATGTGAAAAGGTAAGTGAAACCAATTGTTAAAATGGTTAAACAATTTGGTTAGGCAAAACAAAAATCTGAATTTGAATGGTGGTATGATTTTGACTTAAGTTAAATAAAATGAAATTTAAATGAAAGATAACTTAAGTAAGGTTAAATAAAGTTGATTTTGGTATCGAAGTAAATTAATAAAGTGAATTAATTAAAAGTGAACTTGAGTTATATAAAGAAATTCAACTTTGATTGTAAAATCAATTAGCATTAGAAAAATGTTGTTGTTAAGAGTTGAATAAAACTTAAGTTAAGAAGTTGTGAATTGAATTATTGAATGAAAGTCAATTGAATGTTAGACCAATTTGAAACTAGAAGTGTGGAACCAAATTGAATGTAAGTAAAGTAAATAAATTTGGTTATGTTGAGTATATATTGGTTATTAGATGGTTGTTAGTTGATTGGATAGACATTCATTAAATGTTAATGAAATTGAATTAATGAAATTGAATTAATGAAATTGAAAGCTATAAATAACCGAATTCAAATTGAAAGTGTGTAACGACCCAGAATTTTTGATGACTTGAATTTGAATATTTAATTAATTTTAAATATTAATAAGTGAATTTTTGGAGTCGAATAAATTTTATTTTGAATTTTGGATTTAATTTTGCAATTAAATCGATTTATTTAATAGTGAAATTCCAGAAATAATTAAATATTGGGTTAAATATGATTGAAAATGGTTTGGAAAATTTTGTTTTATCATATTTAAGTTATAGAAATATTTTAGAACTTTTAAAATTGAATTTGGAATTAATTTGTGAAAATTGATTATTTTAATATTTAATTATCGACTGAAAAATAGCCAATTTTTGAACAGTCTCAAAATTGAACGAAACGAGTTCCATTGGATCCGTAATAGTTAGTTATTATCGGATTTCAAATTTCGTAGCAAACGGAGTTGTCGTTTGACCGTGGCAGCTCGAAACGCATCGATATCGTTTTAATTTTAATTCGGCGAGTTAAAATAGCCATTTTTCAAACGGTCTCGGATTTCGACGAAACCAGTTTCATCGGATCCGTAATGTGATATTATTGTAAGATTTCAAATTTCAAGTCATTTGGATTTGTCGTTTGTCCGGTACAAGCCAAAACGCCTAGAAATCGTTTAAATCGGTTTTAATTTAAATTGAGCGTTTGTTGCCGTATCTCACACATACGATGGAATTAGCTTACGAAACCTGTTCCATTGTGTCCGGAACGCGGAAAAACCTTAGGATCGCCTGGCGGCACGCGTCGTTGGAGTTCGTTTGCAAAAGTGTCAAATTGGAGATTTTATTATTAAAATAATATTGATATATATACATTGTTTCTTTTCCCAAACCCTAATCTATTATTCACAGCCGCCACTTTAGCTTTAATGGCCGAAAAGCAACGATCTTCTTCCTCATTTATCTTCTAATCCGTGCAACGATTCGCGAAACCTTCAACTAGTAAATTGTAGAGCACTCTGAGATCTCGGAATCCAACGGTTATGATCGTTTAACTCGAAGCGGATTGGCGGCAAATCGAGCTGGAAGCACGAAAGTTGCGCACGAAATTCCATGCGCTGGGGACCACCGAGTTGGCCACGGCTCTGGCCGTGGGTAGGGCGTGGTGTGGCGCTTCGATGTATGGGGTGGTGATCGAGTTTCGGGGTCGTTTGGGAGGTGCGTGCATTAGGGTTTGCTCACGAATTTGGGTTCATTTGCGTTCGAATTTTTTGCCTGGGAACGTATGCACGGGTAGAAGGAAAGAGCGTGGGGGCCCGCGTGCGTGAGGAAGGTGAGATGTTGTTTCTTTTATTTTATTTTTTTTTGTTTTTTTTTTGTTTAAATTCGAAATTCAGATCATGCAACTTTAAAACGTGATATCTTTTTGCTGCGAGGTCCAAATTGAACGAGATTTTTTGCGTTGGCTTCGTATCGCCGAGCTCTTCGCAATGCAGCTAGTTTGGAGTCGATTGGAGCTCGTTTGAATTTCGGGTAAAATTAAACGTTCGTTTAATTTTATTCGAAACGAACGCCGAAACCGGAAAATAAAATCAAGGTGAGAAATCCTCACTCAATCGAAAGGTTTTGTTTAAAATTTTAAATAGTTAATATTGATTGATAATTGTTGATTGATTGTGCTAGTAGATATAGTAGGATATATACTATATATAGCGATATATATATATATTGGCATATGTATATATCGGATTTGATTTCCCGCCTCGTATAGCGGATGAGACCCTATTGCGCCGTTATTAAGCGGATATTTATAAAATCCCATATACCGCGATATTCCACCTCGAAGTGGAATTGGTATTGTGCTAACGTCTGTGGTTGCAGGGAAACAGGTTGGAGGGATCCAACTGGATTCCTCACATATTTATTTGATTATTGATATTGTGTTATTGTTGATGTTCATATCGACATATGTTGTTAGTTCCCGTAATTGACCATATGATGCTGTTGCATTATCGGATTCAAAATTTTTAAGTTAAAAATAATGATTTGAATTTAAAAAGGGATTTTAAAGAAAATTTTCAAGTATATGTTTTTAGTAAAATTTTGAACTTGATGCAATTTAAAATAAATTAAGATTTAAAATTTTAAAATTATTAAACTATGATTTTTATGGAATATAACCAAAAGGGAAATTTAAAATAGATAGATTTATAAAATAGTTAAATTTTAGATTTTTGAATTTTTATAAAGGATGAATATAAAAGATTTTTTTTAAATTGATATTTTTAAATAGAATTTTTGGGATTATAAAATGAGTTTATAAAGTGCTAAGTTAATGTATAAGATGAATTTCATTTAAAATTTTAGATTTATAGAATGTGAAATTTATAAAACGAATGGTTATTGGAAAATTTTAAGTTTATAAGTTATTAACTTATAGAAATGGATTTGGGCATTAAAAAGGGGAATTTTATAGAAATTGTTAATAAATGAAGATTTCATTAGTTGAAATTATTATAAACCATAAAGAAATCTTGTAAGTGATAAGATTTTAAATTGGTGAAGTTCAAAGGAACGATTTGGTAAATAAATAATATTATAAGTATTTAACTTACAATATGGCTTTTGGGTATGAAATTGGGTTATGTAAATTGCATTGGATTAATAAAGGAATTTATAAAATTGGGGTTTATAATAGAAATGGAATTTATAAACTATGTTTATAAATTTGAAATTCATCGAATTTGATAAATTGAAATATGGGAATTTGTTAAGTGGGCTATATTCACTATTTTGAATATTGAATAGATTATTAAATAAAATGGGTTTGTTTTTGGGAAAGGAATGTTTTAAATGGAATTTAAAACGAATTAAAGGTGTTTTAAAATGTATTGAGTATTGAAAACATAGATTTCAACATTGATTGTTGAAATAGACGTTTTCGAGAAACAGAAGGGGATAATTTGTATAGTATTGGATTTATATATACCTATTTTTAATTTCAAATCCATATACTAGTGTTTTTGGGTTATCGTAACGATGTTTTACGCAACATTCGTTTTTAACCCAAATAAATGTGAATAAAGGAATGTTTTCTTAAAGAGAATGGAATAAAATACTTAACGGTAACTTAAGTATGTTGAATATTTTCAAAATTGTTGAAAATAAATTGAATTGTGAATTACTTATTTTTAAATAAGTTTAGAAATGATTTTTCAATATGGAATGGAACGTTTTTGTGAATTCACCTTTTAAAGGTAAATTGTAAGCGAATATTTTGAAATCGAATATGAATGGGTATATGGAATTTAATTCACGTTGGAATTTATAATAGGAAGGGAAATTGGTTTAAAAATAAATGTTGATTTATTTTTAAAGATGGAAATATAATTCACAAATTTGGAGCGTAAAATTTAAAAATAAATCGGTAAGGATTTATATGTGATTTGAAATTGGTTTTCAAATGGTTAAGGTGTGTGATTTGAAATTTGTTTTCAAAAAGGTATAAAGGATGAAAGGTGATTTGAAATTGGTTTTCAAATGGTTAAGGTGATTTGAAATTGGTTTTCAAATGGTTGAGGTGTTTAATTTGAAATGGGTTTTCAAATGGGTAAAGTGTGGAAAATTTTATCGTGAAGTGGTTTTGGTAAATCAAATAATTTGGGCAATTATTTGGAAATTGTGTATATATCTTGTAAAGATATTTTTGGGGATTTAATAATTTTGGAAAATTATATGGAATCTGATGATGTGGCGCATCTTTATTGATAGTTAAATAACCGACTATCAGTATTTACCCTTGGATGGTATTTGTTGTGATTGTTGTGATTGAATTGCCACACTTATTTTTAAAATAAGCGCTCGCTATTCGGATTAGCCGGGGGAGGACCTTTGTGTCATATATCCCATTCCGAATATGCGATACGTCGTTTGGATCGCATTTGAAGACCGGTGTTGAAGACCGGGTATTTGTGAAAACGATAGGATGACCTATCGATTGTCTCCGCATCGTTAGCTACGATATGGAGATTTCCTTTGTGATGGGAAATTTTATCGGGATTATGAATACCCGGATTGCAAGGGCTTCTTTGGAAGTGCCTTCGGTTCTGTTCGAACCCGGAACAGACTTGTATGGTTACGTGTCTGACATTACATTTTGAGAGATATAGCAGATTTCTTTCAAATACATTTCTGTTGGTGGCGGAGAATTTATTCTCTTAGCTTAACACCCTTCTCTGAGACGTACGAGCTCAGAGGTTATGTAGTTGAAGGTTATCAGCGATATTTCCCAATCTGGTAATGTGGCATGCTGAGTGCTGCTGTGTGATGATCATTGGTTGATCGTTGGATTGGATCATTTGTTGATCATTTATCTGTGTGATCTTGCTTTGGTCATCTGTGGACCCAAAGCATGGCTTTGTTGCACAAAGCGTAGCTTTGTGGACGAGACTTTGTCAGGACCTCACTCCCCGGAAATGGTCGAAACAGGAATATGCGGCAAGGTTATGAGGGTCGCGCCCTTTAGGGTATGTCATTTCCTTCTGGAAAAGGGTGGTATCATGGTATGGAGCCCAGATATTTACTCATGTGGAAACACTATATCTATTTCTGTGTGGTGTTGTTGGTATCGAGCGCTCGGATAAAGGTCCCAAAGGACCGGGGGATGACATATTCGTGTAGTAGTTACCTAGTTACAGAGGTAACCCGGCCTTGTGTTGGCAGAGATCTAACCGTAACGTTAGTTTCTCGGGACGTCCCGCCAGAGGCGATCCCATGTGGCAGTAGGAAGTTCCTTAGCCTGACCATTTGTTGGAAATCCATTCCTCCAATACGCGCCTTGTACGGTTTTAGTTGTATTACCTGCCATTCACTTATGGTGGTCACCACTGTTTGGATGGTAGCTATAGTAGGCATAGTTCGGAATGTCTATGCTGGCTAGGATTTATATTGTACTTTCGAAATTGTTTTCTACACTATGCACTAGTAATAATATCAAAAATGATTTGATTTTCGCGTAGTAAGCATCTTTGACTATCATAAGGAGAAATCTCCTCCAATTCTGCGTTTGCATTGTGTGTGTGGCGGGAGGCCTTATGGTAGTTTCATTTTTCCAAAAAGCATTTCGAATTTCGAAAGTTAAATTTAAATTTTCTTGTTGCTTGTTTAAAGATAAACTGTTTTTGAGTTCTCACACCAGTCACATGACTGACCTGGAGTTTATTGTTCCTTTCCTAAACTCTGGGTGCCCACTATTTTCCACACGGGCAGTCTAGAGTTAGGTTATCAGGTTATTCTGGATTCGGGAGTTGCTGTGCAGATCTGGAGGCGAGCCAGATAGCGTAGTCTATTATTTATTGTATATAGTATTTCTTTCCCGCTGTTGTTGTTGTACACTCTGATTGATGTAATGTGATGTAATGTATAAAATGTATAGTTCTTTTGTTTTAATGAATATTCATTTATCTATTATATGTTGTTCCGCTGCGACTGTGAGATTCTGTTATTGTTTCTCGTTCTGTTACTTGTTTTTCTGTTTTCTCTTCTCTTTCTTTTCTTTCTTCTTCTACCTCTTTCTTCTTCTAAAACCCTAACGGTTCGATTTTTCGGCAACGAAAAATCGCGATCGTTACATTTGGTATCAGAGCTTATGGTTAAGCGACAACCTGCTCTGTTGGGTGTTACTCATTAGAGATAGAGTCAGCAGTACTCTAGAATGAGTGTGAGTGTAATAATAGATATGAGTGCGTATTTGTTAGTGAGTATAAAATTGTTTTATATTGTGATGATTGGTTTGTTGAGTGGTATATGAACCTTCGTCGGCGCAGCCTCGAAAACTGAATCGAAGGGGTTCCTAAACACTTGAATAGAACAATTCGACACAATATTGTTTTAAATTGGGTAAATGAAATAATTTTACCTCGATTATATTTTATATATAAAAAGAAAATTTTTCAAGAATTATTGAAGTGTGTATATAATTGATTGCTTGGTTGTTGTAAATGATATATATATAAAATAATTAAAAGTTGTTTGAATGAGCTAATAAAAGCAACTATTGTAAAAAGAATAATGGTATAAACCAATGAATCATAAGATGAAATTATAATTAATAATGATTTACAATTGTAAGATAATCATGTATGTATATAAGAAGTAAAAATTATATAAGTAAAAGGGTTATAAAAGTGATTTATGAATAGAAAGAAAACTTTTTGAAAGAATAATTAGCATTGATTTCACTATTGTCACTGGGAAATAATAAGGGTGATGACTGCAGCATCATCAGTATCATTTTCGAGTTTCTATGTGATGGATTTGCTACAATAATGAATTAAAAACTGAAGTTTTGTTGTAATAAACAAATTTGAAAATTAAAATTCAACTTGAAGTTGATAAATATAAGTGAAAAAGGTTTTGAACTTATAATATAAGTTAGAAGTTGAATAATAAGTTTTATAACTTATTAAATGGGAAAATGTAAGTGAAACCAGTTGTTGAAGTGGTTAAACAATTAAGTTAAGTAAAATGGAATATGAATTTGAATATTGATATGAATTTGACTTAAGTAAAAGTTAAATAGGATTTACTTTGGAATTTAAAATCCGAATTGAATTGATAAGTAAAACTTAAGTTTAATTAACAAATGATGTTTAAATGGAATAACTTAAGTGAAGTTGAATAAAAAATCGATCTTTGCATCAAAGTTAAATAATCAAGTGAATTAAATGATGTAAATAAAGTTGAAATGGAATGCAAGTTAAGTAATGTTGAAAGAATTGATGTTAATATCAAAGTAAGTGAATAAAGTGAGTAAATGAAATTGTTAAATGATGTGAACTTGTGATATATAAATGAAATTCAATTTTATTTGTAAAAAGAACTAGCAATTGAGTTAAAGTATGAATTGAATGTTAATCAATAGAATATGAATAAGTTGATATGAAATGATGCATGCAAGTGTAAATTCATTTGAAAATAGTTTAATAATAGAATGAAAATCAATTGAATGTTAAACCAATTGAAATTAAAACAGTTGAACCAAATTGAATGTAAGTAAAATAAATAAATTTGGTTGTATTGGATGTACATTGGTCGTTATTGCTTGTTGGTTGGTTGTATGTAAATTCATTAAGTGTTAATGAAATTGAATTAGTAAAATTTGAAAGCTATGTAATTGAATTCAAATGAAAATTGAAATGCAAAGTTGAATGAAAATGAATATGCAACTTCAATAGTAAACTAAAAGTGGTATAAGAAGCATGTATTGGGAATTTTATAATTGAATTGGCAAATTGGTTTGAATATTATAATTGGATATTATGCTAGCAGGATATACAGGTATATAATGGATTGGAATTTTGATTTTGAAGTTAAAAATTGAATGGCTCGACAAAAAGGTACGTATTTCAGTTTTTATATGAGATTTGATGATTTCCTTCTCTAGCCACTTGGCTTTCTCTTTTCTTTTTGATTCTGAGGGGCCGTAGTGCCATTTTGTAGTCGTACCGATCTAGCCGCGCAAAGGAGACTCTGGCGAAATTTTTCGAAAATTTAGAGAGTTAGTAAAATTTTGAGAAATTTTGAAAGTTTGAAATTTGAATTTAAATTTAAATTTGAATTGTTGAGTAAACAATGTTGTTTGAAACCTAAAATTGAGTTTGGAAAGCTAATTGAAATGATAATAAATCTTTAATAAAAAGATTGTTTTGAAAAGTTAGTAAAACTAATTAGCTTTGGAAAAATAATAAACGGATTATGAATTATTCTCCTTAACTTGCAATTTCGAGGACGAAATTCTTTTAAGGGGGGAAGATTGTAACGACCCAGAATTTTTGATGACTTGAATTTGAATATTTAATTAATTTTAAATATTAATAAGTGAATTTTTGGAGTCGAATAAATTTTATTTTGAATTTTGGATTTAATTTTGCAATTAAATCGATTTATTTAATAGTGAAATTCCAGAAATAATTAAATATTGGGTTAAATATGATTGAAAATGGTTTGGAAAATTTTGTTTTATCATATTTAAGTTATAGAAATATTTTAGAACTTTTAAAATTGAATTTGGAATTAATTTGTGAAAATTGATTATTTTAATATTTAATTATCGACTGAAAAATAGCCAATTTTTGAACAGTCTCAAAATTGAACGAAACGAGTTCCATTGGATCCGTAATAGTTAGTTATTATCGGATTTCAAATTTCGTAGCAAACGGAGTTGTCGTTTGACCGTGGCAGCTCGAAACGCATCGATATCGTTTTAATTTTAATTCGGCGAGTTAAAATAGCCATTTTTCAAACGGTCTCGGATTTCGACGAAACCAGTTTCATCGGATCCGTAATGTGATATTATTGTAAGATTTCAAATTTCAAGTCATTTGGATTTGTCGTTTGTCCGGTACAAGCCAAAACGCCTAGAAATCGTTTAAATCGGTTTTAATTTAAATTGAGCGTTTGTTGCCGTATCTCACACATACGATGGAATTAGCTTACGAAACCTGTTCCATTGTGTCCGGAACGCGGAAAAACCTTAGGATCGCCTGGCGGCACGCGTCGTTGGAGTTCGTTTGCAAAAGTGTCAAATTGGAGATTTTATTATTAAAATAATATTGATATATATACATTGTTTCTTTTCCCAAACCCTAATCTATTATTCACAGCCGCCACTTTAGCTTTAATGGCCGAAAAGCAACGATCTTCTTCCTCATTTATCTTCTAATCCGTGCAACGATTCGCGAAACCTTCAACTAGTAAATTGTAGAGCACTCTGAGATCTCGGAATCCAACGGTTATGATCGTTTAACTCGAAGCGGATTGGCGGCAAATCGAGCTGGAAGCACGAAAGTTGCGCACGAAATTCCATGCGCTGGGGACCACCGAGTTGGCCACGGCTCTGGCCGTGGGTAGGGCGTGGTGTGGCGCTTCGATGTATGGGGTGGTGATCGAGTTTCGGGGTCGTTTGGGAGGTGCGTGCATTAGGGTTTGCTCACGAATTTGGGTTCATTTGCGTTCGAATTTTTTGCCTGGGAACGTATGCACGGGTAGAAGGAAAGAGCGTGGGGGCCCGCGTGCGTGAGGAAGGTGAGATGTTGTTTCTTTTATTTTATTTTTTTTTGTTTTTTTTTTGTTTAAATTCGAAATTCAGATCATGCAACTTTAAAACGTGATATCTTTTTGCTGCGAGGTCCAAATTGAACGAGATTTTTTGCGTTGGCTTCGTATCGCCGAGCTCTTCGCAATGCAGCTAGTTTGGAGTCGATTGGAGCTCGTTTGAATTTCGGGTAAAATTAAACGTTCGTTTAATTTTATTCGAAACGAACGCCGAAACCGGAAAATAAAATCAAGGTGAGAAATCCTCACTCAATCGAAAGGTTTTGTTTAAAATTTTAAATAGTTAATATTGATTGATAATTGTTGATTGATTGTGCTAGTAGATATAGTAGGATATATACTATATATAGCGATATATATATATTGGCATATGTATATATCGGATTTGATTTCCCGCCTCGTATAGCGGATGAGACCCTATTGCGCCGTTATTAAGCGGATATTTATAAAATCCCATATACCGCGATATTCCACCTCGAAGTGGAATTGGTATTGTGCTAACGTCTGTGGTTGCAGGGAAACAGGTTGGAGGGATCCAACTGGATTCCTCACATATTTATTTGATTATTGATATTGTGTTATTGTTGATGTTCATATCGACATATGTTGTTAGTTCCCGTAATTGACCATATGATGCTGTTGCATTATCGGATTCAAAATTTTTAAGTTAAAAATAATGATTTGAATTTAAAAAGGGATTTTAAAGAAAATTTTCAAGTATATGTTTTTAGTAAAATTTTGAACTTGATGCAATTTAAAATAAATTAAGATTTAAAATTTTAAAATTATTAAACTATGATTTTTATGGAATATAACCAAAAGGGAAATTTAAAATAGATAGATTTATAAAATAGTTAAATTTTAGATTTTTGAATTTTTATAAAGGATGAATATAAAAGATTTTTTTTAAATTGATATTTTTAAATAGAATTTTTGGGATTATAAAATGAGTTTATAAAGTGCTAAGTTAATGTATAAGATGAATTTCATTTAAAATTTTAGATTTATAGAATGTGAAATTTATAAAACGAATGGTTATTGGAAAATTTTAAGTTTATAAGTTATTAACTTATAGAAATGGATTTGGGCATTAAAAAGGGGAATTTTATAGAAATTGTTAATAAATGAAGATTTCATTAGTTGAAATTATTATAAACCATAAAGAAATCTTGTAAGTGATAAGATTTTAAATTGGTGAAGTTCAAAGGAACGATTTGGTAAATAAATAATATTATAAGTATTTAACTTACAATATGGCTTTTGGGTATGAAATTGGGTTATGTAAATTGCATTGGATTAATAAAGGAATTTATAAAATTGGGGTTTATAATAGAAATGGAATTTATAAACTATGTTTATAAATTTGAAATTCATCGAATTTGATAAATTGAAATATGGGAATTTGTTAAGTGGGCTATATTCACTATTTTGAATATTGAATAGATTATTAAATAAAATGGGTTTGTTTTTGGGAAAGGAATGTTTTAAATGGAATTTAAAACGAATTAAAGGTGTTTTAAAATGTATTGAGTATTGAAAACATAGATTTCAACATTGATTGTTGAAATAGACGTTTTCGAGAAACAGAAGGGGATAATTTGTATAGTATTGGATTTATATATACCTATTTTTAATTTCAAATCCATATACTAGTGTTTTTGGGTTATCGTAACGATGTTTTACGCAACATTCGTTTTTAACCCAAATAAATGTGAATAAAGGAATGTTTTCTTAAAGAGAATGGAATAAAATACTTAACGGTAACTTAAGTATGTTGAATATTTTCAAAATTGTTGAAAATAAATTGAATTGTGAATTACTTATTTTTAAATAAGTTTAGAAATGATTTTTCAATATGGAATGGAACGTTTTTGTGAATTCACCTTTTAAAGGTAAATTGTAAGCGAATATTTTGAAATCGAATATGAATGGGTATATGGAATTTAATTCACGTTGGAATTTATAATAGGAAGGGAAATTGGTTTAAAAATAAATGTTGATTTATTTTTAAAGATGGAAATATAATTCACAAATTTGGAGCGTAAAATTTAAAAATAAATCGGTAAGGATTTATATGTGATTTGAAATTGGTTTTCAAATGGTTAAGGTGTGTGATTTGAAATTTGTTTTCAAAAAGGTATAAAGGATGAAAGGTGATTTGAAATTGGTTTTCAAATGGTTAAGGTGATTTGAAATTGGTTTTCAAATGGTTGAGGTGTTTAATTTGAAATGGGTTTTCAAATGGGTAAAGTGTGGAAAATTTTATCGTGAAGTGGTTTTGGTAAATCAAATAATTTGGGCAATTATTTGGAAATTGTGTATATATCTTGTAAAGATATTTTTGGGGATTTAATAATTTTGGAAAATTATATGGAATCTGATGATGTGGCGCATCTTTATTGATAGTTAAATAACCGACTATCAGTATTTACCCTTGGATGGTATTTGTTGTGATTGTTGTGATTGAATTGCCACACTTATTTTTAAAATAAGCGCTCGCTATTCGGATTAGCCGGGGGAGGACCTTTGTGTCATATATCCCATTCCGAATATGCGATACGTCGTTTGGATCGCATTTGAAGACCGGTGTTGAAGACCGGGTATTTGTGAAAACGATAGGATGACCTATCGATTGTCTCCGCATCGTTAGCTACGATATGGAGATTTCCTTTGTGATGGGAAATTTTATCGGGATTATGAATACCCGGATTGCAAGGGCTTCTTTGGAAGTGCCTTCGGTTCTGTTCGAACCCGGAACAGACTTGTATGGTTACGTGTCTGACATTACATTTTGAGAGATATAGCAGATTTCTTTCAAATACATTTCTGTTGGTGGCGGAGAATTTATTCTCTTAGCTTAACACCCTTCTCTGAGACGTACGAGCTCAGAGGTTATGTAGTTGAAGGTTATCAGCGATATTTCCCAATCTGGTAATGTGGCATGCTGAGTGCTGCTGTGTGATGATCATTGGTTGATCGTTGGATTGGATCATTTGTTGATCATTTATCTGTGTGATCTTGCTTTGGTCATCTGTGGACCCAAAGCATGGCTTTGTTGCACAAAGCGTAGCTTTGTGGACGAGACTTTGTCAGGACCTCACTCCCCGGAAATGGTCGAAACAGGAATATGCGGCAAGGTTATGAGGGTCGCGCCCTTTAGGGTATGTCATTTCCTTCTGGAAAAGGGTGGTATCATGGTATGGAGCCCAGATATTTACTCATGTGGAAACACTATATCTATTTCTGTGTGGTGTTGTTGGTATCGAGCGCTCGGATAAAGGTCCCAAAGGACCGGGGGATGACATATTCGTGTAGTAGTTACCTAGTTACAGAGGTAACCCGGCCTTGTGTTGGCAGAGATCTAACCGTAACGTTAGTTTCTCGGGACGTCCCGCCAGAGGCGATCCCATGTGGCAGTAGGAAGTTCCTTAGCCTGACCATTTGTTGGAAATCCATTCCTCCAATACGCGCCTTGTACGGTTTTAGTTGTATTACCTGCCATTCACTTATGGTGGTCACCACTGTTTGGATGGTAGCTATAGTAGGCATAGTTCGGAATGTCTATGCTGGCTAGGATTTATATTGTACTTTCGAAATTGTTTTCTACACTATGCACTAGTAATAATATCAAAAATGATTTGATTTTCGCGTAGTAAGCATCTTTGACTATCATAAGGAGAAATCTCCTCCAATTCTGCGTTTGCATTGTGTGTGTGGCGGGAGGCCTTATGGTAGTTTCATTTTTCCAAAAAGCATTTCGAATTTCGAAAGTTAAATTTAAATTTTCTTGTTGCTTGTTTAAAGATAAACTGTTTTTGAGTTCTCACACCAGTCACATGACTGACCTGGAGTTTATTGTTCCTTTCCTAAACTCTGGGTGCCCACTATTTTCCACACGGGCAGTCTAGAGTTAGGTTATCAGGTTATTCTGGATTCGGGAGTTGCTGTGCAGATCTGGAGGCGAGCCAGATAGCGTAGTCTATTATTTATTGTATATAGTATTTCTTTCCCGCTGTTGTTGTTGTACACTCTGATTGATGTAATGTGATGTAATGTATAAAATGTATAGTTCTTTTGTTTTAATGAATATTCATTTATCTATTATATGTTGTTCCGCTGCGACTGTGAGATTCTGTTATTGTTTCTCGTTCTGTTACTTGTTTTTCTGTTTTCTCTTCTCTTTCTTTTCTTTCTTCTTCTACCTCTTTCTTCTTCTAAAACCCTAACGGTTCGATTTTTCGGCAACGAAAAATCGCGATCGTTACAAAGTGAAGTAAATCTAAATAGAATTGAATTTTATTTGATTTGAAAGTGAACAAACTTGAATATGAATTAGTAAATGTAAACTACTTGAATATGAATAAATGAATGTTAGTAAAGTCCATTGTTAATGAATCAAATGTGATTTAATTAAAAAATCAATTCAATGAATATTAATGAGAAGTGAATGAATATTGATTTGGTTATGGATGGATTGGATAGATTTGGATTGTTGGATGATAGTTGTTTGATGCTTGGATTTTTTGTTTTTGTTGCATTTTCTATATTGACATATGTAGTTATTGGTATATGTTGTATATTGATATTACTTTCACATATACATGTTTCTCATTTTTTTATTGAGTGTTTAGTAGGTGCGGATGGCGCTTTCTTCGCATTTGGAGCTCGCTTTCGCGTTATATTAGCAGTATATGCTTGATAATAATATATAAGTTACATATCTCGGATTACATATCGTACTTTTACACTTTTTTCCCTTCGAGATGCCTCATCCTTGATGATGAGATGTATATTTGTGATATATATATATATTGCTATTTTTTTCCGGATCGAACCGCGCAAAGGAGACTATAGTGAAGTTTTTTGAAAATCTAAAGTGTTAGAATTTCATTGGGAAAACTGGAAAAATTTGTGAAAACTAAAATTTGATTTTGAGTTAAAAGTTAAACGATAGTAGTTGGTTTTGAAAAGATAACTATGAATGTATATGAAAACTTAGTAAAGATTTACAAGAAATTTAACTATTGGATTTAGGGAAAGTTAAACACTTAGAGATTTGGTAAATCTAAATTGAACGAGCTATTTTGAAAAGCTAATGGATTTTGTGACTTTTTCTTACTTGGTAATTTCGAGGACGAAATTCTTTTAAGTAGGGGTGAATGCAACGACTCAGAATTTCAGTCATTAAATTCGTATATTTAATTGATTTTAAATATTCAAAAGTAAATTTTTATAAGTTGAATAACTTATATTTGAAATATAAGGATTTAATTGGATAATTAAATTTTGACTTAACATTTGAAATTGTAGAAATAATTGGAAATTGGATTTAATATGAATAAAAATGATTTATGAAGTTGTTTTAAATCCTAGTTGAATTAGAATGATGTTAGAGAACTTTTAAAATCAAACTAAAAGTTAATTTGTAGAAATTGAATATTTTAATATTTAATTGACGAGTAAAAGCAGCCATTTTTCAGACAGTCTCGGATTTCGACGAAACTAGTTTCATTGGATCCTATGTTAAATTATTGTAAGATTTCAAATTTCGTATCAATCGGATTTAAGGTTTGTCCGGGGCAAGCTAAAACGCGTAGAAATCGGTTTATGTGAAATTTTAAATTTAAATAGTCGATTCGAAAACATATCTTCCAAATACGATCGAATTGGCTCTCAATATATATTCCATTGCGTTCGGAATGGGGGCAAAACATTATAAACACCAGGCGGCATGCTTTGTTTTGAGTTCGAAAATTTTTCGGGTGAATAGTGTCGCGAAATTTTCTATAAAAGGACCTCACTTTATCCTTTTTTCACAAATCTAGGTTTAGAAATCCTAGCCACCGTTTTCATTTTAATGGCTAGAAACTTCTAATCTATCTTCCTTAATTTCTTCCAATCCATAAATCAATTTAAGAAATTTTCAACTACAAAATGATAGAGCTTTGTAAGATCTTTAAATCCATACGAATGTGATCAATTTTAGAGCTACGGATTAGCGTGGATCTCGAGGGAAGGGTTTCGCATTTGGGTTCGTTTATCACGACGAGATGAAGTGTAACGAACGTAAATTTTAACGGTTTTAGTAACGTATTTTATTGAAATTCTGTGAAATGTTTAAACGATAAAATTTTGAAATATAAACTTGATATTTGGAATGTGTCCAGTTAAACATAGCAACTGGTAAATTTTCGTCCGAAAATATGAAAATTTATTTCGCGCGTAAATTTACTTCAATTTAATCAGTTAAAAAGCGACGAAAATAAAACGTTTTCAAAACCAAAATATTTTTACATGGAAAAATTCTAAATCATCTTTTGAGCAAGTTGTCAGTTTGTCGTTTTTCCAAATTCGGACATCTTTGGCACCGTCGATCTTATTTTTCTGCGATTTTTATGCATTTTCCGCTAGTATAAAAATTCGAATTTTTTTATAATTCAATCGTACCACTGACATGCACATACCGTTTTGATTGTCTCGTCGTGCTAAACTCTACGATATATTTTCAGGTACTTTGGAGTTCGAGGCATGACGGAGTCGGTGAACCGATCAGTCAAACGGTTCCTCTTTTGGTTTTGTGTACCATTGTCTGTTTCATATCTATATTTAGATATTATCTGTATAGTTATTTTATTTTAAACGTATATAGGACTTCTAAGATGATGTGCCCAGATTGTAAAGATTTGCTGTTACTATTTAAGTTTATATATTTTTCTACTAGTGTATTATATACGTCAGTCAGTCGTCTATTTTAGTAGTGTATGTATATATTTTATAAATTAAGGTATTATAAATATGGATACTAGATATATTTTGTATTATATTACATTGTGTGCAGTAGTTTATAAATGTTAGTCCAGTCGCTGTTTCATAGACTAGCATAGGGAATTTTGTTAAGCAATAATATATATATATATATATATATATATATATATATATATATATATGTTTATCTATGCGTTGCGTTGGTTATAAGTGTGTGTAGTGTGTGTGCAGTGTATGTGCGTGTGTAGTGTGTACGCAAGTTTTTTTTTAAATCATCTTTTGATTTGTAGTTATGTTACAGTAAAAGTGAATATGTTTGGGTTGCTGCATATAGCTTGTAGATATTAACATACCTATATTTTGGTTCTAAAAATATAAATACGTGCAATTTCAAAATGTTGTTTAAAAGTCAGTTGTTAGTGTATTAAGTTATAAGAGTTTACTTAGGTTATATAAGTATTTTATAACATGTGGGCTATATGCGTGTACATTTTTTTGAGTAGATTGATTCAAATAAGTATATTTTTATATATATAGAGTATGTGTCGGGTTATATACATATGATATTTATATGACGATAATTTTCATCAATTACATATTTGTAGCTATGTCAGTTTATACTAACTTTTAAAAGTAATAAGCATGTGAGTTATATTGAATGTTAGTAAAGACATGTATTGCATCAATCTGATTCTAATTCAGTTCATCGATTCTTGATTATCAGCCTTGTTCGTCCAATTCGTGCCAATCTAGCTTTGTTCTGGGAATTCGTGCTTGGATTTGTAACTCATCTCATTATCGTTCATCTCTAGCCTCGAAAGGTGAGCAATTACTCACGATTAATATTCTTTTATTTATTAAATTTGATTTCAATTGAAACGACAATTGAAATATACCTGTTGTTAGTTATGTACACTGTTATTACCTGTATCTGTTCATCTATGACATCTGACACCATTATCTGTTAATTATTTATGCGATGATAATACGGTTTGATTGATAATTGATTGATTGATTGTTGTTTATATTGGACGTTAAATTGTATTGTATAAAGTGATAAATATGATGCAATTGAATCTGATGTAGGATAGTTTAAATTTGAAACGACATATGTGTAAACTTGATTAAATGACCTTTTTATAATTTGACCCCCTTTAAACGTTAAATTAAGTGACACGTAGGATTTGGTTAATTACACATTGAACCACTGAATGTACGTTGTTTGAATTGATGATGTATGAAATTGTAAATAGAAGACAAGTGAAGAACCGTAATGTAATAATCTTTAATCTATATGAAATGATAGTGTAGATTCTAGAAATAATTATGTTAATTCGCACAAACAACAGTGCGAATTAATACGATTATTTCGGGATTATTTGAATTGATTATTGAATTGTTATTGATTGTTGTTATTGCTTGATTATTTACTTTGACACCATCACTGTTATCGTACTGCAAGTTCCCTTTTGCTATGCTTTGATTTTTGAATTGAAATGGAATCGGGTTGAAATGATATATACCCAAATGAATTTGACTTAGGATAGAGAATTAAATAAAATCCGATTGGTCAATAAATTGATTTAGAAATAAAATAATGGTTTTATTCAAGCAAAGAATAAGTTTCGAAATGAAGTTGGAATTTAAATTTTATGAAAGGAAAATGTAAAGATTGAAATTTGAAACAAATATTAACGTAGTGATTGATGAAAGAACGTTGTTTGAAATTTAATTATTTAATAATTAAATTTGAAATTATTAATAAATAATTTGGAATTAGTAATAATTGGGTTTTGAAACTATTAAGTTGAAATCATTTAATAATTAAATTTGAAATTATAATTAAGATTGGAATTATAATTAAGTTTGAAATTATTAAGTTGAATTCATAATTAAGTGGAAATGATTTAGTAATTAAATTTGAATTTCTAATCAAATTTGTAATTATTAAGTTTTGAAATTATTAATAATTAAGATTGAAATTATTTAATAATTGAATAAGATTTAATTATTTGATAACTGAATAAAATTGAATTCTTTGATAAGAGAAATTAAACTTTTGAATAAGTGGATTTGAACTTTGTTAATAAATGAAATTGAGTTTCTTTATTTATTAATTAAGCTTTGAAAAATTTAAGTAAGTTAATAAGTGAAATTAAACTTCTCGAATATATGAAATTTAGTTTCTTTATTAATTGAGTTTGAAATTTTTAACAAAGTAAAGAAATAAGTGAAAATTGAATTTCTTTAACAAGAAATAAAATGTGATTTATTGAAATGAATAGGATTTATTGAAACTAACGTAAAAATTGTAATTTAAAGAATTGATTTGACAAATTTATTTTATTTCAATTTGAAGTTTTGATATAATGAAGTTGAACGTAAGTAATTGATTTAAATGAATTGGAATTTAAATAGAAGTTGTTTTGAAGGATAAATTTACTTAGCGAATACTGAATGAAATCGATAAATGAAATTAAATTGATTTGAATGAAAATTAAACCATTTAAATGATTTCGGAATGAAACCTATATACGAACTTGAATCAATATTTGAATGGTTTAAATAAAAGTTGAAGTCGAACTATAAGATTTTGAAATGGTAATTTGGAAGTTTTGAAACGTAAATTTAGAAATTGATTTAGAAAGACAAACGGAATATTGATTTACGAATTGAAATTGAAATTGAAATTGATTTGGTTTTGAAAGTTATTAAACGACCAATCGGTGTAATAATTACGAAAGTTATTAAAGAGACCGGAATCGGTTACGGATATACTCTCTATCTAAACCGAAAATCACTTTAATAACTATACGCGGAGTGATGATCCAGAATGAAGTGGTTGGAATGTTGTACGTGATGACTGAAGAAAGAGAACGATAATGGATAGCCTTGACACTTGTGTCAAATTGGAAATGACTAAAATCAGGAGCCGTGCCGGGCCAAATAGGGTTAGCCACCTCGAGCGAACACACTTCTTCGTAACTACTACTCATTACTTGTGATTGATTGGTGCACCCTCGTACTTTTCAGGAGTGTTGTTTCGCGGTGTTGCGATCGCTGCGGCGATGTGTTCTCACCAGTCCGGATCAGGCGAACGGTAGTTTCACAACCTTGGGTATTGCCTCATGTGCCTTGTCATACTTGTATCCCTATATACGCGATCACTACGAATTTGTTTTGTGTTATACCTATGGAGTACTCCCTGATATCCCACTAGTTTACGGTGGAGTTTACAGTGCTGTATAGACTATGATGCTTATGTAAAAATGTGTTAAGGGGGATAATGGTAACGCCTTAACACTATTTTGATACTTTATATTACTGATAGACATTATTTATTTAGCGTACACTACTACATAGTAGATAGTTTAACGGATCCTTAGAGGATGGTGATTCCAACATCCTTTGAGTGACTTGTATTTCGATTGCTATTTCACTTGAGTTGGATTTATTGATATGAGAATATTAATCCTGACTCGAGTGTTTTGTGTTTTGCTTTACGCTTGGATCAGACTGAGTGTACCAGTATTCAAGGCTCACCTTTGGAGTTGGAGCTTTGCTTCAAGATCCAGCATCTATTCTGCTTTCAGTATTCGATGATTCCAGTGATGTATTCTGATTTGTACTTGATGTGTCGTATTTCTCTTCTGTTGTAAACTCTGATGTATCTTATATATTTATATAGTAGCTTCATGAACTACTATTTCTTTTACTTCCGCTGCATATTATTACTCTGTGTCTGTGATTCTGTGATTATTTATTTACTGTATATCTCAGTTTTGCCAGATTTAAAATTAACAATTCGGTACTTTGAATTATTCAAGTCCGACATGTGCGGATGCGAATAGTCCAAAAGAGCGGGTCGTTACAGTTGGTATCAGAGCTTTTGGTAGCTCTAGGCAGAACTCAGCACATAGGGTAAATGTATTTACAGAATCACTTTCATTCGAGTTTCAATCTCTTCCTTTTGACTTAATTCCTTTGAATTTTGGAACGTTTCCTCGGTTCAGAAATTCATTCTTGTCCCTCACTATTTGTTCTTCTGAATTCTGGAGTATCTCATAACTCCACTTCGAATAACCTTTGTAATGGATCGGCGGTCTCACCAATTTTCGAATTATTTGTAAATGGATGAAATTCCTTTATAATAAGCATTGATTTACCGGAGATTTCTGTATCCTCGGTTTACGACGTTATCTATCTTCTGCTATACCTGAATTCTATTTCTTGAGATCGAATGTTGATTTACCTCGGAATTCAGCATCGATCTTATTCATGAAATTACGGTCGACTCGGTTAAGGTTGTCCGTGTATTAAATAAGCTTATCCATCTTTCGATTCTGTTAATTGAAATATCTTATCTTCCGTTTCAAACTTATCTTCGAATCGAAATTCTCTTTAATTTGAGTCCATCAAGTTTAAACCTCTATCCTTGCTTCGAAATCCTTTCTTGTATCGGCGAGCGAGGAATTGTATTTTTAAATTAATGTTAAAAATGTTTTACATATATTGTGTTGTTTGAGTTGTTGATATTGATTTGGGTTTTCGATCGATTCGTCTGATCAACGCTATCGATAGGATTTTCAAAACACTTGAACAGAGCTAACTGACACAATAATATTTCGAATTTGGTGAAAAAAATTGTTTTCTATGATTATATGATATATAAATATAAGTTTTCTGAAGTTAAATGGTTAATGAATTTGTTGTCCGAAATGATAATATTTAAGTTTCATTTATTGTTTTATAAACCATTGACTATTTCATAATATAAATAAATGAATTTATAAAACTTGGCTATTATTTGATTTGGAATTTGAAAAGTATTTAAATTAGAACTTGTGAATTTAATTTCCGATAATTTCGATGGTTTTAAAGTTTTAAAAATGTATATTATATAAATATTTTCGAATAGAAATGGTTTTCGTTGAATTTTAAATGATTAAATTATTGCTCTTCTCTTTTGTCGCTGGAAAATAATTTCGGTGATGACGGCCGCATCATCGACATTCATTTTCGAGTTTCGAAGTGGAGAGACCATACTGTAGCTCTGCTACACTTTTGTATTGAAAATTTAATTGATATAAATTTCTAAAAATGTGACTTGATTTAAAATATATATATATATATATATATATATATATTAGTATATGGTCTAGATTTGACTTGGATATATTGTATGGATATAATTATCTTTAAATTGTTTGAAGTTAATCAGAAATTCTTAAATTTATGATAAAGGATAATTTAAATTATAAAATGAAATCGAAATTTTAAATAAAAGTTTAAGCCTGAGTAATTAAATTAGAAAATTTTACTAGTGTAATACTCAATTGCATTATATATAACTTACCTAAATTTTCAGAAAAGTTAACTATATAATTGAATATTATACAATAAATGATATCAAAGAAATTTTTAAATAATTTGAGAAGTTATAATAAGTGTAAATATACTTAATATATATATGTAATAAGATATATTAAGTAGAATAAATTTAATAATAATTTGAAATTAATTAAATTTTTCGAATAGAGTATGATTATAATAAATGACTATTCAAATGTACGATCTTTGAAATTGTTAATTTAAGATAATTGGATAATATACAATATAAATTGTCTTTATAAATAAAATTTAGGTGCATATAATAAGATGTTATATACTTAAAGTTTAAATATAAAAGGGTTAGTAGAGATAAATAGAATACTAGGGTAGTCGAATAATAAATGGATTAATAAAATAAATTGTTGCTTGAAATAAAATTTTGTAACAAACAATGATAAATTGAAACAAACCAAGTTAATGAATTATCTTGAATCCAAAGTCAATTGTTGAATATATATTAAGTTAAATTGAAATTTATATGCTTTAAATTAATTGTTTATTATGTAATTCAAGTATATTTTCTTTTGGTCTATTCTCCTACCTCCTTCCTTTTCGAGGACGAAATGTTTTGAGTGGGGGAGAATGTAACGACCGTAAATTTTAACAGTTTTAGTAACGTATTTTATTGAAATTCTTTGAAATGTTTAAACGATAAAATTTTGAAATATAAACTTGATATTTAGAATGTGTCCAGTTAAACATAGCAACTGGTAAATTTTCGTCCGAAAATATGAAAATTTATTTTGCGCGTAAATTTACTTCGATTTAATCATTAAAAAGCGACGAAAATAAAACGTTTTCAAAACCAAAATATTTTTACATAAAAATTCTAAACCATCTTTTGAGCAAGTTGTCAGTTTGTCATTTTTCCAAATTCGGACATCTTTGACTCCGTCGATCTTATTTTTCTGCGATTTTTATGCATTTTCCGCTAGTATAAAAATTCGAATTTTTTTATAATTCAATCGTACCACTAACATGCACATACCGTTTTGATCGTCTCGTCGTGCTAAACTCTACGATATATTTTCAGGTACTTTGGAGTTCGAGGCATGACAGAGTCGGTGAACCGATCAGTCAAACGGTTCCTCTTTTAAGCCTGTTTAGCTCTCTTTTGCCTTTCTATTTTCCACCACAAAACTAACAGCGATTTTCTTTATTTTATTCTGAAATAAATATATGGCTTTTCAATATTTTGAATTTTGTGACCATTTCAATACCAGTTACATTGGATTCCATGTCAATCTGTTCTAATTCTATGCCTTGGTTATAGGAAAAGACCACTCATATTATGGTACCTATATACAAAACGTAAGGCCACTTTTCTTTCTTGAAAATTTGTGAAGCATGTTCTTCTTCTTCCAACTAAATATTGTACGTAGCTTTGGCAATTAAGAAAATGACGCATGCTCCATCAAAATTGCCGACACCGCCCGCGCCTTCGGCCTTACACCGAGCTCCACATCTTCCCGAGCACGCGCAGCCCTTAACCCACGTGTGTCAGCCTCCATCACCACACAACCTGACCGACCTCCTCTCCTTCCACTGCCCCGCCACGCCTGCGTCAGGCCGTGGCCCCGTATACCCAAGCTCACCGACCCTGCTTTTCCACTCTTCCTAACATCGCCTCCATCATACTATCATCACCTCATCCCTTCCGTCTTCACCCACCACCTCGTTTTCTTCTACCTGCAGCATCGTTCGCCTTCTCCCCTCCGTCGCCCTCCGTTTGGCCACAACGCAACACCCTCCTCCTTACCATTTCCGGCCTCTGCCACCGTTCAAACCCATGTCACCCTCACCGATCCGCTCCGACCCTTCCGTTTGCCTCCTTCATCAAGCAGCCTCTGTCCCGCATCGAGCAACACTACAACATCCTCTGTCTCCTAGGTCCATCTTCCTGGTGTTTTCCTGATACTGTCTTCTCCTTTTCTTTCACATTTAGGTTAGTATGTTTATTTACTTTGCAGATATATTTAATATAAAATGTGTATATATAACCGTCATTTATATGTATGGGTTTTATTGGATCTGTTTTGGTGTCTGCATATTTAGCAAAGTAAATTTATGTTAAAAACTTATTTTAACTTTGAGCTCATATACATATTATAAAATTTTATAAGAGATTAGATTACTTATGCAAGCTATGTAGTAGTTTATGAATGTTGCACCAGATGATCCGCGTGTGAAAATTCTTCTTATTATTTGTTGTACACAGGCGTTAAGCAATCTACAGACTTACTTATATTTTTACTTGAATTCCATATTTTGAAAATTTGATGAATATTTGCTGTTTGAATTGCATATGTATTAACTTCTATATGAGCGGCTTCTAACATGGAAGTTGTATTTCTATTTGACTTTACATCAGATCCTTTTTATAGTATACTGGTTTAAAGAAGTATAGTATGAGTTGGTTTCAAAGTATGGATATTATATAAATATTAATTTGAAACATCTCATGTATATTCAAATATAACATGTTCTGTTCTATATAGGCACGGATTTTGAATGTAAGTATAGGTAAATTTTGGTTTTGTGTACCATTGTCTGTTTCATATCTATATTTAGATATTATCTGTATAGTTATTTCATTTTAAACGTATATAGGACTTCTAAGATGATGTGCCCA
This sequence comes from Allium cepa, assembly GCA_030765085.1. Classification (NCBI taxonomy): domain Eukaryota; kingdom Viridiplantae; phylum Streptophyta; class Magnoliopsida; order Asparagales; family Amaryllidaceae; genus Allium; species Allium cepa. The sequence goes on from CM060939.1 coordinate 57,184,250, forward strand.
GATTGTAAAAATTTGTTGTTACTATTTATATATTTTTCTACTAGTGTATTATATACGTCAGTCAGTCGTCTATTTTAGTAGTGTATGTATATATTTTATAAATTAAGGTATTATAAATATGGATACTAGATATATTTTGTATTATATTACATTGTGTGCAGTAGTTTATAAATGTTAGTCCAGTCGCTGTTTCATAGACTAGCATAGGGAATTTTGTTAAGCAATAATATATATATATATATATATATGTTTATCTATGCGTTGCGTTGGTTTATAAGTGTGTAGTGTGTGTGCAGTGTATGTGCGTGTGTAGTGTGTACGCAAGTTTTTTTTTAAAATCATCTTTTGATTTGTAGTTATGTTACAGTAAAAGTGAATATGTTTGGTTGCTGTATATAGCTTGTAGATATTAACATACCTATATTTTGGTTCTAAAAATATAAATACATGCAATTCCAAAATGTTGTTTAAAAGTCAGTTGTTATTGTATTAAGTTATAAGAGTTTACTTAGGTTATATAAGTATTTTATAACATGTGGGCTATATGCGTGTACATTTTTTTGAGTAGATTGATTTAAATAAGTATATTTTTATATATATAGAGTATGCGTCGGGTTATATACATATGATATTTATATGACGATAATTTTCATCACTTACATATTTGTAGCTATGTCAGTTTATACTAACTTTTAAAAGTAATAAGCATGTGAGTTATATTGAATGTTAGTAAAGACATGTATTGCATCAATCTGATTCTAATTCAGTTCATCGATTCTTGATTATCAGCCTTGTTCGTCAAATTCGTGCCAATCTAGCTTTGTTCTGGGAATTCGTGCTCGGATTTGTAACTCATCTCATTATCGTTCATCTCTAGCCTCGAAAGGTGAGCAATCACTCACGATTAATATTCTTTTATTTATTAAATTTGATTTCAATTGAAACGATAATTGAAATATACCTGTTGCTAGTTATGTACACTGTTATTACCTGTATATGTTCATCTATGACATCTGACACCATTATCTGTTAATTATTTATGCGATGATAATACGGTTTGATTGATAATTGATCGATTGATTGTTGTTTATATTGGACGTTAAATTGTATTGTATAAAGTGATAAATATGATGCAATTGAATCTGACGTAGGATAGTTTAAACTTGAAACGACATATGTGTAAACTTGATTAAATGACCTTTTTATAATTTGACCCCTTTTAAATGTTAAATTAAGTGACACGTAGGATTTGGTTAATTACACATTGAACCACTGAATGTACATTGTTTGAATTGATGATGTATGAAATTGTAAATAGAAGACAAATGAAGAACCGTAATGTAATAATCTTTAATCTACATGAAATGGTAGTGTAGATTCTAGAAATAATTACGTTAATTCGCACAAACAACAATGCGAATTAATACGATTATTTCAGGATTATTTGAATTAATTATTGAATTGTTATTGATTGTTGTTATTGCTTGATTATTTACTTTGACACCATCACTGTTATCGTACTGCAAGTTCCCTTTTGCTATGCTTTGATTTTTGAATTGAAATGGAATCGGGTTGAAATGATATATACCCAAATGAATTTGACCTAGGATAGAGAATTAAATAAAATCCGATTGGTCAATAAATTGATTTAGAAATAAAATAATGATTTTATTCGAGCAAAGAATAAGTTTCGAAATGAAGTTGGAATTTAAATTTTATGAAAGGAAAATGTAGATTGAAATCTGAAACAAATATTAACGTAGTGATTGATGAAAGAACGTTGTTTGAAATTTAATTATTTAATAATTAAATTTGAAATTATTAATAAATAATTTGGAATTAGTAGTAATTGAGTTTTGAAACTATTAAGTTGAAATCATTTAATAATTAAATTTGAAATTATAATTAAGATTGGAATTATAATTAAGTTTGAAATTATTAAGTTGAATTCATAATTAAGTGGAAATGATTTAATAATTAAGTTTGAATTTCTAATCAAGTTTGTAATTATTAAGTTTTGAAATTATTAATAATTAAGATTGAAATTATTTAGTAATTGAATAAGATTTAATTATTTGATAACTGAATAAAATTGAATTCTTTGATAAGAGAAATTAAACTTTTGAATAAGTGGATTTGAACTTCGTTAATAAATGAAATTGAGTTTCTTTATTTATTAATTAAGCTTTGAAAAATTTAAGTAAGTTAATAAGTGAAATTAAACTTCTCGAATATATGAAATTTAGTTTCTTTATTAATTGAGTTTGAAATTTGTAACAAAGTAAAGAAATAAGTGAAAATTGAATTTCTTTAACAAGAAATAAAATGTGATTTATTGAAATGAATAGGATTTATTGAAATTAACGTAAAAATTGTAATTTAAAGAATTGATTTGACAAATTTATTTTATTTCAATTTGAAGTTTTGATATAATGAAGTTGAACGTAAGTAATTGATTTAAATGAATTGGAATTTAAATAGAAGTTGTTTTGAAGGATAAATTTACTTAGCGAATATTGAATGAAATCGATAAATGAAATTAAATTGATTTGAATGAAAATTAAAACATTTAAATGATTTCGGAATGAAACATATATACGAACTTGAATCAATATTTGAATTGTTTAAATAAAAGTTGAAGTCGAACTATAAGATTTTGAAATGGTAATTTGGAAGTTTCGAAATGTAAACTTTGGAAATTGATTTAGAAAGACAAACGGAATATTGATTTACGAATTGAAATTGAAATTTAAATTGATTTGGTTTTGAAAGTTATTAAACGACCAATCGGTGCAATAATTACGAAAGTTATTAAAGAGACCGGAATCGGTTACGGATATACTCTCTATCTAAACCGAAAACCACTTTAATAACTATACGCGGAGTGATGATCCAGAATGAAGTGGGTGGAATGTTGTACGTGATGACTGAAGAAAGAGAACGATAATGGATCGCCTTGACACTTGTGTCAAATTGGAAATGACTAAAATCAGGAGCCGTGCCGGGCCAAATGGGGTTAGCCACCTCGAGCGAACACACTTCTTCGTAACTACTACTCATTACTTGTGATTGATTGGTGCACCCTCGTACTTTTCAGGAGTGTTGTTTCGCGGTGTTGCGATCCCTGCGGCGATGCGTTCTCACCAGTCCGGATCAAGCGAACGGTAGTTTCCCTACCTTGGGTATTGCCTCATGTGCCTTGTCATACTTGTATCCCTATATACGCGATCACTACGAATTTGTTTTGTGTTATACCTACGGAGTACTCCCTGATATCCCACCAGTTTACGGTGGAGTTTACAGTGCTGTATAGACTATGATGCTTATGTAAAAATGTGTTAAGGGGGATAATGGTAATGCCTTAACACTATTTTGATACTTTATATTACTGATAGACATTATCTATTTAGCGTACACTACTACATAGTAGATAGTTTAACGGATCCTTAGAGGATGGTGATTCCAACATCCTTTGAGTTACTTGTATTTCGATTGCTATTTCACTTGAGTTGGATTTATTGATATGAGAATATTAATCCTGACTCGAGTGTTTTGTGTTTTGCTTTACGCTTGGGTCAGACTGAGTGTACCAGTATTCAAGGCTCACCTTTGGAGTTGGAGCTTTGCTTGAAGATCCAGCCATCTATTCTGCTTTCAGTATTCGATGATTCCAGTGATGTATTCTGATTTGTACTTGATGTGTCGTATTTCTCTTCTGTTGTAAACTCTGATGTATCTTATATATTTATATAGTAGCTTCATGAACTACTATTTCTTTTACTTCCGCTGCATATTATTACTCTGTGTCTGTGATTCTGTGATTATTTATTTACTGTATATCTCAGTTTTGCCAAATTTAAAATTAACAATTCGGTACTTTGAATTATTCAAGTCCGACATGTGTGGATGCGAATAGTCCAAAAGAGCGGGTCGTTACACGAAGGCCGAGTTGGACCGGGTTTCGGCCGATGGTGGAGGCGAGTGCGAGCTTTGGAATGGCGGTCCATGATCAACATCTCGACGTTCCTAGGTGGCTCGAAAATTGATGAAAGAAGGGGCCAAAATGGGTTCGGTTTCGTGATAAACCTAATGGGGAAGAAGCATTGAGGCACGGCCAAGATCGTGGGCAAAGGAATTGGACGGCCACGATTAAAGTGAGGGTTTAAATTAAAAAGAAAATGTAAATTTATATATAATGATTCGTATAAACTTTGAAAAATCATAACTTTGTCATACAAGGTCCATTTCGCACGAAACGACTTGCGTTGGGTTCGTATTGACGATGACTACATTACGGAGCTAGATTGCGATTTATTTGAGCAAGCGAAAATTTTGGTTGAAATTAAATGCTCATTTAATTTTAATCAGAATAAATCGCTATTGCGACGACTTCAAGCAATATGAGTACAACTCACTCTTTCTGACTCACTAAAATTTGTGTATAAGCGAGAATAAATATTAATTATGATGATTGATGATTGTTTGGATGATATATGATATATTGATTGGTATTTGGATATATACCTACCTAGTAGAGCAGATGACCCTATACGTTCCCGTATATGAGCGGATGACCCTTTGTACGCACGTCTGCCTTGAAGCGGACATTGTACACATATTCTAATATGTACATTTGTTGCAGGCGACGGGTTGGAGGGATCCAACTGGATTCCTCACCAGTATTGATTTATTTACAGATATTGTGATATAGTCCGTTATCATATGATATATGATGTTTTGGATGTTGTGATTGTTGTATTTAGTGCTGTTGCAGCATTGGGCCTATTTTTGGAATTTTAAAATGTTGAAGTGATGATTTCCAAATTTAAAAGAATTTTAAAATTGATTTTGGATATAAACATTTGATTGATTTTTGAATTGTTAAAGGAATTGATTTATTTTAAATAAATAAAAGTTATAATTTTTATGTTATAAAAATTATAAAAAATGTGAAATATAATGGAAATGTGATTTTTTGAAATATTGAGTTAGTGATTTGGTAAATAGTTTAAATTGAGATTTTTGACTAATATAAATGGTTTATAAAGAAGATTTATAAAATTGAATTTTTATAAATCAGAATATTTGAGTTATAAAGGAGTTTTTATAATTGTTAAAATGATGTTGTAAATGGGTTTTATATGTAAATAAGATTTACAGATTTATAATTGATGATGTTATAAAAAGAATGATTTTTGTAAATAAATGAATTATAAGTAATTAACTTATAATTTGGGTTTTTGGGTATATAACTGAGTTATAAGTGGAATTGGTTAATAAAGAGATTTTATACATAGTAGTTTTTATAAAATAAAAATGGAATTTATAAACATTGTTTTATAAATCGGTAATCAAATAAATTTGATAAGTAAATATAGAAATTATTAAAGGAGATATATCCACGATTTTGGACAGTGAATAATCCTTTAATTAAATATACAGAAGTGTTGAATTTGGTTAGAGATTTATATCCACGATTTTGGACAGTGGATATTCTGAATTAAATGTGTAGAAGCTTTAATTTGGTAAACGAATTATATTCACGATTTTGGACAGTGAATAATATATCAAATAAATGTTTTAGGAAGTGATATTTTAAATGGAGTTAAATGATTTAAAGATGTTTTAAAATGTGTTAAGCATCGAAACCATAGATTTCAACATTCATTGTTGAAATAGACATTTCGAGAATTAAGGAAATGATGGACTATAACACTGTTGTTATAGTAAATGATTTTTGACAGGAAATGTTTTTATATAGTATTGGGGTTTATATATATATATATCTTATTTTCAAATCCCTATACTATTGATTTTGGGTTGTCGTAACGATGTTTTACGCAACATTCATTTTGACCCAAAATAAAGATGTTTAAAAGAATCTTTTCCTTAAAGAATATAATATATACTTAATCATGATTTAAGTATATATAATGTTTTCTAAGTGTTGAAAATAAATGGATTTGTGGATTACTTATTAGTAAATGAGTATTTGGAAATGTTTTCCAATATAGAAAGTTGAAATGTTTTGAGAATATATCTTTTTAAAGATAATTTAAAGTGAATATTTGGCAAGTGATTTAATTAATAAAAGATTAGTTAAAAGGCCCAATAATTGTTTAAGTGCTGGATATTTTTTTGTTTATTTTGATAGTTAAATAACCGACTATCAAAACTTTGTCAAATTTTAGTTCCTCGACTTGATGTGGGAACTATTTAGTCGTACACTTAGTATGTAGCCTTCTGTATAGGCTTGATTGTCGTTTCTGTTGAGGATGTTGATTCGTATAGTGTGAAGTATTACTCCAACCTTACGAGCTTCCTTCTTGGCCCGAAGGATAGCAAGTTGAAAGTTAGAAACGTGGTAAGTCTATGAGACTTAGTTTCTGTGTGAGGTTGAGAAACACTTTTGCGTCATTAGTGCAAAGAGACCGGGATCAGATTTATCTGAAAACCACTTAGGACCAACATATATGCGACGATTGTGCAGGTTGCTTTTTGATGATACTGATATTTCGAATTTTCATAGTGAAATACTGCTTGTTGGTCGTTTGGGGTTAAAATCCCAATATACATCCAGTAGTAGTGGTCTCTTCATTGTGAAATATCCAATGCGAGGACTATTCGCTGCTAATCCTAGGAATTTTTCGACAGGATGTGGTAGGAAAGTACCTTCTGTTTGTCCTGTTCCTGAACAACTTGTATGGATGTTTGTCAGACATTGCATTTCTATAGATTACGTACATTGGTTTTTACAAACGTACATCAGTGGTGGCGGAGAAGGCAACTTCTCTTAACTTAACACCCTCCTTGAGACGTATGAGCTTAAGGGTTGTATTTTTTGTGTAAGGTAATTAGTAGTCAATGGAAATGGCCGTGTGGCATTCTAAGTGATGTTATTGTGACTGTGAAAGGTAATTGTTACCTCATCAGGCCTTATCGACCGGAAATGACCAAAACAGGGTTAGATGCGGCAAGGCTTAGTGGATCGCTCCCATTAGGGTATGATCATCCTCTTCTAGATATATCTTTACACGCTATGACGTCGTGTATCTGTTATTTTGGTTTGTATGCTAGAGGGCCCTCGATAAAGGTCAGTGATGACCTGAGGATGATACTTTCAGTACCATCTAGTTATAGAGGTGGGCCGGTCTTGTGTTGGTAGAGGATCCTTTTTGATGGTCCTCGGTACATTCTTCTAGAGATGTACTGCCGAATGGTAGTCCCTTCACCTGGTCATTTGTATGGAAATCCAAACCCCACTACGTGTTTGCCATTTTGATTGTATCACCCAATTGGGCTATATGCTAGAATTTAATCTATGTAACGATTTCGACTATGATTAATATTATTTGTATATAGTAGACACAACTATAATATAAGAGGATTTGATATGAAATGTTTTAGTTATCGTAAGGTAAAAACATGTCCGTTTTTATGTGTGTACTTGTCTTACGAGATACTTTTGTTTTGATAAAGGAAAGTTTTGGTAACTTAATAAATTCAGTTGAGTGTGTTTCTTACGTTGGTTTACCAGACTGATCCGGGCATTCTTCCCTTTCAATGCTCGGGTCAGACCGAGTATATTTACAGGTTATGATTTGATGCTCTTGGAGCTTCAGCGGGAGAGCTGGAGATCTTAATTTTCGTACATCCGTATTTGTTTTATTATCCGCTATGCTTTGTTTGTTGTTGTATATTATCGGCAATTGTGAGGACATGCTATTGTAATTGTTCAAGCTGATAAGTATTGATTGATTGTTGAACTATGATTGATGTGTACATATATATAGTTTCGGTTTTGTAAAGATCATTGATATGATATTATATATTTTCCGCTGCGGTGTGAGATTCTATATTGTTCCGTTGGTTCTATCTTCTCTCTTTCTTCTCTTCTCTTCTTTGCTTTCTCTTGACTTTCCGTCAGTCTGTGCTTTTTGGGTCAGACATGTGTGGATTATTTTCGATTCAAATGGTATCGATTTTCGGGTCGTCACATACAACTTGATGGTGGTTTGAGATTATTGGATTGGAGCCTTTGAGCTCTGGAGATGGAGTGGCAGTTTGGATGTTGGGTTCTTTTGAAGACCATTTTGGTGCTATCTTTTTCGCTGCTGTTCTATCTACTATAGTATAAATCTCTAATGTTGCTCATTTATTGTATCATTGTTGTATCAAATATTGTATATCAATAAAGTTATCATTTTTCTTCCGCTGTGTTGTTGTACTTAATGTGTTATAAGCTCCGGCGCGAATCGAATTTCAACAGTTGAATCTGCAGCATTCGAATACAAGTGAAGTATGAATATCAATTTTCGAGCGCTAAAATTTGGGTCGTGACAGTTACCACAAGCTGAGAAGTGTAAAATGGTAGTATCCTACATTGGACATTGCCTCATGTGCCCTGCCAAACTTTTATCTCTAAACAAGACCCATACGATTTTGGTTTAGTTTTGTCGTATCACGGCGCATCCCTATCCACCAATCTTTTAACTGGTGTGTTATATGCAAACTATACAACAGTGCTTAAAAATGCATTAAATAGGATCAACGTAAAGCCTTAGGGTTATTTTAATATTTACTTTACTGACTAGACATTATATATATAACGTATTCTACCACATATAAATATTTTGATGGATCCTCAAGAGATGGAAAATCGCATAACATCTCTTGAGGTATTGCATGCACGTTATGCACTGGATAGGAGATGTGATAACCCGTAAGCGTTTCTGACACCGTGAAACTCATTTTATATGCAATATTAATTTGACTTACATAAGGATATTCAAGTCCTAACTCGGTTGTTTTGTTCTTTTCATTCCGCTCGGGTCAGTCCTGAGTTTTTCGGCTTGTTGAAGATTTATTCTGGAGGATGAAGATGAAGATTGGGCATATTATTACGATTATTATTCCTGCGTCGTGTTGTTTGTTGCATTATATTTATTCCGATGTATATTTATAACTCTGACAAATGTTGTACAAACTATGATCGAATTTATAGTAAATAGCTTCATGAACTGTTTATTTGATTATTATATTTTATCATTCCGCTGCTAGATACTGTGTTTATTTTCCCCTTCCTTTTCTCTTATTTTCCTACTTAACCCCATTGATTATCTATATTTTGGATTGTTTAAGTTAGACATGTGTGGATTATTGTCAACTTAAACCCTCCAAAATGTGGGTCGTCACACTGTTTATAAAAATCCATTTCATTAAATCTCTTTATTAATAGCCCATTTATAAACTTTCATTTTAACACTAATAAAACTCATTTATAATTCCATTACTTTAAGTTATAAAATATCAATTTTATAAATCTTATATATAAACCAATTATACTAAATTCAAAATTCTCAATTTAACTTGTTTTACCAAATAGTTAATTTCATATTTCAAAAATCATATTTAAGTATATTTCACAAAAACGTAGTTTTTTTAACATTAAAATCATAACTTTTTGTTTATTTAAAATAAATCCATTTCTTTAATCATTCGAAAATTAATAAAACATATATATTTTCAAAATCACTTTGAAATCTTTTTTCATTTTGAAATCATCATTTTAATATTTTAAATTCCAAAAATATGGTCTAATGTTTCAAAAGTACTAATAAGGAGATTCACTTCAATAATAGCAAATATGGCATCCATCACATCAAAAATCACATAATACAACATATATAACAATATGTATAAATAAACATCTACCATAGTAAGGAATTCTTTTGGATCCCTCCAACCTGTCACCTGCAACAAATATACATGTGAGAAAATATGTACAATGTCTACTTCGAGGCAGAAGCGCGTACAAAGGGTCAACGGCTCATACACGGGAACGTATAGGGTCTCATCTGCTGCAATAGGCTTGAATATATCCAACTACTAATAATATAGTATACGTCCATACAATCATCAAACAACATAAAACAAAATTTATTCTTACTTATTTATAAATATAAGCAAGACAGAGTGAGTGAGTTTTACTCACTTTGCTTCCAGTCGTCTTGTAGCATTTTATTTTAATTAAAAGTGAAGAGGCGTTTGAATTTAATCAAAATTTTCACTAGCTCAAATAAATCCCAGTCTAGCTCCATCACATAGTATTCACGAATACGAATCCAACGATGCTTATTTCACACGAAACCGACCTCATATGAAAGAGTTATACATTTTTAAAATATGAATTATAATAAAATTATACTCGTCATTAGCCTTAAGTTAATTACGATTATTAGCATTTAAATTCATCTCCTCACGCGTTAACTCCCAGGCTCAAGCTCGTATGCACGAACCCATACGTCGCCTCTTCAATTGCTTGTTGTGCCACCATCGTTGCCCTAGAAGATTATCGGAAACCACCATTCAAAAGCCCATCACGAACTCCACCCATGCCCAGAGCCACACTCAACTCGGCCAACCCCATTCCCCAAAAATAATGCTCGAACGTTGTGCCTTTGAAGAGAAATTCTGGTCATATCGCCTCGCCATAGTTCATCATGACCGTTGGATTTGTAACTCTCTTTGAGCTCTACAATTTTGCAGTTGGAAGTTTTTGATAATAGATTACGGAATGAGAGGAAATTGAGGAGGAAGAATCGAATAACTTTGGCCTTTGAACTTCATGGTGGTAGCTGGCCTAATTAGGGTTTGGGTTTTGCAAAAGTGAATGAAAGTGGTCCTTATATAGATAATTACAAAACACTATTCATCCAAAAATATTTCAAACTCCAAACGAAGCATGCTGCCTGGCTTTTATAATGTTTTAACCCAATTTCGAACACAACAGAATATATATACAGAGCCAATTCTATCATGTTTGGAAGATAGGTTTTCGAATTGAATTATTTTAATTAAATTTACTTAAATAAATTTCTATGTGTTTCAGCTTCGCACGACCAAACCGCAAGTCCGATGGCTACAAAATTTGAAATCCTATAATAACTCACTATTACGGATCCAATGAAACTAGTTTCGTCGAAATTCGAGATAGTGTCAAAAATGAAAAGTTTTACACGTTAATTAAAATTAGAAATTTCCAGTTTCTACTTATTCACTTTTAAATTAATATTATAAGTATATTAACTCCATTCTAACTCAAATAGAATTTAAATCGACTTTATAAATCATTTCATTCACATTAAATTCAAAATCCAATTTTTATGCAATTTCAAATATTAAATTAATTTTTTTTAATTATCCATATAAATCATTATATTTGAAATATACGTTATTCAACTTAAATTTACTTTTGAATATTTAAAATAAATTAAATATCCCAATTTCGAATGACTGAAATTTTGGGTCATTACAAAGCAGATGGTAAAAAACCTTGATTTAGCAGGCTTAGCGAAAAATAGTGGGGTTTGAAATGGAACTACTATTTAATGGCACTATACTGAAATAACATAGTTGTCGAAGAGTGCTATGCGCTATTCTGGAGATTATAAGGGGATTTAACTACATAGTAGGGCATCACTTCCAACCCATTATTTTTCTAATAAGCGTGGAAGCTCTACCATTTTCCTTTCTCCTTCAAGATTTCTAAATACACTTAAATATACATAGATTGCATAGATATACTTTGGAGAAGAATAGGAAAGAACAAAGGATATGAAATAGGTTCAAATCATGTTGCTACACAAAAGGTAAACTTTTAGATATGATTTTTGATTAATAAATCTAAATCTAAATTTATTTTCCCTATTTAATTTCTAATGAGATCCGAATAAATATAGTTTGTGGATCAAAATAGGGAGCCAAAAGTGGAGAATACAGATAGAGGAATTAGATCCGTATTAGATCTAGAGATTTGGAAGTGCTAATTAAAGGTAAGTGGGAATATTATATATTTTTATATAATATTAGATTACATCATTGCAGATCTATTCCTTTATGCCCGAGTCTGATAATTTAATTTTAAGTGAATTCATATATATGAAATGTTGAAGACTGTAAACTTGCCTATAAGTTTTTATTGGTAATTATAGAAGTGTAATGATTAGATTTAATTCTGTATTTGCAAAATGATTTTGGTTATCAATTTTATGCCGGTTAGTTAACTGAAAACATAATGAGGGATTTTATTCAATTTGATATTGTTGATTGAGACCGAAAATAAAGTTAATTGAACTTTTGGGATTTTAGTGATATTTTATTTCATTGGAATGTATATCATTGTAAGTGAATTTTGATATACTGCTAAGTTTAAATTTAGCAAAAGTGTAATGTTTGAAATCAAAAGGAATAAATATATGTCTATAAAAAAAAGATGTACAAAATAAAGATAGCTACTCTTTGTATTATCTATTTCACTAAATAAAAACAGAACTTCTTGTAATTACAAACATCGTATAAACCATCTCTTTGTGATAAAATATGAAACTTTAATCTGCAATAGTTATTTGTTAAAGTTTAGATTCCAAATTATTAAAATATAGAAAATCCCAAAGGTGTAATGGTTAAATAAGAATGAAACTAAAAAGTTAACAAAGTGAAAAACCAATGAAAAAGGAAGTCTAGGTGATATGTAAGAAAAGGAAGGAAAATGAAATGGATTAAGTCTGATAATTGAATGAAATGAATTAAGTTTGATAATTTAATGAAATGGATCAAGTCATATAGTTAGCTGAAATGAATTAAGTTTGACAATTGAATGGAACAGATTAAGTCTGATAGTTAAATGAAATGGAATAGAAATCGAAGTTGAACTAATGAATGTAGTTGTAATGATATTGATGGTAGAAAATGGCAAGCGGTAAATGAATTTGATAAGTGAAAAGTTAAACGCATAGTAAAATGAAGACCTAAGGTTAAACATAAATGATGTAAATGCAATAAAGAAAATGTAAGAAGAATAAATATACTTACATATAATTTATGTATACGTATATCCTCGAATATGTGTTTATGATGGGTGTGAGCAATTATAAATTGTCTGTTATAGTTATAGAGAATAGATGACTTAAGTTTATTTAACTAGGTTAAGATGCAAGAAACAGATCTAACCAATAGAACCCGTAGAGAGTGTATGCTTGCGTATAGATGAAGAAATACCCTCAAGTAGGTAGGTTCTTAAAAAGGAATCTCCATGATTGCAGGCAATACGCTGACCTTTTATGGACATCAAGACAGTACTTGCACTAGTAGTCTACTTCACATTTGTCAGAGGAGGGTATTTCCATGATTGCACTAGGCAATCTAAATGGATGATGGATGGGATCAGACTTATGCAATAAGGCGTGCAAAGGTTGTCTAGTGTAGGTATCAAAATAAGGGGTAGAAGTTGCATGTTTAGCGAGCTCAACATCGGTCCCTTACGATCAACAGAATGGATAGGATTACACCTAACCGACCTCTTCTGCCTACTAGTATTGATTTATTTGGTTTATGCACCGTCATAGTTGTTTGTTAGTCTGTTTGATAGGGGAGGATAGTTAAGCCATATAAAGATTCCTTTAAAACACAGATGGGGTGGAGGTGGGGCAGGAAATTCATGATATACGAAGCATGTAAATGTGAAAATTCTAGAAGAATACAGGACCTTATGGATTGGTGGCCATTGATGTGCATTATAGGATTTCCTCGAGTAATGTGACGATCATGATGTAGCAAGATGACGAATCCTTACGAGAACTAAGCGATAGATACTACTGGGGATAATATCTAGATCCATTAGTGGATGAAGGGATACAAATACTTATATATAAATATAGATCTACATGGTGTAGATGGGAACAATTCGTATGTAGTGATGTGGTCATAGCGACTAAGGAAAAATATAACATGGAAAGAAATGGTGAACAACCAACATAAGCTAGTATTATGGGTGAGAAGTGCATAATTTACGGATCATCAAAATGTTATACTAACTCCCTTCTTATTACAGCCCATGGGATTTAAAAGAGCGGGTTCTGGTATTGTTTTGGAGCAGTGGTCTGGCCGAGGCACTTGACTTTGAGGTGTCTGTTCTGGTTTAACAATTATTATGATCAATTATATTTACTTATTTCCGCTATGAGTTATTACCATTAGTGTTCTTATATAGCTTCTCTTTTGTAGGATACCAAACTTACTATCCGTGTTTTAGTGAACTTTGATTTTTGGATTAGTGAAAATCTAGACCCACTAGAGTGTGGGTTGTTACATTTGGTTTCAGAGCTAAGGTTGGTCAATTTTGAAAATTTTTTAGGAAACATTGAGTGAACATATTTGTTTTTTGACTATAAACATAAGAAGTATATGCTAAAATCCTAAGATGTCCATCTATAGAGTAGTCGCATATAGAAAAGTCCCTAAACTTAGATAGTACATGAATCCCTAGTCAGGCCTTAATAGCCCAATGATTGTCGATCCCTGTTTAGTTGCTGATTGATAATGTACAACTGGTCCAAATAAACGAAAAATAAGAGTCCATTTATTAGGGATAATGAAAGGTGAAGAAGTTTCTAAAGAAGAGTGTGAAATGGTCACTCTTAAGTAATAATTGGATTTTTGGATTTGGAAAGAAGGACGTCTTGGGAGTAGTTAGAAGTCCATTTTGAGTCCAAATTAAAAATAAGAATTTTTTGTGAAAAAAAGTATAAATTGTATACTTTAGAAAAGACTTTTAATGAAAAGGTAAGTAAATGTTGAATTTGGAAAAAAATGTCTATCACAAAGGTTTTGTAAGAGATTCCTTTTGGAAGGAAGTGATAAAGCGATATAGCTTATGAATCTTTCTATATAATGAAAGTTTTCAAGATATCAAATATTTTTATGGGTGGACAATATAATTCGTGTATAAATCGGAATAGGGTCAATGGTATAGAAAAGTAGATTTAAAGTCTTAAAAATTAAGTCATAAGTGGTTTTCCTATAATAGTTTAGGTAAAAAGGATGGTAAATTAAGCGAGGTTGACTTGTTGTAATTAAGTTGAGATTTGATGTATTTTAATTCATTGGAATGAAAAGAGATAATAAAATAAGTTTCTCCGAATCAATCAAGTTATAAATAAAGATGTTTTGTTTGAAATAATAAGGAATGTAATGCAAAGGAACCGATGTGCAAGATATCGAAAATTTTGTATTTTGTATTGTCCATTTCAATAAATAAAATGAAATATAATTTCTTGTAATTTCACACAAAAAATGAATCCTCTTTTAAGCGATTCATAGAGAATTATAGCATTAACGATTCCTCTTGGAGGGAAAAGCAGTTCCAATGCATTTAAATATAGAATCCTTAAGTATAATAAAAAATGATAGTCAATTATATTAAAAAATGCTAGTAACCAAATTAGAGAAGCAAAACAAAAGGAAAATGGACATTTTCCATTGTTTTGCGCATCTATTTCTAGTGTCTATTAGAAGTCCCACTTCATTATGTTAGAAACCCTTCCAAATATTGGTGCAGTGAGAGTACGAGATTAAGAAAAATAATAGGATGATATTTCTCCTTATCTACTCCAGTTTTTATAATATAGAAGTTATGAAAGTTGTTTTGAAAACATGTAATGTATATTTTTGAAAGAAATGGTTTATTGAAACAAATAAGCTTTTGAAAGAAAAAATTAATAAATGGTTGAACTAAAAGTCCTAAATTTTTAATAAGAGTTAGAATGGTCTTTAAAAGAAAAAGCTGATTTGATTTCAAACTTTGAATTGTTAAAGTACCTTTTTAGAGTTTAGTGAATAAGTTAATTTCAAAAATCTTAAAAAGTAATTCTGAAAAGGATTAAGACATCAAGTATTTTTGAATTTAATAAAAGTTTCCAAGTAGCACTTTTGAAGACGGAAGTTTTATGATTAAATATTTCAAAATACCAAAATTTTAATAAAGACCAAACAAGAATTTTAAATGTAGCTTAGATAAGAGTTAGTGCATAAGTGGGATGAAGAAAAGAATAAAGCTACGATGGAGACAACTATGACTATTTTTGAAATAGTAACAAAAAAATCCCCGTAGAGTGTGAATGACACTAGAAAGAGCCTAGGAATGTTATTTGGTATATGTATAAACCATAAAGAGGACATTAAAGTACACTTCTATAAGTTTTGGATATGCCTATAGGAGGCTCATGGATAAAGGAAATATCAAGGATTGAGAATACTACCAAACGAATAGGATTAAGAGAAGATGGCAGCAGTGGGTAATGGGGTGGTAAACACATATGGAGGATATGGTTTGAATTAAGTTGGGGAAGCAAGAGAGGAATTGGAAAGGTTATTTCCCTAAGCTTAGTTGTCATTTGGTATGAAGATTTCATAGATTATATTTCTTATCCACTCCGGTGAAAAGAGACATAGTTATTTCATAATTGGTATGGAATGGAAAAGATGAATATACCTTGTTCATCGAAAGTAATAAAGAAACGATAAGATATGAAGATTGTTATAGAGGGATGGCCTGTTAGAAATGTCCGTTCTTGCAGTAGTAGTTAGTGGTGTTGTATTTCCTTCCAGTGTTTTCGTAGGTTGTAAGCATTAGTTTTGCTATGAACTGTGATGTTTTGGTAAATGTTCCTTTTTATGTGCTTTCTAGGTGGACCAGGATGATTTGAGAGAATGTGTTTTCGAAAAGAATAGAAATTTTTTGAAGAATAAAATTTCAATAAACGGTGGATAGAAGCACGGAGTGTTAAGCCTTGGGTCAATATTTATGTACCTCGAAGGCTGAGTGCTGGTTGATATAAATAAGAAAGAAAAGTTTCTAAGAACATAAAAATTGACTGCACAATTAAGTGAGGCCTATTGTGGATGGTTGATGGTTGACTCGGAAAAACTATTTATAAAATGTAACTTACATCTATTTTGAAAAAGTAAAAAAATTTATGAAATTTTTTCGATACACATATATACCTATCTTTGAAAAGATTTTAAAAGTTAAGCATTTAAAGTTGTAGAAATTTCAAAGTACGCATGCTAATTTAGGGAATAATCGGTAAGTCGATTAATGTAGATTTTACTATGAATGGTAGTCGTAGTAAAATGGATATGGTGAGCAACAAGGAAGCTGTTTTGTTTATGGAAGTTTTTTGAGGAACCATGTCGATGGGGGAAATTTAAAAAGATTGATTTTTGAAACAAGTTTTTGAACTTTAAAAAATATTAAAGTTGCTTGTGCAAACTATACTTGGGAAATTAAGAAAAGAATTGAAGGCAAAGGAGTAGATCCCATGGTATAATGGAAAAATGTTACATAAAAGAATGATCGAAATATGGAATTTTCCATCTAGACCCTTTTCAAGAAAACGATATATGTTTTGAAAACTAATTTTTTCTAAATATGGATGTTAACAGTGGTGTGCTAGGAATTTGGATGGTATGGATTTGATGAAAGATTGGTTGAACTACACTCTTATTTATAAAGGTGTGGGAAAATTTAGATGAAAAGGTACTTTTGATTTTTCAAAAAGTTGCATTCATGTAAAACTACAAATATATTTAGGATGATAGCATCATACTTTAGAAATTGATTTAAAAGGAGATCATTCAAATAGGAGGCGCCAATTAGAAATTATTGTTCATGCATATCATATGTATTATGATGCGCTATGCATTTATGCACGGATGGTTGAAAATTGGTTGTATGCTAATTGATGTTTGTGTAGAATGGATGTGCGCAATGGTTTATATGATCGAACTCTTTGTAATTTCGAGGACAAAATTCTTTAATGGAGGAGATTGTAACACCACGTGTTTTTATGTTAATTAATTAAAATAGGAATTAAATAATAAACACTAAGAAAAATGGAATTTTAACAAGTGTTGGAATTTGGCCACTAAATTTATACTATTGAATTGGTGGTGATTTTCTAATCAATTTTCATATATATATATATATATATGTATATGTATATATATATATATATATGTATACACTTTTGCAATTGGATTTCAAACAAAAAATTAACAACATTTGAATTTTCATAGTAGAAAATAATTATATATGCAATTAGGGAAATAGTTTGAAAATAATTAATGATTGATTAACACCTTAAAGTTAACGGTAGCTTAACGTTTAAGAAAATTAATTAAGGCATAAGATGACACTAGTTAACATTAATTGGAGAATAAATTGTAACATATCAATTAAATCAACCAACAATTAAAAATACACTATATTTGACCTAGTCGGGTCGACCATGAGCAGTGTGGCCCAGATCTAATCCAGTTGCATCTGCTGGTTAGCGTTGATTTGAACCATTATAAACTACGGCCTAGGGCTTCACTTCCAACTCATTATTTTTGTATTAAGCACGAAAGCTTTGCCATTTTCCTTTCTCCTCCAAAATGTCTAATTAAATTGAAATAGATCTAGATTGCACAGATACACTTTGGAGAATAATAGGAAACAACATAGGATAGAAATAGGTTCAAATTACGTTGCTACATCAAAGGTAAACTTTAGATCTGGTTCTAATTAATAAATCTAAATCTCTTTTCTCTAATCCAATTTTTAATGAGCTCTTATAAATATAGCCCGTGGATCTAAACAAGGAGTCAAAAAGCGAAGAACACGGATAGCAGGGTTAAATCTGGACTAAATCCAAGATTTGGAAGCGCTAGTTAAAGGTAAGTGTGAATTATTATGCATTGTTATATAATATTAAATTATATCATTGCAAATCTCTTCCTATATGTCTGATTCTGATAATTTAATTTTAAATGAATTCATATATATAAATTGTTAAAGACTATAAACTTTCTTATAAGTTTTTATTGATAATTACAGAAGCGTAATGATTAGATTTAATTCTTAGTTGCGAAATGATTTTAGTTATCAAGTTTACATAAGATTAGTTAATTGAAAACATAATGTGTTGGGATTTCATTTTAGTTGATATTGGTAATTCATATAGAAAATAAATCTTATTGGATTTTTGGGATTTTAGCGATATTTTAATTCATCGAATATATATAATTGTAAGTGGATTTTCAAATACTATCAATTTTAAAGTTAGCATAGGTGTTATGTTAGGAATGAAAAGGGACAAAAATTTGTCTACAAAAGAAATAGATGCATAAAATAAAGGTAGTTACTTTAATTTCAACTGTCTATTTCAATAAATAAAAAGTGAACTCCTCGTAATTACAAACATTGCACAAACCATCTCTTTGTTACAAAATATGTAAAATTTACTATGTAATAGTTAATTGTTAAAGTTTATATTCCAATTTATTAAAATGTAGTAAATCTCAGAGGTCTAATATTAAAATAAGAATGAAACTAAAAAGTTAATAAAGTGAAAACCAACGAGAAAGGAAGTCTGAGTAATAGGCAAGAAAAAGAAATTGGAAATGTAATGGACTAAATTTGATAATTGAATGAAATGAATTAAATCTGGCAATTGAATGAAATGAATTAATTTTGATAATTAAATGAAATGGAATAGAAATCGAAGTTGAACTAAAGAATGCAATAGCGACGATATCGATGGAGGAAAATGCGTAGTAGTAAATAAATTTGAAAAGTTAAATGCATAACAAAATGAAGACCTCAGGTCAAACATAAAAGGTGTAGAAGTAGTAAAGAAAACGTAAGAAGAATAAATACAAATGAATATGAATATGTATATATGTAGCCTTAGATACGCGTTCATGATGGGTCCGCATAATTATAAATTGTCCGTTATAATTATATAGTATGGACGACTTAAGGTCATTAAACTGGGTTGGGATGCTAGAAACATATTTAACTAATAGGACCCTTTGGAGAGTATATGCTTGCATATAGATGAAGGAGTATCCTAGAGTCTGTGGGTGCTTAGAAAGGAACCTCCATAATTGTAGGATATGAGTAGACCTTTTAAGGATGGCGAGACTGTACCAGCACTAGTATCCCCCTTTAAATTTGTTAGAGGAGGGTATTGCCTTGATTGCACTAGGCAATCTAAATGGACAATGGATGAGGTCAGACTATGCAATAGCGCACACAAAGGTTGGCGTGCATGGGTACAAAACCAAGGAGTAGGAGTTGAATATTTAGCGACCCCGACATCGGCCCCTTGTGGTCAACGGGAAGGATACGGTTACACCTAGCCGATTTCTAATGCCTACCATGATTGATTTAGTTGGGTTATGCACCGCCATGATTATTTGTTAGTCTATTTGATAAGGCAATGCAAGAGATTCCTTCAAAACACAGGTGGGTGGAGGTGTGCGGGCCATAAATCCACGATATATGAAGAAGGCAAAGGTTAAAATCCTGGAAGAACACATAGCCTTATAGCCAGGAGGTCGTCGATGCACACTATAGGATTTCCTCGAGTGGTACGACGATCATGATGCAGCAAAATGATGAATCCTTATGAGACGCTGAGCGATAGATACTAGTGGGGATAGTATCTAGGTCCATTAGTGGACAATATGATATATATACTTATATATATAGATATAGATCTATACAGTGTAAAAGAGAATGGTTACCGTAGCGTTGTAGTCGTAGCGACTAATGATAAGTCTAACATAAAAGGAAATGGTGAAAAATTGACATAAGCTAGTATTATGTATAAGATGTATAATTTACTAGTACTAGAATGTTGTTCTGGCTCTCCTCGTTACAACCCACGGGATTTAGAAGGGCAAGCACTGGTACTGTTTTAGAGCAGTGGTCTGGCTGAGGCACTTGACATTTGAGATGTTAATTCTAGATCAATAATTATTATAATCTATTATATATACTTATTTTCACTATGAGTTATTACCATTAGTGCTCTGATCTAGCTTCTCTTTTGCGGTATACCAAACCAACGATTCATATTTTAGTGTACTTTAGTTTTCGGGTTAGCGAAAATCTAGGCCCACTGGAGTGCCTTTCATAAAGCATAATCACATTACTTAGAATGCCACATGGCCATTTTCGTTGACTACTAATTGCCTTCCACAAAAATACAACCCTTAAGCTCATACGTCTCAAGGAGGGTGTTAAGCTAAGAGAAGTTGCCTTCTCCGCCACCACTGATGTACGTTTGTAAAAACCGATGTACGTAATATTTATAAATGCAATGTCAAA
Source organism: Allium cepa (assembly GCA_030765085.1). Lineage (NCBI taxonomy): Eukaryota > Viridiplantae > Streptophyta > Magnoliopsida > Asparagales > Amaryllidaceae > Allium > Allium cepa. The sequence goes on from CM060939.1 coordinate 57,205,248, forward strand.
CAAACATCCATACAAGTTGTCTAGGAACAGGTAAAACCGAAGGTACTTTCCTACCACATCCTGTCGAGAAATCCCTAGGATTAGTAGCGAAGAGTTCTTACATTGGATATTTCATAAAGAAGAGACCGCTGCTACTATATGTGTATTGGGATTTTAACCTCAAACGATCAACAAGCAGTCCCCACTACGAAAATCCTGAATATCAATATCATCATAAGCAACCTGCACAATCGTCATATATATGTTGGTCCGAAGTGGTTTTTAGATAAATCTAATCCCGGTATCTTCGCACCAACAACACAAAAGCATTTCTCAACCTCACACAGAAACTAAGTCTCATAGACTTAACACGTCTCCAACTTTCAACTTGCTATTCTTCAGGCTAAGAAGGAAGCTCAATAGATTGGAGTAATACTCCGCACTACATGAATCAACATCCTCAACACAAACGATAATCAAGCCTGCACAGAAGGCTACGTACTAACTGTACGATTAAATAGCTCCCACATCAAGTCGAGGAACTAAAATTTGGCCAATTTCGATAGTAGGTTATTTGACTATCAAAGCAAATAAACAAATATTCAGCACCATACCAATCACTGGGCCCTTTTAATTAATCTTTTACTATTAAATCACATTCCAAATATTCACTTCAAATTATCTTTAAAAATATATAATCTCAAAACCATTTCAATATTGAAAAACATTTCCATATACTTATTTAATAACAAGTAATCCACAAATCAATTATTTTCAACATTTAGAAAATATGTCATATACTTAAATCACGATTAAGTGTATTTTATTATTTTAAGGAAAATATTTTCTTCAACACATTTATTTGATTCAGAACGAATGCTGCGTAAAACATCGTTATGATAGCATAGGGATTCGAAAATAAGATAGATATATAAATCCTATATACTATGCAAAACATTTCCTTTCGGAAATCATTTACTATAACAACAGTGTTATTGTCCATCATTTTCTTGTATCTCGAAAAACATCTATTTTGATAATGAATGTTGAAATCTGTGTATTCGATACTTAACACATTTTATAAACATCTTTAAATCTTTTAACTATATTTAAATACCACTTACCAAAAATATCCATTTTATTTAATATATTATTCACTGTCCAAAATCGTGAATATATATCATTTACCAAATTTAATATTTCTACACTTTTATTTCAAAGATTTATCCACTGTTCAAAATCATGGATATACTTCTCAACTCAAATTCATTATTATTTCAACATTTAATTTAAAGGATTATCCAATGTCCAAAATAGTGGATTTAATGCCTAATCAAATTCAACACTTCTACATATTTAATTAAAGGATTATCCACTGTCCAAAATCAATGATATATCTCCTTTAATAAGTTTACATATTTACTTATCAAATTCAATCGATTTCGGATTTATAAAACAGTCACATTATATTTTATAAAAACTTCCATATACCGAATTCCTTTATTAACCAATTCCATTTACCTCATTCATAGGCCAAATCCAATTTATAAGTTAATTACTTATAATTCTCTTATTTACAAAATCATTCACTTTATAACTTCACAATTATAAATCTTATTCACTTATAAAATCCATTTATAACTTCCATTCAACATTTACAAAGCTTCTTTACAATTTCATCACTTTTGATTTATAAAAATCCAATTTTATAAATCTTATATGTATAAACCGTTTATAATTATTTCAAAAACTCAATTTAAACTATTTTCAAAATAGTTAACTCCATATTTCAAAAATCACATTCTGATTATATTTTCCAAATATCATAATTTTTATAACATAAAATTATAACATTTATTTATTTAAAATAAATCAATTTCCTTAACAATTTAAAATTTAATAAAATATATATTTCCAAAATCACTTGAAAATCCTTTTAAATTTGGAAATTATCACTTTAACATTTTTAAATTACCGAAAATAGGCCCAATGTTGCAATAGCACCAAATATATCAATCACGACATCCAAAACATCATATATCATATGATAACATAATATATCATAATATCTGTAAATAAAACCAATACTAGTGAGGAATCGAGTTGGATCCCTCCAATCTATCACCTGCAACAAATATACTTATTAGAATATGTGTATAATGTCCGTTTCGAAGCAGATGCGCATACAAAGGGTCATCCGCTCATACATGAGAACGTATAGGGTCATGTGCTCCAATAGGCAGGTATATATCCAAATACCAATCGATATATATACAATATATCATAGATCATCCACATAATCATCAATCATCATAAATAATATTATTTCTCACTTATATAAAAATATCAGTGAGTCAGAAAGAGTAAGTTGTACTCACATGTCTGCAATAGCAGTTGTAGTGTTTTATTCCGAATAAAATTAAACAGGCGTTTAATTTTACCCAAAATTACTGACGCAGCGTAGGAAGCGAATTCGATGATGTAAATCGAATCCGTCCAGGATCTCACACGATTAGCGGAAATAATTGGTGAATCGATGATAAATCGATGAATTTAAGAATACCGAAAGGCCCAAATCCCTTGATCACGAGGATACCGGACTATAGCAATCTGCGACACGTTGATCGCGCACGATACCGTGAGAGAAGATCTTCAATTCTTCAGACGTTGATCAAGCGCACTTGATTCCGTGAATTGGCTTCAACAATCGTTGATTCGAGCGCACTCGAATACCGAAAGTAGAGATAGGAGATTACACTTAACTGCCAATTTAATGGAGGCACAAAGCTTCACAAACAAAAATTTATTCAAAATTCAACAACCACAAATAACCCAACACGTCCCTATTTATAGGGTTACAACTCACACTAGGTCGTTCACGACCTAACACCACGCGATCTGCGACCTAATACAGAAGCACGTGACTTAACAACAAAACGCAATACAACACGTATTCGACCTAACATAAAGCAAATACAACAACGCGACTCAACGTATATACATACGACCCAATATATACAACACAATGACCTAAAGTACAACTCACGTGACCTAAAATCAACGACCTAAACAAAACAATCAGCGACTTAAGGAATTGGCAGCGACTTTACTTCGTTCACGACCTAAAATCAACAACGACTCAAGAAACGGAGAGTGATTCGCGACCTATCTCTTCGTTCGTGACCTAAGGGGAATTCAGCGAACTAACAAACCATCAGCTCGTTCGTTCCTTCACCTCCGCGACCTTGGTCAGGTCGTCATGTCGTTCGCGAGTTAGCATAGGTCGCTCGCGACCTACTGGAGCTTCTTGCATGCGCGACCTAAGGAACACGGCAGAGCGACTCAAGGCGGAGCGACCTAGGGTGGAGCTTCGACCTATTGGAGCGGTTTGGGCCTCTTCGCCGCGACCTAGGGCAGCGCCTTAGGGATGAGGATCGGCGATATCGAATTGATCGAATTGAGGTATGCGCTTCATTATCCTCCCCTTGTTGGAAGGAATTTGTCCTCAAATTCACACTCTCATCATCTTCGATAGGTTCCTCCTCATAATACGCAATTAAGTGTTTGACATTGAAAACATCAGAAGTATGAACCTCTTCCGGCAAGCTTAACTGATACGCATTATCATTGATCTTCTTTATGATTTCTAAAGGACCAATCTTTCTAGCAGCTAGTTTGTTGTAAGTACCAACAGGAAATCGATCCTTAGTCAATAGTACATATACAAAATCTCCTTCTTTGAAGACAACACTTATTCGTTTCTTGTCCGCCATTTGTTTATACTTATCATTCGTCTTCTCCAATCGTTCCTGAACGATTCTATGGCATTCTGTCAATCCATCAACAAAATCAGCAGCCCGCTTAACTGTCCCCTTCGGTTGTGGCACTATTGTCAAATCCAGCGGCCCCTTTGGTAAGCTTGAATATACAATTTGAAATGGATTGAAACCCGTACAACGGTTAGTAGCATGATTATGAGAAAACTCCGCTTGACATAACTTCACATCCCAACTTTTCAGATTATCCTTCACAAGACACCGTAATAAATTTCCCAGTGATCCGTTCACAACCTCCGTCTGTCTGTCTGTCTGCGGATGATAAGCGCTACTAAATTTCAACTTTGTTCCCACCATCTTCCACAAACTTAGCCAAAAATGACTCAGAAATCTATTATCCTTATCTGAAACCATAGATTCTGGTAAACCATGTAAACGATAGATCTCTTTGAAGAACAACTGTGCCACATGAACTGCATCCGCCGTCTTCTTACAAGCAACAAAATGTACCATCTTCGAGAAACGGTCCACCACAACATAGATAGAGTCATTTCCCCGTTGAGTCCTTGGCAAATTCAACACAAAGTCCATGCTTACGTGAACCCACGGTTTTGTAGGAATAAGTAAAGGCATATACAGTCCCGCATTTGTAGCTGTCCCTTTCGAAACTTGACAAACATGACATCTTCGAAAAAAATTTCAACTTCCCTCCTCATAGAAGGCTAAAAATATGATTGAGAAATCAATTGCAATGTTCGGTCTCTACCGACATGTCCTTCCTCATGCAGCTCCTTCACTATCTTCATTCGCAAGCTACAATCTGGTACGCACAATCGATTCCCCTTGAATAAGAATCCATCCACCAACACAAACTCAGCAGTACTCCCATCCTTGATTTTCTCAACAATCTTCACAAAGTAAGGATCCTCCTCAAACAACTCTGGCAATAGTTCAAATCCTGTCACTTCAACCTTCATCGTTGTCAACAAATGATTCCTTCGACTTAATGCATCTGCCACACGATTTGTCACTCCCGACTTATGCTTCACAACGAACGTAAACTGTTGTAAGTAAGCAATCCATGAGGCATGCCTAGATGTAATCTTGTCCTGCCCTTGCAAATGTTTCAATGCTTCATGATCAGTATACAGAACAAACTCCTTCTGAAATAGATAATGTCTCCAATGCTTCACAGCTTGAACAATCGCGTAAAATTCCACGTCATAAGTGCTATATCTCAACTTGGCTCCAGACAATTTCTCACTGAAATAAGCAACTGGTCTTCCATTCTGACTCAATACTCCACCAATCCCAACCTTCGAAGCATCAGTGTGTAACTCGAACAATATACGAAAATCCGGCAGTACCAGGATAGGTGATGTCGTCAAAAGTGTCTTGATCTTCTCAAAAGCTAACTATGCTTCCTCTGTCCACACGAACTTCTTTCCTTTCATGCAATCGGTTACAGGTGCCATCACACTGCTAAAGTGTGGAATGAATCTTCGATAAAAAGATACCAACCCATGAAAACTCCTTACTTACATAATTGTCTTGGGCTGTGGCCAACTCCTGACAGCTTCCACTTTGCTTTCATCCACTTGAATACCCTCCTTCGACAGAACATACCCTAAAAATAAAAAACTATGCGTCATGAACACGCATTTCTTCGTTGCAGCATAAAATTGTTTCTGTCGTAGTATCATCAACACTTCTCTCAGATGATGCAAGTGTTCTTCTGGGCTTCCACTATATATCAGTATATCATCAAAATACACCACCACGAACTTCCCAATAAACGGTCTAAAGATTTGATTCATCACCCGCATGAACGTACTGGGTGCATTTGAAAGACCAAACGGCATAACCAGCCATTCATACAACCCCTCCCGTGTCTTGAACGCTGTTTTCCATTCATCACCTGGTCTAATTCGAATTTGATGATAACTGCTCTTTAGATCAATCTTAGAAAATATAGTAGCTCCATTCAACTGATCTAGCAAACCATCCAATCTAGGCATAGGAAACTTGTATCGGACAGTAATCTTGTTTAATGCCCGACTGTCCGTACACATCCTCCACGTTCCATCCTTCTTCGGCACCAACAATGCTGGTACTGCACATGGACTGAGACTCTCCTGAACACGCCCTTGCTTAAGCAACTCTTCCACTTGCCTTCTCAACTCCTCGTGTTCTTTCGGACTCATGTGATAATGTGGCCTATGCGGTAAAACAACACCTGGCACTAGATCAATTTGATGTTGTATGTCTCTCAACGGTGGCAATTCTTTTGGCAACTCTTCAGGGAATACATCTTCAAATTCTTCCAGCACTGGCTTTACTTCTTCAGGAACTTCCACCACTTCACTACTCTCACGTCCAATCAACAAAAACACTTCAGGTTCCTCCTCCACTTCTTTAACAAACTCCTTCAAAGTCAACAGAGTCTTTAATTCTTCAATCTCCTCCAACTTGTTTTCTTCTTGTCGTCGCTTCTTAGGAACTAAAGTGATTTTTGTGCCTTCAAACATGAAACTGTAGCTGTTGGTACGTCCATCATGTTGCACTGCTCTATCATACTGCCATGGTCTCCCTAACAATAGATGACATACATCCATATCCACAACATTGCACCAAATCTCATCTTTATATCTCTTCCCAATCGAAAAATTCACACAAGCCCTTCGACAAACCTTCACTTCACCACCCTTCCTCAACCAAGCTAACTTGTAAGGTTTTGGATGCTTCTCTGTTTTCAATGCTAACTTCTGCACAGCCTCTGTAGAAATAATATTATCACAACTGCCCACATCCATAACAAACTTGCAAACCTTCCCCAGAATAGTGCATGTCGACTGAAAAATGTTGCTTCTCAACCAGCTAGAATCATCCTCTTGCTTTGGTGTCAAACATGACCTCCTCATCATCAAATTACAACCCTCATCTCCCGACAATTCTTCTTCCTCCTCAACCAGTAATGAATTAGAACATTTTGCATCTGCATCCTCATCTTCAACCTCAGCAATCATTGCCCGCTTCTTCGTCTTTAGACATTCATTGCTCTTGTGGCCAAACTCTTGACAATTAAAGCATTTGATACTACTATTGACCTTAGTCTTAGCAATTTCACTACCAACCAGTTTTGCAATAGCCTTGGAAACATTCGCATTGCTACTAGCCCTTTTATTTGATTGTTGGATTTTGTAAACACACCACCTCCTCGTCTTACCTGCTTCTCCCAAGCCAACGCTTTCTGGTGCGCTTCGGCCACAGATCTAGGGTCAAACATATTTACCATGTCCTGGATCTTGATCCTCAACCCCCCAACAAATCTAGCGGTCAACTGTTCTTCCGTCTCCATGATCTCATTTCGAGAAATTAGTTGATAAAACTCGTCAGCATGATCATTAACAGTCTTTGTCCCCTGCCTTAGATTTTGTAAGCGTTGATACATAAGAGATTGATAATTGTAAGGTAAGAAAGTAGCTTTCATTAACTTCTTCATCTTCTTCCATGAAACAACCTTTGACTTTCCCATCCGTTCTCGTGTTAGTTTTGTTTGCTGCCACCACGCCATTGCTCTCCCTCTCAAACGAGTAGCAATCAACTTCACTCTATGATCATCCAGAACCTCCTTGAAATCAAAGGTCTCTTCAGCATTAGATAACCAATCTAGAAATTCTTCAGCCTGCATACCACCCTTGAACTCTGAAATTTCAATTTTCATTCCGGACTCCCATTTGTGATCATACTCTGAATGATTTCTTCCTTGGCTTCGATTTCGACTATGAACACTACCACCATCAAACTCCTCATCAAAATCTGATGCATATCGTTGTCGATCATGACCACTAACATTTCTACCACCACCATTTCTTCGATCTCCATTCCTCTGATCACAATAATCCACCTCTCTCCGATTTCGTTCATTAACATTCCTATCACGATCGTCAACATTCCTACGATCAGGATCTCCTCTTCTCTCCCGATCTGACTGTGGTGAAACTCTATTTCCCCCATGAATTGATTCAGGTGAAACCCTTCTTCTACTTTGGTTCATTTCAAGCATCATTCTCTCCAATCGACCGATCCCTTCATTCAACTTCTCAGTGAAACTCTCATTGATTCGTTGCTCCATTTCATCTGCCTCTTCTCTTCCATACAAAGCATTAATATTACGATGACGTTGAGCTCGTCTCGGTGGCATGATTGAACTTCAACAAATTCAAAAAAATTCAAACACTTTCCGATCTTTGATCCAAATGATATGGATCGAAACTCTCAACTTATTGCAACTTCACGATGAACACGATGAACACCAAACTTCTCAACAATTGCAAATCTGAACTCCAAACTTCAAATGACGCAAAACCCAATTCTCCAAATGATGCAAACTTCTTGCGATCAAGCTCTGATACCAAACTGAAGCAGCGTAGGAAGCGAATTCGACGATGTAAATCGAATCCGTCCAGGATCTCATACGATTAGCGGAAATAATCGGTGAATCAATGATAAATCGATGAATTTAAGAATACTGAAAGGCCCAAATCCGTTGATCATGAAGATACCGGACTTTAGCAATCTTGGACACGTTGATCGCGCAAGATACCGTGAGAGAAGATCTTCAATTCTTCGAACGTTGATCAAGCGCACTTGATTCCGTGAATTGGCTTCAACAATCGTTGATTCGAGCGCACTCGAATACCGAAAGTAGAGATAGGAGATTGCACTCAACTACCAATTTAATGGAGGAACAAAGCTTCACAAACAAAAATTTATTTAAAATTCAACAACCATAAATAACCCAACACGTCCCTATTTATAGGGTTACAACTCACACTTGGTCGTTCACGACCTAACACCACGTGATCTGCGACCTAATACAGAAGCACGTGACTTAACAACAAAACGCAATACAACACATATTCAACCTAACATGAAGCAAATACAACAATGCGACTCAACGTATATACATACGACCTAATATATACAACACAATGACCTAAAGTACAACTCAAGCGACCTAAAATCAATGACCTAAACAAAACAAACAGCGACTTAAGGAATTGGCAGCGACTTTACTTTGTTCACGACCTAAAATCAACAGCGACTCAAGAAACGGAGAGTGATTCACGACCTATCTCTTCGTTCGCGACCTAAGGAGAATTCAGCGAACTAACATATCATCAGCTTGTTCGTTCCTTCCCCTCGGTGACCTTGGTCAGGTCGTTATGTCGTTCATGAGTTAGCATAGGTCGCTCACGGCCTACTGGGGCTTCTTGCACGCGCGACCTAAGGAACACGGCAGAGCGACTCAAGGTGGAGCTTCGACCTACTGGAGCGGTTTGGGCCTCTTCACCGCGACCTAGGGCAGCGCGACTCAGGGAGGAGGATCGACGATCTCGAATTGATCGAATTGAGGTATGCGCTTCATCAATTAAACTAGCTCAAATAAATCCCAATCCAACTCCATAATATAGTGCTCGTCAATACGAGCCCAACGCAATTTGTTTCGTGTGAAACGGATCTTATATGAAGAAGTTATGAGGTTTTAAAGATTGTATAAATTTAAATATATATAAATTTACTATTTTTTTTACTTCACTGGATCTGGGATGTATGTTTTCAACTCAAAATCCTGGGCATTCGCAAGTGCTTCTCTCCCATTCAAAATAGTCGTGAGCAAGAAACCCAAATACCGCCCGTTGCCCTAAATTAATGCGACCTATATACTGGACTTCATGACGATCAGAGGATGCCGTTCGAAGCGCCACTATGAACTCCACTTCTAGCATGAACGAAGCGAAGCTTGGTTGCTTCCTGGTCTCAAAAATTATGCGATAAGAACGTGAGAAAATTATCGTCGATCCATAGCATTAAATCCATTCTTGATTGTTGGATTTGTAGATCGTGTTAAATCTACAATTTTCCTTTAGAAATCGAAGCTTGAAAACGTATAGATTTATAGATTTTGAGGAAAGAAGTACCGAGTTTTCTGGCCATCTTATGCTAATGGAGGCTAGCCCTAGCCTGGATTAGGGTTTTGCAAAATAGAAAATAAGTTGGCTTTTATAGAAAATTTACGTGCACTATTCACTCGAAATTTTTTCAAACTCAAAATGAAGTGCGTCGCCCGACGTTTATAATGTTTTACTCCAATTCCGAACACAATGGAATATATATGGGGAGCCAATTCGATTGTATTTGAAAGATAGGTTTCAAATCGACTATTTAAATTTAAAATTCACTTAAACAAATTTCTACGCGTTTTAGCTTGCCCCACACTAACCATAAATCCAATTGACAAATATGAAATCTTCTTACAATAATATAACATTACAGATCCAATGAAACTAGTTTCGTAGAAATCCGAGACTGTTTGAAAAATAACCATTTGCACTTGTCAATTAAATATTAAAATATTCATTTTCTACGATTTAACTTTTAATTCAATTTTAAAAGTTCTCTAACATCATTTTACTTCAAATATAATTTAATACAACTTTATAAATCATTTCTATTCACATTAAATTCAATTTCCAATTATGTGCATAATTTCAAATATTAAATTAACAATTTAATTATCCAATCAAATCCAGATATTCGAAATATAATTTATTCATCTTATAACATTAACTTGTGAATGTTTAAAATCAATTAAAAATGCGAAATTCAAATGATAGAAATTCTGGGTCATTACATTCTCCCCTACTTAAAGGAATTTCGTCCTCGAAATTACCGAGTAAGAAAAAGCCACGAAATCCATTATCTTTTCAAAATAATTCGTTCAATTTAGATTTACCAAATCTCTAATTGTTTAACTTTACCAAAATCCAATAGTTAAACTTCTCACAAAAACTGTTCTAAGTTTCCAAATCCATTCATATTTATCTTTTCCAATTTCTCAACAAAAAAAATTTCTAACTCCTTAAATTTTCAAAAAAATTTGCCAGCGTCTCCTTTGTGCGGTTCGATCCTAGTAGGATCACAACACACACACACACACGAATATATATATATATATGTATATCACAAATATACATCTCATCTCACTAATGAGGCATCCCATAGGGAAAAAAGTATAAAAGTACGACATGTAATCCGAGATATGCACCTTATAATTATTAGCGAGCATATACGGCTAATATAGCGTGAAAACGAGCTCCAAATGCGAAGCAAGCGCCATCCGCACTTACTAAATACTCAACAAACAATGAGAAACATGTACATAGAAAGTAATATCAATATACAAAATATACTGATACAACAATTATATATGCCAATGTAGCAAATGCAATCGAAAGCAGCAAATCCAACATCAAACAACTATCAAACAACTAACATCCAACAAACCAATATCTATGCAATCAATCCATAACCAAAGCAATATAAATTCACTTCTCATTAATATTCAATGAATTGTTTTTTAATTTATTCACATTTGATTCATTAACATTGGACTTTAGTAACATTCATTTATTCAGTTAGTTTACATTCACTAATTTACATTCAAATTTGTTTACTTCCAAATCAAATCAAGTTCAATTCTATTTATTCCTACTTCATTTTCAATTTGAATTCAATTATTTAACATTTAATTTCACTAATTCAATTTCATTAACACTTAATGAATTTCTATTTACAATCAACTAACAACCATCTATCAACTAATGCATATTCAATATAACCAAATTAATTTACTTTACTTACATTCAATTTGGTTTAACCCGTTTAATTATTCAATTCCCAATTTCATTAGATTTTAATGAATTACACCTACATCCACTATTCCACATCAATTTACTTACATTCAATTGAATAACATTCAATTCGTATTTCATTTACTAATCTATTCCATTAGTTAAATTCAATTCATTCATTAATTCAATTGCTAATTCATTCTTACAACTAAAGTTGAATTTTTATATAACTCAAGTTCACATTCATTTACTTACTTCATTTATTAATTTACTTCGATGCCAAAATCAACTCATTCAACATTACTTAAGTTATATTCCTTTTCATTCTCACTTGCGTTTACTTTCACAATACAACTTAAGTTCATCTCTACTTTAAGTCAAATTTATATCCTTATTCAAATTCAGATTTCATTTTTCTTTACCAGAATTGTTTAACCATTTTAACAATGGTTTTACTTACATTTTCCCATTTTATAAGTTATATAACTTATTTACTAATTAAACTTCCATGAACATTTACCTAAGTATACTTCCATTTACATTTTTATAATTTCAAATCATATATTTATTATGTTAAGTCAAATTTGTTTCAACTTTACCAAAGTTAATTTTGTTTATTTCATATTATAAGCCGAAAACTTAATTCGCTTATATTTACCAATTTCAAGTTGGATTTCAAATTCAATTTTTTTATCAAAATAAATCTTAAATTTTCAATTTACTATTAGTAGCAAATCCATCACACAGAAACTCGAAAATGATATTGATGATGCTGCAGTCATCATCCTTATTATTTCCCAGCAATAGTAGTGAATTCGGTGCTTTATATTCTTTTAAAGATTCCATTTTACATTCATAAATCACATTTATAAACCTTTTATAACTTTACTTTTCACTTCAAGATTCATTCCAAATTTTATTTATCTTATCTAGATTTATAATAATATAATATCTTTAACTTTTTAAAAACAACTTTCAAAATAAACGGAATTCAACATTCTCAAATTCTTAGTTTAAATCCATTTTATTTCTAACTCATATTTATGAATATATTCATATAGTTTCATTTCTTATATATAAGATTATTTCACAATTGTAAATCATATTAATTATAATTTCATACTTATAATTCATTTGCTTATATAATTTATTCTTTTACAATTGTTGCTTTTAATTACATTATTCAAACAACTTTTATTAACTTATATTTTGTTTTCTTTTACATTTTCAACAACCAAACAATCAATTTATATACACTATAATAATTTATGAAAATTTATTCCCTTTATATATTAAATATAATCGAGGTAAAATTATTTCATTTACCCAATTTAAAATAATACTATGTCGACTTTCCTCGTTTAAGTGTTTGAAAATCCCTATCGATAATATGGCGTCCCACATGCCGACCAAAATTCACAAACAACTCAACAGATAAGCAAAAACAATATAAAACATTTTATATCACTAACAAATACGCGCTCATATATATAATACACTCAACTCAATCGAGGTTGTTACTATCCCTATCTATACTGAGTACACATCAAAGCTTAGGAATATGCAAAATCTAAGCTCTGATACTAAATGTGACGACCCGCAAATCCATACCCTCTGAATCGACAATAAACCACACATGTCCGACCCAAAAAGCACAGACAGAGGGAAAGTCTGGAGAAACAAAAGAAGAGAGAAGAAGAGAGGAGAAGAAAGAGAGAAGATAGAACCAAATAGAACAATACAGAATCTCACATCGCAGCGGAAAAAATTTAATATCCTATCAATGATCTTTACAAAACAGAAACTATATATATACATACATCAATCAGAGTTCAACAAAATAAACAATAGTTATCAGCCTGGACAGCTATAATAACATCTCCTCACAATTGCTGATAATATACAACAAGTAAGCACAACGGATAATCAGACAAAACATGTACGCGAATACGGAATGGAGATCTCCACCTCTCCTGCTGAAGCTCCAAAATACCAAATCTGGACCTGTAAATATGCTCGATCGGGCCCGAGCATTGAAAGGGAAGAACGTCCAGATCAGTCTGGCAAACCAGCGTGAGAAACACACTCTAATGAATTTATAAAATTACCAAACTTTTCATTTATCAAAGCAAAAGTATCTCGTAAGACAACCTACACATAAACATGGGCATTTTTACCTTACGATAACTAAGTCATTTCTTTCATATCAAATCCTCTTATATTATATTAGTGTCTAGTATGTACAAATAATATTAATCATAGTCGAAATGGTTACCCATATAGCATTTCGAGGCTATTCATTATGCCTTTACAATCGCAGCTCGTAGTGGGGTTTGGATTTCAATACAAATGACCAGGTGAAGGGACTACCTTCCAAAAGGGTACACCTCTAGATGGATGTCTCGAGGCACATAACATCTTCCCTCTACCAACAAAAGACCGACCCATCTCTATAACTAGATGGTACCGAATATGTCATCCTCTAGTCTTTATCAACCTTCACCGTGGGCCTTCTAACATACAAAGCACAATAATCAAATATACGATGTAATAGCGTGCAAAGATATATCTAGAAGAGGACGATCATACCCTAATAGGAGTGACCCACTTAGCCCTGCTGCATCTAACCCTGTTTTGGTCATTTCCATTTGATGAGGCTAGAGGTAACGATTGCCTTTCACAAAGCACAATCACATCACTTAGAATGTCACACGGCCATTTTCGTTGATATGTCTCAAGGAGGGTGTTAAGCTAAGAGAAGTTGCCTTCTCCGCCACCACCGATGTACGTTTGTAAAAACCAATGTACATAATCTTTAGAAATGCAATGCCAGACAAACATCCATACAAGTTGTCCAGGAAGGGGACAAACCGAAGGTACTTTCATGCCACATCCTATCGAGAAATCCCTAGGATTAGTAGTGAATAGTTCTTGCATTGGATATTTCATAATGAAGAGACCGCTGCTACCATAGGTATATTGGGATTATAACCCCAAACGATCAACAAGCAGTCCCCCACAATGAAAATCCTGAATATCAATATCATCACAAGCAACCTGCACAATCGTTGCATATACGTTGGTCCGAAGTGGTTTTCAGATAAATCTGATTCCGGTCTCTTCGCACCAACAATGCTAAAGCGTTTCTCAACCTCACATAGAAACTAAGTCTCATAGACTTATCACGTCTCCAACTTTCAACTTGCTATCCTTTGGGCCAAGAAGGAAGCTCGATAGATTGGAGTAGTACTCCGTACTACACAAATCAACATCCTCAACACAAACGATAATAAAGCCTACACAGAAGGCTATGTACTAAGTGTACAACTAAATAGTTCCCACATCAATTCGAGGAACTAAAATTTGGCTAATTTCGATAGTCGGTTATTTAACTATCAAAGCAAACAAACAAATGTTCAGCACCACATCAATCACTGGGCCCTTTTGATTAATCTTTTATTAATTAAATCATATTCCAAATATTCACTTCAAATTATCTTTAAAAATATATAGTCTCAAAACCATTTCAATATTGGAAAACATTTCCATATACTTATTTAATAATAAGTATATCACAAATCAATTATTTTCAACATTTAAAAAATATTCCATATACTTAAATCACAATTAAGTATATATTTTATTCTTTTAAGGAAAATATTCTCTTAAACATCTTTTATTTGAGTCAAAATGAATGTTACGTAAAACATCATTACGACAACCCAAAATCACTAGTATAGGGATTCGAAAATAAGATAGATATATAAGTCCTATATACTATACAAAATATTTCCTTTCGGAAATCATTTACTATAACAACAGTGTTATAGTCCATCATTTTCTTATATCTCGAAAAACGTCTACTTTAACAATGAATGTTGAAATCTATGTATTTGATACTTAACACATTTTAAAAACAACTTTATATTTAAATACCACTTCCTAAAAATATCCATTTTATTTAATATATTATTCACTGTCCAAAACCGTGAATATAAATTCAATCGATTTCTCATTTATAAAACAATCACATTTATATTTTATAAAAACTTCCATCTACCAAATTCCTTTGTTAACCAATTCCATTTACCTCATTTATATGCCAAGTCCAAAGTAAATTGCTTATAATTCTCTTATTTACAATATCATTCATTTTATAACTTCACAATTATAAATCTTATTCACTTATAAAATCCATGTATAATTTCATTTCAACATTTACAAAGCTTATTTACGATTTCATCACTTTGATTTATAAAAATTCAATTTTATAAATCTTATATATAAACCATTTATAATTATTTCAAAATCTCAATTTAAACTATTTCAAAATAGTTAACTCTATATTTCAAAAATCACATTCTGTTTATATTTCCCAAATATCACAATTTTTATAACATAAAAATTATAACATTTATTTATTTAAAATAAATCAATTTCCTTAACAATTCAAAATTCAATAAAACATAAATTTCCAAAATCATTTGAAAATCCTTTTCAATTTGGAAATCAACACTTTAACAATTTTAAATTACCAAAAAATAGGCTCAATGTTGCAATAGCGCCAAATACATCAATCACAGCACCCAAAACATCATATAGCATATGAAACATAATATATCACAATATCTGTAATAAAACCAATAATGTTGAGGAATCCAGTTGGATCCCTCAAACCTGCCACCTTCAACAAATATACATATTAGAATATGCGTACAATGTCCGCTTCAAGGCAGACGCGCGTAAAAGGGTCATTCGCTCATACATGGGAATTGGGTCATCTACTCTAATAGGCAGGTATATATCAAAATACCAATCAATATATACACAATATGATATATCATCCAAAAAATCATCAATCATCCTAAATAATATTATTTCTCACTTATACAAAAATATCAGTGAGTCAAAAAGAGTGAGTTATACTCACATTTCTCCAATAGCAGTTGTAGTGTTTTATTCCGAATAAAATTAAACAGACATTTAATTTTACCTAAAATTTACACTAGCTCGAATAAATCCCAATCTAGCTCCATAATGTAATGCTCGTCAAAACGAACCCAATGCAATTCGTTTCTGCGAAACGGACCTTATGTGAAGAAGTTATGCAGTTTTAAAGATTGTATAAATTTAAAAATATATAAATTTACAATTTTTTTATTTTTACTTCACTAGATTTGGGTTGTATGTTTTCAACTCGCAATCCTAGCCATTCGCAAGTGCTTCTCCCCCATTTGAAATAGCCATGAGCAAGAAACCCAAATGTCGCCCTTTGCCCTAAATTAACGCGACCTATATACTCGACTTCACGACGACTAGAGGATGCCGTTCGAAGCGCCACCACGAACTCCACTTCTAGCATGAATGAGGTGAAGCTCGGTTGCTTCCTGGTCTCGCAAATCATGCGCAAAGAACCTATGAACGCGAGCAAATTATCGTCGATCCATAGCATTAAATCCAATCTTGACCGTTGGATTTATAGATCGTGTTAAGCTCTATCATTTTCCTTTAGAAATCGAAGCTTGAAAACATATAGATTTAGAGATTTTGTGGAAAGAAGTATGGAGATTTTATAGATTTAGAAAATAAATTGGCCTTTTATAGAAAATTTACGCGCACTATTCACTCGCAAATTTTTCGAACTTGAAATGAAGTGTGCCGCCCGACATTTATAATGTTTTACCCCTATTCCGAACACAATGGAATATATATCGAGAGCCAATTCAATCGTATTTGAAAGATAGGTTTTCAAATCGACTATTTAAATTTAAAATTCACTTAAATAGATTTCGACGCATTTTAGCTCGCCCCAAACAAATCGTATATCCGATTGACATGAAATTTGAAATCTTACAATAATATAACATTACAATCCAATGAAACTGGTTTCGTGAAATCCGAGACTGTTTGAAATATGACCATTTTCACTTTCCAATTAAATATTAAAATATTCAATTTCTACAATTTAACTTTTAATTCAATTTTAAAAGTTCTCTAACATCATTCTACTTCAAATATGATTTAATAAAACTTTGTAAATCATTTTTATTCATGTTAAATTTAATTTCCAATTATTCACACAATCTCAAATATTAAATTAACAATTTAAGTATCTAATTAAATCCAGATATTCGAAATATAATTTATTCATCTTATAAAATTAACTTGTAAATATTTAAAATCAATTAAATATACGAATTTCAAATGACAGAAATTCTGGGTTGTTGCAGAAACCAATCTAGAGTAGATGTGAAAATACCATAATGGGAGCAACCCTCATAGCATGGGCCCTGCTCTCTCTCGGGTTTTCGTCATTTTTGATAAAGGATAACTTGCCCCAAACGAGCAACAAATTACCTTAGATTGATGAAACTCAAAGAGGATAGCAGAATCGATAGTCAATAAATCAACTATTGGGAATATAAAAATGATCGTATATGGAAATTAAGTCTCATACACTTACCGTCGCTCGTCGAGTTAAAACTTGTACCGTCCCTTGGAAAACAATAAAGCAAGACAAGTTGGGGGAATTGTTGCCTCTCAAACCTTTCCTCAACATACTTTCTTGTCTTTTGAGATAGAGATTTTCATACCTCAATGTTTAGTGTAAGCATACGCATAAATCCTTTCATATAAGTAATATCGCTTATGGAAATTAAATTTCTTATACATATCACCAAACTTTGATTTTCAACTCATATTATCCCTCGCTCAAAAAATAAACTAGTTAAGTCAGGGCACCAGTTGCTCCTGGCCTTACCTAGACACTCTAGTTTTTAAACCTCATAGATAGTAATGAATCAACTTTCTCGATGTTTAGTACCAAGGATAAGACTAAATCCTTTCCATGAACAAAAGCAAACTTTTAAACATTTGGCGCATACTTGTGCGTGATTTTCATGTCACAAACATTTGTAAAACACAACTAAAACACTCTATAAATTATTCCTTTAAAGAGATAATTATCACTAAGTATATCAAAAAGAAGGATTAAAAACAAATGTCATCAAAACATTGCTTACCATAGACCCAAAACCAATTACACTTAGCTTTATCTTTAAAAACAATCTTTTTAAAGACTTTTTTCATTAGAATATCATTGATTAATCAACTTACTATTATCTTAAAAACAAAAACTCCTATAAAGATCTAAGAATATCAACACTTATTAAGTCAAGTAATAAGATTTCGTAATAACTTCACAAAATCATTTATTATAACAAAAGTGTTATAATAAATGAATTCTTTTCTATTTTCAAAAATCATTTATCATAACAAAAATGTTATAATCCATGACTACTTTCTCCAGTCTCGAAAAACATTTATTACAATAATGGCATTGTAATTCATGCCTCCATTTCACTTTCAAAAACGACAAAATACATGAAGTATAGTTTAAAAAATAAAATATTTCAAATATATCTTAAAAGAAATCTCAAGTTGAAATATAGTAAAAACTCAAACCATTTCCTTTCGTTATTTTCGAAATAAAAACTTTTTTTGAACATTTATATGAATCCCAAACCACTTTTAAAACACTTAAAAACGTGTTAGACAAGTTCACTAAAAGAATTGAAGAAGAAAAATTAAGTTTAAAACCATTTTATAAAAGTTGGAAATAATATCGCAAAAGTGCTGCTAAAAGAGTGTGGAAAATTTCTTTAAATCGGTTCTTTTCAAAATGGAATTTTTCCTACATTTTTACAAACTATGAATAATAT
Source organism: Allium cepa (assembly GCA_030765085.1). NCBI lineage: Eukaryota > Viridiplantae > Streptophyta > Magnoliopsida > Asparagales > Amaryllidaceae > Allium > Allium cepa. The sequence continues at coordinate 57,224,421 of CM060939.1, forward strand.
ATTTTATTTTAGAACAACATATTATGAGTCTAATATGTACTCAAAAAAATTTAAAGACTTTTGAAGTTAACAAAACGCAATTGAAAGTTGTGTTAAAACTTGACTTTCGAATTGTAAAACCGCGACCAAAACTTTTCTAACTTTTAAACACTTTGGAGTTAGGTGTTATAACCATTTTCAAGCCATCAAAACTTGGTTCAAACAATATTTTCAAAGTGTAAAAGTGATACAAAATATTTAATGATGCTACACAGGCATAAGGCTCCAAAACACAAGATTTGAAAAGATGGGATTTCAAAGTGCAATAACACGATTTCAAAGTGCAAAAGCATGACTATTCCAATATTCAAAATTTTGCTACTTTAACATCTCAACCAAGAACAAAATATTTATATAAGTATGATGTGTCTAAACGTAAATCAATGACGGTGAGAAACCCTTTAGGGTCTGTTTACAAAATCTCCTGTAATTCGCACATGTGTATGTTTCTCAAAGTGTTTTATAGCAACCTACTCGCTACAAACACACTTTAACTTCTTATTACTTTTCCCCCTACAAAACAATGGTTATTTATGACATCCGCTACCAAGAAAAAACAAATCCTAACAAGCAATATACACAAGTATAAACAACAATTTATATTTTACAATTTTTTGTCAATTTTAAAACCAGTTTAAAGTGAGATTAACTCACTTTCTCTAAAGCTAAACTTCAAATAACAACACAAGATTGCCTCCTCAACCAAGAAATGACCAAAGCAGCATCCTTTCCTTGCCTTGGCTTGACCAAAGTCTAAGAACTCTCCCCTCATGCTGCCACACATGGTCAAAATCAGATATTTGGGTTTCAAAACTTAAGACTTTGGAATGGTGAAGATGTGTGCAATATCATTTCAAGCATATAGCAAAGTGAAAGGAGAAAAGAAGGAGAAAGAAGTGAAGAAAGAAGCTATTTTTCTTTAAGAAATTTGCAAATCAAAAAGTGAGCAATGGGGTGAATTTATAGAAATGGAATTTTGGCAAATTAGTTTGCATACCATTAAACAAAATTACCCTTCTTACCCTAGATATTCCAATTACCTTATCATGCACACATGTGCCATTTCACATGATCCATGTACATGCCATCGTATCACATAAATAGCAGAAAAAGTTAGCAAAAGTCTTTTGTCTTTTAATCACCTTTTGAAAAGTGATTAATGTTAATATTTTTAGCTAGTCAATTAATTATTCCTATATGTTGTGTATGGTATATGTGTGTATGCAGCAAGTTACAACAACCTTTGTTGAAGAAAAAGACGAAAACCCAAAAAACGAATTTCGGTCACATTTTCAATTTTTCATCAAACTATTTATTTATGTAAAAAAATGTACAAAATGAGTTTACCATCGTTATTTATTAATTAAAATAAGTTTGATAATGTTGTTAAATACATTTAATTAATATTAACTTCATAATTCAAATTTTTAAATAGTTTCTATATTTAAATATAAAGTGTTTACATTTTTCTAGGATCTTACAACTTGGATCCATGCGCTTCATATCAGCCTAGAATTTTTTCGCAACAATATAGCCATCCCTACCCTGTCATGTCAATCCCATAAGCCTCTTATCCGTTCTCGTTCGATCGCTGCGGAGAGCAAGTCAAAAGATAACAACTCCAATTGGGTTCAACAATAATTAAGCTCGAACTGATGACTTCCACCATGCTAAGGTGACACTCTACCATTGAGTTATATCCTTCCCTAACCCTATCAAGAAATAGAGCTAACCAATCCTAAGATAAATGGTTGAGAAACTCAATACCACTATGCCCAAACAACATGGATCCGGGCCTTCTTTCGCAATATTAAGGACAAATTCCTTTTCTTAGGAACACATACAAAAAAGAATATTGGTAAACCCCACCACCAACTACTTTATTTTCATTAATGAATTTCATAGTAATAGAAAATACATGTTCTACCAAGATAGAATTTGTAATTTGTTTTCCATTTACCTAACATGCAAAGATTGACCTTTATGGAAAGGACAATTCATTTGGAAAGACACGAGGGTCCAACTCCATTGCATTGTCAGAATCGATGTTGTATATTTGAAGCAATTGACCCCTTGCATTGCTAATAGTACAACCCTTTTCCCACTGAGCCACCTTTCTGTTTAGTCCATAGAGGCAAAATTTAGGATTAGTGCCAAATTCATCATGGAGGAAGGGACCGACCAATCTTATTACTAAATGATACTATTATAATAAAAAAGCACTTCCTTTTCCGTATCAATCCCTGATTATGTTGCTATCCCCAGCCTTATGCAACTAATGAGATCATATAGATATCTATTCAACATAACGTATGTTATCGAAAGGATCTTGGACAACTCACTAAAGCCAGAAAGCCAGGATCTTTTAGAAAATGGATTCCTATTTAAAAAGTGGATAATTGCATGGATAACCTCATACTAACCCATCAATTTTGGATCTAATTTGAGATTTTCGTCAAGTGGTATCCGAGAAGGAATTTGAATGTAATAATATATAGAAGAAAAGGTTATCTATTGATTCAAATCAAGTGGTGCACCTATGGGATAGAGGAAGAGGAAGAAACTAAAGATTTCACTTAGCTCTTTTTTTGGTTGGAAAACAAATCTAATTCATTTCGTACCCTTCGCTTGATGAGAAAATGGGTTATAGTTTACGGGATCATCAAACCTTATGCGACTTAGGGAATGATGCAAGGAAATTAAAAGAAAAGAGAGGGAAAGAAAATATATATGAAATAAAGAAAAAAAAATTAGTAGAAAATAGAAGAGCCCAAATTCCAATTGAACAATTTCAAACTCAAAAAGGATATTTTTGATTCTCAAAGAATAAAGGCAAAGGGATTAATCGAGATAGATCTTTTGTTCTTATTAGATTAGAATAAAAGATCATGACTTGGATGTTTAGTGAAAAGAATAATCTTCATCTTTGATCCTAAATAGAAAGTGTTCAATTAGAACATGGAAATAGGAAAGAATTGGTCTTAGTTACTCTTCAGGGCAGAATGGAAGAAGGGAAGAGATTCTCAAACAAAGAAAAAATCCAATTACTTCGAACGAATTGATTAAGGTGCTGTATGAGGGCATAATCTCATATATATTTCTAAAGAGTGACTTGTACGTAAACTTTTCCACTGTCACACCCAAAAAAACAAAATCTACCTCACATAAAGTTTCCCGAATATGATTAACATCTAGCTTTGAAATCACTGTTTATATACCTAGTATTGGCTATAATTTAAAATAATATTCTACTATAATAGTAAGAGGAGGAAGGGTTAAGGATTTACTCGATGTAAGATTTCGTATTGTTCGAGGAACCTTAGATGCTATCCGGGTAAAGGATCGTTTATAATGGCATTTTAGTGCATTGTAGATTCTTATCCAGGATTTGTTACATTTTATGATGCCATGTAAATTGCTAAAAACATGGAAAGTGTATGGCTAACCCAATAAGAAAGTTTTGTAATTGGGCTTAAGTAGGCTACCATGAGACAAAATATCTTATTTCTATAGAGATTTAGTTCATACTAAAACCATTTTAGATATTTTCACTTACTTTACCTATGTCAACAAATAATTCAAAATACCCCAACTTTTTCAAAATAAGTTCGAGTCAATTAGAAATGATTCAATGCACTTCGTTTTACATTACATTATTTTGGAATCCCAAGGATTATATGTACAGATATGTAAAATATAGGATATCCAATCCTAGTAAGAAAGGAAGGGAAAATTTACAGAATTTAAAGTGAGTAAACAGAATTTCGTACTAGATCTCATAGATACATATAGAATTCTATGGAAAGTCGTATTTGATGATAGTTGTATGTACGGCTTGGAGGGAGATCTTTCATACTTTCAAGATCCACCCTACAACATGGGGTCAAAAAGGTTAAATAAGCAATTTATTTTTAACCCTTACAAAATAAACTTACTTTTGAACCGCTTTTGCGCTAATGTCATGTCAAGGTATTGTAGAAGAAAAAAACTACAAAACTTGATCCTATTTATCATGACCGATTAGCTAACATGCTGGTTGACCGTATTCTGAAACATGAAAAAAAATCATCTTCATATCAAATTATCTATCAAGCCATGAAAAAGATGCAAAAAATACGAAAACAAAACCACTATCCATTTTACGTTAAGAGATACATGGAGTAACTCTCGTCATAGCAGTAAAAGCTAGATGTGTAGGTGGGTCAACTCATCATGTTCCAATTAAAGTAGGATGTACATAAGGAAAAGCACTCGACATTCATTGGTTATTATAAGCATCCCAAAAATTTAGGTTGATATATGTAACAACCCCATATTTTCGACCATTCACATCCACACATGCCAGATTTGAATTGCTCAAAATACCAGATTGTTAATTTATATTTGACAAAACTCAGCATATGCGGTAAATAAAAAATCACATAATCACAAACATGGAGTAATATAACAATATGCAGTGGAAATAGAAGAATAGTAGTCCATGAAGCTACTATATATATAATAGAGTCAAATAAGATACAATAGAAGTCTCGAATACAATAATCAAATATAAGATCAGAATACATCACTAGAATCAACTGGATATTTGAAAGCTGGATAGATAGCTAGATCTCTAAGCGAAACTCCAACTCCAAAGGTGAGTCTCAAAAGCTGTATCACTCAGTCTGACTCGAGCGTAAAGCAAACACAAAACACTCGAGTCAGGATTAACATTCTTATATCAATAAATCCAACTCAAGTGAAATAACAACTGAAATACAAGTAACTCAAAGGATGTTTGGGATAGCCATCCTCCAAGGTCCCGTTAAACTATCTACTATGTAGTAATATATGCTATTATAATAATGTCTAAAGTAAAGTATAATGTATTTTAAAAATAGTGTAAAGGAGTTACCCAATATCCCCCTTAACACATTTTATATATTCCCATAGTCTGTACAGTACCGTAATCACCCCATACTGGGCGTCGACAGAGTGCACTCCATAGGTATGGTACAAAACAAAAATCGTACAAGGCGCGCTAGAGTAGGTGATATTTCACAACTAGGCAATGCCAGGGTAGATATACCAATTAAACTTCCAGACCGGTGGTAACGCATAGCCGCAGCTACCGCTCACCTCGAGCCACACTCCCAAAAATCAACGGTGCACCCAATCAATCACAAAGTAATAGAATGGTATCAAAAAAGTGTGTCCGATCAGAGGAGCTACCTCATTAGCCCGTCAATTTCTCCTGTTTTAGCCACCTTATGCCAACTCATAGGAGTTGGGTCCACATATATACCTCAATGGGACGTCGCCACCATCCTACTTCATTCTGGAATCTCCACCACGTACACGGTTGTTAAAGTGGTTTTCGAAGTCGGCAGAGAATATGACAACTTCCGATCCGGTCTCTTTAACAACCAAATGTTATTATAACACCATGATAATTTCAAAATAATTTATACTTCAAAACCAAAATATCATTTCCATTTCAAAACCAAACACGGTATCATTTCCATTTCAAATATATATCCATTTTCTGAATCATAACATTTTTAAAGTTATAACACTTTCAAAACCAAAACACTTTGAAATTATAACACTTTCGAAACATAATACTTTTAAATCATAATACTTCCCTCTTAACCGATTTAAATATTAAAATAGTATGTATATATATATATATATATAACAAAATTATTTTCCTCAAATTTCACAAATTAATTCCAAATCAACTCAAATTTCAAAAATTCAAATTTAATCAGATCTCAAATCATAAATTTCAATCTATTTCAGTTTCCCGTTAAATCACTTTAAATTATATATTTCAAAGCTTTAAATGTTATATAATTTCAAAACTAAATGTGATAATTTTATATATCGAAATTCAATTTACTATTATTTAGGTTTGAAATATTTACTTAATAAATTCAATATCATTTAAATAAACTCAAACTTGAAATAGACATCAATCGCTTTAAACCAACATCAAGTTATAACATCATATCCTTTAAAATCTCAAATTCAATAAGTTCCAAATCGATTTTTATTAAATATAATTCTTAATTAATTACAATTTCAAATCAGTTTCAAATTCATCTTCTCAACCTTAATTTATAAAAATCATTATAAACTTTATATTAAAATATAATTTAAATAAATACTTAACCATATTATATTTTAATAAAATCAAACTTTATTATTAAACTTATTTTCTATTAAACAAATTTATACATAGCTTAAATTTAATAATTTAACTATATATAACATAACATTTATATAATATCTAAAATAAATATTTATATAAAACCATATATTTCTTTCTAAAACGATAGAAACATTTCAAAACATATATATATATATATATATATATATATATATATATATATATAAACCACGGTGTTTGTATATAATTTTCTATCCTATGGTCAAGTGATACGGATATTTATCAATTCAATCGTAATTTAAAAATATACAGGTATATATCATTTCAACCCGTAATCCCAAATTCAATTCAAATGAAAATCGCTTGGGTCTATCATTTCAACCTATAACGATTTTCTCCTATTCTACAGATCAATCGGGTATGTGTCATTTCAACCCATAGTAAATTCTATACTAACAAGGAACTTGCAGAGTGATAACAAATATGATAATAATATAACAACATGCATATATCATCAATATAAATAGCATATATCATCGATATGAATAGCAGGTAATGGTGCCAGACGTCACAGGTGAACAGATACAGATAACAGCATATATAGATCAATGTAAATAACTAACAGCTGTATATTTCAATTGTCATTTCAGTTGAAATCAAATTTAATAAATATAAGAACATTAATCGTGAGTGAACGATCCCCTTTCGAGGCTAGAAAGGATAGACAATGAAATTGTGCTAAGAAATGCAGGCACGACTTCCAAATCGAAGCTAGATGGACACGATTCGATGAACAATGCTGATAGTGGGAAATTGATGAGAACTAATCAAAATCAGTCTTTTGACACAAAATGAAAATAGGTACACTATTATTATTATATATTTTTAGTATTTTATTTTAAGCCAAAGTTTAAAATACTATAAAAAATTATAAATCATTATTCAATTTAAAACACACATATTAGTATCACCATATATGCAGTATAATTTGAAATAAATACACATATATATGTATTAAAAGGAAATGCAAAATAATTGCATACATAAGCTAAATTTATAATAAAATACACTGTGATAAAATGTAACATAACATAACATAACATAACATAACATAATATAATATAATATAATATAATATATAATATAATATAATATAATATAATATAATATAATATAATATAATATAATATAATATAATATAATATACATATATAAACAAGCTAACAGACATATAAATGTATAAATAAGCTGACGTATAAAGTTTTCATATATAATGCATATAAAATCAATGACTTTAAAATAAAAATTCCTTTAAATACACACTTGGTATAAATATGTGGGACGGCTCCGTATTGTATACACTTAACAAGTAATATAACTCAACATGTAATATAACTGACACAATTAAAACTTACAAAATCTATATAGTACTTAAATAATCATGCCAATACTTTAGTCAGCACTGATAAAAAAAATCAAATATGGCCATGCTATAAACATACATAACCACTTCAAAATATCAGCGGCTTAAATGCATATATTTAGGTTCTCAAAATCAACATCAAATATATAGTTAAAACCAACAGATATATATATATATAAATTGATACAACTTCATTTATATAACATAAATAAATAATTTTTATTATATTTAAACCATCTCTCAAAACAAATTCTTTATACATCAGCCTAAACTGTTTTGAAACCGAAAAATATTTTAGTATGGACGATTAAAACAAAACTTCACTTTAAATATATACTCTTTAGACAGATAAGCAAGATATATATATATATGTAATACATCGTACTATTTAACTGCAATGTAAACCTATATATACTGTAGCTTGTTTAAAATTTTAAGTATACAACAGATCATATAACTATAAATCAACTAATGCAAAGAATCTATAAACTATCTCCAACTTATACAATATAAAACCAATATGTATATTGGCTGAAGCCAGATGACACATACATATAAAATAGCAGTATAAATATCTAGGCTACAGATTACCCAACAATGTATACTTTTGTAACAACTAATATGACTATATTATTATCTATATTCTAAACAATCAAAACAAAATATGAAAAGAGAAATTTTGTTTTCGAACACCCAATCGGTAGAATATACACATACACTTACCTATGTAAACAAATATTAAACGCAACTCATGTGAATAATATATATATATATATATATATAACAAATTAAAAATCAGTATAAAAAATTCTACCTTCATACGTGTACTGTTGTATGCAAATTACTATATACATAAAATCAATATATAAACTCATATATATATATATATAAATCCAAACATCGAAATATCTCTACAAACAATCACGCATGCAACACACTATATACTTATAATACAACCCATCATAATATATAATATATATAAATATAATACCTCACAGAGATGCTCGGCTAGAGGATAATGATGAAAATACAATTAAAACTCTCGGCAAAGGCAAGGCTTTTGAGGCCGAGCTAGTGCAAGAAAGAGGGGAAGGAAGACGGAAAAGAAGGTCGGTTGAGGTGATTTGCTTGAGAGGACAGGGAGGTCCGCGAATACACATCAGTGGCAGCTTGAGTGTTTTTGCAGCGTTGTCAGATGCGTGTCAGGGAAAATAGAAGAAAGGTGGAAGAGGTGGTAAGCTAATGAGGGAGAAAAAAGTTGTATAGGAGGAGGGGAGAAGTTTAGGTGCTTTGGAAATATTTGTAAAAAAAATTCAAACGAAAAGCAGAGAGGAACAAACGAAGATATGACCAACCAATGCACTGAAATCGCTGGAATTTAAAAAGTTACACAAATATTCGGATATGCAGAAGGCTAGTGACCATTGGTTTTCCAACAGGTGAGTAAATGAATGGTCATTGAAATTCAAAAGGAAAATTATGGAACCGATACAGAAATCGTTTCGTAGATTTCGCTGTTTTATGGAATTTGAAATTTACATTTGAATATAATGTGGAGATCAGTACGACGAGACGATCAAAACGGTATACAGATATTTGTGATAGGACCATCCTATCGAAATCGATATTGGGTACCGAAAGTGCTGCAAATCTATCAAAAATAAGATAAATGGAGCAATAAAAGTCCAAATTTGGATAAACAAAATATGACGTCTTACTTAGAAGATGATTTACAAATTTACTGTATAAAAATATTCAGGTTTGGAAAACATTTTATTATCCTCAATTTTAACTGATTTGAATTGAAATAAAATTACTCTAGAAAATAAACTTCAATATTATAAGCTGAAAATTTACCAGTTGCTATGTTTAAGAAGACGTATTCCAAATATCAAATTTTTATTTCCAAATATTATTATTAAAATTTCATGAAAATTCAATTAATTAAATAAATAAGACCACTAGAATTTACGGGTCATCACACTCTCCCCCACTCAAAACATTTCGTCCCCGAAAAGGAAGGAGGTAGGAGAATAAAAACAACCATAGAAAAAGTACATTGAAATAAAAATAAACAATTGTTTCAAAACCATATAGATTTTCAATTTAAATTAATTACTATTCAGCCATTGATTTAAATTCAAGGTATTTCATTAAGTGGATTAAATTTCAATTTATTAATTCCTCCAAAACAAAATTTATTTTATCTATCTCATTTATTATTCAGTTAACTTATTATTCTATTTATCTCTATTAACGCTTTATAATTAAAATTTAAGTGTATATCATTTATTATAACCTCTCAAATTTTATTTATAATTTCTTTTAACATCATTCACATTGTAAATTATTCAATTACATATCCAACTTCTGAATGATTTAGGTAAGTTGTATTGGAATGTAATTGAGTATTATTGTAACGACCTTGGATTTTGGCCCTATTTATTTAAATATATATTTGATCAAATTAAATAAAATGTGAACTGATCATATTAAAATGAATATGATTTTGGAAATATTTACCTTTTTTTATATAAATTTGTATTTTAAAAAAGCAAATTAATTTGGAACATTTAAAATTAAATCTCTTAATAATATTTATAATAAAATTTGTCTTATATAATTAAATTAAAATACTTTATTTTGTTTACATCTGATAAATATACATATGAATAATAATGTTTGAAATTTAAAATAAATCTCTTTATAATATTTATTTTATACCATTAAATTAAAATACTTCCTTTTGTTAACATTTGATAGAAATATCTATAGATGATAATGTTTAAAATTAAAAATCTAATTCTAGCAATATAAAATATAAATGTAAATATGAGTCAAACTTATGCATATAATTTAAATAAAATACAAATGGAAATAAATATAAAGATAAGTATAAATAAGTAAATCATATTGTACATAATTGAAATATAACTTAATAATCGATAGTTAAAATACAAATACAAATGACTGTATAAAGCTAATATAAATCATCATATTGAATATAACTCAAATATTGTTAGTCATAGTCAAAATACAAATATAAATACAAACAAGAAATAAAGTGAAATACAAAATACATAATAAATTTGAACAGAACAGAATGAAAACAAGTATAAAAGTACAAAATACATAATAAAATTTGTAAAGTATAAACCTGACACAAATATATACATGAGAAGATAACAGAATAAATATTTACATACAAAACACAATATCTTCATTCATAAACCAAATCTACCTGCAAATTATAAAACAAAATAACGCAACCATATGTTTATAAACAAATAGTTACGTACAAAAATATCTTCATTCAAAGCCAAATGAAACTAGTCAAAGTATGGAAATAAACCTGACATATATATGTATATTGAAAATTCAGCTTGAAGTCAGATAAAACAAACACTTTTACTTTAAGTATCTTCATTCACAAGCCTACCTGCAAGTATATGTTTACATACAAAATATAGCTTCATATACAAGCCATAAGTTAACTGCAAAGTGAACAATTTTATACAAATATCTATATGTACAGCAAGACAAAATGATAATAGTCTAAACATAATTATAGTATGCAAACCTATTAAGAAACAGAGCATTAAATTTCTATCATCTCAGCCAACTTTTGTCAATTCAAAAATGTTTACAAATCTACACAATTCAGAAATAAAATCTGTTTGAACAGAACAAAGCTAAGGAAAACAACTGTACTAGTTACCACCTTCCCTTATTCAACTGTTCTTTTATTTATATATGTATGCATATTGCCACTTCTAGTTCGTTCAGAAAAAAAACAAAAAAAACATTGTAAACCTGGGAAAAACAGAAACAAGAGAAAGAAGTAAAATCAAAATTTAAATTCAAAACAACAGGGAAGAGCAAACAGTTCAACTACAGATTCAAATTATTTCAAATCATCAAGTGCTTATTGTTCATAGGGATTTTCTGGTGAGTAAGCTTAATTTTAAAGAGGTTTAAGTTAATTAAAAACAGTTCAAACTTTATTTACAAACTGTTTGCACATGATTTTGTATGCTCTATGTTCTCTGAAATTTGGTATAGGTTCCATATTTGGATCAAAACTTAAGTTAATCTTATTTAAATCATTTTAAGCTTTGATTCTCAACAAACAAGATGTTAAACTTAAAATAAGAGTGTTAAAGGTTGATTTCAATCATTTTAATCAAGCACTTCACTGCAATATTGATGTACAGGTAAATCAAGTGATAATTGGTAATATTCGATTGTTGCAAAATATTGATTCAAGATTTTATATTGAATCTATACATCAAATCATGATTTTTAAAACAAAAAGGAGGATTTTTAATTAAGAAAGTCAAGAGCAGTTCGCATTTGAATATAAATTGCATTTCTGCCAATTTCTAAAGGTTTAATCAATAATAAACATTGAAATTTCTTTTGAAGCAAGTTTCTATATCCGTGAGGTTGGGAAAAATGTTGTATGATTTTTCTAATTCAACAATTAATCGAACGAATGCAAATTAGGACTTGTGCACAGTTTTTTTTTCGTGTCTTTAACATAGTGGGTTCGGCCTCTTTACGCGATCGAGTTGCTTGAGGGTCCGGTGGGAGGTTGCTCGACATATATACATCGTGTGGCCGAAGTTTGGGAGTAAACGGTGGGGACAGCGATCGCGAGACATTTGTTGATGGTCGTGTTTACAGGCTGTTCTAGCTGAAGGCTAAATTTCAAATTCGAATGTATATAAGTGATTTGAGTTTAGATTCTATGCTTTGGTGTAATTCGCGACTTGTCGATGATGTTGGAATTCTTCAAAGGCCGATCGTGCCACCGTGCATGTGTACGGCAGTGGGTTCTCGTGTCTGTGTCGTGGTTTTTCTGCCTCGAGTCGTGCATGCGTTTTTAGGTTGGAGGCTTCGGGTTTGAAGTCGAGTTTGAACGTGGGTTTGAGCCTGATTGCTTTAGGTATTATCTTAATTTAAAATTTAAACTAATTACTGGAGAGAAAAAAGTAAAGGAAGAAGAAGAAGATGTTCAGGGCAGGACACGGGAAAAAGGAGTGGTAACTCGAAGTAACTCTCGAGTCTAAGTAAGGGAAGCCTCAGGGTTTGTTTGCAGTAGAGTGTTTTAGAGGTAAGTGAACAGATTTCTATCAAGTTTAAAACACTATAGAATTTAAAAGTGTTTAACAGTTTAAGTTAAAAACTTAATACAAGTTAATTATCTTAGTTAATACATAACAAATGTTTTTTTAACACTTAATTATTATACGTTAAATTAAGTAATTACTTCAAGTTAGGTATGTAATTTGTTAATATTTAAGTTTATAATATATTTCAACAAGTTAAAGAAGACTTATGAAATATTAATTATATTTAGAAAATAATTAAGAATGATTAACTCTTTAATTTTAATTAGAGTTTGGATTACTTAACGTTTAAGTGATGAATAAATGGTAATTAATTACTTAAGTAAATTAATGAATGATTAATAATTAATCAAGTAATTCAATTATGAATTAATAGTTAATCAATTAAGTAATTTAATTAAGAATTAAGGATTTATAAATGCTTAATAGCTAATTAATTAGTAATCTAATTAAGAATTAATAAATGATTTGTTAGGAATTTAGTAGTTAATAAATGAGTAATTGAGTTTATTAATTAATAATTAAGGTTATTAATTAATGATTAAGGAATAGTAATTAAAGTTAAATAAATTGATTAAGAAGTAATTAATTAAATGGTGTGAAATAAAATAAGTTAATTAATTAAATAGATAAGACTTAATAATTAATTAAGAAATGATTAATTAAATTAAATAATTAAAAATGGGATAAGTAATTAGTTGATAATTTATGATCAATTAAACAGGGTTAAGTGATTAATTCTCTAGTAATTGATTTTAAATTGAATTAATTACAAATGAAAATTTAAGATGATTGCTTATGGATTGTTGTGTAGAATATCTGATTGTGATATCTATTGGGTGATATTCTATGATGTTCTCTGATATGCTGTGATATATCTATGATGATTGTGTATGATTATCTGTGATAAGTGTTATATGAATTATATCATTGAATTTAAACTGTTTAAGTTAATTAGTCAAATTGGCCTTTAAAATGGCGTTTGGATTTCGATGAGACCGGGATCGGGTATCAATTTGATATTCCAAAAACCACATCGATCCAATTTAAACGATAGGCCATGAATTCTGAAATGAAGATCGAGATGGTGCTTACAAAATACAAGGGTTATCGTCGTTGACTTTGAGGGTGATTCCAAAATGAGTGTGACGAGATAATGCCTTCGGTTTCGTTCGAACCCGAAACGAACTTGTATGGATTGAATGCTTTCAACACATCGTCAGGCCGGCGATGAGCATTCTAAGAAATATGTCCTATAAAGGTAATCGCAGCCTCAAGCCTCATCAATCGGGAATGGCTAAAACAAGGGAAGTGCAGCAAGGTTAGGTAGGTCATGCCCAAGCAGGACGAGATATACCCCTGTCTAGATGTCCCTTTTTATTTCGGCTGTATGGGCGGTTGCTAGCTACAACTGCGGGATTATCTTGTTCGGGACTGTTCAGTAAGGAATGGTTCCGGTCTTGTGTTGCAGGGGGTCGGGAGTGATCCTCGGTACGGTGATCTGGACCCCGTACTGTGACAGGCGGTACCCCAATAGCCCTGCCATTGTTGGAAATCCATTTTCCCTATGAGACCCTATGGTTTTGATTTGTATTACCCACTTTTGTGGCTAGTGGCTGGAATTTAATAGATGTAACAATTTCGACTATTTTCTATTTACTTGAGAACCCTAGACATTATCGTAATATCACTGGATTTCCTATGAAATGGTTTGGTTAGCGTAAGGTAAAAACTTACCCGTATTTATTTGTGGGGAGTCTTACGTGATAATATTATTTTCAAATGATTTTCAAAGTTAAACAATTTAAACTGTTTACTCATACCAGACCCATGTATGACCCGGAGTTTATATTTGTTTTTCATAAACTCTTGGGTACTCAAATTTTTATGAGTAGCCAAGTGACAGGTTTTGGACTCTAATTTCTGGAGGAGCTTGGAGCAGGAGTTTCCATACGTATGTAGCTATCTATCTAGTTCTGCTGTGTTAGTTGATGTATGATGTACCTCTGATGTATGTAATGACAGATGTATGTATATGACTGTCATGTGTATTGATATTGTATAACTCTGATATATGTAAAACTATGTAATAGTTATGTGATATATTATATTTTGTTCCGTTCCGCTGTGAGATTCTAATGTTGTTGTTTCTTTCTTTTCTTTTCTATTTCTATCCCTTTCTTTCTTAGTGATGATAAATCTTTCTGGTAGTAGTAGGGCGGGTCGTCACAGTTGGTATCAGAGCTTAGGTTGGTGATAACCTTGGCTCTGGTAGGAATTACTCATAGAATAGAGTCTGTAGTACTATAAAATGAGTTTGAGTGTATTACTAGATATGAGCGCGTATTTGTTAGTGAATATAAAATCGTTTTTATATTGTGTTGATTCATCTGTTGAGTGTTTATGAATTCTGGTCGATGTATGGGACGCTATTTCATCGATAGCGATTTCTAAACTCTTAAACAAGGTAAACCGACACAGTATTATTTTTAAAGTGGGTAAATGAAATAATTTTACCAAAATTATATTTTGACATAAAAGAAATATTTTTCTGAAATTATTATATATATATTTGGATGTTGGTTGTTAATACTACAATTGAATAAAAATTTAAAATTTGAGTGGTTTATAACCAAATAAAATTGTCTAAGTATGGTTTAAATAAAAAGGAATATAACTAAAATTTGATTAAACCAGAATTTAAGTCCTGGAAATTTGAAAAGTGTTTAAATGGATTTAAACAAAAGGATTTGGGAATTTAAAATCTTGTGAATGTTTGAAATGTTTTTCCAAAGATTGAAGGCAATAATGGAGTATTGTTTTGGAAAATATTGTTGAATGGAAATTGTTTTGGGAGGAATTTGTGGAAGTAAGGAAGCACTGAACTCACTTTAGTAGCTGGAAAATAATCCTGATGATGATGGCCACATCATCAGTATTCATTTTCGAGTTTCTAAAGTGATGGATTGCTCCCAGGATAGTTGGTCATGATATTGTTTGGGCTTGTTGGGTATACAAGTTGTTTTAGAAATTTCAAAAGGGAAATTTTTTTTGGTGAAAACAAGTGTTTGGAATTTGGAGATTTGATATACCAAGTGGGTATGTGTAGTTATCATTTTAAAATGGTTGTGGAAATGAAAACCGGGCAATTGAATTCTAAGAAATTCTATTTAAATAATGTGAAAAGTTTAAATGAATCAACTATTGAACTTATAAAGTAAGGTTGATATTAATAAGAAGAAATTGGGAATTTTAATCCGGGAATTATAATTTAACTTAAGTAAATGAAAATAAAGAAAATGTATTTAAATTCAACCTGAGATAAGTTGAATAAAATTGAAATTGAACTTGAATTAAATTGGATATAAAATGGGAAGGTAAAATGATTATAATTGTGAAATGAAATTTTTAAACTTAAGATAGTAAGTGTTAGATATATAATCTGAAATTGTGGTTATAAGATGAAATGACTCAAATGAGCAATATAAGCTTTTAAGTAAATAAATAAGTTTTGAGCTCATATATTGAGAAATAAAATTTAAAAGAATGGTAAGTAGCTAGATTTAACCGAAGCTGAGTTGGAATAAAACTGAATTTAACGGAATTCAATCGAATTATAGATAATATTGAATGGAATAAAATTCCTATGTAAATAAGTAAATGTAAACCAAGTAAGTATTGAATTGAATTAAAATAGAATTGGTGTGAGTTGTAAACAAATCTAATTCAAGCATAAATTGAATGATCTTATTATAAATAAATTCAACAATGAATTGTTAATGTAAATTAAAATTTAAGAATGGATAAAAGAATAAACTAATCGAATAAAATAGTAAATAGTTGGGATTTGATTAAAGGAAAATCAAATCAAAGATTTAAATGGAAATTAATGGAATAGAATAAACTTAATTAAATTGTGAGATGGTTATTTAAAATATTGGTTGTCAAGTTTAACAAAATGGTTTGGAATCAAACATTTTGAAATGAAAGAAAATGCAATGAAAGGATTATGAATAAATTAAAATGGGATGGAATCAACTGTAAATAGAATTGGAATCAATTTAAAATTTGTTATAAAGCTTAAGTAATTATTTATTCACAATAATATTGTCAAATTGCATAAGAAAATGGGTCGTTCGAAGTAAACAAGATTAGAGAAAATTCTATGAATTATTAGAAGCGAAATAGGATGATTTTGAAATCAATTGAAATGAATATGAGTTTGTTTTGCTTAAATGGATTATATATAAGCGAGTAAGTTGTAAATCACTTAAACTGAAGGGAATGGTTTGAGAATTGGTTGGAAGTCATTGTAATAAGTGTTGAAACCTTACATATGTGCTTATAAAAATATGTGATGCTATATAAGCGTAATGCTATAAACTTCTTATACATTTATATCTCTTGTCAAATTGCGAAAGCTCCTCCGTACAAAGGAGATTCTGCCAAAAATTTTGGGAAATAGAAAAGAAATTTTTTTAGCAACAAAACGATTTCAAATGGGAGATTGAAATAAACTAGTGGATGAAACTAATTTAAAATAATGATAGGAATCAGTTATAAATGGAAGATAATCAATAAAATTCAATATTCAGAGTTGAAGATAAATTGAATTCACATGGAATTGAAAATTCAGATTTTAAATAAGAGGATATAAAGGCTAAATGGTAGAGTAATAATATAAGAGTATATATAATGGTTATATTAAACTTAAGGAATGAGTGGTGAAATTCTTAAGTAAATTTGATATTGAGAAAATTATTTCAAGTGGATAGAGATCAAAATAATGTGAATAAAAGAAAATTGATATAGTTGATAATCAATAGATATAAATACGTAGAATGTACGTGTATTATTTTATTCGCATAGCAATTTGATCCAGATTCGAGCATAGAATTTCGAGATAGTTATATCGATCCGAGTTAGGATTTTTCACTCGATTTTCGACGACGAACCATGGATATGGATTTTGAATGATTCTGGAAATTAACTATCATAGTTGTGGCATGCAAGGAGAATAACAGTTTCTTGATCAGAAACCAGATATGAGTCCGACGATACTAGTTCAGAAGTGAAATTGTGTGATCGAGCGAGAGATCGAATTTGATATTACGTATGAATGGTATATGTACATCATACGGGCTTGAATGAATAGATATTGAAATTCTGCAAAGAAGTCAATAAGATAGATTGTTTAGTTGTTTGTTAATATATGAATGATATCTATGTTTGAATAATTGGTATAACAGCTTTTAAATTATCTTGGTTTTGAATTTCGAGGACGAAATTCTTTTAAGGGGGAAGGAATGTAACGACCCTAGATTTTGGCCCTATTTATTTTAATAAATATTTGATCAAATTAAATAAAATGTTAACCGATCATATTAAAATGAATATGGTTTTGGAAATATTTACCATTTGTTTATATAAATTTGTATTTTAAAAAGGAAATTGATTTGGAACATTTAAAATTAAATCTCTTAATAATATTTATAATAAAATTTGTCTTATATAATTAAATTAAAATACTTTACTTTGTTTACATCTGATAAATATACATATGAATAATAATGTTTGAAATTTAAAATAAATCTCTTTATAATATTTATTTTATACCATTAAATTAAAATACTTTCTTTTGTTAACATTTGATAGAAATATTTATAGATGATAATGTTTAAAATTAAAAATCTAATTCTAGCAATATAAAATATAAATGTAAATATGAGTCAAACTTATGCATATAATTTAAATAAAATACAAATGGAAACAAATATAAAGATAAGTATAAATAAGTAAATCATATTGTACATAATTGAAATATAACTTAATAGTCGATAGTTAAAATACAAATACAAATGAATGTATAAAGCTAATATAAATCATCATTTTGAATATAACTCAAATATTGTTAGCCATAGTCAAAATACAAATATAAATACAAAAAAGAAATAAAGTGAAATACAAAATACAGAATAAATCTAAGAACAGAACAAAATGAAAACAAGTATAAAAGTACAAAATACATAATAAAATTTGTAAAGTATAAACCTGACACAAATATATACATGAGAAGATAACAGAATAAATATTTACATACAAAACACAATATCTTCATTCATAAACCAAATCCACCTGCAAATTATAAAACAAAATAACACAACCATATGTTTATAAACAAATAGTTACATACAAAAATATCTTCATTCAAAGCCAAATGAAACTAGTCAATGTATGGAAATAAACCTGACATATATATGTATATTGAAAATTCAGCTTGAAGTCAGATAAAACAAACACTTTTACTTTAAGTATCTTCATTCACAAGCCTACCTGCAAGTATATGTTTACATACAAAATATAGCTTCATATACAAGCCATAAGTTAACTGCAATGTGAACAATTTTATACAAATATCTATATGTACAGCAAGACAAAATGATAATAGTCTAAACATAATTATAGTATGCAAACCTATTAAGAAACAGAGCATTAAATTTCTATCATCTCAGCCAACTTTTGTCAATTCAAAAATGTTTACAAATCTACACAATTCAGAAATAAAATATGTTTGAACAGAACAAAGCTAAGGAAAACAACTGTACTAGTTACCACCTTCCCTTATTCAACTGTTCTTTTATTTATATATGTATGCATATTGCCACTTCTAGTTCGTTCAGAAAAAAACAAAAAAAACATTGTAAACCTGGGAAAAACAGAAACAAGAGAAAGAAGTAAAATCAAAATTTAAATTCAAAACAACAGGGAAGATCAAACAGTTCAACTACAGATTCAAATTTACTGTTTCAAATCATCAAGTGCTTATTGTTCACAGGGATTTTCTGGTGAGTAAGCTTAATTTTTAAGAGGTTTAGGTTAATTAAAAACAGTTCAAACTTTATTTACAAACTGTTTGCATATGATTTTGTATGCTCCGTGTTCTCTGAAATTTGGTATAGGTTCCATATTTGGATCAAAACTTAAGTTATTCTTATTTAAATCATTTTTAAGCTTTGATTCTCAACAAACAAGATGTTGAACTTAAAATAAGATTGTTAAAGGTTGATTTCAATCATTTTCATCAAGCACTTCACTGCAATATTGATGTACAGGTAAACCAAGTGATAATTGGTAATATTCGATTGTTGCAAAATATTGATTCAAGATTTTATATTGAATCTATACAGCAAATCATGATTTTTAAAACAAAAAGGAGGATTTTTAATTAAGAAAGTCAAGAGCAGTTCGTATTTGAATATAAATTGCATTTGTAAAAACCCGCATATTTAACGATTTTATATTTAAATGTTTTATTTAAATATAGCGTCGTTAGTCAGATTTAGGTCCGAAATGTTACTTTCTGCAAATGGCCGAATTGGAACTCGAAACTACCTCCATTGGTTCCAAAATGGCGTTTGCGATCTTTTTGAGTATAATCTTTGATATGTTTGGAGTAAGTGAAATTTTGGCTACCTTTTCTACTTGGGCTTGAGTTTGGGTTCAGCCCAATCTCCACTTAACCCTCTAGCTTAGCCCCTTCTCTTCATTCATCTCCATTTCATTTCATCTCAAGCAAAAACTGAAATGGTGGAAGGGGAGAGGAAATAGAAATTGCTAGCCCTAGTTTCTTCTTTGCAAACTTGATTCTTGCTCCAAAATCAAAGAGAATCCATTGGTAAGCTCTTCTTCATCTTCTCCAACTCTTCTCCTCTTCAATTTCAGAAAATTTCCTAAACCTAAATTGGGAAATATGTGTTTTATTCTTAGATTGAAGCTTGTTGAGTTGAAGTAGTGTTTGGTTGGTCTTCTCCTTGTTATTGAGCTCCAACTTCTTGTTTTTGGGTTAAAGGTGAGTTTTGAACTCACATCTACTTCTCTTGGTTTCATTAATGTTGGGTATGGATTCCTAACACTTGTTCATATGCTTTTGCTTTCGATTTGGATTGTTTTGGTGAAATTGACAAATTATGATTTTTGAAGCCAAATCTTTGAAAAATCCTTATATGGATGGTGTTTATGTTGTTCGGAGTGTTTGGGTGTGTCGTTAAGGTTGGGTAGTCGTTTGACGTAAGCCCATAATCAACACGCATCCGATTGCTTTCGATTTGTTTGGCCATAGTTGGCCTAGGTTCAGGAAATGCCTGAACATTGAGTTTCAGACGTCTGAAATGCCCATTTCAGACGTCTGAATATTGTTCTTGGGAAGAAATTTATTCCCAGATTCAGACGTCTGAATTTATATTCCAGACGTCTGAATTGGCTAAATTTCGACCAGAAAGGAAATAGGCAAAATATTGCCCATTTCAGACGTCTGGATGTTAGGATTCAGACGTCTGAATTCTGTTTTGGGAAACAAATTGATTTCCAGATTCAGACGTCTGAATCTCTTCTTTCAGACGTCTGAACATGCTGTTTTTTTTCAATTTTCCTTGTTCGTTTAATTTTCCAAATTTGATCGATGCATATTGATTCCAATTAGTTGCTTATGCATATTTGACCTTGATAATTCCTTTTTGAATTCATTCACGGGTTTTTATAAATTATTTCTTCAAATCATATTAAAAGTTCGCTTCTCCGATTTATGAATTATATTTAAACCACACGTACAATTTCGCACTTCGAGCGAAGTGGAAGGGTGATTAAATGGTTGGGCAAAACACGGACCATGAATCTGTGCGTTTATCTTTCCGATTAATCCCCGACCTATTCAATTGATCGTTTTAACCTTCGGGTTTGGTTTATCGATGATATGAGGTAAACTTTGTACTGCTTTGAGTGTGAAAGTGGCTGACGGATAGTAAACCGTTTAGTGCGAACGAGTGGTTATGGGACATACGTTAACACTTTTCGGATTCCTTTTCGAGAGTTGTGACACATTCCGCCGGTTAGTGGTGTCCAGTACTGGGTCTCTGACCTTCACCACTACGGTTTGTTGCCTTCGGGTATGTGCCTTCGGGTTTGTTGCCCTATAGTATCGCTTTCTATGTTGGTCTTTATGAGCCGCATGGGTGATATTGGGTTGCCCTATTGTATCGCTTTCGGAGTTAGGTCTTTATGAGCCGCTCGAGTGATATTTCGGGCTCATGGATCCTTGTTTATACAGTACTGAGCTCGAGCAATTTTATGATGTTTCATTGATATGTATATTCCCTAGGTATTGCTCTTCGGTGTTGGTCTTTTTGAGCCGCACGATATATAGAGATTTCCTTGTGGAACTTGTATACCTTATTGGTATTTGTTATTTGCCTTTATGGCTTGTTTTGGGATATTCTTATCCTTTGTTTTTATATGTTGCCGATGATATGAGGCTTGTTCTATATGATTCATTTTTGTTGGTGATTGTGTTACCTCTTCTAGAGATATTTGTTATACTTTGTAACCTTGCAGGTTTATTGTGGTTCAGTTTATCTAACTGATTTTTTCAGCTAGCCTGACCCGTGTATTTTATACTCGGGTCAGACCGAGATGTTTCAGGTTAGGTGCTTTTGGACTTAGCCTATTTTACTTCCGCATGGACTATCCGCTAGCTTCTTTTTGTCATAGCTTTTTGTGTAGTCCCATTTTGTAGTAACTCTGATATGTATTCTATTGACTCGTCTGTATATTGTGGTCTGCTATACCACTTGACTTGTATTGTTTTGTAAACTCTGTTATGTATCTGTATATGTGCATATGATGATCTACTGTTCTGTGATGTATATTACATTTGTGTTGTTATATTCTGTTCTGATAGATCCAACCACCTATGGTTTTGTTTTAAGTATTCATTGGGTATGTCGACCTGCTTGGTAGTCTATTGTCGATGTATTCAATAGATAATTAGAGCAAGGCTATAGATGGTCGCTCCCAACCAGCCTTATTCTCCATGTTAGTTGACGGCATTACCCTGTAGTGACCTTGGCTAGCGTGGGTATAGAGGTGGGGTGTTACAGCATGGTATCAGAGCTGAGTTCAGAACAAAATATGATAAACACAGAATAGATGCACATATTATGGTACATCAAAGTGTACAAGTGATACAAATCTTTGAATCATTGTGTCTCTTTATTTCATCAAGGTTAGATAGAGTTTGGGAATACGTCTAGGATTGCATTTTATTCCGTAGTATTCCATATTGCAATATCTACCTTGTGGATAATCTTGTTCTTATCTTACCTTCAGCGTATGGCTGGAAGAGGCAGGGGACGACGTTCGGATGCTGGGCATATCCAGTGGCTCACATCCGGATGGCGTTTATATGTCTGCTGATCAGTTTTTGGAGTTGTTTAGGAGCACTCAGCCTCCAGTTCCTCCTTGAGTGTCTCCACCTCACAAGTCTGCCTTCGCACGTCAGTGTAGTGATTTTGCTCATCTTGGAGGAAAGCCGTTTAAAGGCTCTGAATCCGTTCTTGAAGTCCAAGCTTGGTTTCGCACGTGCGAGCGTATCTTCTCTCGTATGGATCTTTCTGACCATGATAGAGTTCTTGTAACTTCTAGCTTATTACAAGAGCGTGCTCTTGATTGGTATGAGCTTCTTGTAGCCGAGATTGATGAGTCTACTCTTTCTTAGACTCAGTTTCGGGAGCGATTTGAACTCAAGTTCGTTCCTGAATCTGAAAAAGTTTTATTGACCCGTCGCTTCCTTGAGTTGAAGCAAGGGAAATCTTCTGTTTCTGAGTATGTTGCATCATTCGAGGCTTTATCTAAGTATGGTCTTGAATTCATCAGCACTTCTTATAAGAAGAACTTGAAGTTTGTTTCCGGTCTTAAGAAATATCTTAAGAAATCTTTGTTGCTCCAACTTAAACTTTCTTTTGAGGAGTTGGTTGATTCGGCACTTCATCTCGAGACCGTCGAGAAGGAGTGTGATAGTGATGTTGATGTTGAGGTTTCCAAGAACCCCAACAAGAGGCCGTTTCCAATTCAGAAGTCCAGGTCTTTTCCTTCTAAGAAGAAGAAGACTGGTGGTCCTAGTTCTCAGCCTCAGTCTTCCGGAACACCTTTCGTTCGAAAGTGTTTCAATTGTGGTTCTCCGGATCATGTTATTCGAGCTTGTCCTAAGCCTCTCTTCTGCCGTTATTGCAAGAAGGAAGGTCATCATATTTCAGCTTGTGCTACTGTTTCGGCTGGTGCTAAGTCTAGCAATCTTTATGCTACCAAGGCTTCTAAAGGTCCTTCTCAACCCAAAGGTATTTTGGAAGGTTCTATTTTATTTCAGGATCATAGTATACGAGTTCTTTTCGATACGGGTGCTTCACATTCTTTCGTATCGAAGAAGCTCGTCGATGATTTATCTTTGGATGTTTTTTGTTTAGTTGCTTCTTTAAGGATTGCGAATCCTATTGGGGGATCCACGACCCTTAGCTTGCTTTGTGATGATGTTGAGATTTTTATATGTGGCTTTTCTTTTCGTGCGAATCTGCACGTTATTTCTTGTCTGGAATTTGATATGATTTTGGGTATGGACTGGCTAGTGAGATATGATGCCAGGATTATTTGTTCGGAGAGAATTATATATCTTCGACATCCGGATTCGCCTACTCAGTTATCTCTTATTCTTGGGATGTGGATAATTCCAAAATGGCTTTATATTCTCTTGACTCGCGAGATGATAATGATATATCTCGTATTCCTATTGCTTGTGACTTTTCTGATGTTTTTGAGCATGTCCCGGGTTTTCCACCTAAGCGAGCGATTGAATTCCGCATTGATCTCCTTCCAGGCGCGCAACCAGTTAGTCATCCTCCTACGAGGATGTCTGCAAGGGAAAATGAGGAACTCAAGAAGCAGCTTTTAGAGCTTGAGTCCAAGCAGTTGATTCAGTCCAGTTTTTCTTCGTGGTGATCTGCGGTTGTCTTTGTGAGGAAGTCTGATGGAACTCTTAGGCTTTGCATTGACTATCGCAAACTTAACGAGTTGACCATTAGGAATAGGTATCCATTGCCTAGGATCGATGATATGTTCGATCTATTGAGTGGTGCTAAGTCTTTTCTCAGCTAGACCTTACCACAGGTTTTCATCAGTTACGAGTCGCGAAGGATAGCATACCTCTTACCGCTTTTCGCACTCGTTATGGTCCTTTTGAGTGGCTCGTTATGCCATTCGGTTTGACGAACGCTCATGCTTTCTTTGTTGATCTCATGAATCGAATATTCCGGGAATATCTCGATAAGTTCGTCCTTGTGTTCATTGATGATATCCTTATTTATTCTAAGTCTGAAGCTGAGCATGCTAATCACTTGAGAATTGTCTTGAGTACCCTCCGTCATCATCATCTTAGAGCCAAATTCTCCAAATGCCATTTTTGGGAGAATAGGGTTAAGTTATTAGGCCATGTTGTATCTTCCGATGGCATTTCTGTCGATCTCTCAAAGATCGAAGCCATCCAGAATTGGAAGAGGCCTGAGAATGTACATGAGATTCGTAGTTTCCTTGGATTGGCAAGTTATTACCGTCGGTTCAATAAGGATTTTTCTCATGTTGTGCTTCCTCTCACTTGCCTTACTCGGAAAGGCATTCGTTTTGATTGGTCCGACAAGTGTGAAGCTTCCTTTCTGACGTTGACGGAACTTCTCACTAATGCTCCTATTCTTGTGGTTCCCGAAGGGAATCATGATCTTGTTGTCTACACCGATGCTTGTAGTAGTGGTCTTGGTGCTGTTCTTATGCAGAAAGATCGGGTAGTTGCTTATGCTTCTAGGCAACTGCATCCGAATGAAGTTCGCTATGCCACTCATGATCTTGAGTTAGCCGCCGTTGTCTTCGCCTTGAAGATTTGGCGACACTATTTATTAGGCGAGCTCTTCATTCTCTTTGCCGATCATAAATATTTGAAGTATTTGTTTACTCATAAGGAACTCAATATGAGACAACAGCGTTGGATCGAGTTTCTTGCTTCCTATGACTTTGATATCCAGTATACCCCTGGTAAGGGTAATCGTGTTGCAGATGCGCTTAGTCGCAAACATTCGGTTGTTATTTCTATGATGCTTGCCGAATGGGATGTTCTTGAGACTCTATCTTTTTGTGAAATTCATGATCGAGGTTCATCTTCTGATTCTCTTATTCTATTATTTAGTTTGGGAGCTCGACCTATTTTATTGGATCGTATTGCCGATGCCCAGCGGCGTGATCCTGATTTTTTGCATCTTATTCAGCTTTGTGAGTCTGAATCTTGTGATGAAGCTTGCGGGATTTTAGTATTGATTCTCATGGGTGTCTTCGTAAGAAGAACCGTCTTTGTGTGCCTTCTGATTTTGCGCTTAGGCATGACATTCTTGATGACTGTCACCGTTCTAAGTACACTATTCATCCCGGTAGTAGTAAGATGTATGCCGATATGCATCGTCTTTATTATTGGGAAGGCATGAAACGTGATGTGGCGATTTATGTGAGTAATTCCATAACTTGTCATCGTTTTAAGGCCGAGCATCAGCGTCCTTCTGGTCTTCTTCAGCCTCTTGAGATTCCATTGTGGAAATGGGATCAGATTTCTATGGATTTTATTGACGGCCTACCTCGTTCGAGATCTGGCCATTCTAGCATTTGGGTTATTGTTGATCGCCTCACCAGGTCTGCTCATTTTGTCCCTATTAAGTCTAATAGGACTACTTCGCATTTGGCTAAGTTATATGTCAAGGAAATCGTGAGACTTCACGGTGTTCCTAGTTCTATTGTGAGTGATCATGATACTTTATTCACGAGTCATTTTTGGAAGAGTCTTCAGCAAGCTTTGGGAACAAAGCTTAATTTTAGTACAGCTTATCATCCGCAGTCTGATGGACAGACTGAATGTGTGAATCATATCTTGGAAGATCTTCTCCGTATTTGTATTTTTGATTTTGGTGGAAGTTGGGAGGATCACCTACCTCTTGTAGAGTTCTCCTACAACAATAGTTTTCAGTCTAGTATCGGTATGGCTCCTTTCAAAGCCTTATATGGAAGGCCATGTCGATCACCTTATTGTTGGTTAGAATCTGGAGAGAAGCTTATTCTTGGTCTAGATTTTGTTCGTGATTCTTCCGAGAAGATTGATCTTATTCGGTTGAGAATGAAAGAGGCACAGAGTCGTCAGAAATCCTACGCTGACAACCGTAGGAAGCCTCTCGAGTTCTCGATTGGTGATCTTGTTTTTATTCATGTTTCTCCTTTGAAGGGGGTTATGCGTTTCAGTACGACTGGGAAATTGGCTCCTCGTTATATAGGACCATTTTCTATTACTGAACGTATTGGCCCTATGGCTTATAGAGTTTCACTTCCAACTCATTTATCTGGCATTCATGACGTATTTCACGTCTCGCAACTTTGGAAGTGTCTTCGAGAATCGGATTCTGTTATTACCTTTCCTGATTTGCAAGAGCTTGAGGTCTCACCGGACTTATCTATTGTACAGCAACCTATTCGCGTGCTTGACACGGAGGTGCGACACCTTCGGAACAAGAACGTGCCGCTCGTTAAGGTTCAATGGTCCGCTAATCCCAATGACTGTACTTGGGAAACCAGAGAGTTTATTGAGCGATCTTATCCAGGTTTTCTATCTTAGCTCGAGAACGTTGAGTTTATCTTTTCATCTCCAGCTTATTCTTTTTTTTTCTTTTGAATGTTGTATGTATGTAGTTGTTACAAATATCGTCTCTAGGAATTGCGAGGATGCAATTTTGTAAGGAGGGGAGATCTGTAACAACCCGCATATTTAACGATTTTTATTTAAATGTTTTATTTTAATATAGCGTCGTTAGTCGGATTTAGGTCCGAAATGTTATTTTCTGCAAATGGCCGAATTGGAACTCGAAACTACCTCCATTGGTTCCAAAACGGCGTTTGCGATCTTTTTGAGTATAATCTTTGATATGTTTGGAGTAAGTGAAATTTTGGCTACCTTTTCTACTTGGGCTTGAGTTTGGGTTCAGCCCAATCTCCACTTAACCCTCTAGCTTAGCCCCTTCTCTTCATTCATCTCCATTTCATTTCATCTCAAGCAAAAACTGAAATGGTGGAAGGGGAGAGGAAATAGAAATTGCTAGCCCTAGTTTCTTCTTTGCAAACTTGATTCTTGCTCCAAAATCAAAGAGAATCCATTGGTAAGCTCTTCTTCATCTTCTCCAACACTTCTCCTCTTCAATTTCAGAAAATTTCCTAAACCTAAATTGGGAAATATGTGTTTTATTCTTAGATTGAAGCTTGTTGAGTTGAAGTAGTATTTGGTTGGTCTTCTCCTTGTTATTGAGCTCCATCTTCTTGTTTTTGGGTTAAAGGTGAGTTTTGAACTCACATCTACTTCTCTTGGTTTCATTAATGTTGGGTATGGATTCCTAACACTTGTTCATATGCTTTTGCTTTCGATTTGGATTGTTTTGGTGAAATTCCAAATTATGATTTTTGAAGCCAAATCTTTGAAAAATCCTTATATGGATGATGTTTATGTTGTTCGGAGTGTTTGGGTGTGTCGTTAAGGTTGGGTAGTCGTTTGACGTAAGCCCATAATCAACACGCATCCGATTGTTTTCGATTTGTTTGGCCATAGTTGGCCTAGGTTCAGGAAATGCCTGAACATTGAGTTTCAGACGTCTGAAATGCCCATTTCAGACGTCTGAATATTGTTCTTGGGAAGAAATTTATTTCTAGATTCAGACGTCTGAATTTATATTCCAGACGTCTGAATTGGCTAAATTTCGACCAGAAAGGAAATAGGCAAAGTATTACCCATTTCAGACGTCTGGATGTTAGGATTCAGACGTCTGAATTCTGTTTTGGGAAACAAATTGATTTCCAGATTCAGACGTCTGAATCTCTTCTTTCAGACGTCTGAATATGCTATTTTTTTTCAATTTGCTTTGTTCGTTTAGTTTTCCAAATTTGATCGATGCATATTGATTCCAATTAGTGGCTTATGCATATTTGACCTTGATAATTCCTTTTTGAATTCATTCACGGGTTTTTATAAATTATTTCTTCAAATCGTATTAAAAGTTCGCTTCTCCGATTTATAAATTATATTTAAACCACACGTACAATTTCGCACTTCGAGCGAAGTGGAAGGGTGATTAAATGGTTGGGCAAAACACGGACCATGAATCTGTGCGTTTATCTTTCCGATTAATCCCCGACCTATTCAATTGATCGTTTTAACCTTCGGGTTTGGTTTATCGATGATATGAGGTAAACTTTGTACTGCTTTGAGTGTGAAAGTGGCTGACGGATAGTAAACCGTTTAGTGCGAACGAGTGGTTATGGGACATACGTTAACACTTTTCGGATTCCTTTTCGAGAGTTGTGACACATTCTGCCAGTTAGTGGTGTCCGGTACTGGGTCTCTGACCTTCACCACTACGGTTTGTTGCCTTCGGGTATGTGCCTTCGGGTTTGTGCCTTCGGCTTTGTTACCCTATAGTATCGCTTTCTATGTTGGTCTTTATGAGCCACATGGGTGATATTGGGTTTCCCTATTGTATCGCTTTCGGAGTTAGGTCTTTATGAGCCGCTCGAGTGATATTTCGGGCTCATGGATCCTTGTTTATACAGTACTGAGCTCAAGCAATTTTATGATGTTTCATTGATATGTATATTCCCTAGGTATTGCTCTTCGGTGTTGGTCTTTTTGAGCCGCACGATATATAGAGATTTCCTTGTGGAACTTGTTTACCTTATTGGTATTTGTTATTTGCCTTTATGGCTTGTTTTGGGATATTCTTATCCTTTGTTTTTATATGTTGCCGATGATATGAGGCTTGTTCTATATGATTCATTTTTGTTGATGATTGTGTTATCTCTTCTAGAGATATTTGTTATACTTTGTAACCTTGTAGGTTTATTGTGGTTCAGTTTATCTAACTGGTTTGTTTAGCTAGACTGACCCGTGTATTTTATACTCGGGTCAGACTGAGATATTTCAGGTTAGGTGCTTTTGGACTTAGCCTATTTTGCTTCCACATGGACTACTCCGCTAGCCTCTTTTTGTCATAGCTTTTTGTGTAGTCCCATTTTGTAGTAACTCTGATATGTATTCTATTGACTCGTCTATATATTGTGGTCTGCTATACCACTTGACTTGTATTGTTTTGTAAACTCTGTTATGTATCTGTATATGTGTATATGATGATCTACTGTTCTGTGATGTATATTACATTTGTGTTGTTATATTCTGTTCTGATAGATCCAACCACCTATGGTTTTGTTTTAAGTATTCATTGGGTATGTCGACCTGCTTGGTAGTCTATTGTCGATGTATTCAATAGATAATTAGAGCAAGGCTATAGATGGTCGCTCCCAACCAGCCTTATTCTCCATGTTAGTTGACGGCATTACCCTGTAGTGACCTTGGCTAGCGTGGGTATAGAGGTGGGGCGTCACAGCATTTCTGCCAATTTCTAAAGGTTTAATCAATAATAAATATTGAAATTTCTTTTGAAGAAAGTTTGTATATCCGTGAGGTTGCGAAAAATATTGTATAATTTTTCTAATTCAAGAATTAATCGAACGAATGCAAATTAGGGCTTGTGCACAGTTTTTTTTCGTGTCTATAACATAGTGGGTTCGGCCTTTTTACGCGATCGAGTTGCTCGAGGGTCCGATGGGAGTTTGCTCGACGTATTGACGTCGTGTGGCCGAAGTTTGGGAGTAAACGATGGCGTGGACGACGATCGCAAGACGTTTGTTGATGGTCGTGTTTACATGCTGTTCTAGCTGAAGGCTAAATTTCGAATTCAAATGTATATAAGTGATTTGAGTTTAGATTCTATGCTTTGGTGTAATTCGCGACTTGTCGATGATGTTGGAGTTCGTCAGAGGCCGATCGTGCCGCCGTGCACGTGTACGCCGGTGGGTTCTCCTGTTTGTGTCGTGGTTTTTCTGCCTCGAGTCGTGCACGCGTTTTTCGGTTGGAGACTTCGGGTTTGAAGTCGAGTTTGAACGTGGGTTTGAGCCTGATTGCTTTAGGTGTTATCTTAATTTAAAATTTAAACTAATTACTGAAGAGAAAAAAATAAAGGAAGAAGAAGAAGATGTACAGGGCAGGACACGGGAAAAAGGAGTGGTAACTCAAAGTAACTCTTGAGTCTAAGTAAGGGAAGCCTTGGGGTTTTTTTTGCAGTAGAGTGTTTTAGAGGTAAGTGAACAGATTTGCATCAAGTTTAAAACGCTGTAGAATTCAAAAGTGTTTAACAGTTTAAGTTAAAAACTTAATACAAGTTAATTATCTTAGTTAATACATAACAAACGTTTTTTTAACACTTAATTATTATACGCTAAATTAAGTAATTACTTTAAGTTAAGTATGTAATTTGTTAATATTTAAGTTTATAATATATTTCAACAAGTTAAAGAAGGCATATGAAATATTAATTATTTTCAGAAAATAATTAAGAATGATTAACTCTTTAATTTTAATTAGAGCTTAGATTACTTAATGTTTAAGTGATGAATAAAAGGTAATTAACTACTTAAGTAAATTAATGAATGATTAATAATTAATCAAGTAATTCAATTATGAATTAATAGTTAATTAATTAAGCAATTTAATTAAGAATTAAGGATTTATAAATGATTAATAGCTAATTAATTGGTAATCTAATTAAGAATTAATAAATGATTTGTTTGGAATTTAGTAGTTAATAAATGAGTAATTAAGTTTATTAATTAATAACTAAGGTTATTAATTAATGATTAAGGAATAGTAATTAAAGTTAAATAAATTGATTAAGAAGTAATTAATTAAATGGTGTGAAATAAAATAAGTTAAGTAATTAAATAAATAAGACTTAATAATTAATTAAGAAATGATTAATTAAATTAAATAATTTAAAATGGGATAAGTAATTAATTGATAATTTATGATCAATTAAACAGGGTTATGTGATTAATTCTTTAGTAATTGATTTTAAATTGAATTAATTACAAATGAGAATTTAAGATGATTGCTTATGGATTGTTGTGTAAAATATCTGATTGTGATATCTATTGGGTGATATTCCATGATGTTCTGTGATATGCTGTGATATATCTATGATGATTGTGTATGATTATCTATGATAAATGTTATGTGAATTATATCATTGAATTTAAACTGTTTAAGTTAATTAGACAGCTTGGCCTTTAAAATGGCGTTTGGATTTCGATGAGATTGGGATCGGGTATCAATTTGATATTCCGAAAACCACATCGATCCAATTTAAACGATAGGTCGTGAATTCTAAAATGAAGATCGAGATGGTATTTTCAGAATGCAAGGGTTATTGTCGTTGACTCTGAGGTTGATTCCAAAATGAGTGCGACGAGATAATGCCTTCGGTTTCGTTCGAACCCGGAACGAACTTGTATGGATTGAATGCGTTCAACACATCGTCAGGCGGACGATGAGCATTCTAAGAAGTATGTCCTGTAAAGGTAATCGCAGCCTCAAGCCTCATCAACCGGGAATGGCTAAAACAGGGAGGTGAAGCAAGGTTAGGTGGGTCATGCCCAAGCAGGACGAGATATACCCTCGTCTAGATGTCCCTTTTTATTTCGGCTGTGTGTGCGGTTTCTAGCTACAACCACGGGGTTATCTTGTTCGAGACTGTTCAGTAAGGAATGGTTCCGGCCTTGTGTTGTAAGGGATCGGGAGTGATCCTCGGTACGGTGATCTAGGCCCCGTACTATGACGGGCGGTACCCCAGTAGCCCTGCCATTGCTGGAAATCCATTTTCCCTACGAGACCCTATGGTTTTGATTTGTATTACCCACTTTTGTGGCTAGTGGCTGGAATTTAATAGATGTAACAATTTCGACTATTTTCTATTTACTTGAAAACCCTAGACACTATCGTAATATCACTGGATTTCCTATGAAATGGTTTGGTTAGCGTAAGGTAAAAACTTACCCGTATTTATTTGTGGGGAGTCTTACGTGATACCATTATTTTCAAATGATTTTCAAAGTTAAACAATTTAAACCATTTACTCATACCAGACCCATGTCTGGCCCGGAGTTTATATTTGTTTTTCATAAACTCTTGGGTACTCAAATTTTTATGTGTAGCCAAGTGATAGGTTTTGGACTTTAATTTCTAGAGGAGCTTGGAGCAGGAGTTTCCAGACGTATGTAGCTATCTATCTAGTTTTGCTGTGTTAGTTGATGTATGATGTATCTCTGATGTATGTAATGACAGATGTATGTATATAACTGTCATGTGTATTGATATTGTATAACTCTGATATATGTAAAACTATGTAATAGTTATATGATATATTATATTTTGTTCCATTCCGCTGTGAGATTCTGATGTTGTTGTTTCTTTCTTTCTTTTCTTTTCTATTTCTATCCCTTTCTTTCTTAATGATGATACATCTTTCTGGTAGTAGAAGGGTGGGTCGTCGCAATCATACAAGTAAATTTTCCCAATTCAATTATTCAAGTTAAATATTCATTCAAATTTTGGCTTTTTTATTATTGAAAACATCCTTTAACGTAAATTTATGAACTAAATTTCTGATTTCACTTCAAACCATTGGAGATAAATATACAAATATATATATAAGTCAAATCAAATCTATAAATATATACCTGCATTTTAAATCAAGTCATATTTCAGCAATTCAAATTAGTTTAATTTCCAACATAATAGTGTAGCAAGGCTACAGAATGGTCTCTCCACTTCGAAACTCGAAAATGAATGTCGATGAAGTGGCCGGCATCACCAAAATTATTTTCCAGCGACAAAACAGGATAGCACTGATTTTTAAACATTTAAAATTCTTTGAAACAATTTATATTCAAAATACTTTAAACAAATAATATACCCATTAAATCTTTAAAACCATAGTTTGAAATCATCGGAAATTAAATTCTCAAATTCTAGATTTAAATTCATTCCATTTCAAATCAGTTTATAACCATGTTTTTTAAATTCATTTATTTATATTATTCAATAGTCAATGGTTTACAAAACAATAAATGAAAATCAGATATTATCATTACTGACAACAAAATCATTAACAATTTAATTTCAGAAAAAGTTATACTTATATATAATATAATCATACAAAATTATTTTATTTACCAAATTTCAAAACAATATTGTGTCGGTTTGCTCTGTTCAAGTTTTTTGAAAATCCTATCGATATCCCTGATCAGACGAATCGATCGGAAATACAAATCAACATCAACAACTCAAACAATACAATATATATATATATATAGAACATTTTTTTTATATTAATTTACAAAAACACTTCCTTGCTCGACGATACAAGAATGGATTTCAAAGCAAGGATAGAGATTCAAATTTGATGGACTCAAATCAAAGAGAATTTTGATTCGAAGATAGATTCGAAACAAAGATAAGATAATTAAATAACAAAACAGGAAGATGGATAAGTTAATATAAATCACGGACAACCTTAACCGGGTCAACTGTGACCTCAAGAGTATGATCGATGCAGAATTCCGAGGTAAATCGACATTCGATCGCAAGAGACAAAATTCAGGTATAACAAAAGATAGCAGCATTGCAAACCGAGGATACAGAAATCTTCGGTATATCTTGTTGTAAAGGAATTTCACCCCTGTACAATCATTCAGTGGAGTATGGGATACTCCAGAATCAAGAAGAATTTGGATTCGAGAGGACAAGACTGGATTTCATAATGAATAGGGGAGTTCCAAAATTCAAAGGAAGCCGAATCAAAGAGGAAGGGATTCAAGCTCGAATGAAAGTATTTCTGTAAATAAATTGACTATATATGCTAAGTTTTACTTAGAGCCAAAGCTTTGGTACCACATGTAACAACCCGATATTTTCAACCATTCGCATCCACACATGCCAGATTTGAATTGCTCAAAGTACCAGATTATTAATTTATATTTGGCAAAACTCTACATATACGGTAAATAAATAATCACAGAATCACAAACACAGAGTAATATAACAATATGCAGCGGAAATAGAAGAATAGTAGTTCATGAAGCTACTATATATATAACAGAGTCGAATAAGATACAATAGAAGTCTCGAATACAATAGTCAAATACAAGATCAGAATACATCACTAGAATCAACCGGGTATCTGAAAGCTGGATAGATAGCTGGATCTCCAAACGAAGCTCCAACTCGAAAGGTGAGTCTCAAAAGCTGTATCACTCAGTCTGAACCAAGCGTAAAGCAAAACACAAAACACTCGAGTCAGGATTAACATTCTTATATCAATAAATCCAACTCAAGTGAAATAACAACTGAAAAACAAGTAACTCAAAGGACGTTTGGGATAACCATCCTCCAAGATCCGTTAAACTATCTGTTATGTATTAATATACACTATTATAATAATGTCTAAAGTAAAGTATAATATATTTTAAAAATAGCATTAAGGAGTTACCTAATATCCCCCTTAATACATTTTTATATCCCCATAGTCCAAACAGTACCGTAATCTCCCCCGTACTGGACGTCGTTAGAGGGTACTCTATAGGTATGGTACAAAACAAAAATCATATAATGCGCGCTAGGTTAGGTGACACGGCACAACTAAGCAATGCCAGGATAGATATACCAATTACACTTCCGGACCGGTGGTAACGCATAGCCGCAGCTACCATCCACCTGGAGCCACACTCCTAAAAATCAAAGGTGCACTCAGTTAATCACCAAGTAATAGAATTGTATTGAAGAAGTGTGTCCGATCAAAGGAGCTACCTCATTAGCCCGTCAATTGCTCTTGTTTTAGCCACCTTATGCTAACTCACGGGAGCTGGGTCCATGTATATACCTCAATAGGACATCACTACCATCCTACTTCATTCTGGAATCTCCATTGCGTAAACGGTTGTTAAAGTGGTTCTCGGTGTTGGCAGAGAGTATGACAACTTCCGATCCCGTTCTCTTTAACAACCAAACATTATTATAGCACAGTGGTCATTTCAATATAGTTTATACTTCAAAACCAAAATATCATTTCCATTTCAAAAACCAAACACGATATCATTTCCATTTCAAAAATATATCCATTTTTTGAATCATAACATTTTCAAAGTTATAACACTTTCAAAACCAAAACACTTTGAAATTATAACACTTTCGAAACATAATACTTTGAAATCATAATACTTCACTCCTAACTGGTTCAAATTTTAAAATAGTATGTATATAATTAAAAAAATTCCTCAAATTTCACAAATTAATTCCAAATCAACTCGAATTTCAAAAATTCAAATTAAATCAGATCTCAAATCATAAATTTCGATCTATTTCGGTTTCTCGTTAAACCACTTTAAATTATATATTTCAAAGCTTTAAATATTCTATAATTTCAAAACTAAATGTGATAATTTTATATATCTTAATTCAATTTACTATTATTTTGGTTTGAAATATTTATTTAATAAATTCAATATCATTTAAATAAACTCAAACTTGAAATAGATATTAATCACTTTAAACCAACATCAAGTTGTAAAATCATATCCTTTAAAATCTCAAATTCAATAAGTTCCAAATCGATTTTTATTAAATATAATTCTTAATTAAATACAATTTCAAATCAGTTTCAAATCTAACTTCTTAACCTTAATTTATAAAAAGTCATTATAAACTCTATGTTAAAATATAATTTAAATTAATACTTAACATATTATATTTTAATAAAATCAAACTTTATTATTAAACTTATTTTATATTAATCAAATTGATACATAGCTTAAATTTAATAATTTAACTATATATAACATAACATTTATATAATATCTAAAATAAATATTTATACAAAACCATATATTTCTTTCCAAAACCATTGAAATCATTTCAAAACACACACACACACACACACACACACACACACACACACACACATATATATATAAACCACGATGTCTGTATATAATTTTCTAACCTATGGTCAAGTGATACGGATATTTATCATTTCAATTCATAACTTAAAAATATACGGGTATATATCATTTCAACCCATAATCCTAAATTCAATTCAAATGAAAATTGCTAGGGTCTATCATTTCAACCTATAACGATTTTCTCCTATTCTACAGATCATTCGGGTATGTGTCATTTCAACACATAGTGAATTCTATACTAACAGGGAACTTATAGAGTGATAACAAATATGATAATAATATAACAACATGCATATATCATCAATATAAATTGCATACATCATCAATATGAATAACAGATAATGGTGTCAGACGTCACAAATGAACAGATACAGATAACAGCATATATATATATATATATATATATATCAATGAAAATAACTAACAGAAGCATATTTCAATTGTCGTTTCAGTTGAAATCAAATTTAATAAATATAAGAACATTAATCGTGAGTGAATGCTCACCTTTCGAGGCTAGAAAGGATAGACAATGAAATTGTGCTATGAAATGCAGGCACGACTTCCAAATTGAAGCTAGATGGACACGATTCGACGAACAATGATGATAGTGGGAAATTGTTGAGAACTAATCAGAATCAGTTTTTTGACATAAAATGAAAATAGATACACTATTATTATTATAATATATTTTTAGTATTTTAATTTAAGCCAAAGATTAAAATACTATAAAAAATTATAAATCATTATTCAATTTAAAACACACATTAATATCACCATATATACAATATAATTTGAAATAAATACACATATATATATGTATGTATGTATGTATTAAAAGAAAATGCAAAATAATTGCATACATAAGCTAAATTTTTAATAAAATACACTGTGATAAAATGCAACGTAATATAATATAATATAATATAATATAATATAATATAATATAATATAATATAATATAAATATATAAACAAGCTAACGGACATATAAATGTATAAATAAGATGACGTATAAAGTTTTCATATATAATGCATATAAAATTAATGACTTTAAAATCAAAATTCCTTTAAATACACACGGCTCCATATTGTATACACTTAACACGTAATATAACTCAACATGTAATATAACTGACATAATTAAAACTTACTAAATCTATATAGTACTTAAATAATCATGCCAATACTTTAGTCGGCATTGATAAAAAAAATCAAATATGGCCATGCTATAAACATACATAACCACTTCAAAGTATCAGCGGCTTAAATGCATATATTTAGGTTCCCAAAATAAACATCATATATATAGTTAAAAACAATATATATATATATACACACACACACATATATATATATAAATTGATACAATTTCATTTATATAATTGATACAGATATTTATCATTTCAATCCATAATTTAAAAATATACGGGTATATATCATTTCAACCTGTAATCCCAAATTCAATTCAAATGAAAATCGCTTAGGACTATGATTTTCGCTCATAATGATTTTCCCCTATTCTACCGATCGTTCGGGTACGTATCATTTCAACCCATAGTTAATTCTATACTAACAGGGAACTTGCAGAGTGATAACAGATATCATAATAATATAACAACGGGCATATATCATCAATACAAATAGCATATATCATCAATATGAATAACAGATAATGGTGTCAGATGTCACAGGTGAAAAGATACAGATAATAGCATATACATAGCAATGTAAATAACTAAAAGCAACATATTTCAATTGTCATTTTGATTGAAATCAAATTTAATAAATATAAGAACATTAATCGTGAGTGATTGCTCACCTTTCGAGGCTAGAGAGGATGGACGATGAAATTATGTTACGAAATCCAGGCACGACTTCCAAATTGAAGCTAGATGGACACGATTCGACGAACAAAGCTGATAGTGGAAAATCGATGAGAACTAATCAGAATCAGTTTTTTGACATAAACTGAAAATAGATACACTATTATATATATTTGGTATTTTAATTTAAGACAAATATTAAAATACTATAAAAATTTATAAATCATTACTCAATTTAAAACACACATATTAATATCACCATGTATACAATATAATTTGAAATAAATACATATATGTATGTGTTACAAGAAAATGCAAAATACTTGCATACATAAGCTAAATTTATAATAAAATACACTACAATAAAATGTAATGTAATGTAACGTAATATAATATAATATAATATACATATATAAACAAGCTAATAGACATATAAATGTATAAATAAACTAACGTATAAAGTTTTCATATATGATGTATATAAACATCAATGACTTTAAAATCAAAATTCCTTTAAATACGCACATGGTATAAATATATGGGACGGCTCTATATTGTATACACTTAACACGTAATATAACTTAACACGTAATATAACAGATACAATTAAAACTTACAAAATCTATATAATACTTAAATAATCATGCCGATACTTTAATCAGCACCGATAAAAATATATATCAAATAAGGCCATGCTATAAACATATGTAACCACTTTAAATATACACCCTTTTGACAGATAAGCAAGATATATATATAACACACCGTACTTAAATTGTAATATAAACCTATATATACTATAACTTGTTTAAAATTTTAAGTATACAATAGATCATATAACTATAAATCAACTAAAGCAAAGAATCTATAAACTATCTCCAACTTATACAATATAAAACCAATATGTATGTCGGCTGGAGCCTGACGACACGTACATATAAAATAGCAGTATAAATATCTATGCTACAGATTACCCAACAATGAATACTTTTGTAACAACTAATATGACTATATTATTATCTATATTTTAAACAATCAAAACAAAATCTGAAAAGTGAAATTTTTTTTCTAATACCCAACCAGTACAATATACACATGCACTTACCTATGCAAACATATATTATATGCAACTCACGTAAATAATATATATAACACAAATTAAAAATTAGTATAAAAAAAATGCTACCTTCATACGTGTACTATTGTATGCAAAACACTATCTATATAATCAATATATAAACTCATATATATTTAAAGTTCTAACCATCAAAATATCTCTACAAATAATCACGCACGCAACACACTATATATATATATATATATATATTACAACCCATCATACTATATAATATATATAAATACAATACCTTATAGAGATGCTCGGCCAGAGGATATTGATGAAAATACAACTAGAACTCTCGGCAAAGGCATGGATTTTGCGGCCGAGCTAGCGCAAGGAAGAGGGGAAGTTAGAAGGAAGAGAAGGCCGGTTGAGGTGATTTGCTTGAGAGGATAGGAAGGTCCACGAATACGTGTCGGCGGCAGTTTGAGAGTGCTTGCAGCGTTGTCAGGTGCGTGTAAGGGAAAATAAAAGAAAGGTTGAAGAGGTGGTAAGCTAATGAGGGATAAAGAAGTTTTATAGGAGGAGGGGAGAAGTTTAGGTGCTTTGGAAATATTTGCAAAAAAAAAATTCAAACAAAAAGCAAAGAGGAATGATGAAGATATGACCAACCAATGCACTGAAACCGCTGGAATAGAAAAGGTTGCACAAATATCCGGGTATGCAAAATGCAAGTGACCATTGGTTTTCCAACAGGTGAGTAAATGAATGGTCATTGAAATTAAAAAGGCAAATTGCGGAACCGATATAGAAATCATTCCATAGATTTCGCTGTTTTCCAGACTTTGAAATTTACAATTGAATATAATGTGGAGATCAACACGATAAGACGATCAAAACAGCATACAGATATTGGTGATAGGACCATCCTATCAAATGTTGATATTGGGTACCAAAAGTGCTGCAAATCTGTCAAAAATAAGACAAACGGAGCAATAGAAGCCCAAATTTGGAGAACCAAAAAATGGCATCTCACTCAAAAGATGATTTACAAATTTATTGTATAAAATATTCAGGTTTGGAAAACATTTTATTATCTTTAATTTTAACTGATTTGAATTGAAATAAAATTACTCTAGAAAATAAACTTCAATATTATCAGCTGAAAATTTACCAGTTGCTATGTTTAAGAAGACGTATTCCAAATATCAAATTTTTATTTCCAAGTACTATTATTTAAAATTTCACAAAAATTTAATTAATTAAATAAATAAAACCACTAGAATTTACGGGTCATTACAATATAAGACTTCCAAATTAAGATTTGAATTAGTAGATTCTGCTAAAGGGAGTGGCGATGCCGTATGCAAAAATGAAGTGACTCATAGAATGGTAGAGAAAATAGAGATTTTGCATATTTTCATTTATCTATGAACATGATCTATATGGACACTTAGATCATCGGATCTATACATCTCGATTAGGAAAGAATCCTTCAAAAAAGAAAGAATAAGAATTGATCGATATCTTTCTCAAAATAAACAAAAAGAAGGATGAAACATAAATAACAGAATAGCTAAATCCTCTTAAGGGATTTTTAAGAATAAGAAGGCAGATCTTATGGAAATATGATGAAATAAGGTTCGATCATATTTACAAGGATTCCTAATAAAATATCCAAAATGTTTAAAACAATTAGGACTCTTTTGAAGATTAGATGCAGTTGCTAATTTATGATCTTGCTAGATAACCACTAATTTCTTAAGATAAAATTTACTTTTCCAAAAAGGTGGAATTTCTAGCAACAAACACTTTCTGTTCATCGGTACGGTTGAATATGTTTTGTAAGAATATCTAGGATACCCTACAAATTTCCATAAAGCTGATCTTGCCTCAAGTATACTAGTTTTTTGGTTTTTAACGCGAGCCGGACAACCCCACACCTTAAAATAATTGAATAGTTCTGTACTAGTCCATAACTTATATGGGATCTTGGGCACAGATTTAGATGGTGCAAAATCCAATATATATGTCGTGGTTTCAAGTTCATGTCCTCAAAAGGAAAGAGGCAACTCAATTTCACTCATCATTGATTGAACCATGTCTAATAGAGTTTGATTTCATCTTTTCAGAACATCATTATTTTCAAGAGTATAGAAAGAGTGACTTGAAAGAGAATCCCATTCTTTTTTAGGTACACTTGGATTTTGTATCCAATATACTCACCGCATCGATCAAATTGAAGTATTTTAATTTTCTTCCATGTTTGGTTTTCTCCATTATTCTTATAGTCTATGAATTTGTCATAGACCTCTTATTTGTATTTTATAAGATACACATATCCATATCCAAATAAATTAGCAGCGAATGTAACAAAGTGTAAGACTCCACCTTTAATAGCTATAGACATAGGACCACATACACACACAAACGCACACAAATATACACACTAGTCCAAAGATTTCCAAATCTCCTTCATTTCTCCTACTGAATGAGTGCTTGGTCATTTTACCTTTAAGACACAACATACAAGCATCAAATGATTCGGAATCAAAAGATGGTAGAAA
Organism: Allium cepa; assembly: GCA_030765085.1. NCBI lineage: Eukaryota > Viridiplantae > Streptophyta > Magnoliopsida > Asparagales > Amaryllidaceae > Allium > Allium cepa. The sequence continues at coordinate 57,266,411 of CM060939.1, forward strand.
CCCTTGGTTTCTTAGCTTGTTTAGTCGTTTCTTACTTATATGGCCTAGCCTACATTCCCAAAAATGGCTATAATTTATTTTAAATGCATTATAATTTTCAATAGTAAATACACAGTTATATTAGGTACATATATTCCATTTTAAGAGTAACAAAGAAAATTGTTTTTATTATAATAACTGTCATTACATATAAGATTATAACCATTTTTTGTCAAATGGGAATGAGGATTATTCCACTAATAAAGTTCAGTACAAGCAGGATTGATATATCTTCTCAATTTTTAGGCTTTCTTTCGTAATCTTTTGTCGAACTAATAAAGGTTTTGTATGGAGGAATTTGTATATTTTTATTCACTTCTTATTTCCTCTAAAATCTAATTGTGTAGAGATCTTAGGAAAAATCCTAACAGCTGGTATCAATGCCTACTGCACAGTTTTTTTGAAGAGAGCTTTATTATGGAAAAGATAAGTGTCGAAAAACTTAATGGAAGAAACTGGGGGTTATGGAAGGAGGAGATGGAGGATTTTGTAAGGACCTATAATTTCACTTCTTTGATTTGCAAATATTTAGTTAATTTTAAATATTCAAATAATAAGTTTTATAATAAAAATAAAACTCATTTAAATAATAAATAATGATGGTGAAATAGTTTTCAAAATTTGTTTATAAAAATACTTAGTTCGAAGGAAGATTGAAAATATGACTGGAATTTATTTTTTGAATTTTCGACTTTTCATTGGCTAAACATTATAAAAAACATTGTGAACTCTTTAGCATAAGTATACATTTGTAAAATTAGTTAGTATACATATTTGTGTATGTACTAATGTATGTATATATGTATTTATACTTAGATGTATAAGGTTTATAAAATAAAATAAAATTAAGTAGAAAGTAAGTGTCACATCATAAGGGTACGCCTTTGAACATGTCTAAAAAATGTACCCATGCACATAAATGCATGTTGGCTATGGCGTTAGTTTCATGAATGGTGGAATGCAAGGTGAAATGGAGTAAGGGGAGTGGAGGGCAAAGTACAAGGTCATTTTGGTGATTCACCTTGTTAACATTCTATAAAAAGCTTTTTTCATAATTTTTATTTCAATTTCTCATTCTCATCTTCATTTTCTCAATTCCCATCTTCATTAATTATGTAATCAAATTGAAAATAATTACATTATTAAATCAAGTTCTTATATAATGTATAGGTGACAACCCAAATTTTTTAGATATTTGAAATTAGAATATTTAATCGATTTTAAGTATTTTGGATGTCGGTTTAACTTGAATTTCAAATATCATTGTTATTGGGCAATTTAATTATTTTATTTAATAATTGGTATTTGGCTAAATAGTGGATCTTGGTTTTTGAGCTGGTTAAAAATATTGCAAGACTTGGAAGATTTATAATTATGGTACTAAAAATAATAGAAGCTCTAAATTTGAATTTGAAAGTATTTTGTTCAGTTTTAAAAATATGTATTTTAAATTGATATTTAAAAATGGCATTCAAAGACATGGTCTCGGAATTCGACGAAACTAGTTCCATTGGATCCGTAATATTGAATTATTATAGGATTTTAATTTTCATAGTATTTGGAGAGATCGTTTGGCCATACAGTTGACAAACGCGCTAAAATTAATATCAAATTTAATACAATAATTGGGTTGGAAAGGCTATCTTCTCCATACGACCGAATTAGGACTCAAAACCTTTTCCATTGCGTTCGAAATAGGCGTATAACACTACAAACGCCCAGCAGCACGCCTCGATAGGAGGTCGAGATTTTGAATTGCGTGATTTGAAACAATTTAAGATTTAAGTTTAAATATGATATATATGGCTCCCTTCAATTTACTGTATACGCATCTAGCAGTTGTCCACTTTAAGGATACTTTTCATACATCTTCATGCATGTGTCTTCTTTGTTAATGCTTGGCCGAGCTCTCTTCGTTTAAAAACCTATTCACTAAAAAAATCAAAAAAAATAAAACTGGAAGAAGAATATCATATCAAACAAAAAAATGGCCGAAGCCTCTTATAAAAAAAGAAGTTTGAATTCCCAAACTCAATAGATATGTCATTTCCTAGCTCGAAATCGAATCGAAACACAGCCCAAAAGTGGCGCGACCTGTTCGAGACGCGACTTGTTCGAGATCTGGACTAGAAGAAAGATGCATCCATACAAGCGAATCTTGAGTTGAATCGAAGTTGAGTCGTCGTGAGGCTTGGCTCGTAACCGAGCACGATGGAATCGAACGCGGCGGAGGCTGGAGCGTGAGGCAACTTTGTTGACATCGCGATGATTTGTGTTTGCGGATTGGCATGCGGCGTTTAGGGAAGATTGAGTCAAACGAGTGCAGGTGGCTCGTCATGGGGGATAGATCGGTAGGGTTTCGTGGTTTGGAAGTTCACGATGACCGCAATTGCTGGCTAGGGATTCAAACCAGAATGGAGAGCAGCTTGGAGAGCGTTCGATCAAGGCAGTGGGTATATCTTCTTCTTCTTTTTTGTTTAAAATTTAAGTACAGATATTTTCCCTTTTGTTAAATTTATTGATATATCTGTGCATATATAAATATAAGAAACAAGAAGTGTTGTATATAGACAAAGTTTGAAAAAGAAAATGGAGTTTTAAAATGATTGAAAGTTTGTGTAAAATTTGATTTTTCCTTTCAAAATCGATAAATATAGTTTCAAAATGAAATAAATAAACCTATGCATTTTTATCTACCTATTTAATTTTAAAATTTATATTATGGAGATTAATTTGTTTAATAAACTTATCCATTTTTTAATCACTAGAAAATAATTTACAAAAAGAGAAAATTTGTTTAAAACTAAAACATTAGTAAATTAAATTATTAAATGGTAATTAATTGCTTGATTTTTTTCAAATATTAACAAATCCATAGAATGCTTATACAAGGCCGGGAAATCATGAACCCAAATCGAGGTTGAAGTGGATTGCAAAACAGAAATAAAGGTGAGTGAATCTCACTCATTTGGATACCATTTAATTTTAATAGTTAAAATTAAATGATTGGATGAATGATTAAATTGACAGTATGTGATATTATATATTGTAGTGTGTGTATATATATATTGGAGTGATTGCTTTCCCTCATTATATAGCGGATGAGACCCTATGCGCCGCATAATAGCGGATGAGATGATAACCCCATATACCACGATATTCCATCTCAAAGTGGAATTGGTATTTTATATTGTGCTAACATCTGCAGATGCAGGGAAACAGGTTGGAGGGACCCACTGGATTTCTCAAAATATTTAGATTTGTTTAAATAGTGTGTGTTATGATTTATTGGATAAACTATGATAGATTGCATTGGTAATTGGAAATAATAGATGCTATGGTTTGATTGAATATATTTGGGTATACCGAGTTACCAGAAATATATAGATTGGATTTTTGAAAAGAAAATAAAAGAGAGAATTTATAAGTAAAACAATTATAGAGAATTTGAATAAATTAAAGAATGTTTTGAAAAGAAGATAAAAGAGAGAATTTGTAAGTAAAACAATTATATAGAATTTGGATAAATTAAAGAATGAATTGAAAATGATAAAAGTTGATTTAAACATCTAATTAAATAAATTCCAAAATTATGGAAAGGATATTTTTGAATAAATGAGGATAAATGAAAATTTTAAACTTAAATGATATTATTTAAAGGAATAAAAGACTTATTTAATTCAGGATTTAAATGTTTAGGAAAAAATAAAAGAAGAATTTTAAAATAAATATGGAATTGGTAGTTTCAGTTAAAATAAGGTTTTAAACCTAAATAAATAAGGTAAATCTAGAATTGAAGGGTTTTAAAATAAAATCTCGTAAGTAAAGGAATTTATTTTGAAATGGAGTAAATTCTGAAAATCGATTTAGAAATTGACCTAGAGTTCGAAACTGTGTTTTAAAGAAAAAGATGGGACTATGGAATTTATAAACTGGATTTATAAAGTAAAATAAGATATCAGTGGATATTTGGAGGTATAAATTCACGATGGGAATTTATAAAGAAATGGGTAATTTATTTTAAAAATAAATAGTGGTTTATTTTTAAAGGTATGGAAGAGAAGTGTATTCCCCTGAAAAGCCAAGTACATTTTCAAAGCAGATTTTTAAGTATAAGTTAAAAGTTTTAAAGTTGTTCAAAGGAATGTTTTTAAGAAGTTATTATTTAAGTTGTTAAAATTTTTAAAGTTAATATTTATTAAATTAGTGATAGTGGTAATTATTTTAAAGAGGTTAATTGGTATTTTGTAAAAAAAAGATGTAGTGATCCGATATTTTCAACCGTTCGCATCCGCACATGTCGGACTTGAATTGCTCAAAATACCGCATTGTAAATAAAATTTGGCAAATCTCAGAATATACAGTAAATAAAAAATCACAGAACACAGACACAGAGTAAGAAATGCAGCGGAAGTAAAGAGATAGCAGTTCATGAAGCTACTATGTAAATATATCAGAGTTAAATAAAATACAACAGACTAAATAAAGTACAACGGAACTCTTAAGATGATAACCAAGTACAAGCTGAATAGAACAACAGAACTGGAATAGATAAAACTAGATAAGCAGATAATCTCCAGCGATTCCAATCTCCAGAAAGTGGAATCCAAATCTGTGAATAACTCAGGCTGACCCGAGCGTAAATAAAAATACAAACACTCGAGTCAGGACAATATATACTTATATAATGTAAACCAACTCAAATGAACTGTAATAAGGTACAAGTAACTTAAAGGATGCCTGAGACCGCCCATCCTTTAAGGATCCGTTAAACTATTTACTATGTAGTAATATTTTGCTATTATAATAATGTCTACAATAAAATAAACTTACTTTTAAATAGCGTTCCGGGCTACCCATATCATCCTTCACACATAATAGTCCCAGTAGTCCATCCAACATCATGCCATCTCCACGCCGGGTGACTGTCAGAGGATACCACACGGGCTACGGGAGAAAAACAAACTCGTAGTAAAGGCTCGGTATGGTAGGTGACACGGCACACAAGGCAATGCCAGGGTAGATATACCAATTACGCACACGGGCAGGTGGTAACGCAGCAGCCACATACGCCCACCTCGGAACACACTCCCATATCAAAATCGGAGGATGGCCATCTAATCAATCACCAGTAAGAGTATAGTATCGAAGGAATGTGTCCGATAGGAGGAATGACCTCACTTGGCCCGAGATCGCTCCTGTTTTAGCCACCTTTATGCCAACTCACGGGAGTTGGGTCCACGTAATATACCTCAAGAACATCGCCACCATCCTACTTCATTCTGGAATCTCCACCGCGTACACGGTTGTCAAAGTGGTTTTCGGTATCGACAGAGAGTACGCCAGATATCCGATCCCGGTCTCTTTGCCAACCAATCGTTATTATAACCCGTAGTTATAACTTTTAAAATAATGTTTATACTTCAAAATAGGATATCATTTCAAATCCAAATCTTTATCAAAATAATGATTAAATTAATTCCAAACCATTTTAAAACATCATATCTTTCTAGAAATTCTTGTCAAATCATTTTAATATATCAAAATATCATATCTTTTCAAAACCACATTTCAAATCATTTTAATATATCAAAATATCATATCATTTCAAAACCACATTTCAAATCATTTTAATATATCAAAATATCATATCATTTCAAAACCTCATTTCAATCCTTTTAATATATCAAAAATATCATATCCATTTCAAGTCATTTCAATCATTTTAATATATCAAAAATATCATATCTTTCCAAAACTTCATTTCAAATCATTTTAATAAACCAAAATATCATATCTTTTCAAAACCACATTCATTTCAAATCATTATTCATTTTATTCAATTTAAAATACCATTTCAATTTACATTTCCAAACAGTTTATATTTCAAAAATCATTTTAAATCATTAAAATGAAGTTATTATATTTAATAATTAAATTATTAAATTTCCAAAAATTTCAACTTCCAAAGTTCATTTATTCACTTAAGTTTATCAAAACAGTGAAAATTCACTTTTCGCAGCATTTAGAAAAAGCTACGGAAAGTTACATTCAAAACAGTTCAATTGAACAAAAGACAGCATTTTTAAAAATGTTGTAATAGGGTTTACTTCATATTTCAAATAAACTTAGTTAAATTCAACAATTATAGCACTTAAAAAGATTGCTATAATAGCCTTTAATTCAATTTAGCTTTTTAGTTCATTATCATCAACTACATCATTTACAGATGCTGTAATATCATTTAAATTGCAATTAATAGCATTTAAAAAATGCAGTTAATTAACTTCAAATATTCAATATAATTTCACAACCAATTATATTTTTATTTAAAACATTTTTAACTTATAAAATCATACATTTTCACATTTATAAACAACATTTAATTTTCCTTAAGTTCATGATTTTATAAAGTTAAATTTCCATTCAAAAATCAAGATTTAATAATAATTCACTTATTAAATTTCAACATTCAAATTTAAATTCATTAAATTAAATTTCAACTTAACACTTAAGTTTAAATTTCAAAATATAACTTAATTTCAATTTTATTCACTTAATTTAAAATTCACTTTTAAGCCAAATTCACAAATTCCCATTTGGTTATATTTCAAAATTTCAACTTAAATAATCATCCCTTTCATTTTTTTAACTTTACTCAAAAATCATTAATATATTATAAAATCATTTTAAATTCATTTTAAATTCAAATTATCGTAAATTTATCATAATTTCATATTTAATTTAATTTCCAATTATAATTAAATCAAAATTTCCAAAATAACTTACATTTAAATTTTATAACTTTTCCATAATTTATTTAACCTATAAATTTCCAAAAAAATCAATAATACTTTACAAAAATCATTTTTAATTATGTTTTAAATCAAAATATTATAATATTTACATTTCAAACATATTTTTAAAAAATTTCGAAAAATATATTTTAACTACGGGTCTGTATATAATTTTCTAGCCTAGGTAAAGTGATACAGGTAATGTATCATTTCAACCCGTAATTTACAAAGAAAATCCGGGTTTTATCATTTCAAACCCGCAGTCCCAAGTAAATGAAATAAAATTAAAATCGCTCAGGCCTATCATTTCAGCCCATAACGATTTTCCCTTATTCTAAAGTCCGTTCGGGTATGTATCATTTCAACCCATAGTGATTCTAATCTACAGGGAACTTGCAGTGTGATAAACTGATAAAAATAATAGAACAACATAATATAACAGTAACAGATGTTATAATAGGTGTTTAAGCATGGGTGAACATCATATAATCATAATATAGCATATGTAACATGATAATGCATTTTACAGATTCAAAAGGGGTCAATTTACTAGTTATATATGCATATATTGTCTGGTGAGGATAACTCACTTGTTTGAGCTGGAGACACAACAACGAATGCACGAATGAGATCCCAACAAGAACGATAACACGACACAAAGATGAGTGGGAGAGCCAAAGTATCAATTCCCTTAGATACATTCAACAAAACAAGTATAACAACACATAAGTTTCAACACAAAATACCATTAAACAAAGCTAGAAATGGATGCATAAACAAAGCCAAAGTGTTTGCACTTACTTCCTACCATCTATGCTTCAACTATGGATCAGGTTTGCACGGCCAAAGAATGTATTTGGATCAGGTCATGGATTGGAATGGGTCGGCCTAGCCTAGAGAAAGTGGTGCAACATTTGGTGATGCAAAATCTAACATTAGAAGGCAATAGCAAGGATTCTATGCAACTACAAGGCTCGGCCAAGGCCAAGGAGGGCATGGACACTTTAGGTATGGTCAGGTGAGGGTGTGTAGAGGTGTGTTAGGTCGAGATCAGGTCAGTGGTGATGGTGGTTGGTCGGTCTAGGTGGCGGTAAAGGGAGATGAAGGTGTTAGATGCAAACTAGGCTAGGCTTGAATGCTAAGTGATGGATTTGTGCATTTTGGTGGTGAGGCTTGCCTTGGGGTTGCTCGGCCTGATGGGGTGGTGGAATGGAGGGGGTGATGATCAGAGAATGAGGTGGTGGAGGTCGGCTAAGGGCTGGAGTTGGTGCCTCCTATCAAATCAAGTGAGAACAAATGCAAACAATCAATAGAAATCAATAGAAAAACAAGAGAAAGGAAGAAGTTTCTACCCAATCTTTTTGATCAACTATGGCCGCACCTTTTTTTGTGTGAGAAATATTTTTGAGTTCACGTGAAAAAGAATGAAGGAGGCAGCTGAAATGAGAAGGAATTGTACGGCCAAAGAAAAAAACAATAAAGATGTAGGTTAAGAAATGAAAAGGCAGAAGATTAAAAGACTTAGGAATGTAAAGGGTTTCAGAAACCTTTCATATTTCTTTATTTAATTTTTTTATAACTTTATATTTCTGGTAATAATACTAATACCAGATAAAATTTCGAAATTTATCAAAATGTAATAATTTATATAAACATTTATCAATAATATAAAGTTAAATTAAGAAAATAGCTAAAAATAGTAAACTAGTCTGGAAAATTTGAAATTTAATAGAATAAATTTTATAAAATTCATATGAGCTTGTAATATATTTTTAAACATAAATAATAACATAAAATAAAAATATATTCACAAAATAAATATTTAAAATTTAATTTACATATAATTTTTTTATGAAGAAAATAGCAGAAAATAGGAAAACAGCCTTCAAAAATAGGAAATCATCATAGTAAATTTTAGAAAAATTCTATTCTTATTTTTAAAATATTTAGAGATGAAAATATACATAAATTAACATATTTACACATATTAAAATAAAATATAAGAAAGAAAATATGATTTATAAAATTTAAAATAGGCAAAATTGCACAAAAAACCATTATACTAAAAATTGAAATGTTCATAACTTTCACAATTTAACTCCGTTTCCAACGAAACGAAAAGTAGTATTCATGTTATTAAATCTATGTTCATAATAAAATATAAAATTTAAGATTTAAAATAATTTAAATTTGAAGTTTAAAAGTCAAAGTTTGAACAGTTCGACCAGAAATTCACTTTACAGTAAAATATTCAAATTATACTAGTTTGAACTATAAATCACTTAATAATCAACATTTATATTTAAAAATGAAATGTTTGAAATAAAATTAATTTAAAAATAAAAGAAAGTCCAATTTAAATAATATACAAAAATCTAGGGTTGTTACACTCTCCCCCACTCAAAACTTTTCGTCCCCGAAAAGGAATGAGGTACGGGAAAGCACAGAATTAGATAGAGTGAAATAAGATTAAGGTAAGATGACAAGGAGATTTAAATTACACCTGATAACTATTGTTATAGGTATGTTTCACAAGGTGGAGATGATCTTCCCCAGATTCTCCAAAATCAGGAACACAAGCACGAAAAGATCCTCTAGAATCTGATTAACTCTTTCCGCTTGACCGACGGTCTGTGGATGAAAAGCAGTGCTCAGATTTAAAATGAGTACCAAAGATTATTAAAGATTATAGAAAGATTTCTAAACAGACTGGTATATGCAATAGCCTCCCATTCTGTAGCAAGATAAGGGAAATTAGGACAACCAAAAGATAGTTTGAAAAACAAAATAAAATAATAAATTTGAAACCATAAAATTTCAACTTAAACTGAAAATTAATTTTACATAAGTCAAATAAATCTTAAGCATCTCTAATTTCATTATCTTAAATTAACAAATCCCTAAAATCATGTATTTGAAAAATCATCATTTATTATATTCAAAAATGTACTTAATAAATTTAATTCTTCTTTATTCCTAAATAAAAATTAAATTTATTCCTCTCAATATGTTTTATCACCTATGTTAAGATACTTACATTTATTATAACTGTTTTAATTTATTTTTGATTCCTTTAACATCATTTATATTGTAAATTATTCAATTAACCCCTTTTTCTATATTTACCTCTGTCAACCTTTTATAACTAAAATTTAAGTGTATAAAATTTATTATAATCACTCAAATTTTATTTATAAAGCTTTTTATATTGTATATTCTCCAATTACATTGTTAACTTTTGAAATTAAGGCAAGTTAAATTTGAATGCAATTGTATTATACAAATAAAACTTTCTAATTTCCTCATCTCAAGTTTGAATCATCTATCTAAAATTTTGATTTTCTTTTTATAATTGAAATGATTCTTTAAAATAAAATTTAAGAATTAAATTTCTGATTCCCTTCAAACCATTTAGGGATAAATAAACATAATAAGTCAAATCATATTTAAATCATATATATATATATATATATATATATATATATTATAAATCCAGTCTTATTTTAGAAATTCAAATCAACTAAATTTCCCAAAACAAAGCTGTAGCAAGACTACATAACGGTCTCTTCACTTCGAAACTCGAAAATGAAAGTCGATGATGCCGCGGTTCATCACCGAAATTATTTTCCAGCGACAAAGAGAAGAGCACAAATTTCTTTAACTTTTCAAATTCTTTGGAAACAAATTTCTATTCAAAATGCTTTAAATAAGATATCCTTTTAAAACTTGAAAACACAAGGTTTGAAACCATCGGAAATTAAATTCTCAAATTCTTGTTTTAAATTCATTTCAGTTCCCAAATCAATTTATAAACAACTATTTATAAATTCAATTATAGAACAATAAATGATAAATCAAGTATTATCATTTCAAATGATTAATTTAAATCAATTTATTAAGTTCCATAAATTTACTTATATCAAAATTTATTAACCAAATTTTAAAATAATATTGTGTCAGTTTGTTCTGTCAAAGTGTTTTAGAAATCCTATCGATAGCGTTGATCAGACGAATCGATTGGAAACCCAAATCAACATCATCAACTCAAACAACACAATATATAAAACATAGATTTACAAGTATAGTTCAAAATGTTTGGAGATGGTTTAGAAACAAAAGACAAGATGGTTAAACATAGTAGGGAGATGGATAAGCTTAAATAAACCGTGGGTAATCTTAACCGGGTCAACCGTGACTTATAGAATAAGATCGATGTGGATTTTCTGGGGTAAATCTACATTCAATCTCAAGATGTAGAGTTCAAAATTATAAGAGATACTAGCATCTAAACCGAGGATATAGAATCCCTGGTGAATCGATGTTGTTGTAAAGGGGTTTTCCCCTTTTACAAATAAATTTGAGGTTGGCGAGACCGCCGACTCATTATGAAGATCTTTTGAAGTGGAGTTATGGGATACTCCAGAAACAAAAGAAGATAAATAGTGAGGGACACGAATGGATTTTGAAACCACAAGGAATGTTCCAAAATTCAAAGGAATCGAGTCAAAAAGGAAGAGGTTTAAACTCTAATGAAAGTGATTCTGTAAATACATTTACCCTATATACTGAGTTTTGCCTAGAGCTACCAAAGCTCTGATACCAACTGTAACGGGCCGCGCCAGTGGGGTAACGCCCACCGTAGCATACATTGGTACCTGTGTTCTGCCTTTACGGCCAGCCTCTCGACTGCACCACCAACCTCCGCGGGGACATGTAGGAGTAAGAGTCAACCGTTCGCTACCAAACCAGGAAGCGAGAACCCCCTATCTTGCTGCACCCTCCAAGTGCAATGGCAGACACACATGTCGGACTTGAATTACTCAAAATACCGCATTGTAAATAAAATTTGGCAAATCTCAGAATATACAGTAAATAAAAAGTCACAGAACACAGACACAGAGTAAGAAATGCAGCGGAAGTAAAGAGATAGCAGTTCATGAAGCTACTATGTAAATATATCATAGTTAAATAAAATACAACAGACTAAATAAAGTACAACAGAACTCTTAAGATGATAACCAAGTACAAGCTGAATAGAACAACAGAACTGGAATAGATAAAACTAGATAAGCAGATAATCTCCAGCGATTCCAATCTCCAGAAAGTGGAATCCAAATCTGTGAATAACTCAGGCTGACCCGAGCGTAAATAAAAATACAAACACTCGAGTCAGGACAATATATACTTATATAATGTAAACCAACTCAAATGAACTGTAATAAGGTACAAGTAACTTAAAGGATGCCCGAGACCGCCCATCCTTTAAGGATCCGTTAAACTATTTACTATGTAGTAATATTTCGCTATTATAATAATGTCTACAGTAAAATAAACTTACTTTTAAATAGCGTTCCGGGCTACCCATATCACCCTTCACACATAATAGTCCCAGTAGTCCATCCAATATCATGCCATCTCCCCTCCGGGTGACTGTCAGAGGATACCACACGGGTTACGGGAGAAAAACAAACTCGTAGTAAAGGCTCGGTATGGTAGGTGACACGGCACACAAGGTAATGCCAGGGTAGATATACCAATTACGCACACGGGCTGGTGGTAACGCAGCAGCCACATACGCCCACCTCGGAACACATTCCATATCAAAATCGGAGGATGGCCATCTAATCAATCACCAGTAAGAGTATAGTATTGAAGGAATGTGTCCGATAGGAGGAATGACCTCACTTGGCCCGAGATCGCTCCTGTTTTAGCCACCTTATGCCAACTCACGGGAGTTGGGTCCACGTAATATACCTCAAGAACGTCGCCACCATCCTACTTCATTCTGGAATCTCCACCGCGTACACGGTTGTCAAAATGGTTTTCGGTATCGACAGAGAGTATGCCAGATATCCGATCCCGGTCTCTTTGCCAACCAATCGTTATTATAACCCATAGTTATAACTTTTAAAATAATGTTTATACTTCAAAATAGGATATCATTTCAAATCCAAATCTTTATCAAAATAATGATTAAATTAATTCCAAACCATTTTAAAACATCATATCTTTCCAGAAATTCTTGTCAAATCATTTTAATACATCAAAATATTATATCTTTTCACAACCACATTTCAAATCATTTTAATATATCAAAATATCATATCATTTCAAAACCACATTTCAAATCATTTTAATATATCAAAATATCATATCATTTCAAAACCTCATTTCAATCCTTTTAATATATCAAAAATATCATATCCATTTCAAGTCATTTCAATCATTTTAATATATCAAAAATATCATATCTTTCCAAAACTTCATTTCAAATCATTTTAATAAACCAAAATATCATATCTTTTCAAAACCACATTCATTTCAAATCATTATTCATTTTATTCAATTTAAAATACCATTTCAATTTACATTTCCAAACAGTTTATATTTCAAAAATCATTTTAAATCATAAAATGAAGTTATTATATTTAATAATTAAATTATTAAATTTCCAAAAATTTCAACTTTCAAAGTTCATTTATTCACTTAAGTTTATCAAAACAGTGAAAATTCACTTTTCGCAGCATTTAGAAAACGCTACGGAAAGTTACATTCAAAACAGTTCAATTTAACAAAAGACGGCATTTTTAAAAATGTTGTAATAGGGTTTACTTAATATTTCAAATAAATTTAGTTAAATTCAACAATTATAGCACTTAAAAAGATTGCTATAATAGCCTTTAATTCAATTTAGCTTTTTAGTTCATTATCATCAACTACATCATTTACAAATGCTGTAATATCATTTAAATTGCAATTAATAGCATTTCAAAAATGCAGTTAATTAACTTCAAATATTCAATATAATTTCACAACCAATTATATTTTTATTTAAAACATTTTTAACTTATAAAATCATACATTTTCACATTTATAAACAACATTTAATTTTCCTTAAGTTCATGATTTTATAAAGTTAAATTTCCATTCAAAAATCAAGATTTAATAATAATTCACTTATTAAATTTCAACATTCAAATTTAAATTCATTAAATTAAATTTCAACTTAACACTTAAGTTTAAATTTCAAAATATAACTTAATTTCAATTTTATTCACTTAACTTAAAATTCACTTTTAAGCCAAATTCACAAATTCCCATTTGGTTATATTTCAAAATTTCAACTTAAATAATCATCCCTTTCATTTTTTTAACTTTACTCAAAAATCATTAATACATTATAAAATCATTTTAAATTCATTTTAAATTCAAATTATCATAAATTTATCATAATTTCATATTTAATTTAATTTCCAATTATAATTAAATCAAAATTTCCAAAATAACTTACATTTAAATTTTCTAACTTTTCCATAATTTATTTAACCTATAAATTTCCAAAAAGTCAATAATACTTTACAAAAATCATTTTTAATTATGTTTTAAATCAAAATATTATAATATTTACATTTCAAACATATTTTTAAAAATTTTCGAAAAGTATATTTTAACTACGGGTCTGTATATAATTTTCTAGCCTAGGTAAAGTGATACGGGTAACGTATCATTTCAACCCGTAATTTACAAAGAAAATCCAGGTTTTATCATTTCAAACCCGCAGTCCCAAGTAAATGAAATAAAATGAAAATCGCTCAGGCCTATCATTTCAGCCCATAACGATTTTTCCTTATTCTAAAGTCCGTTCGGGTATGTGTCATTTCAACCCATAGTGATTCTAATCTACAGGGAACTTGCAGTGTGATAAACTGATAAAAATAACAGAACAACATAATATAACAGTAACAGATGTTATAATAGGTGTTTAAGCATGGGTGAACATCATATAATCATAATATAGCATATGTAACATGATAATGCATTTTACAGATTCAAAAGGGGTCAATTTACTAGTTATATAAGTACATATTGTCTGGTGAGGATAACTCACTTGTTTGAGCTGGAGACACAACAATGAATGCACGAATGAGATCCCAACAAGAACGATAACACGACACAAAGATGAGTGGGAGAGCCAAAGTATCAATTCCCTTAGATACATTCAACAAAACAAGTATAACAACACATAAGTTTCAACACAAAATACCATTAAACAAAGCTAGAAATGGATGCATAAACAAAGCCAAAGTGTTTGCACTTGCTTCCTACCATCTATGCTTCAACTATGGATCGGGTTTGCACGGCCAAAGAATGTATTTGGATCAGGTCATGGATTGGAATGGGTCGGCCTAGCCTAGAGAAAGTGGTGCAACATTTGGTGATGCAAAATCTAACATTAGAAGGCAATAGCAAGGATTCTATGCAACTACAAGGCTCGGCCAAGGCCAAGGAGGGCATGGACACTTAGGTATGGTCAGGTGAGGGTGTGTAGAGGTGTGTTAGGTCAAGATCAGGTCAGTGGTGATGGTGGTTGGTCGGTCTAGGTGGCGGCTAAAGGGAGATGAAGGTGTTAGATGCAAACTAGGCTAGGCTTGAATGCTAGGTGATGGATTTGTGCATTTTGGTGGTGAGGCTTGCCTTGGGGTTGCTCGGCCTGATGGGGTGGTGGACTGGAGGGGGTGATGATCAGAGAATGAGGTGGTGGAGGTCGGCTAAGGGCTGGAGTTGGTGCATCCTATCAAATCAAGTGAGAACAAATGCAAACAATCAATAGAAATCAATAGAAAAACAAGAGAAAGGAAGAAGTTTCTACCCAATCTTTTTGATCAACTATGGCCGCACCTTTTTTTGTGTGAGAAATATTTTTGAGTTCACGTGAAAAAGAATGAAGGAGGCAGCTGAAATGAGAAGGAATTGTACGGCCAAAGAAAAAAACAATAAAGATGTAGGTTAAGAAATGAAAAGGCAGAAGATTAAAAGACTTAGAATGTAAAGGGTTTCAGAAACCTTTCATATTTCTTTATTTAATTTTTTTATAACTTTATATTTCTGGTAATAATACTAATACCAGATAAAATTTCGAAATTTATCAAAATGTAATAATTTATATAAACATTTATCAATAATATAAAGTTAAATTAAGAAAATAGCTAAAAATAGTAAACTAGTCTGGAAAATTTGAAATTTAATAGAATAAATTTTATAAAATTCATATGAGCTTGTAATATATTTTTAAACATAAATAATAACATAAAATAAAAATATATTCACAAAATAAATATCTAAAATTTAGTTTACATATAATTTTTTTATGAAGAAAATAGCAGAAAATAGGAAAACAACCTTCAAAAATAGGAAATCATCATAGTAAATTTTAGAAAAATTCTATTATTATTTTTAAAATATTTAGAGATGAAAATATACATAAATTAACATATTTACACATATGAAAATAAAATATAAGAAAGAAAATATGATTTATAAAATTTAAAATAGGCAAAATTGCACAAAAAACCATTATACTAAAAATTGAAATGTTCATAACTTTCACAATTTAACTCTGTTTCCAACGAAACGAAAAGTAGTATTCATGTTATTAAATCTATGTTCATAATAAAATATAAAATTTAAGATTTAAAATAATTTAAATTTGAAGTTTAAAAGTCAAAGTTTGAACAGTTCGACCAGAAATTCACTTTACAGTAAAATATTCAAATTATACTAGTTTGAACTATAAATCACTTAATAATCAACATTTATATTTAAAAATGAAATGTTTGAAATAAAATTAATTTAAAAATAAAAGAAAGTCCAATTTAAATAATATACAAAAATCTAGGGTTGTTACAAAAGATAATCATTAATATTTACATTTTATAAAGTAGTTTTATTTTAAATTTAGTTTGGTCAAAGATTTATTTGAAAACTTGTATAGAATTTCATAACTCTTATTTTAATTTAGTTTGGCTTAACTTTTACTTTGAAAATTAGTTTTATATTTTATAAAGTAGTTTTATTTTAAATATATTTAAAGTATATATTTTGAATAAAGTGTTTAAGTAGTTTTAATTTAGATGTTTTAAAGTATATTTTAGAATAAAGTGATTTAAATTATTTTAAAATCTAAAGTATTTGAACTTGGTGATTTCAGTGGAAATAAACAATATTTGGGGAATTTATTCCGTGAGAGAAAGATGGTTTGGAACTATTTTCAAAGTGATTGAAGTGAAGAAGATATCTAGCAAAAATATTTTGAATAATAAATATTTTGGAAAATTATTTAAATCTGATGGTTGTTTGTAAATGTTATATGATAGTTAAATAACCGACTATCAATATTGGCCAACGCGCTGATCATATCGAAGAGACCGGGATCGGGATTAATTTTTCGAAAACCACTTCAATCCGGTTAGAACATTTTCGTGTGGAAGACAGGATCTTGGAGTCGAAGTTGGAGCAGTGAAGCGCAAGGCTTAATCGCTACTAACACTGAGGGTGTTCCCGAAATGGATGCAGTAGGAGTAGTGCATTCGGTTCCGTTCGAACCCGAAATGGACTTGTATGGACGAATGCTTTCAGAACATCGTCAGGAGGACAATGAGCATTCTAAGTGAGTGTGTGATAAAAAGGTAACGCCTAGCCTTGAGCCTCATCAACTGGGAATGGCTAAAACAGTGGAGGTGCACATAAGGCTAAGTGGCTAACAACCAATTAGGGTAAGGTCACCCCTGTCTAGATGTCCCTTTATATTCGGCTGTGTGGGCGGTTGCTGATCCCATCCGTGGGGTGAACTTATTCAACTATCCAGTAAGGGGTAGCTCCAGTCTTGTGATGTAGGGGATCAGGGTGGATCCTCGGTACGGTGATCTAAACCACGTACTGTGACGGGCGGTACCCCAGTAGCCCTGCCATTGATGGAAATCCATTCTCCCTACGTACCTTTACGGTTTTTGTTTGTAGAACCCACTTTATGGCTAGTAGCTGGAATTTAATAATGTAGCAATTTCGGCTATTTAAATAAGTATTTGTATATAGACACTATTATAATATCAGAGGATTTTATAAGAAATGTTTTGGTTATCGTAAGGTAAAAACCTGGCATGTTTATTTATGGCGTGGTCTTACGAGATATCTTTGATTTCAAATGATTTTGAAATATTTAATAATCCAATTGAGTGTGTTTTCTCAAACTGGTTTTGCAGACTGACTCGGGTGTTATTTAACTATAATGCTTGAGTCAGACCGAGTATTATAGAGTATAGATTTTTGAATGGACTACTATGGAGCTTAGGAGAGGAGCTGGATGGCGAGACGTACTTCCGTACTTGATTATTATTACACTGTGTAAGGACATGTTACCGAACTGTCCGGATTTGATGAAATGAGTGTTGTACTCTGAGAAACGTATGTATATATGATGATATGGATTCTTTGTATTTAAAGTCGATGTTATATATTTTATTTTATTTCGCTGCATTGGTAAGATTCTGATATTGTTTCTATTTCTTCTTCTACCTCCTTCTTTGACCCTAATGGTTTGGTTTTTTCAGCATTCTATTTCTCGGCATTTGATACAGTGGAAGTATTGATGTCGATTTTCGGGCGTCGGAAAAATCAGATCGTTGCATTTTGGTATCAGAGCGGAAGGTTAAGCAAGAAACTTGGATCTGGTAGGGATTACTCATTAAAAATAGAGTCCATAGTACTGTAGAATGAGTTTGACTGTATTAATAGATATGAGCGCGTATTTGTTAGTGAATATAAAAATTGTTTTATATTATGTTGACTTATCGGTTGAGTGTTTATGGATTCTAGTTGATATATGGGACGCCATGTCATCGATAAGGATTTCTAAACTCTTAAACAAGATAAACCGGCACATTAAAATAGGGTAAATAAAATAATTTTACCCAAATTATTTTTTGGTATAAAAGAAATAATTTTTTGTAAATTATTATAGTTATATATGGTTGCTTGGTTGTTAGGACGTGATAATATTAAAATATTATCATTGATGTGTGGAAAATGGAAATAAGAAATAATATTATAACCAAGTTAAGGAATAATTTATAAAACAAAATAAGATTTGTAAATGTGAATTATAAGTGTGATTTATATTTTAAATAAAATTCCAGACTAATATTGAATATGAATTGAAGAATTGGGATTTTGGGAAAGTTTAAATTCCTTTGAGTTTGAAAATGATTTACAAAGGTTTTGGAGGAGTAATGTTGATATTATTTGAGAAATATTTTGGATTGGGTTTAAAATCCGGTTAGATTTGGAATTCAAAAATATGTGAAGGGTTTTGAAGAGATAAAAGCATTGAACTCTTTTCGGTCGTTGGGAAATAACTTCGGTGATGACTGCAGCGTCATCGATGTTCATCTTCGAGTTTCCAAGAGAGGAATTGCTACCAAATTGTTTTAAATTGGAGTTGTTTGCAAAACTAGGTTTAGTTTTGAGATTCAAAGAAATAATTAATTTCAAAGGTGATTTTTAAATGTTGTGAAATTGTCTAAATTTATGGAAGTAAATTGGAAATGTTTATGGAATTATAAATGGGTTTGATAACCTTTAAATTGGAATCTGTTAGAAAATTTAACTTGAAGAAGAGTTAAAAATTTGAAGTAAATGTGAAAACAAAAAAAGCTGAAAGGTACTAATTAATTGAAGTGAAAAAAAAGTTTGCCAGTAGAAGGTAAATAAAATGGAGAACTTATAGAAGCCTGAAAGCTGAATTAAATTAGAATGTAGCTAAACCAAGTTAAATAAAAAAGTATATGTTGAAGAAATAAATCTAAGTAGGCTAAATAAAATAAGTTTATGAGTATATAATTTATTTGTTGGAAATAAATTTGTGAATGAACAAATGAATTTGCATTTGTAAGTAAATAGGATTGAAACTAAATATTGGGAATTAATTTGAATTGTGTGTAATGGAAGATAGTCAAGATTTGACTAAATAAATAAAGGGCTAAAATATAATTAGTGAGTAAACTATTTGATTCAAGTGGGTTAGCAAATGAATTGGTATTGTATATTGGATAATGTTTAATTTAGATTGTGTAAAATAAAGAGAAGTTATAGAATTAATTCGAAGTGAACCAAAATGATAAAAGTTGGTAATAGAAAAAATTGTTTGAGATTTAAAATAAAACAGTAAGTGGAACTAATTTAAAATAGTGATATGAACTAGTTGTGAATGGAAGATATTTGATAAAATTAAATATTCATAGTTTGAAGATGAATTGAATTCAAGTAGAATTGAAAATGAAAAACTGGATGAAAATAGGGAAAAAGTATTGAGATTTGAGATTAATTAGTAAATTGAAGCAAATTGGATCTATATGGAATCGGAATCCAAATTGATTAAATGTAGATAAAACCCAAGTGGTAAGGTGAAAGTAATAATGTTTATATTAAACTTATGAAAGTTAAGGGTGAAAGTTCTTAAGTAAATTTGGTATTGAAAATATACTAAGTTAATAATTGGATGAAATTTAAACTAGAAGTTGGGAAATGGGATGGTTGTAAATAAGTGAATAATCAATATAGATGTGAATAAATGAGAATTGATATAGTTAATAATCAATTGGGGCAAATATGTAGGACGTACGTATATTATTTTATTTGCATAGTGATTTTATCCAATTTCGAGCACAGAATTTCGAGGGAGTTATACTGATCCGAGTTGAATTTTTTCACTCGATTTTCGACGGTGAACCCTGAATATGGATTTTTGGTGGATCCTCTAAATTCTCTACCATACTTGTGGCTGTGCAAGGAGAATGACGGTTTTTTTATCAAGAAACCGGATCTGAGTCCACACTAGAAGGTCGGGTGGATGATACTAGTTCAGAAGTGAAATTGTGTGATCGAATTAGCTATAGGATTTAGTATTGCATACAGATGATATACGTACATTGTACGGACTTGAATGAAATGAATATTGAAATTTTTTGTAAGAGACAAGTAAAATAAATTTGACTGCCCTAGTAAACACTATTGGTAGATAAGTACGGGTATCTAAAGGTAAGGATAAATGTATGTTTTTAATTTTAAAAGATAAATTTTAATTGCTCGTCAAAACGGTATGTATTTAAATTTCTGCATGAAATTTGATGATTTTCTAGTCTAGCACTTGGCTTTTATTTTTCTTTTAGAAATCTGGGGGCCGTAGAGGCATTGTGTAGTTGTACCGAGCTAGCCACACAAAGGAGACGCTGGCAAAATGTTTTGAGAATTTAGGGAGTTATAAAATTTTTGAGAAAATTTTGATAATTTAAATTTGGTTTTAAATTTAATTTGAATGGTCGAGTAAGCGATATTGGTGGGAACCTATGGAAGAAGTTTGGAAATTAGTAAGGGTGATAGTGTCATTAATAAAAAGATTGTTTGGGTGGTGTTAAAAACTGTTTCTGGTTGATGGACATTGCTCAAGGCAGCAGTTGGACTTGGAGGAACATTCTCAAGCTTAGGGAGCTTTATCTACCACTGATTCAGTACCATGTCCACCTAGACTCTGATTCTAGTTTTTGGGATGAACATTGGGTTAGTGCTGGTATCATTCTGTCTTCACTATTTGACCATGCAATGATAGTGCAATCTGGAGTTCATCGTGAAGCCAAAGCCAGTGATTTCCTCTTTGATGGAAAAATTCAACTACCCTATAACAGTAGCCAGGTGGTTAGGCAACTATGGAGATATATTCAGGGGAGAAGCTACAGGCATGATCACTCCTCTTATGTGACTTGGAACAACAAACCACATTGTATTAAGATGGTTTACAGTACATTATTTGGTAACATTGTCTTGCCAGCTGCTAAGTGGTATACTGTCCTATGGACTGCAGATTCTACTCCACGTGAGAATCTGATGTTTTAGAAGGTTATTTTTAATGCTCTTCTCACTAGAAATGTGCTTACTAATTATGGGATTAGCTGTTGCCCTGAGTGTACATTTTGTGAGCAGTTTTTAGAAACAATTGATCACCTTTTCTTCGAGTGCCCCAAACTGCGTGTGTTGGTCGATAAGCTTGTCAGTACAATTCAAAGCTCTGTTCCTAATGCATTTTCTACTATAAACTGGGACATAATAGCTAAGGCTACTAGATGGAAGTCCAGCAAATATAGAGTATTGGTCATCTGTATTAAAATTTACATGGATGTCATTTGGAGGGAAAGAAATTCCATAGTATTTGAAAATAAGAGGAAAAGCATTGGTGCTATTTGGTATGATATGAGGAACAGAATCTACATGCAACTGAGTAGGAGAGAGTCCCACTTCCCTGATGTTCTGATCAGCAGTTGGTGTTAATGTTTTTTTTGTTTTTTGATTTTTGTTTCTGTTTTGCATTTGTCTTCTTTGTTTTCTCTGTATAATTCTGACTCATAATTTGTTATGAGTCTATTTTATTGTGTTGCAATAAACTGGTAGGGGACCAGTTAACCCCGCTGGCTTTGCCAAAAAAAACTGTTTGGTTGTGAGATTAATAGTTAACGGGTTGTGGACCATTCTTCTTAACTAGATATTTCAAGGACGAAATTCTTTTAAGGGGGGAGGAATGTGACAACCTAATTTTTTTAGATATTTGAAATTGGAATATTTAATTGATTTTACATATTTGGAAGTTGGTTTAACTTGAATTTCAAATATCATTGTTATTGGGCAATTTAATTATTTTGTAATTGGCTAAATAGTGAATCTTGGTTTTTAAGCTAGTTAAAAATATTGCAGGACTTGAAAGATTGATAATTATGGTACTGAAGATAATAGAAGTTTTAAATCTGAATTTGAAAGTATTTTGTTTAGTTTTAAAAATATGTTGTTTAAATAGATATTTAAAAATGGCCTTTCGAGGCACAGTCTGGAAATTCGACGAAACCAGTTCCATTGGATCCGTAATATTGAAATATTATCGGATTTCAGTTTTCTTAGTATTTGGAGTGATCGTTTGGCCGTACAGTAGAAAAACATGCTAAAATTAACATCGAATTTAAGACAATAACTAGGTTCAAAAGGATATTTTCTCCATACGACAGAATTAGGACTCGAAACCTTTTCTATTACGTTTGGAATAAGCGTATAATATTATAAACGCCTAGTGGCATGCCTCGATAGGAGGTCGAGATTTTGAGTCGCGATTTGAAACAATTTAAATTTTAAATTTAAATATGATATATATGTCTTTAAATTTAAATTTACTATATGATATATATGTCTCCCTTCAATTTACTGTAAACGCATCTAACATTTGTCCACTTTGAGGACACATTTCATACATCTTCTTGCACGTGTCTTCTTTGTTAATGCTTGGCCGAGCTCTCTTCGTTTGAAAACCTATTCCTAAAAAATTAAAAAAAGGAAAACTGGAAAAAGAAAATCAGATCGAAAAAAATGGCCGAAGCCTCTTATAAAAAAGAAGAAGTTTGAATTCCCAAAACTCAATAGATATGTCGTTTCCTAGCTCGAAATCGAATCGAAACCCAGTCCAGAAGTGGCGCGACTTGTTCGAGATCTCGACTAGAAGAAAGATGCATCCATACCAGCGAATCTTGAGTTCGATCGAAGTCGAGTCGTCGCGAGGCTTGGCTAGTAACCAAGCACGATGGAATCGAACACGACCAAGGCTGGAGTGCGAGGCAACCTTGTCGACGTCGCGATGGTTTATGGTTGCGGATTGGCATGCTACGTCGAGGGAAGGTTGAGGCAATCGAGTGCACGTGGCTCGTCGTGGGGGATAGCTCAGTAGGGTTTCGTGGTATGGATGTTCACGATGGCCTCAATTTCTGGCAAGGGTTTCGAACCAGAATGGAGAGCGGCTTGGCGAGCGTTCGATCAAGGCGGTGGTTATATCTTCTTCTTCTTCCTTTTTGTTTAAAATTTAAGTAGAGATATTTTCCCTTTTGTTAAATTTATTGATATATCTGTGCATATATAAATATATAGAAACAGGAAGTGTTTTATACAGACAAAGTTTGAAAAAGAAAATGGAGTTTTAAAATGATTGAAAGTTTATATAAAATTTGATTTTTCTTTTCAAAATCTATAAATATAGTTTCAAAATGAAATAGATAAACCTATGCATTTTTTTATCTATCTGTTTAATTTTAAAATATTATATTGTGGAGATTAATTTGTTTAATAAACTTATCCAATTTTTTTTAGTCACTAGAAAATAATTTACAAAAAAAGGAAAATTTGTTTAAAACTAAAACATTAGTAAATTAAGTTATTAAATGGTAATTAATTGCCTAATTTTTCAAATATTAACAAATCCATATAATGCGTATACAAGGTCGGGAAATCATGAAATCAAATCGAGGTTGAACTGGATTGCAAAACAGAAATAAAGGTGAGTTAATCTCACTCATTTGGATACCATTTAATTTTAACAGTTAAAATTAAATGATTGGATGAATGGTTGAATTGACTGGATGTGATATTATATATTATAGCATATATATATATATATATATATATATATATATATATATATATATATATATTGTGGAGTGATTGATTTCCTGCATTATATTGCAGATGAGACCCTATGCGCCACATAATAGCGGATGAGATGATAACCTCATATACCGCGATATTCCACCTTGAAGTGGAATTGGTATTTTATATTGTGCTAACATCTGTGGATGCAGGGAAACAGGTTGGAGGGATCCAACTAGATTCCACAAAATATATAGATTTGTTTAAATATTCTATGTTATGATTTATTGGATAATCTGTGATAGATTGCAATGGTAATTGTAAATAACAGATGCTATGGTTTGACTAAATATATTTGGGTATACCGAGTTACCAAAAATATATAGATTGGATTTTTGAAAAGAAAATGAATTTGTAAGTAAAATAATTATAGAGAATTTGGATAAATTAAAGAATGAATTGAAAAGGATAAAAGTTGATTTTAAATTCTAATTAAATAAATTCCAAAATTATGGAAAGGAGATTTTTGAATAAATGGGGATAAATGAAAATTGTAAACTTAAATGATATTATTTAAAGGAATAAAAGACTTATTCAATTCTGGATTTAAATGTTTAGGAAAAATAAAAGAAGAATTTTAAAATAAATATGGAATTAGTAGTTTCAGTTAAAATAAGTTTTTAAACCTTAATAAAGAAGTTAAATCTGAAATTGATGTGTTTTAAAATAAAATTTCATAAGTAAAGAAATTTATTTTTAAATGGAGTAAATTATGAAAATCGATCTGGAAATTGATTTAGAGTTTTGAATTGTGTTTTTTTTAAAAGATGAGATTATGGAATTTATAAACTGGGTTTATAAAGTAAAATAAGATATTTGTGGATATTTGGAAGTATAAATTCACGATGGAAATTTATAAAGAAATGGGTAATTTATTTTAAAAATAAATAGTGGTTTATTTTTAAAGGTATGGAAGAGAAGTGTTTTCCCTGAAAAGCCAAGTACGTTTTCAAAGCAGATTTTTAAGTATAAGTTAAAAATTTTAAAGTTGTTCAAAGGATTTTAAGAAGTTATTTAAGTTGTTAAATTTTTTAAGGTTAATATGTATTAAATTAGTGATAATTATAATTATTTTAAAGGGGTTAATTGGTATTTTGTTAAAAAAAGATAATCATTAATATTTATATTTTATAACGTAGTTTTATTTTAAAGATAGTTTGGTTAAAATCTTATTTGAAAACTTGTATAGAATTTCATAACTATTATTTTAATTTAGTATGGCTTTACTTTTATTTTGAAAATTAGTTTTATATTTTGTAAAGTAGTTTTATTTTAAATATTTTTAAAGTATATATTTTTCAATAAAGTGTTCAAGTAGTTTTAATTTAAATGTTTTAAAGTATATTTCAGAATAAAGTGATTTTAATTATTTTAAAATCTAAAGTATTTGAACTTGGTGATTTTCAGTTGAAATAAAGAATATTTTGGGAATTTATTCCGTGAGAGAAAGGTGGTTTGAAACTATTTTCAAGAAGATTTAAGTGAAGAAGATATCTTGTGAAGATATTTTGAATAATAAATAATTTGGAAAATTATTTAAATTTGATGGTTGTTTGTAAATATTATTTGATAGTTAAATAACCGACTTTCAGTATTGGCTAATGCGCTGATCGTTTCGAAGAGATAGGGATCGAGATTAATTTTTCGAAAACCACTTCGATCCGGTTTGAACGTTTTCGTGTGGAAGACAAGAGCTTGGAGTCGAAGATGGAGTAGTGAAGTGCAAGGGCCAATCACATCTAATCGTGAGGGCGAAATGGATGTAGTAGAAATAGTGCCTTCAGTTCCGTTCGAACCCGGAATGGACTTGTATGGATGAATGCTTTCAGAGCATCATCAGGAGGATGATGGCATTTTATGCAAGTGTGTGCTAAAAAGGTAACCTTTATGGTTTCTGTTGGAAATCCATTCTCCCTATGTACCTTTACGGATTTTGTTTGTAGAACCCACTTTGTGGTTAGAAGTTGGAATTTAATAATGTAATAATTTCGGCTATTTGAATAATTATTTGTATATAGACACTATTATAATATATGAGGATTTTATAAGAAATGTTTTGGTTATCGTAAGGTAAAAACCCGGCATGTTTATTTGTGGCGGGTCTTACGAGATACCTTTGATTTCAAATGATTTTGAAAACTTTAATAATCCGATTGAGTGTGTTTTCTCAAGTTAGTTTTCCAGACTGACTCGGTGTTATTTAACTATAATGCTCGGGTCAAACCGAGTATTATAAAGTGCATATTTTTGGATGGACTACCGTGGAGCTTAGGAGATGAGCTGGATGGTGAGACGTACTTCCTTACTTGATTATTATTCCGTTGTGTAAGGACACGTTACTAAACTGTTCGGATTTGATGAAATGATTGTTATACTATAAGAAATATATGTATATGATGATACAAATTCTTTGTGTTTAAAGTCGATGTTATATATTATATTTCATTCCGCTGCGTTGGTAAGATTCTGATATTGTTCCTATTTCTTCTCCTACCTCCTTCTTTAACCCTAATGGTTCGGTTTTTCCAGCATCCGATTCTCCGCATTTGATAAAGTGGAAGTATTGATGTCGATTTTTGGGCGTCGGAAAAATCGGGTCGTTACAGTATAACTCTTTAGTACAATGTCCAAATTAAACGCAATGAGTTGCATTGGGTTCGTATCAACGAATACAACAATATAGAGTTGGATTGGATGTATTTGGAGCTAGTAGGAATTTAATTTAAAATTGAATGCCTATCTAATTTTAATTCAAACCGGAACACTTCAACGATTATTGGAATCAAGTTGAGTTAACTCATCTCTCTAGACCACTTATATTTCTATATGTGTCGATAATTTTATTGCTGATTATTTTAATGATTTACTGTCTTATAAGTTGATTTGGATATATTCCCGACCCTGGAGCAGTGAGACCCTATTACGTTCCGTGTATGAGTAGATGACCCTTTGTATATGATCCCGTATGAAAGAGAGTGATTTATATTTCAGGATTATATACTGTCTGTGATGCATAGGGACAAGTTGGAGGAATCCAACAGGATTCCTTACACTGTTGATTTTACTTTTTATATAGTTTGTTATATGATGTTTTAGAAGCCACGTTTGGTGACATTGATACGATTACTCTTTAGTGCTTTAGTAGCAATGGGCCTTATTTTTGGGAATTTTAATATACTATAAAATGATGTTTTTTAATTTAAAAGGTATTTCAAAGTAATTTTAAAAGTATACATGTAATAATTTTTAGATTATAAAAAGGAATGAATTTATTTTAAATAAAGTAGAAGTATAATTTTTGGTATTTTAATTAACTATTTTTGAAGTATGTTAAATAAAGATTTTTGAATGGTCTAAATAAAAGGATATTTTATAAAAAAAGTATTAAATTTATATTTGGAATTTATAAACATATATATAAAATGAATTTGCAATCGGTATTTTGTAAATAGATCTATAAATGGGGTTTTATAAATAAATGAGATCTATAAAGAAATAAATTTATAAACAGAATTTTATAAATAACGAAATTTTATAAAAGAAAAGTTTTATGAAATAAAAAGAAGATTTATAAACATAGTTTTATAAATATAGAAAAGATTTATGTTGAGATTTAAATATGGAGTTAGTCGTTTTAAAAGTGGTTTATCTTTTAAATGGATATTCTGAAAGTGATATTTTCAAATGGAATTTAAATGGTTTTAAAAGTGATTTAAAATGTGTTAATTGATGAAAACATGGATTTCAACATTTATTGTTGTAATAAACATTTTCAAGGAAAGTACGGAAGGCATGAACTATAACACTGCTGTTATAGTAAAAATATTTTGAGATAAATATTTGGAAATTATTTAATCAATAAAAGGTTAATTAAATGAGCCTAGTTGACTGCTGCTGTGCTAGATTTTATTTGTTGCTTTGATAACCAAATAACCGACAATCAAAATTGGCCAATTTTGGTTTCTTGACTTGATGTGGGAACTGATTAGTCGTTCACTTAGCGCGAAGCCGACTAGGTAGGCTTGATTATCGTTTGGTGTTAAGAATGTTGATTTGAGTGGTGCAGAGTGACTATGTTACTCCAATCAACTGGGGTTCTTCTTGGCCAAAGGATAATAAATCTAGAGTTGTAAGCATGATAAGTCTACGAGACATTATTTCTATATGAGATTGAGGGCCTCTTATTGGTTTTGGTCCGGAGAGACCGGGATCGGATCCATCCGAAAATCATTTTGGACTAATGTATGCATTTGCAAGTGTAGTTTTATGATGATTATTTTTGAAGATGGAGATCTTCATGGTGCATGGCTACTTGCCACTAGACCCGCATGCGCATACATATATGCATACATACACACACACACACACACACACACACACACACACACACACACAGAGATATATATATGGTGGAAGTAGTGCTTTGTTAGGAAAATCTTCGATTGTGCGAGGACTTCTCACTACTAATCCTAGGGATGATTCCCGAAAATGTAGTTGGAGTGTACCTTCGGTTTGTCCTGTTCTTGGACAACTTGTTGGACAAATGTTTGATGTTAAATGTCTAGATCACATTGATTGATATCTATAAACGTATTATTTGTTTGGTGGCGGAGAAGGCAACTTCTCTTAGCTTAACACTCTTTCCTGAGATATACGAGCTCAAAAGTTATACATTTGTAGAAATCAGTTGTGTGGTTGTGGAAATAGCAATATGACATTCAAAGTGGAATGTGTTATGTGAAAGGTAAACGTTACCTTAAGCCTCACACCTCAAAGATGGTACAGCTATGATGTGGTTTGACATATATCTTGGGCTATTGGTTTATGCGCAGATCAGAATGAAAAGGCCTTTTTTGCCTTGGGCCTTGTTGCCTTATAGGACAGAAGATGTTTGGACCCTTATATTGTATAGTATAGTGTGTGACTCCTTGCACACAAAGCCACCATATATGTAGTAGTGTAGCAATATGAATGGTATAGTGGTGTGTAAGTCCTTGCACAAGAAGCCACCAGGTACTATGATTGCTATACATGGAAATTTGCAAAGGAAGGAAATGGCCACTAGTTCTCTACATGTAGGAAACCCAAATTTCAATACGAGATTTATAGTTTTGATTGTATTCCTCAAATAGCTGTAATGCTTTGCACACATTTCAACAAACCCTAGGGCATCGTATACACCATTTGACATTGTCTGGGTATTGATACCTACGTTGTATATGTTTATTTGAAAAGTATTTTCAAAATAAATGTCACTAATAATAATATCAAATTGTTTAAGTATAATATATTTTGGTTATCGTAAGGGAAAAGCCCGTTCGTGTTTATGTGCGGCATGGTCTTAAGAGATGCCTTTGTTTTTGAAAAATATAGTTTTTGATAACTTTAAAATATAGCTAAGATGAGTTCTCTCACGCTGGTTTACCAAAATGATCCGGACATTCTTCTCTTTCAATGCTCGACCGAGTATATTTACAGATTTAGATTTGGATGCTTTGGAGCTTCAGTGGACAAGCTAGTGGTCTTCAGGACGTATTCCCATGTTTGGTTATTTTTCCACTGCATTTGTGGTTTAAATTATCGGTATTTGTAAGGACGTGTTGTTATGACTGTCCAGACTAATAATTATTTATTTGTGTACTTTGGTTGATGTCGGTATATTACAGTTTCTCATTGTAAAGATTATTGATCTATAATATATATTGTTTCACTACGATTGTAAGATTCTATGTTGTTTTAGTTTCTTTTTCTCTTCTTCTTCTCTTTCTTATTCTTTCTTCTTTCTTCTTTCTTTCCCATAATTATATGTCTTTTCGTGCAATTTGGGTTGGAAATGTGTGTTTCATTATCGGCTTAAATTGTGTGGATTTGCGGGTCATTATAGTTAAGTTGGAACTGTAACTCAAATAAATTGCCGCATTTATGGATTTTGTAGATTTTGAAGTGTGATTAATTGTCTCTTTTATTGCATTAAAAATTTCAAGGAATTATCTATATGGGAATGGTTTATTTTTGTATATGGAAATATATCTGTCAACTCCTAATTAGCCAATTCGAGAATGCACTTTCTAAATCATTATAAACAAACATGTATATTGTTCGTTAAATACGTGGGAATAAGTTTATTTGTCTAGGGTTTTAGGGATTAAGATATCTTCCCAATTTTTAGGCTTTCTTTTGTAATCTTTAGGTGACGTAGTAAAGGTTTGTTTAAAGGAAATAGTGTGTTTTTCTTCTTCACTTCTTATCTCTTTTAAAAACTAATTGTGTAGAGATCTTAGAAAAAACCCTAACAGTAATAGTTGCGTCACGTTATATTCATACCATGTATGATATGAATAATAACATATCAAGATGAAACTATGACCACCTATGAGGCATTATTGTAATACAAGCAATCATGGTTTTTATTGATTTATATACATCTTACTTATGTGTATTTCAATAAAATTTCAATCATTTCTCTTGATATGTATCATTGGGTAAATCATTATGTCAATGTTCATGAAATTTGTGAGTATACTCATGCAGCTTGTATGTGTCACATAAGCTATATACATTATGTTTGAGATTTTATAGTTATTCTCTAAATTATTTCTACTTGTTCTCTTTACACATAGAATTCAAAAAAAAATATTCCTGTTTATTAGAAAATCACAAACATAAAATTATCCATGAATAGATTTTTAATAAAAAATTGGTGGAAACAAAATAAATTAGAGACAAATAGTTAATTTTTTTTAGTAAAGTCTAAATTGATTTTGATTTGATCTCACAATATAAACACTTCTCTTTTGGTCAAAGATGTTACTTATAGTGATAAAGCTACTGTTAATTAGAGATTTCATTCTTAATGTTTACTTTTAGATGTTTTATTTTGTTTTTTAATGTTGATTACAAACTATCTCTGTGTTGACTCAGCCTGCACATGTGATATATAACATAAAATCATGAATTCTTTCATAAAAGAACCTTTTTGCTTGAATAATCTATAAATTACAAATGTGGGAGAATGTCGATTAGTAAAAGATATTGAAAAACTTGTAATTGTTATGGTAAGAAGATGTTGAAGAAAAGTGTTCAACCTAAATTGTTTAGAAATCCCATTATTGCATCAAATTTTTGTAAACTATTTTTTATCATAGTATAAAATTTGGTGGACATAAGAACAAATGTATAAGCATCTACGAATGCAATATATGCTATACGGGTTGCATTCATTTATATTTTGTGTAAGAACAAACAACATCGACCTACAGATGTGGACTATTCTTAACTAGTAAAATGGTTTGAAAAATCACAATGTATTATTTAACTAAAATAACCATATAAAAATAAATCGATCCATTATAATAGGCTTAACGACAGTTTGAGTTGTCGAACCAACCATACTAAAAACTTGAAACATCTAAGTATATGAACTTCATGTGATTAAGTTATGAGTTTTGTTTTAAAACCCAAAAAAACTAAGTTTCTCTTGTAAACTATGAGAAAGTATGCACTAAATATGCGCTCATTAAAATGTTATTTTTATAACATACATTTATGAATGTTTGTGCTTTTCTTAATGTGTTTATTATTTACAAACATATATATTTCATCCCTAGAGAACCAAGCTTTGCACCGAAAACACAACCCAAATTCTAATTATATGCATAGGGTTTTACATGTCATGTGGCGCTATTTGGGATCAAACTCATGTTATTCGCACCCACTAGTTCCTTAACTGTTAAGCGACCTTCTTTATTTCTTTTATTTGGATGCTTTGTAATGTTTCATTGGTTATCCATTTGTTCAATAAATTATTGAAATCATTAAATCATGTGGTCCTAGTACTAATATAATCGAACCAAACAAGACTGTACGTATTAAATAGGACCAAAACTGTACCACATTAAAAGTTATTATTATGGGTATCAGCTTTGGCAAATCATTTGATGTAATGCATATATAGTTTGAACTCTAACCCGGATTTACCCAGTTCACTCCCAGCCTTACAAATTATATGGTTAAGCTTAGTAATTCATCACATTCATTTTCAGTTCTCTTTCATATTCCTAAGATTTCAATTTATGTTACATTTACTATTTAGTATTTCAAAATACTTTAAGGTCAAGTACAAAAGGATTACTACTTATTGTTGAACCAATAAGGCAAGGTTAATTAATTGATAGATTACTTGCATATACAATAATTATTGATAGATTACTTGCATACACAATAATTATTGAGAAAGCTCAAGCTACGGTTGTTATATGTAGTACTATTAATATATTGCTAAACTAGATAAGATAAAAGCTTGTATCCATTAAGTAAACTCAAGGTAAAAACATCTATGCTTAGGCCGTCGAGAAATGATAGTTAAGAGTGCATAATCTATTTTGATTTGTTGAGTAAACTCAAGGCCAAGATCAAGATTATGATAAAGATCACGGTTAAAAGTTATATATATATGATATAAGCAATGAAAAGTTATCTTTCAATTATAGGGCTATGATTTGTTGAGCATACCCAATGTTAGAATCCCATGGCAAGCAAGTCCTAACACTCACTAGAGAAATCTAAAGGTTTCAATATTTCTCTTATGGTTCTGAGAAGTATAAAAGTCAAGGAGAGCATTAGTAGAAAAATGAAATGAAAACATTTAACCATCCGTATTGTAAGAACATACGCTATATACTATACTAATGTACTTGAAAATAAATTTGCAGAAAAATGACCAACCTATGGTTTTTTTTTGAAAAATGACTAGCTCACCGGACCTAGCTAACATGAATGCCTAAGATCAATATGTGGAGTATATGTCTTTTTTGATGATAACAATTTTTTTATATTTGATTTTTCTCTTCAGATTATGTCACAGTTAAAAAGAATCATCAAAGAATAACTTTTTTCAAATTTTCGTCTATTGATTTTTTTTCCTCAATCATTGCATCACATACCAAACACGTATATTTCTGTCTGTAAAAATAATAAGTTTTTATTATTATTAGAAAAACATTGTGAGATATTGGAATCAATTCCTATTTGATATTAATAAATATGTATTATATCTAATGTTTGTTTAAAGTTAAGTGACAGGATATAGTTGATGACAGTTTTAGTAATGAATATCAATTCCTTATATTTGTGCTAAAGAAATTCATAGTTTTGATTTCAAATCATTCAAAAGAGGAATAATATTTGTGAATATTTCAAGAAATCTACATACAAAAAAATGCAAAATCTTTCTACACGTAGAGAAATGTTTATATTGAAAGAATCATACCTATGGTATTTTGATGATAACAACCAAACAACAATGCTACTAATGGTTTTATCATGCACATTACAGATTGAGCTACTGGAACGCATTGAAACCAAAAAGGTAGAGACTGAAGAGTTTAACCTGAAGACAAATCATTGTACGGGACATACGTCTTGAGTTAATGTCTTCGATAAATCTGTATAATCTTCCTTAAGTGATATGAGCTAAAATATTTACACTGAAAAGTTTTCATTCACTTAATACAAGTATTGAAATTACTTTTAAAAGTTTCAAGAACTCTGATGACTAGGAGCAATATTTAGATGTCTGTGGACATGCCTTTTTAAACTACAAATGCTCTTGTTTGTTTTCTTCTAATACTAGATGGCTGGGTCAAGTACTCAGACGTTTGGAAACCTATACTTTTGAACTAAATGTTTTCTGGTCTATTTTCTTCAACATTTAGACGTCTGAGATCATAAGTCAAACATATGAAAACTTACATTTTTAAACTATTTATTCTCTGGTACAAAATCATTCATAACCAGATGTTTAGCTAAAAATTTCAGACGTCTGATTTTGTGCAACAACTATATTTTTGAATAGACACTTCCCTTTTCTTCTGATGGTTGTAACTTCTATTTCAATGGCTATAACTATTTTGTCAATGGTTTTACTATTAAGGAATACGAATGTCGAAAATGATTTTTAGATAATTATAAATACAGTAGCGACTTGACTTTAGTTTTAACTTTCTCACTTCTTACTTTCTATATAATTCTATAAACTCCAAGTACTACTAGCTTTCAACATCAGCAAGTATTGTTCCATAGTTCTTGGCGAACTACTTTCTTAGACTTACATATGTTCACTTATTCAACTCAAGTGGAGATTATAGGAAGGTTGTACATCAATTGAATATACCAGAGTTTCATAGAACTCACCAGAAGTCAGAGGATCTATTTTATCAAAAGTTATTGAAGTCCCATCGTAGTATCTTCTGGTAGTGTTGAAGTCCTATTCGGCTGCTCAGGTAGAGTCCGCAAACCTGTTACTTTGGGTAAAGTGATGGTGTTTAGATTCAAATTCCAAAAAGAGTCCAGGACTGGATGTAGGAGAGGTGCTTTGAACCTATATAAAATTGGCTATATGATCTACTGTAGTATTTCCGTTGCAATTACATTATTTACTAATGATTGGTCGTCTTCAATCCTATGCATAGCGACTAACAAATGGTATCAGAGCCTAGTTTTTTACCAATCGTAACAACATCTTAGAACAATAGCCAAAAATCGAAGATCGAGTCAAATCTCAAAGATAGTAGAGAAAAAAAATTTGAAAGAAAGCAACAGTCAATAGAGTCAAGTACATTTGCTACTTGGCTAATCTTAGACCAAAATTGGTATGCTTAAATTATTTGTGTAGTGATATTTTAAAAATGCATGAGAACTTACTGATAGAATTTAAAGCATTGCAAAATATCAATTTTATTGCTTTAGCTAAATTAGACGATTGTGAGAATTATTATTAGTTTAAAGAAGAAGAAAAAAATTAGTAAACCAAACCGAAGTTTTTGAAAATAATTTATAAGAACTTATTTTACAGAAATATTTCCTATTAAATGATAATGAATGGTTAAATAATAACAATAATGTTCTTTTGAAGGAAATTGAGGCTTTGCAAAATAAAAATATTGAAATTCATTTTAAATGATTCTAATTCTAAAGTTTTACCACTTGAAAAGGAGAGCAGTGCTTTAAATGATAGAAATCTAGATTAACCAAAGAATGTGAACTTTTAAAAGATAATAATATTATTTTCCAAAAAGAAATTTGTTATTCTAAAGCTGTTATTGATAAATGAAATGAGAAAATCACAAAGTTTAATAGTGGAAAAGATAATTTATCTTCCTTTATTACAAACACCAAGCTCATAATAA
The DNA here is from genome assembly GCA_030765085.1 of Allium cepa. NCBI lineage: Eukaryota > Viridiplantae > Streptophyta > Magnoliopsida > Asparagales > Amaryllidaceae > Allium > Allium cepa. The sequence continues at coordinate 57,301,776 of CM060939.1, forward strand.
AACTGGTTTAGGCTATAAATAAGATATTTGTAGAAATAGTACTAGATATGCATTCATGTATACGCGTTTTAATGCTAGTACTCTACCTAGAAAAGAAAACCATTCTTCAAGTAAAAAATCAATGATATATGATCTTTAAAAATAGGTTCCTGCTAATCAAACCAATCATGATAGATAATTATACATTAAATTTATTATGACTCAGATTAATAATAAACTATATTTTGAGAGACCAACCACATCCAATTGGATATGGTTTCCCAGGTTGTGAACCCTATATTTTTAGAAAAACGAGCATCATTTTTAGTTACACTTGACATGTCTATTAGATACCCATCAATTTGCAGTATTGTTAAATTATTTTTATTTGCTAATTTATGATAATTATCTCTTTTATAAAGGGAGAGAAATGTACATATCTATAGAAAAAATGCATAGATTTTTTCCTTAAGAGAAGTATTATATTTAGGGAGAGTTTATAACATATAATATGCCTTTGTTCTTATCACTTTTTGTTGATAACAAAGAGGAAGAAAAACGTTGTGCATTACAACTTTATATTGACATTATACGATGTCAAGGAAAATAAACTTATTACACATATAACATATGAGGGGAGCTATTATTTTATATTATAAAGTTATGCAGCTATCGTCATCAAAAAGGGAGAGAATGAAGGAATCATATCCATGGTGTTATGATGATAAGAATAAAAAAACAATGCTACTAATGATTTTATTAAGTACATTACAGATATAACTATTGGAACACATTGGAGCCAAAAGGTAGAGACTAAAGAGCTTAACTTGATGGAAAATCATTGTAAGAGTCATATAAATTGAGTTAGTGTCTTAGATAAATCTGTACATTCTCCCTTGAGTGATATGAGCTAAAATATTCAAATCGAAGAGTTTTCACACTTTAAAATAAGATTTCAAAACAGTTTTAAAAGTTTTAGGAACTTGAACGTTTAGGAGCAATATTAAGCCATCTGAGGACATGCCTTTTTAAACTAAAAATTCCTTAGTTTTTTTCTCCTAATATCAGACGTCTAGAACAAGAAATCGGACATCTGGAGTATTTTCTTCCACAATCAAATGTCTGAGATCATAATTCAAATGTCTGCAAACTTGCATTTTAAACTATTTATTCTATGGTACAAAATCGTTCACAGCTAGACATCTGGCCAAAATTTTCATATGTCTGATTTTATGCAACAACTATATTTTTGAATAGATACTTCTCCTCTCTTCCAATGGTTACTTCTGTTTTAACGGCTGCAACTATTCTATTAATGGTTTTTTCTAAAGGAATACAATTATTGAAAAAGATTTTCGGACAATTATAAATACAGCAATGACTTGGGTTTAGTTCTAACTTTCTCACTTCTTTATTTCTATATAATTCTTGGGCTAACTAGCACTTCCCGCCCCACCGATCCAAAGCTTAGGGTGACTTTCGAACCCACATCGTGGCGAGAAATATGTACTATCATGGTTTTTTTCTTTTAATATTACAGAAACTAGAATAAGAATATATAATCTAAGATACACTAAACTTTCATAACTAATTGTGGAAAGAATAAAACATATAACACAGAAAGAAATGTCCAACTCAGAAAATATCCAAATCACAGCCTCAGAAAATCAGTACGTGATCTAATATAAAGTACACATAAAATATCACTCCAAATCTAATAAAAGAGATAAAATGTACTGATAAGATAGATGAATACATGGAGAGCAAATATGATAGAAAGCACTCTCCAAAGATAAGCTCGACTCTCCAAGTATCAAGGATGGGCCAATCACCTGCTGCCCAACCCGCTTGCAGTGAGGAAAAAGAAGGACAAAGAGCATGTTAGATAAAAGTATGGTGAACGAGTATAAGTTTTGTGACGAACAAGATTTGCGTTCGAAAATCGACATCCATACTTTACATCATACTCGAATGCCATAGATTCGACCGTTCAAATCTGAATCGTCGGAGCTTATAACACAATTAAGTAAACAACACAGCGGAAGAAAAAGAATAATACATTGATATACAGCATTGATACAATATCTGGTACAACAGATGATATCAATATACATCAGAGATATGATACAATAAAAATAGCAGCGGAAAAGAAAAATACATAACACCAGCAGCGGAACAATATCCAAAATAGTCTTCAAGGAAGAACTCCAAAAGCATCAGCTCGAACCAATATCACGATTCACTAAAACAAGCAAGTCTCGTCCACATCCAAAGACTGAACTAGCTCCAGATAATATACTAAACCTGACTATCTGAAAAAACCAACTCTAGACTGCCCTTGTGGAAAAAATTTGAGCACCCAGAGTTTAGGAAAGAAACAATAAACTCCAGGTCAGTCATGAGACTGGTATGAGTAACAAAAACAGTTTATCTTTAAAAACAAATAAAGAAATATTTTAAAATAGACCCGTAATGCTTTTAGAAAATGAAACTACCATAAGGCCTCCCGCACACACACAAAGTGCCAATGCAGAATCGGAGGAGATTTCTCCTTATGATAGTTAAACTTGCTTGATACGCAAATTTCTTTGATATTATTACTATAAGTGCAAAGTGTAGGAAAACATTTCGAAAGTATGATATAAATCTTAGCCAACATAGACATTCCGAACTATGCCTACTATAGCTACCATCTAAACAGTCGGGCGCCACCACAAGTAAATGGCAGGTTATACAACTAAAACCGTATAGAGCTCGTATTGGATGAATGGATTTCTAACAAATGGTCGGGCAGAACTTCCCAAGTAAAATAGAACGTCTCTGGAATGACTTCCCCGGATCCTAACCGGATCTCTGCTACACAAGGCCGGGTTACCCCTAACTGGGTAACTACTGACACGAGCATGTCATCCCTCGGTCGTTTGCGACCTTTATCCGAGGATCCTCTCAACCAACAACTACAAAGTAATAAGTTTGAAGCAACCAAGAAGTAAATATCTGGGCTCCATACCATGATACCACTTATAATCCAGAAGGAAATGACATGCCCTCAGAGGGCGCCGTCCTCAAATAACCTTGCTACCACGATTCTTGTTTCGACCATAACCGGGTTGTGAGGTTTGACAAAATCTCGTCCACAAAGCTATGCTTTGCACAAAAGCCACACTTTGATCAACAAATGATCAGCATCACTCAGCATGCCACATTACCAAGTTGGGAATATATCGCTGATAACCTTCAACTACATAACCTCTGAGCTCGTATGTCTCAGAGAAGGGTGTTAAGCTAAGAGAATAAATTCTTCGCCACCAACAGATGTGTATTTGAAAGAAATCTGCTTTATATCTCAATTTGTAATGTCAGACATACAATCCATACAATTCTGTTCTAGATTCGAACAGAACCGAAGGCACTTCCAAAAAAGTCCTTGCAAATCCGGGTATTTACAATCCTGATCGGACTTCCCATCACTTAGGGAATCTCTATACCGGAGCAACTTAGTGCAGAGACAATCGACAGGTCATCCTATCGTTCTTGCAAATACCCGGTCTTCACCACCGGTCTTCAAATGCTATCCATAACGTCGAATCACATATTCGGAATGGGTTATATGACACAAAGGTCTTCTCCTGGCTAAACCGAATAGTGGGCGCAACATTTAAAACATATGGATATGGGATTTCAATTAAGTCACAACTTATTACCCAAAACTTTTCTTTCAAATGGTTTAAACAAATTACCATTTCCAATCTTTTAAACAAAAAGATTCATTTCACAAAGATCCATTGATGGATTTCAAAACAATTCCATCTCAATTGGATTAATTCATTTAAATCTTTAAATCAAAGATTTATCTTATAGCTTTTAAACAGTTTCCATAACTTGGAAAATCATTTTCATTTTTTACTTGAAATCCCTTTTTAACACAATTTGGAAGTTCACGTCTTATATGAAAACTTTTACTATTTGAAAACGAATAGTTTCATTTCAAAAAGATCCAATTTTATTTACACGAGTTAAAGCCTTTCCAAAACTCAAACAAGTTATTCAAAATAAATTTCATCTTTGAAACTCTATTTCAAAAGTTTTTCACTTTTAAACCCAATACATTTCCAAAACATTTGAATTTAAATATTCGACTTTAAAAATCATTTCAAAATCTGTGACATAATCGATTTTCTCGTGAAATCCATATTTGTGTGTGTGTCCAGGGGTTTAACACAATAGTGCAACATCATTAAATCATCACAGATTAAAACATAGAAAGATAGTTGATAAGCGATATAAACTATAACGCTTATTGTCCGTTCACAAATTCACAGATAATATGCAGATGTATCATCAATAAATGAATAAAATACTCAGTTCAATCCATAGAACATAATATCACAGATCAGTTAGGACAATCAATTCAAGGCATCTTATACAATAAAATCATTCATAAATAAGGTCAAGCATTTAATAAACATTTACAAGCAGGATTAATGGTTTAATCCTAATTAATTCCATTTATTTCCAAGTAAATTAATTACTTACGAATTAATTCTCCAATCCTGATTTATTAATTACAAATCATTCGATATAAATTAATTTATCAAACACTTTAATTAATTAAATTATTCTTAATTAATCATATTAATTAAATCAACCTTTAAACTAATTTCATAATTAGTTAACTTTAAATTAATCAAAATATCCAACATAAATGACAATAAGTGATTTAATCCTCAATTACTTTCATTAAGTAATTACATTCAAACAATTTATAATTGATTATCTAAATTAATTAATCCAATTGATTATTAACATTAATCACTTTAATCAATAATTAATAATCCTTAGTTAATTATCTTTATTAACTAATAATATTTCTTTAATTAATTACAAAAGGAAATTTCTTAGATTTGAATCATTATTAATCATTTCTAATTAATTTAATTTGTTAATTTAAAGATAAAATAAATCATTCTTTAATTACTTTTCTAAAGAACATTCTTGCATTAATCATTATTCATTAAAATTGATTAACCATTAATACTCATTAATTAACCCAATCATAATTAATCATTCTAATTAACTTAATAATTTATGAATTACAAATGAATAAGTTTCATTAACTTTAAAGATAATTATTCTTATTAATGATTTTATTTATTACTTTCTTATATTTGAAAACATTTATTTCAAATTTACTTTTAAAATTTCATGTTAAAGTAATATTAATCATCTGAAAGAAATTCAAAAGAGTTTAAAATCAATCATTTAGATTCAAATCATTTTATAGAATATACTTGAACATTTTAAAGTTTAAAACGGAAACAGGTTTATAACTTGTACAACATCTTATACCCGAGCCCCTTCATGATTTCCCCGAGCTAAACCCTCATGAACTCGAGCTCTACTTCGAGTTTTCCCAAATCTTTACCCGAGTACCCCAAAATTTCAATCTAAATATTTTCTAAGTGTTTTTACTTCGCATTAAAATCTCGCTTCGAGTCATAACTCGAGCTACCTCACGTGTTGCGCAGCAGTTTCCCCAAGCCACCTTCTTGCTCCTTCTTCATCCAATCTTACATCACCAGAGATGAGCATATGCACGCCATCGTCCATCACCTCCAACCGACGCAACGTCGAATAAGTCGACGATCGCCCATAGATCAACTCTCGATCACCTGAACTCCATCGTTGTCTCGAATTTGAGATCGAGCGGAAAAATTCGAAACCTGGAAAGCATTGGAACATCGCACTTCAACCTGTCATCACCTTATGCTCCCTGCTCCGACCAACTGAACACGCGCAACCTCGGTCATTACTTCGTCACCTCAACCTCTACCATTCCCCAAAATTCTGTAGTACTCGGTCAACTGTAGGAAACAAACGAATCAAAATACTCAGCCTCGACCAAACTAGGGTTACGAACTGAAAACTGCTCGCCGCCATCTCCACGATGAACTAGAACGACTCCTACCATTTTTCCCAGACCCACCGTACTTCCCTCCACCTCCACGCAAGATTTCGACCGTTACAACACCGTAGATCACCGGAGGTCATCAAATCAAAGAAAATACAGCAAACCCATACTGCTCCCTCGACTTCACTCTAAAAATTATGATTTTTGTTTTAAAAATCATATTGAAGTATAGGAAGTCAACCTACGTACCTAAGTTCCAAAATTAAAAGGTTTGAATTTTAACTTATTAAAAGCTCTGCTCAGGTGTTTGGGTTCCCAGAGTCATTTACATGTTATTTAAACTTGAATCGATTCTTAAACTTTAGTTCATGATCAAACAAATAACTTTTGTTTATGTTTTAAGTTCTGTTAGTGATTGGATCAAGAGATGGGGATCTTATTTTGTAAATCTGGTTTTGGGAAAAAAAAAACAGGGACATTCAAGTGATACAAGATAAATATAGGATACAGACATTAAACATTATCATATAAACACTGGAGATTTACAAAAACATATTTTCCAAATAAAAACTTGCAACTATGTCAGGTACTTAAATTTTAAAGAGTGAATGTTACACATCGTACTTCCAGGAGAAAGAACAGAGTTGCATTTAGGTTGAAACAGCAGTTTGAATTTCCTGGTTGAAATCTTTCACTTGATTCTCTGGTTTGACTTTATTTGTTGAATTGTGTTTTAGTTTTAAGATGATATCATTTCAGATTCTTTTCTTAGCTTATGGACGAAATGAGATAGGGAAGTTGGTATATATAAAAGAAAAGAGAAGTTGACAGGGTATATCTGTTATTTGTACAGGGTAGTGATATTATATAAAAAAAAGTTTACAGGCTTGATATCTTTTGCTTGTACAGGCTAATTATAATTCTGTACAAAGGGATGTTATTTGTTTATTACAACCAACAGAGATGTTTTTCTTGTTTGTTGATTGTGGCTGATATGATACACATCGTGGCTAGAGATATAAACATTAAATGCCATTGTACAAATCTATACTTATTTAATTTTGCTTGTACAATAGATATTTACTTTACTTTGTTTATGTTTATTTCTTGCCTTCTTTAACTCGGCAGATAGATGATATAGTGATGGTTTGCATTAATGTTGTTTGTCTTGTTTTATATTTGTACTTTATTGGCTTGTTTCATACTTGTCTTATTTCTTTTAAACTTTGTTCTTGCCTTGCATACTTTATTTTGTACAAACATATTTATTTTACTTTACAATATGTATTTCTATAGCTTATATAATTCTAGAATTATTTACTATGTTCATTTCATATTTTATACAATTATAATCTATTTGAAACATTTTGTTTAACCTTATATCAAAAATCCAAATACAAAATTATTTTCTAAGATATTTGCATTTAAATCCCAAATTAAATTTCCAATCTATTTTATATACAAGTGTTCAAATATCCAGATTAATTTCAATTAATCCTTAATTTAACTAACATTATATATAAATTTTCAATTGATTCACGATTTTTATTCAAAAATTAAATTTATTATCAATTTAAACGTAGAAAAATTTCGGGATCGTTACAAGTTTAATGTATGATGATCATGTGCAGTTAACTTTAATGCTACTTTAGATGACATGGATGTGCTACAAGTGTTCGTGAATTTCATAAGGTCCATTACCTAAGGTTTCTTGTCAAATACATACCTACAATGCAACTTGTGTAGACTACCTGGATCGAGTTACATATTGAATCTCCCAACTAATGATCGACCACTACTCCTAGAGCTACCAAATAAGGAAACACTATGACTAGGCTACTATGAAAATAAATTTCCACCTATATCACCGTATAATGCAACTGTGGAGACTACTCCCTACTAATATCATCACCATTAAGCTACCGAGGAATCGACATTTCAACAACTACGACTACTTCACGTAACCCAACTACACATCGTAGGAGAAATAGTAATGCCAACCTGCTAAAATGTCTCATCATCTACATCTATATCCACCTCTCGATCATAGTGTTTGCCTCTTATTGCACGCACCGAGATGCTCCATCAAAACTATATCTCGTCTAACAGAAATCATGCATACTAGGTTTCCCGTTATGTCAGACCAGACTTCATCAGACATCCTCGTCAATGTTGCACGTCCGTTGTGGAACATCTTATGAGTGCCATTTGTGACAAAAAATGGCCTCTGATCAAATAATCGACCCCCAAATTGGGTAAATAATATTTACTCAATACTATAATAACCTATCATCTACTAATAGGGAACTAGCTTCCCTACTATCTCTAACCACTTAGCCCAAAATAGGCCCATGCATGTAACACCCCGTAAAATGAGCCATATATAAATAAAGTAAATTGAATCAAATATGATAAAGATTGGACGTGGATTTTTTTTAGAAGTTGTAATTTGACCATGAAAGTTATTCCATTGCGTTCATGGCGAAATTCTAATTTGTTTCCATACATAATATGTTAAAAATGGAGCTAAAATAAAGAAATTATATGCAATTGAAGTTCTCAGATTTAAATTAATTTAGTTTAAATTCAAATTCAAATGAGTAATCAAATTTAGGATTTAAATTGTCTTAGGGGCTAAGTAAACGTTTAATTAACACTTATCGTTACAAATTTAATTAGAGAATAAGATAATATGGCAAGAGAAACAAATAAATGCACATAAATAAAAGAGCAGTCGACTTGAATAAGCCAGCCGGCCAACCATAGCAGTCGACCGGTCGCCCAAGGGGGTCGACTGCTTGGCAACGATAGTTGCCAGCGGTTGCTAAGGTTTTACATCGTGTTTTATTCAGTTGTATGCTCCAAAATTACCCGTTTCCTACCTACTTCCATCCTACGGTTTTGGTGTATTTCAACTCTTATAAATAGAACCTTATCCTCTCCACTTCTATCATATTATTTTGGGGAATAAAACAAAACACTTCCATTGTTATCTCTCTAATAAGGTTTAGAAACTCTATTTAGAAAATCCAGGTAAGGATAAAACCTATTTCCTATTTGTTTCTTCTTCTTCCAATCTATTCTTATCCCATTCTTCTCCAATTATTCTAAATCTAATGAATATATATACCTCTTCCCTATTGTGTGTGCATATATATCAAAAAGAGGGATTTTGGAAGAGATCGAAAGGCTACAAATCCATTTGAGTAAAGCTAAGGCTAATATATGAGTGGAAACCTAAATATATCTTTTCAAAAATTGTTTAATGTATTTGTTTTGAATTTGAATATGGTTAGGGATTTTGAGATTTCGAAGATATAATAGATAAAATCACCAAAATTCCTTTTTGTTTTGAAATATTAATTCTATGTTGAGATTCTTAATTATTTACATTAATAAAATGGAATTTTTTTTCATTTATGCAATGTTTGATAATTTCATAGTCCACTTATCCTTCTTCTTTAGGTCAAATTATGATCCTTTAATAAAATAAGAGGTTTAGATTACGAATTCTATTTGTAGTTTCACCGCTTATTCTTATCTATTTCTTTGTAAGATGATGAGTTGAAAAGAATGTGGGGTTCAAATTGCAATTCTTATTGTTTTAGATGCTCTATTGAATTCTTGTATTAAATTGAATTTCTATTTTATTTACATGTCTGTTATTGTAGTTTTGGTTATGGATATTTATTTCCTATTTTGTACATTAGAATTCCATGAAATCTTTGGAAATTGAAGAAAAAGAACCTATAATAATAATTAGTTAGGGAATTGATATTTAACGCTAGTTAGAGGGTAAAATCCAGGCATTTAGAACTTATTAGGTGCAAATAGTTTTTCTTTCTATTTACGTAATTAATGTATAATTATTGCATATATAGCGTAGTTATTAATTTAAGGCATAGTAAGAAAGATTCATCATAAGTCCTAATTTATGAAACGATGAGATGAGCGTATATAGATACATGCTTACATACGTATATATAGTAATTAATTTTTGGCTAAGTCATAAGGATGTGAGGTCAACAGAGTTACATGACAGAAGTTTTCACTTCACTTTGAGGCTACCAGATGTCGTATGCTTTTATCGAGGTTAGATCCAAATTCTATAGGGGAAATCTACCCAGCTAATCTGGCTACCAATTTTTATGAATAGCAGACTAAGGTGAGATGTAATTTTGGATATGAGCCATAAGACGAAGGGCCTACTTCGAGGTGTGATGTATTAAGTGGTTGGGCCTGCCTTTTTGCCCAAATGAAGTATTAAATGGCTAAGGGGTTACGTTAGGTGGTATCACTATAGGGGTCCGCATCTAAAAATAGGCCTTAAATGATAGGGTCTGCCTATTTTCCACTTGGAAGTATTAAATGGCCCATAAGACTCCATATGATGTCAACTAGATAGTACCACGGAGGAGCACACTTTTGGAAATAGGCCTTAAATGACGGGGTCTACCTATTTTCCACTAGAAAGTATCAAGTGGCTTGGGTACCGTCTCTCACCTTGTCATCTATTTGTGACTTATGATTGAGATATGGGATCTACTTCCAGAACGGAAGGTATGAAGTTGTTCGATCATCCTCCTTTCCTTACAAAGAAATATTAAATGATTTTAATGGTTTTAAGTTCGTATACATATTCTTATTTTGAAATATACTGCCCAAGTACTGAAAAGGTAAGACTCGAGGTTTTATTGTTCTGACTCCCTCTTCATTGCAACACCGGTTAAGGATATAGTGATAGCTGTGACGATGCTTAAAGATGAAGAAGCTTGGCAAGTGGTAGTATTTATTGTTATTTGCTTTCATGTGTGCCTATGGATTTAAACAATTGTTGCAACAGATATTATGTTACGGTTTTTATGGAATTCTTTGTTATGACATTTTTATGGTTTTGAAATAAAACGATACACTTTACTGTTATATTTTGTTCCATCCAATGTGAGTTCTAAAATTTTAGTTATGGCTCTGCAATGTTATGTCATTTTACCACCAATGGCTTGCCTTATAATGGATCTAAGTTTCGATGGGTCTTTTTTTGGTTGAAATTTAGGTTTTTTCTGGGGTGGGTTGTTACATTTGGTATTAGAGCCCTTGGTTACCCGATCAACGGGGAAGAACTATACATATAAGAGACGTATTTGTTATTTTGAAAATGGTTATTCAAAAATAATTTTCAAAATAATTCTTACTATGTATACACACACACCCCCCAATACCCTTTCTTGAACATACACATATACACTAAGAAAACTTTTCTTTTCTTTCAGCATGTAAATACTTTCTTGGGAACTCATCACTAAGGTTTAACCTACAGATAGTTGATATGGCTGATAATCAATCTTCTTACGAACAAGCGAATCCTACTCATGGAAGACCACCCATTCATGGAGATCTCGAATGATTTAGACAATATCGTAGGACTGTCGGGTAGATTCCTATTCCGTCGACTGCATTGGTATCACCCACTGCACAAGCCGTTGATGCAGCACCACATCTTGCCGACTTTCCTAATCTATGTAAGGACTTTCTCAACATAGGAGGAAAGACTTACTCTGAAACTAAAGTATATTCGGAAACTAAAGAATGGATTGGCAATTGCGAGAAGATATTTAGAGAGCTTGGTTGTGATGATTAGCTAAGAAAAAGAATGACAGCTTGGCAGCTCAAGGAAGAAGCTTTAAATTAGTGTAACTTTGTAACAAATGAGCACCCGGTTGGATATTCTCTTGGGATGAATTCAAGGACCGATTTGATATGCGATTCATGTCCAAAGTAGAGGTAAGCTTGCAATCGGAAAATTTTATTCAGCCGAGACAAGGAGATTCTAACCTTAAGGAGTACATAGCTAAGTTTACCAAATCGGCTAAATTCAGGATTAACCTTATAGACACACCTACAAAAAAGGCCATGAAGTTCGTGAAGAGCTTAAATTCCCCGCTAAGAGAAATGTTGTCGACCCAAGTACCTATTGGGGCCATGTATGAGATGTTGATAGAAATGACGATGCTGGACATGGATAATGAGGAAGATAATGGAGAAAAAGAAGTCTGCATAGACCCAAAAGCAAAGAGGGTCTAAGAAGGGAAGCTTTTGGGCTAACAAGAAGTCAAAGGGGAAATTTAAGAAAGAAGCAAAGGTGTATAAGAAATACTAAAGGAAGGGTCATGAATTTAGAGATTGCAGGGGAGTCTCACAAAGGAAGCCTATAAAGGGAAGTGCTTTATCTTCCACGAGGAAGGGTATCACAAGAATCAACATCCCAGGATGGCTGAGGAAGGACCAAGCGAATAGGCCTACACTATTGAAGCTATTCCTATTGCCAGTAAGCCACCAAGAGACCGAGAAAAAGCAGCTTTAGAAGGTAAAAATCTTATTTTTGGAGTTTACCCTATTTGATTTGGGGGCATCACATTCCTTTATATCTAGGGACGTAGTAACTTCCTTAAACCATAAAACCTAGATGGTCAACAGCCTAATAGAGGTTTTCAATCCCATTGGGGATTCGACCCATCTTTCTCTTATTTGCAAAGACCTAATATTAGATATATGTGGCATTGATTTCATATGTACTGCTTACATTCTAATTTTCGAGGTATATGGACTATCTTGGGTTTGGATTGGTAGTCATATTATAGAGCCATACTTGACTATAATAAAAGGATAGTACAAATAAGGAGTCATGGATGTCATGACCTAGAAGTTCTTTATACGCCCAAAGCTTTAATTGAGTTAAGCCATTTATACTCAATAAATCTATCTGTTCTTTGAGATCCATTATCTATACCCTCCGCTCTGCCTTTGAAACATATGGCCCCCAAAGAAAGAAGGGAGTTGGATAAACAAATCTCAAAACTATTGAAGAAAGGATTCACTCATAGGAGCACGTCTCAAGGGGAGCCCCTGTTGTTTTTGCTAATAAGGAAGATGGTTCTTTAAGACATTACATTGATTATAGGGAGTTGAACAAGTTGACAAGGAAAAGTAGGTACCCTCTACTTAGAATAGATGACTTATTCGACTAACTTGTAGGTGCTAAAGCCTTTTCCTAATTAGAATTAGCAATGGGATTCCATTAGTTGAGGATTACAGAGGAAAACATGCCAAAGACCGTATTCCATATGCTGGATGGAATCTATGAGCAGTAAGTATTGCCTTATGGACTGATGAATGCCCCAACATACTTTATGGATTTGATTAGTAGAATATTTAGAGGGCAACTTAATAAATTTGTTGTGGTGTTTGTTGATGATATCCTGATTTTCTCCAAAGGCAAGAAAGAGCACGAGCACTACCTTAGGGAGGTATTGGAGAACTTGTGAAGAACTCAAAACCAAGTTTTCTAAATGACACTTTTAGATTAATGAAGTTAGGTTTCTTCGGCATATTGTTTTGGGGAAAGGATTGAAGGTGGACATTACTAAAGTGGAAGCTGTCTGTGAAGACTGTCTAACTCAAACCATTTAAAAGGGAGGATTGTTAATATGGTAAATAAGAAAATAAGAGAAAAGAAGGAAAAAACAAAACACAGAATCTCACAGTAGAATGACAAAATATAATAATCAAATAAACAGTTTATGAAGCTGTTTTACATATAAAATTTGATTACACTTTTACAATACAATCAAAGTTATACATACAACATCTATACTAGGATAATGCAGCGGAACAACATGATACAGTGGAATAATAATAATAATATAATAACACTAAATTTCATCTTAGTCCGCCAAAAATAATATCTTCAACGCTGAAAAGCTCAGTTGACCCGAGCATAATGAAAAGACAAAACACTCAAGTCAGAACTAAAAGATCTTATGTAAGTTAAATCAAGGAGAAATAAATATAAGTGTAATGGTTTCAGAGAAGTTTATGGGATTTTACATCTCCTATCCAGTGTATAACGTGTGTGTAGTAACTTAAGAGATGTTCAGGATTTTCCATCTCCCGAGGACCAATTAAACTATCTTTATGTAGTAAAGTAAGCTATATATGTAATGCCTATAAGTAAGTAAAGTATTAAAATAGCATAAAGACGTTATCCATATCCCCCTTAACATATATTTTTAAATATCGTAGTCTATATAGAACTGTAAACTCCACCAAACCAGTGGGTTATCAGGGAGCACTCCGATGTACGATACAAACCAAAATCATAGTAGGCTCGATTAGGCATATGATAAGGCATATAAGGCAATGCCCAAGGTAGGATTCTACCGTTTTACACTCCCGGACTGGTGGTAATGAATAGAAGCTGTTCGCGCCAAAATTGGTCACAAACCCCAAATATCGTGAAAGCACCAGTATATGAACACAGATCACAAATTCAGGTAATGTAGAGAATTAAAAATGAAGAATAATAAACTTCAAACAAAAAGAAATAGGCAGAGACACGGGATTTATAGTGGTTCGGCTATCTCCGGCCTACGTCCACTTCAAAAGTAAATCTTTTATTGACTTTCCTTGCTAGTTACAGCTGATTACAGTGGATCACAATGATAAAATTCGAATACAATAGCATTCTTGTAGTGCAAAGAGGTTTTCGGTAGAGTCTGGTCATCGGATTGCCAAAAGATCCTTTTTCTGTAAGCCCCAAGGTGCTATTTATAGGTGTCGGCTACAAATATCAAGCACAAATCTCAGGAGACCTCCTTTGGCATGTGAGCGGGCCTATGTGATCTATCCAATGCAATTTTGACTCGATCCGTGATCGATATGAACGTAATTCATATCGATCAAGATTTTACCTAATGGAGTCGAAATTTGGCATGAGCATTATTCAGCTTTTACGTAAAGTCCTGTGAAAATTTCATAGCATTTGGACTTGTAGATTGTGAGATATGATCGATGCAAGTTCGTGTTCATTAGTTGGATGTCGCGTTCGTATCCCTCACTTCGTCTCCATACTCTCCTCTCTTCGAATTGATCAAGCTGGCATCGATTACGTGTCTCGGAGATCCAAGGGAGATCCACCTTTCATGCCACTTTGATTTCTCCTTCGTATCGATCGATACGAATACGATTGACGAACACGGTTCCTTTGCATCGATCGAATGCTATGCCCTTCGTATCCATTACCACTCGCAGTACGTATCCATGTGCTACCATCCATTCGTTAACATTTTCCGTCTTCTACGTATCCATCAACTATGTGTCTGTTCATATCCATCGGCCAACCCTCCTTTGCATCGACTCGAAGTACCCAATGTTGATCGATACGAATGGTATCGACTCGAAGTAGTCATGCTGATCGATACGAACAACATCGATTCGAAGTATGCTATTATGCTCCATCCTTCATATCGATCCCGACCCTGATCGATACGAAATACACCGACATACTTCGCCATCCAATTGATATGTATGTATCGATACGAAATTCGTAGCCTAAGTCCACTTCCATCGATACGAACTGTATCGATGCGAAATGTATCGATACAAAATCAGTTCCTTCCATGATTCATCCATATCTCGAGCATACGAACTCCGATTGACCTGAAATTTGAAAAGCAGTTTTTCTAGCCTTGCTTTTCATTTTCAAGCAATTTCACCTCGATCGGAGATTGGTCAAACTTGGTTGACATCCATCATAACCTTGTTTCAATCGTTCTCATATCTCGATATCCATCCTTTCTAGCCAATTTGTTGATATTTCAGCCTTAACTAAAAGTTGGGATAACAACAGCTACTATCGCCCATCTCGATACCACTCCCATAATCAAATCGAGGATGGCCACCAATCAATCACAAAGTAACAGATATGGTATCGAAGAAGTGTGTTCGATCGAAGGAGCGACCTCACTTGGTCCAGTGTAGCTCCTGTTTTAGTCATATCAAGTAACCCGATGGTCAGGCTACGTTCTTACCTCACACCAGTAGCGTTCGCGAAACCATCCTGCTTCGTTCTGGATTCTCTACCACATGCATAGTTGTTAAAGTGGTTTCGGAATTGGCAGAGAGCATGACAATATCCGACCTCGGTCTCTTTAAAAACCAAACGCGTATTTCACACCGTGGTTATTTTATAAAACATTTTTAATAATAATCCAAAAAACAATTTATACCTTCATATCAAAATATCTACATATTTATTCCTAAAGTATAAATATATTCATAAATATCGAGGAAGATTTCTTTCAATCAATTTCGAAAATAATTTATAAATCTCTCTTAAACCTTTTATAAACCATTAATATGCTTTTTACCATTTATAAAGCTATAAATTCCAAACAGTTTACAACTCTTCCCCATTTCATAACTACTATGCAAATTCCTTTGAAACGCTTTCAAATCCCTTTACATAAGTTCTTCATAAAACCCTTTATAAAATACTTTAAACCTTTATAACCCCTTTATAAAACCATTATAAAATCCTTTATAAAATTCTTTTATAAAATTCTTTATAAACTCTAAAATCTTTTACACAAAACTTTTATCTATTAAAGTTGTAATAAAAGTCTATATTTATTTTCTTAAATCAATACTATATTTTTATATTAAATTTAATTTAAATAATATATATTAAAACTATATTAAATATTTTATTAAATTAGATTTTAAACTATTTAAAATGTATATTTAAAACTAAATAAAACTATATGTTAAAATCTTAAACCTACAGTTAAAACCATATATTAACTAATAATTTGAAGCTTTAAAGCATATAAAATAAATTATTTTCCAAATATAATTTTTTTTAAACAAAATCATTAAATTAAATTTAAAAATAAAATTTATAATCAAACATGCTTCACATTTAGAAAAATAATTTAAAACCGACCAACGACGTCCGTATATAATTTCTACCTTATGGTCAAGTGATTAGATATGTCTCGTTCAACACAAAATTGTTAAATTTCTCAGGTATATATCATTTCAACCCATATCCCGAATTAATAATTTCCAAATCAATAAAATCCCTCAGATATATATCATTTCAACCTATAACGATTTTTCCTAATCTATAAGATCATTCGGGCATGCATCATTTCAACCTATAGTGATTTTCGTAACAACAAACTAAGGGAACTTGCAACGTAATTACAACATATATAATTAACATAACATCCAAAATGTCAACAACTAAACATCCATCACAATCGACATCCAAAACAGTCAATAAATGACAACAATTAACTAGTTATCAATGTAAGATATTTAACTACCAATTTAATTTAAATATTAATTTAAATGGAAATTTAATTCAAACTAAATTTAAATTACTAAATAACAATCAATAAAATTCTTATCATTTCATAAATTTAATTCCACTAACATATGAAGGTTTAGTATTTCAT
The DNA here is from genome assembly GCA_030765085.1 of Allium cepa. Taxonomy (NCBI): domain Eukaryota; kingdom Viridiplantae; phylum Streptophyta; class Magnoliopsida; order Asparagales; family Amaryllidaceae; genus Allium; species Allium cepa. The sequence continues at coordinate 57,318,963 of CM060939.1, forward strand.
GAGTGGGTTAAATCACTCACCTTTTATTTTTAGTCGAATTAAAATCTAAAAGAATGCCTAAATTTGAATAGTCTTAGAATTCAACCAAACTAGTTCCATGTTGTCATGAATTTCGATACGATCCCAACAGAAGAAATTGCGTCCAAATCTGAGCTAGTATGAAAAAGTTATGGTTTAATTAATATCGATATAATTAATATAATAATTGTTGCAAAATAATAAATATAAAATAATAAAACGTACCCTTCACAGACTCCCTCTGTCGTGCTCGAAAGTTTTCAGGCATAAGCGAACCCACCTATCGCATCACAACCTCCCCACGCGCTACCCTACACACGATAGGACGATGATCGATGGCTATCATTCGAAGCGCCTCGGCCTGCTCCCCTCCACCTCGAACTCCACACCATCAATCACTGCCGTTCATTTGAAAACATGGAAAACACGGGTGACAAACAAATCAAGATCCTGGGGAATATAAGATGATTCGGCATGAATCAACCGTTGGATGTGTAGAGTTCGTCGAGCTTAACCATTTTGCTTATGGAAGGTTTTGAAATTGATGAACGAATTGGAAGAAATCAAGGCGAGAAGATAGAGTATTTTTGGCCATGAAATTCTTAGAGGGAGCGGTCGTGAATAGAGTAGGGTTTTGATTGAAATATACGACTTATTATGTAAGTTCCGGTCTAATAGATACATAAGTTTTCCGAACTCCAAACAAAGCAAGCGTCTTTCGTTCATAATGTTTTACCCCCATTTCGAGCACAATGAACCTAGTTTTAAGGCTTAATTCGTGAAGACGGCTTTTCAAAATCAATTTAGTTTACTTAAATTATGTAATTAAATTTCACGTGTTTCAAGCCCTCACGGCCAAACGACAAGTCCGGTTGCTATGAAACTTAATATCATATAATAATTCACCATTACGGATCCGATGAAACTAGTTTTCATCGAAATCTAGGACGGTTACCAAAATGGCTATTTTTACTCGCCAGCTAAAATATAAAATTTCCAATTTATAATTATTCACTTTTGAATCCAATTTTAAATGTTAACAATCTTCATTCTTATTTAAATAAAATTTAAATCAACTTCCAATACCATTTTCATTCATATTAAATTCAAAATTCAAATATTCAAATAATTTTCAATCTTAAGTTAATAATTTAATTATCCAATAAATCGATATTAATAAATCATTACATTTCAAATAAATTTTTAGTAATCAATAATAATTTTATTTTCATCCAAATAATTCAACATTTATTATTCAACTCCAGTTATTGATTATAAACACAGTCATTACATAGAATTTATTTCAATATAAATAATTCCTAAATTTCCAAAATTGTTTATTTCAAGATTTTATTCAAATTCATATTTAATTGTTACAATAATAAATCATTAAATTTTATTTCTAACCAATTTTATTCAATAATCACATTAAATTTAATAATTTAAGATAGTTAGAAATATGAATCATTACATTCTCTCCCACATAAAATTTTTCGTCCTCGAAAAAAGTTTAAGTGTGGAATTTAATATTCAATATATTTTCTTCAAATAATCACTTATAGAAGTTCAAAATCTTATTAGAAAACCTTCATTACGCTTCTAACTGTAACAACCATAATTTTATAATTATTTTTAATAAAATTTTATTTGAAAACTTTGATTTTGAAACATTTAAAAGTGAATTTTTAGAATTTTCCAATGTAAGTTTGGAATTTGTTTGTAATGTATTTTCCAAATACAATAAATAAATATTTTTTGAAAATTTTATATTTTGGTCAATTGAAAGTCAAAGTTTGACCACAGTCGAAATTTTTAAATTTGAATTTTTAGTTTTAATTTTTTTCCTTTGAAGCAGAATATAATTCTAATATTCGTTCTACTTTTCGTTTCGTCAAATTCTGTTTTGTACTCTTTAAATTTTATAAAATTCAGTGCTTTACATGCAATAACTTTCTGTATTTTAATTTCTTTTTCCTATCATCATTCCCAGTTTTATATTTTCTATTTTATTTTGTTTAGACTTTTTATTTTTTTTATTGGACTTTTATTTTGAAAATAGGCTTGGAAATTTCAAGAGACTTCGATTTCTCTTCATTAACTTATGCCTTTTCCTTTTCCTAGCTTTTCATTTTCTTAGCCGCCCCCTTTACTATACATTCTAGCCATGCATTTCATTTCTTCCTTCTCATTCTCACTCTCATTTCATAGCAAAATAAATACAAGTTTTTCCATGGCTTCTCTTCCTTCTTCTTCTATTTTCTTTTTCCTTTTTTATTTGTTTGCCTCAAGTTTGCTCGGCCTCTACCATGCATCATCCCTAGCCAACCTCCTCACCTCTCCGCCTCCACCATGATCGGCCACCACCTCTACACCATCATCCTCATGCTTGGCCGTGATCCGTAGATGCAAATACATCACCATCCCTTGCAAAAAACACTAGCCGAGCCTGTACATTCACCATTTCCGATTTACTTGCCTCGGCCACCAATTAGACACCACCATTCCATGCCTTACCTTAAACAAAATATCGCCTAGCCATGCCTATTGATACGCCTTGACCCAAGATCCTAACATAGTCGAGCACTCTAGACCTATGGCCGAACCAAATTTGTTGCTTGCCTTTTCCTTTTTGCCTTCCTCCACTTATAATATGCATCCCTTTACTTTCCTTTTGCTATAGCCATACTTACTTGCTCATGGCCGAGCCTATGTTACCTTTAAACATCATGGCCGAGCCATGTAAGGGTGTGGCCGAGCCTATGACTGATGTAACCGAGTGCATTTGTTGGTTAAAGCAAGGTTATGTCATTTTGTTTCACACCTTTACATTATTTTAATTTCTATTTGTTGTATTGATGTCATATAGTTATAATTGTTGTATTTGTTTGTATAAAATATTAGATCTTGACTCTTCATCCACTCAAAAATCTAGTCGTGCTTCATCGTGCTTTTCGGAGTTTCAGTTGTGTGTCTTGAATTGTCAATTCGAGCTTTAGAAGGTGAGTTTATCACTCTCGACTTTTGTACTCGTATAATTGTGAAACAATGGCAATTGAATTGTTGTAATTAATATAATATGTTATAGTAGTTGATATATGAAGTTACGTTATATTTATGATGTTATAACCTGATGCTATATCTGTTACATCACCTGATATGATATGCCACATTATACTGCTTATTTATTTCTGTTTCTCACACTACAAGTTTCCTGTGGGACAGAATCACTATGGGTTGAAATGATACATACCTGAATGGACACTAGAATAAGAAAAAATCGTTATGAGCTGAAATGATAGGCTCAAGCGATTTTTATTCATTTTATCTGACTTGAGATTGAGGGTTTGAAATGATAGAACCTGGATTTTTCTTTTTAAATTACGGATTGAAATGATACGTATCTGTATCACTTGACCTAGGTTGGAAAATATTATACAGGCCCATGGTTAATATTTTTAAAGCAATATTTTCCTAAAAATTTATTAAGTATTTTGAATTTTTGGAATATATGAAATTTTATCTTAAATTTTGATTTAAAGATTTGAAATATAAAGAGATATTATTTTTCTATAAGTTAAAATTTTATAAGTTGATTTTGTTTTTAATTGTAATTTAAAAAATCTTTATTTGGTTTTAAATTTGTAATTTAAAGATTTTATGTATGAGAAACAACTTAACAATGAAATTTGATTTAATGTGGAATTCTATATCTTGCCTAGTGGTTGTAATGAATTTTATTTCATGAAATGGATATGTTTTGTATAAATATGTTTACAGTGATTTTCTATAAGTTAATTTGTATAAGTAAAATGTATAAAATGTAATTTAAATATGACTTAACTTGAATTGGAAATTGGTTTCCAAATGCAAATTTTAAATTAAGTAAATAATGTATTTTGAATTGATAAAAAATGAAATACAGTTTCTATTGGACATTTTGTAATAAATTTATTTAACTTAAAATCATAGTTAATTGATGTCTAAATGAATAGAATTATAAAGAAAGTTGATTTTTGTATTAACTATGATAACTTATTTTTTATTTCTGAAACAAGTATTTTAAAATAAAGTATTAAGTCATTGGTTAAATATAAAAGTTAAGTAATAATGTGCTTTTGACTTAATAAATGATTTGTAGTTTAATTTGGATATTTATTGATAAAATTTTATTTTATTAAATCATAAGTTAAATGATATCCAAATGAATATTTTATGAAGCGTGAAATATGATTTTTATGGCTAAAAATTGAAATTTTAATGTGGTTGAAATGTTAATATAAATCTAGAATTAGTATTAGTAACACTTTAGAAATGTTGTGGTTTAAGATAGCATCTGCTAAGTGCTATCAATTCTGAGACTTAACTATATTCTGAAATAATAATAAAGTTACTGCAGCACTTTGTAAGTTGTAAACTTTATTATGACCATCCCTCATTGGTTGTCGGATGTTGTTGCTGAAAGTAAACTGTTTCGAAAGAATAACTAAATACCTACTGTAGCACTTTATAAGTGCTGCTATTTCTGAATTTGACAATGTTTTTGAAATACTAATATACTACTGCAACACTTTATAAATGCTGTTGTAGCTGAGATTTATAATGTAGTGGAAATTTTATAATCAAATGAAAGAACTTAGAAATGCTACAACTTTGAAATGAATATTATTTGACATGGAATTTAAATGGTTTAAATGAATCTTGTTTTGAAGATATTAACATTGAATTTAAATGGTTTAAATAATTATGTTTCAAAGTGTTATGATTTTCTAACTATTATGATTTACAAATGATAACATTTCTAAGTGTTATGATTTCAAAGAATTATGGTTTCAAAGTGTTTGGTCTCAGAAGTGTTGTAACTTTGGAAGTACTATGGTTTTGGAAATGAATTTATTTGAAATTGAATTTATTTAAGAATTGTCTTTAAATATAGTGATTTGAAACTCATTGAAATTGATGATTTAAGAATATGACTTTATGACCTGGTTATGGTTTAAGGTGATTTATAAAAGAAATATTTCAAGTTTAAATAAATTGAAAGAAATATTCAGTGATTTGAAATTTGGTTGTATTTAAATGATAACATTTGACTTGGTTTTGAAATGGAATAATATATTATTGAATTTGTTTTAAAATGGAAATGATATATTATTGAATTTGGTTTTGAAATGGAAGTGATACTATTATGACATGGTTTTGAAATGGAAATTATTTTGGAAAGTAAATTGATTTGGAAATATTACCATTTTGAAAATGGATTTTATTTTGGAAATTAATAGTATTTGATTTTAAATGGTTTTGGAATAGAAATATTTTGAAATAAATATCAATGGGTAATAATAACGTTTGGTTGTTAAAGAGACCCGGATCGGAAGTTGTTATACTCTTTGCCAACTCCGAAAACTACTTTAACAACTGTGTACGTGGTCGAGATTCCAGAATGAAGTAGGATGTTGGCGACGTTTTATTGAGGTATGTACGTGGACCTGACTCCCGTGAGTTGGCATCAGGTGGCTAAAACAGGAGTGATTTCGGGCCTATGAGGCAGCTCCTCTTATCGGACACACTCCTTCGATACCATTCTATTACTTTGTAATTGATTGGGGCCCTTTGATTTTGTGGGTGTGGCTCGAGATGGGCTGTAGTGGCTGCTAGCGTCACCACTAGTCCGTATGCGTAATTGGTATATCTACTCTGGCATTGCCTCATTGTGCCGTGTCACCTACCCTAGCGTACCTTGTACGATTTTGGTTTTGTGTCGTAGCCTTTAGAGTATCCTCTGGTGGCTTCTCGATCATGAGGGACTATGATACTGGATAGACTACTGCGACTATTATGTGTTATAAGGGATATTGGATAACTCCTTAACGCTATTTTAAAGTAAGTTTATTTTACTAATAGACATTATTATATAAGCGCATATTACTACATAGTAAATAGTTCAACGGATCCTTAGAGGATGGGCGGTCTCAAGCATCCTTTAAGTTACTTGTGCATTTATATTACAGTTCACATGAGTTGGTTTACATTGTATATGTATGTATATCCTGACTCGAGTGTTTTGTGTTTTTCTTTACGCTCGGGTCAAACTGAGTGATACAGCATTTGTGACCCACCTTCAGAGTTGGGGCTTTGCTTGAAGATCCAGCTATCTGTTGCGCTTCGGTTATCCAGTTGACTCCAGTTATCCGGATGATTCGAGTGATGTATTTGATTTATACTTGATTGTCATATTGAGACTTCTATTGTATCTTGTTACTTCTGTTGTAGCTTATTTAACTCTGATGTATATAGTAGCTTCATGAACCACTATTCCTCTATTTCTGCTGTATTATTATTTTACTCTGTGTCTGTGATTCTGTGATTTATTTATTTGCTGTATATTCTGAGATTTGCCAAATTTATATTTACAATTCTTATTTTGAGCAATTCAAGTCTGACATATAAGGATGCGAATGGTTGAAAATATCGGGTCGTTACATTTGGTATTAGAGCTTTGGCTCTAGGAACAACTTAGCATATATGGTAAATTTATTTACAGAATCACTTTCACTCGAGATTGAGTCTCTTCCTTTTTGACTCGATTTCCTTTGAATTTTGGAACGTCCCTGCGGTTCCAAAATCCATTCTTGTCTCACTCTATTCGTCTTCTTTTGATTTTGGAGTATCCCATAACCCCATTTCAAATGATCTTTTAATGAGTCGGCGGTCTCTCCAACCTCAACTGACTTCTGAAGGGGTAAAAGTCCTTTACAATTGGCATTGATTCTTCTGAGATTTCTGTATCCTCAGTTTACGATGCTGCTATCTCTTGCTATGCCTGAATTCTATCTCTTGAGATCGAACGTAGATTTGCTTCAGAATACTGCATCGATCTTATTCTTGAAGTCACAGTTGACCTGGTTAAGGTTGCCCGAGATTTTATAAGCTTATCCATTTCTCTTATTCTATTGTTTAATCATCTTATCTTTTGTTCTAACTTAACCTCAAATCAAAATTTTCTTTGATTTGAGTTAATCAAATTTAAATCTCTTTCCTTGCTTTGAAAATCTTTTCCCTGTATGGACTATTTGTAAATTAATATTAAAAATGTTTTATTTATGGTGTTGTTTGAGTTGATGTTGATTTGGGTTTTCATCGATTCGTCTGATCAACGCTATCGATAGGATCTCCAAAACACTTGAACAGAGCAAATTGACACCATATTGTTTTCAATTTTGGTAAATAGATAAGTTTTATATAATTATATTACATATATAAGTTAAGTTTTCTAAATTTTGATAGTTAATTGACTTGGTTATTAAGAAATAATCTTTGATTTTATATATATAACTTGTAACCATTGTCTTTTGTTCCATATATAAATAAATGAACTATAAAACATGGCTATAAATTAATTTGGAAATGTAAATGAATTTAAAACAAGAAACTAAGAATTTAATTTTCGATGGTTTCATACTTTGTGTTTAAAGTTTAAAGGGTGCATTATTTATAGTATTTCAAGTGGGGATTTTTTCAGAGAATTTTTAATTTGTAAATCAGTGCTATTTTCTTTGTCGTTGGAAAATAATTTCGGCGATGACTGCAGCATCATCGACATTCATTTTCGAGTTTCGAAGAGAAGAGATCATTCTGTAGTTTTGCTACAATCTTGCTTTGGAGAATTAAATTGGTTTGGATTTCTAAAATATGACTTGATGTATAATATATGTGATATATGATATAAAATTTGATTTGATATATATTATGTATATTTGTTTACTTCTAAAATAGTTAGAAGTTAATCGAAAATTTAATTCTTAAATTTTATCTTAAAGGATGATTTCAATTATAAAATGAAACCAAAATTTTGAATAAATATTTGATCTTGAATAATTGAATTAGATAATTTTATTTATATAATACTCAATTACATTCCAATATAACTTACATAAGTTATTCAAAAGTTGAATATGTAATTAGATAATATACAATATAAAAAGGATTTTATAAAAAAAATTGAGTGGTTAAAATAAATGTTATAGACTTAAATTTTAGTTATAAAAGATTAATAGAGGTAAATAGAATAAAAGTTTAATTAAATATTATACAACATAAAATGGTGTTGAAAGAATTTATAGATAATTTGGAGTAGTTATGATATGTACAAAAATAATTAATACATGTGATGAGATATATTAAGTGGAATGAATTTAATAACAATTTAGAATAAAGAAGAATTAAATTTATTGAAAAAATTTATGATTATAATAATTGATCTTCAAATTCATGATTTTAGAAATTGTTAATTTAAGATAATTGGATGTTAAGATAATGAAACTAGAAATAGTTAAGATTTATTTAACTTGGGTGAAATCAAATGGATGAAATCAATTACTAATTGTTAGAACCATAATTGGTTACTAACACTCTTGAGAAGATGATGTAGAGAGATTAATGAAGAAAGTAAATAAAAATAGAAAATTATATGCTAAATTAAATGCAAAAACAAGAACGTCGGATTTATAATGGTTCAACGTAATTGCCTACGTCCACTCTAAGTTTTGATCTTTATTGCTTTCATAGATGACTGAATACAGATACAATCCGTACTATATTGATTTGAATGGAGTAGAGTCTCCCTAGTGTTCTCGAAAAAAGGTCCCTTTCGCTGTGCCCCTGCCCTTCTATTTATAGACGAAGATGGGTCGAACTTCCCTCGTGGGCCTAGGAACAATGTACCTCGGTCCATGTTGACTTCTGTGCACCGAGCCATAGATGCTAAACGGCAATTGCCGAACGAGGTTGTTCGAACCAGAGAATGCCGAGCGAGGCCTCAGTGTTGAGTGACACTTGCATGTCGGGCAACATACCCAGACCGAACGATATTCGTATGCCAAAAGAGGGATGCGTGTTGATCTACATTTGTATGCCGAACGAGGTGCTCTGTCAAACGAACTTTTCATGCCGAACGAGGCAAGATGCCGAACGACCTTTCCATGCCGAACGAGGCAAGATGCAGAGCGACCTTTCCATGCTGAATGATGTTGTATGCCGAACGACCTTTCCATGCCGAACGATGCTCTATGACGAGCAACCATTCCATGCTGAACGATGCTCTATGCAGAGCGACCCTTCCGCGTCGAACGATGCTCTATACCGAGCGACCTTTCTATGCCGAATGATGCTCTATGCCGAGCAACCTTTCCATGCCGAACGATGCTCTATTCCGGGGGATGGGAGGTGTGCCGAACGAGGTCTGTGTCGAGCCTTTAGTTACATAGTCAGACAACTGGGTAACATTTGCCCCCCAAAGTGCATCATGTGGATGAACATGATGCGCTTTTGAACCATGAGTACTCTGCGTTTTTCTTTAAGCCCTTGTTCTGTCTTCCTGATAGCATTTTCTTTCGACCTCTTGAATGCCTAACGATGAATGTCGAACGACATACTGATGCCGAATGACATATTGATGTCGAACGAGGGAGGTGCCTTGACCGGTTCTACCGGTCACTGTCCATTCCCCTTCCCTCTTTCCTACTATAAAAGTCGATACTTCACGCCTTCTTCTCTTTTACTTTTTACCTCCGCTCTAACACCCTCACGAACTCAACTTTTCCCAAACCATGTTAGCACCTCAATATCTCCTTTAATCCCTGAGTCCTATTTGTTACTTCTCGACTGCCTTCAACAGCAATCCTGAATAGATTTCCACTTCTAATTCGAGTGTCTCACTAGATTCCGAATCCTTCTCCTAGGTATGAAACTCTCACTTGCTTGACGTTCTCCTATTTGGGGCTTCATGCAAGATTCGAATCCGTGACTTTCATCTAATCCAAAAATGATGGAAGTCGCATAGATTAGGAAGATGGATCTGCTAGTTTAAACGAGCCTTAGGATTAGATGGGGAGGAAGAAGAAGAGGGTATCGGCCCAGTAGGAATCAGTGAGGGTAGATACCGTTGGTCGAGGGTGGCGTGCGAGTTAAAGTAGTGATCGATTGGCCATTTAGGAAGATATTTTGTTGGTTTGAAGGAAGGAGTTTGAGAAAGATGTATTGATGTGGCTCGGCATGACTTCCTCATGCCAAACGATGGATAAGGAGCGTAGGAGTGAAGTTGAAGTTAGGTTTAGCGCGTCGAGTATGTGGCTTTGTATGACCACAGCTCGCATGACTCCCTTATGCCGAACGAGGTAAGAGGGAGTGCCGGAGAAAAGTAGGAGATGGGTAAAATATCGAGCGATGCAGCTCGACATGACTTGCTGAAGGACTCATCTGCGCCAAGCGATATGGAGGGTAGGTAGGAAGCTAGAGTTGAGGCGAAAGTGCCGAGCGTTGCGGCTTGGCATGACTTGCTGAATGACCCATTTGTGTCGAGCAGTAGAGAGGAAGCGTAGGAAGGAAGTTGGAGTTGGCTGATCGTGTTGAGCGATCCGGCTCGGCATGGCCGCGGCTCGGCATGGCTTGTCGAATGCCGAATGAGGGAGAGGGTGTGTAGGAGAGTGGAGCACAACAAGAATAGTTGTGTCTCTGCAACTCCGTTCAGCAGTAAGTTTGATAGTAGATTACAATAGTCAGAACCATCCCAACTCGAACATAATGCATGTTGACTTAACTTGCTTTTTATGCCCAAACATATGACGGTGAAAAGCACAAGGACTTAAGCAATTAAGAAAATCGGACATCCCTGACTGATAATTATCCTGTCTTGGCAACAATAAACCTGAATATAATTTGATTAAAACAGATAATAACATTCCACATACAGTGTCGATGTTGAGTTCAAATTTGAAACCATCATACAATAGGCTCTCGGAGACAGTCAACGATCACGGTCTTGGAAGATGAAAGTCCAAAGCTTAACTTTATTTCATCTACTTTACGACTTGTAACTCTTTGATACTTATACTTGAACGGTTGCAGTAGTTCACACATCACACGAGGGGAGGGGGAGTATTTTTTTGTTAATCTAATGTCGATTATTTTCAAGTATAGTTAAAACAGGTGTTTCGTCAGATCCGACAATTACTAGAGATGTCCAGAAAATCTAGTTCTGCCACAGTCTCAAACATACCTGAGTTAACTTCTCAACAAGAAGTAGTTAGAACTTCAAATCCATCAACCATTCCTGTTCAAGATATTTCGAGTCCCACGATCGCATCCGTCGACTGGCTCCCGATGCCTTGGATGCGGCAATCTTTTTAGATGATTCGATGGATTCTCAAGCCTCGAGAATTAACGAAAGTGCACTTCATCGCATATGCTCGGTACACGGGATTCCTTTCGATGATGTGTTGGTTCCATCGAGACAAGATCGTCCTTACCTGCCCCAGTCGGATACACGGCCTGGAACAACTTTATGTGCTGGGTTGGTAGTGTGCCGCCATTCAACTCCTTCCTCCGCAATCTGTTACAGTATATTGAGATCGCTCCATCACAATTACATCCAAACAGCCATGTGTTTGTATACGGCATGTGCAATCTCTTTATGAGCGTCCTCTTTAGGCTTTCGACTCCTAGCGATATCTGCTACATTTATCGTTTTAAGAGACGATCGGACAATCCATTTTTTGTATTTCTCGAACCACACCATTGTCAAATTCTGACTGGGGCATGGAGAAAATTTGCCCAGTACAAGAAAGAGTGGTTCTATGTGCACTATCCCCTTGGCTTCGTAAGGAGATGGGTGGAAGGGAGTAAGTTTCTTTTCTAGATCAATACTTGCATTTGGCGGAATTTGCACGTTTTCTGACTCTTTATCTACTTTTTAAGGTATCGGCCCACGTCTCTAAGTCTTCGGGTATTCTGATGGTGTTGAGGCTATTCGTGCTATCCCCGCAGGAGACCGGGACATAAGGTCTTTTATTTCGAACGAGCGGCTCTCGAGGTTTGGTCTGTTGGCGGCAGGTTGCCGAATAAGCCTTCCTTAAGGCATTACCATAACCGGGTCTGCTTTGGGCAAAGGAAAAAAGCAAGTTGGGCCTTCAGCATGTGATGCCCCCGACGCATCTGAGTAATGCCTCCCACTGCGAAGGGAAATAAAAAAATTGACTTACAAACTGAAGAAGAAGACAACGGGTTGAACCTCTAAAGACACAATCACCCCGGTGGAGAGAGAGCTTTCTCCTCAACGCCTAGAGAGTTCATTGAAAGGCCTGTCTGACCTAACAATTCCTGACGGTTTGCTTAACTATGGCTTCAATAATTCGAAAGCCCTTAAACTTCACTCGCCTGTAAGAGGCGATGCAGACGCTCGAGCCCATGTTCAGGGAGAAAAAACTCCTATAAGTAGAGATAAAGAAACTGGTCCGTTGGGGGGAAACACTAGGAAACACACGGACGCGTGCACTTCACTTTTCACTTCAAATTTAAGCATCGCTTTTTTCTTTGCTAACTTGTCATTGTTCACATTCCACACAGGCGACATGGGACGCACTCACGGACTTGACCGCTTTCGTGGGTCATATATATTTCACCACTCCGACCGGGATTCGGGTTTCGACAAACTTCGATACATAGATGACACCGGCGATCGAGACTACCACCACCGAGAATGATCCTACCGAAGAAAATCTTATAGCCAGTCCTCCTACTCTCGCGATCCTCCTTCTCAACCGAAGAAAAGCAAGGAGAAGTCCATGCATAAGGGTCCCAGCCTAAGGCCCATTGAGATCAACACTCCAGTTCATCCAGTACCAGGTAATCATGGGATCCCCACAAAACACCTGTAGTCTCTAGGCAGGCTCCTCCCGCTCATGTATCTGATCCATCGGTTGCAAAATGACTTGTTGAGCTTAAAGCCACGTTCCCAAAATTATGCTTTGATGGCTTGAAATTTCTTCCAGCGATTCATCACATTCCTGGACATGTCAAACAAAGCGCTATTGCTTGTACTAATGACGTCTATGTTCAGCATGAAGCGTTTTTCACTTAGCCGAAAAAGTCTCGGATGTCTATATTGAACGTCAACACGAGATTGATCATTTGAAGCTCGAGGCTATTCATGATAAAGACATTATCAAAGCTCAGGATGAAGAGCTTTTTTCATACAAGTCTCAGCTCGAAGCTGCCTAAAAAAGCATGGAAGACACAACGGAGGCCATTAATCGTCTGGAGTCGTCACATAAGAAAGAAATTGACGAGGTGGTTCAATGCTGTGGGGCCTTAGTTTTGGAGAAAGATTCCATCCAGAAGGAGAGGGATGCATTCGCACTTCGATTCAAAGAGTTTAAAGATCTACTCTGTAAAGAAAGAGAGGAACAAACTGCTGCTCAGAAAGAGTCACAACGATATTGCGATGAGATTGTTGCCACGCGGGTCCTGAAGGAAAAACTCAATGACGAGCTCTCTAAAGTCGGGATACTGAAAGATGAAGCCCATGAGGAGGGCAAAAGAATAGCATCCATGGAGATTGACTCTCGCCTTAAGGTGGCTACGGAGGCTGGCAGGGAGGAGATCAAGTGCTTGTTCGACCCGCTCATAGTAGAATACAACGCTCGTGTCCTCATGCATCAAGACTTAACGTTTCTTGGTGAGGGCTACCTCGAATCTCTAGCCGAGGCATGGGAAACTTTAATAAAGATTAGAGTAGAGCTGGACACCGAGGAGGTTGATGAGGAGGCTTTGATAAAAGAATTTCTCAAGGGGAACGAGCCAATGGACTTGTCTACAGTGAAGGCCCTCTACAACAAAGGTTCCTCCTCATAAAAAGGAAAAGATGAGATCGTCGGTCCATTTGGAACCGAGTCTTCAAATCCTCCCCTTACTCAATCAACCATTTGGCCGGTACAGGATCCGTTCGAACAACATGTTGGCTATGATCTGGAAGCCCCTGGCCTTGAGATTCATGTAGTATCTCCCATTCCAGAGGGTGAGACTCCGAGGATGGTTGAGAGCCAGCAAGAAACCGGTAATAACTCTTCTTCTTTAATTTATAAGAGTCGTTGTTTTCGACGTGAGTTCATTATATTCTAACATTTATCTCTTGTGGTCTTGCGTAGGCCGCTCTGACCTCAAGCCCACTCCGAGGAGCGATGACGCCAAGGAGAAGAAGGAGAAGGCGAGTGAGGAAATTCAAGCGGGAGAGACTCCCGACCCTGGTGCTCAAGTGATTGAGGCACTCAACGAGGACAAGTCTGAGACATCATCTCCCGTCGAAGAGAGTTATGAAATTGAAATTATAGGCACCTCTGAAGACACTTCTAAAATGAGCATGAAGGAGCAACTCACGGAGGAGAAAAAAAGAAAGCTAAAATCAAAATTGAACCCCGAATTGTGGATCCAAATGATCCTTTGAACAGGCCTTTGAAGGTCATCCTTCCTGGTGGATCCGCTAGAAATCCCTCGTTCCTCTTAGGATGTTACTTCCCCATCAAGCAAAGCGTCCAAGCGAAAGCACACGAGGGAAGAGTCATCTGAGAAAATGAAGGAGGAAAAGAAACCGAAGAAACCAAAGAAGTAGCAGTTACACTCGTTCAACGAGAGCTAGCTTAGATTATGTAATTATTTTTATTTATTTACGTAGTCAATGTTGATAGACTTTTGATTCCGAGTTTTGGAGAAGTTGTAGTAGAACCTTATTTTAGATGAATAAATAAAACTTAGTTCTTTTGTCTTTCAAATCACTTTTACTGTTCAACTTTCTGTATATTGTGGTCGAAACCCGAGCTATTGTGAGTTACATAAACCCCCAACTCATCTTCATATAACTTGGAAATTCTTTGGAATTGTATGTCCTTTATTCCACGCGTCGTGTACTTAGAATATTTTTCAGTCCATACGCTGAGGACTTGATGACGTCAAGTCATTTGTATTCTAGTCTGCATTCCGAGGACTTAGAGATTTCTAAGCCGTTTATATTCTAATTCGCACTCTGGGACTCAGAGTACTCCAGTCTGCACTTTGGGGGCTTGGAGATTTTAAGTTGTTTATACTCTAGTCCGCACTCAGGGGACTCAGAGTACTCCAGTCCGCGCTCAAGGGACTTGGAAATTTTAAGTCGTTTATAATCTAGTCCGCACTAAGGGGACTCAGAGTACTCTAGTCCACACTCAGGTGACTTGAAGATTTTAAGTCGTTTATACTCGAGCCTGCACTCAGGGGACTCAGAGTACTCCAGTCCGCACTCAGGGGACATGGAGATTTTAAGTCGTTTATACTCTAGTCTACACTCAGGGGACTCAGAGTACTCCAGTCGGCACTCAAGGGACTTGGAGATTTTGATTCGTTTATACTCTAGTCTGCACTCAGGGGACTCAGAGTACTCCAGTCCGCACTCAGGGGATTTGGAGATTTTAAGTCGTTTATATTCTAGTCCGCACTCAGGGGACTTGGAGATTTTAAGTCGTTTATACTATAGTCCGCACTCAAGTGACTCAGAGTGCTTCAGCCGCACTCAGGGGACTTGAAGATTTTAAGTCGTTTATAATCTAGTCCGCACTCAGGGGACTTAGAGTACTCTAGTCCGCACTCAGGCGACTTGGAGATTTTTAGTTGTTTATACTCTAGTCCGCACTCAGGGGACTTGGAGTACTCCAGTCCGCACTCAGGGAACTTGGAGATTTTAAGTCGATTATACTCTATTCTGCACTTACGGGACTCAGAGTACTCCAGTCCACACTCAGCGAACTTGGAGATTTTAAGTCGTTTATATGCGTTTGTACGTCAAACAGAATAACGTAATTCTAGCTTTTTGCCATAGAATTATCATATACAAAAACATCAATAATTCATGGAAAAGATGGCTTCGAGCCTTTATTAATGAAAAGAAGCTAAATTGTCTTATTACATGCTGAAAACTAAGAATCAACGAAGTAAAAACATACTAAAAATAATTGCAACAAAGATAGAAAATGAATAGACTAAGTATAGTAATGTCATAGATGCTCGTTATTCCATGCTTGGGGGAGTGTCGCGCCATCAACAGTCGCTAGCTTGAAAGTTCATTCTCCAAGCCTCCGTTCAACGACGTATGGACCTTCCCATGTGGAATTTAGATGCGACGGGACCGGAAAAAATCGTTTTAAAACGAGGTCGCCCACATCAAAGACTCTTGCCGGACATCTTCTTTATAATATCAAGCGACTCGATGTCTATATGCAGCCGTTCTTAAATTATCTTCTTCACATTTTTCATCAATGAAGTCCAGTGATTACAGCAAGAGTTCTTGATTCAACTTGGGTCGTAATGAGTTACCCGATGTAAATGAACTTCAAGTTCTACGGGTATAACAGCTTTTGTGTTATATGCCAATGCGAATGGGGTGTGGCCAGTCGCGGACTTGTGGGTGGTTCTATAAGCCTAAAGTGCTATTGGAAGTTCATCCACCCACTTATCTCTAGCCTTTTCCAAACACTTTTTCAGTATGGACTTGATTATTTTGTTTATGGCTTCCACTTTTCCATTGGCTTTTGGATGAGCAACTGCTACAATTTTTTTTCAATGCCATGCTTTTGACAAAATTCTTTGAACTCTTTACTTTCTAATTGAGTTCCGTTGTCTGTAATGACAGTACATGGAAGGCCAAAATGACATAAAATATTTCGTACAACGAAATTAATGACCTTCTTGGTGATGATCGTGGCTAAGGGATCTGCTTTTGCCCACTTAGTAAAATAATCGACCTCAAGTATCACGTATTTCGCACCACCTTTAGATATGGGTAAGGAACCGATTATATCGATCCTCACATTGCAAACGGCTAGGGACTAACCATTTGTGTGATTTCGGTCGGCGGAGCTCTCGGGATTTTTGCATACTTCTGGCATTTGTCACATCTTCTTCGTAGTCTGCAGCATCCTGATTTACTGTTGGCCAATATTATCCATAACGGAGGATTTTCTTTGCTAATGTCTGCCCCCCAGTATGGTCACCACATTATCCTTCATGGACTTCCTTCAGAACTCGTTTTATCTCATCATAGGAAATGCACTGGAGTAAGGGGGTCGAGAATTCTTTCCGATACATTATTCTGTCCTGCATTACATATCGTGAAGCCTTACGAATGACTTGTCATCTTTCGCTCCTTCTTTCGGGCAAGATCCCGTGTGGCAAATATTGTTTGAATGGGGTCGTCCATGGTTCCTTCTCGATCTCTGTATCTGACACGAGATCTATCTCCATCACATCTATACTAGGAGCATGTAAGGTTTCGACGGGAACCAATCCCATTTGTTGTGCATCGCCAGTGCTAGCAAATTTTGCTAATGAATCGGGTTCTTTGTTTTGTTCACGCGGGGCATGCGAAATATCATAATATTCTAGATTTGCTAGCAGCTCTCGAACCCGTGTAAGGTATAGGGAAAGTCTCTGTTCCTTCATTTGATAGTCCTCTCGCACCTAGTATACCACCAGTTGCGAGTCACAAAAGATTTCAACCTATTTTACCCCCAGCTCTCTGATGAGTTTCAAACCAGCAATCAATGCTTCATACTCGGCCTTGTTATTTGTTATCAGGAATTCGAGCTTCGAGGCATAACAAACTGATCAGTTTTTGAGCATCACAAGAACTATGCCAATTCCCAAGCAACGGTCGGTAGATGCCCCGTCTGTGTACATCTTCCATCGAACGGGAGGTATGACATTGTGACCGCTTGATTCGTCTAACACGGTGAATTCAGCAATGAAGTCTGCCAGCGCTTGCCCTTGTATGGCCCTTCGTGGAAGGTAGGTAATATCTAACTGACTCAACTCAGTATTCAATTTTAACATCCTTCCATAGGTTTTCGGTCGTTGGAGTACCTGTCGGAAAGGTGGTCGGTATAAACACTAAATGAGTGTGCCTGAAAGTATGGCCCGAGCTTGCCTGATGTAGTCACCAAGCAATAAGCTAGTTTCTCAATCTAAGGATAATTTCTTTCTGCCCCCGTCAAACATTTACTAACATAGCACACCAGATTTTGAACTCGGTCCTCCTCGCAAACCAAAGCTGTACTGATTGCGTGCTGGGATACAGCCGAGTATACGTACAACATTTCATGGTCTACCGGTTTTGATAGCACTGGGGGACTTTCTAAATGCCTTACCAGAGCTCGGAATGCTTCCTCACAGTCGGATGTCCATTCGAAATTCCTCTTTCCTTTCTTTATTACGTCGAAGAAAGGAATAAACTTATTTGTGGCTCTACATATGAATCGACTCAGTGCGGCCACCTTTCCATTCAAGCTTTATACCTACTTTATAGTTCTGGAAACTTGTATGTCTCCAACAGCTTGAATCTTCTCCGGGTTAGCTTTGATTCCCCGCGCATTTACAATGAAACCCAAAAACTTCCCTGACGCAATGCCAAAGGAACATTTCAAAGAATTGATTTTCATTCCGTAATGTATGAGTATACCAAACATCTCCGCTAAGTCTCGATGTGGTCTTTTGAATGTCGTGACTTTACGAGCATGTCATCCACATAGACTTCCATTGTTCTATTAATCTGCTCTTTAAACATTCGATTCACCAGACATTGATAAGTCGCTCCTGCATTTCAATCCGAAAGGCATCATAACATAGTAATATAGTCCAACGTCTGTGACGAAACTGGTGTGTTCTTGGTCTGGAATGTGCATCTGGATCTGATTATATCCCGAGTATGCATCCATGAATGACAGTAACTCGTGTCCGGCCGTTGAGTTGACCAGTTGGTCGATTCTGTGTAAATGGAAACTATCCTTCAGGCATGCTTTGTTCAAATCAGAGTAACCAACGCAAGTTCTCCACTTCTCATTCGCTTTCCTTACTAGCGCAGGGTTGGACACCCATTCAGGGTAGAGGGCATCACGGATGAACCCATGGGTTTTGAATTTGTCCACCTACTCTCTGAGAGCAGCGCACCTCTCGGGGTCCATGCCTCTCCTTTTCTGTTTCACAGGAACATACTTCGGGTCTATGTTCAACATATGACTCGCAGTAGCGGGAGAAATCCCACACATGTCAGAGTGTGTCCAAGAGAACACATCCAGATTTGCTCGGAGGAAATTTGTGAGATCCTTGGCCACTGACGGGTCGAGTTGTGTTCCAATCTTGAGTACTCGTGGTGGGTCGTCTCGGCTGACAGGAATGTCAATCGTCAATTCAGCCAGTGCGGCTTTTGCTTTCATGGGTTTCCTATCATCATCTCTCGGATCTATGTCTCTATAGATCCAAGAATGTTGCCCGAGCCAGGGCTCGGGCACTACTTCTCAATCGTCAGTATTCCGGATGCGGACAGAGAAATCCACAACATTTTCTTTCTCTCTCCGCTGGCCTCCCTCAGTTCAGCCACATAGCATGCATGACCGGTCGCCTGATCTCCATGCACCACACCAACTCCTTTGTCTGTCGGGAACTTCAAAGTCAAAAACCAAGGGGCCAAAGCTGCCTTAAACTTTGCCTGGGTCGGCCGACCCAGAAACACATTATTTGGAGAGCCAACATCCAACATATCCTACTGCATCAGTCGCTGCACCATTAAAGCCATGGATTTGGGCTTTAGATGGTTTCAAATCCTTTGTCTCCATCTTCATTAAGTCGTATGCCTTTTTGAAGATGATGTTAATGGAACTTCCACAATCAATTAAAATTCTCCTCACATATGCTGGCCCGATCATCGCAGATATGACCATCGGGTCGACGGTAGGAGCCTCCACCTTGCTCGCATCTCGGCTCCTAAACCCTATATCGTCTGTCATCATGAGTTGCTGCTTAGCGGGGGTCCCATCCTCCACATTCGAACAATACTCATAATCCGCATGCCTTAAGAGTTAGCAAACCGCTCCATTTCTTGCCAGTTCTTTCCTGTAGGATGAGGCTCACCGACGATAGTGTTTATGACCAGTCTCCCTACAGTTCGGGCAGGTTCCTCTGGATGGTGTAGGGCCGGCCTGCGTCTGGGGCCCGATGTTCCTTGCCTACCTTCCTACGGGTTCTTGACAAACTCCTGCAAGTTTTTCTGTCTAATCAACATTTCTAGGGCATCGTGGAGGTGTCTACACTCATATATATTGTGTCTGTCAGTCTTATGGAAGCGGTAGTACTTCCCAGTCTATTTTTGCTCCTTTGTTGACTCCTTTGGGCACAGATTTCTGTATTGGAAGGTATTACAAGTTGATAGGTAAATATTCTCCAGAGACGCATTCAAAGGAGTATGCTCGTTGTGGGTGGGAATTCTTGACTTCCATTTCCCTGTTTCCCTTTTATTTTCGGGATTTCGTCCTCCGTACTCTTTAGATTGCCTGGGTTTATTCTGGACATTGACTTGAACCTTCCCTGAATTGTCACCGAACTGTTTCACAGCAATGTTGCTTTTTATAGTCTCCTGAATAGGGCCTGGTGCGTTATCTCGCCTCATCCATCTAGCTTCCTCTCTGTTTAGGAATTGATGCGTCTTTGAATAGAAACGCTCCAACGTAGTTGGAGGCTTTCCTACCAACCAATCTCCAAACTCTGAATCCGGATCCGCCCCTCGCATTACCGCCATCAGAATTGCGAGGTCGTTAGGGTTGCTAAATTTAGTAGTCGCAACATGAAATCTTTGTAATTACTCTTTCGATGACTCCTCTGGAGCCTGGATTACACTAGATAGGGAAATCACGTCTTTGGGATGAATGGCATGTATCCTGAACTGTTCTACAAATTTCGTCGCCAATTCATCAAAGCTAGATATAGACCGCGGAGGAAGTCGAATGAACCACATGGTTGAAATTCCGGACAAAGTTATTGGGAAGCATCTACACTTGGTCGCGTCATCCGCTCTAGCCAAATCCATCATCCATTCATACCTCATCACATGCTGTCTAGGATCAGTCTTCTCTTCATAGGCCGGGGTAGTTGGCATGCTAAAATTCCTTGGGTACTCAGCCTGTAGTATCCGTGAATGGATATGACTCCTAGATATCCCCAATCTTCATTGGTCAAGCCTTGATTCTATCTCATCAATTGTCTGACCATAGCCGATAAGTCCAGGGTTTGTATGGAGGATGGAAGGTTGGACTCTATTCTTCAGGACCGCTCGGGTTGGTGTCTCCTCGTTTGGTGGTCTACTAAACGTGTATCTTGGGGACCAGCTTCATTATGGTCTTGGTGAGCCGGGCGTTCGGCTTCTACACGTGTTCGTGCTCATAAGTTTCCTGCTCAAGCTTGGGTGTGGTCTCCAAGATGCAAGTGATCCCTATTTGATCGATCAGCTGCACCTGCTTGTGCAGTTTCTGTTTTGCGGCGTCTACGCCTGAGAGGTTCGTCGGACGAGGTCGAACTATCCGATGAAGAATAAGGAACGAGGCTACCTCCAGCATTTTGATGCTATTTGCTAAGTAAGATGAGTCATGAGGTTAGCGTTAGCTTGAATCTGCTAAGCAAGTTGTCTCCTGCTTTTCCATGAGTTCTTTCATCAGGTCGTTGAATTCCGTCCTAGTAACAACTTCCGTCTGGCTATGGGTTCCGATAGTCCCTACGCCAAGATTAACTTACTGATTGCTAGGTCCTATCTGTTGTACGCTAGCAGTTTCGTTGACGTCCGCATTTTGAGAGGCTGATCTGGTACATGGTCTTTCCATAGTAGAATTGTTGATAGAAACTCTGGCATGGGTTACTTCAGGGACGTAGCGCCTGGTACTCGGACATTGGCTCGAGGCATTTTCTCTACCCCTTCTTACCCTGCAAAAGCAAAGTCACCTTGCGTCCTTGAACCGATAACCATCTTTTGGCTAACCTAGCCTCCTCCGTCCCTCGGGACCAACAAGGGGTAGTACAGGAATATTCACCTCGATCTCATAGATACATATATAATTCTGTGGAAAGCCGTATTCGATGAAAGTCGTATGTACGGCTCCCACTCCAGTCGTTGCTTTTCTTTCCATTACTTCGAAAGTAGCTGCTTTAGCTTCAGCCACGTGAATTTTCGATATTCCTTTTTATTTCCCATGAGTAGATTCAACGGACGTCCTATCAATGACTTGGATCTCCTTCGGGGGATTTATTCAATCCAGTGGCAACAAAGCAGATCCTAGTGGCCTGAGGATTCGGTTCACGGTGAAAGCACCAAAATGTTAGAACCAGAATTGGTCATTGACACCCTTGAGAAGATTATGTAGAGAGATTAATGAAGAAAGTAGATTAAAATAGAGAAATGTATGCTAAATTAAATGCAAAAACAAGAACACTGGATTTATAGTGGTTCAGCGTAATTGTCTATGTCCACCCTAAGTTTTGATCTTTATTGCTTTCACAGATGATTGAATATAGATACAATCCGTACTATATTGATTTGAATACAAGTGTTAAATAGAATAGAGTAAGTCTTGAATGCAGCAGAGTCTACCCAGTGTGCTCAAAAAAGGTCCCTTTCACTGTGCCAATTTCCTTCTATTTATAGATGAAGGTGGGTTGGACATCCATTGTGGGCTTGGAACAAAGTACCTCGTTTCGTGTTGACTTCTGCGCACCGAGCCGTAGATGCCGAACGGCAATTGCCGAACGAGGTTGTTCGAACCAGATAATGCCGCGCGAGGCCTCAGTGCCGAGCGGCACTCGTATGCCAAGCGACATACCCAGACCGAACGACATTCGTATGCCAAATGAGTGATGCGTGTTGATCTGCATTTGTATTTCGTACGAGGTGCTATGCCGAATGACCCCACAATGCCGAACAAAGTGCTGTGCCGAACGACCTTTCCATGCCGAACGAGGCAAGATGTCGAGCAACCTTTCTGTTATCCCATTTTTCGGACAAAACTGGAATATCAATGTTGAGCGCGTTTCCACCACGATCAAGCTAAGAAGAAGCAACCAGCAAGCGTACCTAGGTCCAGAGTTCCACTCAAAATCCAAATACAAAGTCCATTCGGCCTTATACTCTCATGTTCATTCGGCTATGCAAGCATACAGTCCCATTCGGCATTCACATGCGCAAGTTCATTCGGCATAAGCTACCGAACCAACTCCCTGCTACCCCATGCCGAACCAACTCCCTGCTACCCCATGCCGAACCAACTCCCTGCTACCCCATGCCGAACCAACTCCCTGCTGCCCCATGCCGAACCAACCACGAGAACTCACCATCAACCGAACCAAGTAACCACCGAATCAAACCCAAGGTGGCACCGAACCACACTCCTCTCCTCTACCACCGAACCAAGCTTCGCCGAACCAGAAAGCTGCCAGTCCAGATTGCTTCAGCCCAAGCCCACCAGCAGCTATAAACTCCAAGACCCCTGCCCCCAGCCTCACTCTATAAATAGAGGGGCA
Source organism: Allium cepa (assembly GCA_030765085.1). Classification (NCBI taxonomy): domain Eukaryota; kingdom Viridiplantae; phylum Streptophyta; class Magnoliopsida; order Asparagales; family Amaryllidaceae; genus Allium; species Allium cepa. The sequence goes on from CM060939.1 coordinate 57,342,171, forward strand.
GGGGTACAACAATGGGAGAGAATTTTTTGAGACAAGTTTGAGAGCTCAAGCCTGGAAGGAACTCTCAAACAACTTTAGATACTTGTAATCAAAGCCTTGTACTTGTAATCTGAAGAGAAAAAGGAGAATAACATATAAAGTGGACGTAGGCACGTTCTGGCCGAACCACTATAAATCTGTGTGTCTTTTACAGTTTAGTCCCTGCTTTTCATATATTTGCATAAATCACCCAAATCACTAAGAACAACATAAAATCAATCAACTCATACGACTTTGGGTGTTTGCGGCCATTTTTCACGCAAACATTTTGGTGCTTTCACTGAGAAGAACCAGCTTCCGCTACACGGACAGAAGTTGAATTTGAAAATCTAAGAGTTCAGATCTAAGAGTTATGACGAGACAAACAAGTAAAAGGCAAAGGCCAGAGAGAAGTGAACACCAAGGAAGTCAAGAGGCTTCCTCAGGAGGGAATCAAGCGTCGATCTTCATCATTAGGGATGAGATAGAGGCCATGATGAGAAGACAAGAAAAGATGATTCAGAACTTACTTCAACAAATTGGGCAAATTGGAGCACAAATCCAAGGAGCAACTAGAGTTCAGAACGGAGCAGAACCATCTGGCGCAGCACCAGAGCTAGGGGGCAACCCCCAAGCAGCAGACGACTATCAATCAGGCGTCGATCCCGCATGGGGGCACCACACTTGGAGCCAGTTAATCCAATCACAGAGAGTGAGATAGAGGCCTCTGAGCAATCAGGTAAGGAATGAACTCCCAGCCAGGGGGCAGGTAAAATTCCCTCATGAACACGGGGGCAGGTCGAAAACGATGAACAAGTCGCAAAACTCTCACTAGCACGGTTAAATCATTTACACATGCGAGCGATCGCGCACGATCCATAGGCATGCTCTGAATGACTATAGACCGCACCATAGTAAGAGTTTACACTTTGACATCCTCGTCTTGCTCCTGCTTTGACTTTGATTTGAACGTTCCTACTGTGGAACTCGTATGACTATTGCTTTAACATTTACAATTCCATGGAAAAATTATTTACTTGTATGCCCGTTGAATCGCGAACGGTCCACGAGCACCTATTGCATGGCAACGAACTGCCGAAGTCTTTGATTCGAAAAATTCCCCCAAACATTGACTCCAACACTGATAATATTAAGTCCCCCCCGGGCACACTCATTCGCCTCGAACGGCACCCGACTTCGAACAGTCACAATTCGCCTCGAACGGCACCCGACTTCGAACAGTCACAAATCGCCTCGAACGGCACCCGATCGCGAACGATCACAACTCGCCTCGAACGGCACAACTCGCCTCGAACGGCACAACTCGCCTCGAACGGCACAACTCGCCTTACCTCAAATGGCTCGATCGCGAACGGTCGTCATTTGAGGTCCGCCACCTGATCATTGACTGCTACACATTACCTCAAATGGTTTGATCGCGAACGGTCGTCATTTGAGGACCGCCACTTGACCGCGCACTGTCGCACCTTACCTCGAATGACTCGATCGCGAACGGTCGTCATTTGAAGTTGAGCGCTTGACCTTGAACGGCCGCATTTCACCACAGATTACTCGATCCCGAACGATCGACACATGGATTTATGCATCTGACCGGACACTGTCGCACCTTACCTCGAATGACTTGATCACGAACGATCGTCATTTGAAGTTAGGCGCTTGACCCTGAACGGTCACATTTCATCACAAATGGCTCGGTCTCGAACGATCGACGCGTGGACATACAGACTCGACCGCGCACTGTCGCACTTTACCTCGAATGACTCGATCGCGAACGGTCGTCATTTGAAGTTAAGCGCTTGACCTTGAACGGTCCCCACTCGACCGCGCACTGTCGCACTTTACCTCGAATGACTCGATCCCAAACGGTCGTCATTTGAAGTAAAGCGCTTGACCTTGAACGGTCACATTTCACTGCAGATGACTCGATCCCGTACGATCGACGCATGGATTTACGCGCTTGACCGCGCAGGGTCGCACTTTCCCTCGAATGACTTGATCACGAACGATCGTCATTTGAAGTTAGGCGCTTGACCATGAACGGCCGCGCTTCATCCCAAATAGCTCGATCCCGAACGGTCATCAGTTGGGGCCATATAAACTATCAAGTTCTTTACAGGTTGGTGACAGGATATGAACATCCAGCTCATGGCATTACAAAACACGCCTTCCTACCGCAAGGCATATTTTGGGGGGCAAAGTGTTATCCCATTTTTCGGACAAAACTGGAATATCAATGTTGAGCGCGTTTCCACCACGATCAAGCTAAGAAGAAGCAACCAGCAAGCGTACCTAGGTCCAGAGTTCCACTCAAAATCCAAATACAAAGTCCATTCGGCCTTATACTCTCATGTTCATTCGGCTATGCAAGCATACAGTCCCATTCGGCATTCACATGCGCAAGTTCATTCGGCATAAGCTACCGAACCAACTCCCTGCTACCCCATGCCGAACCAACTCCCTGCTACCCCATGCCGAACCAACTCCCTGCTACCCCATGCCGAACCAACTCCCTGCTGCCCCATGCCGAACCAACCACGAGAACTCACCATCAACCGAACCAAGTAACCACCGAATCAAACCCAAGGTGGCACCGAACCACACTCCTCTCCTCTACCACCGAACCAAGCTTCGCCGAACCAGAAAGCTGCCAGTCCAGATTGCTTCAGCCCAAGCCCACCAGCAGCTATAAACTCCAAGACCCCTGCCCCCAGCCTCACTCTATAAATAGAGGGGCAGGGGTACAACAATGGGAGAGAATTTTTTGAGACAAGTTTGAGAGCTCAAGCCTGGAAGGAACTCTCAAACAACTTTAGATACTTGTAATCAAAGCCTTGTACTTGTAATCTGAAGAGAAAAAGGAGAATAACATATAAAGTGGACGTAGGCACGTTCTGGCCGAACCACTATAAATCTGTGTGTCTTTTACAGTTTAGTCCCTGCTTTTCATATATTTGCATAAATCACCCAAATCACTAAGAACAACATAAAATCAATCAACTCATACGACTTTGGGTGTTTGCGGCCATTTTTCACGCAAACACTTTCCATGCCAAATGATGCTGTATGCCGAGCGACGTTTCTATGCCGAACGATGCTCTATGCCGAGCAACCTTTCCATGCCGAACGATGATCTATGTCGAGCGACCTTTCCCTAACGAACGATGCTCTATGTCGAGTGACCTTTCCATGCTGAACAATGCTCTATGTCAGGCGAAGGGAGGTGTGTCGAACGAGGTCTATGCCGAGCCTCTTATTACATGGTCAAATAACCATGTAACACTAATTCAAGTTAAAATTTTCATGGTTTTAAATTTATTATCTTATCTTGTTTTCCACCCTCTTTTCTTTCAGGTTGTTCCTATTCCCCTGCATCTTAAGCGGGAAATTGAATTCGGAATTGATCTTATTCCTGAAGTTCAACCTATAGTTCTTCCTCCCAGAAGAACTTATCTTTACCTTTCAGTTCGGGAAAGTTTTCAGGATCCTTTAGTACTTATTTGAATCTGAGCATTGCTTACCATCCATAGACAACTGGTAAAATGGAAAGAGTGAACCAGATTCTAGAGAATCTTCTTCTAGCTTATGCTCTTGATTTTGGAGGATCTTGGGAAGATCATCTCCATCTTGTTGAATTTACGTATAACAACAGTTATCAGGTATAATTTCAATTTTCTCTTCATCTTGTCTTAATCCTATCCACTCTATCTTGTTTTATCTGTTTTTCGTGTCTCATTCCTTTTCGGGGACAAAAAGTTTTGATTGGTGGAGACTATAACAACCCATAATTTTGTAAATATTTTTAATAAAATTTTATTTGAAAACTTTGATTTTTAAATCATTTAAAAGTGAATTTTTAGAATTTTCTAATGTAAGTTTGGAATTTGTTTGTAATTTATTTTCCAAATAACAAAAAATAAACATTTTTTGAAAATTTTATATTTTGGGCAACTGAAAGTCAAAGTTCGACCACAGTCGACATTTTTAAATTTGAATTTTTATTTTTATATCTTTTCTTTGAAGCAGAATATAATTCTAATATTTGATCTACTTTTCGTTTCGTCAAATTCCGTTTTGTACTTTTAAAATTTAATAAAGTTTAGTGCACTACACGCAATTACTTTCTGTATTTTAATTTCATTTTCCTATGTTCATTCTCGGTTTTATATTTTCTATTTTATTTTTTTTAGACCTTTTATTTTGTTTATTGGATTTTTATTTTGAAAACAGGCTTGGAAAATTCGAGAGACTTCGGTTTCTCTTCTTTAACTTATGCCTTTTCCTTTTCCTAGCTTTTCATTTTCTTAGCCGCCCTCTTTACTCTACATTCCAGCCGTGCATTTCATTTCTAATTCACGTACATAACTTCCTTCTCATTCTCATTTCATAGCAAAATATATACAAGTTTTTCCATAGCCTCTTTTCCTTCTTCTTCCATTTGCTTTTTCCTTTTTTCTTTGTTTGCCTCAAGTTGCTCGGCCCCTACCATGCATCATCCCTAGCCGACCTCCTCACCTCTCCACCTCCACCATGATAGGCCATCACCTCTACACCATCATCCCCATGCTTGGCCGTGATCCATAGATGCAAATACATCACCATCCCTTGCAAAAAAACACTAGCCGAGCCTATACATTCACCATTTCCCATTTACTTGCCTCAGCCACCAATTCCACACCACCATTCTATGTCTTGCCTTGAACAAAACATCCCCTAGACGTGCCTACTTATATGCCTTGACCCAAGATCCCAACATAGCTGAGCACTCTAGACCTATGGCCAAACCAAAATTGTTGCTTGCCTTTACCCTTTTGCCTTCCTCCACTTGTAACATGCATCCCTTCACTTTCCCTTTGCCATAGCCATGCATACTTGCTCATGGCCGAGCCTATGTTGCCTTTAAACATCATGGCTGAGCCATGTACGGGCGTGGCCAAGCCTATAGGTGATGTAATCGAGCCCATTTGTTGGTTAAAGCAAGGTTATGTCATTTTGTTTCACACCCTTACATTGTTTTAATTTCTATTTGTTGTATTGAAGTCATATACTTATAATTGTTGTATTAGTTTGTACAAAAGATTGGATCTTGACTCTTCATCCACTCAAAAAACTAGTCGTGCTTTGTCGTGCTTTTCGGAGTTTCAGTTGTGTGTCTTGAATTGTCAATTCTAGCTTTAGAAGGCGAGTTTATCACTCTCGACATTCATACTTATATAATGTGAAACAAAGGAAACTGAATTGTAGTGATTGATATAATATGTTATAGTAGTTCATATATGCTGTTATATGAAACTTATGATGTTATAACTGGATGCTATATCTATTACATCACCTGATATGATATGCCATATTATACTGCTTATTCATTTCTATTTCTCACACTGCAAGTTCCCTGTAGTATAGAATCACTATGTGTTGAAATGATACACACCCGAATGGACATTAGAATAAGGAAAAATTATGAGCTGAAATGATAGGCTCAAGTGATTTTTATTTATTTTATTTGACTTGGGATTATGGGTTTGAAATGATATAACCCGAATTTTTCTTTTTAAATTACATATCGAAATGATACATATCCGTATCACTTTACCTAGGTTAGAAAATATTATACTGGCCCATGGTTAATATTTTTAAAGTAATATTTTCCTAAAAATTTATTAAGTATTTTGAATTTTTGATATGAAATTTCAACTTAAAATTTGATTTAAAGATTTGAAATATAAAAAGATATTGTTTTTCTATAAGTTAAAATTTTATAAGTTGATTTTGGTTTTAATTGTAATTTAAAAATCTTTATTTGGTTTTAAATTTTTAATTTAAAGATTTTCTGTATGATAAATAACTAAATAATGAAATTTTATTTAATGTGGAATTCTAAATCTAGCCTAGTGATTGTAATGAATTTTATTTCATGAAATGGATATGTTTTGTATAAATAAGTTTACAATGATTTTCTATAAGTTAAGTTGTATAAGTAAAATGTATAAAATGTAATTTAAATATGACTTAACTTGATCATTGGAAATTGGTTTCCAAATGGAGATTTTAGGTTAAGTAAATAATGTATTTTGAATTGATAAAATGAAATACAGTTTTAATTGGACATTTTGTAATAAATTTATTTAACTTGAAATCATAGTTAATTATTGTCTAAATGAATAGATTTATAAAGAAAGTTTATTTTTGTGTTAACTATGACAACTTATTTTATTTTTGAAATGGGTATTTTAAAATAAAATATAAGTCATCGGTTTGAAATAAAAGTTAACAATAATGTGCTTTTGACTTAATAAATGAATTATAGTTTAATTTGGATATTTATTGATAAAAAATTATTTTATTAAATCATAAGTTAAATGATATCCAAATGAATATTTTCTGAAGCGTGAAATATGATTTTTATGCCTAAAAATTGAAATTTTAATATGGTTGAATTGTTATATAAATTTGGAATTAGTATTGGTAGCACTTCAGATATGCGTGGTTTAAGATAGCATTTTCTAAGTGCTATCAATTCTGAGACTTAACTATATTCTGAAATAATAATAATGTTACTACAGCACTTTGTAAGTGCTGTTGTTGCTGAAAGTAAACTGTTTTGAAATAATAACTAAATACCTATTGTAGCACTTTGTAAGTGTTGCTGTTTCTGAATTCGACAATGTTTTTGAAATACTAATATATCTACTGTAACACTTTATAAAGCTGTTGTAGCTGAGATTTACAATGTATTGGAAATTTTATAATTAAATGAATGAACTTAGAAATGCTACAACTTTGAAATGAATACTATTTGACATGGAATTTAAATGGCTTAAATGAATCTTGTTTTGAAGAAATTAAAATTAAATTTAAATGGTTTAAATAAATATGTTTCATAGTGTTATGATTTTCTAAATATTGTTATTTACAAATGATAACATTTCCAAGTATTTTGATTTCAAAGTATTATGGTTTCAAAGTGTTTGGTCTCAGAAGTGTTATAACTTTGGAAGTACTATGGTTTTGAAAATGAATTTATTTGAAATTGAATTTATTTGAGAATTGTCTTTAAATATAGCGATTTGAAACTCATTGAAATTGATGATTTAAGAATATGACTTTATGACCAGGTTTTGGTTTGAGGTGATTTTTAAAAGGAATATTTAAAGTTTAAATAAATTGAAAGAAATATTCAGTGATTTGAAATTTGGTTGTATTTAAATGATAACATTTGACTTGGTTTTGAAATTCAATAATATATTATTGAATTTATTTTGAAATGGAAATGATATATTATTGAATTTGGTTTTGAAATGGAAATGATACTATTGTGACATGGTTTTTAAATGGATATTATTTTGGAAAGTAAATGGATTTGGAAATTTTACCATTTCGAAAATGGATATTATTTTGGAAAGTTATAGTATTTGATTTTAAACGGTTTTGGAATGAAAATGTTTTGAAATAAATATCCATGGGTAATAATAATGTTTAGTTGTTAAAAAGACTGGGATCAGAAGTTGCCATACTCTCTGCCAATTCCGAAACCACTTTAACAACCGTATACGCGGTGGAGATTCCAGAATGAAGTAGGATGGTGGCGACATTCTATTGTGGTATGTACATGGACCCGACTCCTGTGAGTTGGCATAAGGTTGCTAAAACATGACCGATTCCGGGCCAGTGAGGTTGCTCATCTTATCGGACACAATCCTTCGATACCATTCTATTACTTAGTGATTGATTGGGACCCTTTGATTTTGGGGGTGTGGCTCGAGGTGGGCGGTAGTAGCTGCTACGCGTCACCACCAATCCAGATGCATAATTGGTATATCTACCCTGACATTGCCTCGTTGCATCGTGTCACCTACCCTAGCGCGCCTTGTATGATTTTTATTTTATGCCATAGCCGGTGCAGTTTCCTCTGGTGGCTTCCCGATCAGGAGGGATTATGATACTGGATATACTACAGAGACTATTTTGTGTTAAGGGGAATATTAGGTAACTCCTTAATGCTATTTAAAGTAGGTTCATTTTACTAATGGACATTATTATAATTGCACATATTACTACATAGTAAATAGTTTAATGGATCTTTAGAGGATGGGCGGTCCCAAGTATCCATTAAGTCACTTGTGTGTTTATATTACAGTTCACTTGAATTGGTTTACATTGTACAGGTATGTATGTCCTCACTCGAGTGTTTTGTGTTTTGCATTACGCTCGGGTCAGACTGAGTGATACAACATTTGAGACTCACCTTCGGGGTTGAAGCTTTGCTTGAAGATCCAACTATCTGTTTCGCTTCATTTGTCCAGTTGATTCCTGTTATCTAGATGATTCAAGTGATGTATTCTGATTTATACTTGATTATCGTATTGAGACTTCTGGTGTATCTTGTTACTTCTGTTGTATCTTATTTAACTCTGATGTATATAGTAGCTTCATGAACTACTAGAATGTTAGGAGTGATAGACGATACCATCCTTACAGGTCATCTGGACGGAATCAATCCTGTAGGGAAGAACCAAACTCATTTCCATCTGCTCCAAGTTTTGACGAGAGGATGGCGCGATTGTTCAGAGAGTGCGTCCAACGGGAGCAAAGGGATCGGGGGATAGGTGCTAGGGTAACCAGCCCCTTCACCCGCAATATCGAAACTGCCATCACCCCCCGGGAATGGAAAATGCCAACAATGGAACCTTACAAGGGAACCTCTGACCCCATCGTACACTTACAAAGATACACCCAGCATATGCTCATGAGCGGAGCAACAGAGGGAGTGTTGTGTAAATGCTTCCCACTATTCTTAACAGATCTAGCTACCTCCTGGTTCTGCCACCTACCCCAAGGGTCCATCAGCTCATGGGAAATGTTGAAAGAAAAGTTCATCAGTCAGTTCCGCATTCATGTGGAACAACCCAAGGACGCTTATTCCTTATCTAATATCAAACAGAAACCCGGAGAGACAATGCAACAATATCTAACCCGATTCAACGCCGCGGCGGCCGCAGTCCAAGATGCCGACAAGAAACTTATCCTAATGGCCCTCTGCAGTGGTGTACATCCGGATACTAAATTATCTAGAAGACTAACCAAGGAAAAACTAGCTACTTTACCTGATTTCTTCCATGAAGCTGGAAAATATATGAGACTTGAAGACGCTGCCACTGAGAGGCAGTCAGGGCAAAAGGCTAAGACAGCTCCAAAAAGGGTTCCCGCTGTAGCAAAGGATGTTCGGAGAAGTGACTCTACAGACAATGCTGGAGGCAAGAAGGGAGAAAAGCGCTTATATCGACCAGGACCAAGATTTGACTCTTACACTCATTTGAATGAAACAATCGAAAACATCTTCCTAGCCACTCAAGACGAAGTTAGATACAAGCGGCCCCCGCATAAGAAGGAGTCAGATAACGCACTCAAGTCTGGAAAGTTCTGCCGCTTCCACGAATCCCATGGACATGACACCAATGAATGCCACCATCTCCGGGACTTAATTGAAGAATACATCAGAAGGAAGAGACTGGAACGCTATGTAAAAAGCCATAACATGACTCCAGCTCCCGCCAATGAAAACCCAGGGCTACCCCTCGTAGAAGTAGGTGGAGGAAATCGCAACACCTGCGGCTCTAGTCAAGAGAAGATAGTGGTCCATACCATATCCGGAGGATCGCACATCGCCGACAGAAGCTGGGCAGAGATGGAAAGATACGGTAAGTCACTTAGGAACGATGAAGGCTACGTTAATTCTGTCATCGAAGAACGCCACCCGAAATGGAAAGAGAATGACGGCATCACATTCAGTAGGCGTGACCTAGAGGGAAGACAGTACCCACACATGGATCCTATGGTCATCTCTGCCTGGTTCGGTCCAGCCAAAGTTTTCCGAATTTTAATAGACACTGGAAGCTCAGTAAATATCATATTCAAGCATGCTTTCGACAAAATGAAGCTGTCAATGAAGGATGTGTCTCCCTGCAACAAACCACTACATGGTTTCACTAGAGATGCGAAGACGCCCCTCGGGCAACTAGACCTCTTTGTCGAGATAGAAAGTCATCCCCGATCCGTTGTATGAAAACAAACATTTGTGCTAATAGAAAGCCACCGGCCTACAACGCCTTTTTAGGAAGACCGGCTTTGTCTGACTTCCAAATTGTCCTAGCCCCATGGTGCCTGAAAATGAAATTCCCAACAGATAACGGAGTAGGAGAAATAGAGGAAGATCAAGACGCAGCCCGAGATTGCTATGTAACTAAGCTTCGCAATAACCGCAGGAAGGATAAAGGGAAGGATGCAGAGACTTCTCTCTGCAAGAAAAACTTGGAAGCATAGCAATTAAAGAAAGCCCCTCCTCTTCGATATACTAGCGATCCTTTCAACGAACTAGACCCCAGGAACAAAGAGGAGGAGGCCACCACCGAGCCTGCAGAGGCTATGGAATTTGTATTTGTAGACAAATACGACCCAAGTAGACTGCTGAGAGTCGGGTCTCAGTTAAGAACGTAGTTGAAAGATCAACTCGTCAATTTTCTTTGCCACAAAATGGATGTATTTGCATGGACGCACGCCAACATGACAAGAATCTCTCCAGACGTAGCATGCCACATACTGAACATCGATCCTACCAAGGTGCCAGTGAAGCAGAAAAAGAGGAGCATGAGGGCAGAACGATCAGCAGCCCTCGAGGAAGAAGTAAAGAACTTACTTGCCAATGACTTCATATGAGAAGCCATCTACCCAGAATTGATCGCCAACCCGGTACTGGTAAAGAAAGCTAATGGGAAGTGGCGAGCATGCATCGATTTCTCTAACTTAAATGACGCTTGCCCGAAGGACTGCTTCCCACTCCCCGAATCGACCAACTCGTGGACAGCACAGCCGGGCACGAACTCTTATCCTTTATGGATGCATACTCAGGATATAACCAGATCCCTATGCATGCCCCCGATCAAGACAACACTAGTTTCATCACTGACCGGGGATTGTACTGCTACAAAGTAATGCCTTTTGGACTTAAAAACGCCGGAGCTACTTATCAACGCCTCATCAACAAGGTGTTTGCGGAATTAATAGGGCGAACTATGGAAGTTTATGTGGATGACATGCTGGTAAAATCAAGGAAAGCCGACGATCATATAAACCGCCTGAACGAGATGTTTCAAGTACTTCGCCAATATGGAATGAAACTGAATCCTCTAAAGTGCTCCTTCGGAGTATCGTCGGGAAAGTTCTTGGGATTCATCGTCCATGCCACCGGGATTGAAGCGAACCCCGAACAAGTCCGGGCTTTGCATGATATCAAGATACCATCCACTCGAAGAGAGATGCAAAGCCTAAACGGGAAGGTGGCTGCCCTAAGCAGGTTTATCTCTAAAGCAATCGACAAATGCATCCCTTTCTTCGAAGCTCTTAATAAAGACAAAGGAAAGTTCGAATGGACTGACGAATGCTCGACAGCCTTCCTTAACTTAATCGAACACCTCCAGAGACCACCAGTACTCTCAACTCCAAATGAAGGCGAGGAACTATACCTATACCTTGCTGTATCGTCCCTTGCTTTAACCGCCGCTTTGGTGAGGGAAGACAACCACGCAAGCGACCCGTATACTTTGTAAGCAAGAGATTTACAGGGGCAGAAGCTAGATACCCTAAACTTGAAAAGCTAGCATACCGTTTGCTAATCACGTCACGGAAACTGCGACACTACTTCCAATCTCATTCCATCAGAGTTTTAACCGATCAACCGCTAAGGCAAGTACTCCATCGCCCCGACACTTCTAGGCGACTACTTAAATGGTGCATTGAACTGAGTCAATATGATATCACCTACCATCCTCGCACCGCTACCAAAGGGCAAGCCATAGTTGATTTTATTGCCGAATTCACCACTAACGAAGGTAAGGAGACATCTAGAATAGCGGAAGACATCAAGTGGAATCTCTTTGTAGATGGAGCATCAAACGAATAAGGCTCGGGGGCAGGTATTGTAATAATCACCCCCAGGGGAAGGAAGCTGCACTATGCCCTAAGATTGGAATTCGCTGCCACCAACAACGACGCAGAATACGAAGCAGTGATAGCCGGATTAGAACTTGCCCTAGAGATTGGAGTCGGTTCTTTATGTCTCCATAGTGATTCTCAACTTATTGTAAATCAGATACTGGGAGAATTCCAGACTCGAGGAGAACGACTCACAGCATATCTAAAGAAGACCAAGCTGCTGCTCAATCAATTGGATCACTATTTAATCAAACACATTTCTCGAGAAAAGAATCAAGAGGCCGACGAATTGGCGAAGCAAGCTAGCATGAAGGACGGCACCGCTTCCCGAACAATAACCATCTCACAGCAACTAGCCTCGAGTTATGAGACAATGAATATGATAGCTGCAATCGAAGAGGAAACTTGGATGACTCCTATGCGGAAATATTTGCAAGATGGCACACTGCCCGACGAGCGTAACGAAGCTAGGAAAATCTTAAGGAAAGCTTCCTACTACACACTACAAGAAGGCATCCTCTGTCGGCGCGGCTTCTCTAATCCCCTATTAAGGTGTGTCGCTGGAAGGGAGGCTAGGGAAGTCTTGTCCAACATCCATCAAGGAAGTTGCGGAGATCACACCGGAGGGCAGACTCTAGCCAAGAAAACACTCCGATACGGGTATTACTGGCCCACTTTAAACAAAGACACCTTGGACTTCGTCAAAAAATGCAACAGATGTCAGAAATTTGCTAAGATTCCTCGACTGCCCACAAATGAGATTACTCAAATGACCAGCCCTTGGCCGTTTGCAATATGCGGAATTGACTTGATTGGCGAACCGGCAATGGGCCGAGGCGGAGCCAAATATGCCATAGTGGCAGTTGACTATTTCACCAAATGGGTGGAAGCGGAGCCTCTAAATAAAATATCTTCAGCAAAAGTTATTAACTTCTTGATCAAAAATGTTTTATGCAGGTACGGAGTTCCACTCAAAATCATATCGGACAATGGACTTCAATTTGACAGCGAGGACTTCACCGACTTGTGCCAAGAGCACAGAATCCACAAAAGCTTCTCCTCTGTGGCTTATCCCCAGGCAAACGGACAAGTCGAAGCTGTCAACAAAATCCTCAAAACCATAATCAAGAAGAAACTTGAAAAGCCAAAAGGAGCTTGGGTGGATGAACTTCCTACGGCACTTTGGGCCTACCGCACATCTTACAGAACATCAACAGGGCATACTCCTTTCTCTTTGGCATACGGATCGGAGGCCATGCTCCCAGTTGAAACTGTAGTGCCTTCCCACCATAGGATCCACTACAACCCAGAAGGGAATGAAGAACTCCTCCACGTGTCTTTGGATCTAATTGAGGAAAGAAGAAATGATGCAGCACTCAAAGCAGCAGCTCATAAGCAAAAATTAGCAGCACAATACAACTCCAAAGTCAAACACCGCAGCTTACAAGAAGGAGATCTTGTCCTCAGACGAATCTTCCCGCGCCCCGGAGCGCTAGATCCAATCTGGGACGGACCCTATGTAATTTTTAAAGATCTCCACAACGGAGCTTATATTTTGTCAACAGTGGACAGAGAGGTGTTCCAGAGGGCATGGAACATCCAACACCTCAGTCGATACTTTTCTTAACTTGTACTGCCCATATGAAGTGAATTAACAAAGAGAATCAGTGGACGTAGTCATTTTCGTGCCGAACCACTTTAAAAATCTTGTCTCTTTTTAACTTGTTCCTTTATATCTTGGCTGCTTGATAAGATTTATCCTTTTCTGTTGAACAAAATCATGTATAGCGACATTTCCATTCTGGACACTTCGCGGCACAACCTCACTTGGACAGGACATAACAGCTACTATACGATTCTATGCACTCGCCAATGAGACACTTTTGCTCCAGCATCCCTCTGCTACGGGTTAACTCATTGCTCGCGACTGCCCTCAAAGCCAACTGTAATGAGCCGATTATAAGCCATCAAGAAGGCCGATTATAGCCGATGGCAGCTCATTACGACGTTCGGCTCGCCGGCAACTGTGAACCTACTTTAAGCCCCAACATAAGGTGTGGCCATCCAGGGGTAGTTCACGGTTGACGATCGGCCCCCACACTAGCCGGCCACAGTAAATCGAATAATACTCACGATTACGGGCCATAATGGCTCGGATAGTTACTGTGCGCGATCTCGGCTCCGATATGTCTTAAGTACGGCTGTGGTAAAAAAGATAAACTCCCCACGGAGGCGTAAGATGGGTGACAAATGTCTCCAAGACCCACAGCTAGGGAAAGTGACTACAAAACCCGTTTGCCATGAACTTAAGCATATCGATGGCCTTTCGTGATTGGAAGTTTGACTGTTTCTCATATTTCCATTTCATTCAAAAACATTTCTCCTATCCTATATAACAATCCCTAAAGTACAGGTCACAAAATAGGGGAACTCTCGCTTGAGGAAATATGAACTCACATCCGGATGACGGAACACTCAGCTACATTCCATACTCAATCACGCAAGACATTCAAAGTAGCCCTCTACAACTAAAACACGAAGGGCGGTACTATCTTCTCTTATATACAAATATGTAGCTTTAATTTGTTCACACATCTATTGGCATTGCAAGACATGAAATAATATTTTGAGAAGAAACTTAGCATAAAATACGATTAAATCACATGCATAAACACGCAGCTGTATTTCTTATGCAACACATCAAAATAACAACCACCTTCGAACATGACAAAATCTGCTTATGTTATAAAGTTACATAAAGACGTTCGTTGCAATGACATAATTACAGCCTGGAAATACAATAGTGTTTTGGACTAGTATATACAGGAATGTCAAACAAGCCAAATAAAAAAGTCAACTACATCGGGGCTCCGCCTCTATCCTGCCCGCCATCCGGATCTACTTAAATGCAGGGTCAGAACTCCCCGCATGTACTCCAGAGGTCCCGCCTACCCAATTCAGAAGAGAATCCATCAATAGTCACGAAAGATAAGCAATCAAATCATGAAAATACTAAAAAGGAAGACTTACCAGCGTCTGCTCCCTGATCATCGTCATCTAGCTGCACGCCTATCTCATCCGCAACAAGCAGCCGCATGCCCTCCTTAACCGCCACCTTCTCTTCCTTAGTGAATTGGGCCGTAACCACATCCATCCTGAAAGCCGCACCACCTTCCTTATCCGCATCGACCTTAGCCTCCTCCAAAGCCCGAAGATATATTCTAGCCATGACCCGGGGATAGTCGTCCATCCAGGACAAGTTGCCCTGCCTCCAAGTTCGGAAATACATGTCCTGGAGCATCTCATCCATCATCCCCTCGTTCTCCTCAAACTCTTTCATCCGGGCCTCAGAAGACGACAGCCGTGCGACGGCAGCATCTCTCTCCAATCGGTATCTCGAGCAGTCAGCCTGAAGGGATTTCCGCATCACTTCCATCTCCTCCTTCAGCTTGGCCTGAGCAAGCTCTGCGGCCTAAAGCCTCCTAGATAACTCCTCTACCTGCTCAAGATCCGCGCTCCGAACCTCATCCACCGTTGCGATGGCCATATCAATTCGTTCTTTGCAAGCAGCCTCCATTTTTCGCAACTCAGCGTTGCTAGCCTCTTCCATGGTTTTCTTTAGTCGTCTGGAGGCCGCCTCATTCTGGGATATCTGGATAACCTGATCGGCAAGCTGTTTGGCCTGATCAGAAACCTTTAGCCACAACCGAATGTTAGCACTTCCTATATCCTCTCCAGCCTTGGCCAGTCGAGCGTGATGCTCCGTTAGCCTCTTGGTCTCTTCAGCCACCCGATCGATGTTTGCCTTGGCCTCATTCCCCATGGTCATAATCCGAGTAGTAAGCAAATCGAGGTCTAAGGACTTAGCCTTATCAAGCACCCGTACCATGGGATTGCGGGGAAGAAGATGCTCCTGAAAACTCGGGTCCAGATCCGGGTGGCCGGCAAATGGGTTGCAAACCAAACCAGGATGGTCTATCGGGGTGACGGTTGGATTTTCGGATGGATGTGGGGAAGGCACAAACTCAATATCTTCCTCAGTAATATCATGGATAGGCTGGACTGGAGCCTGAGGGCCAGGTGAAGGTTCAAACATAGATCGGTCCCTCTTCCTCACTTCGAGAAGAGGGCGATAACCAACCACATCTCCGGGACGGCTAGTTGACGGCTTTGGTTTGGCGGAAGTTTTGAGTAACTTATACTATTCAAGGCGGTGTCGAATATCTGATGTCCTGGCCACCTTACCAGTTCCTGGAATAAAAACCAAGTGTTACAAGCATGCATGAAACTATGATCCGAAAAATATGTTAAGTTAAAAAGAGTAGGAAAATGCGCTTATTTTACAAACCCTGAGGGGGAGTGGGATACTGCAATAAGTCCTGAATCTCATTCCAGGACGGGAGTTGTCCATAAAATATTACTAAGTCCTTATCATAAAGGGAGTCTATAGAAGTTAAGAATTCACCTTGAACCGCCGGAGTTGCCTTAGCTGAAATACCCTCAGAAGATAGACTGGCACCCGTCCCGGCCTTATCATACTTCTTCGATTTCTCCACCGAGGCTAGCCCTTCCCCCAACCCTCGAAAGCTTTGCGGAATATATCATCCGTCCACTCTTGAATCTCGCCTGCTTTCCCAGGAGGCAAAGCCCCGACGCCATCACCACCGCCATCACCTTCTCTGTCATCTCCACTCTCTGCCTCTCCTCCTACATCACCTCCTTCGCCCTCACCTCTATCCTCCTCCACATCTCCCTCCCCCGGAGTAATTGGGCACGTGCTAGGGGAAGGGCCGTCGAACTTCTTAAGCTTCTTACCTCCGAAAACTAGAGGTTTTGTGAAAGGCTTCCTCTTGCCACTCTTCGCCGTGGCTCCTCCTTTACCTTGAGCAGCTCTCTCTTCCGCCGTATCCCTCTGCTTGACCACCGACTGATCTGGCAAAATCAGGTTGAACCCCAAAAGTGTAGCGTTCCTGATCAAGTAAGCAGCCGACCTATCACTTCCCAAAATAGCTTCTATTTCCGCTACCGTCTGAACCAGGCGATCATTCTCCACGATCGCAAAACCACCTGTCGCTAGCAAGAAATAAAAACACATAAGTAGAAGCATTGCAACCAGAATGGAAATTATAAATAAAGCCTTGACTTACATCCGGAGGTGAAGCGACGGATAGAAACGGAGTCATCCTTGACAAAAAACCATTCCTTCTTAAACATGCTGTACTTCGAATACAAGTCCAGGATGGGCTTGAAGGATACGGCCGATTCCAAGCTGATATATGAAGACCCCTTCTTGTAGCCCCTCAGCTTATACAGATACCGGATCTCCCGGTTGGAAGGAGGACGCCCGTATCTCTTTCGAAAGATGACGAAAAGACTCACCAGAATGGCGTAGGAGTTAGGCTGTAGCTGGAATGGAGCCACCTTCAGATATGTGATGAAGCTAACTATCCAGGCGTTGAGAGGCGGGATAGCACCACACATGCAATGATATCTGCTGTAAGAAAAGTAGCCTTCAGGGGGGTCATACGGCATCACTCCTTCCCCCGGCAATAGCATGCGCGCTCTATAGATCCCAAAGGAACGGGATATAACATCAAGCTGCTCCTCTTTGAGGGAGCTAGGAAAACAGTCTGGCGGGGAATTAAAGAGCTCCTAGGGGCCATACCCATCTACTAGCGATCTCGGAGCAGGCCCATGACGTTCGGCCCGAAATGGGGGCACTATGGAGGACTCTTCCCTGTCCTTGGACTTCCTTTTATCTGATCGAGTTTCTGCTTTGCGAGACATTAACTGCAACACCAAAAAACATATCGTCAGAACAGAGGATATAAGCAAGCAAGTGTATATAGTCTGAAAATTTCACTCGTAATCTAAAACGCTCAGAACTCCTAGTATCATTCGGTAAGGCTGATACAAAGGCTCATTCGGTATTTGGGGTCTCAAGAGTTCATCCGGTAATTCAGGGATAGGCCCATTCGGCACTCAACACCCAATCTCGTCCGGTACTCATCCTCCATGGGTTTCATTCGGTAGTCCATAATAAGAACTCATTCGGCAAATGAGAACATACCTGGCTCGGTGCTTGGTTGATTCGGCACTTGGTTGATATGGTACTCGGTTGATTCGGTACTCTGATTGGTTCGGCTATCTCAAAACGATAAAGGATAACAGTAACCCGAAGCCCCTATTTATAGGCGCGACCTATCGACCGGACCAACTGGTTCGGCACACCCAGGACCGAACGAAGCTATCTCAATTGCAGGAAAACAAAGCGCGACACGTGCAAACATCACGTGCCCCAATTTGGGGGGCAAATGTTGGGCGTGTTTTCATCGAACCAGGGAAAGGATATCCCTGCCAAACCACCCATCACCAAACTAGCCCCATTCCTACGCACTACCGAGCCAACCACCTCACCACCGGTCCAAAACCTTCTCCAACAACCACCGAACCATTTCCTGACCTACCACTGCCGAACCAAACAACAACCGGACCAGAACTTCCTCAACAACTACCGAACCATCCTAACCGGACCAAGCCACTTCCCTACCGGACCAACGTCCCACCGAACCAACTCTCCACCCAAGCCATGCCGAACCAACACTCTCCAACCACTACCGGACCAAATGGATACCGAACCAACATCGCCAGACTAGATTTCTTCGGCCCAGGCCCACCAGCAGCTATACACATCCAAGACCCCCGCCCCCAACCTCACTCTATAAATAGAGGGGCAGGGGTACATCAATGGCAGACAAGTTTGAGAGCTCAAGCACGGAGAGAACTTTCAAACTTGTCTGCCATTGTTGTACCCCTGCCCCTCTATTTATAGAGTGAGGTTAGGGGCGGGGGTCTTGGATGTGTATAGCTGCTGGTGGGCCTGGGCCGAAGCAATCTGGTCTGGCGATGTTGGTTCGGTATCCATTTGGTCCGGTAGTGGTTAGAGAGTGTTGGTTCGGCATGGCTTGGGTGGAGAGTTGGTTCGGTGGGACGTTGGTCCGGTAGGGAAGTGGCTTGGTCCGATTAGGATGGTTCGGTGGTTGTTGAGGAAGTTCTGGTCCAGTTGTTGTTTGGTTCGACAGTGGTAGGTCAGGAAATGGTTCGGTGGTTATTGGAGAAGGTTTTGGACCGGTGGTGAGGTGGTTGGCTCGGTAGTGCGTAGGAATGGGGCAGGTTCGGTGATGGGTGGTTTGGCAGGGATATCCTCGCCCTGGTTCGATGAAATCACGCCCAACATATATTACTCTGTGTTTGTGATTCTGTGATTTATTTATTTGTTGTATATTCTGAGATTTGGCAAATTTATATTTACAATTTGGTATTTTAAGCAATTCAAGTCCGACATGTGAGGATGCGAATGGTTGAAAATATCGGGTCATTACATTTGGTATCAGAGCTTTGGCTCTACGCAAAACTTAGCATATATGGTAAATTTATTTACAGAATCACTTTCGTTCGAGCTTGAATCTCTTTCTTTTTGACTCGATTTCCTTTGAATTTTGGAACATCCTACGGTTCCAAAATCCATTCTTGTCTCTCCCTATTCGTCTTCTTTTGATTTTGGAGTATCTCATAACCCCACTTCAAATGATCTTTTAGTGAGTTGGCGGTCTCGCCAACCTCAAATCGACATATGAAGGGTAAAAATCCTTTACAATTGGCAAGGTCAAAGGCATGCAAAACTCATTTTAAAACAAAGTAGATTCAAGAATCAGGTTCCAGTCAAAAACAATGTGCTGATCAGATCAAGCCAGGCAACCAATGTTTCCAGTTTTCAATATATGATCAAACAAAACAAAGAAGCAGTACTCTGGTTTCAGAAGGAAGGTGAGTAAACCTTACCTTATTAAGCAAAATCATGTTTTAGCCTCACTTATATTAATAAATCACAAATTAGTATTAATCACTTGATTAATCAACTTTGATCATTAATTATTTATTCTTAATCACTTTCATTATGTAATTGTTCTCAAGTAATTAATTACCTTTCAAATCATTAATCAAACTTAATTAATTAATTAATTATCCTTTAGTGTAACTACACAAAGTAATCATACCATAATTATATTAAGTAATAATCCTTTATTGATTCACTAGAGATTTCTGTATCCTCGGCTTACAATGCTACTATCTCTTGTTTGCTTGAATTCTATCTCTTGAGATCGAATGTAGATTTGCTTCAGAATACTACATCGATCTTATTCTTGAAGTCACGGTTGACCGATTTAGGTTGCTAGAGATTTATATAAGCTTATCCATTTCTCTTATTCTGTTGTTTAATCATCTTACCTTTTGTTCCAACTCGCCGTCAAATCAAAATTTTCTTCAATTTGAGTTAATCAAATTTGAATCTCTATCCTTGCTTTGAAAATCTTTTCCTGAATAGTGTATTTTTAAATTAATGTTAAAAATGTTTTATATATGGTGTTATTTGAGTTGTTGATGTTAATTTGGGTTTTCGATCGATTCGTTTGATCAACGCAATCGATAGGATCTCCAAAACACTTGAACAGAGCAAACTGACACCATATTGTTTTCAAATTTGGTAAATAGATAAATTTTGTATAATTATATTATATATATAAGTAAATTTTCTGAAATCTGTTAGTTAATTGAATTGGTTATTAAGAAATAATCTTTCATTTTATATATATAACTTGTAACCATTGGCTTTTGTTCCATATATAAATAATTGAACTATAAAACATGGCTATAAATTAATTTGGAAATTTAAATGAATTTAAAACAAGAAACTATGAATCTAATTTCCGATGGTTTTAAACTTTATGTTTAAAGTTTAAAGGTGTATTATTTATAGTGTTTCAAGCAGAGATTGTTTCAAAAAAAAAATTAATTTGTAAATCAATGCTCTTTTCTTTGTCGTTGGAAAATAATTTTGGTGATGACTACAGCATCATCGACATTCATTTTCGAGTTTCGAAGAGAAGAGACCATTTTGTAGTTTTTCTATAGTCTTGCTTTGGAGAATTATAACGACCTGTAAATTTTGATAATTAAATTTGTTAGCATAATAGGGTTTTGGTAATTAAAAATTGAAAGAAATAAAAATTGAATTGAAATCAATTGAAATAAATCTAAATAAAATATCATGTTAATGTAAATTAAGGTAATATTTGGAGATAATGTTAACGTTATTCTAATAGGACAATTTGTTGAATTATAGGAATGGAAATTAAAGATTTATTAATTTAAAACTTAATAAATGGATAAATCATAATTAAATGAAATTAAATATTTAAATTTTACGTTAATGGAGATTTAGATGAAATTTGAGAATATTGATGTAATAAATCATGAACCAATGTTTGTTGCATCCTTATTGTGATAAAAGACGTGAATAACAAGTTTAAAATTTTAATAAGTGGATTTTGGAAATTTTAATTTATAATTTCTAAATTTAATGAAATTGAAATTAAACACTGCAATTGAAGGATTAATCAACTTTAAATTGACATCTAAATTTATTTAAATTACTGTAATTGTTTAAGGAATCAAAAATGATAAGATTTGTTAATTATGGAATTGAAATTGAAAAAGTGATTTAATTAATTAATTAATTTTAATTTATTTAATTAACTGGAAAATAGCCATTTTGGCCACTGACTCAGATTTCGATGAAATAAGTTTCGTACGATCCGTAACAGTGAATTATTATAGGATTTCAAGTTTCGTAACGATCGGGCTTGTCGTTTGATCGTACGGGCTCGAAACGCCTAGAAATCAATTAATTGAAATCAATTGAGATCGATTTGAAATAAATTGATTTTAGCATAACTTCTTCATACGATGGAATTTTGCCATGAAACTTGTTCCATTGATTTTAAAATATTTTAAAACATCTATTTTGATATATGGGTTGACCTAATTTCGTTCCGGAGTCAGGACGGGCTTTACGGGCCATTTATCGTTCAACGGTCCAAACCAATTGTGTCCATTCATCTCTGTTGCTTACCTACCTATACATACCTCGTTATAAACCCATGCTTATTTCTTATGTTCATTATTCTATACGTACAATTCCATTTGCTCCTCCTTCCAATGCCTGACAAACCAAAATTCCAATTGCAATTTCAAATCAAATTCAAAGCCAAATTTTCAAACTCCTCAAAAAAATTCAGAAAAATTATATATCGATTATCTCGATAATACGAATCAACATCTGGTGTTCATTTTTCAAAATTGTGCTTCAATCATCGGTAAATCATAGTCAAACTATGAAATCGCGAACCCTTAAGGCCAAATTTGGGGTTTTGATTTCGAGATCAATTGGCGAAATTGCTTTCTGGGTATTGGAGAGTTGGGTTCGGGGAGTCATTTGATGGTGGCCGGAGGACGTATGGTACATCGTGGGGCCTAGAATCGACAAATTAGGTTTACAGCAAACCCTTATCACGGTGGCGGCGGCTTGCACTAGAGGGTGCTGCACCCATGGCTACGTGGAGAGGGGACCGAAGGGAGCTCCAGGATGGTGGCGTTGTGGCCAACGGTGGCCGGTGGTGGCGAGGAAGCACGGTCAAAGTCTCAGGTTTGGGTTCGTTTGTACTGTGTTGACAGCGTATGTGTGAGAGGGAAGAGAGATGGAGACGTGGCTTCAAGCGTATGGTTGTTTTTTTTATTTTAGTTATTTGTTTAAATTCAAATTGCATAACTTCTAATCTAAATAACTTTCACATACGAGGTCCGTTTCACGCGCGGTTTTCTCCACTAGGTTCGTATTGGAATTCCGGACATTCTGACGCTGGTTTAGATAGATTCTGAGACTGTTTGTATTTTGGGTTAAATTGGATTTAAATTTAAAAGGTGAGTGTTTTAAACCGCTCACAACTTCTAAAATTTCTTATGTTTGTTAAATTGATTTATGGTGTGATTAGAAATTTATTTATAACTATTTGGCATATTTTTAATCATCATCTCGATTAAATTGAATTTATTTAATTAAATTGTTATTTAATTTATTATTGCATATGAACTGTCAGTTAAATTGTTATTTAAAAGAAACTGCCAGTAAATGCCTGTTATTTATTATCTGTTCCATATGTATGTTATTGATTAAATTGGATGATGATTGTGATAAATGTTTGATGATTGATATTGGATGAATGGATGTTGTATTTTATATTGTTATAAACTGCAAGTTGTTATGGCCTTATTTCATTCGGGATTGCAGTCTGAAATGATATATAACCGTATTTATGTTTTAAATTACGGATTGAAATGATAAATCTCCGTATCACTTGACCATAGGATAGAAAATTATATATAGACACTGCGTTCTATATATAAAATAATAATAATAATAATTTATTTCGGAATGATATCTATAGTTTTGTAAAGAAGTATAGGGGTTATATAAATATTTATTTCAGATGTTCTATAAATGTTATTTTATTATTGATTTTTAGCTATGTGTAAATTTGTTTTGAAACATAAAATAAGCTAAATAATGAAGTTTGATTGTTTTATATAATGGTTAAGTATCTGTTTAAATTATATTGTATATAGAGTTTATAATGACTTAAATAAAATTAAGGTTGGAGGATAAATATGAAATTGATTTGAATTAAATTATTTAAGAATTATACTCGAATAAATTGATTTGAAATTTAAACAAAATCGAGGTTTTTAAAGGGTATGATTTTTTTTATAACTTGGTTTCGGTTTAGAGTGATTTGAATGAATATCAAGTTGATTTAAATGAATATATCAAGTTAAATAAATTGAAGAATATCTAGGTATTTGAAGTTTAAAAGTTTTACTTAAATTATACTGGATTTATTGAGCAAACATTTCAAATCTAAATAATAGTAATTGAATTTGATATATATGGAATTATCAAAGAATTAGTTTTGAAATGGTGGAATATTTAATGCTTTGAAATATACGAAAATTGAAATGGTTATTTGAGGGTTCAAATTTGTATTTGGAATTGATTTGTGAAATAGAAGAAGCTATTTTATTTATAAAGTAGTTTAATATATAAGCCATTTAAGTGGTGTAGTTATGTTTCAAGGTTATGAGTTTCAAAGTACTATGATTTGAAAGTGTTATACTTAAAGTGTTTTGATTTCGAAGTATATAACTTTGAAAGTGCTATGATTTTTGAAAGGATATATTTGAAATAAAAAAATGATATCATATTGATTTAGTTTTAAAGGGGTAATGATACTTGGTTTTAAAGTATAAACTATTTTGAAAATGACCACGGTGTTATAATAACGTTTGCTTGTGAAAGAGACCGGGATCGGTAGTTGGCATACTCTCTGCCAACTCCGAACACCGCTTTAACAACCGTGTACGTGATGGAGATCCCAGAATGAAGTAGGATGGTAGAGGCATTTCTAAGGTATATACGTGGTCCCGACTTCCTTAAGTTGACATAAGGTGGCTAAAACAGGAGCGATTGACAGGCTAAGAAGGTAGCACCTTTTGTCGGACACACTCCTTCGATACCATTCTATTACTTTGTGATTGATTGGGGCCCTTTTGATTTTTGGGGTTTGGCTCGAGGTGGGCGGTAGTACTTGCTACGCGTTACCACCGGTCCGGAAGTGTAATTGGTATATCTACAATGCCATTGCCTAGTTGTGCCATGTCGCCTATCCTAGCACGCCTTGTACGAGTTTGGTTTTCTCCCGTAACCCGTGGAGTATTTATGGTAGTCTCCCGATCTGGAAATGCGCTGATACTGGATAGACTACTGGGACTATTATTGTGTCAAATGGGACATTGGGTAACTCCTTAACGCTATTTAAAAGTAATTTTATTTTACTATAGACATTATTATAATAGTGAAATATTACTACATAGTAAATAGCTTAATGGATCCTTAGGAGATGTGAATCTCGAGCATCTCTTAAGTTAATGCACTCACGTTTGACACTGGATAGGAGATGTCAAATCCCGTAAACATCTCTGACGCCGTCCCACTCATATTATTTACATTGATTTAACTTACATAAGATCTTTTAGTTCTGACTCGAGTGTTTTGTCTTTTCAATTCGCTCGGGTCAGTCTGAGCATTACAGGATTTGAAGACCTAATTTATGGAGGACAAAGATGAGGATTGCTATTATTTATTATATTTTTCCATTGCATTCATACTGTTCCGTTGCATTGTAATTATTATTCTATGTATGTGTAAATCTGATTCTATAGTGTATTAGTATAATCAAATGTTTTGTAAACAGCTTCATGAACTGTGTTTCGTTATTATATTTTGTCATTCTGCTACAAGATTCCCGTTTTGTTTTATATCCTTCTATGCTTTTCTTATTGACCCCATAACAATCTACCCTTCTGTTTGGTTTAAGTCTGACATGTGTGGTTTATCGTCGATTTAAAGCATACAAAAAGGCGGGATGTTACAACGTGGTATCAGAGCTTTGGTTTAGCGATAAACCTTAGCTTTGTGGGGCTGACTCTTTACTAATAGGGTAGTAATACCCTATGATGAGTCGTTGAGTGTGTGTATATGAGTGAGCGTATTTGTTAATGTTATAAAAGAGTTTTTTGATATTGTGTTAATTTATTCCATTTTGTATTTATAAATTCTGGTTTGTGCGCAGCACGCTATGACATCAACAGGGATTTCTAAACACTTAATAGGACATACCAGCACAATATTTGTTTTGAATATAGGTGAATGAAATAATTTTGCCTATTATATTTTATATATATATAATAATTTTTTTATAAATGATATATATTCGGTTGTAATATATTGGTTGTTAGGTAGTGAAATTTATAAATATTGGTTGGAAATAGGATTCAAATTAAAATAAATAAAATTGGAAATTTTAGAACTTAGTTTCAAGATTTTGAATTTTTTTGCTTTTAAAGGATTTATGGAATATAATAATATTGTTTATAAGCATTTTCTGATATAAATAATTCAATATAATTTGAAAGAATTGCTTTAAAGAAACTTTGGAAAGAAATAAGTTCTGTACTCCCCTCTCTGTCGTTGGAAAATAATTTCGGTGATGAGTGCATGTGTCATCGACATTCATTTTGGAGTTTCGAAGTGGGAAGGCCATTGTAGTAGTTTTACTATAGATTTATTCTGATAAAATGTAAATTTCAAATTGTTTTAAATATTACTGGATATATAAATTGTAAGTACATACATTTATCTATTATTTTAAAATGATTTGAAATTAACCCGATATTTAGTTCTTAAATTTCTGTTAATCAATAGTTTCCATTATTATGAAATGGAATGTAACTAATTAATAATAGGAACCTCTAATTAAAATAAGAGATTAAATGCTAGGTTATGAATGAAATTACAAGAAAATTTGAAATGTGTAACCTATAAGACAAAAGATAGGATTATTGAACAATAAATTATTTTAAAAGAAATGAGGTAAACTTATATAATTTTCAATTGCATTATCTAACATATATATAACTTACCAACTATAAAAAAAAAGTTAAAATGATTAAAGGAAAATGTAATGGGAAATTTTACAAGTAAAACTTGAAGAAATGAAAGTATTCAATGAATTTGCCTTCATAAATAAGAATTTAATGTTATAATTTTGTAAACTTAAGTATGACCGAAAGGCCACTAATTAAATATAATAGAAAAGTTATAAAGAAATGATAATAAATGTGTAAATGTCGAAGTTGTTTATAATAAAAATAAGTAGAAAGATGAATACTGTAAATAAATGAAATTAAGTAATAAATGAATGAAAATGAATGGAATTGAGAAATGAATGAATGTAATGCAATGAAAGAAAATTTATATGATATAAATAAAAAATGAATTAATATGAGTATAAGTGCAAATAAGTGAAATAAACACTTAATCAATGGATGGAAATGAAAATTTGCAAGAAATAAATGTAAATTAAAAAGATAAATCATTATACGAATGAAAAGGAAATCAAACAACAAATGTTATGAAATGAAATTAATAAGAATTAACTTGATCTATTGTTTGGAATTGTTGTTTGTTGGTTTATGGTTGTTTGAGCAAGGATACTTTAAATTTGTTTGGATGCATGAATACTCTATCTGGTTTCATCTAAGACTGTAAATGGTGCACTTAGTAGTTAATTTCCATTCTGCACAATTTAAAGTTTTTAAACCCAAACAACTATTTGTTAGTTTGATATGAATGGATAACTGATTGTGTTGATTTTATGTGATGGTTGTACGCTTTGTTGCAAGTGATAGTTGTTTATATTGATTTGTTTTCTATTGATTGAAACAACTTTAAATATTTCATTTTATATAATTGTTAACTCTTTTAGGATTATATAAGTGAAATACAGGTTATGGAAGCAGTCGCTACTGCTTTTGGTTTCATAATTAAGCGTGTTTGCCCGACAAATAGGTACGTTCTCGGATTACGGTTTTCAAGCGTGATTATATATATATTTTCCCGTGTTGGGATATATTATTTTGGAAGATATATTTTATGTATTGTTATATTTGATACTATTTTTCTCCCGAGCCTCTCCGTAAAAAGGAGACTCTGCCGAAATTTTCGTAAATTTTGGACTTAGAAATTTTCTGAAATTTTTTCCAAATTTGGTTAACTTGGAAATAAAAGATTTAATTGTTTATAAATTTACATATATTATTTAAATTACGTTATGATGTAAATTAATTGTTTATAAGTTTAATATTTTGAATAAGAGATATTGACTACTTAATTTCTTCTTTTTCCTCCTTTTTTCTTTTCAGGGACGAAAAATTTCGAGTTGGGGAGAGTGTAATGACCCGTAAATTTTGATAATTAAATTTGTTAGCTAATAGGGTTTTGGTAATTAAATATTGAAAGAAATAGAAATTGAATTGAAATAAATTGCAATAAATCTAAATAAAATATCATGTTAATGTTAATTAAGGTAATATTTGGAGATAACGTTAATGTTATTCATAATAGAACAATTTGTTGAATTAAAGGAATGGAAATAAATATTTATTAATTTAAAACTTAATAAATGGATAAATCGTAATTAAATGAAATTAAATATTTAAATTTTACGTTAATGGAGATTTAGATGAAATTTGAGAACATTGATGTAATAAATCATGAACTAATGTTTGTTGCATCCTTATTGTGATAAAAGACTTGAATAACAAGTTTAAAAATTTAATAAGTGGATTTTGGAAATTTTAATTTATATTTCTGAATTTAAAGAAATTGAAATTAAACACTACAATTGATGGATTAATCAACTTTAAATTGACATCTAATTTTTTTAAATTACTGTAAATGCTTAAGGAATCAAAAATGATAAGATTTGTTAATTATGGAATTGAAATTGAAAAAGTGATTAATTAATTAATTATTAATTTATTTAATTAACTGGAAAATAGCCATTTTGGTCATTGACTCGGATTTCGACGAAACTAGTTTCATCGGATCCTAACGGTGAATTATTGTAGGATTTCAAGTTTCGTAACGGCCGAGCTTGTCGTTTGATCATACGGGCTCGAAATGCCTAGAAATCAATTAATTGAAATCAATCGAAATCAATTTGAAATAACTTGATTTTTGCAAAACTTCTTCATACGATAGAATTTGGCCTTGAAACCTATTCCATTGATTTTAAAATATTTTCAAACATCTATTTTGATATATGGGTTGATCTAATTTCGTTTCGGAGTCAGAACGGGCCTTTCGGGCCATTTATCATTCAACGGTCCAAACCAATCGTGTCCATTCATCTCTGTTGCTGACCTACCTATATATACCTCATTATAAACCCTAGCCTATTTTTTATGTTCATTATTCTGTATGTACAATTCAATTTGCTCCTCCTCCTTCCAATGGTAGACAAACCAAAATTGTAATTGCAATTTCAAATCAAATTCAAAGGCAAATTTTCAAACTCCTATAAAAATTCAAAAAAATTGGATGTCGAATATCTCGACGAATCAACATCTGGTGTTCGTTTTTCGAAATTGTGCTTCAATCATCGGTAAATCGCAGTCAAACTATGAAATCGCGAAACCCTAAGGCCAAATTGGGGGTTTTGATTTCGAGACCAATCAACGAAATTGCTTTCTGGGTATTGGAGAGTTGGGTTCGAGGAGTCGTTTGATGGTGGCCGAAGGACGTATGGTTCGTCGTGGTGCCTTGAATTGGCAAATTAGTGTTTCATCAAACTCTAATCAGGGCGGCGACGGCTTGCACCAAGGGGTGCCGCACCCATGGCGGCGTGGAGAAGGGACCGAAGCGAGCTCCAGGATGGTGGCGTCATGGACAACGGCGGCCCGGGTGGCGAGGAAGCGCGGTCAAAGTCTCGAGTTTGGGTTCGGTTGTGCCGTGTTGACCGCGTACGTGTGAGAGGGGAGAGATATGGACGTGGCTACAAGCGTATGGTTGTTTTTTTTATCTTAGTTATTTGTTTAAATTCAAATTGTATAACTTCTAATCTAAATAACTTTCACATACGAGGTCCGTTTCACATGCGATTTTCTTTGCTAGGTTCGTATTGGAATTCCGGACATTCTAAAGCTGGTTTGGACGGATGTTGAGACTGTTTGAATTTTGGTTTTAAATTTGATTTAAATTCAAAAGGTGAGTATTTTAACCCACTCACAACTTCTAAAATTTCTTATGTTTGTTAAATTGATTTATGATGTGATTAGATATTTATTTATAAATGTTTGGCATATTTTTAATCATCTTCTCGGTTAAATTGAATTTATTGAATTAAATTGTTATTTAGTTTATTATTGCATATGAACTTCTAGTTAAATTACTATTCAAAATATAAACTGCCAGTAAATACTGGTTATTTATTATCTATTCCATATGGATGTTATTGATTGAATTGGATGATGATTGTGATAAATGTTTGATGATTGATATTGTATGAAAGGATGTTGTATTTTATAAACTGGAAGTTGTTATGGATTTTATTTCATCCGGGATTGCCGTTTGAAATGATACATAACCGTATTTATGCTTTAAATTATGGATTGAAATGATAAATATCTGTGTCACTTGACCATAGGATAGAAAATTATATACAGACACCACGGTCTATATATAAATAATAATAATATATTTCGAAATGATTTCTATGGTTTTGTAAAGAAATATAGGGGTTATATAAATATTTATTTCAGATGTTATATAAATGTTATTTTATTATTGATTTTTAGCTATGTGTAAATTTATTTTGAAATATAAAATAAGCCAAATAGTAAAGTTTGATTGTTTTATATAATATGGTTAAGTATCTGTTTAAGTTATATTGTATATAGAGTTTATAATGACTTAAATAAAACTAAGGTTGGAAGATAAATATGAAATTGATTTGAGTTAAATTATTTCATAATTATACTCGAATAAATTGATTTGAAATTTAAATAAAATCAAGGTTTTAAATGGGTATGATCTTTTTTATAACTTGATTTTGGTTTAGAGTGATTTAAATGAATATCAAGTTGATTTAAATGAATATATCAAGTTAAATAAATTAAAGAATATCCAGGTACTTGAAGTTTAAAAGTTTTACTTAAATGATATTGGATTTATTGAGTAATAGTAATTGAACTTGATATATATGAAAGTATTAAAGAATTATTTTGAAATGGTGGAATATTTAAAGCTTTGAAATATAAGGAAATTGAAATGGTTTATTTGGGGGTTTAAATCTGTATTTGGAGATTTGTGAAATTAAAGAAGCTATTTTATTTATAAAGTAGTTTAATATATAAGCCATTTAAGTGGTGTAGTTATGTTTCAAGGTTATAAGTTTTAAAGTATTATGATTTGAAAGTGTTATACTTTAAGTGTTTTGATTTCGAATTATATAACTTTGAAAGTGCTATGATTTTTGAAAATGATATATTTGAAATAAAAAATTGATATCGTATTGATTTGGTTTTAAAGGGGCAGTGATATTTGGTTTTAAAGTATAAACTATTTTGAAAAAGACCGCGGTGTTATAATAACATTTGGTTGTTAAAGAGACCGGGTTCGGAAGTTGTCATACTCTCTGCCAACTCCGAACACAACATTAACAACCGTGTATGCGGTGGAGATTCCAGAATGAAGTAGGATGGTGGAGGCGTTTCCTTTAAGGTACATACGCAGACCCGACTCCCGTTAGTTGGCATAAGGTTTCTAAAACAGGAGCGATTGGCAGGGTAAGAAGGTAGCACCTTTTATCAGACACACTCCTTCGATACCATTCTATTACTTTGTGATTGATTGGGGCCCTTTTGATTTTGGGGTGTGGCTCGAGGTGGGCGGTAGTAGCTGCTACGCGTTACCACCGGTCCGGAAGCGTAATTGGTATATCTATCCTGGCATTGCCTAGTTGTACCGTGTCACCTATCCTAGCATGCCTTGTACGAGTTTGGTTTTCTGCCATTGCCCGTGGAGTATTTAGGGTAGTCTTCCGATCTAGAGATGCGCTGATGTTGGATGGACTACTGGGACTATTATTGTGTTAAGGGGGAGATTGGGTAACTCCTTAACGCTATTTAAAAGTAAGTTTATTTTACTATAGACATTATTATAATAGTGAAACATTAATACATAGTAAATAGTTTAACGGATCCTTAGGAGATATGAATCCCGAGCATCTCTTAAGTTACTACACTCACGTTTGACACTAGATAGGAGATGTCAAATCCCGTAAACATCTCTGACGCCATTCCATTCATATTATTTACATTGATTTAACTTACATAAGATCTTTTAGTTCTGACTCGAGTGTTTTGTCTTTTCAATTCGCTCGGGTCAGTCTGAGTATTACAAGATTCGAAGACCTAATTTTTGAAGGATGAAGATGAGGATTGATTATTACTATCATTTATTATATTATTCCACTACATTCAAACTGTTCCGCTGCATTGTAATTATTATTCTCTAGTATGTGTAACTCTGATTCTATAGTGCATTATTATAATCAAATGTTTTGTAAACAGCTTCATGAACTATATTTCATTATTATATTTTTTCTTTCCACTACAAGATTCTATTTTTTTATTTCCTTCGCTGCTTTTCTTATTTACCCCATAACAATCCGCCCTTTTGTATGGTTTAAGTCCGACGTGTCTGGTTTATCGTTGATTTAAAGCATACAAAAAGGCGGGATGTTACAAGAGTTAAATTGATTTGGATTTCTAAAATATGACTTGATTTATAATATATGTGATATATGATTTAAAATTTGATTTGATATATATTATGTATATTTATTTACCTCTAAAATAGTTTAAAGTTAATCGGAAATTTTATTTAACTTTATTCAAATTAAATCTTTCTTTTTCTTATCATTCACATTCAACAAATTTAATATTTGTTTTTAGATTAATATTTCTCAAATCTATAAGTTATACAAATTAATCCACTTAAAATTTCAATTTATTATTTTATTTAATTCATTTCAAAATACACTCACTTTCATTTGCTTTCTTGAGTTAAACTTCATTTTTTATTCATTTATTTTTATTTCACTAACTCAATTTTATTTAACATTCCTTAGGTTAATTGTTTTATTTCATTTATCAAATTCAAATCTTCTTTTGTTTGCTTAACCAACGTTTTAAAATTAAATTTACTTTCCTATTCAAATCTAGAAGTGATAAACTTCTATTTATCTATACTATTTCCAATTATAAGTTCAAAACTATTTTCATATATTTATTAAATCATACTTAGAATGTCTATTTTCACAATCAAACTTGCTTTTATCGAAAATAAATAAATTTCTGTAGCAATTATCACTTAAAAACTCGAAAATAAATACTGACGATGCTACAGTTATCTCCAGGATTATTTCCCAGTGACTAATGTGAGTTCAATATTTTATTCCTTTCAAAAAAACTTTTCAAAATATATTTCTAGTCCAAACACTTTCAAATAATATTGCTATTAATTTTGAAGGCTTTGTAAATAATTTTGAAAGTAATAGGCTTCAAATTCTAAAATTCTAAATTTTAAAATCCTTTATATATATAAGCTATATTATAAAAAAAAACTTATACAAATTTCATTACCTTATTATCAAAACATTTCATAAATTTACAACCTTGTTATTTTAAAAAATTTCTTATTTTAATTAGTTTTCAAATAAATTTAGTTATCAAACGCTTCGTGAAATAAAATTCACAAAGTATTCGTTTTTATTTTTATTCAACCAATAATAGATGATAACTAAATATTATCATTCCCTAATAACAAACATCCATTGAAAATTATAATTATAATTATATATATATATATATATATATATAATTTAGGTAAAATTATTTCATCCACCTTATTTTTAAACAATACTATGTCAACTTTCGTCGTTTCAGTGTTTAAAAACCACTATCAATACCATGACGTCTCATGCATCGATCAAAATTGATAAACAACTCAATAGATAAGTAAACATATTATAAAACTTTTGACAAACAAGTACATGCTCTCATACATATACGCTCAAACAAACTCATCTTAGGGATTACTACCCTATCTCTAATGAGTAAAACCCCATAAAACTAAGGTTATCGCTAAACCAGAGCTCTGATACCAGTATAATGGCCCACTTTTTGGATGGTTTAAATCGATAATAAAGCACACGTCTAACTCAAACCATTCAAAAGGGAGGATTGTCAATGGGGTAGATAAGAAAATAAGAGAAAATAAGAAAAGACAAAACAAAGAATCTCACAGCGGAATGACAAAATATAATAATAAAAAATAGTGCATGGAGCTGTTTTACAAATAACATTTGATTGCACTTTTAAATACAATCAGAGTTGTACATATGACAAGTATAATAGGATAATGCAGTGGAACAACATGATACAGTGAAGAATAATAATAATAATAATAATAATAATAATAATAATAATAATAATAATAATAATAATAATATAATGCTAAACCCCGTCGTCGTCCTCCAAAAATAACATCTTCAACACTGAAAAGCTCAGGCTGAACCCAGCATAATGAAAAGACAAAACGTTCGAGTCAGAACTAAAAGATCTTATTTAAGTTAAACCAATAGTAAATAAATATGAGTGCAATGGCTTTAAAGATGTTTATGGGATTTTACATCTCCTATCCAGTATATAACATGCATGTAATAACTTAAGAAATGTTCAGGATTTTCATCTCCTAAGGATCCGTTAAGCTATCTATATGTAAAATACGCTAAATATGTAATGTCTACTAGTAAAGTAAAGTATTAAAATAGCGCTAAGGCATTACCCATATCTATATCAACACATTTTTATAAATGCCATAGTCTATACAACACTGTAAACTCCACCAAATTGGTGGGCTATTAGGGGGCACTCCATAGGTATGACACAAACCAAAATCATAGTGGGCTCGATAAGGCATATGACAAGACATACGAGGCGATGCCCAGGGTAGGGATTCTATTGTTTTTGCACTCCCGGACTGGTGGTAATACATAACAGCTGCTACCACCCACCTCGAGACACACTCCTATAATCAAATCGATGGTGGCCACCAATCAATCACAAAGTAACAGATATTGTATCGAGAATTGTGTTCGATCGAAGGAGCGACCTCATTTGGCTCGGTATAGCTCATGTTTTAGTCATATCAAGCTGACCCAAGGGTCAGGGCTACGTTCTTACCTCATACCAGTTGCGTTCGCCAAACCATCCTACTTCGTTCTAGAATCTCCACCATGTGCACAGCTTTAAAAGTGGTTTCGGAATTGGCATAGAGTATGATGGTATCCGACCCCAGTCTCTTTAACAATCAAACGCTTATCTCACAAGGTGATTATTTTATAAAACAATTTTAATAACGATCCAGAAAACAATTTATGCCTTCATATTAAAATATCCACATACTTGTTCCAAAAGTATAAATATATTCAAAAGTACCAAGAAAGATTTCTTTCAATCAATTTCGAAAATAATTTATAAATCACTCTTAAACCATTTATAAACCATTTATATGCTTTTTAACCATTTATAAAGCTATAAATTCCAAACAGTTTACAGCTCTTTCCTGTTTCATAACTTCTATCCAAATTCCTATAAGACGCTTCCAAATCCCTTTACACAATTTCTTTTATTAAACCCTTTATAAAATCCTTTAAAACCTTTATAACTCCTTTGTAAAATCATTATAAAATCCTTTATAAAATTCCTACAAAATCCTTTTATAAAACTCTAAAATCTTTTACAAAAATCTTTTATCTACTAAAGTTATAATAAAAGTCTATATTTATTTTCTTAAATCAAAACTATATTTATTATATTAAATTAAATCTAAAATATATATATTAAAACTATGTTAAATATTTTATTAAATTAAATTTTAAACTATTTAAATTATATATTTAAAACTAAACAAAATTATAAGTTAAAATCTTAAATTTACTTTTAAAACCATATATTAACTTATAATTTGAAGATATAAAGCATATAAAATAAATTATTTTCCAAATATAAAATTTTAAGTAAAATCATTAAATTAAATTTAAAAACCAAATTTATAAATCAAACATGCTTTACCATTTAAAAATATCTAAAACCGACCAACGATGTCTGTATATAATTTTCTACCTTATGGTCAAGTGATTGGGTATGTATCATTTCAACCCAAAATAGTTAAATTTCCTAGGTATATTTCATTTCAACCCGTATCCTAAATCAATTATTTCCAAATCAATAAAATCGTTCGGGTATGTATCATTTCAACCCATAATGATTTTCCTTAATCTATAAGATCATTCGGTATGTATCATTTCAACCTATAGTGATTTTTCAAACAGTAAACTAAAGGAACCTGCAGTGTGATAACAACATATATAATAAACGTAACATCCGATCACCCAAAATGTCAAAAAATAAACATCCATCACAATTAACATCCAAAGCAGTCAATAAATCTCAACAATTAACTGGTTATCAATATTAGGTATTTACTTATCAATGTAATTTCAATACCAATTTAAATGGCAATTTAATTCAAATTAAATTTAAATGAAAATTTAAATTACCAAACAACAATCAATAAAATTCTAATCAATCCATAAATTTAATTCAACTAATATAAGAAGATTTAGTATTTCGTGAGTAAGTTAAATTACTCATCTTTGATTTTTAGTCGAATTAAAATCCAAAAGAATGCCAAAATTTGAACAGTTTCAGAATTCAACCAAACGAGTTCTATGTTGTCCGAAATTTCGATACGATTGCAATGGAAGAAACCGCATCCAAATCGAGCTCATATGGAAAAGTTATGATTTAATTAATATCGATATAATTAATATAATAATTATCGTAAAATAAATAAATATAAAACAATAAAACCTACCTAGCACAGACTTCCTTCGCCACGCTTGAAAGTTTTGAAGCACATGCGAACCCACATATCACGTCTAAAACCTCCCCATGCGCTACCTTACGCATGACCGGACAATGATCGATGGCCATCATTCGAAGCGCCTCGACCTGCTTCCTCCCGCTTCAAATGCCACGCCATTAGCCATCATTAGAAAACATGGGAAACACGTGCGACAAAAAAATAGTATCCTGGTGAATGTAAGACGATTCAGCAAGAATCAATCGTTGGATGTGTAGAGCTCCTCAAGCTCTACAACTTTGCTTTTGGAAGTTATTGAAATCAATGAACGGATTGGAAGAAATCAAGGCGAAAATATAGAGGATTTTCGGCCGTGAAAATCTTAGAGGGAGCAGCCATGAATAGACTTGGGCTTTGAACGAAATAAATGGCTTATTATATACGTTCCGATTCAATAGACACCTAAATTTTCTGAACTACAAATGAAGCGTACGTCTGGCATTTATAATGTTTAACCCCCATTCTGAACATAATGGAACTAGTTTCAAGACCTAATTCGATCGTATTCAGAAGATAGCTTTTAAAATCAATTTAGTTTAATTAAATTCCATGCGTTTCAAGCTCAAACGGCCAAACGACAAGTCCGATCGTTACGAAACTTGAAATCCTATAATTACTCACTATTATGGATCAGATGAAACTGGTTTCGTTGAAATCCGAGACAGTGGCCAAAATGGCTATTTTTACTCGTTAATTAAAATATAAAGTTTCCAGTTTCTAATTATTCACCTTTGAATCCAATTTTAAATGTTAACTATTTTCATTCATATTTTAATAAATGTAAATCAACTTTCGATATCATTTTCATTCATATTAAATCCAGAATTCAAATATTTAAATAATTTTCAGCATTAAATTAACAATTTAATTATCCAATATATCGGTATTAATAAATCAATACATTCTAAATGAGTTTTTAGTTATCAACATTAATTTTATTTTCATCTAAATAATTCAACATTTATTATTCAACTCCAGTTATTGATTATAAACATAGCCATTACAAAGAATTTATTTCAATATAAATAATTCCTAAATTTTGAAAATTGTTTATTTCAAGATTTTATTCAAGTTCATATTCGATAACTACAATAAAAATCATTAAATTTTATTTCTAACCAATTTTATTCAATAATCACATTAAAATTAATAATTTAAAACAGTTAAAAATACGGGTCATTACACTGTCCAAGGATGAAAGATTCCTAGTAATGCATCGGAGGTTAGAAGTTTTCTAGGGTTAGCAGGCTAGTATAGGTAGTTCATCAAGAGCTTTGCACAAATAGTTGCCCCTTTAACGCAATTGACTAAGAAGAATTTAGTTTTTGTGTGGATGATAAATGCATCAAAGCATTTGAGAAGCTTAAGAAGTCATTGACTAGTGCACCCATGCTCACTATTCCAAATGGAACCAAGCCATTTACGGTTTTCATGGAAGCATGTGACACAAGATTGGAGCAGTTCCTATGTAAGAAGGGAAGGTGGTTGATGCTAGTAGACAACTAAAGGATCATGAGATGAGGTATCTAATGCATGATTTAGAATGGGCAGCCATTGTTTTTGCCCCAAAGATGTGGAGGCATTATCTCTTAGGGGAAAGTTTGAGTTATTCACTAATCATAAATCACTCCAATACCTATTTTCCAAAAAATATTTGAACCTTAGACAACAGAGGTTGTTAGCGCCAAAATTGGTCACTAACACCCTTAGAGAGTTTGTGTAGAGAGATTAATGAAGAAGATAGATTACAGTAGAGAAGATAATATAAACTAAAACGCGGGAGACGAGAACACAGAATTTATAGTGGTTCGGCGTTGTAGCCTACGTCCACTTTGAAGTTGATCCTTTTATTTCTTCACTTTAATCTTGATTACAGATACAATCCGCTTTTAAGTATTCAAATACAATTGTGAAATAAAAGTAGAGGTCTTGGATGAGGTTAGAAAATGGCAGTGTCTCCTCAGTGTTCTCTGAAATCTCTCTCTTTTTTCTGTGCCCCTGCCTCTCTATATATAGACGAATGTGGACTGGACTTCCCTGGTGGGCCAGATGGCTAGACAGCTTGGTCCAAATAGGGCATGCTCTGTGTGCCGAGTAGAACATGCCGACCGATAGGAACGCCAACTGATAGTAATGACGAATGATCTCCTTGTTGAATGGAGGAGGTGGGCCAAATGATCACTTCGGCCGAGTGGGAGGAGGCCGAGCATACTGACTTCCTTAGGGAGCACTTGTGCCGAGTGAACTAAGCCGAACGATCTTCTGGAGGCCGAACGTTCCACAAATTGCCGAGCAGTGTGCTAGTGCCGAACAATAGTTGGATGCCGAGTACTATGGGATGCCGAACGCTTTTGTATGCCGAACGTTCCCAGAGGC
The DNA here is from genome assembly GCA_030765085.1 of Allium cepa. Taxonomy (NCBI): domain Eukaryota; kingdom Viridiplantae; phylum Streptophyta; class Magnoliopsida; order Asparagales; family Amaryllidaceae; genus Allium; species Allium cepa. The sequence goes on from CM060939.1 coordinate 57,380,920, forward strand.
CGAGTGCTCCTTTATGCCGAGCGCCCTCCTACGCCGAGCATAACTCTGTACGGCCGAACAACCCCTGATGCCGAGTACAACTCTGAATGACCGAACGTCTAGTTGCCTGGTCGATTTTCCAGGTAACATTTTGCCCCCCAAAATACGCCGTGTATTCGAACAGGGTGTGCTTTGAACTACTGGATCAGGGCATCGTCATCGGGTGCTAAGGATGCCGAACGATACGAGTGCCGAGTGAAACCGTTTCGTCCGGTAGAGCCGGTCAAAGTCTCTTCGACTTCTCCTTCCTCTTTATAAAAACCACCTCCTTCTTCTTCCTTTCTTTACTTTTACTCCTGCAATCCCGAATTTTCGAGCCACCCTTGCAATCAAAATCTAAGGACTTCTCAAACCTTTCTAAAGCTCGATCCACGAATTAGGTACAATCCCTTTACCTAACTCCTTTTCCTGGTGAGTTCCCACTGATTCACATGGTTCAATGTAGACGGGACTTCGAATTTTTACTTGGAGTGTTTCCAAAGTTGAGCGACGTGAGGTAGGGAGAGAGAGTCAAGTATGAATGCCTTGTAGGATTCGAGAGGGAGTTAGGCGGAGGAGAGGAAGGTATGGAGGCTACGCCGAGTGTTAGAACCCGGCATGATCTTAGTTCGACCCGGCATAACGACGGCCGAACGATGGGTTAGAAGGAAGATGTGCAAGTCAGTGGGTAGGCCGGGCGTTGTTTCGGCCGAATCGTGTTTTGGCCGAACGACACTATCTCAGTGCGAACTGAGGTTCGGCCGAACGATGGTTGTAGGCCGAACAGTAGTCTTGTCGAGTCACCAATTAACCGAACAAACTGGCATGCCGGGCATAGTTGAATGCCGAACATACTTACATGCCGAACACGTATAAATGCCGGACCTATCTTCATGCCAAACATAATTAGAAGACGAGTATAAACCAATGCCGAACAAATACAAATGCCGAACAAACTAAGTGCCGAACATACTTTTGTGTCGAACATAGTTAGCATGCCGAGCGTAATTAGGTGCCGAGCACACATACATGCCGGACATATACAAATGCCGAACATACTCCCCTTGCCCAATTTCGTAGCTGGCCTTTACTTGGCAGTTTCTTATTGCGGTCGTTATTCAGAAGGCTTTCGGAGACGGTCAGCGATGACGGTTTTCGGAAGCGACGTTTTTAGGCTTGACGTTATATTAAATGCTTATGCACGATTGATTGCACTAGTTCACACACCACACGGGGGGGGGGGGGGTTATCTGTGTTGTTAATTCTAAGGTCAATCATTTTTAGAGTATAGTTCACACAGGTGCTTGGCCGGGTCTGCTATTTATTCAAGATGTCCAAAAGATCCAGTTCTGCTACACTTTCCGACAAACCTGGGCCGTCTTCTAAGCGAACGACCCCCGACACAACTGACCCGTCAGTTTCCCCCGCTCATGACTGGGCTCCCGATACTTTGGAATCTTCAATCTTACTGGATGACCCAGTTGACTCACAGGCTTCGAGAGTCACTGAGGCCACTCTTAAGCGGATATGTTCTATTCATGGCATTCCGTTTGCTGACGTGCGCATTCCGTCGGGGCATGACCGTCCACATCTGCCCCCAGTGGGATATACGGCGTGTAGCAAGTTCATGTGCTGGGTTGGTAGCGTGCCACCTTTCAATCTATTCCTTCGCGACGTGCTGCAGTACCTGGACGTTGCCCCGTCTCAGCTTCATCCAAATGGTCACGCTTTCATTTATGGCACGTATATGCTCTTCATGGCCGTCCTCTCTAGGCCTCCAACCCCTGGAGATATAAGGTACATATACATGACCAAGAAACGGGGAGACAGCCCCTCTTACATGTTCCTTGAGCCACATCGGAAGTGCCAACTTTTCACTAGCGCGTGGAGTAGCAAATTCGCCCTGTACAAGCAGGATTGGCTTTTCGTGTGCTGCCCCCGGGGCTTTGCAAGGCGATGGATTGAAGGAAGTAAGTCTTTTTTCTGAGTTGATATCCGCTCCCGGTTGAGGCTGAGCTTCTCCTAACTTGCCGTTTTATCTTTTCAGGTTCCATCCCCCGCCCCGAGGACCGAGGATACTCTGATGCTGTTGACGCCATTAGAGCTCTTCCCGCTGAAGAGCGAGATATCCGAGCCCTCATTTCCAATGAGTCATTATCAAAGTTTGGCTTGTTAGCCCCTGGCCGCCGGGTTACTCTTCCAGAGGGCGCCTCGCTTCCCAAGCCCGTACACGTCAGAGGGAAAAAACGGCCTGAATCATCCGTTCGCCCTTCTCTTGAAGCTCCGGAAGAAGGGGAAATTCCAAGCGAGTCACCCGAAAAGCAAGGTGAGGATTTGGGCTCTGCAGCCGAAGTTCATGATATTGAAACGTCATCTTCCCCTTCGAAGGGGAAAAAGGAGCTGGCGTGCAAGTCGAGGAAGGAGAAAGTTGGTGGGACTTCCAAAGTTACGCCTATTCAGCCAGAGAAAGAGGCTTCTTCACAGCGCGTTGAAAGTTCTCTGAAGGGCTTATCGAATCTCTCCATTCCTGACGACTTGCTCAACTATGATTTCAACGATCCGGAGCTGTTTAAGTTTCGCTCGCCCGTCAGGGGCGATGCGGGTGTCCTGGCCCCGATCCAAGGGGAAAAGACTCCCGTTAGCAAAGCCACTGGTCCGTCGGGGGGTAGTACTAGGACACACACAGACACATGCATTTCACTTTGCATCTACCTTTCTTTCACCATTCTGCTCTCTTGCTAATTCGCTATTGTTCGATTGCAGGTGACATGGGGCGCTCTCATGGATACGACCGCCTTCGCGGTTCATCGACTTTACGCCGGTCTGGTCGGGACTCGGGCCTCGGGAAGCGCCGAGACAGAGACAGCGACAGCGACCGAGATTATCATGCCCGGGACTCGTCATCACGAAGAAAACTTATTATCAGCCCGAACACCGCCAGGAGACCTCTTCTTGTCAAGAGCGAAGCAAAGACAAACGTGGCCACGAGAGGTCGCATTCTAATGCTCCCCGAGACCAACACTCTGACTCTTCTTCTACCCGGCACTCCTGAGATTTTCATAGGAAGGGCGAACTCTCAAAGCCGCCTCCTCCCGCTCCTGTAACAGACCCGACAGTGCCGGAGAGATTGAACGAACTTAAGGCTAAGTTTTCGAAGATTTGTTTTGATGGGTTAAAGTTCCTCCCAGCGATCCATCCTATTCCCAGAGATGTTAAACAAAATGCTATCGCATGCACCAACGACGTCTACGTGCAACATGACGCGTTTGTCCATCTGCCCGAGAAACTTTCTGAAGTCTCTATGGAGCGCCAGCACGAAATTGACCGCCTAAAGCTTGAAGCTATCCATGACAAGGATATCATTAAGGCCCAGGATGAAGAAATTGCCGCCTATAAGTCCGACCTTGAAGCTGCCCGTCAGAGCGCTAAGGACACCGCCGAGGCTGTTTCCCGCCTTGAATTGACTCATAAGAAAGAGCTCGATGAAGCAGTTCAACGGTGTGGGGCATTAGCTTTGAAGAAAGACTCCGTTCAGAAGGAGCGAGATGTGCTTAATAGGCGAGTTAAGGAGCTCGAGGAGCAACTCAATAAGGAGAAGGAGGAGAAAGTGGCCGCCCAGGTTGAGGCACAGCACTATTGTGATGAGATCGTCGCCACCCGGCTCTTAAAGGCGAAACTAGAGGACGATCTCTCCAAAGTTGAGGCCCTAAAGAATGAAGCCCGTGAGGAGGGTAGAAAGATAGCGACTGCCGATGTTGACTCTCGCCTTGAGGCAGCTAGGGAAGAAGGTAGGGAGGAAATTAAGACTGAATTCAACCCGCTGATCGCCGAGTTCAATGCCCGAGTCCTCATGCATAGGGATTTAACTTTTCTGGGCGACGGCTACCTTGAATCATTGGCCGAGGCATGGGAGACCCTGATTCAAATCAGGAGGGTTGAGAGCGGCGTCGATGAGGTTGACGAAGAAGCATTGATAAAAGAATTCCTGAGGGGGAAGGAGCCTTCAGATTTATCGGCGGCTAGAGCCCTCTACAGCAAAAGCTCTCCCTCCAGGAAAGAGAAAGAGGTGGCTACCAACTCTTCCGGCGTCGTGCCCCCAGTTCGCATGCCTACTCAATCGGCCAGTCGGCCAATACTTGACCCCTTCGAGCAGCACATTGGCTATGACCCGGAAGCCCCCGCGGGCTTGGCATTCATGCCTTATCTCCCATCCCGGAGGGTGAGACCCCCCTGATGACTGAGAACCCACCGGCATCTGGTGAGTAACTTCTATGCTTCACAAAGAACTTTCTCGTTCCCCCAGAAGTTGTTGTGTTCTAACACTTGTTCTTCTTTTTCGCGATTTCTGCGCAGGCTGTTCTGACCCCGAGCCCACTCCGAGGAGCGATGCCGCCAAGGAGGTGGAGAAAAAGGCGAGTGATGCTACTCAAGCTGGCGGGGATCCTGGTCCAGATGCTCAAGTAATCGGGGCGCTTGATGAAGGCAAATCCGAATCTTCCTCGGAGAGTTTTGAAATAGAAATCACAGGCGCCTCTGAGCACACATCCGAGTTGAGCGCGAAGGAACGGCTCGAGAAAGAGGAAAGAGATACGACCTCAGTCAAGGTCGAGCCGCGTGAAGTGGACCTGGACGATCCTCTGAACAAACCATTGAAGGTCATTCTTCCTGGCAAGTCCTAGCCCATGGATGTTCCCCCTACGTCTTCGGTCGTCACCCCTCCGTCAGGGAAGGATTCCAAGAGTATGCGCTCTGGGAAGGAACCATCCGGGAAGAAGTCAAAGAAACACAAGAAATGACCGTCGTCCCCGTTCAACGAGAACTAGTTTAAGTCATGTACTAATTTTTGTAGACTGTGTAAATAGGCTGTCGGCCCCGGACTTCGGAGCGTTTTTGTAACTGGAAGCTTTTTCGTGAATAAAGTTTGATCTTCACTTTTGTCTTCTCAAAAGACTTCTATTACTCAGTTTCTTTTATGGTTGTGATTGAAATCTGAATTGTGATGGGTAACTCAGACTTCTTGGTCCGTCTTTACATGGCTTGGGAGTTCCCCTGGATTTGATCAATCTCCACTTGGTGCTTCAAGCACTTAGAATATTTCATAGCCCGTATGTTGGGGACTTGACATATCTAAGTCATTTGCGTCGTAGTTCCTTTTCAAGGAATTCGGGGGTCTGAACTGCTTGTAATTGAGCCTATACACCGGACTTCGAGTACTCCAGTCCGTGCTCCGGGGACTTGGAGATTTTTTGTCGTTCCTACTCGGGTCCGTACTCCGGGGACTCAGAGTACTCCAGTCCGCACTCCGGGGACTCGGAGATTTTGAATCATTTATACTCGGGTCCGCACTTCGGGGACTCGGAGTACTCCAGTCCGCACTTCGAGGACTCGGAAATTTTGAATCGTTTATACTCGAGTCCGCACTCCGGGGACTTAGAGTACTCCAGTCCGCACTCTGGGGACTTGGAGATTTTGAATTGTTTATACTCGAGTCCGCACTCCGGGGACTTAGAGTATCCAGTCCACACTCCGGGGACTTGGAGATTTTAAATCGTTTATACTCGAGTCCGCACTCCGGGGACTTAGAGTACTCCAGTCCGCACTCCGGGGACTTGGAGATTTTGAATCGTTTATACTCGAGTCCGCACTCCGGGGACTTAGAGTACTCCAGTCCGCACTCCGGGGACTTGGAGATTTTGAATCGTTTATACTCGAGTCCGCACTACGGGGACTTAGAGTACTCCAGTCCGCACTCCGGGGACTTGGAGATTTTGAATCGTTTATACTCGAGTCCGCACTCCGGGGACTTAGAGTACTCCAGTCCGCACTCCGGGGATTTGGAGATTTTGAATCGTTTATACTCGAGTCCGCACTCCGGGGACTTAGAGTACTCGAGTCCGCACTCCGGGGACTTGGAGATTTTGAATCGTTTATACTCGAGTCCGCACTCCGGGGACTTAGAGTATTCCAATCCGCACTCCGGGGACTTGGAGATTTTGAATCGTTTATACTCGAGTCCGCACTCTGGGGACTTAGAGTACTCCAGTCCGCACTCCGAGGACTTGGAGATTTTGAATCGTTTATACTCGAGTCCGCACTCCGGGGACTTAGAGTACTCCAGTCCGCACTCCAGGGACTTGGAGATTTTGAATCGTTTATACCCGAGTCCGCACTCCGGGGACTAGAGTATGTTATCCCGCTTTTCGGGCAAAAGCCGTGATACCAAAAGATTGATCAAAGACAAAAGACAGTTCGCTTCAGAGATTGATCGCACTTCACTCCGCTATGGATATCGATGAATTCTGTCCGAGTCCGGATCGGGCCACAAGTGATAGGGCATAACAAGAAAGGCCATAGAAGCCACCAATTCAAGTTTCGAGTCAATCCGAGGTCATATGCTCAAGTTATGACGGATTCAAGTTAAGGAAGATGGACGTCGCTCGGTTCGAAACCATCACTGTCGAACCCAACTAGTTCGAAACCATTTGTTTCGAACCCATAATGTTCGAAACCAACTAGTTCGAACCCAACAAAAGAACGTAAGTTCGAATCCATCAGAGTGCTCCTAACTTCGAATCCATAAGACACGCTACCGCTTCGACTCCATGTATTTCGAATCCATCAGACGTTCTCTACTTCGAATCCATGACCTAGACCTTACTTCGAATCCACCAAAGCAGCTATACTTCGACTCCATCAACTATGCGCTAGTTCGAATCCATCTTCACAAGACTACAAGCCCACCATGCGGCATCGCGCTGTCTTCGAATCCAACATGCTAAGACAACTTCGAATCGATCCAAGGTAACGCATTTGGATCGATTCGAACAAACACCATCCCCATCGATTCGAAGACTCACTTCGAATCCAACCACACGCAAAAGACAGGATCGACTCTAAGAGAGGCGCCCTGGGATCGGTTCGAAGTATTCGAATCAAACAGGTCGATTCGAACGAGACCACTTCATCGATTCGAACCAACAGAAGGCCGAAGACACCAATTTCGAACCGATCATAACTTCCAATCCACTGATCAAAATCCCATGAAATTTTTACAGTAGTTCACATGCATGTTGAAGAATGTCCACACCAAATTTCGCCTCGATTGGATGCTTCTTTGATCGATTCGAAATTCATTTCGAATCGATCCCAAACTGGGCACGGACTTCGAGAACGCGGGCTTATGGGCCCCCCTCACGTGCCAGGCAACCTCCCTGAGCTTTAGGCGGGAATTTGGCCTTCCACACCTATAAATAGAGCCCCTGGTCATTCAGAAAAGGGGGGGGGGAGAATTTGGAGAAGAAAAATAAGCCTAAACGCTGCCGGAATCACTCCATACCACCTCCTTTGCTGATAATTTCGAATTTAAGTTCATTTTCTGCTGAAATTTGCTTAAAAACACTTGTAATCTTCAAGTATTAAGGAATAAAGTGATAAAGCTTCATAGTGGACGTAGGCGCATAGCCGAACCACTCTAAATCCTTGTCTTCTGTGCAATTTACTTTTCTGTGATTTGGAGTTTTGTTAGATAGTCCCTATTTCTAATTCAAGTTCTTCATTTACTATCTCTTCAAAAACTTCCGAAGGGTGTTTGCCCAATTTTGGTGCAAACATTTTGGTGCTTTCACTGAGAAAGAAAAGGAACCAGTTCTTTCTCCTGCTCCGTGGATCTATCTTCGATACCGGATTGCATAAATCTAAGAGGGAGATCCAGACCTCAAATTCGGATTCCTTCTATTCTTTTCAGATTTGCTAAAAATCTAGGACAGGAATCCAACCTTCAGGATGGTTAGTACGAGAACCACTTCCAACGTTGGTAACCAAGAAGGCCGGGATGGGCAGAATCCCGCACAGCTACAGTCAGCCAATCAGGATGCCGCTGGGCAAGCGAATCAGTCAGGTCCAGTTACAAGGAAAGAATTCCAAGCATTACTCCAGGAATTAACTCAAAGCCGACAACAGCTAACTGAGCAGCTGCGTGTCAATGCTGAATTGGCTAACCAACTAAATCGTCAAGGGCGAAGAAAATCAAAGAGGGACCATGCTCCGCATTCTTCCACGGAAAGCTCTGCCTCATCCGACTATGGCGGCAGATCTACACGCCCCAGGTTAGACGGAAGTCATGCTTCTGGTCTCCGGCAAACGTTAACTGTTGGACAAATAAGGGTTGGCCCCTCTGCTAGCTTTCATACGGGACCTTCCTCTCGAGGAGGCACTGTTCCACAGCACACTGCAGATAACCAAGCCACCGCAGGTGACACAGGAGTTGACATCCGAAATCACTCCAGTCCGAACTACCACCCACAGGAACGTGCCCCAGGATCGAATATCCCAGAAGACGTTGAGCCAAGGAGGCGAGATTCGGATCGTCGACAGCGCCCGATCCCACCTCGCACTGTGGAACCCGACCACACTTTGGCTCGACACCCGTCGAATGCGGCAATGCCTGATCTCTCAACTATGGTCCGCCAAATGGTTCGCGAAAGTCAAGGTTTAACAAATGACGATTGGGGGATCTCTCGAAGTCACACCCCGTTCACAGATGACATATTGTATGCTGAGCCTCCCCGGCGATTCAGAATGCCGACTCTGCCTATGTATGAAGGAAACTCCGACCCTAGCCAACATATTCTAAAGTATGAATGGTCGATGACTGCTGCCAGAGCTGATGATGCAGTGAAGTGCCGTAGTTTTCCTATTTCCTTGGGGGGGATTGCGACAATGTGGTTTACACGACTACCACCACGGTCTATCTCCTCGTTTGACCAATTGGCAACCAAATTTATCGAACAATTCCGTATGCACATCGCCAGGCCTAAAGACGTAAACACTTTATCTAGTGTCACTCAAACCCCTGGGGAGACGCTCAGGCGATACCTGGAAAGATTCAACGCCGCCTGTGCAGAAATTACTAACCCCAATGATAATTCAATCTTGATGGCTCTGACTAAGGGGATTGATCCCGACTCTGATTTTGGAAACTGGCTAGCTGGGAAACCTCCCGCGTCGTTGGATCGTTTCTATTCCAAAGCCGCCCAATTCCTGAGGCGTGAGGATGCGAAACAATCTAGGAAGCAGGACGATGCGAGGCCCAGCAATGAAGGGATTCAAAGCAATGTGGCCGTTAAACAGTCAGGAGAGGGCTCAGGAAGAGTGCAGTTGAATATTCAGAACAAGCAAACCCAGCCAAGGAACGGAGATAATAGAAGTAAGAAGCAGGATCAGAATCGCGGCCCGCGACGTAGGGCGCAAATGTTTGAAAGTTATACACCGCTGAATACGACGTTAGAAAACGTATATCTACAAACCTGTAATGCAATGCAATATAAGAAGCCGACTCCGAAGCCATCATCGGAGAAACAGATCCAAACGGGGAAGTTTTGTAGATTTCACGAAAGCTATGGACACAACACCAATGATTGCAGGCATCTGCAAGACCTTATTGAGAAACTGATCAGAGAGAGGAAGCTGGATCAATTTGTGCGGGCACCGCAAGCCGGTAGTGCGGGCCCGTCAAACCAAAATCGTGCACAGAACCAAGAAAGACAAGAAGAGCCCGCTCATACAGGCGGAAGATTGGTCATAAATACAGTCAGTGGTGGCCCTCATCCAGCAGATCGAAGTTGGAGGGAAATGGAATCATACGCCAATTCGATCAGACACGTAAGTTTTGAAAGCTGCAGTACACTTTATGAAGGAACTCCGGCTAAGCAACAGAAGACGATGGCGGATGACATCGTATTTAGAAACCGAGATGCTGACAAAGTCGAAGCCCCGACCATAGACCCACTAGTCATATCCGCCCAGGTTGGTCCTGCTTGGATGAAGAGGATCCTGGTAGACAGTGGAAGCTCAGTAAACATCTTGTTCAAAAGGGCATATGATCAGATGAAAATGGAAGCCAAAGATCTAAAGCCTTGTCAATATAGGATCCACGGCTTCGATGGAAGTGCTAACATACCCACCGGAATGGTGGAATTGCCAGTAGAATTGGGAAACGGAGAACGCCGTAGAGTTCGAGTGTTACAGTTTGTTGTCCTGGACATCCATTCACCCTATAATGCCTTTTTGGGCCGACCAGCACTTGCAGAATTTAGGGCAGCAATTGCCCCGTGGTGTTTGACTCTAAAGTTCCCAACTGACCACGGGATTGGGGTCATTCAAGGGGACCAGGCTGCCGGGAGGGCCTGTTACGTTGCTGAACTACGAGAAGCACAAAAGAGGGAAAAGGGAAAGGGCGTGGGGGAATCTCTCCACGTCCGCTTTGTCGACGATTGACAACTAGCGCCTGGGCCTCGGCCCGGGCACCACGACCAATTCCAGAAGGATCTTGACCCTCGAGACACTGAAGATAATGATGAATCCAAAGAAAGTCAGGCCTCCCCAGCCGAGCTGACAATCGATGTTCCAATTGATAACGATGACGATTCGAAGGTCTTGAAAATTGGGTCTCAGCTAAACCTGCAAGCTCAACAGGAATTGGTCGAATTTCTCCAAGCGAATCTAGACGTATTCGCCTGGACGCACTCCGATATGTGTGGAATCTCGTCGGACATCGCGAGCCACACCTTAAATATTGACCCGCGGTACATCCCGGTCAAACAAAAGAGACGCGGTATGGATCCAGAGAGATCTGCCGCCCTCAAGGAAGAAGTCGATAAATTGAAGACGAATGGGTTTATCCGAGATGCTTTGTACCCGGAGTGGGTATCCAATCCTGTACTTGTCCGCAAACCAAATGGAAAATGGAGAACGTGCATCGACTACTCTGACTTAAATAAGGCTTGTCCAAAGGACAGTTTTCCACTTCCTCGAATCGATCAACTTGTGGATTCGACGGCCGGACATGAATTATTGTCTTTCATGGATGCTTACTCTGGGTACAATCAGATACCCATGCATGTGCCTGATCAAGAACATACGAGCTTCGTAACTGACATAGGACTATATTGCTACATGGTCATGCCTTTTGGTTTAAAGAATGCCGGAGCAACATATCAACGCTTAGTCAACCGAATGTTTGCCGACCAGATCGGGAAAACCATGGAGGTCTATGTAGATGACATGTTGGTAAAATCACGGTACTCCACTGATCATGTCAAGGACTTGGAATCAATGTTCAAAGTCCTCCGGAGGTATGGGATGAAGCTAAATCCGTTAAAATGTCATTTTGGGGTTGCTTCCGGAAAGTTCCTTGGGTTCATCGTCAACGCCCGGGGAATAGAGGCCAACCCCGAAAAGATATGGGCAATCAGGAGTCTTCAAACCCCGAGGACCATGAAACAGGTTCAGAGCCTCAATGGAAAGATTGCAGCGCTGAGTAGGTTCATCTCAAGGTCAACGGATAAATGCATACCCTTTTTCGACCTAATCCGAAAAGGGAGGCGAAACTTCGAATGGACTACGGAATGTGAAAACGCATTTCAATCGCTAGTCCGGCATCTTTCCACACCACCGATTCTTTCAAAACCTGTTGATCATGAACAATTATACCTTTATCTGGCTGTATCTGAAAACGCTATTAGTGCTGCATTGGTTCGGGAGGAAGACCGAACACAGAAACCAGTTTATTATGTCAGTAAACGATTGGCCGGGGCCGAGAGAAATTATCCAAGGCTAGAAAAGTTGGCATACTGCCTAGTCATCGCCTCGAGAAAGCTCCGTCCATATTTTCAGGCTCACCCTATCATTGTGTACACCGATCAACCGCTACGACAGGTCCTCACACGACCCGAGACATCTGGCAGGTTACTAAAGTGGAACATTGAGCTGAGTCAATTTGACATCGCATATGTTCCAAGGAGAGCCATACACGGTCAAGTCTTAGCAGATTTCATTGCCGAATTCACTGTTCCTGAAGACTTACCTGAAACTAGTGACTCACCCGAATATGTATGGAAGATGTACACTGATGGCGCATCCAACGATCGGTGTTCGGGCGCAGGGATTGTGCTTGAGACTCCCGAGGGCCGATCCATCTGCTACGCCTTAAAGTTTGATTTCCGGGCAACCAACAATGAAGCTGAATACGAAGCCTTGCTCGCCGGGTTGAAGTTGGCCCGAGACCTAAGAATTATCGCGGTAGAGATATACTGCGATTCTCAGTTGGTGGTATGCCAAGTTCGGGGCGAATATCAGGCCAAGGATCGAAGACTAGCCGCTTATCTAGCCCGGGTCCGAGAAACACTAGACCAGTTTGATTATTATGCCATTTTCTACATACCCCGAGAGCACAATCAGAAAGCTGATGCGTTGGCAAAGTCGGCAAGTACAGGCAAAACTCAACACTTGGGACTCGTCCCCGTCGAGACATTATCCTATCCAAGCATTGATCGAACGGAGAACGAATTCACATTTGAAGCTACCTCCGAGAAGGAATCATGGATGACTCCCTATCAAGATTACATTGAGCATGGCACACTACCCGAACGGCGAAGTGAAAGAAGACAGATTCTCCGAAAGGTGTCACGATTTGTCATTCAAAACGGAGTTATGTATCGAAGAGGATACTCTGTTCCTCTTCTCCGGTGTATCGCACATGACGAAATCAAGCGAGTGTTGCGCGAGGTGCACGAAGGAGAATGTGGCGATCACACTGGGGGGCAAGCACTTGCCAAGAAAATACTTCGATACGGATATTATTGGCCTACCGTTAACCGCGATGCTATGGATTATGCCAAAAGATGCGATAGATGCCAGAGACACGCTCGGATCCCTAGAGCCCCGCCTTCTGAAATAACCCAAATGGTCAGTCCGTGGCCATTTGCAATGTGGGGGATGGATATAATCGGCGCATTGCCTTTAGCTAAAGGGGGTGCAAAGTACGCCATAGTTGCGGTTGATTACTTCACCAAATGGGCTGAGGCTGAGCCCCTTGCAACGATAACAACAAAAAAGGTGATCAACTTCGTGGTACGCAACATCATCTGCCGGTTTGGTCTCCCGCATACTATTATCACCGACAATGGAGCCCAATTCGACAGTGCTGAATTCAAGGACTTCTGTCTGCGATTTCACATCCGTAAGAGATTCTCAGCAGTAGCGCACCCACAAGCAAATGGTCAGGTCGAGGCCGTCAATAAGGTTATCAAGTCTATATTGAAGAAAAGATTGGAGAAAGCTGGGGGCAAGTGGGTTGATGAACTACCAATGGCTCTGTGGGCGTACAGAACGACTCACAAAACTGCGACCGGACACACCCCTTTTTCTCTATCCTATGGCTCTGAAGCAGTTATTCCAGTCGAAATGGAAGTTCGCTCTCACCGTGTGACATACTACGACCCAAAAACAAACGGTATATTGCTTGCTGAATCCCTAGATCTGCTTGATGAGAAGCGAGAAGAAGCCGATGTGAGAGCAGCTGCATATCGAGGTCGAGTCGCTCGAATATACAACGCCAAGGTCCGCCCACGAACTTTTAAATCCGGCGACCTGGTACTTAAAAGAATTTACCCGGTTCCTTCACACATGAACCCAAATTGGGAAGGGCCGTATATGATTTCACAAAAGCTCAGAGATGGCACATTCAAGTTATCAACAGTTGATGGCCTCACTTTACCAAGAGCCTGGAATAGCAGAAGCCTCCGTCACTACTACATCTGACGGGCTTTATTTATCTATTTCTTATCAATTTCTTCTTCAACATTTTTGTTTTTGCATTTTGAAATTTGAATTTGTAATAAGGCAACTGATTTTGCCATGTTTCTTTCGTTTCAGCAATAAAATGCCATCTCTTCGAGCCAAAGGTTGTGATTCACTGAAAATAACACATTATATCACGTTGCACGAAGAGCTAAATTCCATCACACGGTGGGATTTATTCGAACAGGGAGTAACTGTGATACGACCTGTCGCTCATTGAGTGAGACCCGAGCTCGGGGGCAGAATACAATACCAGCATTCACAGGGATCGATACACGATAATCCTTTTACCGACTCCAACTTCCCGGAGTACGAATTGGAGTATAAACATCCAATAAATCGTTCCCAGAGTGCGAACAGACTCCAACTTCCCAGAGTGTGAATTGGAGCATAAACATCCAATAAATCGTTCCCAGAGTGCGAACGGACTCCAACTTCCCAGAGTGTGAATTGGAGTATAAACATCCAACAAATCGTTCCCAGAGTGCGAACGGACTCCAACTTCCCAGAGTGTGAATTGGAGTATAAACATCCAACAAATCGTTCCCAGAGTGCGAACGGACTCCAACTTCCCAGAGTATGAATTGGAGTATAAAACATCCAATAAATCGTTCCCAGAGTGCGAACGGACTCCAACTTCCCAGAGTATGAATTGGAATATAAACATCCAACAAATCGTTCCCGGAGTGCGAACGAACTCCAACTTCCCAGAGTGCGAATTGGGGTATAGACATCTAATCCAGATTCTCAAAGCGCGAACTGTGTTCCAAACATCGATAACACTCAGAATCCTGGAATGCGGAACAGGTTATCGATCTCAAATCGTCATGAGACCTCAAAAGGGGGGCGTGCGCCCAAAGGCTTGCAATAAACGCAATCAGCCACCAGAATATGAGTATTATTCCCCGCAACTAAGGGGCAAAAAGCTGGGTGTTAATCACTGGCTTAAGTGATAATATAATCAGAATCCGACTCATTCATTAAGTCACGACACGAAGCTGTAAAAATACTGAGCGGATACAAAACAAACGCTACAAGGCATTTAGGTAAGAAGAAAAGAATAATTTCCCATTTCATCGGCCAACAAAAACAGGTTTGATTACATGGCAAGTAAAGATGCTTCGATTAAGTGGAGGCCGAATCCACACATACACATGGCCCAAAAAAGAACAAGAGAAAAGACAAAAGAATTGTTATCCGTAAACTCTTGACAAAGCAAAGGGCTCACTCTTTCTTCCTCCGATGCTTCTTCCTCGGAGTCGAGCCGGTAGACCCACTGCCTGGCTTCCTGCGAGACTTTTTGCCTTTCTTAGGAACGTCCTCCGGGTCTGGCATAATATCGACATCTTCCTCAGAACTGGAAGGGATGGAGATCCTTTTATGAGGGCGAACCGAAGGCATGGGAGCAATAACAGATACATGTTCAGCGACACTCGAGACGATTACCGTACCACCAGGAGAAATCATCATTAGAGAAGATAAGCTTGGGGGAACGGCGTCACCTCCGGGACCAACTGTCACTGTCTTGGCCATCTCGGCACTTATCTCTGCCAAAATCTCCTCCTCTCGAGACAGTTGAGCTGCGCTAGGTACGCCAGTGGTCGTCACAATCGAACTAGAAACTGGAGCAGCTCCGCTCGTCGCAAAAGAGAGGTCAGGCACGGGATCAAGAGGATGACCAAATAGCTCTTCAAACATTTGAACGTCGAATGACATCGATCCTCCCTCTCCTATGTCACCAACCGTGGCGGCGGTTGAGATCGCCTCAGTGACAACAACTCCATGCGTGGGATATAAAGCCGAAGGAACAGGGAGCACGGGTGCGACACTCTCGGTCTCTAAACAACAAAAAGTAGAGCTGTCAGACCAAGAAATTCCCTCGAAAACCAATGTCTTAAGACGTAAAGAGAGTAGTCAAAATACCCGCTTTACCTTGCCTTGGAGCCTGAACAAGCTCGGGGGCGAGAGCCGTGCCCGAAGACATTTCCGGTTGGTCCGGATTGTAGGCTGGAATAGCATGCGAATCAACTACAGCAACAGCTCCGGACGAAGTCGAAATGGGGACTTCAGTATTCTCGCTATGATGCACGATGCCCGAACCTTCACAAACCTCCGTTTGATGGACTCCAAGTCTTTCTTTTTCAACGGAAACAATTGCTTCATGAAGAGTCCTCCTCTCATCCTCGCTGAGCAAACGCGACTCAAGCTCAAACTCATCTAATACCGAATCCGGACAAGACATCCTCTTGTTTTCCACCAATTTCTTCCAAGCATTGTAGAGAGGCATCGAGTAATCCCCTAGCCAGGAGAGGTTTCTATACTCCAGTACGTTGGCATTATATGTGTCCAAGAGATCGTCGAATTCGGCCTCCATTTTGAACCTCTCCGCTTGGACTCTCTCCTCCACCTCCGATTCAACCTCCTTAACCCTTGCAATGGCCGCATCGCGCTCAGCTCGGAAAGATACAGCCTGCTCACACGCTTTTTGCGCAGCCACGTTCGCGTCGTCTTTTTCCTTATTCATATCAGCAAACTTAGCCTTTAGCACCTCCAGTTCCTTAATTGCCGCATCGCGCTCAGCTCGGAAAGATACAGCCTGCTCACACGCTTCCTGTGCAGCCACATTCGCGTCGTCCTTTTCTTTATTCATGTCGGCAAACTTAGCCTTTAGCTCCTCTAGTTCCCTGACTACCGCATCTCGCTCAGTTTCGACATTCTTGTATCGGTGGCCTAAGTCTTCAACTAATGTACAATGTGCCTGTTGCATTTTCGCCATCTCGACCAATGTTTCATCAACCTTCTGTAACGACTCGACTTCGGCCTTGCGGGAAGATTCCGCCTCAGATTGGAGTATGTCGACAATACGACTCTTTTGAGCCAAGTCGGCCTCTAGCTTCTCGATGACTTGAGCCCGGTCGAAGGCAGCTTTGGAAGCCTTAACGGCCGCTTTGTACCATTCTTTGTACTGAGCAAAAAAGTCCTGGGTGTAGCTGAGCGCCGTAATCGCGGCATCATCGGGAATTCTTTTAAGATTGGGGGGAAAAATACAAGCATCAAAGCAGATCTCTGGAAAATCTTTCCTCAGTTGAGCAAGCCTGATGGCCCCTTCGCCAGAAGACTCAATAAGGGTCTCTTCCGCAGACGTGGAAGTCGCAACCCCGATTCGAGAACGATGTGGCTCAAGCCTCGAAGCCTGCGAAGATGGCTGATGTCGCAGAGGCTCGGATGTTTGGACATGACTTCGGGATTGCGGAGGAGATCGAGATGGGGAGCGATGTCTACGATCTCTGTCTGATCGTTCCTGGCTAGAGTAACCTCGATGATGATCCTTTGCGTGGTACTCCTGGCCATATTGCCTCCGGTCGCGATCGCGATCAGGGCCCCCACGCCGAGATTCATGGTAGGTTGGGGGGTGATGAACTCTCCGGAGTTTGTCCAGTGTAGTCTGACGGCCAGCCATATTACCTGAAAAAGAGATGCAGTTCGGTTAAGGGCCAGGCAAATTAGATATGGCAAGTAAAGCAGTCATGTAGTGTCATGAAGGTGTATGCAAATGTGCAAAGCCTCCGACCAACCAGAAGTATCGGCTGCACTAACGGGTAAAAGCTCGCTTATGTTTAACGCTTCCCGAAGCTCAACCAACCCGGACTCGTGATAAAGAGAAACGCATTCCGGGATGGGAACGTCATCCAGACCTGCGAAAATGTTTCCTGGTTGATAAATAGCGGAGTCAGAAGAAATAATCCCAGGGATCGAGCGAGACACGATTACAGACTTCCGTCTCTTAAATTTAGGAACAACAGCCTTGCCTTTCTGCTTTTTTCCTGTTTTGGGAAAGCCAGCCGCTAGTCCGGTGTCATTAGGCGTCCTCTCATCATCGCTCATCTCTCTTATCGCTGCACCGGTTTTCTTCTTTGCCCTCGGAGCCGATTTCGCCAACCCCTTAACGACAGTACTTTGGTCCGTCTCAATTAAGCCCAGCATCCTTAAGTTATCATCAGTTAAGACCGAGTCAATGTGCCGCAAGTCACCCGGAGTCTCTTGTAAACTTCGGATGACGCTTCTGTATTGACCGCCGTCCGGCCTCGATATGATAGCTGTAATGAAAACACCTGATGTCAGTTCGAATGTCGACAATAACTATTAAAGAAGGCTTACGTATTTTACGGCACTCACGTCTGGACAGCCATCGCCTAGCGAATCCTGGGGGGCATCGGACAAAAAACCATTCATTCTTAAAGTAACTAAGTCTGGTCCAGGCTCCCGTCACAACCTGGCAGTTTCTAACTGCTTCCAGAAAGGTGAAAGACGGACTATCACCTCTACTCTTGAAATTGAATATGTGTCTAATCTCAGCCGGCTTAGGCGGACGAAAAAGGCAGTCCATGAATAAAATGAAAACACTATTCAGCAACGCGTGCCCGTTAGGGTGAAGTTGCCCGGGAGCTATTCCAATAAACGACAGCATCTCCCTGATATATTGATTAAACGGAGGAAGGGTTCCGGCCGCACAGGCATGACGATAGAAAGCAGTGTAACCCTCGGGTGGATTGTGAGGTCTATCCTCAACTCCAGGAAGCAAAACGTCATCCAGGGACAAGTTATGTTTCAAACATATCCGGCCTAACAATGCTCCAGAAATATTGGATCGGACGGAGTCTATGGGATCCTCGATAAGTAAGGCCTCCGGCAACTCGTCCGGAGCAGGATCTATCACTTCAGGAAGAATCTCTGGAATTTCTAGCGCTGGATGGAGCAAGCTCTGTAACTCTTGTTGTTCAGAACCCGAAGACGCCATAATTAACTAACTCACGAGAAGGCAGCGTCAAATACAGAGAAAACCCGTATATTCCCCGGTGTGAAGTATATGAATGTGACGTGCAGTGGAAATGCATAACTGAAACAAATTTTACGGGATTGGAACGCGGAGTCCGAACGACAAACCCTCGGAGTCAAAAAACGAAAGCGACCGTCATCGCTGACCGTCACTTTCACGTCACTCCAATACTACTGGCCAACTCAAGTATGAATTCGTTATATGTGTTTGAGTTATGGTGCCATCGACGAGCTCTCAAAAGAAGGCAGGTCAAGTCAACTTTAGTCATGCAAGGCCAAAGCTCGTCGGAATCAAGTATGCGAAAGAAATTATTAAGTTCGTTAAAATCCGATTTAAAGTTGGTCATAGTTCAGAGGATGAAACAAATCGAAGGAGTGGAAATCCCAGAAACAAGAACGCTCAAATCGATCGACTCGATTCGACACAAGTCAGATCGATGAACTCCGAGTCGGTGTGCTCCAATGCCACGTAGTTCGACTCGACGCAACCTGGAAACGGAGGAGCAGTTCGAACCCATGAAACCCCACCTGACTTCGAACCGATCGAAGATGAGCTCCTTCGAATCCATCTAGAGCGGTTCGAATCCATGGAGTTTCACCTGATTTCGAATCAATCGGAGTCGAGCCCCTTCGAATCGATGCACGTATCATTGTTTCGAACCCACCAGTAGTGAGCACCTTCGAATCGATCAGAATGTCGCCGTTTCGAATCGATCACCGCAAATCCTTTTTTCTTGTTCTCCTGCAGTCATCGATTCGAAGTTGCACGCTCAAAGCCAACTCGAATCGCTCACCCCTGGATCGATGCGAAGACAGTGAAAGACAGTACTCTGATCGACACGACTCAAATGTTTGCATTCCTCAGTTCCGTGGAGTCGACCTACGTCGTTCAAATCTCACCACTCTCCAAAATTTCCAGAAGAAGGGATGAAACAATGCCGAAAAAGTTCCAATTCTATCGTTCTCAATTCGAATCGACCCCTTGGTTACCTGATTTGATTTGGTTACAAGTGGAAGCCTGAAGGAATTTGATCGATTCGTGAAAACCCCTCGTTTGATTTGGCTCTGGAAAGTCGATTCGAAGAAACAGCTAAAGCAATGGTAAAAAGTAAAAAGTGAAAACGGAGTCAGCCTCGTGTATTTATATGGATTCCAAAAAGGGATTGGTGTCACTTCAACTCCCATCGATTCGAACGACCAGTTTCGAATCCATCAGAAGTCTCGACTCCATAAGAAATTTCGAATCCATAGAAATTTCGAATCCATCAGAAGCTGCGACTCCATAGAAGTTTCGACTCCATAAAAGTTTCGAATCCATGGAAGTTTCGAATCCATAGAAATTACGAATCCATCAGAAGTTGCGACTCCATAAAAGTTTCGAATCCATGGAAGTTTCGAATCCATAGAAATTACGAATCCATCAGAAGTTGCGACTCCATAGAAGTTTCGAATCCATGGAAGTTTCGAATCCATCAAAAGTTTCGAATCCATCAGAAGTTTCGAATCCATCAGAGACAACGACGATTCGAGAGCCATTAATTCATACAATCATAACTTCGAACCCATCAGCAACCACTGATAAACACTCTTTGACTTGAGTCTAAAATCATTCCAGGAGAAAATCGGGACAGAATTCGGCAGCAAGCAAAAACCAACATAACTCGTGAACGCACGACGTTAACAAGGACGAAAGCTAACAAACGTGTACACGTATCGAACTAACATTCGATTTTGAACATTTACAGGGACCAAATATTCACCCGGTTGCAACAACAACAGCCAATGATCAAGCGCAATCACACACAATCAACCATATCAAGGCAAGGTTACGACAATTCTCTAATGAGTTTCAACGAACAGAAAACAATAATCTTCAGAATAACATGGCGACTATTCAAAGCACGTCATGTGCCCACAAGACGTACTTTGGGGGGCAAAATGTTATCCCGCTTTTCGGGCAAAAGCCGTGATACCAAAAGATTGATCAAAGACAAAAGACAGTTCGCTTCAGAGATTGATCGCACTTCACTCCGCTATGGATATCGATGAATTCTGTCCGAGTCCGGATCGGGCCACAAGTGATAGGGCATAACAAGAAAGGCCATAGAAGCCACCAATTCAAGTTTCGAGTCAATCCGAGGTCATATGCTCAAGTTATGACGGATTCAAGTTAAGGAAGATGGACGTCGCTCGGTTCGAAACCATCACTGTCGAACCCAACTAGTTCGAAACCATTTGTTTCGAACCCATAATGTTCGAAACCAACTAGTTCGAACCCAACAAAAGAACGTAAGTTCGAATCCATCAGAGTGCTCCTAACTTCGAATCCATAAGACACGCTACCGCTTCGACTCCATGTATTTCGAATCCATCAGACGTTCTCTACTTCGAATCCATGACCTAGACCTTACTTCGAATCCACCAAAGCAGCTATACTTCGACTCCATCAACTATGCGCTAGTTCGAATCCATCTTCACAAGACTACAAGCCCACCATGCGGCATCGCGCTGTCTTCGAATCCAACATGCTAAGACAACTTCGAATCGATCCAAGGTAACGCATTTGGATCGATTCGAACAAACACCATCCCCATCGATTCGAAGACTCACTTCGAATCCAACCACACGCAAAAGACAGGATCGACTCTAAGAGAGGCGCCCTGGGATCGGTTCGAAGTATTCGAATCAAACAGGTCGATTCGAACGAGACCACTTCATCGATTCGAACCAACAGAAGGCCGAAGACACCAATTTCGAACCGATCATAACTTCCAATCCACTGATCAAAATCCCATGAAATTTTTACAGTAGTTCACATGCATGTTGAAGAATGTCCACACCAAATTTCGCCTCGATTGGATGCTTCTTTGATCGATTCGAAATTCATTTCGAATCGATCCCAAACTGGGCACGGACTTCGAGAACGCGGGCTTATGGGCCCCCCTCACGTGCCAGGCAACCTCCCTGAGCTTTAGGCGGGAATTTGGCCTTCCACACCTATAAATAGAGCCCCTGGTCATTCAGAAAAGGGGGGGAGAATTTGGAGAAGAAAAATAAGCCTAAACGCTGCCGGAATCACTCCATACCACCTCCTTTGCTGATAATTTCGAATTTAAGTTCATTTTCTGCTGAAATTTGCTTAAAAACACTTGTAATCTTCAAGTATTAAGGAATAAAGTGATAAAGCTTCATAGTGGACGTAGGCGCATAGCCGAACCACTCTAAATCCTTGTCTTCTGTGCAATTTACTTTTCTGTGATTTGGAGTTTTGTTAGATAGTCCCTATTTCTAATTCAAGTTCTTCATTTACTATCTCTTCAAAAACTTCCGAAGGGTGTTTGCCCAATTTTGGTGCAAACAGAGTACAGTCCGCACTCCGGGGACTTGGAGATTTTGAATCGATTATACTCGAGTCCGCACTCCGGGGACTTAGAGTACTCCAATCCGCACTCCGGAGACTTGGAGATTTTGAATCGTTTATACTCGAGTTCGCACTCCGGGGACTTAGAGTACTCCAGTCCGCACTCCGGGGACTTGGAGATTTTGAATCGTTTATACTCGAGTCCGCACTCCGGGGACTTAGAGTACTCCAGTTCGCATTCCGGGGACTTGGAGATTTTGAATCGTTTATACCCGAGTCCGCACTCCGGGGACTTAGAGTACTCCAGTCCGCACTCTGGGGACTTGGAGATTTTGAATCGTTTATACTCGAGTCCGCATTCCGGGGACTTAGAGTACTCCAGTCCGCACTCCGGGGACTTGGAGATTTTGAATCGTTTATACTCGAGTCTGCACTCCGGGGACTTAGAGTACTCCAGTCCGCACTCCGGGGACTTGGAGATTTTGAATCGTTTATACTCGAGTCCGCACTCCGGGGACTTAGAGTACTCCAATCCGCACTCCGGGGACTTGGAGATTTTGAATCGTTTATTACAAGCGTTCGTACGCTAGCCAGGATATCGTAATTTTTAGTTGCGCGTCATAGGAATATCATACAAAGAGACATTGGTCATTCATGGAAAAGATGGCTTCAAGCCTTTATTGATGAAAACAAGCTAGATTATCTTATTACATGTCAAGAAGAAAGCATGCTAGAAATAAATGCAACTACCGCATAAAGGAAATAGACTAAGTGTAATAACGCCGCAAATGCTCGTTGTTCCATGCTCGAGGGAGTGTTGCACCATCGACGGTCGTTAGCTTGAAAGTTCCTTCTCCAAGCCTCCATTCGATGACGTATGGACCTTCCCATGCGGGGTTCATGTGCGAAGGGGTTGGAAAGACTCGTTTCAAAACGAGATCTCCCATACTAAAGGTTCTTGGCCGGACTTTTCCATTATAATATTTAGCGACTCGGTGTCTGTATGAGTCCGCTCTCAAATCAGCTTCTTCGCGTTTCTCATCAATGAAGTCTAATGATTCCAATAGGAGATCCTGGTTCGACGCAGGATCATAATAGGTCACCCGGTGTGACGGAACTTCAAGTTCTACGGGTATGACGGGTTCCGTGCCGTATGCCAGTGCGAACGGTGTGTGGCCATTCGCGGTCCTGTGGGTAGTTCTATAGGCCCAAAGCGCTGTTGAGAGTTCATCCACCCACCTGCCTCTAGCCTTTTCCAAACGCTTCTTCAATATGGACTTGATGATTTTATTGACGGCTTCTACCTGCCCATTCGCCTTCGGGTGAGCAACTGCTGTGAAACTTTTCTCAATGCCATACTTCTAACAGAACTCTTTGAATTCCTTACTTTCGAATTGAGTTTCGTTATCCGTTATGATGGTCCGTGGGAGGCCAAAACGACATATGATATTTCGTACAACGAAATTAATGACTTTCTTGGTGGTGATTGTAGCCATTGGCTCTGCTTCCGCCCACTTGGTGAAATAATCGACTGCCACTATTGCATATTTCGCGCCTCCTTTGGCTATGGGCAGAGATCCAATTAGGTCGATTCCCCACATTGCAAATGCCCAGGGACTAACCATTTGTGTGAGTCCCGTTGGCGGAGCTCTTGGAATCTTTGCATACATCTGGCATTTGTCGCATCTTCTCGCATAGTCTGCAGCATCCCGATTTACAGTCGGCCAATAATATCCATAGCGGAGGATTTTCCTCGCCAAAGTTTGCCCCCCGGTATGATCACCACATTCTCCCTCATGGACTTCTTCCAACACCCGTTTTATCTCGTCATGGGCCACGCACCGGAGTAAGGGGGTCGAGAATCCCCTCCGATACATTATCCCGTCTTGCATTACATAACGCGAAGCCTTACGAAGGACTTGGCGTCTTTCGCTTCTTTTCTCAGGTAAGTCTCCGTATAGCAAGTACTGTTTGATCGGGGTCAGCCATGATCCCCTTTCAAGTTCGGTCTCCAAGACGAGATCTATCTCCATCATGTCTATACTTGGAGCAAGCAGAGTCTCGACAGGGAACAACCCCATCTGCTGTGCATCGCCAGTACTCGTGAATTTAGCCAACGAGTCGGCCTCCCTGTTCTGTTCGCGCGGGACATGCGATATGTCATAATATTCTAGGTTTACTAGTAGCTCCCGGACCCGAGCAAGGTAAGGAGCCAGTCTCTGTCCTTTCGCTTGGTAGTCTCCCCGTACCTGATAAACCACTAGTTGTGAGTCGCAGAAGATTTTGATGGACTTTACCCTTAGCTCATTGGCAAGTCTTAAGCCAGCAATCAGTGCTTCGTATTCGGCTTCGTTATTTGTCGCTGTAAATTCGAGCTTCAAAGCGTAGCAAATCGATCGGTTTTCGGGAGTTAGCAGAACTATCCCAGCTCCCGACCAACGGTCGTTAGATGCCCCGTCAGTGAACATCTTCCATCGGACAGGAGGGATTATTTTTTGATTTTCACTCGGTTCATCCGGAATGGTGAACTCAGCAACGAAGTCAGCTAATGCCTGCCCTTGGATGGTCCTTCGCGGCAGGTAGGTGATATCAAACTGGCTTAACTCGATGTTCCACTTTAGCATCCTACCGGAAGTTTCCGGTCGTTGGAGTACCTGTCGCAAGGGTTGGTCAGTGTAAACACTGATTGAGTGCGCCTGAAAGTAGGGACGAAGCTTGCGTGATGCAATCACCAGGCAATAGGCAAGTTTCTCGATCTTTGGATAATTCTTTTCAGCCCTCGTCAGTCGTTTACTAACATAGTACACCGGCCTTTGAACCTTATCTTCTTCACGAACTAGGGCTATACTGATAGCGTGTTGAGACACAGCCAAATATACGTACAACGTCTCGTGGTCTACTGGTTTTGACAACACTGGAGGACTTTCCAAGTGTCTTACCAGGGCTCGGAATGCTTCATCGCAGTCAGTCGTCCATTCGAAGTTTCTCTTTCCTTTCTTTATGACATCGAAGAAAGGAACACACTTATCTGTGGCTCTGGATATGAATCGACTGAGCGCAGCTACTTTTCCGTTCAAGCTCTGTACCTGTTTTATGGTTCTAGGTGCCTGTATATCTCGGATGGCCTGGATCTTTTCCGGGTTAGCTTCAATTCCTCGTGCATTCACAATGAATCCCAAGAACTTCCCTGATGCCATGCCGAATGAACACTTTGAAGGATTGATCTTCATCCCATAGTGCCTTAGTATCTCGAACATTTCCGCCAAGTCTTGAATGTGGTCGTTTGACTGCCGTCACTTCACAAGCATGTCATCAACATAGACTTCCATTGTTCTCCCAATCTTATCTTTGAACATTCGATTTACCAAACGCTGGTAAGTTGCTCCGGCGTTCTTCAGTCCGAAGGGCATCACTACATAGCAGTATAACCCAACATTCGTGACAAAGCTGGTGTGTTCTTAGTCCGAGATGTGCATCGGAATTTGGTTGTATCCATAGTATGCATCCATAAATGACAATAACTCATGCCCTGCCGACGAATCGACCAGTTGATCAATTCGTGGTAGCGGGAAGCTATCCTTTGGGCATGCTTTGTTTAAATCAGAATAGTCAACGCAGGTTCTCCATTTCCCGTTTGCTTTCTTTACCAACACAGGGTTGGACACCCATTCCGGGTAGAGGGCGTCGCGGACAAACCCATTGGCTTTGAGTCTATCCACCTCCTCTTTGAGAGCTGTGGATCTTTCCGGGTCCATGCCTCTTCTTTTTTGCTTCACAGGTACGTGTTTCGGGTCTATATTCAACATATGGCTCGCAATTGCCGGGGAAATCCCACGCATATTAGAGTGTGTCCAGGCGAAGACATCAAGATTTGCTCGGAGGAAATCAGATAAATTCTCTGCCATTAAGGGATCGAGCTGCGACCCAATCTTAAGAACTCGTGTCGGGTCGCTGTGGCTAACTGGAATGTTGATCGTTATTTCGGCCGGTTCTGCGTCTGGTTCCCTAGGTTCCCCTTCGTCGTCTCTCGGATCTATGTCTTCAACAATCCGAGAATGTCGCCCGAGCCAGGGCTCGGGCGCTAATTGTCAATCATCAGAATTCGAGATGCGGACGATGTTGTCCGCAGTCTTCCCCTTTTCTCTACGCTGGGCTTCTCTCAACTCAGCCACGTAACATGCACGTCCGGTTGCTTGGTCGCCATGCACTACGCCGACTCCTTTGTCCGTCGGGAATTTCAGTGTGAGGCACCACGGGGCCAAGGATGCCCTGAAATCTGCGAGGGCTGGTCGTCCCAAAAACACGTTGTTTGGTGAATCAACATTCAGCACTATGAACGGTAGGATTCGCACTCTCCTGCGTTCACCTTGTCCCAGTTCAACTGGTAACTCCACATATCCTACTGCGTCTGTGGCTGCGCCATTAAAGCCATGGATTCGGGATTTAGATGGCTTCAAATCCTTAGTCTCCAGCTTCATTTGGTCATACGCTTTCTTGAAGATAATATTAACTGAACTTCCGCAATCAATTAAGATTCTCCTTACGAATGCCGATCCGATGGTTGCGGATATGACCAATGGATCGATGGTGGGAGCTTCCACCTTATCCGCGTCTCTATTCCTGAATACAATATCGTCGCGCATCATGCGCTGCTGCTTTGCGGGAGTTCCATCCTCCACATTTGAACAGCACTCATGCTCTGTATGTCTCAAGGAATTAGCGTATCGCTCCATTTCCTGCCAATTTTTATCCGCAGGATGAGGTCCACCAGCAATTGTGTTAATAATCAACCTTCCCACAGTTCGAGTAGGTTGCTCTGGTTGGTGTGGAGCTGGGCCACGTCCGGGGTCTGAAGTCTCTTGTCTCCCTTCTGGCGTGTCTTTGACGAATTCCTGCAGCTTCTTCTGTCTAATCAATTTTTCAATAGCGTCATGGATATGCCTGCATTCGTCTGTGTTGTGCCCATAAGACTCGTGAAAGCGGCAATACTTTCCAGTCCGCTTTTGCTCCTCTGTTGATTCTTTAGGGCGTGGTTTTCTATATTGAAAAGTGTTGCAGGACGATAAGTAGATGTTTTCAAGAGACGCATTCAGTGGAGTGTATTCGTTGTAGGTTGGGATCCTTGACTTCCATCTCCCCGTTTCCTTCTTCTTTCCAGGATTTCCACTTCCAGTTCCCTTAGACTGCCCGGGCTTATTTTGGACACTGGCCTGGGTTTTTCCAGGGTTATTGTCGGTTGCCTTCGTGGCGATGCTGCTCTTTACAGATTCCTGAACGGACCCTGGTGCCTTGTCTTTCCTTATCCACTGAGCTTCTTCCCTCCTTATGAACTGGTGGGCTTACGAATAGAAACGTTCCAACGTAGCTGGTGGCTTTCCTGCTAACCAGTCCCCAAATTCAGAGTCTGGATCCACTCCACGCATTACTGCCATCAAAATCGCTTGGTCGTTTGGATTGCTCACTTCAGTAACGGCAACATGAAATCTCTGCAAGTATGCTTTCAGTGATTCTCCGGGAGCTTGAGTCACGCTTGATAAGGACATCACATCCTTGGGTCGAGTGGCGTGTATCCTGAACTGTTCTATGAATTTCCTTGCTAATTCGTCGAAGTTTGAGATCGACCGTGGAGGGAGTCGAGTAAACCACAGGGTGGCAATTCCGGACAGAGTTATTGGAAAGCACCTGCACTTAGTTGCATCGTTGGCCCTTGCTGAATCCATCATCCATTCATACCTCATTACATGTTATCTAGGGTCAGTTTTTCCTTCATAGGCGGGTATGGTGGGCATGCTAAACTTCCTTGGGTATTCAGCCTGTAGAATGGTATCTGTGAAGGGAGTACGACTCTTAGACATTCCCCAATCTTCATTAGTCAAACCTTGATTCTCTCTCATCAACTGCCTGACCATAGCTGTCAAATCCGGGGTTCGTACGGTAGGAGGAAGATTGTGTTCCGCACCACGGGACTGATTTCTAGTCGAGCGATCAGTGGCACCTGCTCGGTCATCTTCATCCCTGCGGTGTCTACGCTTGGGAGGTTCATCCGTTGAAGTTGAGCTATCATCTTCAGAGTAGGGGACAGGGCTACCTCCAACATTCTGATGCTGCTATTAAGCAAGTCGAGCCATGAGGTCATCATTAGCTTGCATTTGCTCAGCGAGTTGCCTTCTGCTTTTCGTAAGCTCTTTTATCAAGTCATTCAGTTCTGCTCGTGAAACAGCTTCCGCTTGGTTTTGGCTGGAGGGCCTCGTGCCTCGAATTGGTTGTTGATCGTTTGGTCCAAGTTGTTAAACACTAGCGGTTTCGCGGGCATCTACATTTTGGGAGGTCGATCTTGTTCGCGGTCTTCCCATGGTAGAGTCGTTGGTTGCAACTCTGAGTAGAATCAGCAGATGCCTTATGGATAATAACGGATCTTCCTCGGGGAATTTATGCAATCCAGTAGCTACAAAATAGATCCTCACAACCTGAGAATTCAATTCTAAGTGAAAGCACCAAAATGTTAGCGCCAAAATTGGTCACTAACACCCTTAGAGAGTTTGTGTAGAGATATTAATGAAGAAGATAGATTATAATAGAGAAGATAATATAAATTAAAATGCGGGAGACGAGAACACAGAATTTATAGTGGTTCGGCGTTGTAGCCTACGTCCACTTTGAAGTTGATCCTTTTATTTCTTCACTTTAATCTTGATTACAGATACAATCCGCTTTTAAGTATTCAAATACAATTGTGAAATAAAAGTAGAGGTCTTGGATGAGGTTAGAAAATGGCAGAGTCTCCTCAGTGTTCTCTGAAATCTCTCTCTTTTTTCTGTGCCCCTGCCTCTCTATATATAGACGAATGTGGACTGGACTTCCCTGGTGGGCCAGATGGCTAGACAGCTTGGTCCAAATAGGGCATGCTCTGTGTGCCGAGTAGAACATGCCGACCGATAGGAACGCCAACTGATAGTAATGCCGAACGACAGGTGTGTCGAGCCCTCCTAATGCCGAATGATCTCCTTGTTGAATGGAGGAGGTGGGCCAAATGATCACTTCGGCCGAGTGGGAGGAGGCCGAGCATACTGACTTCCTTAGGGAGCACTTGTGCCGAGTGAACTAAGCCGAACGATCTTCTGGAGGCCGAACATTCCACAAATTGCCGAGCAGTGTGCTAGTGCCGAACAATAGTTGGATGCCGAGTACTATGGGATGCCGAACGCTTTTGTATGTCGAACGTTCCCAGAGGCCGAGTGCTCCTTTATGTCGAGCGTCCTCCTACGCCGAGTATAACTCTGTACGGCCAAACAACCCCTGATGCCGAGTACAACTCTGAATGACCGAACGTCTAGTTGCCTGGTCGATTTTCCAGGTAACAGAGGTGGATGGAGTATATAGCATCTTTTGAATTTGCTATTCAATATACACCTGCAAATGGGATTGCAGTGACCGAAGCCCTTAGTAGGAGACAAGCTACCCTAAGTGTTATATATGGAAGGAAATAGTTGAAGTTTCTCAGTAATTTTAACCTCCAATCGTCAGCAGTACCCTTCTAAGGTTTTCTATCAGTTATAGAGGTTAGACCGGCCTTGATGATGGTATAGGGAACGAGCAAGTAAAAAAGGATGAGTTTGTAGAGATTTTAGAAAAATAAGAAAAGGAGAGCATTTTCCCCATGCTAGGAGGTACTCAGTTGATGAGAAGGGATATTTGAGAAGAGATAGACATCTTTGAATCTCAGTGATTGAGGACTTGATGAGAGATGTGCTTATGGAGTGTCACCACGCAAGGATGAACATTCATTCCAGAAGAGATAAGATGTATAAGGACATGAATAGAGTTTTCTTTTGAATGGAATAAAGAGGAGCATGGCTGAGTTTGTTAAAGGTGTTCGACATGTCTAAAGATAAAAGCTGAGCACGGGAATCCTAGTGGATGTTTATTACCTTTGGAAATTCCAACTTGGAAGTGGGAACATATTTCGATGGATTTTTTGGAAGGATTGCCTAAAAATCAGAAGTGCAATAAGGCTATTTGGGTTTCTAAAGATAGACTCACCAAGAGTGCTCATTTTTTTCTGATTAGGAGAAATAAGACTACTACCTCTCTCACCAAAATTTATACTAACGAGGTAGTTCATCTACATGGAATTCCAGTAAACATAGTTAGGGATAGGAACCCGTTATTCACTAGCAAGTTTTGGAGAATCCTATAAACAGATTGGAACTTCTTTAAACCTTAGCATGACAAATCACCCATAAACTGACGGAAAAAAAGAGGATGAATAGAATTTGAAAAGACTTGTTGAGTGCTTATGTCTTAGATTTCAAAAGTCATTGGGAATAGAATCTACTTTGGTTAAGTTTGCTTATAATAATTGCTACCAAACTACGATTTGTATGGCCCTTTTGAACAACTTTGTGGGCAACCATTCAAATCGCCTATTTGTTCATGGGAAACCATCGACAAAGTATTGCTTGGACCTAATTTTGTGATATCCCAGAATTTTTGGCAATATAAATTTAATAATCTTTATTTAAAATTAAATTGATTTGATAATCTTTTTATAAATAAATTTGAATTGATTTAATAATCTTACTTTCATAAATATTTAATTGATAGATTTTATCTTTTTAAAGCTAAATAAATGGTTTTCTATTTATAATGTACATAGAAAATGTATATATTGTAAATAGATAAGCCTTGTTTAAATTTAATAAATAAATAAATCTTGTTTTCTAATATATATCTTGGTAAATTAGGAATTATGAATTATTTAAAGTTAAACTTTTAAAAGCTATTTTATAAATAACTATATGGTTTAAAATTGTTAAGATAAAAGTTTAAATTTGTTTAAATTGATTTTGAGTTTAAATTAGAATAAAATTAATAATAAGATTTGTTTTATTTCTTTTTAAATATTGTTTAATAAATATGACTTGTAATTAGATATGAAAGTTTAAATACAACTAATAAATGAAACATTTATTCATTTAAATAATAAGTTATTTATAACCTCTTTTATAAATTTATTTGAAATGATTTAAAATATTATTTTCAAATAATTGATATGTGTATTGTTATTATTTATAATCATACTTGGTTTTATTCTTTAAAAGTTATCTATATATAACTAAGTATTAAAAACTAATTAGTTTAGTTAAAAGCTTTTATTAACACTTAACTATAAATACAAATTACTTAAAAGACCAAGTGTAAACATCCTAGAACTTAATATAACATGTGTTAAGTGAACAAACAAGGAAATTAACAAGTGTTAATATTTAAGACAAGTGTCATGTTTTAATTTCATTTGTCTTTGATTTTTAAATAAATCATAAAATAAGTTATATAAACACTTGCCTTCTTCCATTCTTTTCTTTTTCTCATTTTCATTTCATAGTAAAGAAAATTCTTCGCTGAAAACATTTCACTCTAAAACAATCTTCATTCAAGATAAAAAAAAATTAGTAATCACTCCTCAAAAACCAAATTTGAAACCCAAAATCAGTAATCAAACTCTTCATCTTCAAACCTGCAAATCATTCCTTGTAACATATTTTCAAAATGCAAAGTATTTTCAAAACAAATCATGAAAGTCTGCATTTTATTCAATCTAGAAGCACACGCAATAATCTGGAGCTAACCTGCACATTTCCAAACAAAAGTGTGCATTCATTCTCCTCAAAATTGAAGCCTGTTCATCATTCAACCTGAGTTTTTAAAGAAAGCAAGCTTGTAATCATTTTTTTTTGAAGTTTTTACATGCAATCTAAAATTGGCTATTGCATGCAAACCTGCGAACTAAAGCAAGCTAAAAACATCAAACAACTCAAGTTTTTAAAAAGCATGGGGCAATTTAGTTTTCAAAAGATTCACAAGGTTTTTCAAATCTGGTGCTCTGCTCATCAAATTTCAGGTGAGTAACTTCACATTTTAAAATTTTAAGTATAAAATATGGTAGTTTGATTTATCCATGGAAATAAGTAGGCTTATATTTATATTGTTAAATGCATTGCTGTGTATATCTATATATATGAATGAGATGCATGTTTGTTTCACCTAAGTTACTGTCTGTTTACAATACAAGCTCGAGTTGATAAAAATTCTTTTCTTTTGATCTGGTTGCTGTTATGACTTAATATTTGAATGAAACTTGTTTATTACATGATAAAGTAAAGTTTTAAAAAAATTATATAAGTTAAATAATTTTTGTATTGCCTAGATATAAAATAACAGAGCAAAATAAGTATAAGTGGAAAATTCAAACTTCTAAATTCATAAATTAATGAACATCAGTGGAATCCTTGAACCAAAACATGAATTTTAAAACTAAATCCAAGATTTTTAGTAATTGGAGTTAATTGCGGTTCTTCTTTGAACTGGAAATGAAAAATTGGAATTTCTAATGATCTTTGGGTTCGAATGGGTTGAATTTCTTCCTGGAGGTGGAGGAGTGATCAAGGATGAGGGGAAAATTATCTGATTTTGGAGCATTTCATTTTAGAGGTGGCGGTTGTAATTTGAAATTTGGAACCCTAGTTTAACTGGGCTAGGAAGAATAGATTATCTCGGCATTTGAAGTTGATCGAGTTCAACAATATTTTGGGAAATGGAAGTTGGTGGGTTGACGAGGACTTCACCGGAGTTTCAGAGGCAATAGTGGTCGGAGCTTCAATGGCGAGGCATTGACAGGTTTGGATGTTGTGGTTACTGCCTGTTCCAGGTTTGGTTTTTGAACTCGAATTCAAATTCGAGTTGATTTTGAGCGATTTGATGATCGTGGTTAGGCAAGAGTGTGATTGGCGATTTGAGGAGATCGTCAGAGGTGAGCGAAGATGGACGGCGTCGCCATGCATGTGCATGGTGGACATGTTGTTTTTTTGGTGAAGTCTTGTCTGTGGGTTTCAATTGTCTCGTGTTTATCTCGAGTGATTCGAGTTTTAACTCGAAGTAGGTTAGGTTTTGACTCGAAGTAAAATTTAAGTTGCTCGAGTAAACATTTGTTACAGGTTTTTATCAACTAAACCAGCTCTGTTTGTAAATTTTAAAAATAAAGTTTAAATTTGTAAATCAAAACTTTAAATTAAGTTTTAAACCGGAGTTTGAATCTGAATTTAAGTAGTTTGAATCCTATTTTTAAATGATTTAAATTTTGAAATTTAAATTTGGTTTTAACAACTTTTAAGTGTAAAAGTATATTTGTTTTTGAATTTAAGTTTAAATTGTAAAATAGAGGTTTAAAATAAGTTTAAATCTAGTTTAAAAATATGGAATTTGGGTTTGAACTTCAGTTTTTTAAAATAAAATAAAGTTTTAATTTAAATTGTTTAATTATTTTAAAAAAAATGGTTAAAAGGTTTGAAATTTAAAATAAAGTTTAAATGTAAGTAAATTTTGAATCTAAGTAATCTGCAATCAAAATTTGATATGTATTCCAGTTTTGAAATAAATGAAAGTTTTTAAAATTTAAAATGATTTAAACAATCTTGTTTGTTAAATTGTATTTTTAAATTGATTTGAATTTAAAAATGAATTGGGTTTTAAATTCTTTTAAACTTCTTTATAAAATGGATATTTCTTTAACTTGTGAGATAAAAAGATTTTGAATTGTTTTTAAACTTTGTTGAGATAAATTTGTATTCATTTTAAAATCTTAAATTTAAAATGAAATTTAAAGTGAAATTTAACGCAAATTTGAAAACAAATTGTTTTTAAATGCCATTATTAAGTAAGAAATGTTTATCTTAAGATAAATAGAATTTAATGATCGGATTTATTAAATTATTAAGTTAGTTAAAATGGATAATTAATTATTTAATTAACTAATGATATGGATGATTAATTAAGTAATTACGAGTATTTAAATTTATTAGTTAAGGCTTAAGATTGATTAATTAAGGGTAATTAACTTGTAATTAAGGGTTATTAATAAGGATATTAATTAATAATTAGATATTGATTAATCAAGTAATTAAGAATTAATTAAGTTACAGTTAACACTTAATTAAATAATTAGGATTAATTAATGGATTATTAAAGATTAATTAAATTGAAATTAATAATAATAAAAGTAATTTTAATTACTTATGAAAAGTAATTAAAGAATTGTTAAAGGTTAATGAAGGTTATTAACTAAGATTATTTAATAATTAATTAATGTGATTAATTTTAATAATTAATTAGGTTAATTAATTAATGATAATCATTTATGAAATTATTTATGTTTAATTACTTAATAGAAGTAATTAATAAATTAATTACTTAATGTAATTAATTGGGTTAATGTGATTAGTTTAAGTTAATTAATTTAAAAACTTGATGATTTGATAAATAATTACTTATTGTAATTAATGGTGTGCAATTACTTAGTGAGTAATTAATTGGTAATTACTGCATGTAATTAATGGAAGTGATTTGGATTAAATTACTTTGTAATTAATCAAGGGATTAGTTGAGATAATTAATTAAGGGTAATTAATTTTTGAAATGGAGTAATTAAGGGTAGTTAATTACTGAATGAGATTAATCAAGGGATTAATTAGAGAATAAATTAAGGAGTAATTTATTTAATGAAGTAATTAAAGGTAGTTAATTATTGGATGTTATTAATCAAGGGTGATTAATATATGTGGTTTAATTGAAGATTAATTACTTAATTTAATTAATTTAAATAGAGAGATTAATTAAAAATGTAATTAGAAATCATTAATTAATAAAATTAATGATGCAAATTTAGAATTGATTAATTAAGGAATAATTATTAAATGAAGTAATTAATTAAATAAGGATTAATGTAATTAATTTTAGTTAATTAATTGATTAAGTAATTAAAAGTTAATTATTGTAAAGGGTTAAGTATAATTAACTTGTGTAATTAATTTAAAGGCTAATTACTTATTGTAATTAGAAAATTGTTAATTAGGAATGATTAACTGAAATGAATAATGCGATGGTGATTAATTAATTGATTTGTAATTAATTAATGGTTAAGTTAAGCAGGATTATAATGATGAAGTAATTAATTTAATTTATTTTAAATTAATTAGAGATGAAGTAATTAATTTAATTCATTTTAAATTAATTAGAGATCAAGTAATTAATTTAATTCACTTTAAATTAATTATAGATGGTGTGATCATTAAATTATTGCTTATGTATGAATGGATGATATGGATGCTTTGGTTGCATTGGGATGATAATATGGATTATCTGTTTATAATGATGATATGGATTATATGTTTATAATGATAATGTTGATTATCTATTGTGACGTTGTGAATTATCAATCTGTGTATATATAGATAATGAATTGAAATTGTTTTAAACTTTAAAACAACTTGGCCTTAAAAGGTACGTTTTGGATTCGGTGAGACCGGGATCGGGTTTCCATATTTGGATATCCGAAAACCACATCGATCCAAATTAACGATAGGTCGTGAATCTCAAAAGAAGATGAAGATTCAGAGTGCAAGAGTTATCGTCGTTAACTCTGAGGGCGATTCCAAAATGAGTGTAACGAGATAATGCCTTCGGTTACGTTCGAACCCGGAACGAACTTGTATGGATTAAATGCTTTTAGAGCATCGTCAGGTGGACGATGAGCATTCTAAGATAGATGTGTTCTATAAAGGTAATCTTGGTCTCAAGCCTCATCAACAGGGAATGGCTAAAACAGGGGAGGTGCAGCAAGGCTAAGTGGATCATGCCCAAGTAGGACGAGATTTACCCCTGTCTAGATGTCCCTTTTATTTCGGCTGTGTGGTGCGGTTGCTGATCACAATTGCGGGGTGGTCTTGTTCGAAACTATTCAGTAAAGAATGGTTCCGGCTTTTTGTTGCAGGGGATTGGGAGTAATCCTCGGTACGTTGATCTAGGCCACGTACTGCGACGGGCGGTACCCCGGTAGCCCTGCCATTGTATGGAATCCAAAGTCCAATAAGTGCCATCGGTTTTGATTGTATTACTCACTTTTGTGGCTAGTAGCTGGAATTTAATGAATGTAACAATTTCGGCTATTTTCTATTTACTTGAAAACCCTAGACCTATTATAATATCATCGGATTTCCTATCAAATGTTTTGGTTAGCGTACTGTAAAAACTTTTCCATGTTTACGTGTGGGAAGTATTACGTGATACCTTTTCTTCCAAAGGTTTTTGAAATTTAAGCAATCTTTAACCTGTTACTCACACCAGACTCATGTCTGACCCGGAGTTTATTTCTATTTTCTTAAACTCTTGGGTACTCAAATTTTTACGAGTAGCCAAGGGATTCAGGTTAGCTTTGACGAATTATGGAGGAGCAATAGAGCATGAGGCTTCAACATTATAGATATGTTTAGAGTTCCATTGTGTTTAATATCTCTATGTTTTCTTTGAGTTTTATTGAGTTGTAATAACTAGACAGGTGTTTATAACTGTTTAGTATGTGATGTATTGTCTGTGTAACTCTGATAGTTGTTGTATACTATGTAATACTTATGTTATTAATATAATTTATTTGTTCCGCTGTTGAGATTCTGATGTTGTTTCTTCTTTCTTTTCTTTCTTTTCTCTTTTCTATCCCTTTCTTTCTTAAAGATGATGCAACTTTCTGGTCATTGAAAGTCGGGTCGTCACAGTTGGTATCGGAGCGCTAGGTTGAGCGAATACTTAAGCTCTGGAGCGGTGTCTATCTTGAGAGAGAGTATTTGTAATTTTGATATATATATATATACACATATATATATATAATTATTTCTGCCTATTTGGGTTACCTATTCGGGTTTTCCAATATAAGTTATAAAGGTAGATAAGGTGGTGGTGTGTGTAACACATCTACTACATTGGTTGGAGTTTGAATGTTTGAGGTTGGAGGTGTATCTGTCGAGACTGTAGAACTAATACCGCCTCGAGTGAGCTTTGCAGTGATGAAGGATTTCATCCATCTTTGAAGGAAACCTTTTAAAGGTTCGGAGTCTATCTTTGAAGTGCAGAATTGGATGAGTAGAGTTTGGATCTGTTAGCCAGACAGAAGCAAGTGATGGTATCTTGATACCTCAGGAAGTAGTAGCTGCATGGTGAGATGCAGTTAATATGGATGTGTCTGAAGATGTTCTTTAGAACAAGAGTAAGGAAGTGTGTCTGTTTCGGTGTTGTGGCTGAGTTCAGCAAGGTGTTTCTGTTTGGTAGGAGGTCCGAGTTTCTCGAAGAGCTTTGGATTAGGAATTCTTTGGCATCGGTGTCAGCAGTGTGGCTCGGAGTGTTCTGTGTGCTAGCAGGAAATTTTCTAGCTAAGTAGTTTTTCTGAAGATGGAGTTCACAAGCAGCAGCGTGAATCCATTTCTTCGGTGAATTGGCTAGACCAACAAAAGCTGTTTTGTTTGGTAAAGGGAGAACAGTTTTCTTTGGAAATTGATCTGGGTTGATCGCAAAAGTTACTTGCGATAGTTGAGTTTTCTCTTGGGTTATCTTTTGTTTGAGGCATCTGGGGATTGAGTTTTCCTTATCAACTAGAATTCCAGAAGTGGAACTGGTGGTTCAGTTAGTAGAAGGGTGGTTCCTTTAGATGGAGTTTGGAGAACCAGCTCAGATTTTTGGTTGAATTTCTGAGTTTTCTTTATGGATCTGTGGAATCATATTTCTGGAATGTGGTGTCTAGTCTGTGCTCGTGTTCTTCATCAACATTTTCTTCTACTTCGGATCAGAGTTATGCAACGGAAGCAGTTTAGGAGTGCATCTGTTTTTCTTTTCAGGATAAGGAAAAGTAAGTTCGGTCTTCTGTTTGAGGAGTAGAGTTTGTGTTCTTGGTTTTGGCGGACCTTGAGGAGATCATTCTGATGGGTTGTTTTAGTCTAGTTTGTTTCGAGAGGCATCAGCATAGGGTTGAGCTGATCAGGAAGGATGCTGGTAGACCAGGATCGTTCGAAGGATTTTGAGAATAAGGGACGGAGGAATTTGGATTGCGGAATCAGAAATTTGGTTTTAGATAAGATTTCTCCAATCCAAGGAGCTATAAGTTTTGGCAAGTCTGGGAAGCTAGCTCTGAGGTGTTTTGGACTTCTTCTGTGTTTTGGTAAGATAAGTGCTTTGGTTTTCAAGAGTTGAATTGCCAGTTTGGATAACTGGGATTTAGTATGTTTCACGTATCTCTGAGGGAGAACGTGTTTGATATTTCTGGTTGGAGGACCGCAGTTCAGGAGGTTTGGTTGTTGAGTCAGACTCGTCTTTAATTTGATATCCTGTTTACTTTTGTAGATTTAGATGAGTGGGAGCTCTATTGCTTAGTAGTTTTGATTTTCTAGATTCTGTAGAGCGAGTATCCCGATATTTATACTTGGGAAACTCTAGGCAATTCTATCCAGAATTTTTTCTGGATAGTTAGATTTGTTTGATTGGATGAATTGGTTGTTATGGTTGTTCGCATATGATTGATGTATGCTTGTGTTTTAAAATTAAATCTTTAATGAGATTATTAAATTACCTTCGCTTTTAATTTCGGAGACGAAATTCTTTTAAGGGGGGAGGAATGTGATATCCCGGAATTTTTGGCAATATAAATTTAATAATCTGTATTTAAAATTAAATTGATTTGATAGTTTTTTTGTAAATAAATTTGAATTGATTTAATAATCTTACTTTAATAAATATTTAATTGATAGATTTATCTTTTTAAAGATAAATAAATGGTTTTCTATTTATAATGTATATAGAAAAGGTATATATTGTAAATAGATAAGCCTTGTTTAAATTTAATAAATAAATAAATCTTGTTTTCTAATATATATATATATATATATATATCTTGGTAAATTAGGAATTATGACTTATTTAAAGTTAAACTTTTAAAAGCTATTTTATAAATAACTATATGGTTTAAATTTGTTAAGATAAAAGTTTAAATTTGTTTAAATCGACTTTGAGTTTAAATTAGAATAAAATTAATAATAAGATTTGTTTTATTTCTTTTTAAATATTGTTTAATAAATATGACTTGTGATTAAATATGAAAGTTTAAATACAACTAATAAATGAAACATTTATTCATTTAAATAATAAGTAATTTATAACCTCTTTTATAAAATTATTTAAAATGATTAAAAATATTATTTTCAAATAATTGATATGTGTATTGTTTTCATTTATAATCATACTTGGTTTTATTCTTTAAAAGTTATCTATATAACTAAGTATTAAAAACAATTAATTTAGTTAAAAGCTTTTATTAACACTTAATTATAAATACAAATTACTTAAAAGACAAGTGTAAACATCCTAGAACTTAATATAACATGTGTTAAGTGAACAAACAAGGAAATTAACAAGTGTTAATATTTAAGACAAGTGTCATGTTTTAATTTCATTTTTCTTTGATTTTTAAATAAATCATAAATTAAGTTATATAAACACTTGCCTTCTTCCATTCTTTTCTTTTTCTCATTTTCATTTCATAGTAAAGAAAATTTTAGCTGAAAACATTTCACTCTAAAACAATCTTCATTTCAAGATAAAAAAATCAGTAATCACTCCTCAAAAACCAAATCTGAAACCCAAAATCAGTAATCAAACTCTTCATCTTCAAACCTGCAAATCAATCCCTGTAACATATTTTCAAAATGCAAAGTATTTTCAAAACAAATCATGAAAGTCTGCATTTTATTCAATATGGAAGCACATGCAATAATCTGGAGCTAACCTGCACATTTCCAAACAAAAGTCTGCATTCAGTCTCCTCAAAATTGAAGCCTGTTCAACATTCAACCTGAGTTTTTAAAGAAAGAAAGCTTGTAATCATTTTTTTTGAAGTTTTTAAGTGCAATCTGAAATTGGCTACTACATGCAAACCTGGGAACTAAAGCAAGTTATAAACATCAAACAACTCAAGTTTTTAAAAAGCATGGGGCAATTCAGTTTTCAAAAGATTCACAAGGTTTTTCAAATCTGGTGCTCTGCTCATCAAATTTCAGGTGAGTAACTTCACATTTTAAAATTTTAAGTAAAAATATGGTTGTTTGATTTATCCATGGAAATAAGTAGGCTTATATTTATATTGTTAAATACATTGTTGTGTATATCTATATGTATGAATGAGATGCATGTCTGTTTCACCTAAGTTACTGTCTGTTTACACTACAAGCTCAAGTTGATAAAAATTCTTTTCTTTTGATGTGGTTCCTATTATGACTTAATATTTGAATAAACTTGTTTATTACATGATAAAGTTTAAAAAAAATTACATAAATTAAATAATTTTTGTATTGCCTGGAAATAAAATAACAGAGAAAAATAAGTATAAGTGGAAAATTCAAACTTCTAAATTCATAAATTCAGGAACATCAGTGGAATCCTTGAACCAAAATATGAATTTTAAAACTAAATTCAAGATTTTTAGTAATAGGAGTTAGGTGCAGTCCTTGTTTGAACTGGAAATGGAAAATTGGAATTTTCTGATGATCTATGGGTTCGAATGGGTTGAATTTCCTCCTGGAGGTGGAGGAGTGATCAGGGATGAGGGGAAAACTATCTGATTTGGAGCATTTCATTTTAGAGGTGTCGGTTCTGATTTGAAATTTGGAACCCTATTTTAACTGGGCTAGGAAGAATAGATCATCTCGGCATTCGTAGTTGATCGAGTTCGACAATATTTTGGGAAATGGAAGTTGGTAGGTGGACGACGACTTCGTCGGAGTTTCAGAGGCAACAGTGGTTGGAGCTTCAATGGCGAGGCATTGACAGGTTTGGATGTTGTGGTTACTGCTTGTTCCAGGTTTGATTTTTGAACTCGAATTCAAATTCGAGTTGATTTTGAGCGATCTGATGATCGTGGTTAGGTGAGAGTGTGATTGGCGATTTGAGGAGATCATCAGAGGTGAGCGAAGATGGATGGCGTCGCCGTGCATGTGCACGGTGGACATGTTTTTTTCTTCTGGTGAAGTCTTGTCTGTGGGTTTCGATCCTTATCATTCACTCCGGGGAACAACTGCACTAAGAGACGAAGCACTAATCTGGGATAAAAGCAAGAGTCGGATTACTCTCCTAGTTGTCCAGACAGGTGCCTATCTAATAGATTATTTAAGAAATGGAGTGATTTTTGTTGAATATGCGCTTTGCGCTTATATGATTTTTGTTTGATGATAATAAACATATATACATTCGTTTAAATGTATTTGTTAATGTACTATTTTATTTTTCATAGAATAAATAAATATTTGCTGAATAAAATTAAATGACACAGAATTTGAATTCAAACGAATATATTATTCAAACAAATATTTATTACAATCTTGAATAGTACAATTTCATGCTCTCACTATACATATACAGTTTTGAATACATCACAATTCAATTTACATTTATAACCTCACTACATATCACTCACACTCGTATTTTGTCTTCAACTGCATTCCAGTCAGATTCCAGCATCCGAGTAATCTACAAAAATATTCTCAAACGCAGTAAAATTGAAAAAGAAATATTTTTGCAATATAAAATGAAATATGATTTTTGAAAATATGATTCGCCTCAGTTATTTGGGTTGTTCGTCCTCATTTAAATTTGAATTCATCATACACGAACAACTTGTGACATACACAGTGTATTACTGTATATGCCACAAGGCCGTGCACGCCGATATATACACTTGATTGATTTACAGGGACAGGCGAGCACAGGTCAAACCCAAATGAAAAATCGGGTTCAACTCACGTGCAATAAATTCAAAAATACGACACGAGCACAAGGTCAAATCCGAGTTTTTGAAACTGGATTCAACACAAGGCCAAAAAAAAAAAATCAGCTGCAACATGAGGAGAGTCATATGTGCTAAGGTCAGACCAAACATGAAAGCTACATGAAGTATGCAAGTTCAACCTCTTCATTAAACAACCAAACCAACATGATACTGTTCAATATCCAAGACTCAAGAATGCATCACCATGACACAGTTCCAAACTATATAGAGCTGTGACAACCAAGAACTCAACGAACAAGACATCAAGTGATACAAGGTCAGGGAAGCAACGAGAATGAAGCAGAGACAAGTAATGCATCAAAAGTGCACAGCAACCATCAAGTAGTGTACATAATACAACTACAACAATGACCAAAAGTGTACAGCAATGCAAGTGAAGACAAAACAACTCAAAGGCAAATGCATGTACAAAATGTAGTGAATGCAGACAGTAAACCAGTGTCAATATAAATGCAAGTGAATGCAACTCAAGGAGATAGTCGACCAACAGTATCAAACTCATGTATGCAACAGCAACAAAGAAACAGACATGAAGCAACAAACTACACAGCCAACATGACCCAAATGCCAAAGCTCAATGAAGACCACTAGTAAATGCAACTACAAGATGAATCATGAAGACTGCAAGAACATGAACATAGGATCAACACAGCCAAATGAAACACATCAAAGAAACTAGTCTCGACCAAATTCAGTAAGGCAATGCACAAGAGTGGTAACAAGTGCAACATACAAACAAGCATGCAACAGCAAGCATGCAACAGAGGTCAAGCATATATAGATGTGCAATGATAAAGTGGATCAAAATGAAACATACAAAATGCCCAAGTAAAGTTCACAGTGAAGATCATAAACCAACTGTAGAACCTCAAGTGACATGGTGAAGTAGTACAAAAGAGCAAGTGCAATTCAAACCAACATGGCCAAGACTACTGAAAACAACATGACAGCACTGCATCAATGCAAAATGGAATGAATGCAA
Source organism: Allium cepa (assembly GCA_030765085.1). Taxonomy (NCBI): domain Eukaryota; kingdom Viridiplantae; phylum Streptophyta; class Magnoliopsida; order Asparagales; family Amaryllidaceae; genus Allium; species Allium cepa. The sequence continues at coordinate 57,423,466 of CM060939.1, forward strand.
CATGGACTGCGCAAATTCAAGACAGCATCAAGTAGAGACCAAGTTCAGCAATGCAAACTACAAACCAACAGTACAAATATACAAACTATGGTGAATGCAGATACAACATGTCAAAGAATACTACAAGGCCAACACAGTGATCATTATCACTGACTCCATTAATCAAGACACAGCAGTGATCAGATGAATCATGAAATGCAACATCAAACCAGAGATTACATTACAGTGGTCATGAATGCAGTAACAACACCGCACCAGAATGCATCAAAAGTAAACAGAGAGCATATGCATCAACTACAAGCAGATACAACTCGACCAGTAACCAAGGCTACAAAGTTTAAGAAATCAATTGGCTGCAGTAAACACAATCAGTGAAGATAGAGTTCAACATCAAGGTTGATCAAGCCAAAAATTCATGTAATCAATCAAAGCCGAAGTCAAAATTGAACCAAGTCATTATGTTGAACAAGTCAATATGTTGAACAAGTCAACAAAGTGAAAATTCACGAAATCAGTATTGTCAAAGTCAAACAAGTGTTCACCGTGATAGCCAAGAAAATTGACCACGAAATCAAATCAATACCGTGTAAATCAAGCTACCAAAAATACGAAATTGACAAAGTCAGATCAATCCCAAGCATCAATACAAGATCGAACGACCATTGACAAATTCAAATGAACGTATACGAACGCAAAAATAGGATTTCGAATCCTATATAAGCCCAATCATCATTGGCAAAATAATCATCGAGTTCAAGCATCAACCAGCAAAGCAAAAGGAGAAAAATACATACCGAAAAAGCAGAACGAATTCGATCCAAAATTGAAGAGCCGTAAGCAAATCAAAAGCATCGAAGCCTACTATCGAACCAGATCGAGCGGCGCTTCAATTTTGCACAACCCTAGTTTGAATCGCAAGGAGCAAAAGCAATTTGCAGAAACCCTAATTCGCAAAGAGGAACGAAAGAGGATCGGCCATGTTTTCACAAGCAACAGGAAAGAGGAACGATCTAAACAGTCAAAAGAAAAGGAATAAAAATATCCTTTTGTATTTTGGGCCGGTCACATTTACTTAAGGGTTTTTTAATTTTGGTTTAGGGTTGTTTAAGTGCTATTTGTTTTTGTTGTGTTTTTATTTTTCGAGTCAAAAGAATTTGTAAATCACCACCTAGGGTTTAGGTAGTGTCAGATTGTCTAGTTAGAATTAGTTCAGTGAGCAGGGTGTGTGAGTTTGCAAAATTCTATTGTAGGCGGGAGCAGAGTTTGCGAGTAAACGAAGCTCTATAGGCGGGAAGCAAAGTTTGCGAGTAAGCGAAACTCTATAGGCGGAGCAGGGTGTGCGAGTCTAGTAGAGTGTTTGTGAGCGCGAGCAAATGTTTGCGAGCAGGGTGTGCGAGTCTAGTAGAGTGTTTGTGAGCGGGAGAAAATGTATGCGAGTCTAGTAGAGTGTTTGTAAGCGTGATACTGTTTAATTCTAATAGAAATCTGGGAATGCAGCAGTAGGCAGGGGTTGCCGAAGCTGGGTAAATTTTGTGTGTGATTTACTTTACTGCATATTTATTTCTGTAGTTTATTTCTGTGTTCAAATCGAGAAAATTTTGCTATAACCCTATTCACCCCCCCTCTAGGGTTAATCTAGATCCTACAAGTGGTATCAGAGCCCGGTATTTTTCTTTAACTCTAGAGTCATGAATCCACCAGATAATATTTTTGTTGAGGGTCATTTCAATATTATTCCTTCTATTTTCAATGGAACAGATTTTTTGAACTGGAAATTGAAAATGGAATTTTATTTAAAATCTGTTAATATTAAATGTTGGGATATTATTGAAAATGGGTGTGATATAACCGATAAGGAAAGTATCTCGATTAATGCTCTTACTATGCATATATTATATTCTCATATTAATCGTGATAATTTTAATTTTGTTTCTCTTAGTGAAAACGCACAGAAAATCTGGAATACTCTCGATGCAATATATGGTGCAAAAGTCAACAGCGATGAGAAGTCCTCCACAACCGACTCAGTTAAAGAAATATGCTTAACAGGATTGGTAAATAGCAGTTGTGATGAGGATGATGATGATGGAGCAACCGAGCTGGCATTACGAACAGAGAATTCAAAAAGGAAATTTGCAGCCAAGTGGAATAAAAGCGATAGCAGTGAAAGTGAGGAAGCAGATATGTGCCTTCATGGGAATATAACCGATAGCGACGACGACGAGCCAAGCGAGGTATCAAAACATACTCACTCTGAATTACTTATTTATTTCCACAAGGTAAATGGCTGTTTTAAACGACTTAGGGAGAAGTATGCCAAACTTGAATCACAAAATGATACTTTGTTAGAATTAAATGAGCAACTCGACAAATTAGTTAAAACCTATCAAAGTAAGATCCCTAAGTGTGATAAGTGTCCAACATTCGAAAAGGAAATTGAAAAATCAGAAATCAATATAAAATCACTTGAAAATGAAATTCTGATTTTAAAAGAGAATGAAAATAATAGGAGAGAGAATTCTATTGAAAAGTGCACACAATTGATAAATGAAAATGAATCTCTCAAAACACAAGTCCAACAATTGTCAATGACTTTAGATAAATTTTCAAAAAGTGAAAAATCGTTGAATATGTTAATAGGAAAACAAACTATCAATATTGATAGACAAGGACTTGGATATACTCACTCTGAATATGTTAGAAATGATATTAATCAAGAAAATTCAATGTGCACGATTTGTAGAAAATATGGACACAATCACAATAATTGTTGGTATAGACCCAAACATGTGAAAACTATACCAATTTGGGTTCCAAAAGGCACAAATATAAAATCTTTGAAAGTCAAACAAATTTGGGTGCCAAAAGGAACATATATAAATAGTTTTGGGTCTCCAAAAACATATTTTTCATATTCTGCCACTAACAATCATGGACCTATAAAAAAAAATAGGTCACATAAATCTTTCATCGTGTAGGTGTGGTGGCAGGCTAAGGAACAACAACAGTGTTCTCTGGATTTTGGCTGTTCCAGAAACACAACGGGCAACAAAGCAAAGTTCCTTAGCCTAGTTCAAAGGTGACAGAATCACAATGGGCAATCACGAAAAATTATCGTAAAGGTAAAACAGGTATAAAAAAAAATTTAAATGTGATTGTCTGCACCATACTCTAAATTAAAATCAGCCAATATTGAGATGTACAAAAGATGATGATTTTGATGCTATGATTCTTTTTTCAAAATATTGATTAACCATCTTTAAATAGAATTACTTGGAGTAATTATGATGGTTGACTGATTCGGACTTAATTGATATGATTTTTTGATTTGTTCTTATTTATGACATTGATTTGTGCTTAATTGATGACCAATCAGATTTTCAACTTTGAACTAATTCATATAAATTTGTTCGGTCAAATGATGGTATTTGATTACTCATGCTACACGTAGATATATTTTGGTCACTGCTTGTAAATTTGCACGATTTCAATTTTCATGAGAAAGATGTTAAAAAGGATTTTAAGAAATTTTTTGAATTCTTTGAAACTTTATGAAATTGTTGAAACTTCAAGAGATTGTTTTTGAAATAATAATGAAGTTTTAATGACTGTTGATAGTTGTTCATCCTATGGTTTCTAAGTTTAACACTATGATATTTGTTTGAGTAATAACATGGCTTCATTTCAAATTTCATTCTGAGATAGTTTGTTGAAATTTCACAATCTGGTCGTTGACATCCATCGAGTGAATATTGAGTGAAATTTAAATTCAGATGCAGATTACACTGGTAATATGTTGATAGGAAAATTACTAGTGGAACGTGATTAATTTTTGAAACATTCATTTGCTGTATCGTTTTTTCAAAGAAAATATTTGCATATTTTTCACTTGAAATAATTTTCAAATAGCAGAAAATTGTCTTATAAAACCCCCTCGAGAAAATCATGTTTGACCATATTTACAGATTAATCATTTTTGAAAAATTGATTTTATAATTTTTTTAATTTGATTTTAAATGACAAATTCTGACTAATCTGACTCCCTTTGATTATCGAAAAGATGAATAGTGATTGAAAAAGAGACGAGTGTTGATATTTATCATATATTATAACTCGAGAAAGTATAATTAGAAAATTTCTTTAGAATTTCATAACAAGAGTTATAAAAACTTTTTGTTGGGTAAAAATTCCATGACCATTTCTATTTCTATCATCTTTCTATCGACCATCACTCATCAAGATCACATTTAGTATGTAAATTTGTGGTAGTTTACAAAGGAAATCATTTGTTCTTCAATATCTTTAAATCTGTGAAGGAAATTATTTGTGCTTCAACTTATTATATTTAGCAATAAAAATAAATATCCAAAGTATTCACTCTCATTTAAAAATCCTCACGGTTATGCATGGGTGAATTACTTGGATTTTTGATTATGTGCTTCCATGCTCATTTAAAAGTCCTCACGGTTATGCATGTATGGAACGCATATCAAAATTAATTGATTCAAATAGATAAGTTGATTCTAATCCCATTTAAAAGTCCTCACGGTCATGCGTGGTTAGAAGATACTTGATTTCATTTTTTAAAAATAAAAATTGTGAATTCTACTAATCTCATTTAAAAGTCCTAACGGTTATGCATGGTTAGTAGATATTCAAATTTCCTGAAATAAATATACCACAAATAGACAGAATTGTATGATTTTTGATGATTTTATCCCCATCACTTCTGAAAGTGGAATATGCGCTTGACAAGGGTAATTATGATTTTTGTTTGATTTTTGTTGAAATTTAATATTTATATTCAATTGAGTTAAATGTTTGATTCATGTCTATCACTTCATCCCTATTTTTACAAAACTGTTATTCTTTTGCTGATAACAAAAGGGGGAGAGAAAAGTTAAGATTTTGTCAAATAGAATCAAGCAAAGGTCAAATAATTTTCAATTTGCATATAGGCTCATTTACATATTTTTATTTGTATGCATATATGTAGGGGAAGTATTGTGTAGAGAGGAGCATTTAAATAGGGGGAGCAAATTGAACGATCAAATGCATTTAATACATTCAAAATCTTAAATATATGTTTGTTATTATCAAAAGGGGGAGATTGTTGAATATCCGCTTTGCGCTTATATGATTTTTTTTTTGATGATAATAAACATATATACATTCGTTTAAATGTATTTGTTAATGTACTATTTTATTTTTCATAGAATAAATAAATATTTGCTGAATAAAATTAAATGACATGGAATTTGAATTCAAACGAATATATTATTCAAACAAATATTTATTACAATCTTGAATAGTACAATTTCATGCTCTCACTATACATATACAGTTTTGAATACATCACAATTCAATTTACATTTATAACCTCACTACATATCACTCACACTCGTATTTTGTCTTCAATTGCATTCCAGTCAGATTCCAACATCCGAGTAATCTGCAAAAATATTCTCAAACGCAGTAAAATTGAAAAAGAAATATTTTTGCAATATAAAATGAAATATGATTTTTGAAAATATGATTTGCCTCAGTTATTTGGGTTGTTCGTCATCATTTAAATTTGAATTTATCATACACGAACAACTTGTGACATACACAGTGTATTACTGTATATGCCACAAGGCCGTGCACGCCGATATATACACTTGATTGATTTACAGGGACAGGCGAGCACAGGTCAAACCCAAATGAAAAACCGGGTTCAACTCACGTGCAATAAATTCAAAAATATGACACGAGCACAAGGTCAAATCCGAGTTTTTGAAACTGGATTCAACACAAGGCCAAAAAAAAAAAATCAGCTGCAACATGAAGAGAGTCATATGTGCTAAGGTCAGACCAAACATGAAAGCTACATGAAGTATGCAAGTTCAACCTCTTCATTAAACAACCAAACCAACATGATACTGTTCAATATCCAAGACTCAAGAATGCATCACCATGACACAGTTCCAAACTATATAGAGCTGTGACAACCAAGAAGTCAACGAACAAGACATCAAGTGATACAAGGTCAGGGAAGCAACCAGAATGAAGCAGAGACAAGTAATGCATCAAAAGTACACAGCAATCATCAAGTAGTGTACATAATACAACTACAACAATGACCAAAAGTGTACAACAATGCAAGTGAAGACAAAACAACTCAAAGGCAAATGCATGTACAAAATGTAGTGAATGCAGACAGTAAACCAGTGTCAATATAAATGCAAGTGAATGCAACTCAAGGAGATAGTCGACCAACAGTATCAAACTCATGTATGCAACAGCAACAAAGAAACAGACATGAAGCAACAAACTACACAGCCAACATGACCCAAATGCCAAAGCTCAATGAAGACCACTAGTAAATGCAACTACAAGATGAATCATGAAGACTGCAAGAACATGAACATAGGATCAACACAGCCAAATGAAACACATCAAAGAAACTAGTCTCGACCAAATTCAGTAAGGCAATGCACAAGAGTGGTAACAAGTGCAACATACAAACAAGCATGCAACAGCAAGCATGCAACAGAGGTCAAGCATATATAGATGTGCAATGACAAAGTGGATCAAAATGAAACATACAAAATGCCCAAGTAAAGTTCACAGTGAAGATCATAAACCAACTGCAGAACCTCAAGTGACATGGTGAAGTAGTACAAAAGAGCAAGTGCAATTCGAACCAACATGGCCAAGACTACTGAAAACAACATGACAGCACTGCATCAATGCAAAATGGAATGAATGCAACATGGACTGCGCAAATTCAAGACAGCATCAAGTAGAGACCAAGTTCAGCAATGCAAACTACAAACCAACAGTACAAATATACAAACTATGGTGAATGCAGATACAACATGTCAAAGAATACTACAAGGCCAACATAGTGATCATTATCACTGACTCCATTAATCAAGACACAGCAGTGATCAGATGAATCATGAAATGCAACATCAAACCAGAGAATACATTACAGTGGTCATGAATGCAGTAACAACACCGCACCAGAATGCATCAAAAGCAAACAGAGAGCATATGCATCAACTACAAGCAGATACAACTCGACCAGTAACCAAGGCTACAAAGTTTAAGAAATCAATTGGCTGCAGTAAACACAATCAGTGAAGACAGAGTTCAACATCAAGGTCAATCAAGCCAAAAATTCATGTAATCAATCAAAGCCGAAGTCAAAATTGAACCAAGTCAGTATGTTGAACAAGTCAACAAAGTGAAAATTCATGAAATCAGTATTGTCAAAGTCAAACAAGTGTTCACCGTCATAGCCAAGAAAATTGACCACTAAATCAAATCAATACCGTGTAAATCAAGCTACCAAAAATACGAAATTGACAAACTCAGATCAATCCCAAGCATCAATACAAGATCGAACGACCATTGAAAAATTCAAATGAACGTATACGAACGCAAAAATAGGATTTCGAATCCTATATAAGCCCAATCATTATTGGCAAAATAATCATCGAGTTCAAGCATCAACCAGCAAAGCAAAAGGAGAAAAATACATACCGAAAAAGCAGAACGAATTCGATCCAAAATTGAAGAGCCGCAAGCAAATCAAAAGCATCGAAGCCTACTATCGAACTAGATCGAGCGGCACTTCAATTTTGCACAACCCTAGTTTGAATCGCAAGGAGCAAAACCAATTTGCAGAAACCCTAATTCGCAAAGAGGAACGAAAGAGAATCGGCCATATTTTCACAAGCAACAGGAAAGAGGAACGAGCTAAACAGTCAAAAGAAAAGGAATAAAAATATCCTTTTGTATTTTGGGCCGGTCACATTTACTTAAGGGTTTTTTAATTTTGGTTTAGGGTTGTTTAAGTGCTATTTGTTTTTGTTGTGCTTTTATTTTTCGAGTCAAAAGAATTTGTAAATCACCACCTAGGGTTTAGGTAGTGTCAGATTGTCTAGTTAGAATTAGTTCAGTGAGCAGGGTGTGCGAGTTTGCAAAATTCTATTGTAGGCGGGAGCAGAGTTTGCGAGTAAACGAAGCTCTATAGGCGGGAAGCAAAGTTTGCGAGTAAGCGAAACTCTATAGGCGGAGCAGGGTGTGCGAGCCTAGTAGAGTGTTTGTGAACGGGAGCAAATGTTTGCGAGCAGGGTGTGCGAGTCTAGTAGAGTGTTTGTGAGCGGGAGCAAATGTCTACGAGTCTAGTAGAGTGTTTGTAAGCGTGATACTGTTTAATTCTAATAGAAATCTGGGAATGCAGCAGTAGGCAGGGGTTGCCGAAGCTGGGTAAATTTTGTATGTGATTTACTTTACTGCATATTTCTTTCTGTAGTTTATTTCTGTGTTTAAATCGAGAAAATTTTGCTATAACCCTATTCACCCCTCCCTCTAGGGTTAATCTAGATCCTACAATTTTCCCACTACTAAAAGTCTTAGCTGCGAACATGAAGCTAAAGTAGCTACTTGGGGGTTTACATCAATTAATTTATCGTTTAGAAATATCTATCTGTACACTAATAGTCAACTGGGTCGCTACGTACTCGAATAGGTGATCCGGGTCAACTGCCAGCAGCTGGTTCCGAGGCTCAAGCCTAGTCTCGCGTTTGTCTCGGGTGATTCGAGTTTTAACTCAAAGTAGATTAGGTTTTGACTCGAAGTAAATTTTAAGTTGCTCGGGTAAACATTTATTACAGGTTTTTATCAACTTAACCTGTTCTGTTTGTAAATTTTAAAAATAAAGTTGAAATTTGTAAATCAAAAATTTAAACTAAGTTTTAAACCTGAGTTTGAATCTGAATTCAAGTAGTTTGAATCCTATTTTGAAATGATTTAAATTTTGAAATTTAAATTTGGTTTTAACAACTTTTAAGTGTAAAAGTATATTTGGTTTTGAATTTAAACTGAAAGTTTAAATTGTAAAATAGAGGTTTAAAATAAGTTTAGATCTAGTTTAAAAATCTGGAATTTGGGTTTGAGTTTCAGTTTTTAAAAATAAAATAAAGTTTTAATTTAAATTGTTTAACTATTTTAAAAAAATGATTAAAAGGTTTGAAATTTAAAATAAAGCTTAAATGTAAGTAAGTTTTGAATCTAAGTAATCTGGAATCAAAATTTGATATGTATTCCGGTTTTGAAATAAATGAAAGTTTTTAAATTTAAAATGATTTAAACAATCTTGTTTGTTAAAGTGTATTTTTAAATTGATTTGAATTTAAAAATGAATTGGGTTTTAAATTCTTTTAAACTTCTTTATAAAATGAACATTTCTTTAGCTTGTGAGATAAAAAGATTTTGAATTGTTTTTAAACTTTGTTGAGATAAATTTGTACTCATTTTAAAATCTTAAATTTAATATGTAGTTTAAAGTGAAATTTAAAGCAAATTTGAAAAAAAATTGTTTTTAAATGCTTTGATTAAGTAAGAAATGTTTATCTTAAGATAAATAGAATTTAATGATTGGATTCATTAAATTATTAAGTTAGCTAAAATGGATAATTAATTACTTAATTAACTAATGATATGGATGATTAATTAAGTAATTAAGAGTATTTAAATTTATTAATTAAGGCTTAAGATTGATTAATTAAGGGTAATTAATTTGTAATTAAGGGTTATTAATTAGGATATTAATTAATAATTAGAGATTAATTAATCAAGTAATTAATAATTAATTAAGTTACAGTTAATACTTAATTAATTAAATAATTAGGATTAATTAATGGATATAAAGATTAATTAAATTGAAATTAATAATGATAAAAGTAAGTTTAATTACTTAAGAAAAGTAATTAAAGAATTGTTAAAGATTAATGAAGGTCATTAACTAAGATTATTTAATAATTAATTAATGTGATTAATTTTAATAATTAATTAGATTAATTAATTAATGATAATCATTTATGAAATTGTTTATGTTTAATTACTTAATAGAATTAATTAATGAATTAATTACTTAATGTAATTAATTGGGTTAATGTGATTAGTTTAAGTTAATTAATTAAGTTTAATTAATTTAAACACTTGATGATTTGATAAATAATTACTTATTGTAATTAATGGTGTGCAATTACTTAGTGAGTAATTAATTGGTAATTACTGGATGTAATTAATGGAAGTGATTTGGATTAAATTACTTTGTAATTAATCAAGGGATTAATTGAGATAATTAATTAAGGGTAATTAATTTTTGAAATGAAGTAATTAAGGATAGTTAATTACTGAATGGGATTAATCAAGGGATTAATTAGAGAATAAATTAAGGAGTAATTTATTTAATGAAGTAATTAAGGGTAGTTAATTACTAGATGTTATTAATCAAGGGTGATTAATATATGTGGTTTAGTTGAAGATTAATTACTTAATGTAATTAATTCAAATAGAGAGATTAATTAAAAATGTAATTAGAAATCATGAATTAATAAAATTAATGATGTAAATTTAGAATTGATTAATTAAGGAATAATTAATAAATGAAGTAATTAATTAAATAAGGATTAGTGTAATTAATTTTAGTTAATTAATTGATTAATTAATTAAAAGTTAATTATTATAAAGGGTTAAGTATAATTAACTTGTGTAATTAATTTAAAGGCTAATTACTTATTGTAATTAGAAAATTGTTAATCCGAAATGATTAATTGAAATGATTAATGAGATGGTGATTAATTAATTGATTTGTAATTAATTAATGGTTAAGTTAAGCAGGATTATAAAGATGAAGTAATTAATTTAATTTATTTTAAATTAATTAGAGATGAAGTAATTAATTTAATTCATTTTAAATTAATTAGAGATAAAGTAATTAATTTAATTCACTTTAAATTAATTATAGATGGCGTGATCATTAAATCATTGCTTATGTATGAATGGATGATATTGGTTGCCTTGAATGGTTTGTAATCTCAGCTATGAGATGAGTAATGCTGTGTGATATGGATGCTTTGATTGCATTGGGATGATAATATGGATTATCTGTTTATAATGATGATATGGATTATCTATTTATAATGATGATATGGATTATCTATTTATGATGATAATGTTGATTATCTATTGTGATGTTGTGAATTATCTATATGTGTGTATATAGATAATGAGTTGAAATTGTTTTAAACTTTAAAACAACTTGGCCTCAAAAGATACGTTTTGGATTCGGTGAGACCGGGATCGGGTTTCCATATTTGGATATCCGAAAACCACATCGATCCAAATTAACGATAGGTCGTGAATTTCAAAAGAAGATGAAGATTCAGAGTGCAAGGGTTATCGTCGTTATCTCTAAGGGTGACTCCAAAATGAGTGTAACGAGATAATGCCTTCGGTTTCATTCGAACCCGAAACGAACTTGTATGGATTGAATGCTTTCAGAACATCGTTAGGTGGACGATGAGCATTCTAAGATAGATGTGTTCTATAAAGGTAATCATAGTCTCAAGCCTCATCAACCGGGAATGGCTTAAAAAGGGGAGGTGCAGCAAGGCTAAGTGGGTCATGCCCAAGTAGGACGAGATTTACCCCTGTCTAGATGTCCCTTTTATTTCGGCTGTGTGGTGCGGTTGCTGATAACAACTGCGGGGTGGTCTTGTTCGGAACTGTTCAGTAAGGAATGGTTCGACTTTGTGTTGCAGGGGATTGGGAGTAATCCTCAGTACGTTGATCTAGGCCACGTACTGTGACGGGCGGTACCCCGGTAGCCCTGCCATTTTATGGAATCTAAAATCCAATAAGTGCCATCGGTTTTGATTGTATTACCCACTATTGTGGCTAGTAGCTGGAATTTAATGAATATAATAATTTCGGCTATTTTTTGTTTACTTGAAAACCATAGACCTATTATAATATCATCGGATTTCCTATCAAATGTTTTGATTAGTGTAAGGTAAAAATTTTTCCATGTTTATGTGTGGGAAGTCTTACATGATACCTTTTCTTTCAAAGGTTTTTGAAAGTTAAGCAATCTTTAACCTGTTACTCACACCAGACCCATGTTCCGCCTCCATTGTCATCGAATGCACATAATATCAATAACTTGGTACATAGTGAATCGAACTAGGGCAAAAGGTAGTAGGTCGAGCCATAGGTTCCGATGGGGTCGAAGCATAACTTTTTTTTAAAGGAAAGATGTGCCTGTTTTACTTTCGAAGGATTTGCTTTCGACTTGGCTGGTTTTCGACTGAGTCAAATGTTTTAAAGGAATGGTTTTGAATGTGTTGCATATTTGTTTTAAGTGAATGCTTTTGAATGGTGTCGAAACCCGTAGTTGCCGCTTTTCCTACCTTTCGAAGTCGATTTTTTCGAAAGGCATACTTTGCTTTTAAAACTTAGCCACTTCTCCAATGCTTTCGGAAAGTTGGTTTCGACACCATTACTTATTTACTTGGGTATTTCTTTTGGAAGGGTGCTTTCGAATTAAATGTTTTAATGACCCTTTTGTTATGTTGAAGGTAGAACCAAAGGTTTCGAAGGAGTTAATTTTAAATGGTTTCAAAAGGTGTTTCCACATGTTTTAAATTGAATCTAATGCTTTCGAAAGGTTTGTATTTTATAAAGTTTTTGATGCTTTCAAAAGGTTTTAAATGAAGGCTTATATGGGGTAGTTCCCCAATGGTTCCGAAAGGTTTGAAAGGAATGGTTCTGAAAGGTTCCAAAAGGTCTGAAAGCAATGGTTTTCCAATGTTTTTGAAGGGCAAAGTTTAAAGTGTTTTAAAGATAGGATGTCTAAGGTTTATAGCTTTCGAAGGAAAGGTTTTTCAAGTTTTATCGAAAGGAAGAGTGAATGGTTTCGGAAGGAATGTTCTGGCTTTGAACCTAGGTTATAAAGAAGGGTTTTACTTGGTTTTGAAAGGGGTACTTTCAGTGGATTCAAAAAGGGTGCTTTCAAAGGTTTCAATGTTTTCACCAACAAAGATTCGAGTTAAGTATATATAACATGGCAAGGTGATTTTGAGTAAAACATGAGTATATGTGTTTTCCTTGTTTAAGTTTGGTTTAAAGGTTTTAAATCAAATTGAGATGAAAAGGTTTTCGAGCAAAATTTTGAGAAGATTACCCTAAGTAATATGACTCAGATATTAGAATACCATATGAGACTAGTATAGGGTGGCGCCCTACACATTAGCTATCAGCCCCAGCTAATTTTGTCCGAAATTCCCATGTGTAGGGCTTTGTCATAGATAAGACTAAAATGATGATTGCACACAGAAGGGAATATATATTTGTATACAGATAGGTTATTGGTGAGCCCACAAAACCATTAGGATCAGGTGACCCTAGGAGAAGACAAGTTAGGGACATATCGCCCAAAAGTGGAGTATCTAACAAATATGTTAGGGACATACCGTCCAGAAAAGGAGCATCTAAAAGGAATTAGATTATTTCATTTATATTGTCTGGTAGGCCCAAGTCAGCCAAATGTTACATGACAGTTCATTGGTTACCTGATATGTATGCTTACATGATAATGCTTTACAGTTTAACCAGTTTTGGTTGTAGGAAATGATTTGCAAAAGATATGTTTCGAAAGGATATTAATGAGGGGAAACCCATCACGCTAAGCGGCATGGTCTCACTTAATATCAAATAACTGAGATGTAAAGTACTATTCACACCAGACTTTATGTACGATTCGAAATTTATGTTTTTCTCCTTAAACTCTTGGGTGCTCAAAATCGATTTGAGTAAGCTAAGGGTTGAGGTTTATAGGTTTTAGTACGTTAGCGAATAAAGCTTCCGGTAATGAGCAGGTGGTTGACGGATAGCTACTTAGGAGTTGTTGTTGTCCTTTTAATATTCCGTTGTATTGTATTAAGTTAGTTACATGTCGCTCTAGGCATATTTTATAATAATTATATTTTATCTTTACCTGGGAACAATTATTGGACTATGTAATGGAATATGAAACTTGTTTTATGAAATGTAATCAAAAATGTTGCTTTGTTAAAATCTGTAATTTTGTTTCATATTCATGTGCTTCTGATATTATGGATACCATAAACATTACTGTGTTTGGTCATCAATATTTAATACCATGGATGATTACAGTATCTATAGCGCTTAACTTCGAGACTCTAGATAGAGGATGTTACAACTTAGTAATAGAGCATAGGTTTATGAAAAACTTTAAACTAAAAATGATTTTTGAAAACATTGCCTTAAGGAATGAGAGAAAGATTGGGGTTTAGGATAACGCTATGGTAACGTACTTGTATCTGCTATATATAAGTATACGCTATATCCCTAGTTTCCTATCTCTCCTAGGATATTTCTCTATATCTCACGGGGTTTGAATACAGATATGGATGCTGGAAGTGGAAGGGTGAATCTTGGTGGAAGCATCACCACAAATGGTAATGCCAGACTGAATTTAGAAGTTAGGCAACAGTGGGGAATGTTGGTGCTGGAGTCCTACAAGTAGATATGAGAGCTATGAATAACTTTTTCATGAATATGATGCAGGCGGGTGTTGCTGTTAGAATGGTTGTAGGAAACGTGGAAGTAGGAGTTCAGGAAGCTCCAGTGGTCAACAACTAGGCTAATTTGAGTAGAGATTATGCTAGGCTTGGAGAAAATCCATTTATTGGAACTGAAGATGCTATTGAGATGGAGAACTGGCTGCTACATTGTGAGAGGATCTTTGCCGACCTGAGGCTCAATAATGAGCAGAAGAAGAGGCTTGCTTCGAGATAGCTCCAAGGAGCAGCTTTATTTTGGTTGAATGGTGTGACGACTAGAGTGGATGAGGAAACAAAGATATTGGCTGAGTTTAGAAGGAGATTCCAAGAGATGTTCATGTCTGTGATGGCGTAGTCTGCTTTTCTCAGAAAATTTGCTGAGTTAGAGCAGAAAAAGATGTTTGTTTAATTGTATTCAAGAAGGTTTGAGGAGTTGGCTAGGTGTGGGTATGCTACCGTGGATGCTGTGATGAAGAGAAATGAGAATTTCATTAGAGGGTTGAAGCTTGAGTTGGCCAAGACTACATTACCTCATATTATGAATCTTTGTGATGTTGTAGTAGAGATAGCTTTAAGACATGAGGAGATGCATGCTTCTCTGGAAAAGAATAAGGCAAAAGAAGTCTATGTTGGGCAGAGTCAAAAAAGGAAGTTTTTTCATAAGATGGGCGCTCAGAAAGGTGGAGCGGCAAAGAAGGGAATGTATGAGGTTGTTTGCTTCAAGTGCGACAAGAAGGGGTATTTCGCTAATGAGTGTGTACTGGAAAGGCAAAGGAAGTGATCGGGAAGAAGAATATCAGATGCTTCAACTAAGATCAGATAATTCATTATAAGAACCAACGCAAAGAGCCTGCTAAGGACAGAAGGGACTAGGTATTTGCATTGGACCAAGCTACATCAGGACCAACAGTGCAGGAGAAAGGGAAGGCAGTGTTGGGAGGTACGCTTCTGATCCATATTATATCTATTAGCATTTTTGTTTGATACTGGTGCATCACATTCTTTTATGTCTCGTTATTTGGTTGATAAGCTTAAACAAGAACCCTCATACTTAGTTACTTCCTTAAGGGTTGCAAATCCAATAGGAGGGTATGTGACACTTGGGATGAAGTGTGACCATGTAGAGTTTGATTTGTTAGGTCATACCTTTGTTTGCAGTTTGCATGTGTTTGACTTTATAGGGTTCGAAATTATATTGGGTATGAATTGGTTAAGTACGATGCTAGGATATTTTGCAATGATAGGTAAATATCGCTTACACCCTGACTGTAGTGATCGAATTGTATATAATATAGAAATACTTAGTCGTGAGGTGAATGCTTTGTTAGGTGTTGTGGAATTAGAAGACGAGTTGGATAGAGTTTTCATGGTTAAAGAACTCGCAGATGTTTTTGAGCCTGTAATAGGATTACCACCAAAACATGTTATTGAGTTTCGAATAGAATTGGTGCCTGGAGCAGAACTAGTGAGTAGGCCACCAAGCAAGATGACACATGCTGTGATGAAGGAGTTGAAAGTGCAGTTGATGGATCTGGAAGGCAAGAATTTTATTAGACCTAATAGTTCACCTTGGGAAGCAACCTCGGTGTTTGCTAAGGAACCTGATGGATCATTTAGGATATGTATTGGTTAGCGTAAGTTGAATGAAAAGATAATAAAGAATCGATTTCCATTGCCAAGAATTGATTTGTTCAATCAGTTGAGTGGAGCCAAAGTATTATCTCAGTTGGATTTGACAACAGGTTTTCATCAACTTAGAGTAGTAGGGGATAGTATTCGTTTGACGACGTTTATAACTAGATATGGATCGTACGAATAGTTAACTATGCCGTCTGGACTAACTAATGCACCGACATTCTTTGTGGATTTGATGAACCGAATTTTCCGAGAGCATTTGGATATATTCGTGTTGGTCTTCATAGGAGATATTTTGATATACTCTAAGGATGAAAAAGAGCATGAAATTTATCTTAGAACTATGCTTGAGATGTTAAGGTAGCATCAGCTGAAGGAAAAATTTTCAAAGTGTTATTTCTGGAAGAAGGAAGTGAAGTTTCTTGTTCATGTAATCTCAAAGAAAGGATTGTCCGTAGATCCAACTAAGATTGAAGCGTTGAATATTTGAAAGAGTCCCAAGACATTGACTGAGATAAAGAGTTTTCTTGGATTAACTGTATATTATCGGATGATCATAAAGGATTTTTCACGGATAGCGGCACCGATGGCCAAACTAATGCAAAAAGATGTGAAGTTTGTGTTGACCGATAAGTGTGAGGAAGAATTCCAGAACTTGAAACACTTATTGACCCATGCACCTGTATTAGTTGTTCTAAAAGGGAATCAAGATTTCGTAGTCTATACATATGTGTGTGGAACTGGATTAGGAGCTGTGTTTATGCAAAGAGGTAAAGTGATTGTCTATGCTTCTCGACAGCGTAGACCACATGAGGTTAGATATTTGATGCATGATTTGGAGTTAGCTGCAGTGATATTTGCATTGAAGATATGGAGACATTACCTTTTAGGAGAGCGATTTGAGTTATATACGGATCATAAGTCGTTGAAGTATTTGTTCACCCAAAAGGAGCTAAATACGGGACAACTGAGATGGTTAGAGTTATTGTTGCTTATGATTTTGGAATTGAGTACACGCCTGAAGAAGGTAATAAAGTTGTGATGCGCTTAGCAGAAAGCATCAGAATGTAGTGTTGGCAATGATAGCGGAGTGGAAAGATTTGAAGCGTTGTCAACTTGCAGAGTGCAATGGAGATCTACAGTTAGGCCTAATGGAGGATCTGTTGTGTTGTCTTGTTTAGAAGTTCGACTAGTTATGATTGAAAAGATTGCTTCTAAACAGGAGGTGGATCCAATATTAGTTGAATGAATCAAGTAGTTAAGGGATGGAATGAAGAACGATGACTTAAAAGATTTCGATCACCAGAATGGATGGTTGAGAAAGAAAAGAAGATTATGTGTTCCAAAAGTGGGAGACATTAGGAAGAAAGTTTTGGAGGAATGCCATCTCTTGAAGTTCACCATTCATCCAGAAGTATATGAAGTGAAGTTTCTACTCGGAAGGAATGAAGAGGGATGTTGGCTTATGGGTGAAGCAGTGTTTGAACTGTCAATAGGTAAAAGCCGAACACCAGAAGCCAAGTGGGTTGCATCAGCCATTGTATATTTGGGTATGAAAGTGGGATTCTATTTCTATAGATTTCATAAATGGGATGCCAAGGTCAAATAGAGGAAATGAGAGTATGTGCGTCATAGTTGACAGATTAATCAAGAGCGCACATTTCATTCCAGTTAAATCAACTAGGACGACACCTGTTTTGGCTAAGTTATTTATGAAGTATATAGTTAGACTTCATGAAATTCCTAGTAGTATAGTAAGTGATAGAGATTCTTTGTTCACTAATGAGTTCTAGAAGAGCATGGAGGAGTTTTAGGAACCAAATTGAGATGCGTACCGCTTACCATCCACAGATCGATGGGTAAACAGAAAGAGTTAACAAAGTCTTGGTAGAATTGTTAAGTGCTTGTGTGTTAGATTTTAGGGGATTATGGGAAGACCACCTATACTTATTCAAGTTTTCTTATGACAACAGTTATCAGACTTGTATAGGGATGGCACCGTTTGAAGCTTTGTATGGTTCGGTCTATTGGTTAGAGACAAGGGATTAGTTGGTTCTTGGTCCAGTTTTGGTTAGAGAAGCTGCAGAGAAGATTGAGTTGATTCGAGCTAGGATGAAAGAAGCTCAGTCTAGGCAGTAAAATTATGATGATAGAAGATGGAAAAACTTAGAGTTCTCTATGGGAGATAATGTGTTTATTAAGGTGTCACCGATGAAGGGTGTGATACGATTTGGGAAATCAGGGAAGTTGGCACCGAGATTTGTAGAACCATTTTGTAGGATCTATTTCACCCAAGAGGGGGATGAATTGGGTGATACTATTAATTATAAAAATTTAATGCGAAAGTTTATACAAAATTATTATAACACAGATATATCAGAACAATAGCAACACAGATAATAGCAAAATAATAAATGTAGAAATAGAACGACACAGAATTTACCCAGCTTCGGCAAAACCCTGCCTACGTACTGCCCAAAGGTTTCTACTAGAAATTAAACAGTCAGACGCTTACACATGTAAACTCGCAACACCCGCTATCGACTAACCTTAACTCTACGCTCAAAACACTGTCACAACTCAGCCACTGAGTTGTGAATTCTTGAACTACACCATCGTAGCTCATCCCCTAGTCACATGACTAGAAATTACACAAGTTTAAAAGGAAAATACAAAATTAAAAAACAAATTAAAAATCAAAACCCTAATTTTATACTAAAGCCCACTTAGTATAAGTCGGCCTAAAATAAATTATCACTAAAAAATGCGGCCCTGTTATCTCTTTTATTTCATTGCTCTATTTTGCTCTGTAAAATGCCGGCCTTGTTCTTTTGCTCGTTCCTATTTTTCTTTGCTCGAAATTAGGGCTTTGAGAAATTTTTGAAGCCGCCGACTTATGTTTATTGATCGAATAGATGATTGTACGTTGCTAACTCTGTCGATCGACCGTCTCTTAATATGCGTTTGGCTTCTTCAAAATTATCGAGCTTGATTGTTTAAAAAATGATATGTGATTTTCCTTTTTCGATATGCTTATGCTCGATTTGATTCGAGTTGAATGATTATTTTCTCTGTTGCTTGAACTCGAATACTTCCTTAGGCCGATGATGATTTGGATTTTATAGGATTCGAATTCCTATTTTTTCGTCCGTATAAAATCATTTGAATTCGTCACTGCTATGCTTTGGCCATTCGATTATGTTTGATTACCTAAGATGATTGCTGACTTCTTCAATTTCATATATTTTGTTTACTTGCTGGTCACGACTTTGGTTTCGACTTCCTTGCCCACCACGGTATTGAATTCTTTGACTTCGGTCAATTGATATTGTTAAAATTTGAACTTGTTTGATTGCTTGATTGCCACGGCTTTGATTCTGAACTGTTGATCTTTCCTTCGTCATTACGGTTGTGGATTTCTGGCATTTCAACTCTAATTTGAAACTTGTAAGACATACTTGACTTGTTCACTGTATTGCAGTTTCTAGTCTGTTTTTGTTAGTCTTGAGTTGTTTGTCTTGCTCTTGACCATTGTCTTTGTTAACCATTTACGTGTGTTTGCCTGTAGTGTTGCTTTGACTTTGATCGTTCGATCACTGTCCTTGACTCACTGCATATTGAAGACTTTAACATTGTCAGGTTTGTGTAATGAGTTGTTGTCTTGTACATGAATTGGTCTGTACTTCATGTTGTTTGTATATATGTATACAAGTGTGCATGCATTTACTTCACTGTTCATTATTCTGCACCACTTGTATACCATCTGGTGCTTGTTGTTTATATGATATGCTAGCCTGAGTTATGTAGTTCACGTATTTATTCCTTTATGTGGTAGCTGGACTTGATCTTCTTCCATGTTGGCTTCATGTGTATAGTTGCCTGGTCTTTGTTTTCTAGTCTGATGGAGTGTGACTATGCCTGTTGTCTTTGGCTTCACTGTGCATATATATGTATGTACGTACGTACGTACGTACGTACGTACGTATGTATGTATATGTTGTCTGGTTTGGATTTGTGGCCTTTATTGTTGAGGCAACACTTATGCATTTGATATTTGAGTCTGCATTGTTTAACTTGGTTAGTCTACACTTATATACTTCATGGTTGTTGTTGCTTCTGCCTGTTAGACTTGAAGTCTAGTGGCTTTACTCTGGCATTTGAGCTGGTTGCCTCGAGTATGTTCCGTTCACCACTGTTGCATTGATTGATCGATGTATATATGTGCATGCTTCTCTGAACTTATGTTGATTTGGAACTTCATCATTTTTTTGCTCCTTGATGTTCTGGATTAGTGCAGTTTGTTATTTGAGTCGTGTTGCGGCTAAAACTTTGAACTGTTACATGTGTGCTCGACTTTGGGTTTGCATATGAACTAGTTCATGACTTGTTGTTGGTTCTAGGTACACCGTGACTCGAGTTTGCTTGCATCTGTATCAATCCATATCATCACTTTGATATTGATGTCCGGTCCCGGTCGAGTTGGATTGTCTAGCCTCTGTTTTCATGTGTACGACTTGAACTTTGGTCGAGGCTTGATTTATATGTCTTGACTATTTCATTTGAATTTGCACCTGTGTTGAATCCAGCTTGTAGCTTGGGTTTGACCTTGTGCTCATGTTGTGACTTTATTTATTTAACTTGAGTTGAACCCGGCTTTAGATTTGGGTTTGACCTTGTGCTCACTTGTCCCTATAACTTTATCAAGTGTATATCGGTGCGCACGGCCTTGTGGCATATACAGTGATACACTGTGCATGTCACTAGCTGTTCGTGCATGATGAATTCAAATTTAAATGATGACAAACAACCCAAATAATTGAGATAAATAATATTCTCAAAATTCATTTTATTTTACACTGCAAAGATTTATATTTTCAATTTTACTGTGTTAGCATATATTTTTGCAGATTACTTAGATGCTGGATTTAATCTGGAATGAAGTTGAAGATAAATACAAGTGAATGAGCGATATGTAGTGAGGACATTTGTAAATTGAAATATATTGTAATTGCAAAATGTATATCTATAGTGAGAGCTCAAATTTGTACTATTCAAAATTGTAATAAATATTTGTTTGAATACAATATCTGCTTGAATTTAAACTCTGTGTTATTTATTTTATTCAGCAAATATTTATTTAACCTGTGAAAATAAAATAGTACATTAACAAATATATTTAAATGAATATATATATATATATATATATATATGTTTGTTATCATCAAACAAAAATCATATACTCGCATATTCAACAATCTCCCCCTTTTGATGATAACAAACATATATTTAAATTTTGAATTTCTTAAATGTATTTGTTTATTCAAATTGCTTCCCCTATCTGAATGCTCCCTCTCTACACAAAGCTCTCCTTCCATATGTGCATAAAAATATGTAAATGAATGAATGAACTTAGATGCATCTAGAAAATAAAATATTTGACTTTTATTTGCCAAAATTTAACCTTTCTCTCACCCTTTTGTTATTAGCAAAAGAGTAATAGTGTTAGAAAAATAGAGACAAAGTGAAAGATATTAATACAACATTACAACTCAATCGAACATAAATATTAAATTTCAATAAAAAAAATCAAATAAAAATCACAAATACTCTGTTTGACGCGTATTCCACATAAGAATGATAGAAATAATGTCAACATATAAAACCATATAGTTGATCTATTTGTGGTATGTTTATATCAGGAATTTGAATATCTACTAACCATACATAACCATTAGGACTTTTAAATGAGATTAGTAGTATTCCAATTTTTTTTAATAAAAAATGAATTCAAGTATCTTCTAACCATGCATAACCGTAAGGACTTTTAAATGGGATTAGAATCAACTTGTTTATTTAATAAATCAATTTTGATATGTGTTCCATACATGCATAACCGTGAGGACTTTTAAATGAGCATGGAAGCACATAATCAAAAATTCCAAGTAATTCACCCATGCATAACCGTGAGGACTTTTAAATGAGACTGAATACTTTGGATTTTTTTAAAACAAATAGAAAAATGTAAAATGAACGATTTTTTGTTTAAAATACAACATATTGACATACTATATTGGATTTTGATGAGTGATGGTAGATAGAAATATGATAGAAATAGAGATGGTCATGAAATTTTTACCGACAAAAAGTTTTTATAACTCTTGTTCAAATTTCTAAAGAAATTTACTAATTATACCGTCTCAAGTTATAATATATGATTAATATCAATACTCATCATTTTTCAATCACTATTTATCTTTTCGATAATTAGTAGGGAGTCAGATTAGTCAATGTAATCATTTAAAATCAAATCCAAAAAATAATTATAAAATCAAATCTTCTAAGATGACTGATCTGAAACAAAGTTAAAAATTATTTTCTAGAAGGGGTTTTATAAAAAAAAATTGCTTTTTGAAAATTATTTGAATTGAAAACTATGCAGATATTTTCTTATAAAAATGATGCAGGTACTGAACGTCTCACATAAATCACGTTCCACTAGTAATTTTTCTACCAATTAGATTACCAGTGTAATCTGCGTCTGAATTTTTCTTTCACTCGAGATTATTATTAATTGAATGTTACAGACCAGATCATGAAGTGTGCAACAATTTCTTGAAGACCCTTTTAAATGAAATTCTTTTCAATTTTAATTGAAGCCGTGTAAATAAACAAAAACCATGAATATAGAGTCAGCCAACTGTATCATCATCAACCAATAGAACACCATAATTAATCAAATTAATCTATATGAAGTATTTCAAGGATTGTAGTGTTCTCAGCATAAAAGAATAATTGGCCAACAATTTTGAAAAAGTTAGAATCATTATCATCAATTATTTCTTTATCAATAACTTGCTGAATTAAGTCAAATTAAGGTGCAGATTTTCACATATATCGTTAAAGATATCTTTACCTGTTTTACCTTTACAATAATTTTTCGTTGTTGCCCGTTGTGATTCTGTCACCTTTGTACTAGGCTAAGGAACTTTTATTTGTTGCCCGTTGTGTCCCAAGAACAGCCAGAATCTAACTAACACAGTTGTTGTTCCTTAGCCTGCCACCACACCTACATATTAAAAGATTTTTGTGACCTATTTGTTTCTATAGGTCTGTGGTTGTTAGTGGTAGCAGATTTTGAAAAATATGTTTGTGGAGACCCAAAACTATTTATATGCGTTCCTTTTGGCATCAAATTTTTTTGACTTTCAAAGATTTTATATTTGTGCCTTTTGGAATCCAAATTGTATAGTTTTCACGTGTTTGGGTCTATACCGACAATTTTTTTGATTGTGTTCAATTTTTCTACAAATTGTGCACTCGGATTTGATTTTATTAATTTTTCTTTTAACAGGTTCAGATTGATTATATCCAAGTTCTTGGCTAACTGTATTAACAGTTTGTTTCCCTAGTAGCATATTCAACGATCTTTCGCTTTTGGAAAATTTTCCTAAAGTAGTTGACAATTATTGAACTTGTATTCTGAGAGATTCATTTTTATTCAATATTTGTGTCCAGTTTTTAATTGAATTTTCTCTTCTAGTATTTTCACTCTCTTTCAAAATCAGAATTTCATTTTCAAGCGATTTAATTTTAATTTTTGATCTTTTAGTTTCTTCTTCAAATGTTAGACACTTATCACACTTAGGGATCGTACTTTGATAGTTTTTAACTAATTGGTCAAGTTATTTATTTGATTCTTTCAAAGTATCTCTTTGTGATTTAATTTTAGCGTATTTCTCCCTAAGTCTTTCAAAACAGCCATTTACTTCGTCGAAATATATAAGTAGTTGTGAGTGAGAAAGTTTTGATACCTCGCTTGGCTCGTCATCATCGCTATTAGTTATATCACCTCTAAAGCACAGATCTGCTTTCTCACTCTCACTGCTAGTGCTATTATAATTATTATCGCTTTTATTCCACATGGCTGTAGAATTTATCCTTTTTAATTTCTTTTCTTGTTCATGTTGATTTCGAGGATAATTAGGCTTGATATTACCGGGTTTATTGCACTTGTGACAAATGATCCCATGTTCTTCTGAGTTGTCTAGTGCTTTGTTTATTCTGCTTTTCAATTGTTGATTTGGAGCTGGATTTCCATATTTATGGTTCCACTTTTTGAATCTCTTTATTAGTCGTGCCAACTCAGCTGCTTCATCATCATCATCCTCAACACTACTACTTTTTACCAATCCTATTAAGCTCGTTTCTTTAGCTGAGTTGATTGAGGATGATTTCTCATTGCTGTTGACTTTTGCATCATATATTACATTAAAAGTATTCCAATTTTCCTGTGCATTTTCACAATGAGAGATAAAGTTAAGATTATCTTGATTAATATGAGAATATATTATATGCATAGCAAGAGCATTAATCGAGATAATTTTTCGTCTGCTATATCACACCCATTTTCAATAATATCCCAACATCTAATACTAACAGATTTTAAATAAAATTCCATTTTTAATTTCCAATTCAAAAAATCTGTTTTGTCAAAAATAGGAGGGATAATACTAGACTAACCCTCAGCAAAAGTAGCCATTTTAAAAATTCAAATTTGTAATAAAAATTGGTCTTTGAAAAATCAAACTTTTTAAAACAAAAATGGCTTTTGTTCCTAGCTCTGATACCTCTTGTAGGATCGATTTCACCCCAGAGGAGGGGTGAATAGGGTGATACAATTAATTATAAAAATTTAATGCGAAAGTTTATACCAATTTTTTCAACAAAAATATACCAGAACAATAGCAGCATAGATAATAGCAGAATAATAAATGTAGAAATAGAACGACACAGAACTTACCCAACTTCGACAAAACCCTACCTACGTGCTGCCCCAAAGGTTTCTACTAGAAATTAAGCAGCCAGACGCTTACACACGTAAACTTGCGACTCCCGCTATCGACTATCATTAACTCTATGCTCAAAACCCTATCATAACTCAGCCACTAAGTTGTGAATTCTCGAACTATACCACCGTAGCTCGTCCCCTAGTCACACCACTAGAAATTACACAAGTTTAAAAGGAAAATAAAAAATTAAAAATCAAATTAAAAATCAAAACCCTAATTTTATACTAAAGTTCACTTAATATAAGTCGGCCCAAAATAAATTATCACTAAAAAAATGCGGCCCCATTATCCCTTTTATTTCGTTGCTCAATTTTGCTCTGTAAAATGTCGGCCTTGTTCTTTTTCTCCTCTTCTTCTTTGCTCGAAATTAGGGCTTTGAGAAATCTTTGAAGCCGCCGACTAATGTTGATCGATCGAATAGATGATTGTACATTGCTAGCTCCGTCGATCGACCGTCTCTTGATATGCTTTCGGCTTCTTCAAAATTGTCGAGCTTGATTGTTTAAAAAATGGTATGTGATTTTTCATTTCCGATATGCTTATGCTCGATTTGATTCGAGTTGAATGATTATTGTTCTCTGTTGCTTGAACTCGAATACTTTCCTAGGCCGATGATGATTTGGATTTTATAGGATTCAAATTCCTATATTTTCGTTCGTATAAAATCATTTGAATTCGTCACTACTATGCTTTGTCCATTCGATTTTGTTTGATTGCTGACTTCTTCAATTTCGTATATTTTGTTGACTTGCTGATCATGGCTTTGGTTTTGACTTCCTTGGCCACCAGGGTGTTGAATTCTTTGACTTCGGTCAATTGATATTGTTAAAATTTGAACTTGTTTGATTCCTTGATTGCCATGGCTTCGATTCTGTACTGTTTGATATTTCCCTGGTCATTACGGTTGTGGATTTCTGGCATTTGAACTCTGATTTGAAACTTGTAAGACCTACTTGACTTGTTCACTGTATTGCAGTTTCTGGTCTGTTTTTGTTTGTCTGGAGTTGCTTGTCTTGCTTTTGACCATTATCTTTGTTAACCATTCACGTATGTTTGCCTATAGTGTTGCAGTCTTTGACTTTGATTGTTCGATCACTGTCCTTGACTCATTGCATATTGAAGTCTTCAACATTGTCACGTTTGTGTAATGATTTGCTGTCTTGTACATGAATTGGTCTGTACTTCATGTGGTTTGTATATATGTATACAAGTGTGCATGCATTTACTTCACTGTTCATTATTCTACACCACTTGTATACCATCTGGAGCTTGTTTCATATATGATATGCTAGACTGAGTTATGTAGTTCATGTGTTTATTCCTTTATGTGGTGGTTGGACTTGATCTTGTTTCATGTTGGCTTCATGTGTATAGTTGCCTGGTCTTTGTTTCTGGTCTGATGCAGTGTGACTATGCATGTTGCCTCTAGCTTCACTGTGCATATATATGTATGTGTGTGTTGTCTGGTCTGGATTTGTGGCCTTCATTGTTGAGGCTACACTTGTGCATTTGATATTTGAGTCTGCATTGTTTAACTTGGTTGGTCTGCACTTATATACTTCATGGTTGTTGCTACCACTGCTTATTAGACTTGAAGTCTGGTGGCTTCACTTTGGCATTTGAACTAGTTGCCTTGAGTATGTTCCGTTCACCACTGTTACTGATTGATCGATATATATATATATATATATATATATATATATATATATATATATATATATATATATGCGTGCGTGTGTGTGCGCGTGTGCGTGCTTCTTTGAACTTATGTTGATTTGGAACTTCATTACTTTGTTGCTCCTTGATGTTTTGGATTAGTGCAGTTTGTTATTTGAGTCATGTTGCAGCTGAAACTTTGAACTGTTACATGTGTGCTCCAGTCTAGGTTTGCATATGAACTGGTTCATGACTTGTTGTTAGTTCTAGCTACACTGTGACTCGAGTTTGCTTGCATCTGTATCAATCCATATCATCACTTTGATATTACAGTCTGGTCTTGGTCGAGTTGGATTGTCTAGCCTCTGTTTTCATGTGTACGACTTGAAATTTGGTCGAGTCTTGATTTATATGTCTTGACTATTTCATTTGAATTTGCACCTGTGTTGAATCGAGCTTGTAGCTCGTGTTTGACCTTATGCTCGTGTCGTGACTTTATATTTATTTAACTAGAGTTGAACCCGGCTTTTGATTGGGTTTGACCTTTTGCTCACATGTCCCTGTAACTTTATCAAGTATATATCGGTGTGCATGTGGCATGTACAGTAATATACTGTGCATGTCACAAGCTGTTTATATATGATGAATTCAAATTTAAATGATGACGAACAACCCAAATAACTGAGGCAGATAATATTCTCAAAATTCATTTTATTTTACACTGCAAAAATTTATATTTTCCATTTTACTACGTTAGCGTATATTTTTGCAGATCACTTAGATGCTGGATTCAATCTGGAATGGAGTTGAAGATAAATACGAGTGAATGAGCGATATGTAGTGAGGACATTTGTAAATTGAAATGTACTGTAATTGCACATTGTATATCTATAGTGAGAGCTCAAATTTGTACTATTCAAAATTGTAATAAATTTTTGTTTGAATAAAATATCTATTTGAAGTTAAACTCTGTGTTATTTATTTTATTCAGTCAATTTTTATTAATCTGTGAAAATAAAACAGTACATTAAAAAATGCATTTAAACGAATATATATATATATGATTATTATCATCAAACAAAAATATATACTCGTATATTCAACACATTTCCTATTATAGAGTGGATCAGGAAACTCGCATATAGAATACAATTACCGAGCAGTTTGACAGGAATCCATGATGTTTTCCATGTTTCTCATCTAAAGAAGTGTATTAGAGATCTGTAGTCTACTATAGTATCGACTGTGTTAGATAACTTAGTAGTAGAGCCGGACTTGCTATAGTTAGAACGTCGATTCGTATAGCCGTGAGAGATGAGAAGCGGCTAGGAACAAGACAGTTAGACTAAGAAAGTCTAGTAGAGCGGCAATGAGAAAGACTGTACTTGGGGAACTTGGCAGGATTAGAGACGCTTACCCTGATTTGTTTGATGGTATGCTTTATCTTTTTGATTGATTTGTTGTATACCTTATCATAATATCGAGGAAAAAATTCTTTAAGGAGGGCAGTCGATAATGACCCTAATTTTAGTAAAATTATTTAGGATATTTAGGTAGCTAAATTAAATAAAATGATGTGATGATTAGGGGATTGAGATTTGTGTTTAAACTAAGGAGTGATCGTGCCATATACAAATGAACTAAACAATAAAATGTTAAGACAAATAGATAAAAGGCAATATAAGAATAAGGCACTTCCATATACCCTAAACCCTTAGCCTCATCATTCTCACGTTCATTCTGTATTCACAAAACAAAATACAAGTTAGAGGCTGGCCGCTATTAAGAAAAGCAAAGAGAAGATTTCAAGAGGAAAAGCTTAAGCAACTTAATTAAGATCACATCTCAAATCCTCAATCTCAAAGCTAAGGTGAATAATGACTACATCTTATTTTTCTTATTCTTTTCGTTTATAAGACGAATCCAAAGTATTTTGGATGATTATCCCATGTTTTTGAATGATTAAATGTTTATATATGCATGTTGATGATTTATTCTTATTCATATAGGATTTATGATATATTTTAATGTGAAAATCCTATTTAATGACATCCAAATGTCTTACGATTTTAGATTTAGACCAGAAATGATATTTTAGATACGCGTTTCAATTTTCATAATTTCCTGAATTAATGTGGATTTTATATTAATTTTCTAGTAAAGGAAATGGTCAATTGGGTCTAAAATTATTTACGGTTAAATAATATACGATTTGGGTCTAAAATTAAAATATGTTAGAAAACAAATTAAAAATGATTTTTTGAAATTTTGGTAGAATTTTCTAAGTGTTTTCATGAATATATAAAATTATTTAAGGTGCGAGACCGAAATGTTTTATATATTTATAAAAGGAGAAGGGGTATTATATAAATAAATTAAATGGCTTACTTTTGAAATGTTGGCAGCACTTTTAGAAAAAGAAAATCCGCAACCAATTAGATTTTCAAAAATAAGGCAGGTCAATTGAAAAGATCACTTTAAAAGGCTAAAAATAAGTTTAAACATGCTTTTTCAATGTTTCACTACTTTCGGCCTCAGGGGTTTCGACTTAGTAGTTCTGCCTCCATAGCCATCGAAACCAATGAACATAGCATCAATAACTTGGTACAAACTGAATTGGACTAGGAAAAGGTACTGGGTTGAGACTATAGGTTTCGATGGGGTCGAAGAATGACTTCGTTTTAAAGGAAAAATGCGCCCGCTTTGCTTTCAAAGGATTTTCTTTTGACTTGGTTGGCTTTCGGCTGAGTCAAATGTTTCAAAGAAATGGTTTCAAATGGGTTGCGCCTTTTTTAAGTGAATACTATTGAATGAGGTCGAAACCCTTAGCTACTGCTTTTCCTACCTTTCGAAGACAACGATTTCAGAAGGTATACTTTGTTTTAAAACTTGGCCACTTCTCCATTACTTTCGAAAGGTTGGTTTTGATACCATCACATCTTTACTTAGGAATTGCTTTCAAAAGAGTGCTTTCGACTTAAATGTTTTAATGACCCTTTTCCTATGTTGAAGGTAGAACCCAAGGTTTTGATGGAGTTAATTATAAATGGTTTCAAAAGGTTTTTCCACATGTTTTAAATTGAATCCAATGCTTTCGAAATGTTTATTGCTTACAAAGGTTTTGATGCTTCCAAAACATTTTAAATGAAGGTTTTGAAGGGGTGTTTCCCAAACGGTTTTGGAAGGTTTGAAAGGAATGTTTCCAATAGTTTCAAAAGGTTTGAAAGGAATGGTTTTCCAATGTTTTCAAAGGAAAATGTTTGAAGCATTTTAAAGATAAGATGTCCAAGGTTTTATAGCTTTCGAAGAACAGGTTTTTCAAGTGTTTTCAAAAGGAAGATTAAATGGTTTTGAAAGGAATGTTTTGGCTTCGACCTAGGTTATAAAGAAGGGTTTTACTTGGTTTCGGAAGGGATACTTTCAATGGATTCGAAAGGAGTACTTTCAAAGGTTTAAATGTTTTCATCAACAAAGATTTGAGTAAAGTATATACAACATGGCAATGTGATTTTTAGTAAAGCATGGAGTATAGGTATTTTCCTTGTTTAAGTTTTTTTTTAAAGGTTTTAAATCAATTTTGTATGAAAAGGTTTTCAAGGAAAATTTTGGGAAGATTACCCCAAGTAAAATGACTCGGATGTTAGGATACCAGATGGGACTGGTATATGATTGTGCCATATACATTAGCTATTAGCCCTAGCTAATTTAGTCCAGAATTTTAGCGTATAGGGCTTTGTCACAAGTAAGACTAAAATAATGATTACACATAGAAGGGAATATATATTTGTATACACATAGGCTATTGGTGAGCCTGCAAAACCATTAGGATTAGGTGACTCTGGGAAAAGATAAGTTAGAGGCAGACCATCCAGAAGAGGAGCATCTAATAGGTGTTAGATTATTTCATTTATATTGTCTGGTAGGCCTAAGTCAGCCAAAGGTTAGTAATTAGCCAAAACAAACTATAATGTTCAGACAGATAGTTCATTTGTTATCTGATATGTATGTTTACATGATAATAATTTAGAGTTTCAGCCAGTTTTGGTTGCAGGAAATGATTTGCAGAAGAAATGTTTTAAAAGGATATTAGTGAGGGGAAAACCGTTCTGCTAAGCAGCGTAGTCCCACTAATATCAAATAATCGAGATGTAAAGTATTATTCGTACCAGGCTTTATGCGTGACTAGAAGTTTATGATTTCCCCTTAAAGTCTCGGGTGCTCAAAATCGATTTGAGTAGGCTAAGGGTTGAGGTTTACAGGTTTTAGTAGGTTCACAGATTAAGCTTCCAAAGACAAGCAGGTGGCTGACGAATAGCTATTTAGGAGTTGTTGTTTTCTATTGTTTAGTCTGTTGTGTTGTATTAAGTCAGTTATGATTATATAGTACTCTGGTCAACCAATGAGGCATCATCATATGTCGCTCTTACCGTATTTCATAATAATTATATTCGATCTCTACTTGGGAAGCAATTATGGGATTATGTAATGGAATATGAAACATGTTTTATGAAATGTAATCAGAAATGTTGTTTTTGTAATATCTGCAATTTTGTTTCATATTCATTGCTTCTGATATTATAGATACCATTAACATTATCGCATTTCGTCACCGAAGGTTAATACTGTGGATGACTGCAGCATCTGTAGCGCTTAGCTTCGGGCCTCCAGTTAGGGAATGTTTGTGTGTGTATATATAAAACAAAGGGATTCTGGAAGAGATTGGAAGGCTACGAATCCATTTGAGTAAAGCTAAGGCTAGTCTGTGAGTGGAAACCTTAGTATTTCTTTTCAATATTTGTTTAGTTTATTACTTTTGGATTTGAATGTGCCTTAGGGGTTTGGAATTTGGAAAATATGATAAATAAAATCCACTAAAATTCCTTTTTATTTCGAACTGTCAATGCTATGTTGATATTATCAATTATTTACATTAATTTAATGGAATTTCTTTCGTTTACACCGTTTTTGATAACTTCATAGTCTATTCCACTTCTTCTTCTTCTTAGGGTCAAATAGTGATCCCTCAATAAAAAAAGAGTTTTAGATTTCGAATTCTATTCATAGTTTACACCACTTGTTCTTATCTATTTCTTTGTAAAAAGAGGAGTTGAATAGACTATGGGGTTTAATATGCAACTCTTATAGTCTAAGATGTCCTATTGAATTGGTGTAATAAATTGAGTTTTTATTTTATTTACAAGTCTGTTATTATAGTTTTGGTTATGAATATTTATTCCTTATTTTGGACATTAGAATTTCATTAGATCTTGGAAAATTGAAGAAAAAGGACTTGTAATAATAATTGTTAGGGAATTGACATTTAACGCTAGTTTAGAGGGTAAAATACGTGTTTTTATAACTTAATAGACGTGAATATTTATTTATTCCTATTTACGTAATTAACATATAACTGTTGCATATATGGCATAGTTAATAAGGCATTTATTTACATTTATTTCCACCATCAGGAAGATAATTGATTTTGAGGCGAAAATAAGAGGAAACTCTTATATAGCCTAATTATTAGTTTAAGGAATAATAAGAAAGATTCCTTATAAGGCCTTATTTATGAAACGGTGAGATGATTATGTGTGTGTGTGTGTAGAGTAATTAAATTATGGCTACGTCATATGGATGTGAGGTCATAGAGTTACATGATAGAAATTTGTCCTTCACTATGATAGAAATTTGTCCTTCACTATGATAGAAATTTGTCCTTCACTATGAGGCAACCTGTAACAAATCACAATTCTGCCCCTTTTGAATCAACAATAAACCACATATGTCCAACTCAAATTGTATGAAAGACAGAACCTAAAGGGTAATAAAGAAAAATATACAGAACAGAATCTCACACCACCGGAATAATATATAATATTGAACAAATATCTTTACGGCGGAAAACATTTTAAAATACATATATCAGTGTCTAACCTGAATTCAGCTTGGATGTTATAAACGTTTGTCCTTAAGATTGCTGAAAAATATCAAACTAAAATTAAAAAAATTACAACAGATAATAGAATATGTTCATACGTAGACGAATATCTCCAGCTCTCCTCTGGAAACCCTTCAACCATCTTCGACTAAACCTGAAACTACTCGAATCTAACCCGAGTATTGAAAATACCCGAATCAGGCTTGATAAACTAGAATGCAAAAAACTCAATAATAAATGACAGTGTCATATATCAGCCTTTAAATAAAATCCTTTGAAAAAAAAGAGTATCCTATAAGACCACACCCATACATAAACACAGAAGGGTTTTTACCTTATGATAACTTAAACACTTCTATATCAAAACGTTTGATATTATTTTTAATGACATATCTTTGAAAACATTTGCAAATAAACTTATTAATCTTATACGAAATGGCTACCATATAACATTTCGAGGCTATTCATTACACCAATACAAAAAAACTACAGGTTCTTATTGGAGAATGGATTTCCATACAAATGACCAGGTGAAGGACTACCTTTCGACAGTACATCTCTAGAGGAATGTACCGAGGAACATCACAAAGGAACATCTACCAACATAAGACCGGCCTAACACTGTTACTAGATAGTACCGAATATATCATCCCCCGGTCGTTACCGACCTTTAAACCAGAAGCCCGAGCATACAAACCACGTTAATTTAAATCCCGAACGTCATAACGGGAAGAAATATATCTATAAGCGGACGATCATACCCTAATTGGGAATGACCCACTTAGCATTACCGCATCTAACCAGTTTCGGTCATTTTCCGTTGATGAGGCATCAATTACTTTTTTACATAGCACATATCACGTCTTAGAATGCCACATTGCCATTTCCGTTGACTACTAATTGTCTTCCATAAAAATACAACCCATAAGCTCGTATGTCTCAATGAGGGCGTTAAGCTAAGAGAAGTTGTCTTCTCCGCCACCATAGATGTATGTTTGGAAAAACCAATGTACGTAATCTTTAGAAATGCAATGTCAAACAAACGTATATAACAAGTTTTCCAGGAACAGGACAAACCGAAGTCACTTTCCTACTACCACTAGTAGTGAGTAGTCCTTGCAATTCGAAAAATCTCTACAACGAGGAGACCACCGCTATAAATAACTCTGTAATGGGAGCTACCCAGAGCATGTCAACAAGCAGTCCTCACGCTATGTAGATCCACAGTCTTCAATAATCATCATCTTCAAGATGTCTTCACATTCGAACGTATACATTGGTTCGAAGTGGTTTTTCGGATAGGAATCACCCAAATCCGACCACGGTTCCTCCGAAGCCGATCATCGATAAAAAGTGAATATAAGTATACATAATCATTAAGTCTATTTTCACTTTAATTCTTTTCGGATGCTTTCGAAATCTCTTTCTTTCGATTTAGAATAATTCTAAGCAATTCATTCTTTTGTTTTGAATAATATCTCAAATTTTCTCACTTAACTCTCGATCCAAATTCCTTCATTTTAGGCGGGTCAAAAACGATGTCATTTAAGACATCGTTTACAATAAACCCTAAAATCAATATTAGCAAATATTTTTGAGTAAATAGGATCATAGAAATCATTCTAATTTTACTCAACATCAACTTGTGTATTCAACAAGTGCTATGAGTGGAATAACGGTGAAATCACCTTTTAAATTCCAAGAATAGGACGAGTTCCCTCTTCGGATTTTAATACCAAGCATAAGAGATATCTCTACGCAATCCAAGTCGTAATTTGTTTATTTTGGAGATTGCTTGATTTTTTTGGATAATATCGATCTTCTTTAATTTCAGAAACTTAATACAATCTTTTTAGAGCATCCGGTCTTTCCTTTCGATCTGTTCCACCCCTCATCTAAGAAAAGAAAACATAGTCAAGGTAAGTTCAGGGCACTGGTTGCTCCATCTCTAAGCTTAGTTAAACATCTTGTTTTATCTTCCCAGATCTCATAGAAGGGACGAATGTACTAGTCGTTTCCACATACTCAATTATCAACTTTATTTTGGAATTGGCCATAAAGATTTCAAATTATCTTTTAAACACTTATTTTTTCTTTTAAAAACATTCACAATTTATTATAGGAAAAATCATCATGTTTAAACTCATACTCAAAAAGTTATAGAATTCGTAGCATAAAGGTGCTGCGGAAAGTGCTATATAAGCTTATTTGATTTAAACAATTTTTAAACATTTGATAATTCATATTTTCCATTTCAAATCTCTTCTAAATTATTCAAATGATTTATCAAATTTAATCCGTAATTTTTCATAATTAAAAACGTTCATTTAAACGGATTTCCTGTTATGATCACTTAACTACACTAGCGCTTTATTTTAGAAAATTGATTTGGACTTAATTCAAAATCTACTCAACGAAATTTTGATTTTCTTTTTTTGTTTAGAAGATATGGATATAGTAGTCCGGAATTTTCTTATCCTGAAGAATTCCGCGCCATACTTCGCTCTACACGTTTGAACTTTTCGGCGCGAAATCGCAAACTACCGTTGCGCAACGCACTTTGTTTTAACTTATTTTTTAGAATTTGAAATAATCTATTCAAATTGAATTTTAATACTTATAAAATCATTACAAATCATTTTACATCAATATTTTCACTTTTTAAAGTAATTAAAATGTATTTTCAATATTCCCATATTATAATATTATTTTATTCCTATTATTTTAATATTAAATTTTAAATTCCAATTTCAATTCTAACTTCAAATTAAACTTAGTAAAACTTAGATTTCAAATCTAATTTCAATTTAAACTCAAATTCAACTTTAATTTCATGTTCAATTTTCAAAGTCGATTTCAATTTCAATTTCACTATTCATCTCAATTTTAATTTCACTTTAACTATTCCTTTTAATCCCGTTTCACTTCAAATTTTAAATTCTCCTTTAGTTTAACTTTAATTTCAATTCTAATTGAAAAGAGACTTATTTTTTCAAAGTATATCATATCACCAAAATTAGGTCTTATTTAACAAAGATGATTACTTAATCAATGACGCAGCGGATTAATCAAACAAACTTCAATCGATGGATTGTAGCAATCGGTGAGTTGAAGATACCAAAAATGCCCAAGTTCGTTGATCCAAAGATACCGAACTCTAGCTATCTCAAACACGTTGATAGCGCACTATACCGTGTTCAAAGATCTACGATTCTTCGCACGTTGATCTAGCGCACTAGATTCCGTGAATCGGCTTCAACAAACGTGGATTCGAGCGCACTCGAACGACGTAAGTGGAGATAGGAGATTACACTCAACTACCAATTGGTATGAAAGCACAAAGCTAACAAAAGAGAATTTTATTCCAAAATCAACAACTAAAAAATTTACAACACATACGCTATTTATAGAGTTTTATGACCCTTAGGTCGTGACCGACTCATACCTCACGACTCATATAAGTCGTTGCCGACTCATCTAAGTCGCTACCGACTCAACAGACAAAGCTACCTACTTCAATTACATCACTTCATACGCAACCGTCTCAACACGGCCGACTCATCACAACACAGTATACAGCGACTCAACATATTACATAAACGACTCAACTTATTTACATACTTGACCGACTCAAGTTATTACCGACTCAACAAATTACAACACTGCACCACCGACTCATCTTCATGTCGACCTACGACTCAAAGATACACTGCTTATTTCCTTGCCGACTTATCTTAGGTCGTAGCTCGTTAGCTCAGCGTAACAGTCCTTTTGGTCTATAATTGACTCGGTTCCGACTCAGCTCTTCCACACTTGATTCCTTAAGTCGGTCCCGACTCATGACCGCCTCAAGCTCCTTCCCAGTGTCTCGTTCCTTTTCTTCCTGTATCTCATTGAGTCGTGGACGACCCATACTAAGTCGTAGACGACTCATACTAAGTCGCGGCCGACTCAACTCCGAAGTCCACTTTATTCGACCTATGTCATCTCCCCCTTGTAATCTCTTAAGCCGGAAACGACTCATCACTTTATTGAGTCGTGGACGACTCATCAAGTTACACCATAGGCTCGTATTTTCTGAAATTAAAGATTGCACACTCTCTTCTCTGGTTTTGACTGCATCATCCTCCCCTGGTTGAGAAAAATTCGACCTCGAATTTGTAAATTCTTCCTCAACAATCTCACCCCCATGATATGGAACTAAATGCTTGACATTAAAAACATCAGAAGTATAAACATCATCTGGTAACTTTAATCGATAAGCATTCTCATTGATTTTCTGCAAAACTTCAATTGGACCAATTTTTCGTGCCTTCAACTTGTTATAAGCACCCACCGGAAAACGATCCTTTGTTAATATGGCATAGACCAAATCACCTTCTTTAAATTCAACATTTCGACGTTTCAAATCTGCAGACTTCTTATACTTCTCATTCGATTTCTCCAATCGTCCCTGAACAATTTTATGACATTCAGTCAGCTCATCAACAAAATCAGCAGCTCGTTTAATTGTTCTCTTCGACTGTGGTACAATTGCTAAATCCAACGGTCCCCTGGGTAAATTTGAATAAACAATCTGAAACGGACTGAATCCTGTGCTACGATTCATTGCATGATTATGAGCAAATTCTGCCTGGCATAGCTTCATGTCCCAACTTCTTAAATTATCCTGTACAAGACAACGCAACAAATTTCCCAATGACCTGTTAACAACTTCTGTCTGCCCATCAGTTTGCGGATGATAAGCACTACTAAATTTCAGTTTCGTTCCCACCATCTTCCATAAACTTAACCAAAAGTGACTCAGAAAACGAGTATCTCGGTCAGAAACAATAGATTCTGGTAAACCATGAAGTCGATAAATCTCCTTGAAAAATAACTGTGCCACTCGAACTGCATCTGCTGTCCTTTTGCAAGCAACAAAATGTGCCATCTTTGAAAACCTGTCCACCACAACAAATATCGAATCATTTCCCCTTTGAGTTCGCGGCAAACCCAAAACAAAATCCATGCTAATATCAACCCATGGCTTAGATGGTACTGGTAATGGCATATACAACCCTGCATTCGTTGCTGTTCCCTTTGATACCTGACAAATATGGCATCTCTCCACGAATCTTTCAACCTCTTTTCTCATCGACGGCCAAAAGTAAGACTGTGAAATCAACTGTAAAGTACGATCACGGCCCACATGCCCTTCCTCGTGCAATTCTTTGACAATTTTCATTCTCAAGCTACAATCTGGAATACATAAACGATTTCCTTTAAACAGAAAACCATCAACCATCATAAATTCATCGGCACTCCCATCCTTCACTTTCTCAACATATTTCACAAAGTAAGGATCTTCTTCAATCATCTCTGGCAGTAATTCAAACCCCGTTACTTCAACCTTCATTGTCGTTAGTAAATGACTCCTCCTACTCAAAGCATCAGCTACTCGATTTGTCACCCCTGATTTGTGCTTAACGACAAAAATAAACTGCTGTAAATAAGAAATCCATGATGCATGTCTCGCTGAAATTTTATCCTGTCCCTGTAAATGTTTCAAAGCTTCGTGATCAGTGTACAGAACAAATTCCTTCTGAAATAAGTAATGTCTCCAATGCTTAACAGCCTGAACAACAGCATAAAACTCAACATCGTATGTGCTGTATCTCATCTTCGCCCCTGACAACTTCTCACTAAAATAAGCAACTGGCTTCCCATTCTGACTTAGAACTCCTCCAATTCCAACCTTCGAAGCATCAGTATGCAATTCAAACAATAACTGAAAATTAGGTAGAACAAGAATTGGTGCAGACGTCAACAATTCCTTGATCTTCTCAAAGGCAACCCCCGCTTATTCTGACCACACAAATTGTTTCCCTTTCATGCAATCAGTCACTGGAGCCATCACGCTACTGAAGTGTGGAATGAATCTTCGGTAGAATGACGCTAGCCCATGAAAACTTCGCACTTCTGTAATTGTCTTTGGCTGTGGCCAATTCCTGACTGCTTCAACTTTACTCTGGTCAACTTGAATACCTTTTCCTGAAACAACATAACCCAGGAATAAAACACTAGGTGTCATAAACACACATTTCTTTGTAGCAGCATAAAATTGTTCTTCACGAAGAATAAGCAACACTTCCCTTAGATGTAGAACATGCTCCTCCGTACTCCTGCTATAAATCAGAATATCATCGAAATAAACCACAACGAACTTCCCAATGAATGGTCGAAAGATTTGATTCATCACCCGCATGAATGTACTAGGTGCATTTGACAAACCAAATGGCATAACCAACCATTCGTACAACCCCTCTCATGTTTTGAAAGCTGTCTTCCATTCATCTCCAGGTCTGATTCGAATTTGATAGTAACCACTTTTCAAATCAATCTTCGAGAATATAGTTGCCCCACTCAACTGATCCAGCAAATCATCCAACCTCGGCATAGGAAATCTGTAACGAACAGTGATCTTGTTCAAAGCTCTACTATCAGTGCACATTCTCCAAGTTCCGTCCTTCTTGGGTACCAACAATGCTGGCACAGCACATGGACTCAAACTTTCCTGAATACGCCCCTGCTCAAGCAACTCTTCCACTTGCCTTCGTAACTCCTCATGTTCCTTCGGACTCATACGGTAATGTGGTCGATGTGGTAACACTGCTCCTGGAACAAGATCAATCTGATGTTGAATGTCTCTAAGTGGCGGTAACTCCTTTGGCAACTCTTCTGGAAAGACATCTTCAAATTCTTTCAAAACTGGCTTTGCTTCTTCCGGGATTTCAACTTCTTCACTACTCTCTCTCCCAATCAACAAAAACACTTCCGGTTCTTCTTCGACTTCCTTGACAAACTCCTTCAAAGTCAACAGAGTTTTTAATTCCTCAATCTCTTCTAGCTTGCTCTCCTTCTGCTGCTGTTTCTTAGGAACCAAAGTGATTTTAGTACCCTCGAACATGAAACTGTAACTATTGGCACGACCATCATGTTGTACTGCTCTATCAAACTGCCACGGTCTGCCCAATAACAAGTGACAAACATCCATGTCCACAACATCACACCAAATTTCATCTTTGTACTTCTTCCCAATCGAAAAATTCACACAAGCTCTTCGACATACTTTCACTTCTCCACCCTTCCTTAACCATGCTAGCTTGTATGGTTTTGGATGCTTCTCGGTCTTCAAGTTCAACTTTCTAACTGCTTCTGTAGAAATAATATTATCACAACTTCCTGCATCAATAACGAACTTGCAGACTTTCCCCAGAATAGTGCATGTCGATTGAAATATGTTACTCCTCAACCAACTACAATCCTCCTCTTGCTTTGGTGTAAGACAACTTCTCCTCATCATAAGATTACATCCTTCATCTCCAAACAATTCTTCTTCCTCCTCAACATAAGGTACATTTGAATACTCTGCCTCCTCACCATCATCTGCCTCAACCTCTGCAACCATGGTTCTCTTCTTCGGCTTCGGACATTCGTTGCTTTTGTGACCCAACTCCTGACAATTATAACATTTGAAAACACTACTAGCCTTCGCTTTCTCTGCCTCCTTCACCACTGGCTTTGTAACAAGTTTAGGAACACTAGAACTTCCGCCAACACCCCTTGCTTGATTATTGGAATTAGTAAACACACCACCTCCACGCCTTCCTTGTTTCTCCCAAGCTAACGCTTTCTGATGTGCCTCTGCTACTGATCTAGGATCAAACATATTAACCATATCCTGGATCTGCATTCTCAAGCCCCCAATGAATCTAGCAGTTAGTTGTTCTTCTGTCTCCATGATATCATTCCTGGCGATGAGTTGGTAAAATTCATCAGCATAATCACTAACAGATTTTGTCCCTTGCCTCAGATTCTGCAACCTTTGGTACATAAGTGATTGGTAATTATAAGGTAAGAAAG
This sequence comes from Allium cepa, assembly GCA_030765085.1. Classification (NCBI taxonomy): domain Eukaryota; kingdom Viridiplantae; phylum Streptophyta; class Magnoliopsida; order Asparagales; family Amaryllidaceae; genus Allium; species Allium cepa. The sequence continues at coordinate 57,463,872 of CM060939.1, forward strand.
TAGATCTCATCAACTTTTTCATCTTCTCCCAAGATTCTATCTTTGACTTCCCCATTCGTTCTCGAGTAAGTTTAGTTTGCTGCCACCATGCCAAAGCTCTCCCCCTCAGCCTTGTAGCAACTAACTTCACCCTTCTATTCTCCGGCACCTCCTTGAAATCAAAGATTTCCTCCACATTAGACAACCAATCTAAAAACTCCTCAGTAATCATCCCGCCTTTAAATTCTGGAATTTCCATTTTCATTCCCGATTCCCAACGTCGATCATCTTCAATATCACGATAAGAATTTCGAACTTGGTCTCGATCTCGATAATGAATACTAGCTCTATCACCTTCTTCAACAAAATCAAAAGTACGCCTACATCGATCTCGACCATTATCATCCCTTCGTTCATGCATGCTTCTTTGACTATGTCTCTCTTCATCTCTATATGCTTCATGGTCAAATTCACGTTGACTTCTTCTCTCTTCATGTGCATAGTCATGATGATCTCTTCGTGATGAAATTGATGTTTCTCTTCTATCTCTACAAGAATGTGGTGATACCCTCCTCGCTTCCATAACCGATGGCGAAGCTCGGTTTCCTCCATGGTTCGAGTTTGGTGATCTCCTCCTTTGATTCAAATCATTCATCAATTTCTCCAATTTACCAATGCCTTCATCAAATTTATCATTAATACGTTGTTCCATAAGTTCGGCTTCTTCTCTACGATACAAAGCTTCAACGTTTTGATGTCGGTTAGCTCTCCTTGGTGGCATGGTTGTAAACTTCTCAAGACTTCAAAAATTCAACACAAGACTTCAAACTTTCCACTCAACAAAGCAATCTAAGCTCAACAATACACGGCTATGCTTGTCTCGGCTCACACTAACTCGGCCTGGACACTTCACGGCTTGGCTTCACTCTTACTCCAAAACCCTCCAAAAATTGGCGCGCAAACACCAATTAAAAATCCAAACAAAGTCCAACTCCTCGATCCAAAATGAAATGGATCAAACACTCCAAACTTGATGCAACTTCAATATGAACACGATGAACTCCTTCAAATTTCAAAACTTGGCTCCAAGAATCAACTTAGCTATGATTGGCTAAGTATGGCTCCGATACCAATAATGACGCAGCGGATTAATCAAACAAACTTCAATCGATGGATTGTAGCAATCGGTGAGTTGAAGATACCAAAAATGCCCAAGTTCGTTGATCCAAAGATACCGAACTCTAGCTATCTCAAACACGTTGATAGCGCACTATACCGTGTTCAAAGATCTACGATTCTTCGCACGTTGATCTAGCGCACTAGATTCCGTGAATCGGCTTCAACAAACGTGGATTCGAGCGCACTCGAACGACGTAAGTGGAGATAGGAGATTACACTCAACTACCAATTGGTATGAAAGCACAAAGCTAACAAAAGAGAATTTTATTCCAAAATCAACAACTAAAAATTTTACAACACATACGCTATTTATAGAGTTTTATGACCCTTAGGTCGTGACCGACTCATACCTCACGACTCATATAAGTCGTTGCCGACTCATCTAAGTCGCTGCCGACTCAACAGACAAAGCTACCTACTTCAATTACATCACTTCATACGCAACCGTCTCAACACGGCCGACTCATCACAACACAGTATACAGCGACTCAACATATTACATAAACGACTCAACTTATTTACATACTTGACCGACTCAAGTTATTACCGACTCAACAAATTACAACACTGCACCACCGACTCATCTTCATGTCGACCTACGACTCAAAGATACACTGCTTATTTCCTTGCCGACTTATCTTAGGTCGTAGCTCGTTAGCTCAGCGTAACAGTCCTTTTGGTCTATAATTGACTCGGTTCCGACTCAGCTCTTCCACACTTGATTCCTTAAGTCGGTCCCGACTCATGACCGCCTCAAGCTCCTTCCCAGTGTCTCGTTCCTTTTCTTCCTGTATCTCATTGAGTCGTGGACGACCCATACTAAGTCGTAGACGACTCATACTAAGTCGCGGCCGACTCAACTCCGAAGTCCACTTTATTCGACCTATGTCATCTCCCCCTTGTAATCTCTTAAGCCGGAAACGACTCATCACTTTATTGAGTCGTGGACGACTCATCAAGTTACACCATAGGCTCGTATTTTCTGAAATTAAAGATTGCACACTCTCTTCTCTGGTTTTGACTGCATCAATCAATATTGATAGGAATTTGTTGTCCATGTTAATATCATAACCATGCAAACAATCATATGACATTAACATTTTCAATATGAATATAGTACGATAAATGTCACAACATTTCTATATTCAAACAATTATTCAAACATCCATATCATAAAATGGTGATTATCTAACATAGCAATTAAACTTGATAATCAATATAATTCAAAAAGCAATGAGAATTTCTCACCTTCATTTCCACTCCGTCAATCTTTTATGTAAGCTATGCGTGAATTAGTCGCTTTTCTTTCTTTTGTTTTTTACATAGGTGTGGCTGTGGCTTTTGGAAGAGGGTATGGAAGGTACGGTCTAGGGTAGCTTGGGTAAATGCCTTTGGGTAGGCGGGTAGGCGGGTAGGCGTGTGTTTTGAGGTAGGCAGGTGGGGTTTTAGCTTCAGTCGTGGGGTCCTTGAGGTGGGTAGGTGGGGTTTTAGCCTCGGTCGTGGGGTCCTTGAGGTGGTTAGGTGGTGATGGAGTCTGTAGGCTTTGGTAGAGAGGTTTATGTGGAGGGTATGGCCAAGTAGAGGTTGGTGAAACTTGGGTTAGGGTGATGTTGAGGTGGAGGAAGAAAATGGATGATGTTATGGAAGTGGAAGAGAGGTTGGATGCTATGGATATGGAAGTGAAGAGGATGAAGAAAAAGATGGAAAAAGTGAAGAAGAAGGAAGGAATGGAATGTGAAAAAGTGGAAGGATGCTGGTGCTACTTATAGCCAAAATTTATAACCAAAATTACCTTACTACCCTTAGCCAAAAAGACCAAAATACCCTTAACATCGAATCAACTTTTGTCACATTTCTTTATGCATGAAATGACCTTTAGCCATTAGCATTTATAATGATGGAAAGTATGTGTAAGGAGATAAAAGGTGATGATAAGTTTTGCTTTTTAATTATTTAACTTTTATGTATGCTTATTTAATTATATTATGAAATTTTTTAGATATTTTCTTATCTTTTAATGTGACTAATTGTGATGTTTTTAAACGTGTGTTAATATGTGTTAAAATCATGTTCACAAAGGTGCGACAACATTGCGCCAACTTATTTTGAACACAACGTTGATTTTCGACAAAACGTATTTTGATCACATTTCGACGTTTTTGTTAAGCTATATATTGATATAAACCAAACTTAAAAAGAAACTTTTTACATCGTTTAAATAAATTAAACATGTCTCTTTACATCTTAAATCATATTTTAAAAAATAACAAAATCTCTAATTTTACAGTGTATGTAAAACTGACAAAATGCGACAAAATTTGGTTATTTTTGTAAAACGATTATTAATATACTTTTAAATATTTTAATACACTTTTATTATCTTTACTAGATGTTTTTAATTAGATTTACCTTTTGAAATAAATATTTAAATCATTTATTTAAGTCGTTATTTATTTTTAACAAAACTTAACTTTCGTTGATTTGTTCTAAAATTCAAATTTATACTTTTTAATTATCAACTATAAGAATAAGTAGTTTCTCTATTATTATTTATCATATATAACTTATTTATTTAATTTTTAAACTCTTTTTAAATTTTACAACAAATGAAATCTCTCATTTTTGAAGTAGCAAATTTACGGCTCGTTACATTACCAGTAATTATGTGTACTTTTATTGATGTGAGATATCCTTATGGTAAATATTTGTAATGACATGAGGGTAGTTCCAAATTTTGTTGGGAAAATCTATCCAGCTAATCTGGCTATCCGTTCCTACGAATAACGGATTGATGTGAGACATCATTATGGGTATGGGCCATAGATGAATGGCCTGCTTCGAGATTTGAGGTATTAAGTGGTTGGACCTGCCTTTTTCCCCAGATGAAGTATTAAATGGCCAAGGGCTTACGTTAGGCGGTGTCACTACAAGGGTCTGTTCCTAAAGGCCTTAAATGACGGAGTCTGTCTATTTTCCACTCTGAAGTATTAAGTGGACTATGAGATTGCATATGATGTCAGTTAGATAGTAGCATTGAGGAGCACGTTCTGGAAATAGGTCTTAAATGATGGGGTTTGCCTATTTTCCACTGGGAAGTATTAAGTGGCTTGGGTGCCGTCTCTCACATTATTAGCTATTTATGACGTATGATTGGAGTATGGGATCTACTTCTGGAATGGAAGGTATTAAGTTGTTGGACCTGCCTCATTTCCTTATAAAGAAGTATTAAATGATTTTAATGATTTTATATTCGTAGACATATTCTTATTTTGAAATATACTACCCAACTACTGAAAATGTAAGACTCGAGGTTTTTATTCACTAAACACTTGTTGTTTTGACTCCCTCCTCATTACAACACATGTTAACGACGGAATGATGGCTATGATGATGCTTAAAGATGAAGAAGCTTAGCAAGTGAAAATAGTTATTATTATTTGATTTCGTATGTACCCATGGATTTAAACAATCATTGTAACAGATATTATATTGCGGTTTTAATAGGGTTTTGTGTTATGACATTTTCCTGGTTTTGAAATAAATGGTACACTTTCTTAGTATATTTTGTTCCATCCGCTATGAGTTCTAAAAGTTTAGTTATGGCTCTGCAATGTTATTTCTTTTTACTACCAATGGCTTGCCTTAGAATGGATCTAAGTTTTGATGGACCTTTTTCTGCATTGAAATTTAGGCCTACTCTAAGGTGGGTTATTACAACACAACCTAAGAAATCACATAAATTTTTATTATATTCTTTGGCCTAAGGTCGAGGTTTAATTTATATGTTTCATGTAACAACCATTCAACTGTTATCTCTAACCAGTCGTTAGCTCGGGTTGAGGGTCAAACTGTAGTAGTAAATTTTTTTGGGTTTGTCAATTCTAATTAGCATTTTGATTATTATTCAATGTTATTGCTGACAACGTTTTACATTAAGCTTACAATGATCCATCTATTTCATGATTTTACCCAATTTTCTTTGATTTGAGGTTCATATACTTGGCATTTTATAAAGTTGACAAATTTTAGGGTTTTAAATAAAATAGGGTTTTCACTTTATCAATTTACAATTACTTTAGTAATCTCTAACCAAGATTTTGTGTTTTAGAATTTGGATTACTAGATTGTAGAATTAGGGTATATAATTCTATTTTAAATTACCAACAACTTAGGTCAATTAGAATAGATCAAATTTAACTTTAAATAACCACTTAATAAAATTTGGTCCCACTCACCTGAAGCCTAAACTCTTCCTACTTGCTTTACTTGAGAATTTCCCCTCTGTATGCTTGCTTTGCTTGCTCCTTTTAGATACAATCGATTGTCTTCTTCTAGTTTTGATTTATTTTAATTTTTAAGAATTTTTTAGGATTAGAGGAGAGTTTGGACTTGGATAGGATTTTGATGCGCTAAATTATTATGTGAATTTTAGGGTTAGGTTAGACTTGATTTTATAGGGGTTTGCAATTAGTTATGACGTTGGATCTAGCATAGAGAACCTTTAGGGCCATCATCCATGCTCATCTCAGCTTGGCCACTAAATAACTAATCACCATTGTTCGAATACGTCGCGAAGCAGCTAAATCACCTTTGATTTTCCCAAGTCAACAGTTGACCGCCCATCGCCATGGTTCGATAGCTATCGATCAACCATCGGCCTTCTGGGTCAATCAGTCCTAGTGCTAGTTTGTGAATCTTCTATTTTTTAAGTTTTATTCTACTTTCAATCCTTTCAACGTCTATAACTTCTCCCTAGTAGCTTCGATTTTGAAGTGTCATATATGTCATTGTCCAAAAAATCGTTACGAATGCAGTGATGCAAGTTTCATAGTCAAATTCGGATGTCTGCAAAAAAATTATTTTAATCCTTGTTTTATTTTAATTTAATTTTCTTATTAAACTTCTGTTAAATTTTGGGGTATTGCAATTCTCTAAACTCCAAATGCTTTCGAAGTTTCAAACTAGCTTTAAACATCACCAATTACTATTCCATAGTTCTTGGTGAGCCACTTCCGTAAACTCACATACATTTACTCATTCAACTCAAGTAGAGATTATAAGAAGGTTTTACGTCAATTGACTATATCAGAGTTTCATTGAACTCATTAGCAGTCGGAGAATCTGTTTTCTCAAAAGTTGGTGAAGTACCATCGTACTATCTTCATGTGGTGTTAAAGTCCTATTCAGCTGCTCAGACATAGCCTATGAAGACGCTACTTTGGATTAAGTGAAATTGTTTATAATGTTACAGAATAAAGAGAATGGAGGCAATTAGGGAGAGAACAATTCTATTGAATTGAGAGATATTTTTACAATACAATCAAGCTCTATATTTATAGACTACTTATGCAGTGCAAATTACAATAATTCCCTTTCATATTTAGCATATTCATCCCTATAATTAATGTATATTACAGCACTCCCCCTTGAATATGCGTATGTAAAGATGATAAGAGTAATTGCCTCATTAAAAACATTGTTATGAAAAACCCAGTGGGAAAAAATCATAAACAAGGAAAAGAGTACAACATGATTTCATCTTTAAGTAACATATATTTTATAATGTTACTACGAGGGTTGATTCTTCTGGATCAAGATAATGCCTCATTAAAACCTTACTAATAAAAACCCAGTGGGAAAAAATATTAGTGAAGGAAAAAGAGTACATTATAGCGTATTTCATACGCTCCCCCTGGATTATAACGCATTATTCAATTAGTTTGTTGATGCAGCCGACGCATACCAATTTTGTACACCATCTTCTGAAATGTTGATTTTGGAAGCGCCTTTGTGAATAAGTCCGCTGGATTTTCTTGGGATTGGATTTGTTTCACTTCTATCTTGTTATCCTTTTGTAGCTCATGTGTGAAGAAATTTTTTGGAGAAATGTGTTTCGTCCTATCACCCTTAATGTAACCCGCTTGAATTTGAGCTACACAAGCTGCATTGTCTTCATAAATAATGGTTGACCTTTCCGTTACTGATGGAAGTTGGCAGCTTTTTCGAATATGCTCAATCAGTGATCTTAGCCAAATACATTCTTTACTTGCTTCATGTAGTGCTAGTATTTCAGAGTGATTGGATGATGTTGCTACCAATGTTTGTTTTGTAGATCTCCATGAAATTGCTGCATTGCTGTTATTAAATACATATCCAGTTTGTGATCTTGCTTTATGTGGGTCAGAAAGATAACCTGCATCAGCATAGCCAACTAGATTTGGATTAATGCCTGTGTTAGAGTAAAATAAACCCAAATTTGTCGTTCCACGAAGATATCTCATGATATGTTTTATACCATTCCAGTGTCTTTTTGTTGGTTCTGAACTGTATCTTGCTAGAAGATTTACTGAAAATGCAATATCTGGTCTTGTGCATTGGGCCAAATATAATAATGCACCAATGGTAAGATACGGCACTTCCGGGCCAAGCACATTCTCATCTTCTTCTTTTGGGCGGTAAGGGTCCTTTTTAATATCTAAAGATCTAACAATCATTGGCGTACTAAGTGGATATACTTTATCCATTTGAAAACGCTTTAGAATTTTCTCAATGTAGTTTGATTGATGGATTAATATGCCATTAGTACTATGCTCAATCTGTAGACCGAGACAGTGCTTAGTTTTGCCAAGATCTTTAATTTCAAATTCCTTCTTTAAATAATTTATTGTTTCATCAATCTCTTCTGGAGTTCCAATCAAATTTATGTCATCAACATAAACTGCTAAGATAGCAAATCCCTTTACTGATTTCTTTATGAAGACACATAGACAAATGAGATTGTTTTCGTATCCTTCTTTTACCAAATATTTACTAAGACGGTTATACCACATCCTTCCAGATTGTTTCAATCCATATAGTGATCGTCTTAGTCTTAATGAGTACATGGACTTTGATTTTGCTTCAGGCAATTTATATCCATCTGGAATTTTCATGTAAATGTTGGTATCTAATTCACCATAAAGATAAGCTGTCACAACATCCGTTAATCTTATATTGAGTTTTTCAGAAACTACAAGGCTTATCAAATATCGGAATGTTATGACATCCATGACAGGGGAGTAAGTTTCCTTAAAGTCAAAACCTGGTCTCTGCAGGAAACCTTGTGCGACAAGTCGTGCCTTGTACCTCACGACTTCATTTTTATCATTTCGTTTTCTAACGAATACCCATTTATAACCTACTGGTTTAACATTTTCTGGTGTTTTCTCTATTGGTCCAAATACACCATGTTTTTGAAGTGAATCTAGTTCTACTTGGATAGCATCTTTCCATTTTGGCCAATCGTGTCTTTTTCGACATTCATTTATGCTATTTGGTTCATTATCATCATTGTCATTATTCTAATTATGGCCATGACTTTCAATTATTTCAGTATCTACTGCGAATGAGAATACATCATCAATTATTATTTTACTTCGATCCCATATTTCTCCGTAGTTCGTATAAAATATTGAGATCTCATTACTATTAGGTACCATTTTATCGTTGGAATCTTCTTTTATCTCTTCTGGGATAATATTTCCTTCTGCGCTTCTAGAAGAATTGGGATTTTCATTTGAGTGATCTTTTTGATCATTTATAACCTCTTCAGGAGGCTCCTTAATTGATGATTTTTCATTAGACTTTCTTTTTCTAGGCGCCAAGTCTTTTGAACCAATTGGCCTTCCACGTTTTTGTCTTGCTTTAGATTCATTTGCTGCTATATTTATTTTTGATCCTTCAAGGACATCAATTTTTGCTGGTGCATTTGCTGATGGAATGAGAGATTTAGTTATTTTGCAGTGTCACTAAATGCATCCGGCAGTTGATTTGCAATATTTTGAATATGCAAAGTTCTTTGTACCTCATATTGGCATTGTTTAGTACGTGGATCCAAATAAGACATAGATGGATTATTCCATGATATTTCACGCCGTTCTACTGGAACAGTCTTTTCTCTCCCTAACGGCGGGAAGATTGTCTCATCAAATTTACAGTCTAAAAATCTTACAGTGAAGACATCACCTGTAAGAGGTTCAAGGTAACGAATTATTGATGGGGAATCAAATCCCACATAAATTCCCACCCATTTTAGTACGAAGTGGGGGACTAATAGGTATATGCACAGCACAACCAAATTTTCGTAAATGTGCAATATTTGATTGAAATCCAGTTAAGAGCTGTGATGGTGAAAGCTGATGATAAGCTGTTGGTCTAATTTTAACCAATTTCGATGCATGCAAAATTGCATGCCCCCAAGCTGAAACGGGTAGTTTTGATTGCATAAGCAATGGTCTTGCAATAAGTTGCAAGCGCTTAATTAATGATTCTGCTAGACCATTTTGAGTATGAACATGAGCTACTGGATGTTCGATTTCAATCCCCAATGATAGACAATAATCATCAAATACTTGAGAAGTAAATTCTCCAGCATTATCTAGTCGAATCGATTTAATTTGATGATCAGGGAAGTGTGCTCTCAATTTTATTATTTGAGCAAGTAGCTTGGCAAATGCCAAATTTCTTGTAGAAAGTAAACAGACATGTGACCAACGAGTTGATGCATCAATCAATACCATAAAGTATTTGAATGGTCCACATTCAGGGTGGATTGGGCCACATATATCACCTTGAATTCTTTGTAAAAATGTTGGAGATTCAGAGGTGATTTAACTATATGAAGGTCGAGTGATTAATTTTCCTTATGCACATGGGGCACATAAGTAATCACTTGGTAAATTCAATTGGTTTGATAAATCATGTCCGTTTGAGTTTTTGGCAATTTTACGCATCATAGTTGATCCAGGATGACCCAAGTGATCATGCCAAAGAATCTGTAACGACCCGCCTTTGGACAGTTTAAACCGACGATCAAATACCCATGTCGATTCCAAACCATTAAAAGGGCAGATAGTTATTGGGGTAATTAAGAAAAGAAAAGGAAGGGAAATAAAGGAAATGAAACAACACAGAATCTCACAGCGGAAGGCTAAAGTATAATAATAAAATAACAGTTCATGAAGCTGTTAATTAAATGAATACATTTGAAATGAATACATTTGATTATTATTATACAACATTTATCAGAGTTACATACACAACAAATATCATACAACAATGCAGCGGAATGGAATGAATATAATAGTAGTAGATAATATACCAAATCTTCGTCTCCGTCCTCCAAGGAAATGATCTTCACCTAAACTGAAAACTCAGGACTGACCCGAGCGTAATGAAAAGACAAAACACTCGAGTCAGGACTAAAATATCCTTATGAAAGTTAAATCAATCGTCAATAAATATGAGTGTGACGGCGTCAGAGATGTTTACGGGGTTTTACATCTCATATCCAGTGTCAACGTGCGTGCAATAACTTAAGAGATGTTACGGGATTTTCCATCTCTCAAGGATCCGTGAAACTATCTACTATGTAGTAATATACGCTAAGTAGATAATGTCTATCAGTAATATAAAATATCAAAATAGCGTTAAGGCGTTACCATAATCCCCCTTAACACATTTTATATTCCCAAAAGCATATACAAGACCGTAGTTTCCCCAAAACCGGAAGTCACCAGAGGGCAATCCATATACTCAAGGTACAAATCAAAACGTAGTGGTCGCGAATAGGATAATCAGTATGACAAGGTACATGAGGCAATACCAACTAGGATACTAGTAGTTGCGTGATCCGGACTGATGTTGGGCATAGCCAGCAGCTACCCCAACACCGCGAAACAACACTCCCAAATCAAGGGGTGCACCCAAATCGCATCACAAATGTAATAGATATGGTATCGAAGAAGTGTGTCCGCTAGAGGTGGCGAACCTCAATGGCCCGGCGCGGCTCCTGTTTTAGTCATGTCAGGGGTCATCCAATAATCGTTCTCTTTCTTCAGTCAACGCGTTCACCAAACCATCCACTTCATTCTGGATCAACACTCCGCGTATAATAGTTATTAAAGTGGTTTTCGGTATCGACAGAGAGTATGTCCATATCCGATCCCGGTCTCTTTAATAACTACATATTATTACACCGTTGGCTCTTTTATATTTCAAATCGATTCATAATTGGTATCAAAATATCATATTCACTTCAAAAATCAAGTCCATAGCAAATATCATCGTATCTATTCAAATTTAAGATTCCGTTTCAAAAATCATGTCGCTTCAATATCTCTTTTCGATTTCAAAATCATTTCGAATTTCAATTTAGGTTGCAACTTCATTTAATCCAATTCGTATTTAAATTCAAGATTTTAAATATACACATTTCACCCTTCTGATCAGCTTAGAATTTTAGAAAATAGTTTTAAGTAGTTTAAAAGTGGTTTAAATAATAAAATAGTTTAAAACACTTAAAATCTTACAATGGATTTGAAATAGATAAATTTAGTTTAAATAATTTAAATTGGGTTAAGTAGGTTTAAAATAGATTAAAATAGTTTAAGTATTCAAAATGGTTTATATAACCGTGAAATTTGGAAAACAAAATAAAACAGCTTTAGAACCAATCTATTTCAATTATAACTTCCCAATTCAAATCAATTTCAATTTCCATTCTACCAATTCAATTTCGATTTTAATTTAAATCAGTGTCAACTTTGACTTCAAACTTATTCAATTTTATATTCACTTGCGATTAATTCAATTTCAATTTTATATACACTTCGATTAATTCAATTTCAATTTTTATATCAATTTGGAGCTTGATTTTTTTCAAAATATCCATTTATAACACTTAACCAAATTTATCCATCATTATTCAAGTTTTAAATCCAAATTTCAAATATGATTCAATTCCAAGCTCAATTTCAAATTATCATTTTTATGTCGCTTTTACTTAGTAATATTCAAAGCTCGAGTTAAGGTTCAATCTTTAAACAAATCAATTTTCGAAATTCAGTCAAATCCTAATTTTTAAATTTCAAAGTCTCGACTGATATTATTTTAAAAATTTCCTTTAACCAAAATCTATTTCAACACTCCATACTCAATTTTTGATAAATTCGATTTCTATAAATTGATTTTCATTTATAACCTTTAAATCAAACATTTTAAATAAATTTCAAATCGACGATTTCAAAAATTATTAATTTAGCCAATTCGGAGTCCGTATATAATTTTCTATCCTATGGCCAAGTAGTTATTTATTTCAATTAAATGTCAGGGATGAATATATATAACTTAAATCAAATCACAGTTTCATATGTATGCATAACAGTATATATATAAGCGAATAAACATCCAAACATTCAAATATCAACCAATAGCATCCATCGAAATATATCATCCAATACACAATACAATTCATGGCAATTTCATAGTTATCAATGTCAGGTAATTAAATCGCAATTAAATTTCAATTTCAATCTAACTGTCAATTTAAAATTTTTTTTTCAACGGTTAATTCAGCAATGATCTATATGACAATTTAATTTATATCAAACAACGGCAAATAAAATTCATATCACTTCATAATGTCAAATTTAACTAGCATAAAGATATTTAGTACGGTGTGAGCGTTATAAAACACTCACTTTGAATTTCAATTTCAAATCAAATCAAACGACGTTCAATTTGATCTAAAATTTTAACAGGCTTTAAACATCTCCAAATCGATCCCAGAGCATAGTGCTTGTCGCCACGATCCCATTGCCGCTTGTTTCATCCGATTCCGATCTCGTACGAAGGAGATATACCGGTTATAAGTTGATCGAAAATTTAATTTAAAATAATTTAACTAACACTTTAAACAACCCATACCCAAAATTTGGCCCGGCCCAACGTAAAGCTTCCTCCCCAAACATCACGCGCGAGCTCATCAGGTAGCCGAAACCCATCACCAAAACTAGGGCTCCATACCACGTCGCCAACACCCAACCGGAACCCGATCCACCGTCGCCACGATGAGCGCCATTGTCGTCTCCACTCACGGCCCCAATAGCTCGAAGCTCGGCACCATAAATTTGTCGAACGACGTGCGCGACGCGAAGCCGAACGCGGCCCCCTAGCGCTTCCAAATGACAACGATTCACGCAAACAACCGTATGGATTTGAAGTTCGTGATGTCCTCTACAAATCTCCAGTTGAAAGTTTTTGGAACTAACTTGTGGATTGGAAGAAAAATGATGAAGAACATGACACGATTTCGGCCATTGGAAGATAAGTGGCGGCGGCTGTAGAAAGTTGGGTTTCTCATTTATTTTTATTTTTTATGGAAAAAGGCTATTTATAGGCAACGACAAATACTATTCGTCCGGGATTCCCGAACTCCGATTTACGCGCGGTAACTGACGTTTCTAGGGTTTATCCCGCGTTCCGGACACAATGGAACAGGTTTCGGAAGCTAATTCGATCATCTGTATGAAATATGGAATTGAACGATCAATTTAAATTAAACCGATTTCGATGCGTTTTGGCTCGCCCCGGACAAACGATAAATCCGATTGACACAAAATTTTAAATCTTACAATAATATCACTTTACGGATCCGATGAAACTGGTTTCGTCGAAATCCGAGACTATTTGAAAAATGACTATTTTAACTCGTTAAATTAATATTAAAACAATTTCGATGCGTTTCGAGCTGCCATGGTCAAACGACAACTCCGATTGCTACGAAAATTGAAATCCGATAATAACAAATTATTACGGATCCAATGGAACAAGTTTCGTCCAATTCTGAGACTGTTCAAAAATTGGCTATTTTTCAGTCGCTAATTAAATATTAAAATATTCAATTTTCACAAATAAATTTTAAATTTAGTTTTAAAAGTTCTATAACATCACTATAACTCTAATATGATAAAATAAAATTTTACAAATCATTTTTAATCATATTAAACCCGTTATTCAATTTATCCAATAAATCCCAATTTTAAAATCTTATAACTCTATTAAAATCGAAATATAACTTACATTCACTTTGGAAACCAAATTGAATCATATTAAATCAAATTTTAATTTTTCACTTTATTTTCATATATTAAATTCTAATATCAAATTAATCATATCAAATTCGGAATTTAATTATTCAAACATTTGTAATATTAAATTTAAACAATTTTATTATTCTTAAATCAGTATCTTTTGAAATATTCGAAACGAACTTATAAAATTTAACACATTCAAATTATAGAACAACCATTTTCATTAAAACAATTATTCAATTCCCTTTATTCAATTATTCAATAAATTCCAAATATTAAATTTTAAACAATTTAATTGTTCAATATTTGACGGATTTCAATATTGGATTTTTAAATAAAAATTTCATTATCAGTCGATTTACTATATTACATTAGATGAATTCCACGTTATTATTTAACTGCAGTTAGAGATAATGCACTCAACTAATATATATACTTTCATTTCAATTGCAATTGGTTCACAAATTCAATTCGACTAACTAAATGAATAGGTAACTTAAATAATTATCACTGTTGACTTTTAATTACTTATAAGTTTATTATTTACAAACAAGCGTCACAATTACCTATACAATACAAATTCATTCAATTACCTTCGACTACATCTTATTTCAATTGATTTGGGATTTCATTCAATTAATAAACACTTAACTTAGATAAATTTTGTTGCATTTCATTCTAGTTATTATTATTCCAAATGAATTACAAATTTTTTCTAACACTAAATCACGAAATCTTATTAAATTAGCTATTTTAATTATCGGAAATTTACGGGTCGTTACACTCTCCCCCACTCAAAACTTTTCGTCCCCGAAAAGGAAAAAGAAGGGAAAAGAACTAAGTATAGAATTCGCATTAGATATATTTCATTCAAAGTTATTAACTTATAAAACAATGAAATTCCATTTATAAAGTTATAACTACGCTTCCACTAAGTTATTCCAACGGCTTTCTAAATTTAAAGTTAGTTATCAAAACAAGTTATAAAAATTTTAAAACTTGAAAATTTTTCTAACACCCGGATTTACGAAAAATTTCGGCAGAGTCTCCTTTGCGCGGCTCGATCGGTACAACTACAAAACGCCTCTACGGGCCCCAAACAAACAAAAGAAAATCCAAAAGCCAAGTGGCTCATCAAAAATCACCAAATCCAATGATAAAATAAACATGTACCTTATATTTTTATTAGCGAGCATATACGAATAATATAGCGTGAAAGCGAGCTCCAAATGCGAAGCAAGCGCAATCCGCACCTACTAAACACTCAACAAACCATGAGAAACATGCATATATGAAAATAATATCAATATACACAATATAGCAACATAACAACTACATGTGCCAACATAGCAAATGCAACAAAACAACAAATGCAACCATCAATCAACTATCATCCAACAAATCCATAACCAATCAATATAAATTCACTTCTCATTAATATTTATTGACTAGGTTTCAATTTTAATCATAGTTGATTCATTAACGTTGGATTTTTCTAACATTCATCCTCAATTCAATTAGTTAACATTCACTAATTTATATTTACATTAGTTCACTTCCAATTTGAATCAAATTAAATTCATTTAACTTTCAATTTGATTTCAGTGATTTATAGCTTTCAATTTCATTAACACTTAATGAATTATATGCAATCCACTAACAATCATATAACAACCAAATCATACCCCACATAACCAAAATATTAATTTTACATTCAATTTGGTTTATCTCCTTCAATTCCAATTATACAATTTAAAAGAATCATTTTATATTTGGCATCTTATATTTCCAATATTAACTTTAATTAAATCCGTAAGCCGTACATATATCATCCGTGAGCAATATCAATCTAATCGCTTATTCGATCACACAATTTCACTTCCAAACTAGTATCGTTCACACGACTCTCTAGTGCGGACTCGGATTTGGTTTCTTGATTGGAAACTGTTACTCTCCTTGCATAGCCATATGCTATGATAGAGAATTCCAGAATCAATTAAAAATCCATATCTAGGGTTCGTCGTCAGAAATCGAGTGAAAAATCCTAAATTGGATCGATATAAATCATCTCGAAATTTTGTGCTCGAATTTGGATCAAATCGTTATGCGAATAAAATAATATACGTACAATCCCACGTATTACCTTCCAATAGATTTCTATCCAATTTATCTATACTAAATTATTTTATTGACTTTCATTTTACTTACCATTTATTATTCACAATCCATTATTTAGTTAATATATCCATTTCTTTACATAGCATATTCTTCAACATTATCTTTTCTTAACACCTTATCAAAGAATTCGCTTACTCAAGTTCATTTTCAAACATTCTATATAATTTAATTAAATTCAATTTCATTTTAAAATTGATTCTTAGCTATAAGAAATTCCTTTGTTTATACTTATTGCATTTTCATAATTCCAGTTAATAACGAATTCATTTGTGGAACATTTTTTTTTTTAATCATTACTTTAGTTTATTGTCATCTCATAAAAGTCTAACTTCTCATATATGACTTCTCTTAGTTTACAGATATCTTAAAGGTTACAAATTTAATTATTTTACAATCCCTTTGCAATTTATATTTTTTTTTCTATAACCAATTTACAAAGATATAATACGATTCATTTCTTAAGTTCACTTACTTGTTCCATTTATTCATTCACCATTTCCGGTTATATTTAAGTATATAACATTTTTCCACAACCAAAATTTTCATTTACACATTTTAATTCATTTTGAGTTTTCCTTACTTGTATACTTCAATTACTTTCAGGTTCTGTTTATTTGTACAACATCTCATTACATATCCAAAACATCATTTAACTTCTTAATATTTGGTAAGTCTTGTTATGTGTTATCAGAATGCAAATTTTCGGTATTATACAAATTTATAGAATTTCATTTTACTAATTTAGAATGTTCACAATTTAATTTGTTTAAATCCCTTTTACCTTTCAACTTTAAAGTTTTCCTAAACAATAGCTTAGATATCTTAATCCTCTTATTTTTATAAATTTTGGTTATTCCCATTTCATTTAAATAATTTGAAAATTTCTAATTAACATAACTTAGAAATTTAAATGCTCGGTTCCTTTCAAATTGTTTGAAATAAACAAATACTTATATTATTATATATTTTTTTTTTATATATCAAATCATACCTTTGGAGTTTAAACCAAAACTCATTTACCCAAAATAATTTTTAAAGAAAAGCAAAGCTTCTTAGAAGTCTCCCCCACTTTGAGACTCGAAAATGAACGTCGATGATGCTGCGCAGTCATCACCGAAATTATCTTCCAGCGACATAAGAGAGGAGTACTAAATTTATTCCTTCCTTTAAAAATCCTTTCAAAATATTTCCATAAACAATTTCCAACTAATATTAATATATATTTCTTCAAAGCTTGGAAAACCATTTTAAAACCTCCGGGACATAATTCAATATTTTCCAATTTAAATCTATTTTAATTCATAAGTCACCTTTATAAAATATTCTTATAAGATTTCACAAGTGTTTTATATTTTCTTCAAATTATAGGAATTTCTTTCTTAAAACATTCCACAAGTATTTTATTACTGTTCTTTTGTAATTCAACTTAGTTATCAAATTACAATATCCAATTAGTGATAATAACCAATATTTTTATTCCTAACAGCCAGGTAAGCTAGATAAGTCTCACTAATTTCTGAAGAATTTTCTTTATATACAAAATATAATTAGGGCAAAATTATTTCATTTACCCAATTTCAAAACAATACTATGTCGAATTGTTCTGTTTAAGTGTTTAGAGATCCCTATCAATGACGTTAATTACTCGTACTGACCAGAATCCATAAGCCACTCAACAAAACAACCGACACAATATAAAACATTTTATATCACTAACAAGTACGCTCTCTCATATACACTCAACTCATTCATATAGTTTACCTCTATTTCAATGAGTTACTCCCCACTAGAGCCAAGGTTTATCGCTAAACCAAAGCTCTGATACCAACTGTAACGACCCGCCTTTGGACAGTTTAAACCGACGATCAAATACCCATGTCGATTCCAAACCATTAAAAGGGCAGATAGTTATTGGGGTAATTAAGAAAAGAAAAGGAAGGGAAATAAAGGAAATGAAACAACACAGAATCTCACAGCGGAAGGCTAAAGTATAATAATAAAATAACAGTTCATGAAGCTGTTAATTAAATGAATACATTTGAAATGAATACATTTGATTATTATTATACAACATTTATCAGAGTTACATACACAACAAATATCATACAACAATGCAGCGGAATGGAATGAATATAATAGTAGTAGATAATATACCAAATCTTCGTCTCCGTCCTCCAAGGAAATGATCTTCACCTAAACTGAAAACTCAGGACTGACCCGAGCGTAATGAAAAGACAAAACACTCGAGTCAGGACTAAAATATCCTTATGAAAGTTAAATCAATCGTCAATAAATATGAGTGTGACGGCGTCAGAGATGTTTACGGGGTTTTACATCTCATATCCAGTGTCAACGTGCGTGCAATAACTTAAGAGATGTTACGGGATTTTCCATCTCTCAAGGATCCGTGAAACTATCTACTATGTAGTAATATACGCTAAGTAGATAATGTCTATCAGTAATATAAAATATCAAAATAGCGTTAAGGCGTTACCATAATCCCCCTTAACACATTTTATATTCCCAAAAGCATATACAAGACCGTAGTTTCCCCAAAACCGGAAGTCACCAGAGGGCAATCCATATACTCAAGGTACAAATCAAAACGTAGTGGTCGCGAATAGGATAATCAGTATGACAAGGTACATGAGGCAATACCAACTAGGATACTAGTAGTTGCGTGATCCGGACTGATGTTGGGCATAGCCAGCAGCTACCCCAACACCGCGAAACAACACTCCCAAATCAAGGGGTGCACCCAAATCGCATCACAAATGTAATAGATATGGTATCGAAGAAGTGTGTCCGCTAGAGGTGGCGAACCTCAATGGCCCGGCGCGGCTCCTGTTTTAGTCATGTCAGGGGTCATCCAATAATCGTTCTCTTTCTTCAGTCAACGCGTTCACCAAACCATCCACTTCATTCTGGATCAACACTCCGCGTATAATAGTTATTAAAGTGGTTTTCGGTATCGACAGAGAGTATGTCCATATCCGATCCCGGTCTCTTTAATAACTACATATTATTACACCGTTGGCTCTTTTATATTTCAAATCGATTCATAATTGGTATCAAAATATCATATTCACTTCAAAAATCAAGTCCATAGCAAATATCATCGTATCTATTCAAATTTAAGATTCCGTTTCAAAAATCATGTCGCTTCAATATCTCTTTTCGATTTCAAAATCATTTCGAATTTCAATTTAGGTTGCAACTTCATTTAATCCAATTCGTATTTAAATTCAAGATTTTAAATATACACATTTCACCCTTCTGATCAGCTTAGAATTTTAGAAAATAGTTTTAAGTAGTTTAAAAGTGGTTTAAATAATAAAATAGTTTAAAACACTTAAAATCTTACAATGGATTTGAAATAGATAAATTTAGTTTAAATAATTTAAATTGGGTTAAGTAGGTTTAAAATAGATTAAAATAGTTTAAGTATTCAAAATGGTTTATATAACCGTGAAATTTGGAAAACAAAATAAAACAGCTTTAGAACCAATCTATTTCAATTATAACTTCCCAATTCAAATCAATTTCAATTTCCATTCTACCAATTCAATTTCGATTTTAATTTAAATCAGTGTCAACTTTGACTTCAAACTTATTCAATTTTATATTCACTTGCGATTAATTCAATTTCAATTTTATATACACTTCGATTAATTCAATTTCAATTTTTATATCAATTTGGAGCTTGATTTTTTTCAAAATATCCATTTATAACACTTAACCAAATTTATCCATCATTATTCAAGTTTTAAATCCAAATTTCAAATATGATTCAATTCCAAGCTCAATTTCAAATTATCATTTTTATGTCGCTTTTACTTAGTAATATTCAAAGCTCGAGTTAAGGTTCAATCTTTAAACAAATCAATTTTCGAAATTCAGTCAAATCCTAATTTTTAAATTTCAAAGTCTCGACTGATATTATTTTAAAAATTTCCTTTAACCAAAATCTATTTCAACACTCCATACTCAATTTTTGATAAATTCGATTTCTATAAATTGATTTTCATTTATAACCTTTAAATCAAACATTTTAAATAAATTTCAAATCGACGATTTCAAAAATTATTAATTTAGCCAATTCGGAGTCCGTATATAATTTTCTATCCTATGGCCAAGTAGTTATTTATTTCAATTAAATGTCAGGGATGAATATATATAACTTAAATCAAATCACAGTTTCATATGTATGCATAACAGTATATATATAAGCGAATAAACATCCAAACATTCAAATATCAACCAATAGCATCCATCGAAATATATCATCCAATACACAATACAATTCATGGCAATTTCATAGTTATCAATGTCAGGTAATTAAATCGCAATTAAATTTCAATTTCAATCTAACTGTCAATTTAAAATTTTTTTTTTCAACGGTTAATTCAGCAATGATCTATATGACAATTTAATTTATATCAAACAACGGCAAATAAAATTCATATCACTTCATAATGTCAAATTTAACTAGCATAAAGATATTTAGTACGGTGTGAGCGTTATAAAACACTCACTTTGAATTTCAATTTCAAATCAAATCAAACGACGTTCAATTTGATCTAAAATTTTAACAGGCTTTAAACATCTCCAAATCGATCCCAGAGCATAGTGCTTGTCGCCACGATCCCATTGCCGCTTGTTTCATCCGATTCCGATCTCGTACGAAGGAGATATACCGGTTATAAGTTGATCGAAAATTTAATTTAAAATAATTTAACTAACACTTTAAACAACCCATACCCAAAATTTGGCCCGGCCCAACGTAAAGCTTCCTCCCCAAACATCACGCGCGAGCTCATCAGGTAGCCGAAACCCATCACCAAAACTAGGGCTCCATACCACGTCGCCAACACCCAACCGGAACCCGATCCACCGTCGCCACGATGAGCGCCATTGTCGTCTCCACTCACGGCCCCAATAGCTCGAAGCTCGGCACCATAAATTTGTCGAACGACGTGCGCGACGCGAAGCCGAACGCGGCCCCCTAGCGCTTCCAAATGACAACGATTCACGCAAACAACCGTATGGATTTGAAGTTCGTGATGTCCTCTACAAATCTCCAGTTGAAAGTTTTTGGAACTAACTTGTGGATTGGAAGAAAAATGATGAAGAACATGACACGATTTCGGCCATTGGAAGATAAGTGGCGGCGGCTGTAGAAAGTTGGGTTTCTCATTTATTTTTATTTTTTATGGAAAAAGGCTATTTATAGGCAACGACAAATACTATTCGTCCGGGATTCCCGAACTCCGATTTACGCGCGGTAACTGACGTTTCTAGGGTTTATCCCGCGTTCCGGACACAATGGAACAGGTTTCGGAGCTAATTCGATCATCTGTATGAAATATGGAATTGAACGATCAATTTAAATTAAACCGATTTCGATGCGTTTTGGCTCGCCCCGGACAAACGATAAATCCGATTGACACAAAATTTTAAATCTTACAATAATATCACTTTACGGATCCGATGAAACTGGTTTCGTCGAAATCCGAGACTATTTGAAAAATGACTATTTTAACTCGTTAAATTAATATTAAAACAATTTCGATGCGTTTCGAGCTGCCATGGTCAAACGACAACTCCGATTGCTACGAAAATTGAAATCCGATAATAACAAATTATTACGGATCCAATGGAACAAGTTTCGTCCAATTCTGAGACTGTTCAAAAATTGGCTATTTTTCAGTCGCTAATTAAATATTAAAATATTCAATTTTCACAAATAAATTTTAAATTTAGTTTTAAAAGTTCTATAACATCACTATAACTCTAATATGATAAAATAAAATTTTACAAATCATTTTTAATCATATTAAACCCGTTATTCAATTTATCCAATAAATCCCAATTTTAACATCTTATAACTCTATTAAAATCGAAATATAACTTACATTCACTTTGGAAACCAAATTGAATCATATTAAATCAAATTTTAATTTTTCACTTTATTTTCATATATTAAATTCTAATATCAAATTAATCATATCAAATTCGGAATTTAATTATTCAAACATTTGTAATATTAAATTTAAACAATTTTATTATTCTTAAATCAGTATCTTTTGAAATATTCGAAACGAACTTATAAAATTTAACACATTCAAATTATAGAACAACCATTTTCATTAAAACAATTATTCAATTCCCTTTATTCAATTATTCAATAAATTCCAAATATTAAATTTTAAACAATTTAATTGTTCAATATTTGACGGATTTCAATATTGGATTTTTAAATAAAAATTTCATTATCAGTCGATTTACTATATTACATTAGATGAATTCCACGTTATTATTTAACTGCAGTTAGAGATAATGCACTCAACTAATATATATACTTTCATTTCAATTGCAATTGGTTCACAAATTCAATTCGACTAACTAAATGAATAGGTAACTTAAATAATTATCACTGTTGACTTTTAATTACTTATAAGTTTATTATTTACAAACAAGCGTCACAATTACCTATACAATACAAATTCATTCAATTACCTTCGACTACATCTTATTTCAATTGATTTGGGATTTCATTCAATTAATAAACACTTAACTTAGATAAATTTTGTTGCATTTCATTCTAGTTATTATTATTCCAAATGAATTACAAATTTTTTCTAACACTAAATCACGAAATCTTATTAAATTAGCTATTTTAATTATCGGAAATTTACGGGTCGTTACAGAATCAAAGTCTTTGTATTTGTGAGCTTCTGGCTCATGTTTATAGAGTGAGATTCAACTATGCCAATTTTTGTAAAATATAAACCAGTTGAAATTGTACCAAATTTTTCTAGGATAAGCTTCTGGCTTTCAATTCTAGAAATAACACAAAGATATTATTTGTTGTTTTCATTTATAGTTTCAATATGGTATCTATTCATTCTTATATCTTTGAAACCCAGCAAATTTCTTTTAGAGTTGCTTGAGTATAATGCATTCTGAATAAAGATATGCGTACCATTTGGTAATATTATATGGGCTCTTCCGGACCCGTCAATTATATTAGCAGATCCAGCTATAGTGGAGACTTTAGCTGAGAAATTTTTAGATAGTTCAGAGAAAAACTTCTGGTTTTTCAAAATTGTATGAGTAGTTGCACTATCTAGTAAGCATATATCATCACCCAAATGGCGTTCCATACCTTAAGAATTAAAGACAATGATTAGTCAATCACTAAAAATTTGTATGCATAAATGAATGTAATGTAAACAAACAAAGTAATATGATCAAAATAGGCTATTGATTAAAAACAACATCCACATTACACATTACTAGTACTGCAAAGAGAAATACAATTAAACGAACACAAATTTCAAACTGATTTATTGATGCAAGCTAATGAAATAAAATGAAAGTCACATAACAAACTTCAAGATATTTCTAATTGATCAACTTGGTCATATCATTGATCATTGAACTCAGATTTTCATCATTAATGAAATTTCCATTGTCATCTTCGAAGAAATCATCTAACTTCAGGTTAGTGTTTTCAGGTAACTTTTCGGCATTATTTGCCTCAATATTCTTCGAGCGATGATATTCTTCAACTGTTTTGTTTGATGATCTACATGTACGAGACCAGTGACCAGATCGTCCACATCTATAACAAACTTCCTCATAATGCCTTTTATTTTCTGAAGTTGAATCATTGTTCTTTATAGGCTCAATTTTCTTTTGTTGCTTTTTAAAGTTGGTGGTTTTGTTACCTTTAAAACCACCATAACCACCTCTGCTAGAGTTATATCCAAGTCCACGACCATGTCCTCTACCTCGACCTCGACCCCTACCTCTTCCAGAGTGGAAAAAATTAGCATTTACTTCAGGTAATGCAGTTGAACCAGTTGGTCTTGAGGAATGGTTTTTTATAAGCAACTCATTATTTTGTTCAGCAATTAGTAAGCATTCTATGAGTTCAGAATATTTTGTAAAATGACGCTCTCAATATTGCTGCTGCAGGAGTATATTCGAGGCATGAAATGTTGAGAAAGTCTTTTCAAGCATTTGTGCGTCATTCACCTTTTCTTCACATAATTTCAGTTTAGAAGTGGTTCTAAACATTGCAGAATTATATTCTCTTACGGACTTAAAGTCCTGAAACCTCAGGTTCAACCACTCTTGCCTAGTGTTTGAAAGTATGACCGTCTTCTGATGGTCATAACGCTCCTTCAGGGAGTTCCATAAGTGTAGAGGGTCTTTTTCAGTCAAATATTCTGTTTTTAGATCGTCATGGATATGACGTCTTAAAAATATTAGAGCCTTTGCCTTGTCCTGCTGGGACATAGTATTGCCATTTTTAATGCATTTTCTAAGCATTGAGATTGCAAATGAATCTCAGCATCCAATATCCATGATAAGTAGTTGTCTCCAGATATATCCAAAGCTTTAAATTCAAGCTTGGCGATGTTTGTCATTTTGTGAACTGTTCATAAAATAAATTGCATAAGGTG
Organism: Allium cepa; assembly: GCA_030765085.1. Taxonomy (NCBI): domain Eukaryota; kingdom Viridiplantae; phylum Streptophyta; class Magnoliopsida; order Asparagales; family Amaryllidaceae; genus Allium; species Allium cepa. Next base: position 57,488,593 of record CM060939.1, read on the forward strand.
AAAATATTCGCCACAACAACATTCACTATTTGTTTGTTTCCAGCTAAAAAGAAGAAAAAAAATGGAAAGTCTTCATTCATGGTATCAAACAACTATACCAAAAAAAATTGTACAACAAAACCAAACATTTGGATTTTGCAACTTTCATGTATTTATCAAATAAGAAAGGAAAGTCAGCTTTTGCGTATATTTCATTCCAAACTTTTTAATTTTATTTGGCAATAGATCCGCAAAGGGAAAAAATAATAATATTGAATTTAGAAGCCAAAGAATAAAAATAAGAGCGATACAAAAAAAGACATGAAAAATATAGAAGCGAACCCCAAACTAGTATATGCTGACTTGATAGCTTTATCAAAAAAAATATGATATTGACAATTACCTTTTTAGAGAGAGGAAAAGTAACGAGTTTATAAAGAAATGCAAGAACAATTCCTTTACCTGCTGTTTCAAAGGAAATAAGAAATAGAATGTATGTAGATATATTCTAAAAGACTCGTCTGCACTAATATATATAATAGGATTTTGAATATAAATAGCCTTAGAATTGGAATGGTCAGAAGAGAAACGGTCAGAGTAATTAATATTTAATTACTTGCTGAGAAGTTGGAAAGTTTGAAGGTGAAAATGTTGAGGTCAATAATTAATTCGCATTCCTTCGTGCTGATAACGTGTTACAGAATAAAGAGAATGGAGACAATTAGGGAGAGAACAATTCTATTGAATTGAGAGATATTTTTATAATACAATCAAGCTCCATATTTATAGACTACTTATACAGTACAGATTACAATAATGCCCTTTCATATTTAGCATATTCAGTCCTATAATTAATGTATATTACAACATATAATGAAATTTTCCAGAAGGAGTCCGAGATTTAACGTGGAGAGGTGCTCCAAACAAATTTAAAATTGACATTGACTGCGTGATCTAATATATTATTTTCGCTTACATTATTTACTACTAACTGGCCACCTTCAATATACTAATTGGCCACCTCCGATCCTAGATACTAACATGTATAAAAAGTATGAGACATAGAAAGTCCAAAGCAAATTACCAGGGTCAAATCAATTATCGAACCAAGTTCAGACTCTAGTCAGCATCTCTACAAATTCTACCATTATCTTCGTCTTCCACTCCAACAATACAACTACCTCTTCACCAAAGCAATCATCGCCGTTCATCACAATTTGTATGCTACCAAAGTCAACAACAAACTGCATCACCAACAAGCTTCATCTCATGGCAGTTCATACTTCTGAGCATCAATCAACGTCGAGTTGAACATCTAACATCAGGACTTGAACATCTGATCGTTACTTGAAATGAATACAAGCATAGTTTCACGCCAGCACCTCCACAGACCATTGTTCGCCAGATCTTGGCCACGATTTCAAGCAACGCTGACAAGCTGTCAGGCGAACACAAGTAGCAAGGCGGTCCTCTCATCAGCAACGCAACCACCCAAGCACAGTTTCACTTGCAATTGAAGGCGAACAGGTGTGGTAGTTTCATCTCGGTGGAGACCACTTCAAAGCTTCTTTACGATTCAAATCTCAAGCATCTCATGTCGCGGTTTCTGATCGACATCTAGTTCTTCACGGTGTTTCGAATTAGAAGTTAGCAAATTTTTAAGCAGTGAATAGTTTATTTTGAACGAGGGATCGATAGATATTTATTTTGTAGAATTTTTTTTTATTTTTTTATTTTTTTATTTTTTTTTTGAAGTCGATTTTCTGTCTGAAGAAGAAATAAAAAAGTGGAAGTGATTATGCTTCAGGAAGTTCTTGTGATATGAGAAATAGCAGAATGTCTTTCTTTATTTTTGATTTTCTTTTATTTCTTTTTGTTTGTGTATTTTTCTTTTTCATTGAACTACGTGTGTAGTTTAGAGATTCTTGTCAAAGGGTATTAAGTTGAGGTAGGGTTACTAGGCATACTATTCATATATTCAAGGTAGTAGGAAGTGTGTGTTTATTTGTTGTAAGCATTCGAACATATAATTCTAGTACTAACATTGGGGACAACAATAGTCACCAACGGGTTAATGATCAAAACTAGGTATGTATGCATGCTCTTTAATTTTACATTTATGTTTATGCATTATTTACTTATTTTATACAAAATATTTTAAATACTCTATTCAACCCCCTCCCCTTTTAAGGTATATTGCACGGTCCTAAGAAGTGGTATAAGAGCAGGTTATTAAGAAAAATATGATATCACGTCTTATCCTAGCTGCTGTAGTTTTAGCGAAAGTCAATTCAGTGTGAGTTTGCCTATTTTTATCGAAACAGATATTAAAAATTGAACATATAAAATGAAATTTTATTTAAAATCTATTAATTTCAAAATGTGGAATATCATTGAAAATGATTGTGATATGATAGGTAAGAATAATATTTCATTTAATGCTAAAGTTATGAGTATTCTTATCTCTTTTATTAATAAAGTTGAATTTAATTATATCTCTCATTATTTAACTGCACAGGAAATTTGGAGCACTCCCGATGCAAAATATGAAAGAAAAATCAACAATAGCGAAGTACTCAGCAAGGTTGATATGTGAGCAGAGCTATGTTTCACAGGCTTCACAAAAGATGATTCGGGCGATGAAAGTGAAGATAGTAGAGATGATGATTCAACAGAAGATGAGATAAGTGGTTTTTCATTTAAAGATGTAGTTTTTCTACACCACAAATTGACTAAAATTGTTGATGGTCTTGAATTGAATAATAACAAGTTAAAAAGTGAAAATCTAAACTGCATCAAAAAAAAACGATAGATTGGAAAAGGAGTTCGAAAATATTAGGAAAATTGAAAACTTTGATTGCGAGAAATGTTTGAACTAAGAAAAGGAATTTGCCGACTTCAATGAAAATTTCCAAAAGATTGAAAATGAAATTCTGACTTTAAAAGAAAACGAAAGTGGGTTAATTTGCAAAAAATAACATTGTACAAAAGTAGTTGAAAATTTTAAGTTCGAAAATTTCAAACGTGAAATTTTTGAGTAGACAATTTAGTGAAAACAGAGATAATCTTAGATGGGCTTGAAAATGAAATTAAAAAGAATAAAAAGATTAGAAATCTTGAATGCGAAAAATGTGTGAACTTTCAAACGAAATTAACTAACATTAAAGGAAATTTCAAAACCCTTGACAATGTAAACGTGATTTTGAAAAATTGCAAAACTGAAATTATTCGAATAAACCACGAATTGGAAAAAGAGATTGAAAAAATCAAGGTTTTGAAAAACTTGAAAAGCGCCAACTTTTAAAGCCAACGGGGTTGGCTCGACTGGTTGGTAGTTAGACTACGAGACTAAAGACCATAAATTCGATCACCGAGATCGACACTTGTTTGCATTAATGAACTACATTTAAAAAAGCGTCAATTTTTTGAAATTGAAATGCTTGAAGTTTAGACCAAAATAAAAGAGCTTGAAAATGAAAATACGATCTTGAAAAGAATGATTCTAAAAAGAGAGAAAATGTTGTCAGTCATTATTCTAAGCTAATAAATAAGAATAACCTTTAAAATCCAAAGTTAATGAACCTAATTGACTCTTCGAAGATTTTCCATGAGAAAAATCACTTAGCATGTTAATAAGAAATCAATATTTGCGAATAACACAAAGGACCTGGATTTGAAAAGGTATCAATTATCAACAAATGACTAGTAACAATGTTAAGGGGAGAAGTGTGCTTCCCAGATGTTTGAATTATGGAAATATTAGACACAATTATAATAATTATCAAAACAGGATCGTAAATAAACGAGTCAAACAAATTTGGGTTCCTAAGGATATAGTTGTTAATATTAATCGTTTGCTATACAAACAAATTTGGGTAACAAAGGTTTCAAATGTAAACATTGTGGCCCTGCATCTTTTTCTAGGACACTCACTTCTTCTGATATGTAGGTATGAAGCTAAGGAGCGACTACGGTGGAGGCAGATTTTGAGTAGTTCTACACATTTGATGAGCGTAATTATAATGTTACTTAGCCTAGGAAAATGAAGTGCAGATCCATGTGCTTTGCATTACAATAGCGAGTAAAGGTGCAACTTCAAAAGTAAGCGAAGGTATGATCTCTGTTAACCATAAAAATTCACTCAAGAACAAGGGTATGAAAGAAGGCTTATAAAAGTGATAGGCTCTTCAAGAATTGAAGATATTAGTTTCGCCAAAGATCAAAGAAGAGTGTTTCGGAGGTTTGAGACGGTTTTTGAAGGAGTCGCAAGCACCAGGTTCGGTTACAGATGACAAGTAGTATAAAAGCTTTCGAAAGGATAGAAAAGAAGGCAAGATTAACCTTTCGCTACACCTAGACCTTGCGACGCAGATGGATTCACATATATAAGAAATACTAGTATGGGTTCGAAGACCTTTCGAAGGTGTTGAATAATAGACTTGCACATAAGAACCAATTTCTTCAAAATATTGGGTTTCTCATTGTCAATGATTCCAGTACACACCTTTTGAAAGCAAAAACAAGCCCGTCAAAGCAGTTAGAACCTTTCCAAGGCATGATGAAAACCTCACAAGAAGGCCCAGGATCCTTCCATTAAGACCCAATCATCACTTATCATTCCATTCAATGAAGTTATGAGAAAACTTTACTTAACTTTCACTTGCAACAAAATATAGCAACACAAAGCGAAGAGCGCTCCTACTCCTTTTCGACGAAGCCAAAAGCAGTACAGTAAATAGCAAAGTAAAAGAGGCACCCGAACTTTAGCGGTAGTAAAAGATTATCAAGGAGATCCTTTCGATTGGGTTGAACGGTCTAAAATGAAAAGGTGGAGACGTAAGAATGGATGCGAAAGGTCAAAAGAAAAGCCTTTCGACTACATCGAAAGGAGGCACGCAGAACGATGAAGGAAGACCCACGTGGAAGATTGGAGGAAGACCTTTCGACTGAAGTGAAAGGATAGGCGCAAAAGGGGGCTAACCTGCATCTATAAATACGACCATAGGGGTCCGAGTTTGGTGATAGAATTTTGGGAATCCTAACTTCTTTCTCCTATTTCTTAGCAATGACCCTATGTCAACTTGGGGAAAAGCTCTCTTACTTGTAACTCAATTGGATTAATACTAAAAGTGGAAGTGCATGGATTCAACAAAGATTTTGATCCTGATAAGGATCATTTCGACATTAGCTTGACTAATGATCAATTACACGTGATGTTTGCTTGTTTTCTTAATTCCTATTTGATTTATGCGACGCAATTATATCAATTTGGATAATAAGTATATGAATCATGTGATCACCGTGTTTAATAATATCAATTATTAAACAAAGACGATGATAGTGTTTCAATATCAATAAGCTCATGGAAATTTTATTGTCCGAGAGGTTATTCCACTACATACAAACTATAGTGATTATATACTGTACGTTGAGTCCACTTCGAAAGAGCAAATATCCTTTCGACCTGATCGAAAGGAATGTTTCGGAAGGGATTTAATGAGTAAAAACTAAGCTATGCTAGTTGGAAGAATACCTTCGGAAGGTGTACACACTTTACAATACATACAACCCTTTCGAAGGAGTTCTTTCCAAAAGAGTATAAACAGTATTTTTGAAAGTAAATACTCTAATTTAGAGGCAGAATGATCCTTTTGACACAGTCGAAAGAGACAAATGTTTGATATAAATAACCTCTTTTGACTCACTCAAAAGGGGTTTCGAATGCATTGATTCTTTCTTAATCTTTGTTACAAAGTGTTGATTAGTTTTCTTGTCAACAATTAACATCATCAAAAGAGCACCTTTCGAAGACATGCATCCCTATCATCTCCTTTGAAAGGGGTTTCGAAGGGATTGCTTATTCTTGAAATTTGGCTTTGGGATGTTAATAAAATTTCTTGTTAACATTTTTGGCACTAGAATGAGGCTTGAACCTCCAACCTTGTGGTTACCTTATAAACTAATTATGAATTGTTTAACTTGGTATATGAAATGAAATCCAAAAGGCTTAGTCGAATGGACGAAGAGGTCGTTTACACCACAACTTTAGAAGAAAACATATTACCAACTTTCAACATGGAGGGAGTTGTGCAAGGGCAACCATCAACTCAAGCCCAACAAGACAACAGTTCAACCAAAATTAAGCACCTGGAACAACAATTGCTGAAGATGCAAAAGCTTCTCAAAGTAGCACTGTCTTAAAAGTCTTCCAAGACACCAAAAACAATGACAGGAGATGAGGTGATTTCTCCAAGATGAAACTTAAAGGCTTATACCAATGAAGGCAAGAGAAAAATCGACTTAACATCTTCAAAGAAGAAAGAGCATCATCTGATTAAACTCCATCATCAAGGAAGGGTACTGGAAAAATCTCTTAAGCAATCCGGAAGCTCGACGTCAAAAGAATACAACCCTAATCGGAAAAGTTATCATGATGCCGAAGCTTATCTAAAAGATGTAGTAGGAAAGGCAATTAAGGACATGATAAATCCTAAACGGAAAAGGACCTTGGATGATAGAGCAAATGATAATGAACGAATGTCAACTATTACAAATGAAATCATGACAATGGTTATCCCATCCTATGTAAAGATCCCACCTTTGAAGTATCAGCTACTATAGATCCCGATGATCACTTGATGGCTTTCGATAGCCAAATGCATCTATATAATGCCTACGAAGCCGTTCGATGTAGACTGCTTCTGGTTATGCTTCAAGGGGCCGTTGCTAAATGGTATCGACAATATCATGAAAAGATAATATATTCCTAGAAGCAATTTTCTTATGAGTTCTCTGTCCAATTCTGTATATGTTAGGACCTAACAGTCGATTACACTATTCTAGCCAACATTAAGCAGAGACAGGGAGAGTCATTGGGAGGTTACCTCAAAAGGTTCAACACAGAAGCATTAAAAAAGAAAGACATGAATGACCGAGATAAGCTCATTAAAGTATACTCTATATTAGAATACACCATTCTGGAAGTAACTCTTTATTCATGAGTGTAAGGATCTACAGGACTTCCATTTTCAAGTTGATAAATTTATTCGAATGGATGTATTATTTCATACTAAAAAGAAGGCTAATCCTAAAAAGGAAAGTGAAAGGTTTGGATTAGATCGGGGACATAAGAGAACAAGATAGAATGAGCCTAATACTAATTCAATCGCCTTAAACAAGCCATGTCTTATATCTACGTTGTAGCAAAGGAGAAGGTTAACTTATCGACTTTATTTAAGACTAAAAATTACCCTGAACAGAGAAAAGGGGTGACTATTACGCTTACCACAAAGCAAACGGCCACAAAATTAGTGAATGTAGAGTATTAGCTGGAATCATTCAGAAATTAATTCATGAGGGGCATTTGAAGGAGTTCATCCAAGACAAACAAATAGCACCATGGACTGGAGATGGTATGCAAAAGTTTCCTAGTAATGCTATCAACATCTTGGAAGAAGACCCATTCGTCATTGAATATGATTGATGTAATTCATGGGGGGCCACATCCAGCAGGAACTAGTAAGGGGGCCAGAAATAGATACATCAAAGAGGTTAGAGAAGGAGTGTTCTCCATTCAAGAAGAGCCCCAGCTTAAAAATCTGTGACTCAACATTTCAATGCCAAATCTTGTTATCGCTTCCCAAGAGCTGAAGAAGGGGATCCATCACCCTCATAACGACCCTCTCGTGATCACAGCTCAAATTGTACTATCTGTAGTGTCCAAGATTCAATTGGACACCAATAGCGCAGTCAATGTGATTTTCAAACATACCTTTGATCAGATGGGCTTCTCAAAAGACAAGCTATATCCCAGCCTTGAACTAATCTTTGGGTTCAACAACAAGGGATCGACCACAAATGGGATAAATGAAATTTCTAGTACAGATAGGAGTGCAGCCATGCTTCCAAACTTTACTCTCTTTATAATCATCAACCAGCCATCATACTACAATGCTTTCTTTGGCAGACCCACACTTGATGAGGTTGAGGCTTTTGTCTCGCCAAAATATCTGATGGTAAAATTCCTAACCAAGAGGGGTTGGGCCATTATCCGCGGAGAGCAATTCAGCTCTCATGAAATGTACTTTGCAATGCTTGATTAATACAAAAAGGAGTATTCTACTTACTTCGATTCTTCTACTATTTTTCAGCCTTTGGATGATGGATTTTTACATCCAACATTCGAAGCAAAAGTAAGATCTAATAAGAGTAACAAACGTGTAAATGAAAGTTACATTTCCCCTGGAAGCTAGGGAAAGAGGATCGATGGTAATTCCATGGAAGAAGGTGAAAACATCACAGTGTTTGATTACCGTGGACAAGTGGAAAGGATAAAATCGGTAGAAGACCTTGAGGAGACATGGATAGACACCAAATGAAGAAACCAAGGTAGTCAAGGTAGGAAAGGAGTTGGAAAGAGGCTTGAAGAAAGACTTGATTCAGTTTCTTAGATCTAATAAAGATGTGTTTGCATGGACTCATTTAGATATGGTTGGGATTGATTCAGGGTTATGTGCCATGCGCTGAATATTAATCCAGAAGCGACCTCCGTCAGATAGAAGACGAGGCAATTAGATAAAGTGCAGTCCGACGCCCGAAAAGAGGAAGTTAAAAGGCTCCTTGAAAATGGATTCATTCGAGAGATCTACTACCCAAAATGGCTGGAGAATCCAGTATTGGTAAAGAAGTGGAATGGTAAGTGGAGAACTAGCATCGATAATACTGACCTAAATAAGGCATGTCCGAAAGATTGTTACCCATTGCTCCGGATAGACCAGTTGGTTGATGCAACAAGTGGATAAAGATTGTTATCTTTCATGGATGCTTTTTTAGGATACAATCGGATACCCATGTTCAAACTAGATGAAGAACATACAAGTTTCATTACTGATTGGGGAATTTTTTGCTACGAAGCAATGCCTTTTGGATTAAAGAATGTAAGGCTACCTATCAACGATTAGTCAACAGAATGTTCAAAGAACGGATCAGTGGAAATATGGAAGTTTATGTTGACGACATGATAGTGAAATATTATAACGCTAAGAGTACCTTGAAGACCTAAAAGAAATGTTCAAAATATTATGGAAATATCAGATGAAATTAAATCCATAGAAATGCGCATTCGGGGTTCATTCAAGGAAGTTTTTAGGCCATATTGTGAGCGCTCAGGGGATTGAGGCTAGTCCAAACTAGATTCAAGCTATAAAGGACACGGCTGAGCCCAAAACTAGCAAAAATGTAACGAGTCTAAACGGAAGGGTAGCTGCCCTAAGCCGGTTCATTTCCAAGGCAACTGATAAGTGCATTCCCTTTTTCAATGTGATCAAGAAGAAGAAAAACTTTGAATCGAGAGAAAATTGTAAGAAAGCCTTTCAAGAGTTGAAAAACCATTTGGAAATACCGCCAATACTATCTTAAATCGAAAACGATGAAGTCTTGTACTTATACTGGCAGTTTTGGAACATGCGGTATGTTTAGTTTTGATCAAAAGAGGAATGTGGACTCAACTTCATGTTTATTATGTGAGCAGGTGGTTAAAAGATGCAGAGGTTCGGTACTCGGTAATAGAAAAACTGGCTTACTATTTGCTACTTGCACCATGTAAGCTTAGAGCATACTTTCAAGCACGTCCAATCAGAGTATTGACTAACTACCCACTTAAACAAGTTTTCAGTAAGCCTGAAACTTTCGGTAGCTGGTAAAGTGAGGAATTAAGCTTGGTCAGTATGACATTGAGGTTCAACCGCAGGAAGCTATCAAAGGGCAAGCATTAACGAACTTTATTAATGAGTGTACAAACATCATTCACGAACAATCGGAAAGGGAAAATTAATAAAAACCTATGTGGCAGTTATTTGTAGATGGCGCATCGAATGAGCAAGGAGCTGGAGTGGGATATGTCATAATAACACCAGGCGGACACCGCCTACACTATGCCATGAAGTTAGGGTTTCCCGCAACAAATAATGTATCCAAATATGAATCAATGGTGGCAGGATTGACTCTAGCTTTAGAGCCGAAACTCCTACGAATTCAAACTTTAGTGATTCCCAAATAATAGTAAACTAGGTAAAGCAAGTATATCAGACTAATGATGCCAAACTATCATGTGAAGACGATATTGAAGATGCTTGCTTTATTTGACGATTTTTCCATACATCAAGTTCCAAAGGGAGAAAACTCTCAGGCAGATTCGTTAGAAAAGTTGGCTAGTTCAAGGGGAGCCATAGAAATTCGAATAGTGCCAATATGGTACCAAGAAAATCCAAGTATTAAAGAGGAAGCACCTGAACAAGGAAAGGAATTGTTAGTCCTTACAAGATCTCAAGCCATGGCACAAGAGAGAGAAGAAAGGGAAATTAGTTAAGAAATCCCAAATGAGATAAACAATTATCCAAGGACAGATGACTGTTATAGAAATACTTAGATATCACATATTGTTGAATATCTTTCTAAAGAGATATTGCCATCTTACAAAGGGGAAGCTAGGAAAATCGGGCAACAAGCTCCGACTTTCAGAATAGTGGATGGAATTCTTCACAAGAAAGGATATGCACTACTGTACTTAAGCTGTGTGGGTCTGGAAGATGGGATGAAATTGTTTGTGGAAGCACATGAGGGATTTTGCGAAGACCACTCCAATGGGGCAAAGTTGGCAAAGAAAATAATAAGACATGGTTTTTATTGGCCTCGAATGGCAAGTCAAGCTATTGAATATGTAAGGAGATGTGAAAGATGACAGAAATACTCAAAGATCCCTCGATTTCCACCAAGTTAATTAACTCTGATTTCAAGTCCATGGCCCTTTGATATATGGGGAATCGACCTAATCAGGCCATTACCAAATTCCAAGGGAGGAGCAAAATATGTTGTAGTCGCCACAGACAACATTACTAAGTGGGTAGAAGTAGAACAACTCCCCAAAATCACTTCTGGGAAGGTGCTTATATTCGTCATTAAAAATATTATTACCATATTTGGAATCCCCCATAAGACTGTATTAGATAACGGAACACGGTTTGAAAATCAAGAGTTTTCTCGGTTTTTCCCTAAGAATGGGATTATTAAAAGCTTTTCCTCCGTGGCACATCCAAAAGCTAATGAGGCCATTGAAGCTACAAATAAGACTATTAAGGATGTCTTAAAAAAGTGATTAAATAAAGCCAGAGGGAATTGGGTAGAAGAATTTCCATTTGTACTCTAGGCCTACTAAACTTCCACTAGAACTGCAACAGGACATGCCTCCTATTCTCTAACATATGGGTGCGAAACAATGTTTCTAGTTGGAATTGAGATACCCTCCCATCAAAGAATCGCTTATGCTTTTTCATGAATTGAAGAAAAAATGGTTAGATTTAATACATGAATTAAGAGATGAAGCAACTACTCGAACCGTAGAATATCAGAGAAGAATTTCAAAATACAAAAATTCTAAAGTGAAAATAAGACCATTTCAAGAGGGACACTAAGTACGCCGAAGGGTGATGGCAGACATAAAAAATCATGTGGATGGACCGCTAGGACCAAATTGCGAAGGTCCCCTACTTGTATGCAAAGTAATTTCTGTTGGATCGATTTCAACCTAGAGTGGGGTGAATAGGATGATACTATCAATTATAAAAATTTAATACGGAAGTATATTATATAATTTCAACACTGATAATAGCAGAATAATAGTAGCACAGATAATAGCAGAAAATTAAAAGACGAAAATAGAACACACAGATTTACCCAGCTTCGGCAAAACTCGACCTACGTGTTGCCCCCTAGGTTTCTACTAGAAATTAAGTCGTCAGATGCTTACACACGTAAAATCGCGACGCCCGCTATCGACTAACCTAACTCTATGCTCAAAACCCTGCCATAACTCAGCCACTGAGTTGCGAATTCACGAACTACACCACCATAGTTCGTACCCTAGTCACACGACTAGAAAATTAAAAATGTTTAAAAATAAAATACAAATTAAAATAATGAAAATACAAAAAACCTAATTTAAACAATTAAAACCCTAAAGAGAAAATTATAAACTGGCCAAAAATAAAAAATAGAGATAAAATAAGTGTCCCCCTTTTCTTTTGTTATTTCGGCCTAAATCCTTTTCATTGAAAAATGTCTGCTTCTCTTCGTTAGTTCCTTTTAGGGTTTTACTTTGTTCAAGCTGTTGATTTTATTTGATTGATCGAATAGGTGATTTTTCTTTCCTTGCTTTGTCGATTTATTTGTCACTCTGGTTTACTAGCGGCTGCTTCGAGGGATCGAGTTCGAATTGAATCTGGTATGTGAATTGCTTTGTTCCTCATGTTGATATGCTTTGAAATCAATTCGATTCGAGTTATCGATTCATTCTTTTCTGATGTTTCTTGAACTCGAATGATTTTCATGCCAATGATGATTTGGGTTAAATAGGGTTTAATTCCCTAAAGTTTCGTGCGAATAAATTGTTTGAACTCGTCTAATAATTTTTGGCTCAGCCACTGATTTTTGATTGAATGCTTTGATTTGTTTAGACTATTTCAATTTCGTATATTTTGTTACTTGATTCACATGGCTTTGATTTTGAACTATTCGATTTCTTGACCATTATGGCTTTGAATTGTTTTGGAATTTGATTATGTTGACTTGTTCGACTTGTGCCCTGCCGTTCCATGACTTGATAGCATTGACTTTGGTTCCTTTCTTTGTGCTTGTCGACTTTGGCATTCATGTTAAAACTGCGCTTGATTTTTGATATCACCTGACTTCGGTCATTTGAGAATTTCTCTGTGATAATTTTTTGTTTGCATTTGTGTTTTACCTGCTTTACTGCATCCTGTCATTGTTTCCAATTCTGGTATTTGCACTGCCATTTGCTTCAAGTGCTAGTTGTCCTGTAGTTTGATCATTGTTGCCTTGGATATTACTTTCAAGTTGATTAGTCTTGTGCAGTTCTTCATTTGAGCTGTTGTGTGATTCGATGCATCTATATATGTCTTTATTTGTATGCTTGAATCTGTGCTTGATTGTCTGACTGCGTGTACATATGTGCAAACATATGTATATATGAAGTCTGAAAGCATTTATGTTACTGTCTGCATATCAACTTGTCTGGTTTGATGTTGAAGTCATTGTGGCATTCATTGTTGAGGCTACACTTGTATATGGTTCTGTTCTCGAGTCATGTAGTTCATGTATACTTAGTTCTTGTATACTATGTGGATCACCATTCACTGTTTCACTGTGTACATATGTTAAACTGTTGTTGTTCTTCATGTATAGTTGTTGTGCACTTTTGAGTTGCAGTCTGAAGTAATTTGGTCTTCTATTTTTGTTCACGTTGTTTTCATGCGTACTCCAGTGTTGCCTCTGTTCATTGCATTGCTTTGACTCATTTTTGTTTGCATTGGGTTGATGTGCACTGACGCATTGTATTTCCATTTGTCTTCATGTTGCAGTGTCTTTATGTTACATCATGAAATCTTCATTTACTGTTGAGTCGTATGCATGCTGTCCACCATATGTGTGTACATTTTACCTGTTGAGACTGCACTTGCTTTTGAGTTTGCATTGTTTTCAAGATCATGCACTTGAGGTTGCACTTGACTGTGCAGTCTGGTCGACACTTGCATTTTGTTGCACTATGTGGTGAGTTTTGGTTTTCATCAAGTACATGTCTGCATGTGATTATTGATTTGAGATACTGCCTTGTATTTGCAGTCATCATTTCTAAGTTTAGTTGTGTTTTCTTGTACATTTTGTTGTTGAGCCTGTACTGTTCATTCGAGCTGCTGTTTCATATGCAGTTTGTAATTTGTCGAGCACCACTTATATACATACATACATATACATACATATGTGTGTGTTATGCATTGCATTTTCCACTTCCATGTGCTTAAATATGTACTATCTTTTTGTGTACTGCCCTGTTGCACTTATAGTTGCATATACATATGTCTGTGTTGCTCTACACTGCTCTGTCTACTACCGTGTAGCCTCCATGCCTTCACTTGATCATCGTATGCCTCCATTGTAGTTTGCATTTGGTTTTGTACATTTGTGTCATTTCTGGTGCAGTGTGACCTTTATGTAGAGCTTGATTGATTTGTTGCTTCAAGTTATACTTCATCTTTTACTCTTATGTATCGAGTCACTTGTACTTGATAGTATTGTATTACACGTGAGTTGAATCTAGCTTATAGCTCGGGTTTGACCTTATGCTTGTATTGTGACTTTATTTTAATTTCACTTGAGTTGAACCCGGTTTTGACTGGGTTTGACCTTGTGCTTACCTGTGCCTATAATTTTATCAAGTGTATATCAATGTGCACGGCCTTGTGGCATGTATAGTGATACACTGTGCATGTCACAGGTTGTTCATGTTTGATGAGTTCAAAATTAAATGATGATGAATAACCCAAATAACTGAGGCAAATAATATTTCAAAATACATTTATTTTACACTGCAAAAATATTTCTTTTTCAATTGTACCGCGTTAGTGTTTTCTTTGTAGATAATTCAGATGCTGGATTCAATCTGGAATAAGTTGAAGATTAAATACAAGTGAATGAGTGATATGTAGTGAGGTGCTAATGTAAATGGTAAATTGTGAGGTAGTCAAAATTGTATCGTAATTGAAATTGTGTGTGTTTGTGTATAGTGAGAGCTCAAATTTGTTCTATTTAAAATTGTAATAAATATTTGTTTGAATAAAATATATGTTTGAATTTAAATTCTATGTTATTTATTTTATCCAGCAAATATTTATTTAAATATATGAAAAGTAAAATAGTACATTAACAAATACATTTAAATGAATATATATATATATATATATGTTTACTATCATCAAACAAAAATCATATACTAGCATATTCAACAATCTCTCGCTTTTGATGATAACAAACTTATATTTAAGATTTTGAATTTTATTAAATGTATTTGTTAATGTACATCTATCCAGAAAATAAAATATAGAAATCAAACCTTTAACTGTGCCTTTCCTACCTCTATTCAGAATGTTGTTCGAACGTGCTATGTTTAATGCTTGGATCTGTGCGACTGGTGCACTACTCCCCTACCTTGCTCTCTAGGGACAATTCCTAGTCAAGCGACTGGGATGTCCGCAATTAAAGCACTTTTCCTTCATCTTATCTCTTATGCAATCCTTGGTGCCACGTCCAACAATCCTACAGTTATCACACTTCAAATCTTTCTTAATCTGCTTCTAAGGGCCATCACCTTTCTTCTTCTCCTTATTTTTTTCCACCGCTTCTTCTTCGAACTTCTAACTTAACCATTTCTTTGGACTCACCTTCCTTAACTGCATCAGACATAAGCACCATCTCAACCAAAGAATCATAAGTGGCTCCCACGGTACATGACTCAGCAATAATCCCGTAAGGGGTTGATTATATCTTTTTGCAAGCTTCAGAGCTTTGTTGTGCTGCGTGTTCACTAATTCCATACCAAACCGTGATAGCTCATTGAATTGATTGATGTATT
The DNA here is from genome assembly GCA_030765085.1 of Allium cepa. Classification (NCBI taxonomy): domain Eukaryota; kingdom Viridiplantae; phylum Streptophyta; class Magnoliopsida; order Asparagales; family Amaryllidaceae; genus Allium; species Allium cepa. The sequence continues at coordinate 57,504,053 of CM060939.1, forward strand.
CTTTAACAGACAAACTTCCTTGCTTCAAATTAATAAATCCCTCCAACTAGACACTCTCTTCCACTTAAGATAAAAACTTCCTCTCAAACATCCACCAAAACCCATTTCAATAGATGTTAGCATCAAAATTTGGACCTAACACCCTTGAGTAGAATTGTGTAGAGACATTAATGAAGAAAGTAAATTAAAACAGAGGAATATCACAATAGAATGCAGTCAGTACAATAAAACATGAGAACGCTAGAATTATAGTGGTTCGGCGTAACTGCCTACATCCACTTCGAATGTAATCTTTATTGCTTCTTCAAACTATTCAATACAAATACAATCAGTATACAAACATCTTGAGTACAAGTTTGATAGAAAATGGATGAGTCTCAAAAATGGCAGAGTCTCCCTGGAGTTTCCAAAAAAAGTTCCTACTACACTGCACCCATGACCCTCTATTTATAGAAGAAGATAGGCTGGACTCCCTGCGCAGGCCTAAGGACAAGGTATCTCGGCTCACATATGGCAATCACGAGTCGACCAAACTGGACATGCCAGGTGACATTCGGTCGATCGACAAATACCGAACCAGTATGGTGGACCGGCAGTCAGAGAGCAATTGAATCGAAGCGAAACCTTACAAGACTCGGAGTGATTCGCTATAGATCTCGAAGTAAAGTAGCGCTGGCTTCCTTACTCCACTGTTGATCCCATGCATAGGCTAAAGCTCTCGTTGTGCATTGGTCCAGATGCACCGACCGCATGTTCTGCACCTTTTCTGACCGAACGACACCAACAGCCCTCTAATGCCGAGCGATCAAATACTGAGCCAAACGAATCAATCCCGCTAGGGCCGGTCTACCGAATACCGAGCCATCTTCGTCGAGCAACCTACCATTGGACCTGTCGACTAAATTATTGCGCTCTCCCTTTGTCGACCGAGCGATATACGTTGTGTTCCAATGGCTCCCTTTCTTTGACTGAATGACGCTTGCCGAGCAACGCTTGCCGAACGATGCTTGTCGAGCGGTGTTTGCCGAAAGATGCTTGCCGAATGATGCTTGCCAATCAGTGCTTGCAAAACGATGCTTGTCGAATGAGGATAAGGGATAAGGAGTAAGTGACTTGACACTTTTCATTTTGTAAGCTGAGTATATGTGTAATGATGTAATACATGAAGTCGACAGTAGCTCTTGGACCTGGCTGAGATAAGGAGCAAGACAATGCCCCCTAGCAAGACCAACTTCCTTAACTTTGCATACTATCAATCGGGAATCACAAAAGATATGTAAAGTTTCCACTCCAAATCCTTTAGCAAGTTTGAGGTTTGCAGTCGAGGCTTCATACCAAGAATCGTTGTTTGTTACAGGGACATCGAGTTTCAGGACGTAGCAGATCGATCGTTCCTCGGCAATCATTAACATAACTCCTACACCATAACACTGATCACCGGATGCTCCATCCATATACATTTTCCATATGTTGGTTGGTTCTCTATTACTCTTCAAGTATTCATCTGGTGTAGTGAATATGGGTATGAGGTCTTCTAATTTTCGTTCTTGGATAACCCTTCGAAGAAAATAAATGATATCGAATTGGCTTAGTTTGATATTGTATTTGAGTAGTCTTTCTGACATCTCAAATCATTGTATGCCCTGTCACAATGGCTGGCAGGCGTAGACGTTGATGGGGTAAGTCTGAAAGTAAGAGTGGAGCTTTCATGATGAATTCAATGGACATTGCGCTAGCGTTTGTAGCTTCGGGTCGACATATAATGTATGGCTCGCGATAGTTGGTGAAATCACACGTGTATGTCAGAATGGATCCAAGGGAACATATCATTATTTTTTCAAAAAAAATCCAACTAATTCTTTTATCATCATTGCACTAAGTTGTGATCCGATACTCAGCACTCGGAAAGGGTCGTCATGGCTGGCTATAATGTCGACTGCTAGCTCAGCGGATGCAATTTCGGATTCTTTAAGTTCAGATGTAACTATGTTGCATAACATTTAATGTGAAATATGGTTGGGACGGTCAATGTTGATGGTTACTCTGGTTGAATCCTAGAGTCTTGTAATGAGCTATTAAGTCTGATAGTGAAGGGCTCTGAATGCTCTAACCGATTATCTGCAAATTGCCAAAGATCAGACTTAAAAGCACGTTGAAGAAAATCTCGAGTAGAAGTCAGCCTCGAGATGCATGCAGCTGCATAACTGGATTTTGCTATGAGTTTGAATTTTGATGTATATTCGAGTAAGGCACTTTCTATTCAATGCATTCATGATCCTTTACCCGTCCTTCGGGTTGGAGTGATAATCAGTCGCTCGCGAGCTTAGGCATCAATTTAGCGATTCTATCTCTAGGCATTCTTTTGATCATAGCCTTAAGTAGTCGTAAGCATTATACATAAGTTTCAATATTGAGATATCGCAGCTAGTCTTTGGATGACCATGCATCTGCTCCCAGTCTTGGGTTGATAAGTGTACTGCATGGACGGTTGAGTCTCGTTCTAGCTATGTTTCTATTCCCACCTAAACTCCAAAGACATAGAGTAGATCGGTGAATAGTCGGTTCACATTCATCCTACTTCTCGCTCATTTCCCTAGGTCCAGGGTATACATTGATAAGTAGGAAGGCCAGCCATGCCCACTTTAGCTTTACTCTCTTTCTCGTTGAATCATGGGATCAGGTTAGTTGATGGGAGGCTGGGCCTCACCTATCCTGGATTGCATTTTGGTTTTTCATTCCAAGAGGAATACTTTGATGCCTCGTCAGTTTTAAGGCATAATTTGGGCACTGAAAGGTCAGCCACGTCCACTTTGGTTCATGTTCTGTAATCAGATTTAGGGGTAAAGTTGGCTCAAATGCAGTCGGATCATGCTTATCCAGTTTCATACTCCTCCTGACAGATCAAAGGAGGGTTTTAGAGAATTTATGACCGAGTCTTCGTAGTTTACTCTCCTTTCCACACTCTAGAGGTCATAGTTTTTCAAGGGACATCCGATTCGCATTCGTATGTGCTTGGTGCAGATCGATATTGACCCTCGATCTGAGGTACGATATAGTCGGTCTCCTGTAGCTTTGGATGCCGTTTCGATTGGTTTTGTATTGAGGCCTCCTTGCGGTCGTTTCCTTAATGTGAAAAGAACGCCAAGCTAGAGCTGTAATGAGCTGTTGTATTCAAGTTTTAGTGATTTGTACTCCTGCTTCCAACATTAATTTGGCCAGGCCATAAGTCAAATGGCCGAACTCCATCCTTAGAGAGTTAATACGCCTCCTATTGATCTCAGGACGAAGTTTGCAGAATAGAGAATGGTCGGAACCCACTCATTTATTTATCGATGTTTATATGCCACTTTGCATTCTGGTGACTTAGAGTTACTCTTCTCTTGGTCGACTTACATCCAATTTGTGTTCGTGCTTCGGTCCGTGCTCCGGGGACTTAGAGATTTGTCGAACGGTTTATGCTCATGTCCGTAGTTTGGGACGCAGAGATTTTTGTAAATTCGTTTATACTCCAGCCCACGTTTTGGGGACTCCGAGTATTCTAGTCTGCTTTAGGAACTTAGAGATTTTTCTCATGCCGTTTAGGTGAGTCAGAGTACTCTAGTTCACTTTAGGGACTTGGAGATTTTTCTCAAGTTGTTTATACTCTAGTCCATGCTCTGGGGAGTACTCTAGTCCGCACTTTGGAGACTTAGAGATTTTTAAGTCATTTATACTCTAGTCTGCACTCTGGGGACTCAGAGTACTCTAGTCTGTAATCTGGGGACTTAGAGATTTTTAAGTCATTTATATTCTAGTCCGCACTCTAGGGACTCAGTACTCTAGTCCGCACTCTGAAGACTTAGAGATTTTTAAGTCATTTATACTCTATTCCTCACTCTGGGGACTTAAAGTACTCTAGTCTGCACTCTGAGCACTTAGAGATTTTTAATTCGTTTATACTCTAGTCCGCACCCTGGAGACTCGGAGTATTTTAGTCCGCACTCTAGGGACATAGAGATTTTTAGGTCATTTATACTCTAGTCCGCACTCTGGGACTCAGAGTACTCTAGTACGCACTCCGAGGACTTAGAATTCTTAAGTTGTTTATATTCTTGTCCGCACTCTGGGGAGTCGGAGTACTCTAGTCCGCACTCTGGGAACTTAGTGATTTTTAAGTCATTTATATTCTAGTCTGCACTCTGGGGGCTCGGAGTACTCTAGTCCGCACTCTGGGGACTTAGAGATTTTAAGCCGTTTATACTCTGGTCCGCACTCTAGAGACTCAGAGTACTCTAGTCCGCACTCTGGAGACTCAGAGTACTCTAGTCCGCACTCTGGGGACTTAGAGATTTTTAAGTCGTTTATACTCTAGTCCCCATTATGGGGACTCAAAGTACTCTAGCCCACACTCTGGGGACTTAGAGATTTTTAGTTTATACTATAGTCCACACTCTGAGGACTCAGAGTACTCTAGTCCGTGCTCTAGGGATTTAGAGATTTTTGTTGAGAGTAGTCGTATTTCCATCCGTTTGATTTGTATTTCATTTACCGTATCGAGGCTAATGTCGTCGAATGAATGGTCGAACCACGTTTGCTCATGGAATGGGACTTTGCCCCCAGCATCAAGGACGAAAATTGAAAAATAGACGATTGATTCTCGTCCGCTTGGTGATTGTATCTCTTCCTATCAAGTTAAGGAAGGAGGTATATGATAGATGGTTGAATAACATCCATGTTGGGGTTGGACAATCAAGTCTCACACAATTTGCTTCGTATCTCTTTCTAGAAAACGAGGATAATGGATTATCGAGTAGACAAAGTATGTTGCATATGTTTCATGGCACATCCATGTTCATGCATTGAGAGCATTGGTTGATGAGTAGGTAGTCTATTACAGCTACTGCAAATCGGGCTTTCGAACTACCTTTTATTTTCAGGGTAGGATTTCATGTATAGATCGACCATCCATTCATAAACCTCCACATTTGACTTGGAGACCTAAGCAAGGCTTGGAATAAATATGGCCGACCAACATGCCTTGTTTGGTCGACTCGTGATTTCCATATGTGGGCCGAGATACCTTGTCCTTAGGCCTACGCAGGGAATCCAACCTATCTTCATCTATAAATAAAGGGGCAGATGTACAGTGTAATTGTACTCAAGTTGTTTGTTTACAGATTGTATCTATATTGAATAGTTTGAAGAAGCAATAAAGATTACACTCAAAGTGGACGTAGGCAGTTTCCGAACCACTATAATTCTGATGTTCTCATGTTTTATTATTCTGATTGCATTCTATAGCGATATTCCTCTGTTTGAATTTACTTTCTTCATTAATCTCTCTATACAATTCTACTCAAGGGTGTTAGTCACCAATTTTGGTGCTAACAATAGACTTCTCTTTCTTCCAACTCAACAACCTCCCACCAATAAGAAACCTCCTCTTTTAGCTGCCAAGAGGCTAGATGAACCTGTTGCTGGTCCTCCAATCCCAATAAGCCAAATATCCTCTAGGTGTCCTTAAGCCAAGCTCTCGCCTCCACGAAAGTCTCCTTGTCAGAAAAAGTCTTTTCGCCCAAACTCGCAAAATCCTTACAAAGCTTAAAGAAATTGATGGTGGCAGGTCGGTTGATGGGGTTACCATTCGTTGGTGCAAGATTGGGCGCTGGCCCATGCACCTTTGGAATCATGGTCGGTAAGTACCTACGAAACTAGGCTGGGACTGGAATGCCCTCGGGAAATTTCGGGGCATCAGACATTCTACGAAAAGAAAATGATAGTTTAGGAAAGAGTCAAAGGGAGATTGAACTGGACTTATGAGGGGATTTTTATAAAAGCTCTTTTATTCTTAAAAACAATTCTAAGAGTTCTTTTTTGAAAATACTTTTTAAAACAAGTTAATTCGGAAAATACTTTACTTTTAAAATAAAAATTTAGGAATCCTGTAACCTTAGACTATGATACCAAGTGAAACACCCCACACCCCTTAATATGCTCAAAAGGACACAATAAAAGATGTGGTTCGCTATAGGTATAACTGAAACTAACAAAGACTAAGATTCACAAGGAAAAAATTGGTAAAAATAGTGGAAACTAAGATAAAACTTTTTTAAAACAAGACTTCATAACCGTTTCATAAATCAAATAAGCCAATTATCAAATACACGTGTCACAAAACCCAAGATGTCTCATTAAAGCTCATAGTCTCAAAAAGTAGATTGCATAATATCCCTTATAATAAGCCAGTACATAGAAAGAGCTAAAGCGAGAATAAAAGAAATACATGGTAGAAATCTTCTCCAAGAACCGTCCAAGTAACCGCGATCTACTGTCATCTCCCATGATTGTCCAGTGGGAGGGAGGAAGGGGAAAATAGAGGAGTAGGTCAGACTAATAGTATGGTGAACGATAGTAATTACCAGAATTTTTAAGCAAAGTAAAAGTAATAGACTTTAAAACCGTTCTAGTATATAAAAGGAAACAAGGGAAATGTAAAAGGGAGAAACTGGAAATAAATACAAATAAACTATTACTCAATTAGCAAGATAGATTAACTTTGATTGTTTGCACATGTCCTTGATATCTGCTTTGATTAAGATGAATTCCTAATTCTACACTTTGATGGCCTACTGCTCCATAGAATCCACTATAGACCGGACGTTTCCCTACACATTTGACTTTAGTGTCTACGAAAGACACACATACTAAGCGCTTGAAACTCATAAGGATTTATGAGCCATCATCAGATATCGCACGAATGACCACCACTACACTCGCGTTACCCGTTGTTTCACCAATTGGCCCTTCTTATTACTTCAAGCTCTAGCAGAAGCGTTCCCCTCGTCTCACTTTAGGATTATGTGAAACACCGTGTCCATACAAATAATAGGGAAAATGTTGTTGGTACCGGTCCGTCATCCTAACATTATCTAATTGCGCCCCTTGCCCAAATTCCCACGATTTGGACTTCTATGTATTGGCCAATTACTACCATTATTAGTATAAGCATGCCCCTCGTCTCACTTCAGGTTTATGTGAAACACCGTGTCAATAGAAAGATAGGTCCAACTTTCATCTTTGCTTATTAACTTAGATAAATTATTTAAATAAGCCTTTACAATTTATCTCTACTATCTTTGCTTATTAATTTATCCTAAGTCTTAAAATAAGCCTCATTCTGTTCTATTTCTTATTATAACCTACGTTATAACCATGCTTATTACTTAACCCAAGGTCTAAGTGTAAAAATAAGCTTCTTTCATCTTATACTCTTTTTAGTTATAATTCTAAGTTATAACTCGGCCAATTATCTTTAATTAGTCAAATTCTAACATTAATATCATAATTAGGCTCAATTTCAGTCTTAGTTCCATTTTTATTACAGTCTTTACAATTTACATCTTAACTTCCGTTATTTCAGTATTCTTATCATTTTAATCCATATTCACGTTTAATCTATCCTAATCCATACGCGAAGAAGAAGAAGAAATAAAAGAAAACTGAAAATAGAAGAAAATCCAAAGCATAGGAAAAAAATGTAAATAACGCATAAATAACATTAAATAAACTAAAATACTGTAAATAAACTGTAATTAAATGGAAAAACTATAATTAATAGGAATAAACTAAAATCAACTGAAAAGAATAGCTAAAAGAAATAGACTGAAAATAATTCTAAGAATTGTAAATAAATTACTTAAAAGGTTACTCCAAAAATCATAGTTAAACTACAACTATTGAAAACCTTTTATTTTAAATTACTTAAATAAATTTAAAATAATTAGAATTACTCACCTTTGGTCCTTAGCTCTTCCCTTTAGGCCTGCACGGATCCACTTGGGGTTGTTAAATATTTTTATATATAATGATTTCCTCCTTGGAAAATTATTCCGTTTAGGGTCCGTCCTGAATAGGTAAACCCAATTGGAGAAAATCTTAGAATGAGAAGAAGTGTTAGGCCCAGGGTTCTATTTATAGGGGTAGAAATGAATCTCAGACCATTAGATTTGGGAATTAAATAGGATTCGACCATGTCATTGGTTGAATAGGAGCCATTGGATGCAAGAATAGAAGGTCCAGATCAGTTTGAACAATGCAAGTTACGTGTTCAACTTTAGAACGAATGAATGTTTGTTTGTTCACGAAAATAAGCAGGCGGGTCAACCGGCCGGTCAACCTAGCCTATATATATATATATATATATATATATATATATATTCTTTGATTATTTTGTTCCTTGCTCATATTAACTCGGTTTCTAACGTTCTATATACGAAAAGTGACCAGACAATTACCACTGACACAATAGTGCAACTCCCGTAGCTCAATTCTAATAATTTCATAAAGTTATTTTATTATTTAGTTAATTAATGAATTATATATTACGGTTTAAATTTTGGGTTGGAACGAAAACAACCCAATATAATAAAAAATCATAGTTTATTGAACGAGTCATTATAATATTCATGTCATAATCACTTGTATCTTATAAGATTAACAAATCATTATTATGTTATAAAGCGATTTCATGAGATCATAATAGTGCGGGTCGGGTTGGGGCAGGTCAATCGAGCCCTAACCAGACCTTAGACCCAAAGCTCTCAAAAACGGTTCATGTATCTACCCCACCTATATACCTAATAGGGTGGGTCTTAGTGGGTTAAAATAGGGGCGGATCTACTGGGTTTGGACCCTAAGACTGACCTATTGCCTCATTATATGGGACGTTCTCAAGCAGCGAGAGGTGGATAAAGTAAAAAATAATGAGAAAAACAATCAAATTTATGATATCACAATTGCGAGGAAAACATGCACATCAATGCACCACTCACCCTACTGGTCCGCTGGTGCACTGTAAATTCGGACAGGTTCAATCTAGACTCATAAGGGCCTATATAAAACAATAATTATCGATTCAAATCAAGTTCCTATTGTATCCTAAAGGCGGTTAGAGGCTATTGACGAGGCAAATGGCGGTGTAACGATCTGAGTGAATGTATGTGATGAATTGTTTCTATTTAAAGAGGAAATGCATGTTATTACGTTGATATAATGGTCACATGAACATAAATGAGCCTGTAGCATAGGTAGGTGTCCCGAGATATGGATGTGGATACAGATATGAAAACGGATAGGGATAAGGTATAGATTTGGATATTATTGATTGTATTCTTCGTCAATATCATAATTTCATTTGCAGGGGTATATTAGAAAGAAATGACAATTAATACCTAGAATAAGAGATGGGAAATGATGTGATTCTTTTTCGTGAAAAAGTAAAGAGACAACGGTTTTTAAAGTGGTTCGATTGAAGATGATCTACGTCCACTATTAGGAGCTTTTTTATTTCCATTACTTTGGTTAAAACAACCCAAAATCTCGAGGTTATGTGACTAAAAATATAAAGATGCTCTTTTCTAGTCTTAGGGTAAAGTTTTCGTCCCTTTTTGAAGTGGCAACATATGATATATTTGTAAGAACTTAATTCAACATTTGGACAACTGAAATTGACCTGAATTATGCCTAGAAACACCCTGGGCCACAATTGATGATGTATAGTTAATGATTATGCCAGCTGGGACATTAGTTGGCCTACATAATGTTGATGTGGATAGTTGGTAAACTATATGGCGAAAACATTCCTAAAACCAGTGGAGGGCGTGGAGTAGAGTTTGGCTATAGCATAAGTACTAGGGTGTCAGCATAATATATAAGGGGCTACTGCATAATGTCACCACTATTAGATGAGCCACAATAGTGGAGACTGACATCCCCAAATGAAGCATGGATGGTGCATCTCTTGTATCAAGGGAGCTTGATGATTTGTTAGCATGGTTATAAGACATCAGGGGGTTCTTATTATCAGCAGTAGATTCAGGTGAGGATGATTATAAACGAGGTTGTTATTTAATGATTTTGTCAATCGACCAGGTCAACTGTAGTCAGATCTCATCCTCCAAGAGTAACCCGCCCCAACTGTGCCTCCTGTCCATAAGGGAGACCGGCTTGTCCGTTTTGTCGAAATTGCTGAGTTTCTTCTATGAGGAAGCCTGACCGGGCTGGTAAGTGAAACAATAAACCGAGGGGTTGTGTGATGGACGATGGCGAAGAATGGGCTTTCACTATTTCTATTTGAGGTAGGCCGAGTGAAGAAACATGGCCATCGTGCATTTGGTCTAAGCAAGATAGGGGCATTGGTCTGTCTTTTTATTTTGTGAAAATATGAGCAACATTCTGCCCCTTAAGCCCATGACCGTTTGTCGAGGCATTCTTATCACTCATGCTTTAAATGCAGCATTAAATGCTATGACATTCATCATCAGATAGATGGTAGAGGCGATAGCACAACAATAACATATTGCATTTTGACGTGGGGATTTGACTGTCGCATTGATTACACCTAGACAATTCAGATTTGTTCATGAATCCATCAGCCTATGTCGCTTCTTGTCTTTCATATATCCATTCCCTCTCCTTTTCTTCAACCTTTATTGGGTGTTTCGAAGGTCTTGTGCCATTGGAGAACAATAGAGCCTGACTATCTTTCATAGAAAACTCGATCTTTTCACCCAAGTCCAATTGAATCACTAGTAAGTGATTCTTCTCTTAAATTTGATCCTTGTGTTTTCCCGATTATGTTCTTTATATGAGTGTCATTTTTTTTATCAATGTTTCTCTGTTTTACATGCGGCTTTAGCATTTCCTTTAAATTATCCATCCAAAGTCGTAGAAAGAACCTTCCCTTGGTGAACTTTATAGACGAACCTTATTTTGGCTTTTAGTGTTTGGCAATTGTCATTGTACTACCTATGAAGGTCATCAAACGTCGGGACTTACAAGAAGAAATCGAGGCCTTTAGATGCCATTATTGCCGAATCGCCTTCACTCGACTCGAAGTAAGAAAAATTCAGACTAGAAACGATAGGCAGGACTAGGTCGCCCGATCATCAATATTAGTGCATAGTTTAGAATGTACATATTTTCTATAAATTGGGACAGTTCAACAGCCTAGGTGACTTGCTATTAATAACCGATGGTTGAACATGCTTCCACGAGTGGTTGACAACCTCTTTCATAGAGGGCCTCTTTGGTCTGAGTAGATCAGATCAACCTAGAATGTTCTTTTGCCAACTTCGGCTCTAAGGACATTTTTCCAGGTACCCACTTCTTATGTACCATCCATGAAACCCCTATCGGGCTACTTCGCCTTGTCTCCTACTTGCATAAAAGTTCAAACGACTCTTCCTCTACATCTGTTCTTCACCATTTTTCTAAATGTGGCAGCGGGCCAGTTGGCCTCAAACAGTTACAAGCTTTTGGCCAAGCTCTATGTAATTTGTTGCATGCTGGACCTCTCTGAACCTGATCCTATGTTTATCCCTATAGTTTTCAAGTTCTATTGATAGAAAAGAAATGAGCCGGTTGGTTACTACCATTTTCAGGCAATTGACTGTCTCGCTATAATCTATGGTCACTTAAGCAAGGCATCGCCCTACAAAGATTGATTCTTCTTTGTTCCCATGAACATCAATCTGAACCTCAACACTCGGGCCTTTATTGAGCCATATTAGCTTTCCTTAACTCGTTAAGGAATTCTTCTTGATTATTGTCCTTCTAATAATCATCTTCCTCATTTCTTCTGTAATGACCCCTACCAGCTATGGGGTAAGCTCTCTATGTACCAAGGATACCTCCACCTATCAAGGATGCCACAGGAAAATGCAAGGAATGTTTCAATGATTTAAGCGATGTCAACCTCCATCAGGTCGGGTTATGATCGTAATTGTCGAACATTGTTTATTTTCTTTCATATTTAAAGTTATTATTGATGAGTTTTTACTTATCTAGATTACCAGTGTTTTCCTTGTATTCTTTTATTGTTCATTGCACGTACTAAATACATATGTGTGTTCATACCCCGTGTTTACTCTTTGTGGTTCGAACTAGGGCCGATTTGATGCCCTCGACGTTTGCAAGTGAACAAGCAAGTAGCCCATGCTTAGAATAACATAAGAAAACATGATGTAAGTACAAATTCATTTAACTAAAGTAAGACCTATCATTTGGCAAAGGTTCATGGCCAACTTATTTGAATGACTGGGGCGACCTATTGGTTGGTGCCTGTGTTAGGGTTACGACATGGGTAACCATATAACTAGGTCGCTAGTACGTCGCCTTGCTAGGGAGAAGTGGATAAGATTACAGGTGAACGAGTGGGGACCATGGTGAGGTTGGCCATGCCATTAGTTTGTTGATGGCTTTGGCAAGGAAGGAAGCATTAATCGGCTTAAACTTTCAATGGAATAGCACTACAGATGCCTGGTTTAGAGTACAACATGGGAAACTTTGCCTTCAGGACACTAGTTCCCCACCCCCCTAAGGAGATGGGCAACATCACGATGAAATGATTCGGGATCACTACGGGGTTGGTCGTACCAACAGTTCATCGATGCCTCCTATGAAGAAGAAAGCATATAATAACTTGCGTATCCCCATAATGCAGCACTATAGATGCCTAGTTTGGAGTTACAACATGAGTAGCTACATCTCTAGGGCATTAGTGCCATGCTCCATCAAGGGGACGGCCAGCATCATAGGCGAACAAATTAGGATCCCCACGGAAGTGGTCTCGCTATCTATTCGACGATGCCTCCAGTAAGAAATGAAGCATTAAGTGGCTTGTGCATCCCACTAAAGAAGCACTACGGATGTTTGGTTCGGAGTTACAATATGGGCAACTGCACCACCAAGGTATGAATTCCCCATCCCACTAGATAGACTGGCAGCATCATGAGCGAACGAACTAGGACTAATGCGAGGGTGGTCTCATTATCAATTCGTCTATGCCTCCAATGATGAAGGAAGAATTGAAGAGCTTCCAAACCCTACGAGGAGGTCTTTTAGGCATTCCCTAATTGTAGAGGTGGGTTTTTGGCTCGGCCCCTTCAGATAGCCATATTACGACGTGTCCCAGTGATGGTAGAAGGCGTGGACAGTTTGGTTCCAACATACCTATTAAATCATGAATATTCCATGGTGTCCCATTCGCATTCCAAATACCAAAATAGAGGTGATACAAGTGATATTGCCCTATAACAACGATAATACTTCACGACCTTACAACAACGGTTTACAATCTTTAGACATAGTATGCCCGAAGGCATTTCGGTTCCATGCACGGGATGCATTTGAGCCGTTGGGTTTCGAGATATGGTATGTGCCGCTGGCGAGGGCATTAATGACCACATATAGGCCTTTCTGATTGGCCCGAGGAGTCCCTCAGTTGGATCCTAGTTGTTCACAAAGATAGGGTGCAAAACCATGTCTCTAGCTTTGAACCGGTCGCTCTTGTGTTATAGTGTTTGACTATTTTTCTTTTGTATGCCTCCATTCACAGTGCAACTTCCACTCTCTTTTCTTCCATTCCATCAAGCCTAAGCTGGAGCAGCTCTTTATTTTTTTGGGTTCGTGAGCATAGTGCTTCGAAGATGGTATATTGACCTCAATGGGTAGCATAGCTTCTTACCCTTAGGCCAGAGAGCACAAAGAATGTCCAATTAATGTGCAACTGCCAATGCGGTAGGACCAGAGTACGGGTGGCAAGTCTTAGCTTTATTTCCTTTTGCCTTAATTAGGGGCTTCTTTAATGTTTCCTTGATGGTTTTGTTCGTAGCCTCAACCTGCCCATTGGCCTGGGTATGGACGACTAATGAGAAGCACTTTTCTATTTTTTTCTGATAGTAAAACCTTGGAACAATCTCCTCCTGAATTGGGTTCTATTGTCGGTTACGATTTTATTTTGGAGTCTGAATTGGTAGATAATTTTCTTGATCATGATAAGGAATTTGGGCAAGGTGACCACTGTGAGAGGCTCCGCTTTGATCCACAATGTGAAGTAGTTGACAACAACTATGGTGTGGTTGTATGCCCTTGGAATTCGATAACTTGTCGAATATATATATTCCTTGGGTGCCAATTGGCTAGTGGGACGTCATACAATTTAGGACTTTCGAAAAGGTTCTTAGGATCTTGGTAAACCATGTGCAACGGTCACATTTCTTCACATAATCCATGTGCCTTGATCATGGTTAGCCAGTAAGACCCTTGTTGGGCAGCTTTCTTTGCCAAGCTTTTCCTTCGCCATGATCTCCAAAAAATCCTCGAGCAATTTTCTAGTACCTGACTGGCCTCTTCATCAATCAAACACTTTTGGAGGGGGTTGAGTAACCCCATCGGTACAACTTTGTGTCCATAATAGTGTAGTGGAGTAGGCTTCGTTGATATCGATGGCTATCACACTCGACTCGAAATATGGGGTTAGCCATACTTTATTGGGACCAAGGGATGCTATCTTTAGGGTTGCTGCTAGCCTTGGCCAACCAGTCAACATGGAAATTCCCTATTTAGGGATCTGTTCTATTTTGAAACTCGCAAATATGTCGATGAGCTTTTTGGTCTCGACCACATAAAGGCTAATGCTTTTCCCTTGACCTGGAAGCATTCCTGTATCTGATTGACAACTAATGACGAGTCACTAAACATGTGTACGGACTGCACACACAATTCCTTTTCCATCCCGAGACCCTCTATGATAGCTTTATACTTATTTTCATTACTTATGCCTTAAGCGGACAACGAAGTAGAGTTCCTTACCATCAAGTGTGACAACACCATTCCTGCCCCGCCCCTTTCTCGTTAGATGACCCATCTGTATACAGTCGCCAAAAGGGCAAATTGCTTACCATTTACTTATTGTCGATGTCTATACTGCAACATTTATCTATGAGATTAGCCACGGCCTGGCCCTTGATGGAGGTGTGTGGGTTGTAGTGGTGTTTTCCGAGCTCCACAAACCATTTCAATAGTCCACCTGCTACATTGAGCTAACTCAAACCTGCTTCAAGGGCCGGTTGGTGAGAAATTAGATGGGATGGGCTTGGAAATAGGCTGCAATCGGTAGGAGATCATGAGTAGATGATTAACAACCAATTTTCTATTGGATTAGAAAAAAGCCTAAAAATTTGAAATAAAATTAACCGCAAACGCACGACATATAATGTTAGTATGTGGCTAGTATGGGTCGATATGAAGGGAATTGTTTAGATTTTAAAATTTTCAATTCGGTTAAATTAAACCAAGAATTTTGAGATGTTTTTAAGGTAGAAAAATGTAAATAAACTAACAAAGCAAAAGGGTAAAAATATGAGAGCAGAAGGCAGTTTAGAGATAAATCCCCTCTCTTGATCACATAAATCAACACAACATAAAATTATGATCTCTTTTTTGGTCATTAGTGAATTTAACTGATGTGTTTATCATAAGTATGGAATATTTTTGCTATTAGTCAGCCTAATATAAACCATCAAACTATGACACACCATTAAACCATTTCTTAACTCTCATGAAAATTGCAATGAAATTGAAACTAAAATCTATTCTAAGCACGATCTATTCACTATTGATTAGAAATATGGGCCATCAAATTTTGATTTTAGAATTACTTCATTATCATAGTCATATGTAAAGGAAGAGGTAATTTGTGTTTGTGTTTATCTAGGCTAGCCTATTTGTTGTTAACAACATAGGCTATCAAATTCAATGCTAAAACAATTAGTTTGTATGAAACGAAAGGCAAGTTTGATGTGGTGGGAAGATTACTGATGGTTGTATGGCAGGAGAGGTATAACTGAAGTTGTTGAGGCAATTTAAGTGAACGTGAAGGTTTGTTTGTAGGTGGTTTGTAGTGAGAAAGGAAGTATGTTTGATATGTTACTGTTGAAGTTTTATGTTGATGGAGGTGGTGAATGTGTTGTATGGCCATGATGGACAGTTTTGTTGGCATGAACTTGGTTGATGATTATGTGCTTGGTAGAGCACTATGTCAGGGAGGAGAAATGGCGGTGTAATAGAAGTTTTAGTGAAGTGTATGACGTTAGAGGATACTTTTATGAAGTTTGAAATGGCATTGAAATGAAGGCGGTAGTGGAAGTTGATGGCCAGTGGTAGGTGAAGTAAGTGCAAAGGTGAAGTAAGTGCAATAGATATGGTAGTGGAGGGAAGATGAAATATATGCTGTATGCATGCAAAACAGCTAGAACAGTGAAGTGAAATGTAATGTTTTTTTTAAGAACTGTAGAGCGTCGAGTTAATGTAACAGTGAAGTATGCATTGAAAATGTATGTATGCACAGAAGATGTAAATGTAATGTTGAAACGGAAAATTGTAAAAACAACAAATGAAAATTGTAACTTGCAATATGGTAAAATATTTTTGTTTGTTTCGAATTATACTTGTGTATATATACACTATTTTTTTTAAAAGTAGAAATGCAAATGAAAAGAAACAAGCACACAAACAAATGAAAACAAAATTCACGCAAACATACAACACTATTTTTTATAAATGCATGTTAACACATAAAATAAACACACTATAAAAATCAAATAATAAATAATTCGAAGAATAGAAAATAAAATCAAATTAATTCCCCAGCAATGGCGCCACAAACTTGTTTAACGACCATACTATCGGATTAGAAAAATAGCCGAAAATTTTGAATTAAAATTAACCGCAAGCGCACGGCGTACAACGTTAGTACATGGCGAGTACTTATCAATCTGCAAGGAATTGTTTAGATTTTAAAATTTTCTATTCAATCAAATTAAACCAAGAAGTTTGAGATGTTTTTAAGCTAGAAAAATATAAGTAAACTAACAAAAGAAAATGGATAAAAATATGAGAGCAAAAGGCAATTAAGAGATAAATCCACTCTCTTGATCACATAAATCAACACAAGATGAATTATGATCTTTTTTTTTGTCATTAGTGAATTTGATTGATGTGTTTATCATAAGTATGGAATATTTAAGCTATTAATTAGCCCAACAAAAACCATCACACCGATTAAACCACTTTTTAACTCTCATGAAAATTGCAATGAATTTGAAAATAAAATATATTCTAAGCATGATATATTAACTATTGATACCATCAAATTTTGATTTTAAAATCACTTCATTACCATAATCATATGTAGATAAAGAGGCAAATTGAATTTGTGTTTGTTTTAGCATAAACTATTTGGTGTCAACAACTTAAGCTATCAAATTCAAAGCTAAAACAAAAAATTTGAACCAAATCAAACATCGTCATTAAGAACAAAATGAGATCACAATTATCAAATTATGTTGAATCTACATAATTAGAAAGCTTTATTACCCCTAAATTGAAGGAGTTAATCCTCTCATATTTGTTATCACTTCAAGAAATGTAGCATTCAACATGAAATAAAAAAAGGAAAATGAAAGCTAATTAAAATGAAATAAAAGCTAATCTACTTGCATAAATAAAACTAAGCTACTAACATAAAAGAAAAGAAGCAAGAATAGAACCTGAATTAAATTGCATGAAAATAAAATTACATGAAAGAAGAAAATGGCTAAGTAGCCATGAAAAAAAAGCTTGTAATTTACTTATTTTTTGAGCCTAAACTAAACTAAATGGAGGCTCAAAGGAGGCTAAGAGTTTAATTACATGAACATATGGGGTATTTATACAAACCTAAAACCCTAATGTATATTTTTGGAAACTATCCAAACTATCCCTTAGGAAGTGTGCCCAAAAAGTTACCATTAGCATTAGATAATCTTCTATTTAAATGCACATGAAACTTTTTGCTCCACTAACTTGTGCATTAGCTTCTAATTGTATATCAGGATAAGTGGGTAGGTGGGGTCCTTTATGATACATGAGTTTGAACTATTTCTATATTCTTTCCTTGTTTTCTCTTATGCATGCATTTTTTCTATGAAGCATCTTATAATTTGAACTCAAATTCTTACAAAATAATCATAAAAATTTTAAAGTAAATTTTCTCAAATAAATATATACACAAAAATGACTAATTTGCCCCTATATGAAGATGAATAAATGATAATTTGAAAATAATTGAAACTTTGGTTTAAACATGTTAAACCCTATATGATCATTTATTTAATTAAATTAGACAAATATGAAAATAAAATATGCACATTTATGTGCATATTAGTAGATAGTAGACCATTTTTTCGAACTTTGAGTACCTTGTCCAAAGCTCCATTAACCACTTTCTTACATAGTAAATAGGGAACTCGATCTTCTTCTCATCATGGATCAAGGCGGCGCTGATCGCATGGATGGTTAGTATAAAGTATAGTATAGGTCCTCCCCGTCAACTGGTTTCTAAAGCATGAAAGGTGTATTCAGGTGTCGATTTAATTACTCGAATGCTTTGGTACAGTCTTCATTCCATGCAACTGACTTCCCCTTCTTAGTGACAACAAAGAAGGGTACACATTGCTCAGTGGCTTTTGATATAAAGCAGCTAAATATTGCGATCAGTCCATTCAAGCTTTGCACTTGCTTGGCCATGGCAACACCTGCTTCTTTTGGGTTGCTTGAATCTTATCAGCATTTACCTCAATACCCTTAGCACTTAACACAAAGGTGAGGAACTTCCTGGATTATACTGCAAAAGAACATTTCCTAGGGTTGAGCTTCCTGTTGTGCACCAAAGAATGCTAAAAGTCTCGACCAAGTTCTTCATATGCCCCTTAGCCCTCCTAGATTTAACTAACATGTGATCCACGTAAACCTCCATCGATTGGCTTATTTTCCTAGCAAAGATCTGGTTGATGAGGCTTTGATATCTAGCCCAATTTTTTGAAGGCCTAAAGGAATTTTTGGGTAGTAGTAGAGTCCGATGGAAGTGATGAATAAGGCATGCTCTTAGTTAGGGTCATGCATGGAAATGTGGTTGTATCCAGAATAGGCATCCGTGAAGGTGAGTAGTTCGTGTCTGCCGGTTGCACCCATAAGAAGGTCAATATAAGGCAAGCAAAAACTATCTTTGAGGAACACTTTGTTAAGATTTGAGATCGATGTGGGTTCTCCATACTCTATTAGGTTTGCCGCCAAGTACCAAGTTAGCCACCCAAACTGGGTATATCACCTCACAATCAAAACCATTTGACAAAAAATTCTCTACCTCCTCCTTGAGTTCTTTATACCACTTGGGGTTGAGTGATCGTCTATTTTAATAAACAAGGTTGGCCATGGGGTCGATATTCAGGGCATGATATATAATAGAGGGGTCGATGCCTGTCAAGTCGGCATGTACCAAGAAAACACATCCATGCTCTCCCTCAGAAAGAAAATTAGTTCACCCCTTACTTCCAGGCTTAACTCTATGCCTAAGTAGACAACGTTGCCAGGGCCGTGGCTATCAATTAAGACATGTGTTTAGTGGTGTGATTGACTCGCCTTCTAGTCTAGAACACCATTCGAGGATCAACTGGGTCATCATTACTATCTTCAAAACGTTCTTCCTAGTCACATTGGTTTACGTGTATACCATACACTCAATAACATCCTCGATTAACGCAAGCATATATGCCTAAGTCGAAAGACTGACGCCAACTCCATAAGAGTTTGATGCTAAAGAGGAATGAATGCTAGTATCATCTGCCTCCACATACCAATGTGGATGATCCTGTTTGTTTCATGCAGCGATGATCTCGCTGGTCTTTCTCAAGCTAGCTAAGGAGAGGGCATTTCCCTTATGTGTGCTATCCCGACCTATTGTAGTAATTAGCATATGCGGTCTGCTTTCAGTTTCTAGGTTTCTTTCAGCATGAGCGGGAGTGATGAGCCACTTGGATGGTCCCATAGACATTTCATCGCCAATGGTTGCCATTTCTTGCTGCAACATAAGTACAACCTTTTTGCGTATTGTAGGGAAATGCTATAAAAACCTCTGGAGGCCAGCTGATTTCCTTGGATGCATCCTACACTTCCCTCGATTGGGAATTTCATTGTTAAGCACTAGTAATCCGCTTTCATATCCATATCTACAAAGGTTGGCCATCATAATAAAATACTGTACGCAAATGGATAATCCACCACAATGAACCGAAATTAAAAAATTTCCACCAGTGGCTCCAAACCGAGAGTGACTACACGGAATGTGACCCCTACAAGTACTATGTCGATGCCCCTGAACCCTTAAATGTGTAAGGCGCAGGAAGCAAGGTTGGAGCTAGAAAGGTTTGTTCTATTGAATACATATTTTAACATCACATTGTTTGAACTACCCGCGTCAAAGAAGACACGGTTGACCTTCATATTAGCCATGCTGACTGAAATGACCATGGGACCATGATGGGGAAACCAACCTTCCATACTCTATTGCGAAGGTGGTGCAGATAGAATCATCTTTGACCCGAGGGACTATAGATGCTCAGAGATCCATCGAATATACGCAATCTAAGATCTCCCTTTTCTATAAACGGCCTACGCCCCTCGTTGTTGCCCACCACGTGTGGGCCACCGCATATTTATAGGATCTCTGTTCCAATTGCCTCTATGATGTTGTCTACCTAGTGAGTTGAGCAGATGGATTTTGCTGAGCACTACACTGTTCTACTTGTTCCTAGCATACCAAACCAACACCCCCTCATGAATTATCCACTCTATGTCATCTATGAGGTGTCGACATTCATTGGTTGAGTGGCCATTGACTAAAACCCAAAGTACTTTCCATTCTCTCTAAACTTCTCCCTCTGCCCTAATCGGGAGGGAGTGAGTCGTTGAAATGCCATGCGGTTACGGGTGGCGAGGTAAATAGTTTTCATGTCACAGTTTAGGATTGCATAATTTACGTACCTAGATTTTAAGCGCACTCGGTCATTGAAATGCTTTTTTCCATCTTGCCAATTATTCCTTCAATGGTTATCCTCTCTCTAACGTGGTTTGCTCCTCTTGTTTTGTCCATTGTCACTACTTACGATATGCACTGCCTTTAATCTCGTTATATTGTTAACCTTTTGGAGGAAGTCAGTAAGGGATGAAGAAGGCTGCTTTTGCAATGCCTTCCGTATACGGGAACGGTGTTTCACTCCCGTACAAAGGGCTACCACCAAGCAATTCTTTTCGGCTCCTCTTTCCTTTGTTGACTCCTTGTTAAATTGACTAACATATGAGCAGAGGACTCACTCAGACCCTGCCTTATGTTGCCTAACTCACTAGCTATCATTACCCTTGTCTTTGATGTGAAGAAGTGTGCCTTGAAGTCTGAAAACAATTGGGCCCATGGGTAGAGTTTCCAAGTTGTAAGGAACAAATGGGATGTGAGTTGGTTAAGCTAGCAGGGATTAGGAGGTACTTTGCATAGATGGAGATTTTGCCAGCCCGGGTGACTGAGTTGAAGGTGGAATGTGATCGGATTGGTCTTCTCTCTCGTCGTACCTGTCCATGAGCGGTAGGACATACCTACGGTGGATGTATGTGTCTAAGATAGTCTTAGAGAAATGGTTCCCATTCTGGCCATCGATTCCCTCCTCATCCCCGAGCCTCCTTTCTTGGATCCTATGCATCTTTTGACTTTGGGTGGTCATCTTTTCTCGAAGGCAAGATTCCTCATGTCGTGGATGATGGTTGTCTATCATATGGGAAGAGGCTTCTCGACCATTTGTCTAATGTCTGTGACTTGCGTTAAAAAAATAGCAATGGAAAATGATGATGATTGGTCGAGTAGGAAACTATTACTAGCTATCGTTGGGGACCTATGGATAAGGTCGCCTTTCCAACGATCTGGGTCGAGGTATCTTTCGTTACGGTCTAGAGTGAATTGATGGTTTTCTAGGCTTTATGGCCCTTCCTCGTTCTTCAACATTTGATGTGCTCAAAACAGAGATTACAATCACTATCTGCTATCTACAAGCACTAGAATATGGGCTATCTTTTGGGCTACGGAGATCGGTGACATATCAACGGTTCAGGTTCTGGGATCTCATGGATGTCCTCTTGCATTGGGACAACATGAGAGCTCCTGTGGTGGGCATGAATCTCCCCGAGTGGGGTTTCCAAGACTACCCTTCCCAAAGCTTCAGCGATGCTTATGAGGTTATATGCGGTTTGAGGGTCTGGTTGAAGAGTCTTCTCGACCGTGGATGGGGTAAACCTGACCATTGCCAAGGCGTCAAGCCTTATCCTTGGAATCTCCATTTCGTGGGTCATATTGCCCTTGTTTGTCACCTATTACACCATCGTGAACCATTTATCCGTCTTGAACCTGAGGATAGGTCATGCGGTACTGATAATGGTGTTCCTATTAGTTTCATGATAATTAAAATTGTTGCCTTCTGGTCCTGGAGTTGGTTCCATGGTAAAAAAGCAGAATAGGTGTTTGAGGATAGAAAGTTCTAGAGGTTCGGCCCTCGTTCTAGCACCAAAATCTTGACTGTATTCTTCATTAATCTTAGAATTGCATTTATGGGGAGATATTATCAAGAATGGATAACTAACATCTCGATTAAGAGAAGAGAGATGAGGGCATTCTTGTACATGAAAAGGCAAAAAGACAATAGAGTTTAAAGTGGTTCGACCAAAGATCGTTGACATCCATTATTATAAGCTATTTTATTTCTATTGCTTTGGTTACAACAGCCAAAAATCTGGAGGTTAAGTGGCTAAAAATACAAAGATGCTCTTTTCTAGTCTGAAGCTAATGTTTTTCTCCCTTTTCGAAGTAGCAGTATATGATGTATTTATAGTGACAGAATTCGATGTTTGGACGACTAAGATTGACCTGAATTAGCTATGGAAATGCTTTGGGCTATAGTTGATGATGTGCAATTGATAATTATTCCAACTGGGATACTAGATGGCTTGCATAATGTAGACATAGGCAACTGACAAACTATACTGCGGAAGCGTTCTTAAAACGTAGAAGACCGCATGGAGTAGGAAGTGGCTGTAGTAGAAGTACTAGGGTATCAGCATAACATATGGGATGCTACTGTACAACAGTGCCTCAGTTAGATGAGTCATGCTAGTGAAGAACGACCTCACCATAATGTGGCATGTATGGTGCGTCTCTTGTGTTAATAGAGCTTGATGGTTTCTTGGCATGGTTGAGGGATTTCGGGGGATTCTTGTGAGTAGTAGTAGGTTCGGGTAAGGATAATGGCGAATGAGGATGCTATTTTGATGGTTTTGTTGATTGGCCAAGTCAACCACCGTTTAACCTCATCCCCAAGTATAACTCACCTCGACCGTGCCTACCATCCGTAAGGGGGAGTGGCTCATCGATTTTTTGAAAATGGATAAGATGACTCTACAAGTGAACTTGACTGAGTTGGTAGGTAAAACATAGAATCGATGAGCCGTGCCACAGATGTGGACGATGCATGGGCTTTGACTATTGCTATTTGATTTGGGCCAAGCGAAGAAATGGGGTCATCATGCATCTGGGACAAGTAAGATAGGGGCACCTAAGTTGGTCGGCTTGTCTCTTTATTTTGGGAGAAATCCAAGCAACGAATATGGATGCGTGTATAGATACGGATACATACCTATGACACAAGTAGGTGATTCGAGTAATGAATTGACCCCTTTAAGGCTTCAGTGGACCGGTGTGGAGGTGAATGTTAAGCGACCCTGTAGGGAATGGGGATAATCCAAGGAATGAATCCACAAAGTTAGTGCAAGGACAATAGGTGGTCTTGTAGGGAATGAGACTAGTCTATGGTAAGTCCTATATATGATTAACGTAACAGTGGACAACAAGCGATCCAATAGTGCACGAGGCGAGTCTAGGGAAGTGATTCCACATAGATACAGTGTGACATGACTATATGTAGTTGACAGTTAGATACGATGTGATAGGCAGGACATGAGGTGATTGAGCGATAAACTTATGTTATGTTATAATATTCTTTTTGTAGTATAGTTAAAGTAAAGCATGGCTCACTCAATTAACTTTACGTCTGATGCACACCTATTTTTGTCTCTCTCTCTCTCTCTCTCTTATATATGTTTGTATTTATGTATACGGGTTGATGGAGTTTGGAGATGAGATGGCACCGGAGATAGAGACTCGTTTATATTTATTGTATATGATGTAAATAAGTGTTGTGACCTAGATTTAATTTTGTATATGGATTGGGTTGTATTGGTATTATTTAGACATGTGTATTTGACATTGTAGACATATTATTGGTGATGTAACTATGGAAATTATTGATATATTCTATTTTATATCCTTCTGCTATAAGACTCTGAAAATAGATGGTTAGTAATGTATCTATCTATTTTTATCTTACCCCAATGACTCATCCTTCTAGTGCTTGGGTCATCGATGTTGGTTCGGGCATTGGACCGAGGTCGAAAGAGGGGATTATTATAGGTAGTGCACTATATATATTCATATGCAAATTGAAAGAAGTTTAAAACCATTAAAGCAATGGAATAGACCATAATCAAGCAGTAGAGAATTATGTGAAAAAATTAGAGAATGAAATAAGGACCATTATTTATCAATCACCGTTGACCCAAACAATACAAATCTACTAGAGCTATACAAAAATAGTATGCTTGAACTGGAGTGTATTATGCATACTGAATGCGTGGAGAATTTTCAAAAATCAAAAGTAAAGTGGCTTACAAAGGGTGACCCATGCAGCAAATTTTCCGTTAGCTACACGTCTAATTGAAAATAGAAAAATAATATCAAGCATTTACTGAATGAACGAGGTGAATGAACGAGGTGAAACAGTGTACGATGAAAATGATCTTGTAACTAGTTTTGTTAATTTTTTAGACTTTTTAACTCCGTTGCTCCTACTTATCCCAGGTCAAGTACAATATGAAAAAAAAATACTTAATGACCATGCTAAATCGAAAGAATGCTACTTTCCAAATTGATTCAGATATCAGTCTAGGACCTAATGGATTTGGTACCAAATTCTATAAATAACATTAGCATCTCATTGGTTCTGATCTGCTAGCAGCAGCCATGCATGTGTTTCAAGGACGTAAGATTGTCAAAGAAATTAATCACATGTTTATTACACTTATTCCCAAAATTGATATTCCCTGTTCCATATCAGGCTACGGACCAATAGCTTATTACAATGTATTATATAAAATCGTTGCCAACATTATCAGTTCTAGATTGAAAGACTATATAAATGACCTAATTTCTTACAATCAGAATAAATTTTCCCAAAGCAGACTCATTTTTAAAAATTCATTGTTTCCTTATGAAATAGTGATAAACTTTAAGATAATAGGAGAGAGAATAATGTATTTGAAGATAGATTTGCAAAAGTCATATGATACATTAAGTAGAGAATATACTATAAGCTAAACGGCATGGGATTTCCTAAAAGTATTCAATCCCTAGTACATGGGTGCATATCTACCCCTACTTTCTCTATTTCGATTAATGGCTCATCCAAAGGCTAGTTTAGTAGTTCTAGACGTTTGAAGCAAGGTGACCCTATGTTCCTTTTCCTATTTTCATTGCCATGGAATATAGTTCTAATCTCTTTGAAGAACATATAAAATGGAATATAAAGCCATATGTTGTTAGAAAAATGAATGAAGAAGTGGTTAGGGAAGAGTGAGATTTTGAGTATTGTGTGTATTGAAACAAAGTCCCACATAGTGGAATATTTGTTTCAATACCACCATATATACTATAACCTAATACAATAAATCAAAACAAAAGAAGAAGAGGACATGAAGACTTTAGATGTGGCAATGTAGGCTTTGGGCATGTGGGCTTTGGGCCTTCATATTAATATTAAAATGTCAAAGACTGGGCCTTGAGGCTCTTGGAGTCTCATGATTAGATGGACCTCCGTCTGCCACTTGGGCCTACTGCCGTCGACGCTCCGTCTACACACACGGCATATCGGTCCGTTTCATCTTGGGAGACGATGTGCTAATATCCTTCGATGCATACAAGGGGGTAATATTGTTTCAAGGAAACAAATATTCTCTGTACTCGGACGACTAGGTACTTCTTAAAATTTCATACAAATTCAATTGCAATAGTTTTGTATAGTTTCGTATCGTAACAGTAACGGCATATCAGAGCCTTGGACAGAAAGTACAAAACTGAAGATGCAGGCATGAAGAAATTCATCGCTGGCAAATTTCTCGACTTCAATATGGTAAATTCAAAGACTGTGATCAACCGGGCTCAAGAATTACAACTGATCATCAATCAACTGCAAGATGAAGAGATGATGCTTAACGAATCTTTATAGGTTGCCACAACCATTGAGAAACTTCCTCCATCATGGAAGGACTTCAAAAATTACCTTAAGCATAAGCGTAAGGAAATGACAAGGGAAGAACTCATAGTTCGTCTGCAAATTGAGGAAGATAATAGAAATTATGAGAAAAAGATCTCTCAGAATATGACTGCCAAAGCAAATGTTGTTGAATCAGACAAACCTAACAAGAGAAAACATGAGAATGCGCCTCAGAAGTCGAAGAAGAAATTTCAGGGTTCTTGCTACAACTGTGGAAAGAAGGGGCATAAAGCAGTCGAATATCGCGCTCCCAAAAAGATGAAATCAGAAGCAAATACGACTGAAGTTACAGATGACATTTCTGATATGGATTTATGTACAGTAATTTCAGAATGCAACCTTGTTGTTAATTCAAAGGAATGGTTTATAGACACATGTGCCACTCGACACATATGTGCAAGTAAGTGGATGTTTACAACTTATAAAACTGCAATTGATGATGAACAACTTTTCATGGGCAATTCATCTGCATCAGAGGTCAAAGGCAAGGGAAAAGTTGTGACGAAACTAACCTTTGGAAAAAAGCTTACTTTGAGTGATGTTCTTCACATTCCAGAAATATGCAAGAATTTGATATCAAGGTCCTATTAATATTAATATTAAAATGTCAAAGACTGGGCCTTGGGGCTCTTGGAGTCTCATGATTAGATGGACCTCCGTCTGCCACTTGGGCCTGCTGCCGTCGACGCTCCGTCTACACGCACGGCATATCGAGGACGGTCTGTTTAATCTTGGGAGACAATGTGCTAATATCCTTCGGTGCATATAAGGGGGTAATATTGTTTCAAGGAAACTATATTCTCTGTACTCGGACGACTAGGTACTTCTCCGAATTTCATACAAATTCAATTGCAATAGTTTTGTATAATTTCATATCGTAACAGTAACGGCATATCAGAGCCTTGGACAGAAAGTACAAAACTGAAGATGCAGGCATGAAGAAATTCATCGTTGGCAAATTTCTCGACTTCAAAATGGTAAATTCAAAGACTATGATCAACCGGGCTCAAGAATTACAACTGATCATCAATCAACTGCAAGATGAAGAGATGATGCTTAACGAATCTTTATAGGTTGCCACAATCATTGAGAAACTTCCTCCATCGTGGAAGGACTTCAAAAATTACCTTAAGCATAAGCGTAAGGAAATGACAAGGGAAGAACTCATAGTTCGTCTGCAAATTGAGGAAGATAACAGAAATTATGAGAAAAAGATCTCTCAGAATATGACTGCCAAAGCAAATGTTGTTGAATCAGACAAACCTAACAAGAGAAAACATGAGAATGCGCCTCAGAAATCGAAGAAGAAATTTCAGGGTTCTTGCTATAACTGTGGAAAGAAGGGGCATAAAGCAGTCGAATATCGCGCTCCCAAAAAGATGAAATCAGAAGCAAATACGACTAAAGTTACAGATGACATTTCTGATATGGATTTATGTACAGTAGTTTCAAAATGCAACCTTGTTGTTAATTCAAAGGAATGGTTTATAGACACATGTGCCACTCGACACATATGTGCAAGTAAGTGGATGTTTACAACTTATAAAACTGCAATTGATGATGAACAACTTTTCATGGGCAATTCATCTGCATCAGAGGTCGAAGGCAAGGGAAAAGTTGTGCTGAAACTAACCTTTGGAAAAAAGCTTACTTTGAGTGATGTTCTTCACATTCCAAAAATCCGCAAGAATTTGATACCAAGGTCCTATCTTAGCAAACTTGGTTTTAAATTAACCTTTGTAACCGATAAGTTTGTATTATCAAAGAATAGAGTGTATGTAGGAAGAGGATATGTATGCGATGGTTTATTCAAAGCAAATGTAACAACCATTGTACCAAACACTGATATGAATAAAAGTAAATCTTTTGCTTATATCGTTGACTCTTCTAACATATGACATTCTAGATTAGGACACGTGAATTTTGATACGCCGCGAAAAATGATTAATCTAGAATGTATACCAAAATGTAACATAGACTCTAACTACAAATGTCAAATTTGTGCAGAAGCAAAATTGATAAGAACCACGTTTCATCATGTTGAACGAGAAACTGAATCTCTAGACCTTACACACACTGATGTATGTGATTTGAAAATGTGTCAAACTAGAGGTGGAAAAAGGTATTTCATTACATTTATTGATGATTGTCCTAGGTACTGCTATGTGTGTCTCCTTAGAACCAAGGATGAAGCATTCGACACGTTTAAACAGTATAAAGAAGAAGTTGAGTATCAACTCAATGGGAAAATTAAAGCTTTAAGAAGTGATAGAGGAGGAGAATAAGAATTTCCTTTTGAGGAATTCTGCGCTGAGCACGGCATTGTACACCAAACTACAGCACCATATTCACCTCAATCCAACAGTATAGCCAAACGGAAAAATAGAACTCTTAAAGAAATGATGAATGCTTTATTAATCATTACTGGCTTGCCAGATAACTTTTGGGGAGAAGCAATTCTTTCGGCAAACCATATTTTAAATAAAATAACACGGAAGAAAACATCCAAGTCTCCATACGAACTTTGGAAAAGTAGACCGGAATCCTACAAATACTTAAAAGTGTGGGGAAGTCTTGCCAAAGTAGAGATACCTAAACCAAAGAAGATCAAAATTGGACCAAAAACAATCGATTGTGTATTCATTGGATTGCACAAAACAGTGCCGCTTATTGATTACTTATCGATTTTTAGTACACAAATCTAAAATTGATGATATTCATGAAAATTCCATCATCGAATTGAGAAAAGCAAGATTTTTCGAACATATATTCCCTTTAAAATAGGGTACTGACAAAGATACTCAAAAGAGACCAAGAGAAGATGAATTTACTGATTCTTTTAAGAATACTGAACAAAATAAACTTCAACAAACTAGTGCTGATCAACAAGTGGAGGAACCAAGAAGGAGCAAAAGGTCATGGACCTCAAGGATCTTTGGACCAGACTTCTACACTTTTATGTTAGAAGATGATCCATTAACATACAAACAAGTTATGTCCTCCAGTGATGCCCCTTACTGGAAAGATGCTATTAACAATGAGATTGAATCCATTATGGCTAACCATACCTGGGAGTTAGTTGATTTATCTCAAGGATGCAAGACCTTAGTTAATAAATGGATATTAAAAAAGAAATTGAAATCTAATGGTTCAATAGATAAGTACAAAGCTCGTCTTGTAGTCCAAGAATTCAGACAAAAGGAAGACCTGGACTATTTTGATACATATTCACCAGTGATAAGGATAACATCGATTAGGATGCTTATTGCAATCGCATTCATACTTGATTTAGAAATACATCAAATGGATGTAAAAACTGCATTTTTGAATGGTGAAATAGATGAAGAAATATATATGAAGCAATCTGAAGGGTTTCTTAGCTCTGGAAATGAGAATAAAGTACGCAAATTAGTAGACTCGCTTTATAGCCTTAAATAAGCTCCAAAACAATGGCATGAGAAATTTGATGAAACTATGTTATCAACTGGATTCACAATAAATAAATCAGATAAATGGGTCTATATAAAACACACATGTTAGATATGTCATTGTTTGTCTTTATGTTGATGACTTACTAATCCTAGGCAATAACAAGGCCATAATAACATCTACAAAGAATATGTTATCTTCAA
Organism: Allium cepa; assembly: GCA_030765085.1. Classification (NCBI taxonomy): domain Eukaryota; kingdom Viridiplantae; phylum Streptophyta; class Magnoliopsida; order Asparagales; family Amaryllidaceae; genus Allium; species Allium cepa. Next base: position 57,533,805 of record CM060939.1, read on the forward strand.
GATTCGATATGAAAGACCTAGGGCTGGCTGATGTGATATTGGGTGTCAAAAATTTTAGAACACCACAGGGATATGCATTATCCCAATCACATTACATTGGTAGGATACTTGAAAAATTCAAGCAATATAATATAACTATTGCAAAATCACTAGTAGATATGAACCAAAATTGGGTAAAGAACACTGGTGATGGTATCTACCAGCTAGAATACTCTCGTATACTAGGAAGTATCATGTATATTATGAACTGCACTAGGCCATATATCGCATATGCTGTAAGTAAGCTGAGTAGATTTACCAACAATCCTAGAAAACATCATTGGAAAGCGATAATCAGAGTTCTAGGATACTTAAAGTATATGCAAAACTATGGTCTACACAACAAACTATCCTTCAACAGTGGAAGGATACAATGATGCCAATTGGATAACTGGATCACATATACAAAGTCTACAAGTGGATATGTGTTCACATTAGGAAATGGAGCAATATCATGGAAATCATCCGAATAGACTTGTATAGCTAGATCTACGATGGAATCAGAGTTTATTGCACTAGATAAGACCGCAGAAGAAGCAGACTGGCTTTGAAGTTTCTTGGTAGATATTTCAAATTGGAGCAAACCTATGCCTTCAGTATGTATACATTGTGATAGTCAATCAGCAATTGTAAGAGCTAATAGTACACTATACAATGGTAAATCTAGGCATATTCGTCGTAGACATAAAACAATAAGACAAATTCTCTCTAGTGGAGTTACCATTATAGACTACATATGGTCTAAATATAATGTAGCGGATCCACTAACAAAAGGCTTGCCAAGAGAGAGTTCAAACCTTATCGATGGAAATGGGGTTAAGGCCTATAGAATAAAAGTTTTTTTTAAAATGGAAACCCTACCTAGTTGACTGGAGATCCCAAGATCTAGGTTCAAAGGGACAACTAAGTTTAAGAGAAACTTGACGGCACTATTACACACAAACCATTCCTATGATAAAGTCAGTGCATTATTTGATGGAAAATAGGATAAGTATTGATACTTTTAATGATGTCTGTACTTGAGGAATTACGAATAACCCTTATAGAATCACCTACGTATGTGCGAAGACGCCGCTTCAAAGAGAATTATGAGGCCAAATTCTCTAAGCACTTATGAGACCAGGCAGGTGTTCAAGGCGAAAAATGAACACAAACATAGAACGAAGGATTACAAGAAACATTTATCAAGTGCTATCTATTTTAGAATTACACAAAAGGCTTACAGTTCAAGGACATTCTAAGTCTACTGATTCGTCCGTAATTCAAATAGGTAATCACTAGGAAAGTTCAAGGCACGTGTGCTATTTTAAACCGATCTGATAAATGTCTCATGAAACTATGAACAACTACTCATTCATGTGGGGGATTGTTAGAAAAATGAATGAAGAAGTGGTTAGGAAAGATAGTTTTGGGTATTGTGTGTATTGAAGCAAAGTTCCACATAGTGGAATATTTGTTTCAATACCACCATATATACTATAACCTAATACACTAAATCAAAACAAAAGAAGAAGAAGACATGAAGACTTGAGATGTGACAATGTAGGCTTTGGGCATGTGGGCTTTGGGTCTTCATATTAATATTAAAATGTCAAAGATTGGGAATTGGGCCTTGGGGCTATTGGGGTCTCGTGATTAGACAGTCCTCCGTCTGCCACTTGGGCCTGCTGAGCTAAAATGGCTAATTTTGAACTTAAAAATTAGAACGTTGCACCTATGCGCGCGTCTATCGCTTAAAGGGTCGCAACCTTTCCAACAGTCACGACCACTCCGAATAGGCACCCCCTCTAGCCTATATGTAGGAGCCCACAAAACGAGATCACTTACTAATAATTAGTTCATTTCTTCATTCTGTTCCTCTTCCCACAAATCTGTTCTTAGTTCTATAATTCCTTTAGTTCGTCGTTGCACCGTCTGCACACACGGCATATCGAGGCCGGTTTATATCATCCTAAGAGACAAATTGGTAATATCCTTCGGTGCATATAGGGGGAAAATATTGTTTCAAGGAAACAGATATTCTCTGGACTCGGACGACTAGGTACTTCTTCGAATTTCGTAAAAATTCAGTTGCAACAGTTTTGTATGGTTTCGTACCGTAACAGTTGTTATCCCACCTTTTGGCAAAGCCGAGATACTCAAAAATTAACTGGAAATCAGTGATTACTAGGCACGAATATCGATTATGCATTGCAGGTTCACTACGGATATCGACGAATTTTGTCCGAGTCCGGATTGGGCCACAATTGACGAGACATAACAAGCAAAGCCTTGAAAGCCGGTGTTTCAAATTTCATGTTAATCGGAGTTCGTATGAATGAGATATGATCGATAAATGTTGGAAAAAAATATACTGTTCATATCCATCAAAGAGTCGAGCTGATGACCTATTCAAATCCATCAGGTTCGTATCCATCGGAATAACATCGCCCCAATCTATTCGAACCCATCGAGTTTTGTATAGTTCGAATCCATCAGGTTTTGTATAGTTCGAATCCATCCGGTTCGTATCGATCCGATTCACGCATGCTCGATTGTTCGTATCCATATGTTCGAATCGATCCGGAGTCATCGCATTGATTCTGTTCGTATCGATACTATTCGCACTCTACTTGCATTGTTCATGTCAATCTGGTTCGCATCGATCTAACGCTTGTTGTTTGTATTGATCCCCAAAGATCGATCAATACGAATAGTGCACTCTGATCGATGCGGAACGGCGCTCTAATCATCGATGCGAACAGCGTCATCGTATCGTAAACTCCCAATTATTGATGCGAACGTGTCGATGTGAACAAGGCAAAAGCCTCGAAAAGAATCGGTCAACGCGGTACAAAAGGTGAAGCGATCCAAGAATCTCACGCCATATCACCACACACTCACGTGTCCATGTCGATTCAAAGGGATGGATACAAAACCATGGATTAATACTCAGCAGCATACGAAAATCACAATCTTGCATCGATCATATCTCACAAACCACAGGTCCAAATGCTATGAAATTTTCACAGGGGATTACGTACAAGTTGAAGAACGTTCCTGCCAAGTTTCAGCTCGATTTGATCATTTTTTGATCGATATGAAATTGGTTCGTATCGATCACGGATCGAGTCGAAACTTTCCGAGATCGATCGCGTGGGCCCACTCATGTGCCAGATGGAGTCTCCCGAAGTTTGAGCGTGATATCAGCCTCCTACACCAATAAATAGCCCCCTGAAGCCTATAGAAAGGGGAATCTTTTTGGCTATTCGACGTCCAGACTCTGCCGGATTCAATTCTACACCTTACCATCACTGTTGTCTTCGAACTTCAGAGCTATAGTCTACTATAACTAGCTGTAATTGATTGAAATCATCGAGTAAATCAATAAAGTCATAAAATTCGAAGTGGACGTAGGCCAGATCGCCGAACCACTATAAACCGTTTGTTTCTCTTCGTTATTTCTGGATTGTTGTTTGTTGTTAGCTTAGATCTGAGACTTGCGCTTGAATATCGTTGATTTATATTCATATATTGGTGCCTTCGCGATACTTGGGGTTTGTGACCAATTTTGATGCAAATACTTTGGTGCTTTCACTGAGAATTGAACTAGCACCCGCTACACCAGATTTAGATTTCAGATTTGAAAAGCATGAAGAGTTCAGATTTCAGAGACAATGTTTTGACAAACAAGTAGAAGACAAAGAGCTGAGAGAAGCCAACAAGGAGGAAGTCAAGAGGCATCCTCTGGAGCTGGAGAAGGCAAGCTTCGATCTACATCACCAGGGATGAGATGGAGGCTATGGAAAATTCAATGCATGAAAGAATAATAAAAAGTCAACAGGAGATGATGCAGAACTTCTTCGAGCAGATAAGGGAAGCGAATGCGCAGAACCTTGGACCAACTACAGCGACTACGAATGCAGGAGTTAGGATTGCAGAGACCAACAGAGGTCAAGCTCGAGGTCAGAATGCAGAAAGAGAAGGCAGCCAACGAGGGCTTGGGGCAGTCCTGCATGATCTAACACTGGAAGATCTTTGGATGGAGCTCAACAGGCTAGAGCGAGCGCTAATGCTAATGAGCCGCATGAGGGATATGTACCTGAATTCTCTCACGGACTCAGGGGCCAGAACAGAGATAATGCTCAAGGATTTCAGCTCGAGGATAATAACAGATTGGCAGAGATGGTCAGATGAGCCATGAGAGGCGGATCAGTAAATAGAGATCTTGAAGATGTGAACAGGAGTCCTTTTTTTCCTACGATTAGGATGGCTAGGAACCCGTCAGAATTCAAATTACCATCAGTGGAAATGTACGATGGGAGGATGGACCCTGCGGTCCATTTGACAAAGTATATGAGGCATATGGAAGTGCTGGGGGTTCACAAGAAGTCATGGCCCGGTACTTTCCATTGTATCTGACAGATATTGTAGCACTATGGTTTAGGCAGCTGGAGAGCGGCTCCATAGGAACATGGGCTGATTTAACCGAGAAATTCATGAGGCAATTCAGGGTTCACATCGCAAGACCCAAGAATGTGATGAGTTTGGAAACTTTAAAGCAGAAAGATGGGGAGTCTTTGAGGAGTTTTCTGACGCAATTCAATGCAGCAGCAGCGTCGGTGGATCGACCAGATCTATCCATGGTTATGATGGCAGCTGTATCCGGAATAGCTGATGGCACAGAGTTCAAAAATTCGTTAACTAAAGATCCGCCTATGGATCTGGGAGAATTCTATCATGAGGCTGAAAAGCTTTTACGATTGTAAGATGCTAGTGCAGAAAGAGAAGAGGGAATAAATGTTTATGTTGTCAAGAGTGGAAATCCACCTGGAAAAGGTGCATAGATTGGTAAAGGGAAACGAAAGTCTGATGATAATGATGACAGAACAATGCGACCGCGGAGGGAGCCATGATTCACCACTTATTCAGAGCTGAATGAGAGTTTGGAGCGAATCTACCAAGATACCAGAGAGCAAGTTCCCTATCGTAGACCGATGCGAAGGGATCCAACTATTAACGAGAGGAAATCTGACAAATATTGCTTATTCCACGAACTGAACGGTCATAACACAAACGACTGTAGACATCTGAAGGATGAGATGGAAGGGCACATCAGGAACGATAGGATACTTCAATATGTGAGAAGGAAAACTCCAGCGGTGGAGCCAGAGTGACGACCGTTTACATCACATAGGGGTGACTCTGAGTCGGGACACCAGATGGTTATCAATTGATTGAAATAATGATGAAAAAGTCGTAAACTTCTCACTAACACGGTTAGATCATTTACACATGTATGAGATCGCGAACGATCCACAGGCATGCTCTGAATGATTATTGACCGTATCATAGTAAGGGTTTACGCTTTGACATCTTTATCTGGTTTTGTTTTGATTTGAGCGTTTGGATTCGCTTTATTTGAACATTTCTATTATGGAATTCCTATTGTTGGGCGAATTTTCACCCAGAAGATCTCGAGACCAAGAAGCCACAGTTTCACGCGGGTTCGCCATCTCCACTTCATTTAGCACGACCAGTCACCTTCCCATTCGGCCTCCTCCTCATTCGGCCTCCTTCCCATCCGGCCTCTCCATGTCATACTGGACCAGAATCCATTCGGTCAGCCCCATTCGGCCACAGAGCCAACATTCCTCCATCTCCATTCGGCATACCGAACCAGGGGCACCACCGAACCAAACCTCTTCCCCACAACCGGTCCAAGAAGCACCGAACTACCTCACCACCGGTCCACACCTATCACCGGTCCACACTCACTGCCGGTCCACATCCACACCGCTACCACCGGACAACACCTACCACCGGTCCAAGCTCCATGCCGAATGAGACCTCCCTGAACCAAACAACTGCCAGTCCAGATTGCTTCAGCCCGGGCCCACCAGCAGCTATATACATCCAAGACCCCTGCCCCCTACCTCACTCTATAAATAGAGGGGCAGGGGTACAACAATGAGGGACAAGTTTGAGAGCTCAAGCAAGGAAGGAACTTTCAAACTACTTTCATATACTTATATACGAAGCATTGTACTTGTAATCTGAAAGAAAGAAGATAATAACATATAAAGTGGACGTAGGCACATTCTGGCCGAACCACTATAAATCCGCGTGTCTTTTACATTTCAGCCCCTACTTCTTTTATATTTACATACTCATCTAAAATCATTGAAAATCACATATAATCAACTAAATAATACGACTTGGAGATGTTTGTCCATTTTTTGTGCAAACATTTTTGGTGCTTTCACTGAGAATTGAACTCAAGGCTTCATCTTCTCCCACTCAACCTTCTTCCTAACAACATCGCTCGTTGCTTAGAAATCATGCCTTCCAAACAGAGAAGGGATGTTAACAAAGGAAAGAACATCGCAACTAGCAGCCTTCCAGACCCCGCAATCGCAGATCAGCCCACGTCAACAGCAGTACCAGATGAAAATCAGGAAAATCCAACCGGTCCCGCAACGGAACAACCAATCACTAGGGCAGATCTGGATAGGGTTGTGGCTGAAGTAACTAACCGCTTCACATCCCAACAGGAATCTTTGGTGGACCAACTCATGTCACGCTTAAGGGATGCTGAAGAGTCCAACCACAACACTGAATCATGGGGTGAGTCCCAATCCGGAGGATCTCGGAGGCAACAAAGGTCTTCCCTCTTCGAAGAAGCTATCAACAGGAACAACAATGATAGGGACCGCGCCCGGACTCAGCCCGAATTCCGACTCGAGGAAGCCCTTGGAACCGAACCCAGCGGGGGAGGCACCAGGCGAGGGTCGGATGTAGCTGAGCCAGTCATGCCACCTAATCATAGAAACCCCGCTGAACGGAGCCGAGCTAGAACCCAGCCCGAAGTTGACCCCATGGATGTGCTCGAAACAGAACCCCACAGGAGAAGATCAAGGCAGGGGGCAACTGTAGCTGGTCCTAGCGTGCATCCGAGCAGCCAAAGACAACCACTGGATAATGCTAGAAGTGATAGACTGTACCATCCCTACAGGTCATCTGGACGAGATAGATCCCGCAGGGAAGAACCAAGCTCATTTTTGTCCGCTCCAAGTTCTGACGAACGAATGGCACGATTATTCAGAGAATGTGTCCAACGGGAGCAAAGGGACCGGGGAATAGGCGCTAGGGTCACCAGTCCCTTTACCCGAAATATCGAAACTGCCATCACTCCCCGGGAATGGAAAATGCCAACCATGGAACCTTACAAAGGAACTTCCGACCCCATCGTACACTTGCATAGATACACCCAGCATATGCTAATGAGTGGAGCAACAGAAGGAGTGTTATGTAAATGCTTTCCGCTATTCCTAGCTGATCTAGCTACCTCCTGGTTCTGCCATCTACCCCAAGGATCCATCAGCTCATGGGAGATGTTGAAAGAAAGGTTTATTAGCCAGTTCCGCATCCATGTGGAACAACCCAAGGATGCTTATTCTCTATCCAATGTCAAACAGAAAACCGGAGAGACGCTGCAACAATATCTAACGCGGTTCAACGCCGCAGTGGCAGCAGTTCAAGATGCCGATGAAAAACTCACTCTAATGGCCCTCTGTAGTGGTGTACATCCAGACACCAAGTTTGCTAGAAGATTAACTAAGGAAAAACCAGCTACCTTGCCTGATTTCTTCCATGAAGCTGGAAAGTATATGAGACTTGAAGACGCTGCTACAGAGAGGCAATCAGGACAACAAGGTAAGACAGTTCAGGACAAGGTTCCCACTGCAGCTAAGGACGCTCGAAGAAATGAATCTAGAGACAATGCTGGGGGCAGAAAGGTCGAAAAGCGCCAATATCGACCAGGACCGAGATTTGACTCCTACACTCCTTTGAACGACACAATCGAAAACATCTTCCTAGCCACTCAGGGCGAACTAGGATACAAGCGCCCCCCGCACAAGAAAGAATCAGATAACGCACTCAAGTCCGGAAAGTTCTGTCGCTTCCACGAATCCCACGGACATGACACCAATGAATGCCACCATCTTCGGGACTTGATCGAAGAACACATTAGAAGAAGAAGACTGGAACGCTATGTGAAGGGTCAGAACAGGACTCCAACTCCAGCCAATGAGAACTCAAAGCAACCCCTCCCAGAGGTAGGCGGAGGGAATCGCAACAATCACAACACCAGTGGCTCTAGTCAAGAGAAGATAGTGGTCCTTACCATCTCAGGAGGACCACACATCGCCGACGGAAGTTGGGCAGAGATGGAAAGGTACGGCAAGTTGCTTAGAAATGCAGAAGGCTATGTTAACTCCATCACGGAAGAACGCCACCCGAAACGAAAAGAGAACGACGACATCATATTCAGTAGGCGTGATTTGGAAGGAAGACAGTATCCACATATGGATCCTATGGTCATCTCTGCCTGGTTCGATCCAGCTAAAGTTTTTCGGATTCTAATAGACACAGGAAGCTCCGTAAATATCCTATTCAAACATGCTTTCGACAAAATGAAGTTATCAATGAAGGATGTATCCCCCTGTGACAAACCACTGCAATGTTTCACTGGAGATGCAAAAATGCCCCTCGGGCAACTTGACCTCTTCGTCGAAATAGGAAGTCATCCCCGCTCCGTTGTGCGAAAACAAACGTTCGTACTAATAGAAAACCACTCGGCTTACAACGCATTCTTGGGAAGACCAGCCTTGTCTGACTTCCAGATTGTATTAGCCCCCTGGTGCCTGAAAATGAAATTTCCAACAGACAACGGAGTAGGAGAAGTAGAAGGAGATCAAGATGCTGCCCGAGACTGCTACGTAACTGAACTTCGCAATAACCGCAAAAAGAATAAAGGAAAAGGTGCAGAGACTACTCTCTGCATGAAAAGCTTGGAGGCATAGCAACTAAAGAAAGCCCCTCCTCTTCGATACACAAGTGATCCCTTCAATGAACTGGACCCCAGGGATAAAGAGGAGGAGGCTACCGCCGAGCCTGCAGAGGCTATGGAATTCGTATCTGTAGATAAGCACGATTCAAGTAAACTATTAAAAATCGGATCTCAGCTAAAAACGGAGTTGAAAGATCAACTCATTGACTTTCTCCGCCACAACTTAGATGTATTTGCGTGGACCCATGCCGATATGACAGGAATCTCCCCCGACATAGCATGCCACATGCTGAACATCGATCCCACCAAGGTGCCAGTAAAACAGAAAAAGAGGAGCATGGGGGCAGAGCGATCAGCAGCTCTTGATGAGGAAGTAAAGAATCTACTTGCTAATGGCTTCATACGGGAAGCCATCTACCCAGAATGGATCGCTAACCCAGTGCTAGTAAAAAAGGCCAATGGAAAGTGGCGAACATGTATTGACTTCTCCAATCTGAATGACGCTTGCCCAAAAGATTGCTTCCCACTTCCCCGAATTGACCAACTTGTGGACAGCACAGCCGGACACGAACTCCTATCTTTTATGGATGCATACTCCGGATATAACCAAATTCCCATGCACGCTCCTGATCAAGACCACACTAGCTTCATCACCGACCGCGGACTATATTGTTACAAAGTCATGCCTTTTGGACTCAAAAATGCTGGAGCTACCTATCAGCGCCTCGTCAACAAGATGTTTGCGGAACTAATAGGACGAACTATGGAAGTGTATGTGGATGACATGTTGGTAAAGTCCAGGAAAGCCGACGACCATGTAAGCCACCTGGGCGAGATGTTTCAAGTACTTCGCCGATATGGAATGAAGCTGAATCCTCTAAAGTGCTCCTTCGGAGTATCTTCGGAAAAATTCTTAGGATTTATCGTCCACGCCAGAGGAATCGAAGCAAACCCTGAACAAATCCGGGCTCTAAAAGAAATAAGGATACCCTCCACTCGAAAAGAAATGCAGAGCCTAAACGGAAAGGTGGCCGCCCTAAGCAGATTCATTTCCAAGGCAACTGACAAGTGTGTCCCTTTCTTCGAAGCTCTCAAGAAAGACAAAGGGAGATTCGAGTGGACCGATGAATGCTTAAAAGCCTTCCTCAACCTAATCGAACACCTTCAGAGACCACCAGTACTCTCAACTCCAAATGAAGGTGAAGTGTTATACCTATACCTCGCTGTATCATCTCATGCTCTAAGCGCCGCCTTGGTAAGAGAAGAAGACCGCACACAACGCCCGGTTTACTTTGTAAGTAAGAGATTTACAGGGGCAGAGACCAGATATCCTAAACTAGAGAAATTAGCATATTGTTTATTGATCGCGTCACGAAAACTGCGACACTACTTCCAGTCTCACTCCATCAGGGTTCTAACCGATCAACCGCTAAGACAAGTGCTCCATCGTCCTGACACTTCTGGGCGACTCCTCAAATGGTGCATCGAACTAAGTCAGTATGATATCACCTACCATCCTCGCACCGCTATCAAAGGACAAGCCATGGCCGATTTCGTTGCCGAATTCACTACCAACGAAGGCAAGGAACAATCCGAAGTAGCAAAAAACATCAAGTGGAACCTCTTTGTAGATGGAGCAGCGAACGAACAAGGCTCGGGGGCAGGAATTGTAATCATCACCCCCAGGGGAAGAAAGTTGTACTATGCATTAAGGTTGGAGTTCACGGCCACTAACAACGATGCTGAATATGAAGCAGTAATAGCGGGATTGGAGCTTGCCCTGGAAATTGGAATCAATTCCTTATGTCTTCATAGTGATTCTCAGCTTATCGTAAACCAGGTACTAGGAGAATTCCAGACTCGAGGAGAACGACTCACAGCATACCTAAAGAAAACCAAACTGCTGCTCGATCAATTGGACCACTATCTAATCAAACATATTCCTCGAGAAGAGAACCAAGAGGCAGATGAACTTGCAAAGCAAGCTAGTATGAAGAATAGCACCATTTTCGGAACACTAGCCATCTCAAGGCAGCTAGCCCCAAGTTTCAAACCAGTAAATCTGGTAACTGCAATCGAAGAAGGAACCTGGATGACTCCCATCCGAAAATATTTGCAAGATGGCACACTGCCCGACAGGCGTAACGAAGCCAAGAGGATCTTGAGGAAAGTTCCCCACTACACGATACAAGAAGGCATCCTCTATCGGCGTGGCTTCTCTGGCCCCTTATTGAGATGCGTCGCTGGAAGGGAAGCCAAGGAGATCTTATCAAACATCCATCAGGGAGGATGCGGAGATCACACTGGGGGGCAGACTTTGGCAAGGAAGATACTCCGATATGGATATTACTGGCCCACGCTAAACAAAGACGCTCTAGACTTCGTCAAGAAATGCGACAGATGTCAGAAATTTGCCAAGATTCCTCAACTGCCCACAAATGAAATTACTCAAATGACCAGCCCTTGGCCCTTTGCTGTATGGGGAATTGACTTAATTGGCGAACTGCCAACGGGCCGAGGCGGAGCCAAATATGCTGTAGTGGCAGTCGATTATTTCACCAAATGGGTGGAAGCAGAACCTCTAAATAAAATATCTTCAACAAAAGTTATAAACTTCTTGATCAAAAATATTCTGTGCAGGTACGGAGTCCCACTCAAGATCATATCAGACAACGGACTCCAGTTTGACAGCGAAGAATTTGCCGACTGGTGCCAAGAGCATGGAATTCATAAAAGCTTCTCATCAGTGGCTTATCCTCAGGCAAACGGACAAGTTGAAGCTGTCAACAAAATTCTCAAAACCCTAATCAAGAAGAAACTTGAAAAGTCAAAAGGCGCTTGGGTGGACGAACTTCCTACGGCACTATGGGCATACCGCACGTCTTTCAGAACATCAACGGGACATACTCCTTTCTCCTTGGCATATGGATCGGAGGCAATGCTCCCAGTTGAGACTATTGTGCCTTCCCACCGTAGGATCCACTACAACCCAGAAGAAAACGAAGAACTCCTCCTCATGTCTTTGGATCTGATTGAGGAAAGGAGAAACGATGCAGCACTTAAAGCAGCAGCTCACAAACAAAAGGTGGCAGCGCTATACAATTCCAAAGTCAAGCATCGCAGCTTACAAGAAGGAGATCTTGTCCTCAGGCGAATCTTTCCGCGCCCCGGGGCACTAGACCCCATCTGGGACGGACCGTATGTAATTCATAAAGATCTCCACAACGGAGCTTATATTTAGTCAATAGTGGACGGAGAGGTGTTCCAGAGGGCATAGAACATCCGACACCTCCGTCGATACTTTTCTTAACTTGTACTGCCCATATGAAGTGAATTAACAAAGAGAATCAGTGGACGTAGGCATTTTCGTGCCGAACCACTTTAAAAAATCTTGTCTCTTTTTAACTTGTTCCTTTATGTCTTGGCTACTTGTTAAGTTTTATCCCTTTTTGTTGAACAAAATCCTATGGCATCTCCACTCAAGACGCACCGCGGCCTCATCTGGACTAGGCCTAACAGGTACGCTATGATTCTATGCACTCGCCAATGAGACACTTTTGCTCCAGCATCCCTCTGCTGCGGGTTAACTCATTGCGCGCCTGCCCTCAAAGCCAACTGTAATGAGCCGATCATAAGTCATCATAAAGGCCGACTATAGCCGATGGCAGCTCATTACGGCGTTCGGCTCGCCGGCAACTGTGAACCTACTTTAAGCCCCAACATAAGGTGTGGCCAGCCAGGGGTAGTTCACGGCCAACGGCACCCACGCTAGCCGGCCACGGTAAATCGAATAATACCCACGATTACGAACCATAATGGTTCGGGTAGTTACCGTGCGCGATCTCGGCTCCGATGTGTCTTAAGTGCGGCTGTGGTAAAAAAGAAAACTCCCCGCGGAGGCGTAAGATGGGTGACAAACGTCTCCAAGACCCACAGCTAGGGAAAGTGACTACAAAACCCGTTTGCCACGAACTTAAGCACATCGACGGCCTTCCGTGACTGGAAGTTTTACTTTTACTATATTTCCATTTCATTTAAATACTTTTCTCCTATCCTGTATAACAAACTCTAAAGTACAGGAAACCAAATAGGAAGCATTCGCTCATGAGAAACTAAGTCTGCATACTGGGTGGCAGGGTACTCAGCTATATCCGTGAACAGTTACATAAGACACTCTAAGCTACCGCCTGCGAATGAAACATAAAGGGCGGTACTCTCTTTTCTTGTACATAAATACGTAACTATAGCTTGTTCGTACAATAACATTGCAACACATGAAATTATATTTCTAGCAAAAAACTTAGCATCAAACACAACTAGAATCACAGGCATATACATAGTTATATTTCTCACGCAGCACATCAAGATGACAACAACATTTAAACATAACAACATCAGCTTATATTATAAAATCACATGAAGTTATTCTTTGCAAATAATATTATTATAGTTACATGTCAATGACTAACGTAAACAGTTATAAAAAGAAATAAAAAGGTGGCAGCCGCGTCCACACTCCATCGCCAACTTCCCCAGTCTACTTAGCCGCAGGATCAGAGCCCCCAGCATGTGGATCAGGAGTCCCACCTGTCCAGTTCAGAAGAGGAATTCATTAAACGAACAATCAAGTTATGAAAACACGGAAAGGAAAGAAAGGGAAAAGAATAACTCACCAGCATCCGCCGCTCGATCCTCATCATCCAACTGCACGCCCGCTTCCTCTGCAGCAAGCAGCCGCATCCCCTCCTTCACCGCCGCTTGCTCCTCCTTCGAGAACTGGACAGTAACCGCATCCAAATTAAAAGCCTCTCCGCCTTTCTTACCCGCGTTCACCCTGGCCTCCTCTAAAGCCTGGAGATACACCTTGGCCATCACCCGAGGGTAATCGTCCATCCAAGACAAGCCACCCTTCTTCCAAGTGTGGAAGTACATGTCCTGCAGCATCTCATCCATCATCCCCTCATTCTCCTCAAACTCCCTCACCCGGGCCTCGGAAGCTTGCAACTTGGCGACGGCAATGTCCCTCTCTGATTGGTATCTCAAGCAGTCCGCCTGAAGAGACCTCCGCATTTCCTCCTCCTTTAACTTGAGGGACCTCCTCATCTCCTCCATCTCCTCCTTCAACTCGGCCTGAGCCATCTCCGCAGCCTCGAGCCTCCCAGACAACTCCTCTACCCGCTCAAGATCCGCATTTCGAACCTCGTCCACCGTCGTAATGGCCATATTAATCCGTTCCCTGCAGGCGACCTCCATCTTCCGTAATTCCGCCCTACTGGCCTTCTCCATCGTCTCTTTCAGCCGCTTAGAGGCTTCCTCATGCTGAGAAATCTGGATGGCTTGATCGGCGAGCTGCTTGGCCTGATCGGCAACTTTTAACCTCAACCGAATATTGGCACTCCCGATCTCTTCCCCGGCCTTGGCCAATCTAGCATGATGCTCCATTAACTTCTTAGTCTCTGCGGCCACCCGATCGATGTTAGCCTTGGCTTTGTCCCCCATGGTGACTACCCGTGTAGTAAGTAAATCAAGATCTAAAGACTTGGCCTCGTCCAGCACTCTTACCATGGGGTTGCGGGGAAGGAGGTGCTCGCCCGTGGCCTCATCAAATGAGATATCCTGAAAGCTCGGATCTAAATCAGGATGACCGGCAAAAGGGTCACGAGGCACGGGGCGAGGCACATCAGGACGCCTTATACGAATAACAGTTGGGCTCTTGAAAGGAGGATGAGGGGGGCCGGATTCCGTGCTCTCCTCCGTAGTATCACGAGGAGGCTGAGTAGGAAGCTGCGAACCAGGGGAAGACTCAAATAAGGAACGGCTCCGCTTCTTTTTCCGAATGCCCTCTTCAATGACCCCAAGAAGAGGGCGATAACTGACTACATCCCCAGTGCGACCAGTAGAGGGTTTCGCAGAAGCTCTCCTCGACTTAAACTGCTCAAGGCGGTGTCGAACGTCCGACGTTTTAACCACCTGGCCTGCCCCTGGAATAAAGAACAAGTGTTACGAACATACAATAATCCACAGTTCGAAAAATGTGTTAAGTTAAAAGGAAATAAAAGTGAGAAGACACATCTATTATACAAACCCGGCGGAGGAGTGGGATACTGCAATAAGTCCTGGATCTCATTCCAGGACGGAAGTGAACCGTAAAAAATTTCTAAGTCCCTATCGAAAATGGAATCGGCAGAGGACAAAAGTTCACCTTGCATCGCCGGAGTCGCCTTAGCTGAGGAACCCTTAGAGGATGGGTCAGTGCCAGCCACAGCTTTGCCGGTTTCCTTTGCCTTCTCCGTTTCCGACTCTCCCTCCGACTCCCCGAAGGCCCGACGGAGAGCCTCATCCAGTTCAAGGTCTTGCTCAGAGGTTAGGGCACCGACGCCACTACCACCTTGACCGTCGCCATCTCCTCCACCCTCCGACCCTTCTCCAACCTCGCCTCCTTCCTCCTCTTCTACACCTTCCTCCTCCGGGACAGTCGGAAGAGTACTTGGAGAAGGGCCATCAGACTTCTTCAGTTTCTTCCCCCCGACAACGGGGCGCTCTGTAAAAGGCTCCCTCTTACCGCTCTTCACCATAGCCCCCTCCTTAGCTTTGGCAGCCTTCTCCTCAGCCGTGTCTCTTTGCTTAACCACGGACTGGTGCGGTAAGATCAAATTATACTCCAAGAGGGTTGCATTCCTGATCAAGAAGGAGGCCGACCGGTCCCGTGCCGGAATAGCCTTTAGTTCAGCAGCAATTCGCACCAAGGAATCATCCTCCACGACTGCAATACCACCTGTCGCTAGCCAGAAATAGAAGCATGTCAGAAAAAACACTACAGTCAAAACATGGAAAATATAAATGAAATCCATCTTACAGCCGGAAGTGAAAAGGCGGAAAGAAACAGCATCGTCCTTGATAAAGAACCACTCTTTCTTGAACATGGTAAACTTGGAATATAAGTCCAGGACTGGTTTGAAGGGCACGGCCGCTTCCAGACTGATATACGGAGACCCCTTCTTATAGCCTCTCAGGTTGTACAAGTATCGAATTTCCCGGTTAGAAGGAGGACGCCCGTACCTCCTCTGGAAGATAACAAAGAGGCTCACCAGGATGGCATAAGAGTTAGGCTGAAGTTGGAAAGGAGCCACCTTCAAATATGTGGTGAAACTTACTATCCAAGCGTTGATAGGAGGGATAGCACCGCACATACAATGGTATCTGCTATAAGCAAAATAGCCTTCGGGAGGATTATATGGCATCACTCCATCTCCCGGCAGCAGCATAAGAGCCATGTCTATCCCGAAGGAACGGGATATGACGTCAAGTTGCTCCTCCTTTAGGGAGCTAGGAAAGCAATCAGGGGGGGAGATCAGAAGTTCCTGTGGACCATATCCATCCACTAATGACCTCGGAACAGGTCGATGTTGCCCGGATCCTGATTGGGCTGGGGGCACAGAAGAAGGCTCTCCCCCATCCTTGGATTTCCGTCTGTCTGATCGTGTTTCTGCCTTACGAGTCATTTATCTGCATGCACAAAAGTGAAAAACATGACGTTAAAACGAAAGTATAAGCAAGCAAGCATACATAAGTCCAGAATACGAGGTTCATTCGGCACTGGGGTCCTAAGTCCATTCGGTAGTACAAGTCTTAAGTTCATTCGGTGGTACATGTCCATGTTCATTCGGCGCTAAAATCCCATGCTCATTCGGCATACATACAATTCGGTCCTAAGTCTCATTCGGCATACATATCATTCGGTCCTAAGTCTCATTCGGCTATCCAATACACACCGTATACATTCGGCAAACAGGACCATTCGGCAATAGGGTACATACCTGATTCGGTAGGAGATTGATTCGGTAGAAGATTGGTTCGGCAGAAGATTGGTTCGGCAGAAGACTTGGTTCGGTAAGGAAAAACCGAAGGGGGGTGTAGCCTCTATATATAGGCGAGCTCAGGACCGCCGAACCAGCTGGTTCGGCCCACCGGATAGAAACACCGGACCAATACCAAACATACCGAACCAAAAGAATACCGAATGGACCCATCCATGCCGGACCAACCAAAGGACCGAATGAAGCTATCTCCACCAGCGAAAACCAGGAACAGGGGGCACGCAGGCTCCTCACTCAGATAAGTGCCGAACTCTAGAACCTACTAACAAAGTAAAGAATATGATAACGATGGATGAGTCGTAAATCTCTCACCAATGTGGGTTAATCATTTACACGTGTACACGACCACGAACGGTCCATAGGCACGCTCTGAATGGCTATTAACCCGATCGTCGTGAGAATTTGCACTTTGACATCCTTTTTAAACTCGTAGGTTAAACGGATATTTGACTCTGATAATTATGAAATGGCTAAGCTACTTACACATGTACGGGGTCGCGAACGATCCCTAGGCATGCTCTGAGCTGGCGATAAACCATCTTGACAAACGATCCAAGGATCCACTCTGACATGAACCTGGCATCGATGATGCTAAGCCCCCTCGAGGCTCACTCTCTCGTCCCGAACGACACAGTTCACTTCATCTCGAATGTTTCAATCACGAACGGTCGCTATTTGAAATAACACTAAAACTGTAAATTCCTTTGCAGGACACCAACAGGATATGAACATCCAGCCCGTGGCATTACAAAACAAACCTTCCTACCACAGGGAAACAAAGCGCGACACATGCAAGCACGTGCCCCACTTTGGGGGGCAAATGTTGGGCGAATTTTCACCCAGAAGATCTCGAGACCAAGAAGCCACAGTTTCACGCGGGTTCGCCATCTCCACTTCATTCAGCACGACCAGTCACCTTCCCATTCGGCCTCCTCCTCATTCGGCCTCCTTCCCATCCGGCCTCTCCATGTCATACTGGACCAGAATCCATTCGGTCAGCCCCATTCGGCCACAGAGCCAACATTCCTCCATCTCCATTCGGCATACCGAACCAGGGGCACCACCGAACCAAACCTCTTCCCCACAACCGGTCCAAGAAGCACCGAACTACCTCACCACCGGTCCACACCTATCACCGGTCCACACTCACTGCCGGTCCACATCCACACCGCTACCACCGGACAACACCTACCACCGGTCCAAGCTCCATGCCGAATGAGACCTCCCTGAACCAAACAACTGCCAGTCCAGATTGCTTCAGCCCGGGCCCACCAGCAGCTATATACATCCAAGACCCCTGCCCCCTACCTCACTCTATAAATAGAGGGGCAGGGGTACAACAATGAGGGACAAGTTTGAGAGCTCAAGCAAGGAAGGAACTTTCAAACTACTTTCATATACTTATATACGAAGCATTGTACTTGTAATCTGAAAGAAAGAAGATAATAACATATAAAGTGGACGTAGGCACATTCTGGCCGAACCACTATAAATCCGCGTGTCTTTTACATTTCAGCCCCTACTTCTTTTATATTTACATACTCATCTAAAATCATTGAAAATCACATATAATCAACTAAATAATACGACTTGGAGATGTTTGTCCATTTTTTGTGCAAACACCTATGAACATTACTTTAATATTTGCAATTCTGTGAAAGGAGTTACTTGTGTATGCGTGGGATCACGAATGGTCCACAAGCGTGTCTTGTATGGTGGCAAATCGCTAACATCATTGACTCAGAAATTCACCCGAACGTGATATCTGACTCTAGTAATGCCAAGCCTCCTCAACATATGATCGCGAATGATCACATTTTGCCTCGTGCGGCATTCGATCGCGAACGATCACACTCTGCCACGTGCGGCACCCGACCGCGAACGGTCACAATTCGTCTGCATGACATTCGATCGCGAACAATCATATTCTGCCTCGGGTGGCCTTCAATCGCGAACGATCACACTCTGTCATGTGCGGCACCCGACCACGAACGGTCACAATTCGTCTGGTGTGACATCCGATTGCGAACGATCGCAAATCGTCTAGAACGACGTCCAACCTCGAACAGCCGTCCTTCGTTTAAAGCGGTATCCCGACCGCGAACGGTCACCATTTGCCGCGAAAGGCATCCGACCGCGAACGGTCCCATTTCACCTCAAATGACATATGATCTCGAACGATCGTCATTCGAGGTCATATGAAATAATCAAGTTCTTTGCAGGTCGTCGGCAGGATATGCACATCCATCTTATAGCATTACAAAACACACTTTCCTACAGCAAGGCATGTTTTAAGGGGCAAAGTGTTGTCCCACCTTTTGGCAAAGCCAAGATACTCAAAAATTAACTGGAAATCAGTGATTACTAGGCACGGATATCGATTATAGATTGCAGGTTCACTATGGATATCGATGAATTTGTCCGAGTCCGGATCGGGCCACAATTGACGAGACATGACAAGCAAAGCCATGAAAGCCGGCGTTTCAAATTTCATGTTAATCGGAGTTCGTATGAATGAGATATGATCGATACAAGTTGGAAAAAATATACTGTTAGTATCCATCAAAGAGTCGAGGTGATGGCCTATTCGAATCCATCAGGTTCATATCCATCGGAATAACATCGCCTCAATCTATTTGAACCCATCGAGTTTTATATAGTTCGAATCCATCAGGTTTTGTATAGTTCAAATCCATCTGGTTCGTATCGATTTGATTCACGCATGTTCGATGATTCGTATCCATATGTTCGAATCGATCCGGAGTCATCGCATTGATTCTGTTCGCATCAATACTGTTCGCACTCCACTTGTACTATTCGTGTCAATCTGGTTCACATCGATCCAACGCTCGCTGTTCGTATCGATCCCCAAAGATCGATCGATACGAATAGTGGACTCTGATCAATGTGGAACGGTGCTCTAATCATCGATGCAAACAGCGTCATCGTATCGAAAACTCCCAATTATTGATGCGAACGTGTCGATGTAAACGAGGCGAAAGCCTTGGAACGAATCGGTCAACGCGGCATAAAAGGTGGAGCGATCCATGAAACTCGTGCCACGTCACCATGCACTCACGTGTCCAGGTCGATTCGAAGGGCTAGATACGAAACCATGGATTCGAACTCAGCAGCATACGAAAACCACAATCTTGCATCGATCATATCTCACAAACCACATGTCCAAATGCTACGAAATTTTCACAGGGGATTACGTACAAGCTGAAGAATATTCCTGCCAAGTTTCAGCTCGATTGGATCAATTTTTGGTCGATACGAAATTGGTTCGTATCGATCACGGATCGAGTCGAAACTTTCCAGGATCGGTCGCGTGGGATCACTCACGTGCCAGAAGGAGTCTCCTGAAGTTTGAGCACGATATCAGCCTCCTACACCTATAAATAGCCCCCTGAAGCCTACAGAAAGGGGATGCTTTTGGCTATTCGACGTCCAGACTCTGCCGGATTCAATTCTACACCTTTCCATCACTTTTGTATTCGAACTTCAGAGCTATAATCTATTGTAACCAGCTGTAATTGATTGAAATCATCGAGTGAATCAATAAAGTCATAAACTTCAAAGTGGACGTAGGCCAGATCGCCGAACCATTATAAATCGTGTGTTTCTGTTCGTTATTTCTGGATTGTTGCTTGTTGTTAGCTTAGATCTGAGGCTTATGCTTGAATATTGTTGATTTATATTCATATATTGGTGCTTTCGCGATACTTGGGGTTTGTGACCAATTTTGGCGCAAACAACGGTATTTATTAGAATTAGTCGCACTTTATTCCATTGCTGTTTTTGCAATTTAATTATGAAAATTATAAACATTTTTCTGCTGTAGCTATTTCTGATTAGTTTAGTAACATTATTGATGTTACTATCAGATTCGTAACCCTTTTGTATAGTTGAGGATAACATTATTGAAACAATATTGATTGTCGTAGAAGACGATGTCTCAAAATAGCAACAACAATAACGTTGTACCAACGCAGACGGTGACAAACGCTCAACCGGGGCAGACTTCAAGCGTTGGCAACAGAAGATGTTGTTTTATCTAACAACATTAGGCCTCACCAAGTTTCTAACCGAAGATGCTCCTGAAGTTGGCGAACTCGAACCTGATGTAATCAAAGTGGAGGCCGCAAATGTCTGGAAAAATTCAGAATTTATGTGTAAAAACCATATTCTGAATGGTCTAGATAATAGCCTCTACAATGTCTATTGTACTGTTGCAACATCCAAGGAACTCTAGATGGCCTTGGACAGAAAGTACGAAATTGAAGATGCAGGTATGAAGAAATTCATCGCTGGCAAATTTCTCGACTTCAAAATGGTAGATTCAAAGACTGCGATCAACTAGGCTCAAGAACTACAACTGATCATCCGTCAACTGCAAGATGAAGTGATGATGTTTAGCGTATCTTTCCAGGTTGCCGCAACCATTGAGAAACTTCCTCCATCGTGGAAGGACTTCAAAAATTACCTTAAGCATAAGCGTAAGGAAATGAAAATGGAAGAACTCATAGTTCATCTGCGAATTGAGGAAGATAATAGAAATTCTGAGAAAAAGATCTCTCAGAATATGGCTGCCAAAGCAAATGTTGTTGAATCAGACAAACCTAATAAGGGAAAACGTGAGAATGTGCCTCAGAAGTCAAAGAAGAAATTTCAGGGTTCTTGCCATAACTGTTGAAAGAAAAGGCATAAAGCAGCCAAATGTCGCACTTCCAAAAAGAAGAAATCAGAAGCAAATACGGCTGAAGTTACAGATGACATTTTTGACATGGATTTATGTGCAGTAATATCAGAATGCAACCTTGTTGGTAATTCTAGAGAATGGTTTGTAGACACATGTACAACTCGACACATATGTGCAAATAAATGGATGTTTACAACTTATAAAACTGCAACTGACGATGAACTACTTTTCATAAGCAATTCATCTGCATCAAAGGTCAATGGCAAGGGAAAAGTTGTGCTAAAACTAACATCTGGAGAAGAGCTTACTTTGAGTGATGTTCTTCACGTTCTAGAAATCCACAAGAATTTGATATTAGGGTCCTTGCTTAGTAAGCATGGTCTAAAATTAATCTTTGTAGCTGATAATATTGTATTATCAAAGAATGAGGTGTATGTAGGAAGAGGATATGTATGTGATGCTTTATTCAAAGCAAATGTAACAACTATTGTACCAAACACTGATATGAATAAAAATGAATCTTCTGCTTATATTGTTGACTCTTCTAACATATGGCATTCTAGATTAGGGGATGTGAATTTTGATACACTACAAAAAATGATTAATCTAGAATGTATACCGAGATGTAACATAGACTCCAACTATAAATGTTAAATTTGTGCAGAAGCAAAATTGACAAGAACCTCGTTTCATCATATCGAACGAGAAACTGAACCTCTAGACCTTATACACACTGATGATTTGAAAATGTGTCAAACTAGAGGTGGAAAAAGGTATTTCATTAAGTTTATTGATGATTGTATTAGGCACTGCTATGTGTATCTCCTTAGAAGCAAGGATGAAGCATTCAACATGTTTAAACAGTATAAAGCAGAAGTTGAGAATCAACTCAAAAGGAAAATTAAAGCTTTAAGAAGTGATAGAGGAGAGAATATGAATTTCCTTTTGAGGAATTCTGCGCTGAGCATGACATTATACACCAAACTACAACACCATATTCACCTCAATCCAACGGTATAGCCGAAGGGAAATATAGAACTCTTAAAGAAACGATGAATGCTTTATTAATCAGTTCTGGCTTGCCATATAATTTTTGGGGAGAAGCTATTATTTCGAAACACCTTATAAAATACCACGAAAGAAAACATCCAAGTCTCCTTACGAACTTCGGAAAAATAGACCGGTATCCTACAAATACTTAAAAATTTGGGGGTGTCTTGCCAAAGTAGAGATACCTAAACCAAAGTAGGTCAAAATTGGACCAAAAACAATCGATTATGTATTCTTTGGATATGCACAAAACGGTGCCGCTTATCAATTTCCAGTACACAAATTTGAAGTTGATTATATTCATGAAAATACCATCGTCGAATCGAGAAATGCAAGATTTTTAAAACATATATTCCCTTTCAAACAAGGTACTGACAATGATACTCAAAAGAGACCAAGAGAAGATGAATTTACTGATTCTCTTGAAATACTGAACAAAATAAACTTCGGCAAACTAGTGCTGATCAACAAGTGGAGGAACCAAGAAGGAGCAAAAGGTCAAGGACCTCTAGGAACTTTGGACCAGACTTCTACACTTTTATGTTAGAAGATGATCCATTGACATACAAACAAACAATGTCCTCCAACAATGCCTCTTACTGGAAATTGCTATTAATAATAAGATTGAATCCATTATAGCTAACCATACCTGGGAGTTAGTTGATTTACCTCAAGGATGCAAGACCT
Organism: Allium cepa; assembly: GCA_030765085.1. Classification (NCBI taxonomy): domain Eukaryota; kingdom Viridiplantae; phylum Streptophyta; class Magnoliopsida; order Asparagales; family Amaryllidaceae; genus Allium; species Allium cepa. Next base: position 57,556,993 of record CM060939.1, read on the forward strand.
TAGGTAATAAATGAATATTTAAAAAGAAATTAAAACCTGATGGTTTAATAGATAAGTACAAAGCTCGTCTTGCAGTCCAAGGATTCAGATAAAAGGAAGACCGGGACTATTTTGATACATATTCACCATTGACGAGGATAACATCAATTAGGATGCTTATTGCATTCGCATCCATACTTGATTGAGAAATACATAAAATGGATGTAAAAAATGCACTTTTGAATGGTGGACTAGAGGAAGAAATATATATGAAGCAACCTAAAGGGTTTCTTAGCTCTTGAAATGAGAATAAAGTATGCAAATTAGTAAATTCGCTTTATGGCCTTAAACAAGCTCCAAAACAATGGCATGAGAAATTTGATGAAACTATGTTATCAAGTGGATTCACAAGATGAATCAGATAAATGTGTCTACATAAAACACACATATGTTGGATATGTCATTGTTTGTCTTTATGTTGATGACTTACTAATCCTAGGCAATAATAATGCCATAATAACATCTACAAAGAATATGTTATCTTCCAGATTCGATATGAAAGACCTAGGACTGGCTGATGTGATATTAGGTGTCAAAATTTTGAGAACACCACAGGGATATGCATTATCCCAATCACATTACATCAGTACGATACTTGAAAAATCCAAGCAATATAAAATAACCATTGAAAAATCACCAATAGATATGAACCAAAATTGGGTAAAGAACACTGGTGATGGTATCTACCAGCTTGAATACTCTCGTATACAGGGAAGTATCATGTATGTTATGAACTGCACTAGGCTAGATATCGCATACGATGTAAGTAAGCTGAGTAGATTTACCAGCAATCCTGGTAAACATCATTGGAAAGCGATAATCAGAGTTCTAGGATACCTAATGTGTATACAGAACTATGGTCTACACTATACAAACTATCCTTCAATAGTGGAAGGATACAATGATGTCAATTGGATAACTGGATCATAAGATATAAAATCTACAAGTGGATATGTGTTCACATTAGGAAATGGAGCAATATCATGGAAATCATCCAAACAGACTTGTATAGCTAGATCTACGATCGAAGTTTATTGCACTAGATGAGACCGCAGAATAAGAAGACTGGCTTCGAAATTTCTTGGAAGATATTTCAAATTGGAGCAAACTTGTGCCTCCAATAAGTATACATTATGATAGTCAACAATTGGAAGAGCTAATAGTACACTATAAAATGGTAAATCTAAGCATGTTCATCGTAAACATAAAACAATAAGATAACTTCTCTCTAATGGAGTTATCACTATAGACTACATAAGGTCTAAAGATAACATAGCGGGTCCACTAACAAAAGGCTTGCCAAGAAAGAAAGTTCAAACCTTATCAATGGGAATGGGGTTAAGGCCCATAGAATAAAAGTTTTTTTAAATGGAAACCCCACCTAGTTGACTGGAGATCCCAAGATCTAGGTTCAAAAGGACAACTAAGTTTAAGAGAAACTTGACGGCACTGTCACACACAAACCATTCCTATGATAAAGTCGGTGCATTATTTGATGAAAAATAGGATAAGTACTGATACTTTTAATGATGTCTGTACTTAAATTACAAATACCCCTTATAGAATCACCTACGTAAGTGCGAAGGCGCCGCTTCAAAGAGAATTACAAGGCCAAATTCTCTAAGCACCTATGAGACCAGGCAGGTGTTCAAGGCAAAAATGAACACAAACAGAGAATGGAGGATTACAAGAAACACTTATCATGTGCTATCTATTTTAGAATTACACAAAAGGCTTACAGTTCAAGGACATTCTAAGTCTACTGATTCGTCCGTAATTCAAATAGGTAATCACTAGGAAAGTTCAAGGCACATGTGCTATTTTAGACCGATCTGATAAATATCTCGTGAAACTATAAACAACTACTCATTCATGTGGGGGATTGTTAGAAAAATGAATGAAGAAGTGGTTAGGGAAGATAGAGATTTTGGGTATTGTGTGTACTGAAACAAAGTCCCACATAGTGGAATATTTTTTCAATATCACCATATATACTATAACCTAATACACTAAATCAAAATAAAAGAAGAAGAAGACGTGTAGACTTGAGATGTGGCAATGTAGGCTTTAGGCATGTGGGCTTTGGGCCTTTATATTAATATTAAAATGTCAAAGATTGGGCCTTAGGGCTCTTGGGGTCTCGTGATTAGATGGACCTCCATCTGCCACTTGGGCCTGCTGTGCTAAAACGACTAATTTTTAACTTCAAAATGAGAACGTTGCATCTGTGCGTGCGCATCTGTCGGTTAAAGGGTCGCAACCTTTCCAACAGTCACGACCGCTCTAAATAGACACCTCCTCCATCCTATATATGGAGGCCCACAAAATGAGATCGCTTACTGATAATTATTTCATTTCTTCATTTTGTTCCTTTCCCCACGACTCTGTTCTCAGTTCTATGATTCCTTCAGTTCATCGTCGCTCCATCTACGCGCATGGCATATGGGGGCCAGTCCATTTCATCTTGGGAGACAAATTGCTAATATCTTTCGATGCATATAAGGGGGCAATATTGTTTCAAGGAAATAGATATTCTCTTGACTTGGTCGACTAGGTACTTCTTCGAATTTCATACAAATTCAGTTGCAACAGTTTTGTACGGTTCTGTACCGTTACAGTATTTATTAGAATTTGTTGCACTTTATTCCGTTGCTGTTTATGCAATTTAATTATGAAAATTATAAACATTTTCCAGCTATAACTATTTCTGAACACTTTAGTAACGTTATTGAAGTTACTATCAGATTCGTATCACTTTTGTGTAGTTGTGGATAACATGTACAACACCGATTTCCTCAATAATCATTTGTTGTACGCTAACTTATTATTATTTGCAACGGCATAATTATCAACTATGAATGTTAATGCTGACATTTTAAACAAGCTAGAAAAGCATGCCAGTTTTTCCATGAATGAACAGATATCAAAAGTCTTTTTTTAGTAAATCAGTAACCAATGGTCGGGATATATCAATCAGACTTAAAATACGTGTAAATGACTTACCTATAGTGTATTTGGGAATTCCTCTGGTAAATAATAAGCTGAAGAAAGATGACTGCTCTTCCTTGATTAATAAAATTAAGTAAAGATTTGATGAGTGGAGTGGGAAGTTCTTGAATACAAGTGGTAGAATTAAACTTATAAAAAGCGATATTTTCTCTACTACCAATATTGGATGCAAATTGGCAAAATGCGAGAGGTAGTGATGGAGCTAATTGATAGAATGTATGCAAATTTCATAAGGCAAAACAAACAACACAAAATATAATAGGGCAAAGTCTGCTGTTCAAAATAGGAAGGTGCGTAGGATTAAGGGAGGTAAGAAAGATAAATGAAGTTATGGCATTGAAACTATTATGGAGAGACTTGAAATAGGATAGTTTATGGACGAAATGGATGAAAAATAGGTGTTGTGGTAACAAGAACTTCTGGATTGCTCCACATGACAATAAAGCATCTAATTCATGGAAGTTATTACTTAATACTAGAAAGAAAGGAAAATTTCTTATGGGGAAGAAAAGTCCTAATGAGGCTAGCACAGACATGAGGTTTGATGGTGGCAAGCATTGAGCCTTACCGGAGGGCAACAAACTAGTTTATGCTATATTACAAGAGGCTAATAGGAGCCTCAACCTCAACACTTGTCTACCCTAATCCATGTAAAACCAGGTAAATAATATAACAATAAATACTATCAGAGACAATATTGTTAGTGTTGGAAAGCCAGTAAAAATGGTGAATTTAGTTTCAAGTCTTCCTAGGATAACATTAGAATCAAGCACCTAGTGGAGTCATGGTGTAATCACATATGGAATAGGAAATGTATCTCTAAAATGTCTATGTATGCATACTTTGCTATAATGATTTGATTACAAACTTTGGACATGGCACAAAAATAGAGTCATACAAAAACAACAAATGAAACCTATGAATTTACAGAAGGATTCATGCCAACACATATTCTTCTAGTGTAGTTATACGATTCAGATCTCGGATACTATCAAGTGTAACTTGTAATTTAAGAACCAAGCCTTAAAGTTGAATGAGATCATAGAATACATGGTGTTTGGACATAAAATGGCATAAACATCAAATCGAGCACAAAATATGAAAATAATCAAAGAACAGAAGATAAAAGTAAAAAAAAAAACATTCTTATAGTGGCTTGGTAAATACTCCGGCCTACGTCCACTTTAACTTTGTTTTTTGTTTCTGAGAGTTTTTTATAGGTAGTGATTTTACATATCAGTAGTTTTGGATTGATGGAGTGTTAACCCCTTTTGGCAAGACCGTGGACAGACGGATTCAACTAAATACTCGTTTTTCAAGATCAGAATGCGATGGGTTTGAGCTAGTCAGATGGATAGACGATCGGTCATGGATGGTTCGGTGTGGGCTGTTCGACAAGGGCGGCACGGTCATATGTAGCTTGGTCATTGGTGGTGTGGGTCGGCATGTTGAAGTTGTTCGGCACCAGTGGGTCAGCTAAACTTGGTGAGCTAAGGTCGATCGGCATTGGTGGTTGTTTGGTCTGGGAGGAATTGTTCGATCGACATTGGTGGTTGTTAGGCCTGGGAGGTATGGATCGGTCGAGGAGTGGAGAGGTAGCATGGATCGCTCGGGAATCAAGGTAGTTTGGCATTGTGAGTGGGTCGGTAGTGGAGTGGATCGGACATTTATGATCGGTCAGGATAGATAGGTCGAGGTGGATCGGTTGAGGAGGGCCAGTCGTGTAAAGGAAGGAAGGTCATGTGGTTCGGTCATGGTGTGAAAGTTGAGGTGGTTCAACTAGATATGGTTCGGTCAGATATGGCTCGGTTAGACATGGTTTGGCAGGATGGTGCGGACCGGCATGGATGTGTGGATCGGCGTGCTGGTGTTCATATGTGGGTCGACATTGCATCAGCTCCGGGTCGGTGTTCTTGATACTTTGGGTCGGCTATGGGAAAATCAAGTTAGGGTCAGCATAGACGAAGACGTAAGCTACTCTGGATCGGCTACAAGTTTGCTTCGGGTCAGAGGCGAAGTTTCTTCGGGTCATCGTCAAAGCAACTTTGGGTCGGCATATTCTGAACTCAGGGGTCGGTCGGGATGTTGAGTCTGGATCGGCTATGGTCTTGGTGGAACCAGACCACTCAAAAAGCCCAGTAACTCGGGATTTGCCAATAAAACAACATTGAGGGCTTCAGAAAAGGATTCTCATTCTGCTTCCCTTCTTCTTCCCTCTAAGGCTGCTCTGCCATTGTTGTTCCAAAGAACTCTGGATTATAATTATAATTGATTCTAACATTAGTAAAAAGGAAATTCATGAAGTGGACGTAGGCCGGAGTCAGCCAAACCACTATAAATCCTCTGTTCTTACCGCTTTCTTTCTTATTTTTACTGTTCTTCATATTTATACTCTCTAAATACATTCTATCTGTATTCTATGACTGTGATTTGGTGCTTTCATCTGGATTTGCATGTTGGTGACCAATTTCGGCACTAACATGGAGATTCAATAAGTTTACAGATCGGTGGTCATGAATTGGTGGAGATCCAATAAGGTTTCGTTGTGAATGAAAAAAATTCAAAAAAGAAGCAGAAGTAATTAATAAAATGTATCTCCCCTTCCATTTATAGATGAAAATTCCTGAAATCATCTTTGAAACATGCTCCACTACGTTCCCCATGTTCACACGTCCCTCTATTAATGTTTTGAGGCCAAACCGACCCATGACTTCATGGATCGGTGCTGATCCATGTCTCTTGGATTGGTACAAAACAAACATAGATTCCGACCTAAGAAATTTAGGTATTTCTTTTTAGATATGACTTGAAGATTTCTCAAGGTTGTTGTTCGCAAGTTTTCCTTTGCTCATTTTGGGGTCTAACCTAGGGTTTTTGTGTGTCTGTCTCAAGTCAACTCGGTGTCGTTCCATGAGGACGAGTTGAAAAACTCAAATTGACCTTCTGTCACTTTTTTTTGGTATTTCACTTATCCTGCCTTTTATGGTGTTTCCCAGACCCTTAGGACATTTCTTCGTAGTTTTCTCGTCTAATTCAATCATTTAAGTCTGTTTGAAGACTGCAACAAATTAGATCGTAACACTTGCCCTCCAAAGCATGTTGTAACACCCCATAAATTTACCATAATAATTTAATAACTAAGCAGGCTTCAAAAATGGTATTTGAGCAAATAGTTAAAATTGTCCCTGAAAAGCACCATCGTCTCGTGATAATTTTTGAGCAACTTTCATATTCGAAGTTTGACGATCAAAGTTCAAGTAAAGAAGTTATGGGTTATAAAGAAATGAAAAAGAAAATAATTAAATTACAAAATTAGTAATAAATATATAATTAAACTAAGACCTCACTAATCTACCCTTACTATAGGGCAATCGACCTATAGCAGTCAACCGCTCATAGGGGAGAGATCGACCAGTCGAGGCATTTAGCTTCAATCTGAACCTCAACCAATGGCCTAAATTTAATAATTTTAATCTAATGGATACGACTGAATCGAGAGCAAATAAATACAGGCCTAATCTCTCCCTTCTTTTTTCATATTTTCTGATGTAGGGCAGCAAAGCTCTGGCATTTTCTTCTCTCCACTATTCCTTTAAACTTTAAATAATTTGTATTTATACGAATTGGAGAAGAGCAAAAAATAAATAGAAGAAGAGAAGGAGCGGATCAGCATTGTGCAAATAAAAAGGAAAATTTCACTATTATAAATCAATATTCCCCTCTTTTCCAAATCACTTTTTAGATCTATAATTTTAATGGTATGTGTGTATACTTTTATACATATCGCTTAATATTGGAAAGGAAACGAAGTTGATTCAAGGAATCATATTCAGATTTCGAGATCTGGAAAGTTTTCAAAGGTGAGTGGAAAATTATGTAATTTAATTATAATATTGGAATTTATTTCGTTGGAATTTAATTTGATTTTTATGCCTAACAAGGATCTAAAGAGTTGTAGGCTTGAATTAAGCGCATAAAACACCTCCTACATATTATGTAATTGAATAAGGATATTGTTTGCACCTAGATCTAGAAATTACTCCCCAAGTTATTAAAGGCTGAATATAGATAAAGATTTAGAATTTTTTCCAAATCTACAATTGGGTTATAAAAATATTAGCATAATTTTGATTTGATCTAATTCTATTTAGAATGTGAGTTTTTTATTTTAATTTGTTGGAAGGTCTATCTCTTTAACCTCTATGAATTTGTCTACTGTCTTAGTTTCATAGAAAACATCCAATATTTGATTTGATACAGAATATATATCAAAAGAAGAAAGAGATGTGTGAAGTATGGATTTCCTTTTTGTAGTTTGCACTGTCTACTTAAATAAAGAGAAAATAAATAATTCGTTGTAATTTCAAACGAAGCAAGTCTCTTAATTTAGGTTAATTCATGAAAGGTTATAATGGGAAACCTTTTTGGAAGGATTATTCTAACATATTAAAATATATAATGAAATATATAACAGTTGAAGGATTAATATATAGAAACATGATGAAATTTTTTATAACATATATGATCACACTAAAACATTCAGAATAAAAATATAATTAATATAGTGCATTATACGTTAATGTTCACGTTAAATGTAAATTTAACGTTAGAATAGATCCTAAATGAATGGTAGAATTGGATAACCAAGATGGCAAGATTCGAACTCCAAAAATGAATAGGCACTAATTATGCGATAAATTAAGAGTTACAATAATTTAAATAAGTTATAAATGGAATGAGACTGAATAATGAAATTGGTAGATTAACCATGGAAAATATAAGAAAGATATAATGATATAGTTTGAATAAGTACATAATTGCCTTTGGAAACGTCTTTTAAGTCAATAATCATTTATTATACACAAAAGAGACATTTATAGGGATAATAAAGTAAACATGCAGGGTATCATTAAAAATTATAAGGAAGAACAATTATCATTAGAATAAATTTTAGCCTTAAATATGCAAATAGAGACTAGTGGGCCTTGTCCATTGATAAAGCTTATAATAATTAATTGGACTTAATGGATTGGGATGTAAGGTTATTAGAGTTACACAAAAAAAGGTCTGCCCTTCACTCAGAGACTACCGACAGTTGTGTACACTTATTACTAAAGGAAGATATCTCTAGCCATAGGACCTATGGAAAAGGAATATTATTTAAACATAGGACCCACTTTGAAGATTGAAGGTTTTAGGTGATTGTTTGAGGGCCCACCTCTTTCCCTTATATGAAGTATTAAATGATCAGGGTTAGCAATTAGGCACTGTAAATGATATCTTGGAAAGGTCTGTTTAAATTGGGAGTATTAAGCTAATGAAGAGATTTCTATGCAATATTAGCTAGAAGATTCTAGTGAGGAGTTTTCCTTGAGATTAGGTATTAAATGATAGGCACCTGCCTTAAATAAGGTATTAAATGGTTGAAGTTTTCCTAATTCCATAAAAAATTATTAAGTGGTTTGGGAACTATCTCTCACATGGCTAAGACATTAACAGCAACAGATGCGGTAATTATATATTATAAAAACATATAAAGAAGTTATCGGTCTCTGTAACTATGACCGATAGAACAACGTTGATGACATGAAGGGCCCGCTTTAGCGAATGAGGTATTAAATGTTAACTTAGTACGCATTCTCCCTATTCAAGAAGTATTAAGTGGCTAGGTTTTGGGTAGTGTATGCATAATAGGCATATGTCAGTGTTATACCATAAAGAATGTTAGGTTGACATATGAGACATGCATTAAATAAATTAACCGTAAATAATAAGACATAACATTTAAATGGAAACCAATTGGTATTAGCTTGTGTTATTGATAAAGTATGCAATTTCTCAATCATCGAAACGTTGTTTTGACCTCCTCCTCATTACAACCAATAGGATAGATTTAGAGGAACATGACATTGGAGCAAGACGTAATGGTTGATGGAGAAGTCTTTTTATTCATGCTTGGTACTGACAAGGTGATTGGATGTCCACAGAGTACCATTGATTCCGAGGTAGTGGCCTCGGTAAGTGTACGTATGTATGTGTGTGTGTCTATATGTGTGTGTGTGTGTGTCCTATTATTCAATGTGAGTTTAGTTTGATTGATCTCTGATATGCTTACACTTATCATAGGTTACCAAACTAACGCTCTATACCTTAATGGACTTAGATTTGGATTTTTGTCGAAATTAGGGCCAATTAAGGTGTGGGTTATTACATTTGGTATAAAATTCTAGGTTAGTGGATCATAGGAATTAGGATATATTGAGAGTATGTATTAGTATTTATCAATTTAAATTTATGTCAAACTCTATAAATTTAGACTATGGAATAGTTGCGATCATATTCTGAAAGGATGGGCAAGGCAACTATGAGTTGAATTTTTTTATAGATTTAAAGATTACGTGCCTACCCCGATTACCCTACGGAGCATTGGCTGTACGTGAGGCGTTAACTTTGAAGAGCATTAGCATGACATACAGAAGGATCTCAGAGGCTAGACGGTGTACGATTTGAGTGTTGAGACTTAGCTACCTTGTGATTATGGATTTCGATGGATTATTGACTGAAGATGCATATTTTACCTAGATAAGTGGGAATTAAGGCGTGTTCTCACAAGAGAATGTTCATTAATCACCTCAAGATGGTGAATCATATTTTTATTAAAGAGAAGTAAATCACATTTCTTAGTTTGATCTCATGTTAGAATACCTCAAAATATTTAAATGAGTTTTTCAAAATAGGTAAAAATTAGAAAAATAATATGTAATGTTTTTCCAACGGTCCAATTGGAAACTGTTGTTTGGAAACTTAAAGAGTTTTGAAACTTTATTTTAAGAAATATATACAATAATCAATTTGGTTGCGTTGAAAAGCTTTGGTCTAAAAGGAAAGTTTTGAAATTCTTAAATATATAATAAAATAAGAATTTGATTTTGGTTTAAAAAGTTTTTGGGTGAAACGGAGTTTTCCGTTTTGGCAATAAAGTGAAATTAGCCATATGTAAAGCCCGACGATTTATCCTATTTATAGAATTGAAAAGATTTAAAAATTCTCTTAATGAGGCGGATGAAATATATTTGACATTGAATTCAGTTAGGGTATATTGTTAGGAAGCATAGAGTAACCTGCCGGCAAATAGAAGGAATATATCCGTATAAAATAATATGGAAAACAATAGCTAGAAAATTTTCGAGTTCTCATAGTTGTTGATGGAAGTAGCAACATGAGTTAGGAAACTATGAATAACCGAGGAAAAGTATGAAGAGCTAGACGACAAGCTAGGGTATCATCATGAAGAGGAAAGGAATTTTTCGAATTATGTAGGATAAAAGAAAATGATGCGAAATGATAGTTATTATTATTATTATTAATTAATTAATTAACCCAGCCTAAGTAGGGTCCAGGTTCAACCTGCATCCAAAATTCGACGACCCATCGACCCATAGCGGTCGATCGATTGCCCTAAGAGCGGTCGATCGTTTAATGGGTTTTAGGCGTGACTCGAGCCTGGAATGCAACTTTATAAGTCACGTCCGTTAAGCCACCTTCCCCCATCGTTTCCCTCCTCTTCCTCACAGCAAACCCATTTCCCTTCTCCCCAAATCAGGGCTTGCTGCTCCTCCTCTCCTTCCCTCGCCAAAGACGAGAGACGCCGCCTCCCTCTTTACTGCTGCGGACTCCACTCCAGCAGCAACTTCCCCTCTTAAGCATCAATTTTTGCACCCGAGATCTAGCCTGACCTACTCTCTAGATCTAGACATAATCTCCTTTCTCCAACCTCCACTCAGTCCATAAAACCACCTCAAACCTTTGGCTCTTCCTCACGCCATCCGACTCTTACTCCTCAAGAGATCGCATGGCTCGACCAGAGCGACCAAAAAATCTCCGTTTACTTAGCCTTAGCAAATTTCACATTTCTTCAAGGATGGCTAGTCGAATTTGGAGATTTCGCCACCTTGTTACTCAAGGAATTATCACAGTGGTAGGATTAACACCGATCCTCCACCATGACACTTTTGAGCAGGAATACTACCCGCATTGCATGTGTCTATTTGATGCAAATCTGGCATACAAATTTGATGAAGGCGTTAGTAATCACTAGTAGAAAGTAAATGTAGGATCAAGTTCACCATAGAGAGGGTGTATAAGGTGATACTAATAATTCTAAAAATTTAATGCGGAAGTATATAAAATAATTCCAACACAGATAATAGATGAATAATAGAAGCACAAATAATAGTAGAATATAAAAGCAGAAATAGAACAACATAGATTTACCCAGCTTCGCAAAACCCTACCTACGTGCTGTACCTAAGGTTTCTACTAGAAATTAAGTAGTCTGACGCTTACACAAGTAAACTCACGACACCCGCTATCGACTAACCTAACTCTACGCTCAAAACCCTGCCACAACTCAGCCACCGAGTTGCGAATTCTCAAACTCCACCACCGTATTTCATCCCCTAGTCACACGACTAGACTTTACAAAAGTTTAAAAGAGAAACACTAAATTAAAAAACAAAAAAGCAAAACCCTAGTTTTAAATAAATTAAGCCCAAAGAAATTTAATCCAGCCCAAAATAGTGATAAACAAATATCCCTCTTTCCCTTTTATAATTTTGGCCCGTATCCTATTTTTTCTTCGTTCGTTCCTCTTTCAGATTTAGGGCTTGTCGAATTTGAAGAAGCCAACTTTGTTGATCGATCTACTATGGAACTTCAATTGATGCTTCTTCGATCTTGTTCTTTGCTCAGCTTCGGATGCTTCAAAATTTGGTGAGTGCGTATACTTGGTAGTAAAATTGGTACGTGATGTTCCTTTTCGATTATGCTCGACTTTTGATTCGAGTTACTGAATTGATTTTCATTTAACAGTATACCCTAAATATTTGTCTTGAACTCGACTAAGTTATTGCCAAATGATGTTAACGGGTTTTATAAGGTTGAAGCCCCTAAATTTTCGATCGAATTTATTTTGTTTGAATTCTTACCTGTTATGCTTTAGCCACTAATTTTCAATTGATTGCTTGTGATTGATCCTGACCTTTTTAATACGTATATTTTTAAGTTATACTTGCTTGGTCACCACGGCTCTAACTTTTGTATTGTGATAATCTGGATATTGGATTTTGATTCCATTCTTTTTGCTATAATTTTGAAGATCATTGCCTTGATTGAGCTTTTCCTTAGACGCCATGGCTTTGACTTTGGTGATAATCTGCTACCCTGGCTTTGACTTTGTTATTCAAAATTTGAGTTAATTATTGCGACTTCATTTATGGTATAGAAATTTGGTGACTATACCTGACTATGCCTTTGTTAACAATTTCTTGTATTTTGGTTTCCACTGCATGTATGTGTGTGTGTGTGTGTGTGTGTGTTCACGCATGTATATATGTAGATTGTGCCCTGTCCACACTGTGTTGATTGAAATGAACTTATTCGGTTGTTGCTTGATCACTTTCACTACTCACTGGACCTAGTTACATGTGCACTATCTATATATATGTGTTTGTGTGTGTGTGCTTGCGTATGTATATATGTACGCTTGTTGTACTGTTTCTTTTTGAGATCTAACCATGCTTCATTGTATATGCATTTTGTGACCGAATCTGTCGAATTACATTTTGGTTTCACTTAAATCTGGTTTGTAGCCTCACTTCCATACTGTTATGTTGTATTGTGTTGTGTCCGGTCTTCACCATTTGATTCATGTGTACACATATGCTAACATATACATATACAAAATAAACGATCTGCTGCAAGTGTATGCATTAAGTTGATATGCACTTGCTGCTTACATGCAATATTCACTATATTGAGCTATTGTGTGCTTCGGTCCATTTTATTAAACTTTTTTACATGATTGTTTGAAGTCCTATGTCCAGTAGCTTGTATGTTGGACTGGGTTTACTTGTGAAGTCTTGTTCGACTTAATACTATATTGCTTCCCATTTAGTTGTAGCCTTGCCTGCATACTGAACTTCTCTTGCATTTTGGTTTCAATGTTCAGTTCCAATGCACTTATGTCTTTATTTGTACACATACATGTATGTATATATGCATGTGACGTCTCGGATATGTTTTGTGCCTTTGTTGTTTTGGTCGAGTTTGGAACTTGCTTGTGCACACTTGAGTTTGTATTGGTAAACATGTGAAATGCTATCATGTGTACATTTTGTATACAATTGTTGAAGTCTGGTTGCTTAATTGTTGTTTGGTTTCCAATGAACTTCTGGTGCTTTGGTTCTAGTGATTTAGGAATTTGTATGCTGTCCACCGTATATGTGTACGCTTGAGTTTGTATACTTTTGATTTGAATGCATGTGTGGTTTGATCTTGAATGCCTCTGATTGTTGTTGTATTCTGGATTCAAATGAACCTTTGATCTTTGTACATGTTCATTGTTGAGTTGAATTGTTTTCATATGTACACAATTGAATTTTCGGTCGAGGCTTGTTTTAGTCATTAATGATATGCACTGACTTGAATTTTATTCATGTGTACACAATTGTGTTTTTGGTCGAGTCTTGTTCTAGTCATTTAAAACTTGACCATTTTATTTTTATTTTTGTAATGCACCTGGGTTGAACCGAGCTTTGGCTCAGGTTTGGCCTTGTCACGTATCGTGACTTGAGTTGAACCTAGCTTAGGTCGGGTTTGACCTTGTGCTCATCTGTCCCTGCAGTTTTATCAAGTGTATTGGTGTGCACGGCCTTGTGGTACGTATAGTGATACAATGTGCATGTCACAGGTTGTTCGTGTATGATGAATTCAAAATAAATAGGATGACCAACAACCCAAATAACTGAGGCAAATAATATTTTCAAAAACACATTTTATTTTACACTGCAAAAATATTTATTTTTCAATTTACTACTTCATTGTTTATTTTGCAGATAGCTCAGATGCGGGATACAAATGGAAATAGAGTTGAAGATAAATATGAGTGAATGAATGATATGTAGTGAGGTGCAGATGTATGTAAACATTATGTACACATTTTATAGTGAAAAAATTATGATGTAATTGAAATTGTATTGTAATGGAAATTTGTGTGTATATATAGTGAGAGCTCAAATTTGTACTATTCAAAATTGTAATAAATTTTTTGTTTGAATAAAAGATATGTTTGAATTTAAATTCTACATTATTTATTTTATTCAGCAAATATTTATTTAATTATGTGAAAATAAAATAGTACAATAACAAAGACATTTAAATGAATATACTATATAAGTGTGTGTGTGTGTGTGTGTGTGTTTGTTATCATCAAAAAAATCATATAATGGTACATTTAACAATCTCCCCCTTTTGATGATAATAAACATATATTTAAAATTTTGAATTTATCAAATGTATTTGATCATTGATAGACTCTATTTGCTCCCCCTATTTGAATGCTCCCTCTCTACAACAAAAGCTCCCCTTTTTATATGCACGGAAATAAATAAAAATATGCAAATGATCCTAGATGCAAATAGAAAATAAAAAATAAAATTTTTGACCTTTATTTTCCAAAATCTTAACTATTCTCTCCTGTTTTTATTATCAGCATAAGAGTAATAGTGTTACAAAAGTAGAGATAAAGTGATGGACATTAATACAATATCAATTCCCAATCGAGTATAAATATTAAATTTCAATAAAAAATCAAACAAAATTCATAAATACTCTGTCAGGTGCATATTCCACTTTAGAATGATAGGGATGATGTCATCATATAAAACCATACAATTGTGTCTATTTGTGGCATATTTATATCACGAATTTGAATATCTACTAACCATGCACAACCGTTAGGACTTTTAAATGAGATTTGTAGTATTTCCAAAAAAATTTAAAAATGAATTCAAGTATCTTCTGACCACATATAACCGTGAGGACCTTTAAATGGGATTAGAATCAACTTGTCTATTTAATCCATCAATTTTGATATGCGTTCTGTACATGCATAACCGCGAGGACTTTTAAATGAGCATGAACACACATAATCAATATTCCAAGTAATTCACCCATGCATAACCATGGGGCTTTTAAATGAGAGTGAATACTTTGGATGTTTTTATTTCTAAAAATATAATGAATTGAAAAATGAATGATTTCCCATTTAGAATACCACATATTGACATACTATATTGGATTTGATGAGTTATGGTCGTTAGAAATATGATAGAAATAGAGATGGTCATGGAATTTTTACCCATCAAAAGTTATTATAAATCTTGTTTAAATTTCTAAAGAAATTTACTAAATATATTGTCTCAAGTTATAATATATGATTAATATCAACACTCACTTTTTCAATCACTATTTATCTTTTTGATAATCAGTTGGGAGTCAGATTAGTTAATATAGTCATTTAAGATCAAATCCAAAAATAATTATAAAATCAAATTTTATGAAATGACTAATCTGAAATAAGGTCAACAAAAACTATTTTCTTGAAGGGGTTTTATAACAAAATGTCTGCTAATTGAAAATTATTTGAAATGAAAAATATGAATATATTTTCTTTGAAAATGTGATGCAACTAATGAATGTCTCTTCATAAAACTTGTTCTACTCGTAATTTTTCTATCAACTAGATTTACAGTTAAATCTACATCTGAATTTCCCTATGACTCAAGATTATCATTAATTGGATGTTATGGACCAGACCGTGAAGTTGCAACACATACTTTAAAATCTGTTTAACAACTTTCAAATGAAATTCTCTTCAATTTGAAGTGAAATTGTGCAAATTTACAAACAGTTACCATAGCGTCAGATAAGATAAAAAAATATATCCACTTGTATCATGAGTAATTAGTATTCAATAAAACACCAACATTTATCCAAACACATCTATATAACTAATTCAAAGTCTCTAGAGATACATATAGTGTTCTCGGCGTAAAAAGATAATTGCCAATTTTTTTGAATAAGTCAGAATCATTATCAACATTCATTATCACATAACTGGCTGATTTAATTCAGATTATAGTGCAGATTATCACGTTTAATACATCGTTCAAGGTAGATGTACCTTTACCTATTTTACCTTTACGATAATTTTTCGTCGTCGTTGTCTATTGTGATTCTGTCAACTTTGTGATAGGCTAAGAAACCTTGATTTGTCGCCCGTCGTATGCCTAGAGTAGTCAGAATTCAGATAACACGTTGTTGTTCCTCAGCCTGCCATGACACCGACACGAGAAAAGATTTTTATGTCCTATTTGTTTTTATAGGTCCATGGTTGTTAGTGGCAAATGATTTTGAAAAATATGTTTGTAGAGACCCAAAACAATTTACATTTGTTCCTTTTGGTACCCAGATTTGTTTGACTTTAAGGGATTTTACATTTATGCCTTTGTGAACCCAAATTGGAATGCTTTTCACGTTTTTGGGTCTATACCAGCAAATATTGTGATTGTGTCCAGCTTTTTCACATATCGTTCACTTTGAATTTGCTAGATTAATTTCACTTCTAACATGTTCAGATTGATTACACTCAATTCCTTGTCTAGAAGTATTGTAACAACCAACATATTTTAAGATTTGTATATTTAAATATTTTTAAATACAGCATCGTTAGCCGGATTTAAGTCTGAAAAGTTACTTTTTGCAAACAGTCAAATTAAGACTCGAGAACTCTTCCATTGAATTAAAAATAACGTTTGCGACCTTTTTGAGTATAAACATTGATATGTTTGGAGTTAGCTTGAATTTTTCCATTTTCACTTAGGCTTTGGGTTTGGGTTTCAGCCCAATAACCAAACATAAGACCCTAGCTCCACACCCTCTCCTCTTCATTCATTCTAATATTTTCTTAACACTTCAAGCTTTAGAAAAATGGAGGAAGAGAAAAGAGATTAGAAAATCCTAAGCTCTAGTTTCTTTGCAAATTCAAGTTCTAGCTCCAAAATCAAATAGAAGCTTCGGTAAGCATCTCCTTCTTCTTCTCCATCTCAATCTCTCTCCAATTTCAGAAATTTTCTATAACCTAGTTTGGGAAATTATTGCTTCTAGACTTAGATTGGAGCTTCTAGAGTTAAAGTTGAAGAAGAGTTGATCTTCCTTTTCTTTCAAGCTTCTCCTTCATTGTTTTTGAGTAAAAATGAGTTTTTGAACTCATATCTACTTCTATAGCTGTCATTGTTGTTAGGTATGAATTCCCAACACTTATTTATGTTCATTTGCTTTTGATTTGGTTTGAATTGGTTAATATTCCAATTTTTGCTGTTTTGAGGTCAAATCTTTAAAAATCCATTCTTTGATGTTTGAACACGTTAGTGGGGTGTTTTGAAGAGCCATTCAAGGCTGGGTTGTCGCTTGGCGTAAATTCCTAGTCGTCGTTGCTCGCTCGTTCGCTTCCGTTCCGTGTTATGGGTTTTGCCCTACAACGGGACCAGGATGAAATTGCTGATGAAGCATGTTCAATCGATTGAACCAGGGGTCAGTCGATTGAACCAGGGGGCAAAAATTTCTCTGTCCCCATATCAGTCGACTGACCTGATGGTCCAGTCGACTGACCTGGAAACCCAAAAGTTTCCAGGCTCTAGGTCAACCGACTGACCACTTGGTCCAGTCGACTGACCTACTAGCTTCAGCCAAATTTGCCTATTTTGTTTGAGATTCCAATTTTCATCGATTCTTGATTGTCCGATTTGTTGTTATCATTTATTATCAACTTTGATGACTTCTACTTCGGGATTTTTGGGAATATCCATCTTGTTGGATTCGGGATCGATTTTTTTGGATTTGATTCACGTCTACGTATGTGAATTTTTGGTGATTGATTGTTTCTACAATCATTTTTGTGACTTGTCACTTTGAAATACAAAGGTTTCTATACTAGTAGTAAATATTCTAACTCTTTCTCAAACACGATTTCAACTCTATTTTTAATACAAAGCTTGTTTATAAAACCATTTTCCAATCTATTAGTATACACAAATCTTTACCTCATTCGTTTGAGGAATCTAATTAAACGGCTTAGTAAAACTAGCGGCATGAAACGCTTGAGTTTACTTCGACAGTTAAATTTTGGACTTGTTCGATTGAAACTCTTGTGACAATTTTCGAGCGGAGATCTACAATTTGCTCGTAAAAACTTAAGTTAAGCCGGTGGTTATGGGACATGAAGCTGAACTCATTTATTTACTAGCTTAGTGTAATTCACACTTTTTATGGATCAATGATGATCATTTTGTGATTTAGACTTACGATATGCGATGTCTCTTTGTCCACGTAGGGGACTATACCTGGTTTTATTGAGTTTTGTCTCATTTCTTTTATAGGCTAACGACCTATTGGTTCTTTGGCATTTTGACTCATTTTTGTGGGCTAGCGACCCATGCTCCTTTATGGAGTTTGGTTCATCGGACGTACCGTTGTACTACGTCGTTGTCCGGCTTATCAGGTTCATCGGGCGTACGATTGTACTACGTCGTTGTTTCGAATTATTTGAGTTTCAAGTTCCTCGGGCGTACCGATATTGTACTACGTCGCTACGCCGACTCTATGGTTAGCGACCATGGGTTAGCGACCCGTTTGTGATACACGTGTTGGTGAGTTTTCATGCTCCCGTTTTGTGATAGGGCTCCTCCTTTTTGTGATTTTTGGATTTCTAGATGATGATTTCTAGAATTTATGACCCGCTAATTTTGTGATTGGCATTGATATATTTGTCAATATTTATGGTTTGGTGAATAAAATAAAGAATGTGACATTCTTTTTTATTTATGAGATTCTTGAGATATTGTATGATTTTTGTTGTTGTTAAATGTATACTTGTCATAGTATTGCATTATTATCATTATACGTTTTAATCATATCTCTTATTATGTCTCACTTTATCTGATATTTATAGCTAGACTGATCCGTTTATTATTTTCTTATTAAATAATACTCGGGTCAGATCGAGATGTTACAAGTGCTTCTGCTTGACTCCTTATCAAGGATCATCATTTGACTTTTGTCTAACTACTTTAGATTGGTAGTTTTTGTTGTTATACATTTGAGATAGGGACTCCTTGATGTATGCATATTTTTTTGTCTAACACTTGTTTCTATTCTTTTGTGACATTGTGGGTCTTGTTTTACCACTACTCTGATGTACACTTCTATATGTTATATTCCTATCTATTTCCGCCTTTGTGATATGGATATCTGCGACTGATTTGTGTTATGCTTATTTCTATATTTGTTTCCGAAGGTCATATATCCACCATGTAGTAGCTTTGAGTTTG
Organism: Allium cepa; assembly: GCA_030765085.1. NCBI lineage: Eukaryota > Viridiplantae > Streptophyta > Magnoliopsida > Asparagales > Amaryllidaceae > Allium > Allium cepa. The sequence goes on from CM060939.1 coordinate 57,576,270, forward strand.
TACCGGTATGTCGGATTTCCTCTTGAAATGAAATGCATGTTATACTATCTGACATATCGGTGCTCGCACAAAGCAATTACACGGATGGTCGCTCTTCAACAGCCTTATTCTTTGTGCTAGTTGACGGCATTACTCCGTAGTGACCTTAGCTAGCGTGAGTATAGAGGTGGGGCGTCACAAGTATTGATTGTTTGTTTCCCTAATAACATATTTAGCGACAATTCACTTTTGGAAAAAAATTCTAAAGTTGTAGACAATTGTTGGACTTGTGTTTTGAGAGATTCATTTTCATTTAATAATTGTGTGCACTTTTTTAGTAGAATTTTCTCTACTCGAATTTTCACTTTCTTCCAAAATCAGAATTTCATTTTCAAGCGATTTAATTTTAATTCTGACTTTTTAATCTCTTCTTCAACTGATGTACACTTATCATACTTAGGGCACTTGGTTTGATAGTTTCTAACCAATTGGTCAACCTGTTTATTAAAATTCGTCAATGTATGTATTTGTGATTCAATTTTAGAATATCTCTCCCTAAGTCTTTCAAAATAGACATTTACTTCGTCGAAATATAATAGCAATTCCGAGTGAGTAAGTTTTAATACCTCGCTTGGCTCATCATCATCACTGTCAGTTATATCATCTCGAAGGCACAAATCTTCCTTTTCGCTCTCATTGCTAGTGCTTTTATCATCTACATCAGTTTCATCCTAAGTGGATGCAAAACTTCTCCTTTTCTGTTTCTTTCCATGGCTGAATCGATTCTGTGGACAATTGGGCTTGATATGACCGGGTTTGTTGCACTTGGACAAATGATCTCTTGCTCGTCTGAGTTGCTTAGTGTGTTTAGCTATTTTACTTTTCAGTTTTTGATTCAGAGATGGATTTCCATATTTGTGGTTCCACCTTCTGAATTTCTTTATTAATAGTGCCAGGTCAGCTGCTCCATCATCATCACCATCATCATCATCACTTTTTGTTGTTCCTTTAAAAGCTATTGATTTCTTTTGAGTTTCACCTCCTTCGCATTCAACCTTGAATTTCATTTCTACCTCATAAATGGTGAGATTTCCAATTCTTCAATTTTAATTTTTTTCAAATCTTTTGATTCTTAAATGGTAGTAACTTTTGATTCAAAATTCCATGGAAGGACTATGAGGATTTTTCGGACGACTTCCAATTTTATGTATGGTTTTCCGAGAGATTTTGATTTGTATATGATATTGGAAAGTCGTCCGTACATCTCTTTGACATTTTCTTCCTTGGCCATTGTGAAATTCTAGTATTCGCTACTAAGCATGGCAACGAGATTCCTTGACTTGAGATGTTCCTTCATAAGTCATTTCAAGTGTGTGCCATATTTCCTACGCAGTTTGACAATGTGAGACTCCTTCCAAACAGCCTACGACCTTGTCTTGTGGCATCTTTGGCTTTAATCGATCAAGCCCAAAAATTATCTTCTTGGGTCATAGTGAGGCGGAGGTGCATCCATAGAAGAGAAATCACAATTCATATTTCTCAGCAGGCGTCTGAAGGCCCATATATTCATTGGTAACCCCGATCAATTGGGGGGGCCAGTATATTAGTTAGGGCGAGGCGATCGATAGGGAGGCGACTAACAGAAGGGCCCAGTATCTTAATTAGAGGTCCAGTACACCCAGTATATTAGTTCCGATTGCCAGTATATTAATTATGAGGCCATGAGACATGATTAAATTCAATTTGATCCAATGAACAAATAATAGAATTCATAGCTTTAGCATTATCATTTTGTAGTCTATTTTCAAGATCTGTCCATTGATCCATCAGTTTATCTATTTTCTAATTACCTACCACTATAGTTGGTGTCCTATAGTCTGTCTCAACAATATTCCAAGCATCAATGTTTTTTAGAAAAAATTTCATCCTATTTTTCCAGTAAGCATACTCACCATTGAACATTGGTGATCTAACTATGGACTGACACACTCAGCAAAAGTAGTAAAAGAAGCCATTTTAAAAGTTCAAATTTATAATACAAAAATTGATTTTTGAAAAATCAAAATTTTAAAACAAAAAATTGACTTCTGTTTCTAGCTTTGATACCACTTGTTAGATCAATTCACCCTAGAGGGAGGGGTGAATAGGGCGATACTAATAATTATAAAATTTTTAATGCGAAAGTATATAAAATAATTGCAGCATGGATAATTGCAGAATAATAGCGGCACAAATAATAGCAGAATATTAAAAGTAGAAATAGAACAACACAGATTTACCTAGCTTCGGCAAAACCCTGCCTACGTGCTTCCCCCAAAGTTTCAACTAGAAATTAAGCAGTCAAACGCTTACATACGTAAACTTGCAATACTCGCTATTGACTAACCTAACTCTACGCTCAAAACCCTACCACGACTCAGCCATGAGTTGCGGTTTCTCGAACTACACCACCGTAGTTCGTCCCTTAGTCACACGACTAGACTTTACAAAAGTTTAAAAGAGAAATACTAAATTTAAAAAACAATTTAAAAGAAGAACTCTAGTTTTAAACAAAGTAAGCCTAAAACAATTCAATCCATGAAAAAATAGTGATAAACAAATATCCCCGTTTTCCTTTTATAATTTCGGCCCGCATACTATTTTGTTCTTCGTTCGTTCCTCTTTCTGATTTAGGGCTTTTTGAATTTAAAGAAGCCGACTTTGTTGATCGATCTACTGTCGAGTTTCAATTGATGCTTCTTCGATCTTGTTCTTTGCTCAGCTTCGGCAGCTTCAAAATTTGGTGAGCGCGTATAATTGGTTGAAAAATTGGTACGTGATGTTCCTCTTCAATTTTGATTACGCTCGACTTTTGATTCTAGTTACTAAATTGATTTTGATTTAAGAGTATACCCTAAATGTTGCCTTGAACTCGATTCATTTACAGCCAATCATGTTAACAGGTTTTATAGGGTTAAAACCCTTAAATTTCAATCAAATTTATTTTGTTCGAATTCTTCACCTGTTATGCTTTGGCTACTGATTTTCAATTGATTGCTTGTGATTGATCCGGAACTTTTCAATACGTATATTTTTAAGTTATATTTGCTTGGTTGCCATGTCTCTTACTTTCGTATTGTGATAATCTGGACTATGGTTTTTTATTTCGTTCTTTATGCTGTTGACATCGGCTTCTTAATTTTTGAGATCATTGACTTGGTTGAGCTTTTCCTTGGAAACCATGACTTTGACTTTGGTGATAATCTGCTACCCTGGCTTTGACTTTGTTATTTAGAATTTGAGTTAATTCTTGCGACTTCATTTATGGTATAGAAATTTGGTGACTGCACATGACCATGCCTTTGTTAACAATTTCTTGTATTTAGGTTTCCACTGCACACAAACATGTGTGTGTGTGTGTGTGTTCATGCATGTATATATCTATATTGTGCCATGTCCACACTGTGTTGATTGAAAACAAACGTGTTCGGTTGTGCTTGATCACTTTCACTGCTCACTGGACCAGGTTACATGTGCACTATATATATGCATGTATTTGCGTATGTGCATATGTATGCTTGTTGTACTATGTCTTTTTGAGATCTGACCTTGCTTCATTGTATATGCATTTTGTAACCGAGTCTATCGAATTACATTTTGGTTTCACTTGAATCTGGTTTGTAGCCTCACTTCCATACTGTTGTGTTGTTTTGTGTTGTGTCTGGTCTTCTCCATTTGATTCATGTGTACACATATGCTAATCTATACATATACAAAATAAATGATCTGGTGCAAGTGTATGCATTGAGTTGATGTGCACTTGCTGCTTGCTTGGATTGTTCACTATCTTGAGTTATTGTGTGCCTCGGTCCATTTTATTAAACTTGTTACATGATTGTTGGAAGTCCTATGTCCAGTAGCTTGTATGTTGGACTGGGTTTACTTGTAAAGTCTTGTTCGACTTGATACTCTGTTGCTTCCCATTTAGTTGTAGCCTTGCCTGCATACTGAACTACTCTTGCGGTAGGGTTTCAATGTTCAGTTCTAATGCACTAGTGTCTCCATTTGTACACATACATGTATGTATATGTGTATGTGATGTCTCGGCCGTGTTTTGTGCCTTCGTTGTTTTGGTCAAGTTTGGAACTTGCTTGTGCACACTTGAACTTGTATTGGTAATCATATGAAATGCTATCATGTGTACATTTTGAATATTATCATTGAAGTATGGTTGCTTCATTGCTTTTTGGTTTCCACTGAGCTTCCGGTGATCTGGTTTAAGTGATTTTGAAATTTGTGTGATGTCCACCATATATGTGTGCACTTGAGTTTGTATACTTCTGATTTGAATGCATGTGATGGTTTGATCTTGATTGCCTCTTATTGTTGTTATAGTCTGGATTCAAGTGAACCTTTGAGCTTTGTACATGTTCATTGTTGAATTTCATGTGAACATAATTTAATTTTCGGTCGAGGCTTGTTTTAGTCATTAATGATGCGCACTAAATTGAATTTTATTCATGTGTACACAATTATGTGTTTGGTCGAGGCTTGTTCCAATCATTTAAAACTTGACCATTTTATTTTTATTTTTGTACTACACCTGAGTTGAAGCTAGCTTTGGCTTGGTTTTGACCTTTTGCTCATATCGTGACTTGAGTCGAACCTAGCTTTGGTTCGGGTTTGACCTTGTGCTCACCTATCCCTATAGTTTTATCAAGTGTATATCGATGTGCATAGCCTTGTGGCATGTATAGTGATATAGTGTGCTTGTCACAGGTTGTTTGTGTATGATGAATTCAAAATAAATATGATAACGAACAACCCAAATAACCGAGGAAAATAATATTATCAAAAATACATGTTATTTTATGCTGTAAAAATATTTCTTTTTCAATTTTACTACTTCAATGTTTATTTTGCAGATAACTCATATGCAGGATACAAATGGTAATAGAGTTGAAGAGAAATACGAGTGAACGAGTGATATGTAGTGAGGTGCAGATGTATGTAAACTTTATGTAAACATTTTATAGTGAAGAAATTATGATGTAATTGAAATTGTATTGCAATGGAAATTTGTGTATATATACAGTGAGAGCTCAAATTTGTACTATTCAAAATTGTAATAAAATTTGTTTGAATAAAATATCTATTTGAATTTAAACTCTATGTTATTTATTTTATTCAGCAAATATTTATTTGATTATGTGAAAATAAAATAGTACAATAACAAATACATTTAAATGAATATATATATATATATATATATGTTTATTATCATCGAACAGAAATCATATACTAGCATATTCAACAGTGAACGGAGTCGAGATCGATTTGACCGACGGTGATTTAAGCGATATTTTTGGGATAGCCATAGAGGGAATGTATTTGGATGATGTGGAGTTGACCGATCTGAAGATTATGCAGCGGATCTTTTCTAGAGATATCGGTGTTTGGAGGTCAGATAATTTGCGACCTACCACTCGTCTCGTCGTTCACATAGTTCAGTAGAACATCATTTCAAAGATGGAGAGCTTCGATCAGATTTATCCTTTAGTAAAGAAATCTATCTATGCCATCATGGATGGTATGGCTATCAATTCGGCTCGTGCTAATATGAGTCACTATATTAGTCTTCGAGCTGGTATTTCCCAGAGCTACTTTCTGTTTTTCCATCTCTTTATTTATGTTTTTAGGTAATACAGAGTGAACCTCTCTGGAGAGCCGATCTAGAAGAAGGTCCCTCATGAATTCGATCGAGCCTTTCTTATGAAGATGGGAATCCCCGAGCCACCAGTTGGGATAACAGCATCAACAGCAAAAGAGTAGCCGCTGTAGGAGGCAGAGCAAGGATAGCACACTGGAGGATACCAAAGACCCGAACTATTCGCTATTTGATAAGTTCATACCGAGATTCGAGAGATTCAAGCTGACAAGCAGCTCCAGATCCATGAAATCGAGTGCATAGCCGCTATGCTATGCCCATTCCATAGTCGTGGCAATGGCTCGAAAGGATCGGGACCATCCCACAGTATGTAGATATTATTTTGGGTTTAGTAGTTTTGTGATTTCCCTTCCAGCATTTGTCATTTTCTTTCTTTAGGTTATTGGGTTGTAACCGTTGGTTGTGTCTTGTATAAAAGATGCGTATGATATGTTATGAGATATGTTCATATTTATTCACTGTACTGTTATTTCTGGATATATAGACCACTCATATATGTATTCTGGAAAGAAATAATATAAACATGGAAAATCACTTAAACACACTTAACTAAAGACAAATGAAATATAAGACTGGGAGTTTACAAAATAATAAATTTTAGTAAGCGAAGGATGAACAAATGTTGTTGTGGAATCACGGGTCATTATTCATGTTCCTCGAAAAGCTAAAATTTATAGATTGATTAGTGACTAGTCATATTAAAATAAAAGAATGAGTTTAATGGTCTTGAATTAATTGTGGAAAGCAAGGATTAAACATATGTATTAACTTATAACTGATTTCCAACTACATTATAATATGGATTGACTTATTTAAATGCAAAGGTTGGATGTTTGAAAAAGCGTATTCAAACAATTAAAAAAATTAAAAGAGAGCAATTTTAGTATTTAAATTATTTTTGGCATTCAAATTATTTCTGGACGTTTTTGTCCAAATGTTTTAAAAGAAAGTGATGCTTATTTGTTCTGGAAGTTTACTTTCCAACTATGTGAAAATTTTATTGGAAAGTGGAAAAGAAAAATTTTTATGGAATTTTTTTTATTTCCTAATGCCACATACTATGCATAGAAAAGATAAATGATTTAATAAATATAAATTTAGTGGTGCATTAAAGTTGGGGCAAGGATAAACGCACATGAGAATAAGGGAAAAATTATTTTAGCCTTGGAATTTCTATTTTCATACCTTGTTAACGACGTACGAGAATCCCGTTTTGGATTCATTTTCATTTTAGAGCTTGAAAACAAGCTTTCTTATGCATAGTGCACATGGAAAAATTGAGAGAAAATCTGAGGCAGCGAGGAAATTTCCAATGTATAATGGGATTGGTACCAAATAGAGTGGTAAGAATGTGAAATCCTCTACCCAAGTTCCTAGTCTTAGCATATGAGTAAACATCTAGGATACAGAAATACAATGCACGAGTTTTTGGATGGTAGGAATTGGATGCGAAATTGGTTGAACCACGCTTTTGTACGTAGGAGTATGAAATTTTTATACGAAAAAGATCTTTCAAAATCTGCATATATATTGAAATGTCAGTATATATAGGTTGTTAATATCATATTTTCAAAAATGTTTTTAAAAGAATATATTTATATAGGAAGGCTAGATTTATAATCATTCTCCATACATGTTTTCTATGTTGTGATACACTATGCACTAGTGCATATTTGATTACAAGATTGGTTGTACACTAATTGATTGGGTAGTTTATACCCTATGATTTAATCATTTATGCAATTTCGGGGATGAAATTCTTTTAAGGAGGGAAAAATGTAACACCTTGTAAATTTACGATAATAATTAATAATTAATTAGGCTCAAAAAAGGATTGTGAGAAAACAGTGGAATTTAGCTATGAAACTTGCACCATTATGTTCATGGCAATTTTCTAAGCAACTTTCGTATTTGGAGTTTTGTGATCGGAGTTCAAACAAAGAAGTTACAGGCATTTAAAGAAATCAAAACGAAAATAATTAAATAATAAAATTGGTAATAAATATATAACTGAACCAGGACCCCACTGGTCGACCCCTACTATGGGGCGATCGATCTCCAGCGATCGACCGCTCATAGAGGAGCGGTTTACTAGTCGAGGCATTTTGGCTGCGATTTTTACCTCAGCCAATGGCCTAGATTTAATAATTTTAATCTAACGGATACTACTATTTCGAAAGCCTATAAACATAGGTCTAACCCCTTCCTTCTCTTCTTATATTTTCTGATCTAAGCCAGTAAAGCTCTATTATTTCCTCTTCTCCACTGTTCCTCCTAACTTCATAATAATTTGTATGTATATAAACTGGAAAAGAGCAGAAAATAAATAAAAGTAGAGATCGAGCGAACCATCATTGCATAAATAAAAAGGTAAATTTCAATATTATAAATATATATTCTCCTCTTTTCCAAATCTCTTCTCATATCTGTAATTTTAATGGTATGTGTATACACTTTAATACATCTTTCTTGGGATTTGAAAGGAACCGAGTTGATTCAATGAATTAGATTTAGATTTGGAGATTTGGAAATCTTTTAAAGATGAGTGGGAAATTATATAATCTACTTATAACATTGGAATTTTATTTGATGTTTATGCCTAAATAAAGATGTAAAGAGTTTTAGGCTTGTATTAAGCATAATAAACACCGCCTACATATTCTATAATTGAATAGAAATATTGTTTACATCCAGAACTGAAAATCAGTCCCTAAGTTATTAAAGGTTGAATATGAATAAAGGTGTAGAATTTGTTCCAGATCTATAGGTGGGCTATATAAATATTAGTGTAATTTAGATTTGATCTAATTCTATTTAGAATATGAGTTTTGTATTTTAGTTTGCTGAACATATTATATTTTTAACCTCCATGAATTTGTGTAATATCTTAATTTCATAGAAAAAGCGTGACATTAGATATGATCAGGAATATACATCAAAATAAGAAAGAGATGTACAATGTATGGATTTCCATTCCATAATTTATGCCGTCTATTTCAACATAGAGGAATAACTCCTTATAATTTAAAATCTAGACAAATCTCTTAATTTAGGTTAATTTATGAAAGGATATAAAGGGAAAGATTTTTGGAAGAATAATTATAACACATAAATATGTAGAATGAAATATATCCTAGTTAAAGGATTAATAACTGAAAACATAATAATAAATTGATAAGCATATATAACCACACTAAAGCATTCAAAATAAAAATATAATTAATACAGTGTATTATGTATTAATGTTTGCATTAATGTAAATTGAAACGTTAGAATAGATTGTGTAATAAGTGGTAGAACTAGAAAATAAAGATGGATGGATTGTAATTCCAAAAACGAATAGGCAATAATTGTGTGATAAATTAAGAGTTACTATAATTTAAATAATAATAAATGGGTGGAACAAGACTGATTAATGAAATTGGTAGGTTCACCATGGAAAAGATAAGGAAGAAATAATGGTAAGGATTGAATAAGTAAATAAATGACTTTGGAAACACCCGTTGAGATAATAACCATTTATTATAGACAAAGGGACATTTATGGTAATAATTAATAAAACATGCTAGGTAGCAATTAAACATTATAAAGCAACATAATTATCATTAGAATAAATTGTAGCCTTGAATATGCAAATAGAGATTTGTGGGCTTTGTTCAATAATAAAGCTTAGAATAATTAGTTGGACTTAGTGGGTTGGGATGTGGGGTCAGTAGAGTTACATAGCTAAAATCTACCCTTCACTCAGAGGCTACAGCAGTTTTGTGCACTTATTACTACTGCAGGACATCTCTAACTATAGGATCCGTGGGAAAGGGATGTGATTAAAACATAAGACCTGATTTGGGGATCGAAGGTATTAAGTGATTGTTTGAAAGCTGCCTCTTTATGTTATATGAAGTATTAAATTGTCAAGGTTAGTAGTTAAGCATGGTGAAGAATATCTTGGAAAGGTCCACTTCAATAGGGAGTGTTAAGCAGCTGAAGAGATTTCCGTGCATAAGTACCATTGAGGATTGTGCCTTGGGATTAGATATTAAATAAGGGGATTTGCCTAATTCATCCAATGGCATTAAGTGGCTAGGGTACTATTTCTGACATGGCTAGGACATTATTAGCAATAAATGTGGCAATTATATATTATAAAGCCGTATACATAAGTCATCGGTCTCTGTAGCTAGGACCCATAGACCAACGTTGATGATATAAAGGGCCAGCTTTGGGATTGAGGTATTAAATGGCCATTGGGGATGTCTCATTTTTATCTAGAAATATTAAGCGGTTGGTTTTGGGTAGCATATTCACAATAGGCATATGTTAGTATTATACCTTGGAGAAGGTTAGGTAGACATATCATACGCACAATAAACAAATTAACTGTAAATAATAAGACATAATATTTAAATGGAAACCAATCGGTATAAGTTTGTGTTATGAATAAAGTATGTAATTTTACGATAACTAGAACATTAATCTCAACCCCTCCTCATTGTAGCTCATAGGATATATTTAGAGCAACATATCACTAGAGCAAGACAGAATGGTTGATGGAGAAGTCCTCTTGTTCATGCTTGATACTAACAGGGTGATTGGATGTCCATGGAATGCCATTGATTTCGAGGTAGTAGCCTCAGTCATTATTTATATCCTATCATATTTTCCTTTAAGCTTTGAGTTTAGTTTGATCGATCTCTGATATGCACATGTTTATTACAGGTTAGGAAAACCAACGATATGTACCTTAATGGACTTAGGTTTCTATTTTTGTCGAAATTCTGGCCCATTAAGGTGTGTGTTGTTACACATGCTCGAGAACAAATATTGAAGTCAAAAAATCACTAGTAGTTGACCTAGCCATTAAGTGATTGGACCGCAGTGAATTGTTGGTTTCCTTCAGATTTACCTGTAAATCAAAGGTCATTCTAGTCTTTCATAGCTAAGGACTTGAGTCCTTGCTGGAATGTTGGTCAAAAATGGTCATCATTCTGTGTTCTTATGGAACTATCACATCATATATTATATATTGTAAATCGAAATCGTCCTGTATTCATCCAAGAGTTAAATATCATATAGTGAAATCACTATCGTCCTATGTTCGTCTGGGGTTAAGTTATCGTATGTAAATCAATAGTAAGATTGGGTAATCAAAGGTCAATAATCGTGGAAGCTCATTGTCACTGATTAGAGCATGTCTTAAATCATCTAGTACCACCTCGTATCTTATTATAATAACATCCAACTAAATCGAAGCAATGGCTTTCATCGATAATTTGGTTATCATAAGTCATCAATCAGGTGGTCAATTTCCACTGACTGGTGCATCATATATAAATCATCTGAAATTGCTTAGCATCCCATCATAAACTATTTACGTCAAAAGTTGACACAAACACCTAATGAAGTATTAAATATGAAAATTTCAACAAAAAGCAAGAAAAATAAAAAAGAACACACAAGTGGTTCGATGAATACTCCGGCTTACGTCCACTTAAAATTTGTTATTCGATTTCTATCGAATTTTTACAAAGTTGTTCTTAAGGATTAGTAATGATCCCTGAGATTATAGAGGAAGTATAGAAATTTGTTAGAAGAGCCAAAAAGATCCCTAAAACAATTCCTCTCCTCCTCTTTTTACAGCTGCAGGTTGCGGAAATCCTCTCCACAACATTCGTGACTACGTTTCCCACGTCCAGGAGAAGTTGTGCTAAATAGTTCATGGCCACCTAAGCAAATTTCAAGGATCGGTACCAATCCTTGAACAGGGATCGATGCTGATAATTAATGTTCTGATATAAGACCGAAAGAGAATTGAAGAAAGATGGTTTTATTTGATGATATGTTTTTGATAGAAACCTATACAATTAAGTTGCATAATCCAATGCTTTCAGTTTCTATTTATAATGATAATTTGTAACATATGGGCCGGTTTTGAAGCCTATGCTCACTAGACCACATGTTGATACTTGTATCTTATTTTATTTGATAAGAAGCGGCATTTATTCATTTGTTTATTTCTTAATACCCCCCGCAAACTGATCTAAGGTCAGGGTTTGAGAAAATTTCTCAAATTTCGCTATTCCTTTTTTGATTTTAGTCAAATTTGAAACTTAATGAAATTTATTGCCGATATCTTTTAAGTAACTTCAAATCTACCTCTTCTTCTTCAAAAATTCTTGTTAGAGTTTTCGTTGTCTCGACTTCAACCAATTTAAGATATGAGTTCAAGTCTATGAGAGATTTGTGAAAAGCAAGGCAGCTTTGGCTGAATTGACTATAAAAAGGGACTTGAATCTGAATCTTCTACATCAGGAGACACTTTAGTCAGAACTCAAGTGACCGTTATTTTCTTTGATCTTTAAATTAGACTTCAATCTGATAAAATTCTAAGCTGATAAAGATTTAGTTATTGCACATTGGTAAGTTGAAGGTATGTGATTTATCTATATCTTTCCTTTTAACACTAGTTCATGTACGAAATATGATCTATCTCTATATGCTTGTTCTAGAATGAAGTATAGCGCTAGCTGTAAGTGAAATTTCACTTAAATTATCACACCATATGATCGGTTTGATGCTTGAATTCACTGAGTAGTGATCGTATCTACATAATCTCTATAGTGGCACTTGCTACGTTTCTGTATTCGGACTTTATGCTAGATCTGGAGGCAGTAGCTTGTTTCCTTGAACATCATGATATTGGATTGTCTCCTGTATATACACAAAATCCAATAGTTGATCTTCTATCATCTGCGTCAGTAGCCTAGTCTGCATCTGCATATCCTATTGTGTAGATATTTGTGCATGCCTTTAGTATTAATCCATGATCCGTGTCCCTTTGAGATATCTCAGAATCCACTGACTGCTTTCCAATGCTCACTAAGGGGATTCTGCATAAATTGACATACCTTATTAATGCTAAATGAAATATATGGTCTAGTTATAGTTACATACTGCGATGCACCAACTATTCTTCGACATTGTTTATCATTCAATATTGGTTCCCTTTGTTTTTTGAGAAATGCCGATTTGTAATCAAAGGTGTAGGCGGATAGTTAGCTCCATCCATTTTTTCTTTACCTAGAAGATCTGTAATATAATTCTTTTGACTTTGAAAGATTTTTTAATTTGATCTCCTGACTTCAATTTCTGGGAAGTAATTCAAATTGCCAAGATCTTTAATTGAAAATTGTTTGTCTAAGTATTGAATGATGATGCTGACCTCAGCCTCCTTGTTACCTATGACAATTAAATCATCAACATATATTAGATGTAAACGGTAGTATCCTTATATATTTTGACAAATAAGGAATTGTCTTATTTGGTTGGCTGAATACTTAAATTAAATAATATGGTTTTCGGTGTATCAAACCATACTTTGGGTACTTGTTAAGACCGTAAATGGCCTTATTTATCCTGCACGCATATTTTTTTCTTGCATTTATCCTTATGTTTGTTCCATATAAACCTCTTTATGTAATTCACCATTTAAGAAGGCATTATTGACATAAGTTGTCTGATTCTCCAGTTTTTGTGTAATGCTACTGTAAGAATAATTCCTATTGTCTTTAGGTTCACCACTGGAGCAAATATTCCATTAAAACCAAAGCGATGTTGCTTAGTGTAACCTTTAGCAACTAGTCTTGCTTTGTATCTAGAATAGATCCATCTAGATTTTTCTTTGGTTTATATGTCCATCTGCAACATACTATATTTTTATTCTCTGGTGGTAGAATGAGACTCTATGTCTTGTTTCTTATAAGTGCATTATATTCATCATCCATTGTAGTTTTCCAATTTCCATCTGTTATAGCTTGATTGAATGTTACTGGTTCTTTTGATATGGCAGAATTAGTGTATGCTTTAGGATTAAATATTCCACTTTTTTCCCTAATGATCATATGATGTCCAGCTCTGACTTATTGTCCACTATGAGATGGTTCAGTATCTTTATCTGTATTATCATTTAAGTCATATTGTTGTATGCTTGAATCTTTCTAGCCAATGCTTTATGTTCGACTTGATGTGATATTAGGAATTTGATCTATATAACTAGAAGACTCTGCCCGACCTGCTTCGGTGGGCAATGTGTGTTGTAAAGCAGAGTTCTCTGGATTCATTCAACTCTTTCATGATTCAAATCACTTGAGTACAGAGGTGTAAATGGTATTAAAACTCTGGGATTATAAATCTTTTTTGCTTGTTTTCATGTTCATATTAGAATAAGGAAAAATATACTCGTTAAATACAACATGTCTACTCACAAATAGTTTTCCATTACTATCAAGACATTTAAGACCCTTCTGATATGCAGCATATCCTAAAAATGTGCAAGATGTAGACCTAAAGTTCAGTTTATGAGTATTATATGGTCTTATATAGGGAAAACGTAGGCATCCAAAAGTTTTTAAATTTTGATATTCAGATTTTGTATTGCATAATATTTCAACTGGACTATTATCCTTCAGTACTTTAGTTAGCAGTCTATTAATTAAATACACTATAGTACTAAAAATGTCTAACCAGAATTATAATGGCAAGGATGCTGGAGCAAGAAGTGTTACTACAAATTCCATTATATGTCTATGTTTCTCCCTCTTAATCCATTTTGCTCAAAAGTACAGGGACAAGTAGTTCCGTGAACTATTCTATTTTTACTAAAATAATTCTTTAGTGATTTTAACTCTGCCCCACCATTAGTTTGAATAATTTTAACATGATTGTTGGTTTTTTTTCCTACTTGAGTAATAAAGTTTATTATAGCAATATAGGTTTCTGATTTTGCTCTTAGAAAATATATCAAAGTATATCTTGAATGAGCATCAATAAATGATATATAATACTTAAGCCATAATCAGAACTAATAGGTGTTAGCCCCCAAAGATCATTGGCTATTAATTTTAAGGGTTTTTCATATTTAGCAATGAATCGAAAAATGATAGTTTATGACTTTTGCCCATTGACAATATATGATGATACATGGTAAAGTAATATTTTCAAAGGGAATCTTATTCTTGGTTAGGAATTTTTTTTAAAAAATATTTGCATTAGGATGACCTAATTTGAAATACCGTACATCAAATTTACTCAGACTATTGTTGTTGAACAGTTTCAGAGAAAATTACAACATTCATTTTGTTTTCCAGAATTTTTGGAATCAACAGACTAAACCTGTACAGTCCCTTGACTGCCTCACCCTGCAATAGAATTTCTCTAGTTATAATATCCCTAGCTAAACAGTATATAGGATAAAAATCAAAGGAAACATTGTTATCACTTGAAAATTGTGATACACTCGTGAGATTCTTTTTATTTAGAGCACTCTTAACCAATTATCGAGGAAAAAATTTCTTTTACCTTTGATGCAAGCAGTACTACTATGTGATCTTAATGGACTCACCATTTCCCATATGTATAGATTTATTACCTTTGTACTCTTTGTACATAAGTTCAGATTATCTAGGTTGCCTGTGATATGGTTGGTTTCTCTAGAATTTGGGTACCAACTTTCATCATTGATGTGCTCAGGTCCGGTGGCCTCTTTCAGGTGATACATTATTGAATTTATTGATTGGGTACCAATATCTTGTTGAACCTGTGTTATGTTTGCACTAGGATTACTACCTTTCTAACTATTAGAGTATTGATTTGGTGTGAAATTTTTATTGAGTCTGAAATAACATTTCATTGCCGTATGCCCAAACTTTTCACATATTTGACATCTTAGCATTGTATATTGTTCCATCTACCTCTGCCTATTGATCTACTTAGTCGACTCCCTCTCCGATAAGTTTAAGTACCCTTGTTATTGTTGTTTTAATTTTTATTTCTAAACTTTGTGGCATAGTTGACAGACGAGTCTGAATCTTGTGGTTTTCTTTGATCAATCCTTCCCTCATGTGTTAGTAAAGTTGAATTAACATACTCCATAGATGGTAAGGTCTCTTTAGATGATATTACAACTACTACTGCTTCATACTCCTTATTAAGATCACTTAAGATTGTTAAAATTCACTCTGTTTCTAACACCTTGTGTCCAGCAGCCTCCAACGGATCACATGTTGTTTTGACTTTTGATAAGTACTCTCTCATTTGGCAAATTATCCTTTTTGATACGTTGTAATTGCCTTTTGTAATGCATGATTTTAGAAGCAAATTGTGAACTAAATATCTTCTCTACAGTTGTCCATACTACATTTTATGATTTACATCCTACTAATTGAGGCGACAAATTAGTCCGGGTGGAAGATAATTGCCAAGAACTTATTAAACTATCTTGTCTTTGATGCCTTATATAATCAGGATTACTAATCTGTTTATTTTCTTGATCAGTAATGAACTCTAGTGGAGGAGAAAGAGTTCCAAGAATGAATTCCTCCAGTTTATATCCTATGACTATTGTTCCAATCAGAAGTTTTCGAAGAAGTAGTAATCTTCATCTAAGTGCACAGTGATGAGTTGGCTCTAAGAACTGATTGTCTTGATCAGACTTTCTGTTGCATTTTGTTGCTGGGTATTTCCTCCTTTTTCTGATGTTGCTGAAGACTCACTAGTCATGATGACGAGATTATGTAAGGTAGAAAGATTGCATGAAGATATAACTATAAAGTAAGAAAACAATTCTAGTGAAGTAAATCAGGTTTGTTGCAACCAAGAATTCAGATGATGTTGCTGATTTGATGAATTCTTGACAAGGAATTAACTTTATTTATAACTTAATATGATTTTCTTCCTTTCTGGGTGTTGATTTTATGAAATTCTGCAATGAATTTGCTTGCTTTGCTATAGAGAAACTTGTTCCAGCCAGAGTTGATGAATTCTTTGGCATAACATTGGTTTTTTCTGATGGTCTTGTAGGCAGATTCAAAAAACTCAAATGATAATTAATGCTAATCTGATGATTTCTGAGTATCAAATGATGAATTTTTTTATGATGATACTCGGTTTTTTCTAAAATTTATATTAAGCATATTTGTTCTGATACCAAATTAATGTTTTGACATAAGATCAAAAGAGAATTGAAGAAAGATGTTATTATTTAATGATATGTTTTTGATAAAAACTAGTACAATTCATATGCATAATACAATGCTTTCAGTTTATATTTATAATGATAATTTGTAACATATGGGCTGGTTTTGAAGCCCATGCTCACTAGACCACATGCTTATACTTTTGTCTTCTTTTATCTGATGAGAAGCTGCATCTATTCGTTTTTTCATTTCTCAATACTAATTTACAAGATTGACTGTGAAATCTTCCTTTTTCTCCATTGTTGTTCGCATCTCTTGCATATTGGTCTTTAGCATCAAGTTGTATCGGTAAAAGTTTGAATACAAGTGAATTTCATGGCTTGAATGTTGGCTGATAGCAATTGATTTGTCCATCCAGTGTTTGGGTTGTGCATGTTATGCAAAATATCATCCAATTGCAATTTTGAGTTGATGAAGGTCTTACCGTCACACTCTATGAGGTTTGAAGTCATCTTGGGCATGAGTAGGGATCGTTACCGACCTGTAACTTGGCATGTATCTCGGATCATAACATTACACTGATTTTGTATTTTTTCTATTTTAGGAGCCTTTGACATGTTTATGGCTCCATCCCTTAATTCTACTTGATATCTGAGTTTGGTAGTTATCGTTGTGGATTCTCGCTTGGCAATTTCTCTGTTCAACTATTGCGACTTGCCTAAATATGACATGGGCCAAAGCTGGATAAAATTTGCACTCAAAGCGCACCTTATGAATAGAAGGTGTGCTTTGCTTAAGAACAAGCATCAAAGTCAATGAAACATTAGTAGTTGATCATTTTGGCTATCAAGTATCAACTAACCAAACCACGGTGAATCCTCTGGTTCCTATAGATTCACCTATAAATCGAAGATCGTTCCAGAATATCATAGCGGGGGACTAAGTCCTGGCATAGGTGTTAATCACAAATAATCTTCATTCTGTGTTCTTCTAGAATCATTCAATCGTATGTTATAGCAAAAATCAAGATCTTCTCGTGTTCTCCCGGGAGTTAACAATCATGTATCAAAATTAGTGTTATCTTGTGTTCATATGGGATCTACACTTCAAAATACAAACCTTATGTCGGGTAAATGAGGGTCAGCAAACTATGGAAGACCATTGTTGCCAGTTGGAACGTCCTTTATAAATTGTCTAGGGTCGCCTAAAACCCCATAAGTGTGCCTAACCGGATTAAAGCAGTGAATTAATTATATTGTCACTATCAAATCATTTCAATATTAAATGGCAATCATATCCAAAGTATAGCTTTTGATTCCTCCGAATTGCATTATCAATATCCAGGTTAGCTTCCGACCTTTCTGGATCATTAGCTCAATCCTCGACCACTCTTGATCGTTAATTAAATCCACAATCTCTCTGGATCATTAGTTAAATCCACGATCTCTCTGGATCGTTAATCAAATCTGCAATATCTCCGGATCATTAGTCATATCCACAATCTCTCTGAAATGTTAGTCAAATCCACGATCTCTTCGGATCATTGGTCAATTATATGATATCTCTAGATCGTTAGTTAAGTCCATAATCTCTTCGGATGCTTCCCGAGTCCAATCCGCTCGCTCTTCAACAAGGGGACCCAATGTCCAGGAAAGTCTACCTATTCACTCTTCGATGTAGGATTCACTCGCATACAAGTCCCTTTCAACAAGGGAACTTGCACCTTACGGTCATTGCCATGTCTCTTTAGACAAGACTATTGTGATAAATCAATATCCGACGATGACCAACTTCCATTGGCGCTTCAAAATCAATATCAGCCATCTTGTTCATGCGATTTTTAGAATCAAGCATTCGCAGAATCCAAATTTAAACATCAAACAAACATCACAGCATCCATTTAAGCATTATAGCCTAGCATTCAATTTAGAGCATGTCTAGAGACTGATCGAGGCCCCATACACAAGTAAGTGGCTGTAATGCCACATCACTTATTGAAGACAAAAGGCAAAATATGGTATTCAAACTTGACTCCCTACCATCCTGATCATGGGATAACTATCCTCGACCTAGATCTGAGGCCGCTGCGATTCACTTAGATGATAGTTGTTCTTGCTGCGTCATTGCAGCTTGGTTCCTCATGCACTGCTGTAGCTAGTTGTTCCTAACCTGCTCCTTTATCAAATCATGAAGATGTCTACAATCATTTGTCTCATGCCGATCCATCTTATGGAAACGGCAATACTTTCTCGATCTTCTCTCTTGATCGGCGAATTCTCTCCTTGCCAGTTTTCAATAGGGAATCTGCCCCTGTGTCAATTCGCTTTGGAGTTTCATTCAATTATGTGAAAGAGGAGAACTTTGGTTCCCTTCTCTGCAACTTTGGTCCCCCAAAGCCATCATCCTCCTTTCACTTTCCTTTATATTTACCAAATCCTTCTCCGGATGCTCCACAACCATCCATAGCACTACCTTCTATCTTTTCAGCTTCAGCGTTCCCCTGGCACAAGTATATTTCAGCTTTATGGTAAAACTCTACAAGATCCGCTGGTTGATCCCTTATGAAAGCAACCTTAAAATCTGTCCTACTGGCAACTGCTGAACTACCGCCATCAGAATCACCAATGGATCCATCTTATGAACTACAGCGGCTGCCGCATTAAACATCGTAAAATAACTCCTAATGGTCTCCCCAGGCCGTTGCTTCATGCTCAACAGCGTCATACATTCTTTGGCCATATCATATGAACTATGAACGACCTTACAAATTCATTTTCTCATTCGGTCCATATGCTGATGGACCTGAAAGTGTGCTATGGATCGTGTAATACGGGTATACGTAAATAGTGCGGAATATAAAAGCAATATAATAAAAATAGCAACATAGATTTTTATATTGGTTAGGAGCTCCGTCCTACGTCCAGTCTCGGACTCCTTCTGGTATTTCACTAAAATAACAACCCTCGCTTAACCCGGAGGAACAGGTCTATACAACCCTTGAGCAGCCAAATAGAGACCTAAACAGCGGAATAGGATTTCGCCTCAGTAGCCGAAGAGAACTTCACACCGTGGGCAGCATAACAGGACTTTAACAAATACAAAAGATTGTTTGACTTTTTATGTTCTGATACACAGATAAGTCTGTTTATAGTACACCCTTCGTATGATCTTCTTCTCGAGTGTAAATATGTATATTTGAAGTTTATGGAGATTAGAAAGAAATAGTATTGCTTAGAATACAATATATTGCTCAATATTTGAGAGTATAGTTGCAAGAATATTCAAGAGAGTTAGATAAGAAAGATAAGTAGATTCCATGATTTTGGAATGAAGTTAGGATATGTATTTATAGCTGTTAAATAGCAGCGACCATTGGCGAAGAGTTCCAATTGAAGCGTTGCATCCAATTCTCTTCGTAGAGATTCGTAACTCTTCACGAATGATCGTGTCTTTTCAAAAAATATAGCTGTTATAGAAATTAAATCTACTGAGCCTCTGGGTCAGTCGACTAAGTATTCAAATGATGTTATTATAAATTATATATATATATACTTGTGCACCTGTGCATTTGGCATAGATACTACCAGGTCAGTCGACTGACCTGGTATTATTTGTGCAATTTGCACAGTTTACACAGGTGTATACGATACACACACACATATATATATTATTTATGAATCTAACTTTTAAAACTTTGCTAATATATATATATTATATGCTTCTATATGTATAAATCATTTGAAAATAATATAAACGTAAACGAGGAGAGATCTTAACAATTTGACTTAAGACTCAAAACAAAATAATATAAAAATTGATGCACCGATTTTGATGTCTTGTCTCCATGTAGTATATATTCTCTTTTTGTCATAACAGTCGTCGAATCTGTAAGTTTCAGTGATAGCTTCGTGTCATGAATCAAAACCAAGTCTCAACATTCTTTCACTTTTTGATTGATGACAACCTGTAAATAGAAATAGATTCGACTCTATATAATATAATATGAATACTTACTCCCCCTGAATCTTTGGCGATATATATCTTGCATTCTTAATGTTAGTGATAAATTTCTCCCCCTTTGTCATCGACAAAAAGTAATAAATACCATTGAATAATCGTATGATGCATGTATAGGTATTCAAATAAAACATCACAAACATAACAGTAAAAGAAACGAGCTTTCATACATTATAACAACATCAAATAAAGCAAGTAATATAAAACATTGGCTATTTAGTACAAGCCATGTTTCAATGTTTTAAAATGAAGGTCTAAAGTTTGTAGATCATAAAAAAAATTCTAAGAGAAGCAACAATTTACTGTATTATACACTTACCCCTATCACCACCTATCTCACCAGCATCGCCTCCATTTCAACCATTGTCGCTGCTACTCACTTGATTATTAGAAGAGGAGGACCAAGTGAAACCGGGTTGTTTGCCCGGATCACATAGTGTAGCCGTGGAAGAGTCGGATGAACACGAGATCGCTTGCCATAAATTTGTGAGAAATCCTTTCACTTTATCAAGCTTTTTGTCAAATCTAGTGATATGAGTATCAAGAATTTGTTGATTACGGCATATCATGGAAATAGACTCATGTGGAGGAAGACCCGGATTTGGAATCATAATTCTGTCCTAGTGGCGAGTAGTTGATCTTTGCCGATTTGGACGCGATGCTTCTCTTTGTTGTTGAGATGGTTGATCTTGAGGTATTTGACGCTGAGTCCATTCTTCAAAGGAAATAATGGGAGGAGGTCGAGCAACCGGTAATTTCATCAATGCTAGACTATGGGAGTTTAAGTAGCCGACAGTAGAGACCAGTGAATCGGGTTCCAGAATCTCACATTCTTTTAGTAAGCGCATAATGTACTCACCATAATATATAACATTCATGCAGCCATTGCTGAAACTTAAAAATTCATCAAGAATTAACCGAAGCCAATTGACTTTGATATTTTCGAATATGGCATATAAAGCTATGAAATTGTTTTCATAAACAAGCTCGTAACTTCTGTTTCTCGGAGTTACGGTTTTATTAACCCACGGTGCATAATCCTAGCTTTAGGCCTTAATGATATATATCTAAGTTGGCGCATATCATGTTCAAAAAACAAATGACTTATACGATCACGAACGACCATATCACAATCAATATTACTTAATTCAATTCCTTCATTTTCATATTTTAGGATGTAAGCCATTCAGTCTAAAGAAAAGAATACCGGTTTTCCATAAACCAAACTCCAAACGCAATCAACTTGGTTTTGTATATTTTAATGACCCAAATTAAGATTGGCATAGAATAGCTTAACCATAATTTGATTTGTCTTGTGTTTGTTTTCATCAATATTAATTAAAGACTCCAAATTGCTACAACGAGCCAATTATTGTATATGATAAAGAGAGAAATCGGAAAATTTTATAAATGAACCTTCAAAAATACGAGAATCTTGCATTCTCCTCCAACATCTAACCGCGGTATTGTCGAAAAGCCATTGCTGGATTTGGTCGTTGGAAGGAGGCTGAGAGGATGAAGTTGCTTGACCTTTTTCTGGAGCCATTGAAATTGAGTTTTAAGAATAAAAATTTGATTTTTTAAAGTTTTAGGTTTGGAGGAAAAGTGAAAAATCTAGAGTAGAAGTGAAGAGAAAAGGTGAGTTTGGAGGATAAAAGATGAGTTTGGATTGGTAGGAGCAGTTAATTTTCCTCAGATCTACGAAGTAGTTGACTGAATCAGGTGTTTTGTTGACTGGAGATAAATTTCTATATTTTTGATCTTCTAGTTCAGTCAACTGAAGGCCTGATTCAGTTGATTAAATCTAGGCGATGAAAAGTTTATCTTCTGGTCCAGTCGACTGAACTAATATGGCGATCGACTAAGCCTGCTGTAATCATATTTTGATTACGGAGTCAATCGACTGATCCACTGGTTCAGGCGACTGGCCTGGGTCATTTTTCCCAATAATCATGTTTTTGTTAAGGTTTTGTGTATATATGAAAATATAATTTTATACTAAAATGTTGTACATAGTTTATTATTCTGAAAATGAAATACAATGACAACTACTCTTATTTTAAAGGGCTAGGAGTTTTGTATCCCTGTAGCTCTTTGCGTTGAACATTGAATGCTTCATTTCAATCCCATGAAAACAGTGAGACCGGTGGTCGAGGTGGGGACAAAGTAGTAGGACGATGAATGGCCGTAACCACTTCTTTATCGATTGGATAGGA
Organism: Allium cepa; assembly: GCA_030765085.1. Taxonomy (NCBI): domain Eukaryota; kingdom Viridiplantae; phylum Streptophyta; class Magnoliopsida; order Asparagales; family Amaryllidaceae; genus Allium; species Allium cepa. The sequence goes on from CM060939.1 coordinate 57,599,159, forward strand.
TGAAGCACCACATAATTTCATGGAAATATGTTCTATAATGCCTAGACGTCTTGAATGATTTTCTGCTCGTAATACATTTCGCGCTGAAGCATCAACGACTCCTGCTGATAGTAATGTATATCACTTATCTTTTCTTTAATCATTGGAGAGGAGTCAAACACAATTTTCTTTCCTTTCTTTCTCTCTAGAGTGTATCCGGTATGATCATGAGGAGTAGAAGGTTGTGTAGAGTGATGAACGGGTGTTTTTGTTGGGGATTTGGAGGAGGTTATGATTTCTATGGAGTGAGTTGAATGTGAGGAGTTTGACATAGCGGTATAGCTTTGTATAGGTTAGTTGTTTGTACGAATAGTAGTGAATAAGAATGCCTAATTATAGGCTATAATAGAGAATAATAAGAATTAATTGAGTAGGTTGAATTGTTTTTATATTCGTTGGTTAAGAATGATCATTGCTACTGTTTGGTGGTTTTTCTATTGTTGTAGTTTACTTTTTTCAATGTAATATGTTTGTATATACAGTAAATTTATCTATATAAAAGTAAGTGTTATAAATAAATTAGAGTATAGTTGTGACCAAATAAGAAAAGCCCCAACTTCGACCTTAATGTAAATAATCAATAACTTAGGTGGTTAAGACATCTGGGCTCTTCACAACAGGTCAGAGGTTCGAGTCTTAGCATGGTCGAAAAAATGAATTTTTAAGAAAAAAATTTATTTTTGAGTTTTAGTCTAAAATTTCATATTTTATCATTTTAGAACTATTTATATATCCTTAATTGACATTATACTGAGTACTCGACATAGTTTTATAAATGTGTTTTCTAACAGTGGTTTTGTAAAGATATTAGCTAATTGATTTTCAGATGAAACGTAATCTAAATTTATCACATATTTTTCTATATTGTCGCGTAGAAAATGATGTCGAATATCTATGCGTTTAGTTCTAGAGTGATTTAATCGATTTTTAGATAGGTTAGTTGCACTGGAACTATCAGAGTAAATCGTTGATTTTGATAAATTAATTCCAAAATCTTTAAGTGTATTTTGCATATAGGTTACATGTGCACAAGCTAATGCTGCAGATATATACTCTGCTTCACAAGTTGATAGTGAGACACAATTTTTTTCTTGCTACACCACGATATTAATGATTTGCCAATGAAATGACACGTACTGCTTGTACTTTTTCTGTCTGTTCGTGATCCTCCGAATTCAACATCGTTAAAGGATACTAAATCGAAAGAGCAATCTTTTGGATAGAAAAGTCCGAAATCTTTAGTATTACTAAGATAACGTAGTATTCGTTTTACAGCTCGTAAGTGTGATTCTTTCGGGTCAGCTTGAAATCTTGCACATAGACATACAATCATCATTATATCTGGACGACTAGCTATTAGGTATAGTAATGATCCAATCATACTACGATATAGTTTTTGGTTTACACTCTTGCCGTTTTCTATCAAGATGTGCTGTTGTGCTCATAGGTGTTGGTTTGGCAGAAGCATTTTCCATTCCGAATCGCTTGATCAGATTATTACAGTATTTTCCTTAATTTATAAATATTCCACTTGAAAAAAAATTATTTGAAGACCTAGAAATACAATAATTCTCCCATATGAGACATCTTGAATTCTCTAGTCATTATTTCAGAAAACTCTTTACATAATTTATTAATAGCTGAACCAAATATAATGTCGTTTACATATATTTGAACTATTAAAACATCATTTTTAGAATGTTTTATAAATAGAGTCTAATCTAATTTTCCTATTTCGAATCTCGATTCAATTAAATAGCTTTTAAGGCGTTCATACCAAGCATGTGGTGCTTGTTTTAAACCATATAAAGATTTCTTAAGTTTATAAACATGATCTAGATATTTTTCATAAACGAATAAAGGTGGTTATTCAACAAAAACATTTTCTTTAATATAAGCTTTTAAAAATGCACTTTTAACATCCATTTGATAGGGTATAAAGTTATTAAAACACACATAAGCTAGTATCGTATAGCTTTTAGTCTAGCGACTGGAGCAAACGTTTCTTCGTAGTCTATTCCTTTTTCTTGGTTATACCCTTGTGCAACTAATCTGGCTTTGTTTCTAGTTATATTTCCTAATTCGTTAGCTTTATTTTTATAAACCATTTAGTTCCTATAATAGTCTGATCGGTTGGCCTAGGTACTAGTTTCCAAACTTAATTTCATTCAAATTGGTTTAGTTCTTCTTGCATAGCAATGATCTGATTTTTCATCGGATGATGCTTCCTTAGTATTCTTAGGTTCTATAGTAGAGAGAAAAGCTTCACAACCCATTAAATTTAGTTGATTTCTAGTTCGAACATTTGAATATATTTCTCCAATTATATTTTCTGTAGGATGATTTCGTATGATTTTTGGAGGAGATCTTATTGTATTGGTGATATTTTTATTTTCTGAATCATGAATAATATTTTCATCTTCTCTAGAATTAGGAATAATGTTTTCATCTTCTCTTAAATTATTTATTTCTATATTCGCGTTATCATCAAGTAAATCATCGTCATCATTAAAACTTGAAATATATTTAAAATTTTCGTTAAAAGATATGTGGAGTGTTTCTTCAATAGTATTAGTCTGTTTATTTAAAATTCAATAAGCTTTGCTTCGATCCGAATATCCAAGAAATATTCCTTCATCACATTTTGAATCGAATTTGCCAAGCTAGTCTTTGGTATTTAACACAAAACATTTTGATCCAAATACTTCAAAATAGATATGTTTGGTTTTCTACCGTTAAAAAGTTCGTAAGGTGTATTCTTAGTGAGGGGTCTAATAGAAACACGATTCAATACATAACTGGCAGTTGCAACGGCTTCTGCCCAGAAATGTTTTGGTAATGTGCTTTCGTTTAGTAAGGTTCTTGCACATTCTTGTAGAGTCCGATTCTTTCGTTCTACAACTCCATTTTGTTGTGGAGTTCTAGGAAATGAAAAGTTATGAAATATTCCTTTCTTTTTACAATAGTTATTAAATAGTTCATTTTCAAATTTACCTCCATGATCACTTCTAATATTTTAAATTTTAGTACCTTTTAAATTTTGAATTAGTTTAACAAATGTTTTGAAATTCTTAAAAATATCGCTTTTATTTTTCATAAAGATAGTCCATGTATATCTAGAAAAATCATCAACTATTACAAATACGTATTTATTGTGATTTATGGATTGAACTTGGGTTGGTCCAAATAAATACATGTGGAGTAATTCAAGTGGTTGTAATGTCAAAATGACTTTCTTAGATTTAAACGAAGATTTAGTTGATTTACCTAATTGACATGCGTCAAAGATATTATTAACTTTAAAACTTATCTTTGGTAATCCTTTTACGAGATTATTTTTAGAAATTTTATTTATGGTTTTGAAATTGATATGAGAGCATCGTTTGTGCCATAGCCAGAGATCATTTTCTTTGGCTATTAAACACATGTCTGAGTTATGATTCACTTTCATATTTAAAACGTAAATGTTCCTCTCTCTATTTCCTTCGAAAATAAGATTCTGATTTTGGTCGAAGATACTACATTTATTTTTAGAAAAAGATATTTTAAATCCTTTATCACATAATTGAATTATACTTAATAGATTATGTTTTAGATTGTTAACTAATAAAAAGTTTGTAATAATAGGTAAATTAGATGTACCGTAATTTCTTACATCGCCTTTGCCGATGATATATCCCTTGGAATTTTCTCCAAAAGTGACAGAAACCTCCATCAGAGTATGTAATATTTTTCAGCATATCTTTGTCTCTTGTTATGTGTTTGAACAACCACTGTCGAGTATCCATTTTTCTCTTTTCTTGAGTGGGACCTGCAAAAAATATGAGATGACGTTGGTACCCACCTTTTTAATAGGGTCCTAAGAGTTAGATCTTAGGAAACCAAACCCAAATGAGTTCAGTATCCCTTTTGCAAGTATAGTTCTTATTATTATGAATGTTTTCTATGAAGGATCTAATATACTTATTCCCTATTAACTTATTATTTGTTTTAGGAACCCATATATTGATAGTTTTAGAAACCGGTCTTTTTTGAAAATATGGGTGCTTCATTAGACTTAACATTATTTATATTACTGTACTATGAATTCTTGACTTTCTTCTTATAACTTAGTCTGTTTTTATTGTTAGCAGGTTGTGAATTTTCAATAATTCTAGATAAAATCTCTCTGCCTTTATTAAAATTCGATATGTTTTTAGTGATTCCTTCTAGTTTGGTCTTTAGACTCGAATTTTCTAGTTCTATCATTTTGATATTAGTTTTCAAATCACGATTTCAGAAATAAGAACATCATTCTTTTCGTTTTGAGTTTCAATTTCTTGACTCAATAATATTAGTTAAGAATTAACACTTGAAAGCTATTCTTGAGTTTTCTCAAGTTCTTCTTCAAATATTTTCTTCTCATCTTTAAGCATATCTCTCTCGAATTCTGCCTTGATCTGATTTTCCACAGCCTCTTTATATTATTTTTTTGAGACTTTTTAAAGTATCTAATAATTCTGAGTTTGTTTCTATCACATCATCAAAAGTTAAATCACTAACCTCAATATCTTTGGCCATAAAGCATACATTGGCTTGTTCATTATCGCTGTCACTCTCACTTTCTGAGGAGGAAGAGGAGTCTGAATCTTCCCATATGACTGAGAAAGCTTTCCTTTTGAATTTATCCTTCCTTTTATTGCGATATTCTTTCTTTTGATTCGGACAAACCTGTATATGCCTCTTTTTTGTGATAGTTAAAGCACTCCATAACTGATGATGACGTTGGTTTATTGTTGTTTCTCTTGCCATTATTTCTATTTCCTTTTCTATACTTCAAGAATTTCTTGAAGGTTTTGGCAATAATGCTAGGTCATCTTTGTCTGAATCTGATTCTTCTTATTCTGCATGGAATGCTATATTCTTTTTTTCTTGAGCTTGAACTCGTTTAGCCTACAAATTCACATCATAAGATATTAGATTTCCTATCAACTCTTCTGGAGTTATTTTGGAAATATCGTTCGCTTCTTTAATAGCAAGAACTTTTCTTTCCCGTTCTTCTGTCAAAGAGTTAAAGATTTTGGATACAATATCAAAATCTGAGTATTTTTCTCCTAGTCCTACTAATGGATAATAGATATCCTGAAATCTTAAATACATATCGTTTATATATTCATTGTCTTTCATTCTAAAGTTCTGAAACTAACTTAATATCTTGTTTTGTTTGACCTTGTTAGTTCCTTCATGTGTAGCTTTGATTATACGTCATATTTCATATGTAGTGTTGCACATGCTAACACGATTAAACTCATTTTTATCCAAGGCACAAGACAGCATATTCATGGCTTTTGCATTTGCTGTGGCATCTAGTTGCTGTGTGTTTAACCAAGTAGAATACTTCTCGGTAAGAATAGTGTATTCATTTTGAGTTATATTCCATGAATCAAAACCATTTGCTTGCATATATATTCTCATTCGCATGGCCCAATAGTTATAGTTCATGCCATTGAATAGTGGTGAACGTGCAGTGGATTGTCCTTCTATGAAGCAAGTATTAACGCTAGTGCTAGTGTTAGTTTCCATATTATTATTGTATCAGGTAACTATTTTACGGTTATATGAAGAACCTTGCTATGATACCAAATGAAAGTGTGCTATGGATCGTGGAATATGGACATAGTGATGATAACTGTATAGTAAATAGTGCGGAATATAAAGGTCGTATAATAAAAATAACACCAGATATTTTTATACTGGTTCGGAGCTCCGTCCAACGTCCAGTCCCAGACTCCTTCTGGTATTTCACTAAAACAACAACCCTCACTTAACCTGAAGGAATAGGTCTATACAACCCCTGAGCAGCCGAACAGGGACCTGAGCAGCGGAACATGATTTCGCCTCAGCAGCCGAAGAGGACTTCACACGCCTGAGCAGCAGAATAGGACTTCAACAAATACAAAAGATTGTTTGAATTTTTGTGTTCTGATAACATGGATAAGTCTATTTATAGTATACCCTTCTTATGATCTTCTCCTCGAGTATAAATATGTATATTTAAAGTTTATGAGGATTAGAAAGAAATAGTATTGCTTAGAATACAATATATCGCTGAATATTTGAGAGTATAGTTGCAAGAATATTTAAGAGAGTTAGATAAGAAAGATAAGAAGATTCTGTGATTTGGAATGAAGTTAGGATCTATATTTATAGTTGTTGTATAGCAGCGACCATTGGCGAAGAGTTCTAGTTGAAGCGTTGCGTCCAAATCTCTTCGTAGAGATTCGTAACTCTTCATGAATGATCGTGTCTTTTCAAAAAATGTAGCTGTTATAGAAAGTCAGTCAACTGAGCCTATGGGTCAGTCGACTAAGTATTCAAATGATTTTATTATAAATTATATATATACTTGCGCACCTGTGTATTTTGCACAAATACTAGCAGATCAGTCGACTGACCTGCCAGGTCAGTCGACTGACGTGGTATTATCTGTGCAATTTGCACAATTTACACAGGTATATGATTTACATATATATATTATTTATGAATCTAATTTTTAAAACTTTGATAATATATATATTTTATATGCTTCAATATGTATAAATCATTTGAAAATAATTTGAAAATAATATATACGTAAACGAGGAGAGATCTTAACAATATTGACTTAAGACTCAAAACAAAATAGTATAAAAGTTGATGCACCGATTTTGTTATCTTGTCTCCATGTAATATATATTCTCTTTTTGTCGTAACAGTCGTCGAGTCTGTATGGTTCAGTGATAGCTTCGTGTCGTGAATCAAAACCAAGTCTCAACAGGACCTGCTTTCTCACTATCTAAACTACATCGCCACTAAATCTGTTAAATATAATGAGAAACACATCCCTTCTCCTCTTCAGACGCATCCAACACCTCCGTATGTCAGATGTGTATCAGTAAATGAATCATCGGATCAGTCCTTCCATTGTACATTTCTAGCGTCGACACCTTGAAATCAAGTGGATTCCTTACATACTGGATGTTAGGAGTGAATGGATTTTTTTCCACATCCTCCAAATTCTATTTTGACGGATCTTCTCTCATCGGTCGTCTAACTAACTTAGCAATCCTATGATCGCCATCTAATGGAAGCCTTTATTCCATATTTTTCTTCTACCACCCATTCTTACGGGAAATTCTAGCACATATTGTTCCAATCGTGCATCTTCATTTTGATTCATGTTTTGGTGTTCAATGGCATCTCCTCGACGTGTCCCCTCTCTATCTAAGTTCGATTTGGCCATTCCCTCATGTCCTGGAGGATCAATACCGACCCATGCTCGTGGATCGATGTTGATCCATTGCATTTCTACGGTGGTTACTCCATTTTGCTCCATTGTGTTTTCGAGTGCATTAATTTTGGCCTCTAATCTTTATTTTTGATCTACGGCAACTCCGGCTGTTCGTAGTTGTCCCATTCTTCTGAAGAATCCCTCTATCATCTCATCTTAGCAGGATATCATTCTATCTTGCAACTTTGTCATCATCGTCTCCAACTCATCTCTAGTTATGTAGATGGAAGGGGGTTAGATCTTGAGGACACAACTTGGTTGCCCACATGCCTTTATCGGCTTCCTCCAGTAGCATTTTTCCTGGTTGATGGCCTCGTAGTTTTTCCCAGTTTCACCTTTTAAGTTGACGAATCAAACTTTTCTCCATGAAAGTGACAAAATATTTACACTAAAAGTTAGGACATACACCCAATAAAGTAATAAATATGAAAATTTCAAGAAAAAGCAAGAAATAAAAAAAGAACAAACAATTTTATAGTGGTTCGGCGAATACTCTGACCTACGTTCACTTAAACTTTGTCATTCGATTTTTATCGAGATTTTACAAAGTTGTTCTTAAAAATTGGTGAAGGTCCTAGAGATTATAAAAAAATTACAGAAATTTGTTAGAAGAGCCAATTGTTCCCATGTCCACGAGAAGTTGTGTTGAAGAGATCGTGACTACCTAAGCAAACTCCAGGGATCGGTACCGATCCTGAATAGGGTTCAGTGCCGATCCGCAAGATTGACCTGGAAATCTTCCCTTTTTCTTTGACGTTGTTCGAATGTCTTGAATAATTGTCTTTAGCATAAAGTTGTATCGGTATGAGTTTGAATATGAGTGAATTCCCTGGCTTGAACGTTGGCTAATAGCATCTGATTTGTCCATTCGGTGTTTGGGTTGTGTATGGTAGGAGAACCATCATCTAATTAAATTTTTTGAGTTGATGAAGGTCTTGGCATCATGCATCACGAGGTTTGAAGTAACTTGGGCAAGAAGTAGGGATCATTACCGATCCCCGGTCATAAATTGGTACCGACCCATATCTTGCCAATGGATTTTGGATCCTAGTATTTTAGTGAGTACTTTGGCTGTTTCGGGAGCCTTTGACATGTTTATGACTTCATTCATTGATCCATCCGATATCAGAGTTTGGCAGTTATCGCTTTGGATTCTTGCTTGGCAATTTCTCTATTTGGCTGTTCTGACTTGTCTAAATATGGTTGATCACAAACCTGGATAACATAAACAAGTCCGAGCGAATCGAGGCAATAAAGTAATCTGATAATCTCTATTAAATTTTCAAAATCAAGTGGTGTTCAAATTCAAAGTTTGATTTTTGATCTTTTCAAATTACATTATCAATATCCAAGATAACTTCCGATCTCTCAGCAGCGTGTAATAAATAACCAGTCCAATTCCTAATCTCTCCGGGTCTTTAGTTTGATCCTTGATCTCTCCATAAAGTTAGTTGAATCCTCAATATCTTCGGATCATTAGCTCAATCTTCAATCTCTTTAGATTGTTAGTTAGTGTAGGGTCCAATCTGCTCGCTCTTTTGCAAGGGGACCCAACGACCGAGCGAGTTTAACCATTCACTCTTCTGTGAAAGGATTCACTATCCTGCATAAGTCCAATCTAATCACCCTCGGGCAATGGGTATTGCACCTTGCGGTTCATCACCTCGTCTTTCCATTTGGAGAACTGCATTCAGTTGGTTTATAAATCAATATTAAGTAGCAACCAATCTCCCTAGGTGCCAACTCCTATCGATCCCGGTCATGGGATGATCATTCTCAGCCAATATCCATGGTGGCATTCAGATATATTTTTCACAGATGGTGGTCCATTCCGCGACACCATTGTAATTTGTGCTTATGCTAATCTGATTTCTGGCATACCATTATGAGTGGTTACTTCGAATCTGCTCTTCGATTTAGTTCTCTGTCATGACCCCTTTCTCGTGGGGCTTTCCAACTATAATCCTTGTTATTATGGATTTGCACTCCGATCTCCACTTTGTTTCTTAACATCATTCCTCGGGCGTGCTCCATCTCGCTTGGATTCCAAGTCTTGATTAATGTGCCATCTAGCTTTATTGGCACAGTACCGACTTGTAAAGTCATGACTTAGTACCGAGTAGGATTCACCAGGGGTTAAATCCTGCGGACACCTCCTTGTTGCTCCCATGTCCTCGTTGGTTTTCTCGAGCAGTGGTTCTCTTTATTAATGCTCTCGACATCTTCTTAAATTCATGTTTAATTTGTTAGATCTTGAGTTCAACACCTAATAAAAGCACCAAAATCTTTGAACCAAAAGTAGCACAAACACCTAATCGAGCACCAAATATGAAAATTATCAAAGAAAATAAATTAAAAGTAAGAAAGAACACACAATATTTTATAGTGGTTTAGCAAATACTCCAGCCTACGCCCACTTGAACTTTGTCATTCATTTCTGAGAGTTTTTTACAAACGATGATTTTATAAATCAATGGTCTTAGATCAGTGGAGACCCAATAAGTTTATAGACCGATGGTTTTGGATCAGTGGAGATCCAACAAGGTTTCGTGGCAAAGTGAAATTTTTTAAAAAAGAAGAAGTAATTTTTCAAGTGCATCTCTCCTATTTATAAATGAAAATCCCTGAAATTACCTCTTAAACATGCTCGACCATGTTCCCCACATTCATACGTTGATCCACTAAAGTTTAAGGGTCAAAACGAAATATGGTTCTTGGATTGGCATCGAACTGACTTGGAGTACAAATTGAGAAATTTGGATGTTCGCTTCGAGCTTGACCTAAAGATTTCCTGAGGTTGTTGTTCTTGAGTTTTCCTTTGCTCGCTTGGAGTCAAACCCGGGGTTTTTGTGTGTCTGACCTGAGTCAACTCAACTCAACGTCGATCCATGTGCTGAGCTGAAAACTCAAGTCAAATTTTTTCACTCAATTTTTATATTTCCTTTATCATGCATTTTATGATGTTTTCAAAGACCTTGGGTCGTTTATTCGTCGTTTGCTAGTCCAATTCGATCGTTCAACTTTTTTCAAAGACTAGAGAGAATTCGATCGTTCAACCCATTAACCCAACTTATTTACCTACTTATAAGTGGGTTGGACCAACCCACTTATGAATCATTACTAAACAGGTCATAGACGAGTTGATCCATTTTTAAAAGGGTTATAAATGGGTGGCCCACTTACCCATTTAACTTCCACTCGTCAAAATATGCTATTCTTTTTTGTTCAAACTGCAATAACTTCTTCATTCTTACTTGGAATCGGGCGAGACTACGATCGATGAACTCCCACCTGAATTAAGGACGATATGGAACACTCAGATATTTCATGTTGTGAACGAACGCTATAGTTCTCCATGATGACTAACGGTCGTACTTAGAAAGTAATAGGCTACATCCTCATATTTGAATTCCGCCTAGGCAGAAGCCGCTACTTTTTTTATTCAGATAGTAATAACTTCTTAATACTACCTCGGAATCAGGCAGGTTGAATTCCCACCTAGATACGGATAGTGTTGTACACTCGGATACTTCATCTTGTGAACGAATGCTGTAGTGCTCAATGGTGACTAATGGTTGTACTTAGAAAATCAGACTACATCCTCATATTTAAACTCTATTACGTAGAAGCTGCTGCTTTTTTGTTTAGACTACAGTAACTTCTTCATACTACCTTGGAATCGGGCGGGACATCGACCAATGAACTCCCACCTAAATTATGCACAGTGTGGAACACTCGAATACTTCATGCTGTGAACGAACGTAGTGGTTCTCCATGGTGATAAACGATTGTACTTAGAAAATAACATGTTATATCCCCATATTTGAATTCCACCTAGGAAGAAGCCGTTATTTTTTTTCTTCAAACTGCAGTAACTTCTTCATACTACCTTAGAATCAGGCGAGACTTCAACCGATGAACTCCCACCTAAATTACAGACCGTATGAAACACTCAGATACTTCGTCTTGTGAACGAACGTTGTAGTTCTTCATGATGACTAATGGTTGTACTTGAAAATAACATGCCACATCCGTATATTTGAACTCTGCCTAGACAGAGCCGCTATTTTTATTATTCAGACAACGGTAACTTCTTCATACTACAACGGAATCAAGCGAGACTTCAACCGATGAACTTCCACCTAAATTATGGACGATATGAAATACTTGGATACTTCATCTTATGAACACATGTTTTAGTTCTCCATTGTGATAATGGTTATACATAGCAAATTTAAACATTTAAATAAGTTAAACGTATAACCCACTTATTAAACGGGTTGGATCAGATGAACTATTGTATTAAAAAGGATAAAAAAGAATAGGTAATAAATGAATTGGGTCAAAATCAATCCAACCCATTTTGACCCAATCCAACCCATTTGACGGGTCTACCTCTAAATGTTCCAAGTTTGTGCCAGATCTAGAAATTTTCCCACTAGTTCAGTGTCGTGTTCCATGAATCGAGAAAGATCTACTTCCAAAGTCTCTAAAAGCAAGTACGGACACAATAGAAGATGAGTGCAGAGAGGTGTCATATGCATGTCTCCTCGGAAGAAGCTTATAAGGTGAAGAGTTAGATGTTGCAAGAAGAAAGCGGAGAAATGAAAGAAAGAAAAAATACGCGCCTCCAATAGTTGAATAGTTTTTCATGTGCTCCTTATTGTAGCTATTGTTGTTAACCATACAAGTTGTTGTGGTTGCTTCTTATTTGGTTATGTAATAGCAAATATTACAAATATTCACACGCGCAGTAAAGCGAACCAAGTTTCAAAGGAAATGTTGATTGGATCTACTGCTAACTAAAAGTTCATATTGACCCATTAAGATTCTAATAAGGATTTTTCTTATAAAATTTACTCATTTTGCCCATTGTCAAACGGGCCAAATCCAACATATAAGAGTAGGTATTACCTTTAAAGTGGCTAAAAAACCGAGCAATATCGTGCGAGAGTTGGAAATCGAATTCCACAATATACCCAAGTTCCTTCCATTTAACAAATATAGAGCCTAACATAGAATATCTCTTCCTCAATGCATCTACTACACCATTTCGTTTCCAAGAGTAAGAAATATCGAAATCATAAGAAGTAAGAAATTTCATTTATCCTTGTTGTTTTTTAGGTTGAGGTCGAAGAGATTCTTCGTGTGTAAATACCTATAGATGTGTATGAATTTGCTTTAAAGTTCTTTTTATTACTATAACGTGGTTGAATATGTTATATGGGTAGTGCACTGCTAAAAACATTCAAAAAAATGCTACAGGCTACCACGACCGGTGGTTAATGGCCGATCAAAAACTGTTCGATCGGCAGTTGTTTGCCGACCACAGTGTTTTAATAAAAAAAATCCGATGGTAGCTCATAGAATTTTTTTCGTGTGCTTTTTATCAAGACACTATCAATATATGCTTATATTTGTGAATCTAAAATATATGTATGACTTGGAATCTTTACCTGTCTAGTTACCATACGTTGAACGATCAAAAATTGTCTTTTAGAAAAGACATTTCCAACTTCCAAAATTATTTGCAAGATAACTTGGAGAGAATGGTTTAAACTAAAATGAGAGAAGACAAGAATGATGCAGAGCTATAGATTTTTTCATTACTTCAGTAGAGATTTCATGGAAGGTTATTCACAAAAGAGATGGAATCTCTTCAGCTTGTAACTCTCTTATTAAACACAAATAATTTGTGCATGGAGCAACTATTACCCATGCACACCATTTCCTAAGTAAAAAATACAATTGAAAATTCAGCCGCTAACACACAACCATTATCCATGCACACAGTTGCCTAGACTCTCGGACATTAGAGTCAGCAATAGACGAAATGCATCCGCTAACAGTAGCAACAGCAAAACCCAAAAATCTTATTCGGAAAAATGCAAAAGTAACAATGGAAAGAAAGAAAAATAAAAAAGAAGAGGAAAAGAGATGGAAAAGAAAGAAAGGAATCAGTCATTAGCAGTAGCAAGCTGCAAGGAAAGCAGCTCCTCTTCAGGGATGACCCTAACAACGCAGTCCTCTGTAGGATAGGCGACGCACAGCAGGGCGTAGCCTCTGTCCACGACGTCCTCGCTGAGCATGCCCTCGCTCTGGTCGACGCTGCCGCTGAGAAGCCTAGCCGGACACGTCATGCAGACGCCCAGCTTGCAGTCGTGGGGCACCTCCAGCCCCTCCTCCAGCGCCTTTTCCAGTATGGTCTCCGTGGGCTCGACTTCTAAGATTTTCGTGGAACCGGAGTGCTCGATCGTGACTTTGAAGGCAGCAATTTTGAGGGAGTGGAGGTGGAGGAGGGGTTTTTTGTGATTTGGGGATAAAGTTGGTTTTGGAGGGGAGAGGAAGAGGGACGTTGCTGTGGACATTTTACTTCGATGGGAGGGATAAGGTTTCGCTGCCTTTGAAGTTGAGCAGATGGTTTTTAAGTTTTGAGATTATGGGCTCCTTCCTTGTACAAAATTAACACATTACTTACACATAACCCATACCATTTAAATCAACAGTGCGAAAAAAGAAAATCAAAGTATTTTATCTGTAAAATTTACTAAAAACTCCCGAGTCTGATGTAAAATGGTATATTTGTATCTCTAACACTGAAATTTGTTAAATCAATCAAAGTTTGTCCTAAGTGTGCGTTTAAATATTACAAAAGGAATTTTTGTAAAGCACCGAAGTTTCAAAATAAATAACTTTGTATGCTTGAAAATAGGTTCTGAAAGACATCGCGATCTTCAGTTTCAGTCAATTTCCAAATATGTACGGTTGTTAAAATTGCAAATATTTGCATTTTCGAAAAGCAAAAATTTGAAAAGAAGAAAAGATTACTTTTGGTAATATTAGCATTCGATTAAGTGCGTATTTGATTTTCAAAAACATATTAAAAAATTATCGAAATTTTTTTGAGGGGAATAATTTGAAATATGTTTTTGAGAAGAGTTTTTCGTGTATTAAATTTGAAAATAAAAAACAAATCCTTATTTTCACTGTTATAAATATCAAACAATGTTATAAATTATTTATAAATTGTAGATTATCTTATTATAAAACTCTTAAGGATGATGTTGTCAATCAATTTTCACAAGCGACGGTTCAGCGATGTTGGACTTCAGAATGATGAAGGAATGAATGTTGGGCTCTCACACAATCAAGTGTAAAGCAATTGCAAAAAGAAAATGAGGAAATATTGGCTATGTAAATCAATTGATTCTGATCCATAAATGAATTGGTACCAATCCATCAATATATATATATGTATGTATGTATGTATGTATGTATGTATGTATGTATGTGTACACACACACACATACATACATCAGTGAAGCAATAAGGGAGTTTGACTTTCGAGCATGAAGGAAGGCTAAAGCATGATGTAGCAATATTGGATAAATGGAGAATTTAAATAGGATGTGCTCAAGTCCATGGATCGATACTGATTCATCCATACATCAGTACTAATCCATATATCTGTTCAAATTTGCCATGCTATTTCTTATATTTGTGTGGATTTGGATTGTAGATATTTTTTAGCAGTTTATAAGGATCTTGACTTCAAGGCTAACTTCAGCCCTTTACGACTATATATACAGGTGCATTTACAATAGAAAAAAACCTTAATCTAGACTTGATTGTTTTACATCTTATGAGAAGTGCTATCATTTTCAATTTCTATTCTTATCATTCAATTTGAGATTATAATTGCATATAATTCTAGAATCAATTGTATAATACAAAGAAACACATTAGAGAGAATGTACACACGGTCGAACCACTATGTGTTTTTGCTATTCTATATTTTTTTCTTCATAATAAAATTACATATGATCATCATTTTCAGTCGATCTGAGCTGAAACTAAACCTTAGAATGATTTAAAACTTGAATCAAAGGCTCAAAACCTCATATCATCATAACCGACAACTACATTCAGGGTTGTTGGTTCTACATAGTATTTGAGGGTTTTAGTCTAATTATTTGACTAACAAATTATCCAAACAATGACATCTTCTAATTCAACTGAAAAACAAACAATGACCACATCGCTTTTTAGGAAATCAAAGAATCAAACTCTACATGTAAACTAAAAGAAATCACATTATTCGTAATACATACAATAAATAAGCCACAATTTATAATCGGTAAGGATTGAATTTTCAACCTCGTCGGTGAATGTTGACATAATTGACCAACCATGCTATCCACAAGGAGCATAACCTTACAACTAAACTAAATAAATAGCGTACCATAAATTTTACTCAAATTTTCATGTTCAAAGTGCATAAAAACAAAAATTCACTAAATCGTCATTCACTAAATGTTATGTCCAAAATGCACCATATTACTAGTGCATGGACGCACTTTATTTTGGAATGTACATACAAATAAGTTGAACAAAAAAAGAAAAGGTTTATTAAAATAATTCATTGAATATATTAAAATAGCAAACTTAAGGATTGTGAAGTTTTTTGCTAATCTTATATTATTAGTATTGAGAAAATTCTCTATATAAATATTACGATGTCTCCTTCTACCTCATCGTTTAGTTTTGCATTAACTTAACCGATTCTCTAATTATTCACATATCTATATCCATAATATAGCCTTATTTCCATATTCCCACTTTAATTGTCTCCATGTATCCATTAAATATTAGTCATTGATTTCACCCTCAATATCTTTCATTTTAGTATGTTTAATCCCACATATTATTTAGATAATCATAATAAATGACTGAGATCTAGTGGGGTACAAGAGGATATAGAGATTAGAGACAACAGAATTGAGTTATCGATAATAGCATTTTGCTTATGCAAAGATATTAAACATTTCCATTTTGAAGTACGATTCCGAGTAGAATAGTGTTAACTTCAGTAAGCAGATATACATAGAATTCAGAAACAACGCTTGAAATTTGTTCATTCGATTTATTTTATGATGGGTAGGAAAAGTTATTTGACTACAAATGATATTTCATTCAGCATAGTACTCACCTTAATGTCTTGAGGTTTCAAACCTCGATATACGCCATCTAATATTTACCATATGACACTTGATCTAGTTGAATCTTGAACATGGTTAGGGCAAGTATAACATTATCTCAACTATGTGAAAAGCCTAGTGTATGTCTCATTATTATGTGTGAGATCCTCACTTTAATTTTCATTATATTTAATTTTTATAATGAAAATTGAATATGTGAATAAGACCTCAAAAAAGTTTCTTACATCATGTTCAAGAATTTGCAGGATTTCACAAAGCTTTAGTTCATTTGCTAAATTTCGTATTTCAAGCTTGATTTTTTTTATGTCTTACATTTTGAAATAAAATCAGCATTACTATGAAAAAAGTCTAACAAAAAAAGAACTACAGTAAAAATAAATGACCGAAAGCGATATATTTCAATTAATTAATAAATATAGTTCATTATCTATGATTAATATATATTTTTTTGAATTTGCTTAAAGCTTTATTAATGGGCTATGCGGCCCAAAGATAACAGTTTATATCCACAATTACTTCAACATATTTAGTCACCAACGACCTAACTGAAAATATTCCTAATTTTCTAGGGTTTTTTAGCACAAACTATGGCGACTTCCAAGTCATTACTAGATTTCCTCGCTTATCAGCCTTCAAGCTCCAGTTCTCCATTTGTCGTCTTTCTCGTTCCTTTGAGCTGGTATAATGTTTTATCCCCCCAATTGTGATTGTTACATCCCTAACAATTAGTTCTGAAAGCTCTAACTCTTCTTTTTACTTCTTTTTTTCAAAAGTCTGTATGTTCCTTTCTCTTTAGATGTGTCATACAATAGCTATCAAGCTAATTTTGTTGATTTCCTTCATCAAGTCCGAGATATCTGTCTGATTACTCAGGTGAGCCACTTCTTCTTGTAGGCTTTTGACTACGTCAGTTTGCAAGTTTTTCAATTTCTGAATTTCCCATACTCTTTTACTATATTTTCATTCAAAGAAAGGTTGATTCTGAGTTTCCATTTCTCTATTGCCTAGTTTGCATGTTGCATCTTCTACAATCCCCTAGTTTTTAGTCTGTCTTTGGTTGTCAGTCGGTTATTAATGACTTTGTAAGTTGTATGTGCCATTTTAGGACAATTTGATCGACTCCATATAACATTATACCAATGCATTTTGGAGTGTTGTTGTCGATAGTCTTCCCATGCATCTTTTAGCTTGAACTGTCCTTTGTTGTTGCTTTTCCATGCCCATTTATCTTTATTTCTTCCAGTGAACAAGGGCATGTTTTCTATTTCTTGTTTGAAGTTTCTAGTCACAGTTTGTTTATTTGTTTCCATTCCTATTCATGTATGATAGTTGAAACTTTATAATTTGGCGTACTATTATCTAGTAGCTATCCTATCCAAGTCTATCAATTAGACTTCTGCTGTTTATCCATGGGTCTTTCCACAAATCTGTACTTTGGCCATTAGCTATCTGTCTCTATATAATATTTTTTAGTTGCTCCATATATCTTAATATATTTTTTCATGTTGCCGAAGCATTGTTGTCTATTTTGATGGTCCAAAAATTATCTTTTAAATATGTTGCTCTCATTCATTTTTCCCATAGATTATCTGATTCAAGTATTTTCCTAGGTAGTTTTGGTCCATAAGTTTTTTTCAATTCAAACAAATTTTTGAGACCCACACCGCCTTCTTTTTTTTTGTCTACATAAATCTTTGTGACTCACCTTGTGTATTCCTCCATTTCAAATAAAGTTGACATAGTAATTTTTGGTACGGAATAGTCAGGAATTTGAAAAGTTTGTAGCTAGAACCTTACTTTTGAAGTTATGACTGTATGGACAAGCTCAACTCTCCCCACAAATGATAATAGTTTTGACATCCAACCTTGTAGTTTTTCTCTAATATTGCCTATTAGCTTTCCACATTCTGCATCTATGATAGTAATATTGAATAAAGGCACACCAAGATATTTGACTGGAAGTTCCCCCTCCATTACACCGAGTTGTGAAATGATTTTTGTTATGTATTTACAACTTTTATTCATGTAGCATTTTTTTCCCAGCTCATTAACCTTTAGACCTACGAATTTCTCCATTTTTTTAAATTCTTAATTTTTTCAATAGCCAAGGAGTTTGCTTTGAAAACCACTAATAGGTCATCTGCATATATGAGATGATTAATTTCAGGTTGTATGTTGTATACTGATTTGATCATTGATTGATGACTTGCCAATTCCAACTGCAGAGAGAACCATTCCATAGCCATTACAAATAAATAGGGAGATAAAGGATCTCCTTGTCTAATCCCTCTGTTAGATTGAATATATCCCTTAGGAGTACCATTGATAAGCACTGAGAAAGTTGGAGTATATATATAGTGAGTAATTAGTTTTAGCAATTTAGCTAGGACTCCCATGTCATGAAGCATATGTAAGATGAATTGCATGTTAACTCTGTCATAGGCTTTATGTCGGTCTATTTTCATACATATTCTGTCAACTCCTTGTTTATTGAAATATATCACTAGTTCATGTGTCTTCAGGGAGTTTCCTGATATAAATCTTCCTTTTATAAATGCACTCTGACATTGAGAAATGAGATCTGGAAGTACATTGTTAAGTCTCATACATATTATCTTACTAACAATTTTATATGTTACATTACAACATGTTATAGGCATGTATTCATCTATTCGTTCTGGTTTATTCACTTTACGAATGAGTGTTATAAATGTATGATTAATTTCTAGGATGAAGTCACCAGAACCAGATGCTTATTGATAGGCTTTAATCATGTTGTCTTTCAGGTCTTCCCGGTGCATTTTGAAGAAAACTGCTCCCATGCCATTAGGGCCAGGACTGGAATCATTGTGGACCGAGAAAATGGCTTGTTTAAGTTCCCTTTTAGTAATATCAGTTGTCAGCATAGCAGCTCCCTCCATGGATACACGCGTTCTACATTGAACATGAGATATTTGTTGATTGTAATCTCCATTATAAATCTCCGTAAAGTATGTGATGACTTTATTCTCCAAATCTGGTATATTTTCAATAGAAAGACCCTGTTCATTTAAGTAATTAAATAAGTTATTATAAATTCTTTCTATGGGACATTTTAGTATAGAAAATTTGTTGCATTCATCTCCCTCGGTCAACCACTTCTCTTTAGCCTTTTGCCTTAGTTTAGTAGCTTGTTTATTCAATTGGGATTTAAGTAATCTTTGAGTTGCATAAAACTTCGAATTGAGGCCATAATTTTGTGCATTTTCATCTAATTGGTATTAAATTTTCTCCAGACGTTTTTGTATATCCAAAATTTCATCCTCTGATTTAGGTCTTTTTTTTATTCCATTCTTTGAGTCTGTATTTCATCTTCTTCACCATCATGATGAATTGATACATAAAATTTCCTTTTGGAATTTGAATTGCCTTAAAATCCACAGCTTCTTTATATCCTTCACTAAGATAGCAGTGGTTGGCATATCTGAATGGCTTATCTTTTTTATTGTGTTTATCATCATTAAATTGTATAAACAATGGGCAGTGGTCACTAGTTGAACTAGGCAGAACTATCACTTTAATATTTGGAATTTATTAGACAATTCAACGTTGCCTAAACCTTATCCAGTCCTGAATGAATTTTTTTGGCCTCACCCCTTCTCCATGTATATTTTAGGCATGTATAGAATGCTTCAGCTAATCCAGTTGCTAACACACAATTGTTGAATTCATAGACTTGGAAAATCTTAAGTGTAAGTTCCCCTTGCTTTTCACTTATTTTTAACACAGCATTAAAATCTTTTGCAACCAACCATGGTTTATGAATAATTTTTGAATTTTCAATTATTTTTTGCCAAAATTTATTTTTCTCTGAGGCCAAGTTGCTTGCATAAAAAAAAGTTGCTATTATTTCCATGCCTCCCACATTTTTCAAATGAATAGTTGCTTGTTGTTCATCTACGTTGATCAAGATAACTGTCCAGATATTAATATCCCATAGTATCATAATTCTACCTTTCAGCACAATATATCTATTATGTATGATATCCCGCTGATTGCCAATTTGATATTTAAAAGACTCCAAGCCGTCCCCGGTATATTTATTTTCCAGAATAGCTAACAATGTAGGATTATACTAATTTCTGATATTATAGAGGTCTACTTTTCTAGTGTCTCCATTTAGACCTCTAATATTCCAACAAATAATGGACATTAATTTTTAGTGGGTCTGCTCCTAGTAATCGGAGCCGATGCTACCTTAGCTTTTTTATCAGCTTCATTGTTCTTTTTATTAGCATATACTTTATCATATTCCACATTAGCTTATGTGTATTTACTAATATCATTGTCTTCTATTTCTTCATCAGAAGTTTCTATCTGGATGTCCAACTTATGTATTTCATATAGTGTTTCAGGTAGAAGCTCTTCCTCAAAATCCATCTATCCTCCTTTTGCAGATCAGGTTGTTGCTGCTTACGATTCTCCTGGTTTGAATTCTCTTCCTGTGAGCTCTGAGATTGATGATCTGTTGCTTTCATTGCTTCAAAGTCTTTTGCCTTAGTTTCCTTGTGTTTTTTTATATATGTTGGTTCCATGTTATGTATAGCCGCATTTTATGTATAATTTTTTGTGGCTGGTTCATTATTTTAGGGTGTTAGCCAAGTTCCACTGGTAGTCTCACAAACTGGATCCACTACAATAGTACTAGTTGATTCACTTGTGGCTAATTTTGGTTTTTTACCCCATACTTGCTTAGGTTGGGTATGATTTTTATTGTATTGTATGTTAGAATGACTAAAACACTTACACTCCCCACATTTTGAAGGTAAGAATTCATATTCTACTTCCTGGATATACACATTTCCATGTTTATCTAATGCATTAACACTTTTTGGCATTTTTACCTCTGCATCTATTTCTACCGAAACTCTAGCATATTTGATTCTCTTAACCTTTCTCGTATTCTCATCAATATCTAGTAGCTTACCGATTATACTTGCCAGTTTGCTGATACACCTCATGTTCCATAAAGCCAAATTTAAATTGTTAAATTTAATCCGGATAGGATATGAAGTTAACATGGCTTTTTCGAAATTGAAGTCTGCCTCCCATCTTCTCATGAAAATTAGATTGCTATCCATGAACTAAGGTCCTCCTTTAAGGATACGTTCATAATCATCTTCACTTTCAGATTTAATTAGATAAAATCCTTTGTCTCAGGGAAATATATCCCGGAATCCCTTAGGATTCCAAACCATTTTGATATAAGCATTAAAATAAACAAAATAGTGTCATTTACCAGCCATATATGCATAAATCGAGTTCCTCCATACCATATTTGACTCTTCATAATCTTGGTCATCTATTAGTTGATATATTCCTTCCCATCCTTTATTGGTTCATAAAACTCAAATTTTCCTTTGATTTCGATATTACTGTCTACCGCCTCTACCCATGGTTTAGTTTTTTTTCCTTTCAAATTTGCGATTTTTCGTATTTGAATTTTGCTTCACGATTTCCACAAAAGACTGTATCCCCTTTCTCTTAACCATTTTCCATCCTCTGCCATCATCCTCCTCCAAATTACCTAGGGTTTCGAGAAAGCTTGATGTCGCCATTTGAAATTAATATATATATATATAGTTAATTATTTGTTATGAACCAAATTAGGTAGAACTCGCCCTCAAAGTTAACCTGTAAGGGGTGAGTGCCTAGTTGGGTATAGTTATACTATGTGCTATATTAGACGATATAGGGATATTACATACCACCACACTCTCGAGATCCAAATTCCAATTCGATTTTCTATTGCATTAACACCATCCGTACAATATCAATATCTGATAAAGCAACATCGCGCTGGTATATGTCGTTCATGTCCATACATGTCGCCAACAAATTTTGCACTTTTATATCATGATGTTAGGCTTTATACTAATATGTATGACACCTTTGTTTAGCTGTTAATCTTGTAGACACGACGATGCGAGTAGAGAATACAAGGAAAAGAAGTGATGTTAGAATTCTTAAGTTTTGGAGGAAGATGGAATTGAAGGAGAAGTTGAGTTAGTCCAAAGGTAAACGTGAATTTTTGGCAAGAATACTTGAGCAGGAAGAAGAATTATAGGGTCAGAACAGAACAGAACATTAAGAGGAAGAAGAAGATATAAGTGCATTTAAAAGGACATATATTCATAAATTAAAATTCTTTTATTAATACGCAATCAACATAACCACACATTTTTTCATCCACTATTTGTGGACTAGTTTCTAATCACGTTCACAGCCTCTAAAATACTTGCTAAATTGCTTGAAAAATACCATTGAATGCAGTCTTTATATTATAGGAATGGTCATGTGCACACACATGCACATGTGCACGTGCACACACAAAGTATGCACCGTTGAAGGGAATCACTAATGCTTACTTATTATTTCCTCCTTCTACTTTATGAAAGTTCCCTTGGTTGGAGGTCATGGCCAGTAGCTTGATTTATGTGGTTCTACTTTAGCATGCGTTATGACCCCTTTATTTAGCCTTTAATCTCGTTGAAATGGTGATGTGAGAATAGAATACAAGGAGAAGAAGTGATGCAATAATTCTGAAGTCTAGGAAGAAGAAGAGGGAATAGAAGGAGAAGTTAAGTCGATCTAAAGGTAAATGATGAATTTTTGGCAAGAATGCTCGAGTAAAAAGAAGAATTTTAGGGTCAGAATAGAATAGACCATTAAGAGGAAGAAGAAAAGATAAGTGCGTCAAAAAAGTACATATTTTCATAAATTATAAAAAATTTCTTTTATTAATTCATAATCATAATAACCATACATTGTTTTTCATTATAAGCTTCTAATTCCATGTGCATGTGCAAGCATATTCACATGTGCACATTGAATTTAGCTTTTATAACCCAAGAATGTTCATGTGCTAGCATATTCGCATATGCATACGCGCACACAATATACACACTATTGAAGGCAATCAATAATATGCACACATTTTCTCCTATTTTTACTTCACAAAGGTGTCCATGTTTGGTAATTATGGTCAGTGGTGTGCTCTGGGTGGTGGCTCTTTGGTTTGGAAGAGTCGGTGAACCTGAGTTGTTTGATGAAATGTTTTGGAAGATTGTGTGATAAAATGCTACTGAATCTAGCATTTCCCATTCCTTCGATTTGACCTTGTCTCAAGATCAAATGTTGGGAACCTCTTAACCAATTCTGAATAATCCACCCATGTTGATTCTTTAGGATTTCTTTACTTCCATTTGACTAAGGCTTGTGGTACAACTTTATTGTTCTTTGGAACTATTCTTCTATATAGAAAGTTCTCTAGTTCATTAATAATTTCTAAGTGAATGAGGGAATTTCTTATTGAACAATTATTCCAATGCCAACCCTTTTCTTTAATTGTGATACATGGAAAGTTGGATGGATCTTTGCATTATCGTGTTATCCAGTATTTGAACCTAGTGACATCTAGATAGATATGGACTTCAAGATGATTAAGAAATAGATCAAGGAGCTTACAAGATGTCAAGATTAAAGAATAAAGGAATCTCAAGAAATCTAGCCAAGTATGGAACACAAAAATCATTTGGTATTGGATGGTTCAAAGTGCTCCGCACTGAACAGTCTAAAGTCAATAAGGGGCCAGCTTAGTCTATGAACGTAGATGCAAGTTTGAAGAATGAGACTAGTTTTGGTGGAATAAAATTAGTTGGCACTAAACACTATGACTGTTGGAACTGGTAAGTATAGACATTTTCTTCGCGATAACGATCTCAGATCTGGATGACTACATGTTTCAACTCATTTTGCTGACAATGGTGGATGATTGCGCTTATAATAGAAGACTTTGGATGCCTAAAGAACTTTCAGATTTCTACTCGGATTTTTATACTAAGTTTCCACCATTTTAAAAATAATTTATTTCTGGATCTAAAATCATTGCAAACTTGGATGTAATTCCAAATGTAATCCAAAATAACATTCCAGTGGACGTATGCTCAAAATTATGGCCAAACAACTCTAAAAGCTCAAGTGTTCATTCACTATTTTCAATTCCTAGATATATAATGTTCTTATTAATTCGTTATAAGTGTCATCCCATATTTTGAGCAAATATTTTTCGGTGCTTTCACCGAGAACAAATTTCTTAGGCATGGATCTCCTTTTATTTAGATTTGGAAGTATCTACAAGTCAGATCGAAGAGGATATGGCTCAAAGGAAAGAGAGAGCTCTAAGATAATTGGCTATTACTAAAGGAGATAATAAAGGATCCTAACATAATGAAGAGGAAACTAATCAGTTGGTGGCCCTACCGAAATCTTCATCTTGGCAAGAGGTTATGACTAAGGCTGAGGTAGAGAGATAATGTTGGAAACGAACTTGAAGTTGCAACAGTAATAACAAGTTTAGATGGATTTGACTAAAAAGGTGCAGGAGCAACTGGTAATGCAGACTCAACCTTTGCAGCAACATTAATCTCTTAGGTGGAAGAAGAGTAAGATATTCATCGTCTTTGAATTCCAGTGAAGAGAGCTAATCTTTAATGGAGCTGAAAAGGAGCCTTGGCAGAAGATCAATGAAGAAAGGGGCTGTAGCGATGTAGAAGAAGTTTGTAAAAGATGGAGCCACTCAGCCAACATCAAAACCATTCAGGGCTGAATGGTTGGTTGAGAGGTTTAATTTATCTAACAATGAAGAGAAGTTGTAGTTAATTAACATCGAAGAAGGGTGAGCTACTAGTCTTTAGGCTAGTGGTGGTGAAGCTAAAACTACTAAGATGGCTAAGAGAGGGCCAAGTCCAATAAGGCATCAACAAAGATCAGGCCGAAAGGTTTTTGTAGAAATAGAGGAACCTAAATATCATATAACCAACCAAGACTATTTTCTAAGCCAAACACTTGGGGACGTTCATGATGAATGTTATTCGATGAACCAAGGTATTGAAGAGTGTATTATCGACATGAGAAAAGGTTGATGAGTTAAAATGAATAGCGATGAGATGGCGAGTTGGGTCCACCGTAAAGTCAAACCCCATTCATCAAAGATATACGTGAAGCAATGTATCAAAAGAAATTTACGATGTTGACCTTGCCAAGCTATAGTGGAATGACCGATCTTAGATAAATCTATTGAAGTATGGATGACACATGAATAGTGCCTATGCGACAAATGATGTGAAATGTAGATGTTTTCCATTTTTCTTAAAGGATTAGCAATTATGTGGTTCAGTCAGCTTGGTCCTAGATCCATATCATCTTATAATTAATTGGAAAGGTGACTTATGGAGTAGTTTTAGGAGCATACCGTTTAGCCAATGGATGCCATGTAACAACCCAAAATTTAACCAGTAATAACTAATTCATTAATTAACTAAATACTAAAATTACCTTGTGAAGTTATCAAAATTGAGCCATGGGAACTACACATTGCGTCCGTGGTAATTTTATGATCAATTTCCATGTATAGAACATCAGAAACCGAGCTAATATGACCGATTTATAAATCAAACAAAATAAGCGGAAACATATATATATATATATATATATATATATATATATATATATATATAGGTATGTCGACCGGTCGGTCAACCTGGGCACCAAGGTGTTCGACCGCCCGGTCGACCCACCTCTGTTATTTGCGAACGAACGTACATTCTTTCATTCGAACATTCCAGAGCCTATTAGTGACGTGTTTTGCATTCTTTATTTTAATTTTCTCCCTTCAAATTTGCATTCGATAGCTCCTATTCAGCCTATGATGTGGTTGCATCCTTTTCAATCCACAAATCCAACGGTCGGAGATCCACTTCTACCCTTATAAATAGACCACTAGACCTAACACTTTTCTCATTCTAGTAATTCTCCAATTGGGTTCACCTTTCTAGGAAGGACACTAAACAGAATAATTTTTCCAAAGGAGAAAATCATTATAATTAAATTATTTTACATCACCAAGTGGATCCGGGAAGAATACAGGAAGAGCTTAGGACAGAAGGTGAGTAATTGTAATCATTTTAAGATTTCTTTAAGTAATTTAAAATAATAGGGTTTTCAATAGTTGTAGTTTTACTACGATTTTGGGAATAGCCTTTTTCAATAGTTTATTTACAGTTTTTAGAACAATTTTCAACTATTTTTTCAGCAATTTTAGTTTATTTCTGTTAATTATAGCTTTTCCGTTTATTTACCGTTTATTTTCAGTATTTTAGTTTGTTTACTATTATTTATACGTTATTTACATCTTCTTTCTACGCTTTGGATTTTCTTCTATTTTCAGTTTTCTTTTATTCCTCATTTTTCTTCGCGTATGGATTAGAATAGGATTAACGCGAATATGGATTGAATTGTAAGAAAACCGAGATAATGGAATATAAGATGTAAATTTCAAAGACTGTAATATAAATGGAATTGGACTAAAATTACGCCTAATTATGATGTTAATTGGACTGAATTAAAAAGTTTGGTCTAGTTATAACTCAGAAATATAACCAAAATAGGTAAAAGATGAAAGAAGCTTATTTTCACACTTAGACCTTGAGTTAAGTAATAAACATGATTATAAAGTAGGTTATAATAAGGAAAAAGAACTTAATAAGGCTTATTTTAAGACTTGGGAGAAATTAATAAGCACAAATAGTAGAAAAAACGTAAAGGCTTATTTAAATAATTTACCTGAGTTACTAAGTAAAAATGAAAGCAGGAACTGTACCAAATAGCATTCCCTATTAGACAAAACGATTGTCTCACATTAGCCTAAAGTGAGACGAGGACATACTTATGCTAAAATGGTAGTAATCGGTCAATTAGAAGTCCAAATCATGGGGGATTTGGACAAGGGGCACAATTAGAGATTGTTTGGATGATGGGCCAGTACCAACAGCATTTCCCCTATTTTCTATGGACACATGGTGATCTCACACTAGCCAGAAGTGGGATGAGCAGCATGCTTATGCTGGAGTTTGAGGTAATAAGAAGACCCAATAGGTGGAGAAAAAGGTAGCATGGGCATGATGGCAGTTACGCGCGCGACTTTCATTCGGGTGCTCAATAATAGCTATGAGTTCCAAGCGCTTAGTAAGGGTGTCTTTTGTAGACACCATTGCCTTCTGTGTAGGGAGCTATATATGTCGTCTGGTCCACAGTAACATTCTATGTATAGAGTTATATATAGTGTCTGGTCTACAGTAAATAAAGCCTTATGTATAAGGAGTTATATATGTCGTTTGGTCCATAATAACATTCTGTGTAGGGAGTTATACAGCACCTGGTCTGCAGAAAGGTACTATAGAGTAGCAGGTTGATCAAAAAGGGTAGAATTAGGTTTACATCCTAATTACAGGATTAATAATTCAGCCTAATCAAAGCAGAACTCAAAGACAAGTGCAAACAATCAAGGTTAACCTATCTTATAAATTGAGCAATAATTAATCATGCTTATTTCTAGTTTATTTCTTTCCTACTTCCTTTGTTATCCTTATTTATGCTAGAACTGTTGTAGAGTCTATTACTTTTATCTTTCTTAAAGACTCTAGTAATTACTATCATTCACTAGACTTTTAGTCTGACCCACTCCTCGATTTTCCCTTTTTCCTCCAAAGGCAATCAAGGTAGAACTCAGTAGATTGCTGCTGCTTGGAGTTTTGTTGGAGGAGATTTCTACTATTTATTTCTTTTATTTCAGCTTCTATTCTTTCTATGTACTGTTTGTTATGAGGGATATTATGTACTCTGATTTTTGAGACTATGATTTTTTTTCATGAGACATGTTGGATTTTCGACATGTATATGGTATTTGGTATTTAACTTATTTATGAAGAAATTATGAAGTATTGTTTTGATTAAGTTATTATTCTAAGTTTCCGCTGTTTTTATCCATATTTGTCTCATGAATCTTAATCTCTGTTAGCTTTAGTTATACCTACAACGTACCACGCCTTTTAATGTGTCATTTTGTGTATATTACGGATGTGGGGTGTTTCATTTGGTATTAGAGCCTAAGGTTACAGGAATCCTAAAAATTTATTTTATAAATAAAGTATTTTTCCAAAATAATTGCTTTAAAAAGTATTTTTCAGAAAAGAACCTTTAGAAATGATTTTTATGTATAAAAGAAATTTTGTGAAAATCCTTTCATAATTCCAGTTCAATCTCCCTTTGACTCTTACCTAAACTATCGTTTTCTTTTCATAGAATGGCTGATGCCTCGAACCTTTCCAAGGGCATCCCAATCCCAGCCTGGTTTCGTAGGTACTTACAAGCCACGGCTCCAGAGGTGCACGGGCCTGCGCCTAATCTTGCACCAACGAGTAGGAATCCCATCAGCCCACCTGCCGCCATTAATTTCTCTAAGCTTTGTAAATATTTTGCGAGTTTGGGTGGGAAATTTTTTTCTGGAAAGGAAACTTTTGTAAAGGCTAGAGCTTGGCTTAGGGATATAGAGAGTATTTTTGGTCTTTTGGGATTGGATATGGTCAGAAGCGAGTTCAGCTAGCGCTTAGTAGCTAAAGGAGGAGGCATCTTATTGGTCGGAGGTAATCAAGTTGGAGGGTAGAAATGTTACTTGGGATGAATTCCGGAAGCGATTCGATAGGAAGTTTCAATCTCAGGCGGAAGAGACTATTCAGTTGGAGAGGTTTATTAATTTGAAGTAAGGGAGTTTGTCTATTAAGTAATACATCAATCAATTCAATGAGTTATCATGGTTTGGTATGGATTTTGTGAATACGCCGCACAAGAAAGCTATGAAGGTTGCGAAGGGATTGAATCAACCTGTTTAGGGACAATTGCTAACTTATGTACCGATGGGAGCTACTTATGAGTCTTTGGTCGAGATGGCACTTATGTCAGATACGGTTAAGGAGGGAGAGTCTAAAGAGGAGGTTAATCAGAAGGTTCAAAGAAGAAGTGTTGGGAAAAGAATAAGTTTGTAGTGGTATTCATGGATGAGATCTAAGTATTTTCCAAGAATATGGAGGACCATGCTGTCCATTTGGAAGAGGTTCTTAGCACACTTCGTAGTAATCATTTGAGAGCTATGTTTTCGAAGTGTCATTTTTGGAGAGAGGATGTTTGTTTCTTAGGGCACATAGTCTCGAAGCTATTGACCCGCCATGGTTATTGCAGTGCAAGATTGGAGGACCCCTAAGAACGTTTTTGAGGTTAAGAGCTTCTAAGGATTGGCTGGCTACTATAGGAAGTTCATTAGAAATTTTGCCAAGATTTCGGCACCACTCACACGCCTTACTAAGAAGAATAAAGCTTTCGTGTGGGACATGGATTCTAAGGATTCCTTTACAAAGCTTAAGAGAGCCCTTACTAGTGCACCTGTGTTAGTTTTATCCGACGGAGCTAAGCCTTTCACTGTATACAATGTTGCAGGCGGAACGGGTCTAGGAGCGATATTGATGCAAGAAGGGAGGGTAGTGTGTTATGGTAGTAGGTAGTTGAGGACGCATGAGAAGAACTACCCTACCCACGATTTGGAGTTGGCTGCCACAGTTTTTTCACTTAAGGCTTGGAGGCACTGCTTGCTTAGAGAGAGGTTTGAGCTTTTTACCGACAACAAGTCATTAAAGTACCTATTCTCGTAGAAGGACTTAAACTTGAGGCAACAAAGATGAATGGAGTTTCTAGCCTTGTATGATTTTGAGATATCTTATACCCCTGGCAAGGGTAATGTGGTTGCGGATGCATTAAGTAGAATGAAAGCAACCCTTAGTCCTTTGTTCGTAGAGTGGAAGATCTTGGAGTTTATTTCTACCTTTGATTTTAAGCCCTCTTTGGTCATTACTCCCAGGTTGTTGGCGACATTAGAGGTGAGGCCTTCTCTCACGGATCAGATTGGCTCGAGGTAGCAGGAGGATTCCGAGCTCATGGACATTATGGATGGGATTAGTCGAGGAGACGCCTCGAGACATCTCCAACACTGTTCCATAGACAGCAAGGGGTGGCTAAGGAGAGATGAGAGGCTAGGTGTTCCATGCGCCAGTGACTTGTTGAGAGCTGTTTTGGAGGAGACGCACCATTCCCGCATAACTATTCTGGTGACAAAATGTATTGGGATATGAAGAGGATGTTCTATTAGGGTGGCATGAAGAAGGACGTGGCAAAATTCGTAGCTAAGTGTCTCATATGCCAAAGGGTAAAAGCAGAGAAGCATAAGCCTGGTGGGTTACTTCAGCCCTTAGATGTGCCGGAGTGGAAGTGGGATAGTATTTCTATGGATTTCATTGATGGTTTACCCCGTTCTAGGAAGGGGAACACTAGCATTTGGGTGATTGCTGGTAGATTGACCAAGAGTGCTCACTTCCTTCCAATTAAGAGTAAGCGTACGGCTTCATATTTGGCATCCTTGTATATTGGATTGTTAGTGATAGAGATCCCATTTTCACTAGCGAGTTTTGGAGAAGCTTACAGGAGGTACCAGGGATGCAGCTTAAGTTGAGTACGTCCTATCACCCCCAGATAGATGGCCAAATGGTGAGGGTAAATAGGGTGCTTAAGATTTTCCACGGATATGCATTTTGGATTTTGGAAGAACTTGGGAGGAGCTTCTTCCGTTGGTTGAGTTTGCGTACAGTAATAATTAACAAATAGGTATAGGAATGACCATTTGAAGCTTTATATGGGAGACCTTGCAAGGCCCCATTATGTTGGGCAGATTCTACGGAAAAGTTATTACTTGGACCCGACATGGTTTGGGAGACCTCTGAGAGGGTGGATTTGATTCAGCGAAGGATGAAGATGGCTTAAGACAGACAAAAGTCGTATGTAGACAAATGGAGGAGAGACTAGGATTTTGAGGTCGGAGACTTAGGTTTTGTCAAAGTATCCCCACTTAGGAAGGTGGTAAGCTTCGGATCAAATGAAAAGTTAACCCATATATTTGTTGGACAATTTCCTATCATAGAGAGAGTTGGGAAGATGGCTTACTGAGTAAGGCTACCACATAGGCTCGCAGGAGTGCATGATGTTTTCCATGTTTCACACTTGCGAAAGTGCTTACAAGACTTGACGAATTTGGAAAGGCTAGTCAATTGGAGGAGGTGGAGGTAGAAAGGGAAGCTTCTGTTTGGCATATCCCCACGAAAATTGTTAGGAGAGACACCACACGACTAAGGAATAATAAGGTTCCATTGGTGAAGGTGCAATGGGGAGATGATGTTGCTGACGCCATTTGGGAAGCAGAAGAGAATATTCGTACTTCATATCCTCATCTTTTTGATAGTAAGTTTTAGAATTCCTTTTTCCATCTTTAGATTTGAATAGGTTCTTTCCTTTATTATCCTTTGGGAGGTAGAACTTAGGATTTAACCTATGGATGGTAGGATTTAATGCAAACATGTTAATATAACATGTTATGAATGATGTATGCTAATGGTTGCAAGTGTTTGCTAGTGGATGCTAATAGATGCATATAGGTACACTAGGCACTATTATTCTTTAAGGATCGACCTAACTAGGACACTAAAGCATATGCATAGGGATGTGTGTGCATTTTTATTTTATTTCCACGGGTGCAATAAATGTATGTTTACCACATGATTGTTGCATTTGGATGACGTTTGTAGCGCGCATATGGAATTATCGGTTATCATTAGGAAATTTTTGCATTCATTTGTATACATGGAACGAACATGATTGCATAAAGGAGGTCAACTGAATCAGTGGACCAACTAATCCTTGCATTAGTTAGGGACATTTACACTACACTAATTACATAAGTATCATAAAGTTGCATTAGAAAACTTAAGGTTGGATGAATGGCTGATGATTGAGTAGTTGGTTGTAGAATTGGATGAAAGCATTTAGTACATCCTTTTATCCTTAGAGATTTTGGGAACGAAATCCCTTAAGGATGGAAGAACGTAACAACTCAAAATTTAACCCGTAATAATTAATTCGTTAATTAACTAAATAATAAAATAACCTTGTGAAATTATCAGAATTGAGCCACGGGAACCACACCATTGTTTCTGAGGTAATTTTCCAGTCAATTTCCATATATAGAACTTCAGAATCCTAGCTAATATGACTGAGTTATTAAGCGATATATATACATACATATAACCAAGGCGGTCGACTGCCCGGTCGACCTGCCTCTGTTTTTTATGAATGAATGTTCGTTTGAACATTCCAGAGCCTATTTGTTACGTGTTGTGCATTCTTTATTTTAATCCAGATTCCTATTCAGCCTATGACGTGGTTGCATTCTATTCAATCCTCAAATCCAATGGTCCGAGATCAACTTCTACCCTTATAAATAGACCCTTAGACCTAACACTTTTTCTTATTCTAGGTTTTCTTTAATTGGTTAACCTTTCTAAGAAGGATCCTGAATGCAATAATTTTTCCAAAGGAGAAAATCGTTATAAATTAAATTATTTTACATCACCAAGTGGATCCGGGAAGACCACAGGAAGAGCTTAGGACCGGAGGTGAGTGATTGTAATTATTTTAAGATTTCTTTAAGTAATTTAAAATAATAGGGTTTCCAATAGTTGTTGTTTTACTACAATTTTTGGAATAACCTTTTTCAGTAGTTTATTTATAGTTTTAAGAACCACTTTTAGCTATTCTTTTAAGTAATTTTAGTTTATTTCTGTTAATTGTAGCTTTCCATTTATTTACAGTTTATTTACAGTATTTTAGTTTATTTATTTTTATTTATACGTTATTTACATCTTCTTTCTACGCTTTGGATTTTCTTCTATTTTCATTTTTCTTTTATTCCCCCTTCTTCTTCGCGTATGGATTAGAATTGGATTAACGTGAATATGGATTAAACTATAATAAAACCGAGATAATGGAATATAAGATGTAAATTTCAAAGGCTGTAATATAAATGGAATTGGACTGAAATTACGCCTAATTATGATGTTAGTTGGATTGAATTAAAAAGATTGGCCTAGTTATAACATAGAATTATAACTAAAAAGAGTGAAAGATGAAAGAAGCTTATTTTCACACTTAGACCTTAGGTTAAGTAATAAGCATGATTATAACCAAGGTTAGAATTGTTAGTCCCTGAGATGATGGTTTTGATGACAAAAACATTAGAATAAGATTATAAAATAAATACTAACATTATAGTTTACATATATATGTATATGCAGGATTTAACCATGTAGGTATCAAGAATGAAGACTGTACGGTATAAAGATTCAAGACTGAAGATATCAAGACTGAAGGCTCATGAGTATCAAAATTATCAAGAGTTCAAGATTTCTATAATAAGTAATTTAATTAGGAATTTTGTTAAAACTCCTAGAAAAGCACTGGCATCTTAAAACTCAAATTATTCGTGGAATGGAATCCTCTTCAAGCCCGTTAAAGGGATGGAACCCTAAGTAGGATGGAACCTACGAAAAATCTAGTGGAACATTGTTTTGTATATACTAATTTTTATTCAAATGTTTACAAAATTATATCTTGTTTTCAAAATGATTTCAAAATCTTCCTTTTAAAAGAATCAAAAACATCTATCCTAGTTTTAAATACTTTTAGCCTCAAAAGGATCTTTATCTTCAAAATCAAATTATCCTTGGTTTTAAACCATCTTTTAATTATAATATATTTAACTTTTAACATTCATACTTAGATTTAAATATATAGTAAAATTTTATATAAACCAAAATATTATTATCTATACTTATTTATGTATTTTAACTATAGTTAAGTGTATTTATAAAGTTTAAAAATAGTTTTAATACATGATAGAAGTTATTTTCAAAGAAAAATAAATTACCAAAAATACCATAGGCCTGTCGACAACCCCAATATACCCTTATCGATAAGGTAGCAGTTTATTTTAAAATTTTGAATTTCAAAGGAAGTGTCTATTCGTCATATCCATCACGAATGGACATGGCTGTTGTTATACTATAAATAGGGACAGTTCTAAATGAATTTATATACATATTTTCTCTGATTTCACTCCTCTTCTTCTTCCACATTTCTTTATATACATTTTTACCATTACTCTGCCGAAATCACCATTGAATCTAACTAGATCATCTCCGGTTTGATTCTCTATCACTATCTCAACAAGATCTCTGTGCTATTCAGAATTATAGGCTTCTTTGTAATAAACTGAGTGAGAAAAGGTGTGATTGTAGCCTATGAAATCAATAAAGCGAGAAAAGGTGTGATTGTAGCATGTGAAATCAGTTGGGTGAACTTGTTGCCCGTAAAATCAAGTATCTCTACCCAAAGGATTGTGAATCTGGAGTGGTGTACCTTGTGGCCTTGAAATCGAGGGTGTAATTGTCAAAATTGATTTTAAAAGAAAATCCGTACTTGTGTGCGGGACTGGATGTATGGTAACTCCGAACCAGTATATAATCCAGCATGTTCTTTCCTTTATTGCTTTTGCTTTATTTCTGCATCTGTGTTTGATTCTATGATCATATCTGTGTCTGAATATTGCATAAATTTGTGTTCAAATTAATATAAACTCAAAAATATTTAGTAGTTCCTTAAAACACTATTTACCTCTCTCTAGTGTTAATTCTAGCCTTAAGATCCATAATCCGCATTCTCACATTTGGTATCAGAGCAAGGTTTTCAATGTTTCATAATCTGAATTTTGAAATTTTTTCAAAATAGCTACCAACACCGGTACTGTTAATACTACCAACACCGGTTCAATTATCCCTGTCACTAGTTCATTTACAGAAGGTTAGTCTACTGTCAGACCACCACTTTTTAATGGTAGTAACTATGTATATTGGGCATGTACGATGAAAATATATTTACAATCTGTAGGACTAGACACTTGGAATATCACACAAACTGAATATTTTGAACCTACAATTGATTTTGCAAAATGGACTACTGAGAAAAAGACTGTTGCAAAAAACAACTCTAAAGCTATGAATATTTTGTTTTGTTCACTTGATAGGAATGAATTTAATAGAGTGTCAGCTTGTAAGTCTGCATATGAAATCTGGAAAACTTTGCAAGTTACTCATGAAGGAACAAGCAAAGTTAAACATACCAAAATTTCCATGCTCACAAAGCAGTTTCAATTATTTAAAATGAATTCTAATGAGTCTATTTCAGATATGTATAGTAGATTTCAGAATATTATGCATTCTCTAATATCCTTGGGAAAGGAATTTTCGAAAGAAGATCAAGTGAGAAAAATCTTAAATTCTCTTACTCCAGAATGGGATCAAAAGACACTTGCGATCGAAGAGGCAAATGACATCAGTACCTTAGAGATAGAAGATTTAATTGAAAATCTAATGTCGTTTGAAGTCCAAATGATTGAGAGAAGAGAAAGCAAAGCATCTGAAAAGAAATCAATGGCATTCAATGCATTGACCGATGGATCAGACTCAAACATCGATAATGATGAAGAGATAGCCTTTATGACCAAGAATTTTCGAAAATTCCTAAAATATAGAAAGATGAATAATCTCAAGAGAAGAATTTATAAGAACTCTGAAAATCAGAATGTAGTGTCAAACTATATCAAATGTTTCAACTGTGACGAGCCAGGCCATATTTAAAGAGACTGTCCTCATCCAGATAGGCAAAATCTTCCTATAAACAATGATTCCGCAAAGAAATGAAAACATGCATGTACTACTACTCTAGATGACTCAGACTCATCCTCAAGCGATGATGATCAGAAGATAGATAATTCAAACATGTGTTTCACGGCTGTTCACGACTCTGACGAATTCAGAGAAACGAAGTCAGAAAAAGGTACACATTCACAATACATTGGTTGAAATTGCATGCTTAGGATTGGATGCTTGATTGGTGGATTTTGAATTGGTGTGATGGTTGAATTTTAAAAAATTTATTTTTATTAT
Organism: Allium cepa; assembly: GCA_030765085.1. NCBI lineage: Eukaryota > Viridiplantae > Streptophyta > Magnoliopsida > Asparagales > Amaryllidaceae > Allium > Allium cepa. The sequence goes on from CM060939.1 coordinate 57,635,320, forward strand.
TTTTTACTATTTTTTTAATAGTATCATAATATTTTATGGAATATACCATAATTCTAGTAATATTCCACATATATAGACATTAAAATAATATATATATATATATTAGAATACTTAAGAGAAATAAATCATGAAAATTCAGAGACACCTGTCAATAAGGTCCCCACCATGTTGTTGACAAGGGTACAGAATTTTTTTTTTTTGAGTGAAACGGATGTGTAGGCGACACTACACAGCCGGTTATATAATATTAAAATATGTAGATAGTGCGATCAACAAGCTTGATCGCTGGCCAAAAAAAGTAAGGAGTTTCAAAACAGTCATAAAACCAGACAGCAATAACTGAAATATGAAAATAAGAACACAGTGCGCATACTAGAAGCTTATAAACAACAAGTAGTGATGGAGCGAGCTACGGGTGGCGTCCATGATGCCCACGGGTAGGAGAAGCGGTTGTGCTGCCAGCCGATTCAGTTGGTGAAGTACTAGGGCGCGGGAGCCTAAGCCTGAAGGGAGCTGAGTAGCTATAACCTGTAAAAGAAGAGTAGTAATAAATGATGCGCTTGCATGTACCTTCGAAGTGTGATTTGGGATGACTGAATACATGTGCGTTGCGCTCTACCCAAACACACCAACTGAATATAACCACGAGAGAATCCAAGAGCTTATTCGACGGGTTGGATTGCCAGAAATCAAAAAACGAGATGATTGATGGGACATAGCCAAGGAAATGTGCAGAAGTTGTAGCCTAGACCCTAAAAGAGAAGCCGCACTCAAAGAAGAGATGGTGTATACTCTCGATATCATATCACAGAAGACACAATGGGGGTTCGGTGCAATGTTGAGACGAAATAGCCTATCTCTACTATTGACTCGGCTATGGATAAGGCACCATTGAAAAAATAACATTCTGGGTTGGAGCTTACTCTTCTAGAGTCTGGAGAAATTGAAGAGGCGACCCGGGTTAATCAGATGCGCATAGCATGAGGCAACGGTAAAGCCAGCTGTGGGATTAGGGGCCCAAAGAATCTTGTCAGGTGATTGGGAGAGGTGAACGGATTGGAGGATGGAAACAGCCTGGTGAAGCTCAGCTAAGGTGGTGAGATCAAAATAGGAAGGTGGGATAATGAGGTTAGGGCCCAGGCCAATTAAATCGGAGATGGTAACTAGTCTGGTGTCAGAGTGGGAAAAAAGGTTAGGGAAGGTGGAGGAAAGGGGAAGCTGACCGTGCGAGATGTCCAACCAGAAGATGCAGTTAGCACCGTTGCCTATACTTACATAGAAGAGTGATTTAACTCTGGGAAGGGTGGAAAAGACCCCGGACAAGAATGGGGATGGTTTGAGGCTGGGATCGGCATGGAGGACGAGGTGTGGGTTATCGATAGTAAAGGTAAGAGATCCAAGATTTCCAAAGGAATGAATCGGGTGAGAGAAAACGCCAGAGCCATTTGGCAAGAAGCGCAAGGTTGAAGCAATATAGGTTAGTAATTCCAAGGCCACCATTGCTGGTTTGCAAGCAGGTGGTCCTCTAATTAACAAGTTTCTTAATTCTTCCATCATTCCAGAGAAAAGTACTTCTGATCGAGTCATTTCTTTTGATAACCCATGATGGGAGTTTGTAAAACGACATCCAATAAGAAGGGATGGCCGACAAGACCGACTTAACAAGAACTAGACGACCTGCAGCTGAAAGAGAGTGAGCTTTCCAGGAGAGAAGTCTATTTTCAATTCTAGTGATGAGGGGGAGCCAGTCAGCCTTATGAAGCTTGGTTGGATGGAGGGGGATACCCAGGTAGGAGATGGGAAATGCGCAATGCTACAGTTGAGGAGGTTGGAAAAAGTGCAGCCAAGGTGATTGGAGTTCCCAAGCATGATGATGGAGCTTTTACTGAAATTGATGGATAGGCCAGAAATGAGTTCGAATGAGTAAAGAGCTACTTTAAGGCAATGGATGTGATTGACGTTTGGGGTTGCAAAGAGGATAGTGTCGTCCGTAAAGTGGAGATTGGATATGGCTAGGTTTGAGTTGGGGAGCTTAATGCCTTCGAAGAGGTTATGGGAAGTAGCAAGTTTGATCATACGGTTAAAAACATCTGTAACAAGGACAAAGAGCAGGGGGAGAGCGGGTCACCTTGGCGCAGACCGCAAGTTGATTTTATTAAGCCTCCGGTGACTCCATTGATCGAGATAGTGGAATAGCTAGAACAAAGGATGTTTTGTATCCAGCTGCACCATTTTGAGGGGAAGCCCCTGTGTTCCAAGAGCTTCAAAATGAACTGCCAGTTAACGATATCGAATGCCTTTGAGAAGTCTAATTTGAGGAGGAGGCCTGGCGTAGAGGATTGGTGGCAGAAAGAAATGACCTCTTGAGTGGAGGCAACACAGTCCATAATATTTCGGCTGAGGATGAATGCTGATTTTTCCATTCCAATGAGGGGGGCTATGACAGTTTGAAGGCGATTGGCAAGAACTTTGGTTATGATTTTAAAAGTGGTGTTCAGAAGGCTAATGGGTCGGAATGAGGGAAGAGAAGTTGCTCCAGGGGTTTTGGAGAGGAGTATGATGTTGGCATAGTTGAGGCGAGCCACGGATGAAGGGTCAGCATGGAATTCCGAGCACATCTCAATAATATCAGACTTCACGGTTTCCCAGTAATGCTTGAAGAAAAGTGGGCCGAAGCCATCTGGGCCGGGGGCTTTATCGTCTGACATTTCGTTCAATGCAGCCCAAATCTCGGCCTCCATGAATGGTTGGTCAATAGGGATGAGGGAGAGGTCAGGGTAGAGAAGATTCCAGTCTATGAGAGGAGTTGGGGGATAGTCACAACCCATAATGTTGCGATAATAGGAGGTGAACAGGTTCAAGATGTCTAACTGATCAGTGAAAGTCGTGCCATTGTGGGATATTTCTGGAATAAAAGTGGATCCACGTCTGCAGTTAGCAAGGCGGTGAAAGAAAGCCGTATTTCTACCACCCTCGTCTATCCATTTCACCTTGGAGCGTTGTTTCCAACCAATTTCCTCTTGAAGTGTCAATCTGTCCAAAACCGCCTCCCGGTCGCAAAGACGGGCCCTATCCGACTCACAAAGAGGGCCAAGTTCTTACTTGATGTTAAGATCCAGAATTTTCTCCTGGATTATAGAAATGCGCGAGCGGAGGGAACCCCAAACCGCCTTGGCCCAAGGTTTAATAATCTTACGGAGGGATCTAAGTTTACAGACAACGCGAGCAGTGGCCGATGGAGTGGGGAGGGACTGGGACCAAATTAGTCTGATGAAATCATCGAATGATGGCTCAAGGAGCCAAAGACGCTCAAAGCGGAAGGGTCTAACGGTACAGGTGGAACGGCCAGTGTCGAGTAGGAGAGGGCAGTGGTCCGAGATGATTGTGGCCAGACCAGAGACTACTGAGAGCGGGTAAAAATCATCCCAGGCTGGATTGAAGAGAAAGCGGTCCAGTTTCGCCAACGAGGGAACAGATCTGCGATTTGGCCAGGTGAATAGGCGATTGCTGATGGGTGGGTCTATTAAGGAGCAGTTGTTGATGAAAGAGTTAAAGGATTCTGAGTCGTGTGATAAGTTACCTGAGTTACGTTCCTCAGAGGATCTGGTGGTGTTGAAATCTCCCCCAACCACCCAGAGGACATTAACGTGGGAGGCAAAATTAAGACAATTCGACCATAGAGCACTACAGTCGCGAGAATCAGATGGACCATAGATGTTTGAGAAAAAAAAGATCATTCCAGATTGCAAATGACGAAGGGCAACGTGTAAAGCCGATGGATGATATATAGTTTGACAGTGGGCCCATACGGATTCATCCCAAGCAGTCAAGATGCCTCCACTAGAGCCCACTGTTTGCACAAAAAATGGACAAACACCTCAAAGTCGTATGATTTAGTTGATTTTATGTTGTTCTTAGTAATTTGGGTGAGTTATGCAAATAAGTAAAAAACAGGGGCTAAATTGTAAAAAGACACGCAGATTTATAGTGGTTCGGCCAGAACGTGCCTACGTCCACTTTATATGTTATTCTCTCTTTTCTTTCAGATTACAAGTGCAAAGCTTTGTATACAAGTATATGAAAGTTGTTTGAAAGTTCCTTCCGTGCTTGAGCTCTCAAACTTATCTGCCATTGTTGTGCCCCTGCCCCTCTATTTATAGAGTGAGGCTGGGGGCAGGGGTCTTGGATGTATATAGCTGCTGGTGGGCCTGGGCTGATGCAATCTGGTCTGGCACATCTGGTTGGTTTGGTCGTAGCTGAGTGGAGTTTGATTCGGTTGTGAGTGAAGTGGCATTGGTTCGGTGACGCGTGGAGGGGGTTGGTTCGGCATGGGTTGGTGTGGCCATGGACCGGTGAAGCTTGGTCCGGTGGTATGCTGAGAGGCTTTGATTCGGTGTTGCCTTGGAGGAGGTTGGTTCGGCGTGGGTTGGCTCGGTGGTGAGTGTTGGTTCGGCAGGAGGTTGATTCGGTGGTGAGTGGTTCGAGTTGGTTCGGCATGGGGTTGATTCGGTGGTGGCTGCTTCGAGTTGGTTCGGCATGGGTTTGATTCGGTGGTGGATGCTTCGAGTTGGTTCACTTTGATTCGGTGGGTGGTAGATACGTACCTAACATTTGCCCCCCAAAGCAGGTCATATGTTTAACATATGTCGTGCTTTGTTTTAATGGGATAGTCTCGTTCGGTTTTAAGCGCCGAGCCATCTGGTCCGGTCGTTGATGGTTGCTTATAAATAGGGGCCCCGTGCCTTCGTTATTCCTTACCAACGGAGCCAAACATTTTGCCGAGTCAAACTCTCATCTTTGCCGAATCAAAGTGTTAGCCGAACCAGGTGAGACCCTTTGCCGCCGAATGAACTTCTGGACTGTTCTACCGAATGTACTCGGGACCTTGTGTACCGAATGAAGGCTTACTATTCATTTTACCTGATGAACCGAATGAGCCTGAGGGGTGAATGCCGGATGAGATAATGCGTTCGAATACCGAATGGAATTATCACCGGATGAGCTCGGGGAGTGTAGTGCCGAACGAACTCTCTCCTTGTTTTACCGAATGAACTGAAAGGCTTTCAATGCCGAATGGACTTTAATCTCAACCTTTGTGCCTTGAACTTGTTTGCTTGTATTTCCATATTCCTTGTTCTAACTCGCTTTTCTGGTATTTTCAGATAATGTCTCGCAAAGCAGAAACTCGACCAGGTAAACGGAAGTCCAGGGGCGAAGGAGAGTCCTCCTCCGTGCCCCCAGCCCAGCCAGGATCGGAACGTCATGGACCTGCCCCGTGGTCGCTAGTAGATGGGTATGGCCCCCAGGAGCTTCTGAACTCTCCGCCCGACTGCTTTACTAGCTCCCTCAGGGAGGAGCAGCTTGATGTCATCTCTCGCTCCTTTGGGATTGACAGGGCTCGTATGCTGTTGCCGGGAGACGGAGTGATGCCGTACAATCCCCCTGAAGGATATTTTGCGTACAGTAGGTACCACTGCATGTGTGGGGCCATTCCTCCCATTAATACCTGGATAGTCAGCTTCATCACTTATCTGAAGGTGGCTCCCTTCCAGCTTCAGCCCAATTCCTACGCAATCTTGGTGTGCTTATACATTATTTTCCAGAGAAGATATGGGCGCCCCCCTTCCAACGGGGAGATTCGGTATCTATATAACTTGAGGGGTTACAAGAAGGGGTCTCCGTATGTTAGTTTGGAAGCGGCCGTGCCCTTCAAACCGGTCTTGGACTTATACTCAAAGTTCACTATGTTTAAGAAAGAATGGTTTTTTATCAAGGACGATTCTGTCTCCTTCCGCCTCTTCACTTCTGGCTGTAAGTTGAACTTTATTTACAACTTCCTTCTTCCGACTGTAGTGCTTTTTCTGATATGCTTCTATTTCTTGCTAGCGACAGGTGGCTTTGCAGTCGTAGAGAGTGATTCCCTAGTCCAGATGGCTGTGGAAATAAAGGCCATTTCGGGACGGGACAGGTCGGCTTCTTTCCTGATCAGGAATGCTACTCTCCTGGAGCACAACTTAATCCTGCCACACCAGTCCGTGGTTAAGCAGAGAGATACGGCTGAGGAGAAGGCTGCCAAAGCCAAGGAAGGGGCCACGATGAAGAGTGGCAAGAGGGAACCTTTCACAAAGCCTCCCGTTGTTGGATGTAAGAAACTTAAGAAGTCTGATGGTCCCTCTCCTAGTACTTGTCCAATTGCCTCGGGAGAGGAAGATGTGGAGGAAGATAGAGGTGAGGGTGAAGGAGGAGATGGGCAGAGTGGTGGTGGCGTCGATGCCTTAACCTCTGGGCAAGCGGGAGAGATTCATGAGTGGACGGATGATGCTTTCCGTCAGGCTTTTGGGGAGTCGGAGGAAGGATCGACTTTGGTTGAGAAGGCAAAGGAGGTTGGTAAGGCTGGGACTGGCGCCGATTCATTCTCTAAGAGTTCTTCAGCTACGGCGACTCCAGTGATTCAAGGTGAACTTTTGACTTCTGCAGACTCCATTTACGATATGGACTTAGGAATATTTTATGGTTCGCTTCCGTTCTGGAATGAGATTCAGGACTTATTGCAGTATCCTACTCCTCCGCAGGGTTTGTATAATAGATGTGTCTTCTCACTCTTTTTAACTTGACATATTTCTCGAATTATGGACCATTATATGTTCGTAACACTTGGCTTTTATTCCAGGAGCAGGTAAGGCGACCAAGCCATCATATATTCGGCACCGCCTCGAACAGTATAAGCTACTCAAAGCTTCTGCCAAACCAAAGCTGCCAACTAGCCATTCTGGGGATGTAGTTAGATATCGCCCTCTTCTTGGAGTCATTGAGGAAGATATGCAAAAGAGGAAGAGGGGCCGATCTTCGTTTGAACCTTCTCCTGGCCCCCAGCCTCCAGTCCAGCCCATCCATGACATTACTGAAGAGGATACTGAGTTTATGCCTTCCCTCCATCCGTCCGAAAATCCAACCGTCACTCCGATAGACCGTCCTGGTTTGGATCGCAACCCCTTTGCCGGCCACCCGGATCTGGACCCGAGTTTTCAGGATATCTCTTTTGATGAGGTCACGGGTGAGCATCTTCTTCCCCGCAATCCCATGGTACGGGTGCTTGATGAGGCTAAGTCGTTAGACCTCGATTTGCTGACTACTCGGATTGTGACCATGGGGAATGAGGCCAAGGCAAGTATCGATCGGTTGGCTGAGGAAACCAAGAGGTTAATGGAGCATCATGCTCGACTGGCCAGGGCTGGGGAGGAAATCGGAAGTGCTAACATCCGATTGCGGCTACAGGTTTCTGATCAGGCCAAGCAGCTTGCCGATCAGGCTATCCAGATATCCCAGCATGAGGCGGCCACCCGACGACTAAAGAAAATCATGGAGGAGGCTAGCAAGGCTGAGTTGCGAAAGGTGGAGGCCGCCTGCAAGGAGTGGATTGACATAGCCATTGCTACGGTGGACTAGGTTCGGAGGGCGGATCTCGACCAAGTAGAGGAGTTATCTGGGAGGCTTGAGGCCGCAGAGCTCACTCAGGCCAGGCTAAAGGAAGAGATGGAGGAAATGAGGAGGTCTCTCCAGGCCGACCACTTGAGATATCGATCGGAGAGGGATGTTGCCGTCGCCAAGTTGTTGTCCTCCGAGGCCTGGGTGAGGGAGTTTGAGGAGAATGAGGGGATGATGGATGAGATGTTGTAGGATATGTACTTCCGTACCTGAAAGCAGGGTAATCTATCCTGGATGGATGACTATCCCCGGGTCATGGCTAGGATATATCTCCGGGCTTTGGAGGAGGCCAAGGCCGATGCGGATAAGGAAGGTGGAGCGGCATTCAGGATGGACATGGTAACCGCCCAGTTCTCAAAGGAGGAGAAGGTAGCGGTGAAGGAGGGGATGCGGCTACTTGCTGCGGAGGAAGCCGGTGTGCAGTTGGGGGATGAGGACCAAGAAGCGGGTGCTGGTGAGTTCTCTCTATTTTAGTTTTTCATGACTTGATCGTCCGTTGTTGGTTTAATGGATTCCTCTTCTGAATTGGACAGGTGGGACTTCTGATAAGCATGCTGGGAGCTCCGACCCTGCAGCTAAGTAGGCTTGGAGAGCTGGTAGGATGAGGATGAGGTGCGGACGCAGCTGGTTCCTTATTCGGATTCGGTCATCTTTTGATTTCCTTTTATCGTTGTTTATGTTAGTCCAAAACATTGATGTGACTGTAATAATATTGTTTATGATGAATGACTTTATGTAATTTCATAACATAAGCTGATTCTTTATGTTGGAATGTTATCGCTATTTTGTTGTGCTGTGTAAGTGATGTAACTATGCATGTTACTAGTGGCCTGACTGTGCCTGATGCCAAGTTTTTTGCTTAAAGCGTAATTTTCTCATTTTGCAACGTAAATGTGATGTGTGAATATGAACTGCAGCTATGCATTAATGTATAAAAGTAGAAGGTACCGCCCTTCATGTTTCGGCTGTGGACGGCAACTTCGTGCGCCCTGTAAGACTAAGCACGGAATGCTGTTGAGTGTCTCGTCATCCGATTGTAAGTTTCTGTTCCCATTAGCGAGCGTTCCCTATTTCATGTCCTGTACTTTCAAGCACCGTTACGGAGAATAGGAGAAAAGTTTTAAATGAAATGGAAATATAGGAAAAGTAAAACTTCCAGTCACGGAAGGCCGTCGATGTGCTTAAGTTCATGGCAGACGGGTTTTGTAGTCACTTTCCCTAGCTGTGGGTCTTGGAGACATTTGTCACCCATCTTACGCCTCTGCGGGGAGTTTTCTTTTATACCACAGCCGCACTTAAGACACATCGGAGCCGATCGCGCACAGTAACTATCCGGGCCATTATGGCCCGTAATCGCGGGTATTATTCGATTTACTGTGGCCGGCTAGCGTGGGGGCCGATCGTCAACTGTGAACTGCCCCTGGCTGACCACACCTTATGTTGGGGCTTATGATCGGTTCACAGTTGCCGGCGAGCCGAATCGCTGTAATGAGCTGCCATGGCATAATCGGCCTTCTCGGTGGCTTATACTCGGCTTATTACAGTCGGCTTTAAGGGCCGAGGCAAACAATGAGTTAACTCGCGGTAGAGGGATACCGGAGCAAAGTGTCTCATTGGCGAGGGCATAGGATCGTAGCGTACCTGTTAGATTTTGTCCAGGTGGAGTTGTGTTGTGAAGCTCTGAATTGAAATGTCATCTGCAAAGGATTTTGTTCAACAGCAAAGGATAAAGCTTAACAAGTAGCCAAGATATAAAGGAAAAAGTTAACAAGAGTCAAGTTTTTTAAAGTGGTTCGGCACGAAAATGCCTACGTCCACTGATTCTCTTTGTTAATTCACTTCATATGGGCAGTACAAGTTAAGAAAAGTATTGACGGAGGTGTTGGATGTTCCATGCCTTCTGGAACACCTCTCCGTCCACTGTTGACAAAGTATAAGCTCCGTTGTGGAGATCTTTATGAATTACATATGGTCCGTCCCAGATGGGGTCCAGTGCCCCGGGGCGCGGAAAGATTCGCTTGAGGACAAGATCTCCTTCTTGTAAGCTGCGATGCTTGACTTTGGAGTTGTACTGGGCTGCCACTTTTTGTTTGTGGGCTGCTACTTTGAGTGTTGCATCGTTTCTCCTTTCCTCAATCAGATCCAAAGACATGAGGAGGAGTTCTTCGTTTTCTTCTGAATTGTAGTGAATCCTACGGTGGGAAGGCAAAATGGTCTCAACTGGGAGCATTGCCTCCGATCCGTATGCCAAAGAGAACGGAGTATGCCCTGTTGATGTTCTGAAAGATGTGCGGTAGGCCCAAAGTGCCGTAGGAAGTTGATCCACCCAAGCGCCCTTTGACTTTTCAAGTTTCTTCTTGATCAGTGTTTTGAGAATTTTGTTGACAGCTTCGACTTGGCCGTTTGTCTGGGGATAAGCCACGGATGAGAAGTTTTTATGAATTCCGTGCTCTTGGCAACAGTCGGCAAATTCCTCGCTGTCAAATTGAAACCCGTTGTCTGATATGATTCTGAGTGGAACCCCGTACCTGCACAGAACGTTTTTGATCAAGAAGTTGATAACTTTAGTTGAAGATATTTTATTCAGAGGCTCCGCTTCCACCCATTTGGTGAAATAGTCAACTGCCACTATAGCATGTCTGGCACCGCCTCGGCCCATCGGCAATTCGCCAACTAAGTCAATTCCCTATATTGCGAAGGGCCAAGGGCTGGTCATCTGAGTAATTTCATTGGTTGGTAGTCGAGGAATCTTAGCAAATTTCTGACATCTTTCGCATCTTCTGACGAAGTCTAAGGCATCCTTGTTTAAAGTGGGCCAGAAATACCCATATCGGAGTATCTTTTTTGCTAGGGTCTGCCCTCCGGTGTGGTCTCCACAACTTCCTTGATGGATATTGGATAGAATTTGCTTGGCTTCTCTTCCAACAACGCATCTCAATAAGGGGTTAGAGAAGCCGTGCCGATAGAGGATGCCTTCTTGTATTATGTAGCGGGAAGCTTTCCTTAGAATTTTCTTAATTTCATTTCGCCCGTCGGGTAGGGTGCCGTTTTGTAAGTATTCTCGGATAGGGGTCATCCATGTTTCTTCTTCGGTTGCAGCTATCAGATTTACTTGCTCGAAACTCGGGGTTAGTAGCCTTGAGACAGTTATCGCTCCAGAAGTGGTATCATCTCCCATGCTAGCTTGCTTTGCCAGCTTGTCGGCCTCTTGATTTTCTTCTCGAGGAATGTGTTTGATCGAGTAGTGATCCAGTTGATTGAGCAGCCGCTTGGTCCTTTTCAGATATGCCGTGAGCCGCTCTCCTCGAGTCTGGAACTCTCCTAGTATTTGATTTACGATGAGTTACGAATCACTGTGAAGACATAAGGAACTGACTCCGATCTCCAGGGCGAGCTCTAATCCGGCTATTACTGCTTCATATTCGGCATCATTGTTGGTGGCAGCGAATTCCAACCTTAGTGCATAACGCAGCTTTCTTCCCCTGGGAGTGATGATCACAACGCCTGCCCCCAAGCCTTATTCGTTTGACGCTCCATCTACGAAGAAATTCCACTTGATATCTTCTGCTATTTCAGATTGGTCCTTACCTTCGTTAGTAGTGAATTCGGCAATGAAATCAGCTATGGCCTGCCCCTTAATAGCGGTGCGAGGATGGTAAGTGATATCATATTGACTTAGTTCGATGCACCACTTAAGTAATCGCCCAGAAGTGTCGGGGCGATGGAGTACTTGCCTTAGCGGTTGATCGGTTAAAACTCTGATGGAATGAGACTGGAAATAGTGTCGCAGTTTCCGTGACGTGATGAGCAAACAGTATGCTAGCTTTTCAAGTTTAGGGTATCTGGCTTCTGCCCCTGTGAATCTCTTGCTTACAAAGTATACGGGTCGCTGCGCGCGGTTGTCTTCTCTCACCAAAGCGGCGCTTAAAGCGTGGGATGATACAGCAAGGTATAGGTATAGTTCCTCGCCTTCATTCGGAGTTGAAAGTACTGGTGGCCATTGGAGGTGCTCGATTAGGTTAAGGAAAGCTGCTGAACATTCGTCGGTCCACTCGAATTTTCCTTTGTCTCTCTTCAGGCCTTCAAAGAAGGGAATGCATTTGTCAGTTGCTTTAGAGATGAATCGGCTTAGGGTGGCCACCTTCCCGTTTAGGCTTTGCATTTCTTTCCGAGTGGATGGTATCTTGACATCTTGCAAGGATCGGACTTATTCGGGGTTTGCTTCGATCCCTCTGGCATGGACGATGAATCCCAAGAACTTTCCTGATGACACTCCGAAGGAGCACTTTAGAGGATTCAGCTTCATTCCATATTGGCGGAGTACTTGGAACATCTCGTCCAGGTGGCTTACATGATCGTTGGCTTTTCTTGATTTAACCAGCATGTCATCCGCATAGACCTCCATAGTTCGTCCTATCATCTCTGAAAACATCTTGTTGACGAGGCGCTGATAAGTAGCTCCAGCGTTTTTAAGTCCAAATGGCATTACCTTGTAGCAGTACAATCCTCGGTCAGTGATGAAGCTAGTGTGGTCTTGATCGGGGGCATGCATATGGATCTGGTTATATCCTGAGTATGCGTCCATAAAGGATAAGAGTTTGTGTCCGGCAGTGCTGTCCACGAGTTGGTCGATTTGGGGGAGTGGGAAGCAGTCTTTCGGGCAAGCGTCATTTAAGTTGGAGAAATCGATACATGTTCGCCACTTCCCATTAGCTTTCTTTACCAGTACCGGGTTGGCAATCCATTCCGGGTAGATGGCTTCACGTATGAAGTCATTGGCAAGTAAGTTCTTTACTTCTTCCTCGAGGGCTGCTGATCGTTCTGCCCCCATACTTCTCTTTTTCTGTTTCACTGGTGTCTTGGTAGGGTCGATGTTCAATGCATGGCATGCTATATCCGGGGAGATTCCAGTCATGTCAGCATGCGTCCACGCAAATACATCTAGGTTGTGGCGGAGAAAATCAATGAGTTGATCCTTTAATTCTGCCTTTAACTGAGATCCGATTTTCAATAGTTTACTTGAGTCGTGTTTGTCTATAGATACAAACTCCATAGCCTCTGCAGGCTCGGAGGTAGCCTCCTCCTCTCCGTCCCTGGGATCTAGTTCGTTGAAGGGATCACTTGTATATCGAAGAGGAGGGGCTTTCTTTAGTTGCTATGCTTCCAAGCTTTTCATGCAGAGAATAGTCTCTGCATTTTTCCCTTTATCTCTCCTGCGATTATTGCGAAGTTCGGTTATATAGCAGTCCCGAGCGGCGTCTTGATCCCCTTCTACTTCTTCCACTCCATTATTCGTTGGGAACTTCATTTTCAGGCACCATGGGGCAAGGACAATTTGGAAGTCGGACAAGGCTGGTCTTCCTAAAAAGGCATTGTAGGCCGAGTGGTTGTCTATTAGCACGAATGTTTTTTTCCGAACGGCAGAGCGGGGATGACTTCCCAATTCAACAAAGAGATCCTGTTGTCCGAGGGGCATCTTTGCTTCTCTAGTGAAACCGTGTAGCGGTTTGTTGCAGGGAGACACATCCTTCATTGACAGCTTCATTTTGTCGAAAGCATGCTTGAACAGAATATTCACTGAGCTTCCAGTGTCTACTAGGATTCGAAAAACTTCAGCCGGGCCGAACCAGGCAGAGATGACCATTGGATCCATGTGAGGGTATTGCCTTCCTTTTAGGTCGTGCCCACTGAATGTGATGTCATTATTTTCCTTTCGCTTCGGGTGGCGTTCTTCCATAACAGAATTAACGCAGTCTCCCTCGCTTCTGAGTGAGTTTCCATATCTTTCCATTTCTGCCCAGCTCTTGTCAGCGATGTGTGGCCCCCCAGATATTGTATGAACCACTATCTTCTCTTGGCTGGAACCGCTGGTGTTGCGGTTTCCTCCGCCTGTTTCTGGGTGGAGCTGCCCTGGGTTTTCCTTGGCGGGAGCTGGAGTCCTGTCCTGGCCCTTTACATAGCGTTCCAGCCTCTTTCTCCTGATGTGTTCTTCAATTAGGTCTCAGAGATGGCGGTATTCATTGGTATCGTGCCCACGAGACTCGTGGAAACGGTAGAATTTTCCGGACTGGATTGCGTGATCTGACTCTTTCTTGTACGGGGTGCGCTTGTATGTAAGCTCGCCCTAGGTGGCCAGGAAGATGTTCTCAACTGTTTCATTCAAGGGAGTGTAAGCGTCAAATCTCGGTCCTGGTCGGTACAAGCGCTTTTCTCCCTTCTTGCCCCCTGCATTGTCTCTGGAATCGTTTCTCCGAATGTCCTTCGCTGCGGCGGGGGCGTTTCCATGAGCCGTCTTAGCCTGTGGTCCTGTCTGTCTTTCAGTGGCAGCCTCTTCGAGTCTCATGTACTTCCCAGCTTCATGGAAGAAATCAGGCAAGGTAGCTGGTTTTTCTTTAGTTAGTTTTCTAGCAAACTTGGTATCTGGGTGCACACCACTACAGAGGGCCATTAGGGTGAGTTTCTCATCGGCATCTTGGACTGCGGCCGCTGCGGCGTTGAACCGGGTTAGATATTGTTGCAGTGTCTCTCCGGATTTCTGTTTGACAGTAGATAGAGAATAAGCATCCTTGGGTTGTTCCTCATGAATGCGGAACTGGCTAATGAACTTTTCTTTCAACATCTCCCATGAGCTAATAGATCCTTGGGGTAGATGGCAGAATCAGGAGGTAGCTAGGTCTGCTAGGAATAGCGGAAAGCATTTACACAACACTCCTTCCGTTGCTCCGCTCATGAGCATATGCTGTGTATATCTCTGCAAGTGTACAACGGGGTCGGAAGTTCCCTTGTACGGTTCCATCGTCGGCATTTTCCATTCTCGAGGGGTGATGGCGGTTTCGATGTCGCGGGTGAAAGGGCTGGTTACCCTAGCGCCTATCCCTCGATCCCTTTGCTCCCGTCGGACGCATTCCCTGAATAATCGTGCCATTCTTTCATCAGAATTTGGAGCGGATAAAAATGAGCTCGGTTCTTCCCTGCGGGATCGATCTCGTCCGGATGACCTGTAGGGATGGTATAGTCTATTACTTCTGACGTTATCCAGTGGCTGTCTTTGGCTGCTCGGATGCATGCTAGGACTAGCTACAGTTGGCCCCTGCCTTGATCTTCCCCTGTGGGGTTCTGTTTCGAGCATTTCCATGGGGTTTACTTCGGGCTGGGTTCTAGCTCGGCTCCGTTCAGCGGGGTTTCTATGATTAGGTGGCATGACTGGCTCAGCTACATCCGACCCTCGCCTGGTGCCTCCCCCATTGGGTTCGGTTCCAAGCGCTTCCTCGAGTCGGAGTTCGGGCAGAGTCCGGGCGCGGCCCCTATCATTGTTGTTCCTGTTGATAGCTTCTTCGAAGAGGGAAGACCTTTGTTGTCTCCGAGATCCTCCAGATTGAGACTCACCCGATGATTCAGTGTTGCGGTTGGATTCTTCGGCATCCCTCAAGCGTGACATGAGTTGGTTCACCAAAGTTTCTTGTTGGGATGCGAAGCGGTTAGTCACTTCAACCACAACTCTGTCTAGGTCTGCCCTAGTGATTGCTGCCGGTTGTTCCACGGCAGGGGCTGTCGGAATTGCCTGATCTACATTTGGCACTGCTGTCGTAGTGGGATGGTTTTCTTGATCTGGATCCGCTGGATCTGGAGCGCTGCTGGTTGCAACGTTCTTTCCCTTGTTGACGTCTTTTCTCGGCCTGGAAGTCATGTTTCCTAGGCAATGAAGGGTGCTATTGGGATAGAAGGTTGAATGAGGGAAGCTGAAGCTTCGAGTTCCAAGTTCTCAGTGAAAGCACCAAAAATGTTTGCACAAAAAATGGACAAACACCTCAAAGTCGTATGATTTAGTTGATTTTATGTTGTTCTTAGTAATTTGGGTGAGTTATGCAAATAAGTAAAAAAACAGGGGCTAAATAGTAAAAAGACACGCAGATTTATAGTGGTTCGGCCAGAACGTGCCTACGTCCACTTTATATGTTATTCTCTCTTTTCTTTCAGATTACAAGTACAAAGCTTTGTATACAAGTATATGAAAGTTGTTTGAAAGTTCCTTCCGTGCTTGAGCTCTCAAACTTGTCTGCCATTGTTGTGCCCCTGCCCCTCTATTTATAGAGTGAGGCTGGGGGCAGGGGTCTTGGATGTATATAGCTGCTGGTGGGCCTGGGCTGATGCAATCTGGTCTGGCACATCTGGTTGGTTTGGTCGTAGCTGAGTGGAGTTTGATTCGGTTGTGAGTGAAGTGGCATTGGTTCGGTGACGCGTGGAGGGGGTTGGTTCGGCATGGGTTGGTGTGGCCTTGGACCGGTGGTATGCTGAGAGGCTTTGGTTCGGTGTTGTCTTGGAGGAGGTTGGTTCGACGTGGGTTGGCTCGATGGTGAGTGTTGGTTCGGCAGGAGGTTGATTCGGTGGTGAGTGGTTCGAGTTGGTTCGGTATGGGGTTGATTCGGTGGTGGCTGCTTCGAGTTGGTTCGGCATGGGTTTGATTCGGTGGTGGCTGCTTCGAGTTGGTTCGCTTTGATTCGGTGGGTGGTAGATACGTACCCAACATTTGCCCCCCAAAGAAGGTCATATGTTTAACATATGTCATGCATTTTTTTAATGGGATAGTCTCATTCGGTTTTAAGCGCCGAGCCATCTGGTCCGGTCGTTGATGGTTGCTTATAAATAGGGGCCCCGTGCCTTCGTTATTCCTTACCAACTGAGCCAAACATTTTGCCGAGTCAAACTCTCATCTTTGCCGATTCAAAGTGTTTGCCGAACCAGGTGAGACCCTTTGCCGTCGAATGAACTTCTGGACTGTTCTACCGAATGTGCTCGGGACCTTGTGTACCGAATGAAGGCTTACTATTCATTTTACCGGATGAACCGAATGAGCCTGAGGGTTGAATGCCGAATGAGATAATGCGTTCGAATACCGAATGGAATTATCACCGGATGAGCTCGGGGAGTGTAGTGCCGAACGAACTCTCTCCTTGTTTTACCGAATGAACTGAAAGGCTTTCAATGCCGAATGGACTTTAATCTCAACCTTTGTGCCTTGAACTTGTTTGCATGTATTTCCATATTCCTTGTTCTAACTCGTTTTTCTGGTATTTGCAGATAATGTGTCGCAAAGCAGAAACTCGATCAGATAAACGGAAGTCCAGGGGCGAAGGAGAGTCCTCCTCCGTGCCCCCAGCCCAGCCAGGATCGGAACGTCATGGACCTGCCCCAAGGTCGCTAGTAGATGGGTATGGCCCCCAGGAGCTTCTGAACTCTCCGCCCGACTGCTTTCCTAGCTCCCTCAGGGAGGAGCAGCTTGATGTCATCTCTCACTCCTTTGGGATTGACAGGGCTCGTATGCTGTTGCCGGGAGACGGAGTGATGCCGTACAATCCCCCTGAAGGATATTTTGCGTATAGTAGGTACCACTGCATGTGTGGGGCCATTCCTCCCATTAATACCTGGATAGTCAGCTTCATCACTTATCTGAAGGTGGCACCCTTCCAGCTTCAGCCCAATTCCTACGCCATCTTGGTGTGCTTATACATTATTTTCCAGAGAAGGTATGGGCGCCCCCCTTCCAACCGGGAGATTCGATATCTATATAACTTGAGGGGTTACAAGAAGGGGTCTCCGTATGTTAGTTTGGAAGCGGTCGTGCCCTTCAAACCGGTCTTGGACTTATACTCAAAGTTCACTATGTTTAAGAAAGAATGGTTTTTTATCAAGTACGATTCTGTCTCCTTCGGCCTCTTCACTTCTGGCTGTAAGTTGAACTTTATTTACAACTTCCTTGTTCCGACTGCAGTGCTTTTTCTGATATGCTTCTATTTCTTGCTAGCGACCGGTGGCTTTGCAGTCGTAGAGAGTGACTCCCTGGTCCAGATGGCTACGGAAATAAAGGCCATTTCGGGACGGGACAGGTCGGCTTCTTTCCTGATCAGGAATGCTACTCTCTTGAAGCACAACTTGATCCTGCCACACCAGTCCGTGGTTAAGCAGAGAGATACGGCTGAGGAGAAGGCTGCCAAAGCCAAGGAAAGGGCCACGGTGAAGAGTGGCAAGAGGGAACCTTTCACAAAGCCTCCCGTTGTTGGAGGTAAGAAACTTAAGAAGTCTGATGGTCCCTCTCCTAGCACTTGTCCAATTGCCCCGGGAGAGGAAGATGTGGAGGAAGATAGAGGTGAGGGTGAAGGAGGAGATGGACAGAGTGGTGGTGGCATCGATGCCTTAACCTCTGGGCAAGCGGGAGAGATTCATGAGTGGACGGATGATGCTTTCCGTCAGGCTTTTGGGGAGTCGGAGGAAGGATCGGCTTTGGTTGAGAAGGCAAAGGAGGTTGACAAGGCTGGGGCTGGCGCCGATTCATTCTCTAAGAGTTCTTCAGCTACGGCGACTCCAGTGATTCAAGGTGAACTTTTGACTTCTGCAGACTCCATTTACGATATGGACTTAGGAATATTTTATGGTTCGCTTCCGTCCTGGAATGAGATTCAGGACTTATTGCAGTATCCTACTCCTCCGCAGGGTTTGTATAATAGATGTGTCTTCTCACTCTTTTTATCTTGACATATTTCTCGAATTATGGACCATTGTATGTTCGTAACACTTGGCTTTTATTCCAGGAGCAGGTAAGACGACCAAGTCATCAGATATTCGGCACTGCCTCGAACAGTATAAGCTACTCAAAGATTCTGCCAAACCAAAGCTGCCAACTAGCCGTTCTGGGGATGTAGTTAGATATCGCCCTCTTCTTGGAGTCATTGAGGAAGATATGCAAAAGAGGAAGAGGGGCCGATCTTCGTTTGAACCTTCTCCTGGCCCCCAGCCTCCAGTCCAGCCCATCCATAACATTACTGAAGAGGATACTAAGTTTATGCCTTCCCCCCATCCGTCCGAAAATCCAACCGTCACTCCGATAGACCGTCCTGGTTTGGATCGCAACCCCTTTGCCGGCCACCCAGCTCTGGACCCGAGTTTTCAGGATATCTCTTTTGACGAGGTCACGGGTGAGCATCTTCTTCCCCGCAATCCCATGGTACGGGCGCTTGATGAGGCTAAGTCGTTAGACCTCGATTTGCTGACTACTAGGATTGTGACCATGGGGAATGAGACCAAGGCAAGTATCGATCGGGTGGCTGAGGAAACCAAAAGGTTAATGGAGCATCATGCTCGACTGGCCAGGGCTGGGGAGGAAATCGGAAGTGCTAACATCCGATTATGGCTACAGGTTTCTGATCAGGCCAAGTAGCTTGCCGATCAGGCTATCCAGATATCCCAGCATGAGGCGGCCACCCGACGACTAAAGAAAATCATGAAGGAGGCTAGCAAGGATGAGTTGCGAAAGGTGGAGGCCGCCTGCAAGGAGCGGATTGACATAGCCATTGCTACGGTGGACGAGGTTCGGAGGGCGGATCTCGAGCAAGTAGAGGAGTTATCTGGGAGGCTTGAGGCCGCAGAGCTTGCTCAGGCCAGGCTAAAGGAAGAGATGGAGGAAATGAGGAGGTCTCTCCAAGCCGACCGCTTGAGATATCGATCGGAGAGGGATATTGCCGTTGCCAAATTGTTGTCCTCCGGGGCCTGGATGAGGGAGTTTGAGGAGAATGAGGGGATGATGGATGAGATGTTGCAGGATATGTACTTCCGTACCTGGAAGCAGGGTAGTCTATCCTGGATGGATGACTATCCCTGGGTCATGGCTAGGATATATCTCCGCGCTTTGGAGGAGGCCAAGGCCGATGCGGATAAGGAAGGTGGAGCGGCATTCAGGATGGACATAGTAACCGCCCAGTTCTCAAAGGAGGAGAAGGTAGCGGTGAAGGAGGGGATGCGGCTACTTGCTGCGGAGGAAGCCGGTGTGCAGTTGGGGGATGAGGACCAAGAAGCGGGTGCTGGTGAGTTCTCCCTATTTTAGTTTTTCATGACTTGATCGTCCGTTGTTGGTTTAATGGATTCCTCTTCTGAATTGGACATGTGGGACTTATGATAAGCATGCTGGGAGCTCCGACCCTGCGGCTACGTAGGCTTGGAGAGCTGGTAGGATGAGGGTGAGGTGCGGACGCAGCTGGTTCCTTGTCCGGATTCGGTCAGCTTTTGATTTCCTTTTATCGCTGTTTATGTTAGTCCAAAACATTGATGTGACTGTAATAATATTGTTTATGATGAATGACTTTATGTAATTTCATAACATAAGCTGATTACTTTATGTTGGAATGTTATCACTATTTTGTTGTGCTGTGTAAGTGATGTAACTATGCATGTTACTAGTGGCCTGACTGTGCCTGATGCCAAGTTTTTTGCTTAAAGCATAATTTTCTCATTTTGCAACGTAAATGTGATGTGTGAATATGAACTGCAGCTATGCATTAATGTATAAAAGTAGAAGGTACCGCCCTTCATGTTTCGGCTGTGGATGGCAACTTCGTGCGCCCTGTAAGACTAAGCACGGAATGCTGTTGAGTGTCTCGTCATCCGATTGTAAGTTTCTGTTCCCATTAGCGAGAGTTCCCTATTTCATGTCCTGTACTTTCAAGCACCGTTACGGAGAATAGGATAAAAGTTTTAAATGAAATGGAAATATAGGAAAAGTAAAACTTCCAGTCACGGAAGGCCGTCGATGTGCTTAAGTTCGTGGCAGACGGGTTTTTGTAGTCAATTTCCCTAGCTGTGGGTCTTGGAGACATTTGTCACCCATCTTACGCATCTGCGGGGAGTTTTCTTTTTTACCACAGCCGCACTTAAGACACATCCGAGCCGATCGCGCACAGTAACTACCCGGGCCATTATGGCCCGTAATCGCGGGTATTATTCGATTTACTGTGGCCGGCTAGCGTGGGGGCCGATCGTCAACTGTGAACTGCCCCTGGCTGGCCACACCTTATGTTGGGGCTTATGATCGGTTCACAGTTGTCGGCGAGCCGAATTGCTGTAATGAGCTGCCATGGCATAATCGGCCTTCTCGGTGGCTTATACTCGGCTTATTACAGTCGGCTTTAAGGGCCGAGGCAAATAATGAGTTAACTCGCGGTAGAGGGATACCGGAGCAAAGTGTCTCATTGGCGAGGGCATAGAATCGTAGCGTACCTGTTAGATTTTGTCCAGGTGGAGTTGTGTTGTGAAGCTCTGAATTGAAATGTCATATGCAAAGGATTTTGTTCAACAGCAAAGGATAAAGCTTAACAAGTAGCCAAGATATAAAGGAAAAAGTTAACAAGAGTCAAGTTTTTTAAAGTGGTTCGGCATTAAAATGCCTACGTCCACTGATTCTCTTTGTTAATTCACTTCATATGGGCAGTACAAGTTAAGAAAAGTATCGACGGAGGTGTCGGATGTTCCATGCCCTCTGGAACACCTCTCCGTCCACTGTTGACAAAATATAAGCTCCGTTGTGGAGATCTTTATGAATTACATATGGTCCGTCCCAGATGGGGTCCAGTGCCCCGGGGAGCGAAAAGATTCGCTTGAGGACAAGATCTCCTTCTTGTAAGCTGCAATGCTTGACTTTGGAGTTGTACTGGGCTGCCACTTTTTGTTTGTGGGCTGCTATTTTGAGTGCTGCATCGTTTCTCCTTTTCTCAATCAGATCCAAAGACATGAGGAGGAGTTCTTCGTTTTCTTCTGGATTGTAGTGGATCCTACGGTGGGAAGGCACAATGGTCTCAACTGGGAGCATTGCCTCCGATCCGTATGCCAAAGAGAAAGGAGTATGCCCTGTTAATGTTCTGAAAGATGTGCGGTAGGCCCAAAGTGCCATAGGAAGTTGATCCACCCAAGCGCCCTTTGACTTTTCAAGTTTCTTCTTGATCAGTGTTTTGAGAATTTTGTTGACAGCTTCGACTTGGCCGTTTGTCTGGGGATAAGCCACGGATGAGAATTTTGTTGACAGCTTTGATTCGGTGGGTGGTAGATACGTACCCAACATCAACGAAGGCACGGTTGGTAAGGAATAACGAAGGCAAGGGGCCCCTATTTATAAGCAACCATCAACGACTGGACCAGATGGCTCGGCGCTTAAAACCGAATGAGACTATCCCATTAAAACAAAGCACGACATATGTTAAACATATGATCTGCTTTGGGGGGCAAATGTTGGGTACGTATCTACCACCCACCGAATCAAAGCGAACCAACTCGAAGCAGCCACCACCGAATCAAACCCATGCCGAACCAACTCGAAGCAGCCACCACCGAATCAACCCCATGCCGAACCAACTCGAACCACTCACCACCGAATCAACCTCCTGCCGAACCAACACTCACCACCGAGCCAACCCACGCCGAACCAACCTCCTCCAAGACAACACCGAACCAAAGCCTCTCAGCATACCACCGGACCAAGCTTCACCGGTCCAAGGCCACACCAACCCATGCCGAACCAACCCCCTCCACGCGTCACTGAACCAATGCCACTTCACTCACAACCGAATCAAACTCCACTCAGCTACGACCAAACCAACCAGATGTGCCAGACCAGATTGCATCAGCCCAGGCCCACCAGCAGCTATATACATCCAAGACCCCTGCCCCCAGCCTCACTCTATAAATAGAGGGGCAGGGGCACAACAATGGCAGACAAGTTTGAGAGCTCAAGCACGGAAGGAACTTTCAAACAACTTTCATATACTTGTATACAAAGCTTTGTACTTGTAATCTGAAAGAAAAGAGAGAATAACATATAAAGTGGACGTAGGCACGTTCTGGCCGAACCACTATAAATCTACGTGTCTTTTTACAATTTAGCCCCTGTTTTTTACTTATTTGCATAACTCGCCCAAATTACTAAGAACAACATAAAATCAACTAAATCATACGACTTTGAGATGTTTGTCCATTTTTTGTGCAAACACCCACAGCATTCAAGTGGGCCCACCCAGTGAGGTATGATCCACCAATTTGTCTGAGAAGATTAGGATTAGGATCTGATAGTTTGGATTCTTGCAGAAAAAGAATGTTTATTTTATGGGGGGCAATGATGAGATTAACCGAGTGTCTTTTACTGGGGTCCCCCAACCCCCTTATGTTCCAAGATAATAGTTTCATTGGGATAGTGACAACCGCTCTGATTCTAGGACTTGCATGGAGGTGTAGTGATCATCACTCAAACTCACACCCATACAACGTGCCAAGTTCTTATTCAGATTTTTATTTAAAGAAGAGAAAACCACATGTTTATAGAAACTACCGGGGAGAGATGCTGCTTTATCCAGTCTGGAGCTCCGACGGACGGTCGCTGGAGTGACTGGCTGAGACCAATGAGTTTCCATTGGCTTTGCCACGTGGTTATGTTCAGCAGACTGAGGGACAGGGGATAGGTGGATAGGTTGAGGGGTTACGGGGTGGGGGGAACTTGGTTGTGGGCGGGTCATGGGTGGCGACGCATACTGTTGAAGGTGGTGGCTTGTTAGGTCTAAGTCATCATATGGGTTCCACGCTTTTTCCTGGGTTGGCCAAGGATCCCAGCCCCTTGGGCCAATAACTTCAATCGACTGGTCAATGGGTTGGCCTAGAACCGGGGGGGGGGGGGGAGGTTGAAAGGAGAGGCTCGAAATTCATGACGTCGAATATATCATCTGGATCCAGGTTGACAATCGGAATGTGGCGGTCGAAGTATTGGAAATCCCTCTCAAAGTCTATGCCTAGCAAATGATTCTCAGGCCTCCTGTTGGGGTGATCATGCTCCCATTTCTCAATCTTCAGTAAATATGCCACGTTGTTTACTACTGCGACAAAGGAGGATGGTGAGACAATGCCGGAATAGAACTGCAATTTGATATATAGGAAGCGGTGGTCAAAATTTGCCCAATTGAAATTCAAAATTTGAATTCAAATGTTGAATTTCCCTCCATCTTTTCACTTCATTCATGTCTTTGAAAAGTCGCATTTTGACCAGAGAACATGTCCTTTGAGAATCTATTTATTCACTATCTCTTATCAAAACTTTTCACTTTCATTTTCAAATTCAAACTCTTATTCCAAAATATCAAGCTCTCTACTCTCTACTTTAATGGCTTCTTCAAGCTTCTTTTCCACAATGCGAATTTCCAGAAAGATAAAAGAGCAACTTTACAATGATCCGGAGGCTATTTAAGCATATATCAACTATGCTAACTATGGAAAAGTCTATCCTGGAAAGTTTGCTCTATTTCAAGATTTCTCTTCTTATGAAATCGATTCTCTTTTTGCAAACAACCAAGTTCTTAGTCTTGTTTGTTATCCAAATCTTGTTAAAATTTTCTATGCAAATCTCAACCACGGATTTTATAATCGAAATGATGATGAAATTTGGAGTAGTGTCGAAGGCATTAGAATCATTTTAAATTGTGATCTTTTGGGTACCATTCTCAATTGCAAGAGCACAAGAATGGATCTTTCTAGTTTTAATATCGATGAAAATGATCGTGAGACATTTCATCACATTTTCGAAGGAGATAACTTTGATTTCATAAATTGAAACTTTCGACCAAAAGCTAGAATTGTTAATCTTCTTTTACAACATACTTTGACCCCAAGAACGGGAGTTTTAACAGTCCAACTTCAAAAGTTTGCAAATCACTTTTTTCTATTTTTGGAAATTATAATATTAATTGGACGCAAGTTATTTTGGATGAATTTCGTCTCAAAAATCTTGAAATGGGTGAAAACACTTTGTATCATGGAATCTATCTCACTCGAATTTTTAATTATTTTGGAGTAGATTTCAAATGAGAAGAATTTGTTTCAAGAAAAGTTTTTAATCACTCAAACATTTCTCTTATGAAAATTCCATATGTTTTTCAACCATGTGAAACTCTTGCCGAAAAGGAAGAGCGTTTGGCTGATGAGGAGATGGAAGAGGAGGAAAAAGAAGAAGAAGGGGATGAAGTGGAAATAGAAGAAGAAGAAGAAAGTGAAACATCCTTGGAAAGTATTGACTATCCCTCTAATCCAACCAACAAAACCTTACTCAAAAATCAAAAGATCATTGTTGAGAATCAACGGACACTTAAACGATCCGTTAGTAAGAAATTGGATAAAGTGTCATCCAAGATGAACAAGTTTTTCTTCAAAGTCAGCAAAAAGCTTGGATTAACTTCATCTTCGTCATCCTCTAACTAATTCTAGCCTTACTTTTCGTGTCATGTTGTATTAGATTTAATTTGTTTTGATTTGAATGTTCGTGTAGTTCTTAATGTTTAATCATTGTATTTTTCTATTATGAAATGAAATTGAATTACTTTTCTGTTATCTAGCTTATCCTATTTCCAGAATAAATGTTAGTATATTATACACACACACACACAATTATTCACAAAATCAAAATGAGTCATCAAAATTAACTGACCCCTGTTGACAACCCCTAGACCCTGTCGACAAGTACTGGTCAGAAATGTCTTTTCATTTGAAATTTGAAATTTGAATAACTACCTTGTGTCTATTCATTTCAAACGAATTTCTACACCTATAAATACATATTTCTTCCAGAATTCATCACTCTAAATCATTTCTTATCTACTTTATCTATATTTCTTCTCACAAACTAAAATATGGTCAATCCAATTCATAGTTTGACCGAGAATCTTGAAGAACCCTTAACTCTTTCAAAAATATTCTTTCTTTCATTCTTCGTAATCAACGACACTTAGAGTTGAGTTAAATGAAAATGATCAAGGAGCAAGAAAAGCATTTCGATACGATACGATGGATGATTTCCTGCCTGCACAAAGATGATAATGAAGCACATCCTCCAGTCTCTCTCACCAATGAAAATGAAAATTAGGATGCCATTAAAGCAGACCCTATATTTGGAGAGGAAGGATGGGTGGAAGTTTCTCGTAATGTTTGATTTTATTTGATTGCTTTGTTTGATTTTAATTGATTGCTTGGATTAATTTGATTTCATTTGGTTTGGTGTGGATTGATAAGTGGTGTGCGAAACATAATATGTATAAATACACATTAGTTTCTTTTCTCTCTTTCTTATCATTATATGATCTTACTTATGTTTTCTACGCAAATGTAAATATAACAATATATAACTAATAAATGATCCGTGTTCTTATATTTGATTTCTCACATTATCACTATTATCATATATGGATTCTTAGTTAGGATAGTTAGTACTTAAGGACTAAGTTTAGTTTTAGAATTAAGTGTTGATTATTTATGATAACATTATCATTATAATCACATGTCATATAGTACTAGATTAAGGGAGAGTTATATAGTTTGGAGTTAGTTTTTGTTGATGACAAAGACGGAGAAGTATAAAATAGGATAGTTAGGCATAGATTAAAGGGGAGTTATTAATTTTAGGGGGAGTTATTAGGATAGAAGTAATATTTTATAAACAAAGGTTGTCATCATCAAAAAGGGGGAGATTGTTAGTCCTTGAGAATATGGTTTTGATGACAACAACCTTAGAATAAGATTATAAAACAAATACTAACATTATAGTTTAGATATATGTATATGTCAGATTTAACCATGCAGGTATCAAAAATGAAGACTGTACAATATAGAAATTCAAGACTAAAGATATTAAGATTGAAGACTCATGAGTATCAAGATTATCAAGAGTTCAAGATTTTGATAATAAGTAATTTAATTAGGAATTTTTTTAAAACTGCTAGAAAAGCACTGGCATCTTAAAATCCAATTTATTCGTGGAATGAAATCCACTTCGAGCCCGTTAAAGGGATGGAACCCTAAGTAGGATGGAACCTACAAAAAATCTAGTGGAACATTGTTTTATATCCACTAACTTTTATTCAAATGTTTTACAAAATTATATATTGTTTTCAAAATGATTTCAAAATCTTCCTTTTAAAAGAATCAAAAACATCTATCCTGGTTTCAAATACTTTTAGCCTCAAAATGATCTTTATCTTCAAAATCAAATTATCCTTGGTTTTAAACTATCTTTTAATTATAATATATTTAACTTTTAATATTCCTACTTAGATTTAAATGTATAGTAAAATTTTATATATACCAAAATATTATTCTCTATACTTATTTATGTATTTTAACTATAGTTAAGTATATTTATAAAGTTTAAAAATAGTTTTAATACAAGATAGAAGTTATTTTCAAAGAAAAATAAATTACCAAAAATACCATAGGCATGTCGACAACCCCAATATACCCTTGTCGATAAGGTAGCAGTTTATTTCAAAATTTTGAATTTCAAAGGAAGTGTCTATTGTCATATCCTTTCATGAATGGACATGGTTGTTGTTCTACTATAAATAGGGGCAGTTCTAAACGAATTTATATACATATTTTCTCTGATTTCACTCCTCTTCTTCTTCCACCTTTCTTTATATACATTTTTACCATTACTCTGCCGAAATCACTATTGAATCTAACTAGATCATCTCTGGTTTGATTCTCTATCACTATCTCAACAAGATCTTAGTGCTATTCAGAGTTATAGGCTTCTTTGTAGTAAATTGAGTGAGAAAAGGTGTGATTGTAGCCTGTGAAATCAATTAAGCGAGAAAAAGTGTAATTGTAGCCTATGAAATCAATTGGGTGAACTTGTTGCCCGTAGAATCAAGTATCTCTTCCCAGAGGATTGTGAATCTGGAGTGGTGTACCTCGTGGCCTTGAAATAGAAGGTGTAATTATAAAAACTGATTTTGAAAGTAAATCCGTACTTGTGTGCACGACTAGATGTAGGGTAACTCCGAACCAGTATAAAATCCGGTGTGTTCTTTCGTTTATTGCTTTTACTTTATTTCTACATCTGTGTTTGATTCTTTGATCATATCTTTGTCTGAATATTGCATACATTTGTGTTCAAATTAATATAAACTCAAAAAGATTTAGTAATTCCTTAAAACACTATTCACCTCCCTCTAGTGTTAATTCTAGCCTTAAGATCTGTAATCTGCATTTCTCACAAGAATAAGGAAAAAGAATAAAGTAAGGCTTATTTTAAGGCTTAGGCAAAATTAGTAAGCACAAATAGTAGAAAAATATGTAAAGGCTTATTTAAATAATTTACCTAAGTTAATAAGCAAAAATAAAAGTAGGACCTGTACCAAATATCATTCCCTATTAGACAAAACGATGGTCTCATATTAGCCTGAAGTGAGATGAGGGAACGCTTATGCTAAAAATGGTAGTAATTGGTCAATTAGAAGTCCAAATCACGGGGGATTTGGATATGGGGCGCAACAAGAGATTGTTTGGATGAGGCCCGTACCAACAGCATTTTCTTTATTTTCTATGGACACACGGTGATCTCACGTTAGCCTGGACTGGGATGAGGGGAATGCTTATGCTAGAGTTCGAGATAATAAGAAGACCTAATAGGTGGAGCAAAAGGTAGCATTGGAATGGTGGCAGTTACGCGTGCGACTTCCATTCTGTTGCTCAGTAATAGCTATGAGTTCCAAGCGCTTAGTAAAGGTGTCTTTCGTAGACACCATTGCCTTCTGTGTAGGGAGCTATATATGTCGTATGGTCCACAATAACGTTCTGTGTAGATGTTATATATAGTGTCTGGTCCACAGTAAATAAATACCTTCTATGTAGGGAGCAATATATGTTATCTGGTCTACAGTAACATTATGTGTAGGGAGTTATATAGCAGCTAGTCCATAGAAAGGTACTATAGAGTAGCAGGCCGATCAAAAAGGTATTAGGTTTACATCCTAATTACAGGATTAAAAATTTAGCCTGATCAAAGTAAAACTCATAGACAAGTGCAAGCAATCAAATTTAACCTATCTTATAAATTGAGCAATAATTAATCGTGCTTATTTTCAGTTAATTTCTTTCCTACTTCCTCTGTTATCCTTATTAATGCTAGAACTGTTATAGAGTCTATTACTTTATCTTGTTTAAAGCCTCTAGTAATTACTAACATTCGCCAGACTTTTTATCTGACCTACTTCTCTATTTTCCCTTCCCTCCCATATGCAATCAAGAGAGAACTCGGTAGATTGATGCTACTTGGAGTTTTCTTGGAGGAGATTTCTACTGTGTACTTCTTTTATTTTCAATTTCTATTCTTTTTATGTACTGGCTTGTTATGAGGGATATTATGTATTCTGATTTTTGAGACTATGAGTTTTTTTCACGAGACATGTTGGATTTTCAAACACGTATGTGGTATTTGGTATTTGACTTATTTATGAAGCAAATATGAAGTTTTGTTTTGATTAAGTTATTATTCTAAGTTTCTGCTATTTTTATCCATATTTGTCTCGTGAATCTTAGTCTCTGTTAGCTTTATTTATATCTACAATGCACCATGCCTTTTAATGTGTCCTTTTGGGTATATTAAGAGGTGTGGGGGTGTTTCATGCCATGTCATTGTTGAACGTGCATTTACCAAGCTATGACGCCTCATCCCGAGGCCCACATTAACAAAGAGTATTACTAGGTAATATCGTCTGCTAGTGCGGAGAATAGGGCTGGTTAGGAGCGACCATCTATAGTTTTATCTTAAATATCTATTGAATACGTAGAAAAAATGCTCTATTTTTTTTCTAATTCAAGTGGATCGACATATCCAATAAATACTTTCAAAGCCATAGGTGGCTATAGGATATATCAGAACAAAATACAACAACTCAAATGCAAAACACATCATAGAACAATGGATAATCATATATATACACATATACAGATACATCGCAGAGTATACAAAATGATACATCACATATGTGGTATGGCGATCACAATATACACGAATCGAAACAATATACATATCAAAGTGGCAATAAAAAGGACTACAAAAAAAAGGAAGCATAAAAGTCCATGCAGAAGCAGAATAGCTAAGTCCATAAGGGTACCTAACCTGAAACACATCGGTCTGCAATCTTCTCTGGGTTCAACTTTCGGATATAAAACATGTAGCCGAACGACCTTTGATTGAACTAAAAATTGGTGCGCACAAATTAGAAAACTTCATGAATAACTTGTACTAAACTATTCGATTAATAAGTCTAGAGAGACTTGAAAAGTATTTTAGAAAGATGTAATGTTGCTATGATGGAAGTAAGTAACCCCAAGGAGGAGATAATGTTAATGGCACTCATGAATAGTGTTTAGCCACACATTGACTTTGATAGAAGACTCAAGAGGAAGAAGCTAGCTTCTTTGAAAGAATTATACATAAAAGCAGGCTTAATGGTCGGGAAGGACTAACTAGTGTGACTCAGAGTAACATAGTTGTCAAGCAAGGTAATGATAGTGCTGGGAATGTGGCTGTAACGACCCGGTATTTTCAACCATTCGCATCCGCACATGTCGGACTTGAATTGCTCAAAATACCGAATTGTAGAAATAAATTTGGCAAAACTCAGAACATACAGTAAATAAATAAATCACAGATCACAGATCACAGACACAGAGTAATAAAATACAGCGGAAGAAAAGAGATAGTAGTTCATGAAACTACTATATAAATACATCAAAGTTAAACAAGATACAACAGGAGTAATAAGTTGATAATCAAGTACAAATCAGAATACATTACTGAAATTAACTGGATATCTGGAATCAACTGAATACTGAAATTGAAATAGATAGCTGGATCTTCAAGCAAAGCTCCAACTCCGAACGTGAGTCTCAAATGCTGTATCACTCAGTCTGACCCGAGCGTAAAGCAAAACACAAAACACTCGAGTCAGGACATAAATACTTATACAATGTAAACCAATTCAAAT
Organism: Allium cepa; assembly: GCA_030765085.1. NCBI lineage: Eukaryota > Viridiplantae > Streptophyta > Magnoliopsida > Asparagales > Amaryllidaceae > Allium > Allium cepa. The sequence continues at coordinate 57,665,427 of CM060939.1, forward strand.
GAACTGTAATATAGGTACAAGTAACTTAAAGGATGCTTGGAACTGCCCATCCTCTAAGGATCCATTAGACTATTTACTATGTAGTAATATTTTGCTATTATAACAATGTCTATAGTAAAATAAACTTACTTTAAAATAGCGTTAAGGCTTTACATTTTCCACCTTAAAACATACATAGTGCCAGTAGTCTATACAGTACTGTAATACCTCCTGATCGGGAGGCTACCAGAGGATACTCCATAGGTATGACACAAAACCAAAATCGTGCAAGGAGCGCTAGGGTAGGTGACATGGCACAACTAGGCAATGTCAGGGTAGATATATCAATTATGCTTCCGGACCGGTGGTAACATGTAGCAGCTACTACTGCCCACCTCGAACCACACTCCCAAAATCAAAGGTGCGCACCAAACAATCACAAAGTAGTAGAATGACATACAAAGAAGTGCGTTCGATAAGGGTGCTACCTCCTTAGCCCGTCGATCGCTCCTGTTTTAGCCACCTTATGCCAACTCACAGGAGTCGGGTCCACGTGCATACCTCAATAGAACGTCGCACGCCATCCTACTTCATTCTGGAATCTCCACCGCATACACGGTTGTCAAAGTGGTTTTCGGTATCGACAGAGAGTATGTCCATATCCGATCCCGGTCTCTTTGCCAACCAATCGTTATTATAACCCATGGATATTTATTTCAAAGCGGTATATACTTCCAAAACCAAAATATCATATCCATTTCAAACCATAGCATTTAATTTAAAATAGTATATACTTTCAAAACCAAATTATCATATCCACTTCAAAACCATATCATTTATTTTAAAATAGTATATACTTTCCACTTTACCATTTTATATAATCCAAATGTTTATACACTTATAATTCTTACCATAGTTATTTTATCATTTCTATTCTGTTACACTAATTAATTCATTTGGATATTAAATAAACCATGCTTTTAAGTTAAATAAACTTAATTACTGTAATTTCCTATTTAAATTTGAAATTCGTTATGTTAAGTTAAAAGTATATTATTAACTTGCATTTTATTATTACAGTAAAGAATATGTATTGGTTTAATCAATATCGCATTAACTAAAATTACATGTCAAATGTTCATTTTTAACTTACGTTTTATTTTCACAATAAAGAGCATTTATTGTCTTAATCAATATCACATTAACTAAAATTACATGTCATACATTTTTAACTTACGTTTTATTTTCACAATAAAGAGCATTTATTGTCTTAATCAATATCACATTAACTAAAATTACATGTCAAATTTTTAACTTACATTTTATTATCGCAATAAAGAGCATTTGTTGTCTTTATCAATATCACATTAATTACAATTTCATGTCAAATGTACATTTTTAACTTACATTTTGTTATCACAATAAAGAGCATTTATTGTCTTAATCAATATCACATTAATTTTAATTACATGTCAAAATATACATTTTTAACTTACATTTTATTATCACAATAAAGAGCATTTATTATCTTAATCAATTTCACATTAATTAAAATTACATATTTACTATATAAATCATAAGTATTCACTTTCCAAAACATATCCATTTCACAAATAAAATATTTTATCATAGCTAATATAATAATCAATTTTCTTTACAAATTTATTCATTTATGCTTCAAATAACTATGATTCCAAGTTAAATATTTATTACAAAAGTCCAATTAAACTGTATTTCATTGTATCCAAAATACATCATTAATTATGCAAACCAAATCCATTTTATGAAATAACCTTTATTAAAGTTACTAGATTAAATTTAAGATTTCATATTAAATCAACTTTAATTATCAAGATATTTATCATAAATAAAATCTTTAAATTTCTTAAACCAATAATAGACTTATAAAATTTTAACTTATAGGAAAACCAAATACACCTTTACCATTTAAAGCATTAAATCAAATTAAGTTAAAATTTCATATATTCATAATTTCAAAATACTTCAAAAATTTCTTAAAATATTCAAAACACTTAGTTGATCTTTAGGAAAATATTATTTAAAAATATAACCATGGGACTGTATAATATTTTCTAACCTAGGTCAAGTGATACGGGTGTGTATCATTTCAATCCATAATTTAAAAGAAAAATCCGGGTTCTATCATTTCAAACCCGCCATTCAAAGTAAATTAATTATAATAAAAGTCACTTGAGCCTATCATTTCAGCCCATAATGATTTTTTCTTATTCTAAAGTCCGTTCGGGTGTGTATCATTTCAATCCATAGTGATAGGGAACTTGCAGTGGTGATTAACAGAAATAAAATAACAGTATACATATAATATCCTAACAGATGATGTAATAAATATATAAATGACATTTATCATCATGTAAACACAACACAGGCATATATGAATAACATATTAATGTCTACAGATTCACTTGTCATTATTTCACAAAAATTTAAGTACATATGTCTAGAGTGATAAAAACTCACCTTTTAAAGCTAAGGGAAACAATTCAAACACAAAGATCAAACTTAGAAAAGCATAAAAGGAACGACAAAGCACGATTCAACTTGAGTGATAGGAGAGCCTAAATTTCAACTTATGTACACAAACAAATACAACATACATAAGTATATTTAATACAAAATATTAGATGAATTAAACAATGCAAATAATTGAGATAAGATGACATAACCTTGCTCTACCCTATGCAAGTGGTGATGGGGTTGGAAAGGAGGTAGAGGCTGAGCCTATTCATGAAGGAAACAAAGAAAGAAAAAGAGAAAGAAGAGGAAGAAGAAGCCACGAATATTTAGATCTATATTTTCTCTCTCTTAGGAAATAAAATGAGATGTGGGAAAAATGTTTTTGTACGTGAATTAGTAATAGAGGAGGCGGCTAAGGTTTGAGGTATGAACGACAAAAGAGTAAATTGTAAGAAAATAATAAAGGGGATTTAATTCCTATTTAATAAAAGAAACATATGCAAAGATCTTTCAATCAGAGGAAGAGATATATTGAGAAGATTTTTATGCGTGATTGGAAGAAGTAATACATGGCTATGGCATGTGAGAAACGAATAAAATAGTGAATGGCTATGGTAAGAAATTAAATAGATAGGCACTCAAAAGGCAAGAAATAAAGCCAAAGAAACTTATGCCAAAATAAAACAACGTAACGTACAACTAATTGATTCGTTTCCTAACTATTAAATATAGAATAAATAAATGAACATCCAAATAAATAAATTAAAGTGTATACACACAAATAGAAAATAACATAAGTTATGAACAACTATGGTAGGAAATAAATAGATAGGCAAATAAAGAGGTAAGAAATAAAGCAAATGTAACGTATACCAAATTAAAGCAAAGTAACATACGTCAATTTGATTTGTTTCCTTGCCATTAATTAAAAGGTATATACAAAAAACATTCAATAAAAAAAATTTAAAAAGATATGCCTTTAAGACAATATAATGTATATCTGTTGAAAAAAAAAATTAAGCAATAAATAAGAGATTTAAACACATAACAATTCAAATAATAAAATGAATGTCAAAAAAGGCAAATATAGAAAGATAAAATAGAGATGAATATATATGAAAAATATAAATATATATATATATATACAGAAATTGTTTATTTTATTATATTTGGAAAGGAAATCACAAACAAAAATCCAAACTTTATTGGAAAATTTTCAAAATTCAAATTTTGGATTATTAAACACCAAAGTTTTAAATAAAATGAATTAAAAAATTTAATAAAAAATTTGGGTTGTTATAGTGGCAATAAATGTTGGTAACAACAATAATAACAAGTGTGAAAACCAGAACACTAGAGGGAATAAGATAAGCAAAATAGTTAGAGATTTGTCTGTGATGGGAATTATATAGATTCGATAGACTTTGGTGAAATTATTTACCTTGTTAAGCAAGGTACAGAGAAGTACAAGAGGCTACCACGATGGAGGCCACAAAAAGGAGAGGCAATCTGTCAAATATTATCAATTCTACAAGACTGATGGGAACAATACGAACGAGTGTTGATACCTTCTTGATGTGGTTGGAGATTTGATTAGGAAGAAGAAGCTGCAGCAATACGTTCAAAACTTGTAGAAAGGTGGGCGAGCTAATAATCAACCCCTTACAATCCACTTAAGGGAACTAGGCAGGGTCCAGTGGAGAGGAATCAAGACAGTCTGCTAGGGTATGTTATTAATACCATATTTGGAGTTCCTTATTCTATGGAGAAAAGGTGGAATGAGATGGAGCGCTACGGAAGCTCCTTGAGGCATATGCCTAGAAGATGTGTTATGTTGTAAAAGAGGGTGTTCCAATAAAGCAGTATAAGAGAATTATTGATGATATTTTTTCAGAAACAGACACACCAATAAGGTTAAGTGAGGACCCTTGACCCGATGGTGATTATGGCCATGAATGAGCTAGCTACAGTGCACCGAGTCCATATTGATTGTGGGAGCTCAGTGAATATCCTCTTTAAACTGATTTCTTATAAGATGCATCTTGATGAGAAGGATCTGTAGTTGTGTAATTCCTACATCCAAGGATTTATTGAGCAGGCCAAAAATCTGGTCGGATGTAGTAACCGTCTGTAATTGGAAAAAGAAGGCCGCTAGGTTATGCGGTTATAGAATTTTATGGTGGTGGATAGCTTCTTCGCCTATAATGTCTTTGTAACATCCCATAAAAATGTAAATGACTTATATTCAAATATAGATACTATTTAAATATTTGAATTTTGAATTAAATAATAATTAAATGGATTTAATATCCTTATTTAACTCCTTTTAATTAACAGACAATAATGGAGGATTCACTTTGTAAAATTATTTACAATAATAAATAGTTTGAATAAATAACAATAAAATTTATGTACAAAAATAAATAGTACAGCTATAATGTCTTTTCTATTTTTCCTATAAAAAACTTAGCTTCCACCATTAAAAAATAAAATCGAAAGATATAGGCGAGGAAATTAAGCACCGTTGGATCTGTTGTGCTTGTTTGAGTGAGTTCTTTAAACCCACACTAATTTGTTGCGAGCATTTATGTTTGAAGAGGAGCAACGTGGTGAAGCCAAACTAGTGCTTTGGGTTGTCGGTGACTGGAGGGGAATTTAGCAAAGGCAATGATGGATTTTGGTTTCTTTTACGAAAATGTGTAGGTGCGAGGAGTTTGTTGTGGTGCGACTCATGGTTGAGGGTCGCGACAATCGGGTGGCCGTAAGGGCTAGAGCAGGTCGTGTTTTCCTTCTGTGGATCGAGCTTCACCGTATTGGATCAAAGGCGAAAAGGATGCATAGTGGAGTTGAAGGGAGTTGATGGTGTGTCATTTCGTTGAGTGTGGAGGGAGTAATTAAGGAAAGAAAGAGGTGGAATTAGGTTTAGGTGTGCATTTGTGTGCACGGCCTGTGCGTAATTTTGATTAGGGAAGATGATTAGTAAAAGGGGATAAGATGATAATTATATTAATTAGTTAATTTAATTTTTAATTAATCCAAAAATTTATAAAATCAATATCTGCTGCATACAAGATCCAATCAAGATGCGGTCTTTTTCGTTGTGCTCATAGAAGTGTTATCTACACATTAGAGTTGCTTCTGTCACATTTGGAGCAAGTAGGAATTTGAGCTAAAATCGAATGTTGTTCGACTTTTGATCGAGCAGGAGGCTTAAGCGATAGCTGGAATAAAAGTGAGTTAACTCATTTTGGAACGAACTCTATATGATATATGCATTGATATAAATTATTATTTGCGTGCTTGAATGATTTTCGGAGTTGGTTTGGTTGAATTCTTGTTCTAGAAAGCGGATGACATATATGTGATTTGCAAGGGACTCGTAGAGAGAACCTAAAGGGTTTCTTGCTATTATTAATTTATTTTTATATGCATGTTGCTTATATAAATATATGAATGTCATTTGAATAAAGTTTTAATGGCTCGGAAAAGTTTATAACACCTAACTCCTAATTGCTTAAAAGTTAGAAAAGTTTTGGTTGTGGTTTTGCAATTCGAAAGTCGAGTTTTTATAAAAAAAATTCAAATGGATTTTGTTTATTTCAAAATTCTCTAAATTTTTGTGAATGCGTACTAAACTCATAGTACGTTGTTCTAAAAATAAACTCTAATATTTATACATTGTAAAAATGTGGAGAAAATTCTAATTTGAAAAGAACCGATTTAAAAGGGATTTTCCATACTCTTTTTAACCGCAGTTTTTATTTCCAACTTTTATATAATGGTTTTAACTTGATTTTTCTTCTTTAATCCTTTTAGTGAACTTTTCTAACATATATTTAAGTGTTTTAAAAGTGGTTTGGAATTTATATATATATATATATTTTAAATGATTTAATATAAATTATTGAAGAAGAAGTTTTATTACGAAATAAGGAAAGGAAATAGTTTTGTGATTTTAATATATTTTAAACTTGAGATTTTATAGGTAATATTTGAAATGGATTATTCAAACTATATTTTAAGTACTTATTAAATTATTGCAAATGAAAGGGAGGCAATGGATTATAACACCGTTGTTGTAATAAATGTTTCCCAAGGATTGAGGAAGAATTCATGGATTATAACACTTTTGTAATAATAAATTATTTCATTAGGTTATTAAGAAAATTTGTTACTTACTTAATAAGTGTTGATATTCTTAAATCTTTGAAGGAGCTTTGTTTTAAAGATGATAATAAGTTGATTTATAGATGATATTTTTATAAATGAAAGCATCTTTAAAAAGGATGTTTTAAAAATAAAGCTAAGTGTAACTGGTTTTGGGTTCATAGTAAACAATGTTTTAAAGGCATTTGTATTTGACCCTTCTTTATAGTACACTTAGAAATATAGTTAGCTCTTTAAAAGAATATTTTAAAAATGTTTTCAAAATATTTTACAAATATTTATGATGTGAAAATCAAGCACAATTGTGACTCAAATGTTTTAGAAAGTTTGATTCTTTTATAGAAAATATTTAATCTTACACTTAGCACTAAACGTTTTGCAAATCCTTGCCATTCTTACAGTTATGAATGTTTGTCAAGTCAAGGTAAGAAGCAACACCACCCTTACTTATCTGGCTTCATTGTTTTCCCTAGGGAAGTACTGGTTTGGGATCGACAAATTGTGATAAGTGTAAGAGATTTAATTTTCATATACTATCATTTTGTCATCCCCGACAGTTGATTTATTGATTATTGACCATTCCATCTTATTTATGTTCGTCAATCTAAGACGATTTGTTGTTCATTGAGGAAACTCTTGCTATTTTTAAAGTTAAGAATGTATGTCGAGTTAAGGTAGGAAGTGACACTGCCCTATTGTTTTTCCTAGGGTAGTGTTCATTTGAGATCGATGAGTTATGATAAGTATATGAGATTTTAATTTCCATTTACAATCATTTTTGTTATTCCCGATAATAGAATCATCGAATATCAATTTCAATATCCTTCTTTGTGCTAAATTAATCTAAGATGATTTACAGCTCGTTTTGAGCATTTGCATCAAACACCAGAGATAACTAAAACCAAAGAGCGAGTGGGAGCCAAGCTATAAGGTCGCACCCATTAGGTATATTCACATCTATCTAAAGAGGTTTCAGTTGCATGCATGCGTTTGAGGTGAAATATTGGAATTTCCATATTTGATGAGGGTCTAGCTGTTTGGAAGATCTAGAGAGTAACATATGTGCTCTTATGTATATTTGGTCAAGAGGTATACTTTTAATGTGGGGTGCACCATCCTAGTCACATTGGATGCATTCATTCTCCTCGTTCTGATTCAAACCTTGGAGTTAACCCTTTTTTAATTGCATCAAGAATTACCTTGTGCTCTTCTCTATTTTCAATTATTTGTGTCCATTCTTTAAATTTTATTTTGATCTTTTCTTTGTTCATCCTTTCTAGTTTTGATTATTATTTTGATTTGGTTTCCATTCTTTCATGTATGAAAGTGGTTTCTATGAGGTGAAACCCGTTACATTGTTTAGCGACGTAGTCTCACAGATTATTATATATTCACCATATTTCTTGAGTTTTCTCATGCTGGTTTTCCAAATCGATCCGGGTGTTATTTTATTATAATGATCGAGTCAGACTGAGTTTTTTCATGTTACCATTGGTGGGACATGGAGCTCATGGAGTAGAGCTGGATGTTCACCTGCCATAGTATTTTTATTTTCCACTGTATTATTATGTATACCCATCAACAACTGTAAGGTCAGAAATTATAACTATCTAGGATGATGAGGTTTTTTTTAACTCTGACGTACCATGTATCTTAAAGTGACTAGTTTTACTGTTATTGTTATTATGTTATCGTTCTGCTGCGAGATTTTGTTTCCCCCTGTTCTTTTTCTCTTCATTTTACCTTAATAATATGCCTTTCCGGCACTTAGATGCTCGGCATTATAATACCGTGGAAGTATTAAGTGCTGACTTTCGAGGGTTGTAAAGGTGGGCCGTCACATCTGGTATCAAAGCTGAAGGTTAAGCGAGAACCTTAACTCTGGTTGGGTATGCGACATTAGAAATAGGATAAGTGACTCTCTAGAATAATTTGAGAGTATTATGTATATGAGAGCGTATTTATTATTGCTATAAAAAAATATAGTGTTAATTTGTCCATTGAGTTATTTATGAATTCTGGTCGAGACGTGGGATGCCACAGTGTCGATAGTGGTTTCTTAGCACCTATACAAGGCGAACAAACATGATATTGATTTTTGAAAATTTGATAAATTAAATATTTTACCAAGTATTATATTATATATATATATATATACACATATATAAGAAATAATTTTCAAATTTATATAGTTATTTACGATGTGTTTGTTTGTTAGAAGATGACAATATTTCTTTACTGTCATTGTTGTTTGATTTGTCATGTTCACGTAGTTTAGGAGCATTGACTATTGTTTGTTGATTGTTGATTTATGCTCAACAAGTTTATGGAATTTATGGTTTTGATAATTGTGAATACTTTAAAATGTAGCCCTTGTGGATTAAGTTTCATTGTTTTACTACAAGGCGTTCGATGAAAATGTTAAGTTAAAAGTCATCGTTTAATAAAACTGTTTAATTTAATCCTAATGGGAAGATAAGATATTTAGATGATAAATATTTATGAAAATTTGATATAATAAAAGAAAGTTATTATAATAAGATAATTTTAAATTGTGCATTTTATATGAGTATGGTATATAAAATGATTTATATCATTTATAAAGGGTGTCTTATAATATAACATCCCCCATATTGAGGCCTGAAACTAAGCGCTATAGATGCTACAGTCATCCATAATATTAATTTTCGAGGGAAAAATGCAGTTATGTTAATTGTACCAACAGAAGCACAAGAGTATGAAGTTTTCTTAAACATAATTTCAAAACAACTTTCACATTTCATTTCAAAGGCAATATTTTATATTCGTTACATAATCCCAACGTTGCCCAGGTTCAGGTAAAATATAATTATTACAACATACTCCAAGTGCGACATTTGAAGATGCCTCCTTAGTTGATTTGAGTTTACTATTGGACGGTTATAAAATTTGTCATTACACACATTCCAAACATATAAAACTTCAACGTAGCGGATAATATATAGATAAACTACTAGATAGTTAGCTTTGCCTCCTACATATTTTCGGAAGTTTATTTGCCAAAACATACTTAACCTGAAAATCTTACTCTCGAACTACTCAAACGAGAACTCTAGAGTTAAGGAGGAGAAATAAAATCTTCGGGTTAGATAAAAAGTCTGATGTGAATAATAATATGCCATCTCGCCTAATGGATATCTAGTGAGACCACGTAGTTGAGCGGAACGGGTTTTCCCCTCACAATATCTTTTAAAAATATATCTTTTGCAAATCAAACTCCTGCTACCATAACGGTTAAAATAGATAATAAAAATAGTAATATACATGCATGTAACATGGGTAATCATGACCAATCTGTCTAAATCACTGGACTATCTATCCCTGCATCATAGTTTTCTCAGGTAACTACAAACTTATGGCTGATTCCTACCTACTAGATATATCATATTCTTTAATAAACTATTAAATGGCAACTGGATGGTCTGTCCAAAACTTACTATTCCTAGAGTCACTCTGATCCTAATGGTTTTGGGGGCTCACCAATAACCTACCACATCTTGTATGTTCTTTATGTGCGTAAACTTACTTTTAGTCTTACCCATGACAAAGCCCTACGCGCTGGATTTATGGACTAATATCAGTTTGGGGCTAACAGTTGAAGTATAGGGCTCTATCCTACACCAGTCTCATCTGGTTTTTTTAATCTCTGAGTCAATTCATCATATCACAATTTATTTAACGATGATAAGAACAATAATCTCTTTGGTAAAATTCTGGGCTAAGTACCCTTTTTATTTCCTTGAAAATATAATTCTTTATAATGATTTTACCCTTGAAATCATATATTAAAACAAGGAAAGTATAGTCCTTCACTTTATCCAAAATATTTATTTCATAATATACGCTTTTATTAAATAATATTGATGAAATTCGATATCACTTTGAGGTATTCGCTCCTCAAAACTGTAGGCTACTAAGCCAAAACAATAAAACTCTTAAATTGATAAAATGCGGCATGATTATTGCCAACATGGGTCCTCGCGCCCTTTTTATTTTCGAAAACTATGGTAGAGAACATGATGTAATAAAGCATAAGACAATAGGCTCGATATAAATCTACGTCACCCATCCTAGTATCGGGTTGTATAGGTTTCCATAGTATAAAGTTATAAAGCTTAAAAACATGGGAATGGTGACATTGATGACGGGCGGCATCAATTCTTAAAGAGAAACGCTGCGTCATTATCGCCTTTATAAATTAACTTCAAAAGTAATGGAGTCGGTGTCACCGCCTAAAGGAGTTAACATTGTAAAAATAGTGGCATCACTGCCTTATAGGGAACAATGAAAACCTTCGGCATCATTAGCGCCGACATAGATGATTTACGACACCATAGTATAAGAGATTTAAGATAGTAAACTAGCGGCATAGCCGCCTTACGGAATCGGTGCCATCATTAAAACAATGCGGCATTACTCAATCGAAGTTATTGATGTCAACTTTGATACTTTACTTCATACTTCAACCAAAGCCGATCCATTTCATATCAACCAAAGTTGATATCCTATGTATCGCCCATGATGGACGTCAAAGACTATAAATGTGGTATAACAAAGTGTGGTATCGTAAACCTCGAAGTGGAAAAGCCGTAATTACTATGAAAACTGCTTTCTTCCTAATAAAATTAATTCATTTTCACCAACTCCTATTGTTTGTCAAAATCTTATTAGATAATAATCTTCTTTATCAAAACCCTTAAAAAATCTGCTATAGTCCAGAAATTTCATTCCCAAAACATTTGCCAACCTATTGATTTATACTAATATTGGAATATAATTATTAAGCTTTTATGACCCAAATAATTCATAATAAATCACAAACACATCGGAAAAATCCTGAAAATCACAATAAAACCTGTTTATTATATCCTTTAACATATAAAAATTTCGAAGCTAAAAACTTATTTTTAACCATTTTCCCCACTTAGAAAATTCATAATAAATTCATACTTGCTTGGGAAATTATGAAATTTAAACCTACTTCTAGAATAATTTTTCTAACATCATATAAAAATTTCAAGTCGATTAGATATCAAAAACTAGGTTTTCACACTTAAAAATTATTGAATAATTCCATAATAGTCCAATAGTTTATCATTCAAGCATATAATCATCCAAATAGTTAAAACATGGTATAGTCCAATCGAAAGGTTCATGTTTATACTTAAACCGAAAACAATAGGTAAACTTGGGATGCATAACCATTATTCACCTCGATGGTTTAAAGAAATTTGAGATTTGAATTTAGATTCGACTTCCCCTTAGCTTTGATCTTGCTTCCCAGCTATTCTTCTTCTTTACTCCTAGTGATGGTCAGCATTAGTATTCAATTTTCCTTTTTATGAATGAAGCGAGTGAGGAATGAGAACAAGAAAGTTTATGTTAAGGAAATATGCTCTGTTCCTATTTTGCCTTTCTCATATATCCTCCTTCTTATTAATGTTCTAAGCAATCCTATTGGTCCACTAATTATGGCTCGACCCATATTAATTACCAAATCTCAATCTCCTTATCATTTTTTATTTTTTTATTTACCTAATTAAATATCCTAAATAATGTTAACCAAAATTAGGGGTGTTACATATAAGTAAGAAGAGTTTTTGAGAATTTAAATCCTAGTAATGCTTGAATTGATTTAAAAATGAAATTTTAAGAAAGGTACATTTTCTTTGGATAGTTTGGATGAAAATATCTTGTTTAATTTTATGGTAATTTAAATAATCTTCTAAGTAACGATCGAATGTTTGCTTAGGCAAACGTTCTAGTGCACTTAATAAATTATTCTCTTTATCATTTTGCGATCAAAATGAGTTCAAATCTGAACAAACCCAAAGTGAGTATTAATGAATAAATTGTTAGAGTTATTTTATATATAGAAATATATTGCAGTATGATTTTGGAAAAGAGTTTTGAAATCAAAGCTGGGTATTTAGTTCTTAAGTTTCCTTAAAGGAAATTGATTTAAAATAGGGAGTATTTTGATAAAAGGATGATTTGACAAATGAAATTTTAAACTCTTGGATAGGAAAGAGATAATTTAACATAAGTTTTAAATGATTTAAATTGGATAGGAAGGTTTTAATAAGCGTCGTTTATTAAAACAGTAATTATTGTTTAAACATCTTAGTCTCATAAACTATTTGATGTTATTGGGCCGACTAATTAACAACTTTACCTTAGGGATGACTATGGAAAGTAGACTCTGGATACCAGCATCCTACTCTTATTAGCAACTTACCAGACCAGATAGGTAAAGAGGTCGAAGTAGTCGACTCGGTTTTAGGACCTATATTTTATTTGGGACTTCCTTTGAATTTTGAAATATAAAACGAAAATTTGGCATTTTGTATATAATTCTTTGGATGTAGAAGAATATATATAGGTAAATATAATGACGTAATTTTTTAATGTATTGTTTTATAAAGATGCATCTTTATAAAATGTTTATAAACTTAAGTGTAAATTTATACAGTATTCATGAATAATCTCAGTATTGAATGAAATGCTATAAATGAAAATGAAAGTGATTGAGAAAAATATTGGTGCAGTTAAGAAACCGATAGGATTATGTACGTAATTTTAACATATATCATTTTATTTGCATGGTTTTTTATCTAGGATTTAAGTATGTAACTTTGGGGGTGATTCACGCTAGTATGAAAAAGGATTTCTCACTTGAATATTAACGGCGAACACTTGATTTGGATTCTTGATATGATATGGAGGTTTTCTACCATAGTATTTGGCTATGTTTCTAATCAAGGAACCTAATCGAAGTCTGCACTAGGGTGGTCGACTGAGCGACACCAGTTTAGAAGTAAAGTTTAAGTATCCAAGTAACTGGTCGGATCAGATATTGCTTACGGATGATCCATGCACATCATATGAGCTTAAGTATATTTGTATACTATGTTATGCTTCTTAAGGAAGTTTAAGAGTTCAATGTTGTTCTAAGGTATTTTAGATAAACTTTTAACCAAAAACCAAAGGCTGATGAGTGTAATGATTCGCTTAGGAAATTATCTATATCATTGGACGATCGAGAAAGTTGTAAACCTAAGAAAATATCTAACTCTTGTTTGTTAGTCATTTAACATTTTAAATATTGTTAAACATTAGTTTATTCCTTTATGGAATTTGATTTGATTGATAGTGTGATTTTATATACTATGATTTATAAAGAATGAATTTATAAACAAATGATTTTTTAAGTTGTTGTTTATTAGGACTTAAATACTGGTTCTTTTAAAAAGTGATTTTGAAAGAATTTTTGAAAGAGATAATAATATTATTATTTTTAAAACTTTAGCAGTATTATTATTTCAGGATATTTGAAGCGATTTCTCAAATATTTTTATTATGACTAAAGTTGGGAGATTGGAGATTTTTCGATTTGAAAGGCTCACGTGGTGTATTTGTTTACTCTAGTATTGGTTAGGGGGAACTGGAATACCACTGGATGCATACTGTTTTGATTCTAGAGTTATACCATGCTTCGGTAGGAGGATCCCCATCCTTATCAATATTGTAATGATCCTAATTTTGACTAACATTATTTAGGATATTTAATTAGATAAATTAAATGAAATAACGTAAACTGTTAAGGGGTTGATATTTGAATAATAAAGGGTAGTCGTTCCTAAGTAACCAATGAACAAAAGAAAATTAAAATAAATAGTTAAGGGTAATAAGTTAAGGGCAAAATAAAAATAGGCTATATCCTTATACCCTAAACCCTCATGCCATTTTCATTTACCATGTTCACAAATAAAATTATACTTAAAGAAAGGTCGGCCACCGTTAGAAGAATATAAGGGGAAGATAAGCAAGAATCAAAGGAAGAAGCTTAATCAAATCAACTCAAGAGCAAATCTCAAACTCCTTAACAATTAGCTAAGGTGAATAATAGATCACATCTCTCATATTTATTATTTTCGGTTTCTATATCAGATCCGAGTATATTTTGCAAAGTATTATGCCACGTTTTGATTGTTAAATGGATATATATATATATGCTTGTTGATGATTTATGTTGCTTCATATAGAGTTTATGACAAATATATTTTGAAAAACCTAACAAATGACATCTAAATGCCTTGTATTTTTGATATAAGGTCGGAAATATTATTTTAGAGATAGGTTTCAAGTTTCATAATTTTATGAATTAATGTGGATTTATTATGACTTCCATAGTAAAGGAAATGGTTAAATTGGGTTTAAATTATTTTCGGCTATTATATGTTAGCTTTAGGTCAAATTTAAACATGTTAGAAAACATATAAAAAGTGACTTATGGGAATTTTTGGAGAATTTTCCTAGGTGTTTTATTAAATATTTAAATTATTTAAGGTGTGAGGCTTAAATATTTTATATGTTTATAAAAGGAGAAGGGGCAATCGTAAATGTTTTATTTTGTTAATTCTGAAATTCGGCGGCAGTTTAGAAAAGACTTTGTTAAAGTATTGGCAACTAATTATATGTTGACAAACAAGGCAAGTTAGTTGGAAAGAAGTTGCTTTAAAAAGTTAAATTTCAGTTTTATAAAGATTTACTACTTCGCCACTTATAACAACCACCTTTAGACCCTATACTGCTGCCTCCAACCAGGTCGGAACCAATACACATGGTATCAGCTTCAGTACATACTGGATTGAAGTTAGGTGAAAGGCATGGAGTCAAAACAGGCATTCGAAGGGGTAGAAGTAGCTCTTTAAAACTTAGAACTATTTTGGTTACAAATGAAGCTTTTGAAGGGACCAGCTTTTGGCTTGGTCAGTTGTTTTTGAAAAAGGGATTTCGAAAAAGGTTGCCGCCTTATATTTTAAATAAAGCTTTCGGAGGGGTCGAAACCTCTGCTACTACATTTAACCTTTCGATGCAATGCATTCGAAAGGGTTCTTTTGCTTCAAACTCAGAAGCCGCTTCTCCATGCTTTTGAAGGGGTTGGTTTTGACACCATCCACTTTCTTGTATTTAGGAATAATGCTTTCGAAAGAGATGCTTTCGTCCCACTTCTTTTAAGACCCTTTGATATATTGAAAGTTAAACCCAAATTTTTCGAAAGGAATGGTTTTAAATGGTTTCGAAACTATGTTCCACAAACTTTTACTTGAACCCAATGCTTTCGAAAGGTTTGTTTTATGTAAATAACTTTAATGCTTTCAAAAGGTATCTAACGAAGGTTTCAAAGTGGAGGTTCCTTAATGTTTTCGAAAGGTTTACTTTTAGTAATTGAATGGAAGGTTTCCAATGCTTTCGACAAATGCATCTGTGTTAGTTGTTCCGAGTTAGGTGCTGTGTTAATGCAAAAGGGTAAAGTGATTGCCTATGTATCTCGATAGCTTAGACCACATGAGGTTAGATATCCAACGCATGATTTAAATTAGATGCGGCAATTTTTGCATTGAAGGTGTGGAGAGATTACCTTTTTAGAGAGAGATTCTGGTTGTATACGGATCATAAGTCGCTGAGGTATTTCTTCCTTTAGGAGTTGAATACGAGATAACAAAGGAGGTTAAACTTTTTAGCCGCTTATGAATTTGGTACTGAGTACACACCGGGAAGAGGCAATAGGGTTGCGGGTGAACTTAGCAGAAAACATCAGAATGCAGTATTGGAAATGATAGTTGAGTGGAAAGATTTAGAGGCAGTGACTACATGCAGGATATAGTAGAGAACTGAAGCTAGGTCTTCTAAGGAAACTACTATGTTGTCATGTTTAGAAGTTCAACCAATGATGATCAAAAAGATTGCTTCTAAGAAGAATGGGGATCCATTATTAGTTGAACGGATCATAAAGATAAGGGATCGAACAGAGAGCGATGGATTGAAGGATTTCAGTCTTGACCAGAATGGGTGGTTAAGGAAGAAAGGACGACTATGTGTTCCAAATGTAGGAAACATTAGGAAGGATGTTCTTGAAGAATGCCATCGATCAAAGTTCACTATTCATCTGGGAGGAACGAAGATGTATCAGGACATGAAGAGAAGTTTCTTATGGGAAGGTATGAAAATAGTTGTAGGCTTATGCATGAAGCATTGTTTGAACTGTCAATAGGCAAAGGCCGAACATCAGAAACCAAGTGGGTTACTTCAGACTTTAGATATTCAGTATGAAAACGGGATTCTATTTCAATGGATTTTGTAGACGGGTTGCCAAGGTCGAATCGAGGAAATGAAAGTATATGGGTCATAGTGGACAGATTGACCAAGAGTGTCCATTTCATTCTAGTTAAGTCAACCATGAGGGCACCTGTTTTAACTAAGTTATTTATGAAGAATATAGTTAGACTACACGGAATTCCTACTAGTATAGTAAGCGATTGAGATTCCTTATTCACTAATGAGTTCAAGAAGAGTCTACAGGAGATTTTAGGTACCAAGCTCAAGACGAGTACCGCTTACCATCCGTAGACAGATGGACAAACGGAAAGAGTTAACAAAATCTTAGAGGATTTGTCAAGAGCTTGTGTACTAGACTTTGGAGGATCATGGGGTAATCACCTATACTTAGCCGAGTCTTCATATAACAATAGTTATCAGACTAGTATAGGAATGGCACCGTTTGAAGAATTGTATGGAAGGCCATGCAAATCTCCTGTTTGTTGGTTAGAGACCGAGGATAGATTAGTTCTTGGTCCAGATTTGGTTTGGGAAGCTACATAAAAGATTGAGTTAATTCGAGCTAGAACGAAGGAATCTCAGTCTAGGCAGAAAAGTTTTGCTGATGGAAGATGGACAGACTTAGAGTTCTCAGTTGGATATCATGTTTTTGTCAAGATATCACTGATGTAAAGTGTAATAAGGTTTGGGAAATCAGGTGCTGAGGTTCGTTGGACCATTTACTATTATGGAAAGGATTGGGTAAACTCTCATATTGAGTGGAGTTACCAAGTTATTTGGTAGGAGTCCATAACTTTTTCATACTTCTCATCTAACAAACTGTCTTCGAGATCCAGAGATTACTATAGCACCGACTATGTTAGATGATTTAGCAGTGGAACCGAATTTGGCTATAGTTAGAAAGCCAGCTCGTATAGTCGCGAGAGATGAGAAGAAACTAAGGAACAGGACAGTCGGATTAGTCAAAGTTCAATAGAGTGACGACAAGAGAGACTATACTTGGGAAACTGAGAGCAGGATTAGAGATACTTGTCCTGACCTGTTTCATGGTATGTTTTACCATTATGATTGATTTTGATGTGTACCTTATCATAATTTCAAGGACGAAATTTTCTATGGAGGGGAGTCTATAACGACCCTATTTTGACTAACATTATTTAGGACATTTAATTAGATAACTCAAATGAAATAATGTAGTTAAGGGATTGGGATTTGAAATAATAAAGGGCAGTCGTGCCTAAGTAACCAATGAACAAAAGAAAATTAAAGTCAAATAGGTAAGGGTAATAAGTTAAGGGAAAAAAGGAATAGGCTATATCCTTATACCCTAAACTGTTTTGCCATTTTCATTTACCATGTTCACAAATAAAGTTAAACTTAAAGAAAGGTCGGCCACTATTAGAAGAAGATAAGGGGAAGATGAGCAGGAATCAAAGGAAGAAGCTTAATAAAATCAACTCAAGAGAAAATCTCAAACTCCTTAACAATTATCTAAGGTGAATAATAGATTACATCTCATATTTATTATTTTCGGTTTCTAGATCAGATCTGCATATGTTTTGCAAAGTATTATGCTATCTTTTGATTGTTAA
This sequence comes from Allium cepa, assembly GCA_030765085.1. Lineage (NCBI taxonomy): Eukaryota > Viridiplantae > Streptophyta > Magnoliopsida > Asparagales > Amaryllidaceae > Allium > Allium cepa. The sequence continues at coordinate 57,683,822 of CM060939.1, forward strand.
ATAGATATATGTATATATATGCTTGTTGATGATTTATGTTGCTTCATATAGATTTTATGATAAGATATGTTTTGAAAAACCTAACAAATGACATCAAAATGCCTTATGTTCTTGATGTAAGGTCAGAAATGTTATTTTAGAGATAGGTTTCAAGTTTCATAATTTTCTGAACTAATATGCATTTATTATGAATTTTTTAGTAAAGAAAATGGTTAAATTGGGTTTAAATTATTTTCGGCTATTATATGTTAACTTTGGGTCAGAAACTTAAATATGTTAGAAAATATATAATAAGTGATTTATGGGAATTTTTGAAGAATTTTCCTAAGTGTTTTATTATAGATATAAAATTATTTAAGGTATAAGACTCAAATGTTTTATATGTTTATAAAAGGAGAAGAGGCAATTCGTAAATGTTTTAATTTATTAATTCCTGAAATTCGGCAGTACTTTAGAAAAGATTTTGTAAAAGTATTGACAACCAACTATATGTTGAAAATCAAGGCAAGTTAGGTGGAAAGAAATTTCTTTAAAAAGTTAAAATTCAATTTTATAAAGATTTACTGCTTCGCTACTTGTAACAGCGGCCTTTCGACCCTATACTACAGCCTCCAACCAGGTTGAAACCAATACACATGGTAACAGCTTCGATACATGTGGATTGAAGTTAGTCAAACGGTGGGGAGTAGAAACAGGATTTCGAAGGGGTAGAAGTAGCTCTTTAAAACTTAGAACTATTTTGGTTACAAACGAAGCTTTCGAAAGGACCAACTTTTGACTTGGTCAATTGTTTTTGAAAAAGGGCTTTTGAAAGAGGTTGCCACCTTTTGTTTTAAATAAAGCTTTCGAAGGGGTCAAAACCTTTGCTACTACATTTAACCTTTCGATGGAATGCCTTCGAAAGGGTTCTTTTTCTTAAACTCAGAAGCCGCTTCTTTATGCTTTCAAAGGGGTTGGTTTCGACACCATCCACTTTCTTGTATTTAGGAATAATGCTTTCGAAAGAGATGCTTTCATCCCGGTTCTTTTAAGAATCTTTGATATTGAAATTTAAACCCGAAGTTTCAAAAGGAATGGTTTTAAATAGTTTCGAAACTATGTTCCACAAACTTTTATTTGAACCCAATGCTTTCGAAAGGTTTGTTTAAGTAAAGGACTTTAATGTTTTCGAAAGGTATCTAATAAAGGTTTTGAAGTGGAGGTTCCTTAATGTTTTTGAAAGGATTACTTTTAGTAATGGAATGGAAGGTTTCCAATGCTTTTGAAAGGCAAGTTCGAAGTGTTTTGAAAAGAGGATGTCTAAGGTTCTATAAAAATTTCGAAAAGACACTTTCAATAGTTCCGAAAGGTCTGTTTTAAATGATTTCGAAAGGTATGTTTTGGCCTTTCGGCCTAGATTTTCAAAGTGAAGTAGCTAACTTGTTTCGAAAGATGTACTTTCAAAGGTTTTGAAAGAGATTGTTTAAACCATTTAAACAAGGGTTTCGAGGGTTTTCATCAACATTGTTTTGTGTAAAGCATATATCATGGAAAATATATTTAAGTAAAGCAAAAGTATATTTTCCTTGTTTAAGTATGATTTAAAGGGTTAAATAAATATGAAAGAAGGGTTTTTCAGGGAAAATTTGATGTGTAGTTAACCCTAAGTAAATGACTCAGATATTATATTACCAGATGGGACTATATAGTGTCGTGACCTATACATTAGCTATTACCCCTTGCTAATATAGTCCAAACTTCCAGTGTGTAGGGCTTTATCATAGGTAAGACTTAATTGATGTCACACATCGAGAGGAATATACACAGTAGGAGGATAGGTTATTCGTGAGCCTGCAAAACCATTATGATCAGTTGACCCTGGGAGAAGTAAGTTAAGGATAGACCATCCAGAAGTCTGTCTAACAGATGTTAGATTATTTGTTTTGTCTGGTAAGCCCAAGTCAACCAGTGGTTAGTAGTTAGCCAAACAAAATTATATTGTTCGGACAGATTGTCCATTTCTTACCTGATTTATGAGCGTATATGATATTGCTATTATTGTTTTAATCAGTTTGATTGCGAGATTCTAATTTGCAAAAAGATATGTTTAAAGGGATATTAGTGAGGGGAAACCCATTCTACTAAGCAACATGGTTTCAGTTAATATCAGTAAACTGAGATGTAAAAGAATTATTTGCACCAGGCTTTGTGCCTGACTCAAAGTTTATGTTTTTCCCATTAAACTCTCAGGTGTTCAACATTAATTTGAGTAGATTGAGATTCAGGGTTTTACAAGTTTAGTAGGTGGATGAATAAAGCTTCCAAAGACTTGCAGGAGGCAATGCTAGGTATATAAGTGTAATGACCTGCCATTCATCTCCACAGAATGATGCATCATTAATAAGAAAGAAAGGGATAGGAAAGAGAAAGAAAGAGAAGAAAGAAGAAACAACACATCAAAATCTAAACAGAAAAACGAATAAATTATATTAATAACACAAGATATTACATAGTATCATATACAACATATATCAGGGATACACAGCTTATACATCACATACTATACAGTTATAAACATCTGTCTAGTTATACAACTCAAAACAACTCAGAGAAACCACAGAGATATCAAGCACACGGAACACTAAAAATATCTACAACGCCAAAGCCTCCTGCTCCATTGCTCCTTCATAACTCGTCAAAGCTAACCTGAACCCCTTGGCTACTCTAAAAATTTGAATACCCAAGAGTTTAAGAAAAAAAATAAACTCCGGGTCAGACATGGGTCTGGTGTGAGTAACAGGTTAAGGTTGCTTAACTTTGAAAAACCTTTGGAAAGAAAGGTATCACGTAAGACTTCCCACACATAAACATGGAAAAGTTTTTACCTTACGCTAACTAAAACATTTGACAGGAAATCTAGTGATATTATAATAGGTCTAGGGTTTTCAAGTAAATATGAAATAGCCGAAATTGTTGCATTATTAAATTCCAGCTACTAGCCACAAAAGTGGGTAATACAATCGAACCCATTGGCACTTAGTGGATTTTGGATTCCATACAATGGCAGGGCTACTGAGGTACCGCCCTGCATAGTACGTGGCCTAGATCATCGTACCAAGGTGCTACCCTAACTCTCCTGCAACACAAGGTCGGAACCATCCCTTACTGGACAGTCCCGAACAAGACAACCCCGCAGTTGGTGTGCATATCCAACTGCCCACACGGCCGAAATAAAAGGGACCTCTAAACATGGGAAAATCTCATCCTACTTGGGCATGACCCACTTAGCCTTGCTGCACCTCCCATGTTCTAGCCATTCCCAGTTGATGAGGCTTGAGGCTACGATTACCTTTATAGGACACATTTATCTTAGAATGCTCATCGTCCACCTGACCATGTTCTGAAAGAATTCAATCCATACAAGTTCGTTTCGGGTTCGAACGAAACCGAAGGCATTATCTCGTTAAACTCATTTTGGAATCACCCTCAGAGTTAACGACGATAACCCTTGCACTCTGAATCTTCATCTCGAATCTGAAAGTACTACCCCATTAAACTTATATTGGAATCACCCTAAGAGTTTTAACGATGAATAGTCCTTACACCTCGAGTCTTCATTCTTCACTTGAGATTCACGACCTATCATTAATTTGGATCGATGTAGTTTACGGATATCCAAATCTGGAAACCCGATCCCGGTCTCATCGAAATCCAAAGCGTATCTTTTAAGGCCAAGTTATTTTAGAGTTAAAACAATTCAGTTTCATTATCTATATACAAACAGATAGATAATTCACAGATTCACAATAGATAATCATCACAACAGATAATCCATATTATCATTATCAAAAGATAATCCATATTATTATCACAATGCAACAAATGCATCCATATCATACAACATTACTTATCTCATAGCTGAAATTTCAAACCATTTAAGGCAACCAATATCATCCATTCGTATATAAGCAATGATCTATAATCACACCATCTATAATTAATTTAAAATGAACTAAATTAATTACTTCTATCTCTAATTAATTTAAAGTGAATTAAATTATTTACTTACATCAATTTAAATCTTGCATACATAACCATTAATTAATTACAACCAATTAATTAATTATCCTCTAATTAATCACCTTAATTAATCACCCTTGATTAATTATTCTTAAATTACATTCAAGTAATTATCCTTTAATTAATTTCACAAATTAGTTACTCTTAACCAAAAATCAGTAATTAACCTTTAATTACTTCATTAATTAATTAACTATAATTAATTACATTAATCCTTAGTTAATTACATTAATTAATTACCTTTAATCACTTATTATTGATTAATTCATCTTAATTAATCAATCTTAATTACATCATTAATTATATTAATTAACGATCTCAGTTAAATTTAAATTAATTACTTATTTAAAATAATTACATTAAGTAATTAGTCTTGGTTAAACCATAATTATTAATCACCTTGATTAATCACGTTCAGTAATTAACTATCCTTAATTACTTATCAAATTAATTACTCCTTAATTAATTATCTTTAATTAATCCCTTGATTAATTATAAAGTAATTTAATCCAAATTACTTTCATTCTTAAATCATTTTCATTAATTACATCCAGTAATTATCATTAATTACTTCACTAAGTAATTATACTTCACAAATTGCATTAGGTAATTATTATCAAAGCATCCAGTGTTTAACTTAATTAAACTTAATTAATTAACTTAAACAAATTACATTTAAACTTAGTTAATTACATTAAGTAATTAATTCCTTAATTACTTCCATCAAGTAATGAATCTTAAAACAATTTTACAAATGATTACCATTAATTAATTAATTTAATTAATTATTAAAATTAATCATATTAATTAATTGTTAAATAATCCTTAGTTAATGACCTTCATTAACTATTAATCATTCTTTAATTACTTTTCTTAATTTACTTCTTAATTAATCTCTAATCATAAACTAATCTAAATTATTAATTTATAAATTAAATAAATAAGTCATTCCTTAATTATCTTATTCATTTAATCATTTTAATACCTTAATAATCTCTAAAATAATCCATTTCCTTATTAATGACTTCATTAATATTAAAGTGTATTTAGAACATTATATTTTAAATTTAAATTCAAATTCCATTTTGAATTTAAGATTCAAAATGATTATTTATTTAAACATTAACCAAATTTAAATTCAATTTATAATCCTATAAATAAATGTAAATAACATTTATTACTTACATATGAAACTTATATAAGAAAAGCCTTTAAACTAATTTACTTAATTTTATTTTAAAATTAAGCTTTTAAATACATTACTATTTACCTTGCAAATTCAAGTTAACAAATCATTTAACTTCCATTTAAAAACCTTTTATAAAAGAACTTTCTCAAAAATCAAGTTTAAATATTTGTTTGAAAACAAATTTACTTTTAAAAAGCTATTTTAATTTAAACTTGTTTTAAAAACATCCAGAATTTAAAAAATTATTCAAATACCCAGATCTGAATTCAAGAAACTTGAATCCACTATTTATTTAAAACATTTGATTTTAAACTTTGATTCAAACTTGTTTTAAACCTTGATTTAAAAATCTTTATTAAAAATCCAAATTGCATTTTAAAACCTTAAGATTCAAAAGTTATTTGAAAACTGAACTTAACCTTGAATTTAAACCACTGTTTAAATTATGTTTTCGGATTTTAAAATAAAATTCAAAATCTAGAAAACTGTCAGGTTTTAAAAAAAAACTGAAAAACCATTTTAAATATTTTAAAACTTTTAAGATTCAAAGCCATTTGAATCTATACTTCATACTAGATTTAAACTTGTTTTAATCTATCATCACAACTTTTAAATTCGTTTAAATTTGGTTTAAATTTAAATTACAGACAGGTTTTATAAAACCTATAACAAAACAAAATCAACCCGAGGCAATAGCAAAGTGCTTCGAGTCAAAACCCTTATTACTTCGAGTAAACCCCTAAATTTACTCGAGTAAATTCGAGTTCAAATTCTCTGCACAAACAAAGTTCACCAGAACTTCCAAAATGCACGGTGCACATTCACCGTGACTCTGGCCATCCACCCAGGCTTCAACACATCGCCGATCATCTCCAGTCTCGATCACGATCACTAGAATCTATCACAACAACTCAAATCAAAATCGAGTAGCTAAATCAAAACCTAGAAACCAGACTGCATCTAATACCCAAACCTGTCAACGCCCCTTCCTCGAAACTCCGACCACCTGAGAGCCACCACCACCGGCCACAGCCTTGACTACCTTCCCTCTAGCGATCCCAAAAGCCCATGACACTCGATGCTCCAGAGAAAACAAACAGAGCCAAAATCTACCACCCAAACAAACTAGGTTTAGAAACTAAAACCTAAACATCACTGCCACCACCGCCACTGACCAGCCACCGGTCATTTTTCCTGGCCTCTCCAGTCACCCATCTACCATCAGAGAGAAACTCAACCTACCCAATCGCTGGGATCACCAGTGATTCCCAAAAAACCCAAAACAGACAAACGTCTTAAAACCGCTTCTATGTCCCATTGCTAAAAAATATGATTTTTGTATTAAAAATCAAGGCTTTGTTTAGGGATTTAGGTTATATATCTGAATCAATGAGTTAACATGTTTGAAATCTTACTTTATCTAAGTTTGCTCTGCTCTTATTGGTTTTACTGAGTAATTCAAATAAATTTTAACTTAGTTAAATTTTTAAGCCTACTCTATGGTCTAATAAATAAGTTTTGTTAAATTCTTAAACTTATATATGGATTGGACAAGAGAAAAGAAGTTTGAACAAACTTGCTTGAATTGGAAACATATATGTTTAAGTGAAAAGGACTTGTTTATACACATTCATACATTCAATACATATATGCAGAACTACCTATACATATTCACATGCAACCATCTTTCATTCAGAACTCAACATGCAACAAATTAAACACTTAAGCTTTAGAAAGTGTTACTCACAGCAAATGAAGAACAGAGCAGGTTTATGTTGAAACCAGTTTTGAATTTGCAGGCTGCAAACTTGAAACTGAAATGCTCCTGAAAACTTGAATGCATGCAAAAGATTCGAGTTGAAGATGATATGCAGATGATTTCAGACTTGAATGTATGCAGCTGTTACTAGATTTCTTTTAATTCCAGGTTGAAGAATGCAGATGCTTTTGATTCCCAGATTTTAAATGATGCAGGCTTCAGATTTTGTTTTTAGCTTTGAAATGAATTACAGATTTGGCTTGATTTTGAAAAAAATGATTTATAGTTTTTTGATCTGAGATTGCTTTTATTTTCTTTGTTTACAAATGAGATTAGGAAAAGAAAAAGAAATGAGAGGTGTTTGTTTATATAACTTAATTTATGGTTTAATCAAAATCAAAGAAAAATGAAATTAAAACATGACACTTGTCAAAACTCTTGTTTATTTATTTACACTTGTTTAAAACAATCTTATATACATACACTTGTCTTTTTAAGGTTAATTAATTATAATTAAATGTTAATTAGTATTTAGTTAGATGTTAATATAAGATAAATGTAAACTTATATTTAATTAATTAGTTAATATATACTTATTTACATGTAGATAATTTTGAAATGAATAAATCCAATTATATTTATAAAATAAAAGTTTATACAAATATTTTAAAATCCAAAACAATTAAAAAGATTTATACTTTAAATTTTCAAAGCTTTAAATTCAAATTCAAATCAAATTCTAAAATTAAATTTTGAAATCAAGTTATATATATACATATATATAACTACACAATTAAATTTTGAAGAACAACTATTTTTATTAAAATCTATTTGTAAAAACAATACATTATTATATTTTTAAAATAACAAATTTGATAACTTTAAATAATTTATAAAAGAAATTGTTTTCTTTATTAATAAATTACTTATTTTATCACACTATATTTAAAGAGGAAATCAAAATAAACCTTATTATCAGTTTATTTAAATTTAAATTCAAAATTGATTTAAACAAATTAAACTTTTATCTTAACAATTTAAAGCCATATATTATTTATTTAATAGTTTTTAAAAGTTTAACTTTAAATAAAATCAAAATTCCCAATTTACCAAAGATATATATATATATTTAGAACGCAAGATTTATTTATTTACTAAATTTAAGACAAGGATTATCTATTTACAATATATACATATTCTATATATTATAAATAGAAAACAATTTATTAGATTTTAAAAGATAAAATCTATCAATTAAATATTTATTAAATTGCATTATTAAATCAATTCAAATTTTTATTAACAAAAATTATCAAATCAATTTAATTCTTAATTCAGATTATTAAATTGATATTGCCAAAAATTCCAGGATATCACAATAAGAGTTATTTAGTTTTATTTTCGCTATGATGTATTAAGACTGATATATCTACTCAGTACTCTGATCATCTAAGGGGGCATCTTCATATGTTGCTCTTGGCGTAAATTGTAATAATTATATTTCATCAAAACCTGGGAATCGATTATGGAATTATGCAATTGAATATGGAATATTGATTTGAAATGTAATAAGAAAAGTTGTTTTGTTTGCGCAAAAAATGGCAAACACCTCCAATCCGTATAGTTTAGTTGATTATATGTTATTTTCAAGGTTTTAGGTTACTTATGCAAATATGAAAAAAGCAGGGGGAAACTGTAAAAGACACGCAGATTTATAGTGGTTCGGCCAGAACGTGCCTACGTCCACTTTATATGTTATTCTCTCTTTTCTTTCAAATTACAAGTACAAAGCTTTAAGTACAAGAATAAGAAAGTTGTTTGAAAGTTCCTTCCTTACTTGAGCTCTCAAACTTATCTGCCATTGTTGTACCCCTGCCCCTCTATTTATAGAGTGAGGCTGGGGGCAGGGGTCTTGGATGTATATAGTTGCTGGTGGGCCTGGGCTGAAATGACCTGGCCTGGCGACGTTGGTTCGGTAATGCCTTCTTGGCCTTGATTCGGCGGTAAGTGGATGGTCTGGTGATACTTTGGATCGGTGGTAGTGCATTCCTCACTTGATTTGGTGATAAGTGGATGGTCCGGTTCGGTGATGGGGGAGGTTTGGTTTGGTGATGGAGGAAGTTTGGTTCGGCAGTGATGTGGGAGGTAGGTTGGTCCGGTGGGTGTTAGAGAGGGTTTGGTTTGGCAATGCAGCATTGGGTCTGATTCGGTGGGGGAAGTATGATGTTTGGACCGGTAGTTGTTGGTTCGGTTGTGGAGGAGAGGGTTGGCCCGGTGGTCACTCTGGTTCGGTGTGTTGGACCGGTATTGGTCCGGTAGTTTGGTGGAGGTTGGTTCGACAGCAGGCAATGGACCGGATGGAGGCTGGTCCGGTGTTAGGAGGGAGCCAGACGAATTTTCACCCAACACACATGCCCCCCAAAGTAGGGCGTGTGCATGTGCACGCCGTGCTTTGTTTTGAGTTTGGGAGTTTTCGTCCGGTCCCCAATGCCGAATCAACTGGTCCGGCCATCGATAGCTGCTTATAAATAGGTGCCTAGCGCTTTCCTTTTCCCCTTATCAGCCGAACCACAAATTATCTTTGCCGAATCAACCCTTGTGTCTGCCGAATCGAACGTGTTTAGCCGAATCAAATCCTTTTCTTTGCCGAACCAGGTGATTACCTCCTCTGCCGAATGAACTCTTGCTTTTGATTACCGAATGGACCTTATGCCGAATGAGCTTTCGTATTGTACTACCGAATGAAATATATCTTCAAATGCCGAATGAACTTGAAAACTTGAATTTACGAGTGAAATCCCAAACTTGTATACACTTGCTCGCTTACATTTCTGTGCTCCTTGTTCTAATATCATGTTTTTCTTGTGCCGCAGATAAATGTCTCGCAAAGCGGAAACTCGATCAGACAGAAAGAAGTCCAAGGATAGAGAAGAGTCTTCTTCCATGCCCCTAGCCCAACCAGGACCGACGCAACACGGACCTGCCCCGAGGTCGTTAGTGGATGGGTATGGTCCCCAGGAACTTCTGGTCTCCCCTCCCGATTGCTTTCCTAGCTCCCTAAAGGAGGAGCAACTTGATGTTATATCTCGTTCCTTCGGAATAGATAGAGCGCGCATGCTATTGCCGGGGGAAGGAGTGATGCCGTATGACCCCCCCGAAGGCTACTTTGCTTATAGCAGATATCATTGCATGTGTGGTGCTATCCCGCCTCTCAACGCCTGGATAGTTAGCTTTATCACATATCTGAAGGTGGCTCCCTTCCAGCTTCAGCGTAACTCCTACGCCATTCTGGCGAGTCTTTTCGTCATTTTTCAGAGGAAATATGGGCGTCCCCGTTCCAACCGGGAGATTCGGTATCTGTACAATTTGAAAGGATACAAGAAGGGGTCTCCATATATCAGTTTGGAAGCGGTCGTGCCCTTCAAGCCTGTTCTGGATTTGTATTCGAAATTCAGTATGTTCAAGAAGGAATGGTTTTTCATTAGGGATGACTCTGTTTCTTTCCGCCTTTTCACTTCCGGCTGTAAGTTGAACTTCCCTTATGTCTTCCTTGTCCCGATCACAATGCTTCTTCTTATATGCTTTTATTTCTTGCTAGCGACAGGTGGTTTTGCGGTCGTGGAGAATGATTCCTTGGCGCGGATGGCTGCTGAAATAAAGGTCATTTCGGGAAGGGATAGGTCGGCCTCTTACCTGATCAGGAACGCCACTCACCTAGAGTATAACTTGATTCTGCCACATCAATCTGTGGTTAAACAGAGAGATACAGCCGAGGAGAGGGCTGCTAAAGCTAAGGATGGGGCTACTGCGAAGAGTAGCAAGAAGAGACCTTTCTCGGTACCTCCAGCCGTTGGGGGAAAGAAGCTTAAGAAGTCTGATGGACCCTCTCCCAGTACATGTCCAGATATTCCGGAGGAGGAAGGTGGAGAGGAGGAAAGAGACGAAGAGGAGAGCGGAGGAGATGGAGAAGGTGGAGGACAGGATGATAGTGGTGCCGGGGCTTTGTCTTCTGAGCAGGCAGGGGAGATCCAGGAGTGGACGGATGATGCCTTCCGCCAGGCTTTTGAAGGGTTGGAGGAAGGATCAGACTCGGTGAAGAGGGCAAAGGAGGTTGACAAGGCTGGGGCTGGCGCCGATCCATTCCCTAAGAGTTCTTCAGCTGAGGTGGCTCTAGCGATTCAAGGTGAACTCTTGACTTCTGCAGATTCCATTTATGATAGGGACTTAGGAATATTTTATGGTTCGCTTCCGTCCTGGACTGAGATTCAGGACTTATTGCAGTATTCTCCTTCTCCGTAGGGTTTGTATAACAGACGTGCCTTCTCATTCTTTTTAAGTTAACATATTTCTCGAATTATGGACCATTGTACGTTCGTAACATTTGTTCTTTATTACAGGGGCAGGCGAGGTGGCCAAAACTTCAGACGTTCGACACCGCCTTGAACAATTCAAGTTGATGAGAGCTTCTACTAAGCCGAACCCGCCAACTGGCCATTGCGGGGATGTAGTTAAATATCGCCCTCTTCTTGGAGTCATTGAGGAAGGTATCCAGCAGAGGAAGAGGAGGCGTTCCTTGTTTGATTCACCACCTGGTCCTCAGTCTCCTACTCAGCCTCCCCGAGATACCACGGAGAAGTCCACGGAGTTTGTCCCCTCTCCGCCTCCTTTCGAGAATCCTACTGTGATCCGCATAAAACGTCCCAACGTGCCTCGCAATCCCTTTGCCGGCCACCCGGATTTGGACCCAAGCTTTCAAGACATATTATTTGACGAGGCCACGGGCGAGCATCTTCTCCCCCGCAATCCCATGGTTCGGATTCTTGATGAGGCTAAGTCCCTAGATTTGGATCTGTTCACTACTCGGATAGCTGCTATGGGGGACGAAGCCAAGGCCAACATTGACCGGGTCGCGGAGGAGGTGAAGAAGTTGATGGAGCATCATGCTCGACTGGCTAGGGCTGGGGAGGAAATCGGGAGTGCTAACATCCGGCTGCGGCTACAGGTTTCTGATCAGGCCAAGCAGCTTGCTGATCAGGCTATCCATATTTCTCAGCATGAGGCAGCCTCGAGGCAGTTGAAGGAGAATCTGGAAAAGGCCAGCGGGGCAGAATTGCTAAAATGGAGGCTGCTTGCAAGGGGCGGATTGATATGGCCATTACGACGGTGGATGAGGTTCGGAATGCTTATCTTGAGCGGATTGAAGAGTTGTCTGGGAGGCTTGAGGTCGCAGAGCTTGCTCAGGCCAAGCTAAAGGAAGAGATGGACGAAATGAGGAGGTCTCTCCAGGCTGACCGCTTGAGACATCGATCGGAGAGGGATGTTACCGTCGCTAAGTTGTTGTCCTTCGAGGCCCAGGTGAGGGAGTTTGAGGAGAATGAGGGGATGATGGATGAGATGTTGCAGGATATGTACTTCCGTACCTGGAAGCAGGGTAATCTATCCTGGATGGATGACTATCCCCGGATCATGGATAGGATATATCTCCGGGCTTTGAAGGAGGCCAAGGCCGATGCGGATAAGGAAGGTGGAGCGGCATTCAAGATAGACGTGGTAACCGCCCAGTTCTCAAAGGAGGAGAAGGTAGTGGTGAAGGAAGGGATGCAGCTGCTTGCTGCAGAGGAAGCGGGTGTGCAATTAGCTGGTGAGGATCAAGCGGCGGACGTTGGTGAGTCTCTTTTCTCTTTCTCTTTTCTTTTCAGATTTTCATAACTTGATCACTTACTGTTCGCTTAATGAATTCCTCTTCTGAATTGGACAAGTGGGACTTCCGGTCACCATGCTGGGAGCTCCGACCCTGCGGCTAAGTAGGCTTGGAGAGTTGGTAGGATGAGGGCGAAGCGTGAACGCAGCTGGTCACCTTTTGATTTCTTTTTATTGCTGTTCATGTTAGTCCAAAACATTGATGTAACTGTAATAATATTGTTTGTGATGAATGACGTTATGTAATTTCATAATATAAGCTGATTCCTTTATGTTGGAATGTTATTGCTATTTTGCTGTGCTGTGTAAGTGATGTAACGATGCATGTTACTAGTGACTTGACTGTGCCTGATGCCAAGTTTTTTGCTTAAAGTATAATTTTCTCACTTTGCAACGTAAATGTGATGTGTGAATATGAACTGCAGTTATGCATTAATGTATAAAAGTAGAAGGTACCGCCTTTCATGTTTCGGCTGTGGACGGCAACTTCGTGCGCCCTGTAAGACTAAGCACTGAATGTTGTTGAGTGTCTCGCCATCCGATCGTAAGTTTCCGTTCTCATTAGCGAGCGTTCCCTATTTCATGTCCTGTACTTTCAAGTACCGTTACGGAGAATAGGAGAAAAGTTTTAAATGAAATGGAAATATAGGAAAAGTAAAACTTCCAGTCACGGAAGGCCGTCGATGTGCTTAAGTTCGTGGCAAACGGGTTTTGTAGTCACTTTCCCTAGCTGTGGGTCTTGGAGACATTTGTCACCCATCTTACGCCTCTGCGGGGAGTTTTCTTTTTTACCACAGCCGCACTTAAGACACATCGGAGCCGATCGCGCACAGTAACTACCCGGGCCATTATGGCCCGTAATCGTGGGTATTATTCGATTTACTGTGGCCGGCTAGCGTGGGGGCCGATCGTCAACTGTGAACTGCCCCTGGCTGGCCACACCTTATGTTGGGGCTTATGATCGGTTCACAGTTGTCGGCGAGCCGAATCGCTGTAATGAGCTGCCATCGGCTATAGTCGGCCTTTTTTTTGATGACTTATACTCGGCTTATTACAGTCGGCTTTAAGGGCCGAAGCAAACAATGAGTTAACTCGCGGTAGAGGGATACCAGAGCAAAGTGTCTCATTGGCGAGGGCATAGGAGCACAGCGTACCTGTTAGATTTTGTCCATGTGGAGTTGTGTTGTGGAGCTCTGGATTGAAATGTCATCTGCAAAGGATTTTGTTCAATATCAAAGGATAAAGCTTAACAAGTAGCTAAGATATAAAGGAACAAGTTAACAAGAGCCAAGTTTTTTAAAGTAGTTCGGCATGAAAATGCCTACGTCCACTGATTCTCTTTGTTAATTCACTTCATATGGGCAGTACAAGTTAAGAAAAGTATCGACGGAGGTGTCGGATGTTCCATGCCCTCTGGAACACCTCTCCGTCCACTGTTGACAAAATATAAGCTCCGTTGTGGAGATCTTTATGAATTACATATGGTCCGTCCCAGATGGGGTCCAGTGCCCCGGGGCGCGGAAAGATTCGCTTGAGGACAAGATCTCCTTCTTGTAAGCTGCGATGTTTGACTTTGGAGTTGTATAGTGCTGCCACTTTTTGTTTGTGAGCTGCTGCTTTGAGTGCTGCGTCATTTCTTCTCTCCTCAATCAGATCCAAAGACATGAGGAGGAGCTCTTCGTTCTCTTCCGGGTTGTAGTGGATCCTACGGTGAGAGGGCACTATTGTTTCAACTGGGAGCATAGCCTCCGATCCATATGCCAAAGAGAAGGGAGTATGCCCTGTTGAAGTTCTTTAAGATGTGCGATAGGCCCAAAGTGCCGTAGGAAGTCCGTCCACCCAAGCGCCTTTCGACTTTTCAAATTTCTTCTTGATTAAGGTTTTGAGAATTTTGTTGACAGCTTCTATTTGGCCGTTTGCCTGGGGATAAGCCACGGATGAGAAGCTTTGGTGAATCCCGTGCTCTTGGCACCAGTCGATGAATTCCTCGCTGTCAAACTGAAGTCCATTGTCTGATACAATTTTGAGTGGTGTTCCGTACCTGCACAGAATATTTTTGATTAAGAAGTTGATAACTTTTGCCGAAGATAATTTATTTAGAGGTTCCGCCTCCACCCATTTGGTGAAATAGTCAACTGCCACTATAGCATATTTGGCTCCGCCTCGGCCCGTTGGCAGTTCGCCAATCAAGTCAATTCCCCATACTGCAAAGGGCCAAGGGCTGGTCATTTGAGTAATCTCATTTGTGGGTAGTCGAGGAATCTTGGAAAATTTCTGACATCTGTCGCATCTCCTGACGAAGTCCAAGGCATCTTTGTTTAAAGTGGGCCAGAAATACCCATATCGGAGTATCTTTTTTGCTAGGGTCTGCCCTCTGGTGTGGTCTCCACATTGATGGATATTGGATAGAATTTCCTTGGCTTCTCTTCCAGCAACGCACCTCAGTAAGGGGTTAGAGAAGCCGCGCCGATAGAGGATGCCTTCTTGTATTGTGTAGCGGGAAGCTTTCCTTAGAATTTTCTTAATTTCATTTCGCCCGTCGGGTAGGGTGCCGTTTTGTAAGTATTCTCGGATATGGGTCATCCATGTTTCTTCTTCGGTTGCAGCTATCAGATTTACTTGCTTGAAACTCGGGGTTAGTAGCCTTGAGACAGTTGTCGTTCCAGAAGTGGTACCATTTCCCATGCTAGCTTGCTTTGCCAGCTCGTCGGCCTCTTGATTTTCTTCTCGAGGAATGTGCTTGATCGAGTAGTGATCCAATTGATTGAGCAGCCGCTTGGTCTTTTTCAGATATGCCGCGAGCCTCTCTCCTCGAGTCTGGAACTCCCCTAGTATTTGATTTACGATGAGTTGAGAATCACTATGGAGACATAAGGAACTGACTCCAATTTCCAATGCAAGTTCTAAACCGACTATCACTGCTTCATACTCTGCGTCATTGTTAGTGGCAGCGAATTCCAATTTTAGGGCGTAGTGCAATTTCTTTCCCCTGGGGGTGATTATCACAACACCTGCCCCCGAGCCTTGTTCGTTTGACGCTTCATCTACGAAGAGATTCCACTTGATATCTTCTGCTATTTCAGATTGGTCCTTACCTTCGCTAGTAGTGAATTCGGCAATGAAATCAGCTATGGCTTGCCCCTTGATAGCGGCGCGAGGATGGTAAGTGATATCATATTGACTTAGCTCGATGCACCACTTGAGCAGTCGCCTAGAGGTGTCGGGACGATGGAGCACTTGCCTCAATGGTTGGTCGGTTAGGACTCTGATGGGATGAGATTGGAAATAGTGTCGTAGCTTCCTTGATGTGATTAGTAAACAGTATGCCAGTTTCTCGAGTTTGGGATACCGGGCTTCTGCTCCCGTGAACCTTTTGCTGATGAAGTACACTGGCCGTTGTGTGCGGTTTTCTTCTCTTACCAAAGCGGCGCTTAGAGCATGGGATGACACAGCAAGATATAGGTATAGTTCTTCGCCTTCATTCGGAGTCGAGAGTACTGGTGGCCGTTGGAGGTGCTCGATTAGGTTAAGGAAAGCTGCTGAACACTCATCGGTCCATTCGAATTTTCCTTTGTCTTTCTTCAGGGCTTCGAAGAAAGAAATGCATTTGTCAGTTGCTTTAGAGATGAACCGGCTTAGGGCGGCCACCTTCTCGTTTAGGCTTTGCATTTCTTTCCGAGTGGATGGTATTTTGATATCTTGCAAGGCTCGGACTTGTTCAGGGTTTGCTTCGATCCCTCTGGCATGGACGATGAATCCCAAGAACTTTCCCGATGACACTCCGAAGGAGCACTTTAGAGGATTCAGCTTCATTCCATATTGGCGGAGTACTTGGAACGTCTCGTCCAGGTGGCTTACATGATCGTTGGTTTTTCTTGATTTAACCAGCATGTCATCCACATAGACCTCCATAGTTCGTCCCATCAATTCCGCAAACATCTTGTTGACGAGGCGCTGATAAGTAGCTCCGGCGTTTTTAAGTCCAAATGGCATTACCTTGTAGCAGTACAATCCTCGGTCGGTGATGAAGCTATGTGGTCTTGATCGGGGGTGTGCATAGGGATCTGGTTATATCCTGAGTATGCGTCCATAAAGGATAAGAGTTCGTGTCCGGCAGTGCTGTCCACGAGTTGGTCGATTCGGGGGAGTGGGAAGCAGTCTTTCGGGCAAGCGTCATTTAAGTTGGAGAAATCGATGCATGTTCGCCACTTCCCATTAGCTTTCTTTACCAGTACCGGGTTGGCGATCCATTCCAGGTAGATGGCTTCACGTATGAAGTCATTGGCACGTAAGTTCTTTACTTCTTCCTCGAGGGCTGCTGATCGTTCCGCCCCCATACTTCTCTTCTTCTGCTTTACCGGCACCTTGGTAGGATCAATGTTCAGTGCGTGGCATGCTATGTCCGGGGAGATTCCAGTCATATCAGCGTGTGTCCATGCAAATACATCCATGTTGTGGCGAAGAAAATCAATGAGTTGATTCTTTAATTCTCTTTTTAACTGAGATCCAATTCTCAGCAGTTTACTCGGGTTGCGTTTGTCTACGGATACGAATTCCATAGCCTCTGCAGGCTCGGCGGTGGCCTCCTCCTCTTTGTCCCTAGGGTCTAATTCATTGAAAGGATCACTGGTATACCGAAGAGGAGGGGCTTTCTTTAGTTGCTATGCTTCCAAGCTTTTCATGCAGAGAACAGTCTCTGCATTCTTCCCTTTATCTTTCCTGCGGTTATTGCGAAGTTCAGTTACATAGCAGTCTCGAGCAGCGTCTTGATCTCCTTCTACTTCTCCCACTCCATTATCTGTTGGGAACTTCATCTTTAGGCACCATGGGCAAGGACAATTTGAAAGTCGGACAAGGTTGGTCTTCCTAAAAAGGCATTGTACGCCGAGTGGTTGTCTATTAGCACGAATGTTTGTTTCCGAACGGCGGAGCGGGGATGACTTCCCAATTCAACAAAGAGATATAATTGTCCAAGGGGCATCTTTGCTTCTCCAGGGAAACCGTGTAGCGGCTTGTTGCAGGGAGAAATGTCCTTCATTGACAGCTTCATCTTGTTGAAAGCATGCTTGAACAGAATATTCACTGAGCTTCCAGTGTCTATTAAAATTCGAAAAACTTTGGCTGGACCGAACTAGGCAGAGATGACCAGAGGGTCCATGTGTGGGTACTGCCTTCCTTCTAGGTCGCGCCCACTGAATGTGATGTCATTATTTTCCTTCCGCTTAGGGTGGCGTTCTTCCATAACAGAATTGACGCAGTCTCCCTCGCTTCTGAGTGAGTTTCCATATCTTTCCATTTCTGCCCAGCTCTTGTCGGCGATGTGTGGCCCTCCTGATATTGTATGGACCACTATCTTCTCTTGGCTGGAACCGCTGGTGTTGCGATTTCCTCTGCCTGTCTCTGGGTGGAGCTGCCCTGGGTTTTCCTTGGTAGGAGCTGGGGTCCTGTCCTGGCCCTTTACATAGCGTTCCAGCCTCTTTCTCCTGATGTGTTCTTCAATTAGATCTCGGATATGGCGGCATTCATTGGTATCGTGCCCATGAGATTCGTGGAAACGGCAGAATTTTCCGGACTGGATTGCGCGATCTGACTCTTTCTTGTACGGGGGGTGCTTGTATGTAAGTTCGTCCTGGGTGGCCAGGAAGATGTTCTCGACTGTTTCATTCAAGGAAGTGTAAGCGTCGAATCTCGGTCCTGGTCGGTACAAGCGCTTTTCTCCCTTCTTGCCCCCTGCATTGTCTCTGGAGTCGTTTCTCCGAATGTCCTTCGCTGCGGCGGGGGCGTTTCCATGGGTCGTCTTAGCCTGTGGTCCTGTCTGCCTTTCGGTGGCAGCCTCTTCGAGTCTCATGTACTTCCCAGCTTTATGGAAGAAATCGGGCAAGGTAGCTGGTTTTTCTTTAGTTAGTCTTCTAGCAAACTTGGTATCTGGGTGCACACCACTACAGAGGGCCATTAGGGTGAGTTTCTCATCGGCATCTTGGACTGCGGCCGCTGCGGCGTGGAAATGGGTTAGATATTGTTGCAGTGTCTCTCCGGATTTCTGTTTGACATTGGATAGAGAATAAGCATCCTTGGGTTGTTCCACATGAATGCGGAACTGGCTAATGAACTTTTCCTTCAACATTTCCCATGAACTGATGGATCCTTGGGGTAGATGGCAGAACCAGGAGGTAGCTAGATCTGCTAAAAATAGTGGAAAGCATTTGCATAATACTCCTTCCGTTGCCCCGCTCATGAGCATATATTGTGTGTATCTTTGCAGGTGTACAACGGGGTCGGAAGTTCCCTTGTACGGTTCCATCGTTGGCATTTTCCATTCTCGAGGGGTGATGGCGGTTTCGATGTTGCGGGTGAAAGGGCTGGTTACCCTAGCGCCTATCCCTCAATCTCTTTGCTCCCGTCGGACGCATTCCCTGAATAATCGTGCCATTCTTTCATCAGAATTTGGAGCGGACAAAAATGAGCTTGGTTCTTCCCTGCGGGATCGATCTTGTCCAGATGACCTGTAGGGATGGTATAGCCTATCACTTCTGACGTTATCTAGTGGCTGTCTTTGGCTGCTCGGATGCATGCTAGGACCAGCTACAGTTGCCCCCTGCCTTGATCTTCCCCTGTGGGGTTCTGCTTCGAGCATTTCCTCGGGGTCAACTTCGGGCTGGGTTCTAGCTCGGCTCCCTTCAGCGGGGTTTCTATGATTAGGCGGTATGACCGGGTCAGCTACATCCGACCCTCGCCTGGTGCCTCCCCCATTGGGTTCAGTTCCAAGCGCTTCCTCGAGTCGGAGTTCGGGCCGAGTCCGGGCGCGGCCCCTATCATTGTTGTTCCTGTTGATAGCTTTTTCGAAGAGGGAAGACCTTTGCTGTCTCTGAGATCCTCCAGATTTAGACTCACCCCATGATTCAGTGTTGCGGTTGGATTCTTCGGCATCCCTCAAGCGTGACATGAGTTGGTTCACCAAAGCTTCTTGTTGGGATGCGAAGCGGTTAGTTACTTCAGTCACAACTCTGTCTAGATCTGCCCTAGTGATTGCTGCCGGTTGTTCCGCGGCAGGGGCTGTCGGATTTTCCTGATCTGCTGTCGTAGTGGGATGGTTCTCTTGATCTGGATCCACTGGATCTGGAGCGCTGCTGGTTGCAATGTTCTTTCCCTTATTGGCGTCTTTTCTCGGCCTGGAAGTCATGTTTCCTAGGCAATAAAGGGTGCTATTGGGAAAGAAGGTTGAATGAGCGAAGCTGAAGCTTCGAGTTCCAGCTCTCAGTGAAAGCACCAAAAATGTTTGCGCAAAAAATGGGCAAACACCTCCAATCCGTATAGTTTAGTTGATTATATGTTATTTTCAAGGTTTTAGGTTACTTATGCAAATATGAAAAAAGCAGGGGGGAAACTGTAAAAGACACGCAGATTTATAGTGGTTCGACCAGAACGTGCCTACGTCCACTTTATATGTTATTCTCTCTTTTCTTTCAAATTACAAGTACAAAGCTTTAAGTACAAGTATAAGAAAGTTGTTTGAAAGTTCCTTCCTTGCTTGATCTCTCAAACTTGTCTGCCATTGTTGTACCCCTGCCCCTCTATTTATGGAGTGAGGCTGCGGGCAGGGGTCTTGGATGTATATAGTTGCTGGTGGGCCTGGGCTGAAATGACCTGGCCTGGCGACGTTGGTTCGGTAATGCCTTCTTGGCCTTGATTCGGCAGTAAGTGGATGGTCTGGTGATACTTTGGATCGGTGGTAGTGCATTCCTCACTTGATTTGGTGATAAGTGGATGGTCCGGTTCGGTGATGGGGGAGGTTTGGTTCGGTGATGGAGGAAGTTTGGTTCGGCAGTGATGTGGGAGGTAGGTTGGTCCGGTGGGTGTTAGAGAGGGTTTGGTTCGGCAATGCAGCATTGGGTCTGATTCGGTGGGGGAAGTATGATGTTTGGACCGGTAGTTGTTGGTTTGGTTGTGGAGGAGAGGGTTGGTCCGGTGGTCACTCTGGTTCGGTGTGTTGGACCGGTATTGGAGTTGGTCCGGTAGTTTGGTGGAGGTTGGTTCGGCAGCAGGCAATGGACCGGATGGAAGTTGGTCCGGCTGTGGGGCTGGTCCGGTGTTAGGAGGGAGCCGGACGAATTTTCACCCAACATGTTTTAATCTGTGTTGATTTTATTTTTATATTCGTATGCTTCTAGTATTACGGATACCATTAACATTACCGTATTTTGTCACCGAAAGTTAATACTATAGATGGCTGCAGCATCTGTAGCGCTTAGTTTCGGACCTCAAGATATGGGATGTTATAATGATTGATTTTGGTTTTGATATATTTCACTTTGGAAGAGTTTGAAAATATATTTTGAATATTAAAAGAACCCGAGCATTTAGTTCTAAATTTAACCTATGAAAATATTGGATACATAGTATTTTATTACAGAGAATTCTTTGTACTTATGTTGTAGCTTTTAATATGAATTTTCCACAAAGGAAAATATAGAGAATCCAATTTACTAAAATCT
Organism: Allium cepa; assembly: GCA_030765085.1. Taxonomy (NCBI): domain Eukaryota; kingdom Viridiplantae; phylum Streptophyta; class Magnoliopsida; order Asparagales; family Amaryllidaceae; genus Allium; species Allium cepa. Next base: position 57,705,021 of record CM060939.1, read on the forward strand.
AAGTAAGTAATTTTATTTTTAAGTAGGATATTACATTTTTCGCCCCATGATAATTTTGAGGACGGAATTCTTTCGAGATGGAGAATGTAACACCCTAAAAGATATAAATAGCTTATATTCAAATATTGGGATTATTTAAATATTTGAATTATGATTAAATATTAATGAAATGGATTTAATAATCTATTAAACTCCATTTAATTAATAAATAATAATGATGAATTCATTTTGTAAATTTATTTACAATAGTAAATAGTTCAAATAAACAACAAGATAACCAATTGTTAACAAAACAACATAATTTTTAATGACGTGTTTTTAAATGAATTTATAGAAATTTTCCATAATTTTTAATTTGGAAAATATTTGAATTTTTGTTTGATGCATTTTGTGAAAAACAGTGGTATTTTCATAATTTTACATAATAAGATAACCAGTATATTTTATTGTAGTTTTGTGAACGTGTCATAGAGTTGTGCACGTTCGTATTTTAATTTCCGTCATTCGCGGTCTGTATGTGAAGGTGAAATTGTGTAGCGAAGTGTCAAAAATTATAAAATATAGTAACTCTAATACTTAACCTAATTTCAACAATTCTCATTTTCCTCCTCTTTTCTTTTTTATTTTTCTTTTAAATAAAACTTAGCCACCACCATTACAAAAATGAAATAGAGAGCTACAAGCGATGAAATCGAGCACCGTTTGATCTGTTGCGCTCGTATGAGTGACTTCTTCAAATCTTTATCAATTTTGTTGCGAGCAATTTGGAGAGGAGAGATGTGGTGTTCCCAAACTAGGGCTTCGGGTTGTCAGCGAGTTGAGGATAATTTGGCAAAGGCGATGATGGTTTAGGTTTCTCTTGCAAAGACATGTAGTTGGGAGGAGTTTTGTAACATTCCTTATCTAGATACCTGAAGCTAAGCGCTACAGATGCAACTGTCATCCATGGTATTAAATTCCGGTGACCAAATATGGTAATGTTAATAGTATCCATAATATCATAAGAACTTGAATATGAAATAAAATCATCATAGATTAAAACACTTTTCTAATTACATTTCATAACAACATTTCATATCCAAGTTACATAATCCCCAACGTTTTCCAGGTTAAAATCAAATATAATTATTACAAAATACACCAAGAGCAACATATGAAGATGCCCCCCTTGGATGACCAGAGCACTAAATAGTCATAATAGACTTAATGCAACACATCAAAAATAAAATATAACAACTCCTAAATAGTAACTTCAGCCTCCCAATCATCTTCGGAAGCTTTATTCATCCACCTACTAAAATCTGAAAATCCTCAACTCTCAGCCTACTCAAATCAATTTTGAGTATCCGAGAGTTTAAGGGGAAAACATAAATTTTGAGTCAGACATAAAACCTGGTGTGAATAATACTACCCATCTCGGTTATATGATATTAAGTGAGACAACGCCGCTTAGCGGAACGGGTTTCTCTTCACTAATATCCTTTTAAAACATATCTTTTGTGAATCTTAATCCTGCAACCAAAATTGGTTAAAACAATAAATAAATATCATGTGAGCATATAACTCGGATAACAAATGGACTATCTATCCGAACACTATTGTTTTGTTTGGCTAACTACTAACCTTTGGCTGACTCTGGCCTACCAAATAAAGTAAACAAGTATCTAACTTCTTTTAGATAATCCTCTTGTAGATAGTCTATCCCTAACTTAGTTCTTCCAGGGTCAACTGATCCTAATGGTTTTGAGGGCTCACCAATAACTTATCCTTATTCTGCATATTCCCTTCTGTGTGTAACATCATTTTAGTCTTACATGTGACAATTACCTACACACTGGAATTTTGGACTAAATTAGCTAGGGGCTAATAGCTGATTTATAGGGCGCGACCCTATACCAGTCCCATCTAGTATTCTAATATCTGAGTCATTTTACTAAGGGTCATCTACCCATAAAATATTCCTTGAAAACATTTTCTTTCAAACTGATTTAAACCTTAAATCATAATTTAAAACATGGAAAATATACTCTATGCTTTACTCAAGTCACCGTGCCATGTTATACATGTTTTTCTGAATTCATTGTTGATGAAGGAATCTAAACTTTTGTTTAAACATTTAAACAATAAATTTCGAAAATACCCCTTTCCAAATCCTAGAAAGTACCCTTTTCGATATAAGTAAATGTAGGATCGATTACCCTAGAAGGAGGTGAATAGGGTGATACTATCAATTATAAAAATTTATGTGGAAGAATATAAAATATTTTTAACACAGATATAGTCGTGTAACAGCAACATAGATAATAGCAGAATAAAAAATGCAAAAAATAGCACATACAAATTTACCTAGCTTCAGCAAAACCCTACATACGTGTTGCCTCCAAGGTTTCTACTAGAAATTAGATAGTCAGACGCTTATACATGTAAACTTGCGACACCTGCTATCAACTAACCTAACCCTACGCTCAAAACTCTGCCACAACTCAGCCATTGAGTTGCGAATTCTCAAACTATGCCACGTAGTTTGTCCCTTAGTCACACGACTAGAAAATAGAATTTTTTAAAAAGAAAATACAAAATAAAACAATAAAACAATGAAACCCTAATTTTAAAGGCCCATGATTAATTGCTGGCCCAAAAAAATATAGTGATAATAATTCCCTTTCTCCTTTTATTTTGTTCAGCCCATCTTGCTCTGTAATGGTGATTTCTTTTGTTCATTCCTCTTTCTCTGATAACTAGGGCTTCTAAAAATTAAAGGCGCCACTTGAATGTTGATCGACTACGGTGGATACTTCTTTGTTTTGATTTGGCAATCGACCCTTTAGCTCTATCTTTCTTTCGGCTACTTCAGTTCGTCGAGGTTGATTGATGCTTTGAATTTGGTACGCTTGTCTCCTTTTTGATTTATATTACCCTCGACTTTGATTTGAATTGAATGATTGTTCTTTGTTGCTTGAACTCAAATGATTTTCACAGCTGATGATGATTAGGTTTATATATGGTTCGAGCCCCTAAATTTTCGTTCGTATATTTTATACTAATTCATCAATTGATTTTTTTTTCTCGGCTGTACGATTTTGCTTGGATGTTGATGATGATTTCTGACCTTTTCAATTTCATATATTTGATTACTTGGTTTACACAGCGTGCTCCTTAGTCATCACGGCTCTGACTTTGGTTTAAACTTGCTACTATTATGATTTTTATAACTGTAAATTGACGTCGTTAAATTTTGGCTTGACTTTGACTTGTTCATTGTCACCTGACTTCGACTTTGGTAAAACTGTTAATCACTCTGCTGTATTTTCAACCTGATGTCGAACTTGCTTGATCATTGACACTACTTCATCGATTTGTTACTGCATTTGTTGTCATATTGTATTTGAATTGTTTTGGTTGAACTTGCTACTCTTTAATCCATTTGTTGTTGCTGTTGGTCTGCACTATGATTCTCGTATCACTTGTAGTTGGTCTGCACGGTGTCTGGTCTTTGTTTAGCATCTATAGTGTTGAAGTGTTGTTTCATTGAGCCATGTAGTTCGTGTGTACTTGAATATGAACTTGTTTATTTGATTTTTCATTTGCTTGTATACTTCATGTAGAGGCTGCACTTGTTCTGTCCACTGTTTCTATTTGAGCTTGCACTATCCATTGTTGCATTGACTTTGTATATGTTGTTGATCAAAACTGCTACTTGATGCTTGCATCCCTATGCTTCATGTTTACTTCTTTCTTGCTTCAACCTAAACTAGTCTGGTTTGCTTGCATATCATGGCTGGTTTTAGTTTTGCTGCCTTCATGTATACTTGATGTGTGTTGTCCATTTGTTGTTGAATCGAGTACATTTGTGTCGTGTTCATTGTGTAGCCCGGTCAACATGTATATATGCTGTTTGAACTTGTCTTGTTTATTATAGTTCACTGTATTATGCCATTATCTTCTGGAGCTCGAGTTGCTTCAACATAAAACTATGTTATATTGTACATATATGTTAACTTATATGCATTGTTTGGTTCATTGGTTTGTACTGGTGCACTTTGTTGCTTGAATCTGGCCATTCTAGGTTGAAGTGTATATTTGAATTTTTGGTCGAGGCTGTGTTGTATGTATCTTGACCCATAGTTTTGATTGCACCTGTGTTGAATCCAGCTAGTAGCTCGGGTTTGACCTTGTGATAATATCGTGACTTTATTTTCATTGCACTTGAGTTGAACCCGACTTTTGATTTGGGTTTGACCTTGTGCTCATATGTCCCTGCAGAATTATCAAGTGTATATCGGTGTGCACGGCCTCATGGCATGTACAGTGATATGCTATGTATGTCACTAGCTGTTCGTGTATGATGAATTCAAAATTAAATGATGACGAACAACCCAAATAAATGAGGCAAATAATATTTTCAAAATACATTTTATTTTACACTGCAAAAATTTTCTTTTCAATTTTACTGCATACGTATTTATTTTTGCAGATTGCTCAGATGCTGGATTCAATCTAGACTGGAGTTGAAGATAAAAACGAGTGAAGTGAACGAATGATATGTATTGAGGTGCAAATGAATGTGAAAGTTGTGATGTAGTCAAATTTGTATTGTAATTGAAAATGTGTATAAATATAGTGAGAGCTCAAATTTGTACTATTCAAAATTGTAATAAATATTTGTTTGAATAAAATATCTATTTGAATTTAAACTCTGTGTTATTTATTTTATTCGGCAAATATTTATTTAATTCTCTGAAAATAAAATAGTACATTAACAAAAACATTTAAATGAATATATATATATATATGTTTATTATCATCACACAAAAATCATACACTCGCATATTCAACAATCTCTTCATTTTGATGATAACAAACTTATATTTAAAATTTTGAATTTATTAAATGTATTTGATCTTTGATAAACTCTATTTGCTCCCCTATTTAAATGCTCCTTCTCTACACAAGCTCCCCTTTATATATGCATGTAAATAAAAAATATGCAAATGGGCCTAGATGCAAATAGAAAATATTTGACCTTTATTTGCCAAAATCTTAAATTTTCTCTCCCCCTTTTGTTATCAGCAAAAGAGTAATAGTGTTAGAAAAATAGATATAAAGTGATAGATACTAATACAACATTAAAACTGAATCGAATATAAATATTAAGTTTTAATAAAAATCAAACAAAAATCATAAATACTCTGTTTGACGCATATTCGACTTTAGAATGATAGAGATGATATCATCATATAAAACCATATAGTTGTGTCTATTGTGGTATATTTATATCAGGAATTTGAATATGCACTAACCATGCATAACCGTTAGGACTTTTAAATGAGATTAGTAGTATTCCTAATTTTTTTACAAAGAAAATGAATTCAAGTATCTTCTAACCACGCATAACCGTGAGGACTTTTAAATGGGATTAGAATCAACTTGTCTATTTAATTAATCAATTTTAATATGTGTTCCTTACATGCATAACCATGAGGACTTTTAAATGAGCATGTAAGCACATAAAAAATTCCAAGTAATTCATCCATGCGTAACTATAAGGACTTTTAAATGAGAGTGAATACTTTGGATGTTGAGTGAATACTTTAAATGGTAGAAGGTTGGATCCAGGAAAAAATGTAACAACCCACCTTTCTCTCCACAGAAAGACGCATCATTATTAAGAAAGAAAGGGATAGAAAAGATAGAGAAGAAAGAACGAAACAACATCAGAATCTCAACAGTGGAACGAATAAATTATATTAATCACATAAGCATTACATAAAATACAACATCTATTAGAGTTACACAGCTTATACATCACATACTAGACAGTTATAAACACTGTCTAGTCATTACAACTCAAAGATACAACACAGAGATACCAACACAGCGGAAACAATATCTACAATTGCTGAAGCCTCCTGCTTCATTTCTCCTCCAGAGTTCGTCAAAGCTAACATGAATCCCTTAGCTGCTCATAAAAATTTGGGTACCCAAGAGTTTAATAAAACAGAAAATAAACTCCGGGTCAGACATGGGTCTAGTGTGAGCAAAAGGAGTTAAAGTAGCTTAACTTTGAAAAACCTTTGAAAACAAAAGTTATCTCGTAATACTTCACGCACATAAACATGGAAAAAAATTACCTTATGATAACCAAAACATTTGATAGGAAATCCAGTTATATTATAATAGGGTCTAGGGTTTTCAAGTAAAATACAGAAATAGCTGGAATACTTACATCTCACGTTCCAACATAGTTGGACACAATCAAAACATACGACACTTATTGGAGATTGGATTTCATACAATTGCAGGGCTACTGGGGTACCGTCCATCACATTACGTGGTCTAGATCACCGTACCACAGATCCATCCTAAATCTCTTGCAGCACAAGGCCGAAACCATCCCTTATTGCATACTCCCGAACAAAACAACCCCGTAGTTGTTTGCAACCAACTGCCCACATAGCCGAATAAAAAGGGACCTCTAGAAAGGGGAAAATCTTGTCCTACTTGAGCGCGACTCACTTAGCCTTGCTGTACCTTCCATGTTTTAGCTATTCTCGGTTGATGAGGCTTGAGGATGCGATTACATTTGTAGAACACATCTATCTTAGAATGCTCATCGTCCTCCAATGATGATGTTCTGAAAGCATTCAATCCATACAAGTTCATTCCGGGTTCAAACGAAACCGAAAACATTATCTCCTTACACTCATTTTGGAATCACCCTCAGACTTAACGACAATAACCCTTGCACTCTGAATCTTCGTCTTCACTTGAGATTCACGACCTATCGATTAATTTGGATCGATGTGGTTTTTGGATATCCAAATTTGGAAACCCGATCCGGGTTTCATCGAAATCCAAAACGCCGTCTTTTAAAGCCAAGTTGTTTTAAAGTTAAAACAATTTAATTCTATTATCTATATTCACACAGATAGATAATTCACATTATCACAAATAGATAATCTATGTCATCATAATTCAACCAAAGCATCTCATATCACAGATCGGCACATATCTCATATTAGAGATATCAAATAATCCAAGGCATTCAATATCATTCAGCCATCCATAAGCAAAGATTTATTAATTACACTATCTCTAATTAATTTAAAATAAATTAAATTAATTAGTACCATTACAATAATTCCTACTTACCTAATCATTAATTAATTTCAGACCAAATTAATTAATCATCCTTTAATATCCATCTTAATTAATCATCCTTGATTAATTATTCTTTAATTACATTAAGTAATTAGCCTTTAATTAATTACATAAATTAATTATCCTTAACCATTTATAGTAATTAACCTTTAATTACTTCATTAATTAATTAAATATAATTAATTACATTAATCCTTAATAAATTACATTAATTAATTATTCTATAATCACTTGTATTGATTAATTACCCTTTAGTTAATCAACCCTTAATTACTTCATTAATTACATTAATTAATTATCCTCTAATTACTTCTTTAATTAATTATTCTTCTAATTAACACATTTAATAATTTGTCTTTTAATTAATTACATTCATTAATCAGCCTTAATTAATCAGATTCAGTAATTAATTACCCTTATTAATTACATTACTTGCTTAACTTCTAAATAAATTTAATTATTTAATTAGTTACACTGAGTAATTAATTCTTAATTACTTCCACTAAGTAATTATCCTTCTTATTTATTACACAAAGTAATTAAACCCAAATTACTTCCATTAATAATTATCCTTCAATTAATTACATCCAGTAATTACCCATTAATTACTTCACCAAGTAATTGCACTTTATTAATTAAATTCAGTAATTATACTTAACTAACTCCACAATGATTATCCTTAATTAATTAATCTAATTAATTATATTAAATTAATCACACTAATTAATCATTTCATTATCCCTAATTAATGATCTTTCATTAATTACTACAATTCTTAAATTACTTTCGTTAAGTAATTATACTTTATTTAACCATCATTAATATTAATTAATTCTTGATTACCAATTAATTAATTTCTAATTACTTAATTAATTAATCTGTAATTATAATCAATTAATCTTAAACACTTAATTAATTAGTCCTTAAGTATCAATTAAATAAATCTTTAATAAATCATAATCATAATTCTAATTATAAATTAATTTATTCTTCGTTATTAATTTACAATTCATTAATTACTCATTAATTACCTTATTAATAAATTAACCTTACATTAAATCTTAATTAATTTTAAGATAAAACATTTCCTTTATAAATTACCTAAACAAGGTTATATTTAAAAACACTTAACTTTAATTAATACTTAATTATATTTTAAAAATTAAGTTTTAAATAACTTAAAGAGTAACTTAACAAAACTTAAATTAACTAAATCATATATTTCTTAATCATATGTTAAAGAACATTAGATAAGGAAAAAGAACTTATATTCAGAAAAGTTGAAATCAAATTCTTTTAAAAAATTTAAAACCCTTTCTTTTAAAAACTTAGAAACATTACCTTCGAAACAAGGACATTTTAAACTTTGAAACTTTAAAACTGTTCACGTTTTAATTTAACCAGCAACTTAAAATTCTCGAACCATACACGATCATCCCTTATGTAAACCCCGGAGTAAACAAAACTACACACACAAGACACACGCAGAGCACTATAGCTTCGAGACGAACACGAGACAACCTCGAGGAAATTTCCAAGCCGTTACTTCATCCCCGAAGACTCAAACTTCACCAGACCCCCAACGTGCACCAATCATTGGACCGCTTCAGATCATCGACGAGGCATCCAGCAAGTCGACGATCACCATGTCGTCCTTTCCGACCTCACAAATCCACGAATCCCACAACAAGTCCAAAACGAACCCCTAGTTCGAAAACTGGAAAACACAACCCATCGGAAATCCAACCCTAGCGATCACCTCTGACCACCTGTACCGCACCGACCGAATCAGAGTGACGTCTCGTCCCCAGCAACGATTTCCCCCTATCGCGATCGAGTCCAATCCATCGTCAACGTCGAACGACCCTCGACAACCCCGACTACCAAACTCCACCACTAAACCCTACTTCACCTCCGATAGGCCACCACAATCACCAGAAAAATCCATATCCATTTTTCCTAGGTCCATCCACCTATCAGCCTCCTTCGACCACAAGCTCGACACTATCCACCACGTCGTGCGCCAGAAATTGGCAATAAATCCAAAAACCCTTCATCTTTGATTTCTCAGAAATCACTTAACTAAAAATTGTGATATTTATTCCTAAATTCATCATGTACAATCTAGAATCATGTTATAGAATTATTTCAAGAATTCTGGACATTTGATTTTAGCCTATATTATAAATAGACCTGTAAATTCCAAATTTTAAAATAAATATATTATATATTTATTTAAAACTATTTTTAAATTTAAGCTTATATACTTACAGTCATTTTCTGTTTTTAAATCCTAGCCTACAATAAAATACAAGGGAAGATATGAATTTTTGTATTGATGAAAGAAATACTGTAATACAACAGAGATGATCATTAGACATATCACATAATATGTGTACACATACATTCAAATCTAAGCATACATGCAAATCATTTCAAACTATTTTACTTTAAGATTTCATTCATGCATCAAAGTTTAAATCTTAGATTTTAAACTGTTTTTAAATTAAAAATTTACTCATAGTTAAACAGAGGAAGGAAGCTACTTCTCTTTGAAATTGAAAACTTGATTTTTGAAAACTTGATACGGGAACATGAATTGCTTTGTTGCTGAGAATGTTTTAGGTTGAAAACAGAGATGATGATGCTTGAAATCTGAAGCTTATTACTGTATATCTTTTATTATTGAGATGATTAAAACTTGATTAAGTTGGAAGCTTGATTCAGGCTACAGGTTGTTTTTGGTTGAAGAAAAATGTACAGGCTTTGATTTTCATCTTGCAAATGATTTGCAGTTTATTGATTTTGATTAGCTTTTAGGTTTGAGAAAGTATTGATTACAGATTTTGTTTTGAGAAATTTTTACAGGATGAAGTTCTTAGCTTTTGATTCGAAGAGGGTAGAAAAAGAAATGAAGGTAAGAAAGCATGTTTCTATAAAGACTAAAATGATTTATTAAAAATAAAAGAAAATTAAAAATTAAAAATGACACTTGTTAAAACACTTAACATTTGTCATTTGCATTGTTAATCAATTAACACTTGTTAAAACAAGCCTTTATTGATTTACACTTGAATTATGTAATAATTTTTTTTTATTTTAAATGTTGATAAAAAGATTTATACTTAATTTACTATTTTATAAATACTTATCTAAATGCATATATATAAATTTCTTTAAAGAAAATGCTATAAAACCAATTATATATATAAATAAAATCTTATACATATATTTTTAAAATCTAAAATATTTTAAAATATCTATTTTTGAATTTCAAAATTAAATCCAAATTTAATAAAAGTTCAATTTAAAAATGAACTTATATATATACATGTATAACAACACATTTAATTTGAAAATAACAGTTATATTTTCTTTAAAATCTATTTATATCTATATATAAAAACAACATATTATTAATATTGTTTGAAAATAACAAATTTGTCAAATTTAAATAATTTATAAAATAAATTATCTCATTATTTACAAATTACTTGTTTTACTAAATGAATTAATGTATCATATGTTTTATATGTTCGTGAATTGTATTTTAAACTTTACATATATATTTCAAATCATATTTATCAAGCAATATTTTAAAAAGAAAATAAAACAAATCTTTATGCTTATTTTATTTAAATTTAAACTTAAACTAAAATATATTTAAACAATTAACATTTACCTTACTATTTTAAAACTATATGGTTATTTATTTAAAAAATCTTTGACAAGTTTGTATTAAATTTATTATAACTTCCAAATTACCAATATATATATATATATATATGAATTTGAAAACATAATTTTATTTGTTAAATACAAACCAAAACTTTTCTACTTACAATATATACAAATATATATACGTTATAAATAGAAAACATTTTATTAGCTCTAAAAAGATAAAATTGACCAACTAAAAATTTATTTGCTTTCAAAAGAATAAATTTTCCAAATTGAATTAAAATTATAAAAGAACTTATCAAACCAATTTAATTATTAATACAGATTATTAAATTGATATCGCCCAAAATTCCGGGTCATCACATTCATCCCCCCTTAAAAGAATTTCGTGCCCGAAATTTAAAAGCAAAGATAATTTAAAAACCCATCAAACCACAAGCATATATTATCAACCATATGCTAACAATCATAACAACCAATACATTCAATCAAACAAATCTAATGATCCAGACACAAATCAGGATAGACCTTCCAAACACTATCTAGAGTTTTCCAGGCATAAACACTGGGATACTCGCTTTAGTTAATCCAAACAATATATTCTACTAACTTCAGAGTTCCTACTCATCTAGATCTACAAAACTGAATAGCATATCAGACCATACTCAAGTCCGACTCAACTACCAAATCCTCTTGAATCTGCTGGTTCCACAACCAGTGATGGATCATACACGTACTCCCTCAGAGATACGTGAAACACAACGAATCCCAGTCTTCCAAACTGGCAATTCAACTCTGAAGACCAAAACACTTATCCTTACAAGAACACAGAAAGATCCAATCTACCTCGGAGCTAGCCTCCCAGTCTTACCAAAACTTATAACTCCTTTTATCACAGAAAACTTATCCAAAAATTAAATCTCCAACTTCGAAATCAAAATTCCTCCTTCTCTTATCCATAAAAATCTTCTGATAATCCTGGGCTACCTTCATCCTTCTTGATCAGCTCAACCTTTGTTGATGCCTCTTGAAACAAATTGGGCCAAAAACAACCCAACAAAAAAAATCCTCTCAAGATCAACCAAAATCAAGAATACAAACTCTACTCCACAATCACTAGTAGAATTCAAACTTACATCTCCTATCCGGAAAAGAAAAAACGGGTGCACTCACCAATCTCACGTTCAGATCCTGAAAAATTTCCGGTAGAAATCCTCTAACCTAAAACACTGCAACTTCCAGTTGCTTCCATTCTAGAACAGCAGCCACCTTGCTTCCACTACGCAACTCTGATCTGGAGTAAATGAGAATGCCGATGATAAACATAAGCACAGACTAGTCCAATACATCCCAGAAGACACGGTTCAATAGATCCATAAAGAGAAAACTTAGAAGTTCCACCAAAACCTGAGCTGCTTCACCAAAATATCTCTCTAGGAGCCATCCTTCTATTAGCTGAACCACAGGTACCACTCCTGGAATCCTAGTCGATATGAAAACTCAATCTCCATATGCTATGGCAAACCTTTGACCTGTACGAAGACATTCGAAAAATCTCTGACAACTCCGATAACTCCTACATTCCCTAGAGAAGCCTCGATTCCAAGCAAAAGATTACCCAAGAGAACACTCAACTATCGCAAGTCACTTTTGCGATCCACCCAGCTTAATTTCAAAGATACCATTCTCTCTTTACCAATCAGTACAGCTTATGCTTGTCTAGCCAATCCATCAAAGAAATGGATCCACTCTCCTGCTTCTGAACTCCACCTCTAGAACACTGCTTAGCCAGATGACCTTCTAGCAGGTACATAGAACACTCCGAGCTGCAACGCTGCCATAGGTGCCGAAGAATTCCTAATCCATAAGCTCCTCGGTCCTCAAAGCCATATCATCCAATCTCACACAGAGCCTAGAGATTGGCAGACATCTCCTCAAAAAACTCGGGCCTCAAACCAAGCACAAATACCCTGCGGAACCTAGTCTGATCACTAATGCAGACACACCTCCTTAAAACTTGCTCCAAAAGAAACATCTTTGGAAACATCCATAGTCACTGTGTCTCACAAAGCAGTTGCTTCTTCCTGAAGTTGCCAAGATACCATCACACACTTCTGCTCAACTAACAAATCCAAACTCTCACTCATCCAAACTTGCACTTCAATGATGGACTCTAAACCTCAAAAGGCTTCCTTCATAGATTGCTAAAATCCTTACACCGCTGCAAAGCTCACTAGAGGAGGTATTGGGTCTACAGCCTCAGCGAATACTCTTTCAATCTCAACCCTCAGACTTCTTCCATTGGTAGTATTGCTACACACACCACTACCTTCCTACCTCTAGAACTCAAATTGGAAAACCCGAATAGGTATCCCAACAAATAGGTAGAAACATACACACACACACACACACATCAAAATTATAAATACGCTCTCTCAAGGAAGAAATCACTCCAAAGCCTAGGTATTCACTCAACCTAGCGCTCTGATACCAGATGTAACAACCCGCCTTTCTCTCCATAGAAAGACGCATCATTATTAAGAAAGAAAGGGATATAAAAGAGAAAGATAGAGAAGAAATAACGAAACAATATTAGAATCTCAACAGCGGAACGAATAAATTAAATTAATCAAATAAGCATTACATAATATACAACGTCTATCAGAGTTACACAGCTTATACAACACATACTAGACAGTTATAAACACATGTCTAGTCATTACAACTCAAAAATACAACAAAGAGATACCAACACAGCGGAAACACTATATATCTACAATTGCTGAAGCCTCCTTCTCCATTTCTCCTCCAGAGTTCGTCAAAGCAAACCTGAATACCTTGGCTACTCATAAAAATTTGTGTACCCAAGAGTTTAATAAAACAGAAAATAAACTCCGAGTCAGACATGGGTCTGGTGTCAGTAAACGGATTAAAGTTGCTTAACTTTGAAAAACCTTTGAAAACAAAAGGTATCTCGTAAGACTTCCCACACATAAACATGGAAAAGTTTTTACCTTACGATAACCAAAACATTTGATGGGAAATTCAGTTATATTATACTAGGGTCTAGGATTTTCAAGTAAAATACAGAAATAGCTAGAATGTTTACATCTCACGTTCCAACATAGTTGGGCACAATCAAAACGTACGGAACTTATTGGAGATTGGATTCCATATAATGGTAGGGCTACAGGGGTACCGTCCATCACAGTACGTGGTCTAGATCACCGTATCGAGGATCCGCCCTAAATTGCCTCCAACACAAGGCCAGAACCATCCCTTACTAGATAGTCCCGAACAAGACAACCCTGTAGTTTTTTGCAACCAATTGCCCACACAGTCGAATAAAAAGGGACCTCTAGACAGGCAAAAATCTTTTCCTACTTGAGCGCGACACACTTAGCCTTGTTGCACCTCCCCTGTTTTAGCCATTCCCAGTTGATGAGGCATGAGGCTACGATTACCTTTATAGAACACATCTATCTTAGAATGCTCATCGTCCTCCAATGACGATATTCTGAAAGCATTCAATCAATACAAGTTCGTTCCGGGTTCGAACGAAACCGAAAGCATTATCTCGTTACACTTATTTTCGAATCACCCTCAGAGTTAACGACAATAACCCTTGCACTCTGAATCTTCCTCTTCACTTGAGATTCATGACCTATCGTTTAATTTGGATCGATATAGTTTTCGGATTTCCAAATTTGGAAACCCGATCCCGGTCTCATCGAAATCCAAAACGCCGTCTTTTAAAGCCAAGTTGTTTTAAAGTTAAAATAATTTAATTCTATTATCTATATTCACACAGATAGATAATTCACATTATCACAAATAGATAATCCATATCATCATAATTCAACCAAAGCATATCATATCACAGATCAGTACATATCTCATATCAGAGATATCAAACAATCCAAGGCATTCAATATCATTCAGCCATCCATATGCAAAGATGTATTAATCACACTATCTCCAATTAATTTAAAATAAATTAAATTAATTACTACCATTACTATAAATCCTGCTTACTTAATCATTAATTAATTTCAGACCAAATTAATTAATCATCCTATAATATCCATCTTAATCAATCATCCTTGATTAATTATTCTTTAATTACATTAAGTAATTAGGCTTTAATTAATTATACAAATTAATTATCCTTAAGCATTTACAGTAATTAACCTTTAATTACTTCATTAATTATAATTAATTGCATTAATCCTTAATTAATTACGTTAATTAATTATTCTATAATCACTTATATTGATTAATTACCCTTTAATTAATCAACCCTTAATGACTTAATTAATTACATTAATTAATGATCCTTTAATTACTTCTTTAATTAATATTCTTCTAATTAATCACATTTAATAATTAATCTTTTAATTAATTACATTCATTAATCAGCCTTGATTAATCACATTCAGTAATTAATTACCCTTAATTAATTACATTACTTAATTAACTTCTAAATAAATTTTATTAATTAATTAATTATTTAATTAATTACATTAAGTAATTAATTCTTAATTACTTCCACTAAGTAATTATCCTTTTTAATTATTACACAAAGTAATTAAACCCAAATTACTTCCATTAATTAATTATCCTTCAATTAATTACATCCAATTACCCATTAATTACTTCACTAAGTAATTGCATTTTATTAATTACATTCAGTAATTATACTTAACTAACTTCACAATGATTATCCTTAATTAATTAATCTAGTCAATTATCTTAAATTAATCACATTAATTAATCATTTCATAATCCCTAATTAATAATCGTTTATTAATTATTACAATTCATAAATTACTTTCCTTAAGTAATTATATTTTGATTAACCATCATTAATATTAATTATTTCCTAATTACCAATTAATTAATTCCTCATTACTTAATTAACTAATATCTAATTATAATCAATTAATCTTAATCACTTAATTAATTAGTCCTTAATTATCAATTAATTAAATCTTTAATAAATCATAATTCTAATTATAAATTAATTTATTCTTCATTATTAATGTACTAATTCATTAATTACTCATTAATTACCTTATTAATAAATTAATCTTAAATCATTAAATCTTAATTAATTTTAAGATAAAACATTTCCTTTATAAATTAACTAAACACATTATTTAAAAACACTTAACTTTAATTAATACTTAATTATATTTTAAAATTAAGGTTTTAAATAATTTAAAGATAAACTTAACAAAATTTAAGTTAAAAAACCATATAATTCTTAATCACATGTTAAAGAACATTAGATAAGGAAAAAGAACTTATATTCAGAAAAATTGAAATTAAATTCATTTATAAAATTTAAAACCCTTTGCTTTTAAAAACTTAGAAACATTACCTTCGAAACAAGGACACTTTAAACTTGGAAACTTTAAAACTATTCACGTTTTAATTTAACTAGGCAACTTAAAATTCCCGAACCACACACGATCACCCCCCGTGTAAACCCCCGGGTAAACAAAACTGCACACATGAGACACACGCATAGCACTACAGCTTCGAGGCGTACACGAGAGAACCTCGAGGAAATTTTTGAGCCGATACTTCGTCCCCGAAAACTCAAACTTCACCAGAACCCCAACGTGCACCGTGCATGTGCACCAACCACCCGACCACTTCAGATCATCGCCAGGGCATCCAGTAAGTCGACGATCACCACATCGTCCTTTCCGACCTCACAAATCCACGAATCCCACAACAAACCAGAAATAAACCTCTAGTGCAAAAACTGAAAACACAACCCATCGGAAATCCAACCCTAGTGATTGCCTTCGACCACCTATACCTACACCGACCTAATCAGAGTGACATCTCGTCCCCTGTACCGATTTCCCCCTACTGCAGTCGAGTCCAGTCCATCGTCAACATCAAACGACCCTCGACAACTCCGACTACCAAACTCCACCACTAAACCCAACTTCACCTTTGATAGGCCACCATGATCGCCAGAAAAATCCATATCCATTTTTCCTGGGTCCATCCACCTATGAGCCTCCTTCGACCACAATCTCGACGCCGTCCACCACGTCGACCGCCAGAAATTGCCAATAAATCCAAAAATCCTTCATCTCTGATTTCTTAGAAATCATTTAATTAAAAATTATGATATTTCTTCCTAAATTCGTCATTTACGATCTAGAATCATATTATAGAATTATTTCAAGAATTCTGGACATTTGATTTTAGCTTATATTGTAAAAAGACTTGTTAATTCCAAATTTTTAAATAAATATATTATACATTTATTTAAAACTATTTTTTGAATTTAAGCTTATATACTTACAATCATTTTCTATTTTCAAATCCTAGCCTACAGTCAAATACAAGGGAAGATATGTGTGACGCCCCACCTCTATACCCACGTTAGCAAAGAGTATTGTATAAATAATACTGTCTGCTAACACGGAGAATAAGGCTGGATAGGAGCGACCATGTGTAATCTTACCTTAACTATTCACTAAACACGTCGAAAAGTAGAATCACAAACAGTTCGACGTATTCAATAAATATTTAAAGCAAGATTACAATGGCTATAGGATCTATCAGAATAGAATATAACAACTCAAATGTAATATACATCACAGAACAGTAAATCATCACATATACATATACCGATACATAGCAGAGTATACAAAATGATACATGTCAAGTGGTACAGGAGACCACAATATACAGACGAGACGAAAAAATATAAATATCAGAGTTACAACAGATAAGGACCACAAAAGACGCTATAACAAAATGAAGCTAGCGAATAGTCCATGCGGAAGCAAAATAGGCTAAGTCCAAAAGCACCTAACCTGAAACATCTCGGTCTGACCCGAGTATAAAATACACGGGTCAGTCTAGCTAAACAAATCAGTTAGATAAACTGAACGATAATGAACCTGCGAGGTCATATAGTATAACAAATATCTCTAAGGGAGATAACACAATCATCTAACATAAGATGAACATAATAAAACAAGCCTCATATCATCGGCATCATAAATAATCAAAGGATAAGAATATCCCAAGGCAAGCCAAAAGGCAAATAACAAATACCAATTGCAACAAATCCAATATCTCATGAGCGGTGGTGAAGAAACCACTCCAATATCTCTCGAGCGGTGGTGAAGAAACCACTCCAATATCTCTCGAGCGGTGGTGAAGAAACCACTCCAAAAGCGATACTAAAGGCACAAACCCAATATCACCCATGCGGCTCATAAAGACCAACATCGTAAGCGATACTATAGGGCGACAAACCGTAGTGGTGAAGGTCGAAGACCCAGTTCTGGACACCACTAACTGGCGGAATGTGTCACAACTCTCGAAAAGGAATCCGAAAAGTGTTAACGTGCATCCCATAACCACTCGTTCGCACTAAACGGTTTACTATCCGTCAGTCACTTTCACACTCAAAGCAGTACAAAGTTCACCTCATATCATCAGTAAACCAAACCCGAAGATCAAAACGATCAATTGAATAGGTCGGGGATTAATCGGAAAGATAAACGCATGGATTCATGGTCCGTGTTTTACCTAACCATTTAATCTTCCTTCCACTTCGCTCGAAGTGCGAAATCGTGTGTGTGCATTATAAATGGAATTTATGAATTGGAGACGGAAGCTTTTAATACGATTTAGAGGGATTATTTATAAAACCCGTGAATGAAGTCAAAAATAAGTTATCAAAATCAAAGATGCAATAACAAACACTAAAAACCAACTTGAATCGATAAAATCCGGAAAATCAATCAAATATGCAAAATAGGCAAAACAGGCAGAACAGAGCAGGTCGGTCGACCGGACTACAGGGCTCGGTCGGCCGGCCAGATGCAGGAAACAAAATATGGCTCGGGGCAGCAAGTCGGTCGACCGGCTACAGGGCTCGGTCGGCCGAACCTGATGATTTTGCACTTCCTGCCCTATTTCAATGAAATGCAGATTCTTTCTAAATCCAAAGCAATGGCACATGCATACTTGTTAGGAATTCATACCCAACACCCATGAAATCAAGAGAAGTAGATGTGAGTTCAAAACTCACCTTTTAATCTCACAAACAAAGAAGATGGAGGAGCTAAATCACAAAGAGAAGACCAACCAAACACTACTTCAACTCAACAAGCTTCAATCTAGAATCAAAGCAAGTATTTCCTAAGTTAGGGTTAGGAAATTACTGAAATTGAAGAGGAGAAGAAGTGGAGAAGATGGAGATGAACTTACCAATGGATTCTCTTTGATTTTGGAGCAAGAATTTGGATTTTGCAATTGGATTTAGGGCTAGGAGTTTCTAATTTCCTTTCTCTTCCCCCATTTCAGTTTTAAGCTTAAATTTTTTATGAAATGAATAAGTGAATGGAAGGAGAGAAGGGCTGAGTTGGTTTATAGAACAGTTTTGGGTGAAACCCAAGCCCAAAGCCTAATAGAAAAGGTCAAAATTTCACAAACTCCAAACATATCAAAGATTATACTCAAAAAGATCGCAAACGACATTTTGGACTCAATGGAAATGGTCTTGAGACCCAATTCGACCGTTTGCAGAAAGTAGCTTTTTGGACTATAATCCGACAAACGAGTTATATTTAAATAAAATATTTAAATATACAACCGATAAATATGCGGGTTGTTACAGACTCCCCTCCTTAAAGAAATTGCGTCCTCGCAATTCTTAAGAAGAAAATAATGAGTAACAACCAAAACATATCAACATATAAGAATAACAGAATAAGAAGTTCACCCTAAAGTGCACGAAAAGATAAGCCTGAACTTGCTTGCTCAAAGAATTCTATGGATTCCTAAGCTCAAAATAATTCAGAACACTGACATGGTACAAACAATACGTCAAATGATCCAGAGCTCAACAAAAGAAGTGCAACAAAACGTCCGATGAACTTGGTAAAAAGATCATTCCATTCGGACATCAACAAAGAAACAATCACTTGTTGCTTACAACTAAATGCATTGGCAACACGATTCCCCTTTTCGGGAATAAAAATAATATCAAGATCATAAGATGCAAGGAACTCGAGCCAACACTAAGTTCCTTATGAGAAATTAAACATTAAAAAATTATGATTGGTGAGAAGAACAAAATTCCTTTCCCAAAAATAATGATGCCAAATATAAAGAGCGAAAACAATAGCCGTGAGCACTAGATCATGAGTGGCATACCTAGTCTCTATCGGCTTTAATGATTTAGAAGCACAAGTGATAGCACGTTTTCTTTTGCAAGAGAATGGCATTCAAACCAACACGACTAGTATTGGTAAAAAGATAAAATCTTGGTTCCCTTCGGGAATCCCAAGATAAGAGTATCGGAAAAGAGTCCTTTCAAATAATCTACTTTCTTAAAAGCTAAAACTTTCAAATAAAATTCTTTACCAAAAAGCTAAAGCTTCAAAATTTCAATTACCTTCATGAAATCATATTTCGAGAAAAAATTTCTTATTTCAAATCAATTTATTGCGTAAAATTGTCTCATCGAAGCATTTAGGAGATTCCTATCGATAACGTTAATCAAGCGCATCGACCAGAATTCTTAAAGCACTCAATGGGCAATACAATCACAAAACAATCTTCTATATGATAAACATATTTCTGGAAACTTTTTTAAAAATTCTCTTTGTTCGTTTTAAGAACAAAAATCCCATTTATACTTATAAATAACTCTTATGAAAGAGATTTGCAAAAAATTTAAATTACTAACTTCCAACCAAAATAAATAAATACAAAAATGGAATCATCGAGATATTCATAGAATACTCGATTCATAAAATGGATGAAATGAGCTAGACAACTGAATGACATAACAAATCATTCATAAGAATCACAACGAGTGCGGAATGTAGTAAGTGGATTCCTAACTTCCGCAACTCGTAGCCAAATAAAAACCGGTGGTAAGGTCGAGTTAAAAAGACCTTAACACTACTCAAAAGATTGCTTAGGTAATAAGCATAAGACAAGACCAAAAATACCAGAAAATTCTCAAACTACAAGAATGAGAGAGCTTGGACTTCAAGAGCAGAGAACCCTTAAACGGTTTTCCTCCAAGATGAGCAAAATCACTGCACTGACGTGCAAAAGCAGACTTGCGAGGTGGAGACACTCGAGGAGGAACGGGAGGCTGAGTGCTCCTAAACAACTCCATAAACTGATCAGCAGACATATAAACGCCATCCGGATGTGAGCCACTAGATTGCCCAGCATCCGAACATCGACCTCTGCCTCTTCCAGACATAAGCTGAAAGTCAAGATAAGGAAAAGATTATTCACAAGGTAGATATTGCAATATGGAATACTATGGAATAATCCTAGACGTATTCCCAAACTCTATCTAACCTTGATGGAATAAAGAGACACGATGATTCAAAGATTTGTATCACTTGTACACTTTGATGTACCATAATATGTGCATCTATTCTGTGTTTATCATATTTTGTTCTGAACTCAGCTCTGATACCACGCTGTGACGCCCCACCTCTATACCCACATTAGCAAAGAGTATTGTATAGATAATACCGTCTGCTAACACGGAGAATAAGGCTGGATAGGAGCGACCATGTGTAATCTTACCTTAACTATTCACTAAACACGTCGAAAAGTAGAATCACAAACAGTTCGACGTATTCAATAAATATTTAAAGCAAGACTACAATGGCTATAGGATCTATCAGAACAGAATATAACAACTCAAATGTAATATACATCACAGAACAGTAAATCATCACATATACATATACCGATACATAGCAGAGTATACAAAATGATACATGTCAAGTGGTACAGGAGACCACAACATACAGACGAGACGAAAAAATATAAATATCAGAGTTACAACAGATAAGGACCACAAAAGACGTATAACAAAATGAAGCTAGCGAATAGTCCATGCAGAAGCAAAATAGGCTAGGTCCAAAAGCACCTAACCTGAAACATCTCGGTCTGACCCGAGTATAAAATACACGGGTCAGTCTAGCTAAACAAATCAGTTAGATAAACTGAACGATAATGAACCTGCGAGGTCATATAGTATAACAAATATCTCTAAGGGAGATAACACAATCATCTAACATAAGATGAACATAATAAAACAAGCCTCATATCATCGGCATCATAAATAATCAAAGGATAAGAATATCCCAAGGCAAGCCAAAAGGCAAATAACAAATACCAATTGCAACAAATCCAATATCTCATGAGCGGTGGTGAAGAAACCACTCCAATATCTCTCGAGCTGTGGTGAAGAAACCACTCCAATATCTCTCGAGCGGTGGTGAAGAAACCACTCCAAAAGCGATACTAAAGGCACAAACCCAATATCACCCATGCGGCTCATAAAGACCAACATTGTAAGCGATACTATAGGGCGACAAACCGTAGTGGTGAAGGTCGAAGACCCAGTTCTGGACACCACTAACTGGCGGAATGTGTCACAACTCTCGAAAAGGAATCCGAAAAGTGTTAACGTACGTCCCATAACCACTCGTTCGCACTAAACGGTTTACTATCCGTCAGTCACTTTCACACTCAAAGCAGTACAAAGTTCACCTCATATCATCAGTAAACCAAACCCGAAGGTCAAAACGATCAATTGAATAGGTCGGGGATTAATCGGAAAGATAAACGCATGGATTCATGGTCCGTGTTTTACCTAACCATTTAACCTTCCTTCCACTTCGCTCGAAGTGCGAAATCGTGTGTGTGCATTATAAATGGAATTTATGAATTGGAGACGGAAGCTTTTAATACGATTTAGAGTGATTATTTATAAAACCCGTGAATGAAGTCAAAAATAAGTTATCAAAATCAAAGATGCAATAACAAACACTAAAAACCAACTTGAATCGATAAAATCTGAAAAATCAATCAAATATGCAAAATAGGCAAAACAGGCAGAACAGAGCAGGTCGGTCGACCGGACTATAGGGCTCGGTCGGCCGGCCAGATGCAGGAAACAAAATATGGCTCGGGGCAGCAGGTCGGTCGACCGGCTACAGGGCTCGGTCGGCCGAACCTGATGATTTTGCACTTCCTGCCCTATTTCAATGAAATGCAAATTCTTTCTAAATCCAAAGCAATGGCACATGCATACTTGTTAGGAATTCATACCCAACACCCATGAAATCAAGAGAAGTAGATGTGAGTTCAAAACTCACCTTTTAATCTCACAAACAAAGAAGATGGAGGAGCTAAATCACAAGGAGAAGACCAACCAAACACTACTTCAACTCAACAAGCTTCAATCTAGAATCAAAGCAATTATTTCCTAAGTTAGGGTTAGGAAATTACTGAAATTGAAGAGGAGAAGAGGTGGAGAAGATGGAGATGAACTTACCAATGGATTCTCTTTGATTTTGGAGCAAGAATTTGGATTTTGCAATTGGATTTAGGGCTAGGAGTTTCTAATTTCCTTTCTCTTCCCCCATTTCAGTTTTAAGCTTAAGTTTTTTATGAAATGAATAAGTGAATAGAAGGAGAGAAGGGCTGAGTTGGTTTATAGAACAGTTTTGGGTGAAACCCAAGCCCAAAGCCCAATAGAAAAGGTCAAAATTTCACAAACTCCAAACATATCAAAGATTATACTCAAAAAGATCGCAAACGACATTTTGGACTCAATGGAAATGGTCTTGAGACCCAATTCGACCGTTTGCAGAAAGTAGTTTTTTGGACTATAATCCGACAAACGAGTTATATTTAAATAAAATATTTAAATATACAACCGATAAATATGCGGGTTGTTACAATATGAATTTTTTTTATTGATGAAAGAAATACTGTAATACAACAGAGATGATCATCATATATATCACATATATGTATACACATACATTCAAATCTAAGCATACGTGCAAATCATTTCAAACAATTTTAATTTAAGATTTCATTCATGCATCAAAGTTTAAATCTCATATTTTAAACTATTTTTAAATTAGAAATTTACTCACAGTTAAACAGAGAAAGGAAGCTGTTGTTCTTTGAAATTGAAATTTTAATTTTTCAAAACTTATTTCTGGAACTTGAATTGCTTTGTTGCTGAGAATGTTTTAGCTTGAAAACAGAGATGATGATGCTTGAAATCTAAAGCTTGTTACTGTATATCTTTTTTGTTGAGATGATTAAAACTTGATTAAGTTGGAAACTTGATTCAGGCTACAAGTTGTTTCTGGTTGAAGAAAAATGTATAGGCTTTGATTTTCATCTTGCAAATGATTTGCAGATTATTGATTTTGGTTAGCTTTCAGGTTTGAGAAAGTATTGATTACAGATTTTGTTGTGAAAATTTTTTACAGGCTGAAGTTTCTTAGCTTTTGATTTGAAGATGATAGAAAAAGAAATGAAGGTAAGAAAGTATGTTTTTATAAAGGCTAAAATGATTTATTAAAAATAAAAGAATATCAAAAATTAAAAATGACACTTGTTAAAACACTTAGCATTTGTCATTTGCATTGTTAATCAATTAACACTTGTTAAAACAAGCTTTATAGACTTACACGTGTAATTATGTAATAATTTTATTTATTTATTTTAAATGTTAATAAAAGCTTTATACTTAATTTACTATTTTATAAATACTTATCTAAATGTATATTTATAAATATCTTTAAAGAAGATATTATAAAACCAATTATATATATAGAATCTTATACATATATTTTAAAAATCCAAAATATTTTAAAATATCTATCTTTTGAATTTCAAAATTGAATCAAAATTCAAATACAAATTTAATTTAAAAATCAACTTATATATATACATATATAGCAATACGTTTAATTTGAAAATAACAATTCTATTTTCTTTAAAATCTATTTATATCTATATATAAAAACAACACATTATATATATTATTTGGAAATAACGAATTTACCAAATTTAAATAATTTATAAAAATAATTATATCATAATTTACAAATTACTTATTTTACTAAATGAATTAATGTATCATATGTTTTATATGTTTGTGAATTGTATTTTAAACTTTTATATGTATATTTCAAATCATATTTATCAAGCAATATTTTAAAAAGAAAATAAAACAAATCTTTATGTTAATTTCATTTAAATTTAAACTTAAGCTAAAATATATTTTAAACAATTAACATTTACCTTAAGTATTTTAAAACTATATGGTTATTTATTTAAAAAATCTTTGAAAAGTTTTATGTTAAATTTATCATTACTTCCAAATAACCAATATATATGTTAGAATTTGAAAACATGATTTTATTTGTTAAATACAAATCAAAACTTTTCTATTTACAATATATACAAATATATATACATTATAAATAGAAAACATTTTATTAGCTCTTAAAAGATAAAATTTACCAATTAAATATTTATTTGCTTTTAAAAGAATAAATTTTCAAAATTAAATTAAAATTATAAAAGAAATTATCAAACCAATTTAATTAGTAATACAGATTATTAAATTGATATCGCCAGAAATTCCGGGTTTTCAAAAAAATAATGTAATGAAAAACGAATGGTTTCCCGTTTAAAATACCACATATTGACATGCTATATTGGATTTTGATGAGTGATAGTCAATAGAAATTTAATAGAATTAGGGATGAACATTGATTTTTTTTTCCAACAGAAAGTTTTATAACTCTTGTTTAAATTTCTAAAGAAATTTTCTAATTATACTGTATCAAGTTGTAATATATGATTAATATCAACACTCATGTGACAACCCGATATTTTCAGCTTTTCGCGTACACATGTCGAACTTGAATTGCTCAAAATACCGCATTGTAAATAAATTTGGAGCAAATGAAATACAATCACAGAATCACAGACACAGGAATATCAGAATAACTCGCAGCGGAAATTAAAATACCATAGTAGTTCATGAAGCTACTATAACAAAATCTCAAAACAAATACATAATATTAGTCTAAAAACATACACAATAGAAATCTCAAATATATAGAATTTTATAAATACCAAAGCTGAAATAGAATAACTAAAACTGAAAGGGAATAGATAACTAGACAAGCAGAATCTCCAGCGATTCCTAGCTCCAGAAAAGAAATCCGAAGCTAAGCTGTAAATACTCAGGCTGACCCGAGTGTAAAGTAAAATACAAAACACTCGAGTCAGGACATACATGCTTATATAATGTAAACTAACTCAAGTGAACTATATTAGCAATGCACCATAACTTAAAGGGTGCTTGGAATCGCCCGTCCTCTAAGGATCGGTTAAACCATAAATTAAATACATCCCGTGGTTAAAATTCTAAAATGGTATTTATACTTCGAAATCAAATATCATTTCATAATTCAATATCATTTCAAATTCATTTTAAATTATCAATATATCATATGATTCCAAAACCTCATTCATTTTTATTTAATTTAAATACCATTCCAAATCACATTTCGAAATGGTTTATATTTCAAATCAAATATTCCATTTAAACCAATTAAAATAAAGTTATTATACTTAAAGAAAAATCAAATATTCAATTCCCAAAAATTTAGACTTTTCAGAATTCATTTATTCACTTAAATTTATTAAAACTGTGAAATTTCAACATCCGCAGCATTTAGAAAATGCTACAGTAAGTTACATTTGAAAACAATTCAATTTAACAAAGATAGCATTTAAAGTGCTGTAATAGGTTTTAGTTTCAAATAAAAGCTTTAGTTCAATTCTGCAACTACAGCACTTACAAAGTGCTATAATAGCCCTTAGTTCATTTTTGCCTTTCAGTTCATTTGTATCAACTACAACACTTAGAAATGCTGTAATATCCTTTACTTCAGAAATGATAGCATTTCTGAAATGCTGTTAAATAAATTCCAAATTTTCAATACATTTTCATAAACAATTAAATTTAATTTAAATCATTTTTTAACTTATAAAAAAAATCATATTTTACACTTTAAAAATAATCATTTAAATACCCTTTAATTTATGATTTTATAAAGTGAAATTTTCATGGCAAAATCAAATTTTTATAATAATTTACTTATTAGATTCAAGCATATCAATTTCAATTCTTTATGATTAAAAATTTAACTTAACACTTAAGTTTAAAATTTCCATTTCAAATGTAACTTATTATCATTTTTGTTTATTTAAATTAAGATTTCACTTTTAACCAAAATTCTCAAATTTCAAATTTAAGTTATATTCCAAATTTCAACTTAACCATTTATTTATTTTACATTTTTAACTTGTACAAAATCATTAACATTTTATAAAAATAATTTTTAATTAAATTTAAATCAAATATCATAATATTTACATTTTTAAAATACTTTAAAGTTTCAAAAAAAAAATATTAACTACAGGTCTGTATATAATTTTCTAGCCTAGGTCAAGTGATACAGATAATATATCATTTCAATCCGTAATTTACAAAGAAAAATCCGGGTTCTATCATTTCAAACCCGCAATCCCAAGTAAATAAAAATAAATAAAAATCGCATAGGCTATCATTTCAGCCCATAACGATTTTTTCCTATTTTAAAGTCCGTTCAGGTATGTATCATTTCAACCCATAGTGATTCTATTCTACAGTGAACTTGCAGTGCGATAATCAGATATAAATGAATAGTATAGCATTATATAACAGTAACAGATGATATGATAGGTGTATAAACAGGGTGAACATCATATAAATCATATCACAGGCAGGTATAATGTGATAATATAAACTACAGATTCACATGGTGTCAATTTACTAATTATATAAGTACAGAATGTCTGGTGAGAAATACCCACCTCTACAAGCTGGAGATAACAACCAAACACACAACAGAGATCCAAAAGGCATGAAAACACAACTACGATTCAAGTGAGGGAGAGCCAAAGCTATTTGTCTTGTGCATATGAAACAAAACAATAAAGAATCAAACCCTTGCACTTGCTTCCACCATCACAATGCTTGGCCTAAAGAGTGATAAGGAACAGCCATGGGGTGTGTTTGGTCAAGTACGGGTCAAGTATGCTTGGCCTAACCAAGGTAATGAAGGCAGGGAAGTTGCTATGTATGAAAATACAAGTACAAGGCAAACAAGTGAATTTTTATGCAAATACAAGCTTCGGGAAAGGCTACAAATGGCACGGCTAGACCTGTTGGAGGTTAGGAGATGGCGTGGCAGTGGTTTTGGTTCAGGTATGGGCTAGAGAAGGTGGTGCAAAGGGCGGCTAAGGGGTTGTATGAGGTGATAATGGTAATAGAAGCTCGGCTATGCATGATATAGGAAGTGTTTGCATTACTTTTGTGGATCTTGCAACCAATGGTGGTCACGGCGATGACATGACAGGGGAGACGGAGGTGATGACAGCTGAGTATGATGGTGGTGGAGGTGGTGGTGATGGTGGTGATGGTGGAGGCTATAGGCCGAACTAATAGTGAAAGCTAATGCAAGATAAATTCATAAAACAAGGAGAAAAGAGTAAAAAAAAATGGAAAACATTAACCAAACTTTGTTCAGATGATGATGGCCGAAAGTATTAGGGTTGAGAAACTTTTCTTTGTGTGAAAAAAAATACGGCTGAAGAAAAGATAGGGTCAGCTCAAATTGGTGGCAAGTGTTATTTGGAATTGAAAAGGCAAATGCATACCAAAAGTCATGGGTAAGTGAAAGGTTTCAAAACTCTGCATATTTCCTTTATTCTTTATTCATTTTCAAACAAATGAAAAATGTAATTAAAATAAAAATAAAATAAAAAATAATGTATGAATAAAAATAAATAAATAAATTTTAGATAAATATAAATTAATTGAGAAAATAGCTTAAAAATAACAACCAGGGTTTAAAAATTGAAAATAAAATACAATAAGCTTTGGAAAATTATAACATCACTTTAAAAATGTTTTAAAATAAAATATATACCTAACATGTCATATTACACATATTAGAACATGATATGACAAATAAAAATATTATTTATACAATTTAAAATAGATAATTTTATTAAATAGATCAATTTGCATACAATATTGTAAAAAAACATAACTTTCACAATATAAATCGGATTTCAACGAAACAAAAAGCAGTATTCTTGAATTTAAATGTATTTTCATAATGAAATATAAAATTAAAGAATTAAAATATTTAAATTTAAAATTTAAAAGTCAAAGTTTGACCATATTGACCCAAAAATCCACTTTTCTGGAAAATATTCTATTTATTCAAGTTTGAAACTATGATTCACACAAAAATAAAAATATACTTTTAAAATAACAAAATTTATCCATTTAAATAAATATAATAAAGTTTTTAAATCAGAAATTCAAAAAAATAATCAAAATAAGCAACTAAAATAAATCACAAAATTCAGGGTTGTTACAACTCATCACCTTTTTTTAATCACTATTTTTTTTTTTTGATAATCAATAGGAAGCCGGATAAGTTAATGTTAGCATTTAAGGTCATAATTAAAAATATAGAATCAAATTTCTAAAATGCACAAATTGAGACGAAGTTGACAAAAATTATTTTCTAGAAGGGGTTTTGTAAAAATGTCTGCCGGTTGAGAATCGATTGAAATGAAATTTATGCATATATTTTCTTTGGAAATATGATCTCTAATAAAATGATGTCTAACATCTATATGTTTTATTTGTGGATGATACATGGGATTATTTGTGAGATCAATTGCACTTTTACTATCACATTAGTGGTAGACGTTTAAAATTTAGGCCATGGTCTTGCAAAGTTTGTATCATCCATAAACTTTGAGCAGAGCAACCACTTAGAGCAATATACTCTGCCTCTGTGGCGGATAATGCAATACAATTCTATTTTCTACTTGACCATGCAGCCAATGAATGTCCTAACATAAAACACGTGCCACTTGTACTTTTTCTATCAACTAAACTTCCAGCATAATCGGCATCTGAATATCCTTTTAATTCAAAGTTATCATTAGTTGGATACCAAATACCAAAACGTGGGGTTTGCAACAAATATTTTATAATTCTTTTAACAAATTTTAAATGAGACTCTTTTGGATTAGATTTAAATTGTGCGCATAAGCAGACAGAAAACATGATATCAGGTCTAGAAGCGGTAAGATAAAGAAGTGATCTAATCATTCCTCGATAATTTTTTTGATCAACTGCCTTATCTTTTTCATCCTTGTCGAGTTTAATTGTTGTGCTCATTCGGTTTTTTGCAGGTTAGCATCTTTCAATCCAAATTTTTTGACCAGTTCCCTAATATATTTCGTTTGAGAGATGAATGTACCTTTATCGCTTTGTTTGATTTGATATCCTGAAAAGAATTTTAACTCTCCAACCAAACTCATTTCAAACTTTTCCTGCGTAACTTTTTCAAATTTCTCATACAACACATGGTTAGTGGCACCATAAATGATATCATCAACATATATTTGAACAATCAAAAGATTGTTATTTTCATGCAATAGGAATAGTGTGGTGTCTACACAACCCTTTTTTAACTCATTTTCAAGGAGATAAGTGCTAAGACATTCATACCATGCTCTAGGAGCTTGCTTCAATCCATATAATGCTTTCTTAAGTTTATATACATGATTAGGGTATTCATGACTTCCAAAACCTTCTGGTTGTTTAACAAATACATCTTCTTTCAAAATTCCATTAAGAAAAGCACTTTAAATATCCATTTGTCTTAGTTTAAATCTTTTATAGCAAGCAAAAGCTAACAATATCCTAATGGACTCTAGTCTTGCTACTGGTGCAAAGTTTCATCAAAGTCAATTCCTTCAATTTGATTATAGCCTTTAGCAACTAACTTAGCTTTATTCCTAATCACAATTCCAGATTCATCATATTTGTTTTTAAAGATCCATTTTGTTCCTACAACTAGATAATCATTAGGTCTAGGAGCTAGAGTCCAAACATCATTTCGCTCAAATTGATTTAGCTCTTCTTACATAGCCATAAACCAATTTTCATCATTAAGAGCTACATCTATGTCTTTAGGTTCAATTTCTGAGATAAATCCACTGTATAGACACAAATCACACAAATTTCTAAAGGAAGAACGAGTTTGAATACCTGCAATAGGATTTCCTATTACCAACCCTGGACGATGATCTGCTTTAAATTTCAATTACTCTGGATCCAGGTTTCTTTGGACTTCTTTTGTGGTTTCTTTTGGTTTTTCATTTTCATCTTTGTCGTTTTCCTCTTCTATATCGCTTTTGATTGTTTCCTTATTTTGTTCCTCAATTCCTTCATTAAATTTCACATTGATTGACTCCATGATTATTTTTGTCCTTTTGTTGTATACTCTATAAGCTTTGCTTCTGGATGAGTATCCCATGAACATCCCTTCTTCAGCTTTTGCCACAAATTTTCCCGGTTGATCACCTGTTTTAAGAATAAAACACAGACAACCAAAAACCTTGAAATATGCAATGTTTGGCTTTTTGCCGGACCAAAGTTCATCCCGTGTTTTCTTAAGAATTGGCCTAATCGTGACTCTATTCATTACGTAACAGGTGTATTTACTGCCTCTGCCCAAAAAGACAAGGGTAGTTCATACTCGTTTATCATAGATCTAGCCAAATCTTGTAAGGTTCGATTTTTGCTTTCGACTACTCCATTTTGCTGTGGAGTACGTGGGGTAAAGAATTCATGTCTAAATCCATTTTCATCACAAAAATTTTCAAATTCATAATTTTCAAATTCTCCTCCATGATCACTTCTTAGTGAAATAACATAAACTCCTTTTTCATTTTGAACTAATTTTGTGAATTTGGTGAAGTAAGAAAAAGTTTCTGATTTTTTAGCTAAGAAGTTTACCCACATGTATCTAGATAATCGTCAACCAATACGAAACAATAGTTCTTGCCACCTAGACTTGCAATATCGTTAGGTCCAAACAAATCCACATGAACTAGTTCAAGAACTCTAGAAGTGCTTACGTTGTTCTTAGCATGAAACGATGATTTTTTAAGTTTTCCCATGGTGCATGCTTTACATAAAATTTCCGTTTCAAAATCACGTGAGGGCAAACCTCTTACCCAATCTTTACTTTTCAATTGGTTTAATAGATTCATGCTAGCATGCCCTAATCTTCTATACCATAAATTTACTTCCACATCCTTAGCTACCAAACATTTTGAAAGAGTGAGATCATCAAAAGATAGAGAGTATATATTATCTTTCCTCTTACCATTACCTATTTTACCTTTACCAATAATCTTGCATTTCTCGTTATTGCCCATAGTGACTCTCCCTCCTTTGTGTTTTTCTAGGCTAAAAAACTTTGATTTGTTGCCTGTCATGTGCCTGGAGCAACCAGAATCTGGATACCATTCTTGTCGTTCCTTAGCCTGCCAACACACTTCATTTGGTTCTTCACTTTCACTGTTATTTGTTTCCTCTGTGAAACACTGATTATTAAAACCTTCATAATGTGATTGGGATGTTTCTACATGAACTACTTCAAGTGTATACCAGATTTCCTACGTAGTTAAACCATGTGAAACACAATTATATTCAATTTGGTCCAAAGAACAAATAATAACATTCATAGCCTTGATATTTTCCATCAGTAGTTTATTTCAGAAGTTCCATAGATGCATAGGTTTTTCTATTTCTTGATTATGTATCATAACTATTGGTGTCTTATAACCAGTTTCAACAATATTCCAGACATCAATGGATTTCAGAAAAAATTTCATTTTTAATTTCCAATTTAAAAAATCTTTTCCATCAAATATAAGAGGAAATATACTGGACCGACCCTCTGCACAAGTAGTATTAAAAGAAGCCATTTTAAAAATTCAGATTTGTGAAGTAAAATCGATCGTTGAAAAATTAACTTTTTAAAACAAAAATGGCTTTCGAACCTCACTTTGATACCATTTGTAGGATCGATTTCACCCTAGAGGGAGGGCGAATAGGGTGATACTATCAATTATAAAAATTTATGCAGAAGAATATAAAATATCTGTAACACAGATATAGTCGTGTAACAGCAGCACAGATAAAAGCAGAATAAAAAATGCAGAAAATAGCACACACAAATTTACCCAGCTTTGGCAAAACCTTACCTACGTGCTGCTCCAAGGTTTCCACTAGAAATTAGATAGTCAGACGCTTACACACGTAATCTTGTGACACCCGCTATCGACTAACATCATTCTATGCTCAAAACCCTGCCACAACTCAAAAAATACGATTGTTTAAAAAGAAAATACAAATTAAAACAATAAAACAATGAAATCCTAATTTTAAAGGCCCATAAATAATTACCGGCCCAAACAAAATACAGTGATAATAATTCCCTTTCTCCTTTTTATTTTGTTTGGCCCAACTTGCTCTGTAGAAATTGGCGATTTCTTTTGTTCGTTCCTCTTTCTCTGATAACTAGGGTTTCTGAAAATTGAAGGGGCCACTTGAATGTTGATCGACTACGGTAGATATTTCTTTGTTTTGATTCAACAATCGACCCTCTAGCTCTGTCTTGCTTTTGGCTACTTCAATTAGTCGAGGTTGATTGATGCTTTGAATTTGGTGCGTTTGTCTCCTTTTCGATTTATATTACCCTCGACTTTGATTCGAGTTGAAAAATTGTTCTTTGTCGCT
The DNA here is from genome assembly GCA_030765085.1 of Allium cepa. NCBI lineage: Eukaryota > Viridiplantae > Streptophyta > Magnoliopsida > Asparagales > Amaryllidaceae > Allium > Allium cepa. The sequence goes on from CM060939.1 coordinate 57,738,439, forward strand.
TGAACTCGAATGATTTTCAAGGTCGATGATGATTGGGTTCATATATGGTTCGAAACCCTTGATTTTCTTTTGTATATTTTATACAAATTCGTCAATTGATTTTTTCTTCGCTGTACGATTTTGCTTGGATGTTGATGATGATTTCCGAGCTTTTCAATTTCGTATTTTTGATTACTTGATTTACACGGCTTGCTCCTTTGTCATCACGGCTCTGACTTTGGTTTGAACTTGCTACTTTTTTATTTTTATAATTGTAAATTAACGTCGTGAAATTCTGGCTTGACTCAGACTTGTTCATTGTCACCTGACATCGACTTTGGTAAAACTGTTAATTGCTCTATTGTATTTTCAACCTGATGCCGAACTTGCTTGATCATTGACACCGCTTCATCGATTTGTTACTGCATTTGTTATCATATTGTATTTGACTTGTTTTAGTTGAACTTGCTACTCTTTACACCATTTTTTGTTGCTGTTGGTTTGCACTATGATTCTCGAATCACTTGTAGTTGGTCTGCACGGTGTTTGGTCTTTGTTTAGCATCTGTAGTGTTGAAGTGTTGTTTTATTGAGCCGTGTAGTTCATGTGTACTTGAATATGTACTTGTTTATTTGATTTTTCATTTGCTTGTATACTCTATGTAGAGGCTGCACTTGTTATGTCCACTATTTCTATTTGTGCTTGCACTGTCCATTATTGCATTGACTTTGTATATGTCGTTGATCAAAACTGCTACTTGATGCTTGCATCCCTATGCTTCATGTTTACTTCTTTCTTGCTTCAACCCGAACTGGTCTGGTTTTCTTGCATATCATGGCTGGTATGAGTTTTGCTGCCTTCATGTATACTTGATGTGTGTTGTGCATTTGTAGTTGAATTGAGTAAATTTGTGTTGTGTTCATTATGCAGCCTGGTCAACATGTATATATACTGTTTGAACTTGTTTGGTTTACTGTAGTTCACTATATTATGCCATTATCTTTTGGAGCTTGAGTTGCTTTAGCATACTGCTATGTTATGTTGTACATATACGCTAACTTATATGCATTGTTTGGTTCACCGGTTTGTACTGGTGCACTTTGTTGTTTGAATCTGGCCATTCTGGGTTCAAGTGTATATTCGAATTTTTGGTCGAGGCTATGTTGTATGTATCTTGACCCACAATTTTGATTGCACCGGTGTTGAATCTAGCTAATAGCTCAGGTTCAACCTTGTGTTAATATCATGACTTTATTTTCATTGCACTTGAGTTGAACCTGGCTTTTGATTTGGATTTGACCTTATGCTCACCCGTCCCTTCAGATTTATCAAGTGCATATCGGTGTGCACGGCCTTGTGGCATGTACAGTGATACACTGTTTATGTCATAAGCTGTTCTTGTATGATGAATTCAAAATTAAATGATGACGAAAAACCTAAATAACTGAGGCAAATAATATTTTCAAAATACATTTTATTTTACGCCACAAAAATTTTATTTTCAATTTTACTGCATCAGTATTTATTTTTGTAGATTTCTCATATGCCGGATTCAATCTGGACTGGAGTTGAAGATAAATAAAAGTGAAGTGAACGAGTGATATGTAGTGAGGTGCAAACGTATGTGAAAATTGTGATGTAGTTAAATTTGTGTTGTAATTGAAAATGTGTGTGTATATATATATAGTGAGATCTCAAACTTGTACTATTCAAAATTGTGATAAATATTTGTTTGAATAAAATATCTATTTGAATTTAAACTCTGTGTTATTTATTTTATTCGGCAAATATTTATTTAATTCTCTGAAAATAAAATAGTACATTAACAAATACATTTAAATGAATATATATATATGTTTATTATCATCAAACAAAAATCATATACTCGCATATTCAACAGTAAAATCTTATGCCGAAATACCAAAACATAACTTTCGAAACCATTTACACAGTCCTTCGAAAACATTCAAAACCTCTCTTTCAAAAGACTTTTAAAATCTTAAACATCCACTTTTCAAAACACTACAAATATGCCTTTCGAAAACCTTTGGAAACCTTTCACCTTTCGAAAACATTGGGGAATCATCCATTCGAAGCCTTTCTCTTAAAAATTTTAAAAGCATTAATATCATCAAACCCTTCAAAAGCATTTGGTTTCAAGTAAAACATGTGGAATAACCTTTCAAAACCATTCAAAACTGCACCTTTTGAAACCTTTGGGATTGTCTTTCAAAACCTCAAAAGGGTCTTAAAAGAATAGAGTCGAAAGCAACACTTTCGAAAGCTGTTTCCTAAGTAAAAGAAGTGGATGGTGTCGAAATCAATCCCTTCGAAAGCATTGGAGAACTTGTTTGGGTTTTAAAACAAAGTAACCCTTTCGAAACCATTTGCTTCGTAAGGTGGAAAGTGACAGCAAGGAGTTTCGACCCCTTCAAAAGAATTTACTTAAAACAAAAGGCACAACCACTTTCGAAACCATTCCATTAAAACAATTAGATCCAGTCGAAAGCTAACCAAGTCGAAAGCATTTCTTTTGAAAGCAAAGCAGACGCATTTTCATTCAAAACAAAGCAAAGCTTCGACACCTTTGGAACCCCACGTTTCGGCTACATGCCTTTCACCTATGTCCAATTCGCTGCGTACCAAGTCTTTTGATACCGTGCACATTGGTTTCGATAGAGATGGAGGCGGAAATACTTAGTAGAAAGCTGGGTACTAAAAGTGGCGAAACAGGTAAAGTAAGGTAAAATTGCAATTTTACATGAAAAAGTAATTCTTTTCAACTAACATGCTTTATTTGTCAACAAATGATTGGTTGCTAATTTCTTTTCCAAATTCTTTTCTAAAAGTGATGCCGAAATTTCAAAAACAAACAAATTAAGGTATTTACAAAATGCCCATTCTCCTTTTATAAATATAAAAAACATTTAAGTCCGATACCTTAATTTTTTTTATATATCAAGTAAAACACTCAGGAAAATTCTATAAAAATTTCCTTAAATCACTTTTAATATTTTTTCTAACATATAATGATTTTTGACCTCAAAACATACATATATTAGTCGTAATTAATTTTAACCCAAAATAATTATTTTCTTCACTGGAAAATTCATAATAGATCCACATTAATTCAGAAAATTATGAAATTTGAAACCCATTTCCAAAATATTATTTCCGACCTTGTTCAAAATCGCAAGGTAGTTGGACGTCAATTAATTGGTTTTTTCAACCTAAAATTCACCTTAAAATCTATATGAATTAGAATAAATCATTAACAAGCATATATATATATATATATATATATCTGTTTTAACAATAAAAAACATGGCAATATACTTTGAATATTCGGATCTTTTTAGAAACAAAAAACATCAAAAATATGAGATGTAACCTATTATTCACCTTAGCTTTATGATTAAGGAGTTGAGATTTGATCTTAATTTGAGTTGATTAAGCTTCCTTCCTTTAGATTCTTATTTATCTTCTTCTTGCTCTTCCTTAATGGTGGCCGGCCACTCTAGCTTTATATTTTGATACTGAACGTATGAAATGAATGTGGCCTAAAGGTTTATGGTATAAGAATATACTTATTTCTATTTTATCCTCACCTGTTTCCCTTTTCTATTATACTTTAATTCATTTTAGTTCATTTGTTATATGGCACGGCTATCCTTTTATTAATCATGAATCTCAATCCTCTAATCATTACATTATTTTATTTTATTCAACTAATTAAATATCCTAAATAATGTTACCCAAAATTAGGGTCGTTACAGATTCCCCTCCTTAAAGAATTTCGTCCTCGAAATTACGATAAGATACTCAACAAATCAATCAAAAGCTAAAACATACCATCAAAAAAATCAGGATATGCATCTCTAATCCTGCTCTCAATCTCCCAAGTACAGTCTCTCTCATCGTCGCTCCATTAGACTTTAACAAGTCTGACTGTCTTGTTTTTTAGCCTCTTCTTATCTCTCACGAGTACATGAACTAGCTTTCTAACTATAGTGAAATTCAGCAGTACTACTAAGTCCTCTAACACGGTCGGTGCTATAGTATTCTTCGGGTCACTCATACACTTTCTTAGATGAGAAATATGAAAAACATCGTGGACTCCTACCAAACTATTCGGTAACTCTACTCTATATGCGAGTTTCTCGATCCTTTCTATAATAGGAAATGGTCCAACAAATCTCGGTGCCAATATTTCTGATTTTTCGAATCGAATTACACCTTTCATCGGTGATTCCTTGACAAAAACATGATCTCCTATTGAGAAATCTAAGTCCTTTCACGTTCTATCACCACAACTCTTCTGCCTAGTCTGAGCTTCATTTGTCCTAGCTAGAACTAACTCAATCTTCTTTGTAGCTTCACTGACTAAATCTGGACCAAAAACCAACCTATCCCTAGTCTCTAACCAACAAATTAGAGACTTGCGAGGCCTTCCATGCAAAGCTTCAAATGGTGTCATCCCTATACTAGCCGGATAATTATTGTTATACAAAAACTCGACTAAATGTAGATGGTCTTCCTATGATCCCCTAAAATCTAACAAATAAGCTCGTAAAAAATCTTCCATGACTTTGTTAACTCTTTCCATTTTCCCATCAGTCCGTGGATGGTAAGCGGTACTCATCTGGAGCTTGGTACCTAAAGTATCCTGTAGACTTTTCCAGAACTCATTAGTGAACAAGGAATCTCTATAGCTTACTATATTAGGAATTCCATGAAGTCTAACCATCTTCTTCATGAATAACTTAAGCAAAACATGTGCCGTCCTAGTTGACTTAATGGGAATGAAATGGGCACTCTTGGTCAACCTATCCACTATGACTCATATACTTTCATTTACTCGATTTGATCTTGGCAAACTGTCTACAAAATCCATTAAAATAGAATCCCACTTCCATGTGGGAATATATAATGGCTAAAGTAACCTACTTGGTTTTTGATGTTCGGCTTTTACCTGTTGACAGTTCAAACACAACTTCACCCATAAGCCTACATCTCTCTTCATATCTTCCTAGAAGAAACTTTTCTTCATGTCTTGATACATCTTAGTTCCCCCCGGATGAATAGTGATCTTCGAACGATGGCAATCCTTTAGAACTTCTTTCCTAATGTTTCCTACATTCGTAACATACAATCTTCCTTTCTTCCTCAACCACCCATTCTGGTTAAGAATAAAATCCCATAGGTTATCGCTCTTGGATCCATCCCTTAACTTCTTGATCCATTTAGCTAATAATGAATCCTCTTCTTTCTTAGAAGCAATCCTTTCAATCACAACTGGTCGAACTTCTAAACAAGATAACAATACGGTTTCTCCACTAGATCTTGCTTTAGATCTCCACTGCTTTACATGTCGTCAATGCTTTCAAATCTCTCCACTTAGCTATCATTGCCAACACTACATTATGATATTTCATGGTAAATGCATCTGCAGCCTTATTGCCTTTCCCAATGCGTACTCAATTCCAAGTCATAAGCGGCTATAAATTCCAACCATCTCTACTGCCCCATATTCAACTCATTTTGAGAGAATAAATACTTCAACGACTTATGGTCCGTGTACAACTCGAATCTTCCTCCTAAAAGACAATGTCTCCACACATTCAATGCAAAAATCACCGTGGCTAATTCCAAATCATGCATCGTGTATATCACCTCATGCGGTCTAAGCTGCCGAGAAGCATAGGCAATCACTTTAGCTCTTTGCATTAGCACCACTCATAACCCAGTTCCACATGCATCTGTATATACTACTAATCCCTAATTCCCTTCCGGAACAACTAACACAGGTGCATTAGTCAATAAGCGTTTCAGCTTCTGGAGTGCCTTCTCACACTTATCAGTCCAAACAAACTTCACATCCTTTCGTGTTAGCGTGGTCATCGGTGCTGATATCCGCAAAAAATCCTTAATAAATTTTCGGTAATACCTCACTAGTCGAGGAAATCTCTTTATCTCAGTCACTGTCTCGAGTCTCTTTCAATTATTCATCACTTCAATCTTAGTTAGATCTACAGACAACCCTTTTTTTGAGACTACATGACCAAGAAACTTCACTTCCTTCTTCTAGAACTGAACTTTGAATACATCGCCTTCAGTTGATGCTTCCTCAACATCTCAAGCACCACTTTAAGATGAACTTCATGCTCCCTTTCATCCTTAAAATATATCGAAATATCATCTATAAATACCAACACGAACCTATCCAAGTGCTCTTGAAAAACTCGGTTCATCAAATCCATAAAGAATGCTGGCACATTAGTTAGTCCAAACGGCATAACTAGCCATTCGTACGATCCATATCTAGTTCTAAACGTCGTCGAAGGAATACTATCGTCTGCTACTCTAAGCTGAAGGAAACCTATTGCTAAATCCAACCGAGAGAATACCTTGGCTCCGCTCAACTGATCAAATAGATCGTTAATTTTAGGCAACGGATATCGATTCTTTATCGTCTTCTCATTCAAGTTACGATAATCGATACATAAGCTTAACGATCCGTCCAGCTTATTAGCAAACACTACGGCTCCTTTCCAAGGTGAACTACTTGGCCAAATGAAATTATTACCTTCCAAATCCATCAACTGCACCTTCAACTCCCTCATCTTAATAGGTGCCATCCTGCTTGGCGGTCCACTCACCAATTCTGCTTATGACACCAAATGTATCCGAAACTCAATGACTCGTTTCTGTGGCAATCTTTCTACGGGTTAAAAAACATTTTCGAATTCTCTGACAATGAAAAATCGATTCAACTCATCTTCTACCTCCACAACACCCAACAAAGCATTCACCCCGAAACTAGAGTTTTCCATGGAGTATACAATCTGATCAATGTAGTCAGTGTGTCTATGCGATATTTTCCTTATCATGGAAAGATATCATAGCATCGTACTTACTTAACTAATCCACACCCAAAATAATTCCGAACCCTATGAAATTAAATACGTGCAAACTGCAAACAAAGGTATGACCTAACAATTCAAACTCCAAGTGGTCACACTTCATCCCAAGTGCCGCATACCCTCCTATCGGATTTGCAACCCTTAAGGAAGTAACTAAGTATGAGGGTTCTAGGTTAACCTTATCTATGAAATAACGAGTTACGAAAGAATGCGATGCACCGGTATCAAACAGAATGCAAACTGACATATCATGAATCATAAGCATACCTCCAAATACAACCTTTCCTTTTTCCTCTATTGTTGGCCTCGAGGCAGCTGGCTCCAATGCAAACACCTTTCCTTTTCCATCCTTAACTAGGTCTTTACACTGGTCTTATAATGTCTAATTTGATCATAGTTGAAGCACTTGATATTCTTCTTCTCAATCGCCTTCTTTCTATCACCTGAGCGACATTCATTTGCAAAATGCCCTTTCTTGTCGCACTTAAAACAGACAACCTCCGACTTCCCCTTCTTTGCAGCTTCGCCATTCTAATCTCATTACTTATTGAAGAACTTTCTTTTCGGACTCTGTCCTACCTAGACTTCCTTTGCCTTATTTATCTCCAGAAAAGCAAGCATCTCCTCATTCCTCAAAGCCATTTCCACTACAACATCATAAGGATCCCTAATATGCGGTAACATTGCCCTAGCAAGCTCAAGCTTCAACCCCCAGATAAACTTCTCATTCCTCTTTTTTGTCGCAGTATCTATAGAAGCATAGCCATATTTTGCTAGCTCCTCAAACTCGTCGCATACTCAAGCCTAGTCATGTCTCCCTGTTCCAACTCAGCAAACTTTTTAAGCAAAGCAGACTTAGAAATTTCCGACATAAACCTCCCTCCAAATTTCCTCTTGAACTCAGCCATATCATGGTCTCCTCATTAACTCCAACTGTAATGTTGTTCCACCGGTATAGCGCTGCACCTTGAAGTTGTATAGAAGCGAGTCTCCTTTTCTGCTCATCATTGTGCCCTAAGTTAGCTAAAATCCTCTCATAATGAAGCAGCCAATTCTCTACTTCGAATGCGTCTTCATTTCCAATAAATGGCTTTCCTTCCAACCGAGCGTAATCCCTACTCAAAAGAGCATAATTGTAGACTACTGGAGCCTCTTGATTTCCTCCTCCAACTACTGTAGCAGCAACTCCCGCTTGCATCATGTTGACAAAGAATTGATACATTGCTCCCATGTCAAGTTGCGAGACTCCAGCACCCACACTTCTAGCTTGTGCTTGACTTCGATTCCTCCTCGTATTTCGTCTGGCATTTCTAATTGTAGTGGTGCTTTCCCTTCAAAGGTTAACTCCTTTCCCTTTAGCATCTATATCCGCATTCAAGCTTCGCGAGATATGGAAGAATAGCCTAAGAGACGTAGGAGAGTAGAGATATAGTGTATACTTATATATAGCAAATACAAGTACATTACTATAGTGTTATCCTACACCTTGATCTTTTCCCCTAATTCCTTAGTATTATATTTTTTAAAATCATTTAAGTTTAAAGTTTTTCATAAACCTATGCTCCGATACCAAGTTGTAATATCCTCTATCTGGAGGCCCAAAGCTAAGTGCTACAGATGCTGTAATCATCCATAGTACTAACTTTCGGTGACCAAATACGGCAATGTTAATAGAATCCATATTATCAGAAGCATTTGAATATGAAATAAAATCATCACAACTTAAAGTACTTTTCTGATTACATTTCAAAACAATATTTCGTATGCAAGTTACATAATCCCAAACGTTTCCCAGGTTCAGATCAAATATAATTATTACAAAATACGCCAAGAGCGACATATGAAATGCCAACTTGGATGACCAGAGTACTAAATATTCATAATAGACTTAATACAACACAGCGAAAATAAAACATAACAACTCCTAAATAGTTAACTTCAACCTCCTGCTCATCTTCGGAAGCTTTATTCATCCACCTACTAACCTGAAATCCTCAACCCTCAGCCTACTCAAATCAATTTTGAGCACCCGAGAGTTTAAGAGGAAAACATAAACTTCGAGTCAGACATAAAGCCTAGTGTGAATAGCACTGTACATCTTGGTTAATGATATTAAGTGAGACCACGCCACTTAGCGGAACGGGTTTCCCCTTATTAATATCCTTTTAAAACATATCTTTTGCAAATTTTAATCCTGTAACCATAACTAGTTAAAACAATAAAGCAATATCATGTAAGCATATAAATCGGGTAATAAATGAACTATCTATCCGAACATTATAGTTTTTTCTAGCTAACTACTAACCTTTGGCTGATTCGGGCCTAACAGACAAAATAAAAAAATAATCTAACTTCTGTTAGATACTCCTTTTCTGGATGGTCTGTCCCTAACTCAGTTCTCTCAAGGTCAATTGATCCTTATGGTTTCGCGGGCTCACCAATAACCTATCTTCATTTTGTATATTCCCTTTTATGTGTAACATCATATTAGTCTTACATGTGACAAATCCCGACACACTGGAATTTTGACTAAATTAGCTAGGGGCTAATAGCTAATGTATATGGTGCGACCCTATACCAGTTTCATCTGGTATTCTAATATCCGAGTCAATTTACTTAGGGCCATCTACCCATGAAATTTTCCTTGAAAACATTTTCTTTCAAACTGATTTAGACCTTTAAATCATATTTTAAAACATGGAAAATATACTCTATGCTTTGCTCAAATCACCTTGCATGCTATATATATTTTTCTCAAATATTATTGATGAAGGAATCTAAACCTTTAAACAATATCTTTCAAAACCATTGCAAGTACTCCTATCAAAGCATTGAAAGTACCACTTTCGATACAAGTAAAACCTTAGGCCGAGAGGGCAAAACATACCTTTCGAAATCTTTTACATAGTCCTTTCAATAACATTCAAAACCTCTCTTTCGAAGGCTATTTAAAACCTTAAACATCCTCTTTTCAAAACGCTATAAATATGCCTTTCGAAAACCTTTAGAAACCTTTCCGTTCATAACCTTTCAAAAACATTAGGGAACCACCCTTTTGAAACCTTTCTCTGAAACCTTTCGAAAGCATTTGGGTTCAATAAAACATATGGAATAACCTATCGAAACCATTCAAAACTGTACCTTTCAAAACCTTTGGGTTTGTCTTTCAAAATATTAAAAGGGTATTAAAAGAACAGAGTTGAAAGTGACACTTTCAAAAGCTATTTCCTAAGTAAAAGAAGTGGATGGTGTCGATGTGTAACGACCCGTAATATCGCTACTTCGAAAATGTGATATTTCATTTATTTCAAATTTAAAAAGAATTTAAAACTTAAATAGATAATTTTTGTATAATAAATAATAATGAAGAAATCATTTATTCTTATAGTTAATAATTTAAAAGTATAAATTAGGATTTTAGAACAAACCAACAAAAGTTAAGTTTTGTTAAAATTAAATAAAAGCTTAAATAAATAGGTTTAAATATTTATTTAAAAAGATAAATCTTATTTAAAACATCTAATAAAGATAATGAAAGTATATTAATATATTTAAAAATATGTTAATAATCATTTTACAAAAATAATCAAATTTTGTCACATTTTGTCAGTTTTACATACACTGTAAAATTGGAGATTTTGATATTAATTAGATATGATTTTTAAATGTAAAGTGACATTTTTTTAATTTATTTAAAGAAGTAAAAATTTATTTTAAAAGTTTGGTTTACATCAATATATAGCTTAATAAAAACGTCAAAATGTGACCAGAACATGTTTTATCGAAATTCAACGTATTTTTCAAAATAAGTTGCCGCAACGTTGTCGCACCTTTGTTAACATAATTTTAACACATATTAACACACATTTAAAAAAATTACAATTAGTCACATCAAAAGATAAGAAAATATCTAAGATATTTTCATAATATAATTAAATAAGCATACTTAAAGTTACGTAATTAAAAAACAAACTTACCATCACCTTTCACATCCCTACACATACTTTCCATCTCATTAAATGTTAGTACTTAAGGGTCAAATCTTGCACTGGAATGGATAAATAAATATGTGGCTAGAAATAATTTTTAGGTTAAGGGTAGTAAGGTCTTTTATCTATAAACTTCATGCATAAATACCACCATCATTTCTCCACTTTCTACACATTCCATTTCTTCTCCTTCTTCACTTTCTCCATTTCTTCACCTCCATTTCCATGGCTTCCCACCCCTCCATTCTCTTCCACCATCTCCACCAAAGCTCCTTCGGCCCAACACCCCTTCCCTAAGCCATACCCACCTCCTTTCCACCTATCCAAGCCCCCACACACTCCCATACCACACGCCCCCTCCTACACACCAAAGCCGAGCCCCCTTGACCACCTACCCGAGCCTCAAACCCCACCTACCCCTCTCCAAAACCACTTACACGCCGTCAAAACTCACGCATACCTCCTCCACACTCCCCTCCAAGGCCGTACACTCCATACCCTCCTCTTAGCCCACGGCCACACACAATAAAAAAATAGAAAAAAAAGAGAAAGAAAAAGAAAAGGAGAAGGAAAAGAAAGCGGTGAATTCAAAGACGTTGAAAATAGCAAGTTAGCTCAAGAGACGCGTATCTCACGTTAAAATTTGACGGAGTGGATATAAAGATGAGAAATTCTCATCACTTTTGAATTCATATTTTGGTTATGTTAAAACAATCATATTTATACCCTTATGATATATGACGTTTATGCCAATTGATTGTTAATATGGATGATTTGATAGTTAGTTAGATAATCGAATTGTGATAATATATTCTGTTATGGTATTAATAGTGAATGTTGGATTTGAAATCATATGTTGTGTGATTGGTTGAATGGATGTTATGTTAGTGATAATTATGGATATTGGTTATGTTCATTCTGATTTAATAATCCCTTTGTTAATAAAACCATATTTTAGTGATATGAGATATTTTGAAAAAATAAGTCTTTTTTCAATTAGAAGTGAAATTAAAGTAAAAATAAAAAGAATTTGATATTTGAAGTGAAACAAAATTAAAAAGGATGGTTAAATTGAAATTGAAATTGAAATTAAGATGAGTAGTGAAATTGAAATCGATTTTGAAAAATTGAAGTTGAGATTAAGGTTACATTGAAGTTTAAATTGAAATTAGATTTGGAATATAAGTTTAAATGAGTTTAATTCGAAGTTATAATTGAAATTGAATTAAAATTAGAATTTAAAATTTAATATTAAAATAATAGAAATATAATAATATTATAATATGGTAATGGTGAAAATTCATTTTTGAATACTTTAAAAAGTGAAAATTGTTACAGAATAAAGAGAATGAAGGCCATTAGAGAGAGAATAATTTTATTGAATTGAGAGATATATATACAATACAATCAAGCTCCATATTTATAGACTACTTATGCGTGCAGATTACAATAATGCCCTTTCATATTTAGCATATTCATCCCTATTATTAATGTATATTACAACACTCCCCCTTGAATATGCATATGTAAAGATGATAAGAGTAATTGCCTCATTAAAAACCTTATTATGAAAAACCCAGTGGGAAAAAATCATAAACAAGGAAAAGAGTACAACATGATTTCATCTTTAAGTAACATATATTTTATAATGTTACTACGAGGGTTGATTCTTCTGGATCAAGATAATGCCTCATTAAAACCTTACTAATAAAAACCCAGTGCGAAAAAATATTAGTAAAGGAAAAAGAGTACATTATAGCGTATTTCATACGCTCCCCCTGGATTATAACGCATTATTCAATTAGATTGTTGATGCAGCCAACGCATACCAATTTTGTACACCATCTTCTGAAATGTTGATTTTGGAAGCGCCTTTGTGAATAAGTCCACTGGATTTTCTTGGGATCGGATTTGTTTCACTTCTATCTTATTATCCTTTTGTAGCTCACGTGTGAAGAAAAATTAGGAGAAATGTGTTTCGTCCTATCACCCTTAATGTAACCTGCTTGAATTTGAGCTACACAAGCTGCATTGTCTTCATAAATAATGGTTGACCTTTCCGTTACTGATGGAAGTTGGCAGCTTTTTCGAATATTCTCAATCAGTGATCTTAGCCAAATACATTCTTTACTTGCTTCATGTAGTGCTAGTATTTCAGAGTGATTGGATGATGTTGCTACCAATGTTTGTTTTGTAGATCGCCATGAAATTGCTGCATTGCTGTTATTAAATACATATCCAGTTTGTGATCTTGCTTTATGTGGGTCAGAAAGATAACCTGCATCATCATAGCCAACTAGATTTGGATTATTGCCTGAGTTAGAGTAAAATAAACCCAAATTTGTCGTTCCACGAAGATATTTCATGATATGTTTTATACCATTTCAGTGTCTTTTTGTTGGTTCTGAACTGTATCTTGCTAGAAGATTTACTGAAAATGCAATATCTGGTCTTGTGCATTGGGCCAAATATAATAATGCACCAATGGCACTAAGATATGGCACTTCCGGGCCAAGCACATTCTCATCTTCTTCTTTTGGGCGGTAAGGGTCCTTTTTAATATCTAAAGATCTAACAGTCATTGGCGTACTAAGTGGATATGCTTTATCCATTTGAAAATGCTTTAGAATTTTCTTAACGTAGTTTGATTGATGGATTAATATGCCATTAATACTATGCTCAATCTGTAGACCGAGACAGTGCTTAGTTTTGCCAAGATCTTTAATTTCAAATTCCTTCTTTAAATAATTTATTGTTTCATCAATCTCTTCTGGAGTTCCAATCAAATTTATGTCATCAACATAAACTGCTAAGATAGCAAATCCCTTTACCAATTTCTTTATAAAGACACATGGACAAATGAGATTGTTTTCGTATCCTTCTTTTACCAAATATTTACTAAGACGGTTATACCACATCCTTTCAGATTGTTTCAATCCATATAGTGATCGTCTTAGTCTTAATGAGTACATGGACTTTGATTTTGCTTCAGGCAATTTATATCCATCTGGAATTTTCATGTGAATGTTGGTATCTAATTCACCATAAAAATAAGCTGTCACAACGTTCGTTAATCTTATATCGAGTTTTTCAGAAACTACAAGGCTTGTCAAATATCGGAATGTTATGACATCCATGACAGGTGAGTAAGTTTCCTTAAAGTCAAATCCTGGTCTCTGCAGGAAACCTTGTGCGACAAGTCGTGCCTTGTACCTCACAACTTCATTTTTACCATTTCGTTTTCTAACGAATACCCATTTATAACCTACTAGTTTAAAATTTTCTGGTGTTTCCTCTATTGGTCCAAATACACCATGTTTTTGAAGTGAATCTAGTTCCACTTGGATAGCATCTTTCCATTTTGGCCAATCGTGTCTTTTTCGACATTCATTTATGCTATTTGGTTCATTATCATCATTCTCATTATTCTCATTATGGTCATGACTTTCAATTATTTCAGTAGCTACTGCGAATGAGAATACATCATCAATTATTATTTTACTTCGATCCCATATTTCTCCGTAGTTCGTATAAAATATCGAGATCTCATTATTATTAGGTACCATTTTATCGTTGGAATCTTCTTTTATCTCTTCTGGGATAATATTTCCTTCCGCGCTTCTAGGAGAATTGGGATTTTCATTTGAGTGATCTTTTTGATCATTTATAACCTCTTCAGGAGGTTCCTTAATTGATGATTTTTCATTAGACTTTCTTTTTCTAGGCGCCAAGTCTTTTGAAGCAATTGGCCTTCTATGTTTTTGCCTTGCTTTAGATTCATTTGCTGCTATATTTACTTTTGATCCTTCAGGGACATCAATTTTTGCGGGTGCATTTGCTGCTGGAATGTGAGATTTAGTTATTTTTGCAGTGTCACTAAATGCATCTGGCAGTTGATTTGCAATACTTTGAATATGCAAAATTCTTTGTACCTCATATTGGCATTGTTTGGTGCGTGGATCCAAATAAGACATATATGGATTATTCCATGATATTTCACGCCGTTCTACTGGAACGGTCTTTCCTCCCCCTAACGGCGGGAAGATTGTCTCATCAAATTTACAGTCTGAAAATATTTGTATTTGTGAGCTTCTGTCTCATGTTTATAGAGTGAGATTCAACTATGCCAATTTTTTTAAAAATATAAACCAGTTGAAATTGTACCAAATCTTTCTAGAATAAGCTTCTGGCTTTCAATTCTAGAAATAACACAAAGATATTCTTTGTTGTTTTCATTTATAGTTTCAATATGGTATCCATTCATTCTTATATCTTTGAAACTCAGCAAATTTCTTTTAGAGTTGCTTGAGTGTAATGCATTCTGAATAAAGATATGCGTACCATTTGGTAATATTATATGGGCTCTTCCGGACCCGTCAATTATATTAGCAGATCCAGCTATAGTGGAGACTTTAACTGAGAAATTTTCAGATAGTTCAGAGAAAAACTTCTGGTTTTTCAAAATAGTATGACTAGTTGCACTACACTATCTAGTAAGCATATATCATCACCCAAATGGTGTTCCATACCTTAAGAATTAAAGGCAATAATTAGTCAATCATTAAAAATTTGTATGCATAAATAAATGTAATGTAAACAAATAAAGTAATATGATTAAAATAGGCTATTGATTAAAAACAACATCCACATTACACATTACTAGTACTGCAAAGGGAAATACAATTAAACGAACACAAACTTCAAACTGATTTATTGATGCTAGCTAATGAAATAAAATGAAAGTCACATAAAAAACTTTAAGACATTTCTAATTGATCAACTCGGTCATGTCATTGATCATTGCACTTAGATTTTCATCATTAATGAAATTTCCATCGCCATCTTCGAAGAAATCATCTAACTTCAGGTTAGTGTTTTCAGGTAACTTTTCGGCATTATTTGCCTCAATATTCTTCGAGCGATGATATTCTTCAACTGTTTTCTTTGATGATCTACATGTACGTGACCAGTGACCAGATCGTCCACATCTATAACAAAACTTTCTCATAATGCCTTTTATTTTCTGAAGCTGAATCATTGTTCTTTATAGGCTCAATTTTATTTTGTTGCTTTTTAAAGTTGGTGGTTTTGTTACCTTTAAAACCACCATAACCACCTCTGCCAGAGTTGTATCCACGTCCACGACCATGTCCTCTACCTCGACCTCGACCCCTACCTCTTCTAGAGTGGGCAAAATTAGCATTAACTTCAGGTAATGCAGTTGAACCAGTTGGTCTTGAGGAATGATTTTTTATAAGTAATTCATTATTTTGTTCAGCAATTAGTAAGCATTCTATGAGTTCAGAATATTTTGTAAAATGACGCTCTCGATATTGCTGCTGCAGGAGTATATTCGAGGCATGAAATATTGAGAAAGTCTTTTCAAGCATTTGTGCGTCATCCACCTTTTCTCACATAATTTCAGTTTAGAAATGATTCTAAACATTGCAGAATTATATTCTCTTACGGACTTAAAGTCTTGAAACCTCAGGTTCAACCACTCTTGCCTAGTGTTTGGAAGTATGACCGTCTTCTGGTGGTCATAACGCTCCTTCAGGGAGTTCCATAAGTGGAGAGGGTTTTTTTCAGTCAAATATTCTGTTTTTAGATCGTCATGGATATGACGTCTTAAATATATTAGAGCCTTTGCTTTGTATTGCTGGGACATAGTATTGCCATTTTTAATGGCATTTTCTAAGCATTGAGATTGCAAATGAATCTCAGCATCTAGTATCCATGATAAGTAGTTGTCTCCAGATATATCCAAAGCTTTAAATTCAAGCTTGGCGATGTTTGTCATTTTGTGAACTGTTCATAAAATAAATTGCATAAGGTGAATATATTCTCCACAACATCATTCACTATTTGTTTGTTTCCAGCTAAAAAGAAGAAAAAATGGAAAGTCTTCATTCATGGTATCAAACAACCCTAACTAGCATGTGCTGACTTGATAGCTGCTGTTATAAAGGAAATAAGAAATATAATGTATGTAGATATATTCTAAAAGACTCGTCTGCACTAATATATATAATAGGATTTTGAATATAAATAGCCTTAGAATTGGAATGGTCAGAAGAGAAACAGTCAGAGTAATTAATATTTAATTACTTGCTGAGAAGTTGGAAAGTTTGAAGGTGAACAGGTTGATGGTCGATAATTAATTCGCATTCCTTCGTGCTGATAACGTGTTACAGAATAAAGAGAATGAAAGCCATTAGAGAGAGAACAATTTTATTGAATTGATAGATATATATACAATACAATCAAGCTCCATATTTATAGACTACTTATGCAGTGCAGATTACAATAATGCCTTTTCATATTTAGCATATTCATCCTTATTATTAATGTATATTACAACAAAAATATTGATTTAAAATGATTTATAATGATTTTATAAGTAAAAAAAATCCAATTCGAATAGTTTATTTCAAATATTGAAAAATAAATTAAGCCTACGTGCATCTCGCAACGGTAGTTTACGATTTCGCGCCGAAAAGTTCAAATGAGTGTATAGAGTGGAATATAGCTCGGAATTCTACGAGATAACAAAATTTTGGACTACTACATCCATATTTTCTAAACGAAGAAAGAAAATCAAGATCTCGTCTTATAGATTTTGAATTAAGTCCAAATCAATTTTCTAGAAAAATTGCGTTAGTGCAGTTAAGTGACCATAACAGGAAATACCTATAAATGAATGTTTTTAATTATGAAAAAATAGGGAATAAATTTGATAAATCCATTTAAATGGTTTAAAAGAGATTTAAATTGGAAAATATGAATTATCGAATGTTTAAAAGTTGTTTAAATCAAATAATCTTATATAACACTTTTCGTAGCACTTTTATGCTGCGAATGATATAAAATTTTGAATGTGAGTTTAAATGTAACGATTTTTCCCCGAATCAATTATGAATGTTTTTAAAAGGAAAGTTAACTATTTAAAAGTTAATTTGGAATCTTTATAATTCATTCCAAAAATAAAATTAATAATTGAGTTTGCAGAAACGACTAGTACATTTGTCCCGTGTGTGAGATCTGAGAATATAAAACAAGGTATTTAACTAAGGCTAGAGATGGAGCAACCAGTGCTCTGAACATACTTGGCCTATGTTTTCTTTTCTTAAGTGAGGGGTGAAACAAATCGAAAGGAAAGCCCGGATGCTCTAAGATAAAAAGATTATATTAAGTTATCCAAAAGTAAAAGAAGATTGGTATTTTCCAAAATTTAAGCAATCTCCAAAATGAATGATATCTATGATCCTATTTGCTCAAAAGGAAAAATGTTTGCTAAGATTCATTTTAGGGTTTATCATAAATGATGTCTTTAATAACATTATTTTTGACCCACCTATAAGTTAAGGAATTTGATCGAGAGTTAAGTGAGGAAATTTGAGATATTATCTGAAGCGAAAGAATGAATTACTTGGAATTATTCTAAATCAAAAGAAAGAGATTTTGAAATAATCCAAAAAGAATTAAAATGAAAAGAGAATTAATAAATCCTATATACTCACATTCACTTTTTATCGATAATTGGATTTCGAAGGAACCGGGGTCGGATTTGCGTGATTCCTATCCAAAAACCACTTCGAACCAATGTATACGTTCGAATGTGAAGACATGTTGAAGATGATGGTTATTGAAGATCGTGGATCTTCATAGCATGAGGACTGCTTGTTGACTGCTCTAGGTAGCTCCTATTATAGAGTTATATATAGCAATGGTCTCCTCGTTGTGGTTCGGATTGCAAGAACTACTCGCTATTAGTGGTAGTAGGAGAGTGCCTTCGGTTTGTCATGTTCCTGGACAACTTTTATGGATGTTTATCTGACATTCATTTCTAAAGATTACGTACATTGGTTTTTTCAAATGTACATCATTGGTGGCAGAGAAGGCAACTTCACTTAGTTTAACACCCTCTTTGAGATGTACGAACTCAAGGGTTGTATTTTTGTGAAAGGCAATTAGTAGATAACGGAAATGGCAATGTGGCATTCAAAGATGTGATATATGCTATGTGAAAAGGTAATCGTTGCCTCAAGCCTTATCGAACCAGAAATGACCAAAACATGATTAGATGCAGCAAGGCTAAGTGGGTCATTTCCAAGTAGGGTATGGTCATCCCCTTCTAAATATTTTTTTTTTCCGCTATGACGTTCGGGATGTAAATTAATATGGTGTATGGAAATGAGCGCTCGGTTAAAGGTCAGTAACGACCGAGGATGATATATTCGGTACTATCTAGTTACAGAGGTAGGCTGGTCTTATGTTGACAGAGGATCCTTTGTGATGGTCCTAGGGGCATCCATCTAGAGGTGTACCCATTCAGATGGTAGATCTTTCACCTAGTCATTTGTATGGAAATCTATTCTCCAATAAGAACCTACGGTTTTGTTTATAGAGCCTAGTATGCTGGAATTTAATAATGTTAACAATTTTGGTTAAGATTAATAAGTTTATTTGCAAATGTTTTCAAAAAATGTCATTAGAAATGATATCAAATGTTTTGATATAAAAGTGCTTTAGTTATCTTATGGTAAAAACCCATCGGTGTTTATGTGTGGGTATGGTCTTATGAGATAATCTTTCTTTTCAAAGGATTTTTATTCGAAGGCAGATATACGACACTGTCATTTATTATTGAGTTTTTCTCACACTGGTTTATCAAGCCTGATTTGGGTATTTTCAATACTCGGATTAGATCCAAGTAGTTTCAGGTTTAGTCGAAGATGGTTGGAGTTTACAGAGGAGAGCTGGAGATATTCATCTACGTATGGACATATTCTATTCCGCTTTGCTTTTAGTTTGATGTTTTACGGCAATTGTAAGGATAGATGTTTATAATTGTCCATGCTGAATTTAGGTTAGACTTTGATATATGTATTTAAAAGTTTTCCGCTGTAAAGATATTTGTTCAATATTATATGTTATTCCATTCGTGTGAGATTCTATTATGTCTATTTTTCTTTATTACCCTTGATCATCCATACTTCAGTGCAACTTGGGTCGGACATGAGTGGTTTATTGTCGGCACAAAGGGTACGGAATTGTGGGTCGTCACACGAAGCCAATCCCTTCGAAAGTATTGGAGAAGCGGCTTGGGTTTTAAAACAAAGTAACCCTTTCGAAACCATTTGTTCTGAAAGATGGAAAGCGACAACAAGGAGTTTCAATCACTTCGAAAGTGTTTACTTAAAACAAAAGACAAAACCTCTTTCAAAACCATCCCTTTAAAACTGTTTGATCTAGTAGAAAGCTAACCAAGTCAAAAGCAAAGCGGGTGCATTTTCATTTTAAACGAAGCAAAACTTCGACCTCTTCGGAACCTCACGTTTCGACTACATACCTTTCGAATATGTCCAATTCGCTTTGTACCAAGTCTTTTGATACCATGCGCATTAGTTTCGATAGAGATGGCGGCGGACGTACTTAATCGAAAGCTGGATGCCGTAAGTGGCAAAACATGTGAAGTGAGGAAAAACTGCATTTTTTACTTTAAAAAGTAATTCTTTTCAACTAATCTGCCTTATTTGTCAACAAATTATTGGTTGCTAATTTCTTTTCCAAATTCTTTCCTAAAAGTGCTGCCGAAATTTCAAAAATAAACAAATTAAGTTATTTACAAAATTCCCTTCTTCCTTTTATAAACAAGTGCATATGCATGGCCTAGTCGGCCTCCATTTAATTACAATGTGCATACATTTATAGTTACATCTGTGGAAGTAGATTTGATAGTACCATTATCAGCATAAACTTAACTTGAAGCAACGATTGAGAAGACTGAGCAACTGAAGAACATTCGTAAAACCAATAACTTAAAAGCATTCATAGTTTTACATTTTGTTTAGATTTATTTTATACTACTAGAAATGAAAATAATATTTGTGCTTTTACATGCATATGCTCTTCTAGCTAATGTGGGCTGTAAGCAAAAACAATCTTGGTTGCCTTATGACAGGGCTGGGTCGGTTGAAACAAATTCATGTATACACCCAGGAACGTAGAAACAAATACGCATTAAAAAAGAAAATATTGGATACAATAGTTCTTTGAAGAACACTTTTTTTCTAGATCAGTTAGTGTATAATGAAATTGAGCAACGAAAGACAACCATAATGTTTGAATTTGAAAAATATTTCACATATGGTACTTCACTGAAATCAACTCGCATGGTCGGATCCTCCACCATAGTGACCAATAATTACTTATGCTAAAATAAACACTTGAAGAAGGTGGAAATCCAAAATAGAGCAAGAAGTCGGGCCACTTTCAACTACCAATAACTCAAGTCGAACTATCTTAAGAGAACAAAGATGCTTTTCAAAAAAATTGTTGTGGAGTTGTTTAAACATGATTGAATTATAAATTATGCTATTGAAATTTATGACTTTTTACATGGTTATTATCAACTTTATAGTCCTATTTTTGGTTGTGATTCATGGTATTAATCGATGATGGGTAGTTTATTGTTTGTTTGACTATTTTGATATAAAAACAAAAAATGGTTGTTTGATATAAAAGAAGGCCGGTAGTTTCGTAAGGAAAATGAGATGGAAGCAGCTAGCTCCCAAAAAAAGTTACATAAGTACATTTGTCTTGCACATATGCAAATTTTTATTTACATTTATATGGATGTAATTCACATCAGTGATGAGCTCGTAAAAAACCTACTCACTTTTACAAATAGTTTTAAAAATAAAATAAATTTGCATTTACTTTCAAAAATTAGCCTATCCCAAAAAAATTACGCAGTAGTTAGCAAACTTTAATTGTTCTCTCATTAATGAATATAGAATAATGTTGAGACTTATGCTAAAATGATGATGAAATGTTTTAAAATTATAAGTTGGCTCAAGACCAAAACAGTACCGCGCTACTTCAGAATAATTCATTTAATAATTTCACACATATTTGAAATTTTTAATATCAACGTTTATCATTGATTTCATTTTCTTGGTATGTTCCAGCAATTAGTTTGAAAACTTCAATACTATTCAGCGATCATTTACGATTTTTCATGTAATTAAGAAGAGAGTTTAAGTATTGGGAGCAATCATTGTATTTTAATTAAAAAATTGTGAAGAATATTATAGTTATAGTATGTTTAAGAAAATGGAATTGTGAAGAAGCGGGCATTCCATGAATGTTAATATTCAAACTCAATCACACACATAGCATCAAAATATATAACGCACATTCACTCACGCTCAAGTGATAGAATGTGCTTGCTAAATTTGTTTTCATAAAATATTCATCTAATGGGTTACTAAAATATCAGGCCCAATGTATGTTACTGGATGTATGACAAACAAGATAAAAGTGTATCCCGACCATGCCTGTTCATTTACTGATAGTTATGATATTTATTATATGGAAAAAATAGTTAATAGAGTATACAAAACATTTATATCGCATGGATGAAAACGGTGACGGTTATTAAGTATAAAAACCATTTCACAGTAATGTAATGCAATTTTGCTTTATATTCTCACTATAAGTGAAATCAATGTTCAATACAGGCTACTTCTACAGATTATGTAACATTTATCCAATTTAAGGTTCAATTAATAACTCTTCCATCATCAACTATACTATAGTAATAAAAAGTATGAAAGTTTTATCATGAAACCAACTGCAATCTATGTTTTCTTCAATTATTTAGACATCTGTTCCTATAATTAATAATATATACTTTATTGTAAAAATTACCATCATCTCATAATGTTAATGCCAGTTCTAGACTTTGCTATCATTTTAGCCAGTATCTCTATATGTACAGCACTAGCGTTTGTCCTTTCAGACCAAGTTACAAAGTAACATTCTAAGTTTATGTTTTCTATATAAGTGGTAGTAATTCCCTTCATAATCCATAATTCAATAACTCTTAATATTAAATCCCTTGGTTTATTTGTGAAATCCTAAAAGGTTTCAACAAACTAATACATCTAGTGTAATAGTAGATGTATCTTTGAATTTATATATATATGCTTGTGATATCAAAGTAGAATAACTGAACACAAACCAAATGGCAAAAAATCAACTAAAAATTACCTAAAAATTATCAGGAGAGATACCAGACCCATTATCGACAAATTTAAAATTTTCTTCACCATGCTCTTTCAAATTGATTTCGATATAGGTCGCGCCTGCATCTACACTATTCTCAAGCAGCTCTTTAAACGCCGATTGAAGATTTAAAATCACTTGACCCGAGCAGATTCTATGGACCACCAATTTGTTAATGGCTTGATTATAGGAGGTGAGGAAATTTCTTTTGCAATTAGAAATTAAGGTTTTGGTATGTCCAACACTTTTGGGAAGTGGGGAATATATTTTACAAACAACAGGGGAATTAACAGACATCGCAAACAAAACCCCTCCTTTTTAACTCTTCATAATATCCACAATTCTTCTTGTTTGATATAATTAA
Source organism: Allium cepa (assembly GCA_030765085.1). NCBI lineage: Eukaryota > Viridiplantae > Streptophyta > Magnoliopsida > Asparagales > Amaryllidaceae > Allium > Allium cepa. Next base: position 57,761,766 of record CM060939.1, read on the forward strand.
TCCCACATCATTCAAGATATATCTTTTCTTAAAGTATATAACTTAAGCAAGAATTTATATCCGTACCGCTGTTGCGAAAATTGGCATGCCATATGATGGACAATCCAATCCAATTGGGATGGGATACCAGTTTTTCATTTTTAAGACAACATGTAATTTCATCGTCCTTCCTGCACTTCAGTTGAAAATCACTGCCCTATCCATATACATGCAAAGAGTAATTTCGAAATTTCAAAAAGACACCATTGTAATCCTATTGATTGAATTTACATTATTAATAATAAAGATATATAAAACATTTAAGTCTAATACCTTAAATAACTTTGTATATCTATTAAAACACTTAGGAAAATTCTATAAAAATTTCCTTAATCACTTTTAATATGTTTTCTAACAAAAATTAGTTTCTGATCTAAAAATATGCATATATTAGCTGTAATTAATTTAAACCCAAAATAACTATTTTCTTCACTAGAAAATTTATAATAAATCCACATTAATTCAGAAAATTATGAAACTCATTTCTAAAATATTATTTTTGACCTTGTCTCAAAATTGCAAGGCATTTGGATGTCATTTAATTGGACTTTTCAGTCTAAAACTCGCCATAAAATCTATATAAATTAGCATAAATCATCAACAATCATATATATCTATTTTAATAATAAAAAACATGGCAATATACTTTACAAAATATTGGAATCTACCTAGAAATGAAAAATATAAAAAATATGAGATGTAACCTATTATTCACCTTAGCTTTGTGATTAGGAGTTGAGATTTCATCTTGATTTTAGTTAATTAAGCTTCCTTTCTTTAGATTCTTGTTTATCTTCTGCTTGCTCTTCCTTAATGGTGGACGGTCTCTCTAGCTTGATATTTTGATAGTGAACATATGAAATGAATGTGGCCTAAAGGCTTAGGGAATAAGAATATACTTATTCCTATTTTAACCACACCTATTACCCTTTTCTATTATACTTTAATTAATTTTAGTTCATTTGTTATATGATACGCTATTAATCATAAATCTCAATCCTCTAATCATTACATTATTTTGTGTAATTTAACTAATTAAATATCCTAAATAATGTTACCTAAAATCAGGGTCATTACAAGTTTGTGGTGGTGCAGCTCATGGTCAGGGGTCATAACATTTGGGTGGCTATTAGGGCTAGAGCAGGTCACATTTTCCTCCGATGGATCGAGCTTCAAAATATTTGGTTGAAGGTAAAGAGAATGTGTAGTTGAGTTTAATGGAGTCGACAGCGTGTCGTTTCGTTGAGCATGGAGCGAGTGATTGAGGAGAAAAGGTGGCGAAATTGGGTTCGGATGTACGTGTGCACAGCCTATGCACGATTTTGATTGAGGAAGATGGTTAGTAAAAAGGGATTAAGGTGATAATTATATTAATTAGTTAATTTAATTATTCAATCAGTCCAAAAATTTATAAAATCAATATTTATTGCGCACAGGTCTAATATGTTAGTCCGTGAAATGATGGTTTTGATGATAACAACCTTAGAATAGATTATAAAATGTAAATACTAACAGTATAAGTTAAGATATATATGTATATGCATGATTTAACCATGCAGGTAACAATAATGAAGACTATACAGTATAGAGATTCAAGATATCAAGATTGAAGACTCATGAGTATTAAGATTATCAAGAGTTCAAGAATTCAAGTAATTTATTATTTTTTAATTAGAAATTTTGTTAAAACTCATAGAAAAGCACTGGCATCTTAAAATCCGATTTATTTGTGGAATGGAATCCACTTCGAGCCTGTTAAAGGGATGGAATCCTAAGTAGGATGGAACCTACGAAAAATCTAGTGGAACATTATTTTTATCCGCTAACTTTTTATTCAAAATGATTTTTCAAAATTATATCTTGTTTTCAAAATGATTTCAAAAATTTCCTTTAAAAGCGTCAAAAAACATCTATCCTGATTTCAAATATTTTTAGCCTCAAAATAATCTTTAATTTCAAAATCAAATTATTCTTGTTTTTAAACTATCTTTAAATTATAATATATTTAAGTTTTAAATATTTATACTTAGATTTTAAATATAAAATTATAGTAAAATTTTGTATATATTATTCTTTATATTTACTTATGTATTTTAATTATAGTCAAGTATATTTATAAAGTTTAAAATAGTTTTAATATAAAATAAAGGTTATTTTAAAAGAAAATCGAAATACCAAAAATCCCTTTGGGATGTCGGCATACCCAAGTACTCCGTGTCGACATGGTGTCAGTTGAGTTCAAAATTTAAATTTCAAAAGAAGTATCTATTCGTCATAACTCTTCATGTATGGACCTGGCTGTTGTTATTCTATAAATATGGGTTAGTTTCAACGAATTTTAATTCAGTTTTTCAGGGTTTTCACTCCTTTCTTCTTCCACATTTCTATATATAAATTCTTATCATTACTCTGCCGAAATCAACATTGAATCTAACTAATTATCTCTGGTTTGATTCTCTATCACTATCTCAACAAGATCCTCAGTGCTATTCAAAGTTATAGGCTTTTTATAATCAACATAGCAAGAAAAGGTGTGATTGTAGCCTTGAAAATCAATCAAGCGAGATAAGGTGTGATTGTAGCCTTGGGAAATCAACTGGGTGAACTTGTTGCCCAGAAAATCAAGTATCTCTATCCAGAGGATTGTGATTCTGGAGGGTGTACCTCATTGCCTTGAAATCAAGGGTGTAATTGTAAAGTTTGTTTTTGAAAGAAAATCCACACTTGTGTGCGGGACTGATGTAGGGTAACTGCGAACCAGTATAAAATCCGGTGTGTTCTTTCCTTTACTGCTTTTACTTTATATTTGCATATGTGTTTGATTCTGTGATCATATATGTGTATGAATATTGCATACATTTGTGTTTAAATTAACAAAAACTCAAAAAGATTTAACAATTCTCTAAAACACCATTCACCCCCCTCCTCTAGTGTTTATCCTTAGCCTTAAGATCCTTAATCCGCGTTTCTCACATAATCGAAGTGCGGTCTTTTGTCTATCTCTCGTAGGAGCGTTATCTACACATTGGAGCCGATTCCGTCAAGTTTGGAACAAGTAGGAATTTGAGCTATTGATTTTAGATCGAGCAGGAACGCTTAAGTGATAGATGGAATAAAACGGGTTAACTCACTTTTAAATAAACTCCATATAATATATGTGTTGATATAAGTTATTGTTTAGATGCTTAAAATATTTCTTTGGTTGGTTTGGTTGAATTCCCGTTTTGGAAATAGGATGACATATATGTGATTTACATGGGACTCGTAGAGAGACCCTTAAGGGTTTTCCTCCATTATTAATTTACTTTTATATGCACCTTCCTTAAATAAATGTTTAAGTGTTGTTTGAATAAAGTTTTGGTGGCTCGAAGAAAGTCATAACACCAAACTCCAAAGTGTTTAAAAGTTAGAAAAGTTTTGGTCGTGGTTTTGTAGTTTGAAATTCGAATTTAAAAAAACTTTTCAATTGGATTTTATTGACTTGATATATTTTTTTAATTTTTTGAATGCATACTAGACTCATAGTATGTTGTTCAAAAAAATTATTTATACTATGTAAAAATGTGGAGAAAAATTAAATTTGAAAAGAATCGAGTTAAAAGGGATTTTCCATACTCATTTTAGCGACAGTTTTGCGGTATTATTTCCAACTTTTATAAATGGTTTTAAACTTGATTTTTTTCTTCTTTAATCCTTTTGGTGAACTTAACATATATTTAAATGTTTTAAAAATGTTTTGAAATTTATATATATTTTAAATGATTTAGTATAAATCATTGAAGAAGAAGTTTTATTTCGAAATAAGGGAAGGACATGATTTTGAGATTTTAATATATTTTCCAAGTAATATTTGTAATGAATGATTTAAACTATATTTCAAGTATTTTTAAGTTTATTGCAAGATAAGGGGAAACAATGGATTACAACACTATTGTTGTAATAAATGTTTTCTGAGGATTGAGAAAGAATCCATGGATTATAACACTATTGTTGTAATAAATTATTCATTAAGTTATTAAGAAATCTTATTACCTGACTTAAAAAGTTTGATATTATAAAATATTTGGAGGAATTTTGTTTTGAAGATGATAATACATTGATTTATAAATGATACTTTTATAAATGGAAGGATCTTTAAAAAAGTGTTTTATAAATAAAGCTAAGTGTAATTGGTTTTGGGTTCAAAGTAAACAATGTTTTAATGACATTAGTTTTTGGCCTTTCTTTTTGATACACGTAGAAATATAGTTAGCGCTTCAAAGGAATATTTTAAAAAGTGTTTTTAAAGCATATTACAAATATTTATGATGTGATAATCAAGCATAAGTGTGAGTCAAATGTTTTAAAAAGTTTTATTCGTTTATAGAAACTATTTAGTCTTACACTTAGCACTAAACATTAAGAAAACTCTTGCTATTCTTAAAGTTAAAAATGAATGTTGAGTAAAGGTAGGAAGCAAAACTGTCGTAACTTGCCTGGCTTTACTGTTTTCCCCAAAGTAATACTAATTTGTGATCAACAAGTAGTGATAAGTGTAAGAGATTTAATTTTCATATATGATCATTTTATTATTCCCGATAGTTGATTTATTGACTATCCATCCTGCCAATTTCTCTGTGTTCGTCAATATAAGATGATTTGCTATTCGTTAAGGAAACCCTTACTATTCTTAAAGTTTATAATGTATGCCGAATCAAGGCAGGAAGCAACACTGCCCTAACTTGTCCGGCTTTGTTGTTTTCCCCGGGGTAGGTTTAGTTTGAGATCGACGAGTTGTGACAGGTTTATGAGATTTTAATTTCCATATACGATCATTTTCATTATTCCCGATTGTCGATTCATCGACTATCAATTTTGGTATCCTTCTTAGTGCCTCATCAATCTAAGATGATATGTAGCTCATTTTGTGCACTGCATCCTACACCGGAGATTATTAAAACTAAAGAGCGACTGGGTGCCAAGCTATGTAAGTCGCACCCATTAGGTATGTTCACGTCTATCTAAAGAGGTTTTGTTTGCATGCATGCGGTGATGTGAAATATTAGAATTCCCGTATTTGGAATGGATCTAGCTTGGAAGTTACCAAGAGTAATGTGTGCGCACTCAAGTATATTTTGTCTAGAGGTTTACTTTCGGTGTAGGTGTGCACCCTCATAGTCACCTTAAATGAATTCATTTTCCTTATTCTAATTCGAAACCTACGGTTAATCCTTTCTAAATTGCATCGAGAAGTAAATTGTGCTCTTTTCTATGTTTAGTTATTTGTGTCCATTCTATGAATTTGGATTTTGATCTTGTCTATGTTCATATTTTCTATTTTGGATTGTTGTTCTGATTTGTTTTCCATTCTTTCATGTATAGAAGTCATTCTTGTAAGTTAAAACCCATTTTGTGTTTAGCGACGTTCTCTCACAAGTTATTATATGTTCACTATATTTATTGAGTTTTCTCATGCTGCTTTTCTAGACTTTCCGAGTGTTATTTTATTATAATGCTCGGGTCAGATCGAGTTTTCCCAAGTTGTCGTTGGTCAAGCATTGAGCTCATAAAGTAGAGCTAGATGTTCACCTACCGTATGTTGAATCGACTAATTTCCTATCGAATTAGAAAATAGCCGAAAAATTGTAATAAAAATAACCACAAGCGCGCAACGTACAATTTTAGTATGCGGCGAGTACGGGTCGATCCGTAGGAACTGACATGATTAAAATTTCTACTAAGTCAAATTTAACTATGAATTTGCAATGTGTTAACTACAAATTTCTAAAACTAACAAAAATCATAAAGATATGAGAGTAGAAGGCAATTTAGAGATAAATCCCCTCTCATGATCACATAAATCAACATAATGAAATTATGATCTATTTTTTTGGTCATTAGTGAATTTAGTTGATATGTTTATTATAAGTATAGAATATTTCTGCTATTAACTAGCCCAACATAAAATATCAAACTATAACACACCCTCTAAACCACTAGTTAACTCTTCTGAAAAAGATAATGAAATCAAAAATAAAATATGTTCTAAGCATGATTTATTTACAAATGATTAGTAAAATAAACCATCAAATTTTGATTCTAAAATCAACCTCATTACATAATCATATGTAGATGAAGAGGTAATTTTTTTATGTTTATTAAGCATAGCCTATTTGGTGTTAACAATATAAGCTATCAAATTCAAAGCTAAAAAGCAATTAACCACATTAAATATTATCATTAAGCACAAAAGGGAGATCAAAAATTAGCAAAATGTAAAATCTACATAGTTAAAAGAGCGTCGTTACCCATAAATTGAAGGGGTTTAGCTTCTTATATTTGTTATCGTGTCAACAAATGTAGATTGCAACATAGAACAAAAACAAAAGAAAAAAGGGAGCTAATTAAAATAAAACGAGAATTAATCTACTTGCATAAGTAAATCTAAACTACTAACATGAAAGAAAAGAGAGCATGTAAATAGAAAAGAGAGTGAATTAAAATTGCATAAAAATAAATTACATGAAGAAAAGGCTAAGAAGCCATTAAAAAGAGAAAGAGAGTTTTTGTTTATTTGTGTGGCTACCACTAAACTAACAACAAGGTGGTGCCAAGAGCTTTCTACATGAAATATAAAGGGTATTTATACATGTTTTGAAACTCTGCTCCATATTTTTGGGGACTATCCAAAATACCGTTGAGGAATTGTGGCTTCTAAGTTGTTATTAGTATGAGCATAATCCACTATTACTAGTGCATGTAACTTTAATCTCCACTAACATGTGCATTAGCTCCTAATTGTACATCATGATAAGTAGGTAGGTGGGGTCCTCCATGTTGCATGAAATGATTTATTTCCATCTTTATTTGTTTACTTCTCTTGTGCATGCACATTTTCATGAAGCTTCTTCGTATTTTTCCAACCAATTTCCTACAAAGGACAAGAAAATGTGCAAATAAAATTCTCAAATTAATTCACACACAAAAATGACAATTTTTGCCCCATGGGAAGATGAATAAATGATGATTTGAAAACAACTGAAATTTTGGTTCGAGCATGTTAAAAATACCATATATGCTAATTTATTTAATTAAATTAGATTAAATATGGAAGTAAAAATATGCACATTTACATAACATTAAATACTCCCACACTTATCTTTTTATTCATCCTCGAATAAACTAAAACTAAGATAAATCTGTTTTCGTAGAAAACATGATTGCAATGAGCATATGCAACAAGCCTTTAAACCTCTAGGAATCCCTAGTAGGACGAGTGTTGTCTCGTGAAGGTTTTCAGTGGATACCACCCACAAAATCCAAATGCGTAAAAATTTCTAAATGCAAGATTTATTTACAAAGATATAAATACAAGTTTTTTTTGAAAATATTTACACATAAAGAATTTACTTTTAAATTGACACGAATAAGTTAAGTATAAGTTCTGGTCATTATAAAGGAATTCAAGTCATTTTACTCGTCAAAACATCCAACAAAAATTAAGTTATCGTCACAGATAGACTCTAGTTTGGCTAGTTGTTTCGATTGATAACATAGTGCAACCATGAAATGGATCCTTGGTTGATGTTCAAAGTTTTTTAAAGTGGTATTTTTATTTCTTTGAATAATACATTGAATCGAATAAGTGAAAATAGTGTTTGGATTTCAATTGCTTACTCTCTTTTTATTTTAAATTTTTATTGATATTAACAATATTTACAAATACCAAACTCAGATAAACTGAGGCCAGATATACCACCCATGCACTGCCCTTCGGGATTACGTGAGAGGGATACAGAGCGTCCGAGTGAACACACAAGTGTGTACACTTATTGACTATATGCATTATTAAGAAAAGAATTTTTATATACATACACCTAACTTAGATAATGAGGCCATATACACCGATCTTACACTTCCTTTCGGGCTCACATGAAAAGGGTATAGAGCATGGCAAGTGTACACACTTTCATGTGAACATATGACTCTAGGTGTTAAAATATATACATATATAAAAGATTTTTTTATGAAGCGAGAGTTTTACAATATCATCTTAGCACCATTTAACTTAGAAGATCAAAATTGTTATAGCCTTTACTTTAAATTAACCACTCTTTTAAACAAAGATTTCAATTACGATATACTTCATAATTATCACTTATGAACTTTCCTATATACTAATTTAACCATAGTTACTTGTAATCAAACTTCATTTTTATTTTTGTTAAGACAAGTTTCAAAATTTTGAATTTAATAACTAAATTCCTATACTTATCATATATTGTTACTTTAAAAGTAAATCAATATGCTAAAAAGAAATTTTGTTTTGGAATTTTTTGTGTTTTTTCTTCTTTTCTTTTTGGAATTTTTTTATAATTTTGGAAAGAAAATGCAAAAAATAAACCATGAAAAATCAAAAATGAAGAGGAGACTCCACCACACTTGATTTTGACCATGTTCCCACAGTCAACCCAAAAATGAACGGTTATTACTACACAACATCAAAAAATATACTATTAAAGAGTAAATGAAATGGTCTTCCAAAGACCAATTCATTTGTCTCGTTAAGTATGAGAGATAAAGCTTAAGCGTAGAAAACCAAACCACAAAAGATTTCAAAGTTAAATGTTGATTTGGGAAAACAAATGTCATCTTATTAAAAATCGTATGAGTTGTTTTATTTTCGATGATTTTTGGGATAGATGGAACAATTTATTGAAGTTTAAGTTTATTTTCACCAAATTTAAATTCAACTTCATCATTGACAAATTCTTCAAAATTATTTATTTTCAAATCAAAATGGTAATTTACATCTAATCCTTCGAAATTCAACAACTCATTTTCGAAAAGAACAAAAAAAAATTGTTCACTAAATTCGTCTTCTTTTTTTGGATCATTCACAACTTCATTACATGTATCATTCTCAAAATCCAAAATTGTTGTATTCAGATTTTCAAAATAGGAAAAAAGAGATCAAATTTTAAAGTTGGTTCCACACTCTCAAAGAATGAAATCCATCTCAATTACCACATTTTCAACAACTTCATTAAGATTGTCATTTTCAATTTCAAAAGTTATTATTTGAAAATTGTCGATTTTGGTAAAAGGTGGATTATCACTTGACTCGTCACATGTTGGGATTTGATTTTGTTTCTCACATTGTTTCATGTATATTTCAAACAACAAATCCGTGTGATCTTTGTGAATTTCTGCCATTTTCTCAACAAAATCAAATTTATAATTATTAATTTGAGAATTTTCAATTTGAAATTATTGAGAACAAAAATTGTCCATTTCACCATAATCATGATTATTCTCATTGCCAAAATCATTAAAAAGGTGGTTCACATTTCCGTTTGATTTTGATATTCATTTTGAAGTTCGAATTGTATTGGTATGAGTTAAAATCGAAATTATTTGAATTTTAAAGTGCATTCATATTTTGATTATTTTGAAATTCTTGACTGAAGTTATTGCACAAATATGAATTGCACAAATCATTTATTATTTGATTTTTTTTGTGTAGAGAGTTCAACTAAAGATGAAATCGTTTCAATGCTATTTTCAGGAGTTGAGGGCTGGTCATAATTTTGAAAAAAAATTGGTTCAAAATTTAAATTGTTTGTACAATAGCTGTCACTAAAATATCCATAAGAGTTTGCTGTGAAACTATATGAATCTATTGGCTTTCACAACTATTGTAAAATTATGGCGAGTAAGAAAATTCGAACACTTTCAAGAATGGTTTTTTTCTATTTTTTGTTTTTTAAGGAAAAGTATTTACCGAGGAGAATTTATTTTTCAAAATGGAGATTTGATTTTTGTTGTGTTTTTTTTTTGTTTTTGAAAAGGTTATTAATTTTTTTTTGGATTTTTGCTCTTCTAAGAAAACTAACTTAATTATTTTTTTTGAAAATTTTAATTTTGTTAGCCAAAATTTCAAAGGAAAAGATTTAAAAATCCAAGTTAAGGAAAATGTACAATTACAAATGAATGCAAAGACTTAATTACAAAATTTCTATCCTAAGTAGCTCCTAACCCAAAATTATATGGTCACACTTTATCTTAATCCAACAAGATAGTTCTCAGCCAGGTAACGGATAGGAGTTATTCGTGCACCACGAGTCACCATAGCAATGCAACAGAAGGTTTAAGAAAAGAATCAATATAATATTTACGAACCACTGTAATACTTATAACTGATTATTACTCTGCCATAGCCTAGACGTCAAGAAATAAAATGGTTCGAAAAAGGTAACTGTCAAGATACAATTAAGTCCTAGGTGGGCTCACGACTCCCTTAAGTCTGAAGTCTAACCGTTATTATTAGCAAATTCTAAGATGAAATGCAGTTTGTGAGTCAGGGAAAGGGTGACGAAATCCTCCACCATATGTGGATTTGGATGGTGCACTTAGAAAAGAAAAATAAGATAAAATGAATTCAAACTGAAAATAAACGTGAATTAACAATGCAACTGCAAATGAAATTTGTTTTTGTTTTCGAATTTTTTTAAATGCAAGGCAAATAAAAATAAGGGATGAGGGCACGATAACAGAACGTACAGAATTAGTAAAAAATTTATTTTGAAGCAAGCAAATGATTCTTCCTTATCTGCTTCTACAACCTGAAAATAAAAACAAATATACATATATATATATATATATATATATATATATATATATATCAAAGAGGAAGCTAAAACAAATGAAAAAAAACAAAATGAAACAATTGAAAACAATACTTTTTTTATAAAGCTTAATAAAGAAAACTAAAAAATTGTACTAACCCCTAATTAACCAATCTAAACAAAATGCATTTTCATTTTTTTAAGGACAAATTTTCAAAAGAGACCAATTTGCAGTTGCGCATGTATTTTTGTGATGGCGCAATTACCAATTGCGCCCCGTGCTGGTAATATACCCAGCCAGCCAAACTTCCTTCCTTGTTTCCTCCCATTCCACCCTTTTCCTCAAAATCCCTAAAACCCCAAATCTACTAAATTCTAAAATCCAACATCAATTTTAGTTATTCTTCGTCAAATCTGTTGAAAAATGGAAGGATCATTATCATCTTCTCAAGTTAGAGGTATAATCTTCAATTCAAAAGTATACACCTTTTTTTGTTTATCGATTTGGAATTTTATCGATTTGGAATTTTATTTATCAATTTAGTTTTGCACCACCAAAATGAACATCAAAGCATTTACATCAAAGCAATTACATTCATTTACATCAATTTGTTTATATTTACATTCATTTACATCATTTGTTTACTTGAACATTTTTTTCTTAAAGAGTTGGTACCCGGTCCCGTGAATGCAAGTGTTTTGTATCTTCAGAATGAACATCGAAGCAATGATAGGAACTTGATGCAGGTATTTTTCAAGAAAATTAAAATTACCATTGAGTGTTTGTTTATGCAAGTGTTTGTTTATGAACTTGATGCAAGTGTTTGTTTATGAATGTGTAGAGTGATGTGCCACTTGAGTGTCATGATCATTCAAGCAAATTAAAATTAATCAAGTCTAATACTCCTACAGTTCAACTTGCATTACAAAGAGCGGGATTTAGAAAAATATCTAGATTGGGTTTTTTCAAAATAGATCATGCACTAATTACTTAATTGGTAGATAGATGGAGACTAGAGACTTCAACTTTCCATTTCCCTACCGATAAAATTACCATCACATTAGCAGATGTTAGTTGTCTTCTAGGTGTTACAGTAGAAGGAAATCCTGTTACAATCAGACAGCTAAGTAATTATGAAGATATTTGTCAACAGTATTTAGATGTGGTTCCACCTCGGAGTGAGATAAGAGGTGCAACAGTTAAGTTGACATGGCTGCGCGATATGTTTGCAGATGAGCCATCACCGGATGCTTCAGATGAAGAAATTGAATATCATGCGAGAGCTGTTATTCTACATTTGATATCTTGTCGTCTATTTCCCGATCATTCTAAAGGACGACTAAACCTTTTTTGGTTATTGTTTTGCGAAATCTGGATGAGTGTGCACGATATTCTTGGGGCAGTGCTATATTGGCAACATTATATAATGAGTCAACAAATGTTGCACTCATGAAATCAAAATCGATAGCTGGTTGTCTCTCGCTTTTACAGGTACAATATGCATAGATATATTTGCTATAAACTCATATGTAATTCTAAAGTATTTAAATTTTTAATTTATTTCACAGCTTTGGGCATGGACACATCTTCCCATTGGTCGTCCAAATGTGACTTCATCCACGCAAATCGACAGAACATTGCCTTATAGTGCACGGTAGTGAATTTCCAACTACATTTACATGTGTGTATTTTTGTACTAATAAAACTCTACTTGTTAACTATATATATAGGTGGTTTGGTTCGAGGAGTTGGGTTGAGTCTCCAAAGCAGGTGGCCACTTACTATCGCGACCAGCTCGACATGTTAACAGATGAAGCTGTTATATGGAAACCGTATACACAGGATGTGCTAGTCGATCTTCCGCAGATATGTCTAAGTGGGATGCATAGTTGTCTTTGTAAGACACCCATCATATGCATGCGAGATGTAGAAATGTATAATCCTGATCGAGTGATGCGACAGTTTGATCTTCAACAACACATACCTGATCCATGCGAGCCAAAGCCGGATTTGGAGTTTGCTATCGTCCAGTGGAACGGTAGACATAACCGTATCGTACACCAACAGCTTCCTACGATTCCTATTTCGAGATACATGACTTGGTATTGGTCGATTACTCGAAGATTCATTGTTGCAGATCGGACTTCTCACGAACGAGCATACACCGCTCGTGCACCGCTTGAGCGAGATGTGGTAAATCTTCACATTATCGTGATATTTTTAGTTTGTTCGCTTGAATTATATTTCTAATTTTGAATAAATAACTTCAACTTGTAGGTTGATGTACTAGAGACGGTAGGAGGAGGGTTAGCTGATATCGGACATGGTAGAGTACCTGAACGAGAAGTCCAACCACGGTGTCTTGATTTAAAGAAACTTATTGACACGCTCCTTTTTAGAAATCGATTAACACGGACAAGCTCTTCCGAACAAGGTTTGCGGATTAGAGAGCGAAGAACTAAAAGAAAGCAGGATACACACCAATCGCAACCTGCTGGACCTTCTCAACCCCCACCTACTCAAGACGATCCAACTCAACCATGAGCACTCCTAGTTTTAGTTTACTATTAATTTGTTTTTGTAATCGAACTATAATTTCTACTTTAATTCGAATGTAATCGAATTTTAATTATGTTATGCTGGAACTTATTTAATGGTAGTTTTATTTGTTGGCTTGCATATTGATAAACGTTTGCTATCATTTAAGATTGTCCAATTGAATTTCGATTTTGTGTATTTCAATTCGAATTGCTTAATATAGTTTGTTGTGCAGGTTTGGACAGCAAAGATTTGCACTGACGCATTTTGCAGATGCGCCAGTGCAAATATAAAGGGGCGCATTTCGGAAATGCGCCCCGTTATATTTTTTTTTTTAAAAGCCAGCTCATCGCTGAGCTGGCCAAAACTAGCATATTTCTGCAATTACTTTCAAAACTAGTCTATATCTGCAAATGGTTTTGAAAATTGATCTCTTTTGAAAATTTGTCTTTTTTTAAATAACACTCAAAACAATCAAGCACAAACTCGGCCCACATTCATTCCATTTAACTTTAGCACTTCATTAATTTTGGCAACCTCGAAACCACTTTAACATGTCAATTTATTAAATCGAGATTACTCAAAATAAAAAACAACTCGATTTGGACTGTGGACGTAGCGGTTTGGTTCGGTCGATGACGATTGTTTAGGTTGTCGTGGTTGAAAGGAACGTCATTTGGATTTTGTGATTGCAGTTGGAGTTCGCCGATTTGAAGGTCGATTGGGACAATTAGGATCGTGGGTTCATGGGGACGGGGTCGCCGTTGGCGTGGTTTATGTTTGAGAATTTGGAAGTGGTCGGTTGCGGCTGTTTCGATGAAGTGAAGGAGGAGGGAAGCTGATGAGGCAAGTTCATTTGTTTTGCGATGATGTTTTGGGATTTTGTAAGAGGTCGGTTGCATTGTAGGATGAAGTGATGGGTTTGGGCAGAGGAAGGCAGTGGAGGTTTTTGTTTTGATAGTTTGGATGTAGTGAGTTGTTGATGCTGTGGAGTTGTTATGGCAGTGGTGGGTGTTTGAGGGGGAGGTCATAGGATAGATGGTGGCGGCAAGGTTTCTATGTTGACAGGTAGTTGAATGTCTTTGCAGTGGAGATATGGAGTTGTTTGAATGTGTTTGAATTTGAAAAGTGAAGAAGAATGTGTTTGAATGAAAAGCTTGATGTATCAGTGATTGAAATGCACAGTTTGTAATAGGGGCAGCAGTGATGAGAGTATGAAATTTTGCACAAGAAAACAGAAATGTAAACTGAGAAATGTACACAGGAGTATGACAGTGAAATATGGTGGAGTTGTATGATGTAAAGAGATGGACGATGCACTGTGTTTGATTTGAATGGATGTGCACAGTTTGAACAGTAGTAGGGAGGGGCTTTGATATGGTTTCTTGGGTGTGTGTGAAGTGCCACAGCAGTGATTGCGTGCAGGAGGTTATGGAGGATGATGACAGGGTTAAAGGCAGTGATTTGTTTTTGCATAAGTATGGCAGAATTATAGTTTTGTAGTAGAGTGGACAGTGAGTAGTAGACTAGTAGTGCAGGCTAGTATGGAGGAGGTTGGTTTGTGAATGAAGACGCTATGGTCAGAGAAAGAATTGAAGGCAGTAATGTATGATGAATTATTTTCTGGAAGTATTGGAAGAAAATTGGAGTGGTTGGTTTTGTAGTGAATGTTGGCAGAGAGTTGTTGTGAGTTGCTTGTATAATGTTGTATGATGCAAGGGGGATGAAAGTTGTATGGTGGGATGTGAGTGCAGGGAGGTTGCTGGATGACTGGTAGGATGAAGTGAATGTTTGGCAGTTTGTTTTAATGAGGTAGTTTTAGGAAGAAGGAGGAAGTATTGTGTTTGCGTAGTGCACAATGCAAAGAAGTCGATGTGCTGGAGAGGTATGGGTTGACAGAAGGCTGCTGCAGTGGTGGAACTGAGCAGGGAGACTGTTGTGATGAAGGGGCTAAATAGTTAGGGAGTTTTAGCAAGTGCTGTATGTAATTTTAGCAAGTGATGGTCATTAGCAGGCAATTTTTGCAAGTGCTATATGTAAGTTTAGCAAGTGATCATCATGGAGTACGGAATTCACGAGTATGGTTGAAAGTTGTAAGGGATCATAGAAGTGGATGTTCAAGAACTGTTTTGGGTGGATGAAGTGTTGTAGCAGTGACCAGAAGCAGTAGGAGTGAAGTTATTATGGGGTGCCAGAGAGGAGTATGGCAAGAGGAGTGGTTGAAGGGTGATGGCAGTGGGAAGATAGTGATAGTTGACAGAAAGTTGATCGAGTGGTTGGGATGTTGGTGACCGTGATGGTGGTTTGCAAGGGCAGTTTGTTGGACTGTTGCACAGTGAGAATATGCACAGTGCTGTGCACAGTGAAGATAATGTAAATGCAAAATTTAAAAAAGAAAATGATATTGTAAAAAGAAATTGTAAAAAAAATAATTGTAGAAAGAAAGTTGTAAATGAAAAATGAAGTGGAATATAATAAAAAAAATTCTTTTGAAGTTGTGTATGTTTTTCTAAATATATAGAAATGCAAATGAAAGTGTGCAAACTTAAATGCCAATGACCCAAAGACTATAATGCAAACTAAAATGAAAGTTGAAGTAGAAGTGTGCAATGTTTTTTTAAATAGAAATGTAGATGCAAATAGAAAAACAACAAGCACATAAATCAAATTGAAAACACAAACACACAACACAAAATAATATTTTTTAAATGCAACTCAACACAAAAAATGAAGACACGCTAAAATCTAACAAAAATAATTCGAAGAATAAAAATAAAATCAAATTAATTCTCGGGCAACGGTGCCAAAAATTTGTTGAATCGACCAACTTCCTATCGAAATAGAAAATAGCCGAAAAATTAGAATAAAAATAACCGCAAGCGCACGACATACAATTTTAGTACGTGGCGAGTACGGGTCGATCCGCAGGGAATTGAAGTGATTAAAAATTCTACTCAATCAAATTAAACGAAAAATTTGAGATATGTTAACTACAAATTTCTAAAATCTAACAAATGCTAAAAGTGGATAAAAATATGAGATTAGAAGGTGATTTAGAAGTAAATCATCTCTCATAATCACATAAATCAACATAATGATATTATGATCATTCTTTTACGGTCACTAGTGAATTCAGTTGATGTGTTTATCATAAGAATGAAATATTTGTGCTATTAATGAGTCCAACATAAACTATCAAACTACTACACATCCTCTAAATCACTGGTTTAACTCTCATAAAAAAATAATGAAATCAAAGTAAAATCTATTCTAAGCATGATCTATTTACTATTGATAGTAATGTAGACCATCAAAATTTGATTTTAAAATCAACTTCATTACCATAATCATAAGTAGATGAAGAGATAATTTGTGTCTATATTTATTTAAGCATAGCCTATTTGGTGTCAACAACAAAGACTATCAAATTCAAAGCTAAACGACAAAATTCAACCACATCAAACATTGTCATTAAGCACAAAAAGAGATCAAAAATTAGCAAAATGTTGAATCTACATAACTAAAGAGCTTCATTACTCCTGAATTGAAGGGGTTTAACTTCTCATATTTTTTGTCATGTCAACAAATGTGGATTGCAACATAGAACAAAAACAAAAGAAAAAAGAGAGCTAATTAAAATAAAAAACGAATTAATCTACTTGCATAAATAAATCTAAACTACTAACATGAAAGGAAAGAGAGCATGTAAATAGAAAAGAGCAGGAATTAAAATTGCATAAAAATAAGAGGTAATTAGTTTAAAGGAAAAACTTTAACCCAATTTTTAAACCAAAGACGCAACATTTAGAAGTTAGGCAGAAGGACGATAGTGCTTTTTTTCAATTTTCCGACTTCAACTGTTTCCCCCGCTTTCGTCCAAGTTTACCCCAGCCGCCGTCTACCTTCAGCTACTGCTTGCCCTAGCCTCCATCGTCCAAGCAATCGTCATCTGAAGTTATTGTCGTCCAAGCCTCCATCGTCCAAGCCTCTCTCTTGCCAATGTTCGAATTGAATTGGATCTTCCGTTGTCGACGCCGATTTCTCCAAAATCGAGAAACTAATTAACTTGTCGCCTCAACCCAAACCTATGTCAGAAATTATTCGACCTTTGAATTGAAGAGCTGCAAATTCAAGATCTAAGAAACGAATGGAAAAGCAGAATCTAGAAGAAGAAGAAAACAGTCTAAAAGGTATCATGAATTTCGAATGATATTTAGATATAGCATTTCTATATTTGAGACACAGTAGATTGAGTTTAATATGGTAAATGATAGACTAATATAGCATTTGTACTGCTAAATATAGTATCATTATCAGACTATGCCAAATGATAGTTGGATATAGCATAAGCATATTTCAACTAAATAATGACGAAATAAGTGCAAAATGATACTTGAATATAGCATAAGTATATTTAAAGTGAACTAGTATGAATAGAATATAAAAAATGAAATAAGTACTTCTAAAGAGAACTACCATGAATAGAATATACAAAATGATAACTACATATAGCATCTGTGTTTCTTAATGTAACATTTTAATCACAAAGTTCACTACCATGTTTATGATATACAAAATGATAATTTAATATAGCATTTGAGTTATGCAGTCTACTATCATGTTCAAAATAGACAAAATGATACTTTAATGTAGCATTTTAATTATGAAGTCCAATATTATGATTGCAATATGCAAATTGGAATTTAGTGTAACATTTTAATCACAAAGTCCAATACCATGTTTATGATATGCAAAATGATAGTTTAATGTAGCATTTAAGTTATGAAGTCAAGTATCTCATTTAAAATATGCAAAGCGATAGTTTGATATAGCATTTTACTTACGAAGTCCAATATCATATTTACAGTATGCAAAATGATATCCAATGTAGCATTTTAATCACAAAGTCCACTAGCATACTTTAGGCATACAAAATGATAGTCCAACATAGCATTTGAGTTATGAAGTCCAATGTCATGTTTACAATATGCAAAATGATAGTTTAATATAGCATTATAGTTATGAAAAACAGCTTGAAGCTTACCAGAAATACAATCAACATTAAATACACCATCTGAAACTAACAAGAGCAACATTCCACATCAAATACAAAATAATAAAACAATAAAATACTAAGTTGCATAATATATACAGAAACGATAGTTTCATATAGCATAATAATATGAAAGATACAGTAATCACACGTAGAAATAAAAAACTAATCAAAAAAAATTACCATTCATCAATAATTCCAATACATGTCAAAATCCAATTAAGATTAAAATCGTGTTAGAACTCCATAGCGTTCACAAGCAGGTGGCAATGCACTCAAACTCAAAGCGCTCACAGCATCGTCTTCTATTCTCGATATCACAAAACACAACGAGAATGGCGAACTCGACTCAAGCAATCTAGAATGGAGGTGCGACGATCTCGATCTTCATCTGAGAAAAATGGTGAAGTGAGATGCATTTTCGAGTCGGCATCTTCAGGTGAATAGCAACAGTGAGTTTGGGAAGATGGAGTGGGGAATTTTATTCGAGGAGAAGCAAAGATCAATTTAATTTTTGATAGTCGACATGATTTGGGGTCGAGATTGAAGAGGAACGAGATTGAAGAAGACGCACGATTTAATTTTTTTTCAAGTTTTTTCTTCAGCCGAAAATATAAAACCCGCGTCCTTAAAAAAGAAAAAAAAACTGTGCGTCTCTCAAGCAAAAAAACATGATGTATTTTTCCTTCAGCTCATTTTCCTGTATAAATAAATTACATGAAGAAAAGACTAAGAAGCCATTAAAAAGAGAAAGAGGGCTTTTTTGTTTATTTTTGTGGCAACCATGAAACTAACTACAAGGCGATGCTAAGAACTTTCCACATGAAATATAAGTGGTATTTATACATGTTTTGAAACCTTAATTCATATTTTTGAAGACTATCCAAAATACTCTTGAGGAAGTGTGGCCTCCAAGTTGTCATTAGCATGAGCATAATGTTCCATTACATGTGCATGTAACTTTAATCTCCACTAACATATGGATTAGCTCCTAATTGTAATTGTGACGACCTTGAATTTTAAATTGAAAATATTTAATTGATTTTAAATATTTGAAGGATAGTTTAACTTGAATTTCAAATATAAATTTGGCAAATTATTGGATTTAATTTATTAAAGTTGGATAAAAATTTGAATCTTCAGTTTTGAGCTGATTAAAAATATTTCAAAGGCTTGTAAAATTCATATTGGTAATGCTGAAGATAATAGAAGCTTCAGAATTGAATTTGAAAGTGATTTGTTCAGTTTTGAAATTTTTATCGTTTTAATCGATATTTAAAAATAACCTTCCGTGTTTGGATTTCATCGTTTTAATCGATATTATCGGATTTTAAATTTGGTTGTGTTTGGAGTTGCCGTGTAATCGTACGTTAGATAAACGCGTTGAAAATTTAATTGATAATAGCTGATTCGGAATTTAAATATAATATTTCAACTAGTCAAATACATCTCACATCAGCACTTTTGGCCTCAACTCAGATTACTGTAGCCGGGCATATTTTGTACGCAAAAGAAGAAAAAAAATATCTTCGTACAAACTTTTCGAATCATGTCGTTCTTTATTTTATATTGGCCGATACTTCTACCCATTATCCTTAATTCACGCTGCCTCTTTGTTCAAATCAAATCCATCTTCGTTTTAAAACGCGTATGTTCCTTTGCAGAGAAAAAATCAGAGAGAACGAATAATGGCCGAACTCCTCCTTCATCTCACGTTTAAATCCAAATTTGAAAAAAAAATTGCCTCTCCTTTTAAATCGGGAAAAAATGGGAAGTCGCTGTTGTTTTCTTCCCAAAACCCGTTCTATCTCCCTCAATTAACCCAAATCAGCAAATAAAAAAAAGGGCAGCCGATACCTCATTCAACAACTCGAACGTGGATTTTGATGTTCCCTCAATTCAAATCGCAAGCAAACACAATGAGGAGCTCGAGCTCGATTTGGATGCGAGATCCTGGAGTTGTTCGATAATCAAACAGCGATGCTAGCTGGGCTCAAGGTGATTCGCAGCTAAGGTTTCGACGACGGCAAGGGCGTGCGTGGCAACGACGTTCGAGAGAAGTCAAGTGAAGCTCGTATTGGCCGATGTCGATGTCATGAGGCTAGGGTCGCGAAATCGAATTCAAAATCGATAGGGTGGAGTCTGGGTTCGCCAGCAACGTTCGTTTGGGTGAACGAAGGGTAGAGGATGGTCGCGATCGAACTCGACAATGATTGTGGGGTGTCGCGTGTCGTTGGTGTGCGTCGTAGCCTGGAATGATGGCTGGATTTGTCGATGATGGCAACGGAGGTGTCGAACTTCGAAGGTATTACTTTATTTTATACATATATACACAGGAAGATATAAATGAATATACATGCAAAAATTTTGTTTTATAGTATATATATATATATATATATATATATATAAATTTCTAATAGGTATGTAAGGCATAAATACTTATATTTTGCAGAGGATATGAAATGAATTTTTAACTTCAATTTAAATTTAATATATATATATATAGTATATATATAGATGGGCAAAATTTAATTTCAAACAGTTATAAAAATAAAATAAAATAAAATATGCAGAAAAAAAGAATGATAACAATAATAATAGTTTATGGTGATTTATTTGTTTTATTAATTTGTTTGATTTCTTTTAGTTACCAAAGATTATTTTAAAAGGAAATTTAGTTTTAAATCTATTTTTAGTTAAATTAAATTATTTAATGAAAGTAAATTTGTAAATTAATTCAAATATTAATAAATTATATAAATGTTGATACAAGGTCTAAAATGGAGAATCGAGTCGGAATGGGAATGGATTGCAAAATAAAAGGCAAAGGTGAGAACTTCTCACTCAATCGAAATGTGTTTCGATTTAAATTTAAAATAGTTAAATTTAAAATTGCTTGATTGTGTGATTGGATGATAATTATTATCTATTGTTTTGAAATAGACCCTATACGCCTGTATTAAGCGGATGTTATTTATTAAAAACATATAACGCGATAATTTCAACTTGTATGGAATTGGATTATATATGTATTTGGAGTTGATTTCCCGCATTATATAGCGAATGAGACCCTATTGCGCCGCATAATAGCGGATAGTATTTTATAAATCCCATATACCGCGATATTCCGTCTTGAAGCGGAATTGGTATTGTGCTAACATCTGTAGATGCAGGGAAACAGGTTGGAGGGATCCAACTGGATTCCTCGAATGATTGAATTTGTTTCAATGTTGTGTGTTGATCTATTTATAATCTGCGTGATTATCTTTATGATTGAAATCGTTAAAGGCTAAATTTTAGTCGAATATAAATTGGTATCGTTAGATATCGAAATAAGTAAAATGTGAACTTTCGAAATTTAAGTTGAAAATTTATAATTAAAATTATTTTTGAGAATCGTATAATTTTGAAGGAAGGAATTTTTTAAAATGATAAAGTTTATTTTTATCTTATTGAATAAAATTCCAAAATATGGTAAAAAGGCTTAATAAATGAATTTTCGATAATATTATTCAAAGGTTGAAAATTTATTCAAAAATATTGGACAGGGAATTATCCTTTAAATTAAATGTTGTAATAATAAAGAATTTGGTTAGGAATAATATTTATGATTTTGGACAGTGAATAATATATTAAAAAAATGTTCTGGGGAAGTGATATTTAAAATCGAATTAAACGATTTAAAAATGTTTTTAAATGTATTAAGAATCGAAACCATAGATTTCAACATTCATTGTTGAAATAGACGTTTTCGAGAAAAAAAAGGGAATGGTGGACTATAACACCGTTGTTATAGTAAATGATTTCCGAAAGGAAAAGTTTTGTATAGTATTGGGGTTTATATATCTATATTAATTTCGAATCCCTATACTAGTGATTTTGGGTTGTCGTAACGATGTTTTACGCAACATTCGTTTTGACTCAAATAAATGGGTTTAAGAGGATGTTTTCCTTAAAGAATAAAATATATACTTAATTGTGATTTAAGTATATTGAATATTTTCCAAATATTGAAAATAAATAGATTGGTGAATTACCTATTATTAAATAAGTATAGAAATGTTTTCCAATATGAAGTGAATGTTTTGAGATTATATCTTTTAAAGATAAATTGAAAGTGAATAATTGAAATCGATTTGAAAAAAATCGTATAAAAAGTGAATATTTGGAAATGTAAATTCACAATGGAAATTTATAAGGGAAATTTGTTTTAAAAATAAACATTGATTTATTTTTAAAAGTGTGGAAATAAATTTACGGATTTGGAACGTAAATTTAATAAATCGGTAAGGATTTATTTAATTGGTTTAAATGAACCATTTTGAAATGAAAGTGTATCCTCCTTGGAAAGCCGAATAAAACTTCTGAATAGCTTTGAAAAAAAATATATTATTCACATATATAAAATTCTAGTATTGGTTTTGAAAAGCATACTTTGAAGAAATTTACCTCTTAAATTATTTTAAATCCTTTAAGTAAAGATTTATTAAATTGTTTATAGAAATGATTATTTCTAAGATTTGATCAGTAATTGTTTTAGAAAATAGTTATTTAAATAGTTATACTCTATTTACTTACTTTACTTTAAAAAATTAGTTTGGGTTTAAGTTTATATACTATAGGTATAATATTTTATAACTAATATTTTAAGTAAAGTGTTTGAAGAAAAATAGTTTTATTTAAAAGTGTTTTTCCAGATATATTTTTGGATAAGAAATTTTCAATTATTTTAAAATATTTGGACTCGGCAGATTTCCAGTGAAAAGGAATAATTATTTGTAAGTATTTTCCGCTTAAGGAAAATGATTTGAAATTTGATTTCAAAAGTTGTAAAGGTGAAAATTGATTTGAAATTTGTTTTCAAATGGTTGAAGTATGGAACTTATATCTTGTAAAGATATTTTTGAAAATAAATAATTTGGGAATTTTTTTGAAATCGGGTTATGTTGTGAATATTGATTGATAGTTAAATAACCGACTATCAATATTGACCCTTAAATGGCTATTTGTTGTGAATTGGTTGAAATTGAATGCTACACTTATTTTTAAATTATTGCGCTCGTTGTTCGGATTACCCATTCCAAATAGTGATACGACGTAATTGATAGCATTGAAGACCGGTGTTGAAGACCAGGTATTTGTGAAAATGATAGGATGACCTATCGATTGTCTCTGCACCGTTAGCTACGGTATGGAGATTTCCTTTGTGATGGGAAATTCGAGCGGGATTGTGAATACCCGGATTTGTAAGGGCTTCTTTGAAGTGCCTTCGGTTCTGTACGAACCCAGAACAGACTTGTATGGTTACGTGTCTGACATTACATTTTGAGATATAAAGCATATTTCTTTCAAATACATCTTTGTTGGTGGCGGAGAATTTATTCTCTTAGCTTAACACCCTTCTCTAAGATGTACGAGCTCAGAGGTTTTGTAGTTAAAGGTTGTCAACGATATACTCCCAATTTGGTAATGTGGCATGCTGAGTGTTGCCGTGTGATGATTATTTATTGATCATTTGTTGATCAAAGCATGGCTTTGTGAAAAAGCGTAGCTTTGTGGACGAGACTTCGTCAGACCTCACACCCCGGAAATGGTCAAAACAGGAATATGCGGCAAGGTTATGAGGGTCGCTCCCTTTAGGGTATGTCATTTCCTTCTGGAAAAGGGTGGTGTCAGGTATGGAGCCCTGATGCTTAACCTATGTGGTTGCTCTAATCTCATTTTCTGTGTGGTTGTTGCTTGGTGATAGAGGGCCCTCGGATAAAGGTCCCAAAGGACCGGGGAGTGGCATATTCGTGTAGTAGTTATCTAGTTACAGAGGTAACCCGGCCTTGTGTTGGCAGAGAGCTGGTTAAGTTCTCGGGATGTCCCTCCAGAGGCGATCCCATGTGGCAATAGGAAGTTCCTTAGCCTGACCATTTGTTGAAAAATCCAAAGAAACAATACGAGCCTTGTACGATTTTAGTTGTATTACCTGCCATTCACTTATGATGGCGCCCCACTGTTTGGATGGTAGCTATAGTAGGCATAGTTCGGAATGTCTATGCTGGCTAAGATTTATATTCTATTTTCGAAATGCTTTCATCACTATGCACTAATAATAATATCAAAAATGATTTGTTTTGCATAGTAAGCATCTTTTACTATCATAAGGAGAAATTTCTTCCAATTCTGTGTTTGCATTGTGTGTGTGCGAGGAGGCCTTATGGTAGTTTCATTTTCCAAAAGCATTGCGGATATTTTTCACTTCCCTTGTTGTTGTTGTTTTAAAAGATAAACAACTGTTTTGAGTTCTCATACCAGTCCCATGACTGACCTGGAGTTTATTGTCCTCTTCCTAAACTCTGGGTGCCCATATTTTTCCACACAGGCAGTCTAGAGTCAGATTATCAGGTCATTCTGGATTCAGAAGTGCTATGGAGCTCAAGTGGCGAGCTGGATAGCGAAACGTATTACTTGTATATGATATTATCTTTCCGCTGTAAATTCACTTGTAAGGACATGTTGTATAACTGCCCATTGTTTTGTTGTGTTGTATATTGTTGTTGTACACTCTGATGATGATATGATATAATGTAATAACTGAGATAGTTCTTTGTTTTAAAGATATTCATTTATCTATTATATGTTGTTCAGCTGCGATTGTGAGATTCTGATATTGTTCTGTTCTATCTTTTTCTTTCTTCTTCTATCTTTTTCTTCTTCTTAAACCCTAAGAATTCGGCTTTCCGGCATTCGATTGCTCGACAGTTGATACAATGGACGTATTGATGTCGATTTTCGGAAGTCGAAGAATCGGATTCTTACAATGTGGTATCAGAGCATTCGGTTAAGCGACAACCTTGGCTCTGTTGGATGTTACTCATTAGAGATAGAGTCAGTAGTACTCTAGAATGAGTGTGACTGTAATCATAGATACGAGTGCGTATTTGTTAGTGAATATGAAATTGTTTTGTATTGTGCTGACTTATCGGTTGATCGTCTATAGATTCTGGTCGATGCAGTCTAGCTAACTGTCGTCGATAGGAGTTTCTAAACTCTTAAAAAAGATAAACCGATACAGTATTGTTTTAAAATAGGTTAAATGAAATAATTTTACTCAAAACTATTTTTGTATATAAAAAGGAATGGTTTTCCATAAATTAATATAGTATATGGATGCTTGGATGTTAGGAATTGATAATATTAAACTTTTACCGTTGATTACTGAATAGGAAATTGAAATTGTAACTCCAAAGTTAAGAAATAAATCCAGATACAAATGAAAATTGTAAATGTAAATGTGATTTATAATTTAAAACGGAATTCCAGAGAAGTATTTGGAAATGTTTTGAAAAGAATTTGAAAATTTTGGAGATTTGGAAAGTTTAAATCCTTTTTGGTTTGAAAATGATTTCCAATGGTTTTGAAAAAGTGTTTTGAAGGGATGAAAGCACTAAACTCTTTTGGGTCGCTGGAAAATAATTCTGATGGTGACCGCGACATTATCGGTGTTCATTTTCAAGTTTCCAAAAGAGGAATTGCTGCCAAATTATTTTAAATGAAGGTTGTTTGGAAAATTTGGGTTTGGTTTTGGAAATTCAAAAGATAATTTGAATTGGTTCAAAAAAAAGGTTTTGAAAGGTTGAAAAGACTCTGGAATCCTAATTTGAATATTTATGGAATTGGTAAATGAGTTGATAACTTATACAAATTGACTTTGATCGAATGAATCTAATGTAAAGGATGGAGTTAAATTAAAATGAGTATAAGTGAATTAATTAAATGAAGTGAAATTAAAGAGAAGTAAAAAAAAATTGAAATAGTATGAAATGTAAATAAGTGGAAATTTAAGTTAAGTTAAACAAATGATGTTTGAAATGGAATATAACTTAAGTAATGTTGAATGAAGTTAATTTTGGTATCGAAGTAAATTATTAAAGTGTATATAAGTTGATTGTTTGGTTGTTGAAAAAGTAAGAATATATGCAAGGTAATAAAAGATGTTATAATAGGAAGTAAGATAAATCAATGTGAAATAATCTTATATATAAGAAGTGATACCAAATGATAAAATGGTTAAACAATGCTGTTAAGCAAAACGAGATATGAATTTGAATAAGTGACGAAATTTGACTATGGTAAAAGTTAAATAGAATTTACTTTAGAATTGGAATTGAATTTGGTTTGTATTAAACAAAGTGAAATATTGAATAAAATTAGTAAATAAAACTAGTTAAAGGAATGACGAAATTGAATATGATTTGAAATGAATCAAAATTCAAAAATTATAAATGAAAGGTAAATTGAATTTTTATGGAACTTGAAATCCAGTTTAAATATAAGTGATTGTAAACCAAAATAGTGAATTGAAAATAAATTTTGGGAATGAACAAAAGAATAAAACTAGAATTGAAACTGAATGTTGAAAACAAATTTGAATAAAATGAATTGGAATTTGTAATGAATTAGTAATTGGAACTAATTTGAAATATTGCAGTTGTGAATGAAAGATAATTGATAGATTCAACATTCAGAAGTTAAACTAAATCCAAATTAAATTGAAATTGTAAATTGACTCCAAATGAAATTGGAAATGCAAAATTTAATGAAAATGGATATATAACTTCAATAGTAAAAAAAATGTATAAGAAGTGTATATTGAAAATTTTGTAATGGAATTGGAAAAATGGTTTGATTTTTGTAATTGGATATTATGGCTAGCAGGATATGCAGGTGTATTAAAAGGAATGGAATTGGGAATTTGATTTCAAAGATAAAATTGAATTGCTCGACAAAAAGGTACGTATTTCAATTTCAGTATGAAATTTGGTGATTTTCTTGTCTGGCCGCTTGGTTTTTTGTTTTCTTTTGGGATTTGAGGGCCTGTGGTGCCATTTTGTAGTCGTTCCGAGCTAGCCGCCCAAAGGAGACGTTGGCGAAATTTTTCGAAAATTTAGAGTGTTAGAAAAATTTTTGAGAAAATTTTGAAAGTTTTAAACTTGAATTTAAATTTAAATTTGAATTATGAAGTAAACAATATTGTTGAAATCTATGAAAGATTTTGGAAAGTTAGTTGAGATGATATTGGGGCATTGATAAAAAGATTTGTTTTGACGAATTGATAAAACTATTTGGATTGTGGAAAATGTTAAACGGGTTAAGGATCATTCTTCTTAACTTGTAATTTCGGGACGAAATTCTTTTAAGGGGGGAAATCTGTGACGACCTTGAATTTTAAATTGAAAATATTTAATTGATTTTAAATATTTGAAGGATAGTTTAACTTGAATTTCAAATATAAATATAAATTTGGCAATCAAATTATTGAATTTAATTTGTTAAAGTTGGATAAAAATTTGAATCTTCAGTTATGAGCTGATTAAAAATATTTCAAAGGCTTGTAAAATTTATATTGGTAATGCTGAAGATAATAGAAGCTTCAGAATTGAATTTGAAAGTGAATTGTTCAGTTTTGAAATTTTATCGTTTTAATCGATATTTAAAAATAGCCTTCCGAGGCACAGTCTCGGAATTCGACGAAACCAGTTTCATTGGATCCGTAATATTGTATTATTATCGGATTTCAAATTTGGTAGTGTTTGGAGTTGCCTGTGATCGTACGTTAGATAAACGCGTTGAAAATTTAATTGATAATAGCTGATTCGGAATTTAAATATAATATTTCAACTAGTCAAATACATCTCACATCAGCACTTTTGGCCTCAACTCAGATTACTGTAGCCAAGCATATTTTGTACGCAAAAGAAGAAAAAAATATATCTTCGTACAAACTTTTCGACTCACGTCATTCTTTATTTTATAATGGCCGATACTTCTACCCATTATCCTTAATTCACGCTACCTCTTTGTTCAAATCAAATCCATCTTCGTTTTAAAACGTGTATCTTCCTTTGCAGAGAAAAAATCAGACAGAACAAATAATGGCCGAACTCCTCCTTCATCTCACGTTTAAATCCAAATTTTAAAAAAAAATTGCCTCTCCTTTTAAATCGGGAAAAAAGGGGAAGTCTTTGTTGATTTCTTCCCAAAACCTGTTCTATCTCCCTCAATTAACCCAAATCAGCAAATAAAAAAAAAAGGGCAGCAGATACCTCGTTCAACAACTCGAACATGGATTTTGATGTTCCCTCAATTCAAATCGCAAGCAAACACGATGAGGAGCTCGAGCTCAAGCTCCTCATCGTGTTTGCTTGCGATTTGAATTGAGGGAACATCAAAATCCACATTCGATTTGGATGCGAGATCCTGGAGTTGTTCGACAATCAAACAGCGATGCTAGCTGGGCTCGAGGTGATTCGCAGCTAGGCTTTCGGGTGGAGTCTGGGTTCGCCAGCAACGTTCATTTGGGTGAATGAAGGGTAGAGGATGGTCGCGGTCGAACTCGACAATGATTGTGGGGTGCCGCATGTCGTTGGTGTGCGTCGTAGCCTGGAATGATGGCTGGATTTGTCGATGATGGCAACGGAGGTGTTGAACTTCGAAGGTATTATTTTATTTTATACATGTATACACAGGAAGATATAAATGAATATACATGCAAAAAATTTGTTTTACAGTAAATAAATAAATATATATATATAAATTTCTAATAGGTATGTAAGGCATATATACTTATATTTTGTAAAGGATATGAAATGAATTTTTAACCTCAATTTAAATTTAATATATATATAGTATATATATATATGGGCAGAAATTAATTTCAGACAGTTATGAAAATAAAATAAAATAAAATATGCAGAAAAAAAAGAATGATAACAATAATAATAGTTTATGGTGATTTATTTGTTTTATTAACTTGTTTGATTTCTTTTAGTTACCAAAGACTATTTTAAAAGGAAATTTAGTTTTAAATCTATTTTTAGTTAAATTAAATTATTTAATGAAAGTAAATTTGTAAATTAATTCAAATATTAATAAATTGTATAAATGTTGATACAAGGTCTAAAATGGAGAATCGAGTTGGAATGGGAATGGATTGCAAAATAAAAAGCAAAGGTGAGAACTTCTCACTCAATTGAAATGTGTTTCGATTTAAATTTTAAAATTGCTTGATTGTGTGATTGGATGATAATTATTATCTATTGTTTTGAAATAGACCCTATACGCTGTATATTAAGCGGATGTTATTTATTAAAACATATACTGCGATAATTCCAACTTGTATGGAATTGGTATTATATATGTATTTGGAGTTGATTTCCCGCATTATATAGTGGATGAGACCCTATTGCGCCACATAATAGCGGATAGTATTTTATAAATCCTATATATCGCGATATTCCGTCTTGAAGCGGAAATGGTATTGTGCTAACATTTGTGGATGCAGAGAAACAGGTTGGAGGGATCCAACTGGATTCCTCAAATGATTGAATTTATTTCAATGTTGTGTGTTGATCTATTTATAATCTGCGTGATTATCTTTGTGATTGAAATCGTTAAAGGCTAAATTTTAGCCGAATATAAATTGGTATCGTAAGATACCGAAATAAGTAAAACGTGAAATTTAAGTTGAAAATTTATAATTAAATTTATTTTTGAGAATCGTACAAATTTTGAAGGAAGGAATTTTTTAAAATGATAAAGTTTATTTTTATCTTATTGAATAAAATTCCAAAATATGGTAAAAAGGCTTAATAAATGAATTTTCGATAATATTATTCAAAGGTTGAAAATTTATTCAAAAATATTGGACAGCGAATTATCCTTTAAATTAAATGTTGTAATAATAAAGCATTTGGTTAGGAATAATATTCACGATTTTGGACGGTGAATAATATATTAAAAAAATGTTCTGGGGAAGTGATATTTAAAATCAAATTAAAACGATTTAAAAATGTTTCTAAATGTATTAAGAATCGAAAACATAGATTTCAACATTCATTGTTGAAATAGACGTTTTCGAGAAAAAAAGAGAATGGT
Organism: Allium cepa; assembly: GCA_030765085.1. Lineage (NCBI taxonomy): Eukaryota > Viridiplantae > Streptophyta > Magnoliopsida > Asparagales > Amaryllidaceae > Allium > Allium cepa. The sequence goes on from CM060939.1 coordinate 57,791,929, forward strand.
GGACTATAACACAGTTGTTATAGTAAATGATTTTCGAAAGGAAAAGTTTTGTATAGTATTGGGGTTTATATATCTATCATAATTTCGAATCCCTATTCTAGTGATTTTGGGTTGTCGTAACGATGTTTTACGCAACATTCGTTTTGACTCAAATAAATGGGTTTAAGAGGATGTTTTCCTTAAAGAATAAAATATATACTTAATTGCGATTTAAGTATATTGAATATTTTCCAAATATTGAAAATAAATAGATTGGTGAATTACTTATTATTAAATAAGTATGGAAATGTTTTTCAATATGAAGTAAACATTTTGAGATTATATCTTTTAAAGATAAATTGAAAGTGAATAATTGAAATCGATTTGAAAAAAATCGTATAAAAAGTGAATATTTGGAAATGTAAATTCACAATAAAAATTTATAAGGGAAATTTGTTTTAAAAATAAACATTGATTTATTTTTAAAAGTGTGGAAATAAATTTACGGATTTGGAACGTAAATTTAATAAAACGGTAAGGATTTATTTAATTGGTTTAAATGAACCATTTTGAAATGACAGTGTATCCTCCCTGGAAAGACGAATAAAACTTCTGAATAGCTTTGAAAAAAATATATTATTCATATATATAAAATTCTAGTATTGGTTTTGAAAAGGATACTTTGAAGAAATTTACCTCTTAAATTATTTTAAATCCTTTAAGTAAAGATTTATTAAGTTGTTTACAGAAACGATTATTTCTAAGCTTTAATCTGTAATTGTTTTAGAAAATAGTTATTTAAATAGTTATACTCTATTTACTAACTTTATTTTAAAAAAATTAGTTTCGGTTTAAGTTTATGTAATGTAGGTATAATATTTTATAACTAATATTTTAAGTAAAGTGTTTGAAGAAAAATAGTTTTATTTAAAAGTGTTTTTCCAGATATATATTTTTGGATAAGAAATTTTCAATTATTTTAGAATATTTGGATTCGGAAGATTTCCAGTGAAAAGGAATAACTATTTGTAAGTATTTTCCGCTTAAGGAAAATGATTTGAAATTTGATTTCAAAAGTTGTAAAGGTGAAAATTGATTTAAAATTTGTTTTCAAATGGTTGAAGTGTGGAACTTATATCTTGTAAAGATATTTTTTGAAAATAAATAATTTGGGGAATTATTTGAAATCGGGTTATGTTGTGAATATTGATTGATAGTTGAATAACTGACTATCAGTATTGACCCTTAAATGGCTATTTGTTGTGAATTGGTTGAAATTGAATGCTACACTTATTTTTAAATTATTGCGCTCCTTATACGGATTACCCATTTCGAATATTGATACGTCGTAATGGATGGCACTGAAGACCGGTGTTGAAGACCGGGTATTTGTGAAAACGATAAGATGACCTATCGATTATCTTTGCACCGTTAGCTACGGTATGGAGATTTCCTTTGTGATGGGAAATTCGATCGGGATTGTGAATACCCGGATTTGCAAGGGCTTCTTTGAAGTGCCTTCGGTTCTGTTCGAACCCGGAACAGACTTGTATGGTTACGTGTCTGACATTACATTTTGAGATATAAAGCCGATTTCTTTCAAATACATCTCTGTTGGTGGCGAAGAATTTATTCTCTTAGCTTAACACCCTTCTCTGAGACGTACGAGCTCAGAGGTTTTGTAGTTGAAGGTTATCAGCGATATACTTGGCATGCTGAGTGTTGCCGTGTGATGATTATTTATTGATCATTTGTTGATCAAAGCGTGGCTTTGTGAAAAAGCGCAGCTTTTTGGATGAGACTTCGTCGGACCTCACACCCTGAAAATGGTCAAAACAGGAATATGTGGCAAGGTTTTGAGGGTCGCTCCTTTTAGGGTATGTCATTTCCTTCTGGAAAAGGGTGGTGTCAGGTATGGAGCCCTGATGCTTAACCTATGTGGTTGCTCCAATCTCATTTTCTGTGTGGTTGTTGCTTGGTGATAGAGGGTCCTCGGATAAAGGTCCCAAAGGACCGGGGAGTGGCATACTCGTGTAGTAGTTACCTAGTTACAGAGGTAACCCGGCCTTGTGTTGGCAGAGAGCTGGTTAGGTTCTCGAGACGGCCCGCCATAGGCGATCCCATGTGGTAGTAGGAAGTTCCTTAGCCTGACCATTTGTTGGAAAATCCAAAGAAACAATACGAGCCTTGTACGGTTTTAGTTGTATTACCTGCCATTCACTTATGATGGCGCCCCACTGTTTGGATGGTAGCTATAGTAGGCATAGTTCGGAATGTCTATGCTGGCTAAGATTTATATTTTATTTTCGAAATGCTTTCATCACTATGCACTAATAATAATATCAAAAATGATTTATTTTGCGTAGTAAGCATCTTTGACTATCATAAGGAGGAATCTCCTCCAATTCTACGTTTGCATTGTGTGTGTGCAGGGAGGCCTTATGGTAGTTTCATTTTCCAAAAGCATTGTAGATATTTTTCACTTCCCTTGTTGTTGTTTTAAAAGATAAATAACTGTTTTGAGTTCTCACACCAGTCCCGTGACCGACTTGGAGTTTATTGTCCTCTTCCTAAACTCTGGGTGCCCACCACACGGGCAGTCTAGAGTCAGGTTATCAGGTCATTCTGGATTCAGAAGTGCTATGGTGCTCAAGTGGCGAGCTGGATGGCGAAACGTATTACTTGTATATGATATTATCTTTCCGCTGTAAATTCACTTGTAAGGACATGTTGTATAACTGCCCATTGTTTTGTTGTGTTGTATATTGTTGTTGTACACTTTGATGATGATATGATGTAATGTAATAACTGAGATAGTTCTTTGTTTTAAAGATATTCATTTATCTATTATATGTTGCTCCGCTGTGATTGTGAGATTCTGATATTGTTCTGTTCTATCTTTTTCTTTCTTCTTCTATCTTTTTCTTCTTCTTAAACCCTAAGAATTCGGTTTACCGACATTCGATTGCTCGGCAGTTGATACAATGGACGTATTGATGTCAATTTTTGGAAGTCGAAGAATTGGGTCCTTACAGTAATCATATTAAGTGGGTAATTGGGATCCTCCATGTTGCATGAAATGATTTATTTCCATCTTCATTTGTTTCCTTCTCTTGTGCATGCACATTTTCATGAAGCCTCTTCATATGTTTTCATCCAATTTCCTACAATTAAAAATAAAATGTGCAAATAAATATTCTCAAATTAATTCACACATAAAAATGACCACTTCCCCCATATGAAGATGAATAAATGATGATTTGAAAACAATTGAAATTTTGGTTTAAACATGTTAAGATACCATATATGCTCATTTATTAAATTAAATTAAATATGGAAGTAAAAATATAAATATTTATGTGCACATCACCATAGTACTAATATTTTCCACTATATTATTTTGTATACCCATCGGCAATTGTAAGGCTAGGAAGTTATAACTGTCTAGGTTGATGATATTTGTTTTTAACTCTGATATACCATATATCTTAGAGTGATTGCTTTTATTATCTTTTTTATATTATATGTTATCATTCCACTGTGAGATTCTGTTTCCTCTGATTCTTTTTCTTTTTGTATTACTCTAATAATATGTCTTTCTTGCACTTGAATGCTTGGCATTCAACACCGTTAATGTATTAAGTGCCGACTATCGAGCGTCAGAAAGGCGGGTTATTACATTCTTCTCGGGCCGATAGGTCCTTGCTACTTTTCTAGTTGTGCTCGCTCTATGGTACTTGATGATAATTCTTGATGAAGAGTGAGTAGGGGCAATTTAGGGAGACTAGAGCATAGGTTAAGATTGCTACGTTTCCATGATCAGAGAGGTGAGATGACTTGATAAAGAAGAAGATACAGTGAAGCATCTTTGCATAAAGCTATAGGTGCATAGCAACTACTGTCTATACCTTGTCTTAGGCCCAACAATAAATACTATAAATTGGTGGACCTATGAAAGTAGCCAAAAAAGGCGAGGGGTCCACCGGTGGAGTAGATGATAGAAGTTCCAACAGACAATAATGATCCCTCGAAGGTTCTCAAAGTCGATTCCAAACTTACCCTAAAGGTTAGAAAGAAGGTGTTAAGGTTTCTCCTAGCAAACAAAGAACGTTTGCATGGACACATTCTGATATGTGCAGGATATCGCCTAAAGTTGCATGCCACACATTGAATGTGAATCCAAGCTACCCTCCAACAAAATAGAAATGACGGACTTGGAACCGAAGCTCTCCGCTAAATTGAACGAAAAGTAGATAAGCTGAAGGAAAATGATATCGTTAGTGTTGCACTATATCCAAAATAGGTATCTAGTCCAATATTGGTCAAGAAGGCGAACAGGAGGTGGTAGACACGCATTGACTATTATATCTTGAATAAGGCATACCCGAAGGACTACTTCCCATACCATGAATTGAGCGGCTAATGGATGGAACAAATGGATAAGGATTGCTATCCTTCAGGGATGCATATTTTGACTATAACTAGATTGCAATTCATGTTCAAGATTAAGAGCATAGAAGTTTTATCATGGATTTAGGGTTGTATTGCTATAGAGGCATGCTGTTCAGTTTGAAGAATGTTGGAGCAATTACCAGTTCTTAGTCAACAAATGTTCAAAGAACAATTGAATGGCTTTGGAAGTCTATGTAGAAGATATGCTCGTGAAGTCACAATGACCAGAGGATCAAATGGGAAACCTTCAGAGATGTTCGACGTGGTCCGAATGTATGGAATGAAACCAAATCCATTAAAGTGTTCTTTTGGGGTTTCCCTAGGAAATTTTTTGGGTTTTTTTCCAAACTAGAGGAGGCATTGAAGTAAATCCAGAACGGATTGAACTGTTGAAAATGGTTACAACCTTGAAGACATAGAGGGAATACAGAGATTGGGTGGTAAAGTTGCCACTTTTAGTCGATTCATCTCGAAGGTGAACGATAAATATAGCATTCTTTGATGCCCTTAATAAAGAAAGAGGAAAGTTCCAGTGGGCAAGAGAATGTAAAGCTACATTTCAAAATCTGTTGGAGCATATGAAGAAACTACATGCATTGTCAAAGCCTTAGGATAACGAAGATTCCTATATATACCTAGTAGTATCGACTCACACACAAATCCAGCCTTGGTGCATGAGAAGTGCAAGACTGAAAGGTCGGTCTATTACTTCAGCAAATCATTTGCTGAAGCAGAAGAAAAAAAACTATCCATAGCTAGTGAAATTTGTATATAATTTGTTGATTGATTCGAGGAAGTTAAGACCACACTTCCATGCTCATCCGATTGTGGTGTTGACTGATTAACCACTTAGACAAGTGTTACATTGCCCCAAAACTTCAGGAAGATAGATAAAGTGGAACATTGACATGAGCTGTTATGGCATTACTTTTTATTCTAGGAAGGCGACACAAGAGCAAGCATTGGTAGTTTTTAATGCTAAATTCACCATTTAAGGCGATGAAGTGGAAGAAGAATTAGTTGAGTTTTCTCAATTGAAGTTGTACATTGGTGAAGCATCTAATGACTACGGCTTCATAATTGGAGTACTTCAGATAACCTTGTAGGGTTAGAGGACATGTTATGCTTTAAAACTTGAGTTCCAAGAAACAAATAATGAAGCTGAGTATGAAGCATTGATTGTTGGACTCAAGATAACAAAAGAGTTGGGAGTCAAGACACTATATTTCCTCAGTGACTCTCAAGGGGTGGTTTGCCAGGTGAATAAGGAATTTTGGGATAAAGAAGCAAGACTCGCCCCTTACCAGTTAAAACTATTGGAACTGCTGGACGATATTGAGCACTATACGATAATGCACATCCCCAGAGAAGAGAACATGAATGCGACTCATTGGTAAAATTGGTCAGTTTTGGAGATTAATATCTATTAAGAATTATGTTGGTAGAGTTTTTGACGACTCTAAGCATTGATGTTGTAGATGTTGATTGGACATTGGAGGTCGAGGATGAGAAGGAGTAGTGGATGACTCTAATTAAAGATATTTGGTAAAGGGGACTCTCTCAAAAGGATGGAACGAACAACAAAATCTTCTACATAAAGACGTTGGTTCATTATGCAAGAAAGAGTGATATATAAGAGATAATTCTTGACCCCCTTGCTAAGGTGTGTCACCAAATATAAAGCTAAGAGAACCTTGCAGATGTACATGAAGAAAGTTATAGTGATCACACTAAGGGGAAAACTTTAGCAAAAAAGTTTCTTTGCCATGGGTACTTCTAGTTGATTGTCAATTGAGATGCAGCCAACTATTCTAAGAGATGTAACATGTGTCAGAGATTTGCAAATTTTTTGAGAGTTCCATCAAACGAGCTTACACTGATAGTTAGCCCATGGCTATTTTGGGCATGAAGAATAAACATCATTGTGGTGCTACCAATGTCAAGAGGTGGAGAAAAACATGCAATAATGGCTGTGGATTACTTCACAAAATAGGCTGAAGTGAAAATAATTACAATTATCACCATAGTGAAAGTGATTAACTTTGCTGTGAAGAATATTTTGCACAGGCTTGGAGTTCCACAGAAGCTAATCACTAACAGCTAGGCTTAATTTGAAAGTGTAGAATGTAGAGAATTTTGTGCTCGATATTGAATTTAAAAAAGCTTTGCGATGGTAGCACATCTACGATAAAATGGACAGTTTGTAAAGATAGCAAAGTCTGTAGTTGTCCTATAAGGCAAGAGATAGAAAGGTAAAGGTTAGTATTGTCCTTGGGAGAAAATTAAAGCTTCTTGAAGCCTAAGGATGTTATAGGTATAGCTTCTTTGAGCCTGAGGATGTTATAGGTATACCTCTGGATGACAAACTGCGGATGTTTTAGGTATACCTCTAGATGGCAAAAGCTTATGTGAAGGAGGTCCTATGATTTCTCCTTCTTCAGATACTTTAGGAAATGGAAGGGGAATAGAGGGAATTAGTAGTCTTGTGAGACCTGGATCCTCTAGGTTGTAGCCATCTGAAGCACATGTGATATTAGCACCAAGAGCAGAAAGGTGTTTTTGTCACAACAGCCTCAGAAGGGGCAGAAGTGGAAGTGACAATATCCATGCAAGACTGCTTTTGAATAGATGACGTCTTCTGCATGGCTTGAATAGCTTAGCTTGGCATCGGTCTCGATGGGAACATGTTCAATTGTGGAGGCTTCAAGAGCTTTGATAACCAAAACCTTTTCAAGGGCTGCTAAGTCTTAGTCATCGAGTAACTCATTCTTTGATTTCTCTTTGTCGATTTATTAGCCTCATTCTCTATCTCTTCTCTGTATCACTTCCTCGGCATCAACAAGAGTTAGTGGATAGATAGCCTCTAGCCATTTGATGCTTTTTGTCTCAACAACGTTGGTAATGAATCCTAAGAGGTTGGCATCAATTTCTTACATTTTCTTACTAAATCCTCTCCGACCAGGATGAGAACGGCTTGTAAGTTGACTATTTTATTCTCGGATTTGGATAGTTTGATCTTTAGGCCCACGGTTTCTTCTAGGTAAGGCTGGGAGGGTTCTTAAGCTTGATCTCCTAATTCTTTTTTAGCTTTGAGCTCTTCTTTGAGCTAATCAATCTTGACCTAGAGCACAACCTTTTAGGCCACTATCACTGTGACATCCTTTTCAAGGATGCCGCTTACGAAATGCATAGATTTTAATCGATCATTGAGAACAACACACTTGGTTTTTGTGGTAAAGACCTCATCTACCAGTTTATTCTTAGCCACTTTGATGGCCTTATCATTTTCCTCTAAATCTCATTGGAGTTTGGCTAGCTTCTTCTTGTAGTCCTCACATATTCTATTATGATCAACTCATTTTGTGTTAAAGCTTTTTGTAATCAAATTATTTTCGTGGTTGAAATTCAATAATCCTTTAGAAAGCCTTTTCCATTATATATATTGTTCTACTACCTTCATGCATCTAGATATGCCAATCTTCAAGTAGTTTTTGCAGACGTCGTTGATGTCACGGTCGAACATGAGTCTGTCTAAGCAAAGGTACTAAAATGCAACTTGCATCATCGTCCAAGGGACAAAAGGTTGACCTTGAGAGGGAGGTGGTGGAAAAGTCTAGTCAATGGATATCTCTTTCCTAGCTTTGTGAGAACTGTGAGAAGTAGAAGAACTGGATTGTTTTGTTTGATAGGAAGGAGCATCATGAGTCTTGGGTCACTAGATCGTGGAGGTCACCATTTCTTGAGAAGAGGGGAGGAGTATGAATAAGAAGGAATGTGATCTTAGGAGTACTAAGTGGGAGACCATCTTTGGTAAGGGGAACCAAAATCATGCTTCAACATAAAGCAGATGTGTAAGTCCAAGGTATAGTAGTGTGGAGATGCTTCTCTTCAGCATTGTGTCTCTCTTTCTCCTTTTTCGAGGCCCTTTCAGCCTCATACTCCTAATGAGAGTTTCGATAAGGGGGAGAGTCCCCATAGATTGTGAGCGGTAATGAATGACCATATAGTGAAGTTCATTGAAGCTGCTTTGTTTTTCATTAGTACTGGAAAAGAGGGAATAATTGGATTAGAATCAGTTGATTGGATTGGAAGTGAGTATAGAGCGATTGTGTCTATGATCCTAAGTGGTATGTGAACTGTTAGCGTTTCCTAAGTAATCTACAGATCATGATCTTGGGTATAAAGATATAGAGTATCTTCCACTGCAAAGTGTAAAGGCATGCCAATTAGAGCAAAGTTGAATTTTGAAGGATTAGATTAAAGAAAATTATCAAAGTTAAGGTTAATAAGAGTGAAGTGTGGAAATTCCCAGTGTCACCCAGTGAGCCAAAGATAGCACTAGCTGTGTCAAAAGGAGTTGACGCCCTAATAAAACCTTGTTGTGTTCTAGGTGCTGAAAGTGAAGTCTCGATGATCAGTCATTTAGGTCAGGGGAAGGAAGCGACAACGGTACCTTTAGTAGATGCCTCCCCAAATGACTCATCTTCACCTACATCATCATCTCCTTCTTTTTCTTCCTCGTCTTCTTCATTTCTACTTCTTATTTTTGACTATCTTCTTACTTGGCTCTTTTCCTTCACCCCTATATTCTCCTTCTTTGGAGCTAGGGACTTCCAAGATTTCTACGAAGACCCCTTAAGAGCCGGGGTATCACTCACTATTGGGAAGATTTAGCATGTGATGCCTCATATTTAAACTTCCTACCATTTAAAAGTAGCTGGTAGTGGCACATCTTGGCACTGACAAGTAAGAATGAGGTGTGCCTTTGTGCTACATCCATGCCTTTAAGAATTGTAGAGTTTTCTTGTAGACTAGAGTCATGATCCTTTTAGGAATAGCGGTAGGATATTTAGAAGGAAAGTTAGAAAATTGGAGCAAAGAAAGTTGGAGTGAGATAAGAATGTTGGATGAATAACTTACATCTAGAGAGTCATTTTTGGTGAAACCCACCGGGGACTGGACGAAGAAATATACAAATCTGAAGAGACTCCTCTTGTTGTGCATCCCTTTTGCAACTTTTCACCTGTTGAACGATTCTAGGATTAGCATCGAGGGTTGTTTGAACTTTTTCTTGTAGTAGAAGAGATAGCTTATTTCTTTGAAGGTAAGCGGCCTCCTCTTGTGCATTGATAAGATCGTGAAGATGAAGTTTAAATCTGCAAAGCCGTTTAGATGAAGATGAGATGGAGCAAGTCCCAACATTTGAAGAATGTATCGAAGGAAGCTGTTGAATGAAGGAACTGCCCTAGAGAGGCACATATATTAGTTATAAGCGATGTAACCTTCTAAGGGGTTGTGAACTCGTGAATTATGGAGAGGAAGAAGCATTTCATCTTCAAGAATCCCATGACTTATACAAATCCTCTCTAACTCTACGATCATTCACATAGATTCTAGGAATATGAAGGGTGGTCAAGAATCATGATGCCAGGTTGACCGATGAGCGAAATAGCGGTTCTTGGAGTTCTACAAGAGGGGAGATTTGGATCTTTCGAGTAATCGAGCTTCTAATTCTTGTTGGAGTGGAAGAGTGTGCCAAGGCAGAGGATGAATATGCTTTCGAGGGTTTAGAATTGAAAGTGGAAGGGCCAGTATCGGTAGAAAGACGAGTAGATCATCTATGGTCAATCATCTAATATTGATAGGTTAAAAGGAGCATATTCAGGTATGATTTTTTTAGTGTTACTTTGATTACAATCCACGTAGATGATGTAGGGGGATCCAACGGATGTTGATATGTGTTGACCAATCAGATCTGTGCATGGACCGAGGTACTGAATGCGTCAAATTATTTGGGGTGCATTCTATGTTCCTGGCATAGCGTATGGAAGCACTCTGTGTAGATAGTCCGCTCCTGCTAGTAAATGAAATTCGACATGCAATGGAGGTGCATGTTGGATTTTACCTATTGTCGTTGAGTTTAAGACAATGAAATCATTGTCCAAAGTGGCACAAAGCTTTTCTTTACTAGTATGCAGCATTGTAGTATGCGATTTTAGTTGTGGATGGGATGAGAGTCCAAGAGCATCCTTGCTCGAATTTCTCAAATGCTACACAGTCTTCGGCAAGACGATTTTTATAGAATCATCTCAACATAATATAAGTTTTCATTCACCATAGAGGACAGGACAACGGTTCCTTTCACAACCATCTACCTCATCCCCCTTAGTCTTGACTAGTCAAACTGAGAGAGCTCAAGGTTGAGATAGGCCACGTTTGGGTGGATGGGGATGATAGCGCGAACCAATGGTTACGCCAGTTGATTGAATGACAGTGACATCGACAAAAGGAGCGTCAATGGAATCTTAGCCTTCAGCGTGGCCTACCTTTGAATTTAGATCTGTTAGATGATAGCAGCTTTGATGAAGATTCAAATCTTTTAGGGTCGAACGTTCTTTCCAATCAACATGGCTTGACTGGATAAAAATTCGAATGGCAACAACGAGGATTAAAGTGGAGGCATTAGAAATCTTAAATCATAAGGCACTGAAAATTGCAAGGTTAAAGTATAGAGAAAGCTGGAAGTGAAAGTGAGATGTCCAAAATTTTCTAGTGTTGTTTATGTTCTGTGATGACCCGGAATTTTTAACAATTTAAAATGGACTAATTAATTGATTTTAAATATTTAAAAGTTAAATTTAACTTGAATTCAAGATATCAATATTTACTTGATAATTAAACCATTGAGTTATATAGTTTAAATATTGAATTTAATAATTGAAATTGGGTAAATTGTTGAATCTGAAATCTCTAAGCCTGTTTAAAATAATTTGAAGGGTTATAAAATTTATAATGATGGCGTTGAAGATAATAGAATGGTTGAAATTTAATTTAAGGGTGGTTTGTTCAATTTTGATAATATATCGTTTAAATCGATATTTAAAAATAGCCTTCCGAGGCACAGTCTCGGATTTCGACGAAACTAGTCCCATTGGATCCGTAATAGTTAGTTATTATCGGATTTTAATTTTCGTAGTAGTCGGAGTTGTCGTTTGACCCTGCTAGCTCATAACGCTTAGAATTATTTTAATCGTTTTAATTTAATATTGATCGTTTATTTCCGTAACTCGCACATATGATCAAATTAGCCTCCGAAACACGTTCCATTGTGTTTGGAACGCGGGTAAAACCTTATAAACGCCTGTTGGCGTGTCTAATTCGAGGTTCGGAATTTCGCGTTATACAACGCGAGATATTTTCAATATTTAATTATTTAATTAACACGCGTACTCAAGAAGCTTCTCCAACCTATATTTCATTCCCGTCCCTCTCTTTAATCTCGAAAGCAGATCAAAGACAAAAAAAAAATTCACGAAAAAAAATTATGAAATCAATGACCGAGGGGGAGGGGGGAAACATGGCCGAAGGGGGAGAGTCGCGCGTGCGTGGTTAGGGTTTCGAGACAAGGTCGCTACTCGACTAAATCGATGGGGTTTGGGGCTGCGGTGAGGCGAGGCGGCGACTGCGAGAGGGGACGGTCGCGCGTGTGCCTGCTCGTGCGCAAAGGGCAGTCGAGAAAAATTTTCGGTCGGCGAGGCAAGCAGGGGGGTCGTGCTAGCATCTCCGACGACCCATCTGGCAGCTAGCCGAGCTCGAGCGCGTGATTGGAATCGAGGCAGTGCTTGGTTATGGTTTCGACCGCGCCAAGAAGGGGTTTGGTGGCAAAAACATTTCGAGGTGAGATTGAACCCTTATTTATCTATGGATCTAAGTTTCTGAATTAAATAATTATTTCGGTTTGTAATCAGTTTGAGATGTGTAGCAAGCAAAAAGAAAAGGAAAAAAAAGAAAAAAAGAAAATTAGTTTAGGAAAATTTATTTATTTGTTTAAATAAAGATTTAGTTAAATTAAATTTACAAAATGGAAATCAATTTATTTAGTTAACTTATATAATTATTTGGTAACTAGAACATATTTTATAAACGGAAGATTAGTTTGAAATTAACTTATTAGGTAAAAATGAAATTTATTAGATAGAAATTGAACTTCTTCGAATATTAATAAGATCGTATAACTGTTTATACATGGTTTAAATCTGAAGGAAATAAATCGAGATCGGATTTGGATTGCAAAATCAAAGGTGAGTAAATCTCACTCTGTTGAGTTTGTATTTAGATTTAAATAGTTAAATTTAAATAATTGGTTGAATGATTAAGTTGATTGGATATGCACTGAGGATGATGTGACTTTGGTTTTGGTTAATTCTCGAGTTAATTATGGTTTGACTCGAAGTAGTGGGGTTTTTAGTTGTTTTAAACTTAAATCAAAAATAAGGAAATGTTTTCTTTTAAAGATAATAAGGGCTTGATGTTTGTGATTCATTAATTTGTAGGATAATTAAAATGGACAATTAATCAATTCAATTAATTAATGATTTGGGTTAATTAATTTAGTGGTGAAGGGTTTGAATTAATTAACTAAGTTTAAGTTAATTAATTAAGTGTAAGTAATTCAGAATAATCCTTGGATGATTTAATAAATAATTACTTAATGAAATTAATAAAATATAACCTTTTTATTTACTCCATTAAATAAATTAATTATTCCTTAATTAACTATTTTATGTAATTAATCAAGAGATTAATTAAAATAGTTAATTAAGGAATAATTAATTTATTTAATGGAGTAAATAAAAAGGTAGATAATTACAGGTTGAGCTAAATCAAGAATGATTAGTATCTGCTGTTTAATTAATGATTAATTATTTAATGTAATTAATTTATATTAGGATAAATTGAAATATAATTGGAAACCATAAATTTATATAATCAACGATGTAATTAAAGATTGATTAATTTAGATAAATTAATCAGAAGTAAGTGACTTAAGAGAAGTTAATCAATATAAATAATTAAGGATTAGTGTAATTAAAATAGTTAATTAATTCATGATATAATTAAGATTACTTATTGATTTTGGGTTAAGAATAATTAATATCGTGAAATTAACCAAAGATAATTACCTGAATGTAATTGAAAGATAATTAATCCATGGTGATTAATTAAGATGAATGGATATGGAAGAGTTGATTAATTAATTAATTTGGAATTAATTAATGAAGGAATCTAAGTGATTGAGGTTTGAAATTCAATTAGAACCAATTGAATTGATTTGTATGTGATTAAGTTTTTCTTCCGAATGATCGAATGGTATTGGATGATTTTAAGGAGTTAATAACTCTGATATGAAATGTTGTGTACTTCATTGGATAACTTGGGATAGGATTCGAAGAGGCCGGTGTCGGGTATTAGGAAATACCCGAAACCACTACGAATATAGATTGATATGTGAAATCTATATACTGGAGTGAAGTGATTTAAAGGAAATTGAACTATTTAAATCTAAGCCTTGGTAGTTAGGAAATGGATGTATGGAATAAGTGATGTCAATAATTAATTGTGGTTTTGTGAATTGAAATGAGTTACCCCGGGTTCTATATAAGTTGTACGCTTTGTATTTCATGTTAGTTGGGTTTACTCACGTTGGTTTCCAGCCTGACCCGGGTGTTACTTTGGTGTAATGCTCGGGTCAGACCGAGTATTACAGATTTTCAGGTAAGGACGTTCTAGAGCTCAGGAGGCGAGCTAGATGACGAGAACGCATAGGATATATCCACTGTAATTATATTATTGTAAACCTGAGGCATGATAATTGTATATGCAATATCTGTATAAATGCGTAACTCTGATGTATTTAAATGTAATTGACAGATATAGTACTCTTCTGTAAACTGTTATTATTTATTATTATATTTTATCCGCTGTGAATATGAAATGTTGATGGTTTCTGATCTTCTTCTTCTATCTCTTTCTTCTTTTTCATTACTATCTGAATTTTCGGGTTCTGAAATTTGGGTCGTTACATTTGGTATCAGAGCGAGGTTAAGCGAGAACCTAGGCTCTGGTTGGAGTTACTCATTAAATAGAGTCCGTAGTACTCTAGAATGAGTTGAGTGTGTATATATATATATATATATATATATATATATATGAGAGCGTACTTGTTATTTTCTTATATAAAATTTTTAAATGATTTTATATAAAATATATTCTGATATATATAAAGCAATATTCCCTTCTAATAAATTATTACATGATTGATTGCTACATTATTGGATTTAAATTAAGAAGTAATATAAAATACAACATAACTAAAAAACTTGGATTGGAATTAAATTAAGTGGTAACAGAAATACAACCGGATTTAAATTTAATTATTGAAAATGAAACTCTAAATCTGGGCCCAGAATTTGAAATTTTTTGTTTCAAAGTAATGAAAAATAATAAATAAGCATTATTTGGATAACTGGGACTTGTTGCAAACAATGGGTTGTTTGAAATTTGATTTGAATTAAAAACCAAAATTGGTTTAAAAATTTAAGGATGACCTCGTGTGTAAAGGAAATAATATGTATGAATAAGGAATATACATAAATAAAAAATAGTTTGAATAAACTCTAAATGTTGAGTTTGGAATTTGGAATGGGATGTGATACCCAAAGTGATAAGTTTTTAAGTGGGAAGATCATTATTGTGAAGTTTAAGGATTGAATGAGGTTGATTGGATTAAGTAAATTGGAATTTAACTTTGGGAAAGTTAAATAAGTGTAGAAAAAGCAAGCTGAATTGAAAATTTCAAGATGAAATTGGAATTGAACTTGGAAAGTTAAATGGTTGATTTGAACTGGGAATTTGTATGATCTCAAAACGGGTTTGAGATTTAAAAATTGAAAATGGATGGACGTTTTAAAATAAATTGGAGGATGTATCATCCCGTTGTTAATGAAAATCTTTAAATTGAGAATGGTATTGTATAAATAAAATAAATTTGAATAACTAAGTTTGTAAATTAAAATTGAAAATGGATGGACGTTTTAAAATAAATTGGAGGATGTATCATCCCGTTGTTAATGAAAATCTTTAAATTGAGAATGGTATTGTATAAATAAAATAAATTTGAATAACTAAGTTTGTTAATTAAAATTGTTTAAGAACTGGCTTCAACTGGAAGATAAAATTTAATAATAAGTTAAAATTTTAAAATAAAATTGTATTGAACTCTTATTTGAACCTTGAAATGCATAAGTAAAAATAATTCAAAATGGAATTATGAGAATTGGACTCAGAAATTAAATTGATTAAAAACTTTGAATAAAAGTTAAACCAACCTTTGAGAATTTAACTCGAATTTATATAATTCCAGGTATTTTAAATTTAAGATTGAATTTGAATTAGTTCAAAATTGAATCTGGATTGAATTAATTGGATTGGTGATTGAAGATGTATAAGTTTAAGAATTTAAATGGGAAATTGAATTGGATTATATTGAAATGATTTGAATTTGAAATGGGTTCAATTGAGAATAATTCAAATTGATTGGAATAATTTGAAATTATAATTAAAGTTGAACAGGATTAAAATCAAATGGAATTTGATTTAAATTGGGAATCAAGATTGATTCAACTTGAATTGGGTTTAAATAAATTTCAATAGAAATTGAAGTTATTTAAGTTAGAAATGAGTCAATTAAATGGAAGTGGAAATTTACATTGAATTGTTGGGGAGCTGAACAGTTGACTCTTGACTATTTTCAATATAAATCGTTTTGATATAAACTTATTTTTCTAAGTTGTTAAATATATACAACCTTCTTGCTTAAAGCCAAATTATTTTATACTTGTTTTACAATTATTTTTGGAGATATTTAACCATTTTTCGACTGTTTTCTAAACTAATTACTATTTTTTCAACTATTTCACAAACTTATTTCTATTTTACAACTATTTTGCAATTATTTAAAATTCCTGAAACTATTCAACTATTTTACAATTAGTTAACTATTTTATAGCTATTTTGTAAAATAATAATTATTTTTCAACTACTTACCTAATTTTCAATTTTTAAGCTATTTTCTAAATATAAACTGGTCGGAGTTCAAACCGTTGTTGATTTAAATACCCAACTGAGATAAGGATTGAAGTGATAATTCAATGGAATTGAAACGATTGTAAATAAGTGAATGGAAATTAAAGGAAATGTGAATAGAAAGGAAATTGGTTTGGCTAATGATCAATGAAGTTAATTCGTGGGATGTACGTATATTATTCTATTCGCATAGTGATTTGATCCAGATTCAAGCACAGAATTTCGAGATAGTTTATCGATCCGAGTTGGGATTTTTCACTCGATTTTCGACGGCGAACCTGGATATGGATTGTTGATTGGTTCTGGATATACTCTATCATAGTTATGGCTATGCAAGGAGAATGACGGTTTCTAATCAAGAAACCAGATCTGTGTCCGCACTAGGAAGTCGGGTGGACAATGCTAGTTCGGAAGTGAAATTGTGTGATTGAGTGAGCGATCAGATTGGTATAGCGTAAGGATGATAAGTGTACATCGTATGGATTTGAATAAAATTGATATTCAAAAGAGTAATCAAATTTGAATATTTGATTTTGAATAAACAAAGTTATATATTTTTTGTTATATAAGATAAATCTCCCCTTGTTGAATTTATTGCTGGAAGAAAAAGGATTTTTGAAGGTGCTTGAAGTATAAAAGGAATTTTATACAAGTTTGAAAGGATCCAAAGTTTTTAAAAATTATATATATCTGAATATATATATATATATATATATATATATATATATATATATATATAAAGGATCTTATGAGGATTTTGGAAAAAGTTTTGGGAACCTTTGAATTTGGAAAGGCTTTTGATTTTTGGGTAAAATAAATATGGAAATTTGGAAAGCCTAGTTTGAAATTTATCGATTTTGGGATAATCGATTTTGTGTAAAGGAGCCTTGTATGAGATCATACTAGGTGTATGATTTGAAAGATACTATATATGTATAGTATAAAGTGCTTTGATGATGGCTCTGGGGAAAAAGGCGCTTTCTTGAAATGAACTTCTCAGGAGTGCCACCGGGTGGTGCTGCCTTGAGCCCGGGGGGGGGGGGGGGTTCTAAAGTAGATCCTGTGAGGAGTCCGGACAAAACTAGTTCCTGAGGATTATTGGGTAGCGAAACTCGAGGGCGCTGATGCCTACAGGGGCATTTAGGTTATACTGTGACGACAGTGTAACTCGATGTCACTGCGATCTACTGTGGGGACCATAGCGAAAATCGTGTGGAGGATGAGTGCCAACAGTCTACACTTGATTTTTTCGGGAAGGCAACGCAACATCGGTAGACTGCGATCTATGGTCAAGTGGAGTGGAGAAGTTTCATTCTTTTGGCAGCGAAATTTGAGGGCGTTGATGCCTACAGTTATATGGGTTATAGCTGTGATAGCTACGTAAACCCAGTTGTAGCTGCGATCTGTAGCGGGTTCCATGGTGTAATCGAGGGGCGCGGATGCCTACAGTTATCTATGGATTTTGTCAGGATGGCAGCGTAACCATCGGGTTAACTGCGACCATGGATGGGGGTGATGATTCCCAGAGCATTCTCATCAAAGATATTTCCTCTATTTTAAAAATTGTTTTCTATATTTTCAATAAATTATTTTTCAAGTATTTTCACTAGGTGTTGAAAACGGGTTTACCAAGTACTTATAGATTTTCAGTCCTACGCCTGATCAACGTATAACTGAATTTCTATGAGAACAAGGATGGACCGTTGAGACATCGAGTTATAAAAAGTATTTTTATAAAGAGTTATTTTAATAGTATTATGTGAATTTAAAATCATTCCTAAAAATTTTAAATAAGGGTGTTGGAATTTTGAAAGATGAAAGAAAATCCAAACTGGAATTATAAATAAAATTTAACTCGGTTAAATAAATGGACTGTAAGTTAATAAAGGAATTTGGAGATGGATTCGAATTGTAAATAGAATTCGACTTGGATTTAATAATGAATTAAATAAGAAGAGATGTGTTGTCGTATGAAATGAAAATGAATTATAATAAACAGAGTTTGAGTTGCAAACAAAACCCAGGTAAGTAGAAATAAATTGAAAATAGCCTTGTAATTATTTAAATGAGTCGTGAATGAATTGAATTTGGGAATTTAATTTATAGTAACTAATCAAATGAAATTGTAGATTGAAATGAGATTTGAATGAAATAAAATCAAGTTAAGGTGAAAAGAAAATTTATTTGCAATGATGTGAGCTCAAGTTATGAAGTTGAAAAAATTTGAAGAAAGTAAATTAACTTAAGTTTAAAATTAATAGAAGTTTGGCTTCGATCAAAAGTGAAAGATCATAAAAGTTTGGGTTAAATTAAATTGAAAATGGTTATTAATTTATAAGTTTATTATGCCGAGCTTAATAAATTGTTTTGAATAGAATAATTGTGGAAATGAAATGAAATGCAATGAATGGTTGGTGAATAAATTAGAAATAAAATGGAATTAAATTCAGAATGAGTTGAAATTAATTTGAAGTAGTTATAAACTAAAATAGATACTTTATTAAGCGAATATCGTTGAAATTGCATAACAATAATTGTCGTTTGGCGTAAACTAAAGTAATTAAATTTCCATGAGTTGATAGAGATTAAATAAATTGATTTTAGAATTAATTGAAGTGAAAATGAGCTTGTTCGGATTAGAAATCAATTGAATGTTAGAAATTGAGGTGCAAATCATTAAAATTGAATAAAATGGTTTATGAATTGGTTGAAAGCAATTGTATTAGCTTTAAAAATTATATAAATCGCTTATGGAAAGCATTTGGTGCTTGTTGTTTATGTAATGCATGTTTTTAGCTATTGAAAATAAGTGGAATGCTAATAAATTCTCTATATATGGTACTTACATATTTAAATTGAGTAAGTACAGGTACCTGAAGGCCGTTTGGCTGGTTTGGATTGCGCTAATTGCTTAAATAAATAAGTCGCATGCTTAAAATGCTTAATAAGGTACGCCTACGCAATAAAAATAGGAAATATGAACTGTTTTTGCTTTTTCCGACCGTGTGGGTCGATGTATACATATTTATATCTCCTGTCAAATTGCAAAAGCTCCTCCGTACAAAGGAGACTCTGCCAAAAAAATTCGAAAATTTTGGGAGTTAGAAAAAATTTTGAAAAAAAAATTGTTAACGACAAAATGATTTCAAATTGAAAATTAAAGTAAATTAGTAGATGAACTAATATGAATCAATTATACTTGAAAGATAAAATTCAATATTTATAATTGAAGACAAATTGAAATCATATAGAAATGGGAAAATTAATTTGAAATAGATATGAAACCTATGTAAGGAAATGCATAAATGATTTGAAAAGTTACGGTTGGATATTATGGCTAAGTAAGATATGCAGGTATAAAGGGGAAAGGAAAATTGGATTTGATTTTAGAAGATAATGTGAATTGCACGACTAAAAGGTATGTGTTTAAATATCTGTATGGAATTGGATTGGGTTTTGATCTAGCCACTTGGCTTTTGTTTTCTTTTGGAATTTGGAAGCCCGTAGAGGCATTTTGTAGTTGTATCTAGCTAGCCGCGTAAAGGAGACGCTGGCAAAAATTTCGGAAATTTAGGGAGTTAGAAAAATTTTGAGAAAATTTTGATAATTCAAAATTTGGTTTTAATTTGAAATTTAGATGATTGAGCAAAAGGGTATTGTTTGGAACTATAGAAGATTTTGGGAAGATGGTTAATGTGATAATGGGTTTTTGATAAAAGATAGTTGGTAGGATGTTGATAAAACTATTGGTTTTGAAGAAAAAGTAAACGAGTTTTGAACCATTGTTCCTAATTAGTAATTTCAGAGACAAAATTCTTTTAAGGGGGGAGGAATGTGACGACCCGGAATTTTCAACAATTAAAATGGAATAATTAATTGATTTTAAATATTTAAAAGTTAAATTTAACTTGAATTCAAGATATCAATATTTACTTGATAATTAAACCATTGAATTATATAGTTTAAATATTGAATTTAATAATTGAAATTGGGTAAATTGTTGAATCTGAAATCTCTAAGCCTGTTTAAAATAATTTGAAGGCTTTTAAAATTTATAATGATGGTGCTGAAGATAATAGAATGGTTGAAATTTAATTTAAGGGTGGTTTGTTCAATTTTGATAATATATCGTTTAAATCGATATTTAAAAATAGCCTTCCAAGACACAGTCTCGGATTTCGACGAAACCAGTCACATTGGATCCGTAATAGTTAGTTATTATCGGATTTCAATTTTCGTAGCAGTCGAAGTTGTCGTTTGACCCTGGCAGCTCATAACGCTTAGAATTATTTTAATCGTTTTAATTTAATATTGATCGTTTATTTCCGTAACTTGCGCATATGATCAAATTAGCCACCGAAACACGTTCCATTGTGTTCGGAATGCGGATAAAAGCTTATAAACGCCTGTCGGCATGTCTGATTCGGGGTTCGGAATTTCGCGTTATACAACGTGAGATATTTTCAATATTTAATTATTTAATTAACACGCGTACTCAAGAAGCTTCTCCAACCTATATTTCATTCCCGTCCCTCTCTTTAATCTCGAAAGCAGATCGAAGACAAAAAATAAATCACGAAAAAAATTATGAAATCAATGGCCGAAGGGGGGGGGGGGAACATGGCCGAAGGGGGAGAGTCGCGCGTGCGTGGTTAGGGTTTCGAGACAAGGTCGCTACTCGACTAAATCGATGAGGTTTGGGGCTGCAGTGAGGCGAGGCGACGACTGCGAGAGGGGACGGTCGCGCGTGTGCCTGCTCGTGCGCAAAGGGCGGTCGCGACAAATTTTTGGTCGGCGACTCAAGCAGGGGGGTCGTGCTAGCATCTTCGACGACCCATCTGGCAGCTAGCCGAGCTCGAGCGTGTGATTGGAATCGAGGCAGTGCTTGGTTAGGGTTTCGATCGCGACTAGAAGGGGCTGCGGCGGCAACAACATTTCGAGGTGAGATTGAACCCTTATTTATCTATGAATCTAAGTTTCCGAATTAAATAATTATTTCGGTTTGTAATCAGTTTGAGATGTGTAGCAAGCAAAAAGAAAAGAAAAAAAAAGAAAAAAAGAAAATTAGTTTAGGAAAATTTATTTATTTTTTTAAATAAAGATTTAGTTAAATTAAATTTACAAAATGGAAATCAATTTATTTAGTTAACTTATATAATTATTTGATAACTAGAACATATTTTATAAACAGAAGATTAGTTTGAAATTAACTTATTAGGTAAAAATGAAATTTATTAGATAGAAATTGAACTTGTTCGAATATTAATAAGATCGTATAACTGTTTATACAAGGTTTAAATCTGAAGGAAATAAATTGAGATCGGATTTGGATTGCAAAATCAAAGGTGAGTAAATCTCACTGTGTTGGGTTTGTATTTAAATTTAAATAGTTAAATTTAAATAATTGGTTGAATGATTAAGTTGATTGGATGTGCACTGAGGATGATGTGACTTTGGTTTTGGTTAATTCTCGAGTTAATTGTGGTTTGACTCGAAGTAGTGGGGTTTTTAGTTGTTTTAAACTTAAATCATAAATAAGGAAATGTTCTGTTTTAAAGATAATAAGGGCTTGATGTTTGTGATTCATTAATTTGTAGGGTAATTAAAATGGATAATTAATTAATTCAATTAATTAATGATTTGGGTTAATTAATTTAGTGGTGAAGGGTTTGAATTAATTAACTAAGTTTAAGTTAATTAATTAAGTGTAAGTAATTCAGAATAATCCTTGGATGATTTAATAAATAATTACTTAATGAAATTAATAAAATATAATTATTTTGTGTAATTAATCAAGAGATTAATTAAAATAGTTAATTAAGGAATAATTAATTTATTTAATGGAGTAAATAAAAAGGTAGATAATTACAGGTTGAGCTAAATCAAGAATGATTAATATCCGCGGTTTAATTAATGATTAATTATTTAATGTAATTAATTTAGATTAGGATAAATTGAAATATAATTGGAAATCATAAGTTTATATAATCAACGATGTAATTAAAGATTGATTAATTTAGATAAATTAATCAGAAGTAAGTGACTTAAGAGAAGTTAATCAATATAACTAATTATGGATTAGTGTAATTAAAATAGTTAATTAATTCATGAAATAACTAAGATTACTTATTGATTTTGGGTTAAGAATAAGTAATATCGTGAAACTAATCAAAGATAATTACTTGAATGTAATTGAAAGATAATTAATCCAGGGTGATTAATTAAGATGAATGGATATGGAAGAGTTGATTCATTAATTAATTTGGAATTAATTAATGAAGGAATCTAAGTGATTGAGGTTTGAAATTCAATTAGAACCAATTGAATTGATTTGTATGTGATTAAGTTTTGCTTCCGAATGATTGAATGATATTGGATGATTTGAAGTAGTTAATAACTCTGATATGAAATGTTGTGTACTTCATTGGATAACTTGGGATAAGATTCGATGAGGCCGGGGTCGGGTATTAGGAAATACCCGAAACCACTTCGAATATAGATTGATATGTGAAATCTATATACTGGAGTGAAGTGATTTAAAGGAAATTGAACTATTTAAATCTAAGCCTTGGTACTTAAGAAATGGATGTATGGAATAAGTGATGTCAATAATTAATTGTGGTTTTGTGAACTGAAATGAGTTGCCTCGGGTTCTATATAAGTTGTATGCTTTGTATTTCATGTTAGTTGGGTTTACTCACGTTGGTTTTCAGCCTGACACGGGTGTTATTTTGGTGTAATGCTCGGGTCAGACCGAGTATCACTGATTTTCAGGTAAAGACGTTCTGAAGCTCAGGAGGCGAGCTAGATGACAAGAACGCATAGGATATATCCACTGTAATTATATTATTGTAAACCTGAGGCATGATAATTGTATATGCAATATCTGTATAAATGCGTAACTCTGATGTATTTAAATGTAATTGACAGATATAGTACTCTTCTGTAAACTGTTATTATTTAGTATTATATTTTATCCGCTGCGAATGTGAAATGTTGATGTTTCTGATCTTTTTCTTCTTTTTCATAACTATTTGGAATTTTCGCGTTCGGAAATTTCAGGTCGTTACGTGTTCAATACTTAGAAAATTGTTCGGTGTCTATCACAATTGATCAGTACTGAATGGTATGGTCATTTTTCATAAAAAGAAAAAAAGAAAGAGAAGGAATCTACTTAACAAGAAGAAAAATTAGCTCTCAGAAAATTCACAACAATGGTTGAAGACTTCTGTAGAAGATTTTACTCTTTTGTATCTACGAAAAAGACGTGATTCGTCAACTGTATTAAGTGACATGCAGATAGTCCAAGAGTAGATGCTACGTTCACTACTAGAAAATAAACAATTTACCTATGAAAGTTACCGATGACATAAAGAAGTGTCACTGGTAAGCTGTTAGCGGTCAAAAGAAATCATCGGTAATTCATTAATTTTTGATGATTTACCGACGACTACTTGAGAACAAACAAAATGTCTTTCCCAAGTATCATAGCATTGGTATGTCGTTGAAAATTTCACTGACTTACCGACGACTTATTCCCACTACTACATAGCCAGACCCGAACTTCCCTTTTTCAATCCACCTTAATCCAGTGAACAAATCCAAACTGTTATGCAAACATCAATCCAATTCTACAAAACCCATTCCCCTTTCCAATCTGCATCATCGCCCATCATCCAATCAAATAACAACCCTAATTTTTTCTGTAAAGCACTGTTCTTTTATTCACAATCTACTTTCTCCTCCTACTTGCTTAAATCGAAAAACTCTATGAACCTTAATTTTCATGATGTCCTCTAAAGATGAAAAAAAACCTACCGAGAACAAATTGGGAGGCTACGAGGTTATTTTGTAGGCTGAGATGGAGGCGGTGGTAGGTTCGTGCTCTAATTAATGCGTTGCAGGATGATGGGTGTTGTGGTAGGCTAGAGAAGTTTAAAGAAGGTTGTGCTGCACTAGTCTAGTGGTGATGATGTGGAGAGTTGCAAAGTGAGGTGTCGATGTAGCTACGGGTTGGCGATTGTAACATGTGGGCTGGCTCTTGCAATCCAATGGAGAGAGGAGGTCGCAATGGATTTGTTGGTGGTTTTGGTTGAAGTCTAAGACTGGAAGGTGGTGATTGGAAGAGTGGATGGAAATCTATGGTTA
Organism: Allium cepa; assembly: GCA_030765085.1. Lineage (NCBI taxonomy): Eukaryota > Viridiplantae > Streptophyta > Magnoliopsida > Asparagales > Amaryllidaceae > Allium > Allium cepa. The sequence goes on from CM060939.1 coordinate 57,816,433, forward strand.
CGAGGATGGATCTGTTGGGTTGGTGGAGTAGGAAATCGAATCTAATGTGGTGAGGGAGAGGGTGGCAAAGGAAAGAATAAGAAAAAAAAAAGTTTTTTTAATATAGAAAATAAATAGAATGAGATTTTTTTTTTTTGCAACTTTGTTATGGCAGTTTGATATTGATTTCTTATGATCAGTAAATTTCTTTAGTGTAAATCCTTCTTTAATAGTAAGGATTTAGTGTTGTTGGTTAAGAATATTAGATGTTGAAATCAACTAAACAAATATGTATGTGATGAATTTAGTGCAATCTTAATTTTTAATTCTTAGCTGTTTCCTACAAATACATGACACTGCTCATTTTGATATGTATGTGTTATGGGAGGTTGTTTATATTTTACATTTTGAGTCAGATATCTACAAGTCGTCAGCAATATTGCACAGGCAAATCATCGAGAATAAATTCATCATAAGCCATTGCAATTATGCTTGCATATGTCGTCAGCACGTCATCGATGAATATTTTTCCATGGGGTTTATACAAATGATAATTAAGTCATTGGTAATTCGTCGTTGAATGGTTTGCCGACGACTTACCAACAACTTAATGGTATGGGTGAAACCCAGTATTTCTAACAGTGGTTTCACGATAACAGTTCAGATAATGGAGGCATAATGGAGGCATCATTACATATTGAATTTGGGTTCTTGTCTTGATGCAAAGCAGACTTTGATTTCATGGAAACATACTTTAAGGGACATGTGTTTTTGGTATTTGAATTAAGTGAAACCTTAATAGATCTGGACTTAAAAATGTTGAAGAAATGGATCAAGAGGCTTAGCAGATATCAAGATTGAAGAACGAAGGAATCTCAAGAAATTTGGCTAAGTATGAAAGAAACAAAATCATTCGATACCAAACATTCCAAACCTTTTTACGCCGAATGGTCTAAAGTTAAAAGAGGCTCGGTTTAGTCTGATCCTGCATATAAGTTTAAAGAATGACACGAGTTTTGGAGAAACCAAACCATTTGAACTGAATGGTTTTGGTTGTACAATTTTGTATTTGAAACTTAAGAAAATATAGAGGGAGATTGAAGAATTAAGCAAACATGGAGAGAGACTGATGAAATGGACTAGCAAAACCGTTCGACACCAAACAAAACCGGTCAGCGTCTGACAATATTATTATTTAAATTTGTAATTTTTCAACATTTTCTTTATGGCAACAATTTCAAATCTGGATGATTAATTTTTAAAACTTATTTTGCCAACCAGAGTGGAGAAGTGCGGCTATAAATAGAAGATTTGGACAACAAAAGAATGACTTTTGGATTTCTACTCGGACTTCTACACCGAATTCACGCCATTTCCGAAACAAACTTTTTTCTTGATCTAAAATCACTGTGAACTTAGTTGCAATACAAAAGTGATCCAAAATAATAATCATAATGGACATAGCCCAAAGGTTCTAGCTAAACCACTATAAAATCTCGTGTGTTCATTCTCTATTTTAGATTCCTGGATACATCGTATCTTTTTTATTTCGATTGGGAGAGTTTGCCCATATTTTGATCAAATAGTCAAGCAGTTCTAAACTATAAGCAAGCTCGTCAATTTTTTGTATTGTTCTGAATGGTCCATAATTTTTGGAGATAGCTTAGTTATTTTGGAATTTTTGTCTAACATTTGTGGATATGGTTGGAGTATGAAATTAACCGGTCATCCACTTCAAACTGCCTCTTAGTTCTTCTAGCATCAACAAATTTTTTCATCCTATCTTTAGTTAATCAAAGATTATCTTTTAATAAGCGTAAATCTATGTTTCTAGAATCCAATTCATCTTCCATTGGAGCTAAAAAAATTTTGTATTAGGAACATATGAAAGGAAAGTTAAGATGGGATTCCATGGACGCGGAGAATGGGGTTGTTTGAGTTGTATTTTTCCAGTTAGTGTTATACCAATATTCAACCACCGTTAACCATTAAAACTATTCATGTGGTTTGTGGCATACAAAACATCTAAGGTATCTTTCTACAATTTTGTAAATAACCTCAGTTTGCCCATCGGTTTGAGGTTGATAAGATGCACTAAATTTTATTGAACATCCCTAAAGCCTGAACAACTCCCGGCAGAAAGCGCTAGTAAACATTGCACCTTTTATCACTAGAAGTGCTTCTTGCCATTCCATGTAACTTATAATTTCCATCAAATATATTTGTGCTACATGTCTGATGTATACGGGTGTTGTAGTGGGAAGAAGTGGGAATATTTGGAAAGCCTATCCATAAATACATATATCACAGTATATCTATTACTTTTTAGTAAGTTGGTGATCATGGAATTCATAGAGATATTTATCCAAATTCTTTTTAGGTATTGAGAGGGGTTGGAGGAGACCAGGGATTAGAATGTTCTCACTTTTATTTCTCTGTTACATTCTTTGATAAAACTTTCAATATATACCTTCATACCTTTCCCAAAAAAATCTTGTTTAAATTTCTTTTCGGTTCCCTTAATTCCAACATGTCCCTTGGCGGGGTTGAATGATACCCGTTTAGTAAAATTATCTTGGTTTCCTTATATTATGGATTTATTAATATTCTTCCCTATAATTAGATACCATTAACTAACTTATACTTGTTAGTATTTATCTTGCCTTCAAATAATTTATTCTTAAACTCACTATGGTAGTCAGTTTGATTTATACTTTCTTTAAGACCTTACTGTTGGTGTGAGATTCCAACATGAGACCACTCAAATCGAAACCCCACAAGCACAGCGGAAGACGGAATCGTGGTAAGAAGTGTAAAAACAACCAATCAACGACTCAATTTCAATCTCAGTCGATCCAAAAGCAATCACAATCCCAAACAAGCAATATAGAAATAAAAGCAATAACGAAAAATAAATTACACAGAGATTTATAGTGGTTCCACTAACGTTGTGTTAGTGTACACCCACTTTAAGAGAGAGCTTTTATTAATATTAATGAGAAGAGTACAAGAGACTGAATACAATGATCAAAATTCTATTTAGAATTGATGTGTGGAGAAGAGAATTGAAGAAAAATTAGGTTTTGATAAACCCTAATTTGGTGGAGGCTAATCTCTTTCAGTTGCTTGCACACACATAGATCTGAAACCCAAGGCTAGCTTATATAGAAGAATAGAAACCCTAGGCAATGTTTCAAAATTGCCCCGGTAGATACCACAAATTTTCACCCAAGTTCATACGTGAAAAATAGACGAAAACCGTTTCAGACGTCTGACCAAAAGGTCAGACGTCTGGTTTAACTCACTGGAGCGAATTCGCTTCAGACCAGACGTCTGACCCATTTGGTCAGACGTCTGACAGAATGCTCTGGGAGCATTTCTGTCCAAATCAGACGTCCGGTTCTTTTGGTCAGATGTCTGAAAGAAGTTTCTGCCCCAAACTTCCCCCACTTCGCCTTTTCTCTTCTATCTTTCACCTTCGAACTCCGATTTGCGAACCGTTTTCTCCGTTACGAAGCTACTTCGAACCTCTACAAATCCTCATATATTGTCGTCAAAATTTAACACTCCACCTCGACACTATATCTACCTCCAACTCCAATGGTACCATACCATCAACGACAACCGATAGCGCCAACTATCACTTTTCTACCTTCAACCAAACATGAATGCTTTCCCAATGAGCTCCGGCAAAGCCACCGTCCATTGCACTCCACCAACGATCTCAGACAAAGCCCCCGCCCGCTAATGAAATATTGAAAACATCCAAATCCTAAGCTATCTCACCAAAGACTACCACTTACCGAGAAGATAGAACTTCAATCTTTTACCGATACTCTTCCTCATCTACCACCAAGCTCCTCCCTTAACCGTGCCACCCCATGGCACCTATCACTTCTCCAAGCGAATGAAGTTCGAGCAATGCTCGAACTTTCCAATCGGCAATGCCTTAATGAACATATCCGTCGCGTTATCCTTTGTGTGCACTTTTCGAAGATGTACTTGCTTATCTTCATCCATGGCTACTAGAAATGACTCTCTCACCTCAATACGATTAGTCCGTGAGCTAAGTGCCAAATTCTCTGCCAAGTGAATAACACTCTGGCTATCACATCGAACATCGATACTACCACGCCCGAATCCCAAGTCACACAACAATCGCTTCAAATAGAGTGCCTCCTTTGCCGCCTCCACTGCAGCTATCAACTCCGCCTCCGTAGTGGATAAAGCAACTACGGTCTGCAATCTAAATCTCCATCTTATGGATTTTCCCCCAAGTGTGAAGACATATCCAGAAGTTGATTTTCTTCGATCCCTATAACCGGCGTATTGGAATCACAATAACCAACTAACTTGCAATTCATCGCCTTACTACCGCCAAAAACAAGACCATGAGATGATGTGCCTCTAAGGTATCTCAATATAAGCTTCACAGCTTCCCAATGCAATTTTTCTGGATTAGCCATGTATCGACTAACCATCCCGATAACATTTGCAATATCGGGCCTTGTACACACCATAACATACATTAGACTTCCAACCGCACTAGCATATGGCACCTTTGCCATATATGTCTTGTCTTCCTCCAAGATAGGTGATCCTTTACTCGAAAGCTTCGTATGCAAAGGTAAATATGTATTTGACGCCTTTGCATTCTCCATGCTAAACTGGCAAAGCACTTTCTCAATGTACTCCTTTTGAGTTAGTTTCAATTCAAAATGCTTTCGATCCCTTACAATTTTCATGCCCAATATCCTTCTTACTTCTCCAAGATCCTTCATTTCGAACTCCGATTTCAAACTCAGTTTTAGCTTGTTAATTTCATTCTTATCCTTCGAAGCAATGAGCATGTCATCCACATACAAGAGTAAATACACACAACAATCATTTTTCAATTTCTTGAAATAAACACAAGCATCCTTGATGCTTCTATCAAAACCATTTTCAAGCATAAAATGATCAAACCTCTTGTACCATTGTCTAGGTGATTGCTTTAAACCATATAGTGATTTCTTCAACTTGCAAACCAAATTTGACTTACCATCTACAACAAAACCTTCCGGTTGCTCCATGTAGATGTCTTCATCCAAGTCTCCATGCAAGAAGACGGTCTTCATATCAAGTTGCTCCAACTCCAAGTCGTGAATAGCAATAATTGCAAGTAATATTCGTATAGATGTATGGCGCACAACCGGTGCGAATATCTCATCATACTCCTTTCCCTTCCTTTGTGCAAACCCCTTAGCCACTAGCCTAGCTTTGTATCTTCCATCGTCCTTCACCTTGTATATCCATCTGCACCCAATAGCACAGTTTCCTTTAGGAAGTGGAACCAAATCCCAAGTTTGATTCTTCAACAATGATTGCGTCTCTTCCTCCATGGCACGAATCCATTTCGTGCTATCACTTGACTTCATGGAATCATCAAGGTCCATCGGCTAATCTTGGACTGCATGAAGAGCATAGTCCAAATTATCACAAAAGCTAAGATAGTTCCAATCACCATATCTTTCGGGTGGTCTTATAGTACGACGACCAACCCGAGTAGCAATACCATCACCTAAACTCCCTTCAGCTCCATCTTGAACCGAATCTTCTCTAGATTCATGTACATCACCAACACTACTAGAGGCACCATGTGGACTATGTGATGTAACATCAACCGCTACTCCCTCACAAGCATCTCCAACTACTCTACTCTCTCTATTTCTTGGAAAAAATGTGGAAATAATTTCCTTCTCCTTTGATTCATCATGAACCAAAACCGAAACATCCGATGAGCTCACATTCTCCTTGAACATCGCCGACTCATCAAAAGTAACATGACGAGAATTTGCTACCTTCTTCGTTTTCGGATTCCAAATCCGATATCCTTTTACACCGTCCGTATAGCCAAGCAAAACCCACTTGAAAGCTCTTGGTTCAAGCTTATCATTTCCCGGATCATGAACATAAACCGGACTGCCAAACACATGAAGATAACTCAAGTCAATGCTCTTTCCTTTCCACACTTCCTCCGGAATTTTATTGCCAATAGGTGAGCACGAAATTCGATTGATAATATGCACTACGTTTGACAAAGCTTCAGCCCAAAATCCCTTCGCCAAACCTGATGTCAATCTCAAGCAACGAGCTTTCTCAAGTACAATACGATTCATCCTCTCCGCAACACCATTTGATTGCGGATCTCCAGGTGTAGTAAAATGCCTCCGAATACCATGATGCTTGCAATACTCCATAAATTCTCTGGAAACATACTCTCCGCCATTGTCAGACCTTAGAACCTTCAAAGACTTTCCACTCTCGTTCTCAACAAGAGCCTTCCATGCTTTGAACTTTGCAAATGCCTCCGACTTGGCCTTTATTACATACACCCAAACTTTTCGAGAAAAGTCATCTATAAAGGAAATATAATAGTGAGCTCCACCTAAAGAAGCTACAGGTGCCGGTCTCCAAACATCCATGTGAACATACTCAAGAATCCTTCTCGAATCATGCTTTCCCCCACCGAATGAATCTTTAGTTTGCTTCCCCATGACGCATTCTTCGCAAAACTCTAACTTGTTGAAACTTTCTCCATCAATCATCTCTCTCTTCCGAAGAACATCTAAACTCCTCTCCGAGACATGACCCAACCTCAAATGCCACAGCCTAGTCGCATCCAAGCCACGAGAACTATCAACTCCTATACAAGTTTCACCTTCTACAATCACTTCATGAAGCAAATAAATGCCATGAGTCCTTGCACCCTTCATCACCACAAGCGCCCCCTTCGAAACCCGCAAGCAATCACTCTAAACAGTGATCTTACAACCTAAAGAATCCAGCTGCCCCAAAGAGATAAGAGACTTCCTATGTCCCGGAGCATAGCGCACATTAGATAGTACGAACCACTCCGTCAAACATTCGAATTTGCACGGAACCAATGCCTTTCGACTTGCAAATAGCACCATTTTCCATAACAATTGAATTTCCTTCTTTGTCAATGTAAGAAGAGAAACAATTTCTATTGGGCATCATAAGATAAGACGCCCCAGAATCGAGCACCTAATCGCTTCCCGAAACATCCGACGCTACCGTCGACAAAACATCTACTTCTCCTCACTAACTGCAATCTCCACCGCTACTGATGAAGATGCTATTTCCTTCTTTGCCTTCTCCTTATCTGGACACTCATTCTTCCAATGACCGGGCTTCCTACAAATATAGCACTTGCCCTTTCTTTCCTTTGACTTTCCTCTCCAACCGGGGTTTCTTGATTTAGAATGCTTCCGGTTCTCCTTCTTCACATACCTCTCTTTCTCCATAAATAAACCATGACCATTACTAGAACCACAACTTCCATCACCTAACTCCTTCATTTGATCCCGCAACTTCTCGCTAAGAAGACCCGTCTTGACATCATCAAGAGTCAATGTATACCGGCTATAGATCAAACTATTTGAGAAACCTGTATGGCGATCTGGCAACGAACACAACAATATCATTGCCTTTTGCTCTTCCTCAATCTTCAAATCTACCGCCTTCATCTTCATTAGCAAATCATCAAAAATATTTAAGTGCGCCTTTAGCGAAGTACCTTCCTTCATCGTATAGGTGAAGAACGTTCGCAACAAGATCAAACGATTTGTCAGTGACTTCTTCATATACAATTCCTCCAACTTGTCCCAAATACCCTTAGCGGTTGTCTCACCACTAATTTCAGAGATAAAATTCTCTCCCATAGCAAGTTGAAGTGTAGTTAATGCCCACTCTTCCATCTCCTCTCTATCAACATCTGAAATGTCCACTGGTAATAAATGTATGTCAAACACTACCCGATGCACCCGATTCCTCTTTAGAACCGCTTTCATCTTCCATTGCCATTTTTCAAAATCATTATCGCCATTCCACTTGTCTATTACCAATTGTGATCCTGAAGCTGCGTACGAGCCACGTACATAAGGAGCTACACCACTTGGATTACCCATTGAGGAGCTACTAGAGTTACTACTTGATTCAGGCATTTCTACAACCACCTACCAAAACCAATGCTTTGATACCAAATAGGTGCGAGATTCCAACACGAGACTACTCAAATCGAAACCCCACAAGCACAGCGGAAGACAGAATCGTGGTAAGAAGTGTAAAAACAACCAATCAACGACTCAATTTCAATCTCAATCGATCCAAAAGCAATTACAATCCCAAACAAGCAATATAGAAATCAAAGCAATAACGAAAAATAAATCACACAGGGATTTATAGTGGTTCCACTAACGTTGTGTTAGTGTACATCCACTTTAAGAGAGAGCTTTTATTAATATTAATGAGAAGAGTACAAGAGATTGAATACAATGATCAAAATTCTATTTAGAATTGATTTGTGGAGAAGAGAATTGAAGAAAAATTAGGTTTTGATAAACCCTAATTTGGCGGAGGCTAATCTCTTTCAGTTGATTGCACACACACAGATCTGAAACCCGAGGCTAGCTTATATTGGAGAATAGAAACCTTAGGCAATATTCCAAAATTGCCCCTGCAGATACCATAAATTTTCACCCAAGTTCGTACGTGAAAAACAGATGAAAACCATTTCAGATGTCTGACCAAAAGGTCAGACGTCTGGTTTAACTCACTGGAGCGAATTCGCTACAGATCAGACGTCTGACCCATTTGGTCAGACGTCTGATAGAATCTTTGGGAGCATTTCTGTCCAAATCAGACGTCTGACCCTTTTTGTCAGACGTCTGAAAGAAGTTTCTGCCCCAAACTCCCCCCCACTTCGCCTTTTCTCTTCTAACTTTCACATCCGAACTCCGATTTGTGAACTATTTTCTCCGTTACGAAGCTACTTCCGACCTCTAAAAATCCACATATAGTGTCATCAAAATTTAACACTTACATCCAAGTACCTTCTAGAATGGAGAAACCTTGAAACTTCAGTGTGTCAACTAATATTTCCTGATGCTCGTATATTCTTGAAGGTGAATCATCCATTATGTTATATTTTCTTGAACTTTACTCTATTTTGTAGTCAATGACATGAAGCTTGATTAACCATTTACCTTGAAATCATATGGTCAACTTCAGGGGTAGCAAATGTTTCAAATTTTGGTGATCAACTTCAGTTAGAGTCTTATTTGTATAAGATATTTTGATTAATACCTCAGATATTGATTCTGAAATAAGATATTTTGATTAATACCTCAGATATTGATTCTGATGACAATAACCAAATAAATATAGATATCAATAGTTTGCCAAGTTGTACAGTATGTAATGCAGAATATTACACAGGTACAAAATGATTAAATTTGAAGACTGATCAGTATAAAGACTAAAGTTCAAGAGTTATAGATAATAGAGACCCATGAGTCCAAAGATAGATATTTGAAGAGCTTAAGACTCTAGTGTATAGTTGTAAGTCATTAGAATAAATTGTTAAAGACTTTGGTATTAGATTTTGATCTTTATCACAAAATTCTGATATTTAATATTTTATCAAAATAAATTATTTAAAATTCAAAATATATTTTAAAAATATTTTATAAAAGTTTTTAAGTGCACAAAATATTTAAAAACCTTGTTTTTACAAAAATATATAGGTTTGAAAACAATTTAAAGAATTATCGATTTTCGAAATAAACGTAGATATGTCAACATACAGACCGTTGAAAAGGTGTCTTTTGGATTTTGAATAGCTATGATTTTTAACCTCATATTTTCACAAATAGACATGTCCCTTAATACACTATACAAAGGGGTTTGAGAAAATGAATTTTAGTAACTACTTTTTCCACTCACTTCTTACTCTAAACTCTCACCATATATTTTGCAAAATCCACTTTCTATGCTCTTCGAATTCATTCAAATTCGATCTCTAATTTGCGACATTCATTCCCTATAAATTATTTACTGTCTTGGAAGCATTCTCTCTACAGACTCAAAGATCATACCACTATCATAAAGGTTATAGGATATCTTGTATCCCAAGTACAGCTGTTTGTATTTGGACATCAATAACTCTACTCTTATTTATTTGGGTGTGCTTTTTTCCCATTCAAATCAAGTGGGTGTGCTTAATAGCCCGTCTAAATCTAGTGGGTGATCTTGTTGCCTGGTAAATTAAGAGAGTTTTCCTTGGACTCATAAGATAAGAGGGTTTATCTAGTAGCCTTGAAATCGAGACTCTATTCTAGTTTGCTTGCTACCCGGTTAAAGTAAGCGATTGAAAAGAAAATCGTACAACATTATATGGGACTGGATGTAGGATTGGTTAATCAAAACCAATATAAATTCATGGTGTCATCTCTTTGACTTTACTTTTTTTATTTCTTTTATATTTATCTACGATTGCATCTACGACTGCTTAATTAGTATAGAATTGTGTTGATAATATGTGATTTGATTTAAAACTTAAAACAACGTTAAAAAGATTCATAAAAATTATAAAACACTATTCACCATCCATTTAATGTTAAACCAGCCTTAAGATCCATTACACTCCAACCCATATTTAGATCAGAGCATTAAGTGTAATTTTATTTTTGAAAATATAAATGGATAGTAATATAGTTAACATACCTTTTAACACTTTTGTAGAAAAAAGTTATGAAATCTATATTTTACTATAAAATATATTAAAAACTAATTATTCTGAATGTCGCTTAAAGTTTTGGAAAGGTATACTGTGAAATTATAGGTACAAGTATGCTATATGGCTGATGGTGAACAAACACTTATTATTCATTCACCATAAATCAAGAAGGATAAATGGCTACTAAACAGTGGATGCTTGAGACACGTGGCAAGGAATTCAGAGATCTTAATGGATATAGTTTACAAAGATGGAGAATCAGTTAACTTCAGAGACAAGTCAAAGGGATATGTTATTGGCATCGCTAGCGCCAGCAACTCTAAAACTCCTATTGTTTCTAATGTTTTGTTAGTTAAAAATTTGAAACATAACATGCTTAATATTAGTCAATTATGTGATAAGGGTTTAAAACTAAGTTTGAAAAAGATATTGGCCATATCGAGGATAGTGAGTCTAAAATTATTTTTGAAGGTATTAGAAAATGTAATATTTACTTCTTAAGTATGAAATTGTCCAATAACACTCTTTGTCTTTTGGATGCATCTAGTAACCGTTAGATTTGGCACAAAAGATTCGGTCATTTAAATTTTAGACAATTATCTAAAGTTGCTAGATATGAACTTGTTGGGCGACTTCATAAAATGACTTTTAACGTTAATAACTTATGTGAAGCTTGTCGACTATGAAAATTTCATGAAAGTTCTTTTAAATCAAAAGACATGATTTTAACTTCTCAACCCTCAGAATTTCTTCACCCAGATCTTTTTAGACCATTGCAAGTTTGTTCAATAAATCATAATAGATATGTTTTTGTAATATTAGATGATTTTTCAAGATATACTTGGACAATATTCCTCAAACATAAAAGTGATGCATTTGAGATGTTTAAAATATTTACTAAGAGAAAAAGTTAATTAAAATTAAAACAATACAAAGTGATCATGGAGGAGAATTAAAAACAAAATTTTTGAAAACTTTTGTAATAAGAAAGAAATTATACATAACTTTCATTCCCTAGAACACCCCTACAAAATGGAGTAGTACAACGTAAAAATAGAACTATACAAGAATGTGCTAGGACTATGCTAAATGATAGCAATTTACCTAAAAAAATTTGAGCTGAAGAAGTTGCTACAGCATGTTATATTTTAAATAGAATTTTAGTAAGATCTTTGATAAAGAAAACTCCTTGTGAATTATTTTATAATAAATAGCCTAAAGTGTCTTAGTTTAGAGAGGTTTTGGCAGTAAATGTTTTATATTAATGTAATAAATAATTTAGATAAATTTGATGCTAAATCAAATAAATGAATTTTTATTGGCTATTCTAACAGAAGTAAAGCTTAAAGAGTTTTTAACACCAAAACTGACACCGTTTAAGAAATGTTATATGCTTCATTTGATAAAAAATTTAAAGGAAATACTACCGGTACCAATGAAGAATAAAATATTAAACCAAACGAAATAATGAAATTACTAATAACGAAACTACTAATACTAAAAATAATGATAACTCTGAATATTCAAAAAATAAAAGAACAAAATATTTGAAAGATCATCCTATAGAGAATATTCTAGGAAATATAGAGTTAGTAAAAAAAATCAATTAAATAAAATGAGTAATGTAGCATTTATCTCAACTAATGGACCTAAAAATTCAAAGAAAGCATCATTAGATGATTCAAGCATTTTTTCTGTGCAAGAAAAACTAAGTCAGTTTAATAGAAATGGTATTCGAGAATCAATCCTAGGACCTCAAAAAATAAATCGGTAATTGGAACTAAATGGGTTTTATAAAAATAAATTAAATGAACAAGGAGAAGCTGTAAGTAATAAAGCACGTTTAGTTGCATAAGGATATAGCCAAGAGGAAGGAATAGACTTTGACGAACCCTTTGCCCTCATAGCCAGATTAGAAGCCATAAGAATACTACTTGCTATTGCAATTCATAATAAATTTAAATTATTTCAAAAGGATATAAAAATTTCCTTTTAAATGATTTTATTAAAGAAGATATTTACATTAAACAATCCCCTCTTTCGAAGATGAAAAACTTTCAAATCATGTTTATAAATCAAAGGAAGCTTTATATGGTTTAAAAGAAGCTCCTAGAGCCTGGTATGAAAGACTTAAATCTTATTTAATACAATCTAACTTTGAAATAGGAAAAGTATATAGTACACTATTTATTAAAATAAATAATAGTGATATTCAACTTATACATATATATGTGGATGATATTATTTTTGGACAAAAATATGAACAGTTAAAAAAAGGAATTTTCTAATATGTTGACTAAGGAATTTGAAATGAGTCATAAAGAAGAATTAACCTTCTTTTAGTAAACCTGATATAATGCATAGTGTATGTCTCTGTGCAAGATATCAATCTCATACAAAGGATACTCATCTAAAAGCCGTAAAACATATTCTACGATATGTAATGACACTCTAGACCATGGGATCTTCTACCCAAAAGAATAGTACTCCTTTAACTTAATATCGTATAGTGATGCCGACTATGCTTGTATGCAAATCAGACCAAAAATTTACAAGTAGAACTTGTCACTTTTTTGAAAACTCTCTTGTTTCCTATTTAGCAAAATGAAAAATTCTGTATTTTATCCACAAGGAAAGAAAAATATATTTTAGCTGCATTCACATGTTCACAGATTCTCTATATGCAACAAAGTCTAAAAGATTTCGGTATTAATTTAAAACAATCATCAATATATTATGATAACGGTACTGCAATATGTTCATTTACAGAAATCTAGAAATAATAAATTTTATTTACAAAATGAAAATGAAAATTGAAAAACAAAACCTTTTGTTATGTCGACATGCCAAGGAAGCATATGTCAACATAACTGACAGTTTTTTCAAAATATTATTTCTCCCTCCTCAATTTAAAATTTGAAAATCATCTATTTAGCCGCTAAATTTCAATTTCAAACCCATTCTATCATCTTCTTCCTTTATAAAACTCTAATTTAAACTAACAAAAATAGATCCTTCAAATTCCAAGCACCCTAGAGAAAACAATATCCCTTTCCATGACTTCACTTTCTCTAAACTTGGTAAAATAGATGAGAATTTAAAGCATGTCCTCACCATGCTTACTGAAATAAAGGTGCTGTAAATTCGTTTCAAGAATGAACAAGACAAGCAAGGAAGGATGATTAGGAATTTGCAGAAACACTTATGGTATAATGAAGCAAATGCAATAATCATCTAAGAAGGAAATTATGAACATCTTACAATTCATAATCCTATGAATCAAGATGACGAAGAAGAGGAAGAAGAAGAGGATAATGATGATATCAAGGATGAAGATGGAATACATTGCATTGGAGAAGTCTTCTATGATATTCACAGCAATTTGGTAGAAAAAAGGAAAGTTTTGGCTTCACTATCAAAATTGATCCATTCACCAATCAATGATAATTAACCAAAACATAAATTTGTATCCTAGGCATGTGTATATGTTAGTTTTGTTTGTATGGTTTCGGTTTGTCATCATTTTAGGTTTAATTGCTTTTTTAGGGTTGTTTGACTATGATAACATCATTTGATTTATATTTAAGACTAAATGTAACGTCATCTATTCTAAGATCTAAAAATAAGCTCTACTGATGTTGTGTCATCAATGGTATTATTCTTCAGTGACAAAATAAGATCAATTAATAGTATATAACATCAGAAGCACAGGAATATGAAATTCTCAAAAACATATTTTATTAATAAACTTTCATATTCATTAAATAATCTCGTTCATTGTCCTCCTTCAAGGAAAATATGATAATTACATAATACATCAAGAGCAACATATAAAGATGCCTCCCTATGTTGATTAGAGTCTAAATATTAAGGATTATAATTCCTATCAATACATCCATTCAAACAAGAAAGACAACCCAACGAAAAGTAAAAGCTCTTAATAATAGCTAACTTGCCTCCTACATGTCTCTGGATACTTCATCAAACTTGAAAATTTGAAAATCTTACTTCCGACCTATTCAAGTGAGTACCCAAGAGTTTAAAGGGAAAACAAAAACTTCCGGCGAGACAAAAATTAACGACCTGGATTTTTTTGTCGTTTGATTTTGAACATTTAATTTATTTTAAATGTTGAATTTAAAATGTAATTGGATTTTTAATATGAAGTTTATCGATCGAATAAGTGGAATAAGATTCAAATTTCAAATATTGCGATTTATCGTAATACGGAAATAGTGCAAATAATTGATATTTGAGTTCAATATGAATCAAAATAATTTCTAATGTTGACATAAATTCTATTTGAATTAGAATTGGGTCAGTAAGTTATTAAAACTGGAATTTCAAGTGATTTCGTCAATTTTTGAAATCGCCGATTTAATCGACGCGTTAAAATAGCAATCGGGGGCACAATCTCGAAATTCAACGAAACCATTTCCATTGGATTCATAATAGTGTATTATTATTATCAGATTTCAAATTTCATAGCGTTTGGAGTTACCGTTTGGTCGTACGGGACAGAAACGCGTTGAAATTATTATTGAAAATTTAATATTATAATTGGGTTCGGAAAGCTACCATCCACAAATGATCGAATTGGGTATCGAAACTTGTTTTATTGCATTCGAAGTAGGGGTATAACATTAGGAACATCAAGCGGCACGCCTTAATAGGAGTTTGAGATTTTAAGTTAGTATAAATGAGATATTTTGAAAATTAAATAATATTATAACAAAATTTAAAGTCAAACCCTACACACCCTAAACCCGTACTCGAGCCACCCTACATCAGATCACGCCATTCTCACTGGTTTAAATCACGAACACTTATCTTTCTCCTTCTGGTGATAAAATTAGTTCGAACCATACTGCTGCTAAAAAGGAAAAATGAAAATCTCATGATCGAATCGCAACTAGTGGCGGTGCATGCGTAGATGAGGGATGGCGGCGTCAGAGGAGCGAGGGCTGGGTGTCATGGCTGTGGTCGGCGACGTCCAAATTTAAAGGAGGGGGGTCACAATGGTGGAAGGAGGCACTACGTTTCGAGGTTAAAAACCTTGGCATAAGGATGATCGTCAGTGGCCAGATCAGGGTCGTTAGGATATGGTGGTTAATCGGGGTCTGGCTCGCGTGGAGGCGCCGACGATGGAAGCAAATGTCGATGTAGGGTTCAAGTCTAGGAAAATGATGAATTAAGAGATGGATTAGGATAAAATAACACGGTAATTAATTATAATGACAGAAATTAAATTAATTATCTAAATTATATAATCATATACTTATAAATATTATAACTTCTTTGTATGAGGTCCAAAATGAATGAAACAAGTTGCATTGCGTACGTGGCATCGAGTACTACGCAAAGGAATTGGTTTGAAATTTTTTGAAGTCTGATGGAATTTTAAATTAAATCGAACGTTGCTCGATTTAATTTAAAATCTGGATGTTCGGCAAATTAAAAATCAAGGTGAGTAAATCTCACTCATTTGGATTGCTGGTTTTAATTTAAAATAGTTAAGCTTATTTATTGGTTGATTGGATGAATTTATAAATTATCATCAGTTGGAAGTTATATTATATATTTGTATATTGATATATATTAGTAGTTGGATATATTTCCCACCGATTGGAGCGGATGAGATAATATGCTTCTCGCATAATAGCGGATGACCCTATATTATCCCTATATCCCGCCTCAAAGCGAAATTGGTATTTTATGTTATATAACATCTGTGGAAAAAGGGAAACAAGTTGGAGGGATCCAACCGGATTCCTCAAATATATTGATTGTTTATTATATATAGCGATATATGATGTGATTGAATAATCTATTATGGATTATTGTGTGATTTGATTTATGGAATGCTATAATAGCACTGACCCCAAATTTGGTATTTAAAATACAGTAAATATTATTTTTGAATTTGAAGGGATTAAAAAGAAATTTTGGATATAAAAATATTTATATCGAATTTGGATTATTCTAAAGGGAATTGATTTGGATAAAACAATGATTTGATTTGGGTTGTACTTAACTATTCATAAAATGTTTTAAATAGTGATTTTATAATAATTTATATAAAGGGTTTTAACAATAGATTTTTAAATAATATTTCTAAAAATATGAAAAAGAAGTTGAAATCGATGTTAATAATAGATTTGAAAAGTAAATGGGATTTATTAAGGAATGGATTCGTAAAATGAGATTTTACAAATGAAATTAGTTTTATAAACAAGTGAAACTCAAGGAATTTATAAATTTATAAATGATGTTTATAAATAGGGAAAAATGATATCAGTTGATAAATCAGGAATATAAATTCACGGTGAGAATTTATATCGAGATATAGAAATAGTTTTTGGAGAAATAATGGATTCTATTTTTGAAATGTAAGAATGATTATGAAATTGAAATGTAGTCAATGTGATATGAATTGAGAGGGATTTATAAATTGAATTGGTAATATTGGATTTTTAAAATAGATTTTTGTCGAGAAATTAAATTTGTTTTAAAATGGGATTTTTATTAATTAAACTACACAGTTAAAGCTGTTTTAGTATTGAAATATTTCAAAAAGTGGATTATTCAAATATTTAATATTTATTGAAATGAATTCAAATTTTTATTATAAGATTTGTAAATCGATTAGTTTTATTTAAAAATGAATTGGAAATGAGTTATCAATATTTATTTAAAGTGCTTTCATATTTTAAATAATTGCATAAGCATGTTTTAAAAATAAAATATTATTCATTAAAAATACTTATTATATATAAAGAGTTTCGAAATGATTGCAATTTAATTATAAATTCTCTCAGTATTTGTAAACGGAGTTTATTTAATGGATATGATTTTTATAAGAGAAATCTTGTAATGGAATTCTGGAAACTTAACGAAACTTCTGGAATGTCGAAATACAAGAATTTTGAAAATTAATTAGAATTCATAAAAGAAGTTAGAAATGAGTAGTTGGAATTATAGACAAGTGTAATCGATTTTGGAAGTTTTAAAGGAAATTAATTATGAATTCCGAAAACTTATAGAATTCGTTAGAATTGAGTTAAGGGGTTTACAAATAAATTGCAAAGGATTTTGAGAAATAGAAAGTAAATGGAATCTTTCCTGGGTATTGGAAATAAAATGATTTTTAGGAAAATATACTTATAAATATTTCCTCAGTACTGGATTGGAAGGATTTGAAATATTTTAACTATGAGATTATTATTATAGAAATATTTCAAGGTGTTGAATTATAAATGAAATTAGAAAAAATAATTCTAAATATTGATATGACTTGAAAATATCCTGTCATGGATATAAGTATTTGAAATTATTTTCAATCGTCGAATATACTGAAAGAGATTTGAATATATATATATATAAAGATATTTTCAGTGAACGTTTTGAAATATTTATAAATTTGGGCCTAATGGCTGCTAATGTGTGAAATTTGATAACTAAATAACCGACTATCAAATCCAGCCAAATTCGTTAATCATTTCGAAGAGACTCGAATCAGATTTAATTATCGTAAAACCACTTCGATCCGATTTGTGCATTACAAATTATGATATTGTGAAGACAACGAAGATGGTGATTTTGGAGATTCGGCATGTTCAGACCTAGAACAACTTGTATAGATGAATTCTATCATTTTCATCGTGGTTTGGAAGGCAGTTTTAGCCTTCCAAGTACGAATGCTATTCAAAAGGTAAAAGATAACCTCAAGCTTCATCAACCAAGAATGACTAAAATAAGGGAGATACAGCAGGGCTAAGTGGATCGCACTCAAATAGGATATGTTATCACTTTTCTAGATACCCTCAGATATATTATAATTACGGATATGGTTATGCATGGAAAAGAGAGCGCTTGATAGGGTGGGAACACCCGGGGTGATAACATATGCGTTATTATCCAGTAAGTAGTAGGCCGGTCCTATGTTGGCAGGGATCGTTAGGTACGATCTCGGTACATTGTTCTAGAGATGTATTGTGATGTGCGGAACCCTGGTAGCCCAGTCATTGTATGGAATCCAATATCCACTACGAGCCTTTACGATTTTAGATGTTCCCAACTATGCTGAAATGTGAGATGCAAGTGTTTTAGCTCTTTTATAGTTTATCTTCTATAGACACTATTATAAATATCAGATGATTTTGATATAGAATGTTTTAGTTATCGTAAGGTAAAAACCAATCATATTTGTGTGTGGTATGGTCTTATGAGATACGTTTGTTTTCAAAAGATTTTGATAACAGTAATAAATTCAAATTGGGTGTGTTTTCTCACATTGGTTTCTAGACTGACTCATGTGTTATTTTATTATAACGCTCAGGTCAGACCGAGTATTGTAGATTCAGGTTAGGATGCTATGGAGCTCAGGAGACGAGCAGGAGGAGTTTGAGGCACGTTACACGTACTGGATTATATTCTGTTGTGGGTGTATGCTATATATTCAGCACTTATGAGGACATATAACTGTCCATATTGATTTATTGATTATTGTACTCTGATGATTGTATGAATAGTAATCGCTATAGTCCTTTTTGTATAAAGTTCAGTTACTATATATTATATATTGTTCCGCTGCGATTGTGAGATTCTATGTTATTGTTTCTGTTTTTTTCTATCTCTTCTTCTTCACTTCTAAAGATTCGTATTTCCGTTCAATTTGAGTTGGACACATGTGATTTATTGTTGACTTAAAAGGGTGTGGAGATACGGGCCTTTACATTTGGTATCAGAGCCAGGTTAAGCGAGAACCTTGGCTTTGGTGGGGATCACTCATTACAGATAGGGTTATAGTACCCTAGAATGAATCTGAGTGTATTATAGATATAAGCGTGTATTTGTTAGATTTATCTGTAGGGTTGGCTTGTAAATTCTGGTCGAATGGTGGGACGCCACAAAATCGTTAGGAGTTTCTAAATACTTAAACACGGCAAACCGACATAGTATTGTTTTGAAATAGGTAAATGAAATAATTTTACACAAATTATATTTTGATACTAAAGAAATAATTTTCTGAAATTATTATAGTATAATTGGTGCATTTGGTTGTTATTATTATAATCAAAACAAGATCATAAATTGGAATGGTTATGGATAACCAAATAAAATTTGTATAAATATGATTTATACAAATGAGCTAAACTAAATTTAGTCCTAAACAAGAATTTGGAAATTTAAAATTCCGGAAATTATGGAAATGTTTTCCAAAGCATTTTGAAATAAATAACGGTGGTATTATTTTGAAATAGTCTGGATAAAAAATGTTTTAATTGGGTTTTGAAGGTGATAAAAGCAAAAATAATTCCGATGATGATCGTGACATCATCGGTATTCATTTTCGAGTTTCTAAGTGACGGATTGCTACCAAAGGATTGATTTGTTATAAAAGTTATTTTAGGAAAACAAATTTGGTTTGAATTGGAAAGTATGATTTGATATACAAGGGAGTTATGTATGTGTAAATGGTTTCAAAATGATTTTTGAAATAAAATGGGTTTTGAATTGTGGAAATTGGTAATGAATCAATTATCTAATCAGTAGATTGAATTTTAAAATTTAACCTTGATATTGAGATTTAACTTAACATAAGTTAAAAAAGGAATTCGATGGAAATTGGATTTATTTTATAATGAATTAAAAGGAATAGATATGGACTTGAGTCATAAATGAAATTCGACTTAAGTGGCTAGTAACTGAATATGTTTTGAATGTGTTAATGAAAATGATATTTGGTGGTGAATCGAGATGAATAGATTGACTGAACTAATAATATAAAATGGGTTAAATATGAATTGAATACAAGCGAATTGAATGTCAATCAATTGAAATTAAAAAAGTGGTATATGAATCACTTGAAAGTGAATAAACGAAATAGGAATCGTTAAAATGTGAATGGACATAAGTAAGATTTATGAATTTGAAGTAAATAAGTTGTCTAACTTATAAATTGAACAGATGGAAAGCAAACCAAATTGAATAAAAGGTTAAAAATTTGTGTGAAGCAAACAAAATATAGAATTAAGTTATGAGGTGTAATTTAACTTAGTCAAATGAAATTGAATTTGATTTGGGATAAATCAATAAATTGAATTTGAATTAGAAATAGTGAACAATTAAGGTGAATATGAACTTAATATTTAAAGTTGTATATATAAATTTAAGAAATGGTATAAAATGTTTACAATAAAGACTTAAGAAATAATTTTAACGGAATGATTTCCAAAATGAACTTAACTCATGTAAAGGAATTTGAAGTGAATTCAGGATGTGTTAAATGGAATTGGATTTTCAACAGCTTAATGAAATGAATATAGACTTGAGTATGGAAATCTAAATTGAAGGTAATCTAGAATGTACTAATGGAAAGAAAGCTTAAAGTTTGAAATGGTAATCAAAATTTGAATTATAAAATGGATTTATACTCAAGCCAACTAAATGAAGTTATTTTTGAAATAAAAATCTAATTGTGAAGTGGAAAATGGAAGTAACTAATTAGATAAAATTAGTTAGTAAATTGAAATTGAATGTGGAACTTGAGTTATAAATGGAATTGAATTTAAGTCAAGATACATAGGTGCTTTTGGAAATGAAACTTAACTTAGTTAAGTAAATTGAAAGCAAACTAATCAGAGAATTAATTAGTGAATTGAATGTTGAAAATGGGAATTGAGTTATAAATGAATTCAATTTAAGTGTAAATTGAAAATGGTCAAGATTTTTTTTGATAAGAATGGAATTCAACTTAAGTAACTAATTTATGAGATGATTCATAAATAAATTGGCATAGATTGGTTTGTTGTTGAATATAAAATTGAGAAAATAAGATTTCATGAATAAATTGAATGTGGATTAATAAAACGTTGATAAACTGATTTGGAACAAATTTTAAATAGCTATAAGCTTAAGTGGTTATTGTATTAAATGAATATCACTGAATTTGCATGGAAAAATAAGTCATTTGACGTAAACGGAAGTAAACAAAATTTGAAAATTAATGGAAAGTTATATAAATTGATTTAGAAGCAATTTGGAGTGGATATGAATATGTTGAGTGCAAATATGATTGGAATGCTAATAAATTGTTGTGAATCATTTGGAATTGAATAAATGGCATATAATTTGAATTAGAAGTGAATAATTAAATGTTGGGACTTTGTAGTTACATGTACCTGCTAGATATACATATCATAACCTGTTTTGGTTATGAAGCTTGTGTTGACTTTGTTAAATTCAATGAAATATTAATAAATTCCATATTTTTGGTATTTATGGGTTTTATTTGAGTAAGTACAAGTACAAGAAGACCATTTGGATAAATTTTGGTTGCACAATTGCATGTAATTGAGCGAGCTTGCATAATAACGCTAAAATAAGGTGCGCTTACGATTTAGCTTGTGAAAATATAAAAATATTGTTACATATTGCATTTTTTGGCCATAAGAGCCGATGTATTTCTTTTTATCATATTTTTCATATTTCAAAAGGCTCTCCATATAAGAGAGACTCTGCCAAAAAATTTCGAAAATTTAGGGTGTTAGAAAAAATTTGCTAACCAAAATTTGATTTCGAATTGTAATTGAAATAAGGGATTTTGATTGAGAAATGAAAACTAATTGTTTTGAATGGAACTACAAGATTTCGGAAAATGAATATCGAGTTTTCACTAAGTGAGTTTTGAAAATTTAACGGGTATGTTGCATTTTTCCTACTTAGTAATTTTGATGACGAAATTCTTACAAGGGGGAGGAATGTAATGATTCGACTTTTTTGTCGTCTGATATTGAACATTTAATTTATTTTAAATGTAATTGGATTTTTAATATGAAATTTATCTATCGAATAAGTGGAATAAGATTTAAATTTCAAATATTGCGATTTATCGTAATACAGAAATAGTGCAAATAATTGAAATTTGAGTTGAATATGAATCAAAATGATTTCAAATGTTGATAAAAATTTATTTGAATTAGAATTGAGTTAGTAAGCTATTAAAACTGAAATTCTAAGTGATTTCGTCATTTTTTGAAATCGTTGATTTAATCGACGCGTTAAAATAGCAATCCGAGACACAATCTCGGAATTCAACGAAACCAGTTTCATTGGATCCGTAATAGTGTATTATTATTGGATTTCAAATTTCGTAGCGTTTAGAGTTACCGTTTGGTCGTATGAGATAGAAATGCATTGAAATTAGTATTGAAAATTTAATATTATAATTGAGTCCGAAAAGCTATCTTCCACATACGATCGAATTAGGTTTCGAAATTTGTTCCATTACATTCGAAATTGGGGTATAACATTAGAAAAGCCAGCAGCATGCCTCGATAGGAGTTCGGGAGTTTAAGTTAATATAAACGAGATATTTTGAAAATTAAATAATATTATAAATTTTTTAAAGTCAAACCCTATACACCCTAAATCCATAGTCGAGCCACCCTTCATCTATCGTGCCATTTCTCACTGCTTTAGAGAGCGTACACTTCTCTTTCTCCTTCTGGAGATAAATTAGTTTGAACCACACTACTATTAAAAGAAAAAAAGAAGAAAATCTCGCGATCGAGTCGCGACTAGTAAGGGCGCGTGCGTAGAGGAGGGGTGGCGACGTCAGAGGGTGGGGGCTAGGTGTCATAGCTGTGGTCAGCGGCATCTAGATTTAAAGAAGGGGGGTCGCGATGGTGGAAGGAGGCGCGATGTTTCGGGGTTAAAAATCTTGGCATAGGGTTGATCGTCGGTGGCCGGACCAGGGTCGTTAGGAGGAGCAGGAGACGGGAGTCATTCGATGGTGGTAGATCGGGGTCTGGCTCGCGTGGAGGCACCAGTGATGGAAGCAAATGTCAATGTCAGGTTCGAGCTGAAGCCTGGAGCGTGAGAAAACGATGAATTAGGGGATGGATTAGGATGAAATAACATAGTTATTTATTATGATGACATAAATTAAATTAATCAATTATATTATATAATCTTATTCTTATAAATATTACAACTTCTTCGTACGAGGTCCAAAATGAATGAAACAAGTTGCATTGCACTCGTGGCATCGAGTATTACGCATCGGAACTGGTTTGGAGATTTTTCAGAGTCAAATGGAATTTTAGATTAAATCGAACGTTGTTTGATTTATTTTAAAATCTGGATGTTCGGCAAGTTAAAAATCAAGGTGAGTAAATCTCACTCATTTGGATTGCTGGTTTTAATTTAAAATAGTTGCGATAATTTACTGGTTGATTGGATGAATTTATAAATTATTATCAGTTGGAAGTTATACTATATATATGTATATTGATATATATTAGTAGTCATATATATTTTCCACCAATTGAAGCGGATGAGATACTATGCTCCCCGCATAATAGCGGATGACCCTATATTATCCTAATATCCCGCCTCAAAGCGGAATTGGTATTTTATGTTATATAACATCTGTGGAAGCAAGGAAACAAGTTGGAGGGATCCAACTGGATTCCTCAAATATATTGATTGTTTTTCATATATAGCTATATATGATGTGATTGAATATTCTGTTATGGATTGTTATGTGATTTGATATAATGGAATGCTATTGTAGCACTGGCCCTAAATTTGGTGTTTTAAATACCATAAATATTATTTTTGAATTTGAAGGGATTAAAAAGAAATTTTGGATATAAAAATATTTATATTGAATTTGGATTATTTTAAAGGGAATTGATTTGGATAAAACAGTGATTTGATTTGGGTTGTACTTAACTATTCATAAAATGTTTTAAATAGTGATTTTAAAATAATTTATATAAAGGATTTTTAACAACAGATTTTTAAATAATATTTCTGAAAAGATGGAAAAGAAGTTGGAAGAGATGTTAAAAATAGATTTGAAAAGTAAATGGGATTTATTAAGGAATGGATTCGTAAAATAAGATTTCGTAAATGAGATTACTTTTATAAACAAGTGAAACCGAAGGAGTTTATTAATTTATAAACGATGTTTATGAATTAGGAAAAATGATATCAGTTGATAAATCGGGAATATAAATTCATAGTGTGAATTTATATCGAGATATGGAAATCATTTTAGGAAAAATAGTGGATTCTATTTTTGAAATGTGAGACTGATTATGAATTGAAATGTAGTTGATGTGATATGAATCGAGAGGGATTTATAAATTGAAATCGGTAATATTGGATTTTAAAAATAGATTTCTATCGAGAAACTAAAATTTGTTTTAAAATGGGATTTTTATTTATTAAACTATACAACTAAAGTTGTTTTAGTATTTAAATATTTCGAAAAGTGGATTATTCAAATATTTAATATTTATTGAAATGAATTCACATTTTTATAATAAGCTTTGTAAATCGATTAGTTTTATTTAAAAATGAATTGGAAATGAGTTATCGATATTTATTTAAATTGCTTTGATATTTTAAATAATTACTTAAACATGTTTTAAAATTAAATTATTATTCTTTAAAAATACTTATTATATATATAGTTTTGAAATGATTGTAATTTAATTATAAATTCTCTCGAGATTTGTAAATGGAGTTTACTTAAAGGATATGATTTTTATAAGAGAAATCTTGTAATTGAATTCTGAAAACTTAAGGAAACTTCTGGAACGACGAAATACGATAATTTTGAAAATGAATTAGAATTCAAAAAAGAAGATAGAAATGGGTAGTTGGAATTATAAAAAGTGTAATTGATTTTGGAAATTTTAAAGGAAATTGATTAATGAGTTCCGGAGACTTATAGAATTCGTTATAATTGAGTTAAAGAATTTACAAATAAATTGTAAAGGATTTTGAGAAATAGGAAATAAATGGAATCTTTCCTAAGTATTGGAAATAAACCGATTTTAGGAAAATATACTTATAAATATATTTCCTATGTATTGGACTGGAAGGATTTGAAATATTTTAACTAGGAGATTATTATTATAGAATTATTTCAAGGTGTTGAATTATAAATGAAATTAGAAGAAAAAATTCTAACTATTGATATGATTCGAAAATATCCTATTATGGATATAAGTATTTGAAATTGTTTTCAATCATTGAATATACTAGAAGAGATTTAAATGTATATATATCTTTGTATAGATATTTTGAAACGAATGTTTTGAAAGATTTATAAAATTGGGCCAAGTGACTGCCTATGTATGAAATTTGATAGTTAAATAACCGACTATCAAATATGGCCAAATTCGTTAATCGTTTCGAAGAGACCAGGATTAAACTTAATTATTCGAAAACATCTTCGATCCGATTTGTGCATTTCGAATTGTTATATCGTGAAGATAATGAAGACGGTGATTTTGGAGATCCGGTTTGTTCACACCCAGAACAACTTGTATGGATGAATGTTATCGTTTGCATCGTGGTTTGAAAGGTAGGGTTAGCATTCCAAGTACAAATGCCATTCAAAAGGTAAATTGTAGCCTTAAGCCCCATCAACCGGGAATGACTAAACATGGGGGATGCAGTACGGTCACACCCAAGTAGGATATGTTATCACTTTTTTAAATACCCTCAGATATATTATAATTATGGATATAGTTAGGATGCTACGGAGCTCAGGAGACAAGCTGGAGGAGTCTGGGGCGTATTACACGTACTTGATTATATTCCGCTGTGGGTGTATGCTGTATATTTAGCACTTGTGAGGACAAGTTATTATAACTGTCCATATTGAATTATTGATTGTTATACTCTGATGATTGTATGAATAGTAATCGCTACAGTCTCTTTTCTATAAAGATCAGTTATTATATATAATATATTGTTCTACTGCGATTGTGAGATTCTATGTTATTGTTTCTGTTTTCTTCTATCTCTTCTTCTTCACCCCTAAAGATTCGTATTTCCGTTCAATTTGAGTTGGACACATATGATTTATTTTCGACTCAAAGGGGTACGGAGAAATAGGCCTTTACACAAAAAGTTTGTCGTGAATAAAAATATACCAATTCGAGCCAAATTAGATATCTAGTGAGACCCTGCCGTTAAGCTGAACGAGTTTTCCACTCATTAGTATATTAACCAAATATGTCAATCATAAACCGTGCACCTGCAACCATAATGGTTAGAACATCATAACATAATCATATGCAGGCATGAAATATGGGTAAGTCTGACTAATCTGCATAGGGTTATACACTCCCTCACCCTACCAACTTCATAAAATAGACTATTTGTCTTAAATGTAATGGACCATCCATCTCAATTCATGTGGACTACCATCACACATAGTTTATCTACTAAGGTCATGTGGACTACCATCACACATGTCAAAGTTTTCCAAGGATTACTATGAACCCATCAAACCATAGAGACCATCCATTTCGTGTATATCATGTGGACTATCCATCACACATCTTATAGTTTTCCTAGAATTACTATGAGCCCATCGTGAATCATATAATAACAATAATATGACATTATTCATTCAAATGTATTCAATATACCTTCATTGGTGTCCTCTGTGAGATTGCCGAACTTCTAATACATATAGTTTATCAAACCTTTAAAACATTGGTATTCCCAATTAGGTTGCCGAACCTATAAAGTATATAGCCTATCTAGCCATTAAATAAAAATATTCAATTTGTAAACTTAAGGCATCCATGCCGCTAGAATAGGGTGTCAAAAACAAACATTTTGATTTTGTAATGCATAAGATATAATATCAAAAATATAGGGTTATCGACTTTCTAAAACACATAGGCTATCTTACCTTTAAAAACAAAGATTTCGATATGCAAAACATAAGCTTTCAAGTCCTAAAACATGGTTGTCAAATTTATATACATAAGACATCTCTACTGTAAAACATGGATGTTGAAAACATAAACATACGACATGAATGCAGTAAAAATATAGATGTCAAAAATAGAAGTGACAAGAGATGCCAGGTTTAAAACATTTAGGGATGTCGAACTTCTATATCCTAGAGGCTATTTGACCGTTAAAAATTTAAGTTGTCGTAACTTTAAACAACTTGAGGGTTCCATACCCTTAAAACAAAGAGGGTGTTTCTAGTTTAAACAATGTAGAATTCCGGAGCCCTAGGGTATCAGATCTAACAACCTTGAGATATCGAACTCCCACCATAATGGATGCCGCACTTTTGTGTAAACCAATACATTACACATCTACTAAGTAGATATCAAATGTATCACTCCATATAAATGCTCAATCTATAGCAGGATGCCACATATAACTTTTAGTTAGATATTCTAGGTATCGGCCTTATAGGTATCAAAAAACAAAAGGGTAGTGGTGCCAAATATCAATGGTGGCATTTCTATAAATAAGCATAAAACCGATTTATTTCTTTTTAAAGCTATTTTTTTCACCAAGTCTTGCCTCTTGTCAAAATATCATTCCTAACCATCTTTTCCTCTTCTTTTCAGAAATTTACTAGAAACATGTTTTTACATCCCCAAAACAAATTTTCAAACCCTTGTAATTCACATCATTAACGCATATTAGTTAATAGCCTTTTCTAACATAATCAATTCATAGAAAATCATAACCTTTTGGAAAAAATCCCCAAAAATTGCTAAAAATCTGAATTCGCATCTTCTTTCAAATATAAAGATTTTAGGGCCAAAATAATTATTCAATCACTTTTAATAATTAGTGCCCGAATATCTCTTCTTTTCCCTTAGGAAATACATAAAATTTACACATAAACTTGAAAAATTATGAAATTAAAAAATCATCTTCAAAATAATGTTTTGTACCTTATATCAAAATTTTAAGTCAACTGGAGACCATACATTAGGTTTGTACCCTTAACCTATCATAATAATTTCATACAATTCCCATAAGTCATCAATCGTCCAATCAAGGATATAACAACCCATAGTATGACATATACTCACAAAATAATTTGGAACTTATCTAGACCTAAAACAACATCGGAAAATGAGATGGATACTATTATGCACTTTAGATTGGATAAAGAGATTGAGATTTGTTAATGATTGATTTCCCTTGGCTTTTCCCTTGAATCTCTTAGAGTTTCCCCCTTCTTCTTCTTCCCTTGTTAATGGCTGACCTCTGATATTTAATTTTGACTCTGTGAAATGAAAATGAGAATGAATGAGGAAGGAAAGGTTTTTAGGAATGAAATAAGGAGCTATTCCCAATTTCCCCCTCCCATTAATTCTCTTCTATCCTATGTTTAAAACAATCTTATTAATTAGTTAAGGCTCGACTCAAATTAATTATAAAATCTTATTCTCCTTATCTCCACACATCACATTATTCTATTTAGTTTATCTAATTAAATCTCCCGAATAATGTTAAACAAAAATTAAGGTTGTTACAAGCACTCATTCTTAAAGTATTCCGTCCTTAAAGTTCGATAAAGATCACAATAAGCATAACACCATGCTAGTATATCCTACTAGCTAAATGCCTATATAACAGATATAGAACATACCATCAAAACAACTCAGGATAAGTAACCTTAATCATGTCCTCTGTCTTCTAAATATAGTCTTTCCTGTTGTTACTCCATTGGACTTTCACTAAATTGACTGTCTTGTTCCTTAACTTTTTTTCATCTCTTGCCACAATAAGAACAGGGTATCTAACAAAAGTCATATCCAATTCTACTACTACATCTTCCAACGCAGTCAAAGTAAAATTAGTCTCTTAATCATGAACACGCTTCTTAAGATGAGAAACATGAAAAAATTATGGACTCTTGCCAAACTATTTGGTAATTCTGTCCGGTAAGCGAGTTTCTCAATCCTCTCTATAATAGAAAACGGTCTAACATATCTAGATGCCAGTTCCTCTGACTTTCCGAACCATACCACACCCTTCATCAGTGATACATTAACAAAAACATGGTATCTAATCGAGAACTCTAAATTCTTACGCCTCTTATCTATGTAACTTTTTTCCTAGACTGAGCTTCCCTCGTCCTTTCTCGGATTAACTCAATCTTTTCTATGGCTTCTCTCACCATATCTGGACAAGGAAACAATCTGTCTTCGGTCTCCAACCAACATTTTGGTGATTTTCAGGACCTACCATACAAAGCTTCGAAAGGTGCTATTCCTATATTAGTCTAATAACTATTATTATAGGAAAACTCGACTAGGTGCTAATGGTCTTCCCATGATCCTCCAAGTCTAGTATGCAATCCCTCAACAAATCTTCAAGCACCTTATTGACTCTTTCCATCTTCCCATCTTCCCATCTATCTGTGGATGATAAGCAGTGCCCATCTTTAGCTTGGAACCTAAAACTTCATGCAAACTCTTCCAGAATTCAGTGGTAAACAAAGTATCTGAGTCACTAATTATACTACTAGGAATCCCATGCAGCCAAACAATATTCCTCATAAACAACTTAGCCAAAGTAGGTTTCGTCCTTGTCGACTTAATTGGAATGAAATGTACACTCTCAGTCAGTCTATGCACTATGATCTGAATACATTCATTTCCCCTATTCTACCTTGGAAACTCATCAGTAAAATCATTAGATATAGAATCCCACTTCCAAAGTGACATATATAAAGGTTGAAGTAACCCACTTAGTTTCTAATGCTTGACTTTCACTAATTGGAAATTCAAACATTGCTTAACCGAAAAGCCGATATCCCTCTTCGTACCTTCCCAAAATAAACTCTCTTTATATCCTATTACATCTTAGTTCAACCCACATGAATAGTAAACTTCGATCGAGGACACTCTCTAAGAAATTTCTTCCTTAAGTTATCAACATCTGGAACAAGAACCGTCCCTTCTTCCTCAACCATCCATTTTGGTCAAGACTAAAACCTTTAAAACATTAATCTCAATTCCTACTTCAAGCCTTCCGATCCATTCAACTAGTAATGGATTATCTCTCTGCTTATAAGCGATTCTTTTGACCATTACTAGTCAAACTTCCAACATGACTATATGACAGTTTCCTGACTAGAAGTTGTTGTCGATCTTAACTGCATACCATAAGTAGTCAATGCCTCCAAGTCTTTCCCTTCTGTTAACATAACTAAAACCATATTCTGATATTTTCTGCTTAGTGCATCTGCAAATTTATTTCCTTCCTTAGCGTATACTCAATTTTAAAATCATAAGCTACTAATTACTCTAGCCATCTCTGCTGTCTCATATTCATCTTCTTCTAAAAGAATAAATACTTCATAGACTTATGATCTATAAAGAAATCGAATCTTTCTCCCAAAAATAGTGTCTTCACACTTTCAAAGTATAGGTCACTGCTTCCAACTCTAAATCGTGAGTTAGATATCTCATTCCATGTGGTCTAAGATGCCGAGAAATATAGGCAATCACTTTACCTCTTTGTATTAACACAACTCTCAATCCTGTCCCACATGCATCAGTATAAACCACCAAATCTAGATTCCCATATGGCACAACTAACACAGGAACATTTGTCAAAAAATATTTTAGCTTTAGGAATGCTTCCACACATTTATCAATCTAAACATACTTTGCGTCCTTCGTTGCTTGTTTAGTAATGGGTGTCACTACGTGAGAAAAATCCTTGGTGAATCTTCAGTAATAGCCAGCTGGTTAAAAGCTTTATTATTAGCTGAATCTACGTGTGAGAAATGCGGATTACGGATCTTAAGGCTAGAATTAACACTAGAAGGGGGTGAATAGTGTTTTAAGGAATTACTAATTCTTTTTAGGTTTATATTAATTTGAACACAAATGTATGCAATATTCTAACACAGATATGATCACAGAATCAAACACAGATGCAGAAATAAAGTAAAAGCAATAAAGAAAAGAACACATCGAATTTTATACTGGTTCGGGGTTACCTTGCATCCAGTCTCGCACACAAGTACAGATTTCCTTTCAAAGTCAATTCTTACAATTACACCCACGATTTCGAGGCCACGAGGCACACCACTCCAGATTCACAATCCTTTGGGTAGAGATACTTGATTTTACGGGCAACAAGTTCACCCAATTGATTTCACAGGCTACAATCATACCTTTTCTCGCTTGATTGATTTTACAGGCCACAATCACACCTTTTCCCACTCAATTAATTACAAAGAAGCCTATAACTCTAAATAGCACTGAGATCTTGTTGAGATAGTGATAGAGAATTAAACCAGATATGAACTAGTTAGATTCAATGGTGATTTCGGCAGAGTAGTGGTAAAAATGTATATAAAGAAATGTGGAAGAAGAAGAGGAGTGAAATCAGAGAAAATATATATGTAAATTCATTTGAAATAGCACTTATTTATAGTAGAACAACGGCCATGTCCATTCGTGCAAGGATACGACGAGTAGACACTTCCTTTGAAATTCAAATTTTTGAAATAAACTGCCACCTTGTTGACAAGGGTATATTGAGGTTGTCGGCAGGCCTATGTAAATTTTGATAATTTGGTTTTCTTTGAAAATAACTTTCATCTTGTATTAAAACTATTTTTAAACTTAATAAATATACTTAACTATAGTTAAAATACATAAATAAGTATAGATAATAATATTTTGATATATATAAAATTTACAATAATTTTATATTTAAATCTAAGTATAAATATTAAAAGTTAAATATATTAAAAGATAGTTTAAAACCAAGGATAATTTGATTTTGAAGATAAAGTTTATTTTGAGGCTAAAAGTATTTTAAAACCAGGATAGATGTTTTTGATCTTTTAGAAGGAAGATTTTGAAATCATTTTGAAAACAAGATATAATTTTGTAAAAATATTTAAATAAAGGTTAGTGGATACAAAACAATGTTCCACTAGATTTTTCGTAGGTTCCATCATACTTAGGGTTCCATCCCTTTAATGGGCTCAAAGTGGATTCCATTCTACGAACAAAGTGGATTTTAAGATGCCAGTGCTTTTCTAGGAGTTTTAACAAAATTCCTAATTAAATTACTTATTATTGAAATCTTGAACTCTTGATAATCTTGATACTCATGAGTCTTCAATCTTCATATCTTCAGTCTTGAATCTCTATACTGTACAGTCTTCATTCTTTGGTACCTACATGGTTAAATCCTGCATATACATATATATCTAAACTATAATGTTAGTATTTATATTTTATAATCTTATTCTAAGGTTGTTGTCATCAAACCTTCTTCTCAGGGACTAACAATCTCCCCCTTTTTGATGATGACAACCTTTGTTTATAAAATATTACTTCTATCCTAATAACTCCCCCTAAAACTAATAACTCCCCCTTAATATATGCCTAACTATCCTATTTTATAATTCTCCCCCTTTGTCATCAACAAAAACTAACTCCAAGCTATATAACTCCCCCTAAAACTAATACTATATGACATGTGATTATAATGATAGTGTTATCATAAATAATCAACACTTAATTCTAAAACTAAAACTTAGTCCTTAATTACTAACTACCCTAACTGAGAATCCATATATGATAATACTTACAATAGTGATAATGTGAGAATTCAAATATAAGAACACATATTATTTATTAATTATATATTGTTATATTTACATTTGCATAGAAAACATAAGTAAGGTCATATCACGATAACAAGGAGAGAAAAGAACCTGATGTGTATTTAAACGTAGTATGTTTTGCACACCAATTATCAATCCACACCAAACCAAATCAAATCAAATCAATCCAAGCAATCAATTCAAATCAAACAAAGCAATCAAATAAAATCAAACATTACGAGGAACTTCCACCCATCCTTCTTCTCCAAATATCGGGTCTGCTTTAATGGCATCCCAATTTTCATTTTCATTGGTAAGAGAGACTGGAGGATGTGCTTCATTATCATCTTTGTGCAGGGAGGAAATCATCCATCATATCATATCGAAATGCTTTTCTTGCTCCTTGATCATCTGCATTTGACTCAACTCTAAGTGTCGCTGATTAAGAAGAATGAAAGAAAGAATATTTTTGAAAGAGTTAAGGGTTTCTTCAAGATTCTCGGTCAAACTATGAATTGGATTGGCCATATTTAAGTTTGTGAGAAGAAATATAGATAAAGTAGATAAGAAATGATTTTGAATGATGAATTCTGGAAGAAATATGTATTTATAGGTGTAGAAATTCGTTTCAAATGAATAGACACAAGGTAGTTATTCAAATTTCAAATTTCAAATGAAAAGTCATTTCTGACCAGTACTTGTCGACAGGGTCAGTTAATTTTGATGACTCATTTTGATTTTGTGAATAATTGTGTGTGTATATATATATATATAATTATATAATATGCTAACATTTATTCTAGAGATAGGATAAGCTAGATAACAGAAAGTAATTCAATGTCATTTCATAAAAGAACGATACAATGATTAAACATTAAGAACTACACGAACATTCAAATCAAAACAAACTAAAACCTATACAACATGACATGAAAAGGTAGAACTAGTTAGAGGATGAAGAAGATGAAGATAATCCAAGCTTCTTGCTGACTTTGGAGAAAACTTGTTCATCTTGGATGACATTTTATCCAATTTCTTACTAACGGATCGTTTAAGTGTCCATTGATTCTCAACAATGATCTTTTGATTTTTGAGTAAGGTTTTGTCGGTTGGATTAGAGGGATAGTTAATACTTTCCAAGGATGTTTCACTTTCTTCTTCTTCTATTTCCATTTCATCCCCTTCTTCTTCTTCTTCTTCTTCTTACTCTTCCATCTCCTCATGAGCCAAACGCTCTTCCTTTTCGGCAAGAGTTTCATATGGTTGAAAAACATATGGAATTTTCATAAGAGAAATGTTTGAGTGATTAAAAACTTTTCTTGAAACAAATTCTTCTCCTTTTAAATCTACTCCAAAATAATTAAAAATTCGAGTGAGATAGATTCCATGATACATAGTGTTTTCACCCATTTCAAGATTTTTGGGACGAAATTCATCCACAATAACTTGAGTCCAATTAATACCATAATTTCCAAAAATAGAAAAAAGTGCTTTGAAAACTTTTGAAGTTGGATTGTTAAAACTCCACAATCTTGGGGTCAAAGTATGTTGTAAAATAAGATTGACAATTCTAGCTTTTGATCGAAAGTTTCGATTTATGAATTCAAAATTATCTCCTTCAAAAATGTGATGAAATGTCTCACAATCATTTTCATCGATATTAAAACTAAAAAGATCCATTCCCATGCTCTTGCAATTGAGAATGGTACCCAAAAGATCACAATTTAAGATGATTCTAAAGCCTTTGACACTACTCCAAATTTCATCATCATTTCCATTATAAAATCCATGGTTGAGATTTGCAAAGAAATTTTAACAAGATTTGGATAACAAACAAAATCATTTTGTAAAGCATCAACAAGACTAAGAACTTGATTGTTTGTGAAAAGAAAATCAATTTCATAAGTAGAAAAATCTTGAAATAAAGCAAACTTCCCGGGATGGACTTTTCCATAGTTAGCATAGTTGACATATACTTCTGTAGCCTCCGGATCATTGAAAAGTTGCTCTTTTATTTTTTTGAAAATTCTCATTGTGGAGGGGTTGCTTAAAGTAGCCATTAGAGTAGAGAGTAGAGAGCTTGATATTTTGAAATAAGAGTTTGAATTTGAAAATGAAAGTGAAAATTTGCGATAAGAGATAATAAATAAATAGATTCTCAAAGGACATGTTCTCTGGTCAAAAGGTGACTTTTCAGAGTCTTGAGTGAAGTGAAAAGATGGAGGGAAATTCAACATTTGAATTCAAATTTTGAATTTCAAATTTATGTAACCTTGTCAACAATGTGGAGGGGCCCTTGTCGACATGTGTCTTTGAATTTTCATGATTTATTTCTCTTAAGTATTCTATTATATATATATATATATATATATATATATATTATTTTTAATGTCTATATATATCTGGAATATTACTAGAATTACAGTATATTCCATAAAATATTATGATACTATTAAAAAATAAAAATAAAAATAATAAAATAATAAAAATAAAAATTTAAAATTTAAAATTCAAATAACACACCAATTCAAAATCAACCAATCAAGCATCCAGTTCTAAGCATGCAATTCAACCAATGTATTGTAAACGTCTACCTTTTTCTGAGTTCGTTTCTCTGAATTCGTCGGAGTCATGAACTACCATGAAACACATATTTAAATTATCTGTCTTTTGATCATCATCGCTTGAGTACAAGTCTGAGTCATCTAGAGTAGCAGTAAATGCGCGTTTTAGTTTCTTTGCGGAATCATTGTTTATAGGAAGATTTTGCCTATCTGGATGTGAACAGTCTCTTTTGATATGGCCTGGTTCGTCATAGTTGAAATATTTGATATAGTTTGGCACTACATTCTAATTTCCAGAGTTCTTATAGATGTTTCTCTTGAGATTTTTTCTGTATTTTAGGAATTTCCAAAAGTTCTTGGTCATAAAGGCCATCACTTCATTATTATTGCTGTTTGAGTCTGATGCATCGATCAATGCATTGAATGCAATTGATTATTTTCCAGATGCTTTGATTTATCTTCTTTCAATCATTTGGGCTTCAAACGACATTAGATTTTCAATTAATTCTTCTATCTTTATGGTACCGATGTCATTTGCTTCTTAAATCGCAAGTATCTTTTGATCCCATTCTGGAGTAAGAGAATTTAAGATTTTTCTGACTTGATCTTCTTTCAAAATTTCCTTTCCCAAGGATATTAGAGAATGCACAATATTCTGAAATCTACTATACATATCTGAAATAGACTCATTAGAATTCATTTTAAATAATTGAAACTGATTTGTGAGCATGGAAATTTTGGTCTGTTTAACTTTGTTTGTTCCTTCGTGAGTAACTTGCAAAGTTTTCCAAATTTCATATGCAAACTTACAAACTGGCACTCTATCAAATTCATTCCTATCAAGTGAACAAAACAAAATATTCATAGTTTTAGAGTTGTTTTGTGCAACGGTCTTTTGCTCAGCAGTCCACTGTGCAAAATAGTTGTGGGTTCAAAATATTCAGTCTGTGTGATATTCCAAGTGTCTAGTCCTACAGATTGTGAATATATTTTCATCCTACATGGCCAAATGCATAGTTACTACCATTAAAAAGCGGTGGTCTGACAGTAGACTGACCTTCTACAAATGAACTTGTGACAGGGATATTAGAACCAATGTTGGTAGTATTAACAGTACCAGTGTTGATAGCCATTTTGAAAAAAAATTCAAAATTCAGATTACGAAACTTTGAAAACCTCGCTTTGATACCAAATGTGAGAAATTCGAACTACGGATCTTAAGGCTAGAATTAACACTAGAGGGAGGGGTGAATAGTGTTTTAAGGAACTGCTAATTCTTTTTGGGTTTATATTAATTTGAACACAAATGTATGCAATATTCAGACACAGAGATGATCATGGAATCAAACATAGATGTAGAAATAAAGTAAAAGCAATAACGGAAAGAACACAACGGATTTTATACTGGTTTGCAGTTACCCTACATCCAGTCCCGCACACAAGTACAGATTTCCTTTCAAAATCAATTCTTACAATTACACCCTCGATTTCAAGGCCACGAGGTACACCACTCCAGATTCACAATCCTCTGGGTAGAGATACTTGATTTTACGGGCAATAAGTTCACCCAATTGATTTCACAGGCTACAATCACACCTTTTCTCGCTTGATTGATTTTACAGGCTACAATCACACCTTTTCTCACTCAATTAATTACCAAGAAGCCTATAACTCTGAATAGCACTGAGATCTTGTTGAGATAGTGATAGAGAATTAAACCAGAGATGGTCTAGTTAGATTCAATGGTGATTTCGGCAGAGTAATGGTAAAAATGTATATAAAGAAATGTGGAAGAAGAAGTGGAGTGAAATCAGAGAAAATATATATGTAAATTCGTTTAAAACAGCCCCTATTTATACTAGAACAACAGCCATGTCCATTCATGAAAGGATATGACGAATAGACACTTCTTTTGAAATTTAAATTTTTGAAATAAACTGCCACCTTGTCCATAAGGGTATATTGAGGTTATCGACATGCCTATGTAATTTTTGATAATTTGTTTTTCTTTGAAAATAACTTTCATCTTATATTAAAACTATTTTTAAACTTTATATATATACACTTAACTATAGATAAAATACATAAATAAGTCTAGAGAATAATATTTTGGTATATATAAAATTTTGCTATAATTTTATCTTTAAATCTAAGTATAAATATTAAAAGTTAAATATATTAAAAGATAGTTTAAAACCAAGGACAATTTGATTTTGAAGATAAAGATTATTTTGAGGCTAAAAGTATTTTAAAACTAGGATATATCTTTTTGATCTTTTTAAAAGGAAGATTTTGAAATCATTTTGAAAACAAGATATAATTTTGTAAAAACATTTGAATAAAGGTTAGTGGATACAAAACAATGTTCCATTAGATTTTTCGTAGGTTCCATCCTACTTAGGCTTCCATCCCTTTAATGGGCTCGTAGTGGATTCCATTCCACGAATAAAATGGATTTTAAGATGCCAGTGCTTTTCTAGGAGTTTTAACAAAATTCCTAATTAAATTACTTGTTTTTGAAATCTTGAACTCTTGATAATCTTGATACTCATGAGTCTTCAATCTTGATATCTTCAGTCTTGAATCTCTATACTGTACAGTCTTCATTCTTTGGTACCTGCATGGTTAAATCCTGCATATACATATATATCTAAACTATAATGTTAGTATTTATATTTTATAATCTTATCCTAAGGTTGTTGTCATCAAAACCTTCTTCTCAGGGACTAACACTACGAACTACCCTTCATCTAAAACTACATGACCAATAAATTTCTCTCCTCCCTTCCAAAAATGACATTTTGAAATTTTTTTCTTTTAGTTGATGCTGCCTTAACATCTCAAGCACTATTCTAAGGTGAGTCTAATGGCCTCATTCTTTCTTAGAATATAGCAGAATGTCATATATAGACACTAAATGAACCTATCCAAATGCTCTTGGAAAATCCGGCTCATCAGATACACCAAGAAAGCAGGTGCATTAGTCAATTCAAATGGCATGACTAGCTACCCATAGGAATCATACCCAATTCGAGATGTCATCAAAGAAATACTATCCTTTTCCACTCCCAATAAATGGAACCTTGTTACCAAATCCAATTTGGAAAATAGTTGGCTCTACTCAACTGATTAAATAAATCATCTATTCTCGACAATGGATACTGATTCTTTACCGTCTTGCCATTTAGCTTACGATAATCAATACACATACTCAATAACCCATCTGGTTTCTTCATGAATACCGCAACCGCTCCCTAAGGCAACATGCTTGGTCTAATAAAACTCTTCCCTTCTAAGTCCACTAACTGCACATTTAATTCCTTCATCTCCATAGGTGTCATCCTGATAGGTGGCCTACTAATGGTTTAGCTCCAGGTAAAAGATCTATTCTAAACTCAATAGCTCTTATCGATGGTAATCCTATAACTAATTCAAAAGCATCTGCAAACTCTCTTGCAACAAAAACCTGACTCAACTTATCTCTCACCTCAAGTGTACCCAATAAAGCACATACATCTAAATTTGAATTCTCCACTAAGTATATAATTCAATCACTATTATTAGAGCATCTTAATGATTTATGCCTATCATAGCAACATATCATAACATCATATTTGCTTAACCAATCCATACCTAGAATAATCCCTAAGCCTACAAAATTAAACACATATAAATTGCAGGAAGAAGCATGACCTAACAACTCATTTCTAAATGGTCACATCTCATCCCAAAAGTTGCACATCCTTATATTAGATTCGCAACCCTTAAAGGAAGTAACGAGGTATGATGGTTCTAGACATAACTTGTTTGCTAAATAATGTGAGATAAAAGAATGTGATGCTCCAGTATCAAATAATACTTTAATAGGTATTCCATGAATCAAAAGCATACCTCCCATCACAAACTTTTCCTTCTCCTCTATAGTCGGCCTAAAAGTTGACGGCTCTAGAGAAAAACCTTCCCATTATCAGCCTCTACCATTTTGGAGATTTATTCTTGTAATGCCACGCTTGGTTGCAGTTAAAACACTTCTTGTTTTTCTTTCCCACAACCGTCTTCCCATCTCCAGATCAACACTCATTAGCATGGAATCAAAAGCATACCTTGTGTCTCCACAGGTTTGTCCTTTCCAATGGTTGAAAGCATTTCCTTGTTCCTTATTGCCATCTCTACTACCACCTCACATGGGTCTCTGAGATACAGCATGGTTGTTCTAGCAATCTTCGACTTCAACCCTTGAATGAACATCTCATTCCTTGTAATCCCAGTATCTATGGTAGCATATGGAAAATTCATCAAACTTGGTTACATGCTCTAAAACAGACATTTTCCTTGCTCCAATTCCATAAACTTCCTAAGAAAAGACAACTTGGCTATCTCAGACAAGAACCTCTCCTCAAATCTCCTTCTAAACTCAGCCCAAGTCAATTCCTCCTCGGGACTCCTATGGTCACACCGTTCCAATGGTACAAAGCATCTCCTTGCAATTTCCTAGAAGCCACCTGTTATTCTGCTCGTCATTCAAGCCCAAGTCAGCGAAGATTCTCTCAAACTGCAACAACCAATTCTCATCTTCAGTAACATTCTCCATTCCTCGAAAAGGCTTTCCTCCAAGGCTGGTATAATCCTGGCTCAACTTAGCATAGTTATTGCCAATCGGTACCTCAGGATTAGCTCCTCCCGCATTAGCAATATTTCCTCCTGCTAAACCAGCAGCAGTTCCAGCTTGCATCATATTTACAAAGAACAGATACATAATCCCCATATCTACAAGTGCGGTTCCAGGACCCATGTTTACATTTACTTGTCGACTCTGATTCCCTCTAGTATTAGGTTGAACGTTCCCATTTGTTGTGGTGCTTCCTCCACCTAGATTCACTCTTCCGTTTCCAGCTTCCATATCTTACTTTATTGTAATCTGTGTACGAGCCTTAATAAGATACAGAAGAACGGCCTAACGGAGAGGGGAGAATAAATACTTACATATAGCAAATACATTACATTACTATAGTGTTATCCCATACCCCAATCTTATTCTTTAATTCATTTGGATTATGCTTTCAAAATATTTTTAAGATTTATATAAACCTTGGCACTTATACCTAGTTGTAACATCACCCATTTTGAGGCCTAAAAATATGCGCCACTGATGCTGCAATCATCAATAGTATTATTCTCTGTTGACAAAATAGGATCAGTTAATAATGTATAAGATTAGAAGCACAGTAATATGAAATTTTAAAAAATGTATTTGATTACTAAAATTTCATATTAATTGCATAATCCAATTCATTACCCTCGTTCAGAGAAAATATAATAATCACATAATACTCCAAGAGCGACATATGATGATGCCCCCTCGGTTGATCAGAGTCTAAATGTTTACATTTATAATTTTTATCATTACAATCATTTAAACAAGAAAGATAACCCAATGGAAAGTAAAAGATCCTAACAATAGCTAAGATTCCTCCTACATGTCTCTGGAAGCTTATTTGTCAAATTTAAAAACCTAGAAACCCAACTCCTGACCTACTCAAGTGAGCACCTAAGAGTTTAAAGGAAAAACAAAAACTTCAAGCTAGATAAAAAGACCGTTGTGAATAATAATATACCAACTCGAACAAAATTAGATGTCTAGTGATACCACGCCACTGAGAAGAATGAGTTTTCTCCTCACTAGTATCTTAACCAAACATGTCAATCATAAACTGTGCACCTACAACCACAATGGTTAGAACATCATAACATAATCATATGCAAGCATGCAATATGTGTAAAGGTTGTGATTTTCGACTCACGAAAGTCGACATTAATACGTCCACTGTATCAACTGCCGAGCAACCGAATGCCGGAAAACCGAACCGTTAGGGTTAAAGAAGAGGTAGAAGATAGAAGAAGAAAGAAAGAAAAGCAACAGAACAATATCAGAATCTCACAATCGCAGCGGAACAACATATAATATATAAATGAATAATCTTTAAATCCAAAGAACTATATCAGTTATTACATTACATCACATTGCATTACATTATCAGAGTTTACAACAACAAACAACGGAAAATAAATACTATATACTAGTCGATACGCCAAGCCATCTAGCCTGCTCCTGATCTCCACAACAACTCCTGAATTCCAGAATGATATGATAACCTGACTCTAGACTGCCCGTGTTAAAATTGGTGGGCACCCAGAGTTTAGGAAGGAAACAATAAACTCCAGGTCAGTCATGGGACTGGTGTGAGAACTTAAACAGTTTATCTTTAAAAACAAATAGTAATATTTTATAATAGATTCGTAATGCTTTTGAAAATGTAACTACCATAAGGCCTCCTTCCACACACACAATGCAAACGCAGAATTTGGAGGAGATTTCTCCTTATGATAGTCAAAGATGCTTACTACGTAGAGAATTTCTTTGATATTATTATATAAGTGCAAAATGTGGAAAACCATTTCGAAAGTAGAATATTAATCTTAGCCAACATAGGTACCATTATAGTATGCCTACTATAGCTACCATATTAGATGGAGGGTTCTACAACTAAAACCGTACAAGGCTCGTATTGTTTCTTTTGATTTTCAACAAATGGTCAGGCCAAGAAACTTCCCATTGCCACATGGGTACGCCTATGGAAAGACGCCCCGAGAACCTAACCGGATCTCTGCCAACACAAGGCCGGGTTACCCCTAGCTGGGTAACAACTGACACGAATATGCCATCCCCCGGTCGTAACCGACCTAAATCCCGGGATTCACCAACAACCACAAAATAATAAGTTTGCAGCAGCAACATAGGTTAAGTATTAGGGCTCCATACCATAATACTACATCTATCCAGAAGGAAATGACATACACTAAGGAGGTGCTATCACCTAATAACCTTGCTGCATCTTTCCTGTTTTGACCATTTCGGCGTGTGAGGTCCGACGAAGTCTCGTCCACAAAGCTATTCTTTATACAAAAGCCACGCTTTGATTAACAAATGCTCAACAGCACTTGATATGCCACATTACCAATTTGGGAATATATCACTAGTAACCATCAACTACATAACCTCTGAGTTCGTACGTCTCAGAGAAGGGTGTTAAGCTAAGAGAATAAATTCTCCGCCACCAACAGAAATATATTTGATAGAAACCAGCTTTACATCTCAATATGTAATGTCAGACACACATCCATACAAGTCCATTCTGGGTTCGAACAGAACCGAAGGCACTTCCAAAGAAGCCCTTGCAATCCGGATATTCACTAATCACGACCGGACTTCCCATCACAAAGGGTGATAAAATCTCTATATCGTTAACCAAATTCAACATTTCTACACATTTTATTTAAATTTAAAGGATTATCCACTGTCCAATATCGTGGGTATATCTCCTTTAATAAGCTTTCATATTTACTTATCAAATTCAATCAATTTTGAATTTATAAATCTATGTTTATAAATTCACATTTATATATTATAAAACTTCAACATATAAAATCCCTTAATTACAAATTCTATTTAAATCTCATTTAAATGCCAAAATCCAATTTATAAGTTAATTACTTATAAATCTTTTATTTTACAAAATATATTCATTTTATAACTTCATAATTTATATATCTATAAATTTCAGTCATTTATGAAATCCATTCATACTTCATTCTAACACATAAAAACTCGTTTTATAATTCCAATATTTCAATTTATAAATATCACTTTTATAAATCTTTAATATAAAGCTTTTTATAATAATTCAAAAATCTTTGTTTAAACTATTTTATAAAATCATTAACTCCACATTTCAAAAATCACATTTTAACTATATTTTCACAAAAATCATAAATTTTATAACATTAAAATTATAACGTTTATTTATTTAAAATGAATCAATTCCAAAAGTTAATAAAACGTATACTTTCAAAAATCACTTTAAAAATCCTTTTAAATTTGAAAATCATCACTTAAACATTTTTAATTTTCCAAACTAGGCCCAATGTTGCAATAGCACTAAATATAACAATCACGGCATCCAAAACATCATATATCATATGATAACATAATATATCACAATATCTGTAAATAAATCAATACGGGTGAGGAATCCAGTTGGATCCCTCCAACCTGTTTCGCTGCATCCACAGATGTCAACACAATACCAATTCCATTCCAATACGAAATATCGCGGTATATGGGTTTATATAAAATATTTTCCGCTATTATGTGGCGCAATAGGGTCTCATCCGCTATATAATGCGGGAAAATCAACTCCAAGTACATATATAATACCAATTCCACTTCAAGATGGAATATCGCGGTATATGTTTTTAATAAATAACATCCGCTTAATATACGGCGCATATGGTCTATTTCAAAACAATAGATAATAATTTATCATTCAATCACACAATCAAGCAATTTTATATCTAACTGTTTAAAATTTAAATCGAAACAATTTCGATTGAGCGAGAAGTTCTCACCTTGCTTTCAATAACAGTCGTAGTGTTTTATTTCGAATGCACGTTTAATTTTACCCAAAATTTTCACTAGCCCCAATTAACTCCAATCTAGCTCCATCGCGTAGTGTTCGTCCATACGAACCTGACGCAATTTGTTTCGTCTAAAACGGACCTCGTATGAAAGAGTTACAGCATTTTAAAGTTTATACAAATTAATATAAATCAATTTCACAATTTATTTTTAAATTTTAAAACCTAATGCATCTGGACCGTGCATTTTATCCAAAAAAATATCGGCCATGACTTCTTTCTTCCTCCCTCACATTCTTTCCCAGGTTTATACGCACGCAAATAACCCACTCGGCCGCCTATTTCCACGAATT
This sequence comes from Allium cepa, assembly GCA_030765085.1. NCBI lineage: Eukaryota > Viridiplantae > Streptophyta > Magnoliopsida > Asparagales > Amaryllidaceae > Allium > Allium cepa. The sequence continues at coordinate 57,860,818 of CM060939.1, forward strand.
ATCGCGCACACTTCAGCCACTTCAACGATGATCAACAACCACCACTCCAAACCCCTTTGCAAGCACCGTCATCGGCCAAGAAATGGTGGAGCTTGGTCCTCCATTGCTCGAGAAAACCGAACCCAAAACCTAGGCGAGTGCGACCCATTTTCCCCCTCTACGTCGCTCCATATTCGATCTCCACCGTTGGATTTACTCGTCTCGACGAGATCTGCAACTTTGTAGTTGAAAACATCTGATGATAGTGAGTGGATTTGAAGAAATCAGAGGAGAATGATCGTGTATTTTTGGCCATTAATGAAGATAGTGGCGGCCGCTGTAACTAGGGTTTTTGCAAAATAGAAGTAGACAAGTCCTTTTATAGAAAATTGACGAACACTATTCATCCAAAAAAAATTCGAACTCCAAACGAAGCGTGCCGCCTGGCGTTTATAATGTTTTACCCTCATTCCGAATGCAATGGAATATATATCGGGAGCCAATTCGATCAAATTTGGAAGATAAGTTTTCGAATCGAATTATTTAAATTTAAAATTCACTCAAACCGATTTCCATGCGTTTTAGCTTGCCCTAGACAAACCGTAAGTCCGATTGACACGAAATTTGAAACCATAAAATAATATAACATTATGGATCCGATGAAACTAGTTTCGTCGAAATCCGAGACTGTTTGAAAAATGGCTATTTTAACTCGTCAATTAAATATTAAAATATTCAATTTTCACAAACTAACTTTTAATTCAATTTTAAAAGTTCGATAACATCATTCTAACTCCAATATGATTTAATACAACTTTACATATCAAATTAAATCACATTAAACCCAATTTCCAATTATTTCAGTAATTTCCAATATTAAATTATCGATTTAAATTATCCAATTAAATCCTCATAGTCAAATTTAATTCACTTAGCTTATAAAATTCATTCGTGAATATTTAAAATTAATTAAATATACGAATTTCAAATGACTAAAATTTTGGGTCGTTACAAACTTCCCCCTTAAAAGAATTTCGTCCTCAAAATTACCAAGTAAGAAAAAGTTACAGAATCCATTAATTTTTCAAAACAAATCATTAATACTAGATTTACCAAATCTCTAAGTGTTTAACTTTCCCAAAATCCAATAGTTAAACTTCCTATAAAAACTTTACTAAGTTTTCAAATCATACTTAGTTATCTTTTCAAAACCAACTATATCGTTTAACTTTTCACTCCAAATCAAAACTTAGTTTTGAAAATTTTCCAAAATTCTCAAAAATATTCCAACGCCTTAAATTTTCTGAAAAATTCGCCATAGTCTCCTTTGCGCGATTCGATCCGAAAGGAAAAAATGGCAATATATAGATAACAAATATATATCTCATCAAAGTAATGAGGCATCCCGCAGGGAAAAATGTGTAAAAGTACGATATGTAATCCGAGATATGTACCTTATATATTATTAGCGAGCATATCCGGCTAATATAGCGCGAAAGCGAGCTCCAAATACGAAGCAAACGCAACCCGCACCTACTAAACACTCAACAAACAAATGAGAACATGTATATATGCAAGTAATATCAATATACAACATATACCAACAACTATATATGCCAATGTAGCAAATGCAATCAAAAGCAATAAATTCAACCATCAACCAACTAACATTTAACTAACGTCCATAACCAAATCAATACACTTTCACTTCTCATTAATATTCAATGAATTGGTTTTGAATTTAAATCACATTTGATTCATTTACATTGGATGTTTTTACTAACATTCATTTATTCATATTCAATTAGTTTACATTCACTAATTCATATTCAAGTTGGTTCACTTCGAAATCAAATTCAATTCTATTTAAGATTCACTTAACTTCCAATTTGATTTCAATGATTTATAGCTTTCATTTTCATTTATTGAATTTCATATGAATTTTCTATACAATCTACTAACAACCAACGTATAACCAACTTGACCAAATTTATTTAATTCGCTTACATTCAATTTGGTTTAACACTTTTAATTGACTTTAATTCAATTATTCAATCCTCGATTTCATTAGCTTTTAAATGAATTAACAACTACATCCATTATTCTATATCAATTCTTTTACATTCAATTGATTTACATTCAATTCATTCATTAATTCCATTGCTAATTCAATTTACCATATAAAGTTGAATTTCATTACATAACTCAAGTTCATATTCATCACTTCACTTTATTAATTTACTTCGATACCAAAATCAACTTCATTCAACATCACTTAAGTTATATTCCATTTTAAACATCATTTGTTTCTTAAATTTCCACTTATAAATCTAATTCAGATTCCAATTCTCAAGTAAATTCTATTTACCTTTACCAAGTCAAATTTCGTCACTTTATAAGTTATACAACTTATATATTTAAACTTCCAAATCCATATTGAATAATCACCTATCTAGTTCAATTCAATTTATTTAACTTAATTCCAATCATTTCTCAAATATTTTGTAAGTAATCAAACTTGTTTTACATTCCATAAAATTTATAGAAATTCCATTACTGAATTCAGTTCCAAATATTTCCTGGAATTCTATACCAAATTGTAAACCACATTTACATCTTATATTCACAAATTCTATTTGTATATGGATTTATTTCTTAGCTTTTTGTTTTTTTGATTTCAATTTCTTATTCAACACCCAACGATAATTTAATATTATCATCTCCTAGCAACCAAGCAACCATATACTATAATAATTTACAGAAAATCATTTCCTTTATATACAAAAATAGCTTTGGGTAAAATTATTTCATTTACCCTATTTTAAAACAATACTATGTCAGTTTATCTTGTTTAAGAGTTTAGAAACCCCTATCGAAACAGTTGGCCAGACTGCACAGACCAGAATCTATAAACAATTAACCGATAAGTCAACACAATATAAAACAATTTTTATATTCACCAAAAAATACGCGGTCATAGTTATTATTACACTCAAACTCATTATAGAGTACTACTGACTCTATCTCTAATGAGTAATTCCCAACAGAGCCAAGGTTGTCACTTAACCATATGCTCAGATACCAAATGTAAAGGTTGCGATTTTCGACTCACGAAAGTCGACATTAATACGTCCACTGTATCAACTGCCGAGCAACCGAATGCCGGAAAACCGAACCGTTAGGTAAAGAAGAGGTAGAAGATAGAAGAAGAAAGAAAGAAAAGCAACAGAACAATATCAGAATCTCACAATCGCAGCGGAACAACATATAATATATAAATGAATAATCTTTAAATCCAAAGAACTATATCAGTTATTACATCACATCACATTACATTACATTATCAGAGTTTACAACAACAAACAACGAAAAAGGAATACTGTATACTAGTCGATCCGCCAAGCCATCCAGCCTGCTCCTGATCTCCACAGCAACTCCTGACTTCCAGAATGATCTGATAACTTGACTTTAGACTGCCCGTGTTAAAATTGGTGGGCACCCAGAGTTTAGGAAGGAAACAGTAAACTCCAGGTCAGTCATGGCACTGGTGTGAGAACTTAAACAGTTTATCTTTAAAAACAAATAAAGTAATATTTTAAAATAGATTCGCAATGCTTTTGAAAATGTAACTACCATAAGGTCTCCTGCCACACACACAATGCAAACGCAGAATTTGGAGGAGATTTCTCCTTATGATAGTCAAAGATGCTTACTACGCAGAGAATTTCTTTGATATTATTACTATAAGTGCAAAATGTGGAAAACCATTTCGAAAGTAGAATATTAATCTTAACCAGCATAGGTACCATTATAGTATGCCTACTATAGCTACCATATTAGATGGAAGGTTCTACAACTAAAACCTTACAAGGCTCGTATTGTTTCTTTAGATTTCCAACAAATGGTCAGGCCAAGGAACTTTCTATTGCCACATGGGTATGCCTCTAGAAAGATGCCCCGAGAACCTAATCGGATCTCTACCAAAACAAGGCCGGGTTACCCCTAGCTGGGTAACAACTAACACGAATATGCCATCCCCCGGTCGTAACCGACCTAAATCCAGAGATTCACCAACAACCATAAAATAATAAGTTTGCAGCAACAACATAGGTTAAGTATTAGAGCTCCATACCATAATACCACCTCTATCCAGAAGCAAATGACATACACTAAGGGGGCGTTATCCCCTAATAACCTTGCTGCATCTTTCCTGTTTTGACCATTTTCGGGGTGTGAGGTCCGACGAAGTCTCGTCCACAAAGCTATGCTTTATACAAAAGCCACGCTTTGATCAACAAATGCTCAACAACACTTCGTATGCCACATTACCAATTTGGGAATATATCACCAGTAACCATCAACTACATAACCTCTGAGCTCGTACGTCTCAGAGAAGGGTGTTAAGCTAAGAGAATAAATTCTCCGCCACCAACAGAAATATATTTGATAGAAACCAGATTTACTTCTCAAATTGTAATGTTAGACACACATCCATACAAGTCCATTCTGGGTTCGAACAGAACCGAAGGCACTTCCAAAGAAACCCTTGCAATCCGGATATTCACTAATCACGACCGGACTTCCCATCACAAAGGGTGATAAAATCTCTATATCGAAGATCAGCTGATGCAAAGACGTTCGACGGTAATCCTTCCATTTTCAAAAATATCCGGTCTTCAACACCGGTCTTCAAATGCTATCCATTTCGACATATCATTATTCGAAATGTGATTTATGACCCAAAGGTGCTCTCCCGGCTAAACCGAATAATGAGCGCTTATTTTAAAAATAAGTGTAGTATTCAAATTCAAGCAAATCACATCAAATACCCATTTAAAGGCAAATATTGATAGTCGGTTATTTAACTATCAAGGCCAACAAACAAATATCCAGCACCATAACAATCACTAGGCCCTTTTTATAAATCTTCCATAAATTAATATCTGGGCAGATATTCACTTCAATTTATCTCTAAAAAGATACATTCTCTAAACCATTTCAATTTCTACATTGGAAAACATTTCCAAATACTTATTTAACAATAAGTAATTCACAAATCCATTTATTTTCAATACTTAGGAAATATTCCATATACTAAAATCACAATTTAGTATATATTTTATTCTTTAAGAAAAACATTCTCTTAAACACATTTATTTGGGTCCGAACGAGTGCTGCGTAAAACATCGTTACGACAACCCAAAATCACTAGTAAAGGGATTCGAAATTAAGATAGATATATAAATCCCAATACTATACAAAAACATTTTCTTTGAAAATCATTTACTATAACAACAGTATTATAGTCCAGCATTTCCTTATTTCTCGAAAACGTCTATTTCGACAATGAATGTTGAAATATATGGTTTCGATAATTAACACATTTTAAAACAACTTCAAATCGTTTTAATTCTATTTAAAATATCACTTCCCCAAAACATTCGTTTAATGTATTATTCACTATCCAAAATCGTGAATATACTTCATTAACCAAATTCAACATTTCTACACATTTTATTTAAATTTAAAGGATTATCCACTGTCCAATATCGTGGGCATATCTCCTTTAATAAGCTTTCATATTTACTTATCAAATTCAATCAATTTTGAATGTATAAATCAAAGTTTATAAATTCACATTTATATATTATAAAACTTCAACATATAAAATCCCTTAATTACAAATTCTATTTATGTAACGACCCGGAATTTCCGAAGCCGAAAATTCCAGATAGTTATGAAAAAGAAGAAAGAGATAGAAGAAGAAGAAGAACAGAATCAACAACATCTCACATTCGCAGCGGATAAAATATAATAAATAATAAAAGTCTACAAAAGAATATTATATCTGTCGATTACATTTAATACATCAGAGTTTCACAAATATTAAACACTGGAATTATACAAATCAGCATGTCTCAGATTTACAATATTATAATATAGCGGAAATACTCTACACGTTCCTGTCATCCAGCTCGCCTCCTGAGCTCCAGAACGTCCTTACCTGAAAATCTGTAATACTCGGTCTGACCTGAGCATTACACCAAAGTAACACCCGGATCAGGCTGGAAACCAGCATGAGTAAACCCAACTAACATAGAATACCAAGCAACAACTCAAATAAACCCGGGTAACTTATATAAAATTAGCAAATTCACAATTGGCTATAGACTGCACTTATTCCGCACGTCAATTTCTAAGTACCAAACTTAGATAAAATAATCCAATACACTTAAATCGTTCCATTCTAGCCTATTGATTTCACAAATCAATTAATAAAAATTCGAAGTGGTTTCGGGTATTTCCCAATACCCGACCCCGGTCTCTTCGAAACTCATGTTATCCTAACCCAAGTTATACAATGAAATACACAACATTTTATATTAGAGATATCAACTCATTCAAAACATCCAATACCATTCAATCATCCACAACAAATTTGATCACTTTCAAATTAATTCAATTGATTGTAATTAAATTTCTAACCTCAGTCACTTAGATATCTTTACTTGTCGATTAATTAATTTCAAATCAAAATAATTCAATCACCCCTTCTGTATTCATCTGAATTAATCAACCTGGATTAATTATCCTTCAATTTCATTCAAGCAACTATCTTTAATTGACTTCACCATATTAATTATCCTTGACCAAAACGATAAGTAATCTTAATTACTTCATGATATAATTAACTATTTTAGTTACATTAATCCTTAAATTATTTATATATTAACTTCTCATAAGTCACTTATTTTTGATTTATCAATCTTAATTAATCAGTCTTTTATTACGTCACCGATTATATAAATTAATGATTTTTTCCATTTACATTTCAATTTACCCTAACCTAATTTAATTATAGTGATAAAAATTTCTCTGTAAAAAAAACAATTTTCTGTTTCCTATAAATATGTATTATATTTTTTATTTTTTTATTTTTACTGTAAATAAATAAAAAGATTTCTCTCTTTTCTTTTCAGAATACAAATTAAAATTAACAAGTAATAATCTACCTTACAGCCTCACAATCGCCTCAACTCGCCGTTCAGATAGTGGCTCAAAACCCTCAAGCTGTGTGCTTTGCCTTCGGCCACGCGACGCTTCATGTTCGGTCGAATCGCTCTGATGCCAGAATCGTCTCACGACAATTTCCCATGCCGACTTCATCTCGCGACTTCCCAAACGTGACGACATCGCTACCTGCTTCGACCCCCTTCTATCGATGCGACACTCCCTCACGCGGTCGTGCTCAAGCTCACGCCCCCTAGATCTGAATTCGAACCCTCCAATCAATCGCGACTGCGTCGCCATTTTTTTTCTTCGAGGGCTTCGGCCATTTCTGTTATTTTTTTTTAAGTTGAGAACGAGAGGGACGAGAGAGAGAGGGAGTGCGACGACCATTTTGTTTCTCCTTTTTTCTTCTGAGTTCGATTTCTTCTATTTGATTAGAGGAGACGGGGATTAATATCAAATCTGGGGAAGCTTCTTGAATAAGCGTTAATAAAAATATCTTTGATCATTTGACTTTTAATTTTATTATATTATAAAATTTCCAAAACGTCTCGATAATTGCCATTAAAAATTTTGAACTCCTCTTACGGAATGCCGCTAGGCGATTATAAGGTTTTACCCGCGTTCCGAACACGATGGAACGCATTTCGGAGGCTAATTGATCGTATGTGGAAGTTACCCTTTTAAATCGATTTAAAATATTAAATTATCGATTTTAAATTTCAACGCATTTCTCACCCGTACGAGCAAACGGTAAATCCAAATGCTACGAAAATTGAAATCCGATAATAACTAACTATTACGGATCCAATGGAACTGGTTTCGTCGAATTCCGAGACTGTGCCTCGGAGGCTAATTTTTAAATATCGATTTAAACGATATATTATCAAAATTGAACAAATTACCTTTAAATTAAATTTCAACCATTTTATTATCTTTAGTATCATCATTATAAATTTTATAAGCCTTCAAATTATTTTAAACAGGCCTAGAGATTTCAGATTCAACAATTTACCCAATTTCAATTATTAAATTCGATATTTAAATTATTAAGTAAATATTAATATCTGGAATTCAAGTTTAAAATTAACCTTTAAATATTTAAAATCAATTAATAATTCCAATTTAAATTGTTCAAAATTATGGGTCGTCACATTCCTCCCCCTTGAAAGAATTTCGTCCCCGAAATTACTAATTAGGAAGAATTGACCAATACCCGTTTACCTTCCTCCCAAAATCCACAATTCAACCTCCTACCATCTATCTTTTATTAAAGACCCACTATCATCTCATCCAACTTTCCAAAACCTTCTATAGTTTTCAAACACTACCCTTCCGTCAATCATTTAAATTTCAATTTAAAACCAATTTTGAATTATCAAAATTTTCTCAAAATTTTTCTAACTCTCTAAATTTTCGAAATTTTTTGCCGGCGTCTCCTTTGCACGGCTAGCTCGGTACAACTACAAAAGGCCTCCACGGGATCCCAAATTTCAAAAGAAAACAAAAGCCAAGTGGCTAGATCAAAAACCCAATCCAATTTCGTACAGAAACTTAAATACATACCTTTTTGTCGGGCAATTCAAATTTTATCTTTTGGATTCACAATCAATTTTCCTTTTTCCTTATAATACCTGCATATCCTGCTTAGCGATAATATCCAATCGTAACCTTTCAAATCATTTTATACATTTTCTTACATAGGTTTCATATCTATTTCAATTTAGTTTTTCCCATTTCCATATGATTTCAATTTGTCTTCAATTCTGAATATTGAATTTACCTTCCATTTATAACTGATTAATATTAGTTTCATCTATTAATTTACTTTAGTTTTCAATTTGAAATCGTTTTGTCGTTAACAAAATTTTTCCTAAAAATTTTCTAACTCCCAAAATTTTGGAAAAATTTGGCAGAATCTCCTTTCTACGAAGGAGCTTTTGCAATTTGACAAGAGATATAAATATATATACATCGACCCACACGGTCGGAAAAAGCAAAAACAGTTCATATATCCTATTTTTATTACGTAGGCGTACCTTTATTTAGCATTTTATGCAAGCAGCTTATTTATTTTAGCATTTAGTGCAATCCAGATCCAGCCAAACGGCCTTCAGGTACCTGTACTTACTCAATTTAAATATGTAAGTGCCACAGATAGAAAATCTATTAGCATTTCACTTATATTCAATAGCTAAACACAAGCATTTCAGAAGCAACGAACACCGAACGCTTACCATAAGCAATTTATATAACTTTAAAGATAATTCAGTTTCTTTCAACCAATTCATAAGCCATTTCTATTATAATTCACTTTCATTTCATTCGACAACGCTTCCATTATCTAATTTACTTGCAATTTACGTTTAATATTATTTATAACACACTTGAATTTTATTTGTAATTCAAACCATCACTATTTCGATCCAACTCCATTTGTTTATTTATTTATTTTATTTTCATAACATCTCTACCTATTTAATTCTTCATCAAACCCAAGTCGAATTCTATATACAATTCGAATTCATTTCGAAACTCCATTATTAACTCACAATCCATTTTATTTACCCGAGTTAAATTTTATTAACATACTCTATCAAATAATTATTTAACAAATTAGCTTACCTCCAACTTTTATATTAATATTCAATTTTATTACAACAAAATCACCTTATTAAAAAATTTTTTCCTGAATTCAAAATTTTTCATAATTCCAATTTGAATCTTCTTTCATATTTTCCAAAATTCCATCACTTTTAGTATAAAATTTTAGAAATGCTTTTAAATTCACATCATACTATTAAAATAGCCTTTTATGAAAATACTTCTTATAACTCGATGTCTCAACCGGTCCATCCTTGTTCTCACAGAAATCAGTCATACGTTGATCAGGCGTAGGACTAATAATCTATAAGTACTTGGTAAACCCGTTTTCAACACCCAGTGAAAATACTTGGAAAATAATTTTATTGAAAATATAGAAACTAGTTTTTGAAAATAGAGGAAATATCTTTGGTGAGAATGCTCTGGAAATCATCACCCCTATCCATGGTCGCAGTTACATCCAGGGTTATGTTGCCATTGCAGCAAAAGTCCATATAACTACAGGCTCTCCACGGCCTCTCGATTACACCATGGAACCCACGACAGATCATAGTTACATTTCTGGGTTACGTTGCCATCACAGCAAAAGTCCATGTAACTGCAGGCTCTCTGCGGCCTCTGATTTTCGCTGTCGAAATGAAACTTCTCCACTCCTACATAGGTCGTAGTCTACTGATATAAAATCAAACGCAGACTGTTGGCTCTCAGCGGCACACACGACTTTCGCTATGTTATACAGTACTCATAATCCCCAGGAACTAGTTTTGTCCGGACTCCTCACATGATCAACTTTAGAACCCCCCTTGGGGCTCAAGGCAGCACCACCCGGTGGCACTCCTGAGAAGTTCATTTCAAGGGAGCGCCTTTTTCCCAAGAGCCATCATCAAAACACTTTATACTATACACATATAGTATCTTTCAAATCATACACCTAGTATGATATCATACAAAGCTCCTTTACATAAAATCGATTATCCCAAAATCGATAGTTCTCAAACTAGGCTTTTCAAATTTTAATATTGATTTTACCCAAAAATCAAAAGTCTTTCCAAATCCAAAGGTTCCCAAAACCTTTTCCCAAATCCTCATAAGATCTTTTATATATATATAGAAATATATAAAATTTAAAAAACTTTGGATCTTTTCAAACTTGTATAAAATTCCTTTTATACTCCAAACACCTTCAAAAATTCTTTTTCTTCCAGCAATAAATTCAACAAGGAGAGATTTATCTTATATAACAAAGATATATAACTTTGTTTATTCAAAATCAAACATTCAAATTTAATTACTCCTTCCAATGTCAATTTCATTCAAATCTGTACGATGTACACTTATCATCCGTGCGCCATACCAATCTGATCGCTCACTCGATCACACAATTTCACTTCCGAACTAGTATCGTCCACCCGACTTCCTAGTGCGGACACAGATCTGGTTTCTTGATCAGAAACCTTCATTCTCCTTGCATAGCTATAACTATGATAGAGAATATCAGAGCCAATCAACAATCCATATCCAGGTTCGATGTTGAAAATCGAGTGAAAAATCCCAACTGGAATCGCTAAACTATCTCGAAATTCTGTGTTCGAATCTGGATCAAATCACTATGCGAATAGAATAATATACGTACATCCTACGTAATTATCTTCGTCGATTATTAGCCAAATCAATTTCATTACTATTCACATTTCCTTTAATTTCCATTCACTTATTTACAATCGCTTCAATTCCATTGAATTATCACTTCAATTCGTATCTCAGTTGGTATTTAATCCATAACAGTTTGAACTCCGACCAGTTTATATAAAAAAATAGCTTGGAAATTTTAAAAATAGATAAGTAGTTGAAAAATAATTATTAGTTTGCAAAATAGCTATAAAATAGTTAACTAATCGTAAAATAGTTGGAAAAATAGCTAAATAGTTTTAGAAATTTTAGATATTTGTAAAATAGTTGTAAAATAGTAATTAATTTGTAACATAGTTGAAAAATAGTAATTAGTTTAGAAAACAGTTGAAAAATGGTTAAATAGCTCCAAAAATAATTGTAAAACAAGTATAAAATAATTTGGCTTTAAGAAAGAAAGATTGTATATATATTTAATAGCTTAGAAAAATAAGTTTATGTCAAAACAATTTATATTGAAAATAGTCAAGAGTCAAACTGTTCACTCCCCCAACAATTCAATGTAAATTTACACTTCCGTTTAAATTGATCCAATTCCAATTCAAATAACTCCAAATTCCATTGGACTTAATTTATTCCCAATTCAACTTCAATTCTAATTAATTCAAACTCAATTCAATTGGTACTAATGGAATCTAAGTTTCAACTTTAACCCATCTCGAATTATATAAATTCAAGTTGAATTCTTAAAGGTTGGTTTAACTCTTTAAAAATTAACTTTTATTTAAAGTTTTTAATCAATTTAAATTTCTGAGTCCAATTCTCAAAATTCCATTTTAAATTATCTTTACTTATGTATTTCAAGGTTCAAATAAGGGTTCAATACAATTTTATTTTAAAATCTTAATTTATTATTAAATTTTATCTTCCAGTTTGAAGCTAGTTCGTAAACAATTTTAATTTATAAACTCAATTATTCAAATTTTCAGTTTAAAGTGATTCCATATCCTTAATTTCAAATTAAATTTAGATTTCCCTTTTGTCCCAATAATGGATATATTACCACGCTTCATTTCTCATTCATTTAAACAAATCCAATTCGCAATTTAAGGATTTTAATAACAATAGGATGATATTATCCAATTTATTTTAAAACGCCCATCCATTTCCACTTTCCAGATCTCAAACTTAGTTTGAGATCACACAAACTACCAATTCAAATTAACCATTTAACTTTCCAAGTTAAATTCCAATTTCATCTTGAAATTTCCAATTCAGGTTGTTCATTCAAACGTATTTAACTTCTCCCAAGTTAAATTCGATTTACTTAATCCAATCAACCTCATTCAATCCTTAAACTTCACAATAATAATCTTCCCACTTAAAAACTTATCACTTTGGGTATCACATCCCATTCTAAATTTCAAACTCAACATTTAGGGTTTATTCAAACTATTTGTGATTTATATATATTCCTTATTCATACATATTATTTCTTTTACACACAAGGCCATCCTTAAAATTTAGACCACTTTTGGTTTTTAATCCAAATCAAATTTTCAAACAACCCATTATTTGCAACAACTCCCGGTTATTTCAATAATACTTATTTATTATTTCTCGTTACTTTAATTTAAAAGTTATACCCATCTTATAAATTTACTTCATTTGGCTTACTTAATAACACATATATCATTATCACACACAATAACTATTTACGATAATACCCAAGGTAATCATATCTAGATACCCATTTCCTTCTTATATTATTCTTATTTCTACAAATTCAAGATTAAATTTCAGTTTGAATCCCATTTCAAACTTACCTTTATTTAAAGCTTTTAAACAATTTAATTTCTGAATTCTAATTTTAGAATTTCATTTTCAATTAATTAAATCTTGATTTGGTTGTATTTCCGTTTTTACTTAATTTAGTTCCAATTCAAGATTTCAATTTGGTTGTATTATATTACTTCTTAATTTTAATTTCAATAATTTAACAATCAATCACCTTATAATTTATTAGAAGGGAATATTGCTTTATATATATCAAAATATATTTTATATAAAATCATTTAAAATCTTTATATAAGAAAATAACAAGTATGCTCTCATATATATATATATATATATATATATATATATATATATATATAGACACACACACACTCAACTCATCTAGAGTACTACGGACTCGACTTAATGAGTAATCCCCACCAGAGCCAAGGTTCTCGCTTAACCTTTCAGCTCTGATACCAAATGTAACGACCCGGAATTTCCGAAGCCTAAAATTCCAGATAGTTATGAAAAAGAAGAAAGAGATAGAAGAAGAAGAAGAACAGAATCAACAACATCTCACATTCGTAGCGGATAAAATATAATAAATAATAAATAATAACAGTCTACAAAAGAATATTGTATCTGTCGATTACATTTTAATACATCAGAGTTTCAAAAATATTCAACACTGGGCTTATACAAATCAGCATGTGTCAGATTTACAATATTATAATATAGCGGAAATACTCTACACGTTCCTGTCATCCAGCTCATCTCCTGAGCTCCAGAACGTCCTTACCCAAAAATCTGTAATACTCGGTCTGACCCAAGCATTACACCAAAGTAACACCCGGGTCAGGCTGGAAACCAGCGTGAGTAAACCCAACTAACATAGAATACCAAGCAACAACTCATATAAACCCCGGGTAACTTATGTCAAATTAACAAATTCACAATTGGCTATAGGCTACACTTATTCCGCACGTCAATTTCTAAGTACCAAACTTAGGTAAAATAATCCAGTACACTTAATCATTCCATTCTAGCCTATTAATTTCACAAATCAATTTATAAAAATTCGAAGTGGTTTCGGGTATTTCCCAATACCCAACCCCGGTCTCTTCGAAACTCATGTTATCCTAACCCAAGTTATACAATGAAATACACAACATTTCATATTAGAGATATCAACTCATTCAAAACATCCAATACCATTCAATCATCCACAACAAATTTGATCACTTCCAAATTAATTCAATTGATTCTAATTAAATTTCTAACCTCAATCACTTAGATATCTTTACTTGTCAATTAATTAATTTCAAATCAAAATAATTCAATCATCCCTTCAATATTCATCTGAATTAATCAACCTGGATTAATTATCCTTCAATTTCATTCAAGCAACTATCTTTAATTAACTTCATCATATTAATTATCCTTGACCAAAACGATAAGTAATCTTAATTACTTCATGATCTAATTAACTGTTTTAGTTACATTAATCCTTAAATTATTTATATATTAACTTCTCATAAGTCATTTATTTTTGATTTATCAATCTTAATTAATCAGTCTTTTATTACGTCATCGATTATATAAATTAATGATTTTTTCCATTTACATTTCAATTTACCCTAATCTAATTTAATTATAGTGATTAAACCACAAAATTAATCATTCTTGATTTATCTCAACCTGTAATTAACTATCCATTTATTTATTTCATTAAATAAATCGATTTCTCCTTAATTAACCATCTTAATTAATCCATCGATTAATTACACCAGTAATTATATTTTATTAATTTCATCAAGTAATGATTTATCAACCCATCAAATGATTTTTCTGAATTACTTACACTTAATTAATTAACTTAAAACTTAATTTATTAATTAATTCAAACCCTTAATTATTTACTTAATTTATCCAAATCATAAATTAATTGAATTAATTAAATATTCCTTTTAACTTCCTTGCTAATTTAATGAATCACAAATCCTTAAACTCTTATTAAATTTAAAATAAACATGTTCTTATTTATGATTTAAGTTTAAAACAACTTTAACCCCAATATTTCGAGTCAAACCACAATTAACTTGAACATCAACCAAATCCAAGTCACGTCATCATCAATGTACATCCAATCAACTCAATCATTCAACCAATTATTTAAATTTAACTATTCAAATTTAAATAAAAGAAAGCCCAACAGAGTGAGATTTACTCACCTTTGATTCCTAAATTTGCAATCCACTTCATTCTCGACTTGGTTTATCCACGTTTTGACCTTGTATAAATATTTATACAGGTTATTAATATTCGAAACAAATTGAACAATCAATTTCCATTAAATTTGATTAACTTATAATTTAGTTCTAACTAATAAATTTTCTTTATATTCTTGAAAATACGTATTCTTTTTATTTCTAATCTTTATATATGGATAAACTAAAGTAGAGATGTTTATATTTAATTGCTACGTATTTTATCTTCAGATCTATACGTATGTATAAAAATTTCTCTGTAAAAAAGACAATTTCTGTTTCCTATAAATATGTATTATATTATATATTTTTTTCTTTTTACTGTAAATAAATAAAAAGATTTCTCTCTTTTCTTTTCAGAATACAAATTAAAATTAACAAGTAATAATCTACCTTACTGCCTCGCAATCGGCCTCAACTCGCCCTTCAGATAGTGGCTCAAAACCCTCGAGCAGCTTGCTTTGCCTTCGGCCACGCGATGCTTCATGTTCGGTCGAATCGCTCTGATGCCAGAATCGTCTCACGACAATTTCCCATGCCGACTTCATCTCGCGACTTCTCAAATGCGACGACGTCGCTACCTGCTTCGACCCCCTTCTATCGATGCGACACTCACTCACGCGGTCATGCTCAAGCTCGCGCCCCCTAGATCTGAATTCGAACCCTCCAATCAATCGCGACTACGTCGCCATTTTTTTTCGAAGGCTTCGGCCATCTCTGTTATTATATTTTTTTTAAAGTTGAGGACGAGAGGGACGAGAGAGAGAGAGAGAGAGAGGGAGCACGACGGCCATTTTGTTTCTTCCTTTTTTTTTCTGAGTTCGATTTCTGCTATTCGATTAGAGGAGACGGGGATAAATATCAAATCTGGGGAAGCTTCTTGAATAAGCGTTAATAAAAATATCTTTGCTCATTTGACTTTAAATTTTATTATATTATAAAACTTTCAAAACGTCTCGATAATTGCCATTGAAAATTTCGAACTCCTCTTAAGGAATGCCGCTAGGCGATTATAAGGTTTTACCCACGTTCCAAACACGATGGAACGCATTTCGGAGGCTAATTTGATCGTATGTGGAAGTTACTCTTTTAAATCGATTTAAAATATTAAATTATTGATTTTAAATTTCAACGCGTTTCTCACCCGTACGAGCAAACGGTAAATCCAAACGCTATGAAAATTGAAATCCGATAATAACTAATAATTACGGATCCAATGGAACTGGTTTCGTCGAATTCCGAGACTGTTCCTCAGAGGTTAATTTTTACATATAGATTTAAACGATATATTATCAAAATTGAACAAATTACCTTTAAATTAAATTTCAACCATTCTATTATCTTCAGTATCATCATTATAAATTTTATAAGCCTTCAAATTATTTTAAACAGGCCTAGAGATTTCAGATTCAACAATTTAACCAATTTCAATTATTAAATTCAATATTTATATTATCAAGTAAATATTAATATTTGGAATTCAAGTTTAAAATTAACTTTTAAATATTTAAAATCAATTAATAATTCCAATTTAAATTGTTCAAAATTCTGGGTCGTCACATTTTCACTTCACTCCAGCATATAGATTTTACATACCAAATGTAACGGCCCGAAATTTTCGAACTCGAAAATTCCAGATAGTTATGAAAAAGAAGAAAGAGATAGAAGAAGAAGATCAAAAGCACCAACATCCCACATTCACAGCGGATAAAAAATATAATGAATAATAACGATTTACAAAGCAATATATCTGTCGATTACATTTTTATACATTAGAGTTATACATTTATACAGACACTGGAATATACACAATTACTACATCATAGATATACAATAATATAATATAGCGGAAGCACTCCATACGTTCTTGCCATCCAGCTCTCCTCCTAAGCTCCAGAACGTCCTAACCTGAAAATCTATAATACTCGGTCTGACCCGAGCATTACACCAAAGTAACACCTGGGTCAGGCTAGAAACCAGCGTGAGTAAAACCCAACTAACATAGAATACCAAGCAACAACTTATATAAAACCCAGGTAACTCATATTAATTTACAAAGTCATAGTTTCTTTATAAACATCACTTATTCCATACATCCATTTTCTACGTACAAAAATTTAGATTTAAATAATCCAATTCATTTAAATTACTCCATTCCGGCTATAGATTTCACATATCAATCTATAAAAATTAGAAGTGGTTTCGGATATTTCCTAATACCCGACCCCGGTCTCTTCGAGTCTCATATCATCCTAACCCAAGTTATCCAAATGAAATACACAACATTTCATATTGGAGATATCAACTCATTCAAAGAATTCAATACCATTCAATCATCCATAAGCAAATTTGGTCACTTCCAAATTAATTCAATTGATTCTAATTGGATTTCTATCCTCAATCACTTAGATTCATCCATTTTCAAATAATTAATTCCAAATCAATTAATTTGTCAACCCTTCATTATTCATCTTAATTAATCACCCTGGATTAATTGTCCATAAATTTCATTCAATAAATTATCATTATTTGACTTCACAATATTTATTATTCCTAACCAAAATGAATACGAAATCCTAATTACTTCATAAATTAATTAACTATATTAATTACATTAATCCTAAATTAGTTATATTAATTAATTTCTCATAAGTCACTTATTTTGATTTATTAATCTTAATTAAACAATCTTTTATTACGTCATTGATTATATAAATTAATGATTTTCCATTTACAATTTCAATTTACGCTAATCAAATTTAATACATTAAATAATTAATCATTTATTAAGCCACACGTATTAATCACTTTTGATTTACCTCAACCGGTAATTATCTACCTTGTTTACTTCATTAAATAAATTAATTACTTCTTAATTGATTATCTTAATTAATCTCTTGATTAATTTCACAAGTAATTATATTTTATTAATTTCGTTAAGTAATTACTTATTAAACCATCCATCGATTATTCCAAATTCTTTTAAACTTAATTGATTAACCCAAATCATAAATTAATTTAAATAATTGTCCATTTAAATTATCCTACCTATTTAATGAATCACCAATCATTAAACCCTTATTAACTTTAAAATGAACCATTATCTTATTTATGATTCAAGTTTTAACCATTTAAAACCCAAATGCTTCGAGTTCAAACAACAATCAATTCGAGAACCAACCAAAACCAAGGTCACGGGATCATCAGCACACATTCAATCAACTCAATCAATCAACCAATCATTTAAATTTAACCATTTAAATTTAAATAAAAATCCTACAGAGTGAGATTTACTCACCTTTGCTTTGTATGCAGTCCAATCCAAATCAGCTTGTTCCTCATTATTTTGACCTTGTATAAACATTATACAATTTATTAATATTTGAACTAATTTCATAATCAATTTCATGTAATAATTCTGGTTGACTATTAAATTTCCTTTTCGAAATTACTAATAAAGTAAATTATAGATTTCAAAAAAAATCTACTTATATAAATTCCTTAAACCTTTAAAACTCCCTATATATTAAGTTAATACATAATTTTTTTATATATATCTAACTGGAAATTTTAACACTTATTCATAAATATATGTGGGTATTTATTCTCCTGGAACTCGTACATCTATATAATAGATAAAATCAACTAAATACCTTATTGTGAAATTCCAAAATCAGATTCTTTTTATTAAACAAAAACAGAATTACTTTTATATCTTACTGTGAGTTAAGCATCTTATCTACAAACATTCCTGTTAAATTTAATCCCTCTATCTACAAACCAAAATTTTTACAGAATAAGGAAAAAAAACAACAGACCTAATTATCCCAACCCTATCGCCAAAGCCCTAGAGGCGACCCTCTTCTCGATCGTCGCGCCGGCCTCCCACCTCGCCTCACGCGCTCACCCGGCCACGCAAGCTCGCAGTCGCCCCAAATTCGATCGAATCTCCCTCCAAGATCTACGACAACCCCAACGTTGAATGATGTGGAGGGCGATTTCGGCCATCCCTATTCGTGATTGAAAGAACTCGAAGTTGCGGCCCTGAATCGTGATTTTTCACGAAATCGAATCACTTCGATTTTCTTTCCCCTTTTTTTTAGTTTTCGGCCTCTTCTTTTTTAGAACAAGAGAGCTCGGCTTCCATTTGCTTATAACTGAGGGAAGAAGAAAAGAAAAGTCGCGATTTGAACGAGATTTTGAATTTCGTTCTGTAAATGATTTTCGATTTCGAGGAGGCCGGCTTCGGCCTCCTTTTTTTCCTTTGATTTCGATTTTTCTGCTGGAAGATAGAGAGAGCAAAGCCGTAAAATAAAGATATGAATGGCTTCTCGAATACGCCTGATTGTTATATAATTAAATATGAAAATATGTCGTTACGCATAACGCAAAATCTCGAACCCCGAATCCGACATGCCAACAAGCATTAATAAGGTTCTACCCATATTCCGAACACAATAGAACATGTTTTGGAGGCTAATTTGATTGTATGTGTGAGTTACAAAAGAAAACGATCAAATTTCAATTAAACCGATTAAAATAATTTCTAAGCGTTTGAGCTGCCATGGTCAAACGACAACTCCAAATGCTATGAAAATTGAAATCTGATAATAATATAATATTACGGATCCAATAGAACTGGTTTCGTTGAATTCCGAGACTGTGCCCCGGAAGGCTATTTCTAAATTCAATTTAAACGATATATTTTCAAAATTGAACAAATCACCTTTATATTAAATTTCAACCATTCTATTATCTTCAGTATCATCATTTTAAATTTTATAAGCCTTCAAATTATTTTAGCAGGCATAAAACTGAAGAATTCAATAATTTACCCAATTTCAGTTTATTAAATCTAATAACTGAATTGTTATTAATAAAAATATTTGAATTCAAGTTAAAATTTAATTTTCAAATATTTAAAATCAAATTATTATTCCCTTTTAAATTATTAAAAATTCCGGGTCGTCACATTCCTTCCCCCTTAAAAGAATTTCGTCCCCGAAATTACTGGTTAGGAAGAATGGTTCAAAACCCGTTTACCTTTTCTCCAAAACCCACAATTCAATATCCTGCTAACTATCTTTTATTAAAAACCCACTATCACCTTAACCAACTTCCCAAACCTTTTATAGTTTTCAAACAGAACCCTGTTGCTTAATTATTTAGATTTCAATTTAAAACCAAATTTTAAATTATCAAAATTTTCTCAATTTTTTTCTAACTCTCTAAATTTTTGAAATTTTTTGCCAGCATCTCCTTTGCGCGGCTAGCTCGGTACTACTACAAAATGCCTCTACGGGCTCCCAAATTCCAAAAGAAAACAAAAGCCAAGTGGCTAGATCAAAAACCCAATCCAATTTCATACGAAATTGTTAAATACATACCTTTTTGTCGGGCAATTCAAGTTTATCTTCTGATATCAAATTCAATTTCCTTTTCCACTTTATAATACCTGCATAACCTACTTAGCAATAATCTCCAATCTTAGCCCTTCAAAATCATTTCATACATTTCCTTACAGAAGTTTTCACATCTACTTCTATTCAAATTAGTTTTCCCCATTTTCATATGAATTCAATCTATTTTAAATTTTGAATATTGAATATTATCTTTCAATTTATAACTGATTCATATTAATTTCATCTACTAATTTACTTTAATTTTCAATTTGAAATCGTTTGGTCGTTTCAAAAAATTTCCCCAAAAATTTTCAAAAAATTTCTAACTCCCAAAATTTTCGAAATTTTTGGTAGAATCTCCTTTGTACGGAGGAGCTTTTGCAATTTGACAATAGATATAAATATATATACATCGACCCACTCGGTCGGAAAAAGCAAAAACAATTCATATTTCCTATTTTTATTGCGTGGGCGTACCTTTATTTGGCATTTTAAGCAAGCGGCTTATTAATTTTAGCATATAACGCATCCAAAACCAGTCAAACGGCCTTCGGGTACCTGTACTTACTCAATTTAAATATGTAAGTGCCATATATAGAAAATCTATTAGCATTTCACTTATATTCAATAGCTAAACACATGTATATCATAAGCAACAAGCACCAAAACGCTTTCCATAAGCGATTTATATAACTTTAAAGCTAATTCAATTGCTTTCAATCAATTCATAAGCCATTTCATTCAGTTTCAATGGTTTGCAACTCCGTACAAAGGAGACTCTGCCAAAATTTTTGGTTTTAAGAAAAGTAAACGGGTATTGGACCATTCTTCCTAACTAGTAATTTCGGAGACGAAATTCTTTTAAGGGGGGAGGAATGTGACGACTCGTAATTTCTAACAATCTAAATTTGAATATTTAATTGATTGTAAATATTTAAAAGGGTAATCTTTAACTTGAATTCAAATATTATTATTAATAGCAATTAAGTTGTTAGATTTAATAAACTGAAATTGGATGAATTAATGAATCTTCAGATTTTAGCCTGTTGAAAATAATTTGAAGGCTTATAAAATTTATAATTATGATACTGAAGATAATAGAATGGTTGAAATTTTATTTAAAGGGGGTTGGTTCAATTTTTAATAATATATCGTTTAAATCGATATTTAAAAATAGCCTTCTGAGGCACAGTCTCAGAATTTGAGGAAACCAGTTCCATTGGATCCGTAATAGTTAATTATTATCGGATTTCAATTTTCGTAGCGTTTAGATTGACCGTTTGCTTGTACGGGTAAGAAACGCGTTGAAATTAAAACACATAATTTAATATTTTAAATCAATTTAAAAGGCCAACTTCCACATACGATCAAATTAGCCTCCGAAATACGTTCCATCGTGTTCGGAACGCGGGTAAGACCTTATAATCACCTAGCGGCATTCCTTAAGAGGGGTTCGAAATTTTAAATGGCAATTAACGAGGCGTTTTGGAAATTTTATAATATAATAAAATTTAAAGTACATTAGTTAGAGATATTTTACAAATACAAAGCGTACGCTAGAAGCCATTTCAAAGATATACATCTTCGTTTCCCCAAGTCCTTATATCGAAATCGAACCGCATAAAAAAAAGGGGGACCGAATCAATTCGTTCCCAAAAAAAAAAAAAAAAGAGGGCAGACGCAAATTCGCGCATAGAGAAGAATCGCGACGTCGAACCCAAATAAGGAAGATGAAGTTCCGTGAATTTGTTTTGAAGCCGTGTTTAATGGAGTCGTGAGAAGAGGGGCAGCGATTTTAGGGGGGTCGCACAAGAGCATGGGGTATTCGAGTTCGACTCGAACTCGAGGGCGACGAGGCAGCGATGGAGTCGCGAGTGGGCACAGGCCGATGGGCGCCCGAAACCTGGGTAACATCGCGGTGAAGATATGCAGTGATTGATGGCTGAACTTTGGCGCAGCGTGTCGATGAAGAAGTGGTTGTTGAGCGTGCTTGAGGAGATGGTTCGAGCCTGTAAGGTATCTATTTTGTTTATTTTGATTAAGTGTCTATAGATTAAAAATAAGCAATATAATTAATATTCATGTATATTAGACAGGAATTTTTATTTGGATGAGATGTTAATTTGTAGTAGGATTTTTAACATTTCTATCTTTAAAAAAAATGATGATATTTTTATTGCAGTAAAGAAAAATTATATACCTGCCTATCTTAGTAAATTTTATATATATACAGAAAGATTTTGATATGTATAAAAGGATTTTAAATATTTGAGGAATTTATAAAAGGTAGATTTTTAAATCTATAATTTATTTCCATATGTAGTTTTAAGAGATAAATTAATAGTTAATTAAATCATTAGTCAATTTAAATTATCATATGAAGTGATTAATTTAAATTAAATTTTAATTAAAATTGTTAAAGGGATAGTCGATTTTTCGGTTATGTAAAATATTAATAAAAATCATATAATATTTATACAAGGTCAAAATTTGAGAAGAAACAAGCTGGATTTTGGAATGGATGCTGATAAAACCAAAGGTGAGTTAATCACACTCTTTTGTATTTTTTATTTGGATTTATATAGTTAAATTTAAATAATTGGTTAAATGGTTGAATTGATGTGATGTGGGTAACTTTGGTTTTTGGTTGGTTCTCGAGTTAATTATTGTTCGACTCGAAGCATTTGAGTTTTAAATGGTTTTAAACTTAAATCGTAAATAAGAAAAGGGTTCAGTAAATTCAATAAGGGTTTAACGATTGGTGATTCATTAAATAGATAGAATAATTTAAATGGATAATTAATTAATTAAATTAATTAATGATTCGAGTTAATTAATTAAGTTTATATCAATTTGGAATGATCACTGGGTAGTTTAATAAGTAATTACTTAATGTAATTAATAAAATATAATTACTCTGTGAAATTAATCAAGAGATTAATTAAGATAATTAATTAAGGAGTAATTAATTGATTTAATGAAGTAAATAACAAGGTAGATAATTATAGGTTGAGGTAAATCAAGAATGATTAATATTTGTAGTTTAATTAATGATTAATTATTTGAATGTAATTAATTCAGATTAGGGTAAATTAAATATAATTGGAAATCATTAATTTATATAATCAATGACGTAATTAAAGATTGATTAATTAAATGAATTAATCAGAAAAAGTGACTTATGAGAAGTTAACTAATATAAGTGATTAAGGATTTACGTAATTAAAATAGTAAATTAATTCATGAAGAAATTAAGATTACTTATTGATTCTGGGTAAGAAAATTTGTATCGTGAAAGTAATTAAAGTTAATTACTTAGATGTAACTAAAGGGTAATTAATCCAGATTGATTAATAAAGATGAATAATGAAGGGATGATAGATTAATTGATTTGAAATTAATTAAAGACAAGTGAAGAATTCTAAATAGTTGAGATTAGAAATTCGATCAGAATTAATTTAATTAATATCGGTAGCAAACAAGCTTTGCTTATAGACGATTGAATGGTATTGGATGATTTGAATGAGTTATTATCTCTGATATGAAATGTTGTGTATTTCGTATGGATAACTTGGAATAGGATGATATGAGACTCGAAGAGGCCGGTATCGGGTATTGGGAGATACCCGAAACCACTTCGAATTTCTTATAAATTGATATGAGAAATTAATAGGTTGGAATGATTGGATTTAAATGAATGGGGTTATTTAGATTTGACACATAGAAACTTATTTTGAAAATAAGTTATGTCTATAACAAATTGTGACTTGAAAAACTAGTTTGAGTTACCCCAGGTTCCTATATAAGTTATATGCTTTGTATTCCTTGTTGGATGGGTTTACTCACGCTGGTTTCCAGCCTGACCCGGGGGTTATTTTGGTGTAATGCTCGGGTCAGACCGAGTATTATAGATTTCCAGGTAGGTACATTCTGGAGCTCAGGAGACGAGCTGGATAGCAAGAGCGTATAGAGTATTTCCACTGTATTTATATTATTGTTAATCTGAGACATGATAATTGTATATGTTCAGTGACTGTATATATGTGAAACTCTGATGTATATTAAATGTAATTAACAGATATAGTATTCTTTTGTAAGTTATTATTTATTATTATATTTTATCCGTTGCGAATGTGAGATGTTTGGTGTTTCTGTTCTTCTTCTTCTATCTCTTTCTTCTTTTTCATAACTATCTGAAATTTTCGGCTTCGAAAATTTTGGGAGTTAGAAAATTTATGGAAAATCTATATAGATTTCCTAGCTCTGATACCTGGCTCTGATACCAAATGTAACGACCCGAAATTTTCGAAGCCGAAAATTCCAGATAGTTATGAAAAGAAGAAAGAGATAGAAGAAGAAGAACAGAAACATCAACATCTCACATTCGCAGCGGATAAAATATAATAATAAGTAATAACAGTTTATGAAGTAATACTATATCTGTCGATTACATTTTAATACATCAGAGTTTCACATATATTCAAATGCTGGTCATATACAATCAATTTATCATAGAATTTCAATAATATAATTACAGCGGAAATATTCTACGCGTTCTTGCCATCCAGCTCGCCTCCTGAGCTCCATAACATCCCTATCTGAAAATCTATAATACTCGGTCTGACCCGAGCATTACACCAAAGTAACACCCGGGTCAGGCTGGAAACCAGCGTGAGTAAACCCAACTAACATGGAATACCAAAGCAAACAACTTATATAAAACTCGGGGTAACTCGTTTCAATTCACAAAGCCATAATTTGTTATAAGCATAACTTATTTTCCACATAAGTTTTCTAGGTACCCAAAATTTAAATTTAATTAGTCCAATTCCTTTAATCACTTCACCCCAGCCTATAGATTTACATATCAATTTAAAAAAAAATTGAAGTAGTTCCGGGTATTTCCCAATACCCGACCCCGGTCTCTTCGAATCTCATGGCATCCTAACCCAAGATATCCAAATGAAATACACAACAATTCATATCAGAGATAACAACTCATTCAAAGCATCCCAAACCATTCAATCAACCATAAACAAATTTGATCACTTCCAAATTATTTCAATTGATTCAAATTGAATTTCTAACCTCAATCACTTAGATTTCTTTACTTGTCAATTGATTAATTTCAATCAATTAATTTAATCATCCCTTCAATATTCATCTTGATTAATCAACCTGGATTAATCATCCTTCAATTATATTCAAGTAATTATCTTTGTTTAATTACGCGATATTAATTATTCTTAACCAAAATCAATAAGTAATCTTAATTACTTCATGAATTATTTAACTATTTTAATTACATTACTCCTTAACTTCTTATATTAATTAACTTCTCATAAATCGCTTATTATTGCATAATTCATCTTAATTAATGAATCTTTAATTACATCGTTAATTATATAAATCAATGGTTTCCAATTGTATTTTAATTTTTTTCTAATCTAAATTAATTACATGAATTAAACCACAGTATTAATCATACTTGATTTATTTCCACCTGAAATTATCTACCTGTTTATTTACTTCATTAAATAAATAAATTATTCCTTAATTAACTATTTTAATTAATCTCTTGATTGATTTCACAAAATAATTATATTTTATTGATTTCATTAAGTAATTATTTATTAAATCATCCAAGGATTATTCTGGATTACTTACACTTAATTAATTAACTTAAACTTAATTAATTAATTCAACCCTTCACCACTAAATTAATTAACCCAAATCATTAATTAGTTGAATTAATTAATTATCCATTTTAATTACCCTACAAATTTAATGAATCACGAAAAATCAAGCCCTTATTATCTTTAAAATAAACATTTCCTTATTTATGATTTAAGTTTAAAACAACTAAAAACCCCAATATTTCGAGTCAAACCACAATTACCCTGGAATGTAACTGTGATCTGTCGTGGGTTCCATGGCGTAATCGAGAGGTCGTGGAGAGCCTGCAGTTACATGGACTTTTGCAGCGATGGCAATGTAACCCTGGAATGTAACTGCGACCATGGATGGGGGTGATGATTTCCAGAGCATTCTCACCAAAGATATTTCCTCTATTTTCAAAAACTGCTTTCTATATTTTCAATAAAATTATTTTCCAAGTATTTTCACTGGGTGTTGAAAACGGGTTTACCAAGTACTTGTAGATTTTCAGTCCTACACCTGATCAACGTATGACTGAATTTCTGTGAGAACAAGGATGGACTGGTTGAGACATCGAGTTATAAAAAGTATTTTTATAAAGAGCTATTTTATTAGTATGATGTGAATTTAAAAGCATTTCTAAAATTTTTAAATACAAGTGTTGGAATTTTGGGGAAATAAAAAGGAAATCCAATCTCATTTAAATGCCAAAATCCAATTCATAAGTTAATTACTTATAAATCTTTTATTTTACAAAATCTATTCATTTTATAACTTCACAATTTATAATATATAAATTTCAGTCATTTATGAAATCCATTTATACTTCATTCTAACACTTATAAAAATTCGTTTTATAATTCCAATATTTTAATTTATAAATATCACTTTTATAAATCTTTTATATAAAGCTTTTTATAATAATTCAAAAATCTCAATTTAAACTATTTTATAAAATCATTAACTCCACATTTCAAAAATCACGTTTTAACTATATTTTCTCAAAAATCATAAATTGTATAACATTAAAATTATAACGTTTATTTATTTAAAATGAATCAATTCCAAAAGTTAATAAAACGTATACTTTCAAAAATCACTTTAAAAATCCTTTTAAATTTGAAAATCATCACTTAAACATTTTTAATTTTCCAAACTAGGCCCAATGCTGCAATAGCACTAAATATAACAATCACGGCATCCAAAACATCATATATCATATGATAACAGAATATATCACAATATCTGTAAATAAATCAATACGGGTGAGGAATCCAGTTGGATCCCTCCAACCTGTTTCCCTGCATCCACATATGTTAGCACAATACCGATTCCGTTCCAATATGGAATATCGCGGTATATGGGTTTATATAAAATATTTTCCGCTATTATGCGGCGCAATAGGGTCTCATCCGCTATATAATGCGGGAAAATCAACTCCAAGTACATATATAATACCAATTCCACTTCAAGATGGAATATCGCGGTATATGTTTTTAATAAATAACATCCGCTTAATATACGGTGCATATGAATTATTTCCAAACAATAGATAATAATTTATCATTCAACCACACAATCAAGCAATTTTAAATCTAACTGTTTAAAATTTAAATCGAAACAATTTCGATTGAGTGAGAAGTTCTCCCCTTGCTTTCAATAACAATCGCAGTGTTTTATTTCGAATAAAATTAAATGCGCGTTTAATTTTCTCCAAAATTTTCACTAGCCCCAATCAACTCCAATCTAGCTCCATCGCGTAGTGTTCATCCATACGAACCCGACATAATTCGTTTCGTCCAAAACGGACCTCGTATGAAAGAGTTACCGCATTTTAAAGTTTATACAAATGAATATAAATCAATTTCGTAATTTATTTTTAAATTTTAAAACCTGATGCATCTAGACCGTGCATTTTATCCAAACAAATCTCGGCTGTGACTTCTTTCTTCCTCCCTCACATTCTTTCCCAGGTTTATACGCACGCAAATAACCCACTCGGCCGCCTATTTCCGATTTATCGCGCGCATTTCGGCCACTTCAACGATGATCAACAACCACCACTCCAAACCCCTTTGCAAGCACCGTCATCGGCCAAGAAATGGTGGAGCTCGGTCCTCCATTGCTCGAGAAAACCGAACCCAAAACCTAGGCGAACGCGACCCATTTTCCCCCTCCACGTCGCTCCATATTCGATCTCCACCGTTGGATTTACTCGTCTCGACGAGATCTACACCTTTATAGTTGAAAACATTTGATGATAGTGAGTGGATTTGAAGAACATAGTGGAGAAAGATCGTGTATTTTCAGCCATTAATGAAGATAGTGGCGGCCGCTGTAACTAGGGTTAGGGTTTTTGCAAAATAGAAGTAGACAAGTCCTTTTATAGAAAATTGACGAAAACTATTCATCCAAAAAAATTTCGAACTCCAAACGAAGCGTGCCGCCTGGCATTTATAATGTTTTACCCCCATTCCGAACGCAATGGAATATATATCGGGAGCCATTTCGATCAAATTTGGAAGATAAGTTTTCGAATCGAATTATTTAAGTTTAAAATTCACTCAAACCGATTTCCACGCGTTTTAGCTTGCTCCGGACAAACCGTAAGTCCGATTGACATGAAATTTGAAATCATAAAATAATATAACATTACGGATCCGATGAAATTGGATTCGTCGAAATCCGAGACTGTTTGAAAAATGGCCATTTTAACTCGTCAAGTAAATATTAAAATATTCAATTTTCACAAATTAACTTTTAATTCAATTTTAAAAGTTCGATAACATCATTCTAACTCCAATATGATTTAATACAACTTTACAAATCAAATTAAATCACATTAAACCCAATTTTCAATTATTTCAGTAATTTTCAATATTAAATTATCGATTTAAATTATCCAATTAAATCTTCATATTCAAAATTTATTTCACTTAGCTTATAAAATTCATTCGTGAATATTTAAAATTAATTAAATATACGAGTTTCAAATGACAGAAATTCTGGGTCGTTACAATATGGGTAATTCTGACTAATCTATCTTCATAGGGTTATACGCTCCCTCGGCCTACAAAACTTCATAAAATAGACTATCTATCTTTAATTTAATGGACTATCCATCTCAATTCATGTGGACTACCCATCTCACATATTATATGGATTATCTATCGCAGGTTGTGTGGACTTCCTATCACATATAGTCTATCTACTTAAGGTTATGTGGACTATCCACCACACATGTCATAGTTTTCTTAGGATTACTATGAACCCATCAAATCATAGCGACTATCCTACTCGTATATATCATATGGACTATCCATCACACATCTCATAGTTTTCCTAGGATTATTATGAGCCCATCATAAATCATATAATAACAATAATATAAGATTATTCATTCAAATGTATTTAATCTAAATTCATTGGTATCCCCAATGAGGTTACCGAACTTCTAAAATATATAATTAGTCGAACTTTTAAAACATTGGTATCCCCAATTAGTTTGCTGAACCTATAAAATATATTTGGGCTTTCTAGCTATTAAACAAATACTATTCAATTTATAAACTTACGGCATCCATGCTGTTATATTAGGGTGTCAAAAACAAACATTCTGATTCTGTAAAGCATAAAGCTATAATATCAAAAATATAGGGTTATTGACTTTATAAAACACATAGGCTGATGTACCTTTAAAAATAAAGATTTTGGTTTGCAAAACATAAGGCTTTCAAGAACTAAAACAAAGTTTTTGAATTTATAAACACACGACATCTCTTCCATAAAATATGTATGTCGAAAACATAAACATACACCATCAATGCCGCAAAAGTATAGATGTCAGAAATATAGGTGACAAGAGGTGCCACATTTAAAACATTTAGGGATGCTGAACCTCTATACCTAAGTGGATGTTAGACCTGTAAAAACTTAAGATGCCATAACTTCAAAAAACCTGAGGGTTTTGAACCCTTAAAACAATGAGGGTGCTACACTTTTAAACATTATAGAGTTCCAAAACCCTATGGTGTCGAAACTCTGCAACCTTGAAGTATCGAAATCCCACCATAAAGGATGTCCAACTTCTACATAAACTAATACATCACATACCTACTAATTAGATATCACATGTGTCACTCCATATAGATGCCGAATCTATAACTTGATACCTCTTATAACTTTCATCAGATATTCCAGGTATCGACAATATAGATATTGAATAACAAAAGGGTGGTGTGTTGAATATCAGTAGTGGCATTTTTGTGAATAAGTATAAAACTGATTTATTTCTTTTAAAGCTATTTCTTTTCACCAACTCCTGCCTCTTATCAAAATATCATTGGCTAACCAAAATCGTGTTCTCTTATTTTCTGAAATATACTGGAAACACGTTTTACATCCTCAAACAAAATTTGGAAACATTTGTAATTAAGATCATTAATAAATATTAATCAATAGCATTTTCTAACATAATTAACTCATCGAAAATCATAACACCTTAGGAAAAATCCCCAAAAATCATTAAAATTCAAAATATACAATTTCTTTTACATATTAAATTTCTAGGCCAAAATAAATATTTAATTATTTTTAATAATTAAAATAAAAAACGAACCCTTATTTCCCCTTATGAAATTTATAAAATATTCATATAAACTTGAAGAAGTATGAAATTGAAAACCCATCTCCAAAATAATGTTTTATATAACATATCAAAATTTCAAGTCAACTGGAGATCATACATTAAGTTTGTACACTTAAAACCTATCATAACAATTTCATAAAATTCCCATAAATCATTAATCATCCAATCAAGGATATACTCAACCATAGTATGACATATAATCACAAACAATTCAGAATTCTTATCTAGATCTGAAAACAACATGGCAAAAAGAGATGGATATTGTTATTCACCGTTGATTAGATAAAGATATTGAGATTTGTTGTTGATTGATGTCCCCAGGCTTTTCCCTTGAATCCCTTAGAGTTTCCCCCTTCTTATTCCCTTGTAAATGGTCGGCCTCTTATATTTAGTTTCGATTGTGAAAATCAAAATGAACGAGGGAGGAAAGGGTTTTAGGAATGAAATAAGGAACTATTCCTAATTTTCCCCTCTCATTAATTCTCTTCTGTCCTATGTTCAAAATAGTATTATTAATTAATAATTAGTTAAGGCCTGACCGAAATTAATTATCAAATATCATTCTTCTTACCTCCACACATCACATTATTTTGTTTAGTTTATCTAATTAAATGTGTTGTCCTTTCACTTTTTGTTCTTGGTACGCTTGGTGAAAGGAATAGGACTTTATTAGCAGATGATTAATGGGATAGGAAATGCTTTTAGTGTATCGATTTGGCTGTCTATGTTCCTTCCTTGGTGTCGATGTTCGAGGATTATTTTCATGTTATAGAGTCTGATTGGTATGATAGTGGCAGTGGATCCTCTTCTTTTGAAGGAGACTAGTCCTCTTCATGTTAGCAGCATTGGCACTTTGCCAATCTCTTGTGCTTTTTAGTTTTCTTTAGCTATTCTGGCACTTGTTAAAATTTAATTAATAAAGTGGACGACCCACTAAAAAGCCAGTTAGCCTTGCGAAAAAATTAAATATCTTGAATAATGTTGAACCAAAATTAGGGGTGTTACACTTATGTAGGTTGTGTTTTACTTGGATTGATAATATAGATTTGTTTGAATGATGTATCTTGAATTTGACTCCGTATGTTGATTTAAACTCCATAATTTATGAGTATATCATATTTATGTGGAGTTTTATTTTTCATCCATTTTTGTTGATGACAATGGGGGAGAAAAATATAAAATATAACACATGCATTTACTAAGGAGGATTTATATTCAATTTCATATATAAAAATATTTACGTGGTTGTCATCATCAAAAAGGGGAGATTGTTAATACCTCGGATATTGATTCTGATGACAAAAACCATATAAATATCGATATTAATGGTTTTCCAAGTTGTATTGTATGTATTGCAAAATGTTACACAAGTACATAATGGTTAAATTTGAAGACTAGTCAGTATAAAGACTAAACTTCTAGAGTCAAAGATAATCAACACTCAGGAGTTTAAAGACAAAAATTTGAAAAGCACAATACTCTAGTGTATAATTGTGGGTCCTTAGAATATATTGTTTAAAGACAAAGATTGGAAGAGCTTAAGACACGCATATCCAAGACCCATCTTTACTTCATCTAGTCTACACTATTCTAGAGGAACCATACACATTCCCTCATACCATGATAAAAACATTCAAACGTTCTACCACGAGTAACCATTTATAGCCCTCCCTCTATGGATAACTATTCTTACGGTTCCTTTCAACATCGAGTCGCCCTCAGTAGAACCCAACTCCTCTCATCATCGAGTTACCTTCATCGAAGTCCAGAAGCTATCATCGTGCTACTACACTGCTATCATGCCCCAAGTGAACAAACAATCATCTTTACGCAGATCCTTTACTTCTCTTCCTAGAAGTTTGACCCTAACCCTATCAAAGAAAACCTCATGGTACCAATCGAAAGCTGTAGGTACCGAGTTGGACACTTACTCAAATTTGGCAAACTTTCTTTCCTTGCTTCTAATATTCCATCTTCCAAGTGCTTTAACACTGACCACTCCCCTTCAAAGCTCTTGACATCAACTCCAAAGCTCTTAGTACAAACTCGAAAATATCTCACTTCCATACCCTCCAATGCTCTTGGTATGTAGCCCGATACTTACCCAAATCCTTACACTTGGCCTTCACTCATCACCTTGAGAATTGACTTAAAGAACCAACCATCCATCGAGCACTTTACACCCATAAGAAGCAATTGGTCCCAAAGATCTCGGTACCAAGTCCCTTCCTTAGTTCCAATTCTTGTGTGATTTAAATCTTGGGCCCCTTTCATGCTCCAGAACCCCTCCTTAAAGTTTCGTTCAATTCTGACCATCTTTGTCTCCGATATGCTAATACGACCACATCATTCCTAACTATTTAAAAGCAATAGCAAACCACATCAGAGCACAACATACATCCATGAAATAACACACATATACACGCAATCATACATGCAATCCATAAGAACAAGATAATCAAGCTAATCCTAATCTAAATCTAAATTTACACTAGCATATGCATATAAACCAAAAGAGTTAACAAATTGTTTGAAAGCCACTTTAAATCCTTTAAAATTCGGCCATAAATATCTCTAAAAATGAGAATAAAGCTAGAAAACATTTTAGGATTGAAATCATGTCAAAAACATCATTTTTAACCATATAAACATGCATAGTAGAGTGAGATGTCAAGAAACACTCATCAAAAACTCGTAATACCAATTTTTCTCCTTAAATTTGAAGTCGAGAGAAATGTGATGAGCACAATTCAGCCAAACTGATGATTTCGTTATTCCTAAATGCTAATCACCCATCTAATTATGATTTAGGCTAATATCTGTAAGGAAAAATGTAGGATTTTCGATGAAATTAGGGTTAATGGAGGTTTAGAGCTATTTTGGAAAAGATGCAAATGACTTAGATTAGTTCCTACAGCCTCCCTTTAACATAATTTTTGAGATGGGTTAGTGGTCATAGGCACGAGCTTAGTTAATTACCCGTTAATACAGTCCAGTAACAGCCAAAACTTAAAACAACTATAACTTTCAAACTATAATCCCTATGACCACTCTACGGAATGGGAAACCAATAGCTTGAAGCAACGAAAATGGTTCATGACATTAATTCGGCTCCTATCAAAAGTTGTAGTCCACAAAAAATTTTAGGTTCAAAAGGGTCACATAAAAATTCTGAAAAAAATCATAGAGGTGGAATATACCCTTAAGAGTCTTCCCCTAAGATTTTAGAGTCATACATCCTCATAAGAATAAATTAAAAATATTTTACGATCCTCGGATATGTAAAATACGGGTCGTTACACTCTCTCCCCTTTAAGAATTTCACCCTTGAAATCCCTATATAAGTCAAAGATTGGTCAAACATAGTTACCCGCATGCCTAACAATAATGTGCAACCATCATACGTGTCAAATAAACATATGCAACCAATAGTGTGGGTAAGCTTATCATAGCATGAGAGATACTAATCTACCCAATATGATATCAAAAGTGAAAGCAAATACGATAAACAATAGGCCTTACCATGCAAAGAACTCCAGATATTTGGCCCTCATGACCTCCTTGGCTTCCACGTACAACCGCCTTCATTTTCTCCCCATTGAAGCTTCACCAACACCACCGTCTTCCACTTAAGATGTTTCGTATTGCGCCAACAATACGAATCAGCTTACGAGGTCTCGAAGCTTCTGGTTTAACCACGATATCATCTAGTTGATTCGGTGCAATTGTCATTCCAGAGTCATGCTCAAACTTTCGCAAGTGAGAGATGTGGAAGACAGTTATGCACGCTATCTTCTAAGATAAGTCGACCTAAATGCTAGGTTCGCAATCCCCTCTGCTATTAGAAAAGGACCTATGAATCTTGACACAAACTTCCCCTTACTACTGAATCAAGTAACATTCTTCAAAGGAGCAATCTTCACAAACATCATAACACTGATAGAAAAATCCAATCTCCAGATCTTCTATCAGCGTAGCTCTTTTGTCTATCCCAAGAAACTTTCATTCATTTCCGAATGATCTCTACCTTCTCCAAGGTTTCTCTAATCATATTTGGCCCAAGTATTAGTTTCTCGTCCGCTTTCCACCAACATGAAGGAGCATTACCCAGTCGGCTATTCAATGCTACATACGGTACTATACTGGTACTAAAGTAATAGCTCTTGTTATATGTGAATTCTACCAAATGCAAGTGATCATCCTATGAACTTCCAAAATCAAGAATATAAGCTCATAAGAAATCTTCCAATATACGATTCACTCTCTCAGTCTGTCCATTTATTTTTGGCTGATATGCTGTACAGAGATGCAGCTTGGTCCCCATCGCCTCTTATCGGCTCTTCCAAAACCAACTAGTGAACAACAAGTCTTGATCCTCTTCGGCACATTGTGAAACCATACAACCTATTTCACATACAACTTGACCAGTTTTAATGCCATTCTAGTTGACTTGATAGATATAAATCTGGCACTCTTGGTCAATCGTTCGACTATGACCCAAATGATATCATACCATGCTCGAGTCCTTGGCAGTCTATTGATGAGATCCATCGATACTTGCTCCCACTTCCATTTGACAACTTTAACAGCTTAAAACAACCCACTTGAATTCTTTTGCTCCACCTTCACCAACTGGTAGTTCATAAACTTCGAGATGAATATCCTTATATCCTTCTTCATACCCTCCAAATAATTGGTCTGTTTCATATCATGGTACATCTTATTACTGCCAGAATGTATAATCAACCAAGAATAGTGGTGTTCTTGTAGTACTTAATTTCTCAATCCATCAACATTAGGAACAAACAATTTCCCATCCTTACCGGGCCAACCTTCTTTGTTAAGTCCGTACTATTTCATATCTTTAGACTCTAATCCCCCTTCTATTTTTGCCATGATCTCTACTAGTCTAGCATTTCGCCTCCGATTAGTATGTATCCGCTCAACCAAGGTAGTCTGATTGTCAAAGCTGCCAATATATCTAACTCTAACTAGTAATGAGGTCCGAGGTTATAGCGAATAGTATACTTCAACTGCTTCCAGTCCAAGAACATCGCTCCCAAACTAGCATGTCTTTTACTTAGTGCACCAGCGACTTCATTTCCCTTACCAGGTGTTAGAAAATGTCAAAGTCATAGGGGCTAAGAATTCCAACCATTGCTGTTGGCGAAGGTTGAGATCCCTTTGCGAGAAAAGATACTTCAAGGATTTGTTGGCTACATAGAACTCGAACCATTATCCCAATAAGCAATGCCTCTAAATCTTCAAAGCTAACACTATTGCCGCTAACTCTAAGTCATGAGTTGGATACTTCCTTTCGTGTGGCTTCAGCTGTCGACAAGCGTAGGCGACAACTTTCCCCTTCTACATCAACACTGTGCCCAATCCAGTACCATAGGCATATGTGTATATTGTTAGCTCCTCATTCCTACTCAGAATGGTCAATATTGGTGTACTCATCAACCTCTCCTTTACACTCGCAAACGCATGCCCATACTTTGCCGCCCAAATAAAAGTCTGATTCTTCTTCGTCAAACTGGTCAACGGCGCCGCTACCTTCAAGAACTCCTTGATAAAATATATGTAACATCCCGCCAATCCTAGAAATCTCCTCACATTCATAGCATTTTTAACGACCTGTAAATTTTAACGGTTCAAATAACGTATTTAATTTAGTTTTGTCATATTTTAAATGATTAAATTTTGAAATAAAAACTTGATATTTGGAATACGTCCATTTAAACATAGTAAATGGTAAATTTTCATTTGTTAATTTGAAAGTTTATTTTCTTGTGTAATTTTATTTAAATTTAAATTAGTTAATATTTGATGATAACAAAATGTTTTCCAAACTTGAATATTTTTATATAATAAATTTGTAAATCATCTTCTGAGTGAGACGTCATCTTTCGATTTCTCAAATTTGAACTGTTATTGCTCCGTTTATCTTAATTCTAGCATTTTAGCAGTATTTTCGGTACCGATGATCGACTTTTGATAGGATGATCGTACCACTGATATACGTATATCATTTTGATCGTCCCGTCGTTCTGATTTCCACGGTATATTCAATTTTGTGTTTTGATGTTTGGTACACGACGGAAACGACAATGTAGTTTTCCGCGTCGGTACCCGTATCTTGTGTTTTTTTCTTGTCTTTTCAATTTCCCAACCGTCTAAATTGCTGTTGCCTTTATTAAATTATGAAAGACTTTTGGCATTTCATTTATTTTGTATATATATATATATATTTGTGCCTTTTCACTTTACTTTTCTCTTCATTCGAAAAAAAAGTCTGTTCATCAAGAATAGAACAGTGTAACCTATTCGTTTTCTTTTCCGCACCTGCAATAATGAGTTGCATGTCTACTTATCTTTTTCCCTACCTTGCCTGTCATTTCTCCTAGAAAAAAAATATGGACAAAGATCATAGAAAATTTCAAAGTGAATGCTTATATTTTTTTTAGAAGAAACCTCTGTCATTTTTTTTCTCATAACCGAACATCCAAGCATCGACTTCACTTCCCCGCTAGCCACCAATCACCCAGCTCCACCGTGACTTTCACACCTACATCCCTGACTTCGGCTTCACGGAAACCCAAGCTGTAGACGAAGATTCAAAATCTTCTCCTTTCACTGCCGAACGCAACTCCTCTGAGTCCTATCTGCCTTGTTTGCCGATCCTCCGCCTTCCTCTCGTTCATGGAAATCGAATCCTCCACTGTCGAACGCATGGCCACCTTGCTAAAACGGTGAGCTTTGTTTTTCCCATGCTAGTTTTCTTCATTTATTTATTTAATTATTTATATACATATACCAATGTGATAATTTAAATTTTATATAAGTTTCCAATCTCATTAATTATTCCATAGACACTGTTAGTTAAAATTTTTAGTTAAACTCCCACAGTTTAATCAATTTCTTATATATTAAAAAACATTTTTTGTTGGGCGAATTCTCACCCAGAAAATCTCAAGACCAAGAAGCGTCAGTCTCGCTCGTGTTTGCATCCTACACTCCATTCAGCAAAGCCAAGGTTCACTCGACATTCGTAAATAGAGCCTCATTCGGCAGAGCATGGCAATCTCCATTCGGCCAAGCCCAACCAATGGTCCATTCGGCAAAGGCAAGACATACTGCATTTCCATTCGGCATATCTCGTTCGGTAGCCGGACCAGCCATACCGGTCCACCATACTTCACCTCTCCAATACCCCACTACCGAACCATCTCCCAAGCTACAACCGGACCACCATCACCGGACCATTCATGGCCGGACCAACACCACCGAGCCAACCACATACCTCACCACCGAATGAACCTCCATCCCGCTCCATCACCGGTCCAAGCTCCATACCGAATGGAGGCTCGCCGAACCAGAATTGCCAGTCCAGATTGCTTCAGCCCGGGCCCACCAGCAGCTATATACATCCAAGACCCCTGCCCCCTGCCTCACTCTATAAATAGAGGGGCAGGGGTACAACAATGGCAGACAAGTTTGAGAGCTCAAGCCTGGAAGGAACTCTCAAACAACTTCATATACTTGTACACAAAGAATTGTACTTGTAATCTGAAACAAAGAAGATAATAACATATAAAGTGGACGTAGGCACGTTCTGGCCGAACCACTATAAATCTGTGTGTCTTTTACATTTCAGCCCCTGCTTTTTTCATATTTACATAACTCATCTGAATCATTAAGAATCACATAAAATCGACTAAATCACACGACTTGGAGGTGTTTGCCCATTTTTTGCGCAAACATTTTTGAAATCATATATGTACCCTAACCAAATTATTCCTTGCATTCCAAAATCAAATCCAATTTTAGCAAACAAACACCAATTCAAAACATTTTGGTAGCAATTCCTCTCTTGGAAACTTGAAAATGAACATCAGTGATGCTGCATATTTTTTTTCTTTCTTTCCTTCTCTCTGTGTGTGTGTGTGTGTGTATATATATATATTGTTTGTGTGTATATATAAGCATGACTTTTGGTTATATACTTTCTCGATCATTTTATATATATAGGTCTATATACGATTTTTGTTTTCAAGTTGTATATACTGAAATGTTTCTTTATGGATTTGTCATAACAAATTTTTTATCATAAAGGTAGTTTGCATATGTTTGTTTGAGGTAAGTTTACAAAGTAGCTTCTGTTGTTTATATATATATACTTATAGTGATGTATATATTGTCTAATGATTTACATATCAGTATACTTAGTTTTATTTGCTGTATATATATATATATATGTATATATATATATATATATATTTATAAGTAGGTTCGGCTAAACAAACTCTATATATATATGTGTGTGTGTGTGTGTGTGTGTGTTAGTATGTGCTTTGGTTTTGAGGTATAAAGGGTTAATATTATATTATTATATAGTCCTATTTTTGTTTTATTATATATATTAATTATACATATTTTGATATAATACGTAAGTATTATATATTAGTTTTGATATATATATATATATATTATATTATATATGTAAGGGTATATATTTACAACCGTATATGTATATATGTTTACTGAGTATATAAATTTATATAAGTACATGTATATGGGATTTTGAATGTATTTATATACATATGTTAGTATATAGTTGTCTACTTTTATATGTAAAAGTTTATATAAGATTTATTTATATACACAGAGGTATGTAAGTTTTGGATGTAATCTGCATGTTGCTATAATATGTGAGACTGCATATATATATGGTCTTTTCGTGGTTACAACATTTATAGGTTGAATATTTTTTTATATTTATTTTTAGGATAATTTCTGGTTTTAATGTATGTAACTTATATATGAGTTTGTATATATAAGTATATATGAATCTGGTATTCAGATATGGATATGGAGAGTTTATTTTATATGTGTTTTAAAATTTAATATAAAAAAATTTATTATATATTTTTGTAAATACACTACATAATAAAAGTTACTTTATAAATGTTCTAAATTTAATATTGATTTTAAGTACCTATACATTAATAATTAAGTAAGTCTATATTAGAAAATTTTATCAGAGTCAATATAAATATTGTGTAGACATATAGAGATTTTAAGTTATATGTGTTTTAATTTAATGTGGATTTTTAAATATATGTTTAAAAATAATGATTTTATTACACACACACACACACACACACACACACACATATATATATTACTTATAATATTAGTCTGAAATCTAAAATACTGAATTTTAAGAAATAATAATACATATATTTTCTGTCTCTATCAAACTAATTGATCGTTCTTATCAATTCCTGTATCAGCTTGTCCGTCGAATTCGCGTTCAATCTTGCTTTGCTTTGAAATCCGTGCTTAGATTCGTAACTCATATCATTGTTGGATCTCTCTAGCTTCGAAAGGTGAGCAATCACTCACGATTAACGTTCTTATATTTATTAAATTTGATTCCAATTGAAATGACAATTGAAATATGCTGTTGTTAGTTATTTACATTGCTATATATATGATATTATCTGTATCTGTTCACCTATGATATCTGACACCATTATTTGTTATTTATATTGATGAATATGCCTGTTATATTATTATCATATCTATTATCACTCTGTAAGTTCCCTGTTAGTATAGAATTCCTTATGGGTTGAAATGATACATACCTGAACGATCTGTAGAATAGGAGAAAATCGTTATGGGTTGAAATGATAAACCCAAGCGATTTTCATTTGAATTGAATTTGGGATTGCAGGTTGAAATGATATATACCGGTATATATTTAAATTATGGATTGAAATGATAAATATCCGTATCACTTGACTATAGGATAGAAAATTATATGTAGATACCGTTGGTTAATATATATATATATATATATATATATATATTGAAATGATTTTCATGGTTTTGAAATTTTAATTTATTTATGAATTATACTCAAATAAGTTTGATATGAAATTTATTCAAGATTTAATTTTATAACTTGATTTTTGATCAAAAGTGGTCTAAATGAATATTTCAAATTTGCATAAATTGAAATGGTATATTTAATTTTATTTAAATTTTAAATTTGAATTTTTATTTAAATGTTATTTGAATGATTAGGTAAATATTTTCAAAGCTAAATAATAATAAAGTGAATTTGAGGTATATACGAAGTTATCAAATTTAGTTTTGAAAATGTGGAATATTTAAAGCTTTGAAATATATTGAAATTGAAATGGTTTGTTGTGGTTCAAATCGGTATTTGTAATCGATATAAATTGAAATGGGTTAATTGAATTGAAAGTGGAATTGATGATTTGAGATTTGATTTAAATTTGAATTTTTGGAATTCGAGTTGATTTGGAATCGATTTGTGAAATTTGAGGAAGCTATTTTATTATATAAAGTATTTTTAAATTATATTTAAACATTTTAATATACTAACTATTTTAATATAAACTATTTTAACTTATAACTATTTTATATAAACTATTTTACTTTACAAACTATTTTATTATATATGCTATTTTAATATCTAAACTGTTTAAGTGGTGGAAGTTATGCTTTCAAAGTTATGAATTTCAAAGTATTATGTTTTGAAAGTGTTAAAATTTCAAGTATTTGCTGTCAAAAGTGTTATAACTTTGAAAGTGCTATGATTTTGAAAGCGGATATATTTGAAAGGGAAATGATATCGTATTTAGTTTTGAAATGGAAATGATATCTTATTGATATGGTTTGAAATGGAAATGTATTTTGGTTTTGAAATATGAACTATTTTGAAATGACCGCAGTGTTATAATAACATCGGGTTGTTAAAGAGACCGAGATCAAAAGTTGTCATACTCTATGCCAACTCAAAAAACCACTTTAACAACCGTGTACGTGGTGGAGATTGCAGAATGAAGTAGGATGGTGGCGACGTTCTATTGAGGTATATACGTGGACCCGACTCCGGTGAGTTGGTATAAGGTGGCTAAAACAGGAGTGATTCCGGGACAAGTGAGGTCATTCCTCCGATCGGGCACATTCCTTCAATATTATATTCCGACTTGATGATTGATTTGGTGGCCACACTTGATTTTTTTTGATATGAGAGTGTGTTCCGAGGTGGGCGGTAGTGGCTGCTATGCGTTTCCACCAGCTCGGATGTGTAATTGGTATATCCATCTTGGCATTGCCTTGTTATGCCGTGTCACCTACCCTATCGAGACCTTTACGAGTTTTTTTTGTGTCGTACCTATGGAGTATCCTCTGGTAGCCTCCTAATCACGAGGTATTACGGTACTGTATAGACTATTGACACTATAAAATGTGTTAAGGGGGATATAGGTAACGCCTTAACGCTATTTTAATAGTTTACTTTACTATAAACATTATTATAATAGCGTATACTACTACATAGCAGATAGTTTAACGGATCCTTAGAGGATGGTTATCCCAAACATCCTTTGAGTTACTTGTATTTCAGTTGATATTTCACTTGAGTTGGATTTATTGATATAAGAATGT
This sequence comes from Allium cepa, assembly GCA_030765085.1. Classification (NCBI taxonomy): domain Eukaryota; kingdom Viridiplantae; phylum Streptophyta; class Magnoliopsida; order Asparagales; family Amaryllidaceae; genus Allium; species Allium cepa. The sequence goes on from CM060939.1 coordinate 57,903,279, forward strand.
TAATCCTGACTCGAGTGTTTTGTGTTTTGCTTTACGCTCGAGTCAAACTGAGTGATACGGCTTTTGAGACCCACCCTTGGAGTTGGAACTTCATTTGGAGATCCATCTACATCTTTTCATCTTGCAGTTATTCAGTTGATTCCAGTAATGTAATCTGATGGTGTACTTGACTATTGTATTTGAAACTTCTATTGTACTTATTTAACTCTGATATATATATATATATAGTAGCTTCATGAACTACTATTCATTTTGTTTCCGCTGCATATTGTATATTACTCCGTGTCTGTGATTTATTTATTTACTGTATATGCTGAGTTTTTCCAATATAAATTAATAGTCTGGTATTTTAAGCAATTCAAATCCGGCATGCATGGATGCGAGTGGTTGAAAATATCAGACTTTTACCGGATTCTTAGGTTGGCTCCAATCCTGAACTGCTGCCACCTTGGTAGGATGTACTATGATGCCCTACTCAGAGATGACATGACCCAAGAATCTCACTTCTCTTCTTCAGAAGTGACATTTAGAAAATTTCGCTCTCAACATGTGCCTCCTCAACACTTCAAGCACAATCCTCAAGTGCGCCTAGATTTCCTTTTCGATCCTAGAGTAGACAAGAATATCGTCTATGAACACAAGCACGAACTTGTTTAGCTAATCCCTGCAGACGTGGTTCATGAGATCAAGCAAAGTATGCCGAAGCATTGATTAGCCCGAACGACATAACCAAACACTCATAGAAATCGAATGGCATAAAGAATGTGATGATCAGAACACTCTCCTTCGTTACTCTTAACTAGTGAAATCCCATCGCCAAATCCAATTGGGAGAAGCCCTTACACCATAGAGCTAATTGAACAAGTTATTGGTACATGGAAGTGGATAAATGTTCTTCTTCATCAGCTCAAGGTAATCTATATACAACCTCAGAGAGCCATCCGCCTTAATGGTGAATACTATAGGTGTGACCCAGTCGGATATACTCCTATTAATGAATCCTCTCTTCAAAAAGTCATTTATTTTCACCTCCAACTCGATATGCTCTTCGGGTTCCATATGCTTCAAAGACATAACTATCGACCTGGGATTCTTCGTTAAGTCTATACGAAACTCAATTTTACGATGCGGCACTAATCCGGTCACCTTCTCAAACACATCTGGATACACTCTAACGATAGGCACAGATGACAACCCATCATGTGGAATGTTGAGCGAATATAAAAAGAAAACTATAAACCCATCTTCAGGCAGGCAACCAATCACTCAATTCTGCCCCCACAATCTCGATCGTCATCAATAGCTTCTCGCAATCCACAACTACCAAATACTTGCTTAGCCAGTCTATTCCCAAGATAATCCTAAACCCAACAAAATTCAAAAAAGCAATGACAAACTAAAGAGTATCCAAGGCTCGATAAGACCGAAGCATGACAAACCATACATAGGCTAGTGAAGCCTCCAACCGGATTCGTCACAATCAAAGGTCGGTCAACTATTTCGGGTTTCAATCCCAACCTATCTACTAAGTCTCTAGATATGAAGGAATGTGAAGCCACGGTATCAAATAAAACACATCTGGAGGCATCATAAATGGAAATCATACCTTGAATAATGACGCCCTTCCGTTTCTCCTTCATCGAGGGAGCACTCGATGAAGTCGGAATAGCGTCCAAAGCATATGTTTTCACAACGTATTTCTATTGTGCCAGTTCTAGACAATTTTTTGCATATGTCCAAGCTCACCACAATTGTAACACTTCTTCCTCCCATCCACTTCGAAGTCTCTAAACAAGTGATCCATATCCCCTTAACCATAATAGACGGGATCCCATTTGGACTTCTTCTAGGCATTCTTTCCCTAAGACTGCTCCCACTTTCACTTCTTCTTGCCTTCACCTCCTTGCTATGGTTTTGGCGCTTCTTTGACAAGAATAGCTGATTTGGACTTAGGGTATAAACCTTCTTGGCGAAGAGCTTTCTCGGCAAGTGTCTCAAACGGCTCAATGATATGACTCACTATCTTCTCCCTCAAATAATCTTCCAAACCCATAATAAACTTCTCATCCTTCCTTAATGAAGTGTCGATGAAAGATCCCATGTTTCAAAAAAGCGTCGAACTTATCAACATATTCGAAGACAGATATATCTCCCCGCTTTAAATCAGCAAATTTCCTGAATAACATTAACTTATGAGCAGCTACAACAAACTTCTCCTTAAACCTAACCTTAAACCGGGACCAAGCAAACTGATCCTCGGGTGTAGCAATAGTAACGTCATTCCACCCGTTCATGGATCGCCCTTGAAGCTGTCTAGAGGCTACCTTCCTCTTCATGGCATCATCTACTTACTTATCACCAAAGATGCGCTCATAGGTATCCAACCAATCCTGCACTTCAATAGCTGATTTTGTTCCAAGGAAAGGTTTTCCTCCCATGGTGGAGTAATCCCTATATAGCTTAGCAAAGTCAGCTCTCAACACCTTCACATGAGCACCACCACCAATAGCAATATTTGGGGCAGCCAGTTGGGCATTTTGAAGCATGTTCGCTATCATCACATTAAACATAGCTCAGAATTCAGGGTTAGCAGCCCCCGAACTCACTCATTCCTCAACTCAGAGATGGATTTCCGCACGATGTTTCTTTTTGTCGGCTCATTCGCGATTTGTAGCAAGAATGGTAAGTCTATCAAAATGAAAACCATGTCAATGGGACTCTGTATGCATATGACTTATATACTATATATATTACTATATAGTTTGCGAAACCAAAATATGTAACAAGTAAGCACTCTCAACTACAAATACTCATGATCCAGTCTAGGGTGATAGCTCCTTCCTTATCTCTTCTAGACCATGGTATCAACTCAGGTAATCGTGTATCCTAAGCTCTAATATCAAATGTGATAACCGCCATACACCACCAACACCCATTATACATAAGATAGTGCGCTGTTATTGCATTCGACCGATGTAGGACGATCGTCAAAGGTTGTAAATGAAATAAAACATCACAAAACCTATCATGTATCTCACTGCGCATGGAATAAAATATAATATGCGCCACAACTATAAAACAAAAGAAATGGTAATAACTAAGTGATCTATATATCAAAGTACAGATACACAAAGTTGTACATCAAGTAATAAAGTTTATATAAATAGAAAGAAACTCGGATATCTTATAATAATAGTAAGAAAGCACTGCCAAGGCTCTATAGTGTTGCACAGTGGAATAAGCAAAGAAATCAATCTATAATACGAGATAACTCCCTCCAGTTCGTCCTCTACACATCTTCCGTATTTCACCTAAACCTGCTATCTAGTCTACTCATTTGAGAGTACCTGTAATAATAAGAAGCAAAGCATAAAACCTCAAGTCAGATAAAAGTCCAATGTGAGCGGTAAATGATTCTCAAAATATTGTACAAGTCGATATAGTAAAGAATAAAGGTATATGAACCATGCCTGACCCATCCCTATAACAGAAGAGTAGCACATGATAAACATAATATGCTACTTTACAGATACAGTACAGGTATACTGTAAACCAAGTATGATGACAGGTGCCCAGGTATCATGTTTGCACCAAAAATTGGCACAAACACCCAAGAGATTTGTAGTAAACGAACAATTGAAGCATATTAAATGTAAACATAGAGAATTTAGCAATAAAGCAACAAGAAATAAGAAAATAATAGAGACACGACATTTACAGTGGTTCAGTGTTGTTTGGCCACGTCAACTTTGAAGAGATAGCTATATTAAACACTTTCTAAAACGAATACAATAGTAATCGGATTAGAATCCTTAGTTGCAAAAGATTACAAACCAACAAGCAGCGTAAAGATCTCGAAAATGAACAATCAACTCTATATTTATATAGGAAGATGGCAAAAGATCATCTTGAAATTTCGGCAGAAGGCTCTCTAGATCTATAGGGGCCTACAAAAGGAATCACATGGCTCAAATCCCAAGTAAAAGGTATTAGAGTTGATCCTTATTGTTGGAGATTAAGGGGCTGCGATCCCTATGGGAGCTTCTCTATGTTGTATTATGCTTGGCCTCCAAGTTTCATGTCAATTGGACTAGTAGATGTAAAATTATTGATCGATCATTGTTGCAACATGTTTTATAGTCTGATTCTGGCTGATCCCTCGAAAGGGAAGAGGGCCGATCTCTCTTTCTTGTGCCTTTTAGGGTGCGATCTCTAGAGTGGATTCCCTAGGGTCTCCTCTTCTTATTCCCAAAGTTTCAAATGTATCTAACTTCTATATTTTGTGATATCGATCGTTTTCCATTGAGTTGTACTGTTTAGCTGAAGTAACCTGATCCCTTTGGTAGAGAGGGATCATACTCGATCCCTTTTCTAGACTAGTTTATATTCCATGCTTAGAATATTATGTAAAGCAATTCTCTTGATTTCGTCCGATCATGGCTTTATATTATCATTTGTAACTGATTTTTGGACCCCACAATTATCGCTTTAGGCTACTGGCCTTGATGACAGTTGAGTCTGAAAGTTTCTATGCTATAGGATCATGTAATATGGATAAACTACTTGTCCAATCCCAGACTCCTTCTGGAATTAAACTAGCAACCCCCACTTAACCCAGAGGAATAGGTTTACACCTCTTGAGCAACTGAACAGGACTTCTCCGCCTAAGCAACCGAGTAGGACTTCTATCGCCTAAGCAACCGAACAAGACTTCTTTACAAAAAAAATCTGACTGTAGTGTGCTCTTTGAACAGCACTGATAAGTCAATTAAGTACAATCTTCCTAAAATCTTCTCCTTTATGATATATAGTGTAATATGCTTTGAGAATTATGGAAGATAGAGTGATCAACGATCAGAGAATGTGAGCAGTTTGAAAATAGAGAATGGATAAAAATTCAAGAATATTAAAATCAATTTCGATGAATTGTTTATTGATCCTGTAATTTATTTATAGAGTATAAAAGGTTGCAGCCGTAGATGAAAAATTATATTGAAAAGAAATAGGCGCAACCATTGATTTTGTAGACGTTACTCTTCGATGAAGAGAAATGTCTATTCATGAAAATAGCAGTTGGATAAATTCAGCTGTCGGAATATAAAAATTCAGCCTTCTGAATTGAATTAAATCGAAAACAGCAGGGAAACAGGATAATTTTAGCCAGACTCAACCGGTTGAATTTTTTCATTCAGCTGGCTGAATATTGTGAAACAATAAATTTGTGTCAATATTCAGCCGGCTGTTTTTAGCCTGTTGTGCATACTTGTGCATGTGTGTATACGATACTATATATATATATATATATATATATATATATATATATATATCAATTCAGGAGAGATTTTAACAAATTACTAAATGATATACAGACTCTAGACTAGAAACTAACAGCTTCAAAAACTCTAAATATGAATCTGCAACAAATCTACTGCATAAATGATTAGTACACACAAAATATTTTATATAGCTTGTCATTAATCAAAATAATGTTAAATTGAGTTCCAACATTCTCCCCCTTTTTGATGATGACAACTATATAAGTAGAAATAATATATTTAAAGAAGTACTTACCTTAACATTGTTACTCCCCCTGTCAATATGCACAAATATTTAACTAACTTTCTCCCCCTTTGTCATAGGTAAAAAGAAAGAGATACATAGAATCAAATAAAGATTAAATTATGTAAATAACTCATATTTGAGATGTCATTACTAAAAATAAAAATATTCATACAATCATTACATAAATAACTAGATAGAGCATCATAGAAGATTGATTAAAATAGTAGAAACAATAATAATTAAAACTGGATAGAGAAAGAAGGCTGATCATCATTGGAATCCGAACTTGAAGATGACCATTGAAAAGGAGATGGATTATGAACTTCGGTGGATGAAGATCCGAAAAGAAATTTTATCCCACATTTTATTAAGAAACCTTTTATGGAGTTGAATTTCTTTTCCGTTTTCTTTTCAAGAGCCATAATATCCCGATGAAGTTTGGATTCATTTCGGGAGAGAGTGATGATAGCTTGTCTGGAGGGAGTGTTAGGGCCAACCTCTTGAGTAGAATCATCGTCCTCTTCTTCTTTTGGTTAAGTATGAGAAGAAGAGGCAGCACTAGTGTCACGAGGTTGTGGAGCACCTTGTCGAAAAATTTTATACCATTGTTGAAAGGAGATGATTTGTTGTGGAGGAGGTCGGTGAGGAAGACCCATCAATCCTAAAGTTTTCGTGCCTAACTCACTAATGCTTGAAAATTTAGAGTCGGGCATGGAATGCTGAAGTTAAGAAGGATACGCATAATATAAGCACCATAGTGAATGGTCTTATATTTTCTTCGGATTGTGACGTCTTGAAATTAATCTAAAATGATTTTACCCCAATTCACATATCGGTTGGAGAAGATAGAATAAAGAGCTTGAAATTCTCTCTTATAAACCTTTTCATAACTCCCTGTTCTAGGTTGTAGAGAGCGAATCAATGCACGATGATCAGGCAAGCTTGAGGCCTTAAGGTGCTAGACTTAAAGCACCTAAATTTATAAGTTGATCGGACAAGAAAAGATGTGAAACCTCATCTCGATGATCCATATCAACTTCAACATCATCAATATCAATACCTTGATATGGAGAATTTAGAATAGTTCCTAATCTTTGTAAAGGCAGGAAAATTTTAACTCCGCAAACCATTGACCAAACACAATCTTGACGATTTCGTGGATTTTGATGATCCAAATTCAGATTATCAAGAAAGAGTTTGATCAAAAGATGATTAATTTTGAGATTATTTGGAGCATACCCTATTAGATTATCAAAGTGGAATTGATCCCCCAATTTTCTAATTCGGTAAGTTGCATAATGCGGAAATTTCGTGAAATCCCCTTCAAAGAATTGGAATTTTTCATAGAATTGAATCGAGAGATTGCAACATCATTCCAAAGCCATTGTCGAATCTGATCTTCAGATTGACCGAAAGTGGATTATCTTGTGCGCTTGGATCTTGGAGCCATTAGAGAGTAAAAAAGAGTAGTAAAAGTTGTGGAATTTGAAAAAAATGGCTAGGGTTCTGAAATTAATGGGTAAGAAATGAAAAGATGAATGTATAGTAGGTAAAAAGTAAGGGCAAAAGTGGAAGAAAAAGAATGTAGGACCAAGAAAAAATGTTACAGAAGGAATTCAGTCGGCTGAATCACTGTATTCACCCATCTGAATTTCTTCCCGCAAGAAATAGTTCATTTTTGAACTAATTCAGATGGCTATTTGCGTTGATTCGGTCGTCTGAATCCGAGGCAAAAAATATTCTTTCACAATATTCAGCCGTCTGTTTCATTATAAACAGCCAGCTGAATTATTACAGAAACTTATGATTCTCTTTAACATGAAAATATATATATAAACTATGTGAATAACTTTTGAACAGATAGAAATTAAAAATTACGTATTAACAACAACATATAAAAAAAATTAAATAGATTTGGAAGAGGGGCTTGGAGTGTGATATTCATCTAGTTTTATCTTTGTGTTCTCTTGAATTGGTTAAAGTGGTGACCATCTATTGCCGCGTTCCTAAGAATTCGGAGATATTGGTGGACACTGCGTTCATGGTTCCCAAGGATTGTGAAGAATTATAGAACGAACAGGAGATGGTTGATGAACCGTGTTTTTGGAGGAAGAACCACAGAATTTTAAAGCGATTTGTTCCAAAAAGCTTAAACGCTTGGCATTAACTCTTTGTTCATAATAAAGTTCATGCTGTAATTCCATTATTTCCCTTTGGTAGTGATGAATGTTATTTATCTTCTCTTTGGTAGATGGTGGACCGAAAATTAGAGACGTCTCATTCTTTTACCAGGTGGAGTATAACCAGTGTGTGTAGAAGGAGGAACAATTGGAACTGGTTCGTAAATCGGTGTTGGAGTTGGTAAATTCACCGATCCCGAACTAGGAGAAGAATAAGATGGAGCAAAGGATTCAGAATTATGCTGGGAAGACATTTTGAGAAATGTTTTTGAAACTTATTTTTTCTGAAAAAAATTTGTTTAAAAACTAATGTTAAAAGAAAGAAGATTAGAAAAGGTATTTATGTGTAAAGACATACATAAATACAAAATAGATTTGTGGTTAGATATATAAGCACTAGAGAAAATTTTGGTTTGATGAAAACAAATGTAAGGTGAGTAGAAAAAAATGCAAACCATCTAAAGTTAAAATAAAGGAGTAGTGAAGAGGTAGAACACTAGACTTCCAAGCAAGAGATCCCGAGTTCGAGTATTGGAAAAAAAATTATTAAAAAAATTATAAATCCTTTATTCATTTAAAGGTTTTGTAAATATGTCTTCCAATTGATTTTCAGTGGATACAAATTCCAGTCTGACTAAAACCTTTTCAATATTATCGCGAATAAAATGATGATGTATATCAATATTTAGTGCGTGGGTGATTTACAGGATTTTTGGATAAGTTTATAGCACTAGTATTATCATAAAAAATTATAGATCTAGATAAATTTACACCAAAATCTTAAAGTGTTTGCTGCATATAAATGACTTGAGCACAAGCTAAAGCAGTAGAAATATATTCTGCCTCACAAGTTGAAAGTGAAATACAATTATGTTTCTTGCTAAACCAAGAGACTAAAGACTGTCCAATGAAATGGCAAGTCCCATTAGTACTTTTCCGATCTGTCCGACATCCTCCAAAATCAGCATCACTATATGAAACTAACTCAAAAGGACATTCTTTCGGATAAAAAAGCCCAAAATCTTTGGTTTTGCTTAGATAACGTAATATGCATTTTACTGCTCGCATATGTGATTCTTCAGGATTTGCTTGGAATCGAGCACATAAACAAACACTTATCATTATGTCAGGTCTACTAGCAGTTAGATAAAGTAATGACCCAACTATACTTCGATATAATTTTTGGTCAACACTTTTGCCATCTTCATCTCTATCGAGATGAACTGTTGTGCTCATTGGAGTTGGTTTAGCAGAAGTGTTTTCCATATTAAATCGTTTAATAAGATTGTTATAATATTTTTCTTGATTAATAAAAATTCCATTTTCTATTTATTTAACATGTAATCCAAGAAAATAAGATAAGTCTCCCATATGTGACATTTCAAATTCTTTGGTTATAATTTTTGAAAATTCCTGACATAAATTTTCATTTGTAGAGCCAAAAATAATATCATCTACATAAATTTGAATAATTAAAATATCCTTTTTAGTTCTTTTAATAAAAAGAGTTTGATCAACCTTTCCAATTTCAAAACCAGAATCTATTAGATAGCTCTTAAGACGTTCATACCAAGCACAAGGTGCTTGCTTTTGACCATATAGGGCTTTTTTCAAGTTTATAGACACGGTCTGGAAATTTTTCATGTGTGAATAATGGAGGTTGTTCAACAAAAATATTTTATTTTATATACCCATTTAAGAAAGCACTTTTAACATCCATTTGACAAAGTTTGAAATTATGGAAACATGCAAAGGCCAGTAAGATACGTATTGCTTCAAGTCGTGCAACTGGAGCAAACATTTCTTTGGAGTCGATTCCTTCTTCTTGATTATATTATTGTGCAACTAATCTAGGTTTACTCCTAGTTATATTATCCTGTTCATCTGCTTTATTTTTGAAAACCCATTTAGTACCAATGACTGTTTGATCACTTGGTCTAGGAATTAGTTCCTAAACTTCGTTTCGTTCAAATTGGTTTAGCTCTTCTTGCATAGCTATAATCCAATAGTCATCAGTAGATGCTTCTTTTGCATTTTAAGGCTTGATTTTAGAAATAAAAGCTACGTGGCCCATTTGATTAAGTTGATTTCTAGTTCTAACATGTGAATCAATTTCTCCTATAACGTTTTCTATTGGGTGATCTAGTAAAATCCTAGGAGGAGATCTTAATTCATTTTCATTATGATCAACGTTTTCATTTTGTTCAATATTATTGGAAATGTTTTCATCTTCTTCAAATTAGTTTTGAGTAACCATATTTGTGATCGTCTTAGGAATATCCTCAAAAAATTTATTAAACTTGAAATTTTTGTCGAATGAAACATGAAGTGTTTCTTCGATTGTGTTTGTTCGTTTATTGAAAATTCGACAAGCTTTGCTTCGATCCGAGTACCCTATGAAGATTCCTTCACCGGATTTTGGATCGAATTTTCCGAGCTAATCTTTTGTATTTAAGATAAACATTTTAAATCAAAAGTTTTAAAATAAGAAATGTTTGGTCTTCTACGATGAAACAGTTCATATGGAGTGTGCTTTGTTAAAGGTCGGATAGAAACACGATTTAGAACGTAGCAAGCAGTTGCTACAGATTCTGCCCAGAAATGTTTCGATAATGTATTTCCATTCAACAAAGTTCTTGCACATTCTTGTAACGTTCTAATTTTCCTTTTACAACACCATTTTGTTTTGGTGTCCTAGGAAAAGAAAAATTATGGTAAATTTCCTTTTTATTACAAAAATGTTCAAATGCTTCATTTTCAAATTCATCTCCATGATCACTTCTAATATTTTTAATTCCATAACCAATGATCATTTTCTTTGTCTATTAAACACATAATTGTATTATAATTTATATTCATATTTAAAACATAAATATTTTTATCTCTAAAACCTTCGAAAATAAGATTCTTATTATGATCAAAAGTACTACACTTATTTTCAGAAAAAGAAATACTGAATCCTTTGTGACACTATTGGCTAGTATTAAGTAAGTTGTGTTTCAAATTTTTAACTAATAAAACATCTGTAATAAGTGGTAAATTAGATATACCATTATTGCTCACATCGCCTTTGCCGATGACATATCCTTTGGAATTATCTCCAAATGTGGCAGAAGGTCCATCTGAGTAGTTAATGTTTGTTAGCATCTCTTTGTTTCCTGTCATGTGTTTTGAGCAACCACTGTTTAGTATCCATTTTCCTCTCTTTTTGGATGGTACCTACAAAATATAGAATTAACATTAGTATCCACCATTTTATTTTGGGTCCTAAGAGTTAGGTCTTAGGAAGCCAAACCTAAGAGGGTTCACAATTCCTTTTGAAAACAAAATCTTTGTTTTTATGAACAGTTTTTATAAAAGATTTTATATATTTGTTTCGAATTGAAGAATTATTTATTTTAGGAACCCAAATTTTAATCGAAGTAGTAAAATTATTTTTATATGAAGAATTCTTTTTCTTTGGAATAATTTTAGAAGATTGTTTATATCCTAGTCCTCTTTTATTTGAAACAGTTTGAGAATTTTCTATAATTTTGAAAAGATTTTCTCTACCTTTATTAAAATTAGAAACATTTCTAGCAATGTCTTCTAAATTTGTTTTAAAGCTAGAGTTAACTAACTCTAAAATCTTGATATTTGATTTAAGGTCGTGATTTCCAATTAATAAAGCATCATTATTTTCTTTCTGAGTTTCTACCTCTTGACTTAGCAGAGAAAGTTGAGATGACATATTAGAACAAAGATTCATGAGTAACTTAGAGTTCTTCTTCTAAAATTTTCTTTACATCTCTTAGCATATCTAATTCGATTTCAGTTCTATTCAATTTTTTAAGAGCTACTTTGTACTTTCTATTTTTTCCTTTTAATTTGTAAAGTATTTCTGAATTGATTTCCAAAAGGTCATTAAAAGTTAGATCACTTACCTCATCTTTTGTAGCCATAAAGAAAATCTTGTCTTGTTTTGAATCACTGTCCGAGTCACTTTCTGATGATGAAAATGATTCTATATCATCCCATGTGACAGAGAAAGCTTTCTTCTTGAGTCTGTCTTTCTTATGCTTATACTTGTCTTTCTTTTTCTCAGGACAGTCTTTCATGATGCGACCTTTATTGTGACATTCATAATATTCTAGAGCAGATGTTGATGGTTTGTTGGTGTTGTTATTGTTGCTGGAGTTGTTCTTGTTATTTCTAAATTTGTTGCTCTTTCTAAATTTCAAAAAAGTTTTGAAATTTTTAGTAATGAACGCCATATCTTCTTTATCTGAATCTGATTCATCTTTTTCTGCCTGGAATGCCATATTTTTCTTATCTTAAGCTTGTACTCGTTTTTCCTGGAGATAAACTTCTTAAGACATTAGATTTTCAATCAACTCTTCTGATTTTATGGTTGAAATGTCGTTAGCTTCTTCGGTTGCTAAGACTTTTCGTTCCCACTCATCCAATAGTAAGTTGAGGATTTTTGAAACAATATCAAAATGTGTGTTAGTTTCTCCTAAAGTTATCAAGAACTAATATATATCTTGAAATCTAGAGTGCATTTCATTTATAGCCTCGTCTTGCTTCATTTCAAAATTCTGGAACATATTTTTGAGCATAGAAATTTTACTTTGTTTGACTTTGTTAGTTCCTTCATGTATAACTTTAAGTGTATGCCAAATTTCATGAGCAGTTTTACATATGCTTATTCTATTAAACTCATTTTTTTCTAATGCACAATATAACATATACATAGCTTTAGCATTTGCAGTAGCATCTAATTTTTGTGTGTTAGACCATGCTGGATATTCAGTAGTAGGAATAATATATTCAGATTGCATAATGTTCCATGTTTCATAACTACTTGCTTTTGTATAGATTCTCATCCTAGTAGCCCAATAGTTATAGCTCATCCCATTAAATAGAGGTGGTCATGTAGTAGATTGACCTTTTAAAAGGTAGTGTTAGAAACAGTAATGGTATTGTTTTCCATACTAAAACAATGTCAGATAACTATGTTACGGTTATATGATGGCCTTGCTCTGATCCAAATGAAAGTGTCTGTGCCATAGGATCGTGTAATATGGATAAAGTACTTGTGTGGAATAATAATTAAGTAAGAAAATAATTAAGCAGTAAAGTAAATGATGTAGGATATTTTTATGCTGGTTCGAACTTCCATTCTACGTCCAGTCCCAAACTCCTTCTGGAATTGAACTACCAACCCTCACTTAACCCTGAGGAATAGGTTTGGACCGCCTGAGCAATCGAACATGACTTCTACCGCTTAAGCAACCAAATAGGACTTCTACCGCCTGAGCAACCGAACATGACTTCTTTACAAAAAATTATCTGACTGTAGTGTGCTCTTTGAATAGCACTGATAAGTCAATTAAGTACAATCTTCCTATAATATTCTCCTTTATGATATATAGTGTAATGTGCTTTGAAAATTGTGGAAGACAGAGTGATCAATGATCAGAGAATATAAGCAGTTTGAGTGCAGTTTGAAAATAGAGAATAGATAAGAATTCAAGAATATTAAAATCAGTTCTGGTGAAATATTTGTTGAATTCTGTAATCTATTTATAGAGGTTTAATGGCTGCAACCATAGATGAAAAATTATATTGAAAAGAAACAGGCACAACCATTGATTTTGAACACGTTACTCTTCGATGAAGAGAAGTGTTTATTCGTGAAAATATCAGTTGGATAAATTCAGCCTTCTGAATAGAATTAAATCAAAGAAAGCAAAGAAATAGGCTAATTTTAGCTAGATTTAGCCGGCTGAATTTTTTCATTTAGCTGGCTGAATATTGTGAAACAATAAATTTGTTTCAATATTCAGCTGGCTGAATGAATGCATTCAGCCGATTGTTTTCATCCTACTGTGCATACTTGTGCATGTGTGTATACGATTATATATATATATATATATATATATACATACATATATATATATCAATTCAGGATAGATTTTAACAAATTACTAAATGATATATAGACTCTACACTATAAACTAACAGCTTCAAACACTCTGAATATGACTGCAACAAATCTCCTGCATAAATGATTAGTACACACGAAATATTTTATATAGCTTGTCATTGATCAAAACAATGTTAAATTGAGTTCCAATACAGTCTAAATTGTCAAATCAGTTCGGATATAGCCAGGTCAAAATACCAGATAACTCTTGCCCTCCAAAGTACGTGTTCTGTCGAACATTACATGCTTTGAATCGAAGCAAGTTAGAGTCGTTGGAAAGAAATCCACTCAGTTTTCTAAATAGTTGTTATCCTTTCGTTGAATTATTATTCCAAAATATCATATCTCTCTGTGATCGTCATGATGATTTGTCGATTTCCAATAGTGTAAATTCAGAATTGTATTCTATCAATTGCTATTTGTGTCTAGTTCTATAAGGCAAGTAAGATTTGGCTATCTGATCCAGTTTCATCTTTGAAAGCTTCAAGTGAGAATTCAATTTTTATCCATTTTAAAAATTGAAATTTTAGAATATACAGGTGCACATTCAGGTGAATGTCTCTTATAATAGACTCCCATCCACGTTCATACGTTTTCGGATCGATGCCATTTTTTGTTGATTAGATGCAATTCCCTTTCATTTACATGCATACACACACATATATTATTTTAAAATAAGGATCAGAATATTTCTAGTCGAGCCCTTTCTCTCTTTCTTGTTTTTTTCTAAGGGCACATAGGGATCATATTGGACCCCGTGTCAAGGGATCGTACCCGGTCCCTTTTTATGTTGGGGACTTAACTTTTTTGGCTTCATGGACAAGGTGTTATGGGCCGATCCTTTTAGCCCTATATAAACAATTTTTTCCCCTTCAACCCTTTCACATCATCTCATTATCACATTTTTTCATTTTTCTCCAAGCCTGCTGCCGTTCCCTCTCCTTCCATTGTTAACTACAAACCCTTCTCTTCAAATTAATCACCACCTCCATCTTTAGATCCGCCGTCCTCTCCTGCTTTGGACCACCACTCGGGCTTTGATTCGAATCGAAATCCAACGTCTCCCCTCAAGTAATAATCGTATTTCATACATTTTGGTAGGTTTTCATTCTACATTTTACTTTGATTCATGATGAGATGATGGGTTCGGTCGGGGTACTTGTCTCGAGCATGGGTTGAATTGGGAGGATATGAGAAAGACGTAAACGATGCGGTTTCAGTGGAATGGTGAAGTAGAAGATGGAGAAGGAGATTCGTGGAAATGAGGCATGGAAATTTGATAAGTGGGACGATCGGTAGAATTCGAGTTTGGAGGGATCGGTGTAAAAGTTTGAAATGAAGAACGAGAAAGGCTAAGTATAGGGATCTATGTAGATGTTCATGGCATAGGGATCGGTTTTGGAAGTTTGAGGAGGGATTGGTGTTGTAGCATAAAGGGATCGGTCAAGTTGTCTTTGGCATAGGAATCGGTTTAATTGATTTGAATTTACAAACTTGAACGTATTAATCCATATAACCTTTGTACGACCAACCAGAACCAATCCTGCCTTAATGAACTTGAACAGATGAACTGTAATGAACAACAAGACTTGCATATCTCATATCAAACACGAAGTTGAACGATTAAACTTCTGGGAATTAGATATGGACTGCAACTTATCATAAGTACTTAAATAATGAAATTTATACTTCCACAAGCCGATGGTCGCTCTTGAAGCATACACAATCGATCAATGTAAACACCAGTTGAGACGATCAGCAATGACAGTCACCCTGGTCAAAATCTAAATTCTCGTCACTATTTTTGCTTTTAGTTTTGAATTGTGTATCTCCACGTTGCACGACACTACACCACACTAGCATAGACTTAACACGGGAGGACATGTAAAATTTTCTAATCTTGATTATCTACTGAGTTTAGTGTATATGGGATCAAACGCTTAGAGCATTTAGCCGCAATGTCTTCTAATCAACCTTCATCGCATAATAATCCAGGTGCCAAATCAAGCTCCATAACCGTATCTAGTAGACTTTCTCCCGAACACCGAACTACGAAATCAAAGAGTTCCAGTCTATTGGTTGGCCTTTATTCTAACGTTCCCATACCTCCGGTGGAAGAGATAGATCCTAACCCTAACAATTTAGAGGGTGCTGTATTTCTAGATGACTTGGTGGATTCCCAAGCCTCTAGAATTGGTGAGGTTCTCTCCGTAGGCCGTGCTCTAAACACAGCATCCCATTTGGAGATGTATTAGTCCGCTTAGGAGTGATGGGTCCCAGTTGCCCCAAGAGGGGTATATGGAATGTAATAAATTTATGTGCTGGGTTGGTTGTGTGCTACCTTTTAATTCATTTATCTGAGAGATGCTAAATTATATGGGAACAGCTCCTGCTCAGCTGCATCCGAACAACTACACTTCCCTTCATAGCACCTTTTTATTATCTATGGATGTTCCGTTCCATCCACCATCTCCTGAAGGCATCCTGTTCATCTACAATTTTTAGAGACGGACAGGAAGTCTTTCTTATACTTTCCTCTAGCCCGCACCCAACTTCCTAGTACTTACTGGTGCATGGAACAAGCTTGGTGTCTTTAAGGTCTTTAAGCATGAATGGTTCTACGTTCGTTGTTGCCCCGGCTTCGCGAGGCGATGGTTGGAAGGACGTAAGTGTTGCATTCACTTTTTTTAAAATTCCTAAGCCCTAGTCATATCCTAAACTAACAAATACTTTGAAAATTTACAGGTAGCCATCCACGATCCGAAGGCGATAATTATTTAAGGGCGGTTATCACGATATGCGCTACCCCAATTGAAGACAGGGACATCCCCTATTCGGGAGGCCGAAGCTAAGCGCTACAGATACTGCAGTCGTCCATAGTATAAATTTTCGATGACCAAATACGGTTATGTTAATAGTATCCATAATATCAAAAGCATATGAATATGAAACAAAACTACATATGTCAAAAAAACTTTACTGATTATATTTCACAAAACATGTTTCATATTCCATTACATAATCCCAATCATTTCCTAGGTTCAGATCAAATATAATTTTTACAAAATACGCTAAGAACGACATAAGAAGCTGCCCCCTTGGTTGACCAGAGTAATATATAGTCATAACTGACATAACACAACAAAACAGAATTAAACAAAATAAAACAGCAACTCCTAAATAGCTGTCCATCAACCACTTACTCGTCTTCGGAATATTTATTCACTAACCTACAAAAAAAAGAAACCTTAACCCTCAGTCTACTCAAATCAATTTTGAGCACCTAAGAGTTTAAGGGGAAAAACTTGAACTTCGAGTCAGACATAAAGCCTGGTGTGAATAATACTATGCATCTCGGTTATTTGATATTAAGTGACACCACGCCGCTTAGCGGAACGAGTTTCCCCTCACTAATATCCCTTTAATACATATCTTTTTCAAATCATAATCCTATAACTCAAACTGGTTAAAACTCTATAGCAATATCATGTAAACTTACATGTTAGATAATAAATGAACTATCTATCCGAACACTATAGTTTTGTTTGGTCAAATACTAACATTTGGCTAACTCGAGCCTACTAGACAATATAAACAAATAATATAACACCTGTTAGGCACTCCTCTTCTGGACGGTCAATCCCTAACTTATCTTCCCCCCTGATGCTAATGGTTTTGCAAGCTCACCAATAACCTATTTCTGTATATAACATCATTTTAGTCTTACCTATGACAAAGCCCTTCACACTGGAATTTTGGACTAAATTGGTTGGAAGCTAATAGAAAATGTATAGGGCGCGACCCAATACCAGTCCCATCTGGTACATAAATATCCGAGTCATTTTACTTAGGGTAACCTTTCCTTAAATTTTCCTTGAAAACCTTTTCATCTCAAATTGATTTAAAACCATTAAATCAAAATTAAACAAGTATAATATATACTATATGCTTTACTCAAAATCACCTTGCCATGTTATATATACTTTGCTCAAACATTTGTTGATGAAAACATTTAAATCTTTGAAAGTCTCCTTTTCGAATCCATTGAAAGTAGCCCTTTCGAAACCAAGTAACCCCTTTCTTTCACCAAGGCTGAAGGGTCAAAACATTCCTTTCGAAACCATTGAAAAATCTTCCCTTCGAAAGCTTTAAAACCTTAAACATCCTACCTTTAAAACACTTAGACATTGCCTTTCGAAAACATTGGAAAACCTTTCCTTTCAAACCTTTCTTTAAAGCATTCTTTCGAAAGCATTTCCTAAGCAAAGAAATGTTGGTGTCGAAACCAACCTTCCGAAAGCATTAGAGAAGGGGCTTGGGCTTTAAAACAAAGCATACCCTCTGAAACCATTTGCTTCAAAAGGTAGAAAAGTGGCAACTAGGGTTTCGACCCTATTTGAAAGTAATTATTTAAAACAAAAGACGCAACCCGTTCGAAACCATTCCTTTAAACAATTAAACTCAGATGAAAGCCAACATAGTTGAAAGCAAACACTTCGAAAGCAAAGCAGGCGAATTTTCAATTTAAAATAAAGTCATGGATCGTCCACATCAGAACCTATGGTCTCGACCAAGTTCCTTCTGCCTTTGTCCCATTCACTATGTACCAAGTTAATGATACTATGTGCATTGGTTTCGATGGCAATGGAGGCGGAAGCTCTCAATCGAAACCCAGGTGCTGAAAAAGGCGAAACATGCCAAAAGCATGTAAAATCTATTTTTAACTTTAAAAAGAAATACTTTTCAACTAACCTGCCTTGTTTGTCAAAATATTATTGGTTGCTGATTTTCTTTTCTAAAAGTGCTGCCAAAATATCAGAAGCAATTAATTTAAATTATTTACAAAATACCCCTTCTCCTTTTATAAATATATAAAACATTTAAGTCCCATACAAGGTTAAGCTATCGCATATCAACCTATTACATGCTAAGATATCATGGGCCGTAAACCCAAGCCAATGAAAGATGAGCCCTAAAAGATATTGTCGATCACTAACTAAATCTTTCTACTGCATGCTAAGTTCTCGAAGGTTGAGCTTTAGGGCTATTGCATATTATTTTTAAAAGCTAGTGTAGGTCAATTCCTATCCTAGGTCAAAGCCTAACGCATGTCAAAACTATCGCATGTTATAAGCTATCAATGGTTGAGCCTTTCATAGAAGCATTCGTAAGATGCATTCTAAAGCTATTGATTGTTGAGCCTGTAATGCGATCAGAAGTTTAACATTAAAGCACTATGCCATAAAATGAATCAGACAATAGTGATCACACAACATAAGGTAGATTTTCTATTATCTCACCATTTACCACTGTTTCACACAACATATGGATAAAATAATCTGTTGTTTGAATAGCCCTTGAAATTTCTATGTTCATGCTTGTCCTTCAAACAACACTTTATCTGTTGTCTGATTGAAGTTATCAAATTTTTTAGTTTTGGCTCTATATTTTCTCTCTCAATATTTTCATGGCCGCGTTCCTTAATTATTCCCTCTTCACTTTCTTTCCATTTCATCTTCTTAAAATATATTTATCTCTTCTCAAAAATTTTCCCTTTCCCAAAATTTATTTCCCTCTTCCCAAAATCAAATCGGCAGAACCCTAAACTTAAACTCGTCTTCGGCCCATGTTCGACCCGTCTTCTAGAATTAAGGTTTCGAATTGGCTTGATAATGAAATCATTTTATCGATACTCTCTCATTGTCAAACAACGATTGATAGAGAAATGGTTTCCATTTTATGGCCGCGTTCATTTAAGCTTGCATCAATTTGTCGAGTATTCTTCTATTGATATATGGTATGATTTCTACCACTTTCGATTTTGTATTGATCTTGACTTCGATTTCAAGAGCCAATGACGAGATGGGTTTATGTAGGAATTTATTTCCTATATTTTCGATTTAGACTTGACTTTGGATTCCAAACATTGGATATTGATTTTGTATTGCTGCATATATTTTATACCGCTTTGTTTTTTGATATTCTGCTTTATGGCCTTGACTCATTCAATTGTTGAGTCCTTTGATATACTCGAATATATTGTTACTTGGTTGAATATATTGATTTCGAGCAATCTTCCTTGTTTACCTGAAATTTTATATCAGACTTGAATTTGTTGAATTGGCTGGTGATATGAGAGTTGTGCAAGGCACTAGCACTTATTTGGTTGTTGAATTGGTTGTTCAAGGTAGTGCACACTGGACGTATTCATGCTCTTACTTGTGGCCTATGAACTTGAACTTGAATCATTATTCACTTCATTGTTCAATTTTGAGTTGCTTCCCATGTTCACTTCATTGTTTGACTTTGTTAAGTTCATTTTTTCGCTGGTTGCCCTTTTCTTGTTTTGTTTAACATTGTATTTGCTATTTGTGCACTTAATTCTGCACCATGCTTGATACTGCCATGAATCTGGTTTGCTAGTGCTAGATTTTATGCATCTCCATATGCACTGAACTTGTTTGTGCACTTTGGCTTTGTTGAGTTGCCTGATCTGTTTTGAGCTGAATTAAACTACTTGTGTTGAGCCCAAGCATGCGTGGGCTTGAACTTGTGTGTTTGCTCTAAATTGAGTATTTGGGCTTGGCCTTTGCAACTGTCCATGTGATTGAATCAAGGATCGGCCTTGTGATATTCAAAATGATACACTATGCATATCATAAGTTGTTCATGCACACATATATTTATCCCCGTCTAAAAATGATTTTTTTCCATGAATTGAGGCAATATTTAATATTCAAATTCAATTTTATTTTTGTAATTTAGGTTTGTTCCGTTTTCGAGTTTACTGACTTTTTGTTTATTTAACAAGTATAGGAGATTGCCGGACACAAGTTGGAGCAAGAAAATCAAGATCAACATAAAAAACAAACTCAAGTGAATGTGAGTGAATTTAAGCTTTATTGTATTTGAAAATGTAAGTAGAGTGATAGTGAAAGTTGTATTGTATTTGAATTTGATTTGAAATATAATATTTGTTGAAATAAAATTGTGATTCATTTATTTCATTCTGTGAACTATTATTCATATCAGTCAATATTTATTTAATGTATAATGGAAAATTCTAGAAATGATACTATAACATCTGATAACATTTGGTTTTTCTGTTGTGTTAGTACATATCAGACGATGGGGAATATATATGGTTCGATGTGCAATGAGACGGCACGAGATTTAACGACAGATATGTATGCAATCAGACAACGGAACATACCTGTCGTCTGATGCGTTTTTTCCCATAGTGAAGCTATCAAGAGTAAAGGCTTTAAAGCTATAGAATGTTTAACATTAGAGCCATCGAATGTATAGTTA
Organism: Allium cepa; assembly: GCA_030765085.1. Lineage (NCBI taxonomy): Eukaryota > Viridiplantae > Streptophyta > Magnoliopsida > Asparagales > Amaryllidaceae > Allium > Allium cepa. The sequence goes on from CM060939.1 coordinate 57,924,300, forward strand.
ATAAGCTATCAGAGTCCATCATATGAGTTTGTTTTGGCATCAGTGGACATTAGGTTGTATACATCCATATGTACCAATATATAACATCCCGTATTTGTAGGCCAAAAACTAAGCGCTATGGATGCTGCAGTCACCTACGGTATTAACTTCTGGTGAAGAAATACGGTAATGATAATGGTATCTATAATATCAGAAGCACATGAATATGAAAAAAAGTACAAATTTCTAAAACCAATAATTTCAGTGCCTACATTTCAAATAATATCATATCTAAGTTACAAAAATCCCCAAACGTAATCCCAGGCAATGATCAAATATAATTTACAATAGTACGCCAAGAGTGACATATGATGATGCCCCCTTGGATGCAATGCAATATAGACATAACTGTCTTAATACACAACGAAAACAATTTAAAGCAGAATTCCTAATTTAGCTATCCGTCGGCCACCTGCTCATCTTTGGATGCGTTATTCGCCAAAATCTGCTAAAACCTAAACCTTCAGCCTACTCAAATCGAATTTGAGCACCTGAGAGTTTAAGGGGAAACAAAAACTTCGAGTCAGACATAAAGCCTGGTATGAATAATTCCTGTTACATCTCTATTTACTGATATAGACTGAGACCATGCCGCTTAGCGGAACAAGTTTCCGCTCATTAATATCTCTTTCCAAAACATATATTTTGAAAATCCTATCCTGCAACCAAACTAATTAATCAACTAGTTAAAATAATACAGCAATATCCATTATGCTAGAATAGGAAATAAAAGGGCTATCTGTATGAAATCTGAGCAAACTACTCTTTACTGGACTAATTGTCCCAAAACTGATTATGCCAAAATAGAAATACCCTTTATGTTAAATATTGGACTATCTGTCCATAAAATAGGTAAAAAGGGTGGACTAACTGTCCTTAAGAAGTATCATGTTCCGTTATGCTAACAAATGAATTAACTATTCATATCTGGGCTAACTGCCTTGTCTGGACTAACTATCCTCTAGGCTGATTGCCCTCAAAATGGACTGACTGTCTAAATTTAAATGAACTAACTGCCCGAATTTACTTTGGGTCAACTACCCTTCAAATTTTCCATGAAAACCTTTTCAGAATGATTTAGTCCGTCAAGTCATATACATACAAGGAAAATATATATTTAGCTCTACTCTAAGCTATTTTTGCCATGTTATATATACTTTACTCAAAATAATGTTGATGGTGTTCAATAAAGATTATCTATCCTTTTAAAATAAGTTAAAGTCCTTTGTAACTTAAAACACTTAAGTTATCTGCCTAGTCATTATATTCGAGACCTTTGTTTAAAACCCTTAAACAACCTTTCAAAAATATTTAAGGTAACCCCTTCGAAACCATAAATAAAACCCTTCGAAAGTATTGAATGTAACTGCTTCAAAACCTTTAATAAATCTTTCGAAATCATTGAAGGTAACTACTTCAAAACCAATAAAAAGCCTTTCTTCTATAAGCTTTAAAACATATGACATCTGCCTTTAAAACCCTTTAAACCTTAGCCTTCCAAAAGCATGGCAACCATACCTTACAACCTTCGACCTTGTCGAAAGGTCTCACCTTTCGACCTTGTCGGAAGGTTTCTTTTTGACCTGGTCACAAGGTCTGCTTTCGACTTTGTCGAAAGCATGGGGAACCACCCCTGTGAAATCATTGATAAAACTTTTCAAAAGCATTGAAACTTAAAAACTTTTGAAGAAATTGGGTTCAATTTAAAACAAGTGAAAACCTTTTGAAACCATTCGAAGTTGACTACATCGAAACCTTTAAAACGTTTCGATTTAAAACATTTGGATTATGCCTTCAAGTAGAGCAAAAGGATCAGAAAAACATTGGATTCGAAAGCAACTGCTTCGAAACCTTTAAAAAACCTTTTGAAACCATTCGAAAACAATGAGGTGTTGGTGTTGGAACCAACCCTTTGAAAGGAATGGAGAGGCGGCAAATTTTTGAAAACAAAGGATTCCCTTCGAAAGCAACCGATTCGAAAGGTAGGTTGCGACAAATATACTTTTGACCTTGTCGAAAGGTTTCAATTAAAACAAGAAAGCAACCCAGTCAAAATCTTTTCTTTTAAACCATTTGACATTATCGAAAGCTCTTTGTCGAAAGCTAGCAGGCGTATTTTCCTTAAATTCAAAATAAAGTTTCATCTCTTTCGGAGGCTCTTACCTTTCGTCCCTAAACCTTTCGACCCCTTCAAATTCACTATGTACCAGTTGTCTGATACGATGTGCATTGGTTATGGACCTGGTTGAAAGGTTTGATACCTTTCGACCTTGTTGGAAGGTTTGGGATAGAGTCGGAACCTTGTTGCTGAAAGAGTTGAAATAGTAAAAAAAACCTATTTATTTTTACTTTAAATTTGTCCTTTTGTACCTAACCTGCCTCATTTGTGTAAATAGGATTGGTTGATAGAATTTTATATTCAAAAATGTTGTTGACTTCCCTTATTTGGAAATTTAAACAAATTTGAAAAAGCCTATTTATTCTTTATAATTATATAAAACATTTAAGTCCCATACCTTAAATAATTATATATAACTAATAAATCACCGTGGAAAAAACTGGAAAAATTCCATAAAATCACTTAGCATATGTTTTACAACATATAAAATTTTCGAACCTAAATAATAATTATTTTTCCCGTATATAATTTTATAATCCAAATTATCATTTCCTTCCTTAGAAAATTCATAATAATTCCGCAAAAATTCAGAAAACATTTGAAAATTGAAACCCATCTCTAAAATATCCTTTCAGATCATCATAAAAATTCGTAAAGCTAATGGTTGTCATTTAATAGAGTTTTTCATCTTGAAATATGTCATAAAATCGATATGGACATTAATAAATCATCAACATGTATATATAATCATTTTATCATTCAAAACATGGCAAATCTTTGCAAAATTATTTGGATTTAATCATAAAAACCGAAACCATAAAAATTTAGAGATGTAAACATTATTCACCTTTGCTTTAGAGATTAAGGAGCTTGAGATCTAAATGGATTTGATTTGAATTTGCTTTTCCTTTAGTGTCCTCTTCTCCTTTCCTTGTTAATGGTGGACGACCTTGATTTTGAAAATTTTGAAATGAAATGAAATGAATGTGTACATAATATACGACCTAAGGAAGGAAATATAGGAATGACCTTTTTTCCATAATACCCCTCCTCTAATTCATTTAAACCCTTTTTTAATTCGTTAGTTAAAAAGGCACGACTACCTTAATTAAATCAAATTTCAATACCTAATCAACACAATATTTTATTTAGTTTATCTAACTAAATCTCCTAAATAATATTATTTAAAATCTAGGGTATTACACAATCCGAAGAGTTCGTTAACTGTTTTGTCACTCTGATCGAATAGGTGCTATGGAATTAATATTTTGAGATATAATTCACAAGTACCATATGGTTCACAATCATATGATTAAAGAAATTCCTCGGAGATATGGTTTAGTCCAGGAATCCAATTAATTGTTTAATATTTTAGTTTCTCTTATATTTTATGCAGTTAATGCATCGCTATTAGTGTAACCAATACCACCGTCAATATACATGAAAAATGTATATTTTATAATAAATGTAATTTTATTCATACTAAAAAAATGCATTTATTTTTGGTCAAACCGAAAATAGTTATTATTTCATAAATAATAGTTAGTATATATTAAAGTAATTTTTCAAAACTTGATGTGTCCATTAGTAATTGTCATGTATTATGCTCCTATTATATCCACTGTCACAATAACAACGTTTGAAATACCAAGCTCCATTCAATCACTTATTATGGGCTATTTATTTCTTCTAATGTAACTAATTTACAATCAAGAGTTTCAGATCAAATATCTCGAATTCAAGAAATAGATCATACATAGAAAAACTTTCTATAGAAAATACATTTGAAGGAGAAATCACTTTTCTTCTCCTTGTTAAGTGCCACAATTATTTTATATAATTCCATTTTCGATGTTTCTTCATGAAGAAGAGGTGGCCATTTACTCTTTTTATCCAAATCATGCCTATGTTACATCCATTCTTGGACTTTCGCTTTCACTTTTAAATGGTCAAACTAATACAAAAGGAAACCCTTTACTACAAGACTGCACTGAATTCTTTATAAAAATGCACTCGGTCATCCTCAACATGATTTGAATAAGTTGCACTTAAGTAAATAGGCCATAAATGATATTTCACCAATCAAATTCCTAGGTTTGTGTAAAGGCCTTGTTCTTCTTTTATTTCTAACACAACATAGTCCTTATTGTATTCAATTTGCTAAACACATAATCTCGCATTATGGTTTACTTGCTTAATTAAAATGAAACAATTTCAACGAAATTTTGCATACTGCGAACGTGACTGGTCATCATATTACTTTTGTACCTGATTGAATATGGATCGAATGTCCCTGTACGGTTTTAGAGTTCAAAACTCATAGAAGATAATACATTGTATTAGGCAAACTCACACTTAACTGAGCAAGACTCGAAAGTTTTTAATAGTTGAATTATTTGGCTCTTGCATGAACATCGAGACGAACATGCCAAAATATTAATTTATTAGCTAGTATATATTTCTGTTTCATTTTTAGTCTTTAATTCTGTTTATTTAGTACATTATAATCTATATATAATTTTATTCGTTAAATTAAGTGGATTATTTAGTATTACAGATGTTTTATTTTTATCGAAATAGTTTTTTATATCTTCCCAATAAGGCTCACCATTAATTTTACATCTATCGAAAATCCTAATGAGATGCAGGAATTTCAATAATTCCTCCAGCGAGTTTTAAGATCCATTTATCGTGTTGCTACAGCATTAAGGGTACTCAATAATTATAGTCCCCATAAATGGTAAATAAGAAGTTATTAGTTATATCTCGTATATAACTTGTAACATTATATTATTTGGACTTAATCATCTTAACGATTTGAGGGTGCTCAAAAAATCATAATGTATATTAGATGCTCATAACTCATCATTTCGTAATAGCTTAAAGACAATTTTGCTACCCTTGAGGATTCTCAGAAAGTTGCAAAATGCCTACACCTACCCTAGGATAATATAAATATCACCATAAATATTTTATGGCTTGAGGGTGCTCAACAATCACAATTATGTCTAATACTCTGTTTACATTGTAAATGATGGAGAGCAACATTATTTCATATTCATAATCTCAAAATAATAATAATGAGCATTATCATCTATAAGGAATAATAACTATTCACATTACTTAATGACTTCATTTATCATTATATATATATATATATATATATATTTATATGTATTTAATCCTTATAAGTACCATGACATTTACTTTGATTGCCACTTTTAAAATCATATTTTTATTTTATTTATTTTTTGATAGTAAGAATGGTACTTAATTTAAGTAGATGACTCATTTTAGTGTCTTGAGATAAAATCCAAGACCTCGAGAACCACGATCTAAATATCTTAGTAATAGAGCTAGTGGTCCTGGACGATATTGTAATATTATTTTCTATATACATTGTATAAGATTCTCTTATTTAATTATAACATTTATATTATAACAATAAATTTTGTATTTACGTATATTTATTATTAATTTATGATAAATGAATATTATAACTTTATTATAACATTTTGTGAATATAACATTTATAGTTCATATTATAATTTAAAATTATTTTGAATTTATTCGTTTATCTTTAACAATTATAAATATAAAACAATCTAAATTTTATCTATAACATTTATAAATTCAAATTTAAACAATTTAAATTTTTTAATTTATAAATTTTCGAATTTAAACTTAAACAATATTAAAATTTTCATTTAGAACCTTTATGAATATGAATTTGATTTTTTTTTAAACCCATCTATAACCTTTATGAATTTAAAGTTAAATTTATACCGATCTTAGACTCAAATTTTATATATTGTTCATAATAATACAATGCGGGCATTAATACCAATGTTGGACCAGATACTTCGCTCAGCGGAATAAAAGTGCAAAATTTAGAAAATCTCCTGTATAATTCAACATGCACCGGATATTTATAATTTATTATGAATATTGTTTGTTAAGAATATATTATATTTGATGTTTGAATAAGAGAGTTTGCCACCTCCAGAATATCATCTGGTGCCAATTCGAGCTAACCTTGTTTCAGTCCTGTGTCACCGTGCTACCAAACATTAATGTCGTGCTATCTCTTTATTGTTGTAGTATTCATTGATCTGATTCCTAAGTTCAGCTTTTAGAGATGCGCTAGTGTCACCATATCATGTACAATGCACGCGTTCATTTTATATGAGGGAAACATAAATATTTTAAAGCCATTTTCATAAAAATAATTAATTTAAAATAATTTTATAAATCTATATTGATTAAAATAATTTAAAAAATCACTTCAATAATCTTATAGAACAAAAATACTCGAACCATCAGCTTTGCATCTGAGAGTCCTATCTCCAACTCAATGATAGAGTTGCAAAGTCCACTCTTAAGATGCATTTTATTTTCTATGGAAAGAATGATTTTTAGTGTTGGAAAATGGAGGCATCAAGGTCTATTTATAGTAGCTCAGATGGGCTATGTTAACGAGTTACTCTAATCCACCATTCAGTCCATCATAAATGAGATCTCATCTGACTCGATTAATTAAAATCATTTAATTAATTCAAGCCTATATATTTAGGCTTTCCTTATTTTAAAACAATTTTAGAATTTTCAAAAGCCAAAATAAAATGTAAATATATGTAATATATATTATTTATTAATTTCAAATTATTATATTGGCCTAAAAATAATTAAATTAATATATAACAATTACATATTTTGTTAATTAAACTTAGGCCCTCAAATAGTAATAAAATTAATAATCAATTAATTAATATAACCATTATATTAATTTTTCTGTAATTATAATTTAAAATATTTATAAATATCTTCTATAAATTATTTTCGGTTGAATTAAATTACGTGGCTCCCAAGTGTTAATCAGCCATTAGTAATATTTAGATAATTTACTGATTGTTCTGAATCACAGTAGTTTAATACAAGTTAAGTTACTTATAGATTATCTGGGTAAATCAAAAAATTATTTATTAAAGCGACGTCGTGGAGAAAAAAATATGTTATGCATGTTTTCTCTTCCTCATCACTATGTTAGTTAGATATCCAACTCGATCAATGTTCAAAACTTGTTTAGATTTCTAATTAATTGCGAAGTGCAACACAAAAGTCCACAGTTCAATCCAATTACAATTATCGATTAACCTATTTATTTTAGATAATGAATTTATATATAATAAAATTACAGTGATACAAACCTTCTATTCAAAAGAGACAAATCCTCTCTTTATTTATGTTTCACTTCATGTGGTTTAACTTATACCAACTATGACCTTAACATGATTCACTATGCTATGTGGTTGACCATATTCAGAATATAATTTATAACTCACGGTATTTTCATGTCAAACGTCTATTGTACATCATTGCATGAGATCTTCTATTTGACTTTAGACCAATTGAAGACTCTCGATGAGTCGTTCCATAATCGTTCCAAATAACTACCGTACATGTTATCGTGCCTTTTGACTCGACTATATCCAGACCGGCTAGACAAGTTAGACTCGATGATAGACAAGGAAAGAAATCCTGTGAGGTGATCACAGAGTCTAGAGATCAAGCATAGACAACAATATGAAGTAACAATGAAGAAAAACCAAGAGATAGACTCTATGAACAATATCAACCAACAGTTCAACCCAACATGAATCGATCGATATCTCTATAAACATGAAGATAGCTTTGGAAACTTAAAGGTATCATGGAGAGGGACCCACACAACATATCGCATGGTTCCACATGGCAAGGAAGACCGATCGGGGCGAATTGCTCCATATTGGGAGTTGGGCCTCGACATTTTTTGGTTGATATCGTCTACATCTAGATATTCTATCAGTGAATTTTCAGGAGGATATACGGTCATCCATCTCTATAAATATAGAATATATTGTTCAATTTAGGGATCTTTAAGCTGCTGTTTTACTTGTACTCCATTGTAATCAAGGATCATCCGATCTGATCCCCCTGTACTCAGAATTCCAAGTGATTATTAAAGCAATTCATTCAAAGTGGATGTTGGTAATCAACGTCGAACCATTATAAATCGGTGTATTCTTGTTTTATGCTTGTTTCCACTATTTAAGTTTTTGTTCTTTACTTTATTTCTCTACGTTTAATCTATTGGGTGTTTGCGCCAAATTTTGGTGCAAATATTTTGGTGCTTTCGTTGAGAGATCGGTTCTCAACTTGAATGGATCTCATCATCAACTTGTGGATTTCCATATCCATGAGATAAGATCTAAATTTCTAGCGACAAAGTTTCCGTTTCAACTCATATTTGAAGAAGATCTAGAACAAAGCTATTAGGCAAGGCTAAAGGAAAATCTATTACTCTGGTGCTCCTATTGAAGGCAATGAAAATGCCAGTGCACAACAAGTTGATCAGAGCATACAATCGGCTGCTGCTAATCCCCAGAATCTAGCTAACTACATCACCAAAGCGGACTCTGAAGTCCTAACAAAGGAACTGATGGATAGTCGATAGCAGCTCAACCAACGAATCCAAGCTAACTTCAACCTGATGAACTGGATGAAAGATTAGCATGGAAAGAAAAGGAGGGAGCCTACTCCATACTTAAGATCGGAGAAATCCTCCTCATTTGTTGACTATCATAGAAATAGACATCACAAAAGGATGCATATTCAGTTGGAACATTGGGACGAAATCAGACGATCGACTATGGCTGATCGGCACTGAACCCTTGAATCATGTGAGAAATTAGCATGTAGGTTGAAAAGCTCGATTCTGAGGTATCCGATCGATTAAGGTGTTGGATCTCAAGCGAATGTGGTTGAACCGCAGTTGAGAAAGTATCATAGAACTGCTGCTCAGGAAATAGATCAAGAGCAAGGGGAGCCAAGGAAACGTGGTGTTGCCCAGAGGCGTTGATCGGGTCGCTCACATGAGATGGAATACGACTACCGCCTGACACCAACTCTCCAAATGCCAGACTTAACAACTATGGTGAGATGGTCCGTGAAAGAAAGTCATGGCTTGACCAACGATGATTAAGGTACCTTTAGAAGTCATACTCCATTCCACGATAACATTCTACATGCATAATAGCCACAGAGGTTCCATATGCCTATGATTCATTCCTATGTTGAAAAAAGTGACCCTAAGCAGCATCTCTTGAAGTATGAATGGCACATGGATACCGCCCGAGCCACTAGTGCAGTCAAGTTTAGGTGTTTTCCTATTTTTTTGGAAGATGTTGCCACCATGTGGTTCACCAAGCTACTACGGTGGTCATTCTCTTCATTTTATGAGTTAGCAATGAATTTCTTTGAGCAGTTCCGCATGCACAAGATTTGCCCTAAGGATGTAATGTCACTTTCTAACTTTCTCCAAGTATCGAGGGAGTCATTGAAATATTTTTCTAGAAAGGTTTGATACAGCTGTTATAGAAGTTAGTAATCCGAAAGAAGATGCAATACTCATGGGACTGACTAGGGAGTCGACCTCGATTTTGAGTTTGGTGATTAGTAAGTGGGAAAGCCTCCTTCTACATTGGACTGTTTCCTTGCAAAGGTGGTTTAATTTTTCAGGAAGGAGGAGGCAATGCAAACTAGGAAGTGAGATGTTGTAAGCCCAAGCGGTGAGGGAGTAAAAGTAATATGGCAGTGAAGCAGTTCGGTAATAGTTCCAGAAAAGTTCAAGTCAATGTTCAGAACAAAATGAATGAGCAAAAGAAAGGCGGTAATAGAAAACACGACTGAAGTTGGGATTCCGTGTAAAGGAAGCCGATGATCCCGTCGTTTGTTACATACACGCCACTGAATACGTCGCTGGAGATTGTTTATCTATCGAATTGTAACACAGACGAGTGTCGCTACCTCCGTAATGTTATTAAGAAGTTAATTCGAGAAAGAATGTTGTAGAAATTTGTTAAATCCCCGTAAGATAGGAAGCAGGGGACACCGACCCCAATCGAGGAGAAGCTATGCACAATGCTAAGGAACCTCAGCACATAAGGGAGATTAGTTATTAATACCATTGTTGGAGGAACACATCCGACGAACAAAAGTTAGAATGAAATAGAGCGTTACATGAACGTTATCAGACATGTTGACGTTGAATGTTGCTCAAATACAGAGGATGATGCTCCAGCAAAGCAATAACGAACCGTAACAGATAATTTCATATTTCAAAGTAGAGATGTGAATAAGATGGAGGCCCCTATGATCGACCCAATGGTGATCTCGACCATGATCGAGCCCGCCTTGGTGAGAAAGATTTCAATTGATTATGGAAGTTCTATGAATATAATTTTCAAGAGGCATACGAACAAATATTACTAGAAGCCAAAGATCTGAAACTGTGTAAAGCCTATATTCATGGCGTTAATGGCACTACAATTGAAGCAGTAGGCTGTGTCGAGTTACCAGTGGAGTTAGGAGACAGTAACCGAAGGAGAGTGTGGGTGCTGCCATTTGTTGTGATGATGTGAACTCTCCCTACAACGCTTTTTTAGGCCAACCGGCCCTTTCTGAATTCAGGGAAGCAATCGCCCCTTGATATCTGACACTCAAATTCTCGATGGAGGATGGCGTGGGATTTATCCATAGAGATCAAAGGAGGACATGCCTGTTATCTGGCTAAGTTGAGAGACACTTAGCGAAAGGAGAAACGAAAGGATATGGAAAAGCCTCTTCACATTAAAACTTACAAAACTTAAAATCAGCGTCCGAGCGTTGGCTCGGGCACTACAGTCGGTTCTATAAAGATACAGATCGAAGAGATGAAGAAGAGGATCCCCGCAGTACCAAGGCTGCACCTGCTAATGATTGACGTCACGGTCATCCACGACGACCCATCAAATGTCCTAAAGAACGGATCACATCGCAGTACAACGATGATGATGGAATTAGCTAGTTTTCTCGAGCGAATCTGGATGTGTTCGCTTGGACCCATTTTGAATATGGGATCTCACCAACCATCACTAGCCATAAATTAAATAAACATCCGAGGCATGTCACGGTGAAATAAGAACGACATGGCATGGATCCGAAGAGATCTACTGCACCTAAATTGGAGATGGATAAACTAAAAAACAATAGGTTTATCCGTGATGCCTTTGACCCGAAATGGGTATCCAAGCCAGTTCTTGTGAGAAAAGCTAATGGAAGTTGGCGGACATGCGTTGACTACTCAGACTTGAACAATGCATGCCTGAAAGACAGCTTTCCACTTCCAGTGATCGACCAATTGGTGGACTCAACAGTTAGACATAAACTACTTTCACTCATGGATGCGTACTTTAGAAACAATCAGATCCCGATGCACGTCCCAGACTAAGAACACACTAGCTTCATTACCTACCTTAGATTATACTACTACGCTATGATGCCTAATGGGCTAAAGAACGTTGGAGCTACTTAATAGAGACTAGTCAACCTGATGTTCAAAGACTATATCGGGCGATCAAGAGAAGAGTGTGTGTGTGTGTGTGTGTATGATCATGAAGTCAGGGCGATCAAATGACCACATCAATGACTTAAAATAGATGTTCAATGTTCTCCAAAAATATGAAATGAAACTTAACCCCTTGAAATGCACTTTCGATGTTGTGTCACGGAAATTATTAGGTTTCATCGTCAATTCTCATGAAGTTGAAGCCAATCCTGAGAAGATTCAAGCAATCAGAGATGTTCAAGTATCAAAGACAATTAAGAAGGTGCAGAGCCTAAGTGGGAAAGTTGCCACCCTGACTTGATTCATCCCCAGGGCCACCGATAAGTGCATCCCTTTCTTCGACTTGATCAGGAGAGGGAAGAGGAATTTTGAATAGATTCAGGATTGTATTGATGCATTTCAAGCTCTGGTACATCATTTAGAGAGACCTCCACCTTGTCTAACCACTGTATTATGAAGACTTGCATATTTACTTGGCAGTTTTGGTATATGCCATAAGAGCCACACTACCACGCGAAGAGGATCGGTTCCACAGGCCAGTGTATCATGTTAGCAAGCGATTGACATATGATGAAAAGAACTATCCAAAACTGGAGAAGTTCGTGTACAACCTATTTATTGCGTTAAGAAAGCTCAGCACTTATTTCTAGGCTCATCCATTTAATGACTTCATCGACCAGCCGTCGATAGGTCTTATAGCGACATGAGACGTCTAGAAGGTTACTTAAATAGAACATCGAACTGAGCTAGTTCAATATCACTTATCTCCCTTGGAGGGCCATCCAGGGACAAGCGCTGGAAAATTTCATAGCCGAATTCACTACATAGTGAGATTCTTTGAAGAGCGATGGAGAACATATCATCTGATGAAAGATGTACATGGATGGAGCATCCAACTAGTAGTATTCTGATGCTGAGGTCATACTGGTAACTCTTGAGGAACGCTCGATTTACTATGCCCTAAAACTTGACTTCCCTACATCGAATAATTAAGCTGAATATGAAGCCTTGATTGTTGGACTTAAACTTGCCAGAGAGCTAAGAATAAAGGCATTGCATATTTTTTTGGGATTCCCAATTAGTAGTAAACCAAGATAGGGGAGAATATCTGGACAAAGGAGCATGACTTGCTCCTTACCTCAACCGGCTCTAAGTACTGTTAACTGACTTCGAGCATTACACCACTGCACACATCCCTAAAGAACAGAATGAGAAAGCCAATTCACTATCCAGGTTGGCCGGTTTCAAGGATGCACAATAAATAGGCTTGGTCCTAGTTGAAGTATTTAATGTTTCGAGCATGGACTAGATGGAGATTGAATGGGGCTTAGAGACGAAGCTCGAGAAGATGTCGTGGATGATACGATTAAAGACTATTTGCAAAGGGGAATGCTTCTCGAATGGAGGATTGAAAAATGACAGATCCTGTGTAAACTTCACAATATATCCTTCAGGGAGGATTCATGTAGAGGAAGGGGATCTCCATCCCCTGATTCGGTGTATCACTAATGATGAAATTAAGCGAGTATTAAGATAAGTCCATGAAGGAGAATGTGGCGATCACACTCGAGGTAAACCATGGTGAAAAAGATACTCCCCTATGGTTCTTTCTGGCCAACTGTCAATCGAGACACAGCTGATTATGCTAGACGATGTGATAAGTGCCACATGTTTGTTAAGATTTTGAAAGCCCAGTCAACAAAAATTACTCAGATGGTCAGTCGATGGACACTTGCTACTTGGGGTATTTACATTATCAGCTCCTTGCTGATTTCCAAAGGTGGTGCGAAGTGCGTAATTATAACAGTCGGTTACTTTACTCAATGGGCGGAAGTTAAACCTTTGTCCATGATCATAATGAAGAAAGTAATCAAATTTGTGGTTCAAAACATCATCTTTCATTTTGGTCTCCCTTGAGCAATCGTAACTGACAACGGGACCTAATTCAATAGTGATGAATTCAAATACTTCTGTCATTAGCATCATATCGAGAAAAGATTTGCGGCAGTTACTCACCCTCAAGCTAATGGACAGGTGAAAGCTGTTGATTGTAACGATTCGCATTTTTGAAGGTTTAAGTCGACAATAAACCATACATGTCCAACTTAAAACATTCCATAACACAGATAATCGATGGGGTTAATTAAGAAAAATGAGAGAAGAAGAAAACAAGCATAGAATCTCGCGGCGGAATGACAAAATATAATAATCAAATAAACAGTTCATGAAGCTGTTTATAATATACATTTAATTATAATTTTACAACATAAATCAAAGTTATATATACAATAGAATAATAGAATAATGCAGCAGAACAACATGATGCAGGGAAATAATACTAGTAATAATATACCAAATCTTCATCTCTGTCCTCTAGGATAATTGATCTTCAATACGCTGCAAACTCAGGACTAACTCGAGCATAATGTAAAATAATACGCTTGAGTTAGAACTAAAATATTATTATGTGAGTCAAATGAATATCACATATAACAGGAGTGTAATAGCGTCAGAGATGTTTACAAGGTTTTACATCTCCTATCCAGTGTATGACATGCATGCAATAACTCAAGAGATGTTACGAGATTTTCCATCTCTTAAGGATCCGTCAAAATATCTATATGTAGTAGAATACGCTATATATATATAGTGTCTAACCAGTAAGATAAATATTTTTCTTAGCATTATGGCTTTACATTAATCCCCCTTATCAAGTTTTAAGCATTGTGTACAGTTTTCATATAACACAACTAATAGAACGTCGGTAGATAGGGATGCGCCGTGATACGATAACACTAAATCAAACTCGTAGTTGTCGTATAAGGATAAAAGTATGACAAGGCATGTAAGGCAATGCTCAAGGTAGGATACTGTTAGTTCGAGTCGCAAGGCTGGTGGTAACACATCGTAGCCACGACCGCCCACCGCATCCACCCATCCTATATCGAGTCAAAAGGAGGTCATCCCAAACAAGGTACACCAATCGAAATAAACAACAAAGGTAATAGTGTGGACCTAGTCCATAAGAAAATCGAAGAATGGATGCCCGCTAGGGGTAGCTATCACATTTAGCCTGGAGCAAGCTGTAATATTCTCGGTTTTTATCCAGATTTAAATTTGATAATTAATGTATTTTTTGGGACTAATTGTGGATTAATTTTCAATTTTGGAAATAAGTATATATGTTGTTAATAAAATTTGGTTTTGAAATTCAAGAATAAATATTTCAGAAATAAAATTGGATTTATTAACTTTATATTTCCAAGGAACTAATGTATATGAATATTTATTAGTAATGTATAATTTGGATTTCAAATCATTTTGTTATTAAGTTGTATAGATATAAATAATTGAAAATGCATGAATATAAATATAAAAACAAGAATGAATAAAATATTTTAATATATACATATATCTTTTGAAATTAAATAAGATATTATAAAAGGATCATTTCTTTCAAAATAAATATAATTTGTATATATAACAAATCTATCTCATAATGCTTAATTAATAAAAACATAAAGACATGATTCATAAATTTATTAACATAAGGGTCTAAAACATATAAATTTATTTAAGTGGACGATTAAAAATAAAAAAAGATGTTAATGACATTTGTAAAATAAGTATAACATGCTTTAACAAGTGTAAGGTTTTAATAATATGTAGTTAACAAGTGGCAAGATCATTTTTCTTTTAAAATTGAATAATATACAAATAAGAATTTACCTTCATAGTTCAGTTCAAAACTTT
The DNA here is from genome assembly GCA_030765085.1 of Allium cepa. Taxonomy (NCBI): domain Eukaryota; kingdom Viridiplantae; phylum Streptophyta; class Magnoliopsida; order Asparagales; family Amaryllidaceae; genus Allium; species Allium cepa. Next base: position 57,939,635 of record CM060939.1, read on the forward strand.
CTTCATCTTTCTCTAAAATTCTCAAATCTGAAAACGAAACCCAAGCCTAAGATTTAAAACAAAAGAAAGTCAAAAAAAAAAAATCAAACCTGAACAAGTAAGATTCAGATCATCAATTTCAAGTTCTCGGATTCAAAGAAGTAAATCAAAAATCTAAATCAAGCAATAGATCAAAGTTCAACTCAAACAAAGCCTGATGCAAATCAAAAGCAAAGAAGATCAATTCAACAACAATTTCAACCTGAGCAAACAACTTGGTTCAACTAAGCAACACAAAGATTAAATCTGCGGTTCAAATTCTAGATTTTCCAAGAATTCAAACATTCCAGGCTTTTCTCTGTTCTTTCAGAAAAAGGTGAGCAAACTACCCTCTCTAATATTTTGATTGTCTACCTGATGCTTGTGATTGAAATCATGATATGAAGTATGTAAGAGACCGATTCTTCGACTCACGAAAGTCGACATTAATACGTCCACTGTATCAACTGCCGAACAATCGAATGCCGGAAAACCGAACCCTTAGGGTTTAAGAAAAGAAGAGGTAGAAAAAAAAGATAAAAGAAGAAAGAAAGTGTAATGAAAAAGAACAACAGAAACAATAACAGAATCTCACAGTCGCAGCGGAACAACATATAATAGATAAATTAATAATCTTTAAAACAAAGAACTATCTCAGTTATTACATTACATCATCATCAGAGTGTACGACAACAATATACAACACAACAAAACAATGGACAGTTATACGAACGTGTCCCTACAAGTGAATTAACAGCGGAAAGATAATATCATATACAAGTAATACGTCTCGCCATCCAGCTCGCCACTTGAGCTCCATAGCACTTCTGAATCCAGAATGACCTGATAACCTGACTCTAGACTGCCCGTGTGGAAAATTATGGGCACCCAGAGTTTAGGAAGAGAACAATAAACTCCAGGTCAGTCATGGGACTGGTGTGAGAACTCAAAACAGTTATTTATCTTTTAAAACAACAACAACAACAAGGGAAGTGAAAAATATACGCAATGCTTTTGGAAAATGAAACTACCATAAGGCCTCCCTGCACACACACAATGCAAACACAGAATTGGAGGAGATTTCTCCTTATGATAGTCAAAGATGCTTGCTACGCAGAACAAATCATTTTTGATGTTATTATTAGTGCATAGTGATGAAAGCATTTCAAAAATAGAATATAAATCTTAGCCAACATACGACCATTATCGTATGCATATTATAGCTACCATGTTCAATAGCAGGTTACCGCCACATTCCATGGCAGGTTATACAACTAAAACCGTACATGGCTCGTATTGTTTCTTTGGATTTTTCCAACAAATGGTCAGGCTAAGGAACTTCCTACTGCCACATGGGATCGCCTCTGGCGGAACGTCCCGAGAACTTAACCAGCTCTCTGCCAACACAAGGCCGGGTTACCTCTATACCTAGGTAACTACTACACGAATATGCCACCCTCGGTCCTTTGGGACCTTTATCCGAGGGCCCTCGATCACCAAGCAACAACCACACAGAAAAATGAGATTGGAGCAACCACATAGGTTAAGCATCAGGGATCCATACCTAACACCACCCTTTTCCAGAAGGGAATGACATACCCTAAAGGGCGCGACCCTCATAACCTTGCCGCATATTCCTGTTTTGACCATTTCCGGGGTGTGAGGTCTGATGAAGTCTCGTCCACAAAGCCACGCTTTTTCACAAAGCCACGCTTTGATCAACAAATGATCAATAAATAATCGTCACACAACAACACTCAGCATATCACATTACCAAATTGGGAATATATCGCTGATAACCTTCAACTACATAACCTCTGAGCTCATACGTCTCAGAGAAGGGTATTAAGCTAAGAGAATAAATTCTCCACCACCAACAGAGATGTATTTGAAAGAAATCTGCTTTATATCTCAAAATGTAATGTCTGACACGTAACCATACAAGTCTGTTCCGGGCTCGAAAAGAACCGAAGGCACTTCAAAAGAAGCCCTTGCAATCCGGGTATTCACAATCCCAATCGAATTTCCCATCATAAAGGAAATCTCCATACCGTAGCTAACAGTGCAGAGACAATCGATAGGTCATCCTATCGTTTTCACAAATACCCGGTCTTCACCACCGGTCTTCAATGCTATCCATTATGTCGTATCACTATTCAGAATGGGTAATCCGAATTATGAGCGCAATAATTTAAAAATAAGTGTAGCATTCAATTTCAACCAATTCACAACAAATAACCACTCAAGGGTCAATATTGATAGTCGGTTATTTAACTATCAATCAATATTCACAACATCACCCGATTTCAAATAATTTCCCAAATTATTTATTTTCAAAAATATCTTTACAAGATACAATTTCCCTACTTCAACCATTTGAAAATAGATTTCAAATCAATTTTCACCTTTACAACTTTCATTTCAAAATGGTTCATTTAAATCAATTAAATAAATCCTTACCGATTTACTTTAAATTTACTTCCAAATCCGTAAATTTATTCCACACTTTTAAAAATAAATCAATGTTTAATCTTAAAACAAATTTCCCTTATAAATTTTCATTGTGAATTTACATTTCCAAATATTCACCTTTCATACGATTTTTCAAATCGATTTCATTTATTAACCTTCAATTTATCTTTAAAGGATATAATCTCAAAACATTCACTTCATATTGGAAAACATTTCCATACTTATTTAATAATAAGTAATTCAAAAATCCATTTATTTTCAACATTTGGAAAATATTCAATATACTTAAATCCAAATTAAGTATATATTTTATTCTTTAAGGAAAACTTCTCTTAGACACATTTATTTAGGCCAAAACGAATGTTGCGTAAAACATCGTTATGACAACCCAAAATCACTAGTATAGGGATTCGAAATTAAGATAGATATATAAATCCCAAATACTATACAAAACTTTTACCTTTCGGAAATCATTTACTATAACAACAGTGATATAGTCCACTATTTCCTTCTATTTCTCGAAAACGTCTATTTCAACAATGAATGTTGAAATCTATGGTTTCGATACTTAACACATTTTAAAACATCTTTAAATCGTTTTAATTCTATTTAAAATATCACTTTCCCAAAATATTTCTTTAATATATTATTCACCGTCAAAAATCGTGAATATACTTCGTTAACGAAATTCAATTTCTTCATATTTTATTTAAAGGAATATCAACTGTCCAAAATCGTGAATATATTTCTATAGATAAGCTATAATAATTAACTTATGAAAATAAGTCGATCTCGGATTTATAAAACAACGTTTATAAATTCCATTTACACTTTAAAACTACTTTAACTCATAAAATCACTTTATTAACAAATTCTATCCATATCCCATTTACACGTCAAAATCCAGTTTATAAGTTTTTTTTTTTTTGAAAATTGGTTAATATCTTTATTGCTCACAAATAGGCCGAAGCCCAATATGTTACAATGAATGCTTATTAGTGAAGTACAGAACTCGAACTAGAACATTCCTTATCTAAACCTCCTTATCTTCCTCTTCGCTGAATCTCTATCATGGCGGCTCCTGAATCTCTAATAGACTTCCTTCATCGTCTGCCCTCCACCTCCACTTCTCCAGTAGTGATTTTTCTTGTTCTCATCATCATCAATTTAACATCTCTGTCTATTTGCGCATTCACTGACTCGGTGTTCATTTCTTTTTCGTTGAAAGCCCTGTTGTTCCTTTCACGCCAGATGTTCCAAATGGTAGATGCGAAGAAAATTTTGAATATTTCTTTCAGAAGGTTCGCACTGTTTCTCCGATTGTTCAGGTAAAAGATTTCATCTTTTAGTGTTTCAGCTGTCGCCAATCCAGTACATTTCATTTTCTGAAAACCCCAGACCACTTTAGTGAAATTACATTCAAAAAATAAATGTTCATGACTTTCATTCCGTTCCTTGCACAAGCTGCATGTGGTCTCATCTATTATCCCCCAATTTTTTAAACGATCTTTAGTGGGAAGTCGGCCTTATGTTGTGTGTGCCATTTTTGGGGTGACCGATTTGCTCCATATAAGGCTGTACCACTCAACCTTTTGATGTTTGAATCTGATTTCCTCCATTACTTTACTGAATTGAAATTTCCCTGTTGTTGAGTTTTTCATGATCCATTCATCACATTCTCTTTGTGAATATATTGGAATATTTTGAATTTCGTGAGCAAAATTTCTTGTAACAACTTGTTTTTCACATTTCCAAATTCCTCCTTTAATAATATCTGAAACAGCAATGTTTGGTTGTCCATAGTCTGAATATCCTTCCAATCCTAATCTTTCAATTAAACTTCTATTTTCAAACCAAGGATCTCTCCATAGATCAGTAGTATTTCCATTAGCTATTTTCCTTTCAATCAGAGTTTTCAACACTCCTCTTTGCTTCATGATACTTTTCCATACCACTGATGCATTATTATCCAAAGAATCTGTCCAGAAATTTGTCTTGATGTATTTAGCTCTCATCCATTTTGGCCATAAGTTATCAGATGATATTATGTTCCACGCCAATTTGATCCCATAAACCTTTTTGAGTTCAAATAAATTTTTAAGGCCTACTCCACCTTCCTTTTTAGGTCTGCACAAGTCCTTATAACTGATTTTGTGAAATTTTTCCCTCCATATAAAGTCAGCACATATGGAATTGATTTTCCCAAGAGAACAGTCCGGAATCTGGAATGTTTGGAGCCAATATCTGACTTTTGATGTTATTACTGTGTGTACTAGCTCCACTCTCCCAGCAAATGATAACAACTTAGATCTCCATCCTTGTAATTGTTCTCTAATTTTATCTAGGAGTTTAGCACATTCTTTATCTGTAATTGAGTTAGTAGATAAAGGAACCCCCAAGTATTTAACTGGGAGAACTCCTTCTGTCACTCCAATTCTATCTATCATATTCTGTTTGTTCTTGCAGCACTTGTTAAAATAGCATTTAGTTTTGCCTTCATTGAGTTTTAGCCCTGCATATTTTTCTAATTCATAGAATATTTTTTTGAGTTCATCAACTGCATGTGTAGTAGCTTTCATGACTACTAATAAATCATCAGCGCATATAAGGTGATTTACCTTTGGTGATATTTTATGTACAGGGATGATCTTATTATTATGACATGCTATTTCCATTTGTAGGGAAAACCACTCCATTGCTACTGCAAATAGGTAAGGAGATAGAGGGTCCCCTTGCCTAATTCCTCTATTGCTAGAGATGTGTCCTTTAGGAATTCCGTTAATCAGAATTGAGAAAGTTGGGGAGAAAATACAACACTTTATCAGCTTTAAAAGACTCTCTGGAACCCCCATTTCATTGAGCATATGAATAATAAAGTGTCTGTTCACTTTGTCATAAGCTTTATGCAAGTCTTTTTTGAGGCACATTTTGTCTGCTCCAGGTTTGTTAAAGTCTCTAACAAGTTCATGAACTAACAGAGAGTTTTCAGAAATCAATCTTCCTTTTATAAAAGCATTTTGATTTTGTGCAATCAGGTTTGGGAGGACTTTGTTCAATCTATTACATATAATTTTGCTCAAAATTTTGTAAGAAACATTACAGCAAGATATGGGCCTGTAATCTTCTATTCTGTTTGGTTTTTTGATTTTTGGAATAAGAGATATAAAAGTGTGATTAATTTCTCGTACAAACTCACCACAGTCCATAGCTTCCTGATAGGCCTCTAACATGTGTTCTTTCAAGTATATCCAGTGCATTTTGAAAGCAGCTGCCCCCATACCATCTTGTCCTGGACTGGCATCAATATGGATGGACTGAATAGCTCTCTTCAGTTCCCTTTCCGTAATCCTAGCTGTGAGCATGGCGCATCCCTCTTGAGAGATTTTTCTTCTGCATTGAACTTCAGGTAAGCTTTGCAGAGACTCCCCATTGTATAATTCCATGAAATATGTAAGAGCCTTGTTTTCCATTTCCTTCAAATTATTCACTACATTACCTTCTTCATTTAGACAATTCAGGATATTATTATATTGGGTTCTTTGAGACATTTTAGTGTAGAAATATTTAGTGCATTCATCCCCCTGTGTCATCCAATTTTCTTTTGCTTTTTGTTTGATTTCCATTGATTGTTTTTGAAGTTCTTCTTTGAGTCTGCTCTTTAACTGATAGAATTGTTTGTTAAGCTCTTCATTCAATGGGTCTTTGTCTAAAGAATCTTGGATGGTCTGAAGCTGAATTTGTGTTTTTATAATGATATCCTGATCTTTTGGCCTTTTCCTATTCCATTCTTTGAGTCTTTGCTTCATTGTCTTGAGCATCATTATATATTTATACATTTTATTACCTGGGGGATGTATTATATTTTCTATGTTTAAAGCTTCATTATATCCCTCTAGTAGATGCCAATTATTTGAATATCTGAAAGGCTTGCCTTTACTATCATTACTGTCATTATTAAACCTTACTAATAGAGGACAATGATCACTAGTTGAACTAGGAAGAACTATTGTTTGTAACCCCGGGATAGTGTTCATTAGCTCTGAATTGCATAAACATCTGTCAATTCTGGAAGATATATTTTTCCCTTCACCACTCTTCCATGTAAAATGCAGGCCAGTGTGGGATGTTTCCAGGAGTCCACTTGCCAGTACACATTCATTAAACTCTGCTAATTGGGCCACGGTCAGAGTATTACCTCCTGCTCTTTCTTTTGTTTTTAAAACTGCATTGAAGTCTCCCAATACTAACCATGGCTTTATAATTTGACTGGAAAGCTCTTTTATTTGCTGCCATAGTTCTATTCTTTCAGACGCTAGATTTTTTGCATACACAAAAGTAATACATATTTCCAGACCTCCTACGTTTTTAACATGTATAGTCATCTGTTGCTCTTTATTGTCAATAACAGTTCCTGTCCATGTATTCTTTTCCCATAACACTAGGATTCTCCCCTTCATAAGCTGAGTAATATTATGTTCCATCTGCCATTGAGCACCTATTTGGTTTTTAAAGCTTTCCAAACTATTATCTGAAAACTTGTTTTCCAGTAAACCAACTATGGATGGCTTATGAGAAGCCATAATATTGTGGAGGTCTAACTGACGAATGTCATTATTTAGACCTCTCACATTCCAACAAAGAACTGTCATTTGATCTTATTGGATTTGCTCCTAGTAATTGGAGCATCTCCAACCTTAACCCTTTTGAAGGTTTCTGTATTTGATTTGGTAGTAAATATATCATTGTAATTCTCATTTTCTTTAGTGTATTTACTAATGTCTTCTATCTCATCTTCACTTTCTTCTGCAGACGACTCAATCTGGATATTCATCTTCTGAATTTCCTCCAGAGATTCTGGCAACTTATCATCCTCAAGAGATTCTGGCAAATTATCATCCTTCTGGATTAGGTCCTCCCCAATATATGCAGGCTGATTTGTCTCTGGACTCTGAGCTGGATGAGTTACTTGCAATGTTGCAGAGCCCTCAACACTGACTGACCTCTGACTAGTATCTTTATTTTGTGTACCTTTTGTGACTATATCATTTTTTGGGCAACTGGGTAGAGAATTTGTATTTTGTTTTTCTCTACCCATACTTGTTTTGGCTTATTCTTGTTAATATTGCAATATGTAGTAGCATGGACAAAACACTTACACTCAGTACACCTAGGGGGAACAAACTCATACTCTATATCCTGTGTGTATACCACACCCTTATTATTTTTTGCTTTAACACTTGCTGGTAGCTGACAATCTGCCTTTATTTCAACAAGTACTCTGGCATAATTAATTCTTTTCACTTTTCTTGTATTCTCATCAATAGCCAATGGTTTCCCAATCATACTAGCCAGTTTACTAATGCATCTTGTATTCCATAATGTTAAATCTAGGCTCTGCATTTTAATCCATACTGGATACGATGATAGCACATCTTTCTCAAAATTGAAATCTGCTTCCCATATTTTCATAATGATTAATTTACTATCCATAAACCATGGTCCCCCTTTCAGGATTCTTTCAAAATCATCTTGTTTTTCATATTTTATCAGATAGAAACCATTGTCTCTATGAAAAACATCCCATGAACCGATAGGGTTCCAAACACGTTTTATGTAAGCATTCAAGTGGACAATATAAGGTCTCTTTCCCGACATATATATGTATATAGAATTTTCCCAAATCTTCTGAGCTTCGGCATAATCTTCTTCATCAATTAGTTGCTAGATTTCTTCTCCTTCCACTATTGGTTCTGTAGTTCAGATCTCCTTTGATTTCGATTTGTTTCCCCATCGCTTCAATCCAAGATCTAGGGCTTGGCCTTTGTTTTCTTTGGAGAACTTCTGCAAATGTTTCCTTCCTTACCTCCTTCTCCTTCCCCTTCCCCTTACGTCGCACCTCCATCCAATCATCTCCAGGATCGAAAGTTATGGTGGGATCAGGAATCGGTTTTCTAGGGTTTTCGGTCGCCATTTCCATATGTTCCTTTAACTTCTCCAGTTTATAAGTTAATTACTTATAAATATTTTATTTTACAAAAATCCATTCATTTTATAACTTCACAAATTATAAATCTATAGATTTCATCCACTTATGAAATCCATTTATATCTCATTTTTACACTTATAAAAACTCGTTTTATAATTCCAATAATTTAATTTATAAATATCAATTTATAAATCTTTTATATAAATCATTTATAATAATTCAAAAATCCCAATTTAAACCATTTTATAAATAAATCAACTACTTATTTCAAAAATCACATTTCGGTTATGTTTCACAAAAATCATAATTTTTAAAACATAAAAATTACAACGTTTATACATTTAAAATGAATCTATTTCAAAATTAAATTTTATTATGAATTCTCAACTTAAATTTTCAAAAATCAAATTTTATTTATTTTCGGCATCTAACGATACCAAAAATATATTCGGCTAAAATTTTACCTTTAACGATTTCAATCTCAAAGATAATCACGCAGATTATAAATAGATCAATTAATAGATCAACACACAACATCGAAACCAATTCAATCATTTGAGGAATCCAGTTGGATTCCTCCAACCTGTTTCCTTGCATCCAAAGATGTTAGCACAATACCAATTTCGCTTCAAGACGAAATATCGCGATATATGAGATTTATGAAATATTATCCGCTTTTATGCGGCGCAACAGGGTCTCATCCACTATATAATGCGGGAAATCAACTCCAAGTACATATATAATACCAATTCCATACAAGTTGGAATTATCGCGGTATATGTTTTTAATAAATAACATCCGCTTAATATACGGTATATAGGGTCTATTTCAATACAACAGATAATAATTATCATCCAATCACACAATCAAGCAATTTTAAATCTAACTATTTAAAATTTAAATCGAAACAATTCGATTGAGTGAGAAGTTCTCACCTTGCTTTCCATACAGTTTCAATGTTTTATTTCGAATAAATTAAACGAGCGTTTAATTTTACCCAAAAATTTCACTAGCTCCAATCAACTCCAAACTAGCTCCATTGCGCAATGCTCGACAAAACGAAGCCAATACAAGTTGTTTCGTCCAAAACGGACCTCGTATGACAAAGATGCAGCTTTTTAAACTTTGAACGAATTATAATATAATAATTAACAATTTCCTTTTTATATTTTTAACCCTACTTTTAATCTAGGTCGTCCATCTCCTCCAAGCAAATCACGGCCGTGACTACACTCTTCTTCCCCTACAGGTTTCGAACACAAATAACAACCCATTAGCCGCCTCTATCAAGCAATTTTCGCAACCACCACGTGCAGTTTGAAGACGATCAGGTAGCTCCACGCTGTAGCTCGCACTCAACTCCACTCTCGCTTCGAAGGGCTTGAAGCTCGGTTGAGCATAGATGCTCGAAAATTATGGCCGACCGTGTGACTTTGGATGCAAATTCCCATTGATTCTTAGCTTCGTTTATCATCATCACCGTATGGATTTAAAGCTCTCACTAAGATCTACAACTTTCATGTTGAAGATTTCTCGAATTAGTTGATGGATTAGAAGAGATTAAGGAGAGAAGAATTGAACAATATCGGCCATTAACACATTTCTGGCGGCTAGGTTTTTGCTCTGGTTAGGGTTTGCAAAATGAAGAGAGTGAAGGTCCTTTTATAGAAATTTATGCAAACACTATTCATCTCCAATTTTCCGAACTCCAAACGAACCCTGCCGGCTGGCGTTTCAAGGGTTTTACCGCACGTTCCGGACACAATGGAATATGTTTCGGAGGCTAATTCGATCATATGTGCGAGTTACAACAATAAACGTTCAAATTTAAATTAAATCGATTAAATAAATTTATATGCGTTTTAGCTTTGCCCCTGACAAACCGTAAATCCGATTGACACGAAATTTGAAATCTTACAATAATTTGACATTACGGATCCGATGAAACTGGTTTTCCGAGACTATTTGAAAAACTATTTTCACTAGTCGATTAAATATTAAAATATTCAATTTTCACCAATTAACTTTTTATTCGATTTTTAAAAGTTCACAAATATTGTTCTAACTCCAATATGATTTAATATAACTTGATAAATCATTTTTAATCACATTAAACCCAATTTCCAATTATTTCTGGAATTTCAAATATTAAATTATCGATTTAATTATCCAATTAAATCTAAATATTCGAAAAATAATTTATTCGACTTACAAAATTTACTTATTGATATTTAAAATCAATTAAATATCATAATTTCAAATGACAGAAATTTTGGGTCGTTACCAACTTCCCCCCTTAAAAGAATTTCGTACTCGAAATTAACAAGTAAGAAAAAGTCTTAAAATCCATTAATCTTTCAAAACAACCCGTTCAAATTTGATTTGCAAATCTCTTAAGTGTTTAACTTTTCCAAAAATTCAATAGTTAAACTTCTTACAAAATAATTACTAAGTTTTCAAATCCATATATAGTTATCTTTTTTCCAAAATCAACTATATCGTTTAACCTTTAACTTCAAATCAAAACTTAGTTTTCACAAATTTTTTCCCAAAATTTCCAGAAAATTTTCTAACGCCTTAAATTTCCAAAAAAATTCGCCATAACCTCCTTTGTACGGAGGAGCTTTTACAATATCACAATCGATATAAATATATATACATCGACCCACCCGGTCGGAAAAACAGAAAAACAGTTCATATTTTCTATTTTTATTGCGTAGGCGTACCTTTTTAGCATTTTTAAGCAAAGAAGTTATTTATTTAGCATTTTGCGCAACCAAATCTCGCTAACGGTAGCCCCTGTACCTGTACTTACTCAATATAAACACGTAAATGACATATATAAGAAGTTATTAACATTTTACTCTTTTAAACAACTACAACACATGCATATTAAAAGAAATGCATACTAAACAAGGTTTATAAGCAACTTATATGATTTCGACATTAATTGTAATTGTTTACAACCAATTCATATTCAACGACAATCAATTATTCATTTTCAATTAGTTTACATTCACTAATTTACATTCAAGTTGGTCCACTTTCAATTCAAATCAATTTCCATTCAATTTAGATTTACTTGACTTCCAATTTGAATTTAATTGCTTTAGCTTTCAATTTTTATTCATTCGATTGCATATGAATTTCTGTTCAATCAATTAACAATAATCTAACAACCAATGTATATCCAACACAATCGAATCTATTCACTTTATATTCAACATTCATATTCACTTTGTTTACCTTCAATTTGGTTCAACATTCAATTAGTCTTAAATGAATTAACACTTATATCCATTATTCTATATCAATTCATTACATTCGATTGATTAACATTCAATTCATTAGTTCAATTACTAATTTATTTTACAAATAAAGTTGAATCTCCTTTACATAATTCAAATTCATATTCATTCAATTAACTTCATTATTTTACTTCGATACCAAAATCAATTTCATTCAGCATCACTTAAGTTATATTCCTTTTAAACATCATTTGTTTAACTTAACTTAAATTTCCACTTCAACTACATATCTAATCCAGTTAAAATCCAATTCAAATTCCAACTCCGAAGTAAATTCTATTTAACTTTTACCGAAGTCAATTTTTTTTATCACTTATTCAGATTCATACTTCATTTTGCTTAATAAAGTTGTTTAACCATTTTAATAATTGGTTTTACTTACATCTTCACATTTAATAAGTTATACAACTTATTATTCAACTTCCAAATCTGATTTAATTTATTTAACTTCCTTTAGTTAAATTTCACATCATACATTTTATCATACTAATTTAAAATTTATTTCAACTTTACTAGAGTTAAAATTTATTATCTCATATTATAAGTTTAGAACTCCTTTTACTTGTATTTATCAATTACAACTTGGATTTTAATTTCAAATTTGTTTATCACAACAAAATCCAATTTCAATTTACTATGGTAGCAAATCCATCACACAGAAACTCGAAAATGATACTGATGATGCTGCAGTCATCACCCTTATCATTCCCTAGCTACAGTAGTGAATCCAATGCTATAAATTCTTTCAAAATTCTCTTTTATTTATAAATCACATTTAAAAATCTTGCTTATATAATTTCACTATTTCCCTTTTACTTATACAAGATTATTTCACAATTGCAAATCATTTCAATTAAAATTTCTGTACTTATACAATTGTTGCTTTTATATAATTTATTCTTTCACAATTGTTGTTTTTATTTTATTCAGATTAATCGAACAACTTTGGTTCACTTATATATTTTCTTACATTTTTAACAATCAAACAATTCAATTTTACATACACTTTGATAATTCTGAAAAATTATTCCTTTATATATAAAATATAATCGAGGTAAAATTATTCCATTTACCCAATTTAAAACAATATCGTGCCGAATTGTTCTGAACAAGTGTTTAGAGATCCCTATCGATAGAGTTGTACAGACTATACCGACCAGAATCCATATACCACTCAACAAACCAATCATCACAATATAAAACAATTTTATATTCACTAACAAATACGCGCTCATATCTATTATTACACTCAACTCATTCTAGAGTACTGCTGACTCTATCTCTAATGAGTAATTCCCAACATAGCCAAGGTTGTCACTTAACCAAATGCTCTGATACCAAATGTAAGAGACCGATTCTTCGACTCACGAAAGTCGACATTAATACGTCCACTGTATCAACTGCCGAACAATCGAATGCCGGAAAACCGAACCCTTAGGGTTTAAGAAAAGAAGAGTTAGAAGAAAAAGATAGAAGAAGAAAGAAAATATAACGAAAAAGAACAATAGAAACAATAACAGAATCTCACAGTCATAGCGGAACAACATATAATAGATAAATTAATAATCTTTAAAACAAAGAACTATCTCAGTTATTACATTACATCATCATCAGAGTGTACAACAACAATATACAACACAACAAAACAATGGACAGTTATACGAACGTGTCCCTACAAGTGAATTTACAGCGGAAAGATAATATCATATACAAGTAATACGTCTCGCCATCCAACTCGCCACTTGAGCTCCATAGCACTTCTGAATCCAGAACGACCTGATAACCTAACTCTAGACTGCCCGTGTGGAAAATTATGGGCACCCAGAGTTTAGGAAGAGAACAATAAACTCCAGGTCAGTCATGGGACTGGTGTGAGAACTCAAAACAGTTATTTATCTTCTAAAACAACAACAACAACAAGGGGAGTGAAAAATATCTGCAATGCTTTTGGAAAATTAAACTACCATAAGGCCTCCCCGCACACACACAATGCAAACACAGAATTGGAGGAGATTTCTCCTTATGATAGTCAAAGATGCACGCTACGCAGAACAAATCATTTTTGATGTTATTATTAGTGCATAGTGATGAAAGCATTTCGAAAATAGAATATAAATCTTAGCCAACATACGACCATCATCGTATGCCTATTATAGCTACCATGTTCAATAGCAGGTTACCGCCACATTCCATGGAAGGTTATACAACTAAAACCGTACATGGCTCGTATTGTTTCTTTGGATTTTTCCAACAAATGGTCAGGCTAAGGAACTTCCTACTGCCATATGGGATCGCCTCTGGCGGGACGTCCCGAGAACTTAACCAGCTCTCTGCCAACACAAGGCCGGGTTACCTCTGTAACTAGGTAATTACTACACGAATATGCCACCCCCGGTCCTTTGGGACCTTTATCCGAGGGCCCTCGATCACCAAGCAACAACCGCACAGAAAAATGAGATTGGAGCAACCATATAAGTTAAGCATCAGGGCTCCATACCTAACACCACCCTTTGCCAGAAGGGAATGACATACCCTAAAGGGCGCGACCCTCATAACCTTGCCGCATGTTCCTATTTTGACCATTTCCGAGGTGTGAGGTCTGACGAAGTCTCTTCCACAAAGCCATGCTTTTTCACAAAGCCACGCTTTGATCAACAAATGATCAAAAATAATCGTCACACAACAACACTCAGCATGCCACATTACCAAATTGGGAATATATCGCTGATAACCTTCAACTACCTAACCTCTGAGCTCATACGTCTCAGAGAAGGGTATTAAGCTAAGAGAATAAATTCTCCACCACCAACAGAGATGTATTTGAAAGAAATCTGCTTTATATCTCAAAATGTAATGTCTGACACGAAACATGCAAGTCTGTTCCGGGCTCGAAAAGAACCGAAGGCACTTCAAAAGAAGCCCTTGCAATCCGGGTATTCACAATCCCAATCGAGTTTCCCATCACAAAGGAAATCTCCATACCGTAGCTAACAGTGCAGAGACAATCGATAGGTCATCCTATCGTTTTCACAAATACCCGGTCTTCACCACCGGTCTTCAATGCTATCCATTATGTCGTACCACTATTCGGAATGGGTAATCCGAATTACGAGCACAATAATTTAAGAATAAGTGTAGCATTCAATTTCAACCAATTCACAACTAATAGCCACTCAAGGGTCAATATTGATAATCGGTTATTTAACTATCAATCAATATTCACAACATCACCCGATTTCAAATAATTTCCCAAATTATTTATTTTCAAAAATATCTTTACAAGATACAATTTCCCTACTTCAACCATTTGAAAATAGATTTCAAATCAATTTTCACCTTTACAACTTTCATTTCAAAAAGGTTCATTTAAACCAATTAAATAAATCCTTACCGATTTATTTTAAATTTACGTCCAAATCCGTAAATTTATTCCACACTTTTAAAAATAAATCAATGTTTAATCTTAAAACAAATTTCCCTTATAAATTTCCATTGTGAATTTACATTTCCAAATGTTCACCTTTTATGCGATTTTTCAAATCGATTTCAATTATTCACCTTCAATTTACCTTTAAAGGATATAATCTCAAAACATTCACTTCATATTGGAAAACATTTCCATACTTATTTAATAATAAGTAATTCACAAATCCATTTATTTTCAACATTTGAAAAATATTCTATATACTTAAATCCAAATTAAGTATATATTTTATTCTTTAAGGAAAACTTCTCTTAGACACATTTATTTGGGTCAAAACGAATGTTGCGTAAAACATCGTTACAGCAACCCAAAATCACTGGTATAGGGATTCGAAATTAAGATAGATATATAAATCCCAAATACTATACAAAACTTTTCCTTTCGGTAATCATTTACTATAACAACAGTGTTATAGTCCATCATTTCCTTCTATTTCTCGAAAACGTCTATTTCAACAATGAATGTTGAAATCTATGGTTTCGATACCTAACACATTTTAAAACATCTTTAAATCATTTTAATTCTATTTAAAATATCATTTCCCAAAATATTTCTTTAATATATTATTCACCGTCAAAAATCGTGAATATACTTCGTTAACCAAATTCAATTTCTACATATTTTATTTAACGGATCATCCACTGTGCAAAATCGTGAATATATTTCCTTAGATAAGCTATAATAATTAACTTATCAAAATAAGTTGATCTCGGATTTATAAAACAACGTTTATAAATTCCATTTACACTTTATAACTACTTCAGCTTATAAAATCGCTCTATTAACAAATTCTATCCATATCCCATTTACACGCCAAAATCCAGTTTATAAGTTAATTACTTATAAATCTTTTATTTTACAAAAATCCATTCATTTTATAACTTCACAAATTATAAATCTATAGATTTCATCCAATTATGAAATCCATTTATATCTCATTTTTACACTTATAAAAACTCGTTTTATAATTCCAATAATTTAATTTATAAATTTCAATTTATAACTCTTTTATATAAATCATTTATAATAATTCAAAAATCCAAATTTAAACCATTTTATAAATAAATCAACTACTTATTTCAAAAATTACATTTCGGTTATGTTTCACAAAAATCATAATTTTTATAACATAAAAATTACAACGTTTATTCATTTAAAATGAATCAATTTCAAAATTAAATTTTATTATGAATTCCCAACTTAAATTTTCAAAAATCAAATTTTATTTATTTTCGGCATCTAACGATACCAAAAATATATTCGGCTAAATTTTTGCCTTTAACGATTTCAATCTCAAAGATAATCACGCAGATTATAAATAAATCAATAAATAGATCAACACACAATATTGAAACCAATTCAATCATTTGAGGAATCCAGTTGGATCCCTCCAACCTATTTCCCTGCATCCAAAGATGTTAGCACAATACCAATTTCGCTTCAAGACGAAATATCGCGGTATATGGGATTTATAAAATTTTATCCGCTATTATGCGGCGCAATAGGGTCTCATCCGCTATATAATGCGGGAAATCAACTCCAAGTACATATATAATACCAATTCCATACAAGTTGGAATTATCGCGGTATATGTTTTTAATAAATAACATCCGCTTAATATACGGTGTATAGGGTCTATTTCAATACAACAGATAATAATTATCATCCAATCACACAATCAAGCAATTTTAAATCTAACTATTTAAAATTTAAATCGAAACAATTCGATTGAGTGAGAAGTTCTCACCTTGCTTTCCATACAGTTTCAACGTTTTATTTCGAATAAAATTAAACGAGCGTTTAATTTTACCCCAAAATTTCACTAGCTACAATCAACTCCAAACCAGCTCCATTGCATAGTGCTCGACAAAATGAAGCCAACGCAAGTTGTTTCGTCCAAAACGGACCTCGTATAACAAAGATACAGCATTTTAAACTTTGAACCAATTATAATATAATAATTAACAATTTCCTTTTTATATTTTTAACCCTATCTTTAATTCAGGCCGTCCATCTCCTCCAAGCAAATCACGGCCGTGACTACACTCTTCTTCCCCTACAGGTTTCGAACGCAAATAACAACCCATTAGCCGCCACTATCAAGCAATTTTCGCAACCACCACGTGCAGTTTGAAGACGATCAGGTAGCTCTACGTTGTAGCTCGCACTTAATTCCACTCTCGCCTGGAAGGGCTTGAAGCTCGGTTGAGCATAGATGCTCGAAAATCGTGGCTGACCGTGTGAATTTGGATGCAAATTCCCATTGATTCTTAGCTTCGTTTATTATCATCACCGTATGGATTTAAAGCTCTCACTAAGATCTACAACTTTCGTGTTGAAGATTTCTCGAATTAGTTGATGGATTAGAAGAGATTAAGGAGAGAAGAATTGAACAATATCGGCCATTAACACGTTTCTGGCGGCTAGGGTTTTGCTCTGGTTAGGGTTTGCAAAATGAAGAGAGTGAAGGTCCTTTTATAGAAATTTACACAAAAACTATTCATCTCCAATTTTCCGAACTCCAAATGAAGCATGCCGGCTGGCATTTATAGGGTTTACCCCGCGTTCCAGACACAATGGAATATGTTTCGGAGGATAATTCGATAATATGTGCGAGTTACAGCAATAAACGATCAAATTTAAATTATATCGATTAAACAAATTTATACGCGTTTTAGCTTGCCCTGGACAAACCGTAAATGCGATTGACACGAAATTTGAAACCTTACAATAATTTGACATTACAGATCCGATGAAACTAGTTTCGTCGAAATCCGAGATTATTTGAAAAATGGCTATTTTCGCTAGTCGATTAAATATTAAAATATTCAATTTTCACAAATTAACTTTTTATTCGATTTTTAATAGTTCGCAAACATTGTTCTAACTCCAATATGATTTAATATAACTTGATATATCATTTTTAATCACATTAAACCCAATTTCCAATTATTTCTGGAATTTCAAATATTAAATTATCGATTTAATTATCCAATTAAATCTAAATATTCCAAAAATAATTTATTCTACTTACAAAATTTACTTATTGATATTTAAAATTAATTAAATATCTGAATTTCAAATGACAGAAATTCTGGGTCGTTACAAAGTACGTTTGTATGAATATCATTGCATGTCTGTATATATGCAAATGTCTTTGTGTATATATGTTTAGGCCTCAGTTATGTTCACAGCCTCAAAACTTTAGACAAAAAATTAATATCTTTTAATCGAAACCATATTAGACTTTCATTTCTGAAGAGCAAACATTTGAAACAAGGAAAAACCATTTATAAAAATGATTTCAAATATAATGGTTGGGCATTTATCTCAAAAGTTTATAAATTAAAGTGAAAATCAAAACATGGGTTAAAAATCGATCATGATATTTTCAACTTTTGATTATAGGATCTGATGTGTGTAGGAAAATGATGAATTTAGACATTAATATCATGAATTTAGGTGAGTAATAAGTCAGATAACTTGAGATGATCGATTTGGGTATTTTCGTTGATTACCAATGATCGGCATTGATGTGGCTGTTAAGGTTAGGTCTGGAGGTGATCGGGGTGTTGACGATCTATGGAAAAATGGCCAAGTGGTTTATCGATGGCCGAGGTGGCCAGGGGAGGGTGAAGTAGGGTTTTAAACCTGGTTTTGTCGTCGTGGTGTTCGAAGCGCATGTGCTGCCGTGAAGGTACCGGAGCTGATCGCGATAGGGGTAAATGGTTCGTCGGAGCGAGAAGCAGCTTTGGGTTGGTTGGCGTAAGAATCGGTGGTCGGAGGCGATGGCAATGGTGGGTGTTCGTCGATCTTTTGGGTTCCTGGAGTTGATTGCTTGGCTCGAATTCGTCCTCCCCATGAATTTGTCAGAACTAGAAGCCAGGTAGGTCGATGAGATAATCGTTGATATATCGGTAGTCTCAGCAAGCGGTCGGAGTTGACCAGAACGACGTGCACATGCACGCGTGCACATTAGTTACTGGTGAAGTCTGAGATTAGAAGGATGATGAGTTTCTCGGTGTTGAGCTCGAGAGAATTGAAGTTCGACTCGAAGTATATAGGAACGGGGATGCCTCGTGTTTTTTCTCGAGAAAGTTTGAAATTTGCTCGGGAGTTTTGTATTGTGGCTCGGGTCTAGGTAATTTAGTATAAGACAGTTTTAAACCTTTAAAACAAATCAAGTTTTACTTAATACAATTTTGTTAAAACTACTTCTTTTGTAAACAATTAATATTTTCCTAAGTTTAAAATTTGTTAAAGCTTTTTAAGTAAAAAATTATTTCAAATTAATTAAGTTTAAAATGTTTAAACGATATAACGTTTATTTTAAAATTTTATTTTAAATAAACTTAATATTGTAATTTATTAAAGGTAAAATGTTTTTGTTATATAAAACATTAATTTAACTTAAAGGTTTTACGTTAATACTGAATTTATTTCAAAGGTTATTAGACAAGATTTACATGATGAAATTGGGTAATTAATTTAGAAAATGGATTTATCTTTAATTAATTAAGGTATTGATTAATGAAGATGATGTTTTTAATTGACTTAAATTTATTTGAGTTAAATTCATATTTTTAATTTTCAAAGATTATTTAAACAAATTTTAAAGATAAATGGTTTATCTTAAATAGTGGTTTGGATTACCGACTAACTTAAAGGGTTTAAGTTAAATTATGCGATTATGTTAAATTATTTCAAAGGTCATTTAAATAAGACTTAAATGATGATTTTGTAATTATTTAAGATAAATGAGTTATCTCAAGATTAAAGGATCATTAATTTGAAATTTTATCATAATTGCTAAATCAAAGCTTAACAAAGTATTAATTGAAGATTAATTAATTGACTAAGAGTTAATTAATTAATTGACTAAGAGTTAATTAATTAATTAACAGATGATTACTTAATGAGATTAATTAAGTATAATTACTTAATGTAATTAATAAAAGATTTTTACTTAATGTAATTAAGGTATAATTACTTTGTGTGATTACATTAAAGGATAATTAATTAATTTATCTTAATTAATGTAAGTAATTAAAGGTAATTAATAACTTAAAGATAATAACTTAATCAAAAGTAATTAGTTAATGATTAAAGCCGATTAATCAAGTGATTAAAATTGATTTGTGATTTATTAATATAAGTGATTAGGGATATTCACTTATTGTAATTAATTAAGGATAATTAATTAAATGGTAATTAATTAAGGGTTAATTAATTGATGTTATTAAGAAAAATTAATTAAAGGATAATTAAATAATTAAAGGTTAATTACTTAATGATTGAAGGTTAATTGATTTATTAATTAAGGTTGAATAATTAATAATTAGAGGTTAGTTAATTTATTAAAGGTTAGTTAACAAATGATTAAAGGATAATTAATTAAAATAGTTTGTAATTAATTAATGTTAATTAACCAGGATTAGTAATTTATTCATAAGTAATTAATCTAGTTTAAAATAGTTATATCAGGTGATTAATTAATATTACTTATGGATGTTTGGATTGTATGGAATACTTTGAATTGTTTGATATCCCTGCTGTGTGATGTTCTATTGAGCCATGATCTGCAATTTATTTATCTGTGATGAATTTACATGTGAATTTGTAAATGAAGATAAGCATTATAGGATTATACCGCTTATCGATATTGCTATGTTTGGATTGTGATGATTGATTATATTGTACTATTATGTAAAACCCCTGTACCATACTCACACACACACAAATATGGATTTCATGGGAAATCGGTTAAGTCATGGGTTTTTGAATTTAAAATGATTTAAAAGTTGAATTTTGAATCCAAAATGGTTTGGAAATGGAATTGGGTTAAATATGAAAAGTTTTTGAAAAGGAGTTTTAAAGATAAAAGTTATTTTGAATAACTTGTTAAAGTTTTGAAATTTAAATAGTTTGATTTGAATTTGATTTCAAGATTTGAAATTGATTTCTATGAATATATGTTTGGAAATTATGGTTTAAAAAGGTTATACAAGTTATATAACGTGTGTATATATATGGGTTTTTAAACCATTTTTAGGTATCTTAAATGTATTATTTTGGGAATTTAAATTTAACCTAAGTTTATAATTGAAGGGCTTTAACTCGAGCAAATGTAATAGGATTTTCTCAAAATAATTGCTTTTATATAAAGAAAGAACTTCCAGCTTTGTTGAAAGGGTTTCAAATTGACATGGCATTGTTTTTGAAAGCTATGAATGAATCTTTGTGAAAGATTGGCGAACTTGGTTTCAAATTGAAAGGATCTTAGAAAGTGAATCTTTTGTTTAAAAGATTAAAGTGGAATTTTGTTTAAACCATTCAAAAGGAAAGGTTTTGGGCTAAAAGTTGTGACTTAACTAAGATCCCAATATATCCATAAGGTTTTAAAATTAAGAGCTCATTATTCGGTTTAGCCAGGAGAGGATTTTATGTCATATAACCCATTCCGAATAATGATACTATGAAATGGATAGCAATTGAAGACGGTGTTGAAGACCGGGTAATTTTGAAAGCAAAAGGATTACCTGTCGAATGTCTCTGCACCGAATGACCACGGTATAGAGATTTGATCACCCTTTGTGATGGGTTGTCCGGACGTGATTAGGGATTATCCGGATTTGCAAGGGCTTCTTTTGAAGTGCCTTCGGTTCCGTTCGAACCCGGAACGGACTTGCATGGACGTATGCCTAACGTTACACTTTGAGATGTAATGCTGGTTTGTATCAAATATATTTCTGTTTGGTGGCGGAGAATTTATTCTCTTAGCTTAACACACTTCTCAGAGACGTACGAACTCAGAGGTTATGTAGTTGTTGTTTACTCGTGATATATTCCCAATTTGGTAATGTGGCATACTAAGTGCTGTTGATCATTTGTTGATCGAAGCATGGCTTTTGTGAAAAGCGTAGCTTTGTGGGACGAGACTTCATCAGAACCACACAACCCGATAATGGTCGAAACGGGAAGGATGCGGCAAGGTTATAGGGGGTCGCGCCCCTTAGGGTATGCCCATTTCCTTCTGGATAAAAAGTAGTATCATGGAATGGAGCCCAGATATTTAACTTTGTGGTTGTTGCTATTTGTTGGTGAATCCCAGGATAAAGGTTGGTTACGATCGGGGGATGGCATACTCGTGTCAGTAGTTACCTAGTTACAGAGGTAACCCGGCCTTGTGTTGGCAAAGATTCAGTTAGGTTCTCGGGACATCCCTCCAAAGGCATACCCATGTGGTATAGGAAGTTCCTTAGCCTAACCATTGTGGGAAATCCACTCAAACAATACGAGCCCTTTACGATTGCAGTTTTATAACCCGCCACCTCAGGTGGTGGCTATCGCAGGCATAATATAATGGTACCTATGCTGGCTAAGATTAATATTATACTTTTGAAATGTTTTCCACTATGCACTAATAATAATATCAAAAAGGTTTTTGCATATCAAGCATGTTTGACTATCATAAGGAGAAATCTTCCCCAAGTGTGCGATTGCATTGTGTGTGTACCTGGAGGCCTTATGGTAGTTTTCCAAAAAGCATTGCGGATTTCAATTTTAAATTCTTTTTGTTGTTTTTTATCAAAAGAAAACTTTTTTTTTGCTCACATCAGTCCCATGATTGACCTGGAGTTTATTGTTCCCTTTCTAAACTCTGGGTGCCCACAATTTTCCACACGGGCAGCCTAGAATCAGATTTTCAGATAATCAGCTAGTAGGCGTGGATTTGATAGCATTCAGTCTTTGGATTTTGGCAATCACATTTGGATCGAGTTTGCTTCACTTCAGCGTTGACGGTGCTTCAAGCTTCTGGATTGGAGTCTTTTGAGCTTGGCATTGAAGATGTTGTTATCTCTTCTACGATTGCTATTATCTTTCCGTTGTTGTCTTGTATCTTTGATAATATTGATACTTGTTTGTATTGTTGTTGTATCGAATGTTGTATATCAATAAAATCATTCATTTCTATTTCCGCAGTGTTGTTTACTTAATGTATTATAAGCTCCAGCCGAATTGAATTTCAACGTTTGAATCTACGACATTCGAATACGGGTGAAGTTGGATATCGATTTTCAGGCGCTGAATTTCGGATCTTGACATTTTGGTATCAGAGCAGAAGGTTGAGTAAGAACTTTAGCTCAGAAGTATAGCACATTAGGTGACTCATTAGAGATAGGGATACAAATGCCCTAGAATGGGTATCCTTAAAATATCTGTCCATATGCCTTAGTAAATTCTCTTACTATCCACTGATAGTAAGTATGAGTGCAAGAAGAGGACGAGATAGGGGACAGGGGAATACCACTACAAATGGTCAATACCCTATAACAACAAAGAAACAATCTTTTTCTATCAATCTCTTTGATTATCATTTAATTTTCATTCTTTGAACGTTTACTGGAAGCTACAAGAAGAAGCTTTGGTGTGGTGATGGCCTTGCGAATCGTTGTAAAAAGGTTCCTAATTTGCGTTCTCTTCATCAGTTTCCCTCAGCTTTTCGTTTTGACGTTAATAATTTTGAAATAAATTGGTTAATAAAATAAGAAGTTAAATTGAATTATATCTGTTTGTCTATTCTTTGGGGTCCCGATTCATTCTACGAATGGTTTGTTATCCCTTCAGACTAACCAATGCCTCTGCATATTTCGTAGATCTGGTGACCCAAGTATCTTGTGAAGTGTTGAATAGATTTGTTTTCGTATTCTGATTTGGTAAACCAAATGCATAATTGATATTCAATTTGATCTGGTAAACCATTTCTTTGTGTGTTCATCTATTCTTTATTGTCTCCCTGTCTAGCAAATTTCGAGGATGAAATTTTAAGGGGGGAATCTGTAACATTCCCGATTTTTAGCCAAATTTAAATTTGATAAGTAATGTAATTTTTGGGACTAATTGTGGATTAATTTGAAAATTTGGAAATAAGTATGTATGTTGTTAACTAAATTTGGTTTTGAAATTCAAGAATAAATATTTTAGAAATAAAATTGGATTTATTAACTTTATATTTCCAAGGAACTAATGTATATGAATATTATTAGTAATGTATAATTTGGATTTCAAATCATTTTCTTATTAAGTTGTATAAATATAAATAATTGAAAATGTATGGATATAGATATAAAGACAAGAATGAATAAAAAGTTTTAATATATATATATATATATATATCTGTTGAAATTAAATAAGATATTATAAAAGGATCATTTCTTTTAAAATAAATATAATTTGTATATATAACAAATCTATCTCATGATGCTTAATTAATCAAAACATAAAAACATGATTTATAAATTAATTAACATAAGGGTCTAAAACATAATTTTTAAATTTATTTAAGTGGAGAATTAAACATAAAAATAGACGTTAATGGCATTTGTAAAATAATTCTAACATGCTTTAACAAGTTCAAGGTTTTAATAATACGTAGTTAACAAGTGCAAGATCATTTTTCTTTTAAAATTGAATAATATACAAATAAGAATTTAGCTTCATAGTTCAATTCAAAATTTTCTTCATCTTTCTCTAAAATTCTCAAATATGAAAACAAAACCCAAGCCTGAGATTTAAAACAAAATGAAAGTCAAAAATAAATCAAACCTGAACAAGTAAGATTCAGATTATTAATATCAAGTTCTCAGATTCAAAGTAGTAAATCAAAAATCTGAATCAAGCAATAGATCAAAGTTCAACTCAAACAAAGCATGATGCAAATCAAAAGCAAAGAAGATCAATTCAACAATAATTTCAACCTGAGCAAACAACTTGATTCAACTAAGCAACTCAAAGATTAAATCTGCAGTTCAAAATCTAGATTTTTCAAGAATTCGGACATTCCAGTCTTTTCTATGTTCTTTCAGAAAAAGGTGAGCAAACTATCCTCTCTAATATTTTGATTGAGTACCTAATGCTTGTGATTGAAATCATGATATGAAGTACGTTTGTATGAATATCATCGCATGTCTATATATATGCAATGTCTGTGTGTATATATGTTCTGGTCTTAGTTATGTTCACAACCTCAAAACTTCAGACAAAAAAAATTAATATCTTCTAATCAAAACCATATTAAACTTTGATTTCTGAAGAGCAAACATTTGCAACAAGGAAACACCATTTATAAAAATGATTTCAAGTATAATGGTTGGGTATTTATCTCAAATTTTTTTAAATTACAGTGAAAATCAAAACATGGGTTAAAAATCGATCATGATATTTTCAACTTTTGATTATAAGATTTGATGTGTGTAGGAAAATGATGAATTTAGACATTAATATCATGATTTTTAGGTGAATAATAAGTCAGATAACTCAAGATGATCGATTTGGGTATTTACATTGATTGCCGATGATCGGCGGTGAGGTGGGTGTCGGGATTAGAACTGGAGGTGGCCGGGGTGCTGACGATCTCTGGAAAAATGGCCTGGTGATTTATCGATGGCCGTGGTGGCCTGTAGAGGGCGAAGTAGGGTTTTAAACCCGGTTTTGTTGTCGTGGTGTTCGAAGCGAATGTGCCGCCATGAAGGTGCCAGAGCTGATCGCGATAGGGGGAAATGGTTCGTTGGAGCGAGAAGCGGCTTTGGGTTGGTTGGCGTGAGAATCGGTGGTCGGAGGTGACGGATATGGTGGGTTTTCGTTGATCTTTGGGTTCCTGGAGTTGATTGTTTGGCTCTAATTCATCTTTCTCATGAATTCGTCAAAACTGGAAGCCGGGTAGGTCGACGAGATGATCGTCGATATGTGGGCAGTCTCAGCAAGGGGTCGGTGTTGACCGGAACGACATGCGCGTGCATGCGTGCACTTGCACGCATGCACGTTAGTTACTGGTGAAGTCTGAGATTAGAAGGATGATGAGTTTCTCAGTGCTGAGCTGGTGAAAATTGAAGTTCGACTCGAAGTATATAGGAACGGGGATGCCTCGTGTTTTTGCTTGGGAAAGTTTGAAATTTAGTTGGGAATTTTGTGTTGTGGCTCAAGTCTGGGTAATTTAGTATAAAACGGTTTTAAACCTTTAAAACAATTCAAGTTTTACTTAATACAATTTCGTTAAAACTACTTCTTTTGTAAATAATATTATTTACCTAAGTTTTAAATTTGTTAAAGGTTTTTAAATTATAAAAATTATTTCAAATTAAATAAGTTTAAAGTGTCTAATCTATATAACCTTTTTTTTAAAAGTTTGTTTTAAATAAACTTAATATTGTAATTTATTACAGATGAAATGTTTTTGTTATATAAAACATTAATTTAACTTAAACGTTTTAAGTTAATAATGAAATTATTTCAAAGGTTATTAAACAAGATTTAAATGATGAAATTGGGTAATTAATTAAGATAAAAGATTTATCTATAATTTATTAAGGTATTGATTAAGGAAGATGATGTTTTTGATTAACTTAAGTTTTTTTGAGTTAAATTTATATGGTTAATTTTCAAAGGTTATTTAAATAAAATTTTAATGATAAGTGGTCTATCTTAAATAATGGTTTGGATTATCGATTAACTTAAAGGGTTTAAGTTAAATTATGTGACTATGTTAAATTATTTCAAAGGTTATTTAAATAAGACCTAAGTGATGATTTTGTAATTATTTAAGATAAATGAGTTATCTTAAGATTAAAGGATCATTAATTTGAAATTTAATGATAATTACTAAATCAAAGCTTAGTTAAATATTAATTAATTGGTCAAGAGTTAATTAATTAATTAAAAGATGATTACTTAATGAGATTAATTAAGTATAATTACTTAATGTAATTAATAAAAGAATTTTACTTAATGTAATTAAGGTATAATTACTTTATGTGATTACATTAAAGGATAATTAATTAATTTAGATTAA
The DNA here is from genome assembly GCA_030765085.1 of Allium cepa. Taxonomy (NCBI): domain Eukaryota; kingdom Viridiplantae; phylum Streptophyta; class Magnoliopsida; order Asparagales; family Amaryllidaceae; genus Allium; species Allium cepa. Next base: position 57,966,751 of record CM060939.1, read on the forward strand.
TTAATGTAAGTAATTAAAGGTAATTAATTACTTAAAGATAATTACTTAATTAAAAGTAATTAATTAATGATTAAAGCTGATTAATCAAGTGATTAAAATTGATTTATGATTTATTAACATAAGTGATTAGGGATAATCACTTATTGTAATTAATTAAGGACAATTAATAAATTGGTAATTAATTAAGTGTTAATTAATTGATGTAATTAAGAAAAACTAATTAAAGGATAATAAAATAAATAAAGGTTAATTATTTAAAGATTGAAGGTTAATTGATTTTGTAATTAAGGTTGATTGATTAATAATTAAAGGATAGTTAATTTATTAAAGGTTAATTAATAAATGATTAAAGGATAATTAATTAAAATGGTTTGTAATTAATTAATGTTAATTAACCAGGATTAGTAATTTATTCATAAGTAATTAATCTGGTTTAAATTAGTCATATCAGATGATTAATAAATATTACTTATGGATGTTTGGATTGTATGGAATGCTTTGAATTGTTTGATATCTCTGCTGTGTGATGTTCTATTGAGATGTGATCTGTAATTTATTTATGTATGATGAATTTACATATGTATTTGTGAATCTGTGAATGAAGATAAGCGTTATAGGATTATACCGCTTATCGATATTGTTGTGTTTGGATTGTGATGATTGATGATATTGTACTGTTGTGTAAAACCCCTGGACCACACCCACACACACAAATATGGATTTCACAGGAAATCGGTTAAGTCATGGATTTTTGAATTTAAAATGATTTAAAAGTTGAATTTTGAATCCAAAATGGTTTGGAAATGGAATTGGGTTAAATATGAAAAGTTTTTGAAAAGGAGTTTTAAAGATAAAAGTTATTTTGAATAACTTGTTAAAGTTTGGAAATTTAAATAGTTTGATTTGAATTTGAATTCAAGATTTGAAATTGAGTTCTATGAATATATGTTTGGAAATTATGGTTTAAAAAGGTTATACAAGTTATGTAATATGTGTGTGTGTGTGTGTGTGTGTATATATATATATATATATATGGGTTTTTAAACCATTTTTAAGTATCCTTAAATGTATTATTTTGGGAATTTAAATTTAACCCAAGTTTATAATTGAAGGGCTTTAACTTGAGCAAATGTAATCGGATTTTCCCAAAACGAAGAATCTTTGTTTTCAAAAGATAATTGCTTTTATACAAAGAAAGAACTTCTAGTTTTTGTTGAAAGGGTTTCAAATTTGAAATGGAATTGTTTTTGTAAGCTATGAATGAATCTTTGTGAAAAATTGGTGAACTTTGTTTCAAATTGAACGGATCTTAAAAAGTGAATCTTTAGTTTAAAAGATTAAAGTGGAATTTTGTTTAAACCATTCAAAAGGAAAGGTTTTGGGCTAAAAGTTGTGACTTAACTAAGATCCCAATATATTCATATGGTTTTAAAATTAAGCGCTCATTATTCAGTTTAGCCGGGAGAGAACTTTATGTCATATAACCCATTTCGAATAATGATACGACGAAATGGATAGCAATTGAAGACGGTGGTGAAGACCGGGTTTGTCGAAAGCGTAAGGATAACCTATCAAATGTCTCTGCACCGAATGGCCCCGGTATAGAGATTTGATCACCTTTTGTTATGGGGAGTCCGGACATGATTAGGGATTATCCGGATTTGAAAGGGCTTCTTTTGAATTGCCTTCGATTCCGTTTGAACCCGGAATGGACTTGTATGGACGTATGTCTGACGTTACACTTTGAGATGTAATGCTGGTTTCTATCAAATACATTTCTGTTTGGTGGCGGAGAATTTATTCTCTTAGTTTAACACACTTCTATTAGATGTACGAGCTCAGAGGTTAGGTAGTTGATATTTACTAGTGATATATTCCCAATTTGGTAATGTGGCATACTAAGTACTGCTGATCATTTGTTGATCGAAGCATGGCTTTGTGAAAAGCATAGCTTTGTGGGACGAGACTTCATCAGAACCTCACAACCCGGTAATGGTCGAAACAGGAAGGATGTGGAAAGGTTATCGGGGGTCACACCCCTTAGGGTATGTCCATTTCTTCTAGATAAAAAGTGGTATCATGGTATGGAGCCCAGATTTTTAACTTTGTGGTTGTTTCTATTTGTTGGTGAATCCCGGGATAAAGTTTGGTTACAACCGGGGGATGGCATACTCGTGTCAGTAGTTACCTATTTACAGAGGTAACCCGACCTTGTGTTAGTAGAGATCCGGTTAGATTCTCGGAGTGTCCCTCCAGAGGCGTACCCATGTGGTGTAGGAAGTTCCTTAGCCTGACCGTTGTTGGAAATCCACTCAAACAATACGAGACCTTTACGATTGCAGTTGTATAACCCGCCACCTCAGGTGGTAGCTATCGCAGGCATAATATAATGGTACCTATGCTGGCTAAGATTAATATTATACCTTCGAAATGTTTTCCACTATGCACTAATAATAATATCAAAAAGGTTTTTGCATATCAAGCATGTTTGACTATCATAAGGAGAAATCTTCCCCAAGTGTGCGATTGCATTATGTGTGTGCCAGGAGGCCTTATGGTAGTTTCATTTTCCAAAAAGCATTGCGGATTTCAATTTTAAATTCTTTTTGTTGTTTTTGTTCAAAAGAAAACTGTTTTTGTTTGCTCACACCAGTCCCATGACTGACTTGGAGTTTATTGTTCCCTTTCCAAACTATGTGTGCCCACAATTTTCCATACGGGCAGCCTAGAGTCAGATTTTCAGATAAACAGCTAGTAGTCGTGGATTTGATAGCATTCAGTCGGTGGATTTTGGCAATCGCATTTGGATCAAGTATGCTTCACTTTAGCATTGATGGTGGTTGAGCTTCTGGATTGGAGTCTTTTTAGCTTGGCATTGAAGATGTTGTTATCTCTTCTGCTGTTGCTATTATCTTTCCGCTATTGTCTTGTATCTCTAGTAATATTGATATTCATTTGGATCATTATTGTATCGAATGTTGTATATCAATAAAATCATTCATTTCTGTTTTTGCTGTGTTGTTTACTTAATGTGTTATAAGCTCGGTGCGAATCGAATTTCAATGTTTGAATCTATGGCATTCGAATACGGGTGAAGTATAGATGTCGATTTTCAAACGCTGAAATTTGGATCGTGACACAAGCCATCATGTTTTATTCATTTCAAATTGGAACAAGTGTCGGGTTTATCCATCATCATTCTCTTTCTTCAAATCCAGCAAACGTACACCAAATCCAACCACTTCATTCTAGAGTCTCCTTCGTGTATGCTATTGTTAAAGTGGTTCCAATATTTAAAGAAAGTATGCCAATAAGTGGCCCTAGTCTCTATAAAACCAAACATCGTATTACACACTGGTTGGTTCTTTTACATTTCGAAAACGATTGATACTTGATATCAAAATATCATATTCACCTCGAAAATCAATTTCATTTCAAAATCATTTCATTCACTTTGAAATTAATTTCATTTCAAAATCATTTCATTTGCTTCAAAATCATTTTCATTTCAAAATTATTTAAATTCAATATCTTAATTACGCTTCCCAAAATCGTTTCATATTTCAACTTACGTTATAACTTCATTTTAACCCAATTCGCATTTAAATTCACGATTTAAATATAAACTATTCCCACTTGAACAGTTTGAATTTTTAGAAAATAGTTTGAATAGTTTAGAAAGCTAAAATAGTTTAGGTAGTTAAATAGTTAAAATAGTTTGACATAAAATGGTTTGAGTATTAAAATGGTTTATATAGTAAAATAGTTTGGAAAATCAAAATAATTTGAATATTTAAAAAGATAGATTTTAAATAGTTTACATTAAAATAATTCATTTGAAAATAGTTTCAAATCAAACCGCTTCTTTCCATTTCAACATATCTGGACCCAGGTCCAAATTTCAATCAAATTGATTCAATTTCACATCTTTCAATTTAAAATCATCTTCAATCTTAATTCTATTCAAATCGACTCAATTTAGATTTTAATTTGAATTAACTTCCATTTCAATTCAAATTAATTTCTATTTCAATTTCTATTTCCAATCGAATTAATTTCGATTTCGATTTAAATTCGGATTAACTTCAATTTCGAAATGTTCATTTTTAACTTCAAATTCAATTCAACGTTTCGATTCAATGGTTTAAATTTCAATTCAATTCTCATTTTAAACCATTTAATTTATATAAATTTCAAGTCCCATTTCAATTTACCGATTTAAATCATACATAAAATTAAACTTCAATGTTCAATTTAAAATTCAAATCTTTAAAATAATTCAATTCCGATCTCAAATGTGAAATATCCATTTAAATTACTTTTACTTTTAATTACTTCAAAGTTCAAATAACAGTTCAAAATTTTAAAACAGATCAGTTTCCAGAATTTAGATCATATTTCGATTATAACTTCAAATTTCAAATCAATTTTTTTAAACAATTTCCTTGAACCAATTTCACTTCCAACATTTCAAAACTCGAATGAAATTAATTCAATTACCATAAATTCACATTTTCTTTCAAAAACAATATTATTAAAAAAAAATTCAAAACCAATAATTTTAAAATCATTTAATTTAACCAATCTAGTGTCCGTATATAATTTTCTATACTATGGCATAGTAGTTTCTTCAATTCTTAATTGCAGGGATGGATATATATCATTTCAATTCAAAGTAAATGTCGTAGGTAAAGCATCATTTCAACGTATGTCTTAATTTATTCGAAATAATTCAATTTACGGTTTTATATACTGTCAATAATATATAGGTTTTTACAGGGATATATAAATAAATAAACATCTAATATCCAAAATATCAACCAATAGGAATCCATCACAATCAACATCCAAACAATCAATATAACACAACAGTTAACTGGTTATTAAATATCAGATTTTAACTAGCATTTTAATTCCAATTTCACTTTACTGTCAATTTTAATTCCTAACAGTTAACTCATATGTCGATTTAAATGTCAGTTAATTTACCAAACAATAATCAATAAAAGTAAACACTTCATGATTTCAATTTAACAAACATAAAAATATTTTAGTATTTCATAAGTGTTTTAAAACACTCACCATTATTTGAAACTGAAAATTTTTCAGCTTCAAATAAATTTCAATCTAATTCCATGTCGTAGACAACTTTGGTACAAATCCAATGCAACTTGTTTCGTTCGAATTCGACCTCGAACGAGAAAGTTACAGTTTTATTAACATAACGATGTAATTAACAAAAATAATAATTTAGGTTTAAAACTAAACCTCTTTGCTCACGCGCATTCGTCGTTGCACCAGCCATCTCATCGTCGCCGACGACCGTGCCCGTACTCTACTTCGTGCCCGCTTACGCCTTCACCACCAACGCCCTTGCCATCACGTGAAAAAATGCCCATGACCCAAAACTGACATGACGAATGCGGCTCTCCCACAGCCACCATGCGACGACACTTGACGATCTGACCGTCCATCTTGTAGAGCTCGTCGAGATCTACACTTTTCCTTCCGGAATCACTCGATTTCGTTAAAAGGATAATGAGAAAGCAAGAAGGGAAGGTTGAGCGCTTACGGCCATTAATCGCAAAGAGAATGCGGCCGATGTTTTTGTCGATTAGGGTTTGATTTACGAAAATGAGATTATAATGTGTCCTTATATACAAATTTCCGACCCGGTTCACACATAAATTTTCCGAACTCTAAACGAAGCATGCCGCTTGGCGTTCTATATGTTATGCCCCTATTGTGAACATAATAAAACTAGTCTCGGGGGCTAATTCTATCATATTCAGAAGATAACTTTTCAAAATAAAATTATTTTCTTTAAATTCTTGAAAATAAATTCTATGCATTTCAAGCTCGCATGACCAAATGATAAGTCCGATCGCTAGGAAACTTGAAATCCTATAATAGTTCACTAGGATTCGATGAAACTGGTTTTGTCGAAATCCGAGACAGTGCCCATAAGTCTGTTTTTACACGTTAATTAAAACAAGTAATTCCCAAAATAAATTTATTCACTTTTGAATTCAATTTTAAAAGTTAACAATTTCATTCTTGTTTAGTTAAAACTTAAATCAACTTTCGACCTCATACTCATTCATATTTAATTCAGGATTCAATTTTTTAAATAACTTCCAATATTAAATTTAAGCAATTTAATTATCTAATAAATTGCGATAATTGAAATACAAGTTATTTAACTTATAAACTTTAACTTATAAAACAAATTCAAATAACAAAACAACTACTACACTCTTTATAAAATTATAATGACAGTCAAATAAGACGTACTTATATAAATTATTTTCAAATATCATTTTACAAATAATTTTTTTTTTCTTATTCAATACACAAATGTTTTTATTAAATACATAGATTACACTATGTGGCACTTCTTTATCTAAAGTATTTCAAAAATCCAATTTCGATGAATTCCAATATTAGAATTTCAATAAATTCTAATATTAGATTTCAAATGAATTTTAGTTATCAAATAATTTTTTATTTTCATCTAAATAATTCAACATTTATTAATCAATTCTTGTTATTGATTACAAACACATATAGTACATTGAACTTCATTCTAATATAAATAATTTCCTAAATCTTATTGAAATTGCTATTTAATTTTTTTATTCAAGTTCATATTAAATAAAGTACATAAATAAAACATAAATTCTTATTTCCAACTATTTTATTCAATAATTATATTAAATTCAATGATTTAAAATAGTTAAAATACGGGTTATTACAATAATAAAATCATAAGGTCCATTTTAAAGGGGCATTTGGAAAAGGCTTGAGGCAAGTGGGTTGATGAACTCCCATCATAATTATGGGCATGCAGAACCACTCACAAGTCCACAATTGGCCACACTCCATTCGCCCTTGCTTACGGTTCTAAACCATGATTCCCGTAGTACTTGAAGTCCGTTCTCATAGATTGACTTACTACGACTCCAGAACTAACATATATCTCCTTTTGGAATCTTTAGACATGGTTGATGAGAAGCGCGAAGAAGTAGACATGAGGATAGTTGCAAGCTGACCCGCCTGGTACTACAATGTTAAAGTCTGACTTATAACCTTTGAAATTGGCAATCTTGTCCTGAAATGGATCATTCCTAGCCCTGCAAACATTGATCCAAGATGGAAAGGATCATATGTGATCAGTCAGAAGCTTGGAGATAGACAAGCTAGCGACTGTCTATAGCATAACCCTCCTAAGAGCATGGAATATTGAGCATTCACCATGCTATTTCACTTAGTTTTGTTTCATTATGTTTTATTTCATTATGTTTTATTTCATTATGTTTCATTTCATTTAGAATTTTCATTTAAATTCAAAGCCATGCAAAAAGACAGACTCTGTCGCTTCTTTTTCAGTTTACGATAAAATCTGAAATTTGTTCCATATCTGTGAATTGTTTCTCATAATATAATAGTTGTGATATTCGACCAACTTACATCTACATATGCCTAATATAAACCAGCAAGTCCCCAGGGTTTGGTGCTAACCAAGTATTTGGGTCCATAATCGAATTAAACAAAGTGAAAGTGACTCCGTCTTCCAATTCGATGAGAAGAATGTGAAGTAAAAGTAGTCGTCATACGACCAACCACTCTTTAACTTTTGTCCCAGACATGGAGGCAAGGAATAAATCAAAGGAAATGTGATTTGACCGTTTACCAGAATAAATTTAGTCCCCGGAGTGTGGGATAGATTTTGAACATCAAACAAGTGATTAACCATCCATCGACTAAGTTTGATCCTTCGAGTGCGAATAAGAGTATAAACAAAATGAATGAGTGTGATTCGACCATTCATTCTCCAACTCTGGCCTGAACCCGACAGGAGGAGTATAAACTCATCATGGATAGGACCCGATCGTCCATGAACTAACTCCGCCAACCCAAGTCGTGGAGCAGGAGTATAATCACTTAACTGTTGAACATGACAGCATAACACTATGGCTCATGCCTAGTGTTTGATATGACTTAAGGCATGACTGAAAGGAGGCCTTGAGATGGATTTGTTGGATCGACACCCGAAGCAGCTGACGATCGAAAGACATTGCAACTTTAACGACGAGCAATGAATGACAAGTACATTGGATGGAAAAAATAATAGCTCGAACACTTAAACAAGTTTCATACAAAAGCTGAATAGAAATGAAAGAATTTTTATTCACATACCAAAAACTTAGAAACTAAATACGAGTTTATTTCATAAACTAAGGGACAAAAGCGGGGGCCGTACCCGCACAATCACGGCCAAAAAAAAGAAAATATCAACGTAGGTATGCCTAACCCAAGCTAGTTCGACAGATATTTTTTGCCCTTCTTCGAGGAGTTCTTCGAGGTGGGCTCTTTAGAGCTGCCTCCTCAATCTCTTTTCTTCGACCCTCTTTTGTTCTTGCCACCTTTGGGTGAAGTACTTTAAGGACAAGAGCAGTCTCACTTTAGGATACAAAAGGGATGACCTCGTAAGGAATGATACCCCCAGTCAATATAACATGAAGTGGAGTAACATTAACATGCTTCCTTTTGACTTGCAAATCCAGCTCCTCCTTTCCAATATGCCCGTTCATGCTAAGCATGCCAGTGTGTTCGAATGCATGAGTAACTATCACTTCCTCTGTTTCATCATGGGCCTATTGGTCATCGATTTTTTCTTTATTTAGAGATGCTATGACTTTAGCATCCGGGCCGGAAGTCTCGGCAGGTTGGGTTTTGGGAACATCTGCGTAGCGAAGACTGTCGTAGACTCTGTGGTTAGAGCCTACAGGCCTAGGATAACATCATTATTGGGAGAATGGACATACACATACGAACCTGCAATTTCATGAAGACCAATGGGTAAGCCCATGACTATCAGGTATGAGATGTAAACCTTATCGAACATTAGAGAAGTAAGAGATATACCTTCACCATATTGGCCTTCTCTCATAGCTGGAGTTCCGCCTTCCAAAACTAGAGACAGCCCAAAAGATTTGTGTATCCTTGGCTAATATGGATCGTATCTTGCATCCTTTTTTAGGGCATGAGAAATTGCAGCACCAGTTGCTTGAATAGTAGGAGGGTCTTGGGAACCAGATCCCGAGGCTTCATGGTCATCTTTTCCCTACTTGGTGGTTGCTGGGTCGTGGAGTAGACTGAGCCAAGAAACTTTAAGTTCATATGGCTCCTCATTGCGCAAGATTTTGCACATAAGCTGCTTTTCTCACACCTTAACACCACTATGGGACTTCCTCAACAAATCTTCAATGTATTCCCATGCTTCGACAAGCCACTTGGGATGCCCCTCTCTAAGGAAGTGAAGACCGAGGGTCATAAGGACACTTGCATTGTAATATATTAACAACAGATCGATCTCATCCTTTATCTCAATTCGACCAACCTCCTTAGCTTCCTCTTTTAGGCCCTCTATCTATGCAAGTTATTTGCCAGCCTTTATTTTAGTTTCGCGAGCCTCGACGGTTTCCTCGCAATATCGTTGAGACTTTAGCCGAGCCTCAAGTTTCTCTTGCATTTCCTTCTCAAGCTCCTCCTTATGTTTTTTAATATGAAGGGCCAAAGCATGTCTTTTTCGGTACATCCTTTTCCTTCTATAAGACGTCCTTTACAAGGGCTAAAGTGCCACTAAAGTGAACATCGGTATCAAGTTAAACTTGATGCACTTTAATCAAATGTTCCACTGCTTTAGAAGATTCGCTGGCTCATTTCTCAGCATTAGTCAGCTTTGTATTAAGCCCCTTGACTTCTTCGTCTAAGTGTTCGATGATGTCTTTATCGTGAATTGCTTCAAGAGTTAGCGTTCAATCTCATGCTTCCTTTCCATAGACACCTTAATAATCCTCTCAGCCAAATGAAGCGTCACGCTATGCTTGATGTAGATATCATTAACATAAGCGAGCACTTTTTCCCTGGCATCTGGAGGAATCATATGCATAGGAGGAATAAACATGAATTCATCAAAACATAACTTATAAAATGTGGCCTTGTGCTCGGTTATCTTCTCAGTTGTAGTGGCGTCAAGAGTAGTTAGGGATGAGAGGGCCCGTTTATCATGTTTACAGGATGAAGTATCAAGACCTACAGTGTAGATTAGCGTTCCAAAAATCGACGGATGCCGAAAGATCCTGAATGTTGCTCGGATGTAGCAGCTGAAGTGGGAGCATGAGGTAGCGACTTGCTACTACTATATATAGTGGAGTGTTGACCAGCGCCCTTGTCGTGAGAAGGCTTAGTTTTTGACTTATGCCTAGACGGCGAGTCCTTGGATTGGTGGCTTCAGTCTCAGCCATCTCTCCCTTCATGACCATCTCTATCACGACGAGGATCCGAATCTTGACTAGACCCAAAATAAGATGGCTTAGAGTATGCTAATCTCTTTAAGCGATCGTAGCTGCAGGGGCGTCCTATCGAGCTAGCAAACAAAATGAAAGTGTATAAGAGTCGCTGGAATCAAAGATATGTAAGTGCGTGTGGTGAAGAGCACATGATTGTGAGTGTCCTCGTGTCCCTCCGATGGACCGGCTACTGGAGCTTTGCTAGCTGTAGTAATCTATCCCACACTAGTCGGAGGAACGTCAGTGCCAAATTGAATGGGATATTCATAGCCCCTGAGGCTTAAATTAACGAAATCATAAATCCCAACATCATTTGGAATAGGGATGGCTAACAGCCCCTTAAATAAGTTTTCTGGAGGAAAATAGTTAGATTGATCTGTAGCAGCAGAGATTGACTTAGAATTCTAGGAGACCTTCCCTCTACGAAGCTTATAAATGAGCTCTTTCCTTTTCTCTTCTCTAAGGCGGGAAGTTGTGGGTCCTGGGAGGATCAAACAGCAGGGTCATGACTTAAGCTCATATCGTCATGACCGGGCTCATTAGCATCGCCCTTCGCCTCACCTTCCCCAATGACATCCTGAGCCCCTTCGGCTAGGGACATGACAGGTTCAACTTCGTCACCTCCTTGCCTAATGACACCTCTTCTTTCTAAAACTTCCTCCTCAGTGTTTCTCGACAGTCCCTTGTCACCGCTTTCTTCTAACAAGCCAAAGGTGCAAAGGCGCTCGTCGATGATCATGAGTCTAACATTCCTATCTTCCGACGGTATATTTCTAGGCGTTGAAACCGCCTACGAGTACATATTATCGGTTGAACATGGATAGCTACCTGCAATGTTGAATAAAAAATTTCTTATTTCAAGATTAAACTTGGATTGAAGCACACAAGGTTGAGTAAAGTGACACTTACATCCTTTTAACCATCTTCCCACGAAGTTGGTCCGGCAACGCACATAAAACCAATCATTTTTTAAGGCACTTAGTTTATTCCAAACATCGGTTACAATTTTTAATTGCTGATCAACTCGATAAAAGTGTAGGAAAAGCTTCCTTTTCGTCTCTTAAAATTGAAAATAAATCTGATATCCTCTGGAGTTGATTCACGAAACAAGAATTCAACAAATATCATATGTGTGCAGTGGAGAAATGCATAGTTGTTTGGATGCAGCTGGGCCAGCGCCAATCTCAAATGATGTAGCATCTTTCGAACAAATGGATTGAAAGGCAGATTGCCCAATACATTTACATATTACAAGCAATATATCCTTCCGAAGGCAACTGGGCTCTGCCAATATGAGATAGGACTTGTACATCCTCGAAAGGGATCCCATGTTTGTTGCACAGTCAACGAAGAGAGGACTAATCGACCCTTGAAGCCATGGAATCCTCTAGATCATTTAAAAACATGGCATCTTCTAAAGTGTCAGGAGCTGGCTTGATTTCTGCTTCTAAGTTCGAAGGAATTTCTGGCACCTGTTGAGAACTTTCGGACTGTTTAGATTGATGGCCTAAAGAGTTTCGAATGGATATTGTTGCATCGCTTGAGTCAGCGTCGGGATTGTCATAAGAAGAAGTTTGTTCAATTCCCATAGCGGCTAAATGCTCAGTGTTTGCACAAAAAATGGGCAAACACCTCCAAGTCGTGTGATTTAGTTGATTTTATGTGATTCTTAATGATTTAGATGAGTTATGTAAATATGAAAAAGGCAGGGGCTGAAATGTAAAAGACACGCAGATTTATAGTGGTTCGGCCAGAACGTGCCTACGTCCACTTTATATGTTATTATCTTCTTTTTCAGATTACAAGTACAATGCTTGGTGTACAAGTGTATGAAAGTAGTTTGAAAGTTCCTTCCGTGCTTGAGCTCTCAAACTTGTCTGCCATTGTTGTACCCCTGCTCCTCTATTTATAGAGTGAGGCTGGGGGCAGGGGTCCTGAATGTATATAGCTGCTGGTGGGCCCGGGCTGAAGCAATCTGGCCTGGTAGTTATCTGGTTCGGCGAGGCCTCATTCGGCAAGGAGCTTGGACCGGTGGTAGGAGTGGTCCGGTGGTAGGTGTGTATTCGGTAGTGAGGTGGTTCGGTAGGTGGGTAGGCGAAGCTTGGTTCGGTGCTTGTTTGGACCGGTTGTGGAGAAGAGGCTATGGTCCGGTGGCATGTTGGTTCGGTGGTATGTTGAGGAAAGTGTGGTTCGGTAGTGAAGCGGAGATGGTTTGGTTCGGCAGTGGTCTCTGGACCGGATGTTTGGTGGAGGACCGGATGAGGTTTGACCGGATGAGAATGCCGGATGAGCTTATGCCGAGTGGGAATGCCGGATTGACTTCCATGCTTGTACCGAGCCATGTGTTTGCCGAATGATGTGGTTGCGAACCCGGGTGAAACTGTGATTCCTTGGTCTCAAGATCTTCTGGGTGAGAATTCGCCTAACATTTGCCCCCCAAAGTGGGGCACGTGCTTGCATGTGTCGCGCTTTGTTTCCTTGTGGTAGAAAGGCTTGTTTTGTAATGCCATGGGCTGGATGTTCATATCTCGTTGATGTCCTGCAAAGGAATTTATAGCTTTAGTGTGATTTCAAATAACGACCGTTCGTGATCAAAATGTTCGAGATGAAGTGAATCGTGCCGTTCGAGGCGAGAGAGTGTGCCCCGAGGGGGTTTAGCATTATCGATTGCAGGCTCACGTTAGAGTGGGTCCCTGGATCGTTTGTCAAGGTGGTTTATTGCCAGCTCAGAGCATGCCTAGGGATCGTTCGCGACCCCGTACATGTGTAAGTGGCTTAGCCATTTCGTAGTTATCAGAATTAAATATCTATTTAGCCGATGAGCTTAAAAAAGGATGTCAGAGTGCAAATTCTCACGACGATAGGGTTAATAGTCGTTCAGAGCGTGCTTATGGACCGTTCGTGGTCGCGTACACGTGTAAATGATTAACCCATGTTAGTGAGAGATTCACGACTCATTCATTGTTATTATATTCTCTACTTTATTGGCAGGTCCTAGAGTTCGGTACTTATCTGAGTGAGGCGCTCCGCATGCCCCCTGCTTCTGACTTTCGCTGGTGGAGACAACGTCATTCGGTGTTTAGTTGGTCCGGATGGATGTTTTCATTCGGCATATGGGTGGTCCGGTATGCCGAACAATCTGGTCCGGTGGTGCTCCTCCAGTCTATATATAGGGGCTATACCCCCTTAGGTTTTCTTCACCGAATCAGAGAGAGCCGAATCAATTCATAGCCGAACCAACTCTTTGCCGAACCAAGCTTTTGCCGAATCAGGTATATCCCCTTTCGCCGAATGAACTTGATAACCGAATGTGCTGATGCCGAATACGTACGAAAGTCCTTGTTTTACCGAATGGGCCTTTGGCCTTAGTGCCGAATGGATGTATACCGAATGACTCTTAGTGCCGAATGACATGTATACCGAATGACTCTTAGTGCCGAATGACATGTATACCGAATGACTCTTATATTTAGACTTTGAGCGGAACTCTGAACTTATGCGTTCTTTTTCGCTTACATCTCTGTACTCCTTGTCCTAACAACTTGTCTTTTTGCTTCTGTGTATGCAGATAAATGTCTCGCAAGGCGGAAACACGATCAGACAGACGGAAATCCAAGGATGGAGGCGAGCCTTCCCCCGTGCCCCCAGCCCAATCGGGGTCCGGGGAGCATGGAACTGCTTCGAGATCGCTGGTGGAGGGGTATGGACCCCAGGAGCTCCTGGTCTCCCCTCCCGACTGCTTCCCTAGTTCTCTAAAGGAGGAGCAGCTTGATGATATATCCCGTTCTTTCGGGATAGATAGGGCGCTTATGTTGCTTCCGGGAGTCGGGGTGGTGCCATACGACCCTCCCGAAGGGTATTTCGCCTACAGCCGATACCATTGCATGTGCGGGGCCATTCCCCCTATCAACGCCTGGGTTGTTAGCTTCCTTACATATCTAAAGGTGGCGCCTTTCCAGCTGCAGCCCAACTCGTATGCCATCTTGGTGTGCTTATATTCTATCTTCCAGAAGAGGTACGGGCGTTCTCCATCCAACCGGGAAATCCGGTATCTATATAATCTGAGGGGCTATAGGAAGGGGTCCCCCTACATTAGCTTAGAGTCGGCCGTCTCCTTCAAGCCGGTCCTGGACCTGTACTCAAAGTACAGCATGTTCAAGAAGGAGTGGTTCTTTGTGAAGGACGATTCTGTCTCCATTCGTCGCTTCACTTCCGGATGTAAGTTAACTCTTTATTCGTAATCCCTGTCCTGATTGCAATTCCTTTCCTTATGTGCTTCTATTGTTTGTTAGCGACAGGTGGCTTTGCGGTGGTGGAGAGCGATCGCCTAGTCCATATGGCAGCAGAAATTAAGGCTATCTCCGAGAGGGACAGGTCAGCCGCCTATCTGATCAGGAATGCTACCCTCCTGGAGTACAACTTGATCCTGCCGCACCAGTCCGTGGTTAAGTAGAGGGACACGGTTGAGGAGAAGGCGGCTAAAGCTAAGGAGGGGGCCACGGTGAAGAGTGGCAAGAGGAAGCCCTTTGCTCAACACCCAATCGTGGGGGGGTAAGAAGCTCAAGGAGTCTGATGGCCCCTCTCCTAGTACTCGCCCGATCATCCCGGAGGGGGAAGGTGTGGAAGAGGGCGAAGGAGGCGATGTGGGAGGAGAGTCAGAAGGCGGAGGAGATGGCGATGGAGATGGTGATGGTGATGCTGGTGCCTTAACCTCTGGGAAAGATTCTGAACTGGATGAGGCCCTCCGTCAGGCCTTCGGGGAATCGGAGGAAGAATCGGAAGTGGAAAAGGCAAAGGAGGCGGGCAAGGCTGTGGCTGGTGTCGATCCATCCCCTAAAGGCTCCTCAGCTAGGGTAACTTCGGCGGTGCAAGGTGAACTTTTGTCCTCTGTCGATTCCATTTTCGATAAGGACTTAGAAATATTTTATGGTTCACTCCCGTCCTGGAATGAGATTCAGGACTTATTGCAGTACCCCACTCCTCCGCAGGGTTCGTATAATAGACGTGCCTTCACACTTTTCTTCCTTTTTACTTAACATGTCTCCTGAATTGTGGACCATTGTATGTTCGTAACACTTGTTCTTTATTCCAGGGGCAGGCCAGGTGGTTAAAACGTCAGACGTTCGACACCGCCTCGAACAGTTCAAGTTGATGAGAGCTTCTGCGAAGCCTCCTACTGGTCGTACTGGGGACGTGATCAAATACCGTCCTCTTCTCGGGGTCATCGAAGAGGGCATTCAGAGAAAGAAGAGGAGTCGTTCTTTATTTGAGCCTTCCCCTGGTCCGCAGCTTCCTGTTCAGCCTCCTCGTGATGCCACGGAGGAGAGTACGGAGTTTATCCCCCCTCCACCTCCTTCCAAGAATCCTACAGTTATCCGCATAAGGCGTCCTGACGTGCCCCGTGACCCCTTTGCCGGTCATCCTGATTTAGATCCAAGCTCTCGGGATATTTCATTTGATGAGGCCACGGGTGAACACCTCCTTCCCCGCAACCCCATGGTATGAGTGTTAGACGAGGCTAAGTCTCTAGATCTTGATCTGCTTACCACTCGGGTAGTTACCATGGGAGACGAGGCCAAGGCTAATATTGATCGGGTGGCTGAGGAGACCAAGAAGTTAATGAAGTATCATGCTCAATTGGTCAAGGCTGGGGAGGAGATTGGAAGTGCTAATATTCGGTTGCGGCTGAAGGTTGCTGATCAGGCCGAACAGCTTGCCGGTCAAGCCGTTCAGATTTCTCGGCACGAGGAAGCCTCCAGGCGTCTGAAAGAGACCATGGAAAAGGCTAGTAGGGCGGAATTACGGAAGATGGAGGCCGCCTGTAAGGAGCGGATCGACATGGCCATTGCGACAGTGGATGAGGTTCGGAATGCGGATCTCGAGCAGGTAGAGGAGTTGTCTGGGAGGCTTGAGGCCGCGGAGATGGCTCAAGTCAAGTTAAAGGAGGAGATGAGGAGGTCTCTCCAGGCTGACTGCTCGAGATACCGATCAGAGAGGGATGCCGTTGTCGCCAAGTTGCAGGCTTCCGAGGCCAGGGTGAGGGAGTTCGAGGAGAATGAGGGGATGATGGACGAGATGCTGCAGGACATGTACTTCCGCACTTGGAAGGAGGGCAGCTTGTCTTGGATGGATGACTATCCCCGGGTCATGGCTAAGATATATCTCCGGGATTTAGAGGAGGCCAGGGTCGATGCGGGTAAGGAAGGTGGAGTGGCTTTTAGCCTGGATGTGGTCACTGCTCAGTTCTCGAAAGAGGAGCAAGTGGCGGTGAAGGAGGGGATGCGGTTGCTCGCTGCGGAGGAAGCGGGTGTGCAACTGGAGGATGAGGATCAAGCGGCGGACGCTGGTGAATTATTCTTCTCTTTTCCTTTTCTTTCCGGGTTTCCATAACTTGATCGTTTATCGTTTATTTAATGGATTCCTTTTCTGAATTGGACAGGTGGAACTTCCGATCAACATGCTGGGGGTTCCGGCCCTGCGGCCAAATAGGCTTGGGAAGTTGGTGATGGAGTGTGGACGCAGCTGGTTACTCGTCCGGATTCGGCCGCTTTTTATTTCTTTTTTTTTACTGTTGTTTACGTTAGTCCAAAACATTGATGTGACTGTAATAATATTATTTGCAGAGAATAACTTGGTGTGATTTCATAATATAAGCTGATTTTGTTATGTTTAAACGTTGTTGTCATTTTGATGTGCTGCGTGAGAAGTATAACCATGTATATGCCTGTGATTTTAGTTGTGTTTGATGTTAAGCCTTTGCTTGAAATATAATTTCATGTTTTGCAATGTTGGTGTGACATATGAATAAGCTATAGTTATGCATCTATGTACAAGAGAAG
Organism: Allium cepa; assembly: GCA_030765085.1. Taxonomy (NCBI): domain Eukaryota; kingdom Viridiplantae; phylum Streptophyta; class Magnoliopsida; order Asparagales; family Amaryllidaceae; genus Allium; species Allium cepa. Next base: position 57,983,945 of record CM060939.1, read on the forward strand.
GGAGTACCGCCCTTCATGTTTTATTTGCAGGCGGTAGTTTTGAGCATCTTGTGTAACTGATCATGAATATATCTGAGTACCTTGCCACCCAGTACGCGGGCTTAGATTCTCATGAGTGAATGCTCCCTGTTCGGTTTCCTGTACTTTAGAGTTTGTTATACAGGATAGGGGAAAAGTATTTAAATGAAATGGAAATATAGAAAAAGTAAAACTTCCAGTCATGGAAGGCCGTCGATGTGCTTAAGTTCGTGGCAAACGGGTTTTGTAGTCATTTTCCCTAGCTGTGGGTCTTGGAGACATTTGTCACCCATCTTACGCCACCGCGGGGAGTTTTCTTTTTTACCACAGCCGCACTTAAGACACATCGGAGCCGAGATCGCGCACGGTAACTACCCGAACCATTATGGTCCGTAATCGTGGGTATTATTCGATTTACTGTGGCCGGCTAGCGTGGGTGCCGTTGGCCGTGAACTACCCCTGGCTGGCCACACCTTATGTTGGGGCTTAAAGTAGGTTCACAGTTGCCGGCGAGCCGAACGCCGTAATGAGCTGCCATCGGCTATAGTCGGCCTTTATGATGACTTATAATCGGCTCATTACAGTTGGCTTTGAGGGCAGGCGCGAGCAATGAGTTAACCCGCAGCAGAGGGATGCTGGAGCAAAAGAGTCTCATTGGCGAGTGCATAGAATCGTAGCGTACCTGTTAGGCCTTGTCCAGATGAGGCCGTGGTGCGTCTTGAGTGGAGATGCCATAAGATTTTGTTCAACAGAAAAGGATAAAGCTTAACAAGCAGCCAAGATATAAAGGAACGAGTTAAAAAGAGACAAGATTTTTTAAAGTGGTTCGGCATGAAAATGCCTACGTCCACTGATTCTCTTTGTTAATTCACTTCATATGGGCAGTACAAGTTAAGAAAAGTATCGACGGAGGTGTCGGATGTTCCATGCCCTCTGGAACACCTCTCCGTCCACTGTTGACAAAATATAAGCTCCGTTGTGGAGGTCTTTATGAATTACATATGGTCCGTCTCAGATGGGGTCCAGTGCCCCGGGGCGCGGAAAGATTCGCCTGAGGACAAGATCTCCTTCTTGTAAGATGCGATGTTTGACTTTGGAGTTGTATAGTGCTGCCACCTTTTGTTTGTGAGCTGCTGCTTTGAGATCTGCATCGTTTCTTCTTTCCTCAATCAGATCCAAAGACATGAGGAGGAGTTCTTCGTTTTCTTCTGGATTGTAGTGGATCCTACGATGGGAAGGAACAATAGTCTCAACAGGGAGCATTGCCTCCGATCCGTATGCCAAAGAGAAAGGAGTATGTCCCGTTGATGTTCTGAAAGATGTGCGGTAGGCCCAAAGTGCCGTAGGAAGTTCGTCCACCCAAGCGCCTTTTGACTTTTCGAGTTTCTTCTTGATTAGGGTTTTGAGAATTTTGTTGACAACTTCGACTTGTCCGTTTGCCTGAGGATAAGCTACCGATGAGAAGCTTTTATGAATTCCATGCTCTTGGCACCAGTCGGCGAATTCTTCGCTGTCAAATTGGGGTCCGTTGTCTGATATGATCTTGAGTGGTACTCCGTACCTGCACAGAATATTTTTGATCAAGAAGTTGATAACTTTTGCTGAAGATATTTTATTTAGGGGTTCCGCTTCCACCCATTTGGTGAAATAATCGACTGCCACTATAGCATATTTGGCCCCGCCCCTGCCCATTGGCAGTTCGCCAATTAAATCAATTCCCCATACAGCAAAGGGCCAAGGGCTGGTCATTTGAGTAATCTCATTTGTGGGTAGTCGAGGAATCTTGGCAAATTTCTGACATCTGTCGCATCTCTTGACGAAGTCTAAGGCGTCTTTGTTTAGTGTGGGCCAGTAATATCCATATCGGAGTATCTTTTTCGCCAGAGTCTGCCCTCCAGTGTGATCTCCGCAACTACCTTGATGGATGTTGAATAAGATTTCCTTGGCTTCCCTTCCAGCGACGCATCTGAATAAGGGGCTAGAGAAGCCACGCCGATAGAGGATGCCTTCTTGTATTGTGTAGTGGGGAGCTTTCCTCAAAATTCTCCTGACTTCAACACGTTTGTCTGGTAGTGTGCCGTCCTGCAAATATTTCCGGATAGGAGTCATCCAAGTTCCTTCCTCAATTGCAGTTATCAGATTCACTTGTTCGAAACTTGGGGCTAGCTGCCTCGAGATGGCTAATGCTCCGGAAATGGTGCTATTCTTCATACTAGCTTGCTTTGCTAGTTCATCGGCCTCTTGGTTATCTTCTCGAGGAATGTGTTTGATTAGATAATGGTCCAATTGGTCGAGCAGCAGTTTGGTTTTCTTTAGATATGCTGTGAGTCGTTCTCCTCGTGTCTGGAATTCTCCTAGTACTTGGTTTACGATAAGTTGAGAATCACTATGAAGACATAAAGAATTGACTCCAATTTCTAAGGCAAGCTCCAATCCCGCTATTACTGCCTCATACTCCGCATCGTTGTTAGTGGCCGCAAATTCCAACCTTAATGCATAGTACAGCTTTCTTCCCCTGGGGGTGATTATCACAATACCTGCCCCCGAGCCTTGTTCGTTCGATGCTCCATCTACAAAGAGGTTCCACTTGATGTCTTTTGCTATTTCAAACTGATCCTTGCCTTCGTTGGTAGTGAATTCGGCAATGAAATCGGCCATGGCTTGCCCGTTGATAGCGGTGCGAGGATGGTAGGTGACGTCATACTGACTTAGTTCAATGCACCATTTGAGGAGTCGTCCAGAAGTGTCGGGACGATGGAGCACCTGTTTTAGTGGATGATCGGTTAGAACTCTGATGGAGTGAGATTGGAAGTAGTGTCGTAGTTTTCGTGACGCGATCAATAAACAATATGCCAATTTCTCAAGCTTAGGATATCTGGCTTCTGCCCCCGTAAATCTCTTACTTATAAAATACACCGGGCGTTGCGTGCGGTCTTCTTCTCTTACTAGGGCAGCGCTTAAAGCATGAGATGATACAGCGAGGTATAGGTATAGCTCTTCGCCTTCGTTCGGAGTTGAGAGTACTGGTGGTTTCTGAAGATGTTCGATCAGGTTAAGGAAGGCTTTTAAGCATTCATCGGTCCACTCGAACTTTCCTTTGTCTTTCTTGAGAGCTTCGAAGAAAGGGACGCACTTGTCAGTTGCTTTGGAAATGAATCTGCTTAGGGCGACCACCTTTCCGTTTAAGCTCTGCATTTCTTTTCGGGTGGAAGGTATCCTTATTTCTTTTAGAGCTCGGATTTGTTCAGGATTTGCTTCAATTCCTCTGGAATGGACAATGAATCCTAAGAATTTTCCCGATGACACTCCGAAGGAGCACTTTAGAGGATTCAGCTTCATTCCATATCGGCGAAGTACCTGAAACATCTCGCCCAGGTGGCTTACATGATCGTCGGCTTTCCTGGACTTTACCAACATGTCATCCACATATACTTCCATAGTTCGTCCTATTAATTCCGCGAACATCTTGTTGACGAGGCGTTGATAGGTAGCTCCGGCATTTTTGAGTCCAAAAGGCATGACTTTGTAACAATATAATCCCCGGTCAGTGATGAAGCTAGTGTGGTCTTGATCGGGAGCGTGCATGGGAATCTGGTTGTATCCGGAGTATGCGTCCATAAAAGATAAAAGTTCGTGCCCGGCAGTGCTGTCCACAAGTTGATCGATTCGGGGGAGCGAGAAGCAGTCTTTCGGGCAAGCGTCATTTAAGTTGGAGAAATCAATGCATGTTCGCCACTTCCCATTAGCTTTCTTTACTAGTACCGGGTTAGCTATCCATTCTGGGTAGATGGCTTCTCGTATGAAGTCATTAGCAAGTAGGTTCTTTACTTCCTCATCGAGGGCTGCTGATCGTTCTGCTCCCATGCTTCTCTTTTTCTGCTTTATCGGTGCCCTGGTGGGATCGATGTTCAGCATGTGGCATGCTATGTCTGGGGAGATTCCTGTCATATCGGCATGTGTCCACGCAAATACATCTAAGTTGTGGCGGAGAAAGTCAATGAGTTGATTCTTCAATTCTGTTTTTAGCTGAGATCCTATTTTTAATAGTCTGCTTGAATCATGTTTGTCTACAGATACGAATTCCATGGCCTCTGCGGGCTCAGCGGTAGCCTCCTCCTCCTTATCCCTGGGGTCTAGTTCATTGAAAGGATCGCTGGTGTATCGAAGAGGAGGGGCTTTCTTTAGTTGCTATGCTTCCAAGCTTTTCATGCAGAGAGTAGTCTCTGCATCTTTCCCTTTATTCTTTCTATGGTTATTGCGAAGTTCAGTTACATAGCAATCTCGAGCGGCGTCTTGATCTCCTTCAACTTCTCCTATTCCGTCATCTGTTGGGAATTTCATCTTTAGGCACCACGGGGCTAGGACAATTTGGAAGTCAGACAAGGCTGGTCTTCCCAAGAAGGCGTTGTAGGCCGAGTGGTTTTCTATTAGTACGAACGTTTGTTTTCGCACAACGGAGCGGGGATGACTTCCTATTTCGACGAAGAGGTCAAGTTGCCCGAGGGGCATTTTCGCATCTCCAGTGAAACCGTGCAGGGGTTTGTTGCAGGGAGACACATCCTTCATTGACAGTTTCATTTTGTCGAAAGCATGCTTGAACAGGATATTTACAGAGCTTCCTGTGTCTATTAGAATTCGGAAAACTTTAGCTGGACCGAACCAGGCAGAGATGACCATGGGATCCATATGCGGATATTGTCTTCCTTCTAAATCACGCCTACTGAATATGATGTCGTCACTCTCTTTCCGTTTCGGGTGGCGTTCTTCCATAATGTAGTTAACATAGCCTTCAGCATTTCTAAGTGACTTGCCGTATCTTTCCATCTCTGCCCAGCTTCTGTCGACGATGTGTGGTCCTCCCGAGATGGTATGGACCACTATCTTCTCTTGACTAGAGCCACTGGTGTTGCGATTCCCTTCGCCTACTTCTGGAAGGGGTCGCTTTGAGTTTTCATTAGCAGGGGTTGGAGTCCTGTTCTGACCTTTCACATAGCGTTCCAGCCTTCTTCTTCTGATGTGTTCTTCGATCAAGTCCCGGAGATGGTGGCATTCATTGGTGTCATGTCCGTGGGATTCACGGAAGCGGCAGAACTTTCCAGACTTGAGGGCGTTATCAGATTCTTTCTTGTGCGGGGGGCGCTTGTATCCGATTTCGCCCTGAGTGGCTAGATAGATGTTTTCGATGGTTTCATTCAAAGGAGTGTAGGAGTCAAATATCGGTCCTGGTCGATATTGGCGTTTTTCAACCTTCTTGCCCCCAGCATTGTCTCTAGATTCATTTCTTCGAATGTCCTTGGTTGCAGCGGGAATCTTGTCCGAAGTTGTCTTACCTTGTTGCCCTGACTGCCTCTCAGTGGCGGCGTCTTCAAGTCTCATATACTTTCCAGCTTCATGGAAGAAATCAGGTAAAGTAGCTGGTTTTTCCTTAGTTAGTCTTCTTGCGAACTTGGTATCTGGATGTACACCGCTACAGAGGGCCATTAGGGTGAGTTTCTCATCGGCATCTTGGACTGCGGCCGCTGCGGCGTTGAACCGAGTTAGATATTGTTGCAGTGTCTCTCCGGATTTCTGTTTAACATTGGATAGAGAATAAGCATCCTTGGGTTGTTCTACATGGATGCGGAACTGGCTAATGAACCTTTCTTTCAACATCTCCCATGAGCTGATAGATCCTTTGGGTAGATGGCAGAACCAGGAGGTAGCTAGATCTGCTAGGAATAGCGGAAAGCATTTACACAGCACCCCTTCTGTTGCTCCGCTCATGAGCATATGCTGGGTGTATCTTTGTAAGTGTACGATGGGGTCGGAAGTTCCCTTGTAAGGTTCCATGGTTGGCATTCTCCATTCCCGGGGGGTGATGGCAGTTTCGATATTGCGGGTAAAGGGGCTGGTGACCCTAGCGCCTATTCCTCGGTCCCTTTGCTCCCGTTGGACGCATTCTCTGAATAGTCGTGCCATTCTTTCATCAGAATTTGGAGCGGATAGAAATGAACTTGGTTCTTCCCTGTCAGATCGGTCTCGTCCAGATGACCTGTAGGGATGGTATAGTCTATTACTTCTGACGTGATCCAGTGGTTGTCCCTGGTTGCTCGAATGCATGCTAGGACCAGCTACAGTTGCCCCCTGCCTTGATCTTCCCCTGCGGGGTTCTGTTTCGAGCATTTCCATGGAGTCAACTTCGGGCTGGGTTCTAGCTCGGCTCCGTTCAGCGGGGTTTCTATGATTAGGTGGCATGACTGGCTCAGCCACATCCGACCCTCGCCTGGCGCCTCCCCCACTGGGTTCGGTTCCAAGTGCTTCCTCGAGTCGGAGTTCGGGCTGAGTCCGGGCGCGGCCCTTATCATTGTTGTTCCTGTTGATGGCTTCCTCGAAGAGGGAAGACCTTTGCTGTCTCCGAGATCCTCCAGATTGAGATTCATCCCATGATTCAGTGTTGCGGTTGGATTCTTCGACATCCCTCAAGCGTGACATGAGTTGGTTCACCAAAGCTTCTTGTTGGGATGCGAAGCGGTTAGTTACTTCCACCACAACTCTGTCTAGGTCTGCTCTAGTGATTACTGCCGGTTGTTCCGCGGCAGGGGCTGTTGGAATTGCCTGATCTACATGTGGCACTGCTGCTGTAGTGGGTTGGTTCTCTTGATCTGCATCCACTGGATTTGGAGCGCTGCTAGTTGTAGCGTTCTTTCCCTTGTTGGCGTCTTTTCTTGGTCTGGAAGTCATGTTTCCTAGGCAATGAAGGATGCTATTGGGAAAGAAGGTTTGAATGAGGGAAGCTGAAGCTTCGAGTTCGAGACTCTCAGTGGAAGCACCAAAAATGTTTGCACAAAAAATGGGCAAACACCTCCAAGTCGTGTGATTTAGTTGATTTTATGTGATTCTTAATGATTTAGATGAGTTATGTAAATATGAAAAAGGCAGGGGCTGAAATGTAAAAGACACGCAGATTTATAGTGGTTCGGCCAAAACGTGCCTACGTCCACTTTATATGTTATTATCTTCTTTTTTCAGATTACAAGTACAATGCTTGGTGTACAAGTGTATGAAAGTAGTTTGAAAGTTCCTTCCGTGCTTGAGCTCTCAAACTTGTCTGCCATTGTTGTACCCCTGCCCCTCTATTTATAGAGTGAGGCTGGGGGCAGGGGTCCTGAATGTATATAGCTGCTGGTGGGCCCGGGCTGAAGCAATCTGGCCTGGTAGTTATCTGGTTCGGCGAGGCCTCATTCGGCAAGGATCTTGGACCGGTGGTAGGAGTGGTCCGGTGGTAGGTGTGTATTCGGTAGTGAGGTGGTTCGGTAGGTGGGTAGGCGAAGCTTGGTTCGGTGCTTGTTTGGACCGGTTGTGGAGAAGAGGCTATGGTCCGGTGGCATGTTGGTCTGGTGGTATGTTGAGGAAAGTGTGGTTCGGTAGTGAAGCGGAGATGGTTTGGTTCGGCAGTGGTCTCTGGACCGGATGTTTGGTGGAGGACCGGATGAGGTTTGACCGGATGAGAATGCCGGATGAGCTTATGCCGAGTGGGAATGCCGGATTGACTTCCATGCTTGTACCGAGCCATGTGTTTGCCGAATGATGTGGTTGCGAACCCGGGTGAAACTGTGATTCCTTGGTCTCAAGATCTTCTGGGTGAGAATTCGCCCAACACTCAGAGCGCTTGCAATCTATAGTCATCAAACTTAGCAGATAATCATTGTTAGAGAAATTAACCTGTTCCCTCCATGTAAATTATAAACTAGTGCGTTGTGGTGTAGTGTTGTGCAATGTAGCAACAAATAATTCAAAAATAAAATGACAACTGTGACGAGACTCTAGGATTCGACCAGAATGACTGTCACCATTGACCGTCACAATCGAATTTCACATTGATGCTTGTGAATTTATCTAAACTCCAGGATGAGTTATCAGCATGCATAATTCAACATTTATATCCAAGTTTATGTTAGCATATGCAAAATCAGATCAAATTACGATTCATATGCATTTGTATACAAATTCTAGTTCATGTACATGTGTTTAAGTTCTAATTCATGTCCCATTACAAGTTCAGGTGTTTAAGTCTTAATGCTCAGGTCCAAGGTCAAGGTGAATACTCACGTTCGAATTCAAGTTTATGCAATCAAGTGTTCAAGAGTGTTTGTTCAATTAGAAAATTCGTTAAGTACCCCTAGGCAAAGGGATAGTATCCGATCCCTCACCTAAGCAGGTTAGCCTTATGCCATTTTAAAATCCCTTAAACCTGAACCGATCCCTATATTTTCCTTCTCAATACCTTTAACCGATCGGATACCAATATTTGATTCCTCCACCCTAACCCATGCTAACCAACCCCTCAATCCCTCAATCGCTAAACCAAACCGATCGTTCCATCATCGTCGCCACTCCATCCACATCTATCCCTACAATTGCTCCATCAATTCCACCATATCACGATCGAAACCCTGGATCTTACTGCTTCACTTCGTCTCCAATATGTTTCCATTGAATCCCATGAGTCGATCCCACATGGACCGATCCCTCCACATCGCCACTCTACTTCATCTCTTCTATTCCACTATTGGACCCTAAACTTACAACCACCGACGCACCCAACCATCTCGTCACATAATCTTATCCAAAATCATGTACTATAAAATCAAACCCATCTATATATCAAGCGCACATGGAAAAAAATGGATCAACGTGAGTAAAAGAAAGGCTGTTCAAGTGCAGGATTGAATCTAAAACTAAATCTCTAGAACATGGGAAAGTTCAATTCAGAACGGTGGCAGCGGCTTCAGGTGAGGCGGAGAGTCGAATTTTATAGAAAATGGAATGGATCGATGGCAGGATGGGTAAAGATCTCAAGCTTGAGGGATAGGTAATGGCGGCTATGGAAAAGTAGCAGGGTTCAGTTGCAACAAACTGAATGAAATGAGGAGATTAGAGATAATGTTTAGTTTATATATGGTATCGCCCCGCTTGACCATGAAATGTTGGCTCCATGTAGCTAAAGGGATTAGATCTGATCCCTTACATAGGGGATTGACACTGGTCCCTTGCTAAAAAAGGGGAAATTAAATGAATAAAATTGATAAAAAATTGCAAATGCCCATGTACTTCAACTGCATAATTTCAACAATGACCCATGAATGTGAAAACGTGATAGGGAGCCAATGGCAAAAGTGTACACATGAATGAACGCGCACAACGTTCATACACAACACTCAATTTCTTGAATCGATGGGAATTGAATTCTCACCTAGATTTCTCAGAAAAGAAGTCATTGCTGGTAGCCGAGGCCAATGAACTTGATCAACAAGCTCAACGAAATCGAGCGTAGACAGAGACTGAGGATTACATCCTAGATTTGTATGGACTTATATCAACTAAGCATCGCAACAAATGGAGAGAGATACGACTCTTCGAAAAGACAATTCAACTTAAGGGTAATGACCGTTCGGGAAATTAAATGGAATCCTTCCCGATGACTCTATCTTTCTTCGATTCAAAGCATGTCCTATTCGAAACAAGACGTATTTTGGAAGGGAAGTGTTATCCAGCCTTTTGACTCGGCTATATCCAAACTGGCTGGGCAAGTTAGGCTCGATGATAGATAAGAAAAGCAGTCCAAAGAGGCGATCACGGAGTCCAGAGAACAAGCACATACAATAAATGATGCAACAATCAAGCGAAACCAAGATATGAACTCTATGGAACATTCTAAGTATGGATTAGTGCCTCCTCTAGGCAGGGGATCGGTACCCATCCCTTCCCCTAGGCAGGGGATCAGATCGTATCACTATAGAAATGGATAACATCAACCAATAGTTCAACTCAATAGGAATTTATCGATATCTCTAAAAACATGAAGATAACTTTAGAAATGTGAAGCTAGCATGGAGGAGTAACCACACGACCGATTGCATGATGCCACTAGGTATGGTAGACCGATCGCGGCCGATTGCTCTACATTGGAGTTGGGCCTCGAAATTTCAGGCCAACCTCATCTATATTTGAAGGTTCTGCCGGTGAATTTTTAGAAAGATATTCGATTGTCTACCCTATAAATACAGAGTTCATTTTTCAATTTAGGGATCTTTAGGCTATTGTTTACTTGTACTCCGTTATAATCAAGGATCATCCAATCCAATCCCATGTACTCAGAATTCCAAGAAATTAATTAAGTAATTCATTCGAAGTGGACAGAGGCAATCAATGCCGAACCACTATAAATCTGCGTGTTCTTGTTTTCTGCTTGTTTCATCTGTTTTAATTTTAGTTCTTCACTTTATTTCTCTACATTTAATCTATTGGGCGTTTGTGCCAACTTTTGATGCAAACAATACGTAACACGATGGCATCTCCAACGTCATGAGTAATTTGTCATCCATCACACAAAGAGTGTTTCTACAATAACTCAATAGACATATCAACATCCTATTCTTGATACGTCTTGACTAGTAAGATTTAATGACAACACTCAAGGTTATAAAAACATTTGTAACTGCAATCAATTAAATATTTTCTTATAATGACCCGGATTTTTGAACACTTCGTATTTAAATATCTGAATTATTTAAATATTTGAATATTGGATTTAATGCGAATAAACTTGATTTCGTAACCTTGTTAACCTTCTTTTTATTAATAAATAATGATAAGAAACTTTTTTTTGAAATTCATTTACAAAAGCAAATAGTTCGAAGAAATGCAATAATGTGATTGAAAATCGTTTTATCGATAAACAACTTTTTGCTAAATAAAATTTGTACAAATTCTTTGGCACTTGATATGAAGACATTAAAAGAGTTTAATTCATCTAAGTTCATAAGCAAGTTAATTAGAATAAGAAAGATTTTAGAAAGAGCACACAAAGAAGTGTTTTAAGGAGGGAATCATGAAGTGATTTAAGAGAAGTATGGTGTATAAAAAGGAAGGCATGTGCAAGGAGAGAGGGAGTTTTGAATGGCCATATTGAAGGGCAAATGAATTCATTTTCTCTTGTTTACATTCTCACTTCACTTTTAATTTCATTCATAATTTGTTTTCAAAAGTTCTTTGACAAAAGCTCTTAAGTTCGAACTCATTTCCTCCTCATTTTCTTCACTTTTCTATAGAAAATCAACTCTAATTGCTACTAAACTTCACCATAGTTCTTATATTATATGTAGAACACGTTACTATTTAAAAAGTTGAAAAAATGAAGAAAAATAGGGAAGCGAGGCCAAGCTATGAGCACTTTGAACAAGGGGGAGGGATTGGCCTGTGATTTTGTGAAGCAAGGTGGTAGGTTTGGCTTCAGAGTGATGGTATGGAGTTATTCTTAGCTTCTAGGAGCTTATACTTGTGTCCATCATGTTTATAAGTGAGTTTACCCCCCATCAAATTGTATATGTTGCGCATATAATGTTTGTTGTGTAAAATATAAAGTTAAAATAAAGAATAATGAAAGTTTTTACTTTTAGATCCCTTGTTGCTTTAGAAAGCAAGTGACAACATTATATATAGTATAATCTCTCTTGTAACCCTCCGAAACATATTGAGGCCATGACTTGTCATTTACATGGTCGATAATGTTGTGTGTAAAGTTGAAGCATGTTGTAAATATTTGAAATGAAATATTCGCTATAAACGAACTTTGAAATCCTTTGTATTTAACATATGTTAAATTGGTTAAAATGTGAATATATTTCAAAAAAAATATTTGGCTGTTCTCTACTCATGTTTTGGTGTGTTTGACATAAAGGAATTGATTTGGAAATTTGTGGAAATAATAAAATAAAGTTGTGAAATTTTGAAGCAAAAATGTCGCTATAAACGCACTTTGAAATCCCTTGTATTTAACATATGTTAAATTGGTTAAATATGAACATATTATGAAAAATATATCGATTTTTCCCTACATGTTTTTAGGTGTGTCTAACATAAAGGAATTGGTTTGGAAAGCTGCGGAAATAATAGAACAGAGCTGTGAAATTTAGAAGCGAAAAGATTGTTGTGGATGCACTTTGAAATCGCTTTGTGTTCGGTTGTCTTTTAGTCAACTTTTAAATACGTCCTTAGAGGTTTTATTATGGTTTTCATAAGTAAATTATAAGTATTTATTAATGTAAAAATATCAAGTTCTAGAAAGGTTTAAACTAGTCAAACAAAGTTAAGAAAGTTTGGAGTAAAAAAGGTAACTATATGAGCACTTTGGAAAAATACCTTTTTTTAGAAATTTTTATAAATTAATTCAAAGATATTCTTTTGGGAATCTTTATCTGGTTTTCAAGTAATCTATGTATGCTAACTGCTATAAAAAATCCTGATCAAAAATCAATTGTTTAAGCATCGAAAACTAGCCTCAAATTGTTGCAAAATCGTGTTAAAAATAGGCCAAGAACTTTAGATAGCGTTACTATCATTATCAATCTCGAAGGTATACGGCATAGCCATGATTCCAAATTTTAGAAATTTCAAAAGTATGAAGAAAAATCAATGCCAAAAACATACAATGACACCCCTCATCAAGAAAGAATAATAGGCAACATCAAAGGTCATCAACAAAGCCAGCAATCCCGATGCCATCAATGCCGCACATCGCTTATAAAGTTGAATGAGTGATATCATGCCAAAGAAATTGGGAACAATGTCACATGTTAGTAAAGGAATGACAACATTGGAAAGATCTATACCGTAAGCCATCAATGTTATAATGGCATGATACAGCATTGATGTCACTGCACATTAATGCCACGTTCCATCAATAAAACACTTCATCCATGTAGCCAAAAGAGTCAATGTCGCTCCAGATTAATGTTGCATCTCATCAATGTTGCTTCACCATCGATGCCATCTCCTATCAATGCTGCTCACCACTAATGGCGTCTCCTATTAGTGTTGCTCATCATCAATGTCTTCTCTTAGTTATGCCGCTTATCATCAATGCCGCCTATTGTCAATATCAATGCTGCTTGTTATCAATGTCGTTTGCTATCGATGCCACTTATTGTCAATGCCGCCTATCATCAATTTCGCTTGTCATCAATGCCGTTTACTATGGATGTCGCTTGTTATCAATGCCGCATGTTGTTAATGTCGATTGTTGCTAATATCGTCACTTATCATGTCACTGCTTACCGATGTCGTGCCATAGTAATGCCATACTTCATCAACCTTCAAAGGACGCCGCATATTCCTAATACAATGTTGATATTGAACGTCATCGATGAAGGCTATCAAGGTGGGATGGATTCTTAGCCCCGAAATTCACCATTGTGCAAGTGGATGCTGATGTATAGCACCATGGTCAATATAGTTAATGACAGAGGTCAAGCAGCTGCATGGACACGTGGCGACCATGCTGCATCCCTTGACCACTATAAATACGGACCTAAGGGCTTGAAGAAATGGGTGAATCATTCTCTTTTTGTCTCGTACATTTTAAACTTTGTAACCCTAAATTGATTTGAGAATTTTAGTTCTGATTTTACTTTTGCACATAGGACCTCCTACATTCAACAATTACATAACATACAAATAAAGGTATGAATTATGACATTTTTTTGAGTTCCAAAGAACTTGTGATTCTTAATCATAACTTGCTTCGAATTCCAAAAGTCTCATAATCTTGATTTGTGGTTGTATATAAGATAGCTTAACATAGATTGACATTACTTCGACATAGACATGCTTATGACATCATCATGGACTTGAACAATCCAAGCCTAATTACCCAAGCCCTTTCTCAACCAAATGTCACTTTTTCCAACACTTAGTGAGGTTTACAAGGGACATCCAATCCTTCTTACAACCCCATTCCTCTTTTGTCATATTCTCTGGGGTTGACAAAGAAATTTGTTAAAATTTTGGCACTAGAAGGAGGGCCCGAATCTCCACCTCCATTTAACCCATAAGTGGAACTACCTCGACTTGTGTACGTAGAACTTAGAGGATTTATCTCTACCAAGCATATCCCCTTAAAAAATCCTTCCAAAGCAGCTTACTCTTGATTCGTGACACCATTTAATCACATCAACTAAGCTTTGCTTAGTCACGTCAGTTAAACGTGTTGAAATATCTAAGCAAGGATCTTTCGAAACTCAAATGGTAAGACCAACCTACCAAATCACAGATGATCTTTGACTTCATAAGGAGCAAGTATTAAGGCTCATGGCATTACAAGTCATTAAGGACAAAAGCATCCAAGTATCTTCTTATAATCCGAAAAAGTGGAGAATAAATCCATTCCATATGGGGCCGACACCTATCTTTGCTCTAGGATGACAATATAAAAGAGATAGCATCTTCATGAAAACGAGAAAAGAAATCCAACTCAATGCAAAGAGGACTATCTTCGAAAAGGATATGGAAAGTGATTTTGATCGATTTACTAAAAAGTGAGGGAATGTACTTGATCCGTCTTACAAAACTTCCAAAAAAGGAAGTTGGTCATTGAAGATGAAGAGTATGTTGCAAGCAAAAAAGTGTTAAGCGCCAACGAAACAGTCATTCCCCTAAAGATTATGGCATTATGAGGACTACATTCTTACTACCTCTAATGAGAATCTCTACCTCTTGATCAAAGACAAGCACGACTATTGGCCTTTACAAAAGAAACGATTGAAGAATGAAAGAAATCTTGGAGGATTATATTGTCATTATCATCGTTCTAATGGCCATAGGACCAATCAATGTCGAAACTTGGAAGGTATGATCAACAACCTCTTCGGACAGGGGAAGCTCAAGGAATTTGTACAAAGACATTGAACAAACTAATAATAAAGAAAGATTTTCCAAGTAAAATAAGTGTGTCTATATAGTTAAGGAGTAAGACTCTCCTAAAGTAAAAGAAAAGGCGTAAACCACTACCTAAGATTGTAGTAAGGGGTAAAAATTCTTTGTCCCCAGCAAAATGGCCGGATCAAAGCCTCTCCTAAAGGGATGTCAGACTAAGTCTTTGGTCCCATCAAAAAAGGCATGACCAGAGCATCTGCAAACCTTTAGCCCTTGCCTACGCGGCCTGGCAAGAGCGCCTCCTAGAGGGAGGATAGAGTATGCCTTTGGTTCCATCTAAGATGGCCTCACCAAAGAATCGAACCAGCCTTTAGTACTGTTTCTAAGGCCTTACTAAAGCACCTCTTTGATTCTGGTTAAGATAGCTAACCAAAAGCTTCTGACAAAATACCTAAATCATCACCTAAGATGGTGAAAAGAGGTTCAATCCAAATTGAGATCATCACCTAAGATGGTGACAAAGAAAATAGACTAAGTCATCCAAAACCAAAAGGGAGGCACGAAGAAAAGTGACTAAAACATCCCAATCCCAAAGAGAGGCACACATAACAGAGACTAAGACGTCCAAAGCCCAAAGAGAGACAAAATATTTCAATCAAAATGAGCCCTTTGCGCTCCAAAGCATAATTAAACAAACTTCTAAAGGATGATCAATCAAATATGAAACGTTGTGCTTCAGAGTAAAGAAAGCAGGATTTTTTTACAAAAGAAAGCTTTCTTGTCAGATGGATTTTTTGGTCTTCTTGTATTTAGAATTTATTATTACTAAATGAAATTTCTGGTCTTCTGTTACTGCCAAATGGATTTTCTGGTCTTCTATCATAGCCAAATAGGTTTTTTGGTCCTCTATCATTATTTCCAAATGGATTTATGGATTTGTATGACCAAGTGATTTTCTAGCTTTCTATATAAAAGGATTCCATTATTGCCAGTCGGGTTTCTGGTCTGCTATCAGAAGATTTCCTAAAAAATAACCGATGCTAAAAGTAAAAACCATCTTACTTCAAGAATGAGGCTTCATTAAATTGGCTTTCGATCTTTTAGGTTCAGATTAGAAATCGACTTCCTTAAAATAATGGGAATCTACGTTACTAAACCGAAAGACAAACTCTTACATCAAGATCAATATTTAGGGTCTTCATGCTAATTGAAATGCTAAATATTCAATCAGTGTGGTTCCTTATTCTTTCAACAGGTATATTATTGGCTTATACGGTAAAAGCTCAAAATACTGAAAAGCAGGTTATATATCTCAAATAATTTAGTATGGCTAAAAGTACATTGGTGCATTCAAGGTAACATTTATTTGAATACAAATTCATTTATTAGCTAATATGTTGTTTACCAAAGTCATAGGTACATATTTTGAACTACAAGAATGGGTCTATTTAAAGATCTACAAGTAATTCTCTAATACAGTTCAAGTCTCTCTGACATCCAATCTAGATCTTCAGCAACCGACGAAGAATCAGTACTGTGGCGAATGACCATATCCAAAAGTTCTTTGAGTTTCTTCTATTATAGTGCTCGCGTCATTAACTGAGTCAATTTGAGTCCTCTATGCACCCTTAAGTGCCTTGTTGGCTCCTTTTAAGATTTGGACCATGCTCTTTAATTCTTTAATCTCCTTGCCAAGAGTGCGCTTTTCACACTCAAGTTTTTAACCTAACTTTCGTAATCATTAAGATATTAAGAAAATTTTTCATTCCATTTCTTATTAACAATTGCAAGCATTCGAATTTAACTTTCCTACCTCATGGGGACCACTTTGTAACTTAAACCCGGAGGTGGGTTTAATATAGTGGGAAATTCTTGACTAACTGAAGATTAAGATCTTGTCATCCTCCCAAGAGAAGGAGTATGAAGGCTTGAATAGCCTCGACTCGCAATGAGTTCCAAAGATAGACATGATACTTAACTCTTCATTAAATCCACTTCAAGGTCATTCATTCGTTGATATAATTTAGCCATTTCTATATCAATATCGATTGAAGGTCCAGACTCTGGGACCGCTTCTATCTTCCGTTTCAATTCTGGAAACTATTTGTTCTTTTCTTTAATTTGATTCTCTAAACTGGAGGTCATTTTTATGGTTACTAAGTGTTGATGTTAGTTAATAATACTTCTTATGCCACTCTTGTGCTTATGGATTTTTTGAAAACCAAAAAACTGAAGCGTTTGGAGAAGACCGTCTCTTTTCAATATTAGCTATTAATTTATTTTTAATTTCATTCAATCGAAGTAGAACATTTATAGGACCAGGAGCAATTGCTAACTGGCTTTCCTATTTAGAATAAGTAAAACAAAAATCAGTACATGAAAATAACCCCTTCCATTAACAATGGAAAAGTTTACAAACAATAAGTAAATTCAAATTACATCATGATTTCATTTTTGAACATTTAGATAACTTTTAATGTTTTTAAACACCGATTTTGGCCTTTTTAAATGACCTGACCGAAAGGTATTGGTAGAATCAAAAGGAGCTTTAATCCCTTCTGGGGTATTATCTGGGAGAAATTGATGATAATCCTATTTTCCGGCTGAAGAGCTAGTGTGACCACGCAACAATTTGGCATGATAAGTTCAAATTTCACAAAGTAGTTTGTCCTTTTCATCACCCAGCAAATCAAAATGAAAGCGAAAGTATCATGTGTAAACTTCTTGTTGATCTTTTAGAAAGCAAGGCCTTGCTAACTAAGATGTTCCGATGGTTATAGACTTCTCTTTAAAATCTCTCTTTAACTTAGTAAATTTGCTCAAAAGTTCCATAGGAGCAAGACTGTTGGAGAGTTCCTTAATCTATATAATATGTGCAAATTAAAGAAGCAAAAATGCTAAATGTTAGCGCCAAAATTGGTCACTAACACCCAAATCTAGATGAAAGCACCAAATCACAGTTATAGATCACATATAGAGTGTATGTATAGAGTATAAATATGAAGAACAGTAAAAATTAAAAAGAAAGCAGTAATAACAGAGGATTTATAGTGGTTCGGCTAATTTCGGCCTAAGTCCACTCCAGAAATTTCCTTTTTATTGATGTTAGAATCGATTACAGTTACAATCCAGAGTTTTTGGAACAACAATGGCAGAGCATCTTTACTATAGAAAATGAAGAAAAACAGAATGAAGAAATCCCTTTTTTGAAGCCCTACATGCTGTATTTATAGGTGAAACCCGAGTTACTGGGCTTCCTTAGTGGAACGGGCCCACCAAGATCCTAACCGATCCAAAACTCAAACACCACGACCGACCTAGGGTTCACAATATACCGAACCGATCTCCCCCAAACATGACTCAAAGCAAGCCTTCCCATGACACGGGGCAAAAAAAGCTAGGACTCGGAGCAACCAAGTACCGAACCTCCTTCCTTAGAACACCAACCCCCTTTACCCGACCTGTGTATAATCCTGTGCCGAACCCTTGAGTGAAGGCCGGTGTGAAGACCTCTCCAATGCCGACCTGAAGTCCTCTGCAATGCCAACTCCTTTTCCTAATCACAACCTCCTGCTATGCCGACCGATCCACTACGGCCGAACCATGTATGACCGATCCATAAGCCTCAACCCTTTTAAGGCCAAACCCATCCATACCGAGTAACTTTGCATCATCTTCCTTGACCGACCCTACATGTGCCGATCGATTTACGCCTTCCTACCTTGATAGAGCCATACCCATACACCAACACCAGGCCACTCACGACCGAATGACTTGCCCTTCCTTCCTTTGTCCAATCGATTCGACTATGCTGGTCCACACCATCCTACCGAACCACCTCAGCCCAACTACCTTGGCCAATCCCATCGAGGCCAAACCTATTTGGCCGACCCACCTCAACTTTCACACCTTGACCGAGGGACACCATCTTGACCGACTCGCACCCCCGAGACCGATCCATGCATGATCTCCACTCCTCGACCCATCCATGCTTCCCAGGATGAATGACCCCATCCTGACCGAACCATGCCTATCAGACCGAATGACCCACACCAAACCATCCATGACTGATCGTCTTTCCATCCAGCTGGCTCAAACCTATCGTATTCCAGCATCGACAAATGAGTAGTCGATTTAGTTTAATCCGCATGCCCACGGCCTTGCCAAAAGCCGGGTTAACAATAAAGTTTATAAGCTACTTGATTCGAAGAAATGGGAACACTAGCAACCCTAGGTAAGTTCCAACAAGCGCTAGGATGAGGATTGCTTCCACGATCATCTAGATATCTTTTATGAAAGTGTCTAAGAAAACCCTAACTATTTTCATGCAAGTAAGTAAAATCCACAAAATGACCCCTAGAATATAATTTATTGAGGAACTCCACTAAAGCCTTTTTTTCATTAATTAACATCCAAAAGAGAGTCATTAATTTAGTATTCTCTCTCGCAATCCTTTCTCTATATAAACAAGCTCTTTTCAAGCGAGGGTTAGCTTGTTTCTCCTTAAAAAATTATAACTAAATGGCATCACCAGATAAACATTTGTATTTGTCAAACAGGGCATTGTATTCTTTAACTAACTTTTCAAGTTTCCTATTCAGTCGTATTCACACCCTTTTTATAAAGAGTCTCGCAATAGTATTTGTCCTTTTTTGTTAAATAAAATAATAAGCTTATTAATTAAGAGCTAAAGAGATATCTTAAACATCTCAAATAAAGAACTACATACCTGTGAAGTTGGAACTTGAGTATGAGTTTTCTTCTTCGGCCGATGGCTCGGGGGAGTGCTGTCTTTTGAAGTAGTATCCTTCTTTGTAGTATCTTGAGAATCAAGAAGTTTAGTGAAATCTGCATCATAAGTAGATAAATCTAGATTAGGATTACCTGATCCATCTCCTCTATTTTTTGGTCCTCCAAGTCCTATTCTGTCACCATCACTGTCATCATCGTCGTCGTTGTCATCTTCGTCTTTTCCGTTAGAGTCTTTTTCTTCATTAATTGGAAGACTATCAAAGGTTAGCCACTTTTTGGCATCAACCTTTTCTTCAGTAGGAAACTCTTCCTAAAGAGCCTTCTTGTCTTTCTTCAGTTTAAGAATGAACTTTCTTTTAAAAAATTGTTCCAATTTGGGAGGGATGGAAAATTTAAGTTCAGGCACTTTTGAATGTTATTACAATATGCCACAAGCAAGGCTTCTTCATAACACTTCTCAGTAATCTTAGGAAGAGATCTTTGAGGAAAGAGGTGTTTCTCTTTGTTAATCCGTAAGATGATGGTTTTGATGACAATAACCTTAGAATAGGATTGTCAAATATAAATATTAACATTATAGTTTAGAAATATATGTATATGCAGGATTTAACCATGCAGGTACCAAGAATGAAGACTGTACAGTATAGAGATCAAGATATCAAGAATGAAGACTCATGAGTATCAAGAATATCAAGATTATCAAGAGTTCAAGATTTCAAGTAATTCATTTTTTAATTAGGAATTTTGTTAAAACTCCTAGAAAAGCACTGGCATCTTAAAATCCAATTTATTCGTGGAATGGAATCCGCTTCGAGCCTGTTAAAGGGATGGAACCCTAAGTAGGATGGAACCTACGAAAAATCAAGTGGAACATTGTTTTGTATCCGCTAACTTTTATTCAATATGATTTTACAAAATTATATCTTGTTTTCAAAATGTTTTCAAAACCTTCCTTTTAAAGGAATCAAAATCATCTATACTGGTTTTAAATACTTTTAGCCTCAAAATAATCTTTAATTTCAAAATCAAATTGTCCTTAGTTTTAAAATTATAATAAAATTTTATATATACCAAAATATTATTCTCTATATTTACTTATGTATTTTAACTATAGTTAAGTATATTTATAAAGTTTAAAATAGTTTTAATATAAGATAGAAGTTAGTTTCAAAGAAAAATGAATCACCAAAATTTCCTTTGGCATGTCGACATATCCAAGGTACCCATGTCGACATGGTGACAGTTAATTTCAAAGTTTTGAATTTCAAAAGAAGTGTCTATTCGTCATATCCTTTCACGAATGGACATGGCTGTTGTTCTTCTATAAATAGGGGTTGTTTTCAACGAATTTTCAATCATATTTTTTGGTTTTCATTTCTCTTCTTCTTCCACATTTATTTATACATATTCCTACAATTACTCTACCGAAATCAATATTGAATCTAATTAGATTATCTCTGGTTTGATTCTCTATCACTATCTCAACAGGATCCTCAGTGTTATTAAGAGTTATAGGCTTCTTTGTAATCAATTAAACGAGAAAAGGTGTGATTGTGGCCTTGGAAATCAATCAAGCGAGAAAAGATGTGATTGTGGTCTTGGAAATCAAGTGTGTGAACTTGTTGCTCGTGAAATCAAGTATCTCTACCCAGAGGATTGTGAATCTGGAGAGTGTACCTCGTAGCCATGAAATTGAGGGTGTAACTATACAATTGCTTTTGAAAGGAAATCCGTACTCATGTGCGGGAATGGATGTAGGGTAACTCTGAACCAGTATAAAATCCGGCGTGTTCTTTCCTTTACCGCTTTTACTTTATTTTTACATCTGTGTTTGATTCTTTGATCATATTTGTGTCTGAATATTATATACATTTGTGTTCAAATTAATAAGAACTCAAAAAAAATTAATAATTCCTTAAAACACTATTCACCCCCTTCTTGTGTTTATCCTAGCCTTAAGATCCGTAATCCGCATTTCTAACATTTGGTATCGGAGCAAGGTTTTCAAAGTTTCATAATCTGATTTTTGAAAAAGTTTTTAAAATGGCTATGTTTGTTAATACTAGTTTAGAAATATTCAGATCATCATTGTCTCATGAGTCTGCATATAAACAATGTTCAAATTCAAGTTATCTACCAAAATTGTTTGATGTGCATGAAACATGCTTCATGGGAGTTGAGGAATCAGTCCACAACGGAAAATTATGCAGATCAAAAAGAACAAATGGATACTCGATAGTGGATGTTCTAGACGCATGACTGGCAATTCAGATATATTGGATGATATAATATATAAAGACAGAGGACTGGTTAACTTTGGATACAATTCAAAAGGATATGTGATTGGCATCGGCAAAATCGGCAACTCTGAAACTCCTATTATTACAAATGTTTTGCTAGTTAAGAATCTGAAACATAATCTACTAAGTATAGGCCAACTCTGCGATAAAGGATATAAAATTAAATTTGAAAAAGATAAATGTCACATTGAAGATAATAATTCAACCATAATATTTGAGGGAATTAGGAAAAAGAATATTTATATTCTTAGTATGAAAGTTTCAAATGATAATCAGTGTTTGTTGGCAAATACAAGTGACCTTTGGATATGGCATAAAAGATTTGAACATTTGAATTTCATACTCTTATCTAGACTATCAAAACATGATCTAGTAAGAGGTCTCCCTAAAATGAATTTTAAAGTAGACAGTCTATGTGATGCTTGTTAATTAGGAAACTTAGAAAAAGTTCCTTTAAATTAAAAGATATGATTTCAATGTCAAAACCTCTTGAATTACTTCATCCTGATTTATTTGGTCCATTTCAAATTCTGTCAATAAATCATAGTAAATATGTTTTTGTGATTGTAGATGATTATTCTAAATTTACATGGACAATATTTTTGAAACATAAAAGTGATACTTTTGAATATTTTAAGAACTTTACAAAAAGGATTCAAAATCAACTTTCTCTAAAAATTATAACCGTTCCTAACGATCACGGTAATGAATTTGGAAATGAAAAGTTTGAGGAATTCTACAATGAAAAAGGGAACAACTCATAATTTTTCATTTTCAAGAACTCCATAACAAAACGGAGTAGTAGAACGTAAAAATAGGCCGATTCAAGAGTGTGCGAGAACTATGCTTTCAGATAGTAAATTGCCAAAGTATTTTTGGGCAGAAGTAGTTGCTACCGCCTGTTATATTTTAAATAGAATCTTAATTAGACCTTTAACTAGTAAGACATCTTATGAACTTCTTCATAGAAAGAAACCTAAAGTATCTTATTTTAGAATTTTTGGAAGTAAATGTTTTATTTTAAATACTAAAGATAACTTAGATAAATTTGATCCTAAATCCGACAAAGGTATCTTTATCGGATATTCAAATAAGAGTAAAGCATACAGAGTATTTAATTTAAGAACTAATACCATTGAAGAAACAATGCATGTTTCGTTCGATGAAAATTTCAAAAATTTTGAAGATACAAATGATGAAGAGGATTTAATCACTCAAAATCAAAAGTCAACTGAAATTTATAATGAAATTAATCATCCTAATAAAAGGACTAAACTTTTAAAAGATCACCCTATTGAAAATATACTAGGAGATATGCAATCTGTTGTTAAAACTAGAAATCAACTAAGTCAAATGTGTAATGTAGCGTTTATATCAACTATTGAACCCAAGAATCCAAAAGAAGCATCAACTGATGATTCTTTGGATTTGGTTATGCAAGAAGAATTAAATCAATTCACTAGAAATGATGTGTGGGAACTTGTTCCTAGACCTGAAAATAAAACTATAATTGGAACTAAATGGGTTTATAAAAATAAAGTGAATGAACAAGGAGAGGTAGTTAGAAATAAAGCTCGATTAGTCGCTCAAGGTTATTGTCAAGAAGAAGAAATAGATTTTGATGAAATCTTTGCTCCCGTAGCAAGATTAGAAGCAATTAGGATTCAACTTGCTTTCGCAAATCATAAAAATTTCAAATTATTTCAAATGGATGTTAAAAGTGCTTTTCTAAATGGATTTATAAAAGTGG
Organism: Allium cepa; assembly: GCA_030765085.1. NCBI lineage: Eukaryota > Viridiplantae > Streptophyta > Magnoliopsida > Asparagales > Amaryllidaceae > Allium > Allium cepa. Next base: position 58,007,456 of record CM060939.1, read on the forward strand.
AAGTATATGTTGAACAACCACCACTTTTTGAAAATGAAAAATTACCAAATCATGTTTACAAACTTAAGAAAGCTTTATATGGTCTAAAACAAGCTCCTAGAGCCTAGTATGATAGACTAAGATCTTACTTATTACAATCAAACTTTGAAATTGGTAAAGTAGATAATACTCTTTTTATTGTAAGAAATAAAAGTAATATTCAACTAGTACAATTCTATGTAGATGATATCATTTTTGGTTCAACTAATTTTGAAATGAATAAAGAATTTTCAAAAATAATGAGAAAAGAGTTTGAGATGAGTCATATAGGTGAATTAAACTTCTTTTTAGGATTACAAATAAAACAATTAGATAATGGTATCTTGATCGGTCAAGAAAAATATGCTAAATACCTAATTAAAAATTTGGTTTGACTACTGCGAGTTGGAAAACCCACTCCCATGGCAACCAATGAGTACCTTAATAAAGAAGATCTCTCGAAAGATGTAGATCAAAAATTATATAGAGGAATGATTGGACCACTACACTATATTACTGCTAGTAGACCTGATATCATGCATAGTGTTTGTCTCTGTGCAAGATATTAATCCCAACCTAAAGAGACCAACTTAAAAGTCGTAAACGTATCATAAGAAATGTTAAACACACCTCTGATTATGGCTTATTTTACCTTAAAAATGATTCTTTTGACTTAATATCTTACTGTGATGCTGATTATGCTGGTTGTAAATCAGACCGAAAGAGTACAAGTGGAACTTGTCACTTTTTGGGGGAATCTCTGATTTCCTGGTTTAGTAAAAAGAAAAACGCAATTTCTTTATCAACAACTGAAGCAGAATATTTTTTTGCTGCTTTAGCTTGTTCTCAAGTAATATATATGCAACAAACTTTAAAAGATTATGGTTTAAATTTCTCAAAATCACTAATTTATTGTGATAATACTAGTGCGATAAATTTATCCAAAAATACTACTCAACATGCTCGAACTAAACATATTGATATAAGACATCATTTTCTCAGAGATAATATAAATAAGGAAGTAATTACTCTAGATTATATTAATACCGAGAATCAAATTATTGATATATTAACAAAACCATTAAATGAATCAATATTTACTAAACTAAGAAGAGAATTAGGTATTTGTTTAATAACTGAAATATAAAAAATATACATAACAAAGTAAAATTAAAAATTAGATCAAAATAAATTAAATAACAAAAATTCAAGAACTATGTCGACATCCCCTTGAACCCCATGTCGACATATAACGATTTTTTATTTTTAAAAATTTTCCCACCAAAATTCAAATAAATTGGTTATATATTCTCCTTATTTTAGAAATTTTATTCATTCTTTCTGTTATTTCTTTGTTCTATCTTCTGAAATTAAATAATCAATGGCCTCCTCTTCCAAATCAAACATAAATTCAACCTTTTCATTCCCTTCTCCTACTTTTGGACCGTTTCAACGAACAACGCTCGCTCGTGTGACGAAAATGGAGGATTCTCTGAAGGATGCACTTCAGTTAATGACTGAAATCAAAGTGATGCAACTTCGAATGGACAAAGAACAAGAGAGGCGAGATAAAATCCTTAGGAATTTGCAAAAATTTCTAATGGATAATCATGCTAACCCAATCTTGATTGACGAAGACTCTTTAGGAGATCAAGTACAAGAGGCCAGCGAAGAAGAAGAAGTCCCCATGGAAGAAGTGCACGCGGAAGACAACGACAAAGTCGTTTGCATTGGTGAAATGTGCTTTGACAAAGATGGAAATCTTATCGAACAACGTGGAAATTTCTGTTTCCACTATCCGAATTCTTCGATTCATAGATCATCCATTTTCAAAGACACTCATTAGTATTTTTTTTCTTTTTCCTTGATGTACGTTCTTTCTTACATTTCCCATGAAAATGTAAATATGACTATGTAATTAATGAATAATTGTGTTCTTATATGTGTTATCATATGGATACTTAATTAGGATAGTTAGTAGTTTAGGACTAAGTTTTAGTTTTAAATCTAAGTGTTGATTATTTATGATAACACTATCATTATAATCACATGTCATAGAGTAGTGGATTTAGGGGGAGTAATATAGTTTGATGTTATATATTTAGAGTTAGTTCTTGTTGATGACAAAGGGGGAGAAATATAAAATAGGATAGTTAGGCATAGATTAAGGGGGAGTTATTAGGATAGAAGTAATATTTTATAAAAAGGTTGTCATCATCAAAAAGGGGGAGAATGTTAGTTCATAAGATGATGGTTTTGATGACAACAACCTTAGAATAGGATTATAAAATATAAATACTAACATTATAGTTTAGAAATATATGTATATGCAAGATTTAACAATGCAGGTACCGAGAATGAAGACTGTACAATATAGAGATTCAAGATATCAAGAATGAAGACTCATGAGTATCAAGAATATCAAGATTATCAAGAGTACAAGATTTCAAGTAATTTATTTTTTAACTAGGAATTTTGTTAAAACTCCTAGAAAAACACTGACATCTTAAAATCCAATTTATTCGTGGAATGGAATCCACTTGAGCCTGTTAAAGGGATGGAACCCTAAGTAGGATGAAACCTACGAAAAATCTAGTGGAACATTGTTTTGTATCCGCTAACTTTTATTCAAAATGATTTTACAAAATCATATCTTGTTTTCAAAACCTTCTTTTTAAAAGAATCAAAATCATCTATCATGGTTTCAAATACTTTTAGCCTCAAAATAATCTTTAATTTCAAAATCATTATCCTTAGTTTTAAACTATTTTTTTAATAATAATATATTTAAATTTTAATATTTATACCTAGATTTAAATATAAAATTATAATAAAATTTTATATATACCAAAATATTATTCTCTATATTTACTTATGCATTTTAACTATAGTTAAGTATATTTATAAAGTTTAAAATAGTTTTAATATAACTATACTTAATATTTATTAAGTATAGTTAAGTTATTTTTCAAAGAAAAATGAATCACCAAAATTTCCTTTGGCATGTCGACATACCCAAGGTACCCATGTCGACATGGTGATAGTTAATTTCAAAGTTTTGAATTTCAAAAGAAGTGTCTATTCGTCATATCCTTTCACGAATGGACATGGCTGTTGTTCTTCTATAAATAGGGGTTGTTTTCAACGAATTTTCAATCATATTTTCTGGTTTTCATTTCTCTTCTTCTTCCACATTTCTTTATACATACTCCTTCCATTACTCTGCCAAAATCAACATTGAATCTAACTAGATTATCTCTGGTTTGATTCTCTATCACTATATCAACAGGATCCTCAGTCCTATTCAAAGTTATAGGCTTCTTTGTAATCAATTAAATGAGAAAAGGTGTGATTGTGGCCTTGGAAATCAATCAAGCGAGAAAAGTTGTGATTGTAGCCTTGGAAATCAATTGGGTGAACTTGTTGCCCGTGAATTCAAGTATCTCTACCCAGAGGATTGTAAATCTGGAGGGTGTACCTCGTAGCCTTGAAATCGAGGGTGTAATTGTACAATTGCTTTTGAAAGGAAATCTGTACTTGTGTGCGGGACTGGATGTAGGGTAACTCCGAACCATTATAAAATCCGGTGTGTTCTTTCCTTTACTGCTTTTACTTTATTTTTGCATCTTTGTTTGATTCTGTGATCATATTTGTGTCTGAATATTGCATACATTTGTGTTCAAATTAACAGGAACTCAAAAAGATTTAATAATTCCTTAAAGCACTATTCACCCCTACTCTAGTGTTTATCCTAGCCTTAAGATCCGTAATCCGCATTTCTCACTCTTTTTAGCATCATTATTAATACTATTTGAGTAGTTCAAGATGCTAGTTTTCCTCTATAACTTGCACTCCAAGGATTGGTTCTTATCAAATAGCTCGTCATTTTCTTCAGTGGAACTTTCGAGATCCACTTTTGGCATTTTCACTTCCTTCTCGACTAGCACTTCTTTTTCTCCTTAATGACTTTCTCGAGGTCTGTTTTCAATGCCTCCTTTTCTAGTAGTTGTCTAGCATTCTTCTCTTCATTAAGTAAAGAGATGAGCTTCTCTTTCTTAATAACAGTTTTGTCTCTTGCTGATGCAATATCAATTATGATGTGGATAAGTGAAGAGATTTGTCTTTTGAGCGGAACTATTTCGTTAGAAGGAACTTGAGAGGCATCTTAAAGGAGAAACACATCCTTTCCTACCTGAAATGTATTGCAATTTTAAGTCGGGATAAGATCTATAGAGCTAAAGAATAACCAAACAAGAAGAGATACATACAATAAAAGCTACTTAAGAATAATTAAAAGATAATTCCTGGAATAAGTTGAGGGTTGTGATTACCCAAGAGAAGTAATAGATGGTGATTGGATAGCCAATCGAACAAGATCATCAAAAGTGGCCATATAAGACTGGACATGGGCTTCTGAAGGAAGAGGATCTTGTAAGGAAGGAGATTGCCCAAGATCGACATACAAACGACTAAAAGCTGTCAGAGAAGTAGGAAAAGAAATCTTGAGGAAGAGATCCAGAGAGCAAGCCGTGTCAGTATATTCTTGAATTTTATGCCCCAAAAGATTCCTGATTGGCAACCACCGGGCTCGAGTCAATGGCCACATGTTCCTCCACCTCCACAATAGTAGAGTTAAAGTCACCTACAAGCTTAGTCCTTTTGATTGGGGAAGAAGATGGAATATCAACAGGAATCTCAACATCTACTTCTTTTTCTAATGCTTTGATTGCTTTGATAATGGAGTCCTCAATGGAAGTATGTTTGGTCAATCGAGATAAGGATGGAATTTCATCTTTACTTTTCCTCTTTTTAGAAGCACTATCTTTAACCCCCATCTCTTTAGAAGTGACAACAAGAGCTGTCGAGCATAAAACAAAGAAAATAAGACAATAAAACAATGAAATCAAAAATTCCACACTAGTTATATAAAAAACTTACCAATGGGCTCAATTTGAACTGGAGAAGAAGTAAAGAAAGCATTACAGTTTTTGATGACCAACGACCGTTTCCCATGGGCATTTCCTTTCATCATTAGGGGTTCCCCACACATTATATAATGATCTAAAATCAATGACCAGTAATAAATATTTGCTTCTGTCTGAAGTGTGAGCCGATCACCCATACTCTTAAATGCCAGAGTTAGGGATTTGACGATCTCGCTGCCGAAGGAGCTTAACTGCTTAGGAGCCAAACCTAAAGGAAAACATCGATTGCGAGAAAAATGACAAATATAATATAAGTATAGGAAACAAAGACTTACCTATAACATAGAAAGTTCTCTAATCCTAATAGCATCTGATAAAGAAAAATTGGTTTTCCATCCCCTTATCCTGTTTACAGTATTGATAATCAAGCAGATTGATAGGAAAGAAATTCAATACAGAAGGTTACCCTACTGCTCACCTATCTTCGTAGGACTACATATGGTGTGGAGAATTTCAGCACTGAGAGAAGGAAGCTTGGCCTTCCTGGCAAGCACTTCTAAACAAGTCATATAGGAGTGTGAATTTTGAGTTAACTAAAATGGAGCAATGTTTAGGTGTTCCAAGAATCTCAGGAGAAAGTCAAGGAAAGGAAGATATCCCGAGTGCCATACATGTGTTGAGGTAAAGGAAAAAAACCATTCAAGAGGATTGTCAATTCTACCAGAAGGACTACATGGAACAGCTACGATACCTGTAATTCCAAATTGCTTAGGAATGGAATCCACTTCTTCTTGAGTGGTAATATACTATGGATTAAGAAGATGATTTTCTTTCGCATTCCTAATAGACGAAGAAGCTTTTGAACCCTTACTGGTCTTCTTGATTCCTTTTTGGGATATGTTCTTTCTTGTAACAACCCGTAAATTTTCGACTATTTAATTTGTTATTTTAATGAATTTTTTTATTTTAAACTGTAAGAAATAAAATGTTGTAATGTAATAATGAAATAATAACTAAGATGAAACGTAATAAGGTTAATTAAAGTTAATAATTAATGAACTTGAATGAAATTCCAATTAAACAAAATAATTTAAACGCTATAACTTAATTATAAAGTGAATATAAGAAAACACGTGTAAATATTGAATCAATTGATGGATTAGTGTATAATTATTGATAATTGGATAAAAACAATGTTATATAAGCAATTGTAACATTTTTTTTAATAACAACTTATAAGTGTAATAAAAAGATAATGGTAATAATTATTGCACATTATCACTCTATTTAACCAGTCAATTTAAATTGGAAATAAATATGGAATGAATGATAGGATGAAAGGTCAATTAAAATGGAACAATTAAAATTTAACGCTAAAATTGATGGATTAATCAACTTTAAATTGACATCTAATTTTTTTTGAATTATTGAAATTGTTCAAGGAATAAAAAATGATACAGATTGGTAATTATAGGATTGGATTTGAAAATTGGATTTAATTAATTTAATATTAATTTATTTATTAATAGGAAAGTAGCCATTTTGGCCACTGACTCGGATTTCGACCAAACCAGTTTCATCGGATCCGTGATGGTGAATTATTGTAGGAATTCAAGTTTCATAACAATCGGGCTTGTCATTTGATCGTACGGGCTTGAAACGCCTAGAAATCAATTAAATTGAAATTAATTGAAATCAAATTGAAATAAATTGATTTTTAGCATAACTTCTTCATACAATGGAAATAGGACCTGAAACTTGTTTCATTAATTTTAAAATATTCAAAAACATTTATTTTGATATATGGGTTGACCCATTTTTGTTTCGGAGTCGAAACGGGCTTTTCGGGGCATTATTGTCATTTCAAACCAACTCGACTTTAAATAGTAAGCTATGAAAATGATAGAATTGAGCCTCGAAACTAGTTCCATTGTATTCAAAAGGTCTTTTTACATTAGGAATGCCAGGCGGCACGCTTCGTTTGGAGTTCAGGCTGTTTTGGACCTCACGTTATAAATAAGCACGCAAAACAATAAAATAGTAATATATTATTCCGAAACCCTAGCCGCCGCTCCTCTTTTCTTTTCAATGGCCGAAAATTCCTAGACTTCTCCCCTTGATTTCTATTTATTCGTTCAACAAAATCAAAACCTTCCAAAACCAAAGTTGTAGAGCTCGACGAGCTCTACACATCCAACGGTTGATTCGTGCTATTTTATCTTAGATTCACTAAAATTGTTGCTTAAAGGGTTGCGCATATTTTGGGCATTTCTCGTCAAATGGTGGCGGCTGTTGGGGAGAGACTACGGTTGTGGGTGGAGTAAGATGAGGAGCATCTAATGGAGGCCCTCGATCATGCTGCGGCCAAGCAAAGGGGCGTGTGTGTTTGGAGGAGGATGTGCGTTAGTGGGTTACATACGTGAACTATCGGGGAAGAAGGTGTACGTGCCTTTTCTTTTTTTAATTTATTCATTAATTATTATATATTAAAATTCAAATGTTCTAACTCAGATAACTTTTTCATACGAGCTCGGATTCACATGCGGTTTTCTCCGGTAGGACCATGTTGAATTTTCGGACATTTTGACGCTTGTTTGGACAAATTCTGAGACTGTTCAAATTTTGGGTTTAAATTGGATTTAAATTCAATTTAAATTCAAAAGGTGAGTGTTTTAACCCACTCACAACTTCTAAAATATCTTACGTATGTTAAATTAATTTTTGATGTGATTAGAAATTTATTTATGACTGTTTGGCATATTGTTAATCATCATCTCAGTTAAATTGAATTTATTGAGTTAAATTGTTATTTAACTTATTATTGCATATAAACTGCCAGTTAAATTGTTACTTAATTTATAATTGCATATAAACTGCTAGTTAAATTGTTATTTAATTTATTACTGCATATAAACTGCCTGTTAAATTGTTATTTAATTTATTATTGAATATAAACTGCCAGTAAATACCTGTTACTTATTATTTGTTCTATATTGATGTTATTAATTAAATTAGATGATGATTGTAATAAATGTTTGATGATTGATATTGGATGAATGGATGTTGTATTTTATATTGTTATAAACAGCAAGTTGTTATGGATTTTATTTCATTCGGGATTGCGGTTTGAAGTGATATATAACCTTATTTATATTTTAAATTATAGATTGAAATGATAAATATCTGTATCACTTGACCATAGGATAGAAAATTTTATAAAGACACCGTGGTCTATATATATAAATTTTTGAAGTGATTTTTATGGTTTTGGAAAGAAATATATGGGTTTATATAAATATTGATTTTTGATATTATGTAAATATTATTTTTATATATAGTTAAATTCTTAAATTTAAGCTATGTACAATTTTTTTCATTATATAATGAGAGTAATAACAAAGTTTGATTTTATTAAAATATAATATGGATAAGTATTTGTTTAAATTATATTTTATATATAGATTTTATAATGATATTGATAAATTAAGGTTGAGAAGATGGAATTGAAATCGGTTTAAAATTGTTTTTAATTAAGAATGTTATTTAATTAAAGCAATCTGGAACTTATTGAATTTGAGATTTTAAAGGGCATGATTTTATAACTTGATGTTGGTTTAAGGTGATTAACGAATATTTCAAGTTTGAGTTTTATTTAAATAATATTGAAATTTATTAAATAAATATTTCACAACTAAATAATAGTAAACTGAATTAAGATATATATGAAATTATCAGATTTAGTTCGAAATTATGGAATATTTAAAGCCTTGAAATATATCTAAATTGAAATGTTTATCGAAATTGAAGTGTTTCGAAGTTATGAATTTCAAAGTATTATGCTTTCAAAGTGTTTTGTTTCGGAGTGTCACAACTTTGAAATAACATGATTTTTGAAACGAATTTATTTGAAATTGCATTTAATCAAGATTTTTCTTTAAATATATATTGATTTGGAACTTATTGGAATTAAAGATGTAAGAATCTGACATTGTAATAAGGTTTTGGTTTAAGATGATGTAAAGAGGGAATATCTCAAATTTGAAGGAATTGAAGGAAATATTCAGTAATTAGGAAGTTTGGATTTATTTAAATGATATAATATTAATGGGGTTTTGAAATGAAAATGATACATTATTGATGTGGTTTGAAATGAAATGACATATTATAGATTTGGGTTTAATGGAAATGATATATTATTGATGTGGTTTTGAAATGGAAACGATATCATATTTATTGGTTTTGAAATGGAAATGACATCGTATTTGGTTTTGAAATGGCAATCATATTTTGGTTTTGAAGTATAAACTATTTTTAAATGACCACGGTGTTACAATAACGATTGGTTGGCAAAGAGTCCGGGATCGGATATGGGCATACTCTCCGTCGATACCGAAAACCACTTTGACAACCATGTAAGTGGTGGAGATTCCAGAATGAAGTAGGATGGTGGCGGCGTTCCTTTGAGGTATATACGTGGACCCGACTCCCATGAGTTGGCATAAGGTGGATAAAACAGGAGCGATTCCGGGCCAGTGAGGTAGCTCCTCTTATCGGACACACTCCTTCGATACCATTCCATTATATTCTAACTTTAAGATTGTTTCGGTGGCCACTTTTGATTTTTGATTTTGGGGGTGTGGCTCGGGGTGGGCGGTAGCTGCGCGCTATGCGTCACCACTAGTCCAGATAGTAATTGGTATATCTACCCTGGCATTGCCTTGTGTGTCGTGTCACCTACTCTAGCGCGCCTTGTACGAGTTTGGTTTTCTCCCTTAGCCCGTGTGGTATCCTCTGGTGGCTTCCCGATCAGGAGGAACCATGATACTGGATGGACTACTGGGACTATTACGTGGTAAGGGCTATACGGGTAACCCCCTAACGCTATTTAAAGTAAGTTTATTTTACTATAGACATTATTATAATAGCGAAATATTACTACATAGTAAATAGTTTAACGGACCCATAGGAGATGTGAATCCCGAACATCTCTTAAGTTACTGCACTCGCGTTAGACACTGGATAGGAGATGTCAAATCCCTTAAACATCTTTGACGCCATTCCACTCATATTATTTATAGTTGATTTAGCTTACATAAGATCTTTTAGTTCTTACTCGAGTGTTTTGTCTTTTCAATTCGCTCGGGTCAGTCTGAGCATTTTAGGATTTGAAGACTTTATTTCTGGAGGACGAAGACGAACATTGTACTACTGTTACTTATTATATTATTCCACTACATTCATACTGTTCCGCTGCATTATTTATTATTCTCTAGTATGTGTAACTATGATATGTGTTGTATAAGTATAATCAAATGTTTTGTAAAGCAGCTTCATGAACTGTTATTTGATTATTATATTTTGGCATTCCGCTATGAGATTCTGTTTTGTTTTATTTCTTTCTTCCTTTTTCTTATTTACCCCAATAATAATTCTCCTTTTTGTATGGTTTGAGTTTGACGTAAGTGGTTGATCGTCGATTTTAAGTTTACAAAAAGGCAGATGTTACATTGCCTTCCATTTATCTGCCAGGTGATATTATCCTATATTAGAAAAATGACTATCGAAATGCTCATGATATAAAATGAGATATTATATTCTGAAAAAGGAATACCCGATTGATTGTCTAAATTATGGCACCAAAATGAGGAAATTCTATAGTCCCACATAACATTTACAAGAAATTAATGACCATTACATAGTCAACGTTGAAATTATGGAAAATTTAAACTTTTAAGTCGCTTAAGAGTGCGCAAAAAATGTTAGACTTGTGGTAAGAAAGTCGACCTATAGGTGCTTATAAGATATTTAAAACGAGAATTATCACAAGAGCAACCATAGTGTTATATTGCATCATTAAATTATGTCAAATGGATGAATTAAAAGTCGAATGTCATACCCTATAAATTACAGTGTAATGCCACAACTATGGTTAATGTCGACATGATAAAATAGTCTGCATCGATAAGTAATGTCGACATGAGCCAATAATATTTTAATAAACGACCCATAAATTGCTACAACAACTATATCGTAAAATAACAATGTTGTACAATGTCTACATAAGAGCGTTGGAAATAATTGCTAAAGGAATATGATAACATCCAGTGAGATTCCCAATGTTGTACAACAACCCATAGATCAATATCGAATCCAAGCAGCAATGTTTTTAACCAATGTCAGACAACATAATGATGTCATAAGGCATCACTAGAAAAATAGAATAGAGAAATATCGAGATTCAGGTCTAATAAACTATTCGTTTCATCGTTGACTAGAAACGACCAGGTTTCCAAATCAATATACTTTAATTAATCTAATAAATCATCTAAACGACATAGAAATTCTTTGCCGATTCAATCTAAAAAACAATTGCCCATTAGTTCAAATGATAATATGAAAATCAACATCAAAATCATCCAATTAAACCAGAGTGTCAATTCAAAATCGTTAAAACCCAAATGAAACCATAATAATGATTTTGATATAAAATTAAAGTTAACGAATGCAAGTAAATCAGAAATCGAACCTTAATGATTGCTTAGATGTGTGAAATATGAAATTTTTAATGGTTTTGACAACTGGGATTTTCTTTTGCTTAAAAATTAAATGCAGGTAAAGAGGAAGAAGGAGAAGATTTTACTATTTATAGTTGTAAAGTAGACATTCGGCTGCCATGTGATCAATTTTAAATGTATAGTTGGATCCACAAAGAATACCAATATGTGCTAAAGATCCAATACCGAAGGTATTGACTTGAAAGTCAATGCTTCCTCATTCTAGGGGGGAAATGTTATTATCATTATCAATCCCGAAGGTATACGACATGGCCATGATCTCAAATTTAAGAAACTTCGAAAGTATGAAGAAAAATCAATGCCAAAAGGTTATAATGCCACCCCTCATCAATAAAGATTTATAGGCAATGTCGTAGGTCATTAACAGAGCCAGTAATATTGGATGCCATCAATGCCGCATACCGCTTATAAAGTTGAATGAGTCATATCATGGCAAAGAAATTGGAAACAATGTCACATGTTGTAAGGAAATGAAAACGTTGGAAAGCTCTATATCATTAGCCATCAATGTTAATGACTGCATGATACAACATTGATGTTGCATCACATTAATGCCGCATTTTATCAATAAGGCACTTTTTCCATGTAGCCAGAAGATTCAATGTCTTTCCAAATTAATGTCACATCTCATCAATGTCGCTTCACCATCTATGGCATCTCCAATCATTTCCAGTCATCACTAGTGCCCTCTCCTATCAATGCCGGTCATCACCAATGTCGTCTTTTATGAACGCCGCTTATGATCGTTGTCGCCTATTATCAACATCAATGTTGTTTGCCATCGTTGCCACCTATTTTCAGTGCCGTGTGTTATCAATGCTGCTTGTTGTCAATGCCCTTCGCTACCGATGCCGCTTGTTATCAATGTTGTATGTTGTCAATGCTAATCATTGCCAATATCACCACTTATCAATGTCACCACTTACTGATGTCGTGCTATAGTAACGTCGCACTTCATCAACCTTCAAAAGAGGTCGGATATTCCTAATACAATGTTGATATCGAACGTTTTTAATAAAGGCTATCAAGGCAGGATGGATGATAAGCGCCGAAGTTCACCATTGTGAAAGTGGATGCTGAAGTATAGCGCTATGCGCCATCAATATAGTTAATGCTGGAGGTTAAGCATGCCGCATAGACATGTGACAGCCATGCCGCATCCCTCAACCCCCATAAATACAGACCTAAGGGCATAAAGAAAGGAACGAATCATTCTCTTCTTATCTCGTTTATTTTAAACTTGTAACCCTAAATTAAATTAGGGTTTTTAGTGTCGATTGTACTTTTGCACATATGCCCTCGTACATTCAACAATTACATAACATATGAATAAAGAGAACTTGAATTATGATTTGTTTTCGAGTTCCAAAGCACTTGTGATTCTTTATTATAACTTACTTCAAATTCTAAAAAAACTTGTAATCTTGATTTATGCATGCATAAGATTGCTCAACATAAGTTGACATTGCTTCAAATATAGACATGCTTATGACGTTGTGGATTTGAATAAGCCAATCCTAATTACCAAAGCTCTTTCTCAATCAAATGTCGATTTTGCCTACACTCGTTGAGATTTACAAAGTACATCCAATCCTTCTTACAGCCACATTCCTCTTTCCTTACACTTTTTGAGATTGATGAAGAAATTCATTTGTAGATAGCATTTGGTGGAATGTTGTTTTACTTTTGAAATACTTTTTACCCATTACAAACATTTGTAAGTAATCTTATTAATGATTTATGGATATGCCTATACCATTTGAGATAAATAAATGAATACTTTTTGAAGTATTAAAAGGAGTATAAATGAATAGTGAAAAGAGTATAAATGAATACTGACTTAGTAGGATACAAGTATATATCTTTTATAAAGGTAAATTAAATCTACATACAAGTATAAAAAAGAAGTATCTAAAAGCTGCACAGCTTCATACGATTTGAGAACCGCTAGTGAGGAGCATTTGTATGAAACGTCTCTAGCCTTAAGAACTTATATATATGAGATCCCTTGGGGAAGACTCCTATATATAGTTCGCTTAATTATGAAGAAGTAGTAATTAATAAATAAAGGAGATTAATTAATATATGAGTTTAATTCATAAAGGAGTTTAAATAATAAAGGAGATTAATTAATCAAGGAGTTTAACTAATAAAGGAGATTGGTTAATAAAGGAGTTAAACTAATAAAGGAGATTAATTAATAAAGGTGTTTAATTAATAAAGGGTTTTAATTATTGAAGGAGTTCAATTAATAAAAAGGTGTTTAGTTATAAGAAATTCTTATTGAAGAAAGAAGTTTTGCTTAAAGAATGAAGTTTTAAGTAAATAAAGAAGTTTTACTAGATAAAAAGTTTTACTAATAAAAGGGGTTTTGAATAATAAACGATTAATTAACTAAAAAAAGGGATTAAAAATCATCCATGTGACGTAATTGTGATTTATGTGAGTTAATCATGCTTTGTGTGTTTACTTGTCTGTGGAAAGTATCTAGTCATGTACTTAGCCGAAAAAGTAGACTTGATTCCATTGTGAGTGTTAAGAATGGCGATTTGAGTAGGGTGTAGAAGCAATTGTGCTCTAACTTACCGGGCTTCACTCTTTACTGAGGGATAGTGGAAGTTGAGAAGGTCGGAAATGTGATAAGTATTCGAGACTTAATTTCCATATGTGATCGTTCTCATTATTGTTGAATATGACCAAGTTAACTTAGAAAATATATAGAAGAAACATAGGAATTATACGGTATGGTTATTAACTCGATTAGGACAAGAGTTAAGAAAATTCACCTGGATATAAAATGATCTCCATCCCTATCAATTCAGTCTCGAAGAGATCGGGATCAGATAAGTATACTTAGGTAGTACTTAACGAAAACCACTTCAAGACTGAGGTATGTTTTCTATCTCTAGAAAGTGGATCTATTCGAGATGCTGGAATCTATATGGAGATTTGAGATCTATTTGAGATGCTTGAACCCATGTAGAGGTCCATGATTTGCTCGAGATGGCAGAATCCATTTGGAGATTCATGATCTGTTTGTGTTATGAATTGTGTGTAGAGATGCTAAACATGACATTACCATCGCTAATGACAACGAACATAATAGGGGGTATAGCCAAGGGGTTTTAGCTAACCCTAAGGGTATATCGAATCCATATCTAGAAATGCTTTCGATATGTTGCGTATGGAGTTAATGATATTCAGATCGAGTGTTAGGACGTGATCTGGCTATGTTTTCCATTTTGGTATATTTTATCTAGACATATTTAGTGCTTAGAAGCCAGTTTTAAACCTTGTTAGAAGGTCCGCCTCGATGTACTGAGGGCACCCTCAATGGAATATCCTTATGCATGTGCACCTTAGCGGTTTTTATTATACTTCGTTATTGTTATGTCTTGAGATGCAAGCGACACATCTACATTCTGAGTTATAATCTTCACCCTAAACATCATCTATTATATCACCTTATGTACTCATCAGATGGTGATTCATTTAAGGAGATAACCGTCATGGCATTCTGTGCGGTCTCAAAAGTGCTATTATATGTTAGCGACATATTTCTTTAGTTTCTTTTGCAAGACCTATGTCTAACTTATGGTTTTATATTTCCTTTAATTCCATAGGTGTTCTTTCAAGTACTCTGAGAACAATAGGTTTTCGTTGATGGTGATTGAGATCTTGGAGAGGAGCTGGATGTTTTACCTACCGTAGCATTTATTTCCGTTGCATTACTTTATGTCCATTATCAGCAACTATAAGAACATGCTATTATAACTGACCGATGATGATAGTACTTTGGTTAGTAACTCCAAAATGCTATGTATATTATAGTAGCTTTGTGTGCTATCTTTTGATATTATATGTTATCATTTCACATATGAAATTCTAATGTTTTTGTTCTCCGTTTTCTTATTCGTTTTATTTTCTTCTTTTCTTTACCCTACAATCAGCCTTTTCGACACTTATGTGCTCGACACACTAATATCATGGATGTATTAATGCAATGTTTGATGGTCGAAATGGCCATTCATTACATCTGGTATTAGAGCTGAAGGCTAGGCAAGAACCTTGGCTTTGGTTGGATATGAATTATTAAGAGATGGGTTATGGATTGCCTTAGCATGAGTTAAGTGTATTATATATATGAGAGCATATATGTGTTTGTTGTATATTAGTTATATATAAGTATAGGATGGTGGTGTGGTTGGTTAATAAAGGGTTAATGATGTCTATTTATCCCTTATTTATTAGTTTAATCATGCTCGACCAGTTTATAAGGATTGAATATTGTTGGTTAAATGTTGTTTTGAGTTTAACCAGTCTATAAATAATTAAACTTTAACTAAACATATACCTTGTGAATTAAGTTTACATTTTGACTATAAGGCGTCCGATGATAATGTTGGGTTGAAAGTCAACTTTAGTAAAAGATTTTTTATAATCTAAAGAAAAGATTTTTGGAAACAAACAATTATAAAAAGTTTTTGTATAAGAGAATGACGTTACAAAAATATGATTTATAAGCAAAAAGGATTTAAGCTAAGAATTTGAGAACTTAAATCCTGATGTTTTGGAAAATGGTTTATAATAGTTCGGTGTAAATAATAATTGTATTATTTGAAAGTGTTGTAAAATACTAATTTTTTAAAAGGGTTTTAAGATTTTTTTTCGAGTTCGAGTTTACTCTTGGAATCAACGAGTCGATTTGAAAATAAAGTAGTTTTATGTTAGCTAGTTCAAGTGGCCCAAAAGTGACTAAAAATAGGCGAAAGATGTATTCGGATGGTAAGCACTTCTCTTGGGTATTACCTTTCTTGGTAAAGGGATATATGGAATTACTTGGTAGGACCCAGTTTCTTGGTATAATTTTGGTATTACTCGACTATATGTATATTTGCTATGGATTTTAAATAAAATATTTGAGAAATTGGTTTGTGAAATTATGATCATGATACTTAGTAATATCTACGAATTATTTGATACCATTTTGAAAATGATGTTTGGTTTAATCCCGAAAGTACGATTTGATATACAAAAAGATAAATGTATAATTGATTATTTCAGATAATTTAGGATTAAATCCGGTGTTTAGGTCTAAAGTTTTCTTTAAAGAAATTTGATATTAAAATAAAAAACGAATTTTTGTAACTCTTAATTTGTAAAGGAAAGTAATTTAAAACAAGATTTAAATTTGTTGAACATCTCTGTTAACTAAAATATTCGATGTTATTGGGCCAACTAGTACACATCTTTACTTTGAGATTGTCTGAGGAAAGTAGACTTTAGTCATGAGTTTGGATACCAGAGTCTGACTCATCCTAGCTACTTGCCTAACCCGATAGATACAGAAGTTTAGAAGTTTGACTTGGTTATAAGATACAAATTTACTTTGGGCCTTCGTCGAAATGTTAGGAAGTAAAATAAACATGAATGTTTTGTATATATTCTTAGGATGTGTGGATTATTAGACGAGTAATAGACATAAGTCTTGAAATGTTTTAAATTGAAATTATGTTTTCATTGAATGTTTTATAAGTGAAGATAAGTCTTTATAAAATGTTTTTAAACTTAAGGAATGTTTTATGAAATTCTCCATAAATAATTTTAATATTAAATGAGAAATACTATATGAGAAAATGAATGTGATTTAAAATGTAAAGTAATTGGTGTAGTTAAGAAGACAATGGAATAAAGTACGTAAGTTGTATGTAGATCATTTTATTTGCATGACAGTTCTTGATCTAGGATTCGAGTGCAAGATTTCAAAGTGCTTTACACTGGTTTAAACAATGATATTTCACTAGATTCTTGAAGACGGACACTTAATACAGATGCTTGATATGATTCTGAAGTTTTCTTTCATTGTATATGGCTTTGTAAGAAAAGCAGAGGTTTCTAGCTAAGAAACCTGATCAGAGTCCTCAATAGAGAGGACAAGTGATAGTTTAAAAGTGTTTTAACATAATTATAAGTATTTTAAAAGTATTTACATATCACATACGGATGATCAATGTGCATCGTATATGCTTTAGTATATTTGTATGTTATGTTTGTTGGCTTATGGAGAGTTTGGGAAATGAATCTTTGAATTGTTCAAAGGTAGCATAAATAATCAATTAGGTAATAACCTAAGGCTATTAAGCGTATGGTACACTTAGTGGGATGTTTATCATCCTTATGCAATGAGAATAATTCTTAACCTCACAAACCATGAGCTATGTTTACTAGTGAAATTAAATGCTATTGAGTACTGATGTGCAATTATTTCTTTTTGCTGCTTCTGTTGGAATTTCAATGATGAGATATTTTAAGTGGGGGAGAATGTGAAAACCGGAAATTTCAAACACTTTGTATTTAAATATCTGAATTATTTAAATGTTTGAATCTTGGATTTAATGTGAATAAATATGATTTTATAACCTTGTTACCTCCTTCTTCTTGATAATTAATGAGAAGAAACTTTTTTTTTTGAAATTTGTTTACAAAAATAAATAGTTCGAAGAAATATTGATAATGTGACTGAAAATCGTTTTATCGACAAATGACTTTTTGCTGAACAAAAGTTGTTCAAACTCTTTGGAACTTATGTAGTAACATATGAAGACATTAACAAGAGTTTAATTCACCTAAGTTCATAAGAAAATTAATTAAATTTAGCAAGGTTCTAGAAGGGGACATGAAGGAGTGATTTAAGGAGGGAATTATAGAGTGCTTTAAGGGAAGTAAGTTGTGTAAATAGGAAGGCATGTGCAAGGAGAGAGGGGAGTTTTTACCGGCCATATTGGAGGACAAATGAATCATTTTTTCTTTTTTACATTCTCACTTCACTTCTCATTTTATTAATAATTTGTTATCAAAGGTTTCGAGATTAAAGCTCTTAAATTCAAACTCCTTTTACTCATTTGTCTTCACTTTTCTATAGAAAATTAACTCCATTCATAATCAAACTTCACCATAGTTTTTATAGCATCTAGAGAACAGATTGCAACATTTAAAAAGTGGAAGAAATAAAGAAAAATGGGGAATTGTGGTCAGACATGAGAACTTTGAGCATTAAAGAGGGATTAGCTTGTATTTTGCATAGCAAGATGGTAGCTTTGGCTTCCTGGTGATGGTATGAATTCTTGGCTTCTAGGAGATTATGCTTCTGTTTATCATGTTTATAAGTGAGTTTACTCACTGTCAAATTGTATAAGTTGTGTATAAAATGTTTGTTGTGTAAAGTATAAAGTTAAAATAGAGAAGAATGCAAGTTATTATTTTTGGAAGCCTTATTCTTTTGAAAAGTAAGTGACAACATTATATGTAGTATAATCTCACTTGTAACCCTCCAAAATATGTATCGAGACTATGACTTATTATTTTTATGTTTCATAATGTTGTGTGTAAAGTTGAAGAGAGTTGTGAATGTTTGAAGCAAAATAGTAGTTATAAATGCACTTTGACATCCGTTGTATTTAACATTTGTTAAATTGGTTTGAATCTGTTGTGAAAAAAAAAATTTGTTATTCTCTATAGATGTTTTGGGGTGTTTGACATAAAGGAATTGGTTTGAAAAGTTGTGGAAATAATAGAACAAAATTATGAAAGTTAGAAGCGAAAAGGTCGCCATAAACGCACTCTGAAATCCCTTGTATTTAACATATGTTAAATGGGCTAACATAAGAATATATTGTGTATATATATATATATATATATATATATATATATATATGGTTGTTCTCTACACATGTTTTGGTGTGTTTGACACTAGTGAATTGGTTTGGAAAGCTGTGGAAATAATAGAACAAATTGGTGAAATTTAGAAGCGAAAAGGTTGCTATGGATGCACTTTGAAATCTCCTTGTGTTTAGCAATTTTTTGTCATCTTTGAAAGACATCCTTGGGTTTTTTTATTGTTTCAATAAGTAAAATATAATTACTTACTAATGTAAAAATATCATGTTTTAAAAACTTTTAAAACTGGTCAAACAAAGTCAAGAAAGTTTGAAGTAAAAAGGTTGCTATATGAGCATTTCAGAAAAATTCCTTATTTTCAGGAATTTTATAAATTAATTGAAAGATATCCTCTGAGGTTTCTTTCCATGATTTATAAGTACTCTAAGTATGCAAACTACTATATCGGATCAAAATCAATAGTTTAAGCGCTGAAATTTGGCCTCAAAGTTGTTGCAAAATCATGTTAGAAACATGGGCCCAAAAGTTTTGAGCATTTGAAGGAATGGTGTCTTTTGCTTCTGAAACACTTATTACCCGTTGCAAATACTTTGGATAGCATTTCCAAGAATGCCATCTCTTGTGTTTGAAACCTTAAATTGTTCAAAATTTTCAAATTAACTGTTTTTCTCTAATCTTTTAAGGGTTATTTTCTAACTTATTTTAAAGTGTTTTAAAATCAAGTTTATGTTTAAATATATTTTTAATAATTAAATATGAATTCTTAAATCAAGCGACTTTTAAAATAAAACATGTTTATTTTTTGTTTTTCCATTTATTTTAAAGTTTTTTATTTTTTTACGTAACATTTTATGTAGATAATTAAAATATAATTTTAAGTAGTTTAAAAGTGTTTTAAAATAATTTTAAGTATTTAAAAAATATTTACATATTGCATACATACATATACACATATATATACACATACATACATACATGCATACAAACATGCATGAATACATACATGCATACATATATAAGTTTTAAAAAGAAAGTTAAGTATTTTATAAAAGTAGTATAAGAAGTTTTGAATTTAAATGTTAAGTAAAAAAATTGTGAATTTATTTAAAAGTTTATTATATTAATTAACAAGTGTAGATATGCTTAGATCTTTAAAATAATTGTTTTAAAGTAAATGAGAAGTACAAAATGGTTTTGGGTTGCAGTAAACAATGTTTAAGTAACATTTGTTTTTAATCCTTATTAAGTATACTTAGGATTATAACTAGATATTTTAAGAGAATGTTTTAAGGATAATTATAAGCAAAATGTTTTTGGGTTTATAGTGACATTTATCTTTAATCTTTAAAGGTAGTTAAATCTTGAAAATGCAAGTTTTAATGAAATATTTAAGTGTTGAATGGTTTTGGATTTGTTGTGACATTGTTTAAGTAACAGTTGCCTTTAATGCTTATAAATTTATTTAGATATTTAATAACGCATATACAAAAGTTAATAACAAGTATGGAATCTTTATAAGAAGATAGAAAAAGTAAAAGTTTAAAGTATAAAAGAGAGAAAGGGTTTATAGTAACAATGTTTAAGTAACATTTGTTTTTAACCTCTTTGATTATATTTTAAAGTAAGTAAATCTTACTAATGATTTGTTAAAATAATTATACTATTTGAGATAAATGTATGAAATTTTTTAAAGTATTGAAAAGAGTACAAATTAATAGTGAAAAGTGTATAAATGAACGGTGATTTAGAAGGATACAAGTATATATCTTTTATAAAGGAAATTAGATCTATATACAAGTATAAAAAGGAAGTATTTAAAAGCTTCACGGCTATATACGATTTGAGAAACCCCAGGGAGGAGCACTGGTAAGAAACATATCAAGCTTTAAGAACTTATATATATGAGAACCTCAGGAAAGACTCCTATATATAGTTCGCTTACTTCAAAAGGAAGTAGCAATTAATTAACGAAGGGGTTTAATTAATAAGGGGATTAATTAATAAAGGTGTTTAATTGATAAAGTAGATTAATTAATTGTAACATCCCAGATTTTTGGTAATATTATTTAGGATATTTAATTAGCTAAATTAAATAAAATAATGTATTGATTAGGGGATTGATATTTGATTTTTATTAGGGGTAGCCATGCCATTTAACAATGAATTAAAATAAGAGTCAAATCGAAATAGAGGAGGGGTAAAATAGGAAAGTGGCCATTACTATATCTATTCCCTTAGGCTGTGTATCCCCCTTACATTTTCATTTTCATCCTTAAATTTTTTTTTTAAAAAGAGGATAGCCTCCATTAACAAGGAAAAGAGGAAGAAAAGCTAGGAAGAAGCTAATTCAAATCAAATTTATTCATATCTCAATCTCTGTAATCTCTAAAGCTTAGGTGAATATTGTTTACATCTCATTTTTGATTGTGTTTTCAGTTTTAATATGAATTCTAAATATTTTGCAATGATTTGCCATGTTTTTGAATGACGGAATGAATATATATACTTGATGAATTATGGTAAGTCAAATGGAATTTATAATACGTAATAAGGTGAAAAGCCTATTAAATGACATCAAAATGCCTTGCAAATTTTTATGAAGGTCATAAGTATTATTTTGGGGACGGGTTTCAATTTTTCGAAATTTCTTGAAATTATGTGAATTTTCTAGCAAAGAAAATATTAATTTGGGTTAAAATTATTTTGTGTTAAATAATAAAAGATTTGGGTCAGAAATTTTTATACGTTGGTAAACATATTAAAATAGATTTTTTGGAATTTTTGTAGAATTTTCCTAAGTCTTTTAAGGGTTATATAAAATTATTTAAGTTATGGGACTCGAATGATTTATATAATTCAAAGAGGAGAATGGGATTTTTGTAAAATAATTGAAATTACTAAATCTAGAAAGAGGCAACCAATCGTATTTAGACAAGTAAGGCGGTTTAGGTGAAAAGAATAATTTGCTACATGATTTTCACTATTTTGACACCGTCGGCACAAGGTTCCACCTCCTCATCTTCGCTTCCGACATAGTCGAAACCAATGCACATGGCATCAGTTTATTGGTATGTAGTGAACTGGATGTAAGCAGAAGTTAGGGAGTCGAAACCAGGGGTTTCGAAGGGGTTGAGGCAGTACTTTGTTTTTAAAAGAAAAATGAACCTGCTTGCTTTCGACTAAATGGTTTTCGACTGAGTAGCTTTCGACTCAGTTTAAGTGGATTTAAAGGGAAATTGTTTTGGTTGGGTTACACTTTTGTTTTAAATGATTGCTTTCGACTGAGTCAAAGCCTTTAGCAGCCGCTTCCTACCTTTCGACCCAGATGGTTTCGACGGCATTGTTTTGTTTTCTAAAAACCTGGCCACCTCTCCAATGCTTTCGTCGGGATGGTATTGACACCATCACTTCTTTACTAGGAAATGGTTTCGAAGTAGATGCTTTCGACTTAAATATTTTAAAGGATCCTTTTTCTAAAGTGAAGTAAAACCAAAATGGTTTCGAAATAGAACTTTCAATTTTAATGGTTTCGACCGAAACAGTTTTCAAAGGTTTCGAAGGGGTAAATTTTTGAATGGTTTCGAAAGTTTTTCACATGTTTTAAATTGAACCCAAAGTGCTTTCACACCAGGCTTTTTGTCCGACTCAAAAATTTTGTTTCCCCTTAAACTTTCGGGTACTCAAAATTGACTAAGGGTTGAGGTTTTTAGGTTTTGGTTTTGGCGAATAAAGCTTCCAGAGATAAGAGGGTAGCTGATGGATAGCTATTTAGGAGTTTCATTTTGATTCAACTATGTATATTAAGTTAGTTACGACTATATTGCTTTGATCAACCAAGAGGGCATTGTCATATGTCGCTCTTGGCGTATTTTTTAAATGAAATATTTAATCATTGCCCGGGAAACGATGTAGGATTATGTAACATGGATATGAATTATCGTTTTGAAATGTAATCAGCAAAATGTTTTTTTTGAAATCTGTGTTTTTATTCATATTCATGTGCTTCTGATATTATGGATACCATTACATTTTCGTATTTTGTCACTAGAAGTTAATACTATGGAAAATACAGGATGTTACAACTTGGTATCAGAGCATGGTTTATGAAAAACTTTAAATTAAAAATGGTTTCTAAAATATAATCCTAAGGAATTAGAGTAAGATTACGGTTGGGATAACGTTATAGTAACATACTAGTATTTGCTATATATAATTGTACGCTTTATCTCTAGTCTCATATCTTTGTTAGGATATTTTTTGTATCTCATGAGGTTTGAATACAGATATGGATGGTAGAAGAGGAAAAGTTAACCTAGGAGGGAAGGGCACCAAAAGGAATGCCAAACTTAGTACAAGGAGGTCCCAAGGTCAGGCACAAGCAGGAAATGTAGGTTCTGAAGTCCCGCAAGTGGACATGGGGGTCATGTATCAGTTTTTGTGAATATAATGCAAGATGGAGTTGCAGCTGGAATGGTAGGAGGTGATGCCGCAGGGGCAAGAGTTCTGGAAATGAGCCATTGAGTTTCGAATAGATTTGGTTCCGGGAGCAGAACCAGTGAGTAGGCCGCCAAGTAGCATGACCCCTTCAGAGATGAGGGAGTTAAAGGTGCAGTTGGTGGATTTAGAAGTTAAGAGTTTCATCAGGCCGAGTAGTTTGCCTTGAGATGCAGCGGCAGTGTTTGCTAAAAAGCCGGATGGATCGTTAAGGCTATGTGTCGATTATTGTAAGTTTAATGAGAGAATGGTAAATAATCGATATCCATTTCCGAGGATTGACGATTTGTTCGGCCAGTTGAGCGGAGCTGCGGTATTCTCGTAGTTGGATTTGGCGACATGTTTCCATTAGTTTAGAGTAGTAGAGGATAGTGTACCTTTGATGGCGTTTAAGACCATATCTGGGTCGTACGAAGGGTTAGTTTTGTCGTTCGGACTGATTAAAGCGCCAGCTTTCTTTGTGGATTGATGAACCGGATTTTCTAAGAGTACTTGGATAGGTTCGTACTGGTTTTCATAGATGATATCTTGATTTACTCTAAGGATGAAAAAGAGCATGAAGTTCATCTTAGAGTGACTCTTGAGGCACTGAGGCAGCATCAGTTGAAGAAAAAGTTTTTGAAGTGTCATTTCTGGAAGAAGAAAGTGAAGTTTCTGGGTCATGTAGTCTCAGAAGAAGGGTTGTCAGTAGATCCGACTAAAATTAAAGCACCGAATAATTGGAAGAGAACCTAGACAGTGACCAAGACAAAGAGTTTCTATGGGTTGGTTGGTTATTATCGGAGGTTTTTTAAGGATTTTTCGTAGATAGAGACACCAATGACCAATCGAATTTAGATAAGTAAGGCAGGTTAGGTGAAAAGAATAATTTGCTGCATGATGTTCACTATTTCAACGCCATCATCACCAGGTTCCACCTCCTCATCTTCGCTTCCAACATAGTCGAAACCAATGCACATGGTATTAGTTTACTAGTGCGTAGTGAATTGGATGTAAGCGGAAAGTAGGGAGTCGAAACCAAGAGTTGAGACAGTACTTTGTTTTTAGCAGAAAAATGCGCATGCTTGCTTTCGACTAAATGGCTTTCGACTGAGTTGCTTTCTGCTTAGTTTTCGACTGGGTTTAAATGGAATTATAGGAAAATGGTTTCAATTAGGTTGCATTTTTATTTTAAATGATTTTTTTTGATTGAATCGAAACCTTTAGCCACGGCTTCCTACCTTTCGACCTAGATGGTTTCGAAAAGATTGTTTTGTTTTTTAAAACCTAGCCATCTCTCCAATGCTTTCGAAGGAATGGTTTCAACAACATCACTTCTTTACTTTGAAAATTTCTTTGAAGTAGATGCTTTCGAATTAATTGTTTTAGAGGACCCTTTTTCTAAAGTGAAGTATAACCCAAATGGTTTCGATAGAGACAGTTTCAAAGGGTTTCAAAATAGAAGCTTTCGACTTTAATGGTTTCGATCGAAATAGTTTTCAAAGGTTTCGAATGGGTAAATTTTTGAATGGTTTCAAAAGATTTCCACATGTTTTAAACTGAACCCAAAGCGCTTTCGAAAGGAATAAGTTTTGACTGTTTCAAAAAGTTTTAATGGTTTCCAAAGGGGTGATTCCCCAGGGTTTCGAAAGGGTTGAAGGAAAAGGTTTTTCCCTATGTTTTCAAATGGCAATAGTTGAAGGTTTTAAAGAGGGATGTCTAAATGTTTTAAAGCTTTCGAAGGAAAGACTTTTATTAGTTTTGAAAGAGTGGTTTTCAATCGTATCGAAAGGTAAGATTCAGCCTTTCGGCCTAGATTGAGTAAAAGGTTTTACTTGGTTTCGAAGGTTGCCTTTAAGGGTTTCCAATGGGTTATTTAAAGGTTTTAAACAAGGGTTTCGAATATATTGAATAGGCAGAATAGCCTAAGTGTTTTCAAGTTAAAAAGGACTTTAACTTATTTTGGAATGATAGTTAATCCTTATTAAAATTCATCAACATTATTTTGAGTAAAGTGTATATATCATGGCAAAATAGCTTAGAGTAAAGCTAATGATATATTTTCCTTATATATATAATTTGAAGGAATAATCATTTTAAAAAGGTTTTCAAGGAAAATTTAAAGGGTAGTCAACCCTAAGAAAATTTTGGGCTGTTATTCCAGTTTGCAAGCAATCAGCCTAGATTTCAGACAGTTAATCCAGTTTGTGGGCAGTCAGCGCATTTTATGGATAGATAGTTCATTTGTAGCATAACAGACCTTGCAACTATGTTATGGGAAGATAGTTCACATATTATTTGTTTTTGGATAAATAGTCCTTTATTTAGCATAATGGATATTGCTATTTTTATATAATCAGTTTAATTAACCGGTTTGGTTACATAAAAGGATTGCAAAATATACATTTGAAAAAGATATTGGTGAGGGAAAACACGTTCCGCTAAGCGGAGTGGTCTCGCTTAATATCAATAAATCGAGATGTAACATAATTATTCACACCAGACATTATGTCTGACTCGAACTTTTTGTTTCCACTTAAACTTTCGGGTACTCAAACTTGATTTGAACAGGCCGAGGGTTGAGGTTTTTAGGTTTTGGTTTTTGGTGAATAAAACTTCCGGAGATGAGCAAGTGGCTAACGGATAGCTATTTAGGAGTTTCATTTTGATTCCACTGTGTATATTAAGTCAGTTATGACTATATTGCTTTGATCAACCAAATGGGCATCATCATATGTCGCTCTTGGCGTATTTTGTAAATGATATATTTAATCATTGCTTGGGAAATGATACTTCATTATGTAACATGGATATGAATTATTGTTTTGAAATCTAATCAGTAAAATGTGGTTTTTTGAAATCTGTGATTTTGTTCATATTCATGTGCTTCTGATATTATGGTTACCATTAGCATTGTGGTATTTCATCACCAGAAGTTAATACTATGAATGACTGCAGCATCTGTAGCGCTTTTCTTTTGGCCTCTCGATACGGGATGTTACAACTTGGTATAAAAGCATGGTTTATGAAAAACTTCATATTAAAAATGGTTTTTAAAATGTAATCCTAAGGAATTAGAGTAAGATTAGGGTATTGGATAATGTTATAGTATTGTACTTGTACTGGCTACATATAAGTAAACTCTTTATCTCTAGTCTCCGATCCTTATTAGATTATTTTTTGTACTTCATATGGTTTGAATACAGATATGGAAGGTAGAAGAGGAAGAGCTAACCTAGGAGGGGAGGGCGCCAAAGGGAATGTTAGACTTAGTACGAGGAGGTCCCAAGGTCAAGCACAAGCAGGAAATGTAGGTGCTGACCCACAACTAGACATGGGATCCATGCATCAAGTTTTTGTAAATATGATGCAAGTTGGAGTTGCAGCTGGAATGGTAGAAGGTGATGCTATAGGGGTCGGAAATCCAAAAGTTTCGGTAGTTAACCATTATGCTAAGCGGAGGGGAAATTACGCTAAGCTTGGAGGGATTTCTGGGAATAGAGGATGCTATAGAAGTGGAAAAAAATTTGTTGCACTCTGAAAGGATTTTTGTAGACTTGGGGCTCAATGATGAGCAGAAGAGGAGGTTGGCATCCACACAGCTTCAGGGAGCCGCTTTGTTTTGGTGGAACAGTGTGACTACTTGTGTAGACGAGGAAACTTTGTCATATGCAGATTTCAAGAAGAGATTCTACGAGAGGTTTATGTCCGCAATGGCATAGTCAGCAATGATCTGAAAGTTTGTTAAGTTAAAGCATGGGGAGATGTCTGTTCTGGAGTATGCTAGAAAGTTTGAGCAGTTGGCCATATATGGTTATGCTTCAGTGGATACTGTGATGAATAGGAATGAGAAGTTCATCCGGGGCTTGAAGCCTGAGTTAGCTAGGGCTACATTACCTTCTATTAGAAATCCTTCTGACTTTGTAGTGAAGATGGCCTTGAGGCATGATGAGTTGCTTGATTCTCTAGAGAAGAGCAAGGCTAAAGAAGTCCAGGGTAGTCAGAATCAAAAGAAGAAGTTCTTTCCTAAGAAGGGTGCTCCGAAGGGTGGAGCAACTAAGAGGGGGAACTCTGAGATTGCCTGCTTCAAGTGCGACTAGAAGTGTTAATTTACTAATGAGTGTCATGCTGGAAAGGCAAAGGAAGTAGTTGGAAGGAAGAATGGTAGGTGCTTCAATTGTGACTAGATTGGTCATTATAAGTCTGAGTGCAAGGAGCCTGCTAAGGATGGAAAAGGCAAGGTGTATGCATTGGATCCTGCAGCTTCTAAGCCAATAGCTAAGGAAAAAGGAAAGATGGCTTTGGGAGGTACGCTTCAGATTCATGGTATATCTGTTAGCATTCTATTTTATATTGGTGCATCGCATTATTTTATGTGTAGATGTTTGATAGAAAAGCTTAACCTAGAACCCACATATTTAGTTACTTCCTTACGGGTTACGAATCCAATAGGAGAGTATTTAAATCTAGGGTTGAGGTGTGACCAGTTAGAGTTTGACTTGTTAGGTCATACTTTTGTTTGCAGTTTGCATGTGTTTGATTTTGTGGGGTTTGGAATTATCCTTGGTATGGATTGGTTAAGTGAGTACGATGCTAGGATATTTTGCCAGGATATGAAATATCTCTTAGACACCCTGATTGTATCAACCGGATTGTTTATACCATAAAAGGTTCTAGCAGTGAGATGTATGCTTTGTTGCGTGTTATGGAATCGGATGATGAGTTGAGCGAGTTTTCATGGTTAGAGAATTCGCAGCTTTTTTTGAGCCTGTAGTTGGATTGCATCCAAAACGAGCCATTGAGTTTTGAGAATATTTGGTTCTGGGAGCAGTGAGTAGGCCATCGAGTAGGACAACCCATTCAGAGATGAAGGAGTTGAAGGTGCAGTTGGTGGATTTAGAAGGCAAGAGTTTCATCATGCTGAGTAGTTCGCATTGGGTGCAACAACAATGTTTGATAAGAAGCGGGATGGATTGTTAAGCCTATGTATCGACTATCGTAAGTTGAATGAGAGGACGATAAAGAATCGATATCCATTGCCAAGGATTAACGATTTGTTCGACCAGTTGAGTGGAGCTAAGATATTCTCGTAGTTAGATTAGGCGATAGGTTTCCATCAACTTAGGATAGCATAGGATAGTATGCCTTTGACGGCGTTTAGGACCAGATATGGGTCATACAAATGGTTAGTTATGTTAAGTGTAACGACCCGTAATTTCACTACTTCAAAAATAAGAAATTTCGTTCGTTTTAAATTTAAAACGAATTTAAAACTTAAATAAAAATGTTATATATAATTAAGAAATCAATTATTCTTATAGTAAATAAATTAGAAAGTATAAATTTGGATTTAGAACAAATCGACAAAAGTAAAGTTTTGTTAATAATAAGTTAAGACTTAAATAAATGGATTTAAATATTTATTTAAAAAGATAAATCTTATTTAAAAAGATAAATCTTATTTAAAACATCAAATAAAGACAATAAAAGTATGTTAAAAGATTTAAAAGTTTGTTAATAATCGTTCTACAAAAATAACCAAAATTTGTCGCATTTTGTTAGTTTTACATACACTATAAAATTAGAAATTTTGATATTAATTAAATATGATTTTAAAATATAAAGAGACGTGTTTTTATTTATTTAAAGAAGCAAAAAGTACATTTTAAAGTTTGGTTTACTTCAATATATAGCTTAATAAAAACATCAAATTTTGACTGTAAAATTTGTCATCAAAAACACCGTTTCTAACCAAAGTTGTCGACAAGTTGTTGCAACTTGATACATTTTCTAACTTATAAATACAAGTTTGCAAACTATTTAAACATTTTACATTTAGCACTAAAAGAAAAAAGGAGTTTACTTTTGAAAATATTTACATAAATGATAAAAATAATGTTAATACATGATTTGACAAAAGAGTGTAAAAGTAAACAAATAAAACAACATCATTACATAACTTTTTTTTCTCTTACACATGATATAACTTATACACCTAGAATTCAAGAAAATGGAAAGTGAAAAGATAAACAACTAAAGGAATTAATGACACATATGCTCATCATTAATGCATACTTACAAATCCATTTAATGCAAATCAAATCAAGCAAAAGTCTTCTTTTTAAATTTTAAGAAAATAAGGCAAACATCATTTCATAAGTACAAATTCAAATCAAGCCATTTCTTCTCCATTAAGCAAAGGTCCAATCAAGGGTAAAAAAGTAAATGAAA
Organism: Allium cepa; assembly: GCA_030765085.1. Taxonomy (NCBI): domain Eukaryota; kingdom Viridiplantae; phylum Streptophyta; class Magnoliopsida; order Asparagales; family Amaryllidaceae; genus Allium; species Allium cepa. Next base: position 58,037,355 of record CM060939.1, read on the forward strand.
AATCAAAAAAGTAGAGAAGGGTATTTTAGTCATTTTCCATCCAAAACTCAAATATAACTATGCATCCATACCTTTCATTATTCACACTTCATTCACTACCTTCTTCTTTACTTTCTCCTTCTTTTTCACCTCCATTTCCATGGCTTCCCACCTCTTCATTTCTCTTCTACCTTCAAGCTACCACCTCCATACTCCAAACCATCACCTTACACCACCAAAACCAAGCCAAACTACCACCTACCCACCTCCTACACCCACCTACCCCTTCCAAAACCCCAAGGCCGAGCCCTAAGGACCCAAACCCGAGCAACCCTAAGCCAAGCCGAGCCTCACAGCCCCTTACACCCCAAGCCGTGCCCTTCCACACCACCAAACCCGAGCCTACACACTAAGCCCAAAGCCACCTACAAACTGTACCCTCCTCCACACTCACATACCCAAGGCCATACACCCATTCCCCTCCAAATGCTTTCGACCAAAATAAAAAAAGAAAAAAAAGAGAGAAGAAAAGAAAAAGGAAAGGAAAACAAAAGCGTTCGGAAAGGGAACGGCAAAAAGGCGAGACGTTGGAAATAGCACGTTAGCGAGAGACAGAATTCTTACGTTAAAGTTTGACGGAGTGGATATGAAGGTGAGAAATTCTCACCGCTTTTTGAATTATATTGATTATCACGCTTAATTGTTATGTTAGATAATCACTATTTGATGATATGAATGTTTGGTTGATTGTTTGAATATGTTGGATAATCCGTAGTAATGTTATGACATTTACCGTTTTGGATATATTAGCGTTATATGATAGTTGTATGGTTGTGATGATAATTTGGACATCAAATTTCTATTAGTTAAGTAATCCCTTTGTTTAAAAAGATCATATTTTAGTAATATGAGATATTGTGGAAAAATAAGTCCCTTTTCATTTAGAAGTGAAATTAAAGTTAAAATGAAAGAGAATTTGAAATTTGAAGTGAAACGGATTTGAAAAGGATAGCTAAATGGAAATTGAAATTGAGATGAATAGTGAAATTAAAATTGAAATCGATTTTGAAAAAGTGAAGTTTAGCTTGAGATTAAATTGAAGTTTAAATTGAAATAATATTTGAAACCTAAGTTTTAAATGAGTTTAATTTGAGATTAGAATTGAAATTGAGTTGAAATTGTAATTTAAAATTTAATATTAAAGTAATGGGAGTATAATAATATTATAATATGGTAATAGTGAAAATATATATTAAATACTTTAAAAAGTGAAAATATTGATTTAAAATGATTTGTAACGATTTTATAAGTGTTGAAATCCAATTTGAATAGATTATTTCAAATATTGAAAAATAAGTTAAAACAAGACGCGTCGCGCAACGATAGTTCGCGATTTCGCGTCGAAATGTTCAAATGACTGTATAGAGTGGAATATGGCTCGGAATTCTTCGAGATAAGAAAATTCCAAACTACTATACCCATATCTTCTAAACTAAGAAAGATAATCAAAGTTTCGATAAGTAGATTTTGAAATAAATCCAAATCAATTTTCTAGAAAAATTACGCTGGTGCAGTTAAGTAACCGTAACAGAAATTTTATTTAAATGGATGTTTTTAATTATGGAAAAATATGGAATAAATTTGATAAATCTATTTAAATGATTTAAAAGAGATTTGGATTGGAAAATATGAATTATCGAATGTCTAAAAGTTGTTTTAATCAAATAAGCTTATACGGCACTTTCAGCAGCACTTTTATGCTGTGAATTCCATAACTTTTGGAATATGAGTTTAAATGTAACGATATTTTCCAGAATAAATTGTTAATGTTTTAAAAAGGATAATTAAGCGTTTTGAAAGATAATTTGGAATTTTTATAAGCAATTCCAAAATAAAGTTGAAAATCTGAGTATGCGGAAACGACTAGTACATTTGCCCCGCCTGTGAGATCGGGGAAGATAAAATAAGGTGTTTAACTAATGCTAGGGATGGAGCAACCAGTGTCCTGAACTTACCTGGCCTATGTTTTCTTTTCTTAGACGAGGGATGGAACAGATCGTAAGGAAAGCCCGGATGCTCTTAAATAAAAAAGATTCTGTTAAGTTTTCCAAAATAAAAGAGGATTGGTATTATCCAAAAGTTAGCAATCTCTAAAAATGAATGATTTCTACGATCCTATTTACTTCAAAATGTCTGTTAAGATTGATTTAGGTTTATCATAAACGATGTCTTAAATAATATTGTTTTTGAGATATTTTCCAAAGAAAAAGAATGAATTTCTTAGAAGTTATCCTAAGTCAAAAAAAGAGATTTCGAAATCATCCAAAAAAATTAAAGTGAAAAGAGACTTAATAAATCCTGCATACGCATATTCACTTTTTATCGATAATTGAATTTCGAATGAACCGGGGTCGGATTTGGGTAAATCCTATTCGAAAACCACTTCGAACCAATCTACGTTCGAACGTGAAGACGTGTTGAAGATGATGATTATTGAAGACCATGAATCTTTATAGCATGAGGACCGCTTGTTGACTTGCTCTGGGTAGCTCCCGAGTTATATATAGCAGTGGTCTCCTCGTTGTGGAAATTTTTCGAATTGCAAGGACTACTCTCTACTACTGGTAGTAGGAGAGGGCCTTCGATCCATCCTGTTTCTGGACAACTTGTATACGTTTGTCTGACATTGCATTTCTAAAGATTACGTACATTGGTTTTTACAAACGTACATCAGTGGTGGCAGAGAAGGCAAATTCTCTTAGCTTAACACCCTCCTTGAGACGTATGAGCTCAAGGGTTGTATTTTTGTGGAAGGAAATTAGTAGTCAACGGAAATGGCAATATGGCATTAAAAGATGTGATATATGCTTTGTGGAAAGGTAATCGTAGCCTCAAGCCTCATCAAACCGAAAATGACTGAAACAGGATTAGATGCAATAAGGCTAAGTGGGTCATTCTCAAGTAGGGTATGATCATCCCCTTCTAGATATATTTCTTTCCGCTATGACGTTCGGGATGCATATTAATGTGGTGTATGGAAAACGAGTGCTCGGTTAAAGATCGGCAACGACCGGGGGATGAAATATTCGGTACTATCTAGTTACAGAGGTAGGCTGGTCTTGTGTTGGTAGAGGATCCTTTGTGATGGTCCTCGGGACATCCATCTAGAGGTGTACCCCTTCAAAAGGTAGATCCTGCGCCTGGACATTTGTATGGAAATCCATTCTCCAATAAGAACCTACGGACTTGATTGTAAACCTATTATGCTGGAATTTAATCAATGTAACAATTTCGGCTAAGATTAATAAGTTTATTTCCAAATGTTTTCAAAGATTGTCATTAGAAATAATATCAAACATTTTGATATAAAAGTGTTTTAGTTATCATAAGGTAAAAACCTGTCCGTGTTTATGTGTGGGCATGGTCTTATGAGATACTCTTTATTTTCAAAGGATTTTATTCAAAGGCTGATATATGACACTGTCATTAATTATTGAGTTTTTCTCACCCTGGTTTATCAAGCCTGATCCGGGTATTTTCAATACTTGGGTCAGATCCGAGTAGTTTCAGGATAGTCGAAGACGGTTGGAGTTTCCAGAGGAGGGCTGGAGATATTCATCGATGTATGAACATATTCTATTATCCGCTGTACTTAGTGTATTTTGTTTTGATGTTTGTCAGCATTTGTAAGGGCAGGTTTTATAGCTGTCCAAGTTGAATTTAGGTTAGACTCTGATATATGTATTTAAAAGTTTTCCGCTGTAAAAATATTTGTTCAATATTATATGTTATCCCATTCGAGTGAGATTCTGTTCTGTGTATTTTTCTTTATTACCCTTAAAGATCCGTCTTTTCGTGCAATTTGAGTTGGACATGTGCGGTTTATTGTCAATTCAAAAAGTACGGAAAAACGGGACTTTACATTAAGAGTAGCAGAGAATTTGATGAACCTGATTTTTAGAGAGCACTTGGATAGGTTTGTATTGGTTTTCATAGATGATATCTTGAATTACTCTAAAGATGAAAGAGAGCATGAATTTTATCTTAGAGTGATGCTTGAGACACCGAGGCAGCATTAGCTGAAAAGAAGTTTTTGAAGTATCATTTCTGGATGAAGGAAGTGAAGTTTCTGGGTCGTGTAGTCTCATAAGAAGGGTTGTCAGCAGATCCAACTAAAATTAAAGCACTGAATAGTTGGAAGAGAACCGAGACAAAGAGTTTCCACGGGTTGGCTGGTTATTATCGGAGGTTTATTAAGGATTTTTCGTGGATAGCGACACCGGTGACTAAGCTAACGAGCAAGAATGTAAAGTTTGTATGGACCGATAAGTTTGAGGAAGCATTCGAGAGTTTGAAACACTTAGACACATGCACCTGTGTTGGTTGTTCCAGAGGGGAATCAGGATTTAATGGTCTGTACATATGTGTGCGGAACAGGATTAGGAGCTGTGCTGATGCAGAGAGGTAATGTGATTGTCTATGCTTCTTGATAGCTTAGACCGCATGAGCTTAGGTATCCGACGCATGATTTAGAATTGGCCAAAGTGATTTTTGTTTTGAAGGTGTGGAGACATTACCTTTTGAGAGAGAGGTTTGAGTTATATACAGATCATAAGTGTATTTTTTCTCTCAGAAGGAGCTGAACATGAGACAGTAGAGGTGGTTAGAGTTTATCGCTGCTTATGATTTTGGGATTGAGTACACATCACGGAAAGGCAAAAAGGATGCATATGCACTTAGTGGGAAACATCAGAATGCAGTGCTAGCAATGATTGCTGAGCGGAAAGATTTGGAAGCATTAGAAGATTGCAGAGTGCAGTGGAGATCCGATGTTGGCTCTAGTGAAGATACTGTAGTATTAACTTGGTCGGAAGTTTGACCAGTGATGATCGAAAGGATTGCTTCTAAATAGATGAAGGGTCCAGTGTTAGCTGAATGGATCAGGAAGTTGAGAGATGGAACCGAGAGCAATGACTTAAAGGATTTCAGTCTTAACCAAAATGGAAGGTTGAGAATGAAAGGAAGCTTATGTGTTCTAAGTGTAGGAAACATAAGGAAAGAAGTCTTGAAGGAATGCCATCGTTCGAAGTCTTTATTCATCCAGAAGTCACTAATATGTATCAGGATATGAAAAGGAGTTCCTTTTGGGAAGGCATGAAGCGGGATATTGGTTTGTGTGTAAAGCAGTGCTTGATTTTCCAGCAGGCAAAGGCCGAAAACCAAAAGCCAAGTGTGTTGCTTCGGCCATAGGATATTCCAGTATGGAAGTTGGATTCTATTACTATGGATTTCATTTACGGGTTGCCTAGGTCGAACAGAGGAAATGATTGTATAAGGGTCATTGTGGACAGGTTGACTAAGAGTGTCCATTTCATTCCGGTTAAGTCAACCAGAACAACACCTGTTTTAGCGAAGTTGTTCATGAAGAATGTGGTTAGACTGCATGGAATTACAAGTAGCATAGTTAGTGATAGAGATTCCTTATTCACTAACGAATTCTAGAAGAGTCTGCGGAAAGTTTTAGGAACCAATCTCTAGATGAGTAACGCTTACCATCCGTAGACAAATGCTCAAACGGAAAGAGTTAACAAAATATTGGAAGATTTGCGAAGAGCTTGTGTACTTTCGAGGGATCATGGTAAGACCATCTGCATCTAGTCGAGTTTTCTTATAACAACAATTATCAAACCAGTATTGGGATGGCACTTTTTGAAGCTTTGTATGGAAGACCATGCAAATCTCCCGTATGTTTGTTAGAGACCGGGGATAGGTTGATTCTTGGTCCAGATTTGGTTAGGGAAGCTGCGGAAAAGATTGATCGAGTCAGAATGAAGGAGGCTTAGTCTAGGTAGAAAAGTTATGCAGATAAGAGACAGAAAGATTTAGAGTTCTCAGTTGGAGACCAAATTTTCGTCAAAAGTATCACTAATGAAGGGTGTGATTAGATTTGGAAAATCAGGAAAGTTAGCACCCAGATTCGTTAGACCTTTTGCTATTGTTGAGAGTATCGGAAAACTCACATATAGGGTTAAGTAATTGAGTAATTTAGTAGGTGTGCACGATGTTTTACATGTTTCTCATCTCAGAATTTGTGTTAGAGACCCGGAGACTACTATTTCACCGACCGTGCAAGATGACTTAGTGGTAGAACCGGATTTGACTATTGTGAGAAAGCCAGTTCGCCCTGTTGTGGGAGATGAGAAGAGGCTTAGAACCAAGACTGTCAGATTAGTCAAAGTCCAGTAGAGCGACGATGAGAGGGACTGTACTTGAGAGATTGAGAGCAGGGGTAGAGATACTTATCCTGACTTGTTTGTTGGTATGCTTTACCTTCTTATTTGATTTGCCGTGTACCTTATTGTAACTTCGAAGACGAAATTATTCAAGGAGGGGAGTCTGTAACACCCCAGATTTTTGATAACATTATTAAGGATATTTAATTATCTAAATAAAATAAAATAATGTGTTGATTAAAGGATTGAGATTTGGTTTTTATTAGGGGTAGATGTGTCATATAATAATGAATTAGAATAAGAGTCAAATTGAAATAGAGGAGGGGTAAAATAGGAAAGAGGCCGTTCCTACATCGATTCCTTTAGGTCATGTATACCCCTTACACATTCATTTTCATTCTTAATTTTTTTTAAAAGGTCGGCCACCATTAACAAGGAAAAGAGGAAGAAAAGCTAGGAAGAAGCTATTTCAAATCAAATACATTATATCTCAATCTCTAAAGCTAAGTTGAATAATGTTTACATCTCATTTTTGATTGTCTTTTCTGGTTTAAAATAAATTTCGAATATTTTGCAATGATTTTCCATGTTTTTGAATGATGGAATGAATACATATACTTGTTGATGAATTATAGTTATTCATATGAAATTTATGATATATTTTAAGGTGAAACCTTATTAAATGACATCCAAATGCCTTGCAAATTTTTATAAAAGTCATAAATTTATTTTTGGAGATGGATTTCAAATTTCGGAATTTTTTGAAATTATGTGGAATTTATATGAATTTTCTAGTCAGAAAATGTTAATTTGGGCTAATAATCATTTTCGACTAAATAACAAGATATATGGATCTGAAATTTTTATATGTTGGAAATCATATTAAAATAGTGTAACAACTCATAATTTTGTGAATATTTTTAATTAAAATTTTATTTGAAATTTTGATTTTTAAATCACTTAAAAGTGAATTTTTAGAAATTTTGTAATGTAAGTTTGGAATTTGTTTGTAATTTATTTTTCAAATGCAATAAATAAACGATTTTTGAAAATTTTATATTTTGGTCAAAATTTGAATTTTCAGTTTAAATTTAAAAAAAAATGAAATTTTAAATTTATTCTTTTTCTTTGAAGCAGAATATATTTATGATATCTGTTCTGCTTTTTGTTTCGTTAAATTCTGAGTTATACTTTTAAAATTAGATAAATTACAGCGTTTTACACGCAGTTATTTCCTGTATTTCAATTTCTATTTTTCTACTTTTATTACATATATATTATTATTATTATTATTATTTTATATCCACCTTTATTTTATCTTTCTATTTTTATTTTGTCTAGACAGTCATGTTTATTTATTGGATTGTTGCTTGTTTATATCTTTTATTTATGGCTTGGAAGAAACTAAAAGGGTATGCGTTATATTGTCTTAATTGCTTGTCTTTTTAATTGCCTACTCTTTATTTCTTTTAGCTGTTCATTTCTTTTGACCGTGTATTGTACTTGCTATTCATATACAAAGCTTATCATTCTCATCTCTCATACATTTCTAGAAAGAAAAGTTAACACATCAAGTTATTCGTTTATATCCTCTTTCTTTCTTACCGTAGCCATCCACCTCATTTATAGCTGTGTATTTCTTTTTGCCATTCAAATAAAAAGATTTATTTCCCACTTCTCATTTTCATTTGCATTTAAAAATAAATTATATATAAGTTTTCTCTCTCCTTAATTCTTACCTTTTATTTGCCTAGTCTCTTTATTATTTTCCTATGTCTATCTCTTGACATTTATTTCTTTATTCATTTTTCTAGATCTTATTTTATCTATTAAATATTTCTTATGTACATCTTTATTTAATAGCTTGTGTAACAACCCTAGTTTTAACAATTTATTTTATTTTAATTATTCAAATTTGAAATAATATTCTTATAGATTAGGTTTAACAATATAGTTAAATATTTGATTTGGAGATATATTTTATAAAATTTTGTATGCCAATAAAATTAAATAATAACTGTATTTAAGCTATTTTGAACTGTTAAATTTCGCGTTTGAAAGACGCGTCAATTATAGGGTATAAGTGACGTAATAAAACGCGTGTTTTCAAAACGATATTTTCACACAAATTTTTTTTTTGATGTTTTAGTTTGCGTCTGTTTAACGTAGTGTAAAAATCATATTTTCATATATTTTTGAAGAAAATATCAGTCAGTGTTTTAAAAAGCAAATGTTACCTTGTTTTAAGTGACAATTTGACTTTACACATATTGTATACGTTTCCATTTCAACTGCCTACATAAATTTGCCTTTTCATTTTGATATCAAACTAAAAAAAAAAAAAATCAAATCAAAATACATAAAACTGAAATAAATTCAACAAGTAGTAACGTACAAAATTTAAGCTAGACGTGTGAAACCTAACTGCCACTTTAAAGAAATCAACATGCACATCAATTCCTTTCCTCTGCCTCTGTTCTCATCAGTTATACAAGAATTTAATGTAAATACTGGAATCAAGTACTTAAATCACGCAAACCTTAATTATAGGGTAACGTTCGATTTTCTCTCTGACATTTATTTTCTTTGCAAATGTGTGCATACACTTCTAAGCCTGGAAACGTGCATTTTCCTCTGCCTCTATCTCATCAATTATCAACCTATAATCACGCAAGTTTTAATTTATAAGAACGTGTGTATTAACCCTGCCTTCATCACACAAACTTAATTATAGGGTAACGTTAAAAAAAAAAAAAAAAAAAACCTTATTCTCTCTGATGATTTCCTTTTTACTTAAATGCATGCAATTAAAGCTTGAAACCGTGCACACCATTTCTCTTCCTTTAGCCTCTGTTCTCATCAGTTATATATCAATTCAAATCCTTGAATCAAGTACATAACTCACGCAGGAAATAAAATCTAGTTTATAAACATCAACAAGTTTTCAAAAAAAAAAAAAAAAAAAATTAAATCCTCTCGGCCTTCTCTTTATGCCTGCCTTCCATTAATCATGCCAGAAGATCAATGCTTGCAATATTCTTTTGTAACTGATGGGAAGAATTCTCGTCCATATCAATAGCATTTATATCAATAGAAACTGACACGTTATTTTTCTCATCTGCCTATAAACTCATTCCCCTCTACCCATTTGTTCTCTGCATCGATCCAATTCTCTGCTCCTTCTCGTGAATCTATCAGGTAAATAGTTATAGTATTGTTCTTTTCTTTCGGTTCAGATATTTTTCTCCCTTTCTCTTTCTCGAAATTTTGTCCTACCTGTGCCTTGCTCGGCCATTTCCATTGTTATGCCATGCATAAGATGTCTGTACATTCATCCCTATGCTGAGATATAGGCTAGTCTTGTGCATATCAGAGGGTGAAGCAGTAGATTGGTGGGAGAAACTGAGTGTTATGAGGAATGGTTGAAATTTTATACAATAGCGATAAGTTGCATTTAGGAAGTTTAGATTCAGTGACAATATAAGAAATAGCCTTGTATTGAACCTGTTGATTTTCGAACTACATATAGTGATCAGTAGGCCTTTTTCATGTTGAGTGATGTGGGGTGAAGTAACACTGATATAAAGATGAGTGTAGATATAGGTTGAGTTTTTGCATGCATTTTGTAGTTGTAGGCTAGTGAGTTTTAGCCAAGAACCTGGATATGATATTTAATGTATGGGAAGGACTTTGGTTGATTTGTTTAAGATTTTCCAGGATTTGATTTAGTTAGTAGTGGACAAAAAAAAAAAAAAATAAAATAAAATAAAATAAAAAAATAAAAAAAAATAAAAAGAAAAAAAATAAAAAGAAAAAGAAAACTGAAAAGATGGGAAGGGAAGGCTGCACAAAATTTGGTGCACGCGTATTCGTGTTCAACTTTTGCCGTAGTTGTTTAGGAAAAATTTTGGTCGTAAAATTTTGGGTTAGCACGGTTCACAGTTTTGGGTATGTTTTGGTCACGTTACACGGTGAAGTGGTCGAGCAAAGCAAACATATTCTTGTTCTATTCTAAATTTTTCCTTGACCATAAATTCTTAAGTCGCGTTTCAATATTTGAATTTTTCTAGATTTGAATCTAGGCGACGTCCGAGAATCTTTATCATTTCCCTCTGTCGGTCTGTACCGGTGAACTGTCATTTTTGAAATTTAAAATTTTCTGCAAAAATTCAGGTGAGTATTTCTCACCAGACATACGTATTTATATTTTGGTAAATTATTGCAAGTGTATGTGTAAAATTGTATTTCACTATTATCTGTCTGTAATGTAATATAGAATGATGGACCCCATTTAAATTGACACCTCATCAGTATTATCTGTTATATTATTTCTGCAGTTATGTTATTGTTTATTTACTGCTTAAATCGCCATTGCAAGTTCCCTGTTATTATAGATGGTATGGGCTGAAATGATAGGCCTAATTTATTATTATTGTTCACTTGTTCTGTTAACTGCTGTAAATTGTCTTGGGATTGCGGGTTCGAAATGATAGAACCCGGGGTTGTGTAAATATCGGATTGAAATGATATAAATCCGTTTCACTTGACCTAGGCTAGAAAATCTTATACAGGCCCGTGGTTTATATATTATTTTAAATTATTTAAAATTTGATGATATTCTAATTCAAATTATATAAAGGATTTTTATGAGATTTACAATGATTTAAAAGGGGTTAAATAAATAAATGTTGAGTTAAAATTTTGGAATATAACTTGTTTAGAAATTCTATATTTTGGAAAGGTAAAGATTTCAATACAGAAATAATAAATAATAAGTTATATTTGAAATTTGATGTTTAGCTAAAAGTCTACTACAGCATTTAATTGCTGTCTTTTGAAACTTGACTATTTTAAACCCATACTTTGGATAGCATTTCCTAGATGCTGTAGAAGTCAAATTGATTTAAAATTGATTTATTTAAAATTTCATCTCTATTTTGGGAATACGTTAAGATTTGGAATTTAAATATGAAATTGCTAATAAAGTAAGAAATTGAGTTTGGAAAGATTTCAAAGAAGAAAATTGATTTCTATTCTTTTGATAAAAGCAATAAATTCCAAATTTAATTGAATAAATTGAAATGGTATATCTTCAAAGGAAATGTTTTAAATCAAGGATTTGAAATTAAAGGTATTTGAAATATATATTGATTTGAAAAATATAAATACCATTTTTCAAACTATAACCACGGGTTATAATAACGTTTGGTTGGCAAAGAGACCGGGATCGGATATGGGCATACTCTCTGTCGATACCGAAAACCACTTTGACTAACCGTGTACGCGGTGGAGATTCCAGAATGAAGTAGGTTGGTGGTGACGGTTTCTTGAAAGGTATATACGTGGACCCGACTCCCGTGAGTTGGCTTAAGGTGGCTAAAACAGGAGCGATTGACGGATTAATGAGGTAGCTCCTCTGATCGAACGCACTTCTTCGTATGCCATTCTATTACTCTTGTGATTGTTTTGGTGCGCACCTTTGATTTGGGAGTGTTGTTCGAGGTGGGCGGTTGCTGCGGCTTCGCGTTACCATCGGTCCGGAAGCGTAATTGGTATATCTACCCTGGCATTGCCTAGTTGTGCCGTGTCACCTACCATATCGAGCCTTGTACGAGTTTGGTTTTCTCCCGTAGCCCGTGTGGTATCCTCTAGTGGCTTCCCGATCAGGAGGGGCTATGATATTGGACGGACTACTGGGACTATTACGTGTTAAGGGCTATATGGGTAACCCCTTAACGCTATTAAAAAGTAAGTTTATTTTAATATAGACACTATTATAATAGCGCCATATACTACATAGTAAATAGTTTAACGGATCCTTAGAGGATGGGCGATCCCAAGCATCCTTTAGGTTACTTGCTCTTTATTACAGTACACTTGATTTAGCTTACATTATATAAGTATGTATGTCCTGACTCGAGTGTTTTGTGTTTTGCTTTACGCTCGGGTCAGACTGAGTGATACAGCATTGGAAACTCATCTTCGGAGTTGGAGCTTTGCTTGAAGATCCAGCTATCTACTTCAAATTCCAGTTATTCAGTTGATTCCAATTATTCAGTTGATTCCAGTTATTCAGTTGATTCCAGTGATGTATTCAGCTGTGTATTTGATTATTGTATTGAACTTCTATTGCATCTTGTTTAACTCTGATGTATTTACATAGTAGCTTCATGAACTACTATCTCTTTGCTTCCGCTACATTTACTACTCTGTGTTTGTGATCTGTGATTTATTTATTTACTGTTTATGCTATGTTTTGCCAAATTTATTTTACAATTCGGTATTTTGAGCAATTCAAGTCCGACATGTGCGGATGCGAATGGTTGAAAAGACCGGGATGTTACATTTGGTATCAGAGCTTTGGCTCTAGGCAAAACTTAGCATATATGGTAAACTTATTTACAGAATCACTTTCATTCGAGTGTGAATCTCTTCCTTCTGACTCGATCCATTTTGAATTTTGGAACGTTCCCTGCGGTTCCGAAATCCATTCTTGTCCCTCACTATTCATCTTCCTTTGATTTTGGAGTATCCCATAACTCCACTTCGGATGATCTTTAATGAATTGGCGGTCTCGTCAACATTCCGATGACTTGTAAAGAGGTGAAACTCCTTTGCAATTAGCATTGATTAACCAGAGACTTATATATATCCTCGCTTTAGATGCTAGTACCTCTTGTTATTCCGAATTTTATTTCTTAAGATCAAATGTAGAATTACCTCAGAATTCCACATTGATCTAATTCTTGAAGTTACGGTTGACCCGGTTAAGGTTGCCCGCGATTTATGTAAGCTTATCCATTCCTTATTCTGTCAATTTAATCATCTTATCTTTTGTGTCCAACTTATCTTCGAATCAGAATTCTCTTGATTTGTGTCAATTAAATTTGAACCTCTATTATTGCTTTGTAAAGCTATATTTAAAATATTTTATTTATTGTGTTGTTTGAGTTGTTGATGTTGATTTGGGTTTCCGATCGATTCGTCTGATCAACGCTATCGATAGGATTTCCAAAACACTTGAACAGAGCAAACTGACACCATATTGATTTCAAAATTTAGTAAAAGATAAATTTTGTATAATTATATAAGTGTAATTTTCTGAATTTTATAGGATATTAAGAAATAATATTTGACTTTGTATATAGCTTGCAACCATTGGCTTTTGTCTCCTATATAAATAACCGAACTCTAAAACATAGCTATAAATTAATTTGAAAATTAAAATGAATCTAAATCAAGAAATTTAGAATTAAATTTCCGATAGTTTCAAACTTGGGTTTTAAAGTTTTAAAGGATATATTATTTAAAGTGTTTTCCAAATAAAGATTGTTTTCAAAGAATTTTTAATGTTTAAATCAGTGCTCTTCTCTTGTCGCTGGAAAATAATTTCGGTGATGACTGCAGCATCATCGACATTCATTTTCGAGTTTCGAAGTGAAGAGACTATTCTGTAGCTTTGCTACCGTTTTCCTTTGAAAATTTAATTGATTTGAATTTCAAAAATATGACTTGATTTATAATATATATATGGATATATGATTTAAATTTTGATTTGATATATATTGTATATATTTATTTACCTCTAAAGGGTTTGAAGTTAATCGGAAATGAAATTCTTAAATTTACCTTAAAGGATGTTTTCAATCATAAAATGAACCAAAAATTTTGAATAAATTTTTAAGTTGAAATAATTGAATTAGAAAACTTTATTTGTATAATATTCTATTGCATTTCCATTATAACTTACCTAAATTATTTAAAAGTTGACTATGTAATTGGATAATATACAATATAAAAGAATTTTTTTCAAATAAAATTTGAGTGTTTATAATAAATGTTATACACTTAAATTTTAGTTATAAAAGGATTAATAAAGGTAAATAGAATAAAAAGTTAATTGAATAATAAACAATATAAAGTGATGTTAAAGGAACTTATGAATAAATTGGAGTAAGTCATAATAAGTACTGTAAGTATACTTAATATATGTGATTAGACATATATTAAGTAGAATAAATGTATTAACCATCTGGAAAATGAAAAATGAAACTTATTGAATAAAAGTTTGAGTATAATAAATGATTTCAAATTCACGATTTTTGAATTGTTAATTGGGTGATAAGATAATGAAATTATAAATAGATAAGATTTAATTAACTTAGGAAAAATCAAATGGATGAAATCAATTATTAATTTAAGCTGAAACTTTCATTTTTTATCATCTTATTTTGTTTTCCAATCTCTTATCCTTCGGTTGTTCCTATTCTCCTGCATCCTAAGTGGGGAATTGAATTCCAAATTGATCTTATATCCTAATGTTCGATCTGTATTTCTACTAGTCTGTTTTGGAAAACTTTTCAAGAATCTTATTCGTGCTTATGTCGTTGATTACAGAATATCTTGGGAAGATCATCTCCGTCTTGTGGAATTTACCTGTAACGAATGTTACCAGATTTAATTTCAATCTTCTTTTTTTATATTATCTTAATTCTATCTCATTCTATCTGTTGTCTCTATTTTCCATGCCTCGTTCCTTTTCGGGGACGAAAAGTTTTGAGTGGGGGAGAGTGTAACAACCCATAATTTTGTGAATATTTTTAATTAAAATTTTATTTGAAATTTTGATTTTTAAATCACTTAAAAGTGAATTTTTAGAAATTTTGTAATGTAAGTTTGGAATTTGTTTGTAATTTATTTTTCAAATGCAATAAATAAACGATTTTTGAAAATTTTATATTTTGGTCAAAATTTGAATTTTCAGTTTAAATTTTAAAAAAAAAATGAAATTTTAAATTTATTCTTTTTCTTTGAAGCAGAATATATTTATGATATCTGTTCTGCTTTTTGTTTCGTTAAATTCTGAGTTATACTTTTAAAATTAGATAAATTACAGCGTTTTACACGCAGTTATTTCCTGTATTTCAATTTCTATTTTTCTACTTTTATTACATATATTATTATTATTATTATTTTATATCCACCTTTATTTTATCTTTCTATTTTTATTTTGTCTAGACAGTCATGTTTATTTATTGGATTGTTGCTTGTTTATATCTTTTATTTATGGCTTGGAAGAAACTAAAAGGGTATGCGTTATATTGTCTTAATTGCTTGTCTTTTTAATTGCCTACTCTTTATTTCTTTTAGCTGTTCATTTCTTTTGACCGTGTATTGTACTTGCTATTCACATACAAAGCTTATCATTCTCATCTCTCATACATTTCTAGAAAGAAAAGTTAACACATCAAGTTATTCGTTTATATCCTCTTTCTTTCTTACCGTAGCCATCCACCTCATTTATAACTGTGTATTTCTTTTTGCCATTCAAATAAAAAGATTTATTTCCCACTTCTCATTTTCATTTGCATTTAAAAATAAATTATATATAAGTTTTCTCTCTCCTTAATTCTTACCTTTTATTTGCCTAGTCTCTTTATTATTTTCCTATGTCTATCTCTTGACATTTATTTCTTTATTCATTTTTCTAGATCTTATTTTATCTATTAAATATTTCTTATGTACATCTTTATTTAATAGCTTGTGTAACAACCCTAGTTTTAACAATTTATTTTATTTTAATTATTCAAATTTGAAATAATATTCTTATAGATTAGGTTTAACAATATAGTTAAATATTTGATTTGGAGATATATTTTATAAAATTTTGTATGCCAATAAAATTAAATAATAACTGTAAAATTTTAAGCTATTTTGAACTGTTAAATTTCGCGTTTGAAAGACGCGTCAATTATAGGGTATAAGTGACGTAATAAAACGCGTGTTTTCAAAACGATATTTTCACACAAATTTTTTTTTGATGTTTTAGTTTGCGTCTGTTTAACGTAGTGTAAAAATCATATTTCATATATTTTTGAAGAAAATATCAGTCAGTGTTTTAAAAAGCAAATGTTACCTTGTTTTAAGTGACAATTTGACTTTACACATATTGTATACGTTTCCATTTCAACTGCCTACATAAATTTGCCTTTTCATTTTGATATCAAACTAAAAAAAAAAAATCAAATCAAAATACATAAAACTGAAATAAATTCAACAAGTAGTAACGTACAAAATTTAAGCTAGACGTGTGAAACCTAACTGCCACTTTAAAGAAATCAACATGCACATCAATTCCTTTCCTCTGCCTCTGTTCTCATCAGTTATACAAGAATTTAATGTAAATACTGGAATCAAGTACTTAAATCACGCAAACCTTAATTATAGGGTAACGTTCGATTTTCTCTCTGACATTTATTTTCTTTGCAAATGTGTGCATACACTTCTAAGCCTGGAAACGTGCATTTTCCTCTGCCTCTATCTCATCAATTATCAACCTATAATCACGCAAGTTTTAATTTATAAGAACGTGTGTATTAACCCTGCCTTCATCACACAAACTTAATTATAGGGTAACGTTAAAAAAAAAAAAAAAAAAAACCTTATTCTCTCTGATGATTTCCTTTTTACTTAAATGCATGCAATTAAAGCTTGAAACCGTGCACACCATTTCTCTTCCTTTAGCCTCTGTTCTCATCAGTTATATATCAATTCAAATCCTTGAATCAAGTACATAACTCACGCAGGAAATAAAATCTAGTTTATAAACATCAACAAGTTTTCAAAAAAAAAAAATAATAAAATAAAATAAAATCCTCTCGGCCTTCTCTTTATGCCTGCCTTCCATTAATCATGCCAGAAGATCAATGCTTGCAATATTCTTTTGTAACTGATGGGAAGAATTCTCGTCCATATCAATAGCATTTATATCAATAGAAACTGACACGTTATTTTTCTCATCTGCCTATAAACTCATTCCCCTCTACCCATTTGTTCTCTGCATCGATCCAATTCTCTGCTCCTTCTCGTGAATCTATCAGGTAAATAGTTATAGTATTGTTCTTTTCTTTCGGTTCAGATATTTTTCTCCCTTTCTCTTTCTCGAAATTTTGTCCTACCTGTGCCTTGCTCGGCCATTTCCATTGTTATGCCATGCATAAGATGTCTGTACATTCATCCCTATGCTGAGATATAGGCTAGTCTTGTGCATATCAGAGGGTGAAGCAGTAGACTGGTGGGAGAAACTGAGTGTTATGAGGAATGGTTGAAATTTTATACAATAGCGATAAGTTGCATTTAGGAAGTTTAGATTCAGTGACAATATAAGAAATAGCCTTGTATTGAACCTGTTGATTTTCGAACTACATATAGTGATCAGTAGGCCTTTTTCATGTTGAGTGATGTGGGGTGAAGTAACACTGATATAAAGATGAGTGTAGATATAGGTTGAGTTTTTGCATGCATTTTGTAGTTGTAGGCTAGTGAGTTTTAGCCAAGAACCTGGATATGATATTTAATGTATGGGAAGGACTTTGGTTGATTTGTTTAAGATTTTCCAGGATTTGATTTAGTTAGTAGTGGACAAAAAAAAAAAAAAATAATAAAAAAAAAAAAAAATAGAAATAAATAAAAATAAAAAAAAGAAAAAGAAAAAGAAAAAGAAAACTGAAAAGATGGGAAGGGAAGGCTGCACAAAATTTGGTGCACGTGTATTCGTGTTCAACTTTTGCCGTAGTTGTCTAGGAAAAATTTTGGTCGTAAAATTTTGGGTTAGCACGGTTCACAGTTTTGGGTATGTTTTGGTCACGTTACACGGTGAAGTGGTCGAGCAAAGCAAACATATTCTTGTTCTATTCTAAATTTTTCCTTGACCATAAATTCTTAAGTCGCGTTTCAATATTTGAATTTTTCTAGATTTAAATCTAGGCGACGTCCGAGAATCTTTATCATTTCCCTCTGTCGGTCTGTACCGGTGAACTGTCATTTTTGAAATTTAAAATTTTCTGCAAAAATTCAGGTGAGTATTTCTCACCAGACATACGTATTTATATTTTGGTAAATTATTGCAAGTGTATGTGTAAAATTGTATTTCACTATTATCTGTCTGTAATGTAATATAGAATGATGGACCCCATTTAAATTGACACCTCATCAGTATTATCTGTTATATTATTTCTGCAGTTATGTTATTGTTTATTTACTGCTTAAATCGCCATTGCAAGTTCCCTGTTATTATAGATGGTATGGGCTGAAATGATAGGCCTAATTTATTATTATTGTTCACTTGTTCTGTTAACTGCTGTAAATTGTCTTGGGATTGCGGGTTCGAAATGATAGAACCCGGGGTTGTGTAAATATCGGATTGAAATGATATAAATCCGTTTCACTTGACCTAGGCTAGAAAATCTTATACAGGCCCGTGGTTTATATATTATTTTAAATTATTTAAAATTTGATGATATTCTAATTCAAATTATATAAAGGATTTTTATGAGATTTACAATGATTTAAAAGGGGTTAAATAAATAAATGTTGAGTTAAAATTTTGGAATATAACTTGTTTAGAAATTCTATATTTTGGAAAGGTAAAGATTTCAATACAGAAATAATAAATAATAAGTTATATTTGAAATTTGATGTTTAGCTAAAAGTCTACTACAGCATTTAATTGCTGTCTTTTGAAACTTGACTATTTTAAACCCATACTTTGGATAGCATTTCCTAGATGCTGTAGAAGTCAAATTGATTTAAAATTGATTTATTTAAAATTTCATCTCTATTTTGGGAATACGTTAAGATTTGGAATTTAAATATGAAATTGCTAATAAAGTAAGAAATTGAGTTTGGAAAGATTTCAAAGAAGAAAATTGATTTCTATTCTTTTGATAAAAGCAATAAATTCCAAATTTAATTGAATAAATTGAAATGGTATATCTTCAAAGGAAATGTTTTAAATCAAGGATTTGAAATTAAAGGTATTTGAAATATATATTGATTTGAAAAATATAAATACCATTTTTCAAACTATAACCACGGGTTATAATAACGTTTGGTTGGCAAAGAGACCGGGATCGGATATGGGCATACTCTCTGTCGATACCGAAAACCACTTTGACTAACCGTGTACGCGGTGGAGATTCCAGAATGAAGTAGGTTGGTGGTGACGGTTTCTTGAAAGGTATATACGTGGACCCGACTCCCGTGAGTTGGCTTAAGGTGGCTAAAACAGGAGCGATTGACGGATTAATGAGGTAGCTCCTCTGATCGAACGCACTTCTTCGTATGCCATTCTATTACTCTTGTGATTGTTTTGGTGCGCACCTTTGATTTGGGAGTGTTGTTCGAGGTGGGCGGTTGCTGCGGCTTCGCGTTACCATCGGTCCGGAAGCGTAATTGGTATATCTACCCTGGCATTGCCTAGTTGTGCCGTGTCACCTACCATATCGAGCCTTGTACGAGTTTGGTTTTCTCCCGTAGCCCGTGTGGTATCCTCTAGTGGCTTCCCGATCAGGAGGGGCTATGATATTGGACGGACTACTGGGACTATTACGTGTTAAGGGCTATATGGGTAACCCCTTAACGCTATTAAAAAGTAAGTTTATTTTAATATAGACACTATTATAATAGCGCCATATACTACATAGTAAATAGTTTAACGGATCCTTAGAGGATGGGCGATCCCAAGCATCCTTTAGGTTACTTGCTCTTTATTACAGTACACTTGATTTAGCTTACATTATATAAGTATGTATGTCCTGACTCGAGTGTTTTGTGTTTTGCTTTACGCTCGGGTCAGACTGAGTGATACAGCATTGGAAACTCATCTTCGGAGTTGGAGCTTTGCTTGAAGATCCAGCTATCTACTTCAAATTCCAGTTATTCAGTTGATTCCAATTATTCAGTTGATTCCAGTTATTCAGTTGATTCCAGTGATGTATTCAGCTGTGTATTTGATTATTGTATTGAACTTCTATTGCATCTTGTTTAACTCTGATGTATTTACATAGTAGCTTCATGAACTACTATCTCTTTGCTTCCGCTACATTTACTACTCTGTGTTTGTGATCTGTGATTTATTTATTTACTGTTTATGCTATGTTTTGCCAAATTTATTTTACAATTCGGTATTTTGAGCAATTCAAGTCCGACATGTGCGGATGCGAATGGTTGAAAAGACCGGGATGTTACAAATAGATTTTTTGAAATTTTTTTAGAAATTTCCTAAGTGTTTAAGGGTTCTATAAAATTGTTTAAGATATGAGACTGAAATGTTTCATATAATTTAAAGAGGAGAAAGGGCTTTTTGAAAATAATTTAAATTATTAAATTCGGAAAGCCAGTAGTCCTTTTGACAAAATGGCATTACTTTTTATTGGTAAAGAAAGAGGCAACCAATCATATTTAGACATGTAAAGCAGGTTAGGTGAAAAGAACTATTTGCTTTAAGATTTTTACTGTTTCGACACAGTCGGCACCAGGTTCCTCCCCCTTATCTTCGCTTTCGACATAGTCGAAACCAATGCACGTGATTACAGTTTACTGGTACACGGTGAATTGGATGTAGGTGGAAGGTAGGGAGTCGAAACTAGGAATTTCGAAGGGGTTGAGACAGTACTTTGTTTTTAACAGAAAAATGCGCCTGCTTGCTTTCAACTAAATGGCTTTCGACTGAATTGCTTTCGACTGAGTTAGCTTTCGACTGGGTTTAAATGGATTTAAAGGAAAATGGTTTCGATTTGGTTGCACTTTTGTTTTAAATGAATGCTTTCGACTGAGTCGAAGCCTTTAGCTGCGGCTTCCTACCTTTCGACCTAGATGATTTCGAAAGGACTTTTTTGTTTTTTCTAAAAACCTAGCCAGCTCTCCAATGCTTTCAAAGGGATGGTTTCGACACCATCACTTCTTTAATTTGGAAATGGTTTAGAAGCAAATGCTTTTGACTTAAATGTTTTAAAGGACCCATTTTCTAAAGTGAAGTAAAACCCAAATGGTTTTGAAAGAGATAGGTTTATAGGGTTTCGAAACAAAAGCTTTCGACTCTAATGGCTTCAACCGAAATAGTTTTCAAAGGTTTCAAAGGGGTAAATTTTTGAATGGTTTCGAAAGGTTTCTACATGTTTTAAATTGCACCCAAAGCGCTTTCGAAAGGATTAAGTTTTGACTGTTTCAAAAGGTTTTAATGAATGGTTTCCAAAGCGGTGGTTCCCAAAGGTTTCGAATGGTTTGAAGGAAAAGGTTTTTCCCTATGTTTTCGAAAGGCAATACTTAAAGGTTTTAAAGAGGGATGTCTAAATGTTTTAAAGCTTTCGAAGGAAGACTTTTATTTGTTTCGAAAGAGTGGTTTTCAATAGTTTTTAAAGGTATGATTTAGCCTTTCGGCCTAGATTAATTAATAGGTTTTACTCAGTTTCGGAGGGGTTACCTTCAAAGGTTACGAATGGGTTGTTTAAATGTTTTAAACAAGGGTTTCGAATATATTGAATAAGCAGAATAGCCTATGTGTTTTCAAGTTAAAAAGGACTTTAACTTATTTTGGAAGGATAGTTAATCCATATTAAAATTCATCAACATTACTTTGAGTAAAATGAATATATATGGCAAAATAACTTAGAGTAAAGCTAAAGATATATTTTCCTTGTATATATATGATTTGAAGAATTAAATCATAGTAAAAAGGTTTTCAAGGAAAATTTAAAGGGTAGTTAACCTTAAGAAAATTTCGGATAGTTTGTCCAGTTTGCAGGCAGTTAGCCCAGTTTTATGAACAGATAGTTCATTTGTAGCATAACGGACCTTGCTATTATGTTATAGGCACATTGTTCACATATTATTTGTTTTCGGATAGATAGTCCTTTATTTAGCACAACGGATATTGCTATTTTTTTATAATCAATTTAATTAACCAGTTTGGTTGCAGGAAAGGATTGCAAAATATACGTTTTGAAAAAGATATTATTGAAGGGAAATCCGTTCCACTAAACGGCGTGGTCTCGCTTAATACCAGTAAATCAAGATGTAACAGAATTATTCATACCATGCTTTATATCTGACTCGATGTTTTTGTTTTCCCTTAAACTTTCGGGTACTCAAAATTGATTTAAGTAGGCTGAGGGTTGAGGTTTTCAGGTTTTGGTTTTTGGCGAATAAAGCTTTCGGAGACGGGCATGGTAGCTGACGAATAAGTGTTTAGGAGTTTCATTTTCATTCCATTGTTTACATTAACTCAGTTATGACTATATTTCTTTAGTCAACCAAGTGGGCAACACCATATGTCGCTCTTCGCGTATTTTATATCATTGCCTGCGAAACGATACGTTATTATGTAACATGGATATGAATTATTGTTTTGAAACGTAATCAGTAAAATGTTGTTTTTTGAAATCTATGATTTTGTTCATATTCACGTGCTTCTAATATTATGGATACCATTAGCTTTGCCATATTTTGTCACCAGAAGTTAATACTATGGATGACTGCAGCATCTATAGTGCTTAGCTTTTGGCCTCCAGATATAGGATGTTACATTAGTAAAGGAGTTTAATTAATAAAGGTGATTAATTAATAAACGAGTTTAATTAATAATGTAGATTAACTAATAAAGGAGTTCAATTGATAAAGGAGATTAATTTATAAATGGGTTTAATTAATAAAGGAGATTAATCGATAAACGAGTTTAATTATTAAAGGTGTTGAATCAATCGAAAGGTGTTGAATTTAAAGACGTTTTAATTAAAGAAATAATTTTCAATTAAAGATAGATGTTTTAATTGAAGAAAGACGTTTTAATTAAATAAAGAACTTTTATTAGATAAAAAAATTTATTACTTAATGGGGTTTTAATTAATAAAGGAACAATTAAATAAAATGGGTAGTAGAAGTCTTTTATTTGACTTGACCGTGCTTTGTGTGTTTACTTGTCTATGAATAGTATTTATTTATGTATTTACGACTACAAGCCGAGAAAGTAGACATGATTCTATATGTGAAAGTTAAGAATGATGATTCGAGTAGGGTATAAAAGCAAATGTGCTCTAACCTACCGAGCTTTACTCTCGACCAAGAGATAGTGGAAGTTGAGAAGGTTGGAAACGTGACAAGTATAAGAGACTTTGTTTCCATATGCAATCATTCTCATTGTTGTTGAATATGACCAAATTAACTTAAGAAATAACTAGAAGAAACACGGGAGTTATATGGTATAGTTATTCACTCATTGATGATATAACCAACGTATAAACTCATCTTACTCTCCGAGGACAAGAGATAAGGAAATCCGCCCAGATAGGAGATGAAATCCACCCTTTTCGTCGTTCGTTTATTTCTGAAAGAACTGGAGTTAAGTCAACCTGAAATTCGTCGATTCGATCTTGAAGTGACCAAGATCAGATATGTATACTTAGGAAATACTTACCAAAAACCCCATTAAGACCGAGATATGTGTTCTATCTCTTGAATGTGGATCAATTCGAGATGTTTGAATCTAAATGGAGATTCAAGATCTGTTCGAGAAGCTCGAATACATTTAGAGATTCGTGATCTATTCAAGATGCTGAAATCCATTTGGGGATTCTTGATTTGAGTTGTGGCTCATTATTAGAGATGTTGAATATGACTTCCCCATCAATAATGATAGAAAGTGGAGAAGAGGCATAGCTAAGGTGGTTTAGATAATCCCAAGGCTATATCAACTCCGTATCTAGAGATGCTTTCGATATGTTGCGCACTGGAGTTGTGATATTCAGATCACGTATTAGGACATGGTCCAACTATGTTTTCCTTTTTGGTATATTTTATCTAGAGATATACAATGCTCGTAAGGTAGTTTCTGGACCCTGTTAGGGGGTTTGCCTCAATGTACCGAGGGTACCTCCAATGGAAAATCCATATGCGTTTGCACCTTAGTGGTTTTGATTGTACTTCAATAATCTTGTGTCGTTAGATGCAAGCGGCATAGCTACTATCTAATTTATATTCTTCACCCGAGACATTATCTATCATATCACCTTATGTACTTATTAGATGGTTGTTCTTTTAAGGGGATAATTGTAACGATTCGTATTTAACATATTAGAGGATCGTAAAATATTTCTATTTTATTCGTATGAGATCATATGACTCTAAAATTTTATAAGAAGACTCTTATGGGTATTTTCCACCTCTATGATTTTTTTTTACAAATTTCTATGTGACTGTTTTGACCTAAAAAATTTATTTGAACTGTAAATTTTGATATAAGCCAAATTAGGTTCTCAAACCAATTCCATTGCATTGGGATGATGGTTTCCCATTCCGTAGATTGGTCATAATAGAAAAAAGTACTTACCGTTTAGGAGTTATAGCTGTTTTAAGTTTTAGTTATTGCCCACCTGTATTAGTGGGCAATTAACTAAGCCCGTGCTTAGGTTCACTAACCTATCTCGAAAATTGTGCTAATGGGAGGCTATAGGAACTGGTCTATGTCATTTCCATCTTTTCCAAAATAGCTATGAACCTCCATCAACTCTGATTTCATCAAAAAGCCTACCTTTTTCCTGACTTGTCATAACCTAAATCACAAGTAAATGCGTAATTGAATTAATGAATTGAAGATCATTATTTTTGCTAGATTGTGCTTATCTACTTTGTTGTCCACTTCAGTTCTAAAGGGAAAATTTAGTATTTTGGTTTTTGGTGAGTGATTTTTGACCTCTCACTCTAGTATGCATGTTAATTTGGGTGAAAATTATGTTTGTGGCATGATTTCAATCCTAAAATGTATTTTATCTTTAATTACATTTTCAAAGATATTTATGGTCGAATTTAAAGGCTTAAAGTGGATTTTTAAATTATTTGTTAACTCCTTTTTTTATATGCATTTGCTAGTGCAGAAGTAAGATTTAAATTATGATTTGCTTGATTATCATGTTCTTATGGATTGCATGTATGAGTGGATGTATATGTGTGTTATTTCATGTTTGTATGTTGTACTTTAATGTGGTTTGCTAGTGCTTTTAGATAGTTAGGAAAGAGGTGGTTGCTTTAGCTAATCGAAGGCACAAATGGTCGGAATTGAATGAAACTTGGAGGAGGGGTTTTGTAGCAATGGAGGAGTCTTGGGTTTAAATCGCGTAAGAATTGGAATTAAGGTGAGGACTTGGTACCAAGAGCTTTTGGTTGGTATCGAGTGATTTTTATGGGTGCAAAGTGCTCAATGGATGGTTGGTTAAGGGTGATGAGTGAAGGCCAAATGCAAGGATTTGGCTAAGTATTCGGATACATATCGGGAGCTTTAGAGGGCATGGAAATGAGAGCTTTTGGAGTTTGTACCAAGAGCTTTAGAATTAATGTCGAGAGCTTTGGAAGGGAGCGGTCGGGGTCAAAGTAATTAGAAGATGGAAAACCAGAAACAACGAAAGAAAGTTAGCCAGCTAGCTAAATACAACTCGATGCCAACATTTTCGATCGACGCCAAGAGGTTTTCTTTGATGGGTCAGGATTAAACTTCCAGGGAGAGAAGTAGAGGCTCTACGGGTCATGCTAAAG
The DNA here is from genome assembly GCA_030765085.1 of Allium cepa. Taxonomy (NCBI): domain Eukaryota; kingdom Viridiplantae; phylum Streptophyta; class Magnoliopsida; order Asparagales; family Amaryllidaceae; genus Allium; species Allium cepa. The sequence goes on from CM060939.1 coordinate 58,062,929, forward strand.
ATTTTTGTTTGTTTGCTTGGGATTTGATGGCAATATAGTTGCATGATGATAGCTATGGGACTTCAATGAAGGTAACTCGATGATGAGAGGAGTTGGGTTCCGATGAGAATCGCTCGATGTTAAAAGAATCTATGAGAATAGTTATCCACAAAGGGTAGGTTCTAGGAAGGGCGACCTATTATCGAATGTTATAATGGTTCTATCATGGAACGGGGGTAAGTGGAATGGTTCCTCGAGAATAATGAAGACTAGATGGAGCAAAGAAGAGGCTTGGATACATGCATTAAGGGATCGTTGATACTTGGAGTGTTTTTTGATGTACTCAAAAGCTGGGGTATTGTGAGAATGCTCATGGGTACTTTAAAAGGCTACCCCATATCATTTTAAAGATCTGTGTACTTTGGACCATTTGAATTGATCTAGTATTAGCTTCGGGCTAAAGCAAGTACATTGAAAATCGAGATTTTCATTAGTTCCTAACAAAGGAAAGGTCATACGAGTTATCATATATCTAAAACACATTGAGTTAGAGAGGATTGTTTAATGGATGTTATGGTCATTTTTTATTGTCTTCTTATGTAGTCTATCACTTTAAGGATGTCTGAAGATAGGTATTGGGGATAAGGATACGTTGCCCGGCAATTTGACCCGGCTATATTCAAATCGACTGGACAAGTTAGACTTGACTGTCATCATGGCTAGTAGCCCAGAGCGATGATTATGGGTCTAGAAGTAAAGTAAAAATGATAATACGAATCTGTGATTAGGGATGGCAGTGGGGTGGGTCTAGGGTCTAAACACGGTTGACTCGTCCCTGTTTTGACCCACCAAGACCCACTCCATTGGGTCAACGGGGTAGGTAGATCAATGACCCGTTCTTAAAAGCTCCGCGTCTAGGGTCGGGTAAGGGCTTAGCCGACCCACCCCAACCCAACCCGCACTACTGAGATCTCATAAAATTGCTTTATTACTATAATAGTGATTTGTTAACATTTTATACATATGCGATTATAACATGGATATTCTAATGTTCAATTGAATAAGTTGTATGATTGTTATGGTACTAAGTTTCATCACCAATAATTATATAATAAAGTATGCACGTTCTTCTTAAACCGTTATCACGTACCTTAGTTTTATTACCTTACTTATCATTGTAAACGCATTGATATCTATATTTATCCTATCACTTATGTACAATCCCTCTTACAAATGAAATAAATAAATACATGTACATTGATACAAAATTTTGAATGAATATGTAAAGCATCAACGGGTCTTGGGGTGGGTCGGGTCTACCCTGACCCGTATGGGTTCCGGGTACGGGGCAAAATTCCAGACCCGCACCGGGTCTACGGGGCGGGTCTGTGGCAAGATTCAAAAAATCCAAGGCGGGTTTAGGGCATAAAAAACCCACCCCAACCTATTCCATTTCCATCCCTATCCGTGATCGAATGAAATTATCTTCAAAAAATTTATATGTTCCTTTGGAATTTTGGTGCTTTCACTGAGAATCAAGATTCTTAGTTTCATTTAGATCGCTTTGCTGCTGTTGGATTGCACAAATCCATGGAAGTGATCCAGAGTTATCTTCAGATAGTTTATCTGTTCTATTCAGATTTGCAAAAGCCTAAGGAAAATATCAATAATGGTAGGAACATTAGATCTATCTCTCAAATCCCAGAAGGAAACGAGAACGCCAGCATCCAATAAGGTGACCAGACAATTTTCCAGTGGATGCCAATGGTGCAATTCAACTCAAGGATCAACAACGTAGGAAAACTAGAAGGGAGCCAACTCCCTATTCTACATCAGAGAGCTCAACTTCATCAGATGACCATCATAGGTGTAGATGTCGTAGAATCGACGGATATCATGCAAAAGCATCATGACATCAAAACACAACTATTCCTGGGCAGCTAGGACTAATCGGACCCGATCCTTCTATAGGGACTACGGCTGATCCTTCCTTCGAATGAGGACCCATCCCTTTTTTTAACGGAATTCGGACTGGAGCTGCCGTGGTTGATCTGGATGTTAGAGTTTAAGTTAATGCAGATCAGTTGCCTCTTCAGATTAATGATGATGTCACTACACACGACACACATCAAGAGGATGTTGAGCTAAGAAGGCGTGGAACAGATCGTAGACATCAACAGGATCATTCATGTAAGGTGGAGCACGACTACCGCATGGTCCCAACTATCCGAGCACTGGACTTGATGGCTACGATCAGGCAGCTAGTAAGGGAGAGCCAAGGCTTGACCAATGATGATTGAGGGATCTCGAGAAGGCACACCCTATTCATGGATAATATCCTACACGCAGAGTATCCAAGGAGATTTCAACATCCCGTCAATGCTTGCCTATGACAGAAAAACCAACCCCAAGCAGCACATCATGAGATGTAAATAGCTGATGGACTCCACATGAGTCGATGATGCCATAAAATGTTGATGTCTTCCTATTACTCTCTCTGGCATAGTGACGATGTGCTTTATGAGAATGCCCCCAAAGTCAATCTCTAAATTTGACGGTTTGGAAACAAAATTTGTAGAGTAGTTTTGTATGCACACAATTCATCCCAAGGACGTTGTTTGCACCAAAAATGGTCACAAACCCCAATATCGTGAAAGCACCCGTATATGAATACAAATCAGCAATATTCAACACAAATCTCATATCTAAGCAATATCAAGCACAGTAATTCAGAAATAACAATCAGAAACACAGGATTTATAGTGGTTCGGAGATCTTGCCTACGTCCACTCTGAAGCTTATGATTTTATTGATTCACTTGATGATTTCAATCCGTTACAGCGGATTACAGTAAGCTATAGCTCTGATTTTTGAATACAACGTTGATAAAATGATGTAGAATAGAATCCCGCAGAATCTGGATGTCCAATGGCTGAAAGATCCCTTTTCTGAAGGCTTCGGGGGGCTATTTATAGGCGTAGGAGGTTGAGATCGCGCTCAAACTTCGGGAGACATTTTCTGGCATGTGAGTGGGCCCACGCGACCGACACCACCAAGTTTCGACTCGATCTGTGATCGATACGAAACGATTTCGTATCCATCAAAAATTGGTCCAATCGAGCTGAAACTTGGCAGGAAAAATCTTTACCTTGTATGGAAGATGCTGTGAAAATTTCATAGCATTTGGATTAGTGGTTTAAGAGATATGATCGATACGAATTGGAGTGTTTCGGTTGGCTGTTCTCTTCGAATCGATTACTTCGAATCCATGTATTCGAATCGATGGACGCACATGTTTTCGAGATGACGTGGCGTGCACTCCTTGGATCGATCCACTCCTTATGCCGAGTTGACCGCTTCGCATCCATGAATTTCGCCTCGTTTGTATCGAGTACTGTTATCCAGTTTGAATCAATCAACTCCGTGCATTTCGTATCAACTTTCAACGTCTAGTTCGAATCGAGATAAGCGGCTTAGCTCGTATCGATGGTGATGTCTCCATTCAATGGATACGATTTTTATGGATACGAACCGTAGATGCCTGATGGATTCGAATGAACGCCTCGTTCATCGATTCGAACTACTCATTGGTCGACCGATACGAAGTTCATGGATGCGAAGACCTGGCCATTCCAATCGATATGAAGCCGATGGATACGAACCAAGGTGTGGTGATGGATGCGAGCCTATCGATACGAAGTAAACTCGGTCGATGGATACGAAGTGCGGCCTACTGATGGATACGAAACAGTGCTCTAGGATGGATACGAACGGATGGAGTTATCTCCTTCAATTTGCATCGATCGTAACTCATTCATACGAACCCCGATTGACCTAAAATTTGGAATGTTGGCTCCCATGACTTTGCTTGCCGTGCCCTATCAACTGTAGCCTGATCCGGGCTCGGACAAAATTCATCGATATCTATAGTGAAGCAATGTATAACCAATCTTTGAGACGAACTGTCTTTGGTTTCCGATCGATCTTTTGGTATCACGGCTTTGCCAAAAAGCGGGATAACATTTGCCCACCAAAACATGTCTTACGATAGGAAGGTGTGTTTTGTAATGCTATAAATTGGATGTTCATATCCTGTCAACAACCTGCAAAGAACTATATAGTTTCATATAACCTCGGATGACGATCGTTCGGGATCGTATGCCATTTGAGGTGAATCGGGACCGTTCGCGGTCTGTGCCGTTCGTGGCAAATGATGATATGGGACCATTCACGGTCGGATGCCGTTCGCGGCAAATGGTGATACGGGACCGTTCGCGGTCGAATGCGGTTCGTGGTAGATGATGCAATGGGAGCGTTCGTGGTAGGATGCCGTTCGCGGTAAATGGAGAAACGGGACCGTTCGCGGTCGGATGTTGTTCACGGCAAAAGATGAAATGGGACCGTTCGCGGTCGGATGTCGTTCGTGGCAAATGTTGTTCGTTCGCGATCGAGCGTCGTTTAAGGCAGATTGTGACCGTTCGAGGTCGTGTTCCGTTCGAGGCAAAATGTGACCGTTCTAGGTCGTGTGCCGTTCGAGGCAAAATGTGACCGTTCGAGGTCTTGTGCAGTTCGAGGCAAAGTGTGACCGTTCGAGGTCGGGCGTCGTTCGAGGCGAATTGGTGTTCCCGGGGGGGACTTAGTGTTATCGATGTCAATTTCACGTTCGGGGGAGTTTCTGAATCAAAGACTTTGGCGGTTCATCGCCATACAAGAGGTGCTCGTGGACCGTTCGCGATCCAATGGGCATACAAGTAAATTCTTTCACAGAATTGCAAATATCAAAGCAATGATCATACGAATTCCACAACAGAAATGTCCAAACAAACTAAGTCCAAATGTTCAAATCAAAATCAAAGCAAAACGCAAGACGAAGACTTCCAAGCGTAAACTCTTACTATGATGCGGTTAGTAGTCATTCAGAGCGTGCCTATGGATCGTGCGCGATCTCTTACATGTGTAAATGATTTAACCGTGTTAATGAGAGGTTTACGACTTGTTCATCATCATTTCAATCAATCAATCAATTGATAATCAAACGTTGTCCCGGTTCAGGGTCACCTCTAGCTGATGTAGACGGTGGTCGCTCTGGCTCCACCGCTGGAGCTCGACTCCTCACATACTAAAGTAGCATACCATTCCTGATATTCCCTTCCACCTCATCCTTCACATGTCTACAATCATTTGTGCTATGACTGTTCATTTCATGGAATAAGAAATATTTTGATTTCCTCTCATCAGCAGTCGGATCCCTTCGTATTGGTCTACGATAAGGAACCTGCTCTCTGGTATCCTGATAGATTCGCTCCAAACTCTCACTCGGCTCTGAGTATGTGGTGAATCTTGTTCCTTTCGTGGTCGCGTTGATCTGTTATAGTTATTCTCAGCCTTTCGTTTTCCCTTGCTAGTTTCTGTACCTTTCTCAGGGGGATTTCCATCTTTGACCGCATAAACATTAATCTCTTCTCCTTCTTCTCTTTCTGCACTTGCGTCTTCCAATCGCAAAAACTTTTCTGCCTCGTGATAGAATTCTCCTAGATCCATAGGCGGATCTTTAGTCAATGAATTTTTGAATTCTGTGCCATCAGCTATTCCGAACACAGCTGCCATCATAACCATGGATGGATTTGGTCGATCCACCGATGCCGCTGCAGCGTTGAATCGTGTCAGGAAACTCCTCAAAGACTCGCCAGCTTTCTGCTTTAAGATTGCCAAACTCATCACATTCTTGGGTCTCGCAATGTGAACCCTGAATTGCCTCATGAATTTCTCATTTAAATCTACCCACGTTCCTATGGAGCCACTTTCCAGCTGCCTAAACCATAACGCTGCGATATCCGTCAGATATAATGGAAAGAACTGGGCCATAACTTCCTGTGATGCCCCCAGCACTTCCATATGCCTCATGTACCCTTTCAGATGGACCGCGGAGTCCGTCCTCCCATCGTACATCTCCACTGATGGTAACTTGAAATCTGGTTGGTTCCTAGCCATCCTAATTGCAGGAGAAAAAGGACTCCTGTTCACGTCTTCAAGATCTCTATTCACTAATCTGCCTCTCATGGCTCGCCTGACCATCTCCTCCAATCTATCATTATCTCCAAGATGCAATCCTCGTTCATCGCTGTCGACCTGCCCCCCGAGTTCACGAAGGAATTCTGGAATCTGCCCCCTTGACTGAGCGTTCATTCCTCTACTACCTCCAGGTTGCGCAGATGCCCCTATCTCTCTCTCCGGGACTGGATCAACATGCTCCAAGTGTGTGCCCCCTAATCTTAGTGCTGCGCCAGATGGTCCTGCTCCGTTCTGGACTCCATCTGCTCCTCGGTTCTATGCTCCAAGTTGCCCAATCTGCTGAAACAAACTCTGGATCAGCTCTTCTTGCCTCTTCATCATCGTCTCCATCTCATCCCTGGTAATGAAGATCGATGCTTGATTCGCTCCTGAAGAAGCCTCCTGACTTCCTTCATGTTCACTTCTCTCTGGCCTCTACCTTCTACTTGTTTGCCTTATCATAGCTCCTTAGATCTGAATTTTTAAATCTTCATATTCAACTCTCCTGAATCAGCCTTCTCAGTAAAAGCACCAAAGTGTTTGCACCAAAAATGGTCACAAACCCCAATATCGTGAAAGCACCCGTATATGAATACAAATCAGCAATATTCAACACAAATCTCATATCTAAGCAATATCAAGTACAGTAATTCAAGCAATAACAATGAGAAACACAGGATTTATAGTGGTTCGGCGATCTAGCCTACGTTCACTCTGAAGCTTATGATTTTATTGATTCACTTGATGATTTCAATCCGTTACAGCGGATTACAGTAAGTTATAGCTCTGATGTTTGAATACAACGTTGATAAAATGATATAGAATTGAATCCGGCAGAGTCTGGACGTCCAATGGCTTAAAGATTCCTTTTCTGAAGGCTTAAGGGGATTATTTATAGGCGTAGGAGGCAGAGATCGCGCTCAAACTTCGGGAGACTTTTTTTGGCACGTAAATGGGCCACGCGACCGACCCCACTAAGTTTCGACTCGATCTGTGATCGATACGAAACGATTTTGTATCCATCAAAAATTGGTCCAATCGAGATGAAACTTGACAGGAAAAATCTTTACCTTGTATGGAAGATGCTGCGAAAATTTCATAGCATTTGGATTAATGGTTTGGGAGATATGATTGATACGAATTGGAGTGTTTTGGTTGGCTATTCTCTTCGAATCGATTACTTCGAATCCATGTATCCGAATCGATGGACGCACGTGTTTTTGAGACGACGTGGCGCGCACTCCTTCGATCGATCCACTCCTTATGCCGAGTTGACCGCTTCGCATCCATGAATTTCGCCTCGTTTGTATCGAGTACTGTTATCCATTTTGAATCAATCAACTCCGTGCATTTCGTATCAACTTTCAACGTCTAGTTCGAATCGAGATAAGCGGCTTAGCTCGTATTGATGGTGATGTCTCCATTCAATGGATATGATTTTGATGGATACGAACCGAAGCTGCCTGATGGATTCGAATGAATGCTTCATTCAACGATTCGAACTAATCATTGGTTGACCGATACGAAGTTCATGGATGCGAAGACCTGGCCATTCCGATCGATACGAAGCCGATGGATACGAACCGAGGTATGGTGATGGATACGAACCTATCGATACGAAGTAAACTCGGTCGATGGATACGAAGTCCATCGATACGAAGTGCGGCCTACTGATGGATACGAAACAGTGCTCTAGGATGGATATGAACGGATGGAGTTATCTCCTTCAATTTGCATAGATCATAACTCATTCATACGAACCCCGATTGACTTGAAATTTGGAATGTTGGCTCCCATGACTTTGCTGGCCGTGTCCTATCAATTGTAGCCAGATCTGAGCTCGGACAAAATTCATCAATATCCATAGTGAAGCAATGTATAACCAATCTTTGAGACGAACTGTCTTTGGTTTCCGATCGATCTTTTGGTATCACGGCTTTGCCAAAAAATGGGATAACAGACATAATGTCCCTATCGAGTGTGATCCAGGCCGTAGGAGAATCACTAAAAGACTATTTGGAGAGATTTCATATATCCATCACAAAAGTCAGTAATCTGAATGACTGCTCAATATTGATCGCGGTAACAAGAGGGATTGACCCAGAATTTGACTTTAGCGATTGGTTAACTGGCAAACCACTTGCAATGTTGGAGCGTTTCTATGCAAAGGCAACTCAGTATTTGAGGAAAGAGGAATCTTGATACTTTAGGAAGAAGAATGTTGTGGGACCAAGTAAAGAGGGAGTGTAGAGTAACATTGTAGTGAAACAGTCCGGGGAGAGTTCCAAAAAAGTTCAAGTAAATGTCCAAAATAAACCGAATCCAAAAAAGAAAGGTGGTGATGGGAACCATGAATGAAGTAGTAATTCTAGAAGGGGAAAGTTTAGGATTCCAATGTATTATACTTACACACCAATGAATGCATCTCTAGAGAATGTCTATTTGTCTACATGCAATACCAAGTTGTATAGGAAGCCTCCTATGAAAGAATCGATGAAGAAATAAAAGCAAGCTGGAAAATATTGCCAGTCCACGAATGCTATGGTCATAACACAAATGAATGTAGGCATCTTAGGATGTTATTGAGAAACTGATTCATGAAAGAAAACAACAACGGTTTGTTAAAGCCTCACATAATGGCGAGTATGGGACATTCAACTCCATCTAAGGATAAGCGCCGCACAAGGCTGAGGAGCCTGCACGGACTGGTGGAAGGTTAGTGATCAATAAAACAATTGGAGAACTACATCCAGCTGATAAGAGCTAGCATGAGATGGAGAGATAGGCTAGAACAATCAAGGCGTATGAATTTTTAATGCTGTTTAAAAACAAAAGATGGGGCTTCGGCCAAATAGAAGCTTAAAATGGCAGATGACATTGTATTCAGAAACAGAGACGCATATAAGGTGGAGGTACAGATGATCGACCCAACTGTTATTTCGACCATGATCGGCCCCGCCATAGTGAGGAAGATCTTGATTGACTGTGGTAGTTCCATTAATATAATTTTCAAAAAGGCTTATGACTAGATGAGGACGGGAGCCAAGGAATTAAACCGTCTAAAGCCCACATTCATGGCTTTAAAGGTGCTGTGACCGAAACTGTCAGTTATGTTGGGTTTCCCGTGGAGCTAGGAGAAGGCGACCACAAGAGAGTGCAGATATTGCCATTATCGTCTTGTATGTTGACTCTCCATACAATGCATTTCTGGGCCAACCGACTCTAGCTGAATTTTGGGCAGCCCTTGCCCCGTGGTGTTTGACTTTAAAGTTCCTAACTAATAATGGTGTTAGAGTCATACATGGTGATCGGGTGATCGGATATACCTGCTATATGGCTTAGTTAAGGAATGATCAAGGGAAGCAGAAAGGTAAGGGTATGGACGAGTCTATCAACCTCCAAGCCACTGAAGATTAACAACCAGCACATGGCCTTGGCACGGGCACCACAGTCAGTTATATAAAGACATAGATCTAAGGAATTATGAGGTGGAGCCCAAAGAAGCCAAGGTTGGACTAGCTAAGCTGACGGTTGACATTACGGTCAGCCACAATGATCTATAGCGGGTCCAAAAGATCCGATCACAGCTCAACACCCTCCCAGATGATGAAGGAACTTGCTGGTTGTCTCCGAGTGAATCGTGATGTATTCACTTGGGCTCATTGTGACATGTGTAAAATCTCACCTTCCATTGCTAGCCACGCGTCAAATATCGACAAGAGGCATATCTCGGTGAAATAGAAAAGGCACAGCATGGATCTAGAGAGATCTGCTGCACTTATAGAGGCGGTGATAGACTCAAAAGAAATGGTTTATTCGTGACACCCTCTATGCAATATAAGTATCTAATCCTGTACTTGTTAGAAAAGAAAATGGAAAATGTTGGACATGCATTGACTATTCGGACCAAAATAAGGCATGCCCTAAAGACAACTTTCCCCTCTCGAGGATCGATTAACTAGTGGACTCAATCATAGGACATGAGTTGCTATCTTTCATGGATGCGTACTCTGGATATAATCAAATCCCAATGCAGAGCCCCGACTAGAATCGTACCAATTTTATTATCGACGTCGGATTGTACTATCATATGGTAATGGAATTCGGATTGAAGAATGCTGGAGCAACCTATCAATGCCTAGTTAATAGTATGTTTAAAGATCAGATTGGAAATACGATGGAGGTATATGTGGATGATATGCTCGTGAAGTCGGAGCGATTAAGCGACCGCATTAGAGACTTAGTAGAAATGTTCGATATCCTCTGATATTACAAAATGAAGATCAATCCTCGAAAATGTTCCTTTGGCATTGCATTAGGAAAATTCTTGGGTTTCATTGTCAATGCTCGTGGAGTTGAATCTAATTTTGAGAAGATTCGAGCAATTCACAACATCCAAGCACCAAAGAGTATCAAACAAGTACAAATCCTAAATGGGAAGGTTGCAGCCCTTAGCCGATTTATTTCCAGAGCCTAAATGTATTCTTTTCTTCGACGTGATAAGAAGAGGGAAGAGGAATTTTGAATGGATACAGGAGTGTGGAGATGCATTCCAAACTCTTGTGAATCACATAGAAAAACCTCCTATCATGTCAAAGCCAGTGGATCACGAAGAATTGTATATCTGGTTGGCCGTTTCGGTACATGCTATAAGTGTCACGCTGCTTCGCTAGGAGAACTGAATCCAGAGACCAGTCTATTATGTTAGCAAGCGATTAACAAGAGCTAAAACGAACTACCCAAAGATGGAGAAATTGGCATACTGCCAATTGATTGAGTCATGAAGGCTCCGCCCCTATCTTCATGCCTATCCCATCAACGTCTACACCGACCAGTTGTTACGACAAGTCCTATGGTGACCTGAGACATCTGGAAGGTTACACAAGTGGAACATCGAGTGGAACCATTTTAACATTACCTATCTCCCTTGGAGAGCCATCCAGGAACAGGTAGTGGCAGACTTTATAGCTGAGTTCACTGCACAGGATGATCTCCCAAAGAGCAGTGAAGCCCCTACCATCCAATGGAAAATGTATACGGATGGAGCATCCAACGATTGTTGTTCTGGGCCAGATTTATTCTAGTAACTTTGGATAATCGACCAATTTAGTATGCTTTGAAGCTTGACTTCGCTGCAACGAATAACAAAGTTGAATATGAAACTCTGATTGCTGGACTCAAACTTGCCATAGAATTGGAAATAAAATTTCTTGAAATCTTTTGCAATTCTCAGTTGGTGGTATACCTAGTGAGGGAATATTACCAAGCTAAAGGGTAGTGACTCACTCCGTACCTTATCCGAGTCCAAGAGTTATTGACTGACTTTGAGTATTATGACATCGTGCACATTCCCTGGGATCAAAACAAAGAGGCCAACTCATTGGAAAAGTTTGCTAGCATCATGGATGCACAACTAATGGGCTTGGTTCCACTCGAAATAATAGATGCTCCGAGCATAAACCAGATGGAAATCAACTGGGTAATAGACACGGGGCCTGAGAAGTAGTCGTGGATGACTCTAATTAAAAATTATTTGCTACGGGGAGCCCTTCCCAAACAAAGGAATGAAAGATGACAAGTCCTCCACAAAGCCTCATGATATGTCATTCAGGAAGGAGTCATGTATAGAAATGGTTTTTCTATTCTCCTGCTCAACTGTATTACTCATGATGAAATAAGACGAGTCCTAAGGGGTGTTCACGAAGGGAAATGTGCCAATCACACTGAGGGCAAACCTCAGCAAAGAGAATACACTGTTATGGGTATTATTGGCCGACAATCAACTAAGATGTTGCTGATTACGCTAAGCGATGCGAAAAATGCCAGATGTATAAAAAAGTTCTGAGAGCTCCACCGAAGGAAATTGCACAAATGATCAGTCCATGGTCGCTTGTCACATAGGGCATAGATATTATCGGTTCCTTATCAATCTCTAAAGGTGGTGCAAAGTACGCCATTGTTGCAGTTGATTACTTAACCAAATAGGCCAAAGTAGAACCTTTATCCACGATCAAGATGAAGAAAGTAATCAACTTCATTGTCCAGAACATCTCTATCATTTTGGCCTTCCATGAACCACTATAATTGATAACAGAACCAAATTCGATAGCGCTTAATTCATAGACTTCTGTTGTCGGCGTCATAATGAAAAGAGATCTGCGGCAGTTGCTCACCCACGAGCAAATGGACAAGTTGAAGTTGTAAGTATAATCATAGTCCATTCTGAAGAAACATTTGGAAAAGGCTAAAGGAAAGTCGGTGGATGAACTCTAACGGCATTACGGGCTTACAAAACCACCCACAAGTCTACGATTGGCCATACTTATTCACCCTCGCTTACGACTCTAAAGCCGTCATTCCTGTTGAACTCGAAGTCCCTTCTAATCAAGTGACCCACTACGACCCTAGAATGAATAGAGATCTCCTCTAGGTTAGATGAGAAGCACGAAGAAGCTGATTTGAGGGCAGCTGAACATTGGCATTAAGTCGCTCAAAACTACAAAACTAAAGTCCAACCTATGACCTTTGACGATCTCATCTTGAAACGGATGTTTCCTGTCCCGTCATACATGAATCCTACTTAGGAAGGATCATACGTCATTGAACAGAAGCTTGGAGAAGGAACTTTCAAGCCAGCGAATGTTGATGGCGTCATACTCTAAAGGGCATGGAATAGCGAGCATTTACGATGCTATTTCACTTAGTTTATTCTTTTTCATCTAATTGTATTTAATTTTCGAATTTGCTTTAGCATTTGATTTTTTAGATATGTAATAAGACAAATTATGTCATTTCTTTACATTTGGTAAAAAAGTTTGAAATTTCTTTCATATATGTGGTTGTTATAGAATTACATATTAGTTATGATACCAGACTAACTTACTAACATATCTAAGCAGGTTCCCAGAGTTTGGAGCTAGTCGATTACACAAGTTTACGATTGGACTAAACAAAATAAACATGGTCTGACTATTAATTCAACGATTCTTGCTCATAACCCGATGGTGGATTACCTAACGAGAAATGGATATGTGTTGACCATCCGATAACCAAATTAATCCACCAAGCGATGGGAAAGACATGAACCAAAAAGCAATCATAACATGAGCAATCGCTCTCCAAGTTAGACTCGTGTTTAGGGGCAAATTAATCAATTAAGGAAAGTACGGTTCGACTATTTTCCATAATAACTCTAAGTCCCCAGAGTGTGGCTAGAGTGTAAACACAAATTGGGTGCGATTCAGCCACCCGCTAACAAATTCTTATCTCCAGAGTGTGGATATGAGTATAAACAAATAGGTGAGTGCAGTTCTACCAATCACTATTCCATAAACTCCGACTTGAAATTGATAGTAAGAGTAAAAATTCGCTAAGGATGGAATTCGACCGTCCACTATTTAACTCCTCTAACTCGAGACTGGGGGCAGGATTTTAATCACTTAAGCCATTGAATTCGATAGCGTATCGTTAGGGCTCGAGCCCAATGTTTGGCACAACATAAGGCTATGACCGTATACAGGCCTTGAGTAAAATCAATGGATGATTATCCAAATCAACAAGCAACGAATTATAAGTACATTGAATGGAAAATCAATAGCTCGTCTACTTAAACAAATTCACATAAGACTTCAATGGAAAATGAAGAACTTTTATTTACATGAAACTTGGAAATCATAGTACAGGTTTTTAACCAAAAGCGGGGGCATTACCTTTACAAACAGGGCCAACAAAAAGAGAAACAGCTACATGAGCTGTGTACAAACTAAGCCGACATGACGGCTACTTCTTTTTCTCCTTATCCCTCTTGAGTTTCTTCGAGTGTACCCACTCGAGCCTTCACCTGTTCCTCTCTTCTATTCCTTACCACTGCCTTTACACCTTTGGTAGGAGAGCTCTCAGATGTTGGAGGGAGTCCTTCGGCAACTAACCCACTTGTGGAATGACTTGTAGTGGGATGAGTTTTGGATCATCGACATCCACATCAACAGGCTTGGCTTTGGCTTTCTTTTTCAGTAACTTCTCCTTCTCGATGTGCTTCTTCAAGTTGAGCTTATCGGTGTACTTGGAGATGCCTGTATCATAACATCATCAGATTCATCATATAACAATTTATCATCGGCCCTTTTGCCAACAAGAGCTCTAATAACTTGATCTTTGGGCCCTAGAATGTTAGTAGCTACTGGAATGTCAGTAAGTGTCGGTTATTGTTCCATAGTGGCACCGCTTCCCAGAGTTTGGCTGGGAGCTGGGAGACATATAGATTTGTGGGAAGAAGCGAATAAGCCCATAACTATTAGGCATGAAGAATGAAACCTATCGAGTAATAGAGAATAGAGAGGGATTCCTGCATCAGCCGACTTTCGGTTGTTGTCGAAGTGCTCCCTTCTTGAATAGGATTCAGTGCGTATGATTTATAATTGGGTCTATCTGGATCATAGCTTGGGTCTTATCCTGGGCTAAGAGAAACCAATGCGCTGGCTGGAAAAAGTAAAGAGGAATCATTGGGATCAGATCCTAAAGCTTCAGCAATGTCTTTTTCTTTGTTGGAAGGTGCCAAATTAGCAAAATATCTCAGCCTTGTAGCAGCGAGTTTTAAAGGTTTGGATCCACGTAGAATTTCTCACACCAGTTTTTCCTTATCAATATCGACTTTGCCAAGAGTCTTGTTCTTATTATAGATAATGTAGTCATAAGCCTTGCTAAGAGATTTGTGGTAACCCTCCCCTAGAAAGCTTAAGTCATGGTGGATGAGGACCTTGGCATTGTACTTAACATTCAATGGATCAAATATGCTCTTGATCTCATTCATGCCTTCCTCTCTTGCTTCTTCAATTGGGTCTCAATTTGCTCTCTAACCTCTTGACGACTAGCTTCCCTCGCCTCTTCTTTGAGGGCTTCAATCTAAGCAAGAACATTGTCGAGTTTTATTTTAAGCTCACGCCTCTACGACCTCTTCGCAATACTTCTGGATTCCATCCGAGCGGCGTAATTATCGTCCTTTTCTTTTTTTAGAAGTTCTTCGAGCACTTTAACACAAAGGGCCAAAGTGTCCTCTTTTTGAAGAGTTTCTTTCTCTCAGGTAAGTGCACACGCTGCATCGAAGAGCAGTGTGTAGTTCCTTCTTGTGAGCCATTTCCAATTGATTATCCACTTTAGACGTTTCTTTAGCACTTTTCTCTACTGCAGTTAACTTCGTGGTTAACTCTGTGATCTTGTCATCTTAATGTTTGATCATATCTTTATCATGGATCGCCTCCATCTTAAGGCAATAAATTTCAATTTGCCTTTCAACGGACACCATAAAATATTTCTCAGCTAAGCGTTGGAGTGTTTCTTGCTGCACGAAAACATCGTTGACTCATGCAAGCGAACTCGCTTTAATATTTTCTAGGATTATATGGATAGAAGGAAGAAATTTTAGTCCATTAAAGTAGGTTTTTGAAATTTTAAGCTTAAGTTTCGCCAACCTTTCAGTGGGAGAGGCCTCAGGAAATGTAATAGTTAAAGCATGCTCAGATATAACAATAGGACGTTTGTTCGACCAGGGGTCGCGAGGCTGTCGAGACTTAGATGAACCCGAATGATGCTTGGGTGGTACAGTAGTAGGAGGAACATGAGAATAAGTCTAATCGTCGCTATATATAGAAGGATTGGGCTAAACTTCTTGGCGATGAGATGATTGAGATTTTGACTTGTGCTTAGAGGATAAAGAATCCCTTGAGTGATGCTTGAATCTGGACCACAACTAGATCCATTGTGTGTTGACGAACCCCTCTAGTGATCAAAGGCGTGAGAATGAGACAAAGCACCTGCAAACTAGACAAAAGCATATGAGTAACAATCAAATAAAGATAGACAAAATTATGCAGTAAAGTGCGCATAATTATAAGTGTCCTGGTTTCCTACCGACGAACCTGTTACTGTAGCTTTGCTCATGGGAGTAATTTCTCCTCTGCCGTTTGGAGGAATGTCATCTCCAGTCCTAGTGGGAAAATTAATCCCACTGACACTAATTTTGAGAAAGTCAAAGTCTCGATGTTGTTAGGAATTGGTTGACTTGAGAATCCTTCCATGAACTTTCTAGAGGCTGAAAGGAAGATTCATCTTCAATAGAGGTGATTGTGAACTTGGGCTTCTTAGCTATCTTTCTCCTACGAAGTTTGTAAGTGAGCCCTTTTCCTTTCCTTGTCAGCGCATGAGATTGCACGCCTTGTGATGATTTAACCACAGGCACGTTGCTCGAACCTACGTTATCATTGCCAGGCTCATTGGTGTCATCACCTCTGATTTCACCTTCTTCGGCATTATCTTGAGCCTCCTCGACTGGGGACCGACAAGGCTATGAAACACCCCATATTTTTAGTAACATTATTAGCAACATTTAATTTGATAAATTAAATGAAATAGTGCAAAATGATTAGAAGATTGAATATGTGATTAAACTAAGGGGTAGCTCTGCCATGTAAACAATGAACTAAAAATGAGTTAAAATGAAATAGAGAAGGGGAAAAATAGGAAAACAAGTATTTTTATACCCTAAACCCTTAGGAATCCATTTACACATTCATTCATTTGCAAAAATTACAATATTAAGGCCGAGCACCATTAGCAAGAACAAGAGGAAGAAAAGCTAAAGGAAAAAGATTAATCAATTCAAATCCATTCAAATCTCAAACTCCTTAATCTCAAAGCTAAGGTAAATAATGAATACATCTCACGTTTTATAAATATTTTCGGTTTTAAGGTAAAACCCGATTTATCTTACAGGGTTATGCCATGTTTTTCAATGATAAAATGTTTATATATGCTTGTTGATGATTTATGCTTATTCATATAGGTTTTATGATATGTTTTAATGTGAAAACCCTATTCAATGACATCCAAAAGCCTTGCGATTTTACACTTAGATCAAAAATAATATTTTAGAGATGGGTTTCAATTTTCGTAATTTTCTAAATTAATGTGGATTTTATATAATTGGGTTTAAAATAATTTACGGCTAAATTATTTATGTTTTGGGTCTGAAATTATTATATGTTAAAAAACATATTAAAAATGATTTTCTGGAATTTTTGTAGAATTTTCCTAAGTTTTTTTATGAACATAAAAAATTATTTAAGGTATGGAACTTAAATGTTTTATATATTTATAAAAGGAGAAGGGGTATTTCTCAAATTATTTAAATTAACTACTTTTGAAATTTTGGTAGCACCCTTAGAAAATTAAATTAGCAACCAAAAATATTTTGACAAATAAGGCAGGTTAGTCGAAAAGTATTTCTTTTTAAAGTTAAAAACAGACTTTACATGCTTTTGGCATGTATCGCCTCTTTGGGCACAAGGGCTTTGATTGAGAGCTTCCGCCTCCATTTCCGTCGAAACCAATGCTCATAGTATCAATAACTTGGTACATAGTGAATTGGACAAAGGCGGAAGGAACTAGGCCGAGACCATAGGTTCCGATGGGGTCGAAGCATGGCTTTATTTTAAATTGAAAATATGCTCTCTTTGCTTTTGAAGTGTTTGCTTTCGACTTGGTTGGATTTCGAAAGGGTCTAATTGTTTAAAGGAATGGTTTCGAATAGGTTGCGCCTTTTGTTTTAAGTAAATGCTTTCGAATGGGGTCGAAACCCGTAGCTGCCTCTTTTCTACCTTTTGAAGCAAATGGTTTCAGAAGGTATACTTTGTTTTAAAACCCAAGCCGCTTCTCTAATGCTTCCAGAAGGTTGATTTCGACACCAACACTTCTTTACTTAGGAAATTCTTTCGAAAGAGTTCTTTCGACTTAAATGTTTTACGACCCTTTTGCTCTGTTGAAGGTAGAACCCAATGGTTTCGAAAGGCATTGTTTTGAATGGTTTTGAAAGGATGTTTCACATGTTTTACTTAAACCCCAAGGCTTTCGAAAGGTTTGTTGTTTTAATGAAGATTTCCCAAGGGTGGTTCCCAAATGGTTTCGAAAGGTGTAAAAGGAAAGGTTTTCCATTGTTTTCGAATGGCAATGTTTAAGTGTTTTAAAGATAGGATGTCTAAGGTTTTAAAGCTTTTGAAGGGAAGGTTTTTCAATGGTTTCGAAAGGTTTACATGAATGGTTTCGAAAGGAATGTTTTGGCCTTTCGGCCTAGGTGAAAGAAAAGGGTTTACTTGGTTTCAAAAGGGGTACTTTCAATTGATTGGAAATGGGTACTTTCAAAGGTTTAAATGTTTTCATCAACAAAGGTTTGAGTAAAGTATATACAACATGGCAAGGTGATTTTGAGTAAAGCATAAAGTATATATTTTCCTTGTTTAAGTTTGATTTAAAGGTTTTAAATCAACTTGAGATAAAAAGGTTTTCAAGAAAAATTTAAGGGAAGGTTACCCTAAGTAAAATGATTGAAATATTTATCTACCAGATGAGACTGGTATACAATCACACCCTATATATTAGCTATTAGCTCCTAGCTAATTTATTCCAAAATTCCAGTATGTAGGGCTTTGTCACGGATAAGACTAAAATGATGTTACATACAGAAAGGAATATATACTTGTACAGAGATAGGTTATTCGTAAGCCTGCAAAACCATTAGGATTAGGTGATCCTGGGAGAAGATAAGTTAGGGACAGACCGTCCAAAAGAGGAGTGTCTAACAGGTGTTAGATTATTTTTTATTTTGTCTAGTATGCTCGAGTCAGCTAAAGGTTAGTAATTAGCCAAACAAAACTATATTGTTCGGACGGATAGTTCATTTATTACCTAATCTGCAAGTCTACATGGTACTGCTTTACAGTTTTAACCAGTTTTGGTTGCAGGATTATGATTTGCAAAAGATATGTTTTAAGGGGATATTAGTGGGGAGAAACTGATTCCGCTAGGTGGCATGGTCTCACATAATATCAAATAACCGAGATGTATAGTATTATTCACACCAGGCTTTATATTTGACTCGAAGTTTATGTTTTTACCCTTAAACTCTCGAGTGCTTAAAACTGATTTGAGTAGACTGAGGGTTAAGGTTTTTGCATTTTTAGTACGTTGGCGAATAAAGCTTTCGGAGACGAGCAGGTGGTTGACAGACAGCTATTTAGGAGTTTCTGTTTTATTTTGTTTGATTCCGATGTGTTGTATTGTGTCAATTATGACTATATAGTACTTTTGTAAACCAATGGGCCATCTTCATATGTCACTCTTGGCATGTTTTGTAACAAGTATTTTTGATCTAAATCTGGGAAACAATTGGGTTATGTAATGGAATATGAAACTTGTTTTGTGAAATGTAATCAGAAACGTTGTTTTTGAAATCTGTGATCTTGTTTCATATTCATGTGCTTCTGATATTATGGATACCATTAACATAAACGTATTTGGTCGTCGAAAGTTAATACTATGGATGAATGCAGTATCTGTAGCGCTTAGCTTTGGGCCTCCAGATAGGGGATGTTACAACTTGGTATCAAAGCATAGGTTTATGAAAAACTTTGAACTAAAAATGATTTTTGAAAGCATAATCCTAAGGAATTAGAGATAAGATCGGGGTGTGGGATAACGCTATAGTAACATACTTGTACTTTCTATATAAGTATACGCTATATCTCTATTCTCCTATCTCTTTTTGGCTATTCTTCTGTATCTCACACGGCATGAATACAAATATGGATGCTAGAAGTGGAAGAGTTAACCTTGGAGGGGGAAGCAACACAACAGATGGAAATGACAGACCGAATACTAGAAGGAACCAAGGTCTAGCACAAGCTGGGAATGTTGGTGCTGGAGTTCCGCAAGTTGATATGGGAGCTATGTATCAGTTTTTCATAAACATGATGCAAGATGGAATTGCTGCTGGAATGGTTGGTAGAAATGTTGGAGTAGGAGTTCAAGAAGCTCTGGTGGTCAACAATTATGCTACTTTGAGCAGAGATTATGTTAGGCTTGGAGGAAAACCATTTATTGAAACTGAAGAAGCTATTGAGGTGGAGAGCTGGTTGTTGCATTATGGGAGAATCTTTACTGACTTGGGGCTCAATGATGAGCAGAAGAGAAGGCTTGCTTCGAGACAACTTCAGGGAGTAGCTTTACTCTAGTGGAATAGTGTGAAGGCTAGAGTGAATGAAGAGGCAATGACATCGGCTGAGTTTAGGAGAAGGTTCCAAAGAAAGGTTCATGTTTGTGATGGCGCAGTCTACTTTGCTGAAAAAGTTTGCTGAGTTGGAGCAGGGGAGGTGTCTCTGTTGGAGTATGCTAGAAGGTTTGAGGAGTTGGCTATGTATGGACATGCTACTGTGATAAAGAGAAATGAGAAGTTCATAAGGCGGTTGAAGCCTGAGTTGGCAAAGGCTACATTACCTCATATTAAGGATCCTTGTGATGTTGTAGTAGAGATGACACTGAGGCATGAGGAGATTCTTAATTCTCCAAAGAAGAATGAGGAAAAGGAAATCCAGGTGGGGCAGAGTCAGAAAAGGAAATTCTTCCATAAGAAGGAGCTCAGAAGGTGGAGCTGCTAAGAAAAGGAAGTCGGAGGCTGTTTGCTTCAATTGCGATAAGAAAGGACATTTCACAAATGAGTGTCATACTGGAAAGACGAAGGAAGTGATCGGGAAGAAGAATATCAAATGCTTTAACTATGATCAGATTGGTCATTATAAGAATCAATGCAAAGAGTCTGCTACGGATGGAAGGGGCAAAGTATTTGTTTTGGATCCTACTACATCAGGACCAAGAGTGTAGGAGAAAGGGAAGGCGGTGTTGTGAGATACGCTTCGTATTCATGATATGTCTTTTAGCGTTCTGTTTGATACTAGTGCATAGCATTCCTTTATACCTCATTGTTTGATAGATAAGCATAACCTAGGACCTTCACACTTAGTTACTTCCTTAAGAGTTGCAAATCCGATAGGAGGGTATGCGACACTTGGGACGAAGTTCAACCACTTAGAGTTTGATTTGTTAGGTCATACCTTTGTTTTCAGTTTGCATGTATTTGATTTTGTAGGGTTCGGAATTATTTCGGTATGGATTGGTTAAGTAAGTATAATGCTAGGATATTTTGCCATGATATGAAAAAATCGCTTCGACAACCAGACTGTAGTTATCAGATTATATATATCGTAGAAAACTATAGTTGTGAGGTGAATGCTTTGTTTGGTGTTATGGAGTTTGAGGATGAGTTGAATCAAGTTTTCGTGGTAAGAGAATTCATGGATTTCTTCGAGCCTGTAGTAAGATTGCCACCAAAATAAGCCATGGAGTTTCAGATAGATTTGGCACCTGGAGCTAAACCAATGAGTAGACCACCAAGAAGAATGAAACCTACCAAGATGAGGGAGTTAAAGGTGTAGTTGGTGGATTTGGAAGGAAAGAATTTTATTAGACCTAGTAATTCACCTTAGAGAGCAGTCGTAGTGTTTGCTAAGAAGCCGGACGGATAGTTGAGGTTATGTATCGATTATCTTAAGTTGAATGAGAAGACGATAAAGAGTCGATATTCGTTGCCTAAAATTGACGATTTATTCGATCAGTTGAGTGGAGCCAAGGTATTTTCTCAGTTGGATTTACCAACAGGTTTCCATCAGCTTAGAGTAGCAAAGAATAGTATACCTTTGACGGCGTTAAGAACCAGATATGGATCGTACGAATGGTTAGTGATGCCATTTGGACTAACTAATGCACCAACATTTTTTATGGATTTGATGAACCGAATTTTCCAAAAGCATTTGGATAGCTTCATGTTGGTGTTCATAGATGATGTCTTGACATACTCTAGAGATGAAAGGGAGCATGAAGTTCTTCTTAGAGTGCTTGAGACGCTTAGGCAGAATCAGCTAAAGGCGAAGTTTTCGAAGTGTCATTTCTGGAAGAAGGAGGTGAAGTTTCTTGGTAATGTTGTCTAAGAGAAAGGGTTGTCTGTAGATTTGACTAAGATTGAAGTAGTAAATAATTGGAAGAGGCCCAGACAGTGACTGAGATAAAAGAGTTTTTTGGATATTATAGGAGGTTCATTAAGGATTTTTCGCGGATAGCAGCACCGATGACCAAGTTAATGCGAAAGGATGTGAAGTTTGTTTGGACTGATAAGTACGAGGAAGCATTCCAGAGCTTGAAACACTTATTGACCCATGCACATGTATTAGTTGTTCTAGAGGGGAATCGGGATTTGGTAGTTTATACAGATGCATACGGACTGGATTAGGAGCTGTGTTGATGTAGAGAGGTAAAGTGTAAAGCGCACGAGGTTAGATATCCAATGCATTATTTGGAGTTAGCTGCGATGATTTTTGCACTGAAGGTCTGGAGACATTATCTTTTGGGGTAGAGGTTTGAGCTTTATATGAATCATAAGTCGTTGAAGTATTAGTTCTCTCAAAAGAAGCCAAACATGAGACAACAAAGATGGTTAGAGTTTATTGTTGCTTATGATTTTGGGATTGGTATACAACTGGAAAAGATAATAAGGTTGTAGATGCGCTTAGCAGAAAGCATCGTGATGCAGTGTTGGCACGATAGCATAGTGGAAAGGTTTAGAAGCATTGTCCACTTGCAGAGTACAGTGAAGATCTGAGGTTGGGTCTAGTGAAGGAATTGTTTTGTTGTCTCGTTTAGAAGTTCGATTGGTAATGATCAAAAAGATTGCTTCTAAACAGGAGGAGGATCCAATATTGGTTGAACAGATCAAAAAGTTAAAGGAAGGAACATAGAGCGATGACTTGAAGGATTTTAGTCTTGACCACAATGGGAGGTTGAGAAAGAACGATAGGTTACGTTTTTCGAATAGGGGAGACATAAGGAAGGAAGTTTTAGAGGAATGCCATCGTTCAAAGTTCACTATTCATCTGGGAGGAACTAAGATGTATCAGGACATGAAGCGGAGTTTCCTCTGGGAAGGTATGGAGAGGGATGTAGGCTTATGGGTGAAGCGGTGTTTGAAATGCCAACAGGTAAAAGCCGAACATGAGAAGCCAAGTGGGTTGCTTCAGCCATTGGATATTCAAGTATGGAAGTGAGATTCTATTTGTATGGATCTTATAGACGGGTTGCCAAGATCTAATAGAGGAAATGAAAGTATAGGGTCGTAGGGGACAGGTTGGCTAAGAGTACCCATTTTATTCTAGTTAAGTCAACTAGAACGGCACCTTTTTTGGCTAAGTTGTTTATGAATAATGTAGTTAGACTTCATGGAATTCCTTGTAGCATAGTAAGCAATAGAGATTCCTTGTTCACTAGTGAGTTCTGGAAGAGTCTATAGGAGATTTTAGAAGCTAAGCTCAAGATTAGTACCGCTTACCATCCATAGACTGATATGCAAACAGAAAGAGTTAACAAAGTCTTGGAGGATTTGTTACAAGCTTTTGTGTTAGATTTTAGAGGATCATGGGAAGACCATCTACACTTAGTCGACTTTTTGTATAACAACAATTATCATATAGTAAAGGGATGGCACCGTTTGAAGCTTTGTATGAAAGGTCATGCAAATCTCCAGTTTGTTGGTTTGAGACCAGGGATAAAATAGTTCTTGATCCAAATTTAGTTAGAGAAGCTGCAGAAAAGATTGAGTTAATATAGGCTAGGATGGAGGAAGCTCAATCCAGGCAAAAGAGTTATGCAGATAGAAGACGGAAAGACTTGGATTTCTCTGTTGGAGATCATGTTTTCGTCAAAGGGTTATCGATGGAAGGCGTGATTAGATTTGGGAAGACAAGGAAGTTGGCACTGAGATTCGTAGGACCATTTTCTATTGTAGAGTGGATCGGGAAACTCGCATACAGAGTAGAGTTACTGAGTAGTTTGATGAGAGTCCATGATGTTTTTTATGTTTCTCATCTTAGGAAGTGTGTTAGAGATCTAGAGTCTACAATAACACCAACTGTGTTAGATGACTTAGTAGTAGAACCAGACTTGAAAATAGTTAGAAGCTAGCTCGGATAGTAGCGAGAGATGAGGAGAGGCTAAGGAACAAGACAGGCGGATCAGTTAAAATACAATATAGCGACGTTGGGAGAGACTGTACTTGGGAGACTGAGAGCAGGATTAGTGACGCTTATCTTAATTTGTTTGGTGGTATGTTTTACCTTTTTGATTGTTTGGTAGTGAACCTTATCGTAATTTTGAGGAAAAAATTCTTTAAGGAGGGGAGACTACAACATCCATATTTTTAGTAACATTATTAGGAACATTTAATTAGATAAATTAAGTGAAATAATGCAAAATTACTAAGGGATTGAAATTTGTGATTAAACTAAGAGGTAGTCGTGTCATGTAAACAATGAACTAAAAATTAGTTAAAATGAAATAGGCAAGGGTCAAATTGAGAAATAAGTATTCTTATACGCTAAACCGTTAGGAATCCATTTACACATTCATTCATTTGAAAAAATTAAAATATTGAGGTCGGCCACCATTAGCAAGAACAAAAGGAAGGAAAGCTAAAGGAAGAAGATTAATCAATTCAAATCAATTGAAATCTCAAACTCCATAATCTCAAAGCTAAGGTGAATAAAGACTACATCTCATGTTTTCCAAAGATTTTCGCTATTAAGGTTAAACCCGATTTATCTTGCAAGGTTATGCCATGTTTTTTATTGATAAAATGTTTATATATGCTTGTTGATGATTTATGCTCATTCATATAGTTTTATGATATGTTTTAATGTGAAAATCCTATTAAATGATGTCCAAATGTCTTGCGATTTTAGACTAGATCACAAACGATATTTTAGAGATGGATTTCAATTTTCATAATTTTCTGAACTAATGTGGGTTTTATATTAATTTTCTAGTGAAGAAAATGTTTATTTGGATTTAAAATAGTTTACGACTAAATTATTTATGTTTTGGGTCTAAAATTGTTATATGTTAGGAAACATATTAAAAATGATTTTATAGAATTTTTGAAGAATTTTCCTAAGTGTTTTGATGAATATATAAAATTATTTATGCAATAGCTATGTAATGTTAATATGCGATAGCACTATGTTAACACGCATTAGCATAGCCATTTTAACATGTGATAACCGGTGATACTATGACTTTCTAAGCAAAATATGTGAATTTTTAATTATACTTTTGAAGCCACCTTACGAAGTGATGGTGGAATTTCATAGAGAAGAAATTACCATAGAGGGTAATAAGTTAGAATTTGAAGACTTAACAAAATAGGAAGTGGAAACTGATCATTGAAAGGCTAACAAAAGAAAAATGTTAACCTTTAGTAACTAGAACTTTAGTATATGGCCATAAGTGGCATCCGAATGTCTATTCATGACAAATGTTGACAATTTTGGTTTGTGGGTATAAGTGGCATCCGAATGTCAATTCATCACAAATGGCAAGAACTTTAGTGTAAGGCCAGAAGAGACATCCAAATATCTATTCAACACAACAACAAGAATTTTGGTATAAGGCTATAAGTGGAATTTTAATACGTATTCACGACAAATGATGAAAACTTTGGCCCGAGGCTATAAGTGGCATCCACGTGGATATTCATGACAAATGATGAGAGCCTCAATCTGAGGCCATCGGTGGCATTTGAATGTCTATTAATGAAAAATGATGAAAACTTCAATGTGAGGCTATAAGTAGCATCTAAATGTCTTTTCATGACAATTAACGATAACCAGTGACGAGAACTTTGGTATAAGGCCAAAAGTGGCATCCGTGAGGCTATTTTTGAACTGACAATGAATTAAGTGGTATAATGCCATAGGTGGCAACCAAAAGTTTTTTCGCGGCATGATTCCTAAATCTATGTTACGAAAAAGCTTACTTAAGCATCGCTTAAGCGCTAAATGCATGCACAAGCTTAATTTTTTAGAAAGAAAAACGATTAAGCGATGAGCGGTTATGCGCATTTAATTGGCGCTTATATGCGCTTTGCTTAAATTCAACAATACTTAAGCAATAGTTAGCAAACAATTATTATTTTTAAAATAAAAAGAATTGGGATTGTAAGAAACAAAAATTTCTCATTTTCTATGATATGGATCGATATATGACATGCATTAAGATATAATTATTTTATTTAAGAAATGTGCACAATTTGTACTCAACTCAAGTATGCTAAAATATAATGAATAGCGAAAGTCAAATCCAACTTTTGAGAAATATGAATATATAAGTTAACTGCAAAGTTGAACTTTAGTTCTTTGTGATGAATTTGTGAAAACACATATATTACACTTTTGGACATACAATACCCCCAATCTAATCTCTTTACAGTATATTTTTACAGGTACGAATAAAGTATGCTAAAAGACTAAGCGATGCTTTAGCGACATTGAGCAAAATGGGACTTCTACCGACTCACCTCGCTTAGCGCTTACTATAACATAGTCCTAAATAGTAAAGGTAGCCCGAAGAGGCAAATTGAATACCTTGACTAATGACTAAGTTAAGGTAAGGTAAGTAAGAAAGGTGCACTTATTAATGTAATGATGATTTTAACTTTGGTTGTGTTAATATATTCAATCTTTTTGGCATGTTTATGCTTAGTAGTGAAGGAATAGCTTATCCCGTGCTTCAGTGGCATGGTCTCGCTGCAAGACTGAACTGTTTAAGGTAAAAATTTACTCATATCAGGCTTTATGTTTGACCTCTATTTTTACTATTTCCCATAAACTAACGGTTACCCGTTCAGGTAGCCTGAGTTTATGGCTTCGACGTGTAGTTTTCAGAAAGAACGAATAAAAGCTATGAAGACCAAGCATAAGACTTATTGTCTAATAAAAGCTTTTCTAAATTCCAGTCTTATGAACCAGATTGTACAACCGGTTAAATATTCATGTCGACGTCTTCATGTGTCAAACATGACAAACTATTTATATTTATTATATTTACCCCTAAATAGGCATGATTTGGGTTAATGAAAATTTATTGACATTTTTGTAAGACAAATTTATGTAAAGAAATTATTTAGCTACTTTATTTACTTAATGTTATGAAAAAATTGATCCCGTTTAGTCGCTTGAAAATAAATTTGCTGATAACTGTAACATCATCGATGTTCATTTTTGGATCTCAATATAGGGGATGTTACATATGTTCTCCATAATTTACTGTTAGAAAATAGAATACAAGTGATGAAGAAGTACAATCAAAAAGTAGATACAAAATAATGATATTAAAGATCCAGTAATTAAGGCCATTTCTCGGTTTTTCAAGAAAACTGCTTGAAAGTATGGTTATGAGTCACCATAATTGGCCTTAAGTGCAAGTGGGATACCGGTGGAGTTAAAAGTATGCCATAGGAGCAATTATGTAATTTGGTTATGTAACTTAACTTTTTAGCGAATCTTGTTGAAATAAAGTAAGCTTTTCGTTTTATTTTCTATTGCATATTTTATTATATTGGGAAAAGAATGATGTTATAAACACACTAAATATATACACGTAGAAAATCATTAGGAAAAGTATTTATTCATCTATAGTTATGAATGTGATTGTAACCATGCGTAATGAATCAAATAAAATAAATACTTGTCCTTAAATATTCCTAGTCAATATGTATCGAGAATGAGATATCAATATATCCATCGAGACCAATAACACTCTCCATGTAATGGGCAGTGAATACACTCATGATTGTTGGGGGCACAAGGGGTTACATATTTGGAAAAATCATAGAATGACTCGCTAAAATTCTTCTATAAGTCAAAAGTCAAATAGAATATCTCATGGGACGACGTGCAGTAGTATTTTTCCTTGAGAATACCGTGAATTTTAAGCGTATAAACTATACATTAGTTATGGTCAATCACATGACAATATGGATCATGTAAAGGTCATAATTGGGTATAAGTTGAAGGTCATGAAGTTGAACACTATTCAAGAGGATTCATGTATCAAACTCCCATTCATGACCATATGATTCAATGTCCCAATCGATACTCAAATCCCGAGACTGTAAACAGTGCATCAATGGGGTAAGATATAATATACACAGTGCACAGAGCTATCTTCCTTTAACTATGCATTCAAAACTCATAGTTGAAGGAAGAAAAATATAATATAGTATAACATAAGAGAACAATCTAAACCAATTCAAAATATACATGTGTTACTACATTAATCTAAAATAATACTTCATGGTACGTAGTTTAACATAGTTACATAAATTACTGATAGTTGATAATTAATAAGTGAGGTAAATTATTTAACACTGTGAACTCCATTATCTCCATCCTTGTCCAGCATTCCATAACCTCTGTCAACATATCATTGATAGATACAAAATGGAAATATAGGGGAGTTGGACATAAGCTTGGTGGGTGAGAACATATCTCCAAGTATACGATACCATCATGCTAGTAAAACATTTTTATATATTACTTTTCAATTATCCTAAGGTTATTCATCATTATCAGTAGGTCTATCATTCATGACACTTCAATATTATCATGCCTATAACATTACTTAGATTACAGAAAGTATCATATAATATTGGTATTAAAACACTTTGCAACTACTAAATTATCCTATCATATTTATTCTCCTACCGATACGCTTTACAACATTAACTTATCCTCGCAACGCTGTTTCCTATCGATACCCTTTACAATGTTAACATACCATATTCTTGCCAATATGACTTGTAATATTAAAATACCCTTGTAGCTTTACTTCACTATATGACACATCTTATGATATTAACATATCATATTCCTACTAATATGCTTTACAATATTAGCATACCCTCGCTACTTTACTTGACTATTGATACGTTTTACAATATTAATGTGCTATGTTCATGTTGATATGCTTTACAATATAAAATACCCCTGTAACTTTACTTGACTATTGATACACTTTACAATAATATCGTACCACTAGTATGCTTTATAACATTAACATACCCTCGTAGCTCAGCTTGATTATTGATACCCTTTACAATATAAACATATCCTATTGCTGCTGTATTACTTTATAATATTAGCATACCCTCGCATTTTGACTTTTTAGTTACTTGCACCTATACATTTTCAAAAACAAGAATCCTACTCCATACATACGTGTAGGATCGATTTCACCCTAGAGGGGGGTGAATAGGGTGATGCTATTAATGATAAAAATTATTGCGGAAGCTTATAAAAATTATTTCAATACAGATATATCAAAATAATAGCAGCACAGATAATAGCAGAATAATAAATGCAGAAATAGAATGACACAGAATTTTTCCAACTTTGGCAAAACCCTGCCTACGTGCTGCCCCCAAGATTTCTACTAGAAATTAAGTAGTCGCACGCTTACACACGTAAACTCGCTACACCCGCTACTGACTAACCTAACTCTACGCTCAAAACCCTACCACAACTCAGCCACTGAGTTGCAAATTCTAATACTGCGCAACGTAATTTGTCCTCTAATCACACGACTAGTAATTACAATGGTTTAAAGGATAAAATATAAAAACAGCAATTTAAAAACAATTAAAAACCAAAACCTTTAAACCAACACTAAAGAAAGAACGGCCGACCCAATATTATTACTAAAAAATACGGCCCCGTTATCTCCTTTATCTATTTTTCTCTGTAAAAAATGTTGGCCTGGTTCCTTTTTTCTTTTGTTCCTTTTAGCTCTGAAATTAAGGCTTTGTGAAGTCGCCGCTTAAGTTGATGGTTGGTGCTTCTATTGCTTACTTCAGTTGATTCGTTCGCGGCTCCTCCTCCTTGATCGAGTTTGACTTTGATTTGGTATGTAAATTTTTCATTTTGCTTCTTCTGATTTGCTTGGTTTTTCTCGACAATCCAATTGCCGATGATGTTACTTGTTTATATAGGATTCGAGATCCTTGATTTTCATTTGTATACAATTGTTTGAATTCGTCACTTGATTTATCTCGGCCATTCGATTTTGTTTTAATGCATGGGATTGATCTCTGACTTGTTCAAATTACTTGAATAACACGGTTTCGATTTCTTGATTGACAAGGCTCTGACTTTAATATGTTTCTTTGATATTGAACTGTTGACTTCGATGATTGACTTTTGTTTCTGTGTGCTTCGACTCTGGCCATTTTTTGTGTTCATCCTGATAGCACTTTCGACCTTGTTCGATTTTACTTGCCGTTTCATGACTCTGGCCACTTGAACTATTTTGATTTTGGTACTGTTTCATTTGATATAGATATGTACGTGTATACATATATATATATATATATATATATATATGCATACATGTATATTTGTATTTGCTCGGCTTTGGGTCTGTTCGGACTTGCCACCATGGTTTGTTCATCTCTTCTTGATTTTCTGTAGTACTTAGTATCACTTGAAGTTGTAGTTTTCATTGTGCATTCCTGTATATGTACTTCAGTCTGATACTTTTTGAAGCTTGCACTGTCCAGTTTCACTGTTGCATACATGTTGTATCTTTTGGAGCTCAAGTTGCCTGACCATCTCCATTCTGCTGTGTCTTTGATGTTGGCCTGCATTGTCACTTGTATCAGTCATTGTTCTCTAGTGCATTGCTTGGCTATATGTATGCATTGAGGCAGTTTGTATTTGTTTGCAGTTTTCCCCATGTTTCATTTGATGTTGTAGCCTTATTTGCTAGTTTGTGTGTATTTGGCCTTGCTGTATGGTCAGTGCTGATTTGGTTAACATTTTTGGTGGTTCACCTTGGTCCCTCTTGTGCTGGTCTTCATGTTGAGTTGCAGACTTGAGTCTGTTGTATTTCATGTTGCCTTGAATACACTATCTTCATATATTTAAAACTATTGTGTGTATGTTGACACTGAAATCATCTTTTCCACTGTGTATGTTGACATATTAACTTGGTTGAACATGTGCACTAAGTTGGTCCTCATGTGTACTGATGCATTGTATTTTCATTCATCTTTGAGCCTGGGTAGTTTGGTTAAGATTTGGCCTTGCATTGCACTGACAACTGAATTCATTTGTTTGTCAATTTTCCTTGGTCGACACTTGCTCATCCAAGCTCGCACTTGAATGTGCATTCTATAGTTGTGTTGTACTGATTTGTTATTTGCTTCAATTTAGTTTGATTCACTTTGAACTTCATGTTGATTTTTGAAATCGCACCTGAGTTGAATCCAACTTAAAGCTCCGGTTTGACCTTGGGCTGATATTGTGATATTATTTTTATTGCACTTGAGTTGAACCCGACGTTTTGGGTTTGACCTGTGCTCACCTGTCCCTGTAATTTTATCAAGTGTATATATCGGTGTGCATGGCCTTGTGGCATATACAGTGATACACTGTGTAAGTCACAAGCTGTTCGTGTATGATGGATTCAAAATTAAATAATGACGAAAAACCCAAATAACTGATGCAAATATTATTTACAAAATCCACATTTTATTTTATAATGCAAAAATATTTTATTTTCAATTTTACTGCATCAACGTATATTTTTGCAGATTGCTCAGATGCTGGATTCACATTGGAATGAAGTTGAAGATAAATACGGTGTGAGTGAATGAGTGATTTGTAGTGAGGTCAAATGTAAATGTGAATCGTGATGTAATCAAAATTGTATTGTAATTGAAGTTGTGTGTGTGTGTGTGTGTGTATATATATATATATATATATAGTGAGAGCTTGAAATTTGTACTATTCAAAAATTGTAATAAATACTTATTTGAATAAAATTTCTGTTTGAATTCAAATTCTATGTTAATTATTTTATTCAGAAAATAATTATTTAATCTATGAAAAATAAAATAGTACATTGACAAATACATTTAAATGAATATATATATGTTTATCGTCATCAAACAAAAACCATATACTCGCATATTCAACAATACGCATACACACCATCCAACATCTTAATGTTGTTACTCGATAAAGTTTCTTTAACGGTTTATATCGACCCTTGTGGGTCTAGGTTCAATTTGTGCCTTCTACAAACATTCAAATGTCTGACTAGGCAATTCAGATGCTTGAATTCTTTTCAGACGCCTGGTTAAAAAGTCAAAAGTCTAATTGCTAATGAAAAATTCCATCAACTTTTCATACGTCTGACTTGTTGATGAAAAATTGCATTAGCTATTCAGACATATGACCCATTGATTCAGATGTCTGAATCAAAATTTCAGGGATCGGAACCAAGGTTCCAAACGTTTAAATCCTATCTTCAAACGTCGGAAATAAACGAATTTGTACATGTTTCTTACGGATTTTACTGTAAATTTTCAAAATCTGGTTTATAAAACTAAAACGTATGAATTACTATACATTACGTATTCTCTCCATTTTCT
Source organism: Allium cepa (assembly GCA_030765085.1). Classification (NCBI taxonomy): domain Eukaryota; kingdom Viridiplantae; phylum Streptophyta; class Magnoliopsida; order Asparagales; family Amaryllidaceae; genus Allium; species Allium cepa. Next base: position 58,095,156 of record CM060939.1, read on the forward strand.
TGATTCTTTCACTATCTCCTTACATCATATGTAATTTGGACTTTATATATATATATATATATATATATATATATCCAATTGCTATTATCTAAACAAATACATTTATATGGCCATTCCATTGACTTACTTCTTTATTTTTATATCGTATTAATTACGGTTATATCAATTTCAACGGAATCTTAACTTTCATCTCCTCTATCCTTATTGTAATTCCTACATATTTCCAAAGTAATAGTTATATATAATTAAAATGATTATATTAATATTTCTTTCGAATTACGCTATTTACATTCCTTCGCATAGAGATACTTAAACTTTTTACTCCTCATATTCATTTTCTTCTTTATTTATTAAACAAAGGTCATGTTTTAACATTAATGGCAAGTCATAATTTCTAAACCTAAATTTCAATACCAATTTTTCAGTTTAAGATATACGGCAACAACCCATAAATTAAACAACAATTAATTTAGAAGAAATTGATAAATAATTAGCAAAGCTAGAAACAATTTACAAACATCAAAATTTGGCAATGAAACTTGAATTAGTGTGTTCGCGCTGATTTTCCAATCAATTTTCATATATAATGTTTTACGATCAAAGTTCAAGCGAAAAAATTATCAATGTTTGAAAAGTTCAAATCAAAATAATTATATATACATATACATATACATATATATATATATATGTATGTATATTTGTGTGTGTGTAAGTAAGGAAATAAATGTAAATAATTAAGGTTAATTAACATTAATTACAATTAATGGTTACTTAACATGTAAGTAGAATTAACATTAAATCAGATTGGTCGAAAATAGAATTAAAGCAACGTAAATGGAATAAAACAAAAAGGAATAGATTAATCCATGTAAACAAAGCAGCCAGTCAACAATTTTATTAGGACAGGTCGACTTGTGGTAGGCGGCTGTTATATACTGAAACTATGCCGAACGGCCTGGATTTAATGTAATATATTCTAACGGCTGAAATTGATTCAAACCCCTAAAAACACATTCCTAACCCCTCACTGTTCTTCTCCTATTTTCTTAAGAAATGGCAAACCTGTGCAATTTTCTTTTCTCCATAAATTCCAAAATATATATAAACTATAACATATATATAAGCGAACAATAGTATAGAATAATAGAGAAGAAGAATAGGATTGAATCGAATCGTTAAATCCAAGATAAATTGCAAATCTAAATCCGAATCCAAATTAAATACAAATCTCTTTTCGGATCTAAATTTCTGATGAATATTTGTATGATTTCGATTCATATTTCGACAGAAAGAAAAGAGAGTCAAAAAGGAATAACAAGATTTAGATCTTGAGATTTGGAAAGTTAAAGGTGAGTGAAAAATTAAATATTTATATAATATTGGATTTATATCGTTGTAAATATGTTCCTTGTATGCCTAAAAGTAAATTTTTGGAGTTGTAGGCTTAAATACACACATGAAATAAATTTGAGAACCGTGCCTATGTATTCTGTGAAATTGTTAGCTTTGATTTAATATTGCATATAATTGGATCTATAAAGTTAGGGTGAAAGTAGTCCTGAAATTTATGTGGTTATCCGTCAATGACGTTGTATAATAATTCCACGTCAGATGGTTGAATGATAAATGTTAGTAAACATGAAATGGGAAGTTGTTTTAAATTAATTAGGATTTAAATAGTATTTTAACTCATTGGAGTGAAGTGTATGGCCATGTAAATTTCTATAAATTATCTAGTTTTACAATTATGAATAAAAGTGTATAGTTTGAAATAATAAGGAACATGCCTAAAAGAAAGAGATGTACAAAATATGGATGTTTACTGTATTTTGCACCGTCTATTTCAATAATAATAGAAAATATAATTCCTTATAATTCCAAGCATAACACTAAGTCCTTTTCAAATAATTTATGGAAAATTACAATGTTAACGTTTATTTTTAAAAAGATGTAATTCCGACGTATTAAAATGTAGAAATCCTTAAGTATAAACCAAAGTAGTGCAAGTAGTGATAATAACAATATTTAACTTTGAATCTGATATATGCGATTTAGGATAAGTTAGTAAATAAACAACAAGGGAAGAAATATAAATAAAGTAATGGGGAATTAATAGAATATAGTAATAAAAAAGGTAGTGATAGTTAAAAGGGACATTAAGTTATATTTAATAGTGTTATGAGGAAGTTAAGAAGTAAAACATATTTAATCTACTAAAACCAGACGTAAGTGGTAAATGACATTAAACGACGTTAATGAAACAAGAATGAGCTATGTAAAAATAACTAAATCTTAACAATTAAACATAAGATATGTAGTGTGTATGTGTATGTGTGTGTTTTTATGTGTGTATATATAGCCTCAAGTACGTATATATGGCAGGTGTGAATTATTGATTCTTGTCAATAACTTAGGTTAATTACAAATAATAGTCATTAATATGGTTGGAATGTGAGGTTTGTAGTGTTACATAACTAAGCCTATCATCGCAAGGAGCTACCAACAGTTGTGTATGCATTATACTGATGTGGGACATATCCAACAGTAGGACCCGTAAAACTATACGTTCGTGTATAGGTTAAGGGAATATACCAAAGTAGGGTTTGCCTCGGATGAAGTGTCAAAGGGCTAAGTGTAGGATCTGCTTCAATACTTAGGGGTACGTTTAAGTAACTAAGAGGGTATTTCTTTAATTGTATTAGGCAATCTAAATGGGATGGTGACATATGGTCGACGTTATGTCAGTAAGATTAGTACCATATATGTGAGGAGTAGGGCTGTACACATAGGTCAAGAGCATCATCGTTCCTGCGACGGCCAGCGAAAAGACACGGGTTACGCCTAAATGGGCTAAACCTTCTACTAGTGTAGATCACCTTTAGGAAAACATCGCCTAACGGTTGTTTGTTCGTTTGTTTGTGGTTAGGAGGCTAGGTTAGATAACCCTTAATGGAGGTCAGTTAAATGAATAGGATTGTTTGTGGACCTGAGTCCATGATATGAAGTAGTTAGATAAGTCTTCAAGACAAGGTCGAATACGGCTAAATATTTGTAAAACCATTATTTGGTTCTAAATAACGGTAGTTCCATGGTATGCACGGTGGTGAGGAAGTGATATTGTGTTGATGATGGATCCTGACGCTGCATGGAGTTATGGATATTAGCGGAGAACGTATCCTGGTACATGGGGGATAGTGGTACCTATATATATACATGTATGTATTTATTGTAAACCTCGAGTGGGTGGGGCATATCATACGGGTACATGAAGTCATGATAAAGTTAAAATAGTAGACATAAGAAGCTATGGAAGACAATTGACAAAACTGGTGTTATGTATAAAGCATGTAATTTACCGCTCACCAGAACTTTATTCTGACCCCCTCCTCATTACAATCCACATGATAGACTTAGAGGGATAGGTACAGGTACAAGGTGAGAATGAAAAAAGGAGATGCATGCTCGACACTGACAATGATACTCGATATCGAAGGTATTGGACTTGGTCAATAATTATATGTTTATTCAATTTTACTATCCCGGCGTGAGTTTAAATAGTTAGTGCTCTGATATGATTTGTTATTTACAGGATACCAATACGAACGATTCATACTTTGGTGTCAGTTTTTGATTTAGTGAAAATTCAGGCCCTTAAAGGTGTAGGCTGTTATGTTTGGTATTAGAGCCTACGTTAGTCGATCTTAAGAATTAGGATACGTTGAGTTGACGTATTTGTATTTTTACTTATAAATAAATAAATATATGTGTGTGTGTGTGTGTGCACGTATGTGTGTATCATACGCCAAATCCTACAAATTCCGACTATACAAGTAGTTGCAACTATTTTATGAAACAATGGACAATGTGACTATTGGTTGGAATAACAGATGAAGTTGAAAACATATGAATGTCTCGATCACCCCATGGAAGATAGGTTGTATTGGAAGGCATTGACTTAAGAAGAGCATGAATGCGGCATATCGAAGGGTCCCTGGAGCTGGATGGTACATAACTCCTTGGGTTTGCGTTACCCAATGTTTGTAGATCCTCATAGGAATACCGCTTGATGATGTATGATAGATTCAGATAAATGGAAATTAAAGCATTTATATGTTTTAGATATCCAAAAGCAAGAATTAAGCTAGTTCCCAAATGAAGATGTTTAGTAATCACTCCAAGATAATAGCCGGATTTTAAATATATTATGAAAGAAGATATGTCAGAAAGTAAGTAGAAAATATGAAAAGTCTAAAAGAAGGGACAAATAAAATCCACTTTGAGTCTAACCCCATATGAAAGAATTTAAGAAAAGGTTTGATAAAAAAATACAAATGATTTTCAAGGATTTATCTACAGGTAGAAAATTCTACTTTTTCGAAAATAAGTAAATATTACTAGTTTTTGCAAAATAAAACATCGTCTTATATTAGAATTTCTAGTTCATATTCTAGACTTTTTAGAGAAAAATAAATTTTCTAGTAAAAATATTTTTAATACAAATATTTCCTTTGAAATAAATAGAGAATAGAACATATGTATAGCTCGGCGATTTTTTCTTTATGCTTTGGTGAATTTGCTGTTTTAAATTCTTTTTATGGGGTAGGCAATACAAAATGGTACTGGCTTTAAATGGGATAAGAGAATGCAAAGGTAAGAACACCCAATAATATAGGTAGGAAGAATATTCTCGTTTAAGGAAAATATGGAGAAAAACATCTAAAATAATTTTATACACAAAAAGAGTTGCATATAAGGATAATTCACTTAAATAAGAGCAATTTTGGTAAAAGAAATTCAAATAGAAACAACACTGTATTAGAACCTCCAGTTTTTGTTTCGATAATAACATCTATACAATCATACACACACACAAACATTTTATCAAGATTACAGTTATTTGCTACAAGAAGACATTATGCTCGACAATATTGAGACTCATAGAGAAACAAAGATCTATCGACCATACAATAGTTAGTAAGGTTATTCTACGGTAAAAGAGTCTTAAACAAAATATTGTTAAGATCTCCTTGAGTATATATGCATAAACAATCACACACTATTTCATATGCACTGAAATTAAGTTGAAAAACTGATTTTACTACTCAAATACGTTTGAGGTAAAACCACATATATCTGTGACAATTCTCGGGTAATTATTTTCTGAAGTCACGAACATCTGAGGTTTTACCACAGATGTCTATCATATGAAAAACTGTAATTTTGAAAAGACGCTTCTGTTGAGAGAAAAAATACCTTTCATCGAAAGGTTGTAGCCATTAAACTGAATAGAACTTCTCTAATAGTAACAACTCTTCATCTGCATCCTTTTATTACTTTGATTGAGATGTAGAAATTAACAAAACTTTAATTAGTTGAATCTTTTCTCTCTCGATTTCTTATCACTATCTTGTACATACATTGCTTATATACTCTCAATCTATTATAACCAAAATATAATTTTGGTTAAACCACTTCCCACAACTCAAAGCATCCACATTCACATACTCATAGGAGATCACAGGAAGATTTCTACTATCACTCAAAAACCATGTTATTTGGAACACAAGGTTGTTAGAGATATAATTTTGTATTAGCCTACTCCACCGGGCAAAGCGAGGGTCAGTTGGTTAAAGGAAATACCGAAGGGAAGCTTCGGGGCTGGACATAGGATGGGAGTTCCGAACCAGTACAAAATATCTAGTGTGATCATTTCTATTATTTATATTACATTCAATTATTATACTCTGCTTATCATAGTTAGTAATACACACACAAACACACACACACCTACACCCACCCACACACACACAAATATATATATATATATATGTATATATAAGTTGCAATATTTATAAAGATCCTATAGACTCTCAATTTGGTATCAAGATCATTTCAACCTATAATAACACGTAATTGAAATCATTAAAATGGAAAGCACATTTCATGAGGGTCAATCAATTTCTCGTCGTTCTAACTATGATTATTGGTCAACATGCATGTGAATTTTTATGGAAGCAAATGTGTTAGAAATATGGCTAGCAACTCAAAACAAATATGAAGCACCTGACACCGATATTGGCATATGGACTGATGCACAAAAATCAGAGGCATCTAACAATGCCAAAGCTATGAATGTATTATTTTGCTCGCTTGACAAAAATGAGTTTTCACATGTCATGTTCTACAAGACTGCATATGATATATGGTGCACTTTACAAGTCACACATGAAGGCATAAATAAAGTTAAGCAAACTAAAATTTCGAATTTACAAAACCAATTCTCATCTTTCAAAATGAAAACAAGCGAATAAATTATTGATATGCATGCAAGATTTCAAACCATTCAACATGATCTCACGACACTTGGAGTCAAATTTACATATTTTGACTTAGTCATTTGAATTTTAAACCCTTTGAAAAATGACTAGGATGGAAAACTTTTAGCCATCGAAGAAGCTGATGATCTTTCTTAACTTAAAGTCGAAGAGATAATAGGAAATTTAATGTCATACAAAGCTAACTTGCAGGCAAGGATCAAAATCATGAAAAGAAAAACATAGCATTCCAACAAAGTACTGAAGGTTCAGACTTAGATAAAGAGGAGAATGTCTTTGTTGCCAAAAACTATAATAAATTCAAGATTTCAAGAAGATGACCAAATTTTAAAATGGCGGCAAACCAAACTCTTCAAATCAAACATCTATTAAATGTTATGAATGTGAGAAATTTGGCCACATGAAGAAGGATTGTCCACAGCTCAATAATGATAAAAAGAAAAGCAAATTTGTGTAATTCAAGAAAAAAAGAGCATTTCAAGTAACACGGGATGATTCATACTCGTCTTCTTCTGCAGGTAGTGACAGTGAAACGGACTCGGAACAAGCAAATGTGTTTTATGACTAACACTGATGAGGTACGTCCTAAACTTACTTATGATGAATTAATGGAAATAAGTATTGAATTAGATGATAAATATTGAGCAACAAGAAAATTAAATAAGAAATGTGTAGGAAAGTTAACTAGATCAGAATTAGAAATCAGATTATTAAAAGATGAAAAGACTATCTTAGAAGAAGAATTAGAAATTGTTTAGAAGAAATATGCAACACTATTATCTCAAAATGACAAATTATTCAACGATTTAGAAAATTATAAGTTCGAAAAAGATAATTTGGAAAAAGAAAAACTAGAATTACAAGAAAATTTAGATTATGGAAACATTGAAATTTGTGATCTTAAAAGTAAATTATAAAAATAACAAATAATGTGACAAAATTCAACAAAGGAAAACAAAATTTAGAAATTTTTATTGCGATATCTAAACCATCTAGATATTGAAGTGGATTAGGTTTTAAAAACAAAAAAAGGCCAAAACAATATAGCACATTATGCATAAAATTCAAAAAAGCCAAAGTTAAAAACTAAGTTTAAAAACTCATATAGGAATATGTTCAAAATATGGATTCCAAAAACAAATATTAAACTAATGAGACAAATATATGTCGATGAATATTTACAAAAAGTTATATATAACAAAAATTACATTTCTAAGGGAACCAAATCCTCATGGATATGGCAACCTACATCCACTAACACGTAGGATCCTAATCAAAGAAGATGGGAACCAATTAAAATTTTCTTATTTTGCACGTACCTAAAATTAAAATAAAAAATAAAGAGGAATGGATATTCGATAGCAGTTGTTCTGTGCACTTGACTGGAAGTGCTAAAATATGGTATCAAAAATGACATATATCGATGCTGGCATAGTAAAATTTAGGGATAACTCAAAAGGATTTGTCATCGGCATTAAAGAAGTCATCAATATCGGTATGTCTAATTCTTCTATAAATACTAATGTTTATTGGTAGAAAATTTAAAACATAACTTATTAAGTAAAAGCCAACTATGTCATAAAGGATTTAAAGTTGATTTCGAGAAAAATAAATGTAATATTTTTTATCAAAATAAAAAATTAATCTTGGAAGGATTTAGAAATTGAAACCTATATGTCTTAAACATTAATGTCAAAAATAATACAAATTTATGCTTAGCTGCGAATCATGATGACCCTTGGTTATGGCATAAACATTTCTGTCATATAAAATTTAAAAATATCAACAAACTAGCTAAAAATGAATTTTTAAGCGGATTACCTAAAATCAACTACAAGGTTAAAACCTATGTGGCACTTGTCAATTTGTAAATTAAAGAAAAGCTCCTTTAAATCTACAAAGGAAATTTCTACAAAACAACCTCTCGAATTAATCCATCTAGTTTATTCGGACCAACTTAAATACGTTCAATAAATCATGATAAAAATGTTTTTGTAATTATTGATGATTTTTCAAGATATACTTGGACATTATTTTTTAAACATAAAAGTGACACTTTTGAAATATTCAAAATTTTTGGTAAATGAATACAAAATTTAATGAATTTGAAAATTAAAATTTTACGAAGTGATCACAGTGGTGAATTTGAAAATGAATTATTTACCAACATTTGTAACAAAAAGGGAATTAGTCATAATTTTTTGTTTCCTCGAACACCAAAACAAAACGGTGTAATATAAAGGAAAAATCAAACTTTACACACGAACTCTACTAAATAGTAGTAACTTACCAAAGAATTTTTGGGCCGAAGCCGTTGCTATTGCTTGTTATGTATTAAATCTGTAACACTTAGATCATTGACTAAAAAAACGTGTTATAAATTTTTTTTAATAAGAAACCAAAAGTATCATATTTTCATATATTTGGGTTCAAATGCTTCATATTAAACACAAAAATAATCTAGGAAATTTTGATTCTAAAGCCGATGAAGGAATTTTTGTTGGCTACTTACATCGAAGCAAAGCATCTAAAATTTTTAATAAATGAACAAATATTATATAAGAAAGTCTTCATGTCTCATTTAACGAAAATAAAAATGATGATGATGAAGAATTAATGAATAAAACTAATATACCTATACATTAAAATAGTAATAATGTCAATAACAATAATGATAATATGATAACATCATCACCTAGAATAGTAAGTGACCATCCTACTAATAATATTATTAGAGATTTGAATACAAGAGTATCAACCAGAAAACAATTAAATCAAATGAGTCATGTTGCATTTATATCAAATTTTGAACCAAAAATTATAAAAAAGCATCAAAGGATGATTTTTGGATTATTGCAATGCAAGAAGAACTTAATCAATTTGAAAGAAATGATGTTTGGGAATTTGTACCAAGACCATACAATCAATCTGTAATTAGAACGAAATAGGTTTTTAAAAATGAAGCAGACAAAAATGGAAATATTGTATGAAATAAAGCAAGATTAGTAGTAAGGTAATAGTCAAGAAGAAGGAATTGGTTATGATGAAACATCTGCTCCTGTAGCATGTCTCGAGTAATACCAACATTACTGACTTTTGCATGTCATCATAATTTTAAATTTTTTCAAATGGATGTAAAAAGTGCATTTTTAAATGGATTTATAAAAGAAAAAACGTTTGTTGAACAACCTCCTTTATTTGTTCACGAGAAATATCTCGATCGTGTATTAAAACTAGAAAAGGCCTTATATGGATTAAAACAAGCACCTCATGTTTGGTATGAAAGATTAAAAACTCATGTACAAAATTTCGGTTTCAAATTGGTAAAATTGATTCCACTTTATTCATAAAATAAGAAAATAATGGTATATTAGTTTTACAAATATATGTTGACAACATTATATTTGGATCCACTGACGAAAAACTATGCACTGAATTTTCTAAAATAATGAAAGATGAATTTGAAATGTCACATATGGAAGAATTAAACTATTTCTTGGGATTACATATAACACAACTAGAAAATGGAATATAAATCAAGTAAACCAACTCCAATGGGTACTATTCTATATTTTGATAAGGATGAAAATGGAAAAGAATTCGACCAAAAACTCTATCGAAGTATGATAGGATATCTGTTATACTTAATAGCTAGTAGACCAAATATTATGATGAGTGTATGTTTATGTACTCGGTTTCAAGCATAGCCAAAAGAATCACATCATCGAGCGGTAAAATGAATATTAATATATTTAACAAACACTAGAGATTACAGTTTTTTTTACCTAAAAGGAAGCTCATTCATACTTGTGTCAAATAGCGATGCCGATTTCGGTGGTTGTAAAACGGATAGAAAAAGCACAAGTGGGACATGTCATTTTGTTGGTCAGTCCTTAGTTTCATGGTTTAGTAAAAAGCAAAATTATGTTTCACTCTCGACATGTGAAGGCGAATACACATCAACGGCTTTAGCATGTGCACAAGTAATCTATATGCGACAAACTCTTCTAGATTTCGGTAAAATCATAATGAAATCTCCAGTATATTGTGATAATACTAGTGCCACAAATTTATCAAAAAAATCATGTTAACCATTCAAGAACAAAGCATATTGACATTTGTCATCATTTTTTAAGAGATATGTAGAAAAAGGAATTATATCACTGGAGTTTGTAAACACTGAAAATCAAATAGGTGATATTTTTACTAAAACATTAAGTGAACTAACTTTTATTAAGTTAAGACAAGATCGAGGAATATGTTTGTACAATGAATTGATTAACTAAATTTATAGAGTTTTTGTTACCCCTCTTATTGGATAAGGTCAGGATATCAACAAATTGGCTAAAAATATGGATATTAGGAATAGAGATCGATTGGAAAAACCAAGCTATGATCGATACCGTCAAAATTGGACCGAGCGCTAATCAAGGTGGGATCGATTGGGAATGATAAATAAGGCTTGGTGAGGCTACTTTTCAAATTTAAAGTCAAACGGAGTTCGCATGCTCAAGATATGGATGGATAAGGTTCATGGCTAGTTGGTTCGTATCGATACTTTCGTATCAATCAAGGTGAATTGGATATGGGTAACACACACAGTGCATTGTCTTTGGATCGATAGCATGTCTTATCGATAGGTTTCATATTGATCTATGGCATCAGATCAATACGAAGAAAAGGAGTTTAGATCGATATGAGGAGCAAAGCAACCAGTGGGTACGGGTTTGATGGATACGAAGGCATATACTTTTCAAAGGTGGCACCAAATCGATACAAAGGATGAAGCTACTTGATGGATACGAAGTCATATCCTTCACTAGGACAATCAGGATCGATAGGAAGGTAGGCGTAAGGCATGGATACGAAGAAATGGCTACAAGGGTTTAGAAAAGCGTTTTGAATCAATCATTTATTGATCGATATGAAGGGCATGCATGGAAGTAAGACGTTTATGGATACAAAAGGCAATCGGGGATCGATACGAAGAGAGGGGCAGCTGATGGATACGAAGAAGGAAGTAGGTGTTTACGGATGGATGTAAAAGGTATGCATACGAAGATTATGGATGTGAAGACCGATGGATAAGTGATCTATGGATACGAAGCTTTGGATGGATACGCTGTTCTGGATGGATACAAAATCACCAGCCTACATTGAAAAAGACAAACTTGGATCGATCATAACTCTCAAGCTTCAAGTCCAAATGCTATGAAATTTTTACAGAATCTTTCTCACGCACTCAACCACCACCACGATCAATCGCAACTCCATCTGACCATTCCATGGTCGACATGAAGTGCACATGGATCGATCAAGGATCGATCCCAAACAACCCCTGATAGATCTGGTTGGCCCACCTACGCGTGAGAAAAGGTATTTCGAGGTTTGAGGAAGATATTTCCAGATCTACTCCTATAAATAGTGACTCTATGGCAATTAAAAAGAGGATCTTCCTTTCTAAGTGAAACTCTACCATTTTGGTTATTGATTTCAAAGGCTTGTAACTGTAATCACAGTATAAAAGGAATAATTCAAAGTGGACGTAAGCTGAGATAGCTGAACCACTATAAATTTTGTGTCTTTTCTTACTTTCTTTCATTTTAATTTGGTTATTGTTATCCAGGTTTTTATCCCAGTAGGATCCAACGGGAGACAGAACAATCTTGTGTTATCAAAATGGTTTAGAACTTAATCAGAAAGGCTAAGGCAAGGAGTGAACGTTAGCCAGGCTATATTGCTGAAGCAATGACTCAGATCGACATAATCAAGGGTTCAGCATTCTTTCAGCCAAATCAGCAGCTGAGCGCAAACAGCTAGTAAATTGCTATCAAGACGTAACAGTTACGATAAATGGCTAAGGAAACATCTTCAATTCCAAACTCTAGAAAAATCTCAAGTGCTTAGATCATCAAAGACCTATCCACCTCCTCAAGACTTTGAAGGAATGAATAATTGAGGGCTAGGGAGAGAAGCAAAACTTTGTCCGCAAAACGAACCAAGTCTTTGGGCCACCAGCGACCTATAGGCTAAGGGTCGCCAGCGATCCATAGGCTAAGGGTCGCCAGCGATCCATAGTGTTGGCTCGTTTTTCAAGCCAAGGCCCCTTAGGTCACTTATAATCTACCTGTGATGCCTGAAACCTCCTTGCGAGATGATGATGGTGGGCCTGGTCCAAGAACCCCCGACCTCTATAAATAACATGCCACTTGCAACATAAAGAGGAGCCTGCTCCAGACAGGTGGCTGAAGCTCTACTAGAATTATTCTTCATTCTCTACCTCCCTCATGACAATCTCCAAAGGAATAAAATATGATTCTCCAATGGATTTTAACTTTGAAGATTCAATTTAGTTAGGAAACCATCAAAGCCTTGTATCATGCATCTCTTGTAACAACAATCACTCTATAATAAAACTATCAAGTGGACGTAGGCTTCATTAACAACCGAACCACTATAAAAATTCTCCACCTACTTTCTTTTACCGTTCTTTTTATATGTCTGTTATATGTGATATTGATCTGCAAGAATAGGGATGGTGCTTTCAAATTCAAACCAGGGTGTTGGTCCATTTTTTGGGTCAACAATTATTTCTTCATTTTTATTCTATACATTATCTAGATCTGAGATCTGTATTTGGATATTGAGGATTTGTGTGTAAACACTGGTGCTTTCACTACATCTGGGGTTTGTGACCAATTTTGGCGCAAACGCTTTAGTGTTTTCACTGAGAAGGACTAGCACCCGCTATGTCGGATTTGGAGTTCAGACTAGGAATCCCAAAGATCGGATCTGGGAGGAACTACGAAACTGCAGGAGGTCGGATTCACAGAACTGGAGCACCTAGAATGGAGGAGGAAATCTAGGACCATATTCAGGAAAAAGAAGGAAGCATGATGAATATTGGATAGGGCTAAGGATCTTGGCATGGAACAGAGCTTGGATGCACGTTTGGAAGAGGATGATCTGGGATTTTCTCGTGGACTCGGGGGCAGGATGGGAATGATGATCAGAAACAACCTATGGATGCAGGAACAGCTAGAAATTGGAATCCAGGACTTGGAGTGGAAATTAGTAGGCCTAGATATGGATTGGATCAGCCGGGGGCAAACCCCGACCAAGGATAATGGATTGGCACAACTACCTACGGAACCGGGGGCATGGATTTGATGGCTTTGTTTGGAAATGGATAGTGGTGATGGAACATGAGCAGCTATCGTCCGCCGCAAATCAAAGCTAGCTAATCTTAAGGGCATAGGTTGTCATCTCTGATGGTATGGAATAAGTAGCCAGCTCTGAGCAGACGGCTAAGTCACTTACTCATGTACATGGATGGAGATAGCCCTTAGGCATGCTTTGAGATGATGATAAACCATGATGCTCTAGTTTGTGAAATATGCTTTTTCTTTCTGGTTTGGATATTTGCTTTTCTCTGGTTTGGTTTTGAAGTTTGGTTTGAACTCTTGTTTTATTAATTTTCTGGTTTGGATGCTTGCCTTTTGGTTTGGATTTTGGTTTGGATGCTTGCTTTTGGTTTGGACTTTTGATATTGATTTCTGGTTTTCTGATTTGATTTGGATTTCAAATCCGATGTTGATTGGATTTTCATCTAGTTTTTAGATAAAAAGGTCGTCGAGTATGGAATATGCTCAGCAAGAACCCGGAGAATTCAAGTCCCCGATCGGAGAGTTGAAGCCGGAGAATATAAGTCCTCGACTAGGGTTTGAGGCCGGAGAAGGATACCCCATAAACAAGTCCTTAACTGGAGAGTCGAGGCTGGGGACCACAAGCCCTCGATCGGAGAGTTGAGGCTGGAGTAGGATAAAATGACCCGACGAGGTCTATGGATTTGGATTAGGAACCGGAGAAGTCCTGGTTAAGGATAGAAGGACCCGAAGAGGTCCCAGCTTTGGGTTTCGACCTGGAGAGGTCCCGAACTTAGATAAAGCAACCTGGAGAAGTCATGGATTTGGTTATTGGATCCTGGATATGAATGGACTAAAACACAATTGTCAGGTTCGGATGGATATGGAATTGGCTAAGGACTGGGTATCTAGATTCATAATTGGATATCGACTCGGAGTGGTGGTGGATTTGGATAAGGATATAGCTATGGCACTTGGATGGAATGGTTTGGTAATGGATTGGATTATGGATCGGATGATATAGCTATGGATAAAATATGGACTTTGAATGTCGGATTTGAAGCTATTCAAAACACGCCTTCCTACAACAAGGCATATTTTGGGAGGCAAATGTTACCTTACCTTTTGGGCAAGGCCGGGATATCAATAAATTGGTTAAAAAAAGATGGATATCAGAATTAGAGATCAATTGGAAAACAAGGCTATGGTCGATAATGTCAAAATTGGACCAAGCGCCAATCAATGTGGGATTAATTGGGAATGAAAACATGGCTTGGTGAGACTACCTTTCAAATTTCAAGTCAAACGGAGTTTGTACGCTCTATATACGGATGGATCAAGGTTCATGGAAAGTTCGTTTGTATTGATACTTTCGTATCGATCAAGGTGAATATGGATTTGGGTAACACACAGTGCATTGGCTTCGGATCAATAGCAAGTTGTATCGATAGGTTTGGTATCGATCTATGGTATCAGATCGATAAAAAGAAAAGGAGTTTGGATCGATACGAGGAGCAAAGAAACCAGTGGGTACAGATTTTATGGATACAAAGGTATATACTTTTCAAGGGCGGCATCAGATCGATACGAAGGAATGCTACATGATGGATACAAAGTAATATGCTTCATTAGGATACCCCGGATTGATATGGAGGTAGGTGCAAGGCATGGAT
Organism: Allium cepa; assembly: GCA_030765085.1. Taxonomy (NCBI): domain Eukaryota; kingdom Viridiplantae; phylum Streptophyta; class Magnoliopsida; order Asparagales; family Amaryllidaceae; genus Allium; species Allium cepa. The sequence goes on from CM060939.1 coordinate 58,110,309, forward strand.
ATGAGGCAATGGCTACAAGGGTTTAGAAAAGCATTTCGTATCGATCATTTATTGATCGATACGAAGGGCATGCATTGAAGCAAGACGTTGATGGATACAAAAGGCAATCGGGGATCGATACGAAGAGGAGGGCAGTTGATGGATACGAAGAAGGCATCAGGTGTTTATAGATGGATGCAAAAGGTATGGATATGAAGACTATGGATGTGAAGACCGTTGGATACGTGGTCGATGGATACGAAGCTCTGGATGGAAATGCAGTTCTAGATGGATACGAAATCACCAGCCTACATTAAAAGAGACAAACATGGATCGATCATAACTCTCAAGCTACAAGTCCAAATGCTAAGAAATTTTCACAAAAGCTTTCTTATGCACTCAAGCACCACTACTATCAATCGTAACTCCATCTGACCATTCCTTGATCGATACGAAGTGCACATGGATTGATCAGGGATCGATCCCAAACAACCCCCGATCGATCTGTTTGGCCCACCTGCACGTAAGAAAAGGTATTTCGAGGTTTAAGGAAGATATTTCCATACATATTCCTATAAATAGCGACTCTATGACAATTAAAAAGAGGATTTGTTTCCTTTCTAGGAAAAACTCTTCCATTTTGGTTATTGTTTTCAAAGGCTTGTAACTATGAACATAGTATTAAAGGAATAAAAGATTAGTTCAAAGTGGACGATAGGTCGGAGACACCCGAACTACTATAAATCTCGTGCGTTCTCTTACTTTCTTTCATTTTAATTTGGTTATTTCTTTATTTTTATTCTGTAAATTATCTGGATGTGAGATCTATGTTTGGATATTGATGATTTGTGTGCAAACACTAGTGCTTCCACTACTTCTGAGGTTTGTGACCAATTTTGGCACAAATAGTTTTGTATACTTAATTTAAAAAAAAAAGCTCATATTAAACTACGCAGGATAAAATGTATACACTTAGATTAATAAAAACTGCATAAAATTTAAACTAATACTAACCATATAAAGCCTAACTACTCTCTCTAAAATTTATATGGTTGAACTCCTTTACCTCAACCTACTCCCTAAGTATAGTGAAATTTTTTATTATAAATCGGCTTATATTTTTCCTAAAAATAAATAGATTATTGAAACAAATAATACACAAAAATATCTTCCGTTCAGGACTCCACCTATTCAACTATCGACTATAAATCTCCCCCATCAGATAGCACTTATGTTTCACCGACTAAATCTACATCCACATCAATTCATTCAGCCTCTCTAAGCATTGTTCCATCACATATGTACCACACCGGCTTTTCTCCTAAAGATAAGAAATCCAAATGTTCAATTGATCTACGATCAAGTACCTCACCGACAAGGTCGATGAAATATATCACTATCAACAAGAAATAATAGGATTTCAATGTGAAATGTATTTCAAATTACGACGCTAAGGATCTCATCTAAATTTTCCTGAAAAGTGTAATCTAGCAATTAATGGTCATTCATATAAAAAATTGCATACATTAAAAATCACCTCGATTACAAGAAACTCCTACAAAAGCATATAACATTACTTCGAGAAATCTGTGTAAAATAGGACCATCAAACCAAGCTTGGATTAACACTCCAGCTCATCAGAGTTTGTCTCCACTAAAGCCGTTAGTTGATGACACAAAAGTTGAACCAAATTCGTGGGATATACAACAAATCAACAATTTTAATTCTCAGAGAAAAACTAAACTTATGCTATGCGTCGTATATATTAAATTTATTTGTCAATTTTTGGTATGCATCTTATTTTATTGTATTAAATTTTCAATAACATTTAATTTCTCTTTCAATTCTTTCCAGCATTTTAGACAAATGCATACCACAGACATCTGTGAAAGTACCAAAGATGTCTATCAAAAGTTATGGGAAAACAATTTCCTGTAACCTCGGTCATCTATGGGAATTCACTGATATCTGTCCTTACTTTCTTTTTATTTTTTCTAAAACCACAGACGTTTATGGAAACATCACAAACGTCTATCGTAACTTTCTGTTTCCACCCATAGATGTTTGTCGCTGTTCTGAAAGCTTATCTTAGCAGTCGTATATAAATAAGTTGTTCCCAATTTTACCTTTTATCCCAAATTTACTTCCAAAATCTAAAAACCTATCCTCTAAGGACTCTTTATTTTCTTGCTAATGGCTCCCAAACCAAAACCTCCATTTAACTAACGCACCAAGAAGGGTCAATCATCATCTTCTCACAATCCCATGGTTAATGATACTCTCATTCAAGAATGGCTTTGTAATAGCGCAATTGCCAACAAGCGATTCTATGAACTAAAGCAAAAGAAGCTTAATTTCGAGCCTTTCTATCGATTATGCAAGTTTGGAGAATATAGCATTCAAGAATTGACCGTCGCCTTCGAATGTTAGGATTTAATCAACGAAAATGAGATACAAATCGACCAATTAGCTATCTTTTTTTCTACACAAATTTATGCAGTAGTGATATCTGGAATCGTGAAAATGATGAAGGAAGGTTATGGACGAGTGTGTACAGACGTGTCTTAAAAATTAGCGTTAACATCATTGGACGTATACTCAATTGTTCTTCAACCGGGATGGATTTAGAAGATATTCCCAACCATAAAAACTTGCCACGTGACGAAGTAACTCATATCATTTGGGAAGATAGGATGCCATAGTGGAAATCCATCCACTTACGTCCAGAAGCTAGGTTATCAAATCGTATGAAAATAAATATGATAATCTCACGTCTAGGTCGCAATGAACAATTTATGATAAAGATCACAAAGCCCTTTATGCTATCTTCGATGGAATACAAATAAATTAGACTAAATTCATTCATGGTGATATTAAAAGCTTTTTGACTCATCATCGTCGCACTATTATCTATGCTTCATACATTATGCGTATCTTAAATGCTTATGGGGTACCCTACTATATCTCTCATTTTGAAGAAATCCCAGTAAAAGAAAGAAGTATGTGATTTTTATCATTGATGCATTTTCCTCCAAGACCACCCTCGATGATCTCTCTTGAACAATGGAGATTAAAACAACAACAACAACAACAACAACAAGGGCATCATGGTCCTCCTCAATAGACCTACTCACCTCATCCTTCACAACAACCTACGTCCTCCGATCGTGCTCCCGAATATTATTCGGATTCAAAAATATAAGAATCCCGTGTTGAACCAATGCAAAACAAATCTCTTCGTGATTTAATAGTTAAAAACCAAAACATAATCACGGCTAACCAGTGAGGCTTAAACAAAAAGATGAGTGGATCGGGACGTTCTTTCTCGATAAGGATGACAAAAATGGAAAAGACTTTGGACAAAGTTGTTTCCACTTTGGGGATGGTTATGCGAAAAGTACGTGGTCAATCCTCTTCTCGCTCATCATCCTCGCCTTCACTTACACCGCCATCTCAGGCTCATACACTAATTAATCGTTCTCAAGCTGCTCTCAAAGGAACATTTCAAGATAGAGGTGACAAAGAGAATACTCCTATGCAAAAACAACCTGAGGAGGAAGAAGATAGTGATGACATGTACGTGTCTGATACTCTACATTTCCAACAACAATCATATATGGCACTCCATGGCCTCTCAATTCAAGAAGATGAGGAGTACGATGACCAAACACAATGGCCGGACACATACGAACATGATCCTTCATCTTATTGGGAATACTATGATAATTATGGGAGCTTGTCTTATCTTCAAACCAGTATAATTAGCATTTAATTTTAGTTATCTTTAGCTATTTTTCCATTATCTGTGCTCATGCTTGTCTATTTAACTGTTTAAAACTTCTACTACATTTTTCTCTGATTTTATTTGAACTTCCTTGTCTAGCATTAAATATTCATGATCTTAGATGTAACATGCTAATAAATGTCTATTTAGCATTTATGTATCTTATATCATTCCTTCCATTTTGATAATAACAAAGGGGGAGACAAATATAATAAATCATTCATTATTTATTGTATAGTTGTCGTCATTAAAAAGAGGGAGATTGTTAGAACCTCTAGTTTATGTTTTAATAACAACAACTATACAATCACATATATACACTTTATCAAGATTACATGTATATGCTAAACGAAGATACCATGCTTGAAGATATTGAGAGTCAAAGAGAAACGAAGATCGATCGACCATACTATAGTTAGTAAGGTTATTCTTCTGTAAAAAGTCTTTGATAAAATGTTGTTAAGGTCTCCTTGAGTGTATATGCATACACAATCACACACTATTTCATATGCATTGAAATTAAGTTGAAAAACTATTTTTACTACTCACAAACATCTGAGGTAAAACCGCAGACCTCTTTGGCAATCCTTGGGCATTTATTTTCTGAAGTCACAAATGTATGAGGTTTTACCATAAACGCCTATCATATGAAAAATTGCAAATTTTGAAAAGACGCTTCTGTTGAGACAAGAAGAAATTACCCTTCATTGAACGGTTGCAGCCATTAAAGTGAATAGAACTTCTTCAATAGTAACAACCCTTGATCTGCATCCTTTTGAACCTACAAATACAATTTTTATTGAGAGGTAGAAATTAACAAAACTTGAATTAATTAAATCTTTATTCTCTTGATATCTTATCACTATCTTGTGCATACATTGCTTACGTACTCTCAATCTATTATAACCAAATTATAATTTTGGTTAAAACACTTTCTACAACTCAAAGCGTTCACATTCACATTCACATACTCAAAGGAGATCATAGGAAGCTTTGTACTATCAGTCAAAAATTGTGTTATTTGGAACCCAAGATTGTCAGAGATATACATTTGTATTAGCCTATTCCTTCGGATGAAGCGAGGGTCCGTTTGTTAAAGGAAATACCGAAGGGAAGCTTTGAGACTGGGTATAGGACGGGAGGTCTGAACCAGTATAAAATATCTGGTGTGATCATTTCCATTATTTATCTTGCATTTAATTATTATACTCTGCTTGTCATAGTAAGTAATGCATATATACATAAATATAAGTAGCATTATTTAAAAGATCCTATAGACTTTCTGCTAGGAATTGACATTAAATAATGTTAGTAATCTAATTAGAAACTATATAGGAAACTAAAGGCAAAACCAAGGGAAATAGACATTGTTCAAAAATTTTGCGCATTAATAGCATCTCTTTTGAAAGTCCCATTATATGCTATTAAAATCTCAGCTATGGTCGAAGTGGAAGTAGCATGAGTATTAGAAAAATAATGGGATGAAAGTTCACCTTTTCTACTCAAGTTTTTAGTACAAGTTATAAAGGATGTTTTAGAGACACTTTAACGGTGCATTTTCGAAAAATGTTTTAGCATAATAATTGGGTTTTTAAAGAAAAAAATTAATAAATGGTTTGAATTAAAAATCCCACTTTTTAAAAGGTAAAATCTTTGTAGTGAAAAGGCTTTGAAGGAAAAGTTCATTTGAGATAAAAGGAAAGGAACTTTTAAAATTAAATTGCTAACATTCCCTTTTGGACTTAATAAATAAACTTAATTCAAAAATCCTAAATTAAATTTTTAAGGGTTAGGACACCAAGCTATAGTTAATTTTAATAAAAAGTTTCTAAGTTTGTATTTTTAAAGATAAAATTTGTGGCTTAAGCATTTCATGGCTATGAATTTTAATAATTTTAGAAAGGTAACCAAACCAAAATTTTGATATGGTGTAGATAGCGATGACTGCCAAGGTAAGACGGGATAAATGTGACTATGAGTAAATAGCGATGAATGCTTGTAGAATAACAATAGTGAAACCTCTTTAGATAAATGGAATATTAGTTTGAGCCTAGGTATGTTTCACTAAACATCGGTGAAGACCATAAAGAAGTACCCATAAAGAAATCGAAAATGGTATCAAAGTACATTTTTGCAAGTTTTAAGTTTATACCTGCATGAAAGAAAATAAAAATAAAGAAAGCATGTACCATGATTTGATAATATTATCAAGAGATTTGGATTAAAAGAAGATAGTAATATAATTGCTTGTGATAATAGAAGTAATGGATGAACCTTGTTTATTAGAAGCCAAAAAGGAAAGTTAAGATATGGGGTTACGGTCGAATGACATGTTAGAAAGGTCTGCTTAATTTAAGTAAGTAGTGATAGGGCCACAACATTAATAATGTCAGTTGATGTTGAAGGGCGGTTTTCAGCAATTTTTTTAGGTTAAATGGGTTGTAAGAATTAGTTGTCTCTATATATATAAAACCGTATATGATATTTTATGAGAGAAGTTCTATTTATTTATGTGTTGATTTTTTGGATTGACTGCTATATATTGAACAGCGGAATAAATAAGAAATCTCATACGGACATTTAACAAATGCAAAGTAAGACTGAAAGTTTATAAAATAAATTTGGAATTGATTAGCTACTAAAAGTAAATAATGTTAAGTCCCAAAAGCATTAAAATTTTGGAAAGATAAATTTTATCAAGCGAATGATGGGGAAGTTTATTGCAAAACCATAGGTCACTATCCATACACTTTAAGGCTGAAATTTATAAATGAACTTACGTGCTGCTTGATGTTCTAAAATAAAATAAATGGTTTCATAAGTTTGAAAATTAACTATATAGAAGAAAAGAGTAAATCTTGGATGTTAATCCGTTGACTAAATCCCGACTACGTAAGATGTGGCTAAATTTGTTTTGAAGGGTAAAAATGGTTAATTTAGAAAAAAATTGTTCAAAAAAATCTTTATTTTAATAACGAGTTTCTATTTTTATAATTTCCCAACTACTTTTAAATTTAATTGAAAAGGATTTTGAACGAAGAAGGGATATTTTCTGATTTTTGAAATGCCACATGTTAACATAGGGAAAAGTCGACGGGTTAGCAAATTTTTACTACGCAGCAGAAGCGACGATAAGTAAAATATAGTTAGTGACAAGGGGAAAATCTGTTTTAGTTTTAGGATTTCCTTTTTCTTACCTCGTCGATATGTGCACAAAAAGTATTTTAAAATAACTCAGTTTTTAAAAATTAAAAAAATTAAAAGTAGATTTCCTTATGTGGACTATACTTGGAAAAGTTGAAAAAGAATTGGAGGCAAAAGAGAAGATTTCAAGGTACAGTGGAATGGCTGCACAATAGATGGATGAAAATATGGAATTCTCTATCTAAACCTTTTTTTCCAACTTAAGAATATAGGTTCAAAAAATCAGATTTTCAAATTTTTAGATGTTAAAAATTACACATTATGATTTCAGATAGTAGAGATTGGAAGTAAAAACTGGTTGAAATATACTACTTTTCGTAGATGTGTAAGAAAATCTATGTGCGAGAACAAAGATTTTGATTTTTAAAACTTGCATATATATAGAAATGTCAGTATATATTGGTTGTTTGCACGATATTTTCAATATTGTTTTAAACAATAGATTCATATAGAAGGCACCAATTTAGTATTATTCAACATACATGTCATATGTATTGTGAGGCACCATGCACTTGTACACCAATTGCTACAAAATTGGTTGTACACTAACTTAATGGATAGCTTAGAATGGTTGCACACTACATTACTTGATTCTATCCTTGAGTAATTTCGAGGACGAAATTCTTTTAAGGAGGAAAATGTAACACCTGTAAATCGAACAATAACTAATTTTAAAGAAATTAATAAACAATCAGTAAATCCGGAAATGAAAATTTCGCAAACATCAGAATCTGGCTACAAAACTTGCTCCATTGTATTCGTGGTGATTTTTTGATCAATTTTCATTTATAGAGTTTTACGATTGGTGTTTAAATGAAAAAGTTATTAATATTTGAAATTCAAATTGAAAACAATTATACATGTTATTAAAACCTTTTAAAACTTAAAACAAAAATGGCGTCCATTCTGGTTCCAGGCGATTAATTTTCCTCCTCCTTTGCGTCCATTCTCTGTTCCCCTTCATGCCCTCTTCCCCATCTCGTCTCCTGTCCCCCTCATCCACGCGCTCTGGTCGTGTGTACAGTGCAATGGCTGATGCTGTTGGTGCTAGCCCTGACCTGCTTTCGCCCCATGTTTTCCCGCCCCTCTCTGTTAACACTCTGACTCCATCGATACCTTTTACTCGATCCTGCTTACGTGAAGATTTCGTGAGCGCATCCGTTCCATCCCCCTTGGAATTTGCTGCGTCACTCCCTAATTCAGCTATGAATGTCGAATCTCATCCCAGTCGCTTTAAGGGTATTCTTGCCTCGGGATCGCTGGTATCGCAATCCACCCTAGCTGTAACGTGTGACGCATCTGCGGAGGCATTTGGTTTAGCGGATAAGTTATCTGCTTCGTCAACTCCAGGTGAGCCCTTATTTCTCCCTCCGATTGGAACTACTGAGTGTGTCAACCGAAGTATTGGTTGTGTATTGGGTTCTTGTGTTAAGGATACTAGATCTAAGAGCAGTGTGGAACTATCGGTTCCATCTTTGTCTTCGTTGGCTTGCGACATTTCTGTGGTTAGCTGTGGCACACCTCATGCTCGACAAAATGCTAGTTTGGATTTCCCCTTGAGTAACAGTCCTACATTAATACACTCCGCGTTGGTTAGTTCTGGTGTAATTGTTGATGTCACACCTGAGGCTCCTCTGATTAGGCCATCTCTCAATGCTAATGGAAATGATTCTGGCATACCACCTGCTCGACAAAATGCAAATACTAGTTTTGAACCTGTGCTCAATGATGTCATGCCTGGAACTTGTGTGAAAACTGCATCGCACATTGTTTCTAGTGAGGAATGTCGTACTACTGCCCCTAGCACTTCGGTTCCTAGATCGTGGTCTTCCCTCTTTACATCCATGCCCCGAAATGCGGGCGTATATGAACCGGTTGACTTCGAGATTGTTGAGGTTGATGGAGTTATGATCCCGCCCCCCTGTGTTATGCAAGCGGGTATGGATTTTTGGTCTGAATACGTTGTAGGATTCTTTTTGGACCCTAAGCATCGATTCCGTGATGTAGCTGCTGTTTGTCGTAGGGCCTGGAGATTGCAAGGAGGACTTAGAGTTAAGTTGGTCGATTCCTTGTACTATCTTTTGTTCTCCTCCCCTGAGGATCGTAGACGTGTTCTAGAGTCTGAACCCTCCTTTTTTGACGGCCAACCTTTTATACTTACCCCCTGGTCGCCGACGATAGCAAGTGTTCGTGAGCAAGTTTTTTCGGTCCCTGTTTGGGTTTATTTTTCCCAAATTCCCTCTGCTTTACAGCCGTTGCTTGGCTTGAATTGGCTTGCGTGCAATATTGGAAAATTGAAATGCTTTGATACTAATACGGTTGCGCGTGACAAGCTTGTTTTCGCCAAAGCCTTGATTGAGATTACTCCCGACAAGCCTCTTCCCACCTCTATACCTGTTCAGCTAGCTGTTGGTCATGTGGCCAATGTTCGTGTACGTTATGGATGGGTCCCTGATATTTGTTCCTCTTGTCATTCCTTCGGTCATACTGATGCTGTATGCGTGCGCTCTGAGGTTCCTGCTGCTGCTCCTAAAATTCCACTGCCCCGTCCTCCCCTTAGGAAATGGGTTCCCAAGGCCTCTCTTGAAGCTGCTGTCTCTGATTCTCCCCCTTCCTTAGTGCCTCCTGTTTCCCCGGATCTTGGTACTGTTCCTCCCGCTCCCCCTTTGGCTCCGATCCTCTATCCGTCTCTCGTTGTTTGGGTCAAGTCTGAGCTCTCTTGGGTTGATTGTCGTACTGATATGAGATACAATCCAGTGGATAACACATATTTTCGATATATATCTGATGATTTACTGGATCTTCGATGTCTTTTCTATTGCATTTCTGGTGATTCCTTGGTACTAGACGAGGACGGTGCATATGCTATGTCGAATTCTGAGATTCTTGCTGACCCTGACTGGGAACGATCTTTTGTCTACTCTTCTTGCAGTGACTGTTATGACCCTTCCCTTGCTGTTCTTTTTCGCCCCTTTATTGGACGTCTGGATGGTGGACCTATGATTTCTTCCAAGGAAGATGAGGGTGCGACTGTTTCTTCCTCAGCTGAGGAGAACTAGCGGTGATATTTATTTATAGTAGATGTGACGTATCTGTCATGCTCCTGTTCTGTATTTGTCTTTACATTTTGTAGTTAAGGTGTCTTTGCCTTACTCCTGTACTTCAACTTTATTACTTTCGTAATAAAAGTGGTCGGTCCACTATAAAACCGTCGGCCATGCCAAAAAAAAAAAAAAAAAAAAATTATACATGTTATTAAGGAAATAAATGTAACTAGTTAACGTTAATTAATGTTAACAACAATTAATGGTTACTTAACGTGTAAGCCGAATTAACGTTAAATCTGATAGGTCAGAATTGAAATTTAATTAATCTAAACGCAATTAAACAAAACATCATATATCAATAAACGTAAAGAAAGCAATCAATCGACACCTTTATTAGGACCAATCGACCGCTAGCAAGCGACCGGTGGCATCAAAGAGATTGACCGATGGTAGGCGGTGGTTGTATACTGAACCTAGGCTAAACGACTCGAGTTTAATTTAATATAATCTAACTACTGGCATTGATTCGAGTCCCTATAATTATAGGCCTAATCCCTCACTATTTTTTCATATTTTTTGAAGAAATAGTGAAGCTCTGCCATTTTTTTCCTCCATAAATTATAAAATATATAAACCATAATATATATATATATATATAAGCAAAGAATAGCAGAGAATAATAAAGAAGAAGAATAGGTCCGAATCGAATTGCCAAAGCCAAGGTAAATTGTATGTCCATATCCAAATCTGAATTACATTCAAATCTCTTCTCGTATCTAAATTTTTAACGAATATGTATACGATTTTAATACATATTTTGGTAGGAAGAAAAGCGAGTCAAATAGGAATAATAGGATTTAGATTTGGAGCTTTAGCAGCTTGAAGGTGATTGGGAAATGTTATATTTTTATATAATATTAGGCATACATCATTGTAAATCTATTCCTTGTTTGCCTGAAAGTTAATTTTTTTAGTTGTAGGCTTAAATACACAATTGAAATAAATTTGAGAACCATGCCCACATATTCTGTGAAAGCGTTAACTTTTATTCAATATCGTGTCTAATTGAATCTGAAAGTAAGGGCTGAAATTAGTCACTGAGTTAAAGAGAAAATCCATTAATGATATTGTATAATAATTTCAGGTTTATTGGTTGAATGATATATGTTAGTAAACATGAAATGGGAAGTTATTATAAATTGAATTGGGATTTAAGTAGTACATTAATTCATTGGAATGAAGTGCATGGCAACCTGAATTTCTATAGATTGTTTAGTTTTAATAAATAAAAGTGTATGGTTTGAAATAACAAGGAACATGCCTAAAAGAAAGAGATGCACAAATTAGGGATGCTTATCATATTTTGTATTGTTTATTTCAATAATAATGTAAAAAATAATTCCTTGTAATTCCAAACATAATAGATAAGTTAAGGAAAAATGTAGTGTTAACGTTTCCTATTGGGAAGATGTTATTCCAACGCACTAAAATGCGGAAATCTATAAACAAAAGTAATGTAAATATTGATAATAATAGTACTTTCATTGTGAATCTAATATATGTGATTTAGGATAAGTTAGTAAATAAAAAATAAGGGAAGAAATATAAATAAAGCAATGGGGAATTAAGAGGATATAATAATCAAATAAATGTAGTAATAGTTAAAAAGAGACAGTAAGTTATATTTAACAGCGTTACGGGGAAGTTAAGCAGTAAAAGATATTTAGCCTATTAAAATCAGAAGTAAGTGATAAATGACATTAAAAGGAATTAGTGAAACAAGAAGTAAGCAATGTAAAAAACAAAATATTAATAGTTGAATATATGAGGTGTAGTAAAGAAGAGTGTGTGTGTGTGTGTATGTGTCTATATATATATATATATATATATATATATATATATATATATATATATATATATATATAGCATCAAGTACATATATATTGCGAGTGTGAATTATTGAATCTTGTCAATAACTTAGATTAATTAAAAATGACATTGTCATTAATATGGGTTGAATTACTCGGTTAGTAGTGTTATACAACAGAAGTCTGCACACCCAAGGAGCCACCAACGGCTATGTATGCGTTATAGTGATGTGGGACATATCTAACTTTAGGATTTGTGGGATTATACATTCGCGTATAGATGAAGGGAATATACCCAAGTAGGGGTTCGCCTTAGTTGAAGTGTTAGAGGTCAAGTGGGGTCTGCTTCAATACTTATGTGATATGCATTAAGTAACCAAGTTGGCATTCCTTGATTGTATTAGGCAATCTAAATGGGACGGTGATTGGCACCATATATGTTAAAGTGACATAGGATTGGCACTATGTCAGTATGATTGGTACCATATATGTGAGGAGTAGTGTTGTACACATAGGTCAGTGCATCATCGATCCTGTCACGATCAGCGGAAAGACAAGGGTTACGCCTAAACGGGCTACACCTCCTAATAGCGTAGATCATATTGAGGACGTGCATCACCTCATGGTTGTTTTTTAGTTTATTTGTTGTTGGGAGGCAAGGCAAGATAACCCTTAACAAAGGTCTTTTAAATGAATAGGATAGTCCGTGGAGCTGAGTCCATGATATGAAGCAGTTAGATAATCTTCAAGACGAGGTAGAATTCAGCTAAATAGTTGTAACACCATTATTAAGTGCTAATTAGCAGGAGTTTCTTAGTATGCACTACGGCGAGGACGTGATACTGTGTTAGTGATGGATCCTGATGCGGTGTGGAGGTTCAGATACTAGTGGGGAACATACCTTGGTCCATGGGGGGACTGTGGTGCTTATATATATGTATGTGTGTGTAGTAATTTATTACGTACCTCGAGTTGGAGGGGCGTATTGTACGTGTACATGAAGTCAAGACAACTAAGACAAAATAGTGTTATGTATAAAGTATGTAATGAAAGACAATCAGCATAAACTAGTGTTATGTATAAAGTATATAATTTACCAGTCACCATAACGTTGTTATGATTCCCTCCTCGTTACATCCTATAGGATGGACTTGGAGGGAGAAGTGCCGGTACAAGGCAGGAATGATAGAAAGACATGCATGCTCGACACTGACACGGGCATTAGATATCAAATTTACTGGCCATAGTCAGTAATTATAGTTTTATTATATGTACTACTCCGGTATGAGTTTATATAGTTTGTGATTTGATATGCTTTATTATTTATAGGATACCAACATCAATGATCCGTACTTTGATGGACTTGAGTTTTCTGTTTAGTGAAAATTCATGCCCTTTGAAGTGTGGATTGTTACATATACCCATGATTAATTTGTTTCTATTACGGTTGGTAATCTAAAATAGGCTATAAAGATGAAGCATAAGCATAAGTTACATTATTATATAATAATGTAAATATTTCCTACAACTGTTATCCCCGGATTCGATGGAATTCCTCTTCTTCCCAACTGTCTGGATTAGCCTAATCTCTAAACTCCATAAAATGCTTTGATTTTAGTAACTTCTTATTTCCCACTTCGCTCTAATCCCTTTAGATCCAAATTTGAATTAGGTTTAGGTTCTTATTTTTATGGAGAGGAGGAAGATAAAGAATGAAGTGAGCATACATTTCATTGTGAGTTAGGAAAGGATTAGTACCATATTTGGTACTAGTGATGCCCACCTTGGGAGATAATTACTCTCCGTATGACAATTCCCAATTCATGTATTCAATTCAAAGTTCTTATAGTGAAAGTTTAGTCTCTTAGTTCATCCACTTATGGAAAATCCATTTTTTCCTTATTAGTAGAATTGCCGCTTTTCTCTTTATTTATTATTTATTTGATTGTTAAATTTATGGGCGTTACATTCTTCCCCTTTAAAAGAGTTTTTTCCTCGAAGTTCTAATGGACAAAAAAATGTAACTGCTTCTTAGCGCCTAAACATATACTACATTGGCATACACCTAATGTACATCCTTACATCCATATATGATGGAGTTTGGGGTACGTCTTAAGAGAAATTACCTAATTTGTTACATATATTTAACTCAATAATCAATCTTGTCTAAAATAAAAGGCATTTTCTTTCTAGTATATACTTGTTGTACTATAATGTAATTAATTAATAATTAATTTAAAGTATATTAAATATAAAATCCTTAAATGATATGTTATTTGACAGTAATAACAATATCTTTTAATAATAAGAAATTATCATGGTAAAATGATATATTATTATAAATATTCCTAGTCGAGATTTTTTGGGATAAGATATCGATACATTCATTGAGTCTAGAGTAGGCAAAGCTCTCTAAATGTTAGACTGCGTATTACTCGTGTTGCTGGGAAAAGCAAGGGGTTATGCACTAATAATTGTGGGATAACTATGAAATGACGCACTCAAGGGTTTTATATTGGTTAATATAACTAAGATCAAACAGAGAATCTCAAAGTGGCGATGTTACATAGTTACCTCGATTTAAGAATACTGTGAAACATCAATATTAACATTCTACTTTGATTATAGTTAAATCAGACTATTTAATTTGAAGCACCGGAAGTTACACACTATTTAATTGAGATTTGCCTCCTTGGTTATAAGAGGTTAGTACATTAGACCCAATGATTTTGTGTTTAGACCGGAAGTTACACACACCAGAAGTTACACACACCGGAAGTTACACCGGAAGTTACAGACTATTCTACTTTGATTATAGTCAACTCAAAGTCAAAGTCGCAGCCAGACCAGCATGGTTAATAACAGTTTTCATTATTGACCCAATGATTTTGTGTTTAGACTTGTCAAGTTGAATATGAATTAGAATTTTGACCAAAACGAAATTCCATAATTCCTAATGTGATAAAATGTTGACGAAGAGAATTGGTGTAAATATTCATTACTACCCTTTAGCGGTTATGCTTGTACAATTGGATTTTACCAAAAAGATGTGTAAGCGAAAATTTCAGCAAAAATGTCACACTATTAGCTAAGGTGACATATGAACGATAATATTTGAATTGTTTGATATTAATCGTTGATTGAATTTATGTCTGAGTCGCAAAATCATAATGATGAATACACCGAAAAACCAGGCCATTTATTTAATTTATAATCGTTGTAAATTAATTAAATTAATTAATATTTTTGAAATATTAATCATTAAATTTTATATGATTTTTTGAATGCCACTGGTATTTAATAAAGTGCTATACTGAAGTTATATATATATATATATATATATATCGTTATATGAAATCGATAAATATTTAAACTTGATTTAAATTAAATAATTAACTACGAAGTTATTTTGAAGATTTTGAGGGCCTGGATAGCCTCCTTCGATAGCCAGCCATGCATGATAAGGGAGGAAGGGATTTCATTGAGATTAAATAACTAATTAAGAAGAAAGGTTTCAAAGGAGAGAGTTGGAAAGGTTTCGATGTTTTCTTTAAAATACATTTCCTCTCATTCATTCTTTCGTTCACTACCTTAACAATTCATTTTCTTTCCCTCTAACTCTCCCTAACTCCCAACCGCAAAATTTCCTATAACAAAATCAAAGTAAAAATAAATAAAAGGTGGTGCTTCAAATCGTTATGTATGTGTGTTTGTTCAAATTTTAAAACGTATTGATCCGTTATTATGTATGTGTATATATACATATGTGTATATTATATGGATTCGAAGTTACTTTTATGTAAAACTATAAAATTTAATTTTAAACCCTACCTTAATTGAACTAGGTTTATAATTTTAAATTTTAAAACATTTAAGTGGTCAAACTGAATTTAGACATGTACATACGTACAAACATATGTCTGTATATACACAAAAAATTCAAAACTATGGACAACATATACATGTAAAGGGGCAATTCAGTCTGTAGCGGCGTAAATCCAACCACCTATATAAAATCACATTAACCAAGTAAATTGTTTGTATGTTGCACTTACTCATTTTACACTGGAGCATATCTGCTAGTAAACATATATTCCAAGTATAAATTTGGTTATATATGCATTAAATTAAATCAATATATTTTATTAAAGAAAGAGACATGAAATATTTCTCTCTCTACACAATAAAAATCTTCCCTCAATTAATTGAATAAGTTTAAGAGAAGAAAATGAAAGGTTTCTCTTCTTTATATTAGCTTTGACATCTAATTGTGACACACATATACACACAAGATTATATTTGATATGCTTTATTTTATATAAATCCCATATTGATTAAATTTAAACAAAATTAAGACTATCTTTTCAAACCAAATAAATAAATAATATTTTATTTAAAACTATATTAGATCGCATCTAATAAAATCTTTAGACTTTATAGACCACATAGATCTAAAATAGGAAAAGTTTTGAAATATACATATTTCACCCGCATCCTACGGGCCTGGTTTCTTCAATAGCATCAGAGCCTAATGGTATATGCGGTTCATATTACCAATGTTAGGGCTAACTGATCAAAGTCCACCCAAATGGTTGGGTGTCTAAAAAGGTGGTGTCTAAGATTGGGTCGGGTAACTGTACTCTGCCCTACTTGGCTACTGATTTGGCCTAAAGGATAAGTAAGCACGAAGGATGTCCCTAGTATATATGCCTAAATTAATTCGGGACTTCGACTAATTTTCAATTTTTTTTTTAAATATTTAATATTATATTTTAAATTTAGAAGTCAAATTTAAAGTATAAAAATAAATTTTATAAAGTTACAAAATTCATTCTAATTTTTAAAAATTGTTTTCCAAAATAAAATATCTATTTTTGGGATTTCAAAACTTAAAATTTAATTAGTATGGTTAGTTAAAAAATGATTATTTAAAAGTTAGTGGATTAAAACGTATATATTGTTACATGTTTATAACAATAATTGTTGTAGTTATTTATTTATCTTAAAATTTTTAACAAAAATTAAATTAAAATTTCAAGTTAATTAAAATATTTAATTAAATTGTTTAATTAAACAAAATTATTAAAAGTTAATTAAAACTTATACATATGTTGATATGTACACATAAACAAACTATAAATGTTATAATTGATTTACTATCTAAAGTAGTTTAAGATATGTGATATAAAATTTTAGAAATTTTTGGTAACTTAAATAAATTAATTTAGTATGATTTAAATAATAAAATTAAAATTCATTAAATAAGATATATTTAATAAGATATATGTATATACTATACAAGTGAATTAAATTATAATAGTTATGAATGATTTAATACTTATATTACTATACATGTACAAAATCAGGTGGAACTAGAAAGAAACACAAATCAAATTTAATGAATAAATACACAAGTACAATAAGTATACCATGATTTCAGATGTGTCTAAAAGTTGAATCACAAGGGTTTTTTATAAGAACATTATTCCCTAAATCGATATCACTCAAAATATGCTTACTAAAGATTATGAAACTTTAAAATAAGTTCTCATGTACCATTTATATATTGATTTGATAATGTAATGGCCCGCAATTCATCACTTCAGAAAAAAATTAAAATATTCAAATATAAGATATTTTAATATAAATGATAATGTTTCGGACCATAAATAATATTGGTAATCCTATTTTTAACAAATATTACAAAAATATATATGTTGGAAGATATATCAATAAAATGACCGAAATTGTTTTATCAATAAACAGCTATTAGACCATTCGACATCATGCATCGAGTTGGATACATACACTCATTTATCTATATGAGTGGAAATATGTAATAGAATTATTTATTTTATTTGTGAAAATAAAATCTCTTTATGATATCATCAATAATATCACTATTTTGGAATAAATGATTTTTAATTTAAACTGAGTCTAAATTATTTAATAATTATTTTATTTATTAAATAAACCCTTTCAATTATTATATAATGATAAAACTATTATTATCAAACTTTGTCTACAAAATATATATTAAATAAGAAGTGAAAATATGACCGGAAATTGAATTCCAAATCCATAATGATTAAACGTAGAAAAATTATGCAACATCGTGAATCATTTGAGATATATGTGTATACAGTATATATAAATGAACACATTCACATGCACATGAACACACACATAAATACAAATATACTTATATATATATATATATATATATATTTAAATATTATAAAATATCTAAGATATTTTCCTAAAACTTAATCTTTAAGTAAAACTAAAGTCAACCTCTTACACCCTAAATACAAGCACATGGCTACACACATGGGTGTTTGACCGTGGATTATGAGGTGAGGGGGGAGTGGTGGTGATGAAATGTTTATGTGTTTGTGTGGAAATATTAAGATATTTGCATCCTTACATTTTCCTATAAATAGCACCGGCATCTCTTCATTTCATTTATACTAATTCTTTATAAATTTCCTAAGCTCTTCATCCTCTTCTTCTCTAGATTAATCGAAGAAAATAATGTTAGAATTTATGGTAAAATTAAATTATATAGTAAGTATATATTATCAAAAATCTTCATAACCAAAGATAGTCCACTACTTTCCCTCTCTACAACCCATGCCACACCATCCACCACCACTTGACAAGTAAGGTCGAGCCCTTCCAAGCCTCCAAGATCGAGGCCGAAACCCTTGGCAGCATTTGTGCTAGTAGTCATGTGCTCTGATTTTGACATAGCGGAGCTATAGCCGTTTTAAATTCAGTCCAATCGAAATCAAGTGAGAAACTCCGTGTGTATATATATATATATATATATATATATATATATCATATGATGTGATATGATCACTATGGATGTTTACTAAGCTTTGATCATCATGTATTGGTTGTTTTATTATAGTGTTTAATTTTGTAAATAAATCGCGTTAGATAAACATCGATATTACAGAAGAAAATCACTTTCCGAATCAAGTTATAAAGTGGTATGGAATCATTAAACCCCTTTTAAATGATTTAAAATTGTTTATAAATGTTTTATGAACATAAAACCCAATTTGGTGAAGTTTGGACAAGTTATAAAGTTGAGTCAAAAATCAACGCATCGTGTAATGGCGGTTCGCAATTTCGCACCGTAAAAGTTTAAGTCCATTTAAACGATATAATTGAAATCAAAATTCTTTATAGTTAGAATTTCCAAACTCTTATAATAATAGTTTCAAACAAAAGAAAAAGATCGAGATTTTGTTTGGTAGATTTCGAAATAGGAGAAAAATAAGTTTTCAAAATAGTCACGGTTTGGAAACCAAAGTGGCAAATTCTTTAAAATCGATATTTTTATTTCTTTAAAAATATATAATAAATTCTATAAATATTCTAAAATGTTTTAAAAAACATTTTAATTATAAACAAGGATTTCAAAATAATCGAAAATTTGTTTTGATCAAATAAGCCTTAAAAGCAATATTCACAACACCTTTTGCAGTGGTTTTTAATAACTTTTGAAATGTGGCTTGAAACTTAAATATTATTTTCCAAATATTTTATAATTGTTTTCAAATAAATAATTAAATATTTTAAAGATGATGTGGATGTTTTATAATTTATTTTAATTATTTTAAACAATTGATTGAAAGAAAAGCTGTTATAATCAAGTGATTTATTCTTGTTTCTAAATGCCGATGGGTAGACTGGATTTTTCTACTTGTGGGATATGGATGTGAGATGTTTAAACTAAGGAGATATTCAGGAGTAACCAATGCCCTGGCTAACCTTGCCTCTTTCTTGGGCGAGGAATAGAAAAGGTCGAAATGTCAAAAACGAGACAAGTATAAAAGATTCAAATTTACAAATTTAATTTCATACAACTTGGATTGTGCATAAATAATTTTCTTATACCTAGTATTAAATTAAAAGGAAGGAACCTGTACTATCCGTGTGAATTTAAAAGATGATTTCACTGTTATTCGACAGATAGTAAAGGTTGAATTTGGAAATCGATGTTGAGTAGAATTAGTATAATTTCTATCGATCCTTTTTAACTCAATAATATTTTCCAATATGACTTATGATTTTGATTTGGTACTTATAAAGTTAAAGAGAGATTTAATGATTCCAGATATACCGAAAATAAATGTTTTAAAAATATATATCTCTAGAAGATATTTTTGATAAAGAGAAAGTAAGTAATCAAATGATAAGCACATATTTACTCAACATCTTTTTATCGACGTTTGGTTCGAAGAAACCGAGATCGGATTTGAGTGATTCCTATCCGAAAACCACTTCGAACCAATTTACGCATTCAAAGTTGAAAACATGGAATGATGATAAGTGGAACGAAGGGCTACATGTCATCGACCCTTCGGGAAATTTTCCATATCATGTAAACATGGCAGTACTATCTTCATTTGATCTTCGATGCAAGGGCTGCTCGCTCCTAATCATAGGGATGGTTCTCGAAAGGATGTGGTAGGAGAGTTCCTTTGGTTTTTTCTATTCCTGGACAACTTGTATGGACGAATGTCTGACATTGAATTTCTAACATACACGTACATTGACTTTTTTACAAAGGTACATCTGTTTGGTGGTGTAGGAAGTAACTCTCTTACACTTAACACCCTTCTCTAAAATGACCGAGCTCAGAGGTTGTACATTTATGGAAATCAATTGTGTGTGATAGAATTGGCAATGCGACATTCAAAGTAGAATGTGTTATGTGAAAGGTAATCATTACCTTGGTCCTTATCATCCGGAAATGGCTTAAGCAGGCATGTCATAGGGCTATGTGGTTCATACCCATTAGGATATGGTCATCGATTTTCTAGATTACTCTATATATGTTGAGTACGTTGTGTATTCTATAGGATCCCAAATAGGTCGGTTACGACCGGAATGTTGTCATATTCGGTTCTATCTGCCACCAGATGGGTTTGCAGGTAGGCCTGTCTTGCCAGATGTAGAGATTTAAAATTTGTTAATCCTTGGGACATTCCTCTAGAGATGTACTTTATGGAAGGTAGTTCCTTACCTGCCATTGTATGAAAATCCATTATCGAATAAGTGCCTTTGGACTTGATTGTAGTGCCTAGTATGTTGGAATTTAATAATGTAACAATTTCGGTTAAGATTATGTATAGTTACTTGAAAAGTGTTTTCAAAAGAATGTCATTAAAAATAATCTTATCAGATTTTGCATAGTAAAAATTTTGATTATCATAAGTAAAAACCCGTTCCGTGTTTATGTGCGCCGTGATATTATGAGATACCTATTATTTTCAAATATTCATATTTTGAGTTTCTCATACCTATCCCATGGCTGATCCGGAGTTTATTTTCCTTTACCTTTAAACTTTGGGTGCTCTATTTTCTGCGAATCCAAGTAGTTTGGTAACTTGAAGTAATTTTCATGGAGCATGGACCATGGCGTATGGAGCATTTTTGGTCCTTTGTAGAAAGTTATCTATTAATTTCATTGTATTATGTATGATGTATCTACCAGCACTTGTGAGGATAGGCAGTTATAACTATCCTAGCTAGATTATACTAGAACTCTGATGGAGCAATTTGGAGTAATTGCATGTATTACTCATATGTATAATTAAACGTTGAATGCAATGTGAGATTCTATTTTGTTATGTCATATATCTTTATTTTCTTCCACCCCATGATAATCTACCTCTCCGGCACTTGAATTTACGGCATGTGAATACTGAAGATGTATTAGTGTCGATTTCTAAGGGTCGAGGAGGTTGGCCATCACATTTGGTATCAGATCTTATGCTTAAGTGAATAGTCAACTTATTAAAAAAAAGTTAGTAATACTCTAGAATGAGTTTAGCTAGGGAGAGCGCATATTTGAAATTTTATCCGAATAAGTATATTCGAGTTTATACCCATTCCCTAAGATAATTTTGTCATAATTCTAAAGATGTTTCCTTACTATATGCAGACAGTTAGAGATGAGTAATAGAAGAGGACAAAGGGATGGTAGAAACACTATGGCCACCAACGATCAACCGAATTCTCTAGTAATTAAGGAAGTGGTAATCCTATGCAACCTAAAATTAACTTTACTATGCTATGCAAAAGTTACACTAGTTTGGGTGGTAAACCATTCAAAGGAACAGAGTCCATTATTGAAGTTCGAGCTTGGATCTACTCTTATGAAAGAACTTTTAAGGGATTGAATATCGGGGATGAGCAGAAAAGGTTCTTAGCTTCTTGGCAGTTCCAAGATGGGGATTTCCATGGCGGCAGTCCATAATGGACCCTGAATGATTCATAAGATAATTTTCCATAGGAATAGTTCAAGGAAGTCTTGGAAGAACAGTATATGCAACCGCAGGAAAATCCTGGCTTTATAGGAGTTTTATAGATTAAAGCAAGGAGAGATGTCGGAAGAACAATATTCGAACAAGTTCAGTGAATTGTCCTATTTTGGGCCGGGTCTGATAGACACCCCTTTAAAGAAAAATGAAATGTTTATCGCTGGGATAAAGGGGCAATATCTGGACAGGATGACCGGGCATGTAAAGGGAACCTTTGTAGACTTGGTAGACATGAGTTTCCAATATTAAACTCTAGACAGAAAGAATCCGCCCATGACTAAAAGCGGCAACAATGACTAAAATAAGAGGAAGCTCAACCATTTTGGGAAGAAGCCATGGCAAGGCAAGCCAGAAGGAGGAACATAATAAAATAATTTGAAGGATATTACTTCCTATATTGCCAACAGAAGAGTCATTTCTCCACCACCTATAAGAATACTAAGGCTCAGGATAGAAATTGTTACTATTGTCACAAACCAGGGCACCAGAAGAAGGATTTCCCACTGATAAAGAAAGGAGAACATACTAGAGTTTTTGCCATTAAAGATGAACCCTCAACTTCGAATGATGCAAAGGGAAAGAGAGTTCTCGAAGGTAATACCGGATTAATGAAAATCTAGTTAGAGTATTATTTGATACTGAGACATCCTATAGTTTTATTTCTAAAGAATTGGTTGATAAATTGAAACTTACCAAAAAAAATATTAGATAACCCTATATGTGTCTCTAACCCCATAAGTAGTAAAACTAATCGTGGTATAGTTTGTGAAATAGTACAAGTTGCCTCCCTATCACAAAAAATTTCATGTAAGTAATCATCCTTAATTTTATTGGATTTGAGATTTACTCGGTATGGATTAGTTATCTAAATATAAGGCTTTCCTTGATTGTGTTAAAAGGACGGTGCATTTGGAAAATAGATGAAGTAAACCTTTTAAAATAACTTGTGAAGAATCAAGTCAAATAATGGATAGTTTTATGTCTGCCCTAAATACATTTCTAAAATGTCTAGAAGAAAGATGAATCGTTAGGGAATTTACGAATGTTTTTGAGGAAGTTAAAAATTTACCCCCAAATAGAGAAATTGAGTTTTGAATCGACTTGATTTCTGATGCGAGGTCTATTTTTCATTCTTCTCGAAGTTGTTAGGAACTGAGTTGATGATGTTTTGATGACAACAACCTTATATAGTTATTATACTTTACTTTATAAAATATATACTAACATTTCCATATATATATACATGTATATAGGAAGTATATGCAGGTATCATCCAAGACTGATCAGTATAAAGACTCAAGCATCAAGATGAAGATTAGAGATTCAAGATTCAAGACTCTAGAGAATCAAGATTTCAAGATCTCAAGGTAAGTGTCTAGTATTTTGTTAAAACTTCATAATAACACTCTCATCTTTCTTCCAATATTCTTTTGGGATGGAACCCAATTTCTATCGAAACCAGTGGCTTACAAACCCACGACAAGTAGCTTACAAACCTACGACAAGTGGCTTACAAAACCACGAAAATCAAAATCATTTAAACTACTTTGTACAAGTTCTCGAGTCCTATGGAGGAGCTCTGTAGGAAGGTTCTTGCAATTTCAGTTTGAATAGATTTTTCAAAAAGTTTTTAAATCTGTTTTCAAAATGTTTTAGCTTTCAAAATCATGTTTTCAAAAAGATTTTCAAACTTTGTTTTAGCCTTGAAATATTCCTCTATTCTGATTTTAAAAACTTCTATTTTTAAAACATCAAAACTTATTCTGATTTTAAATATTACTTATATAATTGATGGTCTATATCAATTATATACGTATATTTAAAATAATGTTTTATATTCATTCTCTATCTCAAAATATTGTTTAAACACTTTACTTTGCTTCAGAGAAGTTTCAACTTGTTTTAAATTCAATTGTCTTTACAAAACAACATCTCTATAATTTTGAACTGAGGGATGTCGACATATGGGGATACCCCATGTCGACATGGTGACAGTTGGATTCAAAATACAATTTTCAAAAGAAGTGTCCATTCGTTCAAAAACCTTTCGCCAATGGTTATGATTGTTGTGCATCTATATAAAGGCTTCCAAAACGAATTTTTTTAATAACTACTTTCTTATTTTCTTCACTCTTTCTTCTCCACCATTCCATATCCATAAAACTTCATATTTTCAAGATCGTGCCATCATTCTGCCAAATTCTCAATAGGAAATCATTTAGATACTCTCTCTATTTGATTCTCCATCATTCTACTAAAGATCAAAGTTCTATTCGGAGTTATAGGATTAATTTGTATTCAAAAAGTCCATAGAGTCTAACCATTCAAAATGATTGTTATTAAGAAGTATTAGGGTGATCTTGTGTCCCGTAAATCAAGAGAGTTTACCCCAGACTCGGAGATAGGAGGGTTCCTCAAGGCCTTGGAAATTGAGGATTGTAATTTGGATATTGGCTTATAAAAATCTGTACAAGGATATTGCCTTTGTGCAAGATTGGATGTAGGAGGATTCCGAAACAGTATAAAATCCGGTGTGTTCTTTCCTTTTACTTGCTTTACTTTACTATTTGCATTTGTTATATGTTCTGTGATCATTCTGTGTTAGAATTCTGTTTAGATTTGTGTTGAAAGTTTTAATTTAGTCATATAGTTCATATATTCTTTAAAACACTATTCACCCCCCTCTAGTGTTATTTCTACCTTAAGATCCTTAATCTGCATCCCCAACAATTGGTATCAGAGCTTTGGTTTTCATTATTTTCATAATCTGAAATTTTGAAAAGTTTTAATGGCACAACCCACTAATAATGTCACTCCTGTCATCACTACTTCTGTCAACACAAGTACTAACACTAGTTCATTTGTAGAAGGTCAGTCTACTGTCAGACCACCACTTTTTAATGGCAGTAATTATGCATATTTGGTATGTAGGATTAAAATTTATTTACAATCCATAAGTTTAGATTCTTGGAATATGACAGAAACTGAATATGTTGAACCAACTACTAATTTTTCCCAGTGGACTACTGAGCAAAAGACGGTTGCACAAAACAATTCTAAGGCTATGAATATACTATTTTGTTCACTAGATAGGAATGAGTTTAATAGAGTCTCTGTTTGTAAGTCTGCATTTGAAATCTGGAAAACTTTGCAAGTAACTCATGAAGGAACAAGCAAAGTAAAACAGACTAAAATTTCCATATTAACTAACCAGTTTCAATTGTTTAAAATGCATGAAAATGAGTCCATTTCCGACATGTATTGTCGATTTCAAGATATTGTACATTCATTGATTGCTTTAGGAAAGGGTTTCTCAGAAGAAGATCAAGTCAGAAAGATACTCAATTCACTCACTCCAGAATGGGATCAAAAGACACTTACTATTGAAGAGGCAAATGATGTTAGTCAAATGAAGATCGAAGAGTTAATTGGTAATCTAATGTCTTATGAAGTTCAACTACAAGGGAGAAAAGAATCTAAGGCAGCGGAAAAGAAATCGATCGCATTCAAAGCAACAACTGGAGATTCAGAACAAGATAGTGATGAAGAAATTGCTTTCATGACCAGAAATTTCAGAAAGTTTCTGAAGTATAGAAAGATGAATAACTTTAAAAGAAATGATCAAAATAATTCCAGAAATACTTCGGAGAACAACAACAATTACAACAACAACAACAACAACAACAATGGTGATAGATGCTACAACTGCAACAAAACAGGGCACTACAAGATAGATTGTCCATATCCAGACAAACAGACGTTTCAACCAAACAAGAAGCAACTAAGGAAAAGAAAGAAGGCATATGCAGCAACTCTTGATGATTCAGATTCATCCAGTGATGATGAGAAGAAAACTGATAATTCAAATCTGTGCTTCACTGCTATTCTCGAATCGGAAGACGATCGGAGTTTGGATCTAAAAATAGGTAAAACTTTTATTCTTTTAGTTGATGACAAAGGGGGAGAATGTTATAAAAATATATGTGCTTGGTGTAAGGGGGAGTCATGGAGTAAGGGGGAGTTGTAGTTTTAAGAAGAAGTCACGGAGTAAGGGGGAGTTATGGGGAGTTATGGTATGGTAAGAATATTTTATAAATAAAGGTTGTCATCATCAAAAATGGGAAGATTGTTAGGAACTGATTCGATGATGTTTTGATGACAACAACCTTATATAGTCATTATACTTTACTTTATAAAATATATGCTAACATTTCCATATAGATAGATATATATATGTATATAGGAAGTATATGCAGGTATCATCGAAGACTGATCAGTATAAAGACTCAAGCATCAAGATGAAGATTAGAGATTCAAGATTCAAGACTCTAGAGAATCAAGATTTCAAGATCTCAAGATAAGTGTCTAGTATTTTGTTAAAACTTCATAATAGCACTCTCATCTTTCTTCCAATTTTCTTTTGGGATGGAACCCAATTTCTATCGAAACCAGTGGCTTACAAATCCACGACAAGTAGCTTACAAACCTACGACAAGTGGCTTACAAACCCACGAAAATCAAAATCATTTAAACTTCTTTGTACAAGTTCTCGAGTCCTATGGAGGAGCTCTGTAGGAAGGTTCTTGCAATTTCAGTTTGAATAGATTTTTCAAAATGTTTTTAAATCTATTTTCAAAATGTTTTAGCTTTCAAAATCATGTTTTCAAAAAGATTTTCAAACTTTGTTTTAGCCTTGAAATATTCCTCTATTCTGATTTTAAAAACTTCTATTTTTAAAACATCAAAACTTATTCCGATTTTAAATGTTACTTATATAATGGACGGTCTATATCAATTATATACATATATTTAAAATAATGTTTTATATTCATTCTCTATCTCAAAATATTGTTTAAACACTTTACTTTGCTTCAGAGAAGTTTTAACTTGTTTTAAATTCAATTGTCTTTACAAAACAACATCTCTATAATTTTGAACTGAGGGATGTCGACATATGGGGATACCCCATGTCGACATGGTGACAGTTGGATTCAAAATTCAATTTTCAAAAGAAGTGTCCATTCGTTCAAAAACCTTTCGCCAATGGTTATGACTGTTGTGCATCTATATAAAGGCTTCCAAAACGAATTTTTTTTAATAACTACTTTCTTATTTTCTTCACTCTTTCTTCTCCACCATTCCATATCCATAAAACTTCATATTTTCAAGATCGTGCCATCATTCTGCCAAATTCTCAATAGGAAATCGTTTAGATACTCTCTTATTTGATTCTCCATTATTCTACTAAAGATCAAAGTGCTATTCAGAGTTATAGGATTAATTTGTATTCAAAAAGTCCATAGAGTCTATCCATTCAAAAGGATTGTTATTAAGAAGTATTAGGGTGATCTTGTGTCCCGTAAATCAAGAGAGTTTACCCCAGTCTCGGAGATAGGAGGGTTCCTCAAGGCCTTAGAAATTGAGGGTTGTAATTTGGATATTGGCTTATAAAAATCTGTACAAGGATATTGCCTCGGTGCAGGACTGGATGTAGGAGGATTCCGAACCAGTATAAAATCCGGTGTGTTCTTTCCTTTTACTTACTTTACTTTACTATTTGCATTTGTTATATGTTCTTTGATCATTCCGTGTTAGAATTCTGTTTAGATTTGTGTTGAAAGTTTTAATTTATTCATATAGTTCATATATTCTTTAAAACACTATTCACCCTCCCTCTAGTGTTATTTCTGCCTTAAGATCCTTAATCCGCATCCCCAACAGAAGAATGGGCCCCAAGGAAGTGAATGAATTAAGGAATCAAACTAATGATTGTTAAAGAAAAGACTAATTAGACCAAGTCTCTTAGGTTGGAGTTCAACGGTAGTTTTTGTTGCAAATTCAAATGGCTCCCTAAGACTTTATGTCGATTATTGAGACCTAAATAAACAAACGATTAAGAACAAATATCCTCCACCCCATATTGATGACTTGTTTGATTGACTTCATGGTGCTTGAATATTCTCCAAAATGGACCTAGCTATAGGATTTCATCAATTAAGGATAGCGGAAGATTACATTCCTTTAACAAATGATTTCTATGAGTGGTTAGTTATGCCTTTTGGGCTAACCAATGCTCCAGGTTATTTTATGGACCTTATAAACATAGTATTTAGAGTTGTGCTCCATTAATTCATGTTTGTTTTTATTAATGATATTATTATATATTCAAAGACCAAAGGAGAACACGAAAGGCATTTAGAGACTGTACTAAAATTATTGAGATGAAATGTGCTCAAGGCTAAGTTCTCAAATGCCACTTTTGTGAAGAAAAGGTAAGGTTCCTTGGACATGTTGTGTCAAAGGAAGGAATTTTAGTTGATCCCTGGAGAAATCTATACCATTATAGATTGGAAGCAACCATAGACTCTGAAGGACATTCGTAGCTTCTTTGGATTGGCAGGATACTACTAGAGATTCATTCAGGACTTCTCTAAGATTTCTCATCACTTAACGAAGTTGACTATGAAATATGTTAAATTTGAATGGACATCGAAATGTGAAGAAGCATTCCAGGAATTTAAAAGGCTAACTACAGCTCCAGTCCTGACTATTATTAATGAAAGTGGCGGTTTAATCATTAATACTAATGCTTGTGGAGAAGGAGTGGGTGTCATACTGATGCAACATAGGAAGGTTTCCGCATATGCTAGTAAGCAATTAAAGACGCATGAACGAAATTATGCAACACATGACTTAGAACTATTAGTCTTTGTATTTTCACTAAAGATTTGGAGACATTTTTTACTGGGTAAAAATTTCTCGTAGTTTATTTAGATAAACTTGGTTTGACCTTGGTACATAATATTCCGTCTTTATATAGGTGAGAAGTTCAAACTCTTTATAGATCACAAATCTTTGATGTATCTTTTCACTCAAAAGGACTTAAATATGGGACTACAGTGTCGGCTAGAATTTCTCGCATCACATAATCTAAATATTCTATACACACCCGAGAAAGCCAACGTAGTAGCAGATGTGTTAAGCAGAATGCATGCCATTATAGCTTATCTGGTAGTGACGCCAACTCTTCTAGAGAGAATTTCCAACAAACAAAAATAAGATCGACATCTAAGGAAGACTATTAAGGATATAAGCAGAGGGTAGAATTCAAGTTTTGAAGTTGATAACCATGGAATGTTACGGTTAAATGGAAGAATTTATGTTTCCGGTATTTAAAACTTAAGACAAGAAGTGTTGATTGAGTGCCATCAATCCAAGCTTAATATTCACCTTGGATTTAACAAAAGACGTAAAATGAACATTTTGATGGAAAAGCATGAAGAGGCACACCTTTTGAAATTCCGACTTGGAAATAGGACCAAATATCGATGGATTTCATCGACGGCTCACCTCGATCAAGAAAAGGAAATGAAGGCATTTGGGTTATCCTAGATCGATTGATCAAAAGTGCATACTTCATCCCGGTAAAGCCAATGAGAATAGCTGAAATTCTTGCGGAGATATACATGAGGAAAATTGTCTGATTGCATGGTGTCCCAAGCAGCATAGTCAATGATCGAGACACAATCTTTACCAATAAGTTTTTGGAGGCATTACAAATAGCTTTGGGAATGAAGCTGAGTATAAGCACCGCATACCATCCCTAGACTGATGGACAGATTGAAAGGGTAAATCGAGTGTTGGAAGATCTTATGAGAGCTTATATCATAGTCTTTGGAGGTTCATGAGAAGACTATCTTCATCTTGTAGGATTCTCCTACAATAATAGTTATCAGGTAAATATTGACATGGCACCATACGAAGCTTTATATGGTCATCCATGTAGATCCTCAGCATGTTGGATCGAAACCGAGATCGGTTTGTACTTAATCCTAATATGATTCGAGAAGCCTCGAAAAAGGTAGACTTTATCAGAAAGAAGATGAAAGAATCCCAAAGCAAGCAAAAGAGTTATGCGGATCAAAGGCGCGAAAAGTTGGAGATTTTGTATTCTTAAAAGTCTCTTCGTTGTGAGGAGTGGTCAGATTTTGACGAGTAGGGAAGTTAGCACCTCCATTTGTTGGACTTATTCCCATTGTTAAGCGTATTGGCCCATTAGCTTATCATGTAGAATGGTCCTAAAGGTTGTGTGGTGTGCACGACGTCTTTCACTTATCCCATGTACGAAAATATGTGCATGATCTGGAATAGGCTATATAAATGGTTGCCCAGGAAGATTTAGAGGTAGAACCAAATTTGGCAGTAATTAAATAACCAGTTTAATTCGTGAATCACGATGAGAAGCAATCGAGAAGGAAGGTTGTAATTTTGGTAAACGTTTAATGGAGTGGTGATGCCGAATACTGCACATGGAAAACAAAAGATAGAATGAGGAAAGCTTATCCTAAATTTAGGATTGATATATAGTTTGCATGTGGTATCGAGATAGTATACTCTCCACCTGGGAAGTGGTCACTTATCATATCTTGTATATATTTCCCCTTGTCAAATACACACACACACACACACACACTCCTTTTTCAGTCATCTTCTTCTTATCTTTAATTTCGAGGACAAAATTCTTTTAAAGGGGAAGTATATAATGACCCGCAAATTCATCGCTTCATAAAATTTTCAAAATATTCAAATATAAGATATTTTAACATAAATGATAATTTTTTGGACAATAAATAATATTGATAATTTTATTTTAAATAAATATTACAAATATATATACTTTGGAAGATATATCGATAAAATTACCGAAAATCGTTTTATCAATAGCAGCTCTTAGACCATCCGACATCATGCATGGAGCTGGATACATACACTCACTTATCTATATAAATGGGAATATGTAATAATATTATTTATTTCATCTATGAAAATAAAATCTCTTTATGGCATTATCAATGATATCACTATTTTGGAATAAATGATTTTTGAAATTAAATTGAGTTTAAATGATTTAATAATTATTTTAATTATTAAATAAACCCTTTTAATTATTATATAATGATAGAAATATTATTATCAAACTCTTTTTACAAATATATATATATATATATATATATATATATTAAATAAGAAGTGAACATATGACCGGAAATCGAAATCTGTAAAGATTCAACGTAGAAAAGTTGTGCAACATTGTGAACCAATTGAGATATACATATGCACACATACATGTACATATACATAAACACATACAGACATACAAATATACTTATACATATATATATATGTGTGTGTGTGTGTGTATGTATATGTAATATTACAAAATATCTAAGATTTTTTCCTAAATTTGATCCTTAAGCAAAAACTAAAATCAACCTCTTACACCCTAAGTATAAGCACATGGCTACACACACGGGGGAGTTCGGCCGTGGATGATAAGGTGAGAGGGAGAGGAGTGGCGGTGATGAAATAACGATGTGTTTGTGTGGAATTATCATGGTATTTGCATCCTTACATTTGCCCATAAATAGCACCCACCTCTCTTCACTTCATTCATACTTCTTCATAAAATTCATAAGCTCTTTATCGTCTTCTTTTCTACATTAATGGCTTCTTGCCTAAAGAAAATAATGTCAAATTTGATGGAAAAAAGAAATTAAAATTATATAATAAGTATATACTATCAAAACTCTTCAAAGTCAAAGCAAATCCACCCATTTCCCTCTCTACAACTCATGGCCGCACCATCCATCACCACTTGACAAGCAAGGCAGAGCCCTTCCAAGCCTCCAAGACCAAGGCCGAACCTCCTAGGAGCATTTGTGCTAGTAGTTTTGAGCTCCGATTTTGAGATAGCGGAGTTATAGCCGTTTTAAAGTTAGTCCGATTGAAAATCAAGTGATATACTCTATTTATATATATATAATGATGATGTGATATGATTTCTATGGATGTTTACTATACTTTGATCATCCAGTATTGATTGTTTAAATATAATGTTTAATTGTCTAAACAAGTCACGTTAAATACACGTCGATATTACACAAGGAAATCACTTTTCAAATAAAGTTATAAAAGTGATAAGGAATCATCAAACCCCCTTGAAATGATTTAAAATGGTTTATAAATGTCTTATAAACACTAAAACCGAATTGGGTGAAGTTTGGACAAGTTATGAAAGTTGAGTCAAAAATAGGTGTGTCGCGTTACGGCAGTTCGCGATTTTACACCGTAAAATTTTAAATCCATTTATACGATGGAATCATAGTTAGCATTCTTTGTAATAAAAATTATCCGAACTCTTATAATCATAGTTTTCAAATAAAAGGAAAACGATCAAGATATTTTTTTGGTAGTTTCTAAAATATGAGCAAAACAAGTTTTTATAATAGTCGCGGTTTGGTAGTTCGGAAACCAAAGCGACAAATTCTTTAAAATTGATATATTTAATTTTTTAAAAATATGGAATAAATTCTATAAATATTTTAAAATTTTTTAAAACATATTTTTTTATAAAAATGGACTTTTAAATAATCGAAAAGCTATTTTGATCAAATAACCCTTAAAAGCGCTATTCGCGCCACTTTTTGCAGCGGTTTTTAATAACTTTTGAAATGTTTCTTTAAACTTAAGAATTCTTTCCCCTATATTTTATAAAAATTTCAAATAAATAATTAATTAATTTAAATATAATGTGGAGGTTTTATAATTTATTTACAGAGTTTTGAATAAATGATTTATGGAAAAGCTTTTATAGTCAAGTGATTTAATCTGGGCTCTAAAAGCCGATGAGTAGACTGGGTTTTTCTATTCGTGAGATCCAGATGTGAGTGCTTAAACTAAGGAAATGTTCAGGAGAATCCAGTGCCTTGGCTCACCTGGCCTCTTTACTAAACGAGGAATAAATAAGGTCAAAATGTCGGAAATGAGAAAAGTATAAAAGATTCAAATTTACAAATTAAATTTCATACAACTTTGATTATATTGAAATAATCTTCTTATACTTGGTAATAAAATTCCAAAGAAGGAACCCATGCTATTTGTATGAATTTAAAAGGTGATTTCACTGTTATTCGACGGATAATAAAGGTTGAATGCGGTAATCGATGTTACTAGAATTGGCATAATTTATATCAACCCGTTTTTAACTTAATAATATTTTCCAATATGAATTATAATTCTGATTTGGTATTTCCAAAGTTAAAGAGAGGTTTAATGATTTCGTATATACCGGAAAGAAATGTTTTTAAAATATTTATCTCTAGAAGATATTTTTGATAAAGAGAAAGTAATTGATCAAATGATAAGAACCTATTTACTTAAAAGCTTTTTATCGATAGTTCGTTAAAAGGAAGTGGGATCAGATTTGAGTGATTCTTATCCGAAAACCACTTCGAATCAATTTATGCATTTGAAGGTAAAGGCTTGGAAAGATAACAAATGGAATGAAGGCTACTTGTTACTGATCCTTAGGGAACATTTCCCATATCATATATATCTGGCAGTAGTACCTTTAATTGATCTTCAATGCAAGGATTGCTAGCTGCTAATCCTAAGGATGAGTCCCGATAGGGTGTCGTGGGAGAGTTCCTTCGGTTTGTCCTATTTCTGGACAACATGTATAGACGAATGTCTGACATTGCATTTCTAACATACACGTACATTGATTTTTACAAACGTACATTTGTTTGGTGGTGTACGAAGTAACTCTCTTACACTTAACGCCCTTCTTTGAGACGTATGAGCTCAAGGATTGTACATTTGTGGAAATCAATAGTGTGTAATGGAATTGGCAATGTGGCGTTCAAAGTAGAATCTGCTATGTGAAAGGTAATCATTACCTTGGTCCTTATCACCCGGAAATGGCTTAAGCAGGGCATGCCATAGGGCTATGTGGTTTGCAATCATTAGGGTATGGTCATCACTTTTCTCGATTGCTCTATATATGTTGAGTATATTGTGTATGCAATGGGATCCTGGATAGGTCAGTTACAACTAGGATGATGTAATATTCGGTTCTATTCGACACCAGATGGGTCTGTAGGTAGGCCGGTCTTGCAGGTGTAGAGGTTTCAAAGGTGTTGACCATCGGTACATCCCTCTAGATATGTATTGTACGGAAGGTAGTTTCTTACCTTCCATTATATGGAAATCCATTCTCTAATAAGTGCCTACGGACATGATTCTAGAGCCTAGTATGCTGGAATGAAATAATGTAACAATTTCGGCTAAGATTATGTATATTAACTTGAAAAATGATTTCAAAAGAAAGTCATTAAAACTAATATCTAGATTTTGCGCAGTAAAAATTTTGGTTATCATAAGGTAAAAATTCATTCCGTGTTTATGAGCGGCATGGTCTTACGAGTTACCCTTTGTTTTCAAATATTTGTATTTTGAGTTTCTCATATCAGTCTCATGTTTGACCCAGAGTTTATTTTCCTTTTCACTTAAACTCCAGGTGCCCTAATTTTTGGGCAACCACGTAGTTAGGTAACTTGGAGCATTTTGGATGGAGAATGGATTATGGAGAATTTTGGGTCCTTTGTAGAAAGCTACCTATTAATTTTGTTGTATTATGTATCTACCATCACTAGGGAGGATAGGTAGTTATAGCTATCCTGGCTAGATTACTTCTCACTAGAACTCTGATGGAGCAATTTAGAGAAATTGTATGTACAACTCATATGTATAATTAAATGTTCAATGCGATATAAGACTATTTTTTGTTTTCTATCTTTATTTTCTTTCATTGCATGCTAATCTGCCTCTTCGACACTTGGATTTACGGCACGTGAACACTGATGATTTATTGGTCTTGATTTTTGAGGGTTGAGGAGGCCGGTCATCGTAGATAGATTACTTGCATACTATTTAGTTATTGATATTCCTCAAGCCAGATTTGTTGTGTGTTTTATCCCCAATATATTGACTAGACAATTAAAGATACATGCACCTATTTGTTTACATTCCTCAAGGTACGTGCATTATAATTAGGCCGTCATGAAATGGTGGGTATGAATGAATAATCTCTTTATATTTGTTGATATTACTCAAAGTTGAAATGAGATTAGGACAAGAATATATGGTTATATATATATATATATATATATATATATATATATGATACAACCAATAAATTTTTATCCATTTCATGCGGACCTATGATTCATTGATATTCCTTATGGTCGGGATCCTAAGGCAAACGAGTCTTAATACCCCACTGGAGAAATCGATTTCTATGTTTTTCTTAGGGTATTGAGAAACATAAAAATATATAGAGAGCCTTATTAGAAAAATTAAATGGTAACATTTAACCATTCTAATGATGTAAGAATATTTGTTATATAAGCAGAAATAATATAGCTCCATAAATTTGTGCAACTAATATAATTAATAAAATGTTTATCAGTTAAATTAGATGGTTGAATTGAACTATATTGAAATAGAAATATAACATATACTTACCAAAAATCTTTTTACATGTTGTTACTTTAAGACGCTTGTAAGAGATAAGTTATATAACCACAAAAACATCCGTACCTCGGTCGCTTAATTATTTATTCGTACATGGCTATGTATTGTCTTCTATGAGTGTCAAACTCGAATAGTAATGCAAGAATATGGATATTTGATCTATATTCAATCACATATACATGCTATATGGTGGAAGGTTGCAGTTCGTAACGTATGAAATTACAATGAAACTAGTACATTAGAAAAGAAAATAAAGCATAATTCGATATCGTGTATTCTGTATGATTGCTTACAATAAGGATCTCATTTAATTGATTTGACCATTTTGAATAGAAAGAGAATGTACAAGAGTGGATATAACTTAGGCACAATTAGGATAGAGTGAATGGTCACATCTACTTCATGAAGAGACATCAGAAATGAGAACTATATAAAATTCTAAAAAGATACTTAATAAGAAATGAGAAATGTAATTTCCATTCCAAATGTATTTCCATATAGAAAATTATTTTCAATAATATTATTTCTTGGACTTTAGGATAATTGATCTGAAACTCACAACTATAAGTTGGTTACACTGTATGAAATGAAACCCCACAATAAGTAGTTGAACGTAGCTTTGTATTTCTTACACCATTATACAAATGGCGGAAGTAATGCGAACGTACCATATACCACTTCTTAGTAGATGCAACAAGTTATGAAAATTATTCTTGTAAATATAACAAATTTTATTTATGAAATGATAATTATTTTCAGTATTGACTGAATATAAATATAGTTTTATTTTGTTGTGAATACTTTGAATATTCATTATGAAATAAATCTATTAAAATAACATTATTTGTTGCATTAGTTACATAACAAATAAGTATCTAAATTTTTCACAACTATTTTGGAATTATGGACTACGCCACAATTTTGAGAAATAAATATTTAAACATATGACTGTGAATCATATTGTACTTGTGAATTATGTCCCAAACAATTAAGGGCAAAGAGCCCACTCAGTGGGAACCTTTAGGATTGATACATATAGATGTTTACAATCATTGGTCTAATGATACCAAAATGGTTTCACATAATTAAATTCACCAATGAATTAAAATAAATATGAAAATGTGTATTTGATACACATGAAGAACATCAATGATAAGCCTAAGGAATATATGTAATGACTAGTCTTTTCAACTCTCAAATGTCAACACTAATACATATATGGTATTCACGGTCGAGCACCCAAGTGCTAAAAAGAAAAATCATTAGGGTAAAATAAAATTAATATGAGAAAGAACAAAGAAGAAAGAACACAACATCAGAACCTCACAGTTGAACGATAACATATAATATCAAAAGGACAGTACAAAGTGTCACTCTAAGATACATAGCATTTTAGAGTTACAATCTAAAGTATAATCATCATCCTGGATAGTTATAATAACATGTCCTTACAAATGCTGATATATATATATATATATATATATATATATATATATATATAATAGTAGTGCAGTTGAAATAAGAATACTATGGTAGGTGAAAACATCTTGCTTGACACCTTGAGCTCCAAAGAATATCTAACTAAAACCTTCCTTTCTCAAACAGCTCAAAAGAACACTTGAGGAATTAAAGGAAAAAATAACACCATAAGTCGGACCAAAGTGTGGTATGAGAAAGTCAAGAAACAGGTGGCCACATATAATAGCACCTTCCCAGACCACCTGAATCATGGGAATGATTTCCACTCGAGAGAACCAAACCATCAAATAAGTACATATGGTGATACAATAGATAGTGTCTAGGATAAATCAGAAAAGGGTATGCTACTTGCATCTCACAAAACAACAATATTAGTAGCACAACTAAAACCGCTATGTTATGCTCGCATAGGGATTTCTGTAACAACCCGCAACTTAGCATACTGATTTAAATGGATCATTGGTTTGGGTAACCTTTAGTAAACACCATTATATCAGAGTGCAATAAATATAAACCCATGACGGAATATAAAAATATAATGTAACATACACACTGATTAAGGTTACTACCTTGGAATATTATTCCTTGGATATTTATTTGCCTTGTCAGCGTCGACCATGAATAAGAAGACTTCACCATCTACCATTCCCATCTTGCTCCAGTATGTAGTCTTCTTATTCATATACAATGCTGATAAGCAATTAAATATACAATGAATAATATTCCAAGGTAGTATTCTTAGTCAATATGTAATTTATATTATACTTTTGGTTCCTTTATGAGTTTATATTTATCGCACTCTGATATACTTGTGTTTATTATAGGTTACCAAAACCAACGATCCATTCCCTAATGACATGGGTTTTGATTTAGTCCAAATTCGAGCCCATTATCGTGTGGATTGTTACATTTGGTATCAGCGCTTAGGTTAGTTGATCGTAGGAATTAGGATACGCCGAGAGAATATAGTTTTATTTTCACCCATAATTGTATATAAATTATATGCCTAACTCCATAAATTCTGACTATAGAAGTAGCTGCGACCATATTTCGAAGGGAGAGGCAAGGCAACTATGAGTTGGCAAAAAATTAATATAGTTAAATTTATATTCCTACCTCGATTACCCCACAGGCAAAGGTCGTATCATAAGGAGTGCACCAAGAAGAGCTTGATTGCCACATATAGAAGCATCCTACAGGCTGGATGATACTTGACTCTTTTGTCAGGCCTAGATCACCTTATGATTATGGATTTGGATGTATTGCTGATTGAAGATGCACATTTCATCTAGACAAACGGGAAGTAAGATCATATATGCTGAAAGCATCCAGAAGCAAGGTATGAAGAAGGATTGGAGAAAGTTCCGCCAAGAAGGTGTACACTAATCACTATAAGAAGATAAGCTGGATTTTTGATGGAGATGAGTTAAGGATGAGAAGGAAGAAGGAGTGGCCTAAAGATTGGGCAATAATAGTTCATTTCTAAGTCCAACCCCATGTAAAGAATTTGATAAAAAGGATTTTGAGAATTTCTTGAAATGTTTTGGATGGGTTTTTCAAATGATTTATTGGAAAGTTGTTGTTTTGAAAAAGAAAGAAAATTCTAATTTGAAACTTTGTTGAGTCAAAAATTTGCAATATAAAGGTTTTAAGCAAATAGGGTTTTTTATTTTTAAAATTATTGGTTTAAATCGGTTGAGCAAAACTTTTGGTTTGAAATTTTTTGATGAAGGGATATTTTGTTTTTAAAATAAATGTAAAATAGAGTGTAGGTTAGGGTCGATGATTTTTTCTATTGTGTAAATTTGGAAATTCCATTTTAAAATTCTTTTTAAAGGGTGGATAAATGGAAATTGTACTTGATTTAAATGGGTTTTAGAAAACAAAAGGGTAAGAATGCCCGACAATTTAGATAGAAATAGCGTTAGAAATATATTATATATATATATATATATATATATATATTTGTAGGATTAGTAATCTAGTTTGAAATAATATAGTAGAAAAATAATAGGAATACGATATGAAGAATGGAAAATTTCCGTGGATATGTAGTATATGCATATATGCTTTACATTGATGCTTAGATAGACATTGCAATTACGAGTATCTTTTAGAAGTCCTCTTCTTGTGCTATGAAAATCTCTATTAAAGGTGGAAGCGGAGATGGAATAAGTATAGGAAAATAATAGGATGAAAGTTAACTTTGTCTACTCCACTTTTCCATTGTTTAAAGTTATAGAAGATTTTTTTTGGAAAAAAATGGTTTGGTATGATAATTGGGTTTTTGAAGATTTTGAGTTAAAAATCCAACCGTTAAAAGAAGTAAATCTTTGTCGTAAAAAGTCCTTAAGTAGGTAAAATCAGTTAAAAATAAGAAAATTTTCATTGTTACTTTTTGGAACCAAGTAATTTTTGAATTTGATAAAAAGGTTTCAAAGTTTATATTTTAAAGATAAGGTTTTGGATTAGGTACTTCATGATTGTGAAATTTTAGTTCTATAAAGAATGGTGAGAATCAAACCAAAATTTTAGTATGGAGTAGATGGGAATCACTACCTAGGTAAGACGGGGTAAAGGTTTTAGTTTATGAATAAAATAGCCATGAATGCTCAAAGGGTAGCAACATGGAATCCCCATTGAATATAAGAAATATTGGTATGAAATGGGATTGTTTTGATAAAGATGTGTTTAAGCCATGAGAAGAACCCTTAAAGGAATGAGGAATTGTATCAAAGTACAATTTTGTCCTAAGATATACTCCCATAAAGGATCAATGATATAATGAAAGAAAATACCAAAGTCGGTGGATACTATCCAGAGATTTTGAATTAGAGAAGAAAGTAGTTAGATGACAAATAAGCATGAAGGATGTTGGTTTACTTAAGGTTATAAAAGGCAAGATAGGCAGTAGAAGTTATTCCACCAAGCCAATTTTCAGATGAATTATTCTAAACGTGCGTAGTTCATATTTATTACCCACTATGGTGTGCGGATGCATAATTTATTCCATAATCCGGTATGATACTTAAAGTAATGAATGGACATTATTTATTAAAAGTCGAGAAGGTGAGTTAGGAAGGTGCAGACATATGGGTGATAGTTGAATGGCATATCAGAATTGTCCATCTTATTTTTTAATAAGGAGCGTTAGGGCCATAACATCATTAACACAAGTTGATGATGAATGGTAGCTTCAAGCAAAATTTTCTTTTAGGGTATTTGGGTTGTAATCGCTAGTTGTCTCCCTTAGGTTATTGGAAAAGCATATGATAATGTAGGAGATATGTTCCTATTTTATCACTATATTGATTTTATGGATGGGGTTAGACTGCTATATAAATATATATGTTGAGAAATACCGTAAATAAAGAAATCTCATAAGGATACTAAACTAGCAATAAAATGTAGGTAAAATTGGAAGTTTATAAAATAAATTCGGGAATTAAGTTAGCAACTAGAAACTAAAAATGCTTAGGTACCAAAACTTTAGAAGTTTGGAAAAATAAATTTTAGAAAATGGAGGAAGGGGAAAGGTTTTTGTGGAATCCCGGGTGACTACATATAAGCTAAAATTTATAAATACGCGTGTAGATAGTTCGTTGTTTTAGAGTAAAAGAAAAGCTTCCCCAAAAATAGGATTAACTGCTCGATTCTAGGGTTGATCACATGAATTAACTCATTGACCGATTCCTGATTTCGTTAAGATGTGGCTTGATTTGTTTTTAAGGATAAAGCGGCAAATGTTTTAAAAAAAAGAAAAAATCATGTCCAAAAGCTTTGAATTTTTTTGTTTAAATGCTTTCGTAAACTTGAGTTTAAAAGTTTTTGAAAAATTATGTTCAAGTGCTTAAAAATGTAATAAAAATAAAAATAAACTAAGTATATAGAATAAAATAAAATTAATATGGTGTTTAAATGCTTTTAGGACTTCGATTCTTCAAAATGTTTACAAGTTGGAAATTCTCTTGGAAAATATGTTTAGAAGTTTTCTTTTCAATGAGAAATTTTCTAAATTTCAAAAGTCCATACTAGCGTAATGGAGTTTTACTGTCCTACTAGGGTGACAGTAGACAAAATATAGGTAATAACAAGGGAAAAGCTGTTTTAGCTTTGGAAATTTCTAATTAAATATCTTATTGATAATGACGAAACTTATGCTTAGGATAGTTACGCTTTAGCATCCTAAAATAAATCTCCTAATGCAAATTATACCTAGATCACTTGAAAAAGAATTAGGGTAGAAGGGAAGGTTCCAAGTTACAGGTATCCAAAAGAAGGGTGGAAATGTAAGATTTTCCATGTAAATTTCTTTTTCCGTGTAGGATTAAAAATTTAGAAATCTAAATTTTCAAAAAATTTAGATGTTAAAAATTATATGCTAGGTTTTGGATGGTAGGGGTTGAGTGCAAAATTGGTTGAACCATACTCATACTCGTGGGAGTGTGGATATTATTGTATGAAAAAGAATTTTTGAAAACTTGTATACATATAAAATTGCAAGCATATCTAGTTTGTTTACATCATATTTTCAAAATGTTTTTAAATGAATGCATTCGTATAGGAAGCACCGATTTAGAGTCATTTTACATACATGTTTTATATATTGTGATGCACCATGCATTTGTACATGTTTGGCAGCAAAATTGGTTGTATACTAAATGGTTTGTTAGTTTAGATGGGTTGCGCACTATGTTTATAGTTCATCCCTTGGGGAATTTCGTGGATGAAATTCTTTTAAGGAGGAGAATATAACACCCCGTAAAATTAA
This sequence comes from Allium cepa, assembly GCA_030765085.1. Taxonomy (NCBI): domain Eukaryota; kingdom Viridiplantae; phylum Streptophyta; class Magnoliopsida; order Asparagales; family Amaryllidaceae; genus Allium; species Allium cepa. Next base: position 58,152,158 of record CM060939.1, read on the forward strand.
CCATAATTGATAAATAATTCATAAGGCTCGAAAAATGGAATTTGATCAAGCTATTTTGTTTATGGAAATTTTTTGATAAACTTTCATATTTGGAGTCTTGCGATTGAAGCTCAAATGAAAACGTTGCCTACGTTTGAAGTTTCCGGCGTGAAAATAATTAAAAACAAAATAGGAAATAAATAATATTAAATACGGAATCCCACTGGTTGACCCCATCCATTGGCCGTTTTGAGTATGGAGGCTGGGGTTTGAATCTTGGCCAATGGCCCAAATTCAACTATTTTAATCAAATGGTTACGGTTAATTTGTGCGCCTATAAATAAAGGCCTTGCCCCTCAATTCTCTTCTCATATTTTCTTATCCAAGCAGTGAAGCTCTATCATTTTCTCTTCTCCACTACTCTTAAAAGTTATAAAATATATAAATATATAATTTGAGAAGGGTAGAAAATAAAAGAGAAGAAGAGAAAGGAGCGAATCAATACTACGGAAAAACATAAACTTCAATATATATTCCCCTTAACCGCCAATCTCTTCTCAGATCTGTAATTCTAATAATATGTATATACTTTGTTATACATATTCTTTGTATTTGAATGGAAAAGTAGTCAAGTAAAGGATCAGATTCAGATTGGGAGATTTGGAAAGCCTAAAAGTTGAGTGGGAATTATATAATTTATTTATAACATTGAAATTTATACCATTGGATTTTATTTAATTATTATGGCTAAATAAGATCTGATGAGTTATAGGCTCAAAACAAATGCATATAACTATCGCCTACACACTTAATTAAATAGGTAATTAGAATGGAAATAAAATAGTATGTATACCCTAATCTAGAAATTTGAAGTCAATCCCAAAAATTTATTATTGTAGAATCTTTGTTTATTCCAAATCTATAATTGGTTGTAAATTAGGTTTCCCTAATTGACTTAGGATGTGAATTTCTATGTTTTGATTTATTTGGAGCGGGTTCCATATAATTTCCACAAATTATCCAATTTTAAAATATGTATAAAAGCACGTCATTTGAATTTACAAAGGATATACTAAGAAGGGAAATAGATATGTAAGATACGGATATTTTTCTCCGTAGTTTACACTGTCTATTTTAATAAAAGAAAAGAAATAATTCCTTATAATTTCAAATGAAGCAAAGATCTCACATTTAGTTAATTTAGGGAAAGCTATAATGGTAATCCTACTTAAAAAGGTAGCTCTCATAATTTAGAATGTGGAAAGGAATGTTCTAGATTAGAAATTAATAGTTAGAATTATAAATAAACAAACATGTATAACCACGCTTAACGTTCAAAAATCAAAATATATAAATAGCATAACTTACGATGATATTCATATTAGTTATTAATGGCATTGTAATTATAGGAGTATTATTTATGGACATTGATTACAGATGTAATAGGCAATGAATTTGCAATTAATTGAGAGTTGAAAAGAAATTAAATGGGGACTGATTAGAGAATTTAATATGGCATTTATGGAGACACCGAATAGGCATAACAAATGGATTTTGAAAGTGGTTAATAGACTAAATGAATTAAATGATGATTGGTTAGAGGTTGTCCCATTTTGACATTAATGACCAATTACTACGGGTAATAGACATTTATTAGACATTACAAGGAAAGCATATAAAATAGGAATAACTATATAGCGAAAATTAAGTATTAATATTATTAAATACACGGAGAAAGCAATATAATTTTCATAGTAGAAAATCATATAGCTTCTATAGTACATTTAGAACAAGCATGAATTAGTGGGCTTAGCCCAACACTTTGGCTTTGGATGATTGGTTCGGTTTAATGGGTTGGGATGCGAGTTCAGTAGAGATACACATTATAAGTCTGCCCTTCACCTAAAGGCTAAAGGCTACTAGCAGTTGTGTATACTTACTGCTGATATGGGACATCTACAACCGTAGAGCCCATGGGAAAGGGATATGCGTAGGACCTAAGACCTACTTCTAAGATGGAGGTATTAAATAGCTATCATAGGGTCTGCCTCCCCCTATTTAGGAAGTATAAAATGGTCGAGGTTAGCCTTTAGGCATAGTAGTGGATATCTTGGGAAGGGTGTGCTTAAGGTTTGAGGTATTAATTAGCTATTATAGGGTCTGCTTCTCCCATAAAGAAGTATAAAGTGACCTTATGAGATTACAAGCGATTTCAACTAGTTAGGAGAGGAGTCCACCTTGGGATGGGTAGTAAATGGTGGGGATATGCCTAAAATGTAGGTATAAAATGGCCAGAGTCTGCCTAGTTTCTATTGGAAAGGTATTAAGTGTCTTGGTTCTATCTCTTACATTGTTAGGACATAATTAATGGTAATTATATGGGACTGGAAAGGCCATTTGGCCTACAGTTCTGGGTAAATTGTAAAGTTGAGATGCCTTATATAGGAATCATCTGTCTTTGTAGCCAGGACCGATTGACTAGCGGTTATGTTGCGAGGGCCCGCTTCGGGGACTCGAGGTATTAAATGACCATTGGGTTTGCCTCCTCCCAGTTTAAGAATTTTTAAGAGGCTGGGGTTTTTAGGTAGTGAAATGTTTAGATAAATACAAATGCATATATATATATATATATATATATATATATATATATTTGTGTGCATATCTTGTGATACCTTAGGGAAGGTTAGGTTAGGCATATCTTGTGCACACATAGAATATAATAGACTAGGTAAATAATAGATATAACATTTAAATGGAAATCAATCGGCATAAATTAATGGGATAGGTAAAGTATGTAATTTTTTAATCACTAGAACATTGTTTTGAGCCCTCCTCATAACAACCCATAGGCTAGATTTAGAAGGATCGGATACTGGAGCAAGATGGGAACTTTAGATGGCAAACTCTTCTTATTCATGCTCGACACTGACAAGGTAGTTAAATATCCAAGAAATAATATTCCAAGGTAGTGGCCTTAGTCAATATGCATGTTATGTAATATTTTGCAATTCCGCTATGAGTTTATATTTATCGCACTTTCGTATACTTGCATTTATTATAGGTTACCAAAGCCAACGATCCGTGACCGAATGGACTTGGATTTTGAGTTAGTCGAAATTTGGGCCCATTAAGCTGCGGGTTGTTACAATTTCCATGGAGGTTTCCTTAGTAAATTAAAGCTGACCTCCTACACAGGTGTCGGAATCTACCTTCCAAGCCCACACATATCTCTAGATAAAATATGTCACAAAGGTAAACATAGTCGGACCATGCCCGAACACGTGATATCGAATACCAATAACTTTTATGCACCTAAGTCGAAAGCATCTATAGATATTTGGAGTTGATGTACCCTTTAGGTTAACTAAACCTCTATGGTTATGCTCATACTCTGTTTTCTGTCATTTCCGGTGGTGAAGTCACGTTCAGCATCTCTACACACAAGTCTTCATCACTCGAACAAATCTCAAACCTCTCCATGGATTATAGCATCTTGAACAGTTCACGAATCCCTTCATGAATTCTAGCGTAAGTCGTCCGAAGAATTATAACTTTGTCCTCTCTCTTAGAATCAACCTAAAGATAGACGGTAACCTCACTAGCATCGTTTGAAATGTTCACGTTGACCTCTCCCATGGACTTAACCTTTGGACAGACGGTTCAACTCTATAATATTCCATCCATAACCGCTTCCAAAATATAGAATTCGTATATCAGTGTTCAAGTGGTTTTTGGTAAGTATTACACTTATCCAATCTCGGATTCTTCAAAACTAAATTGATGAATTTCTAGTTGACTCTGCTTTGGTTCTTTAAGAAGTAAACAAATGATATAAAGGAGTCATTTATGGGGGATCTCATTTATATACGTTGTTAAAGCAATAATCGATTCATTCGAATGAATCCTCCTCGGGGGATCTCAAACCATATCAATACATGATGCTTACATATACTTCCAAACTTAAATTGGTAAAACTAAATAGTCGACTAACCAACTACTAATACAAAATAGAAACAATCGCATATGGAAACCATGTCTCGTATGCAAATCACATTTCGACCTTCTCAACTTACGCTATCCATCGGTCAAGAGTAAAGCCAGTAGGTTAGAGAACTATTTGCCTCTAAGCCCTACTCAAACATCATTCTTGACTCTCATGGACAGGATGAGTCTACATTGTCGACTTTTACTGCTAAGTATAGGATTAAGTGCTTTCCATAAACAAGAAAACACACAAAGCACGATTAAGTACATGCAGCACAATTAAGTCACATAAGTGACATCTAATCCCTTTATTTATTTAATGAATTCTTTTATTAATTAAAACCTCTTTGTAAATACTTGTATGTATATTTAAAATACCTTTACAAAAGATATATACATGTATGCTACTATTTCACTATTCATTTCTACTCTTTTCAATATTTATAAACGTATTCATATTCTTGTCCAAACGATGTAAGAATATTTATAAATCTCTTAACAACATTTCACATTTTAAAAAGTATAATTAAATAGGTTAAAAACCAATTTTATTAAAACTTTGTTACTATAAACCTAAAATCATTTTATACTTAACATTATCGTTAAAACTTTCTTTTTAAATATCTAATTACATCCACAAGTACACTTTAGAGGGTTAAAAACAAATGTTGTTAAACATTGTGTACTATAAATCCAAAGCTATTTTATACATAACATTATCTTTAAAATCTTCTTTTTGAAGATATAAGTGTATTGCACTTATGTAACAAAGTAATATACATTTTTATAAATTTTCAAATTTTTTATTATAACTAAGACTATAACAAAACCACTTTTATCCTTTTTACAAATTACTTAACTAAATTTTCCATACTAACCAATATAAAAATACTTTAAAAATACTTATAAATATGTTTTAAATATCCATATAAAATATTACATAAAAATAGCTAATTTATAATTTACCAAAAACCTTTAATTTTAAATGTTATAAAGGAAACTTTTTCTTTAAAAATTCATATTTAATTTTTAAAATTTGTATAAGTTTCTAAACTTTTTTTCATACAGTAATCCATGTTATTAGACTTCCCTAAAAAGGTACCACAAAGATAATAAATTTTAAACCATTTAAATCATGAAAAACTAGTTAAAATGTCGCACTAAAATAAAACATGCTCCAAACCTAGAAGTTCTACACTAGATCAAAGACAACATTTATAAGAGCTATAGAAAGTTGTAGATAGAGAACACTTAGAAAAGCATTGAAAGCTTGACTAGTTTTCTCCATCCAAACGATCTATTCAAGACTTGACTTTTATACAGTAAGAATAACCATGCAAAGAAATCCCTAAGAATGTCTTTCAAACTAACTTTAAACATCGCCGAACAGAAAGCATTTTCAAAGTGCATCTAGAGCGACTAATTCTCGCTTCTAACATTTTCAACTTCATTCACTCGGCTATGAAATGATTTGAATTTTGACATTTTTAAATTAATATTTAAAAATAAATTACTTAATAAAATATCAAAGAAACACATAAGAATGTCTCTTAAATTAACTTTAGAAATTATAGAACACAAAGCTTTTTCAAAGTGCATCCATATCAACTCTTTTGCAATAACTTTTCAAACATTGTTCTATCATTTCTACAACTTTCCAAACCATTTCCCAGTTCTCCCTTACACTATTATAATTGTAAATAACAAATAAAATATATTATTTCACAGTATATTCACATATATCCATTTAACATAAGTTAAAAAACAAGGGATTTAAAATGCAATTACAGTGACTATTCTCGCTTCAAACACACTTCAATGGCACACACAACCCATTCAATCATGTAAATACAATGCCTTGGCCATAATACATGTATAATAGGAAAACAGGAGTGAATATATAATAAATAAAGTTGTCGTTTTCTTTCCAGAGCAAGTAGGGTGCAAAAGTTATAACTTACATAGTTCTTAACTTTAGTTGACCTTATATTTATACATAACAAATTTACACATAATATATACAGATACAATGGTGAGATAACTCACTTAAATCCATGCTAAAACCAAGCATAAGCACACAAGAACACATGAACACTTACTACCATCACAAAATAAACAAAGCTTCTAGCTTTAGCCTTCATAAGTTTGAAGCCACACTCACCCTTTCATAATAACTCGCGACCCAACATGGTGCACTCCTTTGTGCTAACTTCCTTCCAACTTTGACTTGATATTATTACTTCCTATGATAATATAAGGCCTTGATTAAAGTTTGGTGAAGTTCAGTGTTTATTTGTTTAGATTTGAAAATGCCAATGAGGAAACAAGAGAGGATAAAAACAGGATTCATTATTTTGGTTCATAACTTTAGTAAATGATTTTATGGCCTTAAGTGTTTATTTAAAGACTTTACAAGAGGTCATTTATCACCCCCACCTCCTAATTTCTAGTCAAAAAGGAGCAACCCCACCTTGCTTATCCCATGTGCAACTTTACACATCATTACTTTAGCCTTAAGCTTTCCCAAACCACCCCTCTTCCAAAATATCTTCAAATTCCTTCTATAAGATTTTAATTAGCCCTAGTATAGAAACTATTTGTAGTTGCTGATTGATTAAACATTTTTTATTTAGACAAGCACAACAAGTTTGAACAACTTTTATCGAGTAAAAGCCGTTTATCGGTAAAACAATTCTCGGTCACATTTTGAATATTTCTTCGAACTATTTATTTTTATAAACACATTCCAAAAAAAAGTTTGTCATCATTAGTTCTTAATTGAAAGGGGTTAATAAGGTTATAAAATCAATTTAATCATATTAAATCTAACTTCAAATATTTAAATAATTCATAATATTTAAATACGAAGTGTTTGAAATTTCGAGTTGTTAAATGGAAGTAAATAACATAACATACAAAAGAAAACAATTCAGTTTAATTGAACACATGAGTGTATTGGAAAGGAGTTCCAAACGTACCTAAAATGAATAAGGTTCAATCTCAAAAGTAACTCCTTCATAAGATACATATAGACAACGGTTGAAAAAGTATGATTAATGGTGAGTAAAGTTAAGTTTACTTCTTTCTATAAGGTCACATACTTAAGGGTAAGTGCATAAAGTTTGGGATCTTGTATGGACCACCCCAAATGAGTTTGGGAGGAATCAATATTGATTGACCAATTTATGTTATGAACATAAGTTTCATAAACTTAAAAACCAAATCTATTTACGTATATTGGTAATTCATAAAATGATTATGATACAAATTCCATTGCAGTGAGAAATAAATGTTGTTTCAAGAAACACCAACTTCATGATAAAGGAATTTCTTGGAAATTGTTGGTAGTAAAATATATTTGAATACAATCCAAAGATGAAACTAACTACGAAGGTGAAATAAAATTAGGCAAACCTAAACAGAAAAAACTAATTAGAATGTCTAATGAGAACTCATTTACGTTAAAGAGAAACTATGATTTTTTTATCGATGTCACTAAAAAGATTTCTTCAGTTGTCAATAAGTCACTAAGAATATTGATTCTACCATATGACATGATGTGCAAATCTTGAACGGGTTCTAAGTACATTAGTGAAATATGATTTTGATAGTTTTACCTGATGGGGTATGATCTATCAGTGGCAAATGCATCCTCAAGAAGAAGACTAAGGCGATTGGAATATAAGCTATGTTAGCAGATAACATCGTGAATTTCAATTGTTGAAATTAACATAACAAATTAGTCATTCAACGTAGTTAAGTTAATTTTAATTTTTCTCTTAAAATTTATTATCTGGTGTGACTTTGAGTTTTGATACATATATGTAGAAATAGAAATTTTAAATAATGATATAGGGAGGATTGTTTGCACAAACCACCAAAATGTCTCGAAGTTAGGGGGAGCTATAATTGAGTTTTTGAGTATGTGGTATAATTTAAGAAATAATACGAAAGTATTATTGGATGAGCATCATAGTTAATCAAGTATTTTCATGGAGAAATCAAATTGTTTGAATTTCAGTCAGTATGCGGAGAAAGCGTGTGTCTGCAAGAAAACACTACAAAGATACTAAAAGTATTTCAAAACTATAAGTAAAAACAACCTTATGATTGTTAACAAAGTACTCATGTAAAAATCATTTTAATTTGGTTATTTAATTCTCGATATTGGATTTGAAAGGACGTCTTTTATAATCATTATAAAAGGATGTTAGGAATGTCCCAAAACGATATACACAGACACCATATTGAATTGTCTAATATGGAGGATGTAACATGGATTCCTTATGAATTGACAATAGGACTTATCATACTTGCTAGGTTATCAACAATATCACATTTTTTATTTTTTACTCGACATGTAGAGCAGTTGTTAAATCTGAATTAAGATTACTATATGATGATTTAGAGTGTTCTCGAGTCTTTATAAAATACTAGATAATTGTTTATAGAAATAACGAACTCCTATGAAGGAGTATGTGTAACCAATCTTATAGTGTGTAAATCTTAGGTTCATGTTCAATCTTAAGTTAAGAACTTTAAGTTGGAAATGTTCTAAATAATAAGTAGAGGCTGATTCAGCTAAAGACTAAGTATATCGCCTTGAATAACACTGTAGTATTATAAGTATAAATAAACGCACAAATTTATAGGTGAGCTAGGGGAGATTCTAAATGTTGAGAATCTCATGTCATTGTTATACAAAAATAATGTCATGATAAAGATCATGGAAGAACCTAAAACTCTTTAGAAGTCGAGAACCACACTCTAAAAAGTTCCACATGATAAATGTAGTTCGAAGGCAGAGAGAGTTGATTGACAAAGTAGATAACTAATACAAAATAATATAGCTATTTACCAAGGCATTGACTTAATTAGTTCTACGAAAGACAATCGAAGGAATTTGAATAAGTTACAATGATTGATCCCAAGTGCATGTGGGGGTTTGAAAGAGTTAGGGGGTATAGCCGTGGGGCGATTATGTAATTTGTTACATGCATCTAACTCAATAACCAATCTTGTTCAAATTAAAAGTTATTGCCTTCCTATTATATATTTGTTATATTGCGATATAATTAATTAGGTAATTAATTTAAACTATATAACATAGAAAATCATTAAATGATTTATTATGTGATAATAATTACCATGTGTTATAATCATGAGAAATTATCACATTAAATGACATATTAGTTTAAATATTCTTAGACAAGATGTTCTGAGATAGGATGTTGATACATCATTGAGACTAGAGTATGTAACGCTCTCAAAATATTTGGCAGTTTACTACTCATTGCCGCTGGGGGTACCGAGGTGTTACGTACTAACAGTTATTGGATAAATATGGATTGACTTACTAAAGAGTTTTTGTTGGTTAACATAAAAAAGTTCACATAGAGAATCTCGAAGTGACGATGTTACATAGTTCCCACAATGAGAATACCATGGAACTTCAATGCAGACACTTCGCTTTGGTCATTGTAAAATCATGGCACGGCATCCATTAAATGACTATAGTTGGGCTTGAGTTGAAGCATTGAATGTGAAACACTATTCAATAGGGAATCCATTTCCTCAATAACATTAGGCCGGTATCAAGGTTAACTGTAGACAACCCAAAGTCAAAGCCTCTGACCAGAGTAGTACGATTAATAATAATTGTTATATTGAACCAAAGATTTTGTGTTGAACTAATTAAGTTGAATATGGATGATTTTTGGATTTTGTCCAAAACTGAATTCCATAAGTCCTAATGTAATGAAGTGTTGACAAATTGAATTGGTGTAAATAATGGTTATTACCGGGAACCGCTTATAATAGTAAAATTGGATTTTACCAAAAAGATGAATAAGCGGTGGCTAAGGTGATATGTGAATGTTAATATTCAAATTGTCTGACGTTAATATTGATTGAACTTACACCAAAAAACATACAATTTAATTGGTTTATAATCATTGTTAATTAATATCTATGAAATTTTAATTATTAAATTTAATTTTATTTGTTTTAAGTTATTAATACTTAATAAAGTGCCTATATAAAAAGTTATATATGTAAGTATCGATATACGTTATCAATAAACATTTAAACTTGATTTAAATTTTACAAAATTATTTTAAAAAATTTAAGGGCTCAAACAGCCTCCATCTATGGCCATCCTTACATGTTAATGGAGAAGAGATTTGACTATTATTAAATAATGAATTAAAGAAGGGCGGTTCTAAAGGGGTAACCAAAATGGTTCAATATTTCCTTTAAAACGATTTTCTTTCATTCATTCGTCCCCTCTCCTGGTAAATCTTTTTCTCTCTCTAAATCTCCCTCATGACCAAAAATTAATGGATTTGCAGCCACAAAATTTCCTAAAACAAAATCAAAATAAAATAAGTAAAAGGTGGTGCTTTAGATGGTTGCAAAATCCGGAGGTTGAAATTGAATTTAAGAGCTTTATTCATTGTTCAAGATGCTTTTTTGACTACATCTTAAGGTAACATTATAATTTTATTTATTCATATGTTCATCACGTTTACATGGTCTAGATCTTCTACTTTTACATTTAATCGTTTTATAGTTTATCTAGCCATATATTTTAGATCCCTTTTCCACGTCTCCTTTAAGGAGTTGTTCATAATGTTTGTACAGTAGATTTGAACCTTTTACATAATACATGCATAAGTTGTCCTAACGATTTGTTATTGTTTTCAAAATTAGTCTTTTAACAATTAAACCATTTTTGATTGAAAATAAATTTTTAATTAATTGATATATAATTTATTGCTTGTTGTTTTGAATTTGATTCATTTAGTCATTGTTTACTTTTATTATAATAAAAATAATAATTGGTCTTTTGTCCAAACCATTTGAATCCCTTTTAAGTTAAAGTTAGACTTTAATTTCAAAACATATATTAGATTGTAAAATTTACATATACATACACACACACACACACGCGCGGATATATATATATATATATATATATATATATATGTTATTTCAAAATTTAAAGCATAGTTCACCCAAAGTTCATAAAATGGACTTTCATGTAAAACTAATATTAAATCCTTTCTTAATCAAAACTAGATTTATAGTTGTTAATTTTTGATATTAAAATTTATAAAATGGTCAAACTTAATTTTAACATATGTATGTATGTGTGTGCGCATATATGTATATGTATGTATGTATGTATGTATGTATGTATATGTATATGTATATGTATATGTATATGTATATGTATATGTATATGTATATGTATATGTATATGTATGTGTGTGTGTATAATTCAAAACTATGGACAACAAGGCATGTATAAAGAGATAAAAGGGTCTATTATGGTGTAAATCCCACCACATATATACGATCACATTAGTCATATACACTGTTTGTATGTTGCACTTAGACATTTACATTGGACTATATTTGGATATACTCATTATATATGCCAAGTATAAATTTGGTCATGTATGTCATTTATTGAAATCAACCAATTTAATTAAATAGAGGGAAATGAAATGTTTCTCTCTCTAAATAAAAAAATCTTTCCTTTGTTAATTCAGTAAGTTTAAAAGAGAGAAATGAAAGGTTTCCTTCTCTAAATTAACTTTAATAAGTAACTATTACACACATATACACACAAGAGTATATTTTATAAGCTTTGGTTTATATAAATCTCATATTTATAAAAATTTAAATAAATTTTAGGCTCTCTTATCAAACGAAATAAATAAAATAAGGCCTCATTTTAAATTATATTAGATTGGATCTAATAAACTATTTATACTTAATAGGCCCAATAGATCCAAAATAGGAATTTTTTTGAAATCTTTCTATTCCACCAGCTGTTGACTGGCCAAGTTACTTCAGCAACTGCACACAGACACACACACGTACAACTCATTGAAGATTTAATATAACACACATGTGTACAACTAAACGCAACATCCAACATATAAATATGGATATGAATGATGAATATGCTATAATATCAATATGAAAAAAATGCAGCTAGTGGCCTTCTACATGTATGCAAATAGTATAGCATATAGGCATGTATGAAAAGCACCCTAATAAAAAGCATCTAGTTTCTGCATGAATGTAAATATACCTAACATCACGTCAAAGTTTTATCATAGCATAATCAGTATAATGCCATATTTTCATGGTAACTAGTCCTAGCTTCGATCGCTAGACGTAGCAACCATGCCCATAATCAAACATCCAATCCACGCCATCCATATAGCCACACAGAGAAATCTATCATCCAAAAGCAATCTACCTTACCTAAGTAATATAAACATTGAAATAGAAAATGTTCTAGTAAAGAGTTTAGGATGAGAAGTATGGATCTTCTCCTTTGGTTCCTAGGTACTGCGTGCTTAGTTGTTTCCCTGGTATACTCGAACCAACTTATCTTCTTTATTCCAAAGACTTTTCAATCCCTGCTTTACTAAATAGATAGGAACGAAAATTATTGAAAAGAAAGACAGTTCTTCTAAGAAAGAAAGAATCAGGTAGTATGAACGGCTCTATGGGGTTCTATAGATTTCGTCTCTACTTCCACATCCTCTAGCTAATCCGACTCGATCATAAAAGCTGAATCACATACATACTTCTGTCTATGTGAAACATGAAAAATGTTGTGAACGCCCATCAACTTTCAGGAAGCTCCACTCAAAAAAACTTTCTTACTCTCTCCACTATCAGAAAAGACCCTAAAAATGCGATACTTGCTTTCCTGAACAACCGAATCTCATAACATGATTTAACGATGAAACTTTTAAGAACACCATATCACCAACAACTAATTTTAGATCTGTATGCCTATCTTGTGCAGTCTTTATTCTCTTTCATATCAGCTACACTTTCTCAAAAGTGTCTTTAAACATGTCTAGTCCTAGTATAACTCTATTAGCCCTCTCCTGTCGAAAAACGAGGAGTTACATGATTGTCCATACAAAAGCATTGAACGATGTCATGCTCATGCTCTCCCGATAGCTGTTATTATATATAACCTCTACCCATAAAAATGATCTTCCCTACCTCAACTGAAGTCAAGGATGCAAGCTTCAAATAAATCCTCTAATACACTATTTGCGCTCTTCGTCTATCCATCTATCTATGAGACCACCCTACACCTTTGGTACCCAATATACTTGTATAGTGCACTATAGATTTATCTAACTGATGTAGGGTGATACTCAAAGGTTAAATAATCAAACTCCAAACGTAAAAATTTCGTATATCTTGCAGCGTGTTGAATAATGTATAATAATCAAATATATATATATATATAATGGGAGAAATAGAAATATAACTATGTGAACCATCATAGATCAGAGCACAGGTTCAATACAATTATACAAAGCAGTAATAGCATTTCCACGACTAATAAATAAACTCAAATATTAGTCTCTAAAATAAAATGTAGCACTGATAAAGCTCCACAGTGCTGCTCAGATAGTAGCATATATAATAGCACCAGCCTCTTGCTCATCCTTTAAGCAGCTCCATGCAATAATATTAGACCTACTATCTAATCTATTCATTTAAGACTACCCGAGATAATAAAAAACTAAGTATAAAACTTCGAGTCGGAAAACAATGTGGTGTGAACAATAAATAATCCCAGAATACCATAAAAAATAATATAGTAAAATAAAGACACTTAGTATAAAGAGTCATACCTGACATATCTCTGCATCCAACAATTTAGCACATATACTCAAGTATATGCTAAACTATTATCATGGTATAGTAACACTCAAAGTATAGAATAGGGTGTTGAGGTATCTAATGCAGTAACACCTAAATCACTAGACATCCATCTCAATCGCATACTAATCAAGATAAACACATCAATAATAGAGCACAAATCAATCATAGAAATCAAAGCAACCATCATACTCCCAGATGCTCCTAGTAACTTGTATGACCAATTCAGATGGTCAAAGACTACCCAATGTTGTAGGTACTCAATATTAAAGCTCATGCCTACTCAGATGGCAAAGGATATGGACAATCTAGATGGCCAACTCATGGGTACACTCCGACTACCCCGGGATACACTCAAACAACCCTACACTATATGAGCATATCTAACTAGCATACGTACCAATAATAGAAACTCCTCTTACCTACTTCGTAGGTGATCACTTAGCACTCACCTACTTAGAAAATCCTCTTAAGCCACAGTCATCTCCCTCATGAAGTACTTGACTAAACAAATAACGTCATCGACATGTCAAATTATAGAATGCCACACGAAGTTCCTAAAACTTATGTATGAATGACCCGAAGTCAATCATCAAATAACCCATGTTAAGCCGAAGGTAGCCTAATGGAAACTCTATGTAATCCTCTTCAACACCTATAGATCGTCCTCCTCTTCGCCACATATGGATCATCCTTATCCAGTATCTCAAGGTCCAACTGTTGGATTTTCCACAAACCCTTCCCGAAGTCTCAGCATAATAATATCCTCTATTCATGAGATTTTGGTGCTAATCTGAAGATGTCACAGTGGACGACCATGATGGAGTTTGGGATGGGGCAGATACGACCGATCTTCTCCATGCCTTAGTCCTTATTCCACATTGAACTTGAAGACTTGCCTTGCCTAACTAGAGTCATTTGGTCCTAGGTCTAAAGTACTTGCCTACCTCTATACAAACTAAACCCAAAGCCACCCAATCAATACCTTAAAGTGACATTGCTCGGTGCCGAACCATCTTCATTTATGGACTTAGCCAATTTTGGAAAACTTAACCAACTCCACTCTATGCTCCCTTTTACTAGCATTACCCCGAAGCCAATCCATCCAAGGTTCAAAGTTGTCCATACAAAAACTAGGATTCTCCAAGAAACCACTCCCAATAACCGATCCATCACACTTAAGGCCATAGCACTAGCTTCCACTCCAAATTACATGTGATAGATTTCATAGCTTCTCTATGCCACTCTCTACTCCCCATATAGATTGCAAGTCCATTTAAGCTATTTTTGATCGAAAAGTCATGATGGATAGGGGTGATAGATCATCTACAAATTTTTCCTTATTTTAGCATTTTCTAAGTTGGTTTCCCCTATACTACAAAGTACTAAACTCCTAATATAATTCACTTATATCGATTCAATTCAAAACACTCTAGACCTGATCAATACTAACTCCATACCTATTACACCAAAAGTTGGTATAACACCTATAAAGCCAAGTATGATGAGCCTAAACTTGGTTTTTTCCCCTTTAATCACATGACTAAGAATAAGTTAGTTGCTGAGATCAAATAGTGATAAGAAATCAAAAGCTAGCCCACCATTCAAGGCTTAGCACATGATAATGCCATTTAAAGATGGTCGTATAATTCCCTTGAACTTTGACAAAGTTATTTGAAAGCTCTAGTCATATGTTCAATAAAAGCGAAAGAATAAGTTGCAAGTATGTGAAATAGTTCACTAAGTATTCGTTAATGAACTAAGTAAGAAATCTTCATAGTTCATAATCCGTTTCTTATATATAGCAAGCAAAAATAGAGGCAATGTATATAAACAATAGTGTAGGCCGAATTTCATGTGATTTTATGTGAGATAAAATCAAGATGAGACTAAAGGCCTAAAGAGCTTTATTATACACACGTTCCTTTCAAAGTTGCATAATCAAGGTAGACGGGCTATGATACATTTTCTTCAAGTCCTTGCTTATATAAATTGTAAGATTCACAATCAATTCAATCCCTAATTTAATTTAGGGATATAACTATTTAATTTTGAAAAGAGAGAAAAGAAAAACGATTACCCTTCCTTCATGCCCCTAGGTCTGTATTTATAGAGGTAGAAAAGGTACGTCATGGATGCCACATGTCAATGTGACATGCTTGATCTCCGGCCTTAAGATCCATCTCAATGGCGCTTGGGATTTTGCTTTTGATTTGATGATTCATGAAATTCTTTGGTGTATTGTAGGATTACGACATCATCATTCTGACTGCATGCGCCATGATAGCTTTTGACATCATCCCTAGAAATGAAGGCATTCGACGGGCTTTATCGTATTGGCAACATGCAATATGCTCATGTACATTGCCTTGGTTGGTAAAGGGTTGTAAATCTATATGAGTGGATCGTGTAGTCTATATATATGAAAGTATAGGTGAACTAACTATATAATGTATCTAATATAAATTTGATAGATCATAATAGAAAAGTAAATGGAAATAATCACACCAGGATATTATACTGGTTCGGACCTCCCGCCCTACGTCCAGTCCCGAAGCTCCTCTTCGGAATTTAAATATCAAACATCCTCACTTCACCCGGAGGAATAGGACTGGTTACAAAAGCATGTTCTTGTCAAGTGTGTGTTCTATAACACGAATATTGACTTTTGAATACAAATGGTTCCAATCTATATATATATATATAATTGATTGAAATTTTTTGAGTATATGGAAGACTAAAATACAGGTATTATATTGCTAGAGATCAAGTATTAATCAGAGTATAAGAGTAAAGAGTATAACTGAGTAAGCTAAGATCTTCTCTTGAATTCCTGATGCTATTTATAGTGGTAGAGAGATCCTTTGTGTAGTTGCATCTGTTAGTAAGTTCTCTAAGGTCGCTTCTAATGGTGATGAAGAGTTGCAGCAAAGAGGAGCGAACGTGTCTTTTCAATTGTGACAGTTGTACTTTGAATATACATTGACAAGTTCAAAATCAGACGTCTGGAAAATGTTTCAGACGTCTGGCTCTCATATATTTTTTGTATATGGTTGCTTTTAAGATGTCTGAGTGTATTAACCAGACATCTAATTCTGTCCGATTTGCGAACCAGAGGAATCAATCAGATGTCTGGCAAGTGCACTCAGACGTCTGGAATTGTGCATGTTGCTTTTCATGTGCCTGTGTCATTCCTCTTCTGATTCTATCGACTTGTAGCTTCTTGAAACTTCTTTTGAGTCTTGTTCTTGTCTCTTTGGTGATGTTTACTTTAACAATTACCTGTAAATATAGATATATATATATATATGCATACTTGATTTCCATTGTATAGTTGTTATCATCAAAACCATAGAGTTGATTTCCTAACAATCTCCCCCGTTTTGATGATGACAACTATTCAATGTACTTATATATAGATTATAAATCTCCCCCTGAATATGTGCTTATTTTTAATGTTATATGATTATACTTATATTTCTCCCCCTTTGGCTTATCAAAATGAATTATAAAATTGAAACCAATCATCAAACAAAAAGAAATTTTCATTAATAACTTGAAGTTTGATTACAGACATAGATTTGTACAAAAATTGATATTCCAAAAACATAAAATCTATGATTCCTTTGGAGAAGCTTTATTTTGATCATCTTCCTTTGGTTCTTCTTTTTCAGAAGTGCTAGCCTTTGTAGGAGATGTCAAAGCTTGCTTGAGAGGTTCATCCTCAGAGAGTTTGGAATGTTTTGCAGGAGGAGAAGGTACTGGGGTTGGCCAATCTTCAGAAGGTGGTGTTGGACCGCGAACCCGTTGTAGTACTTCTTTAAGAACCGACAAGATAGTTGAAAGAGATTCTTCAACTGTAGCTAGGCGTGTAGCAAATGTTGTTTCGAATTTGTCAATTTGCTTAGCCAAAAGTTTTTGATTTTGGGATAGAATATGTTGGTTTCGAAGGGTGAGATCGAACACTTTCATTTGGATTTGTATCCGTTTGAGTCTCCATAATTTCATCTTGTCCCGGATAATCAAATAGTGCAGGAGGAGGTGGAGTTGCTTCTCGATGTTGTTCGTCCTCTTGGGATGGTTCAATGTGTGGTTGAGGAGGAGGCACAACTCGTCTAGATTGACGATTGTGCGACCAATCTTCAAAGGACATGAATTCTGGGGGAATTTGGATAGGTGCATCAGAGAGAAGAATTTGGTGGAAGCATATTTAGGCGAGATTTCTTCGAAGGTTGATAGGTAGGATGGAATGTTATTTGCACGAGGAAGTCTCATAATATAAGTTGGGTAAATGATTGATGGCCATGATCGAGCCCAAAAGTGCTTGAGCTCATCGAAGATGAATTTGGCCCAATTTACTCTTGTTCCACTAAATAGAGCAAATAGGGCTTTGTGCTCTAATTCCGTGATTTGCTCGTGACGTCCCTATCGTGGAACAATTGTATTAATTATCATTCGAGTTAGGAGTCGAGCTTTTGGACGTAGATATTTGGAGGAAAATTTTGGCATTTCATCCTCCCAAATTTGATGAGTAATACTGTTTCGTGGCTTGAAGCGCATATCGAGAATGTTGTATAAATCTTCCCCTATGTCAGAGCATCCTAGGGTTCGACCTATTATGCCCGGAGTTAATCTAATCATGTTCCCATAACGCTAGACCAGAGCCAGTTCTTTATTTCATTTTCAGTGTTCCACAATGAAGTGCTGTCTAAATTCGCATAGAATAGAAATATGGCTAATTGGTCAATTTGGATATCATTAGAAGTGAAAGAAATTAGGGTTTCCAACCCAGTATTTTCACATAGTTCATCCAAATCATACATAGGAATTTAAGGAGACTGCAAAATGGACCTATGTGGAGTTTTTTCTTTTGGATGTCTTCATACCTTTTGATGGAATGCGGTGCTTTATTCATCCACCTTTCGATCTGTTCATCAGAGCACACCTAAGGATTTGAAGATGAGGTCGGTTGGTCTTGTTTTCGTTTTGAAATCTTGGGATTCTTAGTGCGAGGAGGCATTATGATTTGATTTGCTTAAAGATGATGTTTTGGAAAGAAAATCATGTCTGAGAAAATCGTAGGTTTTAACAATTTTGAGATTAAAAAAAATGACGTTATCTGAGTGAATTTAAATGGTCGATTGGGAATCAGACGTCTGGATTGGAAATCAGACGTCTGGATTGGAAATCAGACCTCTGGTTTGCCCTAAATTGAGTACAGCATATAAATTTAGACGTCTGGTTTTTGGCTTAGACGTCTAGTATGATCGAATTTTTTAAAACTGGAGAAGTAGAGAGTTTTACCAGACGTCTGGGTATAAAAACCAAACGTCTGGTTTGGTTTATTTTTGAGAAACTTCGTGGCAGAGAACCAAGGCAGATGTCTGGATTTTATTTCAGACGTCTGAAATTCTTTGATTTTTATTTGGAGAAGACAAAGCAAAATTTCAGATGTCTGGGGGTATATCAAACGTCTGACTATCCACAGTGCTTAAATTTTAGACGTATATTATTATGTCAGACGTCTGAAGGCCATAGTCATATGTCTGAAATAAGCATTGTAGCTCAAAATAGCTTAAAATTTGATGGTTTTGCTTATTTCTTGAATGTTCTATAACAAATAATTTTATTTTTGGGAAATAAAAGAACAGATAATCGTAGATACATACAATAACAAATATAATTTATTTAGAAGGAGATGAAGTTTTGCAATCTCCTGACTTGTCAACCGTCCATGATTTAAGTGGAGACCATATATTTCCACGTTCATGGGTTCTCGGGGAGCCATAATATCGTCTTGGTGAAAGGCTCGAAGTTATGATCTCTCTTTTCTTGTCATTAGTGGAGACCATATATTTCCACGTTCATGATTTAAGTGGCGAATACGCGTCGATCCGTAGGGAATTGATGATTTTAAAAATCTATTCAATCAAATTAAACCAAGCTCGAAGAGAATGTTAAACTAGAAAAGAAGAAAAACAAGCAAAAGAAAATTGATAAAAATATGAGTGTTAAGATAATTTAGAGGCAATTTGCACTCTCTAGATCACATAAATCAACAAAATGAAGTTATGATCTCTCTTTTCTTGTCATTAGTGAATTAGTTGGTGTGCTGATCATAAGTATGGTATATTTGTGCTATTAATTAGCTCAATATAAACCATCAAACTATAACACAACCACTAATACACTTTTAAATCTCATAAAATATGACAATAAAGTTGAAGGCAAAATCTATTTTAAGCATGGCCTATTAACTATTAATTAGAGATCTATACTTGCACAAAATAAAAGAGATCTATACTAGAACATGAAAGAAAATAAACAAGAAAAGAAAATGAACATGTAATTAAAAGGAAACACTAAATAACATTGCATAAAAAAGAAAATTACATAAAATAAAAATGGCTAAGTAGCCATGAAAAGAGAAAGAAAACTTTCTTTTATTTTGAGCCTAAACTAATGAAGAGAGACTAAGTTAGAGATTAAGAGAAGTGGAGGCTACATGAAACACAAGGGCTTATTTATACAACCATGAAATCCTAATCCATAATTTGGGGAATGACCAAACTACCCTTGAGAAAGTGTGGAGGCCAAGTAATCATTAGCTTCTACTAATCATCATTTAAGTGTACATGAAGCCATTAATTCCATAAGCATGTGCATTAGCCTCTAATTTGTACATTAAGGTGGTGGTTAGGTGGGGTCCTCCATGATTTTCACTTTGAATTATTTCCATCTTCATTCCTTTATATTCTTTGTGCATGCATATTCCTTCATGAAACCACTCCTATTTGAGAACAAATTCCTACAAAAATATATATAAATTTCCAAGTAATTTTTCTCAAAGAAATATATGCACACAAATGATCGTTTTACCCCTATATGAAGATGGATATGTGACAATTTGGAATTAATATGGATTTTGGTTAAAATAAGTTAAAATACCCAATATGATCATTTATTTAATTTAAATAGATTCAATATGTTGGTAAAAACATGCACATTTACATGCATATCAAATACCCCCACACTTATCTTTTTATTCGTCCTCAAATAAACTAAAACTAGGATAAATCTGTTTTCGTAGGAAGCACGATTGCATTGAGCGTATGCAACAAGCCGTTAAACCTCTGGGTGTCCCCAGTAGGACGAGTGTAGTCTCCTGAGGGTTTTCAGCGGATACTACCTACAAAATCCAAATGCAAAATAAAAAATGTACAGTGAAAATATTTACAAAAATGCAAGATTTGTTTAAAAAGAGATGAATGCGAGTTTTTGAAAATATTTACAAGGATTTACTTTTAAATCGACACTTATAAGTTAAATATAGGTTTTGGTTGTTATCTTGAAAATTTATGTCATTTACTTGTCAAAATTTCCAATAAAAATCAAGTTATCATAACAAATAGACAATAGTTTAACTCGTTGTTTCAATTGATAACAAAGTGTATCTATGAAATGGATCCGTAGTTGACTATCAAAGTTTATCAAAGTGGTATTTTCATTTCTTTTCAATAACAATTCAAATCAAATAGGTAAAAATAGTGCTAGGATTTCAATTGCTTGCTCTATCATTATTTGTAAGAAAAATTACACACCTAGCTCAGGTAAACTGAGACCAGATATATCACCCATGCATTGCCTTTCGGGCTTATGCGAGGGAGTACAGAGCATGGCGAGTGCACACACTTTCGTGCATACACCTATCGACCGTAGGTGGTTTTATTAAGACTGTTCTTTTTTTTTCTTTTTCTTTTTTACATGTGTTCCATACATGCATAACCGTGAGGACTTTTAAATGAGTATGAAAGCACATAATCAAAGATTCCAAGTAATTCACACATGCATAACCATGAGGATTTTTAAATGAGAGTGAATACTTGGATGTTATTTATATATATATATATATATATATATATATATATATATATATATATATTAAGTGAGAGAGAGTGTTGCAAAATCATCTTAGCACCATTTAACTTAGAAGACAAAAAAATGTTGAATCTTTACTTTAAACCGACCACTTTTTAAAATAAAGATTTTCAATTAGGATGTATTTCATAATTGACACGTGTGAATCTACACATATACTAGTTAAACCATTGTTATTTGTAATTTAACTTCATTTTTATTTTTGTTAAGACAAAAAAATTCAAAAATTTTAATTTAATAAACCAAAACCATATATTTATCCTATAGTGTTTCTTTAAAAAATAAATCAAAATGTTTTAAAAAAAATTAGTTTTTTGATTTTTTTTTTTTTTGAGTTTTGGAAGAAAAAGAAAAAATGAACCATGAAAAATTAAAAATGAAGATGAGTCTCCCCCACCACTTGATTTTGATTGCGTCCCCATAGTCAACCCAAGTGGAAGGAGAAAAATAAAAATAAAAACATGATATTTATTTAAATGAAAATGAAAAGGTTATTATTTATAAGAGATCAGAAAATATACAGTTAAAGAGTAAATGAAACGGTCTTCCAAAGACCGATTCATTTGTCTCGTCAAGTATACGAGACACTGCATAAGCACGAAAAAGCAATTCGTAAAAGGTTCCGAAGTTGATTGTCGATTTGGAAAAACGAATGTCGTTTTATTGAGAACCGTACGAGTTGTTTTATTGTTGATGATTTTCGGGGTTGATAAAACAATTGATTGAAATTCAAGTTTATTTTCACCAAATTGAAAGTTAAGCTCATTATCAACAAATTTTTCAAAATTATCGATTTCAAAATTGAAATGGTGATTTAACTCTTCCCTTTCGGAATTTAACAACTCATTTTTGAAAAGTCCAAAAAGTTTATGTTCGTTAAATTCGACTTCCTCTGTTGGATTATCAACTACTTCATCGCGTAAATCGAGTTTAAAGTTCAAAGTTGTCATATTCAAATTTTCAGAAAAAGGAAGATCGAAGTTTAAATCAAGTTTCACACCCTTAAAAGAATTGAAATCCAACTCAATTACCGTATTTTCAACAATTTCATTAAGATTTTCATTTTCAATTTCAAAAGTTATTATTTGAAAATCGTCGATATGGGTAAAAGATGGATTATCGCTTGGCTCGTCACACGTTGGAATTTGATTTTGTTTTTCACATTGTTTCATATATGTTTCAATCAAAGAATCCGTGTGATCATCATAAATTTCATTAATTTGCTCAACAAAATCCAATTTATAGTTATTCACAAGAAAATTCTCGATTTGGATTTGTTGAGAACAAAACTTTTCACTCGTAACATGGTTAAGATTATTCCCATTGCCAAATTCGTTTGAAAAGTTGTTCCCATTTTCATGTTGAGCTTGAAATTCATTTTGGAGTTTGAAATTAAATTGGCATGGGTTATAATCGTAATAGTTTGAATTTTGAATTGAATTCAAATTTTGAAATCCTTGACTCGAGTTATTACACAAATATGAATTACAAAATTCATTTATACTTTGATTTTGTTGTGTAGAGAATTCAAGTAAAGATGAGATGCTATTTTCAAGAGTCGAGGGTTGGTCATCAGTTTGAAAATTTTATCGTTCGAAATCCGAATCGTTTAAACAATAGTTGTTGTTAAAATATCCATACAAATTTGGAATGAACTCATATGGATTATATTGATTTTCACAACGAAATTCAAGTGAGTAAGAGAAAGGAAACTCGGACATTTTCAAGATTTTTTTTTGTTGTTTTTTTTATAAAGAAAAATATTTACAAGCAGAATTTATTTTTCAAAATGAAAAATTGATTTTTTTTTGGATTTTCATATTTTTTGGCTTTTTTTAAAGAAAAAGTTTTATATGTTCTTTTGTTTTCCTAAATTTTTTTGGATTTTTGAAATTTCAAAGGAAAAGGTTTAAAGATTTCAAAGAAAAATAAAAGGAATATTTACTATTTTTTTTTTGAATTTTTGAAAGTTTTTTAGTTTTTTTTTAAATATGCATGAACTAATGCGACTAAATGAATGCAAGGGTTAATTACAAATGATTTATTCTAAGTTAACCCAAAATTGTATACTCACGCATTGTCTTAGTTAAACAAGATAATTCTCAGCCACGTAACGGACAGGATTTATCGGTGCACCACGAATCACCGTAGCAATGCGGCCGAAGGTTTAAGTACCTTCAGAGGAACAACCACTATAATATTTACGAATCACCGTAGTATTTATAAATGGTTATTACTCTGCCGTAGCCTAGACACCAAGAAAATAAATTGTTCAAAGAAGACAATTTGTCAATATACAATTAAGTGTTATCGATTTCTAACTATTATTATTAATCAAAATCTAGGATGAAATGCAAAGCAGAAACTGTACGTGTATTAACAATGCAACTATGAATGAATTTTTTTTTTTTTGAGTTTTTTCTTTATAAAATGCAAGCAAACAACAATGCAAGGCAAATAAAAACAATGGATATATCAAGCAAGCAGTTTCTTTTTCTTTAGAAAGCCGCAGAGCAAGCAATTCTTTTTGGCAAACACTTCTTCTTTTTATTTCCTGCAAGCTGAAAATTGAACAAGATATATACAGTTTATTTTTTTTAGACGAGAAAAGAAAAATAAAATAAAACACAAGAAAACACCATAAAAGAAAACAAAACAATTGAAACCCCTTCTTTTTTTTAAGAGAGACTTAAAGCTTTAAAAAAATGAAACAAAACCAAACCACTCCCATTTTTTTGAATGGCCTAAAAAAATTAAAACAAAACAAATAACAACAAAAAAAAGCAAATAATAATAATAAATGTACAAGCCTACAACAGCTACCCCGGCCTAAATAACAGCAAAGCTCACAACTTACTTTCTCCCCCCCCCCTTTTTTCTTTATACGAAATCAACAGCTTCCTACTTCATATAATTCTTCGAATTCGAAAAATAATATCTCAATAACAATTCACAAAACCGACTCTCAACTCGAAATCAAAATCAGATCTCACACGACTCAATACAAGTAGATAGCGGCCTCAAGAGGATTGGGATTAGTGCACCGAATCGTGGTGGTTCGTGAATTTGATTTTGGTGATGGATGGGTGTGATTGCCGTATCAGGTCGCGGTGCTTAATGGTGATCTGTGGTTGTTCGATTTTAGGTTCGTGGATGATTGGAGCCGTGGCGGTGAGGATTTTGTCGAATTGGTTGTAATTGTGGGGTTTCGAACCGCTGCTCTAAGTTGTTGAAGCTTAGGATGAAGGCGATCAATTTGGCTTGATTGGTCGCGGTTGTTCGAAGGCGTGATTGGGGGTTTGAAGCGATGAAGGGGAGTCTGCCGTTGAATTGATTCGCGGTGGTGGTTATCGGTGGTTCACGATGTGAATTTGATGTAGCTAGCCACGATTGTTATAGCAGATGAGTTTGGTAATTGTCTGATTGAGGCAGGTGGATGAATTAGAAGTGGATATGTTGTGTTGTTTGGTGAGTAGAGAGAAGTGGTCAGTGGAGAGAATAGGTGAAGGCAGCAAGCACTGTTTTGGTGGAGGAGGTGTAGTGGCAGGTTGGATGGTGGAAGAGTTGATGTGGTACGGCCAGAGGCAATGAAGTGTCGGAGGAGTTATTTGATGTCTGTTGTGGTGGTTTGCTGGGAAGTGTTGTTGTTGCAAGGAATTGTTATGGCAAGTGACTGGAGAGGCAGTGTGAATTGGTCACTGTTGTGTGCAGCAGGAAGAAGGCGATATGGTGGAGAGAACAAGGCAGTGATTATCGATGTTTTGACAGAGAGGGTTGCTGTGAGTTGAATAGTGGTTTGTGGAGTTGGAGATGGAGAGTTAGTAGGGTGTTTCAAGTGGGAAGTTGATGAATAGGGGTTGTAGAGGCTGTTATGAGATGGTACTGGTCTTGATGTATGACTGAAATGCTTCAGGCTATGTATGGCAGCAGATGAAGTGCAGTGATTGGTTGAAGTTTTGAGGAGTGGTTTAAAGGAGATTGTCAGTGGGAGTATAAGTGAATGAAGGTTGATGTTGTGGTTGTGGTATGGTATGGTAGTGGTTGTTGTAATAGTGTTGTACAACTGGAAGTGGTGATGTATAGAGTTGTATAGCAGTGTGTTGAGCAACAGGGCAGTGATGGTAGCAGGGTTGAAGTAATTGGGAGAAGTTTAAGTTGGGCAGTAAGGCAATGGACAGTGGGTTAGAGTTGAAGCAAGTCAGTGAGTAAAGTATGAAGAAGAAGTTAATGACTGTCAGCAATGTCAACAATGGAAGGGAATGGTGATTGCTTGTATCACTGTGCAGAAAACAGAAAACAGAGGCAGTGTAATAGTAACAGAGAAGGGTAAAATGTAAATAGAAAAAAGAAATTGACGAAATGTGAGTGTAATTGAAAAATGAGAATGCAATGTAAATTTGTACAATAAGAAATGAAATGCAATGCAAATTTAGAGAAATGTTTGTGGAGTTTTTTTCTCTTTAAAATATATACAATGCAAATGCAAAACAAATGGAAAACAACAGTCACACAAACCAATGCAAGCTACAAACACACAACAACTTTTTTTTTTTTACAAATAAGCACACAAAATAAAACACATAAAAATTCAAACGAAAATAATTCAAAGAATAGAAAATTAAAAATCAAAGCTAATCCCCGGCAACGGCGCCAAAAACTTGTTCGTCGACGGAAATTCTATCGGTTTAGAAAACCGTCGAATGAATTTAAATTAAAAATAACCGCAAGCGCATGGTGTACTATCGTAGTACGTGGCGAATACGGGTCGATCCGCAGGGAATTAATGATTTTAAAAATCTATTCAATCAAATTAAACCAAGCTCGAAGAGAATGTTAAACAAGAAAAGAAGAAAAACAAGCAAAAGAAAATTGATAAAAATATGAGTGTTAAGACAATTTAGAGGCAATTTGCACTCTCTAGATCACATAAATCAACAAAATGATGTTATGATCTCTCTTTTCTTATCAGTAGTGAATTAGTTGATGTGCTTATCATACGTATGGTATATTTGTGCTATTAATTAGCTCAATATAAACCATCAAACTATAACACAACCACTAATACACTTTTAAATCTCATAAAATATGACAATAAAGTTGAAGGCAAAATCTATTTTAAGCATGGCATATTAACTATTAATTAGAAATATAAGCCATCAAATTTTAATTTCAACAACCACTTCTTTGCCATAATCATATGTAGATGAAGAGACAGTTTGTGTTTTGTTTGTTTAAGCATAGCCTATTTGTTATGAACAACATAGACTATCAAATTCAAAGCTAAAACAACAAGTTAAACCACTTCAAAACATTTCATTTAAGCACAAAAGAGAGCATAAACAACAAAATGTGGGATCTACATACTAAAGAGCTTCATTACGCCTAAATTGAAGGGATTAAGCTCTCATATTTGTTATCATATGAACAAATGTAGAAAACAACATTAAACAAGAAGAGAAAAAAAGAGCAAGTTGAAAGAAAAAATTATTCTACTTGCATAAAATAAAAGAGATCTATACTAGAACATGAAAGAAAATAAACAAGAAAAGAAAATGAACATGCAATTAAAAGGAAACACTAAATAACATAGCATAAAAAAGAAAATTACATAAAATAAAAATGGCTAAGTAGCCATGAAAAGAGAAAGAGAACTTTCTTTTATTTTGAGCCTAAACAAATGAAGAGAGACTAAGATAGAGACTAAGAGAAGTGGAGGCTACATGAAACACAAGAGGTTATTTATACAAGCATGAAACCCTAATCCATAATTTGGGGAATGGCCAAACTACCCTTGAGAAAGTGTGGAGGCCAAGTAATCATTAGCTTCTACTAATCATCATTTAAGTGTACATGAAGCCATTAATTCTATAAGCATGCGCATTAGCCTCTAATTTGTACATTAAGGTGGTGGGTAGGTGGGGTCCTCCATGATCTTCACTTTGAATTATTTCCATCTTCATTCCTTTGTATTCTTTGTGCATGCATATTCCTTCATGAAACCACTCCTATTTGAGAACAAATTCCTACAAAAATATATATAAATTTCTAATTAATTTTTCTCAAAGAAATATATGCAAACAAATGACCGTTTTACCCCTATACGAAGATGGATATGTGACAATTTGGAATTAATATGGATTTTGGTTAAAAAAAGTTAAAATACCCAATATGATCATTTATTTAATTTAAATAGATTCAATATGTTGGTAAAAATATGCACATTTACATGCACATCAGAGAACGATATGAAGATGAGGGATCCAAAGAACTACAAGGTTTTGGTAGCGGTTCATGGATATCTCTCTTCCGTGATGAACAAAACTTCATCGCTACTTGCTCCAAAAAGCTTAACCGACGTGCTGCAACTTTTTGTTCGAAATATAGTTCTCGTTGAAGATCTATCTGTTGTTTCCGATAATGATAAATTTCATCAATTTTCTCCTTTGTGTTAGGAGAGACAAACAGAGTTATTTTGGTCTTCTTGTTATCAGGAGTACAACCCGTATGATACGAGGGCCACCTATTCGTTGGCTCCTACTCTGGTGTAGGTGTAGGAAGCCGTTGTAGCGTGTCAGCCGAGCTGTCCGTCGTTGGTGTTGAGATGGAGATGGATATATAAGAGTCCCCAGAAGACATGGCTATATTTTGTTTCTCTAAGGAAGATATGAATTGTGTGTGTATAGTTTTGTGTACCTCTTTATGTATAAGTTGAAAGAATTATTTATAGACAAACTAACTGTCTAAAAAATTAAAGGTTCATAAATTATTAAGTATAATTTATGGTAGTAAAATAAACAACTAATCATAGCCTTAAAGTGAAACATTGATTAATTTTAAGGAAGAAGATCTTGAAATGAGCAAATACCTAAATTTCGTAGGAGTTTAATAAAAGTTTGTTCATTTAGTGGTTTCGTAAAGATGTCTGTTACTTGATTTTCGGTATTTACGTATTCTAATGAAATAGTTCGTATATCAACATTGTCTCGTAAAAAATGATGGCATATATCTATATGCTTAGTTCGTGAGTGATTAACATGGTTTTTTGATAAATTTATAGCACTCGTGTTATAACAACATATTGGAGATAGTTGATAATTTTGCCGAAATCCGTTAGTGTTTGTTGCATGTATATCACTTGAGCACATGTTAGAGCTGCGGAGATGTATTCGGCCTCGCAAGTAGATAAAGGAACACAATTTTGCTTTTGCCTAAACAATGAAACTAAAGATTGTCCAACAAAATGACAAGTTCCATTAGTACTCTTACGATCTGTTCTACATCCATCGAAATCCGCATCGCTATATGAACTAGTTCAAACGATGATTCTTTAGGGTAAAACAAACCATAATCTCTAGTACTAGATAGATAACGTAAAATACGCTTAACACCTCTTAGATGAGAGATTCTTTTGGTTTTGCTTGAAATCGAGCACATAGACATACACTCATCATAATATCGGGTCGACTAGCCGTTAAATAAAGTAAAGAACCAATCATGCTCCGATATAATTTTTCATCAAAATCTTTTCCGTTATCGTCTTTTTCTAAGTGAACAATGGTACTCATTGGTGTTGGTTTGCTTGAAGTTTTATCCGTTTTAAAACGACGTAATAGATCGTTACAATATTTTTCTTGATGAATAAAAATTCCATTTTCAAGTTGTTTTGTTTATAAACCTAAGAAGAAATTTAATTCTCCCATGTGTGACATTTCAAATTCTTTTTTTATAATATTTGAAAATTGATTACGTAGATTTTCGTTGGTTGAAGCAAAAATGATATCATCAACATAAATTTGTACAACTAAAATATCATCATTTTCTATTTTAATAAACAAAGTTGTATCTATTTTGCCTATTTGAAAACCAGATTTTATTAAGTGATTTTTAAAACGTTCATACCTTGCACGAGGGGCTTGTTTTAATCCATATAGTGCTTTGCGTAATTTAAAAACACGATCTGGATATTTTTCGTGAACAAATAGTGGAGGTTGTTCTACATATACATTTTCTTTGATAAAACCGTTTAAGAAAGCACTTTTGACATCCATTTGAAATAATTTAAAATTGTGATGAGTTGCAAAGGCGAGTAATGTAAGAATGGCTTCTAATCTAGCTACTGGGGCAAAGGTTTCGTCATAATCGATACCTTCTTCTTGATTATAGCCTTGAGCAACTAAATGTGCTTTATTTCTAATAATATTTCTGTTTTCGTCTGCTTAGTTGTTAAACACCCATTTTGTTCCTATAACTGATTGATCTTCAGGTGTTGGTACTAATTCCCAAACATTATTACGTTCAAATTGATTTTATTCTTCTTGCATAGCAATTATCCAAAAATTATCATTTGAAGCTTCTTTTTATTTTTTGGTTCAGAATTTGATACAAATGCTATATGTCTTATCTGATTAAGTCGGCTTCTAGTTACTCTAGAATTGAGATCTCTAATAATATTATCTTTCGGATGATTCTTAAGAATTCTAGGGGGTGATACCAAAGTGTTATTTTGAACATTTGTTTCATTATTAATAGAATTTGTTGAATTTGTTAGTGGAATAATTTCTTCTTCATCATTAGTATGATGGTTAAAAAGATTTTCGTCAAACGAAACATGTAAACTTTCTTCAATAGTATTATTTCTTTTATTAAAAATTCTATATGCTTTACTACGATCCGAATATCCAACAAAGATACCTTCATCGGCCTTCGGGTCAAATTTACCTAAGTTATCTTTTGTATTTAATATAAAGCATTTTGAATCAAAAGTTTTAAAGTTTGACACTTTAGGTTTTTTACCAAAAAATATTTCGAAACAAGTTTGTTTAGTCATATGACGTATTTTTACTCAATTCAATACATAACAAGATGTGGCAATAGCTTCAGCCCAAAAGTGTTTCGGTAGACCACTACTATTTAGTAATGTTCGTGCACATTCTTGTAGCGTACGATTTTTTCTTTCTACAACACCATTCTGTTGAGTTATGCGAGGAAAAGAGAAATTATGAGTTATTCCTTTCTTATTACAAAAATTAGTAAAAAGATCGTTTTTGAATTCTCCTCCGTGATCACTTCGAATATTTTTAATTTTTAAATCCATTTGTGTTTTATTTCTTTTAGCAAATATCTTAAACATACCAAAAGTATCGCTTTTATGTTTTAAAAACAAAGTCCATGTGTATCTTGAAAAAACATCAACTATTACAAAGACATATTGGGTAAGATTTATAGATCGTATTTGTGTTGGACCAAATAAATCTAAATGTACTAATTTTAATGGTTGTTTCGTAGAAATATTATTTTTAGATTTAAAAGAGCTTTTCTTATGTTTTCCAATTTCCAATTTGACAATCATAGCATAAATTTTCTATTCTGTAATTTATTTTAGGTAAACCTCTAACTAGTTCATATTTTGCTAATTTATTAATATTTTTAAAATTGATATGACAGAATTGTTTATGCCATAGCCATGGATCATCATGTTTGGCGGTTAAACATAAATTCGAATTTTTATTTATATTCATGTTTAATACATAAATATTTTTGTTTCTAACACCTTCAAAAATAAGTTGTTTGTTATTATCTAAAATATTACATCTATCCTTTTCAAAATTTATTTGAAAATCTTTATCACATAATTGACTAATACTTAGTAAGTTGTGTTTTAGATTTTCTGCTAATAAAACATTTGTAATAATATGAGAGTTAGATATACTAGAGTTGATGACTTCTCCAATGCCTATGACATATCCTTTTGAATTATCTCCAAAGGTTACCGTTCCACCATCGATGAATGTTATATTTGATAACATTTTTGAATTTCCGGCCATATGCTTGGAGCATCCGCTATATAGTATCCATTTCTCCTTATTTTTTTATTTTGGGTACCTGCAAAATAAAAGATGTTTTAATTGGTACCCATATATTTTGTTAGGGTCCAAATTGTTAGGAGAAGGTAACCATACCCAAGATGGTTTGGTACCTTTATAAATATAATTTTTATTATAGACTACATTCTCTAAGAAATTATTAATATGCTTTTGTCTAATCAAATTATTATTTGTCTTAGGAATCCAAATTTTCATATTTTTCGTATTCATTTTAGACTTAGGTAAACTTTTAATTTTTATATAACTAATATTTTTAGCATCATTTCTTTGTTGTTTAGAAGGATTTTTAAATCCTATTCCATTTCTATTTCCTGATGGTTTTGAAGTTTTGATAAGATTTTCCAAATCTTGTTTTCCTTTATTAAATTTTGACACATTATTTGTAATTTTATCTAAATTTTCTTTTAATTCTATATTTTTAATTTTTAGTATTTCAATATTGTTTTTTAAGTCAACATTTTCTTTCAACAAATTATCCTTCACTATTTTTTCAAAATCAATAGTAATAGCCTCACTTTCTATCAAATTGCTTTTGATTTTATCTTGAGATAATTCAAGTTCTTCTTCTTGGATAATTTTTTCATCTTTTAACATTCCTACTTTCAGTTCTAGTCTATTTATTTTGACTATATATTCTTTGTTCAATTTTTTAATTTGTCAAAATTTATTATCTAATTCCATGCTAAGTTCTAATAATTCGTCATAGCTAAGTTCAGGATATACCTCATCAGTTTGTGCCATAAAACACACATTAGCTTGTTCTCCGTCACTATCGCTATCACTTTCAGGTGATGAAGAGTCTGAGTCATCCCAAGTTACTTTGAAAGCTTTCTTCTTTTGGAAATTTTCAAATTTGTTCTTCTTTTTACCATTGTTGAGTTTTGGACAATCCTTCTTCATATGTCTGTATTGATCGCTTTCATAACACTTGATTTGAGATAGGTTTGTTGTGTCGGACTTCCATTCTTTTTAGAATTTGGTCATCTTTCTAAATTTCTTGAATCTATTATAATTCTTGGCAGTGAAGACTATCTCTTCTTCATCTAAGTCAAAGTCATCATTCTTTATTGCTAGAATGTTATGTTCTTTTTCTCCGAATTCAGTTCTTTTCGTACCTGCAAATAAGCTTCATAGGACATTAAATTCCCTATCAACTCTTCAACATTGAGAGTAGAGAGATCATTAGCTTCTTTAATAGCTAAAACCTTCCTTTTCCAATCTGATGTTAAAGAGTTGAGTATTCGAGAAACTAAATCAAAATCAGTAAACTTAACTCCTAATGCCATAAGATCATGTTGGATAGTTTGAAATCTAGAATACATGTCAACAATAGTTTCATTTTGTTTCATTTTGAATGATGAAAATTGGTTTTGCAAAATTGAAATCTTAGCTTGTTTGACCTTTGTTGTACCTTCGTGTGTAATTTGTTAGGTATGCCAAATGTCAAATGCAGTTATGCATAACATGACATGTGAAAATTCATTTTTGTCTAGAGAGCAAAATAAAACATTCATAGCTTTAGCATTATTTGATGCTAAGGTCTTTTGTGCATCAGTCCATGTGTTCATAGCAGTAGTAGGTACTTCATATTTATCTTGTGTGGCTGACCAAATTTCTAGACCATTTGCTTCCATAAAAATTCTCATACGTGTTGACCAATATGCATAGATAGATCCATTAAATAGTGGGGGTCGTGCTGTGGATTGTCCTTCTTGAAAAATACTTGCCATATTAAAGTGATTCAAAAACGTGTTACTGTTCTTTGATCAAACTTGGCTCTGATACCAATTGTAAATCTATATGAGTGGATCGTGTAATGTGTGCGTGTGTGTCTATATATATATATATATATATATATATATATATATATATATATATATGCAAGTATAGGTGAACTAACTATATAATGTATCTAATATAAATTTTATAGATGATAATAGAAAAGTAAATGGAAATAATCACACTAGGATTTTATACTGGTTCGGACCTCCCGTCCTACGTCCAGTCCCGAAGCACCTCTTCGGAATTTAACTATCAAACACCCTCACTTCGCCCGGAGGAATAGGCTTGGTTACAAAAGCTTGTTCTTGTCAAGTGTGTGTTCTATAACATGGATATTGACTGTTGAATACAAATGCTTCGAATCCATATATATATAATTGATTGAAGAGTTTTGAGTATATGGAAGACTAAAATATAGGTATTATATTGCTAGAGATCAAGTATTAATCAAAGTATAAGAGTAAAGAGTATAAGTGAGTAAGGTAAGATCTTCTCTTGAATTCCTGATGCTATTTATAGTGGTAGAGAGATCCTTTGTGTAGTTGCATCTGTTAGTAAGTGCTCTAAGGTCGCTTCTAATGGTGATGAAGAGTTGCAGCGAAGAGGAGCGAACGTGTCTTTTCAATTGTGACAGTTGTACTTTGAATATACATAGCCGAGTTCAAAATCAGACGTCTAGAAAATGTTTCAGACGTCTGGCTCTCATATATTTTTTGTATATGGTTGCTTCTAAGATGTCTGAGTGTATTAACCAGACATCTAATTCTGTCTTATTTGCGAACCAGAGGAATCAATCAGATGTCTGGCTAGTGCACTCAGACGTCTGGAATTGTGCATGTTGCTTTTCCTATGCCTGTGTCATTCCTCTTCTGATTCTATCGACTTGTAGCTTCTTGATACTTCTTTTGAGTCCTGTTTTTGTCTCTTTGGTGATGTTTACTTTAACAATTACCAGTATATATATATATATATATATATATATATATATATGCATACTTGATTTCCATTGTATAGTTGTTATCATCAAAACCATAGAATTGATTTCCTAACAATCTCCCCCGTTTTGATGATGACAACTATTCAATGTACTTATATATAGATTATAAATCTCCCCCTGAATATGTGCTTATTTTTAATGTTATATGATTATACTTATATTTCTCCCCCTTTGGCATTATCAAAAGGAATTATAAAATTGAAACCAATCATCAAACAAAAAGAAATTTTCATCAATAACTTGAAGTTTGATTACAGACATAGATTTGTACAAAAATTGATATTCCAAAAACATAAAATATATGATTCCTTTGGAGAAGCTTTATTTTGATCATCTTCCTTTGGTTCTTCTTTTTCAGAAGTGCTAGCCTTTGTAGGAGATGTCAAAGCTTGCTTGAGAGGTTCATCCTCAGAGAGTTTGGAATGTTTTGCGGGAGGAGAAGGTGCTGGGGTTGGCCAATCTTCAGAAGGTGGTGTTGGACCGCGAACCCGTTGTAGTACTTCTTTAAGAACCGACAAGATAGTTGAAAGAGATTGTTCAACTGTAGCTAGGCGTGTAGCAAATGATGTTTCGAATTTGTCAATTTGCTTAGCCAAAAGTTTTTGATTTTGGGATAGAATATGTTGTTTTCGAAGGGTGAGATCGAACACTTTCATTTGGATTTGTATTCGTTCGAGTCTCCATAATTTCATCTTGTCCCGGATAATCAAATGGTGCAAGAGGAGGTGGAGTTGCTTCTCGATGTTGTTCGTCCTCTTGGGATGGTTCAATGTGTGGTTGAGGAGGAGGCTCAACTCGTCTAGATTGACGATTGTGCGACCAATATTCAAAGGACATGAATTCTGGGGGAATTTGGATATAATTGATTGAAGAATTTTGAGTATATGGAAGACTAAAATACAGGTATTATATTGCTAGAGATCAAGTATTAATCAGAGTATAAGAGCAAAGAGTATAAGTGAGTAAGGTAAGATCTTCTCTTGAATTCCTGATGCTATTTATAGTGGTAGAGAGATCCTTTGTGTAGTTGCATCTGTTAGTAAGTGCTCTAAGGTCGCTTCTAATGGTGATGAAGAGTTGCAGCGAAGAGGGGCGACTTGTCTTTTCAATTGTGACAGTTGTATTTTGAATGTACATAGCCGAGTTCAAAATCAGACGTCTGGAAAATGTTTCAGACGTCTGGCCCTCATATATTTTTTGTATATGGTTGCTTTTCAGACGTCTGAGTATATTGACCAGACGTCTGATTCTGTCTGATTTATGAAGCAGAGGAATCAATCAAATGTCTGGCTAGTGCACTCAGATGTCAAGATTTGTGCATGTTGCTTTTCCTGTGCCTGTGTCATTCCTCTTCCGATTCTATCGACTTATAGCCTCTCGATACTTCTTTTGAGTCTTGTTCTTGTCTCTTTGGTGATGTTTACTTTAACAATTACCAATATATATATATATATATATATATATATGCATACTTGATTTCCATTGTATAGTTGTTATCATCGAAACCATAGAATTGATTTCCTAATAAGGGCGACATCACTATGATATGACATTGGTGATAGGCGGTATTATTTGATTCACAATGTTGAGTGGAGGCGACAAATTTGTAATTGTTGTTACTCAACACTGGAAGCCTCTTAGCTCGTTTACCTTCACATTCGATATTGAAGGGATGAGACATTAATGTGATGTGACATCGATGATAGATTATATCGCCATAAAATTATGGATTTACAATATAACGTCATTTGATATGATTGCCCAATGATATGCGATATTAATGGTCTACGACATCGATTATTGGCTTCATATGTTATCATCCACTTTATCGATGATAGGCGTCATCAATGATCTACGACATCATTTTATGCCTTCGTTACTGGCATTGATGACATGCTTTTTTTTAATTTAACACTTCATTGTCTACGATACCATTCGACTTCGACATTCTTGTTGTCGTTATGCCTTCATGCCTTCAGAATCAATAATGATAGTAACATTTGTTCAAAATCCATAATCCTTATGTGAGATACTTTATGATTTCAAGTCAAATATCTTCATGTGCCAATAAGTTCTTCAATTGTTTTACATTAATTGATGTGATAACCTATGTTGCCTTTGGATTCGATATCACTTCATCTTTGACTTTCTTATGCTTCTTATGATATTATCTTGGAAGCCCAATTCTAGACTCGTTGATTCAACATCATATTCGTTTGCCTTAATTTTTATTCCCCTTGGAAAATATGTGGATAACATTCAAAAACCAAGTTTAAGCTCATCACACTTAGCTTCATGGGTGTTATACCAATTTTTGATTTAACATTTGTGCTACAATGAGGGCTTGAAACTATGAATCTCCATAATTCTCTCCTTAAACTGATTAGAAAAATTTCCTTTTGTTTAAGAAAATGATGAGACTAAAGAGAGTTCATGTTTCAAATGAGGAGATAATACAAAGAACAATCTTGGAAGACAATGTCATCCCCAACTTCAATACATAGAATATAGGAGTTGGACAGCCATCAGAGCCAGCAAGGTCGACCAGCAACGAGGACAAAATCAAAGAGTTGACCCAACAAGTTACAACAATGCATGAGTTGTTAGAAAAAGTCCTTGGATAGAAAACTTCTGGAGCAACCAAACCCACTTAAAGAGAAGAAGTTGAACCTTCGAGGAGAAATTTCGATGCATCTTTTCTTAGGAGCCAAGGTAAAAGGAAACTCATTATGACTCCATAAAAGAGGAGATCAAGAAGCAGGATCAACGAAATTTTCTCCTAAGTCACTGCTGGATAATGAGGCTAAAACAAATCATTAAAGAAGATTGGTAGAGAGGTCCCACGAGCAGTCCGAAAGTTCAATCTCCAAACGGAACAAGCTAGATAGGAGCAACTGCCATAACGATGAAGCTTATCTGAGGGACACGGCTGTAAAGATGGCGAAGGATATGCTTAATCTTAATAAGAAGAGGACCCTTAATTCTAGAGTCAATAATAACTTTCGAGAAGCCTCATTCATAGATACGATCATGTCCACAAGAATTCAATCTCACATTAAAATTCCATTCTTGAGACACAATGGGGCCATTGATCTAGATGACCACCTAATGACATTCAAAATTCAGATGGACCTCTATAATGCTTCGGGAGTTGTACACTGCCGACTTTTTCCCACCACCTTCCAAAGGGTAGTAGCCAAGTGGTATAGACATTATCGACAGAAGACCATTTACTTTTGGAGGAAATTCTCTTATGAGTTCTCAGCATGATTTTATATTTGCAAGGATCCTATGATTGATTTTGGCTTATTGGCTAACGTCAAGAAAACTGGGATAGCCGTTGGGTGACTATCTTAAGAGATTCAATACAGAAGCACTAAAGGCGGAGGATATGACCGGCAAAGACAAATTAATGGCAGTACGCTTAGGGGTGATTGAGCACATGCCTTTCTAATGAAAACTATCTTCATAGATGCGGAAATCTCTAAGACTTCCATTTTCAAGCTGATAAAGTTATCTGTATGGTTGAAATGTTTCATGCTGAGACGAAGTCACGGATGAAGAAAGAAACAGGAAATTCTAGCTTTAATCACAACAGTAAGAAACCAGATGGGAGGAGATCCCAAAGACTAATAATGTTGCTCTGAAATAACCGATATCTTATATCTTTGCTACACTAAAAAAAGCAGCAAATTTATAATTTCCTATAAATCTAAGAACAAACCTGAATCGAGAAGAGTGGGAGATTACTATGCATATCATAAGGCGAATGGCAATAAGACGGACGAATGTTGTATATTGGCAGGGATAATTCAAAGCATGATCCGGTTTGGACACTTGAAAGAATTTATCAATGAAAATCAGAAAACCGCACGTCCTGATGAAGACAACCAAAGGCTCCCAAACAACACTACAAATTTGGTAGAAAGTGATGCTTAGCCAGATTTCGCTCGACCCTTTAACTGAATTGACGTAATTCATGGAGGCCCGCATCTGGCTGGAAACAGCAAGGGAGCTAGAAATAAATATATTAAAGAGGCAAGAGATGGGGTTTTCTCTATCCAATAAGAACCGCTGCTCAAGAGTCCTAGGTTTCAGATCCAGATGCATATCCTGACCATAACTCCACTAGAGCTAAGAGGGATCTTTTATCCATACAGCGACCACTTATGATAACCACACAAATTAGACTTTTTGGTTACTAAAATTCTTGTAGATACTATAAATGCAGTTAATATGATATTAAAACATGCTTTCGGACAAATGGGGATTTCAGAAGAAAATCTAGAACCAAGCTTTCAGCCTATTTTTGGGTTTAATAATAAAGGATCAACTCCCAAAGAAAATATAAAGCTTCTGGTATAGACGGAAAGTCCACTGCATTCTAAGACCTTTGAAACTCCATTTGTAATTATGGACCAACCTTCTTATTACAATGCTATTTTTGGGAGGCTAACTTTGGATGAGGTCAAAGCTTTTGTCTCGCTAAAATATCTGATGGTGAAGTTCCAAACCAAGCGGATGAGGAATAGTAAGAGGAGAGCAATTCAGCTCTTGGGAATTATACTTTGCCACTCTTGTTTAATACAAATGAAATCATCTTTCTTCCCATGATTTGGAGAAAATTTATTCGATCATGATTGAAATCAAAAAGTCTTTGAAGGTCCTTTAAGCCAATCATCAAAGGCAACAGCAGACATAATTAAGAAAGCTAAGAATAGACGTTTTGACTTTACTGAAAAGAAACGAAAAAGAAGGAAAAAAATCTAGTTGAAAAAGAAGTAGATGGTGAAGAAGTCATCACTTAGTTAGATTGTAGAGGTGAACAGGAGAGGATAAAGCCCACTGAGGATCTTGAAAAGATATGCTTGGATCCAGTTGGACGAATGAAGATAATGAAAACTAGGAAAGAGCCCGATAGCAAACTCAAATGGAAGTTAGTCTGATTTCTTTAATCCAGCAAAGAAGAGACAATTCGATAAATTTCAAGCTAACGCATTTAAAGAGGAGGTCAAGAGGTTGCTTGAAAATAGGTTCATCGGAGAAGTGCTTTATCTGAAATGGTTGGCCAATCCAGTATTAGTCTAAATGCCTAATGGGAAGTGGAGGATATGTGTTGATTATACCAATTTAGATAAGGCATGCCCAAAATAATGCTACCACTTCCAAGAATAGACCAATTAGTCGACACAACAAGTGGACAAAAACTCTTATCTTTTATGGATGCATACTTCAGTTACAATCAAATTCTGATGTTCAAACTAGATGATAAGATCGTAAGCTTCATAATAGACTAGGGAACATTTTGTTAAAAATTAGTGTATTTGGATTAAAGAATGCCGAAGCCACATACCAAAGGTTGGTAAATAGAATGTTTAGAGAACAGATTGACCGTGTCACAAGATGAAAGCAAACATCTAAGCAATCTCAAAGTGGTGTTTTAGGTATTATGGAAATATCAGATGAAGCTCAACCCACAAAAATGTTCTTTTGGAATTAAGTTTAGAAAACCTTTGAGGATATTGTTAGTGCTCAGGGAATAAAAGCTAATCCTGATCAGATCCAAGCTATTAAAGATATAACGGAGCCTATAAAAAAGTAAAGATGTAATGAGCTTAATCGAAGAGTTACAACATTCAATAGATTCATTTCCAACGCCACCAAGAAATGCATCACATTCTTTGATGTGATTAAAAAGAAGAAAAACTTCAAATGGGAAGAGGATCGTCAGAAATCCTTTAAAGAACTAAAAGATCATCTCAAGAAACCACTAATTCTATCCAACCCTATAGAAGGAGAAAACATTTATCTTTATATAGTAGTTTCAGAACACGCAATCAGCTATGTTCTAATAAGAGAAGAGATGGGATCTTAGATTCCAGTTTACTGTACAAGCAGAAGTCTTAAAGATGCAGAAACAAGATATTCGGTTATAGAAAAACATGCATACTGTTTGATGCTCACAACACGAAAATTAAGAGCTTACTTTCAAGCACATCCAATTAAGATTCTAACCAATTTTCCACATAAGCAAGTTTTTAGTAAACCCGAAGCTTCGAGAAGATTAGTAAAATGGAGAATAGAACATAGCCAGTATGATATTGAATTTTTACCACTAGTGGAAATTAAAGGACAGGCTCTAGTCGATTTTCTTAATGAATGTATGAGATTAATCAAGGAGAAATTAAAGAAGGAGGAGTATCTAAAGCCCAAATGACAACCGTTGTAGATGTAGCTTCAAACAAACAAGGGGCTGGAGCAGGATATGTGATAATTATCCTCGATGGACACCATTTTCATTATGTAATAAAATTAGGGTTTCCGGCTGCCTATAACGTGGCAGAATATGAGTCGTTGGTGCAGGGCTCACCCTGGCCATATAACTGAAAATCCCCAAAATTAAGATTTTCAATGATTCCTAATTAATGGTAAATCAGTTGAACCAAACATATCAGATAAAGGATGCTAAGTTGGTCTGAAATGTTAAGAAAGTGTTAAAAATGTTGGACCAATTTGAGGATTATCGATAAACCAAGGGCTGAGAGGGAAAAACTATCAGGATGATTTGGCTAGCTCACGAGGATTACTAGAAACCCGAATTGTGGCGGTAAGCTACCAATCTAATCCTAGTATAAAGGAAAAAGGCCCCGATCCAGAAAAAGAGTCATGGGTATTGGCCAGATCTCAAGCCCTAACGCATAAGGAAAAGGAAAATGAAATTCTTCATGAAAACCCTCTTATACAGAAAATATTAATTAATATAAGGATAATTGAATGACGTCTATTGTCGAATATTCGACGAAAGAGAAATTGCCAGCAGATAAAAAGGAAGCATGAAGGATAAAACATCAAGCCCTAACCTTCGTTATGATAATTATAAGAAAGGTTATTCACTCCCTTACTTAAGATGTGTTAGTCTAGAAAAGAAGAAAAATTATTAAGGGAAGCCCACAAAGGATTTTGTGAGGACCATTCTAATGGCACAAAGCTAGCAAAACAGGTTATTAGACAAGGCTTCTAATGGTCTCAAATGATTAACTATGTTATAGATTATGTGAAGAAATGCTAAAAATGCCAAAAGTTGTCTAAGATCCCACACCTGCCACCAAGTGAATTAATTTCAATTTGATGTCCATAGCCATTCGACGTATGGAGAATCGACTTGATAGGGCCGCTACCTATATCCAAAGAAGGTGCTAAATTTGCAGTGCTAGCCATTGATTGTATTACCAAACAGGTAGAAGCGAAACCACTGCTGAATATCACATTGGGAAAAGTGCTTAAATTCGTAATCAGGAATATTATCACCAGGTGTGGAGTTCTACATAGGATATTATCCAACAATGGAACGTATTTTGAAAGCGGGGAATTTACCCGATTCTGCAATAAAAATCGGATCATCAAAAGTTTTTCATTTATAGCACAACCAAAGGCTAATGGAGCTGTTGAAACTACCAATAAAACCATTAAGACCATCCTCAAGAAAGGATGGACAAAGCAAAAGGAAATTGAGTAGAAGAACCACCTCTTGTGTTATGGGCATATAGAATTCTGCCAAAACTACAATGGGATAAACCCTATTTTTTAACATATGGATGGGAAGCCATGCTTCCAATCGTGGTTGAAATACCCTCTCACTAAAGGATTACATATGCATTTAATCCGAATTAGGAATTGAAAAGAGAACTTTTAGATCAAATCAATGAGCTAAGAGACAAAGCGTCCGTACGGACAATTGGACATCAACGCAGAATAACTAATTACTACAATTCCAAAGTAAATGAAAGATCATTTCAAAAAAAAGATTTAGTACTCCGAAATGTCATGGAAAATACTAAAAATCTAGCAGATGGACCGCTTGGGCCAAATTAGGAAGGACCCCTTATTATTCGCTAAGTAATCCTACCAGGGACCTATCGGTTATGTCGACCAAATGGTAACGCCATTGTAAGAACTTGGAATAACGAATGTCTAAGGCCATTATTTCCTACAATGGATGAATAAATAAGTTGAAACAAGTATGCCTACTGGATGTATAACAGAAAGGAGTAATAATTTCCTAAAATAAAGGAAAAGCCTGAATCGTTACCTATAAGGTAATAAGGGGAAAATATAGACTTTGATGCCGCCATAAGGGTGTGGTCAAAGCACGTCCTAAAGGGAGGTCAGAATAAGCATTTGGTCTTGCCAAAAATGGCCTAGGAAAAGCATCTGCAAGCCATCGGTTCTGCCTACGTAGCCTGGCAAGCCTGCCTCCTAGAGGGAGGAGGAGTAAGACTTTGGTCCCATCTAAGATGGCCTGGCCAAAGCGCCAAACCAGCCTATAGTACCACCTATAAGGCTTGAATGAAGCGCCTACTAGAGGGAGGTATGGGTAAGTCTTTGATTCTTCTTAAGATATCTAACCAAACGCATTGGACGAAGACCTAAATAATCACCTAAGATGGTGATAAGGGGTTCAATCCATGTTGAAATCATTACCTAAAGAGGGTAATAAAAAAATCAAATCCTGAATCGCTGTCTAAAGAGTAGTAAGGGTCAGTCTTCTAGAGGAAGATCAAAAATGAAAGCAAATCAAACTTGATCAAAAAGAGAGAATGGGGTAGTCTTCTAGGGGAAGATGAATCAAAAATGAGCCATTGGTGCCCCCAAAGCAAAAGCAATCTTCTAGAGGAAGATGAATCAAAAATGCGCCATCAGTGCTCCCAAAGCAAAAGCAACCTTCTAAAGGAAGATCAATAAAAAATGAGCCATTAGTGCCCCCAAAAAAGTAATCTTCCAGAGGAAGATCAAGGAAAAATGAATCATCGGTGCTCCCAAAGTAAAAGCAATTATCTAAAGGAAGATCAATCAAAATGAGTCAGTCGAGCTTCAAAGAAAATATCAAGCAATCTTCCAGCGGAAGATCAATCAAATACGAGCTGTTGAGCTTCAAAGAAAAGAAAACGGGATATCTCCTGTAATGCAAAAGAAAGTATTATTACTAGATGGATTTTCTGGTCTTCTATTCAAACTATTATTGCCAAAAGGATTTTTGGTCTACCGTTCATATTATTGCCAGATAGATTTTCTGGTCTTCTAGCTAAACTATTGCCAGATGGATTTTTTGGTCTTCTATTTATATTATTGCCTAATGGTTTTCTGGTCTTTTATTAAGATGGACTTTATGGTCTTCTAGTAAGATGTTATAATTTCCGAAACAACTTTACGAACTTCCCTTATTCAGGAAATTATTATTGTTACTAGATGATTTTCCATTATCCTCTTATTCAAGAAATTTTTTGGGCATTTAATCAAGATATCATTATTACCAAACATATTTCTGGTATTCCAATTAAGATATAATTAATGTCAAATGAATTTTTAGTCTTCTATTCATGATATTTCTAGAAGAGATTCTTGTCCTTTCTCCTATGATATTTCTAGATGGTTTTCTATATTTCTATTTACGAAATAATAATTCTTAAATGGATTACCAGCGTCCCATTCATGAAACCATTATTTCCAAATAGTTTTCTAATCTTGAATCTAAAGGATTCTATTCAAGTAAAATTGCTGCTAAATAAATTTGGTCTCTTCAAGCAAA
Organism: Allium cepa; assembly: GCA_030765085.1. Taxonomy (NCBI): domain Eukaryota; kingdom Viridiplantae; phylum Streptophyta; class Magnoliopsida; order Asparagales; family Amaryllidaceae; genus Allium; species Allium cepa. Next base: position 58,196,019 of record CM060939.1, read on the forward strand.
TCTATAATTTTAAAAATAACATTGAGTTACAAATGAAAATCCTTTATGATCTTTTAAAATCCAAAAAAGTTTACCCAAAATCAAATTTAAAAGTTAATGATGAAAATCATAACTTGTTTTGTGTTTTTTGCAGGAAAACAAGATTGGAAAGGAAATCTTGCAAAGAACTAGAAAAGTGAGGAAATTCTTGGATTTACATTAAAGTGCATAAAGTTCTTTTATACAAGGAGGGGGGAAATGTTACCGCATATTTTCCATAAGAACTAAAAATAAAGACAAGAGAATATAACGTCGAATCATTGAGTCTACAATTGGGCTTCCAAGATAATATCATAACAAGCATAAGAATGTCAAAGCTGAAGTGATGTCGAATCCAAAGGTGAAACGGGTTATCACACTTATTAATGTAAAGCAATGATAAACTTATTGGAAAATGAAGATATCATACTTAAAAGCATAAAGTATCTCGCACGGCTAAAAGCATTTCACACCAATACAAGAGTAATTGATGTCGCACCTCATCTGTGAGAAAGTCAATGTTAACGACTAGCAAGTGGGAAAACATGGAAAGCCTATCTCCATAGTGATTCTACACCCCATTAATAAAGATAAAAGAGGATACCGCATGTTATCCATGTCGCACTTAATAAAGGCCATATTTTATCAACATCGCATATTATCCATGTCGTGCTCGATCCATGCCGCATCCTATTGATGACCCATAACATCAGTAAAAAATTGAAGGGTTTTGGGTCTAAAACAAATGTTACTACCATTATTGATTTTGAAGGCTGAAGGCATAACGACAACAAGAAAGTTGAAGTCGAAGGATCTCATAGACAAATGAAGTGTTAAATTAGGAAAAAGTAGGTCATTAGAGCCAATGGTGAAGGCCTACAATGATGCTGCGTATCATTGATGTCGCCTATAATCAATAAAGTGGATGATATCGTATGAAGCCAATAATTGATGTCGTAGACAATTGATATCACATATCATTGGGGCAGTGATATCAAATGAAATTATATTGTAAACCATCAATTTTATAGCGGCATGATCTATCATCGATGTCACGTCACATTGATGCTGCCCTTCAATATCGAATGTCGAAGGTAAATGAGCTAAGAGGTTTCCAGTGTCAAGTAACCACAATTATAAGGTTGTTGCCTCCCTTCAATATGGTTGTTCAAACAATACTACCTGTCACCAGTGTCATGTCATAATGATGTCAACCTTTACCAACCAAGGCAATGCACAAGAGCATATCGCATGTCACCAATACAATAAAGAATGTCGAATGCCTATATTTCTAATGAACAAGGAGCTCCAACAAATTTATCTCAAATTAATTCAAAAAGCAACGACTATAGGATAGCTAAAGATATACGGTTCAAGGATTAACAATCTGCCGAATCAAGAAGATTTCCAAGGAGGAAGAATTCATCATTACAAGGCGTGCTCTAAAGCATTAATATTAGGTATGTATTTACTATACTGTACGATTTATAATTTCAAAAAATATTATATTATTCATATACATAAATATATCATTATTATATTGCTAGTTAGATGAGATTCTTATATGTATCATCAATGTTGTCACATATTAGATTGGTTAAATGTTTTATAATTATTAAAATAAACACATTTTATATATAAATTTGAAGTGCACAACCAAATAAATTTTATTTTAAATTATCATTTTATTAATATATATATATATATCATGTATATATGTATGTATTAATATACTACCGAATTTTAATTATATATCTTGTATTTAATTATATCATCATATCACGTTAATAATTGAACTTATATTTTATAAATGCATATCTACGTAGATTATAATTTTCGATGGCTGCAATTAATTTTTAATTTTTATTTACCATTATTTAAATTAATATACTAATTAAACAATCCATATAAAATAAAATATATTTCTAAAATTAAATGTAAATTTTTTTAAAATTTTGCTATCATCATACAAACTCTTGGCAAAAAAAATAGAACAATCATCTTTTATATTTTTGAAAAATCAATTTAATAAACGGAAAAAATTAATCAATTAATATAAATAATATTTTGACTGAGAAAATTTTGGAAAAGTTTTTTTGTAACTTTAAAATATGATGCTTGATTTTTTGAAAATTTAAAATTCGAATAATATAACATAAAAATATTTTTTATTATTATTTTATCGTATTTTGAATAATTAATATATATATTTACATATATTAATGCAATAAAAAAAATATTTTTTGTGATGTTCAATCGATTTGGAAAGTTTTATAAATATATATTTGCACACATACATAATTAACATACTATATACCTATATATATATATTTAGATATTATGAATATACTTATATATATATAATAATAATTTTACTGTAATTCATACAAATATGTGTGTGCGTGCACCCGTAAAATGATTTTAAAAAAATATATATTATGCATATACATACATACATACATACATAAATATATAGGGAAAGTCTATTTAGACACAAAATATAGTCATGGTGACACAAACAACCTTCACCATTGGATTGCCCCCTGAATTCCACCTTCTCCATAAAGACAAAAAATTCAATGGTCTGAATCTTTTGTGTCACCATTTCTGTTTAATTTTATGTTTAAATAGCTGGCCCCATATATACATACATACATACATATATACACATACATGGCTACTGTAGAAAACCGTAGAATCGAACCTATCTCCGTGGAAGACATGGGATGGCAAAAGGTAAGGTACAAAAATGAAGGGAAGAATCCAATCAGGGATCATTTGAAGTACCAGTCTAGGGTTCCAAATCAAGCAAAGGTGGGACCTAACCTTAAGAAACCGAAATTCAGAAAAGGTATTAGATCATGTGCTGATGCGATAGCTGGTAACATGTGTATTGACGGTGGGTTAACAAATTTGATAACCTAGAAGATGATGAAGGAGCCTTTGCTGACCTAGATGAAGAGGTCTTCAGTTCTGCAAAAAGTACACAGGGCACTTAAATCTGCATATACGTTGCTGGTAAAAAACCTTATTATATACATCTAAATGCATATATTAAAAAAGAGTGGAAACCTTCGGGTAAATGGGATGTTTTCCCTAGGAAAATGGTTTTTATCTTATCAAATTCAGCAATGAATTGAACTGTAAGAAAGTTTGGGATGGGGGTCCTTGGTTCATTGATAGTAAACTTATGTTTACCAAAAAATGGGAACCAAACCAAAGACTTGAGAGAGACATGCTAAAATAGCATCTAGTCTTGGTTAAATTAATGAATCTAGACTTATCTCTATGGAATGCACGCGGGATTAGTAAAATTGCTAGTTTAATTGGTAATCCCCTTGCCATGGATGACTATATTAGACATGTCAAAAGACTAAACTATGCTAGAGTCCTTGTAGAAATCAAAGCAAGTAACACTATTAAAAAACAGGTGTGGGCTAAAGATAGAAATGGAAATATTTACATACAAGAGGATGAATATGAGCATATCCCACCTATTTGCAACAACTTCAAGTGCTTTGGTCACTCCTTGGACCAATGTAAGATGGTGTCCCCCGCCTATCAAACAATTATGGAGGCAAAAAACTACAACTGAGGCTAGTCAGACTGTTCCCTTACAACAACAAAGTAAGGTACAGTCTGAGTCTAGCACCGTTGACATAAATATAAACACAGAACAAATAGTTATAGATTCTAATGATCAAAAGGAAAGAAATGATGTTCCAGAGGATGAAGACCTAGCTGTTGTCCAAACACAAGGTAAGAAGAAAGAGGATACTATATCGGTCCATAGCCTAGCTGAGAAAACATTTGCAACATTAGGGGAAGAGAGTGAAATTAATAATGTTGTACTGGATAAACTTGACTCAGATTTTGAAAATGAAGATAGTAGTATAAACAAATTCACAAAGCCCAATGAAGATTATTCGAGTCAATTTAAGAAAATAGAAACTAAAGACAAGGTGAGCATAAGTCGTGGGGTGTCTCCTATGAAACTGAGGAGTCGTCCTACCCTATCAAAATGTCTATAATTAGTTTGAATGTAAGAGGTCTAAATAATGAAACTAGACGTTTTGACCTCTTGAATCTTAGGATAATTCATTCTCCTTCTATTTCGAGTATTCTAGAAAATAAATTTAGCACTGATAACTTAAACTTCTTTACCGACTCACTAGGTATTGAATGAAACTACATTCAAAACAATGATGTTGGAGGTAAGGGCTCAATTCTTCTTTTATGGAATAACAAAATTTGGAATTTCAATCTCCTGGTTAAGGATGACCAACAAATTATTGTAAGTGCTACCAATACGGGAGGTCTTAAACTAATTTTAAGTTGTGTTTATGCCAGTAACCTGGCCTCTCATTGTACTCATCTTTAGGAAGTCATTACAAACATTAGTAAAAATGTCAACGATTCCTGGATTGTCATAGGGGACTTCAACTCTGTGCTTAGGGTAGTTGAGAAAAAAGGGGGTCTTATCATGAGAGTATCCCAACTTGAAGAATTTAACAACTGCATCATAGGAGCTGGGCTGCTCGAACCCATCCACTATGGCCTGAAATTCACATGGAGAAGCGGGGAATGTAAGAAAATGTCCTGCAAGCTTGACAGAGCACTTGTTAATGTGAATAGCATTAACAAATTTTCTAATATTAGAGTTAATATACTTCCTCCCTCCACTAGTGATCATTGCCCTATACTTGTGAATCTAATGGGGAAAAATCAGACTGAGAAAGGCAAACCATTTAGATACTCCAATCACTAGCATGAAATAGAAGGATATAAAGAGGCCATTCACATTAATAAAATTCTTCTAAAGGAGAGCACTTGATGTACAAATTAGTACAGACTCTCAAGATTGCTAAGAATAAATTAAAAGAGTGGAACAGAAGAAGAGTAAAGAAGGAGACCAAATCTCTACTTTACAGAAACAATTTGAGGATCTACTGTTAATGACAGATAAAGGTGATGCTATTGATGACACTTGGAAACTGTATTACCAAACTCAGGGCAACCTAAAAGAGGCTCTCAGAATAAAAGCTATAGAGCTTAAACAAAAAGCCAAGGAAAAATGGATTACTGAAGGGGATGAGTGCACTAAATTCTTTTATACTATAATGGCAATTCGAAGCAATACTAATAATAATTTTCACCTTATTAATCAGGATGGAAATGCACTAATCAATACTACAGATATAGAGGGTTAAGCAATTAAATACTACAGTGATATGTTTAATGGAGAAGTCAACATTAACTTACTAGAAATTCCATGCAGAAGGCTGGTAAACTCCAAAGGCCGACGAACGCTGTCTAGGCAGATTAGTGAAGAAGAGGTTTGGGAGTCCTTGCAATCCATCCATATTGATTCCAGCCCAGGGCCAGATGGTCTCGGACTCAAATTCTTCCTCGTTCATTGGTCTGACCTGAAAGAAGTTATCATATCATCAATGCAAGACATTTCCCAAAGTGGTAAAATTCTAAAAGAAATCAATCACGCCTTCATTTTCCTTATTCCTAAAAAGGACAACCCATCAAAAATTGAAGACTATTGACTTAATGTGATATACAAAATACTAAGCAAGATCCTATGCAATAGAATGAAGCTCATCTCACCTGATCTCATCTCAAAATGTCAAAGTGCATTAATCAAAGGCAGAAGCATTTCTGAAAACTCTCTTATGGCACGTGAATTGATTAGAAACTTCAATAAACTAGGTGTAGACAAATTATATCTTAAGGTGGATCTTCACAAAGCATGTGACAAAATCAATAGGCAATTTATTATCCATATGCTTATATCTATGGGGTTCCCAACAAAGTTTGTGAATATTGTAAAAGAATGTATTTCTACACCAACCTTTTCTATCTTGATCAATGGAATACCAAAAGGTTTTATAGGCTCCAATGGAGGCATCATGCAGAGTGATCCTCTTTCCCTTACTTGTTTGCAATTGCCATGAAATATTTTTCGCTACAAATGGAGCTAGTAATACACCACAAGCTAATTCAGTCTATTTATAACTTCTAACCTAATGTGAACCACTTACTCTACGCAGATGACTTGCTTATCTGTATAAAATCCAGCTATACATCAACTAAAGCAGCTAAAGACATTTTTCTTAATCCAGAGAGATATACTGGTCTTAAAATGAATGAGCAAAAACTAAATGTTACTTTAACAACATGCAATAGGAGGAATGAAATTTTGGCCATCTTAAATGTGAAAGAAGGCATACTCCCTGTAAAATATTTTTAAGTGTTCCTCTTTCCTCTAATAAGATTACTGAGAGAGAATGTGCATGTTTGCGCCAAAATTGGTCACAAACACACAGTTGTCGATGAATGGACCGTTCACAATCACAAATTACAGATAACAAATATGTAGAGAATTAAAAAATGAAGAACACACAAATAAATTAGATGAAATCAGTAAAGAACACAGAGTTTATAGTGGTTCGGCAATCCGGCCTACGTCCACTTTGAAGTTGGTGACTTTGTTGCTATTCACTTGCTGATTACAACGGATTACAGCAGATTATAGTGATAAAATTCGAGTATAACAGCAGCCTTGAAGTATGAAAATGGTTCCGGCAAAGTCTAGACGTCCAAAAGCCAAAAAGATCCCCTTTCTGTAGGCTCTGGGGAGCTATTTATAGGTGTAAGAGGCAAATATCTCGCTCAAATATCGGGATACTCCTTTTGGCACGTGAGTGGGCCCATGCGATCAATCCCACATAATTTCAACCCAATCCGTGATCGATACGAATGAATTTCATATCGATCACGATTTGATCCAATCGAGTTGAAATTGGCTAGAACGTTATTTAAGTTGTACGTAGGCTTCTGTAAAAATTTCATAGCATTTGGAATTATGGATTGTGAGTTACGATCGATACGAAATATAGTGTTCTTGGTTCACGTCGGTCGTTTCGTATCGATAGTTGTTGGTATCGACACCATGCACGTGCGCGTTGATGACGTGGCTCTATTTTCAAGGCTCGATCCACTTTCCATTCCATTTGAATGTTTCTTCCCTCGAATCGTGCACATTCTTTGTTCGCATCCACGCTTTATGCTCATTCGTACCCATAGTTTCGCATCGGTACGTTCATATCCAACTGCTTGCATCATTGCATTCGAACCCCTCAATTCATGCCCTTTTTCATATCAATTCTAGGAGTATATTTCGTATCGATCCTATACGTGTTGGTCGATACGAAATAAACATGGGAATTGATCGATACGAAAAGGTCGCAAGGTGATGGGTATGAAATTGGAAGGGCCAACAGATGGATACGAAACTCAATCTTAGGATGGGTACGAATGAAGCCTTGCCTGGTGGATACGAATCAGAACAGCTCTTGATGGATAGGAAGTGTCAATTTATTCATGATCGATACGGAATGCTTGAAGTCCGATCGACACGAAATGCTTGCCTTAGTCGATGATACGAAATGGATGTGTGAGCGACCAATACGTATTGATCGATACGACGTGGCCACTTCTGAATGGATACGAAGAGGATGGATGCGAAGAGGGTGGAGCGATGGATATGAATTTTCGAGTTTACATCGATCATATCTTGAGCATACGAACTCGGATTGACTTGAAATTTGGAACGCTGTCTTCTACGGCTTCGCTCGGCGTGTCATATCAATTTTAGCTCGATCTGGACTTGGACAAAATTTACTAACATCCATGGCTAATCTGCACGTAACTGGCAATCGAAGGGAACTTTCTTTGGTTTCCAGCTAATCTTTTGGTATCACGGTCTTGCTAAAAGGCGGGATAACACTTGCCCCCTAAAACATGCCTTGCGGTAGGAAGGTATGTTTTGTAATGTCGTAAGCTGGATGTTCATATCCTGTTGATGACTTGCAAAGAAACTGATATTCTTATTTGACCGCGAATGACGTCGTCCGGGATCATATGTCATTCGGGGTAGTTTGTGACCATTCGAGGTCGGGTGTCATTCGCGGCGAATTGTGATCGTTCGCGATCAGGTGCCATTCGAGGCGAATTGTGACCGTTCGCGGTCGGGTGCCGTTCGAAGCGATTTGTGATCATTCGCGGGCGAATTGTGTGCCCGGGGGGACTTAGTATGTAACGACCCATAAATTTTCAATAATTAAATTTGTTGATTTAATAAGATTTTGGCAATTAAATCTGGAGTAAATAAAAATTTGGAATTTGCTAATGAATTAATAACGGGAATGAGATGTAATGATGTTAAATTTTTTCATAATATAATAATAGGTTGAATAAAAACAATGCAAATTCAAGATTTATTAATTTATTGGATTTTAAATTTAATAATTGGATTAATTGCAAATGATTTAAATTTAATATTTAAATATTACGTTAATGGAAATTAAGTTGAAAATTGAGAATATTATGTAATAAATCATGAACCAATGTTGATTTCATCCATTTGATATTGATAGATTAAATAATAGGATGAAAGGTCAAATTAAATGGATTTTTGGAATTTTAATTTTTAATTTTTGAATTTAATGAAATTGAAATTAAACACTAAAATTGAGGAATTAGTCAATTTTAAATTGACTTCTCAATTTTTTTAAATTAGTGTGAATGATTTAGAAATATAAAAATGATAAGAATTGTCAATTTTAGAATTGAAATAGAAAATTTGATTTAATTTATCCATTATTAATTTATTTAATTAATAGTAAAATAGCCATTTTAGCCACTGACTTGGATTTCGATGAAACTAGTTTCATCAGATCCGTAACGATGAATCATTGTAGGATTTCAAGTTTCGTAATGATCGGACTTGTCGTTTGATCGTACGGGCTCGAAACGCCTAGAAATCAATGAAATTGAAATCAATTTGAAATAATTTGATTTTAGCATAACTTCTTCATACGATGGAATTTGGACTTGAAACATATTCCAATGATTTTAAAATATTCAAAAACATCTATTTTGACATATGGGTTGACCCAATTACGTTCCGGAGTCAGAATGGGCTTTTCGGGCCATTTATCGTTCAGCGTGTGAACCAATCTTGTCCATTCATCTTCATTTCTGACCTACCTATATATACCTCATTATAAACCCTTGCCTATTTCTTATGTTCATTATTTTGTACGTACAATTCTATTTGCTCCTCCTCATTCCAATGGCAGACGACCAAAATTCCATTTGCAATTTCAAATCAAATTCAAACTCCACAAACCCTATCGAGTTTTATATCAATTCGAAACTCTCAAAAAGCGTAACTCAGATTTGCAATTTGTTTTTCAATTCGATGCATTGTTCGTCCTAAAACCAGCAAATTTGTTTCGGCCATTCATCACTCTCTGATGAACCTCGACAGATCATCGATTCATCGGCACTACTGCATAGAGAGGAAAGCGCGTAGTCCATCGGTACTGTCCACAGGGTGGTTTAACGGCTGGATCATCGTCAGAAATTCACCTAGGGTTTGCAAATAAGGCAGTGGCTGGGCTTTTAAATCGCCGAACGATGATCATCGCGTGGCCTGGAGGAGTTCGGCGAGCGAGGCGGCTCCGCCTGTGGTGGTGAGCGCGGTCGCGATGGCCTGGTTCGATCGGCGACGAACAAGTAATTATGGCGGCTGATGGTGATATCGTGCGTGCATGAACAGTAGCAAACGTTAGGGTTTTGAACGTGTGAGCCTGATTAGGTATCAGATGACGTGGCCTTGTAAGTGATGTTTTTTTTATTATTCAAATTTCAAATTCAAGGTTCTTTATTGCATAACATTCACATATGAGGTCAAATGCATGCGTGGTTTCCTCCGCCAGGTTCGTATTGGAATTCCAGACATTTTGGCGCTGGTTTGGACGGATTCTGAGACTGTTTGAATTTTGGGTTGAAATTGGATTTAAGTTCAATTTAAATTCAAAAGGTGAGTGTTTTAATCCACTCACAACTTCCAAAATTTCTTATGTGTGTTAAATTAATTTCTGATGTGATTAGAAATTTATTTATGACTATTTGGCATATTTTTATCATCATTCCAGTTAAATTGAATTTATTGAATAAAATTGTTTTTTAATTTATCATTGAATATAAACTACCAATAAATACCTGTTATTTATTTTCTGTTCCATATTGATGTTATTATTTGAATTGGATGATGATTGTGATAAATGGTTGATGATTGATATTGGATGAATGGTTTTTGTATTTTATATTGTTATAAACTGCAAGCAGTTAAGTATTTGTATTTCATTCGGGATTGCGGTTTGAAATGATATATAACCGTATTTTTATTTTAAATTACGGATTGAAATGATAAATGTCTGTATCACTTGACCATAGGGTAGAAAATTATAGACAGACACCGTGGTCTATGTATATAAATATTTTGAAATGATTTCTATGGTTTTGTAAAGAAATATATGGTTTTTTAAGATATTGATTTGGATATTATATAAATATTATTTTATATATAGTTAAATTCTTGGTTTTAAGCTATGTATAAAATTGGTTTATAGTATAAAATAAGTTTAATAATAAAGTTTGATTTTATTAAGATATAATATGGATAAGTATTTATTTAAATTATATTTCTGGGGTATATAATGACTTAAATGAGAATAAGGTGGGAAGGTAAACATGATATTGATTTGAAATTTAATAAAATTGAGATTTCAAAGGTATGATTCTTATTACTGGATTTTGGTTTAAAATGAATTAAACGGATATTTCAAGTATAAATAAATTGAAGGAAATATTTAGTTATTTGTAATTTGAGTTTTATTTAAATGAAAATGGATTTATTATGCAAATA